>CM060427.1:141314301-143814301 GCA_030545235.1 Helianthus tuberosus | reverse complement strand
AAATGTCGGGTCAAACTTGCTAACAAAAAGTCAACAGGATACTTAGTTTCTAATTTATGCATGATTAGAAATGTAGAACACATACAACCTGTTTGATCATTAAAATAACTTGGTAATTAGTGTAAGAACATGTCTAAACATGTTCAACCCGACAATTTACTGTTTAGACCCGGTTCGGAACCGAAGTCGCAAAGCTTTGACTTTTGTTTTGACTTCAGTTCTGACCCGTTTTGGTATGATTTAGAAATACCTTAGAGCTTCATTTGGACCAGGTTACATGCTAGTATAACCCTCTGTGATTATACACCATGGTTCATTAGTTAACCAATTAATACGCATGATTCTGTTAATTGCTCATATGTTGACCATTATGCCCTTTTCACCTTAAAACGTGATTTGTGAAAATGTAAAAGTGTAGAAACCTTAGTTACTGATATATAAACTTGTATGCAAAGTTTGACATCAGTTTGAGGTGTAGAATAAGAGTTATGCTCATTAGCGTAATTAGAAGCTTCTTTAGCGATTAAACGGCGTAATTAGCGTATGGCCTATCTAAGCCTACTTTTTGATATCAAAATTATTACCCACTGATTTAATATATTATTTTGGGATTTTTGAAGATTTTTAATTAATTTTAGGCTGAGCATAACTTATAGTCGTAGGCTTAATCCGGTAATTGTCGGTTTTGCCCTTACGGGCTATAAAATGAGTTTTACATATCTAATTGAATCCAAACCTTTTGCTACTGATTAAATATGATAAATAAATTATTTTAAGCCTTCTGGAATGATAAAAATATCAGCTTTACGTATAGAACCCGTAAACGGCTTTTAATCGCCTAATTAAGCGTTTTGAACGCGTAGTATGTGATAGAACTATTCTAAACATAAAAGGGTTGATACCTACTGATATTTTAGGTAAATTATAATATTTTAATAGTAAGCAAAGATTGTTAAACTTAGACTTCAGTTTTGAGCTTTTCGGCTTATGTGAAATTACCAAAATGCCCCTACGGTGCATAGTTTGGTTATAATTGATAAATTTCACATATATACTTTACCCTACTGTTACAACTTAGTAAACTAAGTATTTTTGCTGATTATATCAGACCTGTAACGCAGGTTAATACTTAAACTCTTTTATAACCTTATAAATGACCAAACTACCCCTACGGGGCATAGTTTGTGTTTAAACTCGTTTCGGGCATAATGAAAGATATCTTACTGATGTCACAACATATTTGAAGCATATTAACTTAGGAAACCTGTATATGGCTCTCATGAATACCCGTTACGCTTATTACACGTTCGGTTCGGTTTATGTAACTAGTTTACATAAATTAGCCGAAACGGGTCAAACCTTATCGGTTTTATCTCAAAATCCAGAATGTGTATGAAATACCCATATTAAGCAAGTCTAACCCGCTTCACACCACTTTGACAAAAGGGAATGTCACCCAGACGTGACACAAACACCAGTACGTTGCCAAGGACAGAAGCCGAGCTGCAAGAACGCATCTCACCAATAAATGCACGACATGAAGCCCTCCGCTCTAAGTACAACGATGGCATTACTGGGAGTAACCATCCAACTGGCTGCACCTATAAACAGTTCCTGAACTGCAAGCCTTTGAACTTTGATAAAAGAAGAGGCACCGTTGCATTTGTTCGTTGGTCCGAAGAGACCAACTCCATTCTAAGAACGAGTAACTGTTCGCCCCAACAGAGTGTTACCTATATCTCGGGGATGTTGCTAGATGGCACACTCTCTTATGGAACCTCTAGGTTCAAACCCTTGGCACAGACGCTGCTTATGCACTGAGCTGGGACGAGCTCAAGGAAACGATTGAGAAGAAATGTTGTTTTAGGACTGAAACTCAGAAACTTGACGTGGAATTTGAGAATGGGCGAACCAGAGACTCCTGAACATGTCCAGTGATCGCACGACTTGTCTAGGGTCGTCCCCTACTAAGTCATTGATGTCGTATGATATAGTGGTGTACTTGTAAGCTTTACATTGTGATCTCGAAATTGTGGCAATACAATCGCAGTATTCTCATCACTCGTGATGATTCAATCTACTGTTTATGTCCTATAACATGAGATGTTATGTGATTATACTATTAATACCGTTATATACGAACACTATATTACGAACTGATTTACAACGAAGCCTTGCTATGGCCTAACTAAAACCATCTTTTAGAAGATGCCGCCCAGACGCGAGACGCGCATGTCCACTAACGAGGCAGAACTACAACAAATCATTGCCGCTGCCATAGCACAGTATGCAGCATCTCAGCCCGGAACGAGCGGAAGTATTAACCAGGGCAACAATAATCCACCACACGGGTGCACATACAAGCAGTTCTTAGACTGCAAGCCCACCAACTTCGATGGCACCGGAGGCGCTATCGCTTTTACTCGTTGGGCCGAGAAGACTGATTCCACCATCCGCATGAGCAAATGTGCGCTCGACCAGCAGGTCACTTACATCTCAGGGCTGTTTCTAGACGGAGCTCTATCTTGGTGGAACTTACAAGTCCAAACCCTAGGCGAAACTGCCGTCTACGCCCTGACTTGGGCAGAGCTGAAAGAGCTTATGCGCAAGAAGTACTGTTCCCGCGCAGAAATTCAGCGAATGGAGACTGAGTTCTGGCACCTAAAAATGGACGGTCCGAAGCTAGCAGAGTACGTTCAGAGGTTTCATGACCTATCTCAAGTGGTTCCTTATATGGTCACGCCAGAATACAAGCGAATCGAGCGCTTCATTTGGGGTTTGGCTCCCCAAATAATAAGCATGGTAACCTCCTCCAAACCAGCGACTATCACTGAAGCCATCGATTTAAGCGTGGCTCTCACCGAGGAGGCGATTCGTCTAAACAAGTTTGATGAAGTCAAGGCAAGAAAGACAGAGACTCACGTTGAGTCCTCATGAGATAACAAAAGGAAGTTTCAAACTTCAAACAAGGCGTCAGTATGGCAGTAAAGAAAGGAAAATCCGCTGGCAGTACCAAGAGAGGAAAAGGGTACCAGGGCACCCAGCCCAAATGCAACAACTGCCAACGCCACCATACTGGCCATTGTAACGTGAGAGTTTGTGAATCTTGTGGAAAACCGGGCCACTCAAAGGAATCATGTTGGGCTAGTGCGGGCCGGGGAGGCCAGGGAAGATATATAAATAGAAACGATAATCGTGGTGGTTTGGGAAATCGCCCACAAGGGAATAATCAAGGCTACAATGCAAATCAAGCCGGAACTGCCAATCAAAACAACCCGCCAGATGGGGATGGTGCGGGAAGTGGAAAAAGATTAGGATGTTTTCATTGCGGTGACGTTGGGCACTTCAAGAGGGACTGCCCGGGATTGAACCAAGCCCGGGGAAGAGTGTTCCAAATTGGTGCACAGGAAGCGCACCAGGATCCCAACGTTGTCACTGGTACGTTCCCTGTAAATCAACGCTATGCATCTGTTTTATTTGATACTGGTGCCGACTATAGCTTCGTATCACTAGAATTTAAGAATATACTTGGATTAGCCGCTAATAAGTTAGATGTTCCGTACGCAATCGAATTGGCTAATGGAAAGTTAGTGGAAGCCGATGAAGTTATCAGAGGCTGTGTAATCGAACTCGGAGAACGTGATTTTGCTTTGGATCTACTACCAGTCCAATTGGGAAGTTTCGACGTGGTAGTAGGAATGGATTGGTTATCGGGCAATAAAGCTGAGATAGTTTGCCACGAAAAGGTTGTTCGTATTCCAACCGAGGATGGTGAGACCATTGTTGTTCATGGAGAGAAGCGTGAGACGCCGTTGCGGATTATCAGCTGTTTGAAGGCAAGGAAGTGTTTACAGAAAGGATGTGTTGCTTTTCTGGCACACATCATAGATAAGAAGGCTGCTGAGCCAAGAATCGAAGACATCCCTGTCGTGAGGGAGTATCCAGAAGTCTTTCCAGAAGACTTACCCGGACTGCCACCTCAGAGGCAAGTCGAGTTTCACATCGACTTAGTTCCAGGCGTCGCGCCTGTAGCTAAGGCACCTTACAGACTTGCTCCATCTGAGATGCAGGAACTGTCAACACAACTTCAAGAGTTGTTAGATAAGGGTTTTATTCGACCAAGCTTCTCACCTTGGGGAGCTCCAGTCCTGTTTGTTAAAAAGAAGGACGGTAGTTTTCGGATGTGCATTGACTACAGAGAGTTGAACAAGCTGACGATCAAGAATAGGTATCCACTACCAAGGATTGATGATCTGTTCGACCAACTTCAAGGTTCAAGCTGTTACTCTAAGATCGATCTTCGATCTGGATACCATCAACTAAGGATACAGGAGGAAAGTATCCCGAAAACAGCCTTCCGAACTCGTTATGGACACTACGAGTTCCTTGTTATGCCGTTTGGTTTGACAAACGCACCTGCAGTGTTCATGGATCTGATGAATAGAGTTTGCAAGCCATACTTAGACAAGTTCGTGATTGTATTCATCGACGACATCTTGATTTATTCAAGAACAAAGGCCGAACACGAACAGCACTTAAGAGCCATTCT
This sequence comes from Helianthus tuberosus, assembly GCA_030545235.1. NCBI lineage: Eukaryota > Viridiplantae > Streptophyta > Magnoliopsida > Asterales > Asteraceae > Helianthus > Helianthus tuberosus. The sequence continues at coordinate 143,809,752 of CM060427.1, read as the reverse complement.
GGAGTTGCTAAAGAAAGAACAGCTGTACGCCAAACTTTCTAAGTGTGAATTCTGGTTACGCAAAGTCCAATTTCTTGGACATGTGGTTAATGGGGATGGAATTCATGTTGATCCCACAAAGATCGAGGCAATCAAGAACTGGGAAGCACCTACGACGCCGACCGAGATTCGACAATTCTTGGGTTTGGCTGGCTACTATAGAAGATTCATAGAGGGCTTTTCAAAGATCGCTCAACCCCTTACCGCGCTCACACAGAAGGATAGGACGTTTGATTGGGGAATCAAACAGGAAGAAGCGTTTCAGTTATTGAAGAACAAGCTTTGTGATGCGCCAATCTTAGCACTACCAGAAGGTATGGATGATTTTGTGGTATACTGCGACGCATCGCGTCAGGGATTGGGTTGCGTGTTGATGCAACGCCAAAAAGTTATTGCTTACGCATCGCGCCAATTGAAAGTGCACGAAAAGAACTATACCACACACGATTTGGAACTTGGCGCCGTGGTATTTGCCTTAAAGATCTGGAGACACTACCTGTACGGTACGAAATGCACAATCTTCACAGATCACAAGAGCTTACAACATATATTCAACCAGAAAGAACTGAATATGAGGCAAAGACGTTGGGTTGAATTACTAAACGATTACGACTGCGAGATCAAGTATCATCCAGGAAAGGCGAATGTGGTCGCCGATGCCCTAAGTCGTAAAGAAAGAATCAAGCCCATAAGGGTTAGGGCTTTAGAAATGATCATACGAACCGATCTTCCCTCGCGCATTCGTGCTACACAAAAAGAAGCCCTTAAAGAAGGAAATCGTGAGGAAGAATATCTCCGTGGGATGGAGAAGTTACTGGTACCAAACAATGAAGGAACGTTATGTTTCGAGAAACGGATTTGGATTCCCTTGTTTGGAGATTTAAGGAATGTTATTTTCAACGAAGCGCACAAGTCACGGTACTCTATACATCCAGGGGCGGATAAGATGTACCACGATCTTAAAGATTACTATTGGTGGCCTAGGATGAAGGGCGATGTTGCTGTCTACGTGAGCGAATGTTTAACGTGCGCTAAAGTTAAAGCTGAATACCAGAGGCCTTCGGGACTTCTGCAACAACCGGAGGTTCCCAAATGGAAGTGGGAACAAATCTCCATGGATTTTGTTACAAAGCTGCCAAGAACGCCAAGAGGCCATGACACTATCTGGGTGATAGTGGATCGATTAACAAAAACGGCACACTTCTTACCTATCAGAGAAAAGGATAACACGAGCAAATTGGCTGAAATATACATGAGAGAAATCATCGCACGTCATGGAGTGCCTCTCTCAATCATTTCTGATAAAGACGGAAGGTTTGTGTCAAGAATATGGCAATCCTTCCAAGAAGCTTTTGGCTCTCAATTGAATCTGAGCACTGCGTTTCATCCGCAAACTGATGGCCAGAGCGAGCGAACGATACAAACCTTGGAAGACATGCTGAGAGCATGTGTTATGGATTTGGGCGGTAGCTGGGATAAACACTTACCTTTGGTCGAATTTTCTTACAACAACAGCTACCACACCAGTATTGGTGTCGCGCCTTTTGAAGCCCTATACGGACGCAAGTGTCGATCACCACTATGTTGGGCTGACGCAGGTGATAGACAGCTTGCCGGTCCCGAAATCGTCCAAGAGACGACGGACAAAATTACACAGATTCTTAAAAACATCGAAGCCGCTCGCCACAGACAAAAGGCCTATGCGGATCCAAACAGAAAACATGTGGATTTCCAAGTTGGAGAGATGGTGTTATTGAAGGTATCACCCTGGAAAGGGGTAGCACGCTTTGGGAAGCGTGGAAAGTTAAATCCACGCTACATTGGTCCTTTCAGAATTCTAGAGAGAATCGGGACAGTAGCACACAAGTTGGATCTACCCGCCGAACTTAACGGTGTTCACGATACATTTCATGTATCCAATTTAAAGAAAAGTCCAACTCAAGTTGACGTTGCCATTCCTATTGACGAAATTCATGTTGACGACACGCTCCACTTCGTAGAAGAACCCGCCGAGGTCACAGATTGGAAAGTTAACAGGACCCGCCGGAGCAGTGTCAAACTCGTCAAGGTTCGCTGGAATGCCAGACATGGTCCTGAATACACCTGGGAGCGTGAGGACCGAATGAAAGAAAAGTACCCCCACTTATTTCCCAAGAACCCTGCATCTACAAGCAGAACTTAAAATTTCGGGACGAAATTTATTTAACGGGGGGAGTATGTGACAACCCGCACTAAACCAGGTATCCGTACAACTTAATTACTGATTAATTACTACTTAATTACTGTGCAACATTGAACTAGCTGATGAATTGCTACTATTATACTGATACATGAACATAACTGCATCATACTTTACTTGCTGTCACACTATATTTTGCTTATTGCACCTTCGTGACAAACTTGATGCACTAAACGCACAGTAGCACAATACACGGATACACGGTGGACATGCTGATATAACCAGCATCAGGCAGACACTGCCTCTAAGGCCTGTAAGAGCCTGAGAAAGTTACTACACTAGTGGAGAGTGTAGGAATACAAGTATTGTAGAACTACGTCTCTAGGGATAAGTTACAGTGAACGGATGCGCCTAAAACGTACTTTAAGTACAAAACACAGCACTTTAATAATTTAACCAGCTTCTAGCTAACTAGTAAAGTGCTAAAATATGGGAAAAATATCACTAGACACTTTCTAAAGTGTCGGGAAAACAATTTGTGTCACTAAAAATGTAATGACGACACTTTAAAGTCTTTTGTAACACTTTAACGGATTTCTATCCAACCGGACACCCGGACTTTACCCGGAACATGAAAATATTAACATTTTCACTATTATTATTTTTCTGAGCCAGTTAGGGTCCCTGATTACCCTAACACCCGTCATAACACGCAACATACAACTAACAAGGTTAGACACTTAACCTAACCTAATTAACCTTAACCATGTCCTAACTATCTAATTAGAATCGAACCAACCCAACCCCCATCCCATAACCGGCCCCTAACTAGGGGAGACACCAAGGGTACAATCTTGATTATTTTATTTAAGTTGGCCTAATATCTAGGAGGCATTAAACCCATTGGATAACCATCTCATAATTTCCTATAAATATAACACTAAACCATGGGACTTTCACACTTAATCAACAAAACCAACTCACCCTCTTCCTCTCTTTGTGGCTCACGGCCGAAACCCACACACCCACACATCACACTTTCAAGCTTTGATTCTTACATTCCAACATCATTCAAACATCACAAGCCGCGTTTTAGGAGCTTTGGTGCAAGTGGAACGCGAAGGACCTCGTTTGTTAGCTTTTATCCACGCGGTTTTCGTCGAGATTCTTCCCTAGCCCCGAGCTAGAGGTATATTGTTTAAAACTTGTTTTTACACATATCTAAAGTGGTTAAAAGGATTATCGTCGGTTGAATCTCGTTATGTTAAAAGATGATGCATTAAAGTCTAGTAAAACTATAAAAATGGAGGTTAATAGCACATGTCTTGTGTAAAAGTCGTAGGACTTGAAATTTGTATTTATCTAGACCCGATCTATAATGTGGTAGCTCGAATCTTCGTTTAACCCGACTTTGTAAAATCACGTATCATCACATAAGCTTGTTTTTAAAAGATACAAGGGTTAAAAGTGAAACACTACCACATTTTAGAGACATGAACTTGTAAAGAAATATTTTACTTGTGTAAAAGTGTTTTAACCGGTAAAAGGGTGTTTAAAACTAGCGGATCTACGTATCCGCAAGTGGTATCTTCAAAGGACCACACATTTAAGAACCATGTATTTTTAAAGAAACAGATCTTACAATGCTAAGAATGATAATCAGAACACACAAGTGTGTAAACACTTGTGTGACGCATATTTCGACAAAAATAACTATTTTTGGGAAAAATAACTAGAAGTTGTAAAAGACGGATTCTCTAAAAACGAGGTTTTTACAAGATTGGAAGTACTTTATATAAAGATCTACATATATAAATGGGATTTATAATATAGATTCGGAAAAACTACAAGTTCATGCGAATATGCAAATTTACATATTTATTGACTAGTTTGATGTGTCGGAAATTGTTTGATGGAATAAAGGAGTTGTTGAATTGATTTATTTAAAAGAAAATGATACGCTTGAGAGCGTGGCCACCTCCAGTTACAGAGGAAACTCTGGCGAAATTTTCTTAAAAACCTAACACTTAAACTTGTTTACATTACAAGTGTTAGAATCATTTTTGACATGATTTCAAAACATAAATTTCGCCACGACTTAAATTACTAAATATTCGGAGGTGGGATTTCACGAAATATTAACGTGATAAATATATACTTTTCACGCACTGTTTATGATTATTTTGTGAAACGCATAAATATTATTTTTAGAGTAAAAATAATGTTTACAAACGTTAACGACTCCAAAAGTAATACAAACGCTTTCGCCATAAATATATATAAGTTACACCGGTAATTATATTACCACTTGCATGTTAAAACGTAACTTACACAATTACGGAAATATTTATGAACGCGTACTTTAACAACGTATTTTTGATAAATACATATATTTTGGAGTTGAATATATATGAAGGTTAAGTGAGACTTAATGATGGAAAATATTAAGCACATGTATTAAATCCCCCATCCTTGGGAAGGGAAATAACTATCTAGCACATACAAAATGTAACACGAAATAGTTGTCTAACTATTTCCCGCAAACATAAACTGTAAAGCTAAAGCACGGCCGTCCGTCTAATAGAATTAGCACTTGTAGGTCATTGCACAGCTTACAGTACCAGGAGACGCTTGATAGAGTTTACGCATCCACTGTGAGTTCATGTCCCCCTTTTCTCTAACTGTTTTCAGTTTACTTAACTGCGGGGGTGAAATACATGTTACTATGATTTACGAGTACTTTACAACGGTATGTTTAACGTAAGGAGGTGTTATACGATCATGTGAGTGGATAGGAACAACATGGGGCCATTAGTCCTCATGGAGGGACCGAGGGACAGGAGCGGTAGATCTATCTGGGTGTAGCGAGCCCAGCCCCCGGCCAAACTAGAAACGGACCGTGGGGTGACTTTGTCCACATACTTTGCCGTGGCGAAATCTGCTAGGTTTGAGTCTCCCTATTTGCACTTCACATATGTCAGTGGCCTTGCAAACCATTGGTGATCACAAGTCCTCTTACAACTGCTACATACCACAACTATTTTTATACTCACAAGTGTTTTACATACTCACTTACACATGAACTCGCTCAACATTATTGTTGATTTTTCAACTCACATGTATTTCAGGAAATTAACGGATTCTGGCACGGTATGAACGTTTTCCGCTGCAACCTTTCATGAAGTCATCTGGGTTTAGGGTTGTGCCTCTTTCCTGGACAAGGCATAATCCCTAAATCACGTTTATGTTTTATTTTAAGTTGTAATGTTATTGAACAAGGTTATGGATACTAGAGTATGTCCGCGTTAAACAATGGTAATGTATGTTGATTTCTAAACTCAATGATGACTTGCATGGTTTTTAAATTCATATAGCTTTGTTATGATATAGCTATGGTATTAAGAAGTCACACCATAATTAACCACGCTTCCGCAAAGCCAGGGTGTGACAGCTTGGTATCAGAGCTCTGATCATAGCGAACTAGGATTCATTCTTGAGTCTAGACTATGATCACTAGGGCTCTCACGAAAACATTTTTACTGCATACCACTTAAGCCCAGAATCCAAAACTTTTTACAAACAAATGTTGAGCACATTTTATTCATTATTTTAGGCCCAGTCGGGAGGCTGAGGCTTGGTCTAGTGGGACTAGGAGTGTTGGTCTAGTGGGACTAGGAGTGTTGACTAGTGGGACTAGAAGTGTTGGCTAGTGGGACTAGAAGTGTTGACTAGTGGGACTAGAAGTGTTGGCTAGTGGGACTAGAAGTGTTGGCTAGTGGGACTAGAAGTGTTGGCTAGTGGGACTAGAAGTGTTGGCTAGTGGGACTAGAAGTGTTGGCTAGTGGGACTAGAAGTGTTGGCTAGTGGGACTAGAAGGATAATTTGAATGCTTACGTGGTGACTACATGTTTATATATATGATTGAATATTATACGTATATGCGTTTGTGTTACAAACATCATGCTTTCATCATATACCAGTAAGATGGACACTGCAAATCCCAAGACCACAGTATCAGACGACATAGTTCATCGAAGCACGAGGTGTACATTTCTGATACTACCGGCACAGACAATGACGACTTTCAGCCCTTTGTGCACTGCCTAAAGTCGTAGCAGAGCCTACTGATGGCCATCTTGTTGGGAATTTGCCACGGGCGGTGATCCCTGCTCCTGTGCCCCTGCCGCTTATCTCGTTGTTGATATGCCCTCGACGCTGTCTCTGAAGACGATGTCGAACTACTAAGAGAAGGACCCACTTGAGGGCGAGGCCCTATTGCTGCTGGTTTTAGACTACTACATGCGGACGCTTCGTAGGGGAAACTCATGTCCATTCCCCTATCCCAGACTCATTTGAGTTTCTAACATCCGCATCTGCGCACATACAGGGAATGCAGCACTACTTACACGACGCCAACCCTGATAGGGCATCATTAGTTGCACCGGATCCCGCACACAATTTTGAGTATGGTCGCGATATTGAGGACAATCCTGTTTTTCCGCCTGGTGTGATCCAGACCATGACATTGAGTTCATGCACTTAGACCAGCCCTTGGGGTATCCTGTAACCCCTGTGATTGTTGATCCAACCGAATTAGAGATGGAGATTTTGATCTAGCCGTGGCCCCTGAGCCAGGCGTTGCTCCTGACCCCGCATTGGAGCATGACCCTGTTCATGCCAATGCACCTGCTGTCGCCCTTTGATTGATCATCTGCTTGGACGAGAGGAAATTTGGGGTAACTGTGCAAGACAATTTATTATTACGGGGGCCCACGTAATAACGACTTGTAGTGCACAGGAGTCCTGGTGGACTCTGCGGGCCAAGTTAATGGTAACCCGTGCAGCAGGAAATAATCTAAAACACGAATGACCAAGGCGATGTAGCCTCGAAGTTCATTCTATTACAAGCAACAAGCCAAATTGACAAGCCTATGTGAAGGCTCAGAAATTGATTTCCCCTCTCACACATTGAGTATATTTGCGTATGAAAGTGGGTGATTACATGATGGCTTATGTTGCTATATACCTCATAGACAATTGGAACATTGTCTAACCCGCTTCACACCACTTTGACAAAAGGGAATGTCACCCAGACGTGACACAAACACCAGTACGTTGCCAAGGACAGAAGCCGAGCTGCAAGAACGCATCTCACCAATAAATGCACGACATGAAGCCCTCCGCTCTAAGTACAACGATGGCATTACTGGGAGTAACCATCCAACTGGCTGCACCTATAAACAGTTCCTGAACTGCAAGCCTTTGAACTTTGATAAAAGAAGAGGCACCGTTGCATTTGTTCGTTGGTCCGAAGAGACCAACTCCATTCTAAGAACGAGTAACTGTTCGCCCCAACAGAGTGTTACCTATATCTCGGGGATGTTGCTAGATGGCACACTCTCTTATGGAACCTCTAGGTTCAAACCCTTGGCACAGACGCTGCTTATGCACTGAGCTGGGACGAGCTCAAGGAAACGATTGAGAAGAAATGTTGTTTTAGGACTGAAACTCAGAAACTTGACGTGGAATTTGAGAATGGGCGAACCAGAGACTCCTGAACATGTCCAGTGATCGCACGACTTGTCTAGGGTCGTCCCCTACTAAGTCATTGATGTCGTATGATATAGTGGTGTACTTGTAAGCTTTACATTGTGATCTCGAAATTGTGGCAATACAATCGCAGTATTCTCATCACTCGTGATGATTCAATCTACTGTTTATGTCCTATAACATGAGATGTTATGTGATTATACTATTAATACCGTTATATACGAACACTATATTACGAACTGATTTACAACGAAGCCTTGCTATGGCCTAACTAAAACCATCTTTTAGAAGATGCCGCCCAGACGCGAGACGCGCATGTCCACTAACGAGGCAGAACTACAACAAATCATTGCCGCTGCCATAGCACAGTATGCAGCATCTCAGCCCGGAACGAGCGGAAGTATTAACCAGGGCAACAATAATCCACCACACGGGTGCACATACAAGCAGTTCTTAGACTGCAAGCCCACCAACTTCGATGGCACCGGAGGCGCTATCGCTTTTACTCGTTGGGCCGAGAAGACTGATTCCACCATCCGCATGAGCAAATGTGCGCTCGACCAGCAGGTCACTTACATCTCAGGGCTGTTTCTAGACGGAGCTCTATCTTGGTGGAACTTACAAGTCCAAACCCTAGGCGAAACTGCCGTCTACGCCCTGACTTGGGCAGAGCTGAAAGAGCTTATGCGCAAGAAGTACTGTTCCCGCGCAGAAATTCAGCGAATGGAGACTGAGTTCTGGCACCTAAAAATGGACGGTCCGAAGCTAGCAGAGTACGTTCAGAGGTTTCATGACCTATCTCAAGTGGTTCCTTATATGGTCACGCCAGAATACAAGCGAATCGAGCGCTTCATTTGGGGTTTGGCTCCCCAAATAATAAGCATGGTAACCTCCTCCAAACCAGCGACTATCACTGAAGCCATCGATTTAAGCGTGGCTCTCACCGAGGAGGCGATTCGTCTAAACAAGTTTGATGAAGTCAAGGCAAGAAAGACAGAGACTCACGTTGAGTCCTCATGAGATAACAAAAGGAAGTTTCAAACTTCAAACAAGGCGTCAGTATGGCAGTAAAGAAAGGAAAATCCGCTGGCAGTACCAAGAGAGGAAAAGGGTACCAGGGCACCCAGCCCAAATGCAACAACTGCCAACGCCACCATACTGGCCATTGTAACGTGAGAGTTTGTGAATCTTGTGGAAAACCGGGCCACTCAAAGGAATCATGTTGGGCTAGTGCGGGCCGGGGAGGCCAGGGAAGATATATAAATAGAAACGATAATCGTGGTGGTTTGGGAAATCGCCCACAAGGGAATAATCAAGGCTACAATGCAAATCAAGCCGGAACTGCCAATCAAAACAACCCGCCAGATGGGGATGGTGCGGGAAGTGGAAAAAGATTAGGATGTTTTCATTGCGGTGACGTTGGGCACTTCAAGAGGGACTGCCCGGGATTGAACCAAGCCCGGGGAAGAGTGTTCCAAATTGGTGCACAGGAAGCGCACCAGGATCCCAACGTTGTCACTGGTACGTTCCCTGTAAATCAACGCTATGCATCTGTTTTATTTGATACTGGTGCCGACTATAGCTTCGTATCACTAGAATTTAAGAATATACTTGGATTAGCCGCTAATAAGTTAGATGTTCCGTACGCAATCGAATTGGCTAATGGAAAGTTAGTGGAAGCCGATGAAGTTATCAGAGGCTGTGTAATCGAACTCGGAGAACGTGATTTTGCTTTGGATCTACTACCAGTCCAATTGGGAAGTTTCGACGTGGTAGTAGGAATGGATTGGTTATCGGGCAATAAAGCTGAGATAGTTTGCCACGAAAAGGTTGTTCGTATTCCAACCGAGGATGGTGAGACCATTGTTGTTCATGGAGAGAAGCGTGAGACGCCGTTGCGGATTATCAGCTGTTTGAAGGCAAGGAAGTGTTTACAGAAAGGATGTGTTGCTTTTCTGGCACACATCATAGATAAGAAGGCTGCTGAGCCAAGAATCGAAGACATCCCTGTCGTGAGGGAGTATCCAGAAGTCTTTCCAGAAGACTTACCCGGACTGCCACCTCAGAGGCAAGTCGAGTTTCACATCGACTTAGTTCCAGGCGTCGCGCCTGTAGCTAAGGCACCTTACAGACTTGCTCCATCTGAGATGCAGGAACTGTCAACACAACTTCAAGAGTTGTTAGATAAGGGTTTTATTCGACCAAGCTTCTCACCTTGGGGAGCTCCAGTCCTGTTTGTTAAAAAGAAGGACGGTAGTTTTCGGATGTGCATTGACTACAGAGAGTTGAACAAGCTGACGATCAAGAATAGGTATCCACTACCAAGGATTGATGATCTGTTCGACCAACTTCAAGGTTCAAGCTGTTACTCTAAGATCGATCTTCGATCTGGATACCATCAACTAAGGATACAGGAGGAAAGTATCCCGAAAACAGCCTTCCGAACTCGTTATGGACACTACGAGTTCCTTGTTATGCCGTTTGGTTTGACAAACGCACCTGCAGTGTTCATGGATCTGATGAATAGAGTTTGCAAGCCATACTTAGACAAGTTCGTGATTGTATTCATCGACGACATCTTGATTTATTCAAGAACAAAGGCCGAACACGAACAGCACTTAAGAGCCATTCTGGAGTTGCTAAAGAAAGAACAGCTGTACGCCAAACTTTCTAAGTGTGAATTCTGGTTACGCGAAGTCCAATTTCTTGGACATGTGGTTAATGGGGATGGAATTCATGTTGATCCCACAAAGATCGAGGCAATCAAGAACTGGGAAGCACCTACGACGCCGACCGAGATTCGACAATTCTTGGGTTTGGCTGGCTACTATAGAAGATTCATAGAGGGCTTTTCAAAGATCGCTCAACCCCTTACCGCGCTCACACAGAAGGATAGGACGTTTGATTGGGGAATCAAACAGGAAGAAGCGTTTCAGTTATTGAAGAACAAGCTTTGTGATGCGCCAATCTTAGCACTACCAGAAGGTATGGATGATTTTGTGGTATACTGCGACGCATCGCGTCAGGGATTGGGTTGCGTGTTGATGCAACGCCAAAAAGTTATTGCTTACGCATCGCGCCAATTGAAAGTGCACGAAAAGAACTATACCACACACGATTTGGAACTTGGCGCCGTGGTATTTGCCTTAAAGATCTGGAGACACTACCTGTACGGTACGAAATGCACAATCTTCACAGATCACAAGAGCTTACAACATATATTCAACCAGAAAGAACTGAATATGAGGCAAAGACGTTGGGTTGAATTACTAAACGATTACGACTGCGAGATCAAGTATCATCCAGGAAAGGCGAATGTGGTCGCCGATGCCCTAAGTCGTAAAGAAAGAATCAAGCCCATAAGGGTTAGGGCTTTAGAAATGATCATACGAACCGATCTTCCCTCGCGCATTCGTGCTACACAAAAAGAAGCCCTTAAAGAAGGAAATCGTGAGGAAGAATATCTCCGTGGGATGGAGAAGTTACTGGTACCAAACAATGAAGGAACGTTATGTTTCGAGAAACGGATTTGGATTCCCTTGTTTGGAGATTTAAGGAATGTTATTTTCAACGAAGCGCACAAGTCACGGTACTCTATACATCCAGGGGCGGATAAGATGTACCACGATCTTAAAGATTACTATTGGTGGCCTAGGATGAAGGGCGATGTTGCTGTCTACGTGAGCGAATGTTTAACGTGCGCTAAAGTTAAAGCTGAATACCAGAGGCCTTCGGGACTTCTGCAACAACCGGAGGTTCCCAAATGGAAGTGGGAACAAATCTCCATGGATTTTGTTACAAAGCTGCCAAGAACGCCAAGAGGCCATGACACTATCTGGGTGATAGTGGATCGATTAACAAAAACGGCACACTTCTTACCTATCAGAGAAAAGGATAACACGAGCAAATTGGCTGAAATATACATGAGAGAAATCATCGCACGTCATGGAGTGCCTCTCTCAATCATTTCTGATAAAGACGGAAGGTTTGTGTCAAGAATATGGCAATCCTTCCAAGAAGCTTTTGGCTCTCAATTGAATCTGAGCACTGCGTTTCATCCGCAAACTGATGGCCAGAGCGAGCGAACGATACAAACCTTGGAAGACATGCTGAGAGCATGTGTTATGGATTTGGGCGGTAGCTGGGATAAACACTTACCTTTGGTCGAATTTTCTTACAACAACAGCTACCACACCAGTATTGGTGTCGCGCCTTTTGAAGCCCTATACGGACGCAAGTGTCGATCACCACTATGTTGGGCTGACGCAGGTGATAGACAGCTTGCCGGTCCCGAAATCGTCCAAGAGACGACGGACAAAATTACACAGATTCTTAAAAACATCGAAGCCGCTCGCCACAGACAAAAGGCCTATGCGGATCCAAACAGAAAACATGTGGATTTCCAAGTTGGAGAGATGGTGTTATTGAAGGTATCACCCTGGAAAGGGGTAGCACGCTTTGGGAAGCGTGGAAAGTTAAATCCACGCTACATTGGTCCTTTCAGAATTCTAGAGAGAATCGGGACAGTAGCACACAAGTTGGATCTACCCGCCGAACTTAACGGTGTTCACGATACATTTCATGTATCCAATTTAAAGAAAAGTCCAACTCAAGTTGACGTTGCCATTCCTATTGACGAAATTCATGTTGACGACACGCTCCACTTCGTAGAAGAACCCGCCGAGGTCACAGATTGGAAAGTTAACAGGACCCGCCGGAGCAGTGTCAAACTCGTCAAGGTTCGCTGGAATGCCAGACATGGTCCTGAATACACCTGGGAGCGTGAGGACCGAATGAAAGAAAAGTACCCCCACTTATTTCCCAAGAACCCTGCATCTACAAGCAGAACTTAAAATTTCGGGACGAAATTTATTTAACGGGGGGAGTATGTGACAACCCGCACTAAACCAGGTATCCGTACAACTTAATTACTGATTAATTACTACTTAATTACTGTGCAACATTGAACTAGCTGATGAATTGCTACTATTATACTGATACATGAACATAACTGCATCATACTTTACTTGCTGTCACACTATATTTTGCTTATTGCACCTTCGTGACAAACTTGATGCACTAAACGCACAGTAGCACAATACACGGATACACGGTGGACATGCTGATATAACCAGCATCAGGCAGACACTGCCTCTAAGGCCTGTAAGAGCCTGAGAAAGTTACTACACTAGTGGAGAGTGTAGGAATACAAGTATTGTAGAACTACGTCTCTAGGGATAAGTTACAGTGAACAGATGCGCCTAAAACGTACTTTAAGTACAAAACACAGCACTTTAATAATTTAACCAGCTTCTAGCTAACTAGTAAAGTGCTAAAATATGGGAAAAATATCACTAGACACTTTCTAAAGTGTCGGGAAAACAATTTGTGTCACTAAAAATGTAATGACGACACTTTAAAGTCTTTTGTAACACTTTAACGGATTTCTATCCAACCGGACACCCGGACTTTACCCGGAACATGAAAATATTAACATTTTCACTATTATTATTTTTCTGAGCCAGTTAGGGTCCCTGATTACCCTAACACCCGTCATAACACGCAACATACAACTAACAAGGTTAGACACTTAACCTAACCTAATTAACCTTAACCATGTCCTAACTATCTAATTAGAATCGAACCAACCCAACCCCCATCCCATAACCGGCCCCTAACTAGGGGAGACACCAAGGGTACAATCTTGATTATTTTATTTAAGTTGGCCTAATATCTAGGAGGCATTAAACCCATTGGATAACCATCTCATAATTTCCTATAAATATAACACTAAACCATGGGACTTTCACACTTAATCAACAAAACCAACTCACCCTCTTCCTCTCTTTGTGGCTCACGGCCGAAACCCACACACCCACACATCACACTTTCAAGCTTTGATTCTTACATTCCAACATCATTCAAACATCACAAGCCGCGTTTTAGGAGCTTTGGTGCAAGTGGAACGCGAAGGACCTCGTTTGTTAGCTTTTATCCACGCGGTTTTCGTCGAGATTCTTCCCTAGCCCCGAGCTAGAGGTATATTGTTTAAAACTTGTTTTTACACATATCTAAAGTGGTTAAAAGGATTATCGTCGGTTGAATCTCGTTATGTTAAAAGATGATGCATTAAAGTCTAGTAAAACTATAAAAATGGAGGTTAATAGCACATGTCTTGTGTAAAAGTCGTAGGACTTGAAATTTGTATTTATCTAGACCCGATCTATAATGTGGTAGCTCGAATCTTCGTTTAACCCGACTTTGTAAAATCACGTATCATCACATAAGCTTGTTTTTAAAAGATACAAGGGTTAAAAGTGAAACACTACCACATTTTAGAGACATGAACTTGTAAAGAAATATTTTACTTGTGTAAAAGTGTTTTAACCGGTAAAAGGGTGTTTAAAACTAGCGGATCTACGTATCCGCAAGTGGTATCTTCAAAGGACCACACATTTAAGAACCATGTATTTTTAAAGAAACAGATCTTACAATGCTAAGAATGATAATCAGAACACACAAGTGTGTAAACACTTGTGTGACGCATATTTCGACAAAAATAACTATTTTTGGGAAAAATAACTAGAAGTTGTAAAAGACGGATTCTCTAAAAACGAGGTTTTTACAAGATTGGAAGTACTTTATATAAAGATCTACATATATAAATGGGATTTATAATATAGATTCGGAAAAACTACAAGTTCATGCGAATATGCAAATTTACATATTTATTGACTAGTTTGATGTGTCGGAAATTGTTTGATGGAATAAAGGAGTTGTTGAATTGATTTATTTAAAAGAAAATGATACGCTTGAGAGCGTGGCCACCTCCAGTTACAGAGGAAACTCTGGCGAAATTTTCTTAAAAACCTAACACTTAAACTTGTTTACATTACAAGTGTTAGAATCATTTTTGACATGATTTCAAAACATAAATTTCGCCACGACTTAAATTACTAAATATTCGGAGGTGGGATTTCACGAAATATTAACGTGATAAATATATACTTTTCACGCACTGTTTATGATTATTTTGTGAAACGCATAAATATTATTTTTAGAGTAAAAATAATGTTTACAAACGTTAACGACTCCAAAAGTAATACAAACGCTTTCGCCATAAATATATATAAGTTACACCGGTAATTATATTACCACTTGCATGTTAAAACGTAACTTACACAATTACGGAAATATTTATGAACGCGTACTTTAACAACGTATTTTTGATAAATACATATATTTTGGAGTTGAATATATATGAAGGTTAAGTGAGACTTAATGATGGAAAATATTAAGCACATGTATTAAATCCCCCATCCTTGGGAAGGGAAATAACTATCTAGCACATACAAAATGTAACACGAAATAGTTGTCTAACTATTTCCCGCAAACATAAACTGTAAAGCTAAAGCACGGCCGTCCGTCTAATAGAATTAGCACTTGTAGGTCATTGCACAGCTTACAGTACCAGGAGACGCTTGATAGAGTTTACGCATCCACTGTGAGTTCATGTCCCCCTTTTCTCTAACTGTTTTCAGTTTACTTAACTGCGGGGGTGAAATACATGTTACTATGATTTACGAGTACTTTACAACGGTATGTTTAACGTAAGGAGGTGTTATACGATCATGTGAGTGGATAGGAACAACATGGGGCCATTAGTCCTCATGGAGGGACCGAGGGACAGGAGCGGTAGATCTATCTGGGTGTAGCGAGCCCAGCCCCCGGCCAAACTAGAAACGGACCGTGGGGTGACTTTGTCCACATACTTTGCCATGGCGAAATCTGCTAGGTTTGAGTCTCCCTATTTGCACTTCACATATGTCAGTGGCCTTGCAAACCATTGGTGATCACAAGTCCTCTTACAACTGCTACATACCACAACTATTTTTATACTCACAAGTGTTTTACATACTCACTTACACATGAACTCGCTCAACATTATTGTTGATTTTTCAACTCAC
Source organism: Helianthus tuberosus (assembly GCA_030545235.1). Lineage (NCBI taxonomy): Eukaryota > Viridiplantae > Streptophyta > Magnoliopsida > Asterales > Asteraceae > Helianthus > Helianthus tuberosus. The sequence goes on along the minus strand of CM060427.1, from coordinate 143,794,017 downwards.
ATGTATTTCAGGAAATTAACGGATTCTGGCACGGTATGAACGTTTTCCGCTGCAACCTTTCATGAAGTCATCTGGGTTTAGGGTTGTGCCTCTTTCCTGGACAAGGCATAATCCCTAAATCACGTTTATGTTTTATTTTAAGTTGTAATGTTATTGAACAAGGTTATGGATACTAGAGTATGTCCGCGTTAAACAATGGTAATGTATGTTGATTTCTAAACTCAATGATGACTTGCATGGTTTTTAAATTCATATAGCTTTGTTATGATATAGCTATGGTATTAAGAAGTCACACCATAATTAACCACGCTTCCGCAAAGCCAGGGTGTGACATTTTCCCTATACGGGCTTGGGTTACGGTATATAAAATACTGCTTGGTCGGGCATCAAATCTTCCATCGCTAAGGTGGTTAATTGAATAATTTGATCGGCCCGTTTAAACAGTCTTGTTTACTTAAAAGCCTTTGGGGGGTTAATGACCATGTCCCGGATATCCCTGGCATCATTTTACGAAATGGCCACGACTTAAGCGCGGGGTGTAGGCGTACACCCATCAGTGCACAAAAGAATAATGTGGTGTGTCTATTGATCTTTAACCCGGACACGATTCGGGCTACTGAACGCATAAGGAACATGTAATTCGTTCACAAGATTATATATTTAAATAATTCTCCCAAGTTATAAAATGTTTATGCCACGTGCATCCAAATCAATTTTCAATCATTTTCCAAAATGAGTCAGTTGATTGTATTTACCAGTGTAAACTGACGTATTTTCCCAAAAAGATTAAATGCAGGTACTAAGCGTAATTGGCTGGGATTTCTCCTTAGCATCAATAGAAGTCTCGCAAGCTTAAGATGCCTAAAGTCTGTTGAACTACTGTTTCCTATATTTTATTTCGATCCTTCTGTGGATTAAATTTCGACTGTTGTGATACACGATATTACAATTTTATTAAAGTTGAAATATATATCTTTCAATTTGCTTCCACTGTGCATATTAAATATTGTGTTGTTTGACTATTATGTTGCCAACCACGTCACGATACTCCCCACCGGGCCCACCGGTCAAACGTGTGGAAATCGGGGTGTGACAGGTTGGTATCAGAGCCAACACTGAGTGAATTAAACACTAGCCTTTTGTGTTTAATCTCAGCTACACAATTGCACATTCATAAACTTTCGAGTCTAGACAAAGAACATAGGAACAATCCAAATTTTGTTTCAATTTATTTTAACTTTGTCTTTCATTTAGATATATTCTTGTCGTTATCTTATGTTATATTGACAGGATTAACAAAATGCCGCCAAGATTCTTCCAAATAAGAGGACGAGGAAAGGGGCCAATCACCGCCCCCAATGACAACGAGGCAGGACCTTCGCATATGCGAGCTCCTTCTACCACCGAGAGTGACGATCCTCGACAGAACCGGAGGAACCTCCTTGAGCCGGCTAGACGGTCGGTTTCGCATAGTTCGACACCTCCCGTTCACAACTCTTATGGGCCGCATTCGGAAAATGAGCCCAATAACCCTCAACCCTCCTACATACCTTTACAGCAATCTTTATCGCACCACTCCTTTGGTGACCCTACACCTGTTTTTAGGGGCCGGTTTAACCCGGCTAATTATATACAACAACCAGTGGGTTTTAACCCATTTGGACCGGAGGACCACTTCTCGGGAGACAACGCTATGGATATGGACGAGGACACGGATCCCGTCGAACCTGCCAGTGGTACACCGAACCATCCCATAGAGATCTCGGATGGATCTTCTTTTCATGGATCACCCTACCATAGTCCGGACAGTTACATGGCGCGATTTAACCAGCACGAGTGGTACTTCACACCCTCGCACCATTCGTCGCCTCATTAGCAGCAGCAGCAGGATCCCTCTGTGGATTCACGGTTTGTGGCAGTCACGCCACCGCCTCCACCGCCACCAGTTCAGCCGGCACCTCCACAACCGCCGAGGCATAGGAGGACAGGCGCACGTATTTCTGCGCGAACGGGGGATTTCCATTTTAGCTCCCCACGCCAATCAAGTGGCAGCCATTACCCGCCACATCAAGAAGATCCACAAATGGGTGGACCTTCGCACCCAGTTGCACCGCAACCACCACCGATGGGTTTTGATAACCCAATTCCAGCATACACGGGTCCAAGTACTTACAACCCGTTTGGGCCGCCGATTAACACCAACTACGGTTACGCTGAAGCCGACCCATACTTGGCAGCGTCCAATTACAACGCCTTTAACCCTGAAGGACCGTATGGAGCTCCTTGGGGAGCAGAGTACCCAACTCATGGGTACCAGATACCTGCCAGACCGATAATACGGGCACAATCGCAGCCGCCATAGTTTTCTCCCCCAGAACGGGAGGAAATTCTTCAGAGACTGGATCAGGTTGAGCGAGACTTTCACCGGGAGCGCAGGGAGCGACAGACCTTCTTCCAAGGATTAACAAGCCTAATAAAGGGGAAGAGCAAGAAGGACCATTGAATCCTTCCACTGTTGTTGTAGTTTCCTTGTATCAGTTGAGCCCCTGCGTGGGCCTGTCTTGCTGTATTAGCCCCTGCGTGGGTATGTATGTTTGTTTGTTTGGACCCCTGCGTGGGTCTATCTTTTTGTTAACCCATACGAGGGTATGATGTTTGTTTAAGTCCCTGCGTGGACAACTATTTGTGTTTTAGTCCCTGTGTGGACATTTATCGGTGTGTTAGTCCCCGCGTGGACTTATGTCTTTCTGTAAGACCCCTGCGTGGGCATGTTTGTATAATTAAGCTCCTGCGTGGGCAAATGGTTAATGTTGTAAGACCCGTTTAGGGCAATATGTAATTTTTAAATAATTAATGGAATGTAAGTTTATAAATTTAATTATTGCCAATATGTGCATAAATATTATATATGAAATAAATAAATCGAAATCATTCCTTTTATAAATAATCTGCCTATTATTTATTAAGAATCTTAAAGAGTGAAACCTAGCCTGAGTGTCATTGTTAAAGACCTGGCCAAGATGGTAAGACCTGTTAAAAAGATTCCAATTTCCTGTTAACATCTGAAAACATGTTAACACTCCTGGCAGATGTGATTCGTTGGAAATCACACACGTTATTTAAGGATTCTTCAAAAGATTCCTAACCCAATTTAATGATCTCTGAATCATGGGTTTAAATCATCAATTAAGATGATCATATTTTTACCATACGTGGTAATATAGTGCCTACGGGCCTTGCTCATTTCTACACGAGCCAAAAGACAGTGGTAGCAATGACTCCCTGTCAGAAAAAGGTAATGAACTAGGTTCAAACCTCAATGCTTGATTCTCTGAAATCGTAGCTTATAATTTATAAATGTCCTTGTGACTAGGCCTATTGTGCCAGTATACCTTCATGCTTTGATTCCCTGAAATCATAGCTTATAATTTGTAATTGTCCTTGTGACTAGGCCTATTGTGTCAGTATACCTTCATGCTCTGATTCTCTGAAATCATAGCTTATAATTTATAAATGTCCATATGACTAGGCCATTTGTGCCACAATTAAAACTGTTATTGTTTTATAATTAGGATAAAATTATAATAGAAATCCTAAATAAATATGATTAATAAATTAACCAAATATGGTCTCTGTTTACCATGGTTAATGAATTACCCTAAGGGGCAATTCCATAATAAACTCCCAAATAAACTATTGTCCTTGTTTTCTGTAACAGTTCAATTAAAATGGCTAACTCAGACGAAATTAATAGCCATCCAGTGGAGAATATTAATAACGCCCGAGTTCATTTAACGGGTGCTGAATTGAAAGCGTTGGTAGACGACGCAGTTACAAAAGCCTTAGAGCGGCAGTACGAAGAGTATAGTGGGACTCGAAGTAGGACCCTATCTACGCCGCATACGAAGCCACCTTCCAAGAAGGACGAACCGAAGAAAGATGATGATCGACACTCCTCAACTCATCACAGTGATCCGTCTCAACAGATCATACTGAATAAAGGACCCCGTGATAAGGGTTGCTCCTACAAGTACTTTGTGTCATGTAAACCCCGGGATTTCACTGGGGAGAAAGGAGCTGTAGATTGTATGACGTGGTTAGACGAGATGGATACAGTTGTGGATATCAGCGGATGTGCTGAGAGGGATATAGTCAAGTTTGTGTCACAATCTTTTAAAGGCGAGGCTTTAGCCTGGTGGAGATCACTGATTCAAGCCACTGGGAAAATCCCATTGTACAACATGTCATGGGATCAATTCGTTGCCCTTATCAGGGAAAGTTACTGCCCTCAGCATGAGGTGGAGAAGATAGAGTCTGATTTTCTATCATTGGTAATGACAAACCTCGACTGTCAAGCTTACCTCACGAGCTTAAACACGATGTCCCGGTTGGTTCCGTATTTGGTGACCCCGGAACCCAAACGAATCGCTCGTTTTATCGGTGGTTTAACCCCCGAGATAAAGGCAAGTGTGAAGGCATCTCGACCGACTACTTTCAGATCGGTAACTAACATATCTCTGTCACTCACTTTGGATGCGGTCAGGCAAAGATCGCTGAGGAACAAAGATGCTGAGAAAAGAAAACGTGAAGATGATAATTCACGGAGGTCGAGCAAGAAGCACCGAGGAAACGGTGACAGCAAGAAGGGGTCTGAGTCAAGGAGAGATGGGCATCAGTCTGGTGAGAAGCCCAAGTGCAAGATTTGCAAGAAACGGCACTTTGGAAAGTGCAGGCTCGAATCAAACTCACAGACTCAGTCAAGATCTTTTGCTTGCGGGTTATGCAAATCCAAGGATCACAAGACCTTGGATTGCAAGAAGCTGAAAGACGCAACGTGCTATCGTTACAATGAAAAGGGTCACATTAAAACCAACTGCCCTAAATACGCCAAGAAGCCTGAAGAGGCCAAGAAGACTAATGCTAGAGTCTTTAGAATGGACGCAAAGGAAGCGGTACTAGACGACAACGTCATTACAGGTACTTTCCTTGTAAATGATGTTTATGCGAGAGTACTTTTTGATTCTGGCGCTGATAAGTCTTTCGTAGATCATAAGTTTTGTGAATTGTTAAAATTACCTATTAAAACTTTAAGTGTGAAGTATGAGGTGGAGTTAGCTGATGGCACCATAGAAACCGTCTCAACCGTATTAGATGGATGTGTTATATCCATTAAGAACCACTCTTTTCCTCTGTCCCTACTTCCCTTTAAGTTAGCCGGTTTTGACGTAGTATTGGGTATGGACTGGTGATCTCATAACCAGGCCCAAATTGTATGCAACAAGAAACAAGTGGTGATAAAGACTCCGTCTGGTGAATCACTTACCATTCGGGGAGATACCCAATATGGACTACCTGAGCAAGTGACTATGCTCAAGGCTTCCAAGTGTTTAAAGAAGGGTTGTGTCATCTACATGGAACGAGTGATTATTGATGAGCCTAAACCGAAGATTGAAGATATCCCTGTCATTTCTGAATACCCTGAAGTTTTTCCTGAAGATCTACCTGGTTTACCACCAGATAGGCAAGTGGAGTTCAGAATTGACATCATCCCCGGAGCAGCACATGTTGCTAGAGCACCTTACAGGTTGGCGCCCACGGAAATGAAAGAATTGAGAACACAACTAGATGAATTGCTAGCTAAAGGTTTCATTAAACCTAGTTCGTCTCCTTGGGGAGTGCCAGTCCTATTTGTTAAAAAGAAGGATGGATCGATGTGTCTGTGCATCGATTACCGTGAGCTTAACAAGGTCACAATAAAGAATAGGTATCCTTTGCCCAAGATCGACGATTTGTTCGATCAATTGCAAGGAGCAAGTTATTTCTCGAAGATTGATTTGAGGTCAGGCTAACATCAACTGAAGGTTAGAGATGAAGACGTTCATAAAACTGCATTTAGGACTCGTTATGGTCATTACGAGTTCCTAGTGATGCCTTTTGGGCTCACTAATGCACCGGCCGCGTTCATGGATCTCATGAATCGCGTTTGCAAGCCGTACTTAGATAAATTCATCATCGTTTTCATCGACGACATTCTTATCTATTCGAAGAACCAAGCTGACCACGAGAAACACCTTTGCTGTATTCTCAAACTCCTGCATCATGAGAAACTCTATGCCAAATTCTCCAAGTGTGAATTCTGGCTTCGAGAAGTCCAATTCCTTGGACATGTGGTGAGTAAGCGTGGTATCCAAGTGGATCCCACTAAGGTAGAAGCAGTTATGAACTAGAAGGAGCCAAAGACGCCTACAGAGATTCGTAGTTTCCTGGGATTGGCAGGATATTACAGGCGTTTCATTGAAAATTTTTCAAGGATTGCTGCACCCCTAACTTCCTTGACTAGGAAGAAGGTTAAGTTCGACTGGGGACCAAAGCAACAAGAATCCTTTGATATTCTGAAACAAAAGTTGAGCAACGCTCCTGTACTGACATTGCCTGAAGGTACTGAAGAATTCGTAGTTTACTGCGATGCATCACACACTGGAATGGGGTGTGTGCTTATGCAAAAAGGCAAGGTTATTACCTATGCTTCAAGACAGTTAAAGGTGCACGAAAAGAATTACACCACCCATGACTTGGAGTTGGGTGCCGTTGTATTTGCACTAAAACTGTGGAGGCATTATTTGTATGGTATCAAGTGTGTGATCTATTCTGATCACAAGAGCCTCCAGCACCTGTTTAATCAGAAGGATTTAAACATGAGGCAACGCCGTTGGATGGAGACTTTAAATGATTATGATTGTGAAATCAGATATCATCCCGGCAAGGCGAATGTTGTCGCTGATGCCTTGAGTCGAAAGGAAAGGGTGAAACCCATCCGAATCAATGCCAAGCGCATGGAGATAAAGAACAGTTTGATTGAAAGGTTGGTAGCTGCACAGAAGGAAGCTGTGTTGGAAGCTAACTATCCTAATGAAAAGCTAGGGGTAACTGAGGAGCAGTTATCACTTGGCAAAGACGGAATTCTGAGATTGAATGGAAGAATATGGGTTCCAATTTATGGAGGACTTCGGGATGTTATCCTCCAGGAAGCCCATAGTTCTAAATATTCCGTTCATCCTGGAGCTGATAAGATGTACCAGGATATAAGGGCGAATTATTGGTGGATAGGCTTGAAAAAGTCTGTAGCTGCCTATGTAGCTAAGTGCTTGACATGTGCGCAAGTCAAAGCAGAACATCAAAAGCCGTCAGGCTTGCTACAACAGCCCGAACTTCCCACATGGAAGTGGGAAATGGTGACGATGGATTTCATCACCAAGTTGCCAAAGACAAGGAAAGGCAATGATACAATATGGGTGATAGTTGATAGACTGACTAAGTCAGCACATTTCCTACCCATCAAGGAGACTTATAGCTCCGACATGTTAGCCCAATTATACGTGGATAAGATTGTAGCCTTACATGGCATACCTGTGTCTATTATATCTGACAGAGATACTAGATACACGTCACATTTTTGGAAAAGTTTCCAGCAATCTTTGGGCACGCGTTTAAATTTCAGTACGGCTTACCACCCTCAGACTGACGGACAGAGTGAGCGTACCATCCAAACATTGGAAGACATGCTACGTGCATGTGTAATTGATTTAGGTGGTAGTTGGGATAACCACCTACCCTTGATTGAGTTCTCCTACAACAATAGCTACCATACCAGCATTAAAGCTGCGCCTTTCGAGGCCTTATACGGTAGAAAGTGTAGAACGCCCGTTTGTTGGGCGGAAGTTGGAGATATCCAATTATCAGGACCAGAGATAGTCTTTGAAACCACGGACAAGATTGTCCAGATTCATAACCGTCTCAAAGCTGCCCGAGATAGGCAGAAGAGCTACGCAGATCCAAAGCGTAAATCCTTTCACTTCGAAGTAGGTGACAAGGTATTGCTTAAAGTATCACCCTGGAAGGGGGTGATGCGATTTGGTAAGAAAGGCAAGCTAAGCTCGAGATACATAGGACCATTCGAGGTTATCGAACGTGTCGGGTCAGTTGCCTATAAGTTAAACTTACCTGAAGAGCTCAGTGGAATTCACAATGTGTTCCACATCTGCAATCTGAAGAAGTGCTTCGCTGATGAATCACTGGTTATACCATATACAGATGTGCATATAGATGAGAGCTTGAAATTTGTGGAAAAACCGTTGTCGATTGAAGATCGACAGGTTAAGAAGCTTCGAAGGAAGCATGTGCCTATTGTAAAGGTCAAATGGGATGCCCGTAGAGGTCCCGAATACACGTGGGAGGTTGAATCCACAATGAAAGAAAAGTACCCTTATTTATTTCAGTAAATCTCGGGTCGAGATTTATTTTAAGGGGGTGAGGATGTAACACCTCAAAAATTCACGTCTTATGATGTGTTGACACGTGTCATATGATTGAACGTGTGAAAGAATATTATCGAAGGACTTAAGTTGACAATCATGGAAAGTATGTGAATATACGAGTTCTTAATGTCAACAGTGAATAAATATATTGTACAATAACCCTACATGATGATCAAACCTTCAAACGAATAAATCACGGATCATACGAAGCTAAATATGAAAGAAAGTGAGAGATTACAAACTACAGGGGTTAAATGTGTCAACTTGTTTAAGTTATACCTCTGAGTGACCTTTTGACAAACCCGAAGCTTTGTAATGGTTAATTATGCTCACTAGAATGTACGATATAAATTTCATAAAGTTTCGTTATCGTATGAGCAAGTTGTGATCAAATTCGTGTGCGAGGGGTTAAAGCGTCAATGTTGAAAGTTAGGACTTTTCGGGTAACAATAAAGTTAACCGGAGACTAAACAAAGTGGGTAAATGTCTTAAAGCCCTTATATGTCAATTTAGAGTGTTGGTGCAGTTGTCTGTCGACTTCATCTTCGTTCGAGTCTTAGATTAGAACTGATAGATTAGGGCTTGTAAGATGAGAAAATATCAAAATTTAGTATGTTTTAGAGATGATTTCGCTTCAAGGAACATTTATAGAAGATTTCGCTTGAAACAGTCTCAAGCGAAATCCATATCACAAGATTTCGCTTGAACTGTTCTCAAGCGAAACCTCAAAATCTATAAATAGTCTGAAGCGTAATCAGTTAGATAGTTTAGTTCAGTTGTTGTTTTCCGACGCCGAGGTGCTGTCGAGGTGTCTCCAAGTCTGTAATCTTTCAGAGATCAATACAAGAGACAGTAAATAGTATTTCCGGTGTTTTACAAGCTAAACAAAGACAGAATCAATGAATTCCGCCTCTAATTCTGTCTGAGCACTCTTCTGATCGACTCGTTAGGTCGTTTCACGAACCTACATGTGGTATCAGAGCTCAGGAGGAAGAGTTCTTACTGTTTAGCTCGTTTTCGCTGGAAAATTCTGACTTCTACACCTTCTTTTCAAAATTTATCAAGTTTTCACGGTTAAAATGGACTGATTTTCACATATAGTGTGCAAAACATTGAATTAACAAATCCTTAAAAGAATCAGATCTAAAAACGACTTATAACTTGATCAATTTTGCTAAAATCAGTTCGATTTGATGATGTCAGCATACTTCAAGCGAAATTGGCAGGTTGATTTCGCTTGAAAACAAGATTTCGCTTGATAAGTTGATCTGATTTCAGTTGATTTCGCTTCAGTGAGAGATTTCGCTTGAAATTGTGTTGAGTTCAAGCGAAATTGTATTTGTAGTTTTCGCTTGAAACATTCATATTGATTTCGCTTGAAAACATTGTCAAGCGAAATCAATTACTTTGTTCAAAGGTGATTTCGCTTCAAAGGGTTTTTCTGCTTTAGTTGTTTCAAGCGAAATCAAGTATTTCGCTTGAATTGATATTGTAGTTAATCTCTTGATTTCGCTTGAAGGTTGTTTGCAGGATATTTCGCTTGATAGTGTTTGAGTGCATATTGTTTTGGAAATATGGCGAAAATGTTTGATGAAAAGGACAATTATTATTTTGAAAGATTTAATAATTGGCATCGAGGGTTTATGGATGATAGTTATAGAAATGTGAAGAAGGATGGTTGGGAGAAAAGGTTCAAATATTTTGTGTGTTTGAAAAATGAAAAATTGGATGATCTAGCAAACCGATATACAGTCTTAATTGGATATTTGAAAGAACATGAGATAAGACTGTCAGATACTGAGAAAGTATCGAAGTTTGCTGATGCATTACCAGTTGAGTGGGATGAATTTTTGGAAAATCTAAAAAAGGATTCTAGTTTTTCAAAGCTGTATCTAAAAGATTTTATCAACAAACTTAAAAATTATGAGTATGAATCAAAAAGAAAAAGATAGATTTGATAAATGAAATGGAAAAGAAGTTGATGAAAATGGGTTTGAATGTGATTCTTGAAATGAAAAGAAGAGTTGATGTATGTCTTGCAACAAAAAATATTTTGACATATGATAACAAGAGGGGTTGTTATATTGATGAAAATGCAAATCCTCTTGATTTCGTTAAACTCTTTTGTGCAGGAACATACAAGATAGAAACAAAGGAAGTTCAAAAGAATGAAGAATCTGTGAAGATTGGATCATCAAGTTTTGCATCAGTATGTTCTAAATGTGACAACTTTAAGGATGACAATGACAAACTCTTGAAAGACGTGGAAAGTTTGGCATTGGAGATCAAGAAGTTGAACGATGAGAAGCAAACTGATGTAAAACAGATTCTTATGCTGCAGGAAAATTGTGATAAATTGAAAACTGAAAATGACAAACTGTTGGGTAATTTGAACAGTTTGACATCAGAAAACAAAGTTTTGAAAGAAAAGGAAAAGGAGTTTGAAAGCAAACAGAAATCTTTAGAAGATGAAGATTTCTGGATAAAGCTTGAGAACAAGAACTTGAAAACAAAATTTCAAGAACAGATAAAAGTTTTGGAAAATGAAAAGTTTGTTCTTGAAAACATGAAGAATGAGAATGAAAATTTAATCAAGTCTCATCTTGAAAGAATCTCTCAGCTTGAAAACGAAGCTGAGAATTCAAGAAACAAGATTGATGAACTTGAAAAAAGATTGAAAGGTTTTGTGACTTCATCTGAGTTCCCCTGTCCAAAACCGATCAATTCTGTTTCAATAAGTGACAATGTCACAAACTTTGACAATGTCAAAGTTGAAGATTGCGATGAAAAATCTGATGATGAAAAAGTAAAAATTGACAAAAAGAATTTATTTTTGAAGTTAAAAGAAAAGTTTCAAGAAACTGTTCCACAATCAACTGAAAAGGGAGAATGCTCTAAGCAAAAACCTTTGAAGAAGAAAGTGGAACAGAAACAAAAAATTAAAAATTTGAAAAATGTTCAAAAAGAGAATAACAGCTCATCAGATCGATCATCCAATCGCAATCAAAAATTAAAAAAATTAAAAAATGAAAATTCAAAAATTGTTGGTAAGTGGTGCAGGTTGGACCATAGTGCTTCAAAGCCAAATCCAGCTTACAAGAGGAGAGATGGATATCACCAAGCCAAACAGTGTTATGATCTGAATGTTTGGACTGAGAATGGTGATTGGTACGATAACAGAGTGTGTTACAGATGCGGCTATCAAGGACGCATTGCTGTTAACTGCCAGAGTTGGAGGTTTGAATCAAGGAGATGCTTTAACTGTAACATCATTGGCCATATTGCTAGAGATTGCTCAATGAGATCAATGAGAAGATCGAGGGTTGAATCTCAGAAGCAGGTAAAGAAACCAGTCTCTGTCAAGCCCAAAGAACAGAAAGTTCAAGAACGAAAAGTTCAAGAACCGAAAGTTCAAGAACCGAAAGTAAAGCTTTCTCAGGGGCAAAAAGACAGGCTGAGGAAGAAGAGGAAGAAGGCCAGAGAGTATCTGGAAAGGATTTTGTCCTCGGATACAACTGGTAAAACAGATAAAAGTTCTGATAAATCGTCTTGCTCACCAAATAACAACAAATCAAGCAAAACGCATTCATCAGATACAAATCTGAGGACGAAAGAGGATAAGAAGAAGAAGAACGTTGATGGCAATGAATTTGTTTCTTTGAAAACAAATGAGCCACATGTTGGCGATGAATCTGGCTCATCAAAGTCAGACAAGCCACATTCAGGCAATGAATCTGGTGTGGTAAAGCCAGAAGAGCCAGTTGTTGAGGTAAAGACTGAGAGTTCTAGTCTAACAATGGATGAGGCAAATTTTCCACCATTGTTGAACAAGAATTCAAAAACACCCAAGAACAGTCAGGCTTGGGTGAATCTGTTTAAATGAAAAACCTGACTTGCCGGAGTTCCCAGGTTGGTAAGCGTGGAACAGGAATCGGCACATTTCTTGAGAAATTCACTTCGGTGATATTTCGAATTAAAAGTGGTAAATCAGGGACATTAAGTTGTATCTGATTTTATACAAGTGGTTTATGATATGAAAACAATGTGATGAAACCCCTAACCTACAAGTGGTTTGAAAATCAACAAAACTAATTTTCCGGAAAAACCATTTTGATTAAAACAAACTTAAGTGTTTTGAAATCACTATGGGAAAATAGTTTGTTGTGAGGGGGAGTTCTGATTGTTCATGCCAGGTGGATGGAGAATTGAAGTGATTCTCATCATGTTGTCAAGTTTGTACAGTTGTTTCAAATTTTCCCAGAAAATCAAAATTGAGACATATTTTGATTTTAGGGGGAGTAAAAATTTAAAAAAATTATTAGAAAATTTGAAAATGTCAAAAACATTGAAAAATTAAAAATGAGTTTTGTTGTCAAAAAGAGGAAATGATAGTACATCAGTGGACTATCACAACATGCTAAAGAAATGGAAAGATAAAATGTGATAAACGGTCTCACTAAAAGATGTGACGATAGACTCAGCTAGACTAGTAGATTTGCGATAACGATACAAACTTAAATGAAAAAGCCTAGTTCTAGTGGGAAACATGGTCGAAAGCATAGTACTTAGTTTTGTCCTTCTTGATTGTGTGCCTACTCAGTAATCGCTGATTGTCGAAAGACATAAAACTGGTTAAGTTTGTGAACTTTCACAACTTTGCTGAAAAGTCGCTGTGATTGTGCATTTTATTTTGCAAAGATTTAAACTTGTTTTATTTCTTTATTTTGTTTAAGCATCGGACATCCTCTGCGTATACGTGAGTATCGACCTGGATGTTGTTGCCTAAACGTTCTGCTTTATTTTCTTTGGTGTTTCGTTTAAGCTTTGGATCACCTCTGCGTATACGGGAGTATCGACCTGGTGGTTAAAGCCTAAACAACTTCAAATTATTTTTATTTTCTTATTTTGTTTAAACATTGGACTTTCTCTGCGTATACGGAAGTATCGACCTGATTGTTAATGTTTAAACATTCTGCTTTGTTTTCGCACAAATCACAGTTGATAAAGTTTAAAGGCATTACTTGAGCTAGTGTATTGCATGATGAGGGGATATGCTGAGATCGTGGGGTCCATAAGAATTTAGTGCTATCTAAATATACCTTAACGTATCGGTAAACATTTCGAAAGTTTTTAGATTGAGTTTATGTGGACAACAATATCGTCAATCGACGTGAATCGTTTAAAACTGAAAATGTTTAAAGCTTAACGGTGTTGGTGATTGGTCTCATAAACTGATATGATCCTCTTTCACAAACTCACAAAAATATGATTGTACATATTTCATTTTTGCATTTAATTTCTGTTATTGCATTTGTGTTTTATAATTTTGAAAAATCCAAAAAGATTTTCGACAACTGATGTTGAAGAGCTGATTTTCAAAATTCCAAGTGCTGAACAAGATGAACTGGTTTGGGAGTGTGCATTTAAAAGTAGAAAATGATTTTGAGAAAGAAAAGTTTGATTAGTTAATCGAGATCATTAATTTGAACTTGATGTAACTATTTCTAGTAAGTTTTTCTTATTGATTTAAGTGAATACTTATGCTTTGATGAAGAGATGTGTGTAGGGGAAAGGAAGGTTTCTGATCCTGTTGCTATGAGAAGCCAGGAGATGCATCAGAACCTGTGGAGAGCTTAATCTGAGAAAAAGCCAGGATTTAATTTCAAAGGCGATAGCTAAATTCCAGACTGAAAATCCCAGCTTGATGAAAGGGGGAGTCTGACGAAGTTAGAGCTAAAGAAAAGATCCGGGTATATGATTCCAGGAGAAAGTCCTGAAGAAGACTGATCTAGATTGAAGAGTCGTCACGTTGAAGACTCTCACTGAAGATTCCGTCAACATTCAAGGGGGAGTCTGTTGGTGCAGTTGTCTGTCGACTTCATCTTCGTTCGAGTCTTAGATTAGAACTGATAGATTAGGGCTTGTAAGATGAGAAAATATCAAAATTTAGTATGTTTTAGAGATGATTTCGCTTCAAGGAACATTTATAGAAGATTTCGCTTGAAACAGTCTCAAGCGAAATCCATATCACAAGATTTCGCTTGAACTGTTCTCAAGCGAAACCTCAAAATCTATAAATAGTCTGAAGCGTAATCAGTTAGATAGTTTAGTTCAGTTGTTGTTTTCCGACGCCGAGGTGCTGTCGAGGTGTCTCCAAGTCTGTAATCTTTCAGAGATCAATACAAGAGACAGTAAATAGTATTTCCGGTGTTTTACAAGCTAAACAAAGACAGAATCAATGAATTCCGCCTCTGATTCTGTCTGAGCACTCTTCTGATCGACTCGTTAGGTCGTTTCACGATCCTACATAGAGGGCTCATAGTGGAAAACAAGATGTGAAAACGACCTTTAGAAGGACCAGGGACCAAAACTGCAATTAAGGAAAATTGATTTGGCATGATCATACACGCTCGCGTAGCGCGAGCTCGAGGTCACATGCCGTCGCGCTACGCGACGGCCCTATCTGAACAGCCTGCTACGATTTTGTAGGAGTCTTGTCTGCCATAGCCATTTCAAACGATTTTAACTCGATTTTCCTCATCTTACTTGACCCCTAAACAACCCCTAAACATCAAGGGAAACTTGTGGACAAGTTATGGTCAGTAGTAGACTTGTGTGTCAACATTTTGTGGTGATTAAATCACTATAAAAGGGCCATGAGTTGCAACCAAATGCTTCACACCTTCATCTGCACTTTGGAGCATTTCTGGAGCACAAGACCTCTCCCAAGTGATCTCTGGTCGTTCATAGGACTCTTGTAAGTTTGCTTAACCTTTCTTAATTAAGTTTTAGCTTAGTTTTAGCTTAAAAGTCAAACCGTCATAATTAACGGTTGACTTTAAGATTAATCACTAATGGTCCAGTGATTAGTCGAATCAAAAGTTGTTATAAGTTGGTAATTATGTGGGTAATAAAACCTTAAATGGGTTCCCCCTGATTCCCACTCTAACTAGGTCAAATGTCGGGTCAAACTTGCTAACAAAAAGTCAACAGGATACTTAGTTTCTAATTTATGCATGATTAGAAATGTAGAACACATACAACTAGTTTGATCATTAAAATAACTTGGTAATTAGTGTAAGAACATGTCTAAACATGTTCAACCCGACAATTTACTGTTTAGACCCGGTTCGGAACCGAAGTCGCAAAGCTTTGACTTTTGCTTTGACTTCAGTTCTGACCCGTTTTGGTATGATTTAGAAATACCTTAGAGCTTCATTTGGACCAGGTTACATGCTAGTATAACCCTCTGTGATTATACACCATGGTTCATTAGTTAACCAATTAATACGCATGATTCCGTTAATTGCTCATATGTTGACCATTATGCCCTTTTCACCTTAAAACGTGATTTGTGAAAATGTAAAAGTGTAGAAACCTTAGTTACTGATATATAAACTTGTATGCAAATTTTGACATCAGTTTGAGGTGTAGAATAAGAGTTATGCTCATTAGCGTAATTAGAAGCTTCTTTAGCGATTAAACGGCGTAATTAGCGTATGGCCTATCTAAGCCTACTTTTTGATATCAAAATTATTAACCACTGATGTAATATATTATTTTGGGATTTTTGAAGATTTTTAATTAATTTTAGGCTGAGCATAACTTATAGTCGTAGGCTTAATCCGGTAATTGTCGGTTTTGCCCTTACGGGCTATAAAATGAGTTTTACATATCTAATTGAATCCAAACCTTTTGCTACTGATTACATATGATAAATAAATTATTTTAAGCCTTCTGGAATGATAAAAATATCAGCTTTACGTATAGAACCCGTAAACGGCTTTTAATCGCCTAATTAAGCGTTTTGAACGCGTAGTATGTGATAGAACTATTCTAAACATACAAGGGTTGATACCTACTGATATTTTAGGTAAATTATAATATTTTAATAGTAAGCAAAGATTGTTAAACTCAGACTTCAGTTTTGAGCTTTTCGGCTTATGTGAAATTACCAAAATGCCCCTACGGTGCATAGTTTGGTTATAATTGATAAATTTCACATATATACTTTACCCTACTGTTACAACTTAGTAAACTAAGTATTTTTGCTGATTATATCAGACCTGTAACGCAGGTTAATACTTAAACTCTTTTATAACCTTATAAATGACCAAACTACCCCTACGGGGCATAGTTTGTGTTTAAACTCGTTTTGGGCATAATGAAAGACATCTTGCTTGTCACACCCCAACCGATGGCGGAAACATCGGGATGAGACGAACAAATTGCTCAAAACATCATAACACTATGTGACAATATTTAATTAAATCCAAATTTCATTTCAATACTAAATTGTCATACAAAATCCCCAAAAGAAATACAACATTGTTCAACAATTAACATAACATAAGAAAAGATAGATAATTTAGGTGTGTATCTAGTCCACCCTAAACTTGTTTCATCATTCATCCATACTTCAATAATCAACCTGCAACATGTATTAAAATAGAGTTTCAATGCAAAGGCAATGAGCGAGTATACAAGTTTGTTTACATAGCATAATAGAATAAAAACTCAAATCCAACATGGTTCATAATATGTGAATTACTAGTATGCAATTTTGGCGTACACTATGATCAAACCCAAGAATCCAACGCATAAAAATAGTCTAATCCCAATTGATAGCGGGATAGTAAATGTTTAACTTAACAATACCCCCAAGTCTCAAGGGCGGTGCGTAAATCCTATAGCGCTATAATTGTTAAGGTGGGCTAGCAAAGTTAATGAGCATATACGTTCCAAATCGTTCAAATAGAGCATACAAGAATCATAAGTAAAGCACATTAGTTTCATGTTTGTACAAGGATTGAGTATGTTTAGTTTCGTTTAAAGATGTTTGCATAATTATACATGTTGCATCCCAAGGTGTAAAGGGGAAAAAGGGATCGAGTATACTCACGGTGGTTGCAAGCTTTCCTACTTGAAATCCCGCGAGTGAGTTGATGGGGTGGATTACTTTGGAGCACCTAGTCCTTCTACATGAGGAAACGTAGGTGTGTGAGTTTGGCGTACACGGTAGATTAAAGATTCGGATTGTAAATGTAATATAAAGTATCATGATATGAAAATAGTCATCTTTGACTTAGTAACTCACGTATGACACTATGTAACCAAGGAGGTTATAATGTTTTCATGGGTGGTATGCCCATTAGAATCATACTTAAAGTCCTAGGTCTTAGATTGTATTCTACTACTTCAATATATAAACACAAGTTTATTATTAAAGGTTCAAATAAGTGTATTTACATAATAATAATAAGATTAGTATATTATTAGGTCCAATGATTCAAGTAGGAGGTAGGAGATTAAATCTCCATTTAGGCACCTCTAGTTATCATGTAAGTCATGTATGGGGTAGGAAGAACAAGCTTCCATTTAGGAACCCTTTGTATGTTCACCACTACTCTTGATGTAAAAACAACCAAGGAGGGTCAAGAACTAAGGTAGGTACAATAATATATCAAGCTATACTATGAGAAATCATCAAATCATGTGAGGATTTTATATTGGAACAACCCAAGTTGTTCCATAATCACTCTACATCAAGAACTAGCTTGAACATGACTTGTGGGTGAAATACCCTAAACAAAACAGAAAGTATTTGAGGTTTTAACCTCTGATTTATAGTGTCTCAACCTTGTTTTTAAGCCTAACCAACTATAGAAGAGGTTGTAAGCATTGGGACATAGGTATGAGATGTGTTAGACACAAGTTTGATGAAGTTTAAACAAGTTTGAAAGAACATAAATCAAAACAGAAAGTTTTTGGATCATTTCAGGGGATTTCCAGGTCTGATTTCTCCAAGGAGAAGTCAAGGAATCATACCCTATGATTATCCAAGCAAGTAGGAAGAAGAATCAAGCAATTTCGTTAAGAAATGAGCAAGTTATGCTCACTTTAGTACAAGTGTATGAATCTGCCCGAATCTTGAGTTTGCAACTGATTTGAGAGTGAATTTGGAGTGATTTGAGAGTGTTGAAAGTGTAGGAATGCTTGGAGAAGGGTTATATTTATAGTGGAAGAGTTTGGAGGTGATTGGAGGTGATTAGAGGTGGCTAAATGGTGATTGGGGAGGGTTAGAATGATGGGATTCGTGCAAATTCGCGTAGAAAAGGAGCTGAATGTGTTTTCTGATCTGGGCATCCCCATGCGGCCCACTTTAGATATTAGGGTAAGTTAAAGCGGGACGCCCGGGCTTTGTTTATTTGACATAAGTTTCATAAATTACAATTTAGCCCCTGAAGTTTCCTATTTGATCCCTTTTGATGCATTCTTGGTAGTTTAGGGACTTGTTTTAGCATATAAACATAGTTTAAGGTATACTCAAGCATGGCGATCAAAACCGAAGTATAATTGAGTGTATAAGTATCATAATCAAGTTTCGTTCACGTTCAAAACATGTTTTAGGCATAAGTTTAGATTAATTACAAGTTTAGCACATAGTTTCCAAGAATAATGATTAAACACCAATTGATTCACCGATTCGAACATACGAGCATATATAAAGTGTGTATAACATATTTGTAACAAAATACGAGTTTCATTAATGATTCAAGTCTCGGCTTTACAACGATTACAAAGAAAGAACGATTACTAGAATACAAAGTTTCCAAAAATAGAAATACGAACAATACTTTCTATAAATGGAAAGTACAAAAGAGCCGGGCGTTACAGTCTCCCCTCCTTTAGGAAGTTTCGTCCCGAAATTTAGGAAGACGTAGGGAAAAGATGAGGATACTTCTTTTTCATCTCGCTCTTGAGTTCCCAAGTAAATTCGGCGCCTCGTTTACCTTCCCATCGAACCTTGACGATAGGAATTTTGCTGCGCCTTAATAACTTGACTTTTTGATCCATGATTTCGACGGGTTTCTCCACGAAATGCAAAGTGTCGTTTATTTGGAGTTCTTCAAGAGGAACTTGAAGTCTTTCTTTAGCGTGACACTTCTTTAGATTAGAGAACTCGACCAAAGGTAAATGCACATCCCAACTACCACCAAAGTCGATGACACAAGAACGGAGCATGTCCTCTAGGGTTTGGATAGTACGTTCAGTTTGTCCATCCGTTTGAGGATGAAAAGTCGTACTGAGATTTAAATGAGTACCCATAGCGGACTGAAAGGTTTGCCAGAGACGCGAAGTAAATCGACCATCACGATCAGAAATGATGTCGAGAGGAACACCATGATGACGTATGACTTCGTTAGTATAGATGCGAGCAAGTCGTTCAACCTTGTAATCTTCACGAATAGGGATGAATTGAGCGGACTTGGTCAAACGATCGATGATCACCCAAATGCTATCGTGACCAGAAGATGTTCGAGGGAGTTTGGTTATGAAGTCCATCGCAATGCTATCCCATTTCCAAACGGGGATTTCAGGTTGTTCGAGTAGACCAGAAGGTCGTTGATGTTCGGCTTTGACTTTTGAACACGTAAGACACTCTGAGACGTAAGTGGCAATGTCTTTCTTCATCCTAGGCCACCAATAGGATGTACGTAGATTATGATACATCTTATCGGCACCAGGATGAATAGAGTACTTGGATTTGTGTGCCTCGTTCATGATGAAGTCTCGAAGTTCTTTGCGATCAGGGACCCAGGCACGATTGTTGAGGTATAGGATACCATCGGCCTTGGAGACGAGATCGTGTTCTTTAGCGCCTTGTATCTCGACATGGAAGTTACCTTCGTTAATAGAGGCGTATTGAGCTTCACGAATGCGTTGAGGAAGGTCGCTCGAGATATGAAAACAACGCATATAATCTACATAAGTTTTACGACTAAGCGCATCGGCCACGACATTTGCTTTACCTGGATGGTATTTTATTTCGCAGTCGTAGTCGTTTAACAGTTCCACCCAACGACGTTGACGCATGTTCAGTTCTTTTTGGTCAAAAATATGTTGAAGGCTCTTGTGGTCAGTGAAAACCACACACTTAGTACCATAAAGGTAGTGTCGCCAAATTTTCAACGCAAAAACAACTGCGCCAAGTTCAAGGTCATGGGTAGTATAGTTTTTCTCATGTATTTTGAGTTGACGAGAGGCATAAGCGATGACCTTGCCTCGTTGCATGAGAACGCAACCAAGACCACGATTTGAGGCATCGCAATACACCACGAAATCATCGTTCCCATCAGGGAGAGTGAGAATAGGAGCGTTGCACAGCATGTTCTTGAGAGTCTGAAAAGATTCTTCTTGCGCAGCACCCCAAACAAAAGGGTTCTCTTTTTGAGTCAACGAAGTGAGAGGAACGGCAATCTTTGAGAAGTTCGAGATGAATCGGCGGTAATAACCCGCCAATCCTAGGAAGGAACGGATTTTAGAAGGAGTCTTAGGCGCGGTCCAATTCTTTATGGCTTCGATCTTTGCAGGGTCAACGTGGATTCCCTTTTCACTAACAACGTGTCCAAGGAATTGGACTTCTTTAATCCAAAACTCGCATTTAGAAAACTTAGCGTATAATTGTTCCATACGTAAGAGCTCGAGTATAAGACGAAGATGACGTTCATGATCGGCTCGAGATTTAGAATAAATGAGAATATCATCAATGAAGACGATCACGAAACGATCCAAATAGGGCTTACAAACACGATTCATAAGATCCATGAACACAGCGGGTGCGTTGGTCAACCCAAAAGGCATAACCACGAACTCGTAGTGCCCATAGCGAGTGCGAAAAGCGGTTTTGGGGATGTCCTCTTCGAGGACCCGAAGTTGGTGATAACCAGAACGAAGATCGATTTTGGAGAAACAAGTAGCGCCTTGAAGTTGATCAAAGAGATCGTCGATACGCGGAAGAGGGTAACGATTCTTGATGGTGAGTTTATTGAGCTCACGATAATCAATGCACATGCGGAAGGAACCATCCTTCTTTTTGATGAAGAGTACAGGAGCACCCCAAGGTGAGGTACTTGGACGAATGAAACCCTTATCGAGGAGTTCTTGAAGTTGTGTAGATAATTCTTGCATCTCAGAAGGTGCAAGACGATAAGGAGCTTTTGCAACAGGAGTCGCACCAGGTACGAGGTCAATACGAAAGTCAACAGATCGAGGTGGAGGAGGACCGGGTAAATCTTCAGGAAAGACGTCAGGGAAGTCGCGCACCACTGGAACATCACTTACACTCTTTCCCTTGCCCTTTTCTTCCACAACGTGGGCTAAAAAGGCAAGGTACTTTTTGTGTAAATACTTGTTCGCTTGTGTGCAGGACATCAACTTCAGTCCCTTTGAAGGTCGGTCTCCATAGACGTGTAAAACATCACCAGATGGGAGGGGTAAACGAACGTATTTCTCGTGACAAGCGATTTCAGCATGGTTCTTTTGGAGCCAATCCATGCCTATGATGATGTCGAAACTACCCAATTGCATGGGTATGAGGTCGATAGGGAAAACGTGCTCGTTAAGAGTAAGACTACAATTGCGAAGAACGGAATCGACTAGGATGGATTTGCCATTGGCGACTTCAACGGAAAACGACTTAGGTAGCTTAGAGCGTGTGCAATTTAACAATGGTTCAAATTCTAAGGACACAAAGCTTTTGTCCGCACCAGTATCAAATAGTATCGAAGCATAGAGATGGTTAACAAGAAACGTACCGTTAACGACATCATTGTCGTTGCGCGCTTGATTTGCGTTCAGATTGAAACAGCGTCCACGAGGAGGAGGTAGTTGTTCTTGATTCCATAGTGGGCATTGAGGACGAAGATGATTGACGTCCCCACACTTGAAACAAGCTCTAGCGGGTCAAGCGTTTTGAGGAGCAGGTGGAGCTTGTTGTGCTTGTTGAGCTGGTGGTGCTTGTTGTGCTTGTGGTGCTTGTTGTTGTTGATTGTAGCGGCAAAAGTTGGAGGTATGACCATAACGGTTGCAATCGTTACAACGACAGCACCTAGCGTTGGCGGGATGATGGAAATTACAAGTGGCACACTTGGGGTGAATCCCAGTGTACGACCTTTGGTTGTTATCAGGAGCAACAAGGTTTGGGTTAACGGGTGGTACAATCGCATTGCAAACAGGGTTCGATTGCTTTCGCTTCTTTCCCCTATTGCTACTCGATTGTTGGGTAATTTGGGGTTAATGACCATGTCCCGGATATCCCTGGCATCATTTTATGAAATGGCCACGACTTAAGCGCGGGGTGTAGGCGTACACCCGTCAGTGCACAAAAGAATAATGTGGTGTGTCTATTGATCTTTAACCCGGACACGATTCGGGCTACTGAACGCATAAGGAACATGTAATTCGTTCACAAGATTATATATTTAAATAATTCTCCCAAGTTATAAAATGTTTATGCCACGTGCATCCAAATCAATTTTCAATCATTTTCCAAAATGAGTCAGTTGATTGTATTTACCAGTGTAAACTGACGTATTTTCCCAAAAAGATTAAATGCAGGTACTAAGCGTAATTGGCTGGGATTTCTCCTTAGCATCAATAGAAGTCTCGCAAGTTTAAGATGCCTAAAGTCTGTTGAACTACTGTTTCCTATATTTTATTTCGATCCTTCTGTGGATTAAATTTCGACTGTTGTGATACACGATATTACAATTTTATTAAAGTTGAAATATATATCTTTCAATTTGCTTCCGCTGTGCATATTAAATATTGTGTTGTTTGACTATTATGTTGCCAACCACGTCACGATACTCCCCACCGGGCCCACCGGTCAAACGTGTGGAAATCGGGGTGTGACAATAATGGACCGTTATCCTTAATTTTACCCTTTGGATAGTCATTCTACGTAATTGACCCGTTCTTAGGCATTTGACCCTCAAGGTTTATACTTACAACTCTTACATATATCTCAGAGTTACATAATCACAATACTAGTATCTAAACGACCTCTAAGGGTCGTTTGCCCGATTTACCTATCAAGGGCGTTTTGGTCATTTTTAGTCCCTCATTTACGACGAAGGAATCTCACTAATTATTTGACCAAAATTGCATGTTTAACTAACAACTTATTGTACCTGGCCTGGGTCATAATATCGACCCATTACAACCCTTTCACTATTAATCACTAGCTAATAGTAACGCGAGCCTTATGTTAATTCATGTGAATCACAAAACTCAACAAGCGATTGTCAAATGTTATTGTCAAATGGTGTTAACAACACCATTTGACCCATTTAGTCTAATTGACCATTTGTCCGTATGAGATGGTATTTAATTACCATTTCATCCCTTTAAACCTATCCCGGTTTTCTCTTTGAATTCTTTTACTTAAAAGCCGTTTCTTATTTGTTTGTCATTACATGACTTAATTTACCCTTTTTACCATAATCCATGATTTCTTACCATTTTCCACCTAGCTCGTTAAGCGTCAAACTATTGTCAATATCTACAAGGCAGTTAGATTAGTCATGAACAATCACGACTATTCCACCTTACTTATTTTCTATGTCGAAACTACTATTCGACTTCATAATTAGTTAACTTAACTTATCAAAAGTTAACTACTTTCGATCACATGGTTTGAACAATTAAGTCTAAATCAACATGATATTTAGAACTTTTATCGTTTCATATTTCGCATAATTTGCCATATTATTCAAATGTGCGTTTCACTTGAAATTTCAACAATTTAGCTTTCGTTTAGGCATTTTAACAAACACCTAATGGGCATAATTTTACACCTTTACTAACTAGTTCATAACTAATCATTTTTACCAAGATTAACATCAAATTCATCCTCTATCATGTATGATCAAATACTCAAACTTGCAAATTGTTCAAGTGTCTTCCTTCAACTATCATTTATGATGATTTCTAGCACAAACATATCATCACCTTCACTATTTAGTCAAAACCCACTTTCTAGTTTACTTGTTGATCATCTTCAAGTAATATTACATCAAATTTTTCATAATATCATCCTCTCTAACGAAATTAAACATACATAGACATTCAATTTTGACTTTGGATCATAACCCAACTATCTATTTGCAAGTAACCTACTTGTCTAAATTTTCAACTTTAACCAATCTAGGTTTTATGACATACCTTGTGATCCCCATGACTAGGTGATCGTTTCTATGTATTCATGCATCGATTTTGGCCTTGAATCAAGCTTCAATTTGATGATTTGTTTAGTTTTAGGGTTTGAGCTCTTGGGAGCACCCTCTTGGTCGATCTCCACACACGCACACACTCACCTTAAGTGTGTGTTGTGTTATATTATTTTTTTGTTTATAAAACCCTTTTTCAAGTTATCCAACTTTGGTCCCTCATTTTTGGTTTGTTATTAAGTAGGATACCTATTTCAAGTTTCTTTATTATTTGAACAACACTCATTTAACTAGGTTGATATTCCTAGTTACTTAGTGGGTTTGGGGAAATTATAACCTGTTTTTGTTTTAAGTCCCGTTAGCCCGAGCCTTCTATATACTTTGTTTTTCTCAAAGTATTTATCCTCCTTTTAATTAACATCAAGTTTATTTATTTAAATCCTAATATTTACCGGGTTAATTTTTACCACTAACGGTATTTTACCCGCCGTCACTGTCAACGTGGTTTGATTACCAAACCCGTTTTTGGGGTGTTACAAGTCTACCCCCTTTAAAGAGGTTTCGTCCCCGAAACCTTATTTACGTAGTTCATTGGTTTAATCAAACTAACCTAGTTTCGTTTTCAAGGTAACCGTTTCTTTTGGTCAAAAGTTTTCAATTTTATATTGGCGCGTGCGTCTTTTATGTGTAAGGCCTCGTAGGCCGTTTCTTGCAGCTTGTATCTATTATCTTTATTGATTATTTATTTGGCGATTAGACTTGTTAGTCACCGGTTACCTTATACCCCATCACCCGGGTTTACTATATTGCCGTCATCGTCCTTTTGCGTGTTTATGATTTCATAGCTTGTAACTCATGTTATAACGTGGTTATATTCTATATCAATTTTGTGATCGTGATCACATCACGTCATGTTTAAGTCTATTTCGACTTTTCATCATCGAAATTCTTTCTTTCGAATGTATCGTTTTATACCTATCGGTGTTAGGACCTATATCCTTTAATATTAACCATTTTCTAATCTCTCTCGTAATATCCATATTTGTTAAAACGTTGTTTCTCACTAAAACTGAATTTTAGTTTAATGTTTCATTTTCTTCTTGTCTTACATCTTTTTCTCATTTCTAAGACTTTTACGTCCGAAAATTTATTCCTTTCCGTTGTCGTTTCGGTAATGTTTTTGCCCTTTTTGTGAACTATCACAATTTAAATAATTGTGAATTCTTTTTGTCATTTCTTCCCGTTTAGATGTTTTAGTGAAATCCCTCACTTTTGTCAACCAAACCTTTCATGATATCTTCCTTTTAACTCATTCAGTTAAATTAGCGAAAACCCTCGCTTTTATACTAACTTTACCTTCTGTTATTATTTTACGCGGGGAGTTTAACCAGTTTCCTCGTTTCACATTATTGGCCCGTAGGTTCTTTCACTTAGCATCGCAGGCCTTTTCCTTAGATTCCCACCTTTTAAGGTGAGACCCCAACAGTTCGTTTCTTTCTATTTGTGACTCAAGGGTCTTTTTGGCCCCGTAGACCTTAACATTACTCATAACTCCGTAGGTTATGATGACTTCATAGATCATACTTTATTCGAGTTTTTATTCGTTTGTATATATGTTTATATATGTATATGGTGTCAAAGCACCCCTTTTTATGTTTGGAATTGTTTACTTTTGCTTTTTGGATTTCATTTATCCTTGACCGTAGTCTAAGGCTACATTTATCTTCTTTCAATTTATCTTTCCGACTTTATGACTTCTAACATCATTTACACGTCGGTTTGTCATACGCCTACTGTTACCCGGTGCTTACCTATACTTCTTTACGACCCGTTACCCGGGTTCTTTATCTTAATGTTTTTAACACTCTTGTTTTCGCTAGTTTGCGTTTTTCCTGTCTACATTACTAAGCGTTATTCTTAATTTAACTCGTTTGACTTGTTCGTGTGAAATTTCATCACTTGTGAACGTCAAACTTCATTCTTTATTCCACCCGTTCAACTTTAAAATAGTTGAACATAGTTATCGGAATGTTGTTTGAAAAATCTCATCGTCCTATAGTCATGACTCATAATCCGAGTCTTTTGACTTTCCATTCGCGTTCCCGTTTCTCGGTCTACGCATGAGTTTATATCCTTACCCATCAACCGGGTGTTTTACTGAAGTCGTCATTATTGCAACCCTTCCGGTATGCATTAAGACTTCGTTTTGATTCATTTGATCGTCTTAGCGAAATCCATCGCTTTTATTCAATCATGTCTTTTATTCTTTATGTGACCATCCTTGACGGCCTTATAGATTATGAGTGGCGATTATCATCGTCATCCTTACTTTATTACGACCAAAGTTAACAACATTGATTATCTTTTTCGTGTGGGCAATACCTTCGTTTTTTTTTTACCCTGCGGATCATCTATACTTTGGTTTTACCTGCCTATTTTGTCAACCATGGCTCTTTCGTCCAAAATGACTCATTTTCGCCAATTTTCCTTAGGTCATTCATTTATATCTTCTTTTACATTAATCCTTGTCCCATCTCTCGGGCTCGTTATTCTAATGTAATACGCTTCCGTCGCCCGGCTATGCGTTTACATTATTATTAAATATTTTGCTCATTTGATTCATTTGGGTACTTTTAATTTGTCCCACTCACCCCGTCCTTACTACATCGGATGTAAATGTGTCCGCCACAAGAAGTTTATGATATCATATGCCACTACTTACTTGGCCAGAGTAAGCGATCAGCACATGATACACATGACCTTTTTATAGTTTTCACATCACACCCTATGTAAGTAACGCCTCTATTTATTTCATATCTCTGATTTCATTTAGTAAAACTTTATTTAATTGCAAAACGACAATCATTAATTTTACTAGTTTTACATTTGAACATATAAAATGTTTTTATTTTCTATCGAACTATTATATAATCATATTCGTTAATGTGATCGCTACTTTTTTTTTCAATAGCATTATATTGAGAGTTTTCCACTTGGATATTTACCCCTTGTCCAAGTGTCCATATGAACTAATACTATTATTTCTTTGTTATTCATCATCGTGAATAACACATATTTCTGTTAAACTTTTCTTAGAAACATCATCCTGAATAGATATCATATTTAGGTTTTATCAGATATAAGCAACCGTTATCCCCTACGTGCCCCTACGTGTTTGTTGCATATTACTACTTGTGTGATTAAATTTAAAAGCGTGCACCTGGTAATGCTTGCCCTAACGGGCTTCTCTTGCCGTTAACTTTGTTCGCGATCGTCACGCGATTTAGGTCCTCAATGAGTATGCTATGCTTGTCATACCTCGGACCATTCCACCATCATATCCACAATTCATTCATGTAACACCTCGAAAATTTACGCCCAATAAAGTAATGACACGTGTCATGGACCTTGAATGTGTGAAAACATACTTTAGAGGGACTAAAGTTGACATACAGTGAAACTATGTGATTGTAAGGGTTCAAAGTGTCAACAATGGATAAATAAGCCCTACAATAACCCTACATGGTGTTCATAACCTTAAACGGATAGATCATGGATCATACGAAGCGGAAAATGAAAGAAAGTGAGGAATTACAAACTACAGGGGCTAAATGTGTCAACATGTTGAAAGTATACCTTTGAGTGATCTTTTGGCAAACCCGAAGCTTTGTAATGATAAAATATACTCACTAGATTATGTGGTAAAAATTTCATGAAGTTTCGTTAACGTATGAGAAAGTTATGGCCAAAACCGTACAAGAAGGGTTAAATGCGTCAACGTTGGTTTTTATGACTTTTCGGGTAAGCGCAAAGTTGTTCAAGGGCTTTACCATGTTGGTAAATATCCCAAGGCCCTTAAAAGTCAGAAATTGGGGTCTAAAGTGCAAGAAAGGACCCAAAAACAACGTTCTAAAGGACCAAGGATGAAAACACAAATGTTTAAACAAGTTTTGCAAGTCAGAGGGGCCCTGGCGGCCCGCATCATAATCCTTATACACTAAAGCGGGCCGCATCAGGACTACCAGCGACAAACAAACCTGCAGGTGCCAGTTCTGAGTCTGTTGTGGGTTGTAAACAGCTGTTGTCGACTTAGGGAACTCACCAATCAACTTACATGCAATTGGGGACCCTTGGACACTTCTCACAACATCATAAAACACCTGATTCAGCCATTAATCAGATCAAAGTTGCATAAATAGGACTTGAAGTAGCAACATTCAAGAACTTGCATCTCCTAAAAATTCACAAGGCCACTTCTGGAGCTCTCTGGATGCCAAGACAACTTCCTAGTGATCTCTAAGCTTTATTAGGGTCATTGTAAGTGTTCATAACTCTTTCAAATTCGTTCTAGCTTAGTTATTCACCTAAAAGTCAATATATCGTAAATCTAGTTTGACTTTATGATTAAACGAAATGTGCTCAGTATTTTCTCAAATTAAAAGTACCCACAAGTTGGTATTTATGTGGGTAACAAACCCTCAAAAGGGTATTTTCAGATTCTCACCCTAAGCATGATAATTGTCGAGTCAAAGTTCGTTTCAAAAAGTCAACAGAATGTGTTTTTGCAAGTTTAAGCATGAATAGCAAATGTAGGCTACATGCAACCTGTTTGATCATCAAAATAACTTGATAATTAATGTAAGAATGTGTTTCAACATGATTAAATCGACAATTTTCAGTTTAAACCCGAATCGGAACCGAAAGTCACATAAATTGACTCTTTCTTTGACTTTCAGTTCTGATCCGTGTATGCATGTTTGAGATCTGCATTAGAGCATATTTTGGACCAATTTTTATATAAGTTTAACTCTCTGAGATTTTGCATCTTGGTTCAACACTTAACCGATTCATATGCATGTTTCCGATTTATGCTTAAAGTTGACTATTTTTCCCTTTTTAATATAAAACGCGATTTTTGAAAAAGTGAAAGAGTAGAAACCTTTGTTACTGATTTATAAACTTGCACCAAAAATTTGATATCAGTTTGAGGTCTAGATTGATAGTTATGCTCATTATCGTAATTTGCAAGCTTTATGTTACATAAACGGCGTAATTAGCATATAACCCATTTAAACCCAATTTTTGGTATCAAACTTTTTACCCACTGATGTTATATAATATTTTGGGATTTTTAAAGATTTTTATTAAATTTTTGGCTGAGCATAACATAGGTCTTTAAGCTAAATTCGGTAAATACCGATTTTGCCCTTTTAAGCCATAAAACGAGTTTTACAAATCCTTTTGACCCCAAACCTTTTTCTACTGATTTTATTTGTTAAATAAAGTATTTTGAGCCTTCTGGAATTATAAAAAAAAAATCTCAGCTTTCTTTTACAAACCCGGAAACGGCTCCAAATCGCCTTGTTGACCATTTTTAACGCATAGTATGTACTATAACCATATTAAACATGTAAGGTTGGTACCTACTGATGTTCTTAACATATTTTTATAAAATAACAGTAAGTACAAGTTTATAAACTCAGGTTTCCAATTTTGACATTTTTAGCCCTTGTGAAATTACCAAAATGCCCCTAAGGTGCATAGTTTGGTTTTAAATGATAAGTTTTACATATGAGTCATACCCTACTGTTATAACATGATAAATTAAGTATATTTACTGTATAAATCAGACCCGTAACTCAGATTTACAAATAAACCCTTTTATAATCTTTTAAATGACCAAAATGCCCTTACGAGGCCTAAATTGTATTTAAATCCGTTTTGGGCATAATAGAAAATAACTTACTGATATTATGACATATTTAGAAGATATTATCTCAGGGAACTTGCATATGACTCTTACGGTTACCCGTAACGCTCTTTTCGCGTTCGGTTCGGTTTATGTAACTAGTTTGCATAAATTGACCGAAACGGGTCAAACATTATCATTTTTGTTTCAAAATCCAGAATGTATTTAGTATACCCATATTATACAAGTCTTCAAACTTGTCGGGTCTAAATCACATTCTATCCGGTCTTCGCTTAATCATGCGTTTGAACCGTATCGTCCTTAAAACTAACCGGTCTAGGCTTAGGCTTAAATAAAGACCCGTTAGAAGTCTAATAGGTTATTATAAACCTTTTGTTCTAGAATAGAAGAACCAGTAAAAGCTACCTCCACTTGCTTGTTGTGATTTATACTGTACTCAGGTAAATACTTTTTTACTTATTTTCCCTATACGGGCTTGGGTTACGGTATATAGAATACCGCTTGATCGGGCATCAAATCCTCCACCGTTGAGTGGGTAATTGGAATAATTTGATCGGCTCGTTTAAACAGTCTTGTTCACTTAAAGCCTTTGGGGGGTTAATGACCATGTCCCGGATATCCTTGGCATCATCTTACGAGATGGCCACGACCTGAGCACGGGGTGTAGGCGTGCACCTTTCAGTGTATAACTCTTTAATGTGGTGTGTCTATTGATCTTTAGCCCGGACAAGATCCGGGCCACTGAACGCACAAGTAACATGTAATTCGTTCACATGATTATTATATTAAATAATTGACCCAAGTTAATAAAAATGTTTTGTGCCTTGTGCATTTAAATAAATTTTCAACCTTTTCAAAATGAGTCAGTCGAATTGTATTTACCAGTGTAAACTGACGTATTTTTCCCAAAAGGTTAAGTGCAGGTACTACACGTAATAGGCTGGCAGTCTTCTAGAGCGTCCACAATAAGTCTCGCAAGCTTGGACGACAATAAACTGTTGAACAATATCTTATTTTATTTTGATCCGCCTGTGGATCCGTTTCAACTACTCGTGATATCAAATATTACATTTTATTTAAAGTTGAAATGAATCTATCTTTGTTTCCGCTGTGCATTTTTATATTGTGTTGTTTGTCTATGATGATGCCAACTACGTCACGATACTCCCCACCGGGCCCACCGGTGACACGTGGAAAATAGGGGTGTGACAGGTTGCTATCAGAGCCAACGCTGAGTGAATTAAACACTAGCCTTTTGTGTTTAGTCTAAGTTACACAATTGCACATTCCTCAATTCTCGAGTCTAGACAAAGAACTTAGGAAATTTCCAAAATTTTGGTTTTAATTCTAACTTTGTCTTATTTATATTTTGTTGTATCACGTGTTTGTTTTTGACAGGTAGTTAACATGCAACCCCGCATGAGAGGAAGAGGAAGGGGAAATGGAGCACATGTAGCCCGCAATGACCACGAGGCCGGACCCTCACACCGGCGAACACCTTCAGACCACCATAACACGGATACTGAAAACTTTTGGAGGTCTTTTACCGAACCCGCAAGGCGCTCAGTATCACTGAGTACCTCACCTTCCATCCCTCACTCTTTTGGGCCTCACTCAGAAAATGAGCCCCATAATTCACACCAGTCCTACCTATCTCTTCAAGGACAACAATCCCCTTTTGACTACCCAGCACCTGTCTTTCAGGGCCTGTTTAACCCTGATGACTACTTTGGAGAACCAGTGGGTTTTAACCCACTTGGACCAGATGACCATTTTCCTGGTGGCAACCAGATGGATATTGATGAGGATACCGATCCATCCATGCCACCATCTGGCACACCGAACCACCCCATCGAGATTTCTGATGGGTCACCATTTATGGGATCACCTTACAATGGTCCCGACAGCTTCGAGGAGAACTTCCAGCAGCATAACTGGGTGTATACTCCCAGTTACCATAGTTCTCCCCTACACCAACCACAGCACAACTCTCCCCTACACCAGTCATACCACAGCTCTCCCCTGCACCACCAGCAGCAGCAGCCACAGCAGCAGCAGAATCCTTCCGAGGATTCCCGACTTGTAGCGGTTACTCCACCGCCACCACCACCATAACTTCAGCCTCCTCCGCCTCCAAGGCGAAGAGGAACTAACGCGCGGATGTCCGCACGAGGGGGAGTGCGCATCAACACCCCTCCACATTCAGGTGGCAGCAGGTACTCGCCACTTCATGAAGAACAAGAGATGGGGGAATCTTCACACCCCGTCTCGGAGGTAACTTCTGCGCTAATCGCGCCACCACCACCTCAGGGTTTTGGAGACCCAATCCCCGCCTATACGGGCGCGGCGGCGTATAATCCCTACGAGCAGCCGCTTCACACAGGCTACAATTATGCAGAGGATCCCTACTGGATTGCTACGAACTACAACACTCTCCATCCGGAAGGTCCTTTTGGAGGTCCCTGGGCTACGGGACAATCGACCTATGGATACCCATCTTATGGATATCAGCAACCGCAGCCTCTTCAACCTCCATAGTATCAGCAACCGCAGCCTCCTCAACCTCCGCTTTATCAGCCTCCTCAGCCTTCGTACTACCAGCAACCACCGCAGGCACCGATGATGTCACCACCTCAAGTTCAGGAAATCCTTCATGAGATACAAGGGGTGCGTCAAGAAATGCGGCAGGAGTTGCAGAATGATCGGAGGCATAACAGGGGGATGTTTCAGAAGGTGGTGGACTTGCTCAAGGGTAAGAGCAAGAAGGATTACTGAATCCTTTGTTTGCTTATTGTTTAATCATGTCCCTGCGTGGACATTTATTATTTCTGTACTCTACCCCTGCGTGGGTAATTTCATTCTGTTCTGCCCCTGCGTGGGCATATTTTTTATTTTTTTTTGACCCCTGCGTGGGTTTGTTTATTTGTTTGGCCCCTGCGTGGGCATGTTGTTTATGAAAAGTCCCGTTTAGGGCAAGTTTGTACTAGTTAATTTTAAATTAGAATGGTTAATTTAAGCTTTTCATTTTTAAATTATATGCATAAATGAAAAATAGCATTTATTATTGTAATTCACCATTTTAATAATAAGGATCTTAAAAGGTAAAACCTAGCTGTTATGTTGTCATAAATCTAGCCAAGATGGTAGAACCTGTTTAAAAAGATTCCAATCTCTGTTAACATCTGTAAACATGTTAACATTCTTGACTAATGTGATCCGCGAAATCACACATGTCACCCTTTTTAATAAATTATCCAAATTTATATTTTATTTATTTTTGGTTGTGACATAATGCCTACGGGTCATAATTATTGTCATATAAAACAAAAAGGCGGCCGTAGCTTATAGACTCCCTGCCAAGAAAAAGGATTGATTCGTTTTGATTATTCAAACTTTAATCCTATAAAAATCTAAATTTATAATTTAGAAATTGTCTACGTGACTAGGCCTATTGTGCCAATATATATTTCATTCTAGGATAAAATTATTAATAAAAAGTCCTGAATGAAACTACTTAACAAATTAACTAATATGGCTTTTAATTACCATGGTTAATAAATCGTCAAGAACGATAATACTGTTTAGGCTTCTAAATAGACCTTGTCCTTATTTTTATGTAGCATTTAAAGCTACATGGCTAAGTCTGAAGAAATAAACAGTCATCCAGCGGATAACCCTGATAACACCAAAATACTTGTAACTGGTGCGGAACTGAAAGCGTTAGTGAATGATGCTGTTATCGAAGCGCTAAATAGACAGTATAGTGAACAAAGCGGGACCCGAAGTAGGACCCGATCTGCACCTCATACCAAGTCAAAACCCAAAGTCCACTCAGAAGCTCATAGTAAGCCGCCCTCTAAGAAAGATATACCTAAGAAAGAGGAGCTCAAGAAAGATAATGACAGACACTCCTCCAACCAGAACAGTGTCCCCTCTATGAAGGTAGTGAAAGATGATGCGCCTCGTGCTAGAGGATGCACGTATAAGTACTTTGTCTCATGTAAGCCCCGAGATTTTACTGGGGAAAAGGGCGCAGTGGATTGTATGACTTGGTTGGATGAGATAGATACGGTGGTAGATATAAGTGGATGCGCAGAAAGGGACATTGTGAAGTTTGTATCCCAGTCCTTTAAGGGTGAAGCCCTAGCATGGTGGAGATCATTGATCCAGGCCACCGGGAAGGTCCCATTATATAACATGTCTTGGGAGCAGTTTGTTGCTCTTATCAAGGAAAACTACTGCCCGCAGCACGAGGTAGAAAAGATAGAGTCCGACTTCCTATCTTTAGTGATGAAGAATTTAGACTGCCAGGCGTACCTCACCGCCTTCAACACCCTATCTAGGTTGGTTCCTTACTTGGTAACCCCAGAACCTTAGAGGATTGCACGTTTCATCGGGGGTTTAGCCCCAGAGATTAAAACGAGTGTTAAGGCATCAAGGCCTGCGACCTTCAGATCAGCGGCTGATCTATCCCTCTCTCTCACCTTGGATGTAGTCAGGTTGAGAGCACTCAGGAATTCGGATGAGAACAAAAGGAAGCGTGAGGACGATGCCTCACGAAGATCAAGTAAGAAACACCGAGGGAATGACGACCACAGGAGAGGGTCGGGATTTAAGAAGAATGGGCAACAATCGGGGGAAAAGCCCAAATGTAAAACTTGTAGGAGGTACCATTTTGGGAAATGTCGACTTGAGTCGAAATCCCAGTCTCTCACGAGACCCTGTGGAATTTGTAAGTCCACAGAACATAAGGCTTTGGAATGTAAGAAGTTGAAGGATGCAACCTGTTATGGTTGCAACGAGAAGGGGCACATTAAGTCTAATTGCCCAAAGTACACCAAGAAAGCCGAAGATGGGAAGAAGACCAATGCGAGGGTCTTCAAGATGGATGCTAAGGAGGCTATTCAGGATGACAACGTGATTACAGGTACTTTCCTTGTAAATGATGTTTTTGCTAGAGTCTTGTTTGATTCTGGAGCAGATAAATCTTTTGTAGATAATAAGTTTTGTGAGTTATTAAAATTACCTGTAAAAGCCTTAAGTGTGAAGTATGAAGTGGAGTTAGCTGATGGAACCATAGAAACCGCTTCAACCGTTTTAGATGGATGTGTTATATCAATTAGGAATCACTCGTTTCCATTATCCTTACTTCCCTTTAAACTAGCCGGTTTTGACATAGTAATAGGCATGGATTGGTTATCACATAACCAAGCCCAGATTGTGTGCAACAGAAAGCAAGTAGTAGTTAAAACTCCGTCAGGTGAGTCACTCACCATCCAAGGAGAAACCCAGCATGGATTGCCTGAGCAAGTGTCCATGCTCAAGGCATCCAGATGTCTACAGAAGGGTTGTGTCATTTATATGGCACAAGTTACTGTTGATGAGCCAAAGCCAAAGATTGAAGACATCCCTGTCATTTCGGAATACCCCGAAGTTTTCCCAGAAGAACTACCTGGTTTACCACCAGATAGGCAAGTGGAATTCCGAATCGACATCATCCCGGGTGCAGCACCAGTAGCGAGAGCACCGTATAGGTTGGCACCAACGGATATGAAGGAGTTAAGGACGCAGTTAGATGATCTGTTAGCAAAAGGTTTCATTAGACCTAGCTCGTCTCCCTGGGGAGCGCCTATTTTGTTTGTCAAGAAGAAAGATGGATCGATGCGTCTATGCATCGATTACCGTGAGCTTAATAAAGTCACTGTCAAGAATAGGTATCCTTTGCCCAGGATCGACGATCTGTTCGATCAGTTACAAGGGGCAAGCTACTTTTCAAAGATCGACTTGAGGTCAGGCTATCATCAGTTGAAGGTCAAGGATGAAGATGTACACAAGACAACGTTTAGGACTCGTTATGGACATTACGAGTTCCTAGTGATGCCTTTTGGGCTCACTAACGCACCAGCCGCGTTCATGGATCTCATGAATCGCGTCTGCAAGCCTTATCTGGATAAATTTGTCATCGTCTTCATTGACGACATCCTTATTTACTCGAAGAACCAAGCTGACCACGAGAAACACCTTCGTTGTATTCTCAAACTTCTACATCATGAGAAACTCTACGCCAAATTTTCAAAGTGCGAATTTTGGCTTCGAGAAGTCCAATTCCTTGGACATGTGGTAAGCGAGCGTGGTATCCAAGTGGATCCCGCTAAGGTAGAAGCAGTTATGAATTGGCAAGAGCCGAAGACACCTACCGAGATTCGCAGCTTCCTGGGTTTAGCAGGATATTATAGACGCTTTATCGAAAATTTTTCAAGGATTGCTGCGCCCCTAACTTCATTGACGCGTAAGAAGGTTAAGTTTGATTGGGGCCCTAAGCAGCAGGAGTCCTTTGACATTCTGAAGAAAAAGCTGAGCAATGCACCAGTATTAACATTGCCCGACGGTATAGAAGAATTTGTGGTGTATTGTGATGCGTCACACACTGGTATGGGCTGTGTACTCATGCAGAAAGGCAAGGTCATTGCCTACGCTTCACGACAGCTAAAAGTACACGAGAAGAACTACACCACCCATGACTTGGAGTTGGGTGCTGTTGTATTTGCATTGAAGCTATGGAGGTATTACTTATATGGAACCAAGTGTGTGATCTATTCGGATCACAAGAGCCTTCAACATTTGTTCAATCAGAAGGACTTGAACATGCGACAAAGACGATGGATGGAAACTCTAAATGATTATGATTGTGAAATAAAGTACCATTTAGGCAAGGCAAATGTAGTTGCTGACGCCTTGAGTAGGAAAGAAAGAGTTAAGCCGATAAGAATCAATGCTAAGCGCATTGAAATCAAGAATGATTTGAACAAAAGGATATTAGCTGCACAGAAGGAAGCTATGTTGGAAGCTAACTATCCTGAAGAAAAGCTGGGAGTAACTGAAGAGCTGTTATCCCATGACAAAGACGGAATGCTTAGATTAAATGGACGAATATGGGTTCCAGTTTTTGGAGGACTTCGAGATGTTATCCTCCAGGAAGCCCACAGCTCCAAATATTCCGTTCATCCTGGAGCTGATAAGATGTACCAGGATCTAAAAGCAAACTACTGGTGGATTGGTTTGAAAAAGTCTGTAGCTGCCTATGTAGCTAAATGTTTGACTTGTGCGCAAGTCAAAGCCGAGCATCAGAAGCCGTCAGGTTTGTTACAACAACCTGAAATTCCCACATGGAAATGGGAGATGGTGACGATGGATTTCATCACCAAGTTGCCAAAGACGAGAAAGGGAAATGATACCATATGGGTCATAGTGGATAGACTGACGAAGTCAGCACATTTCCTACCCATCAAGGAAACTTACAGCTCAGATATGTTAGCCTAGTTATACGTTGATAAGATTGTAGCTTTGCATGGAATACCTGTGTCTATTATCTCTGACAGAGATACTAGATACACGTCACATTTTTGGAAGAGTTTCCAACAATCCTTGGGCACACGTTTGAATTTTAGTACGGCATATCATCCACAGACTAACGGTCAGAGCGAGCGTACTATTCAAACGTTGGAAGACATGCTACGTGCATGTGCGATCGACTTAGGTGGTAGTTGGGACAAGAACCTACCACTAATTGAATTCTCCTACAACAATAGCTACCACAACAGCATAAAAGCTGCGCCTTTTGAGGCCTTATACGGTAGAAAGTGTAGATCGCCCATTTGTTGGGCAGAAGTTGGAGATGTCCAACTATCAGGACCAGATATAGTTTTTGAGACGACGGACAAGATTGTCCAGATTCGCGATCGTTTGAAAGCTGCCAGGGATAGGCAGAAAAGTTATGCGGATCCAAAGCGTAAGGCCTTTCACTTCGAAGTAGGTGATAAAGTGTTGCTTAAAGTATCACCCTGGAAGGGGGTGATGCGATTTGGTAAGAAAGGCAAGCTAAGCCCGAGATACATAGGACCTTTCGAGGTTATCGAACGTGTCGGGTCAGTTGCTTATAAGTTAAACTTGCCTGAAGAGCTTAGTGCTATACATAATGTTTTTCACATCTGTAATTTGAAGAAATGTTTCACTGATGAATCACTGGTCATACCGCATACGGATGTACATATAGATGAAAGCTTGAAATTTGTGGAAAAGCCATTGTCGATTGAGGACCGACAAGTGAAGAAGCTTCGAAGGAAGCATGTGCCTATTGTTAAGGTCAAATGGGATGCCCGTAGGGGTCCCGAATACACATGGGAGGTAGAATCCACGATGAAAGAAAAATACCCTCATTTGTTTCAGTAAATCTCGAGGTCGAGATTTCTTTTAATGGGGGTGAGGATGTAACACCTCGAAAATTTACGCCCAATAAAGTAATGACACGTGTCATGGACCTTGAATGTGTGAAAACATACTTTAGAGGGACTAAAGTTGACATACAGTGAAACTATGTGATTGTAAGGGTTCAAAGTGTCAACAATGGATAAATAAGCCCTACAATAACCCTACATGGTGTTCATAACCTTAAACGGATAGATCATGGATCATACGAAGCGGAAAATGAAAGAAAGTGAGGAATTACAAACTACAGGGGCTAAATGTGTCAACATGTTGAAAGTATACCTTTGAGTGATCTTTTGGCAAACCCGAAGCTTTGTAATGATAAAATATACTCACTAGATTATGTGGTAAAAATTTCATGAAGTTTCGTTAACGTATGAGAAAGTTATGGCCAAAACCGTACAAGAAGGGTTAAATGCGTCAACGTTGGTTTTTATGACTTTTCGGGTAAGCGCAAAGTTGTTCAAGGGCTTTACCATGTTGGTAAATATCCCAAGGCCCTTAAAAGTCAGAAATTGGGGTCTAAAGTGCAAGAAAGGACCCAAAAACAACGTTCTAAAGGACCAAGGATGAAAACACAAATGTTTAAACAAGTTTTGCAAGTCAGAGGGGCCCTGGCGGCCCGCATCATAATCCTTATACACTAAAGCGGGCCGCATCAGGACTACCAGCGACAAACAAACCTGCAGGTGCCAGTTCTGAGTCTGTTGTGGGTTGTAAACAGCTGTTGTCGACTTAGGGAACTCACCAATCAACTTACATGCAATTGGGGACCCTTGGACACTTCTCACAACATCATAAAACACCTGATTCAGCCATTAATCAGATCAAAGTTGCATAAATAGGACTTGAAGTAGCAACATTCAAGAACTTGCATCTCCTAAAAATTCACAAGGCCACTTCTGGAGCTCTCTGGATGCCAAGACAACTTCCTAGTGATCTCTAAGCTTTATTAGGGTCATTGTAAGTGTTCATAACTCTTTCAAATTCGTTCTAGCTTAGTTATTCACCTAAAAGTCAATATATCGTAAATCTAGTTTGACTTTATGATTAAACGAAATGTGCTCAGTATTTTCTCAAATTAAAAGTACCCACAAGTTGGTATTTATGTGGGTAACAAACCCTCAAAAGGGTATTTTCAGATTCTCACCCTAAGCATGATAATTGTCGAGTCAAAGTTCGTTTCAAAAAGTCAACAGAATGTGTTTTTGCAAGTTTAAGCATGAATAGCAAATGTAGGCTACATGCAACCTGTTTGATCATCAAAATAACTTGATAATTAATGTAAGAATGTGTTTCAACATGATTAAATCGACAATTTTCAGTTTAAACCCGAATCGGAACCGAAAGTCACATAAATTGACTCTTTCTTTGACTTTCAGTTCTGATCCGTGTATGCATGTTTGAGATCTGCATTAGAGCATATTTTGGACCAATTTTTATATAAGTTTAACTCTCTGAGATTTTGCATCTTGGTTCAACACTTAACCGATTCATATGCATGTTTCCGATTTATGCTTAAAGTTGACTATTTTGCCCTTTTTAATATAAAACGCGATTTTTGAAAAAGTGAAAGAGTAGAAACCTTTGTTACTGATTTATAAACTTGCACCAAAAATTTGATATCAGTTTGAGGTCTAGATTGATAGTTATGCTCATTATCGTAATTTGCAAGCTTTATGTTACATAAAAGGCGTAATTAGCATATAACCCATTTAACCCAACTTTTGGTATCAAACTTTTTATCCACTGATGTTATATAATATTTTGGGATTTTTAAATATTTTTATTAAATTTTTGGCTGAGCATAACATAGGTCTTTAAGCTAAATTCGGTAAATACCGATTTTGCCCTTTTAAGCCATAAAACGAGTTTTACAAATCCTTTTGACCCCAAACCTTTTTCTACTGATTTTATTTGTTAAATAAAGTATTTTGAGCCTTCTGGAATTATAAAAAAAAATCTCAGCTTTCTTTTACAAACCCGGAAACGGCTCCAAATCGCCTTGTTGACCATTTTTAACGCATAGTATGTACTATAACCATATTAAACATGTAAGGTTGGTACCTACTGATGTTCTTAACATATTTTTATAAAATAACAGTAAGTACAAGTTTATAAACTCAGGTTTCCAATTTTGACATTTTTAGCCCTTGTGAAATTACCAAAATGCCCCTAAGGTGCATAGTTTGGTTTTAAATGATAAGTTTTACATATGAGTCATACCCTACTGTTATAACATGATAAATTAAGTATATTTACTGTATAAATCAGACCCGTAACTCAGATTTACAAATAAACCCTTTTATAATCTTTTAAATGACCAAAATGCCCTTACGAGGCCTAAATTGTATTTAAATCCGTTTTGGGCATAATAGAAAATAACTTACTGATATTATGACATATTTAGAAGATATTATCTCAGGGAACTTGCATATGACTCTTACGGTTACCCGTAACGCTCTTTTCGCGTTCGGTTCGGTTTATGTAACTAGTTTGCATAAATTGACCGAAACGGGTCAAACATTATCATTTTTGTTTCAAAATCCAGAATGTATTTAGTATACCCATATTATACAAGTCTTCAAACTTGTCGGGTCTAAATCACATTCTATCCGGTCTTCGCTTAATCATGCGTTTGAACCGTATCGTCCTTAAAACTAACCGGTCTAGGCTTAGGCTTAAATAAAGACCCGTTAGAAGTCTAATAGGTTATTATAAACCTTTTGTTCCAGAATAGAAGAACCAGTAAAAGCTACCTCCACTTGCTTGTTGTGATTTATACTGTACTCAGGTAAATACTTTTTGACTTATTTTCCCTATACGGGCTTGGGTTACGGTATATAGAATACCGCTTGATCGGGCATCAAATCCTCCACCGTTGAGTGGGTAATTGGAATAATTTGATCGGCTCGTTTAAACAGTCTTGTTCACTTAAAGCCTTTGGGGGGGGGGGTTAATGACCATGTCCCGGATATCCTTGGCATCATCTTACGAGATGGCCACGACCTGAGCACGGGGTGTAGGCGTGCACCTTTCAGTGTATAACTCTTTAATGTGGTGTGTCTATTGATCTTTAGCTCGGACAAGATCCGGGCCACTGAACGCACAAGTAACATGTAATTCGTTCACATGATTATTATATTAAATAATTGACCCAAGTTAATAAAAATGTTTTGTGCCTTGTGCATTTAAATAAATTTTCAACCTTTTCAAAATGAGTCAGTCGAATTGTATTTACCAGTGTAAACTGACGTATTTTTCCCAA
This sequence comes from Helianthus tuberosus, assembly GCA_030545235.1. NCBI lineage: Eukaryota > Viridiplantae > Streptophyta > Magnoliopsida > Asterales > Asteraceae > Helianthus > Helianthus tuberosus. Next base: position 143,752,446 of record CM060427.1, on the reverse strand, counting down.
AAGGTTAAGTGCAGGTACTACACATAATAGGCTGGCAGTCTTCTAGAGCGTCCACAATAAGTCTCGCAAGCTTGGACGACAATAAACTGTTGAACCATATCTTATTTTATTTTGATCCGCCTGTGGATCCGTTTCAACTACTCGTGATATCAAATATTACATTTTATTTAAAGTTGAAATGAATCTATCTTTGTTTCCGCTGTGCATTTTTATATTGTGTTGTTTGTCTATGATGATGCCAACTACGTCACGATACTCCCCACCGGGCCCACCGGTGACACGTGGAAAATAGGGGTGTGACAATTCAACTCTCGTCATCTTCAGATGCAGGTGTCCTTTAACTAAACATTTACAAAAGTTAGTAATTTAGACATTAATAAACGCCCGTATTGTAATACAAGGCTTTTTACTATATGTGCCAACGCACGTAATTTCGTTAACCATATCTATCATTTATCGATTTGATTGGTGTAACGTGTATCACACGATAACCCTATGTGTTGTTCACAACATTTTAACTCACACCAAACCATTAATATACATGTACTTACCGGATTTGCGATCAAGCCTCGAACCGAACACGCTTTACTCTTTAACCATGAGCTCTGATTACCAACTTGTAACACCCGTCTCAATTAATCAAGATTTTAATAATAGAATACGCATTTTAAATGCTAAAAATGCGACTTTACAAAAACTTGTTATGCCTACATTCCCCTATATTTTACTTTTCAAGACATAGTTGTAAGTGTTTACATAATTCATTTATAACAAAACAAAACAAGGTTTAACGCGAAAGCTTCATTTAATGTGTGTTCGGTTCTTGTTCGTCGCTTGATCTTCATCCGGGACTCTCGACATTCATCTATGATCAAAACCAACTTAAAAGTTAGTTTTGATGGTTAAATAACAATTACAACAAGGTAATTGGGTCAAATAATCAAAATAAACAAAAATTTCAAGATTTTACCCCGTCGCCGCGCGCGACGGTAAAACCCTTTAGGCGTCGCGCGACGCCACGCCTCCATTTCGACTGAATGTGTTGATGCTGGTGCTGCATATGCCCAGCTGCAGTTTTAATCGAAAACCGAACTTCAAAGTATCATAACTTTTTGTCTACTTACCCGTTTTACGCGATTCTTTTTCCTACGCGTTCTTAATTTAATTCTCCATCTCATGGAGTAAAAATCCGACATCTGAATTTACAAAATTTTAGATTTCAAGCTCTTGGCTTGAAATTCAATTTTAACACTTTTGACCCGTTCGTGATTTTATCAATCAAACTTGTTTATTACCTTTAAAATACCATGGACATCATGTTATATTCACTTACCAATATTTAAGGTTCAAATTACAGGTTTCTTATGAAATCTTAAACCGTTTTGCATATCTACTCATTTTGACCCATTTAGAGCGATTTTCATGCATTTAAGTATCAAACTCGCACTTCTCTTTCTACACTCCGTATTTCCCTTTTTAAATAGCCTCTTATATTCCACCACAACTATTTTGTGGTGGATTTAAAATAATGGACCGTTATCCTTAATTTTACCCTTTGGATAGTCATTCTACGTAATTGACCCGTTCTTAGGCATTTGACCCTCAAGGTTTATACTTACAACTCTTACATATATCTAAGAGTTACATAATCACAATACTAGTATCTAAACGACCTCTAAGGGTCGTTTGCCCGATTTACCTATCAAGGGCGTTTTGGTCATTTTTAGTCCCTCATTTAAGACGAAGGACTCTCACTAATTATTTGACCAAAATTGCATGTTTAACTAACAACTTATTGTACCTGGCCCGGGTCATAATATCGACCCATTACAACCCTTTCACTATTAATCACTAGCTAATAGTAACGCGAGCCTTATGTTAATTCCTGTGAATCACAAAACTCAACAAGCGATTGTCAAATGTTATTGTCAAATGGTGTTAACAACACCATTTGACCCATTTAGTCTAATTGACCATTTGTCCGTATGAGATGGTATTTAATTACCATTTCATCCCTTTAAACCTATCCCGGTTTTCTCTTTGAATTCTTTTACTTAAAAGCCGTTTCTTATTTGTTTGTCATTACATGACTTAATTTACCCTTTTTACCATCATCCATGATTTCTTACCATTTTCCCTTGTTCCAACTTTCATTAGATCATATCGGAACATCATATACCAACCACTTAATAACATTCATATACACTACTTACAATTAAGTATTTTGTAAATAATGTAAAGGGGCGTAAGCTTTACTTACCTCTCGTCCGGTTTACGCTTTTCTTCTCGCATTTGATTCGTTTGACCGCTTCTTTCCCAAGCCTCCACCTAGCTCGTTAAGCGTCAAACTATTGTCAATATCTACAAGGCAGTTAGATTAGTCATTAACAATCACGACTATTCCACCTTACTTATTTTCTATATCGAAACTACTATTCGACTTCATAATTAGTTAACTTAACTTATCAAAAGTTAACTACTTTCGATCACATGGTTTGCACAATTAAGTCTAAATCAACATGATATTTAGAACTTTTATCGTTTCATATTTCGCATAATTTGCCATATTATTCAAATGTGTGTTTCACTTGAAATTTCAACAATTTAGCTTTCGTTTAGGCATTTTAACAAACACCTAATGGACATAATTTTACACCTTTACTAACTAGTTCATAACTAATCATTTTTACCAAGATTAACATCAAATTCATCCTCTATCATGTATGATCAAATACTCAAACTTGCAAATTGTTTAAGTGTCTTCCTTCAACTATCATTTATGATGATTTCTAGCACAAACATATCATCACCTTCACTATTTAGTCAAAACCCACTTTCTAGTTTACATGTTAATCATCTTCTAGTAATATTACATCAAATTTTTCATAATATCATGCTATCTAATGTCACACCCCCAAAATCCACTTGCGGAGTATCACTGCTTGGAGGCGTGACTGACCAGGATCAAACCACCAATCATATTGAACAAGCAAGTAATTAATTGTAAAAGTCCAACCAACACAATTGGTGTCCAAACAAACATAGTTTAAGTTGTAAGCGGAAGCATAATGTTTAAAACCAAAACATAAGTTTAAATATCCAAAGGTTTAACATGGCACACAGCTGTCCATGTCCCACAACGACTCTTCCCCATGCAAGCTCCAGCTAAGTACCTATTGACCTGCAAAGCATGTAGTAACGAGTCAACAATAATGTTGAGCGAGTTCACAGTTGGGTGTTCGTTTTAAGTTGTTCCGAAAACAGTTCCTTTAACTGGCATCCCTGCCGTGGGGGTTACCCCATAGTTGAAAACGTGATTTGTTTAACCCATTAACTCTGGCAATCCCGCCGTGGGGGCTACCCCATGTTTAGTTATCTGGCTTTTCGGCCGTGGGGGCTACCCCATGTATACACTAGACTCGCTACCATATCGACTGCTGACTGTAGTCATGTTTATGTGCCCTGAACTGTCAATGTCTATCAGCATTGACGTGCCCAGATCCATTAGTTCACGCCCGTCCTCTGCGGCACGGTGTGAGGCTTGTCAGACCTAAATAGCGCTATCTAACTAATGACCCGCTCGCCATTGGCCCAGCGATTAAGTCGATATAAAAATGAGGGACTTCGTGATAGAGTTTTGGTCTAGTAAAAGTTAACTGTCCATGAGGACGAGGAATTACATTCCTGAACCAGTACTGTCCTACCCAAGAAAGGACGAGGAATCCATGTTCCTTAACCCCATTCCCAACCCCTGGGAATCCCATGCTTTGTAGAATGTGTGAACTCACCTTAGGTTAGCTCGGCAGATAGACGAAAGGTCAATCGAGCTGCTAGAGGTCAACCACGTCCTAACATGGTTACCATACAAGTCAGGTCTAGGTTCATATAGTGCACGTATGTTTACACAGAGATAGCAAGTTACGAACATGCACAGATCATGGCAAACACATAACAGTCAAGAACATAGCATTTTCATACTTGTACGATCCAGAAGATAAAGCCCAATAACAAGCGGCCCAACATGTTGTACGTTCAGCACAGTCTTGTGCGATCCACAACATGTTGTGCGATTTAGTTAAAACACCCGGCCCAAACAACAAACCGACCCAACACACATCCGGCCCAAACAAGTAAATAATAAATAGCTTGTGCGATTCGGACGGCTTGTACGATCCGGTTGGGTTGTGCGATCGGGGCTAGCCCAGCCCAACATGTTTACCCGGCCCAGCAGTTACACAACATTACAACTTGTGCGATCCAGCAAGCCTTGTGCGACTGAAGACATCTTGTGCGACCAGATTATCTTGTGCGAATGGACTCTTGTGCGAATGGACTTCTTGTGCGACCAAGATGTCTTGTGCGATTAGTTTTATTATCCGGATATTACGGAAATCAGTTACATAACCTTTATCTTGCAATCAATTACAAGGTTTCCATTTATTTGATCAATCAACAAATTAACAGTTTCACACTTAATCAATATTCGATCAAACAAGGGTTTTTAACATCCATTCTCATGAACCCTAACATAATCATAACATGAACAATAACTAATCATATCATATCATTTGGTCCAATTACATGAACATACAACCGATTACATACGTTTAATCCTAAATCATTATGCAAACAACAAGTCATGATAGCCGATTAACATCATCATACACATCCGATTGGCTAGAACATCATCATATGATTAACAATCCGAAGCATATAACATAACAGCCGATTTAACAAGCATCATCAAATACAATCCGATTAATGTGACAAATCCGATTAGTGTGAATCATTATCAAATACATGCATGTGAGCCGATTTTAAGAACACTAAGATTCAATAGTTTATATCATGTTCAATCATCTATCATAACATAAATCAAAGTAACACACTAACCGATTAGAAGATAACACAAAGGTGATCCGAATCAAGAAGATCTTCGAGAGAAGTTGGATGTGGCTGCCGTCAAGTTCTAGAGAGAAAGAAGGGAGCACTAGGGTTTTGCTATGTTGTGTGATTGCAAATAATGAAGAGTGTTAACCTCCTCATGAGGCTATGCGTATGAGAAGTAGGCCGAACCCATCATGGGCTGCCTATGTGTTCCGAGTTCAAGGAGAAGTGGGTCGAGAGTTGCATGAATCAAAGCCCATCAGCTTGTGCGATCGGTTTATTAATATATACATACATTACACATACACACATAATAATAACATTCAATTAATCAACCAAGTTCTTATGATCACATCACGTTCACATACGTTACATCAACATAAAATGAAGGGTTCCAAATTACGGGTTGTCACATCTAACGAAATTAAACATACATAGACATTCAATTTCGACTTTGGATCATAACCCAACTATCTATTTGCAAGTAACCTACTTGTCTAAATTTTCAACTTTAACCAATCTAGGTTTTATGACATACCTTGTGATCCCCATGACTAGGTGATCGTTTCTATGTATTCATGCATCGATTTTGGCCTTGAATCAAGCTTCAATTTGATGATTTGTTGAGTATTAGGGTTTGAGCTCTTGGGAGCACCCTCCTGGTCGATCTCCACACACGCACACACTCACCTTAAGTGTGTGTTGTGTTATATTATTTTTTTGTTTATAAAACCCTTTTTCAAGTTATCTAACTTTGGTCCCTCATGTTTTGGTTTGTTATTAAGTAGGCTACCTATTTCAAGTTTCTTTATTATTTTAACAACACTCATTTAACTAGGTTGATATTCCTAGTTACTTAGTGGGTTCGGGGAAGTTATAGCCCGTTTTTGTTTTAAGTCCCGTTAGCCCGGGCCTTCTATATACTTTGTTTTTCTCAAAGTATTTATCCTCCTTTTAATTAACATCAAGTTTATTTATTTAAATCCTAATATTTACCGGGTTAATTTTTACCACTAACGGTATTTTACCCGCCGTCACTGTCAACGTGGTTTGATTACCAAACCCGTTTTTGGGGTGTTACAGTGGCCGGACACGGAGCTGTACGAATTCGGAGCGGGGCAAACAGTGAGAGCATCCCCAATAGGGGTGTTTTTTGATGTTTTTATGATTCAAGGTGGCATTGCCTCACCAATCACAAACATTCTCTCTTTTGCCCCATTCCATCACCTAAAAACAACACTCTCTCTCTTCTCTCTCCTCCCTCCCGCTCACAACACTTTTCTCTCTCCTTAAATACATGTTTTTCACTACATACATCACCACACCTTCTCTTCTCCACCTCACCTTTTTCACTCCTTAAAAACACTCAAATACACCTTATTAGGGATTCTCTGAGGATTGACCGTTTGAAGCTGTACAATAAGTCAATAACCCCCTTTATTTGTCTTTTTTGTTTTTACAATATAAAAACAAACGCACACCTACACATAAAAGAAAATGAAACTTGGATGAAAGTTGATAAACCCATAGTCTTGAACAATGTTAATTTGTGCAGTACACAAAGTGACAACAATGTCTTGAACAATACATAATATAGAAAAGTTCAGTATGACACCAAAGTCTTGAACAATGTTAATTTGTACAGTACACAATGTGACAACAATGATCGTCATTGGATACCCATACCCCCCCCCCCCCCCCCCCCCACCAACCAAAAGCCCAGTTCACATTAATACTCCTTTGGTGGACCCAATTGTAACCCATTTGATATAGAATCAATTTCTAGGGCTGAATGTTCCTGTGTTACTGGACGAAAAAAGTACAAACATATTCCATGAAAAGAGTGGTTACATACACTCGCTTTTTGTCTAGTTTTTGAGCATCCTATTTTTTTAAAATAACTATTTTATGGAAGAAGATAGAATACATACCAAGAACACTCAACCAATAAGAAATATGATAAAAATCAAAGTTGAAAAAAATTGTTTCTTCAAGTCTTTCTTAATCTCCTTTCAATCGATTTTTTTATAGAATCGTTACGTATTCACATGTATATCTAAATATTCAAATTATGACAAGTAGATAATGACATGGGTAAAATGACATTATTGCCCTCACATGGGATGCACATGACTTCACTTAACGTTTAAAATAAACTAGGTTAGTGTAAAAGGACCTAGGGTGTAATGAATTTTCCAAATAAAGGATTGTGATTGTAACTATTGAAATTAAAGACTATCCATTGTAATTCGATACAAACATAAAGGACGAAAAGTGTAATTTACCCTTAATATAATATAACATTATAACATCATCTTCTTCGGAACAATCTGAAGTTGCCGCTGCAAGTTTTTTGACCGGAAATTTTCGTTTCTTTCAATCAAAAAAATTCATTTTATCTCATCTTCACATAATGTTTGTTTAGGGGTATCTTTAATAAATAAAACAGAAATTAAAAAAAAAAAAACACTTCGCTATGAAAGTTGAGGGGTATCCTGGTCAATCCCTCCCCTCCACGTAAATCCGCCCCTGATCATCAAACCGCCATTCGTTTTGTTTATTGTAAGCACCTTCTTCTGCATTTTTTGTAACCGGTCCTTGGCTTTAGATATTACGTGTTATAAAATTTAAACAATGAAGAGCTTTGTATATAAGCTGTGATTATATGGACTTGTATCTTTTATGTTTAACTGAAAACGGGTTTGCTTAACTTTGAAAGATCCAACGAAAGTGGGCTTAATGACACTCTACACCTTCAGTTCACAATGTTTCAATTGTAACAAATGTCTGATACAAATGTCTGAAATGTCTGACCACAAAAAAACAAACCTGTTCCACCAATAATATTCAAACTGATGTGTACTTTTCCGGTGAACTGAGCTTTTGACGTTAAAACTTAATAAAAATTGTACTTTTGATAATCTTTACTCGCTTTAACAGATTTTAACCAAAAATAACATCAAATGACATATATCTTTCAGAATTTAATTCTGTTTTTCAGTCAAGAAGGTGGGTTTTGAGTTTATATCCGAGAAACTTTCAAACATCGCTCAAAAACCTTACCGACAACTCGGTTTTCAACAAGAAATCGAGCCTTACGCTCTGATATCACTTGTAGGTCCCGATACGGATCGTCGGACTACGGTGATTTCTTGTTTCGGATGCCGTAACGAGTGCGGAATCCAAGTTACGACACAAACCGAGCGAGAGAAGTAATCAATAAGAATGATTTCAATGTTTCGTATTGATTCGAGCAGAGTTTCGTGACAAGATTATACAAAACATGCACTCCGAAACTCTCTCATTCTACTCTCTCTTCAGGCTCATTCAAGCTGTTTTGGGAGAGACATCTGCTGGTATTTATACCCAAACCAGCAGATGCTTTACATCTAAAAAAATCGAAATACATCGTCACTCATCGAAATAGCATGGACTGTATCGAAATACACTTAACATGAATGTATCGAAATAGCATGGACTGTATCGAAATACACTTAACATGAATGTATCGAAATAGCATGGCATGAGTAATGAATCGAAATAGCCTTGTTCATTATCAAAATAGACTTTTTAAGTAAGGTCTATTTCGATCCATTTACATTAGAACATCGACCTCCTATTTCGATCATATGCTTTGTCTGTTTCGATATATGTTCAAACAGAAAGCAGTAGACTAATTCGATATGAATGCACAAAACAGAAACTTTGAATTTCAACATGCCATTTCGATGATGTCATGCATTGATGATGCCATGATGACATCATGATGATGTCATCAATATCCAACCGGATCGCTCTCGTGTCTTCCTCATTTGTGTGTCGTTCTCCGGGTCGCACGACGGAGGAATGTCGGGACGTCGGTCTTGAACCGAACCGAGCCACATCCACACAAAGTGCATCAACAATTTCCTAGCTAACACTCTAGCTATGAAGATGGTAGGGTTACTTGCATATTTCCTCCAAAATATGAACACATATGTTGACACACCGAATTCACACTTAACTGCTTGACCCAAGAAGCTATGGGGTCAGGTGGCAATAAATTCAATGCGGACTTGTGTATTCATAATCTTGTTGAGATTTACATAAGTAATAATTACATAAGTCATAATCTTGTGGCATCTCTTGTTCCTTAACAAGAAATCTTTATCAATCTTCACCAGATTGGTGTGAGTGTGACCAGACGCAAGTTCCACTGATTCTTCATCAGTTATAAGTTACCATCAGAGGTAACTTAAGCCCATGAACGACCAGACGCAAGCTCTAGGGGTTCCTTCAGTGGCAAGTCTTCTTCATTAGCAACAAAACCTTATTAGTGGCAAGTCTTCTTCATTATGAACCTCTTGTCAATAATAAGGCTCCCTCCAAGTTAACAGCCTAAATAAACGTATAATTATTTAATTCAAGATCCATACGTTTTTACAAACCAACGAAAATAACTAAAATCAGGAAAAACCTTGAGTTCAAAATTAGAGCTCTAGATGGCGAAATTGGGTCCTGTGAGTCAGGTTTTGTCTATTGCATTTGTCCAAGCGTGTGGCGACAAGCATTTGTCCAAGCGCGTGGCTCGTTGAGACGTATATCGTGGGTCAACTCCATATCGCCATCAACGTAAAGATTAAGCATCATTTGTCACCTTCCACCTAAATATTCCATCCTAGTAAACAAGAGCATATGAAAAACTGCAACATTTGTATTACTTCACTTTTTTTATTACCTTTTAATATGTAAAATTACTTTTGAATGCATAAATACCCTTGCAATTATTTTAATTAAAAAATATACTAACATTGACATGATACGTCTTTTGTTGACATGCTAATTATTGATAATTATTTTTAGACAAAAGGAGCTTTTGGGTTGATCCAACACGTTCCATTTTGAATCTCTTACTCAAATAAGTACTACTAACTATGTTGATTAGTCAAAGGGCCAGTTAAGTTAAGTCGAAGTATGATAAATTGATAAAGATTGAAATTGCATACCACTGGAACTGCATGATACGAGTCTTGAGAGTTGAGTTAAAATCTGCATGAAGATACTGTATCTTTTCTAGACGTTCTTCACTCGTACTATATGCAAATTCTTCAACATCTGTGACTTTGGATGTGTGTTGTTGATATGCAGAAACCTTGGTAGAATGTCTTCTTTCTTCAACTGTAGTCAAGGGTCAAACAACACACTTTGACATTAGTGGCCAAACCATTGTTTTGAAAATTAATTTTAACAAGAATATAACCAACACACATAACACCTTCTAAACATTATTAAAAGAAAGTTAGACTACTATAAAAATTAGTATATTTTTTATAATCGTAGTTAAAACATTAACTCGAGATGAGGTTAAAAGAAATTAAAGTGTTTGCATGTCAGTCCAACAATCCAACCTGACCCGACCCATTTCAACCCTTACTAAAAAGTTAACCATTTTTCTTAACCCATACCTCTCTCTGTTCTCACATTTGTCCCAGTCAACTCAACTGTGAATGTTCCATCACCTTGAGAACCTCAAGGATTTAATGGTTATATGTCCCTGCAACATTTATTTGTAATGTATAAGATATTCGGCTGTCCTACTAAATTGAAACTTCTGATCTAAGATAAAGAGGATGATGTTTTCAACGTCGACATCATTAAAATTCAATTTTAGGTTTTGAGCAACAAAAACCTAGTCCAACAAAAACACGCACAAGACAAGCCAGTTTATCATATGGAAATCTGAGGGTATTTAATTAACAAGTACCTCCGGTCTATTTCGATTTTGGGGATATGAGAGATTCGGGCCCAGTAGTGGGAGCCTCTTCCTTCACACCTTTCTTTCAATTTTGGGCAACTCCATATACTCAAACTCAAAAGTGAAGGCAACAGCGTCTCTGGTAAATCGTTCACCTTTGGACATCTGCTAATTGTGAGATGTTGAAGGGATGTGAGGTGTTGGAGTCCCGTTGATAGTGATTCCAGATTATCAAATTCTCCTATATACAGAGATGTAAGAGAAGAAGGGAAAAGGGGGGACAAGTGACTAAAATTCCTCACATCAGGTTCATCAAATAATCTTAGGTCAACAAGGGAAGCTGGGAAATTCTGATAGCCCCGTTCTGAGATGGGCTTTTTCAACCCCCCTATTCCAAGGGCACACAAATTGGGAGGCCAAAGCCCACGAGAAAAGGAAGCATCAATCATTGGACACTCACTGATACACATATGTTTTAACATGGTGAGATTGGATAGCTGTAGGTCACCAAATGACTCCAGATTTTCACAATCTGTTGTGTTCCAACTGATTAGATTTGGTAGCTGCAGGTCACCAAACACCTTCATGTTTTTGCAACTTATGATATAAAGATGTGTGAGATTTGGAAGCTGGAGGTTAGGAAATGACTCTATGCTTTCACAACCTTCTATTATCAAGCAAGTGAGGTTTGATAGCTGAAGATCAGAAAATGACTCTATGCTTTTACAACCATATATATACAACGAGGTGAGATTTGATAGCTGATGAAGTTCAGAAAATAGCTCCATGTTTTGACATTCACTTATTGACAAAGAGGTGAGGTGAGTGGAGTTACTCAATTGATTTATTGATTTTAGATTTCCACAACCATATATATCAAGTGACTTGAGATTCTGCCCTCCTCCGCCTGTTGTTGTTGCTCTTGGGAAGGACACATGTCTAACTGAACTACACCAACCGATGTTTAACCTCTCAATGCTATTTGGACAACACAAACGCTCCATGTTGCGACATTCTTTTACATCCAAAATCCTAAGAGATGATAGGAGGTTGCTCCCAATGTTATCCTCATCCTCCTCTTTCTCTCCTAAACTCACCAAATTTTTACAATCCCATACCCTCAATTCCTTTAAATTTACAAGAACTTTACTTGCCTCCGCATCTGATTCCCACAGGTATCTTATTCCATCACAATTCATGATTTTTACTGTTTCCATCACCCCAAAATTCTCTATAACACCTCTCCACACCTCATCTGTAAGCCCTAAAATAGATCCGATTTCTATCTCTGTGGTTGATGAAGCTGCTCGAACCAGACTTCTCAGCACACTTTCACAACATTTATATATTCTTAAAACTCTTAGTGAAGGTAATGCTTCAACTGAGACATCAATCAAATTGGGACAATTTTTTATTTGAAGCTCTTTAAGGCATGGAAACATTGCCTCGCTATTGGTTGACCATACCTCCCAACTCGACATATCTTCAAACCTTAGAATTTCAAGTGAAGGTAGTCGCCCAAGTGGCGGTAGAGATGTACATTTTCTACAAGCGCGTAGCGACACATGAACCAATCTATTAAAAGATGGATCCCCAACCCAGTTTGAAAACTCCATTCCCTCGTAACACTCAACCTCAAGCATTTTCAACTTATCACTGCGGGGCTTTAGCTCATTCAGAACTTCCTTCTCAAGTGTTTCACTTGCAGACCCATCATCCCATTTCAACTCTAACTTGTTAATCCCTTTGAAAGATAAGTTCGCCTCTCGTGCATGCATTGAGCTCTGCACTTTGTTCAACCCCTCAATGGAAATTTCCCCATTGAGATCCTTCAACCCCTTAAGCTCGGTTATTGCAAAGCCATTGTTTCCTCCGATGATAATCCTAGTGAGGGTCTGTAGGCATTTCAACTCACCAATTCCCAAAGGCAACTTCTTCAAAAGTGGAGTATTTCTGATGTCAAAATGCCTCAACTTTTTGAGGTTCAAGAAGCTTTTGGGCAACTTGGCCAAACTCCTACACCCAGAAACTATCAATGTCTGTAAATTATAAAGATTGCCAACATTCTCAGGCAACTCGTTTATATTTGTATGAGATAGATTAAGATACCGCAGGTGCTTCAAAGTACCAACGGAATTTGGTACCTCACTTATGTTAAAACGCCTCAAAGAAAGAACCCTTAACAGTGGTAGCTGAGGAAACAAGTCAACCAAAATCTTGCTGGATAAGTAAAACTTCTTCCAGCCTTGATCTACCCCAACATATACCGCTAACAATGTTCTCAAACTTCTGGCCTTTTCAAATGCCCCGAACTTCTGGAAAGCTACATACTCCTCACGAATAAATGACATATGTCGGTACTTGGCTAAAGCTTCCTCCGTCATATCCATTTGATTATCAAACCTTAAAAAATATTCTCCAGCAACAAATGTGGCCAGGTCGCTCATGAGATCATGCATCACAAAAAAGGGTTCACCACTAGGTGCACGTTGGAAAAAGGACCTCGATAGCAATTTCTCAAAACATTCATGGCCCAAGCATTCTGGTGATTTGTTTGCAACTGACTCATTCAGATACCCTTCAGCCACCCATAATAATACCAACTCTTCTTTTTCAAACAAGAAGTCCTTAGGGAACAAAGAGCAGTAAGCAAACAATCGCTTCAAATCGGTAGAAAGATCATGGTAACTTAGCCTAAGGGCTGGAACAATTTCATTAGCAGTTTCTAAATCCCATATCTCACTGTTTAACACGTCATCCCATTCTTCTCCATCTGTCTTCGTTCTCAACAGCCTTCCGATTGCCTTTATAGCCAAAGGCAAACAACCACACTTTTCGACAATACCTTCACCTAGTGGTTTAAGTGTTTCATGCGAGTCAAAGTTATCTACATCCAATGCATGTCGAGCTAATAAAGACAAAGCATCATCATGCGACAAACTCTCGAGAAGGTCTAGATGATTAAAACCTATCTTTTTAAGCAGTTGCTGCTGGCGAGTTGTCATTATTACCCTACTTCCAGTAGCACCAGAATGAAATGGACGCACTAGGTTTTCCCAGTCGTCATAGTTTTCATTCCACACATCATCGAGTACTACTAAAAATCTTTTGTCCTTAAGTTGCTCTCTAAGAGCAGTTTGAAGCTGATTTGTATCTTTAAATTGTTTGTTTTCTGTAGCTACAGATTGAAAGATGGTTTCACTTATTTTGAATACATCAAACTCATCGGAAACACAAACCCAAGCCATGAGTTCAAAGTGATCCTTCACCTGCGTATCGTTATACAATATTCTAGCCAGAGTGGTCTTTCCCACTCCACCCAAACCAACTATGGGTAAGATACTAAAGTTTTCCTTAGATGATTCACCTACTAACAGCTGGTTGAGCAATCTCTTTTTCTCACCTTCTCTCCCAACAACATCAGATTCTAGCAAAGAGGTTTCGTTTCTTCTATAAGTATTAATTTTTGGCTTTTCACCTTTCACAATCAAACCAGGATTTTGTTTTTCTAGATGTTGTAACTTGGTGGTAATACAATCTAACTTGGGACTCAACCTATGACTTAGTGAGAAGTTTGTGCAGCAAGTTGGGATGAGCTTTCTTACCATGCTGGTGCTTGCTTCTGATTCCGGGGTCAGCTCACGATGCATAGCTTCGGTAGCCACCTCGTCAAGTACGTCATCGATATCGTAAGCCAGATGTTGGAGACTATTGAGCCATAGTCTAACAGATTCATCAGTTATTTCCTTGTGAGAGGCATCATTAAGCAGAGCTTGGATCTGGGACAACGTGCTCCCCAATTGCTTGAGTTCTGAGTGGATATTCTGAGAGCGAGCATATTTCTTGAAGGCTTCATCGGCTAGCTTCTGAAAAATGACTTTGACGAGGGCAGCAGCAGCAGCTTCAGCCATTGTTAACTAACAGTGAAGATGAAAAACGAGAATATTTGGTATGTGTGATATTGATAGAATGACAAGAGTGTAGATACAGATAGAACTCGCAGCTGCTTATAGTGATTGTATCGATGTTCTTGCTTAGTGAACATTTTTTAACAATTCTTTTGTAAGGTATAGGTGTCAGCCACATGACAACCTCTTGGTTAGTACGTTTTATAATACTTAATGGATTAAATTAGTGTGAAGTTGCCAACGGTTACTTTACATGCACATGCTTTCCCGTGTATTGTGGCTGTATTTATGGCCATCGATTTATGAATGAATATGTTAATATGCTTCTGTTTGTTGAAGACGTGCTTTTATTTTTGCAACTAAATCTTTAAGTTCATCCAATTTCTAATTCTTATGCATATATGAATGTCTCTATATGTGTTCTAAACTCCTTCCTGATTTACACCCTAATTTGTTGTAAATTTGCCCAAACTAATGTAGACTGGTGAGTCTCCGACTGGTTGCTGCATACGGGTTTAGGTAATTATTATTGCGGTGTTTAGTAAGCATGTAAATTTGCCCAAACTAATTTAAACTGGTAACTTATATCGTCTACGACTGCTTGCTGCATACACGTTTAGGTAATTATTATTGCGGTGTTTAGTATGTGTGATATTGAAAGCTAATGATATGGATGTAGATATTGAGAAAATTCACAACTTTTTATACTGATTTTATATGTTCTTGGTCAGCATATTTTAACACTTCTTTTGTTTAGGATTAGGTATTATATAGCTGTCAGCTACATTACAACGACTTGGTTAGTACTTTTAATTATATCTTATGGATTATAAATTTATTATTAATGTCAAGTTGCCTATTGTTAAAATGAACTGTTTTATTGCTGTGTCACACCCATAGTCCGATTAAAGAAATTGTTTTATTGAGCTGGAATGACAATAGACTAATATTAAGTTTGCATAATAGGCAAACTTGACCCTTCAACTTTGTTTTAGTTTTCATTGTGAATCAAAAGGAAATGAAAGAAGTTAGAGGAGCTTTGTAACTCCAAAATCTAAAATCGTTGTCCCCTTTCTTTCTATATAATGTAATCCAATGACCTCGTTATCAATTTGAACTTGAGCTGGAATGACAATAGACTAATATTAAGTTTGCATAATTGGCAAACCGCTGAGGCGTGCACCTCAAAGCGCGCCTCGAGGCGAAACGCCCAAAAAACAATTCGGAGGCGCGCCAGGGGGTTTTATTGTATGTGCGCCTCAGGTGGGCTGAGGTGCGAAAAAGGCTGCGCCTCAGGTGCACCTCAGGGGTTTTTAATATTTGTTTTTGATGTTTTTGACTTTTTGTGTCAGTTTCAAGCAATTTATGTCTTTTTTATGTGTGTTTTTGATGAATTTAGTAAGTATTATTATTTTTATAAGATATATAATTTTATATTTTTCTAATTCCACCTCGGGCTGACGCCTTGGTTCGCCTCAAGGCTTGCCTCGTGAGGTGAAGGGAAAACGCCTCGAAACTCGTTTCCGTTTTTTTAAACTTGATTATATAACAAGTAAAAGGGAATAAAAACACCAAAATCCAGTTAGAGCACAAAACAAAAACCAGACCGAAACCAATCAAGTTCCTTCCTGCCACGACATGCACGATTAATACCACTAGTTATATAAAACGACCACTGATGATGTTACATGCTTCCAATAAAGGGGCTATTCCTGTAAGTTTTAAAATGAGAATAAAATCGGTAGCTTTGACAAAACCATAAGAACAAATCGTGCACTATAACTTAGAAATATGGCATAATATGAACTAACTCTTACCTTTTCACAGTTTCAACCACATTTTGTAAGTTGGCTTGGAAGTATTGGAGTACAACTTGCAGATTCGTTTGTAGAAAATAAGTTCAACTGCTTCATTGAATGTTCGTTGTTTTGTTGTACTCTGCTATTTAGCTTTGTATTAATCTCTGCAAATTTTAACATAATATCAGAGTTACGTTATAAATACCTAAAAGCAAAGGGATTAAACAAACTAAAATCCGATTAAGGCATGTTTGCCAAAACTTTCAAAGTGAAAATCAAATCAAATCAAATTGTATAATCACCAAGTTGAAAGGTTGTGCTTTTAATCTAAAAAAGAATCACCAAAAAGACTCAGTTCATAAAGCTGCAAAAAAGGATAATAAAATTGGCATCCAGTTAGGGAATGTGTTCTAAAGCATTCAAAGCTAAAACCATATGAACTAATAAAACGTGTTAAAAATCAAATGAATAAACAGGTAACAATCCCTATCTGAACATTGATATCCAATTATAGCACAGGCCTTGCATCATATTCAAAAACTTGTATCGTGGATGCAAAGAATGAGTTGGATGTGAATATTCCGACAAAAGACTAGTAGATTATGTAACAAGTTCTTACATGACAAAAGGTGTTACAATAAGGAATTCTAGAAAATCAAAATAAGTAATTATTAGAAAAAGCGCAATAAATCCTCAAAAATTCTAGATGAAGAAGTAAATAATATAAGGATCCCAACAAATCTACTTTTTCTGCAAGGTGATTTATTTGAAAAGGAGATCAGTATATACCGTGAAAGGAAGTTAAAAAAAGGCATTAAATGTATCACATATTTTTCCAAATAAACCATTTGTCATGCCGTAAAATTTGCTGCCTGGATGAAAACAAAACAAAATATTTAATTTATGCATATTGAAAGAGTCAAAAGTGTATTTAGTAAACAAGTACCAGAAGTAGTCTCTTGTGTTGATGCTGGGGATATAAGAGATGATGGGCCTGCAGACTATAGTTGGAGCCTCTTCCATTACACCTTTCTTCAAGATTTCGACATGCACGGGTTTCCATCCATACTTGGACAGTCTATGATAGACATTTTAACAAGATGAGATTCTATAGCCCAAGGTTGTTGGTAATCACAGACAAATCACAAAATTAATTGAATAACAAAATTAACAAATGAATTTCACACAAACTAAATTTCTGATTACTGAATAATGTTTGACAATCGTTCCCTACTTATACATATTGAACCGGCGTGAAACAATCGACGCAGCCATTGAGATATACCGATTTACTTAAATGACACCCTAAGCCCCTTACATAATAACTATACAATTTAGACCTTAAACATACTTTACAATAATAACACTGATACCTATGCCTGGCAAAATGGGCGGGTCAGATTGGGTGTAGTGATGGGTCAAAACGGGTTTGGGTCAGAATGGGTGCGGGTCATGTTAAAGAACGGGTCATTTTGGTTCGGGTCAGATTGGGTTTCGGGTCAAAATGGGTTCGGGTCAGAACGGGTCATTTTACAGATTGATGTCTGCACCCAGCAGTAATAGAATCTCTATTCTCTACGGTAAAACCTTTGCTTTCTTAACTAAAATAGAAATTGAATTTGCAACAGTTGTTGAATAGAAATTCATTTTAATTGGAAAACTATATTCAGTTAAACTTAAAAGAATACAGTTCTATTTTGGAAAAAAGAAAAAAAAAAGCAAATAAACACAAATCAAAATTCAGTTAAACTTCCGGCGAGTCACCCACGATTCGTAATTCATGCGGTTTCAACTCAGTAATCGCTCCACCTGATCTCTCGCATATGTCAACCCGTTTGGGTTCGTAACTTTATGGTGGTCAGCATCGCTAGTTTACCGGAACACAAAGATAGTGCGTAAAGGAGACGAGAGTAGAGGAGAATCTGTAAGCTTCTAATATGATGGTTTGGTGAGATTTTTCTAAGAACCAATTTTGTTTGAGAGTGATGATCTCAGATTTAGAGAGAAGAAAAAGAAAAGCTTTTGAGAAAAAACCCGAGAATTCTTCTAACCAGTTCCACCCGTTTCTTTTTTCTTCTGAACCCACTAACCCGTTTCCTTTTAAGTCCAAACCCAGTTTGACCCGTAAATATCTTTCTGTATTTTAGGATGACCCAGCCGGACCCATTAATAACTAAAAAGAAACCCAAATCAACCCATGGTGATTTAAAAAAAGACCCAAAACAACCCATTTTTATGCATTTGGGTCAGAATTGCCCGCTCTACTTATACCCCTTTGCTTATAAGTCATAAGTTTAGTTTAATTTCAACAAAGGTCAGGATATGTGAGTCAATACTTGAACAATCTTGTATCCACTGCTCGGTGAGGTGAACCAAGTCATATATTTCATCTTTGCTCTTTTACCTCTCCTACTCTGACTGTAATGGTCAAAACCAAAATTTTCCAAAATAAGAACTAATATGAATACATTAAAATTTTCTAAGAAAAACTTAATATGTATGTATGTTAAAACACACCTTATTTAAGGCAAGCTCATTGAAGCTCCTGCAGAATGTGCTTATAACGAGCATCTATATTCCATCGTCTTCATAGCAAAAACAACACTGTTGATGAAGATCGCTGTTTACGTTATTGTGTTTTTTTACCATTTATTTCACAGCTTGTAACTAAAGAAACATGAAAATGCTTTGTGATACCACCCCCAATTTGGATTTATTTTGTTGAAAACAGAGACATAGATACATATAAATTGAACCAATATGAACTGTTTAGTACATACATTAACACGTATATACATATGAATTAGAAATCCATGTAAATAAGAAACAGGCATTCTACTTATAACTGAATTAGGTTAAGATAATTTACGGGTATTACACGTTCGTCTCTCTCGGTGGTATGAATAATAATATTCTTCTTCTCCGACGCCGTTTCGATTCGTCGGAAGTAATTCCGGTGGTGGTAGTGTGTTCGTCTGAACCGGCATGGCGGCCGGAAGTGAACTCATCGGGAAGATAAAAGATTAACAGGCTATTGCTACTTAAGTTGGGCCTAGTCCACTTCTTAAACAAGTCCACGTAAGCCCAACTTAACATTAATAGATTTATTGCCCATCTTAATATTACTATAACACTCCATTAGAGTTTAGACTTTAGACAACCTTTACTATTCTTTCTAGTAATAATAATAACATTAAACAATGATATTTTTAGGGGAAAGTTCTTGTACAAATAATCTTAACATCTATATTATATAATAAAAGAAACCACTTTGAGGACACTTGTCATCATATTAGGTCATCTCTTATAGATAATTATTATTTTAGTTTAATTTATTCTAATTACTTGTAGATAATCATCCTATTAACTATTATTTAGTTTAATAACTTATAGATAATTATTATTTAGTTTAATCTCCTTCTCATTTATAATATTATTTATTTGAATTAATTAGAGTTAATTACTGTTTTCATCCCTGTGATTTGTCAAAAATCACTATTCAGTCAATTAGTTTAAAAATTGCGATTTCAGTCCCTATGGTTTCACTTTCGTAACTATTTCAGTCCACGTCGTAACCATTTCAGTCCCTGTAATTAACAGAATAATGGATTGAATTGTTACGAAATTGAAACCATAGGGACAGAAATGGTTACGAAAGTGAAACCACAGGGAGTGAAATCACAATTTTTAAACTAATGGACTGAAATAGTGATTTTTGACAAACCACATGGATGAAAACAGTAATTAACTCAATTAATTATTACTTTTATATTTATCTATTTACTTCAAATTCAAACTTAGTTATCTAATTTGATCTTAACTATATATTTGAACGTTTTGTTTAGTTTGGTATCAAATAGATTTTACGAAACTTGAAATAAAATTAACTAATATTATTTATCATTTATATATTTACGGAGTTTTAAATAAATGGTTAAATTTATTGAGATTTTGTTAACAAATTTTGTAACAACATAATAATCTATTTTTATCACGAAACCCAAACTTTGTACAATACAGGGGGTTTTATTATTTGGTATATAAAATCACATTTATTCAACCAGTGTAATAAATGGGGTTTTTTTTAAGATGTATTATTTTATTATTTAGTAAAAAAATATTACATTTATTCAACCCGTACAATATGGTTCTTATAGATATAACTATTTATTATTTAATATATAAAATTATATTTATTAAAGGAGGTTTTTAAAGATATATTGTTTTATTATTTAGTATATAAAATTTATTTATTCAACCCGTGTAATACACTGGGTTATAACCTAGTACTAAATATACAAATTGAAGAAAAACTAAAAAAACAAGGTGGCATTTTTGTAATTATCAATAACTATCAAAGTTACTCTACAAATATACCTAAAAAACCTAACCCCCCCCCCCCCCCCTCCCCTAAAAAAAAAAAAAAAAAAAAAAAAAAACCTAAACCCCCCTCCCCCACCCCCCAAAAACCTAACACCCCCCACCCCACCCCACCCCCCATCCAAGCTAAAATGCTAAAAACTAAACCCCCAAAAAATCTAAAAAAATAAAAAAAAG
The DNA here is from genome assembly GCA_030545235.1 of Helianthus tuberosus. Taxonomy (NCBI): domain Eukaryota; kingdom Viridiplantae; phylum Streptophyta; class Magnoliopsida; order Asterales; family Asteraceae; genus Helianthus; species Helianthus tuberosus. The sequence continues at coordinate 143,731,561 of CM060427.1, read as the reverse complement.
AACACACAAAATATATATTTTTTAATATTTTTTATAAAAAAATCGCTACTTTTAGTAGCAAAAAATAAAAATTATTTTTTTTTGTAACAAAATGTAGCGATTTTTTTTATAAAAAATACTAAAAAAGTGTGTTTTTTAAGTATTTTTGGTTAAGTTCACATTTGTATAGTAACTTTGATAGTTGCTGGTAATTACAAAAATGTCACCTTGTCTTTTTGACTTTTACTTCAATTTGTATGTTTAGTAGGTTAAGTTTATTTGTATTTGATCTTTTGTCGATGTTTTTAATAAAACTTTTATCTATCTTTTAATTTGTTTTTTTTTTCCAACTAGAAAAGTAACCCGCCGCGATGCGGCGGGGGGCTAGATTTATATAAATATTAAGTTTGTTGTCATTGAGTTACATCTATTAGGTTAGATACATGAGCTATACGGCTACTCGTTTTCGAGTTTTTGCGACAGAAAAAATGTCAATATAAACATCTATTAAATACCACTACTTGTGTTTGAGTTTTTGAGACATCTAGTAGACATGTGGTGACAGCCGGCAACAAAACCCGCAGAGAAATTTGCACCAAGCATACACACACACACTGCGTTGCCTTATCACCCATCAACTCTCGTCAGGTAGACACGTAGGAGCTTTTTTCTCAACTATGTTGAAGGGCCAAATTGGGTCATGAAGCGAAAATCTGAAAAGAAACCAACCGCCATAGAGACATTAAACTGAGTGAAAAGACAAAAAGGTTGCTATACAAAAATATTTTATTTTATAAACCCCAACACTTTACATGAACAAAAATAGGAGTATTTTCATATGAACTTACATATGGCCAATAGTTGTTTTCATGAGAAAGATAATTCTCCTCCTAACTGAATTATATGCACCTAAAAATGCTGAGTGAACCTGAGAATATTAGATGATTATATAATACATGTGATGGCGTAGAATGTAAATACATTATAAGAAAAATAACATGTCATGAGTGCCATCCCAGATGTAATCAGAAAGATATTTTTGTTCACCAGTTTGTTTCTTTTGACAATCCGATGCCGCTGGAGGTACAAATTGGATCACCTTCTCTTGGTCGGTACGAAACATTATTTGACGTGTGATCTGTAGAGATGTAAATCATTAATTCCTTGATCGCTCGATCCACATATCTAAACCTAATCACAAACAATCTATAAGCTTCAATCAAACACATGACAATAATATTAACAACTAACAAATAACCATTAACAACTAAAATTTAACAGTCAAACTATACTTAAAACTGCCTCCGACGACGATTTAACGCCGTATTTCGAACACTGGAGACCAAAAGACGACGGAGCCGGAGTGATCGGCATTCGACGACGACGAAGCAGGCATTTCAGAATATACAATTCCTCTACCAGCAGTCATCCACTGCAAATTACCAGCTCCAATGGTCCCTTTGTGACCCTCAAAGTCTTCATGTGCCACATCTCCGCGTAGTTGACCACAATTATCATTAATCCATTTTTTCAAACCTTTATAACCCATACCATCAACAACCTCCTCATGACCTCAATTATCATCAACTACCAACTATTATCATTTTAAAATGAAACTTTTGAAATGGAGATATAACTTTATAAAGTCGAACACTATTTAAAATCCAATTTACCACTAACAAAAGTGAGAAAAAGAAAGAATTGAAAATGTACCTGAGCTTTAGCAAATTGTTAGCTTCAAAGATATTTGTGAGGACCTCATGCTTCTACTTTTTTTTTCTCAGGTTTGTTTGTACGAACATGAATTTAAGTATTTAAAAAACACGAGTCACATTATTAGTATACTTAATTGACCGGTGCATTACTTATTCTAAAACAAAATAAAAAAGTAGAACTAAACCTTTCATGTTGTTAGATCTAATACATGTTTAAGCTTGACCAGGTATGATAGTTCTATGTTAAAAAACATGCCAGTTTACACCCAAACCCAGACTAATTTTCATACACCTCTAGGTAATAGGAGACATATAGCCAGAATTGGTGCTCCACCATGGAGTGTAAATCTTGTGCTTTGTTAATAGCGATGCACAAATCCGTTTATAGGCCCAATCGAACTGGTTTGGAGCAAGTCAAACAAAGCCGAAACCGGTCCAACCCAAACAATCAAATTTGAAAAAACAATCTATTTATAAACGAAAGATAAGCACATACAAACATTGCGTGCAATTTAAAATTAACTATTTTGTGAGAAACTTACCTGTTGAACTCAACACCTGCAAATGTAAACAAACTTCAAAGTAAATGATTATCACATCAAAATCAGATAGTAAAATACAATTTACAGTAACGGAAAAATTAATAAATTTTCTTACATAATTACTCTATTTTAACGTTCGAGGCACAACCCTGACTTCTTTTCTTCTTTCATTTTATTGTCATTCATCTGCTTCTCTCTCAGCCAAACCCTAATAGCGCAACAGGAGAAGAGAAAAAGAAATGGTTACACAAATCAGAACTGTAATTGATGGAAGTAGGAGGTAAAAATCAAACCGATTGTTGATAGTATCAATTTTACAAAGAAAACAAAGAACCGACGGTCAGAAGTCGTCTCATCTCGCAGCTCCCTTAACTCGAGGACCGCCACCAATCAGTCACTGTGGTCTGCAGCCACAACCTAATAATTATTAAGAAAATCAAGCGAATGAGTAATCAAATTCTTCACTTCTCATCACATATTCAGAATATGTATATTTTCAAATATAAAGCTTGGTATACCTTTACCCGCCGGAAAGTCGCCTTAACCGCCGGAAATCATATCTGAGCATAAAAAAAGTCTGCATATCAAGGATCCGTGCTCAAAACCCTTAATTGACCAACGTTTCGGCACATTTGGTCACATAACATAACAAAGCCACCATTGCTAGGTCTACAGTCGTTACCTCCGGTTCCCCAAATCGATGCCTTTCAGACTTCCAAGGATCATTCTCATTCCTAAAAATCACTTCCAAGCCTGTTCCATTTTCATATGCTTCCAAACTTTTATCACAAAATTTGACATACGACCAAATGAAGACTCGTACTAAGCAGATCTAACTGAAAATAAAGCACACATACCTGAACCGGGTCACCAGAATCGTGCTAAAATCTCGTCGGAACCCTAGCAAGGCCGATCTGTTGAACCATATCCACCACCATCAGTCATTTAACCATCCTAAGCCATCGACCTACTCTCCCTTAAAACCCTCTATCGTGACTGCCTTTAATCATCTACGGAACCTTCATCACCTACTAAGTATCGTTGATGCCGGAGATATGGCAGCGGTGGCGGTGGCGGTGGCGATGCCGATAGAGGTGTGATGCGGAGGGATGGCTCTCTCTCATGTGCGTGAGTGTGGTGAGGTGAGACGTACATGTTTAAAACCCTATTCTGGAATATAAAGCTTCTTTTGGAAGCTTACAACTCAAACAACATAAGGTACACCTAAGCTATGCACAAAAAACCAATAAAGCTAAAGTTACAACTCACTATTGCAAAAAGTTGTTGCAAATTATAAGTATATATAATAACTTGCCTTCTTTAACTCTTTTAAAAAGTCTATAAATGCAGTGATGCTTTTTTCCGATATAAATTTTAGAGAAAACAGAGTTATACTGGAAATAATATATCTTTTTTTTTTGTATCGTAAACTATTCTGAGTTTCGGTACCAACTAGACAAAGTCAATACCGTTCCCGATTTCAATTTTTATGGTTTCTTTTATTGGTAGGGTAAACATTACCCAATATCGTCCCAAACTAAATTGATATTGACCGAACAATGGTTTGTGGTTTCGATATGTCATACAAGTCGGTTCATAAACTATACCGAGTACTGGTACTGTAACAAACTGTACAGAGGCCCCGATAGAACATTTGTATCGGTATTCATTATTATTGTTTCGATCGATGTAAAAATGTGGCAATACCCTTTTGGAAGACAATATTTTAAATAGTTTTTTTCTTTATTTTTCTAATAATGTTTTTGGTTTCATGGCACAAGAGAGCTTTCACTAGTTTGTTTGGAAATGCATTAACATTATAATAATATATTGCTTTTAAGTCTAATATTCTTATGTTATATTTGATGTTTGGTCATCTAATAGGTATCAACCTACACTTTTAAACTATAATAAAAAGTTCATTTGAAAAAATCAAAATGTGTAACGGTTTATCATGATTTTGGTAATCAAATATACAAATGGTTGACCATAGATTTGTAAATGAACCAAACGAACATAAACGGGCATGTTCGTTGTATACATATATCTAAAATAATCGGTTACACAATATTTAAGTTAAACTGTTCAAATGTACATTGCATAGTTTATATAAATAACTCAAATCATAAAGTAAAACAAGTAACACTTGATGAACAAACTACATAATCACATGTAATAGGTAAGTTAGGTTAAGCGAAGTTACATTGAATGGATGAAAATTAGACTTGAAGGGAGATTGTTGGTCATGAAGTGAATGGAAACTGTACTTACAACTATTACACGTGTCTCTCGCTATGATTAATAATATAATTTGACGCCATTTTGATTTTGTAGGAGTATTTCTAGTGGTGGTAGTGTGTTCTGATGGCGAAAGCAATTGGATCAGATCAAGTTGGGTTGAGTCCAGCTTCTTAAACAAGTCACTTAAGCCCAACTTAATATTAGGAGTTACCGTTAATTGATTGTGTAAACCTAGACTTGTAAAATTCATAAAAATGACATTTGATAATAGAGTTACTAAAATAAGGTAAGTAGTAAATTGCGGTTTTGGTCCTTGTAGTTTAGTGGTTATTGTTATATTTTACGAAATTCAAATGTTTTGCAATTTACGTTCAGAGTTTTTTTTTTTATTTTTATTTTATTACGATTTTGATCCACCACACTAACTTCATCCAACTTATACCAAAAGGAGCATTCACATATGCCCCGTATAAAGTTTATAAATTACATATATACCCAATCCAAAATTTAATCTACATATATCACCTTCCTAAAAATTAAAAGTATCAAATATACCGGTTGGATGGAGTTAGAGGCGGGGAGCAAAATAGAAAAACATAGTAAACTATTAGAGTAAAATGTCTATTTTTAAAGGATTAAAGCAAAACCGTTAAAACGACTAAACCACGGGAGCAAAACAGAAGTTTATTCTATAGTAAATTTTAAAATTGTAGGTCCACCCGGAGGATCGAGTAACCTCTATTCCCTGTTTTCCGACAAACCGTAAAGTGCGGAATCCAAACGGGTAAGTTAAACCAAGTTACGAACACGAACACAAAGATTCAACGATTAACACTCCATTGTATTAACTCGTATGAAACCGTTACAAAACAATGTTTACAAGATAAACCTATAAACTCTCAGTTGTGTGTGTGTGTTTACAATGTTCGCTCTCAAATCTATTCAGATTTGCCTAACTGTGTGATGTGGATTTCGTCACTTGGCTTGGGCCTTGTTCAATGTCAACTGGGCTTCTCACAGTTGGGCCTTGGCTTGGGCTTAGAACAAACAAACAACAAACATAAACTATAATCTAAACAATACTAACATGTATACTGCACACACGCAGTTACATGTACATGATTTGTTACAAAGTAAAACGCATACCGAGTCAAGACAGGAGGATATCAACAAAAACGCCGACGTTAACTTTTGAAAACCACAGCCCCTTCCCTGTTCCAGGCGAGTTTGCTGGACTGGAGGAGAGAAATTGATCCTTCTAATCTCTTGCAATTGTTCTTCACATCAGGTGTGTACGTGCGTTCGAACCACCATAATAACTGTGCCAAAAAGTCATTAATTATACCTCCATTTTAGCTACTGTTTTGATTTTAATCTTTGCCCCCTTTGTGGGTTTGTTTTTAATCGTAAATTTCTGCTATTTGTGACTAGGGTTTTCTTGTTCGCGGTTGATTTATGAACTAGAGGGTGTTTTGTGTTCAGTCTGTATGGTTTTTAATCGCAGATGTGAAATTGGGGACGTATGTTGCGCTGTTGTATGTTTGGTAGTTTTGTTTTTGCTTGTTTCGGGAGAGATTTTAGCTGTTGAGTTTACATGCACACCAGGTGTTTGATTTAATGCCTCAATGAAAGATGCTCCTTTTGTTTCAAATTTTGAAACGACTTCGTTTTCAGCGTTTAACTACACCACTAATCATTCATTCATAAGTAATTGGGTCAAACTTGCCACCTCTAGCTAAAACCGAGTTGCAATTGCTGAGTTGGCACATATGGTTTTATAGATGGTTATTGTGCTGATTTTTGATGGTGAACTATGATGCTTATTTTTCTTGTGGTAATGTTACAGTATAATAAGCATTCACACCTCAATATGAAAGTATTGAAAAAAGACTTGAACAAGCTTATGATAGAAGTTGTAAAATTCAGAGACTTAAATGTTAGGCAAGCTCTGTTTATCTATGAAATTAATAGGTAAAATGACCAAAATAAACATTTAACATTTTATGGATGGTATTGTTCTTAGAGTAAGGGGTTATAACAATAATTACATTGCATATGTAGATATGTTTACCTTCTTTTAAGAGTACACTTTCATGTGATTGACACTACCACATTAGAACTTTAGAAGAAAGGGTATAATTTTATAACTATTTTTTTAGTTAGACCTTAGATAATCTAGAATTGAAAGTAAGAAACAAAATCACTTTTTTTTTTTAACCAAACACTAAAAAAGTTAGTTAAGACGGCTTCTTAATTGAGAACCCACAAAAAAATTAGCGATTACTCGCTAACAAATAGGCTTACATGTATATCTGAATAAATTAGAATATTTCATGGTCAACATTTTCCCTTTGACCTGTATTAACCAACCCGTTTCTGGCCTCCACTGGTGTATAGCCACTTTTTGTTTGTTTAGCAAGTGTAATTCAGAAAAGTTTTCAGTTCTCTAAAGATGAAATGTTTTTTTTATATATATAAATTTAGTTGTGGGGTTTGGAGAAGAACATGCATGCTTGCCATTTCACTCTGTCTAAACTTTATAAGTTATTATTTCTTTTAGTTTATAATTTATGCATCATTTTGATAGACAGGGAGCATAAAAACTCTTAAATTGACTTTGACTTTTTTCAACTTGTTTTACTGCTTTGGGTCAACTGGTTTCGTTTTTTTCTTCATGACTTTGTGTGTATGTAGCGTAAATTTTTTTAATAAAAACAGAAAATTGATCATGTGTATTGCTGAGCTTCTTTTGTATACTAGATCGACATTCATGTTGTAACATTCGGTAAATCATTTTTCATGTCTAAATTGGGGATGAGTACTAAATTAGGGTTCTTGAACCTAAAAGTCGAGGTTTTTGATTTAATTGATTCAAAGGAAAAAAGTTTGTAAATAACAGGTTATATGGATGTTGATATATACCTAGACACATGTTTATATATGTATAAATTTCACATACCCTTGAACGAGTGACCTGCTGACCTTTTCCTTTTTCCGGAAAGTTTATGTGCTTTTATCAACTAATTATGTTATTTGTTCATAAATGTAGAACTGTAGTTTGATTGCTGTGTATATATTTGTATGTTCCATCATATGTACTATGCATATTGCTATAGAAAATGTTCACTTAATCTGTTATTATAAATTTCTTGATATGAGTTTGGTTTTTATGATCTCTTGATAATTTTTTTCATTCGGCTTTGACTTTTATGATATCTTTTGTTCTGTTACCTCATTGCTAGTCATTCTTTTTCTGGATACTGGATCCATGAATGGACAATATTTGTGTAAACTTTATAAGAGATATTGCAACATGAATGGATACCATTTGAGTTACTACCAAGAGAATTTCATGTTCTAGGACACAAATTTGTTGGGAGATTGACTTTGTGTGGATCACAATCAAACTAAGACTTAGCGAATACCCTAGATCAATTATTAGTTAGTTTGCATTGGAATATTAGTTAATCGATAAGGTATTAATAAAAATTGAATGTTTCATAATACAATAAAATATTACAGGTGACACACCGAATTCACACTTAACTGCTTGACCCAAGAAGCTATGGGGTTAAGTGGCAATAAATTCAATGTGGACTCGTGTATTCATAATCTTGTTGAGATTTACATATTTATAATTACGTATAACATCTTCTTAGCTGACTGACTTATTCCAATGATAGACTGACATGTGGCATCTCTTGTTCCTTAACGAGAAATCTTTATCAATCTTCACCAGATTGGTGGGAAGTTCCTTTTATTTTCATCAGATTCTTCATCAGTTATAAGTTACCCATTAGGGACCAGACGCAACTTGTAACAGCTCTAGGGGTTCCTTCAGTGGCAAGTCTTCTTCATTAGCAACAAAACCTTATTAGTGGCAAGTCTTCTTCATTATGAACCTCTTGTCAATAATAAGGCTCCCTCCAAGTTAACAGCCTAAATAAACTTATAATTATTTAATTCAAGATCCATACGTTTTTACAGACCAACGAAAATAACTAAAATCAGGGAATACCTTGAGTTCAAAATCGGAGCTCTAGATGGCGAAATCGGGTCCCGTGAGTCGGGTTTTGTCTATTGCATTTGTCCAAGCGTGTGGCGACAAGCATTTGTCCAAGCGCGTGGCTCGTTGAGACGTGTAACTCCACATGTGATGAAAGTTATGCCCTTTTCAGTTTTAAACCATTTTCTAGCTCACTTCTGTGTGTCTAGTTGCTCCAAATACGAGTCTGGTAAATCATGGATCAACTCCATATCACCATCAACGTAAAGATTAAGCATCATTTGTTACCTTCCACCTAAATGTTCCATCCTAGCAAACAAGGGCATATGAAAAACTGCAACATTTGTATTACTTCACTTTTTTTAATTACCTTTTAATATGTAAAATTACTTTTGAATGCATAAATACCCTTGCAATTATTTTAATTTGAAAAACTATACTATCATTGACATGATACGTCTTTTGTTGACATGCTAATTATTGATAATTATTTTTAGACAAAAGGAGCTTTTGGGTTGATCCAACGCGTTCCATTTTGAATCTCTTACTCAAATAACTACTACTATGTTAATTAGTCAACGGCCTAGTTAAGTCGAAGTATGAGAAATTGATAAAGATTTGAAATTGCATACCGCTGGAACTGCATGATACGAGTCTCGAGAGTTGAGTTAAAATCTGCATGAAGATACTGTATCTTTTCTAGGCTTCTTCACTCGTACTATTTGCAAATTCTTCAACATCTGTGACTTTGGATGTGTGTTGTTGATATGCAGAAACCTTGGTAGAATGTCTTCTTTCTTCAACTCTAGTCAAGGGTCAAACAACACACTTTGACATTAGTGGCCAAACCATTGCCTTGAAAATTAATTTTAACAAGAATATAACCAAAACTCATAACACCTTCAAAACACTATTAAAAGAAAGTTAGACTACTTTAAAAATTAGTATATTTTTTATAATCCTAGTTAAAACATTAACTAGAGATGAGGTTAAAAGAAATTAAAGTGTTTGCACGTCAGTCTAACAATCCAACCTGACCCGACCCATTTCAACCCTTACTAAACCATTTTTCTTAACCCAGACCTCTTTCGACTCGTTACGCAATCCACCCATAATTTCTGTAGGAAAAAAATTATATGCTTACTAGAACTCATCTTGTCCCTAGTTCATTTGTTTAGTCTTCGTCTGGAAACTCATCAACCACTTTGACCCTTTTACTCTAACTTAGCCTCTGGTGTGATAATCTTGGTCTTCAATCTCCGTTAATTCCTTATCACACTTTAGAGTTCACAATACAGCCTAGATTGCCTATTTCGGAGAAAGAAATGTGACTAAGCGTAATGTCTAGAGCGAATGAATACAACAAAATACAGAAACATACAAGTCTAGCACCAACATCATATACAAGGTTTTAACGTATAAGAGTGAACATTACAATTATTTAGATAAAATCCCAAGTTGCCTATTTATATTAGGGCAATCTTTTATTTTTTGTTGGCCAAACTAATATTCGTTAACTTCTGCACATTTATGAACTATATACATCTCATCTAGGTTTGATCCTTCAGTTTAGTATACAGATCATGTAACCCGGCCCGATACCATACCTGAAACCGGTTTGACCCAAACTGACCACAACCGCAAATTTGTATATCAAATCCTACTCTTGTTACTAAAACCGGTTTGGACTCGAACCTGTTTGAAAAACAGGTATAATCAGGGTCGTCCCTAAAAATTCTAAAAAAAACTTTGGGCCCTGGGCGAATAGTGAAAATCGAGCCCTAAAATATGTATTTAAAAAAACTATCTATATAAAAAAGCTTAAAATGTATTAAAAAGCTTAAAACATATATATATTTAAACCAGTTGGGCTTCCAACATTAAAACAGGCCCAAACTAGAAAGAAACTAGCAGCCAAAACTTTGAAAGTAAATAATTAGAGGTTTGACGATGTTAATTGTTACCTGACGGGTCGCCGGAAAAATTACAGTCGTCGACGAAGTCATCGGCTGTGATGGCTTTATAAATCCGATATGATGTGTGAAGATGGTGATTTGGTATTGACGACAGGAAATCTGTTTTCAGTGACTACAGAAGAAAGATGAAGAAGGTAAGGGTTATTTATTTAAAACAACGTCTAGCAATAATTATTAACTGATATTGAATTAACAATGTATGTACCTTTCTTTCAATTAGTCTTCAATTGTCGATGCAGGGGTATTCAATTGACGACAGGAAATCTGGTTTTGGTAAACACCCAAATGAAGACTATGAATTATGAAATAGTTTATGTTGGGCTAAATAACATTCCTTAATTGTAAACCAGTTGGGCTTCCAACATTAAAACAGGCCCAAACTAGAAAGAAACCAGCAGCCAAAACTTTGAAAATAAATAATTAGAGGTTTGACGATGTTAATTGTTACCTGACGGGTCGCCGGAAAGTCATCGGCTGTGATGGCTTTATAAATCCGATATGATGTGTGAAGATGGTGATTTGGTATTCACGACAGGAAATCTGTTTTCAGTGACTACAGAAGAAAGATGAAGAACGTAAGGGTTATTTATTTAAAACAACGTCTAGTAATAATTAACTGATATTTAATTAACATGTATGTACCTTTCTTTCAATTAGTCTTCAATTGTCGATGCAGGGGATATGAGAGATTCGGGGCCAGTAGTGGGAGCCTCTTCCTTCACACCTTTCTTTCAATTTTGGGCATTCACCATATATTCTCAAACTCAAAAGTGAAGGTAACAGCGTCTCTGGTAGATCGTTCACCTTTTGACAATCCCCAATGATGAGATGTTGAAGAGATGTGAGGTGTTGGAGTCCCGTTGAAAGTGATTCTAGTTTATCAAATTCTCTTATGTAGAGAGTTGTAAGAGAAGAAGGGAAAAGGTGGGACAATTGACTGAAGTTCCTCACATCAGGTTCATTAAATAATGTTAGGTCAACAAGTGAAGCAGGGAAATTCTGATAGCCCCATTCTGAGATGGGCTTTTTCAACCCCCCTACTTCAAGGAGACACAAATTGGGAGGCCAAAGCCCACGAGGAAAGGAAGCATCAATCATTGGACACTTACTGATACACATATCTTTTAAGGAGGTGAGATTGGATAGCTGAAGGTCAGGAAATGACTCCAGATTTTCACAATTACCTATCCTCCAACTGATTAGATTTGGTAGTTGCAGGTCACCAAATGCCTTCATGTTTTTGCAATATCTTATATCCAGATCTGTGAGATTTGGCAGATGGAGGTTAGGAAATGACTCTATGCTTTCACAACCAAATATATGCAACCAGGTGAGATTTGATAGTTGATGAAGATCAGGAAATAACTCCATGTTTTGACAAGAAATTATTGACAAAGAGGTGAGGTGAGTGGAGTGACTCAATTGATTTATTGATTTTAGATTTCCACAACGCCATATAGTAAGTGACTTGAGATTCTGCCCTCCTCCACCTGTTGTTGTTGCTCTTGGGAAGGAGACATGTCTAACTGAATTACACCATCTGATAGCTAAACTCTCAATGCTATTTGGACAACACAAACGCTCCATACTTTCACAATAAATTACATCCAAAACCCTAAGGGATGATAGGAGGTTGCTCCCAATGTTATCCTCATCCTCCTCTTTCTCTCCTAAACTCACCAAATTTTTACAATCCCTTACCTTCAATTCCTTTAAATTTACAAGAACTTTACTTGCCTCTGCATCTGATTCCCACAGGTATCTTATTTCATCACAATTCATGATTTTTACTATTTCCATCACCCCAAAATTCTCTATAACACCTCTCCACACCTCATCCGTAAGCCCTAAAATAGATCCGATTTCTATCTCTGTGGTTGATGAAGCTGCTCGAACCAGACTTCTCAGCACACTTTCACCACATCCTTCTATTTTCAATACTCTTAGTGAAGGTAATGCTTCAAGTGAGACATCAATCAAATTGGGACAATTTTTTATTTGAAGCTCTTGAAGGCATGGAAACATTGCCTCGCTATTGGTTGACCATATCTCCCAACTCGACATATCTTCAAACCTTAGAATTTCAAGCGAAGGTAGTCGCCCAAGTGACGGTAGAGATGTACATTTTCTACAAGCGCGTAGCGACACATGAACCAATCTATTAAAAGACGGATCCCCAACCCAGTTTGGAAACTCCATTCCCTCGTAACACTCAACCTCAAACATTTTCAACTTATCACTGCGGGGCTTTAGCTCATTGAGAACTTCCTTCTCAAGTGTTTCACTTGCAGACCCATCATCCCATTTCAACTCTAACTTGTTAATCCCTTTGAAAGATAAGTTCGCCTCTCGTGCATGCATTGAGCTCTGCACTTTGTTCAACCCCTCGATGGAAATTTCCCCCTGCAGATCCTGTAATCCCTTAAGCTCGGTTATTGCAAAGCCACTGTTTCCTCCGATGATGATCCTACTGAGAGTCTGTAGGCTTTTCAACTCACCAATTCCCAAAGGCAACTTCTTCAAAAGTGGAGTATTTCTGATGTCAAAATGCCTCAGCCTTTTGAGTTTAAAGAAGCTTTTAGGCAAATTGGTCAGACTTTCACATCCAGAAACTATCAATGTCTGTAAATTATAAAGATTGCCAACATTCTCAGGCAACTCTTTGATTTCAGTTTGAGATAGATTAAGATACCGCAAGTGCTTCAAAGTACCAATGGAAATTGGTACCTCACTTATGTTAAAACGCCTCAAAGAAAGAACCCTTAACAATGGTAGCTGAGGAAGCAAGTCAACCAAAATCTTGCTGGATAAGTAAAAATCCTTCCAGTCTTGATCTACCCCAACATATACCGCTAACAATGTTCTTAAACTTCTGGCCTTTTCAAATGCCCTGAACTTCTGGAAAGCTACATACTCCTCACGAATAAATGACATATGTCGGTACTTGGCTAAAGCTTCCTCCGTCATCTCCATCTGATTATCAAACCTTAAAAAATATTCTCCAGCAACAAATGTGGCCAGGTCGTTCATGAGATCATGCATCACAAAAAATGGTTCACCACTAGGTGCAGGTTGAAAAAATGACCTCGATAGCAATTTCTCAAAATATTCACGGGCCAAGCATTCTGGTGACTTGTTTGCAAGTGACTCATTTAGATACCCTTCAGCCACCCATAATAATACCAACTCCTCTTTTTCAAACAAAAAGTCCTTAGGGAACAAAGAGCAATAAGCAAACAATTGCTTCAAATCGGCAGAAAGATCATGGTAACTTAGCCTGAGGGCTGGAACAATTTCATTAGCAGTTTCTAAATCCCATATCTCATTGTTCAACACATCATTCCATTCTTCTCCATCTGTCTTCGTTCTCAACAGCCTTCCGATTGCCTTTATAGCCAAAGGCAAACAACCACACTTTTTTACTATACCTTCAGCTTGTGGTTTAAGTATTGCGTGTGAGTCAAAGTTATCCACATCCAATGCATGTAGAGCTAATAAAGACAGAGCATCGTCATGCGACAAATGCTCGAGAAGGTCTAGTTGATTAAAACCTATCTTTTTGAGCAGTTGCTGCTGGCGAGTTGTCATAATTACCCGACTTCCGGTAGCACCAGAATGAAATGGACGCACTAGGTTTTCCCAGTCGTCATAGTTTTCATTCCACACATCATCGAGCACTACTAGAAATCGTTTGCCCTCAAGTTTCTCTTTAAGAGCAATTTGAAGCTGATTTATATCTTTAAACTGCTTGTTTTCTGTAGCCACAGATTGATAGATGGTTTGACTTATTTTAAATATATCAAACTCATCAGATACGCAAACCCATGCCATGAGTTCAAAGTGATCCTTCACTCGCTTATCGTTGTACAACATTCTTGCAAGAGTGGTTTTCCCTACCCCACCCATACCAACGATGGGTACGATGATAAAGTTTTCTTTAGACGGTTCATCCTGCAACAACTTGTTAATCAACTTTTCTCTCTCACCTTCTCGCCCAACAATATCAGATTCAAGCAAAGATGTTTCATTTCTTCTAGTAGTACTTTTTGGCTTTTCATTTTTCACAATCAAACCAAGATCACCCTTTTGGTTCTCTAGATGTTGTAACTTGGTGTTAATACTATCTAACTTGTGATGCAGACGTTCACTTAGAGAGAATTTTGTGCAGCAAGTTGGGACTATGAGGTTTCTTACCTTGCTCGTGATCGCCTCAGATTCCTGTGACAGCTCACGACGCATAGCTTCGGTAGCCACATCGTCGAGTACGTCATCAATGTCGTAAGCCAGATGTTGGAGACGGTTGAGCCATCGTTTAACAGATTTTTCAGTTATTTCTTTCTCAGAAGCATCAGTAAGCAGATCTTGGATATGGGAGAGTCTGCTCTGCAGTTCATTGAGCTCAGAATCAATCTTCTGAGAGCGAGCAAATTTCTTGAAGGCTTCATCGGTTAGCTTCTGAAAAATGACATTGAGGAGGGCAGAAGCAGCAGTTTCAGCCATTGTTAACAGACAGTGAAGATGAAAAACGAGAATATTCGGTATGTGTGATATTGATAGAATGACAAGAGTGTAGATACTGATAGAACTCACAGCTGCTTATACTAGTGGACATTTTTTAACAATTCTTTTGTAAGGTATAGGTGTCAGCCACATGACAACCTCTTGGTTAGTACCTTTTATAATATTTAATGGATTAAATTAATGTGAAGTTGCCAACGGTTACTTTACATTCACATGCTTTCCCGTGTATTGTGGCTGTATTTATGGTCAGCGATTTATGAATGAATATGTTAATATGCTTCTGTTTGTTGAAGACGTGCTTTTATTCTTGCAACTTAATCTAGGTTACCTCTCTCTCATTCCTTTTACACAAATCTTTAAGTTCATCCAATTTCTAATTCTTATGCATGTGTGTTCTAAACTCCTTCCTGATTTACACCCTAATTTGTTGTAAATTTGCCCAAACTAATGTAAACTGGTAACTTATATCGTCTACGACTGCTTGCTGCATACGCGTTTAGGTAATTATTATTGCGGTGTTTAGTATGTGTGATATGATAGGGGTGTAGATATTGAGAAAATTCACAGCTGTTTATACTGATTTTATATGTTCTTGGTCAGCATATTTTAACACTACTTTTGTTTAGGAGTAGGTAATGTGCAGGTATTATATAGCTGTCAGCTACATAACAACGTCTTGGTTAGTACTTTTTTTTATATTTTATGGATTATAAATTTATAATTAATGTCAAGTTGCCTATTGTTAAAAAAGAACTGTTTTATTGCTGTGTCACACCCATAGTCCGATTAAAGAAATTGTTTTATTGAGCTGGAATGACAATAGACTAATATTAAGTTTGCATAATTGGCAAACTTGACCCTTCAACTTCGTTTTAGTTTTCATTGTGAATCAAAAGGAAATGAAAGAAGTTAGAGGAGCTTTGTAACTCCAAAATCTAAAATCATTGTCCCCTTTCTTTCTATATAATATGTAATCCGATGACCTCGTTATCAATTTGAACTTGAAAAGACGTCATTATAGACATGGTTTTAAAAAACGGCTGAGGCGTGCACCTCGAGGTGAAACGCCCAAAAAACAATTTTGAGGCGCGCCAGGGGGTTTTATTGTATGTGCGACTCAGGTAGGCTGAGGCGCGAAAAAGGCTGCGCCTCAGGTGCACCTCAGGTGCACCTCAGGGGTTTTTAATATTTGTTTTTGATGTTTTTGACTTTTTGTGTCAATTTCAAGCAATTTACGTCTTTTTTATGTGTGTTTTTGATGATTTTGATGATGAATTTAGTAAGTATTATTATTTTTATAAAATATATAATTTTATATTTTTCTAATTCCGCCTCGGTTTGCCACTCGTGAGGCGAAGGGAAAACGCCTCGAAACTCGTTTCCGTTTTTTTTTTAAACTTGATTTTATAGAACAAGTAAAAGGGAATAAAAACACCAATATCCAGTTAGAGCACAAAACAAAAACCAGACCGAAACCAATCAAGTTTCCCGCCTACCACGACATGCAGGGATTAATAGCACTAGTTTATATAAAATGACCACTGATGATGTTACATGCTTCAAATAAAGGGCAATTCCTGTAAGTTTAAAAATGAGAATAAAATCGGTAGCTTTGACAAAACAATAAGAACAAATCGTGCACTATACACTTAGAAAAATGGCATAATTTGAACTAACTCTTACCTTTTCACAGTTTCAACCACATTTTGTAAGTTGGCTTGGAAGTATTGGAGTACAACTTGCAGATTCGTTTGTAGAAAATAAGTTTAACTGCTTCATTGAATGTTCGTTGTTTTGTTGTACTCTGCTATTTAGTTTTGTATTAATCTCTGCAAATTTTAACATAATATCAGAGTTACGTTATAAAGACCTAAAAGCAAAGGGATTAAACAAACTGAAATCCGATTAAGGCACGTTTGCCAAAACTTTCAAAGTGAAAATCAAATCAAATCAAATTGTATAATCACCAAGTTGAAAGTTCATAAAGCTGCAAAAAAGGATAATAAAATTGGCATCCAGTTAGGGAATGTGTTCTAAAGCATTCAAAGCTAAAACCATATGAACTAATAAACGTATTAAAAATCAAATGAATAAACAGGTAACAATCCCTATCTGAACATTGATATCCAATTATAGCACAGGCCTTGCATCATATTCAAAAACTGGTATCGGGGATGCAAAGAATGAGTTGGATGTGAATACTCCAACGAAAGACTAGTAGATTATGTAACAACTTCTTACATGACAAAAGGTGAGTAGTAGTCAAGGATTATTAGAAACCACTATACTCTCATTCCTCATTCAGTCCAATAAGGAATTCTAGAAAAACAAAATAAGTAATTATTAGAAAAAGCGCAATAAATCCTCAAAAATTCTAGATGAAGAAGTAAATAATATAAGGATCCCAACAAATCTACGTTTTCTGCAAGGTGATTTATTTGAAAAGGAGATCAGTATATACCGTGAAAGGAAGTTAAAAGAAGGCATTAAATATATCACATATTTTTTCAAATAAACCGTTTGTCATGCCGTAAAATTTGCTGCCTGGATGAAAACAAAACAAAATATTTAATTTATGCATATTGAAAGAGTCAAAAGTGTATTTAGTAAACAAGTACCAGTAGTAGTCTCTTGTGTTGATGCAGGGGATATGAGAGATGATGGGCCTGCAGACTATAGTGGGAGCCTCACCTTTCTTCAAGATTCCGGGTTTCCATCCATACTTGGGCAGTCTATGATAAAAAGACATTTTAACAAGATGAGATTCTATAGCCCAAGGTTGTTGGTAATCACAGACACAATTAATTGAATTGTAAGAATAAGAACAAAATTAACAAATGAATTTTACACAAACTAAATTTCTGATTACTGAATGATGTTTGACAAGCGTTCCCTACTTATACATATTGGACCGGCGTGAAACAATCGACGCAGCCATTGAGATATACCGATTTTAGACCTAGCAAACGGGTTGGTTCGGGTCGGGTCATGGGTCAAAATGGGTTCGGGTCAAAACGTGTCAATTACAAAAAAGTTGTTTTGGTTCGGGTCGAAACGGGTTCGGGTCGGAATGGGTTCGGGTCGTAACGGGTTCGGGTCGAAACAGGTCCGGGTCAGAATGGGTTTCGGGTCGCGTTGGTTAAAAATTGCTTTCTTTAAAAAAAGAGAGATTGTACATCAAGGGGTTATGTACTAACTAACCTGCCTAACTGAATATATTATTAACTTAACTACTGTTAAAATCAAAGCTAGAAAAGACGGTGAGAACGGTTGAATCAGTTGAACGAAAGTCGGAATCCGTTGGACAAGAGTCTGACTTTGACCACACCCGTTCACCAAAGACCTCTGCTGTCAATTCACATGCTAACCAAGATCAACGGAATTTGAAATCTGGTCTTTTGGTCAATGATATTCAACGGTCTCCGTTTGCTAGAACGCGGTCCAGCCCTGAACTAACCGGATACATACCAATACGTCCTTTTTCAAGGGACCCACAACAAACCACCAGAAAATGGAAAAACCCATAGCAGGAAAAACGTTGAACCGAAACTGAGGAAAAATGATATATGCCTTTCGAACCATTTTTGTACAAAACGAAACTAAAAATCAAAACTCAACTGAAACGAAACCGAATAAACCGACCAAACAGAAACAAAAAACCGAAACCGAAACGAAACAATAAAAACTGAAAATATTGAAACCATGTCGGCCTAAAACCCGTTGCGATCCGAAACCCATCCCTTGCGGAAACTCGTGTCGGCCTAAAAGCCGTTGCGATCCGAAACCCGTCCAGTGCGGAAACTCGTAACCCGTCCCGTGCGGAAACTCGTGTCGGCCTAAAACCCGTTGCGATCCGAAACCCGTCCCGTGCGGAAACCCGTGTCGGCCTAAAACCCGTTGCGATCCGAAACCCGTCCCGTGCGGAAACTCGTGTCGGCCTAAAACCCGTTGCAATCCGAACCCCGTTCCGTGCGGAAACCCGTGTCGGCCCGAACCCGATCCGAACCGACCCGTTCCGATCCAAAACCCGCCACATGCCAAAACTCGTCTCGGTCCGAAACTCAATTCGAACTGAAACCGTTCCGATCCAAAACCTATTTCGTGTCGTAACCCGTTTTGTGCGGATACTTGTGCTGGCCCGAAACCCATTCTGATTCGAAATCTGACCCATTTCTTTAAGGTGCTAACCCACATCGACCCATTTCTTTCAAGTTGTCAACCCGCTTTGACCCAAAAATAACAAGATGGAATTTCAATTGACCCGTTGTGACCCGTTTAGTTAAAATATCTTACCCAAACTAACCCATATAATTTTAAAAGCAACCCAAAGTAACCCACTTGAAAGCCTTTGGGTCAAGATTGCCACCTCTAACCGATTTACTTAAATGACACCCTAAACCCCTTACATAATAACTATACAATTTAGACCTCAAACATACTTTACAATAATAACACTGATACAGTGATACCTATGCCTGGCAAAATGGACGGGTCAGATTGGGTGTAGTGACGGGTCAAAATGGGTTTGAGTCAGAATGGGTGTGGGTCATGTTAAAGAAAGGGTTATTTTGGTTCGGGTCAGATTGGGTTCGGGTCAAAATGGGTTCGGGTCAGAATGGGTCATTTTACAGATTGATGTCTGCACCCAGCAGTAATAGAATCTCTATTCTCTACCGTAAAACCTTTGCTTTCTTAACTAAAATAGAAATTGAAATTGCAACAGATGTTGAATAGAAATTCGTTTTAATTGAAAAACTAAATTCAATTAAACTTAAAATAATACAGTTCTATTTTGGAAAAAAAAGGAAAATAAACACAAATCAAAATTCAGTTAAACTTCCGGCGAGGCAGCCACGATTCGTAATTCATGCGTCAGTAATCGCCCCACCTGATCTCTTGCATATGTCGACCTGTTTGGCTTCGTAACTGTTGGCCATTGAGTGATCATTTACACTTTATGGTGGTCAGCATCGCTAGTTTACCGGAACACAGAGATAGTGCGTAAAGGAGACGAGAGTAGAGGAGAATCTGTAAGCTTCTAATATGATGGTTTGGTGAGATTTTTCTAAGAACCAATTTTGTTTGAGAGTGATGATCTCAGATTTAGAGAGAAGAAAAAGAAAAAGCTTTTGTGAAAAAACCCGAGAATTCTTCTAACCAGTTCCACCCGTTTCTTTTTTCTTCTGAACCCACTAACCCGGGTCTTTTTAATTCCAAACCCAGTTTGACCCGTAAATATCTATCTGTATTTCAGGATGACCCAGCTGAACCCATTAATTACTAAAAAGAAACCCAAATCAACCCATGGTGATTTAAAAAAGACCCAAAACGACCCATTTTTATGCATTTGGGTCAGAATTCCCCGTTCTACTTATACCCCTTAACTTATAAGTCATAAGTTTAGTTTAATTTCAACAAAGGTAGGGAAATGTGAGTCAATACTCGAAAAATCTTGTATCCACAGGTCGGTGAGGTGAACCAAGTCATATATTTCATCTTTGCTCTTTTACCTGTCCTACTTTGACTATAAAGGTCAAAAGTAACAGCAATTTTTCCAAAATAAGAACTGATATGAATACATTAAAATTTTCTAAGAAAAGCTTACAATGTATGTTAAAACACACCTTATTTAAGGCAAGCTCATTGAAGCTCCTGCAGAATGTGCTTATAACGAGCATCTAACTATATTCCATCGTCTTCATAGCAAAAACAACACTGTTGATGAAGATCGCTGTTTACGTTATTGTGTTTTTTACCATTTATTTCACAGCTTGTAACTAAAGAAACATGAAAATGCTTTGTGATACTACCCCCAATTTGGATTTATTATGTTGAAAACAGATAAATTGAACCAATAAACGGGTTAGTAGATACATGAACAAGTATATACATATGAATTAGAAATTCATGTAAATAAGGAACAGGCATTCTACTTATAACTGAATTAGGTTAACAGAATTTACATGGACCGCTGCTGGTGATGAAGTTAATGAAAACTGTAATTACGGGTATTACACCTTCGTCTCTCTCGGTGGTATGAATAATAATATTCTTCTTCTCCGACGCCGTTTCGATTCGTCGGAAGTAATTCCGGTGGTGGTAGTGTGTTCGTCTGAACCGGAGACGGCGGCATGGCGGCCGGAAGTGAACTCATCGGGAAGATAAAAGATTAACAGGCTATTGCTACTTAGGCCATGCGTAGTCATAACGCCCTTTTGTGGGCGTTATGCGACACGTGGCGCGCCACGTCAGCAAGGGGCGTTATGGGGCCTTATGCGTTTTAAGCCCGTAGTCATAAAGCCCTCGTCTAATCATTACTCAATTATTAATTTCTAATTTTTTATAAAAACAGAAAATAAATAAAAAAAACTGCAAAATAAATAAAAACAGAGTTCACCGGAAAAAATTCCGGCTTGTTCTCCGGCTGAAATTCCGGCTTGTTCTCGGTCTTCTTCTCCGGCAACCAAGTTCACCGGAAAAAATGGTGAACATCAACCAACTTGAAATTCCGGCTTCCTCTCCGATTTGCAGGTCTTCTTCTCCGGCTGAATCATGCTTCCTCTCCGATTTGCAGGTCTTCAGGTCCGATTTGCAGGGACCAAACAGGTCTTCAGGTCCGGCTTCCTCTCCGATTTGCAGGTCTTCATCTCCGGCCTTCTTCTCCGGCTTCTTCTCGGTCTTCATCTCCGATTTGCAGGGACCTACACTGCTTCATCTCCGATTTGCAGGGACCAAACATGTATAAACCAAAAACTTTAAACAAAAATAACGCCGCGAAAAATCTCGCGCCCTCCCCCATTTTTGAAACATAGCGCCCGGAGTTTTGGTGTGGGCGGCGCCATGGCGGCGCTATGGGGTGCCATACCGCCCCACTACGCAAGGTCTTATGTTGGGCCTAGTCCACGTCTTAAACAAGTCCACGTAAGCCCAACTTAACATTAATAGATTTATGAGTAAATTACAAAACTCGTCCTTTATATATGTATGTTATTGCAAATCATGTCCTTTGTCTTCAATAATTACATTAATTATACCTAATGTTTACAAATCTTAACAAGTTATATCATTTACCCCAAACTCAGTTAACTGTAATCATGTAGGGCCCATGTGAGGGCATTAATGTCTTTTTACCTACACATCTTCACCAATTCTCTATAAATGACCTACCCAATTGCTTTGAGATCATCGAACTTGTGGTTGCTCCTACGTACAAAACCCTAAAATCAATGGCAGCAAATGACCGATCCCTGATTAAGCTCCCAAAACTCAATCTGGAAGCTGTTCTTTCAAAGCTGTCATTACCATCTCTCATTGCTTGTTGCGGTGTTTCCAAGCCCCTCTTGAATCTCATTAAAAATTATTCAGATTTGCACGAATGCATTTTGCAAAATCAGAACCCCAATTAATGATTCAGATTCAGAGGCACCCGGGTTCAAGTATCCACTTGATTGATTTGGATACTGATACTACTTCGCGAGTTGAAGTTAAGCCTAATTTCAACATCAGTTTGAAGTTGTCTACGTCTTTCACTGTTTGAATCCAGATTCAGATGTTTCATCTGATTCTGATCCTGCTATAGAACTGAATCTTGTTTCAGATCATGAACCCGATACTGATTCAGACCGAGAAGTTAATTCTGATTCGGAAGTGGAGTATCCAGAAGATAATGTGATGGGGGCGATCTTTGTAACTGGTTCGATGATCTCAATGCAATTGGGGTAGGTCATTGTCTGCTGGTGGTGTGCCTGAACAGGGTGTTTGGTTATCGCCATTGTTCTTCTTCTTCTTCTTCAGGTGGTTGGGGTTTTAAATGGGGAAACAAATGTGTAGGTAAAAAGACATTAATGCCCTCACATGAGCCCTACATGATTACAATTAACTGAGAAAATTAACTGAGTTTAGGGTAAAGGATATAACTTGTTAAGATTTGTAAACATTAGGTATGATTAATGTAATTATTGAAGACAAAGGACATGATTTGCAATAACATACATACATAAAGGACGAGTTTTGTAATTTACTCTAGATTTATTGCCCATCTTAATATTACTATAACACTCCTTTAAAGTTTAGACTTTAGACTACCTTTACTATTCTTTCTAGTAATAACATTAAACAATGATGTTTTTAATAAAACTTTTATCTATCTTTTAATTTGTTTTTTTTTTTTTCCAATAACTTGCCTTCTTCAACTCTTTTAAAAAGTCTATAAATGCAGTGATGTTTTTTTCTGATATAAATTTTAGTGAAAACAGAGTTATACTGAAAATAATATATCTTTTTTTTGTATCGTAAACTATTCTGAGTTTCGGTACCAACTATACAAAGTCAATACCGTTCCCGATTTCAATTTTTATGGTTTCTTTTATTGGTATGGTAAACATTACCCAATATCGTCCCAAACTAAATTGATATTGACCGAACAATGGTTTGTGGTTTCGATATGTCATATACAAGTCGGTTCATAAACTATACCGAGTACTGGTACTGTAACAAACTGTATAGAGGCCCCGATAGAATATTTGTATCGGTATTCATTATTATGGTTTCGATCGATGTAAAAATGTGGCAATACCCTTTTGGAAGACAAGTGTTGTGTAATATAAAGTGATACTATTTTAAATAGTTTTTTTCTTTATTTTCTAATAATGTTTTTGGTTGCATGGCACAAGAGAGCTTTCACTAGTTTGTTTGTAAATGCATTAACATTATAATAATATATTGCTTTTAAGTCTAATATTCTTATGTTATATTTGATGTTTGGTCAGGTGCCAACCTACACTTTTAAACTATAATAAAAAGTTCATTTGATAAAATCAAAATGTGTATCGGTTTATCATGATTTTGGTAATCAAATATACAAATGGTTGACCATAGGTTTGTAAATAAACCAAACGAACATAAACGGGCATGTTCGTTGTATACATATATCTAAAATAATCAGTTACACAATATTTAAGTTAAACTGTTCAAATATACATTGCATAGTTTATATAAATAACTCAAATCATAAAGTAAAACAAGTAACACTTGATGAACAAACTACAGAATCACATGTAATAGGTAAGTTAGGTTAAGCAAAGTTACATTGAATGGATGAAAATTAGACTTGAAGTGAGATTGTTGGTCATGAAGTGAATGGAAACTGTACTTACAACTATTACACGTGTCTCTCGCTATGATTAATAATATTATCCGATGTCATTTTGATTTTGTAGGAGTATTTCTAGTGGTGGTAGTATGTTTTGATGGCAAAAGCAATTGGATCAGATCAAGCTGGGCTGAGTCCAGCTTCTTAAACAAGTCACTTAAGCCCAACTTAATATTAGGAGTTACCATTAATTGACTGTGCAAAAATTCATAAAAGGTCATTTGATAATAGAGTTACTAAAATAAAATAAAATAAGGTCATTTGAAGGGGTAAGGTCCCAAAAACCTAATGATAAGTATTTAAGACCATACCACAGATTGACCTTTTGGCCTTTTAAGCCTTGCGCGGCCGCGCACTGGTATTACAAAAGGAAGAAAACAGTCAGCAAATCTATAGTTCTGCGCCCATAGGAAAACATAAAATCCTTGCGCCTTCTTCCATTTACAAAGGATTAGAATCCTTTGTTCAACACCTCCGCCTAAATATCCAGACTTGGATATTATTTTACCCAGACTTGGGATTTACTCATCCGTATCCACACAGGAAGGTGTCACACCAGATTACAGCAGTAATCTTCTAGAAAGAAATACAATCGTACACCACCCAGACGGTTATAACCGTCTGGACACGGGTCATCACCACAAGCAACCCTGAAATCACAACAAAGGCATGCAATTGGAGAATAATCTCTACTTAATCACTTTCCACGTGGCAATCCCCCAGCCATAGATCAAACCACGATCCGTGTGCATTCACATCGGATCGAGACAACTTAATGAAGGATCAAAGAACTTAACGGAAGAAAAGATAACCGCTACGGCGTTAGCATCTTCCGTCATCTTTTCAATAACAGGTTTTCCCTCCCAAAACTCCCGGTTATAAATAGGAGAACTGTTCAGGTACAAACTCAGATCACTCTCACTTCTCAAATACTTATCTTCTCCATTACAAATACTTATTCTCACGCCGGAGTCGGGTCAAGGAGAGAACCCTCTTCTCCCCTTGACGAGGCTGACGGTGTTCTTTTTTTGCAGAACTACCGGAGAAGAAATTCCATTGCAACTGAATCAACCGAGAGAGAGCTAACCTTTTATGCGGATTCAAACCCCCTAACTATCTCGGTTCCGACCATTTAGTTAGTGTTTCTTCATTGGCGCCCACCGTTTTCTCAGTTTTTCTAGTTTCTACCTCGTTTCGATTCAGTTCATTCTGTTTTCTGTTTTTGCACATGGCAGAAAATTCGTCATCTCACCGGCAACCTGGTCCTCGACCAAACGTCGGAAACAATTTACCAGTAGAAGGGATCGTAGAAGAGGCCTCAGACGATAACGAGGTTCAATCTAATCGAGCAAATGATCCTGTTACCCCAGGAATGTTACCAGCAAATCCTGCACAGTCAATCTTACCCCCAGGAGAAACTCCGATATCATGGTATGTCCGGTCCCAAGGGGCATTAAACGCCGTATACACACAATTGTGTGCTTAAACTGCTCCTGTAACCCAATCACGGAGGCCGGGGTCTAGAGCTCATGCATCTCAGCGAGAAGAGTCAACTTATGACGACACAGGCAGTTACCAGAGACAACACCATGGCGAACCACACCCTCGTCGAAGACAATCGGTTCATGATAGGTTGGGTTCCCAACGGGATGCTCGCACTGATGAATCCGATCAAACGTATCGCCTGAGTGCAAACACCAGCGTATTCAACAGACTGCAACCAAACTATAATAAATGCAGACCTCGGGCGATCTATAATCCCGAAGCAGAGCATAACTATGACTTAGTTTATCGCCCTGATGAAGCGGCAGAAAACTCGAAGTTCATACTGGAGATAGCTTTAGCTCCATTGGAAAGGGCTAAATTACCATCTAACGTTGGGAAATTCAATGGGTTAACTGACCCCGATGATCATCTAAGAGTATTCACCAGCGCAGGGTTGGTTGGCGGTTGGACTCTTCCGCTGTGGTGTCATTTGTTTGTACAAACATTAACCGGCCCAACGCGAATTTGGTTTGATAACCTACCAACAGGACAGATCGAGTCGTGGAAGGATCTACGAAGAAAGTTTTTAACACACTTCAGCCAACAAAGGCGGTCAAAACGTGATACATCCGACGTCATGAACATCTGGCGCCGCGATGATGAGAATCTGGAAGATTTTATTACCAGATACAATAAAGAAGTATTAGAAATTGGAGGTGTTAGCGAACAACTAATCCGTGCTCAGTTTAAGTACGCGGTTAGGTGTGACGACATGGTCAAAGTGTTATCAGGAACAGAGGGCCTCCCCACGAGTTGGGAAAAGATAATGGCGGCGGCCAAGGTTTATGCGCAGACCGAGAAAAACCTTACTACAAACAGGCCACCACCACCACACAACAGGCCGGCAGACTTAAGCGCAAATGGCAAGTACAAAAAGTCATGGCGCGAAGCATCAGGAAGTCGATCTTCGGAAGACGCCCGCACAACAACTAACAAGTTCTCTGCACAAAGAGAAAACAAACACGAAAATAGGGAGAGACAGTGGACTCCCCTAACGAAAACCCCAGCGGAGGTGCTAAGTACTGAGGATCACCAATTCAAACCTCCGATTCCGATGAAGAGTAAACGTGGTCAAGACCCGACGCAGTACTGCGAATATCATAAGGATAATGGGCACACCACGAATAACTGCATATCCCTGCGCACGGAAATAGAGAAGGCTCTCAAAAATGGAGAACTTACGCATTTGCTCCAGAACATGCGCAAGGAGATTAAGCAGATTACCCGGGGAGAAGAAAGCTCAAGCAAACGGGCTAAAACTTGAAGAACTCTGTACGTTTTCCGCGGAAAAGACATGACTTATCAAAAGCGGCGGAACTATCAGGGAGTAAGTTAAGTTCCATTTAATTATCCAAAAAACTTTGTAACGCCTCTGAGCATTATCCATGAATAAAATTACAAAGTTTCTATTATTTTTGTGTTTACAAAATGCATGCAATTCCTTTTTAGTAAGTGCAAAAACATTATGGCATAACAAAGCTCCATGCGCGGTCAGTGATCAAGTCACAAACGACCATAAACTCACACATGAGCTTCACACCAACTTTATTCGCCTTACTCAAAGAAAAAGTAATTGTACTCATGCAGGATATTGTAAAGTCATTCAACAAAACAAATAGAAACCTGCTATTTTTAAGCGTACAAATACGCCCTAAAGAGTTTAGACACAGCAGTGTTTAAATTCCTTGCGCAGCAGCGCACCAACAAAACAAGGATCTACATCCTGCATAAAAAAAAAAAGAGAGAAAATTGTTCAATACAATTTCACCCTAATCTAAATCTTCTCCCTCATCCGGAAAGATTTCTTTAAGTTGCGCAACGTGATCGTCCGATTGCAACGCCACATTTATCAACTCCATCACTGGAAGTTGTAAGTTATTAAACTCTGTCTTCACAGCAGCCAGTACGCTGGCAGTATTAACGCCAAAGGTAGCAGACTTGCTATCATCCCAGTTAACTTTCAAAGCGCTATTCACATGATGGGAACATTCCGCATAACCTTGCGCGTAACCATCTCGTCGCGCAGCGACCATCAAATTTGCAACAGTTTTATCCAGTTCTTCAGAATTTAATACAGATTCAGCAACCTACGAAATCAAGATAAGCATCAAAACAAGAAAAGCGCATACATGAACGAAAAAGAAGAAAGGAACTTACACAAGCAATCCCGCGATCTTTCAACCAGGCCATATCATTCTTCAAAGGTTCGAGCTCGCTTTCCGCTGAAACCCGCGCCATTTCTGAATTCTCCAGTTTCTCTTCAACTTCAGTCAAGCGGCGGGAGGTTTCAGTATTCTCAGAACGCGCTAGCTCCAGATCTTTCTTCAATTGTTCCTGGTCATAAACCAAAGTGGTAAGTTCCTCTAATTCTTTATCTCTAACGGCAAGAGTGGCTAAAGCCTGTACCTCCCGTTGCTCACTTCGTTCCCTATGAGAGCGCGCCTCCTTCAACATAGCTTCCATGTCAGCCTTTTCTTTCTTCAATCTTTCTATCTCCGCATCTTGATTCTTCAGATTTTCAACCTCAGCCTTGAGGTTATTTATGATGTTACGAAGGTTTGCCTTCTCGGCATTGTCTTTCTCACAAATTCTCCTCCAATTTTTGCGCTCCTCAGATAAAAGCGCAGCTTCAGCTTCAGCCTTTCTTTTCCAACCAGACGCTGACCATTCCTCAGTCTTGCGCTCAGCTTCAAACTTAGCTTGTTCAGCTTCTAATTTAGCCTTCAGCTGAGCCACATGTTTTTCATCTTTAGCAAATTTCCTTTGTGATGCTTCAAAAGATACTCGCTCTTTATGCATGCTATACCACTCGCGCACTATACGGTGAGTGGTAGAAACATGAGAAGCAGTTTCTGCAAAATAAGACTGATAGGTCTATTCGTAAGGCTGATTCTCCTGAAATTTAATCTCGCCAGGCGGAAGTATCCCCTGCAACCAATCTTGGCATACACGCCAATCCGAGAAGGTATCTCCTTTCTTTACATTCCAAACAGGAACATGAGGATCAGCAGCATCTTTCTCCACATACATCCGGTAATAATATTCTCCCAAGGTTTCTTCTGGACGAATCGGAGATTGCTTCCCAACACCAGCAGATGAACCTGCCTCCTCAGTGGCGGCCTTCTCAGTATGCTCAGGTATAGTTTCAGAAGGTCTGGGGGGAGAGGATTGAATTTTCTCAGCAGTTTCCTTTCCCGGTGTCGGTTGATTATCATCATTTACCACACCCGGCTCAACAATCTGTTCAGTCTCTATATTAGCACCAACAGGCTCCTCAGCCTCAATAGTTTTCTCAACACCTTCCCCAGCTATCTCTGAAGACTCTAGCGGGTTTGTAACGGTAGCACGCGGCGGGGAAGGGGGAAGTTCTTTATCAACCACAGTTGGTACGTCTACAGGAACAGGAGAAATTTCTGGACAAACAAAAATCTATAAAAATCCTACCCATTCAAAGAAAACAAAGAAAAGCAATACTTACCGGGAATAGATTCTGAAACAAAAGCATCCAGGTTTCCCTTTCTGGTAATTTTCTTCCTCTGCACTTTCTTGGGAGGTTGACCCTCCGCATCAGCATCAGCTGGCTTTCTCTTACCAGCCTTCCTATGAACCAAACGTTCGGGACTGGAATCCAGATCGATAGGCTCATTCGGGTTAGAAGGAGGAATATCAGCAGAATCCTTCGGTTCTGGCTTCGGTTCCCGCATGGTTACTACAGGAGTAAGACCCTCCAAAGAGTCAGAAACCACCACATAATCACACCCGGAGACAGAAGAACGGCGCGTACCTTTCTTCTCTCCAGCATTTTTCGCCTTCAAAGGTTGAGTCTTAACAGTCTCACTTTTCTTCGGCGCGGAAGTGGACGTAGTTGCGCGTTTTTTCTTTTCAGGGCCTACACCCAAATTCAATAACTCACCTGCAAAAAAGCGCAAGACAGAGAAATTACTCAAAGCAATAAAGAAAGGAAAAACGGATAAACTCACCAGCACCAGCTGCCGGTTGAACAGATAGGTCCGCATCCCGCGGAAGCACAAAATTCTTCACAATACGATGATACCAGAGCTCCTCTTCAGGTTTCTTCTTGATAGTTCCCATTCTTCCGCCTTCCCTCTTAAAGGCAACAACATATAGAGAAACAACTACATTGAAGAGAAAGTAGGTCAAAAAAAAAAAAAAAAAAAAAAAAAACAGTGAAAAAGCCCCAAACTTACTATGACCATCCTCAGTATACACGGGTTTATCATCACGTTCCATCTTCCAGTTCAAACTCATGCCGGCTCCGACTAGGGCTTTCTCCGGCAAAGCAATATTGGGAACATCCTTCAGATCTTGGTACCAGTTCTCATCAACAGGAGTCTGAAGCGATTCAATCGGAATATCGTCTTTCCCTCTTAGAGTCATCTTCACCGGAATCACTCCAGCCTTGATGAAGAAAAATTTCTGTTTCCAATCATGAAATGATTTTGGGGGCTGATGAAGAATCTTCTTTGCAGAAGCCCTCTGAACGAATGAGTAAAACCCTTGGGTACAGTGCATCTGATAAAAAACCCTAAATCGGGGAACGGTTGGCTCCACATGCATCGTCCGACATACAAATTCGAAATGTCGAACCCTAACCATACCAATAGGGTGAAGTTGGGAGATGTGCAGGTTATAGAATCCAAGAATTTCAAGAAAAAATTTGGTAACAGGCAAGCGAAAGTTACCGTCACAGAAAAAATCCCAAAAGAGGGTAATATACCCGGCCGGAGCATTTGCTGCCGTTTGCCCATCTTCGGGATACAAGGCACCCCAGTTCTCTGGAAATTTAAGATTCTGAATCAAACCCTCAAACGATGCCCTAGGCCACTTCAATGGTGGAAGATCAGTCGGCATATCTTCAACAAGATCCTCTTGACGTTCTCCGGTTGACATAAGCAAAAGGATGACGAAAATTTTTTCTTAAGAACAAGGAATTGGGAGAAATTTTCAAACAAAACAATGGTTACACAAAGGAGGTTACCCAAACGATTATATACCCATCGCAATAAATAGCATCGGTAACCGTCACAGCACTGTTCCGGGTATCACAGTTCCCCAAGCAACAGAAAATGAAGATGTCAGAACATACACGCGATTACACGCGCGCGTGTACAACACGAAGGATAAAAAGCAACTGACAATGACAGATTGTCAAAATCAATCTACTGCAATAACGTCAAGTCAAAGATTTTTTACAAAAAATCTTTACAAACTCAGCAAATTCAAATCTTCTCATAGAAGCTTTCTTATCTTTTCGCGCCCAAAAACATTTCTCTCTCATAAGTCCAGTGCTCCACTTATTTGCATAAGTACAACACTAGACTGGGGGGACTTGAAGGGGTAAGGTCCCAAAAACCTAATGATAAGTATTTAAGACCATACCACAGATTGACCTTTTGGCCTTTTAAGCCTTGCGCGGCCGCGCACTGGTATTACAAAAGGAAGAAAACAGTCAGCAAATCTATAGTTGTGCGCCCAAAGGAAAACATAAAATCCTTGCGCCTTCTTCCATTTACAAAGGATTAGAATCCTTTGTTCAACACCTCCGCCTAAATATCCAGACTTGGATATTATTTTACCCAGACTTGGGATTTACTCGTCCGTATCCACACAGGAAGGTGTCACACCAGATTACAGCAGTAATCTTCTAGAAAGAAATACAATCGTACACCACCCAGACGGTTATAACCGTCTGGACACGGGTCATCACCACAAGCAACCCTGAAATCACAACAAAGGCATGCAATTGGAGAATAATCTCTACTTAATCACTTTCCACGTGGCAATCCCCCAGCCATAGATTAAACCACGATCCGTGTGCATTCACATCGGATCGAGACAACTTAATGAAGGATCAAAGAACTTAACGGAAGAAAAGATAACCGCTACGGCGTTAGCATCTTCCGTCATCTTTTCAATAACAGGTTTTCCCTCCCAAAACTCCCGGTTATAAATAAGAGAACTGTTCAGGTACAAACTCAGATCACTCTCACTTCTCAAATACTTATCTTCTCCATTACAAATACTTATTCTCACGCCGGAGTCGGGTCAAGGAGAGAACCCTCTTCTCCCCTTGACGAGGCTGACGGTGTTCTTTTTTGCAGAACTACCGGAGAAGAAATTCCATTGCAACTGAATCAACCGAGAGAGAGCTAACCTTTTATGCGGATTCAAACCCCCTAACTATCTCGGTTCCGACCATTTAGTTAGTGTTTCTTCAAGGTGGTTGGGGTTTTAAATGGGGAAACAAATGTGTAGGTAAAAAGACATTAATGCCCTCACATGAGCCCTACATGATTACAATTAACTGAGTTTGGGGTAAAGGATATAACTTGTTAAGATTTGTAAACATTAGGTATGATTAATGTAATTATTGAAGACAAAGGACATGATTTGCAATAACATACATACATAAAGGACGAGTTTTGTAATTTACTCTAGATTTATTGCCCATCTTAATATTACTATAACACTCCTTTAAAGTTTAGACTTTAGACTACCTTTACTATTCTTTCTAGTAATAACATTAAACAATGATGTTTTTAATAAAACTTTTATCTATCTTTTAATTTGTTTTTTTTTTCCAATAACTTGCCTTCTTCAACTCTTTTAAAAAGTCTATAAATGCAGTGATGTTTTTTTCTGATATAAATTTTAGTGAAAACAGTGTTATACTGAAAATAATATATCTTTTTTTTGTATCGTAAACTATTCTGAGTTTCGGTACCAACTATACAAAGTCAACACCGTTCCCGATTTCAATTTTTATGGTTTCTTTTATTGGTATGGTAAACATTACCCAATATCGTCCCAAACTAAATTGATATTGACCGAACAATGGTTTGTGGTTTCGATATGTCATATACAAGTCGGTTCATAAACTATACCGAGTACTGGTACTGTAACAAACTGTATAGAGGCCCCGATAGAATATTTGTATCGGTATTCATTATTATGGTTTCGATCGATGTAAAAATGTGGCAATACCCTTTTGGAAGACAAGTGTTGTGTAATATAAAGTGATACTATTTTAAATAGTTTTTTTCTTTATTTTCTAATAATGTTTTTGGTTGCATGGCACAAGAGAGCTCTCACTAGTTTGTTTGTAAATGCATTAACATTATAATAATATATTGCTTTTAAGTCTAATATTCTTATGTTATATTTGATGTTTGGTCATCTAATAGGTGCCAACCTACACTTTTAAACTATAATAAAAAGTTCATTTGATAAAATCAAAATGTGTAACGGTTTATCATGATTTTGGTAATCAAATATACAAGTGGTTGACCATAGGTTTGTAAATGAACCAAACGAACATAAACGGCCATGTTCGTTGTATACATATATCTAAAATAACCGGTTACACAATATTTAAGTTAAACTGTTCAAATATACATTGCATAGTCTATATAAATAACTCAAATCATAAAGTAAAACAGGTAACACTTGATGAACAAACTACATAATCACATGTAATACGTAAGTTAGGTTAAGCGAAGTTACATTGAATGAATGAAAATCAGACTTGAAGTGAGATTGTTGGTCATGAAGTGAATGGAAACTGTACTTACAACTATTACACGTGTCTCTCGCTATGATTAATAATATTATCCGACGTCATCTTGATTTTGTAGGAAGTATTTCTAGTGGTGGTAGTATGTTTTGATGGCAAAAGCAATTGGATCAGATCAAGCTGGGCTGAGTCCAGCTTCTTAAACAAGTCACTTAAGCCCAACTTAATATTAGGAGTTACCATTAATTGACTGTGCAAAAATTCATAAAAGGTCATTTGATAATAGAGTTACTAAAATAAAATAAAATAAGTAGTAAATTGCCGTTTTGGTTCTTGTGGTTTAGTGGTTATTGTTATATTTTACGAGATTCAAATGTTTTGCAATTTACGTTCAGAGTTTTTCTTTTTTATTACGATTTTGATCCACCACACTAACTTCATCCAACTTATACCAAAAGGAGCAATTACATATACCCCCTACAAAGTTTATAAATTACATATATACCCAATCCAAAATTTAATCTACATATATCCCCTTCCTAAAAATTAAAAATATCAAATATACCCGGTTGGATGGAGTTAGAGGCGGAGAGGAAACTTGGAAAAACATAGTAAACTATTGGAGGAAAATAGTTGTTTTTAAAGGATTAGGGCAAAACCGTTAAAACCACCAAACTACGTATAGCAAAACGAAAGTTTACCCTTTGGTAAATTTTAAAACGCCGACGCTTAACTTTTGAAAACCACAGCCCCTTCCCTGTTCCACTCGAGTTTAGTATGGATGAGAAAAACACTGCTGGACTGGAAGAGAGATTCAGTTGATTGATCCTTCTAATCTGTTGCAATTGTTCTTCACATCAGGTGCGTTCGAACCCCCATAATCACTGTCCCAAAAAGTCATTTATACCTCCGTTTTAGTTACTGTTTTGATTTTAATCTTTGCCCCCCTTTGTGGGTTTGTTTTTAATCGTAAACTTCTGCTATTTGTGACTAGGGTTTTCTTGTTCCCGGTTGATTTATGAACTAGAGGGTGTTTTGCGTTCAATCCGTATGGTTTTTAATCGCAGATGTGAAATTGGGGACGTATGTTGCGCTGTTGTACGTTTGTTAGTTTTGTTTTTGCTTGTTTCGGGAGGGATTTTAGCTGTTGAGTTTACATGCACACCAGGTGTTTGATTTAATGTCTCAATGAAAGATGCCCCTTTTTGTTTCATTTTCTGAAACGACTTCGTTTTCAGTGTTTAACTGCACCACTAATCATTCATTCATAAGTAGTTGGGTCGAATTTGCCACCTCTAGCTATAACCGAGTCACAATTGCTGTTGTACGTTTGTTAGTTTTGTTTTTGCTTGTTTTGGGAGAGATTTTAGCTGTTGAGTTTACATGCACACCAGGTACCAGGTGTTTGATTTAATGCCTCAATGAAAGATGCCCCTTTTTGTTTCAATTTCTGAAACGACTTCGTTTTCAGTGTTTAACTGCACCACTAATCATTCATAAGTAGTTGGGTCGAATTTGCCACCTCTATAATCGCAGATGTGAAATTGGGGACGTATGTTGCGCTGTTGTACGTTTGCTATAACCGAGTCACAATTGCTGAGTTGTCACATATGGTTTTATAGATGGTTATTGTGCTGATTTTTGATGGTGAACTACGAAGCTTACTTTTCTTGTGGTAATGTTACAGTATAATAAGAATTCACACCTCGATATGAAAGTATTGAAAAGAAACTTTATGATAGAAGTTGTAAAATTCAGAGACTTAAATGTTAGGCAAGCTCTGTTTATCTATGAAATTAATAGGTAAAATGACCAAAATAAAAATTTAACATTTTATGGATGGTATTGGTGTTAGAGTAAGGGGTTATAACAATAATTACATTGCATCTGTAGATATGTTTATCTTCTTCTAAGAGTACACTTTCATGTGATTGATACTACTGCGTTAGAACTTTAGAAGAAAGGGTATAATTCTTTAACTATTTTTTTAGTTAGACCTTAGATAATCTGGAATTGAAAGTAAGAAACAAAGTCACTTTTTTTAACCAAACACTAAAAAAGTTAGTTAAGCTGGCTTCTTATTTGAGAACCCACAAAGAAATTAGCGATTACTCGATAACAAATAGGCTTACATGTATATCTGAATAAATTAGAATATTTCTTGGTCAACATTATCCCTTTGATCCGTATTAACCAACCCGTTTCTGGCCTCCACTGGTGTATAGCCACTTTTTGTTTGTTTAGCAAGTGTAATTCCGAAAAGTTTTCAGTTCTCTAAAGATAAAAAGTTTTTTTTATATATATATAAATTTACTTGTGGGGTTTGGAGATGGAGAACATGCATGCTTGCCATTTCACTCTGTCTAAACTTTTTAAGTTATTATTTCTTTTAGTTTATAATTTATGCATCATTTTGATAGACAGTATTCTAGCTGAACTCAGGGAGCATAAAAACTCTTAAATTGACTTTGACTTTTTTCAACTTGTTTTACTGCTTTGGGTCAACTGGCTTCGTTTTTTTTTCTTCATGACTTTGTGTGTATGTAGCGTAAATTTTTTTAATAAAAACAGAAAATTGATCATGTGTATTGCTGAGCTTCTTTTGTATACTAGATCGACATTCATGTTGTAGCATCTGGTAGATCATTTTCCATGTCTAAATTGGGGATGAGTACGAAATTAGGGTTCTTGAACCTAAAAGTCGAGGTTTTTGATTTAATTAATTCAAAGAAAAATAGTTTGTAAATAACAGGTTTATATGGATGTTGATATATACCTAGACTCATGTTTATATATGTATAAATTTCACATACCCTTGAATGAGTGACCTGCTGACCTGTTCCTTTTTCAGGAAAGTGTATGTGCTTTTATCAACTAATTATGTTATTTGATCATTAATGTAGAACTGTAGTTTGATTGCTGTATATATATTTGTATGTTCCATCATATGTACTATGCATATTGCTATAGAAAATGTTCACTTAATCTGTTAATTTGACTGTATCTTTGGGATACATTTGGATTTTTTAGGCTGCTAATACTCTGTTAGTTGTTAGCTGTTATCCATACAAACCCTATAGGTAGGGCTGCAAACGAACTGAACTTTCAGCGAACAGTTCATGAACCGTTCGGCGGGAAGTT
The DNA here is from genome assembly GCA_030545235.1 of Helianthus tuberosus. Lineage (NCBI taxonomy): Eukaryota > Viridiplantae > Streptophyta > Magnoliopsida > Asterales > Asteraceae > Helianthus > Helianthus tuberosus. The sequence goes on along the minus strand of CM060427.1, from coordinate 143,695,210 downwards.
CGTTTGTGTTCGTTCGTTTAATAAATGAACGAACACGAACAAAAAATTTCGTTCGTTTAGTTAAATGAACGAACATGAACAAAGGCCGTGTTCGTTCATTTGTGTTCGTGAACGTTCGGTAACGTGTTCGTTTGTGTTCGTTTGTATGTTCGTGTTCGTTTGTGTACAGGAATATATATATATATATATATATATATATATTATTTTATTACCTAACTTATATTATATGGCCCAACTTATATTTTATTGGTTATTTGTTAGATATTTTATTATCACCTAAGGTCCACCAGATATACAATTGAAAGTTTGAAAGTACAAAAACCCTAAGCATTATCAGCGCCATTCCAGATTCTGGATCCCATTTTCTCCGCCATCGACCAAGCGCCGCTCTCTCCCCCGCTCCCTTCGTCGTTTCTCTGTCAATCACCATCGTTCAACACCGTTCCCACTCATATATGTTCGTTTGTGTTTGTTTATGCTCATTAACGTTTGTTTGTGTTCGTTTGCGTCCGTGTGCGTTCATGAACGTTCGTTTGTTTGTGTTCGGTACCTAAATTAACAAACGAACACGAACAAGTTCATTTCCTTAACAAACGAACACGAACAAAAAATCTCGTTCGGTAAGTGTTCGTGAACTGTTCGTGAACACATGAAATCCTTAACAAACGAACACGAACAAGGTCGTGTTCGTGTTCGTTCGGTTCGTTTGCAGCCCTACCTATAGGTTCTTCAATATACACATTTTCATTTTATTAAATTAGATTACTTTTTACTATTTATTTTAGGGTAAATTACTTTTTGAGTCCCTGTGTTTTAGTGGTTTTAACCACTTGAGTCCAAAAGCAAAAAGTTTAACGACCTGAGTCCCCATAAGCATTTTCTTTAATCATTTGAGTCCAAATTTCTAACACTGTTAGAATTTTTTGGTTAAGTATTGTTAAATGCCCAAAATACCCTTATAATTAAAAAAATAAAAAAATAATTTATTTTTAATTTTCTCTATCCCTCTCTTATAATCTTTCTGAGATCTTCTTTTCTTCATCTTTCATTCTCTCTCTCACCACCTCTATCCCACCACCACACCTCCATCATCAACACCACCGTCAGCCATGGCTCCCTCCAATGCTTGATGGCTGGTCCGTCTCCCAGTTGTCAGGTTCCCCAACAAAACCCCATCACCGGAGACACCACTTTCGGAGATCTCGTCGAGGATATAGTCTCCGTCGATGGTATGACCCCTGAAATCTTTTTGTTTTCGTGTTCGCCGGAATATTTAGTCAAAGGCTCGGTCAATAGTGCCAAAAGTGTGCTAGGTTTCGGAAGGTCAAAAGCTGCGTTTCAATCTCAGATGGTCAACGCTTTTGACTCCCCAGAAAGTTCATTGTCTGCTTATCTTCATCGGACGGATTTATAATTTCCGACGCTGGGATCTCTAAATCTTTGTCTTACACTTCATTGATGTCAGTGGATGGGTACTATGTGAATGTTAATTCTATCAACACCGCCGTCGCTACAACCTCCACTGTCGAAGAATCATTCAGTTTAGTTTGGAATAATCCTCTCAACTTTGGTATGATTATTAGGCTCACGCCTGTTCTCAACTTTAGTGTAGGTTTAATCTATCTGATCACTGGCTATATGAATTGTTTTTATATCTATGTTTTCTGAATTTTTGTTTTGTGCGTAATTGACCTAGATTAGTGAAAATTGGATGTATAATTTGTTGACATAATTATTTGATGAAATTAAGGTTCACTTCTAGGTTCACAACAGTTTTGCGAATGCTTCATTGGTTATCTGATTAAACAGATCTCTATGCAACTACTAAATATCCTTAAGTTTGTCTCATTGTCTGTTAGATCACATTCACAAAGTTCAGCTAGTGAGGAACTCCGTCACAGTAGTGGGGGTTAGACGATGGTGGTGGGTGTTTGGAGGTGGCGGTAGTGCGATGGTGGTAGCAGTGGTGGGGATGATAGTGGGGCAATGGTGGGGATGGTGGTTGTGCGGTGGTGTTTAAAGAGAGAGAGAGGGAGAAGAAACTTGTACTGATGTGCATATAAGACTTGTACTTTGTGTGTAAATGATCAAATTACCCTCATAGTTAACAGACTTGGTGGATGGAGTTAGAAATTTGGACTCAAATGGTTAAAGAAAATGCTTATGGGGACTCAGGTCGTTAAACTTTTTGCTTTTGGACTCAAGTGGTTAAAAGTTTTAGGTGTATTTTGGTTTTCAAACTGATTCGGATTTTTCGATGTATCGTTTGTGTATATCGGACTGATTCGATTGAGTTTCGGTGTGATTCCGGACAAGTTTCTTTGGTTCGATCAAAGTTGAAAACATTTCGGATTGTTCTTATCACTTAAAAATTGTATGAACAATTGAAACTGAAAAAAATAATATAAAGAATTTTGTTCATTTCAATCAGTTTCGGTGAAAAATTTCAATTGTTTCTAGGTGTATTTTGGTTCATTTCTGCTGGTTTCGGACTGTTTTGATTAGATACGGTGAACGTTTGTATGTTTTGGATATTATACATCAGTTCATTATAACTTCAAAGTTCTGCATATCTGAATTAAATTTCAAATATTATGGTTGTTTTAGAAGATGATGATGATGAAGTGGTGGTTTGTATCTTACAACCCATTCAGACCCACGAATTATTTTAAATAGGTATCTTACAACCCAACCTGACCCATCCTTAATTATTTCCCTACCCATCCTAACCCATCTTCATTTTAAAAATGACCCAAAACAACCCAAAATACCCAAATGGGTTTTTATTGCCAGACATATTCCCATTAGTTAGTTTGTACAAGTTTTTAAAGATGGTGACAATTAATTGATATGTGAACTGATGAAAAAGTTGATGCCATGATCGAAGTTAGAGGAAATAGTAATACAAATTCACTTTATGAGGCCTATTTATTTGTTTATTAAGTTCATATAGGAGCCGCTAAAATGAAAACCATCCCCAGTTGTAAGAACCGTGAGAACCACTCTCCACCAATCAGAATTTGCCATCCTAAAGGGTATTTTGATCTATTACTACTAATGTCTAATCTTCTGTCTTTTTTGTCTCTTGCCTCTTTAAAGCTTTCACATCATCCACTCTTTTCTCTTTCATCTCTCTCGTTAAAACTGAAATCCCTCTTCTCTTTCATCACTCTCATAAAAATTCAAACTGCAAACACAAAACACCTCATCTCTTCCATCCCTCTGCAAAATGGAGAACACTCATGGAGGAGCCGGAGCCTCACCGACCTACTTCTTGCTTCCCAGACGCCAACAAACACCCCCTGAAACCCTTGATTTTTCCGGCAATGGTGGCGGCGACGATATTGATGATGGCACGAGGGTGGAGATGAAGACGATGATGTTTGAAGATGAAGGTGGAGGTGGCCGACGACGGCACTGGTTCGTTTGAAGACGATGATGATGTTTTGAAGCCTTTCAATCGTTTCCCCCAATTTGGATCCTAGGGTTTTGGCCAATCCCGATCTGGTTCGTTTCTTGCTGCCGTTTCTAATCTAATTTATGTTCTGATACGAGTATGAGTTGCACCCACATAGCCATGGAAAGGCTTAGCAGAAGTATTCTTCATTTTGGTTTTTAAGGGGAGGTCAAATAGGGTTTTTATGTTTGCATAAACTTTCATGAAATCTTGAGAAAGCTCATCAGAGACAACCATAAAGCAACCGTACTCTTCAAGTGTATGTCTCACTTTATGGCATGCCATGAACCAAGATTCTGTACCTGGTTTCAAGCCTTCTATGTTCAAATTAAAGTTCGCGGCACGGTCGGCTCGGGTCGATTTTCATGTTCAGTTTGGTTATTTCTGGTACAGCGGACTCGGTCAACTCAGCTTCTGTTCGAGTCGACTCAGTCAACACTCGGTTCAACAAGTTCGAGTTCTGGTCAACTGTGGTCAACTCCGGGTCAAAACGGAAGTCAAAGTCAGTCAACGCGCTTCGACAAAACGACACGAAGATTCGGTAAAAATTGTTGAGTTTTATTTAGTTAACACGCACCGAGCTCGAACCGATATTTTAGTGACTTGTTACGTTTGGCATTTTGATAGAAATTTTATATATTGTGTTTATATTGTTGAAAATTGTTGAGTTTTGAAAAGACAACGGGAACTTGAGTTGTCAGCTTATTCCAAAAACAGAGGAAACTCTGTCCGTTTTCCGTAAAAACGTAAAACGTAAAAACGTAAAATGTAAAAATTTTAACGTAAAACGTAAAAATTTTAACGTAAAACGTAAAAATTTTAACGTAAAACGTTAAAAGTTTAAAAAGTTTAACGTAAAACGTAAACTTTTTAATGTAAAACGAAAAACGTAAAATTTTTAACGTAAAATTTAAAGTTTTAAACGTAAAACGTAAATTTTTAAAAGCAAAACGTAAACTTTTTAATGTAAAACGTAAAACTTTTTTTATGTAAATTGTAAAACGTAAAAAAAATCGCGTAAAAAACGGCGCGTAAAAAAAAACGACGCGTGAAAAAGCCTGGCGTAAAAACGGAGCGTTAAAAAACGACGCGTGAAAAAGTGTTACGTAAGACGTAAAAAGTGTTACGTAAGACGTAAAAAGTTTTACGTAAGACGTAAAAACGCAAAAAGTTACGTAAAACGTAAAAAGTGAAAAAATCGGCGCGTTAAAAAACGTGGAAAAAACGGCGCGTTAAAAAAAACGATGCTTGAAAAAACGGCGCGTTAAAAAACGTCGAAAAAACGGCGCGTAAAAAACGTGTAAAAAACGGCGTGTTAAAAAATGTGAAAAAATCGGCGCGTTAAAAAACGTGTAAAAACGGCGCGTTAAAAAAACGCCGATTGAGAAAAACGACGCCTTAAAAAAACGGCGCATTAAAAAACCCGGTGCGTAAAAGTTTTTGTCTTGTTCAAAAAAATTGAATTTAAAAATGTTTTTCATAAAAAAATTGTTTAAAAAAAATAAAAAGTAATATAATAAAACAAAAAAGTAATAAAAAAATAATAAAGACAAAATAGAGTAATTTTACTATACTACCATTTTTAATTAAAATATTAAAAACATAATAAGACAAAATCTATTTAATATTAATTTTAGTTACTTTCAATCTTATCCATCCATCTTCTTAATCTAAAGGCTAGAAAGTGGTTCTCTCAGTTCTTACAACTGGAGGTGGTTTTCATTTTAGCGGTCCCTAAGTTCATATATGTAACCAAAGTTTTTACTATTAAAAATAAGTGTCAATAATAGTTTTAAGTTTTTAATGATTTACGTAAATATATATCCAAAATATTATCAAATGTTTATTAGCTCATTTAACCGGCCAGGTTGTGTGTTTTTCAATCATATCCGTATCGGCTATTGGGTTACCGGTCAAACATAAGTATACTTAATAAACTATACGAGTTTCGTTACCAGGCAAATATACGTATGTTTCAAGCCGTTATACTTAAAAAAATATACATGATTAATAACTAATAAAATAAAACAACCCGTGGTGGCTCGATGGATCCTCTTTTGAGAAGTTTCTGGTGTTAGATCTGACAGAATCATGGAGTTCGGGGGACGAAAGTGAGGCAGGAAAGATGGTGGTTCCGGAGCCTGCTCAGGCGTTGCAGAATCTACCGGTGCCGCCGCTTCGGCAAGCGAAGAAAAGTCGACGTGGACCGAGGTCTCGAAGCTCACAGTATCGCGGTGTGACGTTTTATCGGCGTACTGGTCGTTGGGAATCACATATCTGATATGATGCACTTGCTTTCTAATTTCTAATAATTGTGTAGTTATGAGTAGTATAAGAGTGTTTAGGAGTAACTTAGTTTGTAGTTAAAAAAATTAAGTAGTTATGAGAAATTAATAAATTGGAAATATGTACAATCAGAGCGTCACATATGAATCATATATCTGTGTTTTGAGTGTCTGTTGTTGTAGTGTTTGATTACAATTAGTTGAATTGTTTTTGTGTTGTGACTGTTTAGGGATTGTGGGAAACAAGTGTAGTTAGGTAAGTAATATTCATGGTCTTTTTTGTATTATTGTTCAAACATGCAGTTTTATGTATATTGTATAGTTCATTAACAACATTAATTGACTGAATACTGACTACAGGTGGATTTGATAGTGCCTTTGCTGCAGCTAGGTTAGAGTTTTGTTTGAAAAAAATTGTAACTCAATATATTTCTTGGTAAGGTTTGCCAAACATGGGTCTTTGCATGAAGACATATCAGGTTATAAATCATACAAAAAAAATACTTTTATAGATATTGATTTTTTTTAACACAATCCATAACCCGTAAAGCTCACGGGTATATAACCTAGTAAACTTATAAGTTTGTAGAGCAAATGTAAACTAGTAAAGATATTGGGAGTTAAATGTTAAAATAAAACAACTAGTTTTACACTTTATATGTAAAAATTTAAAGCTTTACGGACTAAATGTAAAGTAGTAAAAGATAAGGGGTTAAATGTTAAAAGTTTCTAAACTTATTTAAACCTAAAGTTGAAACCCAAATTACGCACAGCCGCTATTCTCCTTCTTTCCTGCCGATATTGCAGCACCTGTATTCTCCTTCTTTCCTATCGAGATTCGCTGTGTGGTCGATAATTCAATATGTGGTCGCGAATCACCTTGTAGTGGCATCAGTTGAAGCTCTGGAAACACGAATTGGAACGATCCAAATTAACGAATTGAAACGGCGAATCAAACCCTAAATTCGCGAATTGATAGCGAATTGGGTCGTATACGAATTCCGTACCATACGAAACGTACCAATTCAAAATTCGTGCTATTTTGGGCGAATTCTGTGACTATGGTTAAAACCTATAAAACAGACTCAAAAAGTAATTTACCCTTTATTTTATTAATATACAACACCTTAATACTTTTTGTGTCCTAGGTTACATTTCTAATATCACTATCTTTTACATGGCCACTCACTCTCTGTTGGATTAGGTTAAACTGGGAGCTGTGTGTGTGTATAGGGACCCAGATGGGAAAAAACAGTCAATTCATCAGTCAACATCCGATCGAAAACAGGGTAATCTGTTTTGGGCATCCGAGCAGCCGGTTTCGTTGGAATCCACGTCAGTGCCGCCTTGAAACGCTGTGTTGACTACGTTTTATGGTTAGACAATTGTAACAATTATTACGATCCTACCCACAAAAGGGCGACAACATTTGTTGGAAAAAATGGGATTTTCATTGTGGAAGGGGACATAAACGACACCGTTTTGCTGACCAAACTCTTTGAGGTAATACATTTTACCCATGAGATGCATTTAGCTGCTCAAGCTGATGTTAGATACGCAATGCAGAATCCAAAATCATATATTCATAGTAACATTGCTGGTTTTGTTAATGTTCTTGAAGTATGCAAAAATGCAAATCCACAGCCTGCAATTGTTTGGGCATCTTCTAGTTTACTCATGCGAATATTAGTTTAGAATTTTTAATTTAGGGAATATTTCGCCTGTGCCGGTTTCGGATCTTGTTAGTATTTTGGAGAAGTTGTTGAAAGTGAAAGCGAAACGACGTGTGATGAAGTTTCCTAGAAATGGTGATGTCCCGTTTACTCATGCGAATATTAGTTTGGCGCAACGGGAGTTTGGGTATAAACCAACGACGGATCTTCAAACCGGGTTGAAGAAGTTTGTTAGATGGTATGAGAAGTATTATGGTTCGGGTAAGAAGAGTGATCATTGAGGCAAAAAGTGGTAAACTTGTTCTTGAATTCTTATTCGGTTTGATATATTCGCCTGATTGATTTGTTAATCCTGCACTTTATGGAAACAAGTTATCTTGTTTTCACCGTTGGTTGTTGCATCAAGTAAGGAGGAAAGAGGGATCTCACACAATGAACAAGTTTTTGTGGTCCATCGTGGTCTTCATTTGAGAACTTTGCGTTCTTGTTAACTAGCGCAAATGTAATTTATTGTAGTAGTATTATTGTTGGATTCGCAACTAATAGAGCAAAATTCATTTGGTTGGACTTTTGCATCATTTCATGATATCACTGTTTTATGCACAAGGTATTAATGAAAATTGAATGTTTCATAATACAATAAAAAATTACAGGCGATTTCCTAGCTAACACTCAAGCTATGAAGAGGGTTACTTGCAGATTTCCTCTAAAATATGCAAACATATGTTCACACTCCGAATTCACACTTAACTGCTTGACCCAAGAAGCTATGAGATTTACATAAGTGATAATTACATGTAACATCTTCTTAACCGACTGTCTTAATCCGACGATAGACTGACATGTGGCATCTCTTGTTCCTCAACGAGAAATCTTTATCAATCTTCACCAGATTGGTGGGAAGTTCCTTTTATCAATCTTCATTGTTTCATCGCCATCAGAGGCAAGTTCCACTCATTCTTCCTCAGTTATAAGTTACCATCAGAGGTAACTTAGCCCATGAGCGACCAGACGCAAGCTCTAGGGGTTCCTTCAGTGGCATGTCTTCTTCATTAGCAACAAAACCTTTTTAGTGGCAAGTCTTCTTCATTGTGAACCTCTTGTCAATAATAAGGCTCCCTCCAAGTTAACAGCCTAAATAAACGTATAATTATTTAATTCAAGATCCATACGTTTTTACAAACCAACGAAAATAACTAAAATCAGGGAAAACCTTGAGTTCAAAATCGGAGCTCTAGATGGCGAAATTGGGTCCCGTGAGTCGGGTTTTGTCTATTGCATTTGACCAAGCGCGTGGCTCGTTGAGCCGTATAACTCCACATGTGATGAAAGTTATGCCTTTTTCAGTTTTAACTTTTAAACCATTTTCTAGCTCACTTCTGTGTGTCAGTTAAAATCTGCATGAAGATACTGAATCTTTTCTAGGCTTTCTTCACTCGTACTATTTGCAAATTCTTCAACATCTGTGACTTTGGATGTGTGTTGTTGATATGTAGAAACCTTGGTAGGATGTCTTCTTTCTTCAACTCTAGTCAAGGGTCAAACAACAAACTTTGACATTAGTGGCCAAACCATTGTTTTGAAAATTAATTTTAACAAGAATATAACCAAAACACATAACACCTTCTAAACACTTTTAAAAGAAAGACTACTATAAAAATTAGTATATTTTTTTATAATCGTAGTTAAAACATTAACTAGAGATGAGGTTAAAAGAAATTAAAGTGTTTGCATGTCAGTCCAACAATCCAACCTGACCCGACCCATTTCAACCCTTACTAATACGTTAACCATTTTTCTTAACCCATACCTCTTTCGACTTGTTACGCAATCCACCCATAATAAAAACCAGGTTGACTGAAAGGAACTTACAGTGCTAAAATCTCTCTGTTCTCACATTTGTCCCAGTCAACTCAACTGTGAATGTTCCATCACCTTGAAGAACCTTTAGGATGTAATGGTTATATGTCCCTGCAACATTTATTTGTAATGTATAAGATATTCGGCTGTCCTACTAAATTGAAACTTCTGATCTAAGATAAAGAGGAAAATGTTTTCAACGTTGACATCATTAAAATTCAATTTTAGGTTTTGAGCAACAAAAACCTAGTCCAACAAAAACACGCACAAGACAAGCTAGTTTATCATATGGAAATCTGAGGGTATTTAATTAACAAGTACCTGAAGTCTATTTGGATTTTGGGGATATGAGAGATGAGGGGCCAGTAGTGGGAGCCTCTTCCTTCACACCTTTCTTTCAATTTTGGGCATCCAACAATACTTAAACTCAAAAGTGAAGGTAAAAGCGTCTCTGGTAGATCGTTCACCTTTGGACATCTGCTAATTCTGAGATGTTGAAGAGATGTGAGGTGTTGGAGTCCCATTGAAAGTGATTCCAGTATATCATATTGGAATATTACCAAAGTCGTAAGAGAAGAAGGGAAAAGGGGGGACAAGTGACTAAAATTCCTCACATCAGGTTCATCAAATAATCTTAGGTCAACAAGGGAAGCTGGGAAATTCTGATAGCCCCGTTCTGAGATGGGCTTTTTCAACCCCCCTACTTCAAGGAGACACAAATTGGGAGGCCAAAGCCCACGAGGAAAGGAAGCATCAATCATTGGACACTCACTGATACACATATGTTTTAACATGGTGAGATTGGATAGCTGAAGGTCAGGAAATGACTCCAGATTTTTACAATTCCATATGCTCCAACTGATTAGATTTGGTAGCTGCAGGTCACCAAATGCCTTCATGTTTTTGCATCTTTTGATAGTCAGGTTTGTGAGATTTGGAAGCTGGAGGTTAGGAAATGACTCTATGCTTTCACAACCTGATATAAACAACCTGGTGAGGTTTGATAGCTGAAGATCAGAAAATGACTCTATGCTTTTACAACCATATATATACAACGAGGTGAGATTTGATAGCTGATGAAGTTCAGAAAATAACTCCATGTTTTGACATTCAATTATTGTCAAAGAGGTGAGGTGAGTGGAGTTACTCAATTGATTTATTGATTTTAGATTTTCACAGCTATCTATAGTAAGTGACTTGAGATTCTGCCCTCCTCCACCTGTTGTTGTTGCTCTTGGGAAGGAGACATGTCTAACTGAACTACACCCACTGATAACGAAACTCTCAATGCTATTTGGACAACACAAAAGCTCCATACTTTCACATGACTGTATATCCAACATCCTAAGAGATGATAGGAGGTTAGCCCCATTGTTATCCTCATCCTCCTCTTTCTCTCCTAAACTCACCAAATTTTTACATTTCCATACCTTCAGTTCCCTTAAATTTGTAAGAACTTTACTTGCCTCTGCCTCTGATTCCCACAGGTATCTTATTTCATCACAATTCATGATTTTTACTGTTTCCATCACCCCAAAATTCTCTATAACACCTCTCCACACCTCATCCGTAAGCCCTAAAATAGATCCGATTTCTATCTCTGTGGTTGATGAAGCTGCTCGAACCAGACTTCTCAGCACACTTTCACAACATTGATATATTCTTAAAACTCTTAGTGAAGGTAATGCTTCAAGTGAGACATCAATCAAATTGGGACAGTTTATTATTTGAAGTTCTCTAAGGCATGGAAACATTGCCTCGCTATTGGTTGACCATACCTCCCAACTCGACATATCTTCAAACCTTAGAATTTCAAGTGAAGGTAGTCGCCCAAGTGGCGGTAGAGATGTACATTTTCTACAAGCGCGTAGCGACACATGAACCAATATATTAAAAGACGGATCCCCAACCCAGTTTGGAAACTCCATTCCCTTGTAACACTCAACCTCAAGCATTTTCAACTTATCACTGCGGGGCTTTAGCTCATTGAGAACTTCCTTCTCAAGTGTTTCACTTGCAGACCCATCATCCCATTTCAACTCTAACTTGTTAATCCCTTTGAAAGATAAGTTCGCCTCTCGTGCATGCATTGAGCTCTGCACTTTGTTCAACCCCTCAATGGAAATTTCCCCATTGAGATCCTTCAACCCCTTAAGCTCGGTTATTGCAAAGCCATTGTTTCCTCCGATGATAATCCTAGTGAGGGTCTGTAGGCATTTCAACTCACCAATTCCGAAGGGTAGGTTCTTCAGAAGTGGAGTATATCTAATGTCAAAATGCCTCAATTTTTTTAGCTTTAGAAAGCTTTCAGGCAACTTGGTCAAACTCTTACACCCAAAAACTATCAATGTCTTTAAATTATAAAGATTGCCAACATTCTCAGGCAACTCTTTTATATTTGTATGAGATAGATTAAGATACCGCAAGTGCTTCAAAGTACCAATGGAATTTGGTACCTCACTTATACTAAAACGACTCAAAAAAAGAACCCTTAATAACGGTAGCTCAGGAAGTAAGTCAACCAAAATCTTGCTGGATAAGTAAAAATTCTTCCAGCCTTGATCTACCCCAACATATACCGCTAACAATGTTCTCAAACTTCTGGCCTTTTCAAATGCCCCGAACTTCTGGAAAGCTACATACTCCTCACGAATAAATGACATATGTCGGTACTTGGCTAAAGCTTCCTCCATCATCTCCATCTGATTATCAAACCTTAAAAAATATTCTCCAGCAACAAATGTGGCCAGGTCGTTCATGAGATCATGCATCACAAAAAAGGGTTCACCACTAGGTGCACGTTGGAAAAAGGACCTCGATAGCAATTTCTCAAAACATTCATGGCCCAAGCATTCTGGTGATTTGTTTGCAACTGACTCATTCAGATGCCCTTCAGCCACCCATAATAATACCAACTCCTCTTTTTCAAACAAAGAGTCCTTAGGGAACAAAGAGCAATAAGCAAACAATCGCTTCAAATCGGCAGAAAGATCATGGTAACTTAGCCTAAGGGCTGGGACAATTTCATCAGCACTTTCTAAATTCCATATCTCACTGTTCAACACATCATTCCATTCTTCTTCGGTTTTTGCTCTCATTAACCTTCCAATTGCCTTTAAAGCTAAAGGCAAACCACCACATTTTTTTACAATACCTTCAGCTTGTGGTTTAAGTGTTGCATGTGAGTCAAAGTTATCCACATCCAATGCATGTAGAGCTAATAAAGACAAAGCATCTTCATGCGACAAACGCTCGAGATGGTCTAGATGATTAAAACCCATCTTTTTGAGCAGTTGCTGCTTGCGAGTTGTCATAATTACCCGACTTCCGGTAGCACCAGAATGAAATGGACGCACTAGGTTTTCCCAGTCGTCATAGTTTTCATTCCACACATCATCGAGCACTACTAGAAATCGTTTGCCGTCAAGTTTCTCTTTAAGAGCAATTTGAAGCTGATTTGTATCTGTAAATTGTTTGTTTTCTTTAGCCACAGATTGATAGATGGTTTGACTTATTTTAAATATATCAAACTCATCGGATACGCAAACCCATGCCATGAGTTCAAAGTGATCCCTCACTCGCGTATCGTTGTACAAAATTCTAGCAAGAGTGGTTTTCCCTACCCCACCCATACCAATGATGGGTACGATGATGAAGTTTTGTTTAGATGGCTCATCCTGCAACAACTTGTTGATCAGCTTCTCTCTCTCACCTTCTCGCCCAACAACATCAGATTCTAGCAAAGATGTTTCGTTTCTTCTACTAGTACCTTTTGGCTTTTCATCTTTCACAATCAAACCCAGATCAGACTTTTGTTTTTCTAGATGTTGTAACTGCGTGTTAATACTATCTAACTTGGGAGACAACCTATGGCTTAGTGAGAAATTTGTGCAGCAAGCTGGGATGAGCTTTCTTACCATGCTGGTGCTTGCTTCTGATTCCAGTGTCAGCTCACGATGCATAGCTTCTGTAGCCACATCATCAAGTACGTCATCGATATCGTAAGCCAAATGTTGGAGACTATTGAGCCATAGTCTGACAGATTCATGAGTTGTTTCCTTGTGAGAAGCGTCATTCAGCAGAGCTTGGATCTGGGTCAACGTGATCCCCAATTGCTTGAGCTCCGAGTAAATGTTCTGAGAGCGAGCATATTTCTTGAAGGCTTCATCGGCTAGCTTCTCAAAAATGACTTTGACGAGGGCAGCAGCAGCAGCTTCAGCCATTGTTGACAGACAGTGAAAATGAAAAACGAGAATATTTGGTATGTGTGATATTGATAGAATGACAAGAGTGTAGATACTGATAGAACTCACAGCTGCTTATAGTGATTGTATCGATGTTCTTGCTTAGCTAGTGGACATTTTTTAACAATTCTTTTGTAAGGTATAGGTGTCAGCCACATGACAACCTCTTGGTTAGTACGTTTTATAATACTTAATGGAATAAAAGTAATGTCAAGTTGCCAACGGTTACTTTACATGCACATTCTTTCCCGTGTATTGTGGCTGTATTTATGGTCATCGATTTATGAATGAATATGTTAATATGCTTCTGTTTGTTGAAGACTGTGCTTTTATTTTTGCAACTTAATCCAGGTTACCTCTCTCTCATTCCTTTTACACAAATCTTTAAGTTCATCCAATTTCTAATTCTTATGCATATATGAATGTCTCGATATGTGTTCTAAACTCCTTCCTGATTTACACCCTAATTTGTTGTAAATTTGCCCAAACTAATGTAAACTGGTAAGTCTCCGACTGGTTGCTGCATACTGGTTTAGGTAATTATTATTGCGGTGTTTAGCATGTGTGATACTGATAGCTAATGACAGGGGTGTAGATATTGAGAAAATTCACAGCTGTTTATACTGATTTTATATATTCTTGGTCCTCTTGGTCAGCATATTTTAACACTTCTTTTGTTTAGGAGTAGGTAATGTGTAGGTATTATATATAGCAACCACTTGGTTAGTACTTTTTATTATATTTTATGGATTATAAATTTATAATTAATGTCAAGTTGCCTATTGTTAAAATGAACTGTTTTATTGCTGTGTCACACCCATAGCCCTATTAAAGAAATTGTTTTATTGAGCTGGAATGACAATAGACTAATATCAAGTTTGCATAATTGGCAAACTTGACCCTTCAACTTTGTTTTAGTTTTCATTCAATGTTTTAATACTATTTACTGTGAATCAAAAGGCTAAATGCCTTTCATTTTTAACATGATTTAGTGTAAACGAACACACAATTGCATAGTTATACCACCCCCTTGATACATGTTCCCAGTTGAGCCACCTAAATAACTTTTTTGATGATTAATTCAGTGAAATGAAAGAAGTTAGAGGAGCTTTGTAACTCCAAAATCTAAAATCATTGTCCCCTTTCCGCCTCAAATCATCTTATTATTTTTATAAGATGTATAATTTTATATTTTTCTAATTCCGCCTCGGGCTTACGCCTCGGTTCGCCTCGAGGCTTGCCTCGTGAGGTGAAGGGAAAACGTCTCGAAACTCGTTTCCGTTTTTTTAAACTTGATTATAGAACAAGTAAAAGGGAATAAAAACACCAAAATCCAGTTAGAGCACAAAACAACAACCAGACGGAAACCAATCAAGTTCCCGCCTGCCATGACATGCAGGATTAATAGCACTAGTTTATATAAAATGACCACCCAAGATGTTACATGTTTCAAATAAAGGGGCAACTATACACTTAGAAAAATGGCATAATATGAACTAACTCTTACCTTTTCACAGTTTCAACCACATTTTGTAAGTTGGCTTGGAAGTACTGGAGTACAGCTTGCAGATTCGTTTGTAGAAAATAAGTTTAACTGCTTCATTGAATGTTCGTTGTACTCTGCTATTTAGCTTTGTATTAATCTCTGCAAATTTTAACATAATATCTGAGTTACGTTATAAATACCTAAAAGCAAAGGGATTAAACAAACTGAAATCCGATTAAGGCACGTTTGCCAAAACTTTCAAAGTGAAAATCAAATCAAATCAAATTGTATAATCACCAAGTTGAAAAGTTGTGCTTTTAATCTAAAAAACAATCTCCAAAAAGATTCAGTTCATAAAGCTGCAAAAAAGGATAATAAAATTGGCATCCAGTTAGGGAATGTGTTCTAAAGCATTCAAAGCTAAAACTAGAGGAGGCAATCTTGACCCAAAGCCTTCCAAGTGGGTTAGTTTAGGTTACTTTTAAAATTATATGGGTTGGTATGGGTAAGATATTTTAACTAAATGGGTCACAATGGGTCACTTGAAATTCCATCTTGTTATTTTCGGGTCAAAGCGGGTCGACAACATTAAAGAAATGGGTTGATGTGGGTTAGTGTCTTAAAGAAACGGGGCAGGTTTCGTACCGTTTCGACCCGTACCATTTCGACACGAACCGTTTCGACGCGAACCTTTAAGAATTGAACCATTTCGACCCGTACCGTTTCGACCCATATCGTTTCGACCAGTACCGTTTCGAATCGAACCATTTCGACCTGTACCGTTTCGACTAGTACCGTTTCGAATCGAACCGTTTAGATGCGAACCGTTTCGCCGCGAACCGTTTCAACCCGTACCTTTTCGACCAGTACCGTTTGGGTGTCCCACTTGGAAGGCTTTGGGAATTTTATTCTTACAGAACACCCTTTGGGTGACTTCCAGAAAAATTGACCAAATTTTAGAAATTGCAAACGCAATGGAATTGGATTTTCAGAATCAGGAAGAGGAAAAGATCGGATTTTCTTGCTGATATGTATAATCTATTACCAACAGTTACGTTTATACTTAGTTATCTCACAGAAACTTACCACTAATACATGCAGACCTGCTTTAAGGTTAACAGAGATGGTGATGCATTAAGGCTGTATTTTTTTGGACAAAGTAGGTACATTATTCGAAGGTTACCAACCCAGACCCGTTTTAACCCGACAAAATTGCCCCTTGGAATGAAAAAGGAATAATCTTTTAGCTAGTTGGATGAAGATTTTCAGGTTACTGTTGTTCTTAAGGTTGACATTGATCTGGAACAACAAAAGGTGACTGTGAAGGGTAATGTACAGCCAGATGCGGTTCTGCAGACGGTTTCCAAAACCGGGAAGAAAACCGAGTTGTGGCCAGCTGAAGGTGCATCGGCTACTGCTTAATATATGTGTTTTAAATGGTTTTTGAACTTGGTATTGTAACTGTAAATCTAGAACTATCAGACGACTGTAACATAATGTGTAAATTATTTTGTATTTTTTCGTATCTCAATCAGCACATTGCTTGTTACTAGCATTTGGTATTTTGCACTTGAATAAATGCAAAACATAATTGTTGTGTTGTGAAAAAAAAAAAAAACATTTTTTAACCGACCCGACCCGAAACCCGTTCCGACCCGAACCCGTTCCAACCCGAACCCGTTCCAACCCGAACCCGTTTTGACCCGAACCAAAACAGCCCTTTTTTTAATTGACCCGTTTTGACCCGAACCCGTTTCGACCCGAACCTGTTTTGACACATGACCCGACCCGACCCATTTGCCAGGTCTAGCTAAAACCATATGAACTAATAAAACGTGTTAAAAATCAAATGAATAAACAGGTAACAATCCCTATCTGAACATTGATATCCAATTATAGCACACGCCTTGCATCATATTCAAAAACTTGTATCGTGGATGCAAAGAATGAGTTGGATGTGAATACTCCAACGAAAGACTAGTAGATTATGTAACAAGTTCATACATGACAAGAGGTGTTACAAGTTCCTTTTTTGGTCCCACTCTCAAGTAGTAGTCAAGGATTATTAGAAACCACTATACTCTCATTCCTCATTCAGTCCAATAAGGAATTCAAGAAAAACAAAATAAGTAATTATTAGAAAAAGCGCAATAAATCCTCAAATTCTAGATGAAGAAGTAAATAATATAAGGATCCCAACAAATCTAATTTTCCTGCAAGGTGATTTATTTGAAAAGGAGATGAATATATACCATGAAAGGAAGTTCAAAAAGAGGCATTAAATGTATCACATATTTTTCCAAATAAACCATTTGTCATGCCGTAAAATTTGCTACCTGGATGAAAACAAAACAAAATATTTAATTTATGCATACTGAAAGAGTCAAGAGTGTATTTAGTAAACAAGTACCAGTAGTAGTCTCTTGTGTTGATGCAGGGGATATGAGAGATGATGGGCCTGCAGACTATAGTGGGAGCCTCTTCCATTACACCTTTCTTCAAGATTTCGGGTTTCCATCCATACTTGGACGGTCTATGATAAAAAGACATTTTAACAAGATGAGATTCTACAGCTCAAGGTTGTTGGTTATCACAGATGCAATTAACTGAATTGAAAGAATAAGAACAAAATTAACAAATGAATTTTACACAAACTAAATTTCTGATTACTGAATGATGTTTGACAATCGTTCCCTACGTATACATATTGAACCAACGTGAAACAATCGACGCAGCCACGCGACCTATCCGCTGGTGCTGGCAAAATTGAAACTAATTGATGTCATTATGCGTCTGATGCGATGTATTTTCAGTGACCTAATTCTTTCTTTCTGCACAAGCTAAGGTACCCTTGTAAACCACGTATCTTGAAATCAAAAATGTAATCTTCAATTTATCTTTGAGGACCAAAAGGGTGGGTGTGTTTTGTATCACCAATCGGAAATATATCCAGTCAGTTTCCACTTCATTTTATTGCCCCAATAAAACTTTTCATAGGAATTTGGTGTGTAAGAAAATTGAAAAGTGGGATGCAGTAATTTGTTCATGGTGCTTTGATTTTGTTAATTGTGTTGATGAATTTTGTTTTTTTAGAATTATGATTTTTTATGTTGCAGCTCATCTTTTGGGTATGATCTGAATTTATGTAAAAATTTTGAATATATGCTGTTAATTTTGAATTCATGTAGCTGCAGAAAGTAAAGTGTGTTATTTTTGACTTTATAAGTCAGCTGATGCAAATTTGTAACTTTTTTATGGCCTGACCTGAACCTATTTTTTAACCCATCTTCACCCAAACCCATCCTGACCTAAACCCATTCTAACCAATACCCATTCTGACCTTTTTTTATCAGCCCATCCTGACCCAAACCCATTCTAACCCAAACCCATTCTGACCCGGCAACCAACCCAATCTAACCCGCCCATTTTGCCACCTCTATCTGTCACAAACTGATCAGATATATAGGGGCATATAGCTTTAACTTTATTTGACATCACTGAGATAGTTGCTTTACCACTTAAAGTAAACCACGGGAGAACCAATTGACTTCTCAAACATGGAGTAACCTATCTTACTATTCGTTTATTCTATTTTTGGTTCATAAACACTCTATTCGTGAAACGGGTCTTATAACGAGCATCTATATTCCATCATCTTAATAGCAAAAACAATAATGTTGATGAAGATTGTTGTTTACTGTAATGTGCATTTCTTTTACCATTTATTTCACAGCCTCTAAATAAGAAAAAATAAAAATGGTTCGTGATACTACCCCCAATTTGGACTTCCTAGGTTCAAAACAGAGACACAAGTCCATATATACATATAAATCGAACCAATAAACTGGTTAGTACATACATAAACACATACAGATATGTGAAAAAAAGACCATGAAGCTGCAATTTGAATTACAAATTCATGTAAAAAAGAAACAGGCATTCTACTTATAATTCTAATAAGTTATTTTGAATCCAAGTAACCAGTAACACAGTAGTATCAAATAAGCATTGTATAGTCTCTATAAATAGCTAAAATCATAAAGTAAAACAAGTTACACTTAATGAGAAGAATACATAATTACATTCAATTAAGTTAGGTTAAGCAAAATCACACCGAATCGGTGTAAATCAGAGTTGAGGTGAGAGTGGTGGTGGCGAAGTGAATGGAAACTGTAATTACACGTGCGTCTCTCCAGTGGCGGAGCTGGAACAAAAGTTCAAGAGGGGCCGAAAGCTTGGTTTTAAAAAGCGAGAGGCGCACAAAAGCGACGAGGTCTAAAACCGAGGCGCAAAGCGCGAAGCGCAAAAGCAGCGGGCTTTTCGTACCCGAGGCGCAAGCTAATTATATATATATTTTTATATATTTCCCAAAGGTTTCTAGTATCATTTACCTAAAATCGTGACACAAGTAACCTCTATATATGCTTTAATATTTAAATAACCCATAAAACTCCATAAAAAGCAAAGAAAAGGAAAAAAACTAACGAAGTTATATGTACAATCAATAAAACTCCATAAAAAGCAAAGAAAAGGAAAAAAACTAAGTTAGACAAAGTTTTGGGCTAGAAATTTAAAATAGTATAACATTAAGGATGAAAATTGTAATTTTGTGAAAACAAAAGATAAAAAGTAAAAAGGATGTAAACCCTAAAAAATTTCAGCCGTCACTCTCTATTTCATGTCTAGCTATCACTCTTACATCTCCTTCTCTCAAAAGCACTTCAAATCGTTAATTCTGGCAATATTTCATCTCCATTTTTATGAATATCAGGTGTTTCATCTTCATAAGTATGGTTGTTTCTACATAGAATGTGTAATTTTCGTATAAGGTCCTTAAAGCGCACACTTCAGTGCCTCATCGCCTTACAAAAAAAGCGCTGAAGCGCACCGCTTCTTGGGTTTCCTCTAGGCGCTAAGCAAAAAAGCGAGGGACCCTGAGCCTTGATGAGCCTCGCGCCTAGGCGCGCTTTTTAAAACCAAGGCCGAAAGTCATGGGACCCAAAACTTTTTTTTCCTATCGCTATCTTTCGGGTTATTGTTCGGGTTGGCGATTCAGTTCGGGTCGGGTCAAACAATAATAACTCAAAATATCTAATTATTCGTCATTTATTCCCCAAATCCCCAATTCCACCGTTATAAACCCTAATTTTGGAATCTTTAAACAATAATCACAATAGATGAAATGCATAGGTTAATCTCATTTTATATGATACAATTGAGGTCTGAAAAGCTACGAATACCCAAAAATTCGATTCAATATGCATCCCTCAACAACCCTACTTCACAACCTACCTTCAAGAAGTCAACAATGGTGAATGAGAAGGTTAAACAAAGAATTACCTAATGAAGAAGTCGTGATTACATGCCTCGTTTATCCTCTTTCCATTTCGCGTGACGAACAACAACAGCAACAGAACCCACTATTTTCCTTGTTGATGCGTGGAATAGCAGGAGACGTGGCGCCCTTCAATTTTTTTTTTTTTTTAAACAAGTTTGAATTTTGACAAGAAACCACCCTCAAGTTTCATTTATTTAAAAACAAGTTTTAAATTACATTAAAAGCCCTTACAAGTTTAAAAATTTACCATTCTTCTATGACATCGACACATCGTTTCGGTTTGATGGGAAGTATTATTTGCGGTGGTGGAATGTGTTGAGTTGGAAGTTTGAAGAGTTAGTTGGATTAGGTTTTTTGTATGTCGGAATGCAATTTTTTATAATAAATTTTAGGGTTTTTTTTTCGGATCAAAATAATCAGATTTGATATGCATATAACTAAAAATTTATTGTGATAACCTGATTTATTTTAATAATCCAAAAAAAAGAGCAAATATAAAAAAGCATAAATAATAATTGAAAACGAAAGTAAGGGTCTGTTTGTTTACCTTTTAATGATACTCTTAATGGTTCAGACCTCTTACTGGTTTAGACTGTTTGTTTCACGAGTAGATGTTTGAATGGTTCAGACATTTGTCTCTGAAGGTTAAGATTTATACAGAGTCTGAATGGTTAAGACATCTAATCTGAATTAGTCTGAATGGTTAAGACATCTAATCTGAATTAGTCAGACATTTGTCTCTGAACGGTTAAGCATTATACAGGCTCTTGATGGTTCAGACCTCTTACTGATTCAGCACTTAAGGGTTCAGACATCTTACTGGTTTAACACTTAACCATTCAGATGTTGCCAAACAACCCCTAACCCTTATTATCAGTTTTAAGAGTCAGATAATAACTCATCTACGAAAGGGCTTGTAGCCAACGGCATCAAGGTATTGCATTGATGTCACACTCCCAAAAATGGTGAAGGACGTTTAGTCTCATTTGAGACAAGTGGTGTAGATCTTAGAAGTAGTTTTTTGGCATTTAAAAAAAGATAATAGCTCACCTGACTTATACCTATTTAACTATTCATTTTAGTTTTTTTTAATGCTCCATATCATCAACCACTTGGTTTTTTTTTTTTGTTCGACTTTCTATGTCGTCATTTATGTTGATGTGGTATTCCACATCATCAAACACTTGGTAAGTGCCTATGGAGGAATGACCCGGCCCGGTCATTTCGGGTCGGATAACCATCATTAAATACGGAATAATAATAATAAAGATACGGATGATATTCCCATGCAAATATAAGGACGGTGCAATCTCCGAAAAGTTAGGAGATGCGGCTAACCGACTCTCAGACTTAAGGGGAAACCCTAATTTGCCAGAACCTATAAATAGAGGACGGAATCATAAGGTACGATCATGCAATCTCTCTCTGTCCTAAACAATTATTCTCGCATCTACGAATACGTATTCTCATGCCGGAGGGTGGTTACATGAATAACCCCATTCCTGTTACGAGTCCTAACGGTGTTCTGTTTTGCAGAATGACGTTCAGACCATCTACGATTAGATCATCCAACATACTAACGTATAATCAGGTAACGTTTATACATTGGCGCCATCTGTGGGACCTGATACTAAGAATCCATTACCATGATGAATGGTTTGAACATCAGTTCTGCAGTAACTAGCGTCGTTCCGGCACCTACTAGCTAAGAAGGTGCAACTTCAACAAATGTGACTACGACGGTTTCTTCTCCGGCGATCCCGAGGTCCTTGAACAAGGAGTTTGATGCAGAGATGCCGCCAGGGTATGGTAGCGGGTCCGTTAGGGCAACGGTCACTGGTGCGGGATCTTCAACTCAAAGTGTAGGGTTGACTCAGCTTACGACTGCATCCACGACGACGGTTACTCTACTTGTTTCACAAGGGTTAGTCTCAAATACCAGCTTGCTAATGTTTACACCGACCTCAGGTCCAAGGGACTGCTATTATCAACCTGTCTACACATCCGCTGTCGGGACAACGGCTCAAGTTTATCCACCAGCAAGCAACTTTCAGTTTCCACCATTGTATTCAGCGGCTTTGACCGCGACGATTTCCACCCAGCCCCATCAGCCAATAATGATGCCACGGGCTGTACAACATGCTCCCATAACACCCGAAATCAAGCATATGTTCCGCCCTATTATTACATGCCACCTTATAACTACACGCCGCCGTAGATGTATGGGCTAACACCATCCAGCCTCACAATTCAACCCAGCCCAACAGTTCACTAGAAAAAAAAAACTAAATTCTTCACCAACACGACCCAAGTGAGCCCAAGTTTTCACTACTATTAGCAACCCAGCCCAAATCAACTCTTTTTAAAAAATATATATTATGAATACTTTTTTATTCCATTAAAAGTATTTCTTTTTATTTCATAAAAATTAAATTAGTTATTTTAGCTACATAAAAATAAGAGAAAGGAAAAAAGCTAACATTCATCAAATTGTTAATATTTAATTTATATTAAAGTATATGTTTTATAAGGAACTCTATTTTACTTCATTTCAAAATTGATTAATTTCAATTGTATTTTTTATAATAACTAGTAAATTATAACCTTCTAAATTAATTTATTAAGGAATATAAAGCACGAATTATATAAAAAGATGTTAGGGCAATAATATTTCATATATGTATGAATTATTTATAAATTCATTGAATGATTAAAGTCATCTGATCTATTTCTTGAGAAATGAAATAGCTCAAAATACTCGTTCGTGAGAGGGTGCTGAACGCATCTTAAAATTTATACCAAATAGTTCGTAATATTTGGTGTTTTTAGTGTTTGGTTAGAAGAAATTTCAATGTATGCTTATTTAAGGTCAAATTAATGGTAATTAATCAATAACTTATCTAATTTCGATCCTTATAGGAGGCCCTATTTTGAATTTATGACCAAAGTTGTATAGCGGGCTTAGTCCACCTGGAAATGCTCTTAACTGTTAACCCAATACTTTGAAATTGATGTCCCATTCCAAAAGAGCATGTTTATGCTCTTATTTTATGTACGAAAATAAATTGACAATTGACTTGTCCCGTTCCAAAAGAGCAAGTTTATGCTCTCCAAATCTGTCCCAATTATCCCATCCATTTTTCCGTGCTCAACTTCCAACTCAGCACTTTTTTTGTTGGTACACTTTATGTGGACGCGACTCGACTCGGTTCGATTCGGTTCGGGTCGACTCGGTTAGGTCCGGCTCAAGCCCGAAGACACGACATTCCTCCGTCGTGCGCCCCAAAGTTCGACACGCGAAGCACGGAGCGCCGCGAACCAAGACAAGGTGACACATCACCATGACATCATCTCTGTGATGTCATGATGATGTCATTATTTTGATATTACAAATTCAAATGAGTGAAACAAAGTCTGGGCCGTAACATCAACATATGGGCCGAAGACTTTAGAGTGGGCTTTTGACCTTTCAACTTGGGCTCATTCTACAACTCGACGAAACAGGAAGGTTTAGAATTAATATGTATGTCGACGAAACAGAATGTGTTTCGTCGACTTTAGTGTTTCGTCGTGTCCTTTATGCGTTTCGTCAGTCTGTGTCTGTGTTTTAGTATAAATAGCTCTCATAGTTTCTGTGTGAAACTTGGACGAGAGACGAGAGCTGTGAGACTTTGAGAGAGAGTCTGTAAACATTGTTTGTATATGTTTGTATCGTTCTCATCCCTAATCAATAGATATTGAATCTTTTGGTTACGCGTGTGTTTTACACTGTGTTTGGTTTGCACCGTCACGGGGATTCCGCACCCGTTACCGTGTTTGTGATAAACAAGGATAGGTTTTCGTTATCGATCCTCACCGGAAAAACGAGACCTACAATTGGTATCAGAGCATTGGC
This sequence comes from Helianthus tuberosus, assembly GCA_030545235.1. Lineage (NCBI taxonomy): Eukaryota > Viridiplantae > Streptophyta > Magnoliopsida > Asterales > Asteraceae > Helianthus > Helianthus tuberosus. Next base: position 143,670,972 of record CM060427.1, on the reverse strand, counting down.
TCTTTTCCTTGTTTAAAACCAAACATTGTCGTGTTTGAAACAAGTGTGTTATTGTGTTTTTCAGATTTTTGTTCTTGAAAAACTCTCATTTTCTGGAAAATGAACTCTTAAAATCTGTTGGATGTTGTTTGTTTGCTAAAAGTTTTATCGAAAACCTTGTTTGTTTGAGTGTTTACATATTAACATTTGGTTTTTGTTGAAAGTTTTAGGCAAAATCGTGTTTCGAAAATTTTATCCGGTGATTTTTTGGCCGGAATCATCGTTCTGTTCATCTGAACTTCATAGTGTTCTTCATTTGTTCAAACTATTCTTAAATATATCTGTATGTTTGATCTGTTTCTTGTTTGAATTAAAGTGATTGTGATTATTATATTATTGTGGTTTGAATTTTGTGACATAAAATGATGGTTTGTTGAAAATAGAAAGTCTAGAAACAGCAAAAAGTATGTTGTAAGTTTGAATATTGTGGCTTGTGTCAGGGATAAGATTTGCTTTATTGGTAAAATATCCACACAAACCTGTTTCGTCGACCAGGAACCAATTCAGTTTCGTCGATTGGTCAACAACCATTTGTTTCGTCGGACAATTTAATTCTGTTTCGTCAACATTTGGGCTTCACATACAAGTGGGCTTCACATGTCATTGGGCTTCATCTTTGGCCTGAAGTGTTTCGTCGACATTTAAAAAAAAAATCAGAATCCGTTTCGTCATACACTCATTTCGTCGATTAAAATAAAAAAAAAATAATTAACAATTCATTTGTTGTACAAAGAATTTGTACACTACAAGTGGGTTTTGATTAACAAGGTTGCATGTGCTATCGGTCCAATCAAATTAATTAACAAGGTTTCATAGCAGTTGGGGGTTTTGATTGTTGGGAGCTTTTTAATCAAAGAAAGAAAGAAATCTGTTGGATGTTTTTGTTTTGTATCGAGACAAACATAGAAACAACATTAGGGTTGTTTGACTTTTGATTCTTGAAGGTGTATATCGAAAAGAGAGAGACACAGTAACCTATAATCTGATTTCTTTTGGTGTTGATGAGTGGGGTGTGTAACATTTTTTTGTGAACAAGATCCTAGTTGGGCTGTATCGTGGGCTTTAAAACTTGGGCTCACTAAAAATTGAGGTTTATTTGTCCAATCATATTTTCTATAAGTGGTGGCTAGTGGACAACACAAGAATTCAAATTACAACATTTGTGGAAAATTCTTTTTGGTGCACATAGCTAGATTTAATAAAGGAAAGCTAAACGAATTCCTGCTCCTCAAAACACCGAAATGTATCTTGGAGGAGGTTTTAACCCGTTAGCTAGTTCCAGTTCAGCTCAGCAACCAAAGTTACAAACGGCGTTTGTATCAAATACAAATTCTTTTCCGTTTCCACAATCAGCTCCACCTCCGGTTTTCGATCCGAGTGCCTATCTTCCGCCAGCGCATTTGAGTGCTCAAGCTCAGGCTTATTCTAGACCTCAATTTGGAAGTCCTTTTATTCCTTTTACACCTCAAGTTACCACTACTCAACCTCAGTTCGATCCGAGTGCCTATATTCCTAAACCATCTCAAGCTCAACCTCAACAAGGCAACCAAAATCCTTTCATAAATCAAACAAGTACATCCACGTCCATCTCAAATAAAGCCGATGACTCCTGGTCTGTACAATTTGGAAGTGGAGATCAAGGAGGAACTGTGTTTTATGCTGAAATTGTCAAAAATGTCAATGATGGTGAATCTTCAGGAAATGATAACAACTCAGGATATAGTGGCAGTACTGATGAAGATGGTTCAGGTGTAAGTGGTTACAGTTTGTCGAATGATGCTAAGGAGAAATCTGACTTGATCAAGAAAGCTGCTGCTGATTCAAAAGAAATGGAGAAGTTCCTATCTGAAGATGGATCTTTCTCTTGCCAGACTGACATTCCGAATAATGTCACAGCTTCTACAAGTCAGGTAAAATCCGAAACTCCTAGCATATGTAGTTATTGTGCTGATTTGAAACATGAATGTGCTAATGCTAAACATGCTTTTGAAGAACTAAAACATGAATGTGCTAATGCTAAACATGCTTTTGAAGAATTAAAACATGAATGTGCTGAATTGAAACGTGAATCTGAAACGGTTCATAGTCACAATCAGAGTTTGGTTATTGAACTGTCAAAGTGCAAAGAGGCAAATATGGCTCTAGTTAGAAACGAAAAGGATTTTAAATCTATAATTGAAACCTTAAAGAAAAGTGTTTCCGAAGTGACCAAAACTGTTTATCATAAACAAGTTAGCATTAACGATTACATTAACATCGTTGAGGAAACCAAAAAGGAACTAGCCATTGCCAAATGCGAGCATGATGCTATCAAGCAAAAATTGGAGAGTTATTCTAACTCCCGATTTGTGCTTGATCACATCATTGACGTTCAACAACTAAAGGGTAATGTTAAAGGTGTTGGGTATAAGTCGTGTCCACCTCCTTTGAGACACAACTATACCAGAATGCCCGATGAGGAAGAAATGCCGCGTTTTGAGCCAACTGTACCTCTTGATTATGAGGAAGTTACAACTGGCTTAGGGTTCAAAACGGACAATTCATTGGAGGGCTCATCTGATAGCAAGGAAAAGTCATCATGTGCTTCAAATCAAAGTCCTCCAACCGTTGAGGACTATGATTCGTCAGATGATGAACCAGATGTGAGTGATGAGGATAAATCTCTTGAGAAGAACAAAGGAGTAGAAGTGCCTTTTAAGAATCACATTCTGTGTGATCCTCCTACTCCTGTTGTGCAATCAACTGGTGCTAAACAAGAGATAGATCCTATCACTGATACAGTGTCTACTGTTAAAAGTGATAACGTGTTGTACACTTTAGTCGGTGATGACAAAATTTATTCAAACACAACTTTTCCAATTAAAAATGTCAATCAATCTTTGATTGATAAAGTGTTTGAAGATACTACCAGCAAGTTTTTGGAAAAGGGAATCCCGAGAGTTTCAGTAACTCAGTGTGATCCGATTCCAAAAGCTGAAGTTAGAAGAAAATTTGTAAATAAAAAATCACCAACGAAGCAACAACCTATCGCTTTTAAGGGTAAACAACAACAACAACGAGCTCCAAAGCCTAAGGCCAAGGTTGAATCAAAAGGAGCTCGTTACAAGAAGAAAACAAAAGACATAAAATTTGTGGCCTCCAAAATAAAGTGGAGACTTTTGAAAATAAGTCAAATACCGATTTTGTTCAAAAAGTCAACATTTTGAAACGTAATAGTGATAACAATTACACCCAACACACAAATGGGTGTGAAGCTAGTACCTCGGGGTCTACAACTTCAACGTCAGGTCGTCGATCAGATTCTCCTAAGTTTATTGAAAGGAGAACTTGTTTCAAATGTGGGAAGTTTGGGCACATCATTAAAGACTGCACAAACTCGCCCAAACCAAATTTTGTTGAAAGAGCCCCCTCTGAACAAGGTCACTCACAACGTCGTCCTGTTTCTCCAAAACATGATAAAATCACTGTTAAAGAACAGGAAACAAAACAACGACGTCAAAATGTGAAGGTGATCGAAAAGGCTTTAAAACCAGAAACTGTTAAAAGGAAATCAATTTTGTCACAACTGTTAAAACCGGAGATTTCTAAATCTGTAAATGATACACAATCTGATAAACGAAAACAAGCTTGGAAACCGAAAACATGTGAGGATTCAAAGGGAGGCTTGCAATTTAAGGACCTTCAAGAAATTGAAATTACATTTCTTGATTCTCAGGGGCAATCCAAGTCTATGAAGGCTTGGGTCCCCCTCTCCATCTAATCTCTGAGTGAGTGTGCAGTATATTCCGGGAGGAACTTTCGATAGTCATAGGATTATTGATAGTGGAATGTTCACGCACAAGATCGGAGACAAAAGATATTGTTGCCTTTGATGGAGAGAAGAAAAAGAAAAGAAGTGAAAGAAATGTCTGATGAAGAGATTGAAGGCTTAGACAAATTGAAAATCATTTCAAAGTTTGATTGTTAAAGGCTTTAATCGGGTCCCCAGGATAGATTCAATCAAAATGTACGCACCTGCAGCACGTCTGAAGTTCAAAATCAACAAGATGAATGTGCAGTGTACATTTCTTCGCAGTGTGATTGAAGAAAATGTGTTTGTTGAACAAACCAACCGGGTGTGCGGATGCCTTGGCGTGGATTGAACAACCGCACACTACTTCTCAAAGAGAAAGACAAAGACCTTCGCTGGTGCAATGTGGAAGACCAGCAGGACCCAAAGGTTTATGATCTTGTTGCTGTGAAGAGATTTCTCAGTAGCTACAAAATCGACTTTGAAGTCCACACCGGGTGGATATCCAGTTTGGGAGAGCACTCAAATTCCTGGCAATGCATGAAGCAGTTGCAGTATACGGTTTTAACTTTCTAGTCTCTCCTATACTTGTCGATATTTATGCTGCTTTATGAATTATTATCCTTTCGTACAACACTCTTTGGCCATACAATGTTGTCATGGTCCACACCGTTTACCGACGTGCCAACTCATTTTTTCCAAAATTCGATAAATCATTTCTGATTAACTTAATTTTGGTAAACGGCATAGAGGTAAAACATGAGTTAACTGACATCGGAAAATCGTTTTTGTAAATACCTTTGTGTTTTTTAAAAAAAATTTATCTTAGTTTGTTGATTTTAGGGGGAGTAAATCAAAATTTGAAAAATTCAAAAACATCGAAAATTTTCAAAACGCAAAAACATTAGAAAAACAAAAATGAGTTTCCTGGCGAGAAAAAGAGAAAATGATAGTAAATCAGTGGTCTGTCGAAACCTCTTCGAACTGAAATGCAAAATGAAAAATGTTAAGCAGCTCTATATAAGATGTATCGGTAGGCTCACAATCATTTTAAAGTGTGCAGGGTGATATAAACCTTAAATCGACTGAAGACCAGGTGGGAACCATTCATTGGCATATGGTCTTATTACCGAAATTTCGTTTGAGAGATTGCCGAGGTTCTGAGATATTCGGTCTTTATGCTGTCTTATCATCTGGGTATCATGGTTGTATCAAACCGTAAAAATAACGGAGACAAAGTCTAGATCTTCCATGATACTATACATACGTGTACATATTGCATTCGACCTCAATAAGTGATCAACAATCACATGTCCAAACAAAATAAGTGATAATATATCACAAATTCTTTGCGGGAGTCAAGTTCGTCTCTCTGCTGTACGAAAGTACTGACCTGTTCACGGACTTGCTCCTGTGCCCTCATGCATCGAAAATCAAGTTCCTCATCAATAAGTGATTCTATCACATAGGGCTTGTTTTCAAATCAAAATAAGTGAGTTTCTCACATTCTTTTATACGGTCAAACGGATGATAAGCAGTATACTCACCGGTAAGATAATCTCTCGTGCATACCTTGATACGGGAATGTGTCGTGAGTGGATGAACACCGACAAGTAAGTATAACTCTTACCGTAAATCATATCTCCTAATTATGATTACATCTGATAAGTTGAGCTTAGGTGGACTACAATACTGATAATTATGGTAAAATACTTATCTAAAGCTTTAAACAGAAATCAGAAACCGTTTTGACAAAGACCGTAAGCTGGTAATGATTCTCTTACCTTGAAACTCGCAAAAAGATTGTTCACTGTACAAATTCTTTATGTTATTGTCTTTCGTTAGTTTAACGTACTTTAATTTGTGTTGTAGTGTAAATTACTTGTTTTAATTAGCCGATGGTTGGTATCGCGAAGTTTTTCTACCGGAAGCCTGAAACCTACTTCATAACACGTCCTTGCATTTGAAAACTCAATCAAAATGGAAATCTGTTAAAATTAAAACAAAATCTGTTCAGTGTGAAAATTTCCATGCCTTAGTGTTTTTGAAATTTGAAGTCGACGAAACAAGATACTATCGACGAAACACACATGGTCAAAGTCAAAGATGTCAACTTGGTCAAACTTATTTTAGTAGTCGACGAAACAGATTCGTTTCGCCGAGGCTACGACGAAACGCAATAGCAATAGCCCATTTCAGTTTCGTCGTGGGCTAAAGTTTCAGGCCCAAGTCAAGCCCAAATTCTTTCCGTTTCGTCAAGCCCATTTCCGATTCGTCGAGATGTCCGTTTCGCCGAAGTGAGGCGGTGTATATAAAGGGTCCCAGAGATCATTTTTTTTCAAAATCAAACTGTTTGGCTTCTTCTTCACTCAAACCCCATACCCTCTGTGTTTCCGACCCCATATCTCTCTAAACCCTTATTTTTCTTTGCAACTTTAACAAAAATCAAAGGTATAAACATGATCCTGTTCTTGTTTTGAACACTTTGTACCGAATGTTTTTGTCCAAAACCCTCGGAGACTCGTATTTCCTAATGATTTCTTTGGTTTAAACTTGAATCTTGTTTGGTATCTTTTCAAATCAGATGGATTTAGGATCAATGTGTTTATATTTGCTTTGATTTGGGTTTGGGTTTGTGTAACAAAAACAGGGGATGTGGGTTTGTTAGTTGTTTAACTTGTTTTGAGTGGATTCGGATAAAAATGATATTTGCTTGTGAATCTAGGATTGTTGTCTGTTTGTTTTGTGTAATATTTGTTTCAAAATGATGATTGTATGTCTATTGTTCATCGGATTAAATCCATACGGGGAAACAGAAAAACCCCCAAAATCGACGAAACTGATAAACCCTAACTGTTCACAAACCCTCTTTTCGACGAATCAGACACGGAGAATCAAAAACGACGAAACAGACACGGCGAATCAAACCAACGGTGAAACAGACTGGTCAATGGTCAACTCCGTTTCGTCGTACATCTTTCTGTTTCGTCGAAGACATTCTGTTTCGTCGTCCATGCCTTAGCAATTTTCTGAGTTTGCTGTTTGTTCACAAAATGTTTATATTTTTGTGATTCAAGTTCATTTCATGTTCAAACTGTTTACATATAAGTTTGATACACTTATTGTGGCATTGTGACTTATTGTGGACATTTGCATGTACAGATGGCACCGAAAGAACGCAAGAAACCGACAAAGAAGGAAAATAAATCTGAAGAGGAGATTATGTCCGAGAAGCGTCATAATCAAATCGCCTATCTGGATCCTGAAGAGAAGCTTGCTGAATTGAAGGATATCACGAAGTGGATAAGGGAGTCACGGATCAATCATGCTGTTACATTCTCGACGCCCGTTTACAAATCCCTTATCAAGGCTTTCTGGGATTCTGCAAGCGTTGTACAATTGGATGGAAAAGAAGTTATTAGGGGTCGTGTGAATGATTTGGATGTCATAGTCTCTCCGGATATCCTGAACGAGGTTCTACAGTTACAAGATCATCCTGATGCTCCAGATTCTATTCCTATCATGTGTACAAGAGGCTGCTTGCTACGAATGAAGTGTAGAGGAGACATCTTAAGCACTCAAATCAACAAAGGTGATCTGCCATTATGCTACAAGTTTTTATCGTACATTCTTATTCAATGTCTTAGCAATAGACGTGCTGGATACGATATGGCTGAAATGATCTAGTCGGTTTTATGGTGGCGTTGGTGCTGAACAAACCGTTTAGCATCTCAAAGTACATCTTCGCTAATATGAAAGAGAATATGATGAGGACGGGAAGTAGAATAACCGGGAACAAGTTCTGGATGTATCCGCGGTTTCTTCAAATGATTATGAATGTTCAACATCCTAGTCTTCCGAAAGCCGACAATGACATTCTGAAGATAGAGGCTATGAATTTCAACTCTTTAAGAATAATCAAGAATCTAGCAGCCAAAAGATACAAAGAAAGCATGCCTCTAAGAAAGTTGTTTGGTGCGCTAGGAAATATTGATTATGTTACTCCAGCAAATGATAAATGGCGTCATGATGACAGCCAATCCGACGATGAAGAGCCGGAGTTGAAGAAAAGAATGGTTGAAAAGTTTGGCCCAGATCCGGTTGATTCTGATGAGTCCGGGAGTGATAGTGATGACAGTGGTGGTGATGGTGACGATGGTGGTGATACAGGTGCCGTTGGTGCATCTAGTGTTGGTGTATCTAGTGCAGGTACAGCTGGTGGTACATCAGCTGGTGGTACATCAGCAGGTGGCGATGACGAGTCTAATTCTGATTCTGATGATTTTCTAATCGAGCCTGGATACGAAGCGTATGTTGATGAACGTGGTGTCAAAAGGTACCGGAGAATTAGACAGGAAGATGATCCTGAATATGTTCCAGAAGAGACTGAATCTGAACGTTCAAAGAAAAGGAAAGCTGAGAAAGACGCTGCACATCAAAAAAAGAAAGCAAGAAGATACTTAGCTACTTCTGCACGGCAATCTGTTCCTCAAGAGCCTGTTCAAGAGCCAGTTCAAGAAAGTCCTGTGGTATCTTCTGCTGTTGAAACTCCAACGGTTACCCCTCAGGCCGTTCCTCAAAGATCTATGGCTGCTGTAATTAGAGCAACCACTTCGCAGCCTCGTTCTGAATGTCAGAGGATCTTCTCAGAGATGTCTCAAGACGAGAAAACCAACTTCCTATTTTCTCAATACGAAGTGGCTGCTGATCGAATTCAGAGGCAAACTGATTTCATTAGAATCACAAAGAATGACCAGATCAGTCAATTGGTGGAAATCAACAATTTGAAATCCACTGTTGGTCAACAACAAACTGTGAGAGAACGACAACAGGCTGAGATTGATTCACTCAAAGCTGAGAATGCTCGTTTGAAGGCTGCTGACGAAGAAAGAGAGAGAAGTAGCACTATACTTCAAACATGGGTTGCTACTATGTGGGATGAACGATGTAAACAACAAGAAGCTATGAAGAAAAAGGATGATGATCCTGAAGATCAAGGGAATCCTGATACTTCTACTACATCAGAACAACCACCAGCAGCTACAACTTCTGCAATCGGATCTTCTCAAGGAACTTCTTCTGGAACAGCTCAACAGGTTGAAGGTACTTCTTCTGTTCCTAGCAGTGCTGATATTGCTTTACAGGTTATTCATCCAGTCACGGGGGAATTACTTGAAGAAGGAGAGATTATAGAGGATCTTTCTCATGAGCAATTGCTTGCTCTACATGATATGAGAGTGATAGATGATGTTGAGATAGATAAAATGCCAACTGAGCCTGAAACAACAAATGTTGAAGATATCGAAGAAATCGTGTTTGAAGGGAACGAGAAGCAGTCTTCATATGTTAGACAAGATGGGACTGAATTCGCGCCGTTCGATGAAGATTGGTTACAAGAGAATGTGGAGATCATAGACGAACATTTAAAGAACCGTGATAGTTTCGAAAATGCAACAGATGCATTCTCTGAATGGCGAAAACAGTTTCTATCCAAGGCTACCAAACCTGTGCCAGAAGTCGCTCAAGTCGACTACTTACAGTTTGAGAAGGCAAAACCGAGTGGCAGAATTCTCTGTTGGATGTTTGTACAGGAAATTCACTGTGTTGCCATAAAAAGGGAATTTGGAATTCAATACTTCCGGTCGTTGCTGAGCATATTATCTTTGCCTTTTTATGATGTGGCAGCATTGACGAAGATAGATCTTATAAATCGCTCAAAATTTGACGGCGCAACTTTATTCGAGCGACTTATAAAGATGAACAAGAAGTCAGGCTGGAAGGATGAATTATACAAGCCACAGTTCCCCATCTATCAACAGATCAAGTTTACTCTCGATCCAGCAACCAACACTGGCAGATACAAGCTTGTTTATCAGCCACCAAGAGTCGTAGATAAAATCCCATTAATGCCGATGCAGCAGGATTTTCTTGAAGATATGGCATTATGGTGCTATGACTCCGACACTCATGAAGCCGTGATTGTGTTTAGAGGTGATCGTGCAAATTACCGGATGTTGGATCCGATGTGGATCGTCAACATGTCCGAGGCTGACATCAACAGATTATATCGTCACAACATTTTCTATGAAGATCAGGGCGCACGTCAAGCTTTGAAATTTTAGCGCGTCGCTTGTTTCTGCTTTTACCGAGGAATTCACGCGGGTAGTTCTTGGTCCGAACAGCATTGATTGAAGATTGGAAGACCGAAGACGAGTAACAGACAAGGGGGTGTTTGTTGGTGCACCTTTTTGTGTCTGTAACTAGTCTTACTTATCGTTGTATTTTGTATTGTCTTTTAAACGTTTATCGAGTATGTATTTGCCGTCGACCAAGTCGGATATCCTCCTATCCGCTTGTGTCTGACTTATTTGTCTCTATTTGGTATGTAATGCTATACGAACAATGCATGTTGCATGAAAGGGTAACATGGTCATTATATTTGTGTTTGTATCAGTTTGCTGCAACTGTCTGTTTGCAGCAAACAGATCAGCTTTGGCAGCCTTCGACGAAACAGATTTGTTTCGTCGAACACCTCTCGACGAAACAGAATGGTGTCAATTGATCTTGTTTCATCGACATCATCGACGAAACAGACTTGATTCGTCGACTGTTGGGCTGCTTCAGGCCCAGTACTTGGCCCAATGTTTGTCTCGTCGATCCACCTTGTGTTTCGTCGAGACTAAAGCCCAGGATACTATATAAACACTTTCTGGTTTCACTCAGAAACCAGATGAGAGCATACCCCTGAAAGTTATTCTGTCAAAACTGTGTGTATCAGTTATTGTTGGTTCTCATCCCGTTTAATCAATAAATTGTGTTTCATTGATTATACCTCTTGTGTTTTACTGTTTTATTAACTGTGTTTGATTTGCACCGTCACGGGGATTCCGCACCCGCGACATTGTTTGTTATAAACAAGGATAGGTTTTCGTTATCGATCCTCAGATATCGGGACCTACATTTTTCTCTCCCGATTCCATACCGTGTGGTTTATAACCATCAGTGATCACACAAATCATCATCAGCAAAGCATATAAATTTGGCATATAATGGAATATTTTCCACCTAACATTTCATCTTAGGCGCTGTTTGTTTTTTTCCAAGAAGAGCTTGCTTACCTTTTATGTCTGCGTTGCGCAGACTGTGAGCAGATTTTTGGGTCTAAAGAATGTTTGTTTTCTCGAAGACCTTTCATTAAAAAAGGTCTGTGTGTCCTCTTTTTGTGCAGATGTGGTTCAAGCGCTTCTTACCTTTTCTCCATCCTTTTTTTGCTAGATATCACAAACATAAAAAAGCCCTAGCTCCTTCTCCATCTCCTCGACCCCAGTCGTCGCCTCCCTCCTCCCTTCTCAACGCCGCCGTCTCTCTCCTCCCTCCTCACCGCCGTCCGCTCCTACCGCCTCCATGCCGCCGTCGCGCCTCCTCTTCCCTCCTCTCCGCCCTGCTGCCACCAACCTGCCACTTCCTTCAGCCGCATTTAACCACAGCCGACAGGTATGTATTTGTTTTTTAAGAATTGTTTTTTTTTGTTTAATGTTATGAATTGTTGGTGTTTATATTCTGATTATAATTGTTGCTTTTGATTATGGTAATAAATTAATTATTGGTGTTTATGTTATGATTTTTGTTGTTTAATGTTAGTTCATAAGTTAATTGTTTTTTTGTTTAATTGTTTTTTTTGCAGAAGTAAAAAAAAACAGTCTTCTTCTTGCAGACTGTTTGGTCCACCTCTTCTGCTACAGATGTATGCAGATGCGGTCCGCGGACTGCAAACGTTTTACCTCTGAAGAAGCAAACAACACCTTCGCAAACAATACTTCTTTGTATTAATTCACCCTTTTTATTACCTTTTTGGGATGTAAAGTTACCCAAAGTTTATTTTTAATGAATAAAACCTTTGGAAAATATTTTATTATAAAAGTTAGACTATCACTGATGTTTTGGTCAAAAATCAGTTTAAGGATAATGTAACCAAATTTTGTTTGTGAGGTAGAGTTCTTATGTGTTGAACAAAAATGTAAATGATTGTAAAGTGTAAACAACAATGAACACCGTTATTTATACGAGGAAAAAGCCCTTGATCTTTTGAAGATCGCCGGCATAAAAAACCTCGGGTGATGGAAACTACCGATCACCAACTATATTGAACAAACAACAAACAATTTGATACAACTTCAGATGATATTGAGCTTGTTACAAGTGAATTCTAGTGTTTTAGTGTTGCTAGAGCAAAGTGTTCGCGAGCAGAGAGTGTTGTGTGTGTATGTCATCTCTATCAAGCTCAAATACTCCCTTATAAATTTAGAAATATCCTAGCCAACTAGCAATACGAAAAATGTGCAAGTCCCACACGTTCGTCCATAACGGCTACTCTTCAACATGCAAGTGCTTATTTGGAGCATATTCACCGAAATTCCAGCATAGACTAAGTCCACGTCGCCAGGTACCTGCGAATAAATATTAGAGAAATAGAGAACAATTGTTAGTTAATATAGGTAATAATAAGGATCCTTGATCCTCAGACTTCCTGCACCATCCTCTAAGGATAAGTGATCCAGGCTAAATCTCAGGATACATGATCCAGATTATTTAAAATCAATGCCCTAACAACTGAAAGAATACTTGTTTGCTTGACATTCTAATTTTTAATATCATTTTTTTCCAGTTTTAGACAAAAAGAGTTCGGGTTGACACAACCCATTCCATTTTGAACCTTTGACACCAATAACTACGAGCAACCATGTTGATTAGTCAAGGCCTGGGTTAAGTCAAAGTCTGAAAAACTGCTAATTATTTGAGTTTGCATACCACTGGAACTGCAGGATAGATGCATCTTTATAAGGCTTTGTCCACTCCTGCTTACAGATCCTTCACATTTGTGACATTGTTTCTATCTCAACATTTTCTTGAATCACAGGATGTTTCCAGAGCACCTAAATGAACCAAGCCTTTCCCAACAATTATGAAGTTTAGTAGTTTCTCTCTCAAGTGTTTTGAATGTGTGTCGTTGATTTGCAGAAACCTTGAGAGAATTTCTTCCTCTTCAACTGCAATTTGAAAAATTCAAGGGTCAAACACAAAAGATAGGAGCAACCATACATATGGGGGAAAATTAATAAAAATGCATAATACCTTCTAACCACTCTAATTATAGAAGTTAGACTACTATTATTAATAGTATGTTTTTTTTTTGTAACCATAGTTAAAACATTAATTAGCAATAAGGTTATAAGAAGATAAGTTTGCACAGTGGTCCAACATTTCAACCTAACCTGCCACATTTCAACCTTACAAAAAAGTTATAACCATTTTCATAACTCATACCTGTTTTGACCCGTTACCCTGTTGGGTTAATCTTGATGTTGCGGGTTTGTTTACGGGTCAAGTTCGGACCAAGTACGGGTCAAGTCGGTTACCGAGTTTACTTGAATGGGTCGGCATGTCATCAGAGCACGTTACGGGTCGATACGGTGATCGGGTCACAGGTACGGATCAAGCAAAGTTAGTCTTGGACCCTTGGTACAAGGTTGCATGAAGTGAATGTGTTGCATGAGCTGCATGGTTGTTCTGCAAGTGGGCTAGAAGATGAACTTTGCAAGTAGTGTAAACATTGGAGTATTAAATGTTGGAGTAATGGCTAGGAAGGAGAAAGTTAGTATTAAATTTTCCATGTTCCTACTTTGGTTATTTATTGCTTTTAACTTCTAGTGCATGTAAGGCTATTTAAAGCCATTTAGTTTACTGAATAAAAGCACCCCTTCATTGAAATATAAGTCTGAAAGTTTCTTCCAGTTCATACATACATATATACGTGAGTGTAGTGTGAAGGTTTGAGGGGCCTGAACCAACAATTGGTATCAGAGCTTGGTGGTGAAGAGCTTGCCGTTTTGAGAGTCGGTGGCGAGAGACGGAGTGCAGTCCTTTGGCTGTAAGGACCGAAGCAGTAAGCATAGAAAGAAAGAGAGCAGCGGGTTTTGGCGGTGATTACCGTCGACAGAAAGAAGAAGAGAAGAGATTCTGTGTGAACCCAACATGGTTCTAAGTGAGCCATGTGGAGAAGAAATCGAGACTTGAAAAGGAGAAGTTCTTAGTGAACTGAATACGGTTCTGAGTGAGCCGGGTGGAGACAATGAAGAAGACGATCTTAGTGATCGAATAAGGGTTCTTTGTGAGCCGTATGAAGAAGAGTTCTGAGTGAACCGATCGGTTCTTAGTGAGCCGGGGAGAAGACGAGGAAGAAGACGATCTGTGTGATCAAACGTACCTGCTCTGTGTGTCGCAGGCGTGAGAAAGGAAGACCAGATCTTTGTGATCAAAAGGATCGAAAACCTTAGTGGTGCTATGTGAATCGATCAAGAAAAAAAAGTAGAATCTAAGTGATTCAAGTATCTGTATGAGAAGTAACTGAGTTCTGTGTGAACAAAGAAAAGAAAAGAAAAAAAGGCGGTGGTGCAATTGATATATTCAGAGACGTGGTTGACTTAAAAAAAAAGAAGTTTTTTTTTAGCTTGAATATACTATGAGATTAGGAGTGTGTCGGATCTACGTGAACCGATAAAGTAAAAGACGAGTCGACTGAGGTGACAAAGCGAGAAGAAGCCATCTTTGTGAAGGCGAACCAGAGCAACGAATCTGTGTGGTTCGAAAGATCAAGAGGTAAGAACCGAGATCGAGACGCGGGGTGACCGATGATGAAACGGTTTAAGACATCAAGATTAAGGGGGTGAATGTTGGGTTAATCTTGATGTTGCGGGTTTGTTTACGGGTCAAGTTCGGACCAAGTACGGGTCAAGTCGGTTACCGAGTTTACTTGAATGGGTCGGCATGTCATCGGAGCACGTTTGCGGGCTAGTTACGGGTCGATACGGTGATCGGGTGGATCAAGCAAAGTTAGTCTTGGACCCTTGGTTCAAGGTTGCATGAAGTGAATGTGTTGCATGAGCTGCATGGTTGTTCTGCAAGTGGGCTAGAAGATGAACTTTGCAAGTAGTGTAAACATTGGAGTATTAAATGTTGGAGTAATGGCTAGGAAGGAGAAAGTTAGTATTAAATTTTCCATGTTCCTACTTTGGTTATTTATTGCTTTTAACTTCTAGTGCATGTAAGGCTATTTAAAGCCATTTAGTTTACTGAATAAAAGCACCCCTTCATTGAAATATAAGTCTGAAAGTTTCTTCCAGTTCATACATACATATATACGTGAGTGTAGTGTGAAGGTTTGAGGGGCCTGAACCAACATACCCAACACACACATTTCTCCAACCATATATTCTGTTAGGAAGGACCCATCACCCAAAATATCAGGAAACCGAGTGAAACTTTAGTAATTAATCAAAGTTGTATATAAAACGTGAGTATGACAAGTTTCATATATCAAATCACTACGCAAACTTAGAAAAATAAACAAGTAATAATCCATAAATAAAAGACTGAAATCCAACATACCTTAAAATAGTTTTCAAAATCTAACCTTAGTTGGATCAGATGTATAAACCTTGTTGCGGTGTGGCAAGATCAATCATGTAATCATTGTTATGGGTGAAATTCTGAGCCCATATCCTGAGAAATATCTTGAATTATATCTTGGTTATATGATGTCTGTTCACATCCGGGATGCTGATTCAGGATATGGGTAACATCCTGAATGGTATCCTCAGGATCACTAACGGATTATGTGCAGGTACGTGGGTTAGAAGCCAGCAACGTTCACAAGGAATCATTTCACGGAAGACTCCGTCCAAGTCGTTCAAATAAAGACGTTGAAGCCGCATTACTCGGTCTACAACGTTTACAATGGAATATTCGGAGCATCCCATATTTATAGGAATTATCGTTTGTAATTTGTTACTATAAATAGGTGGGTATACCAGATCGAATAGGTCATCACATCAACACTCACTACACTCTTACACTCGCTCTCTAGCAATTTTCACTTTCGCACAAAAGCATTGTAACACTTAGCGATCTGGTCAATATCCTGCACTGTATCCTGAAGTTTAAAGCAATAAGAAGAACAAGGCAGCTGCGATTGTCAGCTCCCGAGGTTTTATGCCGGCGATCTAGATTGATCAAGGGCTTTCCTCGTATATCTCGTGTCACCCCCTTTACTTTTTGCTCACTGTTTGATCGTAGATACAGCTCAATATCCTGAGCTGTATCCTGAATACTGTTTTTCCAAACAACTTAACCAGCATATTTTCAACACACTTTTCAGCACACTACCTCACTTAACTAATTTGATCACTTAATTGCTTCGGTAATTTTTGACCAAAATAATTTGGCGCCCACCGTGGGGCAAGTGGTGCTCTCTTTACTAAATTTTTTTGTGAAATCGCTAATCGGTTTTCTGTTTTCGAAACTTTTTGCCACATTGTTTACAATGGCCTCAAGATCAAACATGAGCTCCTCCACTGTGTCTGCTACAACTTCTGCTACTACTGGTTCGGTGCTTCCACCACCTCCTCCAAGGATGCAATCTTCTTCACAACCTCAGGATATTATCCCTACTCGGAGTATTCAGGGATCTGCCCCGATTTTAGCTTCTAATGATGAGATTCTAACCTTATTTGGAAGTGTGCAGGAACAAATGAGGCAGCAACAGGAAACAAACCAAATGCTGTTGAGGGAAATACAACTCCTGAAGTCCGGCTCGAGCAGATCTGCCGAGGATATCGTCACTCCACTACAACCCAGAACTTTGAACTTCAGTTCGGCTGTCTACACTGAGGATAATAGGGGGAATATTGTGCCCAGCCTTCCACAGAATCATACTCCTGAAATACCCTCCTCGGTCAGGATGTCAACCATGAGGAGCTCAGGATATGCTTCAGGATATGGGCAGAATCCTCAGATGGGTAATGTGTCAAATAATAATAATAATACTCATGCTGCTAACAATAGTGGATCTTTGCAGGATACAGGTGTAGCATCAGCATTTACTAGGGAGCTTCAGAAGTTGAAGGACATGATATCCAGCGTGCCTGGGGTGGTCCAGCCAATCCCGGTTTATGATGGAACTACGGATCCTGAAGAGCATATTGCCCAGTATAGGGAAAGGATGGAGATTAACCCTATCCCTCCGGAGCTCAAGGAAGCTTGCTTATGCAAGGGTTTTGGTTCTACCTTAACAGGATCAGCCTTGAAATGGCTCCTAAATGTTCCTCCTCATTCGATTACATCATTTGCTCACCTAGTGAATTTATTTAATAGTCAGTTTTCTTGTAGTAGAAGCTTTTAAAAACTAACAAGTGACCTCTACAGGGTAACACATGGGCCTCAAGAATCCCTAAGGGATTATGTGAACAAGTTCAGCCGGGAATCTTTGGACATTCCGCATCTTGATGTTGCAACAGCTGTGCAGGCTTTCAAGATGGGGCTGCAAAAAGATTCTCAATTTTACCAAGACCTTGTAATGAACCCATGCAGGAACTTGGATGAAGCTCGAAACAGGGCCCTAAGATATATTCGATTGGAGGATGACAGAAAGATGCAAGAGAAGATGAACTCATCCAACACCTATGAGACAACTAACAGGAAGTCAGAATCCTCATTTAAGCCATATCACCCTAAGCCATATGGTAGAAATGAAAATAAGAAAGTGAACGCTATTGAAGACGAGGATCCTGAAGAATATCCTGAATTATCTGAATATTGCTTTTCTGTTAACATTCCTGAATTGATGTATGCCATGCAGGGTTTAGGAGACAAGGCTAGGTGGCCTCGAAAGAATCAACAAAAAGCCGATTGGAAAGATAAGTCAAAATGGTGTGCCTTCCACGAAGACTTCGGACATGTAACCGAGGATTGCATTGCTCTAAGGAAAGAAATAAGCTATCTTCTAAGCAAGGGGTATCTGAAAGATCTCTTAGGAAGAAAGAAAAATAAGGGTCAGGATACTGAGAAGGATCCTGAGCGAGCAGCCTCACCTCCCGCGGATGCCAAGATAATCAACTTCATTTCGGGAGGATCCGACATTTGTGGGACTTCGTATTCGGCGGCGAAGAGACATGCAAAAGAAGCTAAGGCTGAAAGGGGAGACAAACCTGTCAGGATGACTACCCTCACAACTGACAAAGTGATCACATTTGATGCTGATGACAGGGATACTGTCCAGGACCCTCATCATGATGCTCTGGTAATAACGTTATATGTGGCTAACTATTTTGTACGCAGGATATTGGTTGATAATGGCAGCTCCGTCAATATAATCCAACTAGAGACTCTGAAGAGAATGAATGTGTCTCCGATGGATATCACTTCAAAGTCCACCGTGCTTGTTGGGTTCAGTGGAGAGGCTAGGAACACAGTGGGAGAGATAAAGTTACCAGTATATGTTGAAGGAGTCAACTCGATACAACGTTTCTGTGTGATGGATTCTCTATCCTGCTATAACATCATACTGGGAAGACCATGGATTCACGATATGAAAGCTGTGCCATCAACATATCACCAATGCATCAAGATCCCTACCCCTTGGGGAGTTGTCAAGGTTGAAAGTGATCAGCAGGAGGCGAAAGAATGCAACTCATCCTCGATGAAATCCTCAACCAAGCCTAATACAGCATAGCAATTAAAGATGCGGGCCCAGGATATCGTGGAGGATCCGGAGCAGGATGTGAAGAAAATTATCCTAGATCAGGATAATCCTGATATCTCGGTGCTCGTAGGAACCAATATCCCTCAGGATATTGAAGAGCAGTTAACTAACTTTTTGAAATGCAGGATGTCAACGTTTGCATGGAAGCATGAGGATATGACGGGTATATCCAAAGACATTATCACTCATAAGCTTGGAATTGACAGATCATTCAAGCCTGTTCAGCAAAAAAGAAGGAAATTTGCTCCTGAGCGGAATACGATTATCCAAGAGGAAGTTGAAAGACTGTTGAAGTCCAGGATGATCAGAGAAGTTAAATTTCCAAGATGGCTAGCAAACGTAGTTGTGGTACAGAAGAAAAATGGGAAATGGAGAGTCTGTGTAGACTACACAGACTTGAACAAGGCTTGTCCTAAAGACCCATTTCCTCTTCCTCACATTGATGCAATGGTGGATGCTACTGCCGGGCATGAGATGTTGACCTTCATGGATGTATCCTCAGGATTTCAGTAGATTCAAATGGAACCTTCTGACCAGGAGGATACTGCCTTCATGACACCAACAGGTATTTATTGTTATACGGCTATGCCTTTTGGTTTGAAAAATGCAGGCGCAACATACTAGAGATTGGTAAATATGATGTTTAAAGACAAGCTGGGGGACACCATGGAGGTATACATTAACGATATGGTGGTAAAATCAAAGAAAGCCCAGGTTCACCTCCAGGATATTAAGGGAGCATTTGATATCCTGGACCAATATAACATGAAGCTAAATCCTGCTAAGTGTCATTTCGGAGTAGGGGCAGGAAAATTTCTAGGATATATGGTGACCAAAAGAGGAATAGAGGTGAGCCCGGAGCAGATTAAAGCCATCTTGGATATTAAATCACCCTCAAATATGAAAGATGTTCAACGATTAACAGGGAGAGTGGCGGCATTAAACAGATTTATTTCGATCCTCAGAGAAATGCAAAGAGTTTTATGATATCCTGAAGAAGAACAAGAAATTCGAATGGGGTGAGAAGCATGAAGCAGCCCTGCAGGATTTGAAGAAATATCTTTCAACTGCACCTCTACTGATGAAGCCTGAAGATGGTGAACCACTATCCCTATACCTCGCAGTATCAGGGAATGCTGTAAGTGCCGTCCTTATAAAAGATCATGAAGGTCAGCAATATCCTGTTTATTATGTTAATAAAAGTTTGTTAAATGCTGAAACTAGGTATTCTCATTTAGAAAAATTGATACTAGCATTAATTATGGCATCAACGAAGCTTAGACATTACTTTGAGACACATAGGATTCATGTTAAAACGAATTATCCTGTCAAAAATGTGCTTAGGAAACCAGAGATGTCAGGCAGGATGGCCAAGTGGTCAGTAAAGTTGAGTACTTATGATTTAGTATATGAACCTAGAAATGCCATAAAGTCTCAGGCTTTAGCCGACTTTGTGGCTGATTTCAGTAGTGACATTCAGGATGAGGTAGACCTAGAAGTCCAACAGTTAGGAGAATCCTCAGGATCCTGGACGTTATATACTGATGGTGCATCTAATGTAAGAGGAGTAGGATTGGGAATACTACTAAAATCGCCACAGGGGGACATATTACCCCAGGCTATTAGGTGTGAATTCCCTGCTACTAATAATGAGGCAGAGTATGAGGCTTTAATTGCAGGATTAGAGTTGGCTAAGAATATGAGTATCAAGAATTTGCAAGTGTATGTTGATTCCTTGTTAATTACTAACCATTTTAATGGATCCTATGCAGTTAAGGGTGAGAAGTTAATTGAATACCTCGATATTCTCAAAAAATTAGCAGGATATTTCGATGTTTTTACACTTGAACAGGTACCAAGGGAGGATAATGCCGAAGCAGATGCCTTAGCAAATCTGGGATCATCGACCAGGATACCAGAAGGGACCCAAATACCAATATTACATATCTTGTATCCTGCAACGAATCCTCAGGATAAAGAAGTAGCGGGTATTCAGGATCCTGGAGCAAAGTATCCTGAAAATGATCCTAAATCCTGGACGGCCTCAATCATGAGATATCTCAAGGAAGGACACATCCCTGGAGATGAAAATCCTAAGGCATTTAGGATGAAGGTATCACGATTCACTATTATAAATAATGTTTTATACAAAAAATCTCTTGCAGGACCGTATTTGAGGTGTTTGGAGGATCCTGAAGCCAAAGAAGTACTTCAGGATATACATGAAGGGGATTGTGGTAACCACACTGGGGGCAGATTATTATTCTCAAAAGTATGAAGGACAGGATATTATTGGCCAACGATGAGGAAAGATGCTGCAGAATATGCTCGAAGGTGTGATGCATGTCAAAGGCATAGTAACATACTACATCAACCAGCTGAACCACTATATCCTGTAGCTTCCCCTTGGCCATTCATGAAATGGGGGATGGATATAGTAGGGAAGTTACCAAAAGCTCCGGGAGGAAAAGTCTTTATGCTAGCAATGACGGATTATTTCTCTAAGTGGGTTGAAGCTGAAGCATTTGTTCAAGTTAGAGACCAAGAAGTAGTATCCTTCATAAAGAGGAATATCCTGACCAGGTTTGGGGTACCAGCTGAAATCACTTGTGATAATGGGTCCCAGTTTATAAGCAAGCGGACTACTGACTTTTGCAAGAGTTGGGGAATCAAAATGATCACGTCTACTCCGGTGCATCCTCAAGCGAATGGACAAGCAGAATCCTCAAACAAGATAATTGTCAATAACTTAAAGAAGAGACTTGGAGCCAAAAAAGGAAGATGGGCAGAGGAATTACCTTTGTTTTGTGGGCTGATAGGACAACGGTAAAGAATGCAACAGGTCAAACCCCAATTTCCTTGGTATTTGGAGCAGAAGCAATGATTCCAACGGAAATGGCGATACCTACTGCAAGATCTATCCTACAGGATCCTGAACAGAATCCTGAAGCCTTATGTCAAGATTTGGATACTATAGATGAAAAAAGGGATGCAGCAAGGCTAAGGATGGCAGCATATCAACAAAGAATATCCGGAGCATATAACAAGAATATAAGGACTAGGAGATTTCGAGTTGGTGATTGGGTGCTAAGAAAGGCTTTTCAAAATACCACTAATTCTGCCGATGGCAAGCTGGCTCCAAAATGGGAAGGACCATATGAAGTTGAGTCAGAAGCAGGGAAAGGAGCATATAGACTCAAGAATATGGAAGGGGATATGCTACCGAGATCCTGGAATGCAATACACTTAAAGCTCTATTTCAAGTAAGAATAGAATTTAATTTCTATCTCAGAATGGTATGTATTCTATCTCTTTTAAATATATTTGTGTATTATCTTGAACCTAATACTGACTTAGGCATCGGAGGGGTGTTAGCCAGGCTAACACCCACCTTAGTTTACAGTTGTTTTGCAGCTTATGTTTCAGGATATAGCTTCAGGATATGCACTCAGGATAACTCGAAAGATTAGAGGATTGCCCCCCTCTCTCACGTTTAAGGGACCCTGATCCCTTCAAAGGTTTAAAGGTATTCACCTTTCTTTCGAATTGGGTTTAAACACCTCGCCTGGAGCGCAAGTTATCTAGGTATAGTTCAAGGTAGCGGGACCAGTGCATGTAAAAGTGGCTGACAATTTCGTTACTGTTGGCTATATCCTGGATCCTGAAGGTATATGAGGATTGATCACCCTCTCTCACGAAAGGGTATTTTCATACTCTATAAGGTTTAAAGGTTTTCACCTTTCTAAGATTTGGAGTTTATACACTCTCGCCTGTAGCGCATGAAACTCAGGGTTTATCCCCAGGATATCAGGGTTTATCCCCATGATATTAAGGGTTTATCCCCAGGATATTAAGGGTTTATCCCCAGTATGCTAAGGATTCATTTCAGGATATCAAGGTTTTTGCCTCGGAGTGTTTGGAATTTATTCAAGCCAAAGTGTGAATACATTCGCATTTTTGTGTCTTACACAGGGGACATACATTATACTATTCAAAGGTTGGATCCAAGTTTGTAAGTGTGCACTGGGGACATTCCTAAGGTGGAAGATTGGAATTGACTCTCTAAAAGTCTTTGGTATGATCTCTCCTTTTTTCAAATGATTTAAGTCTTCTAAGTTATATGACAATATCCTGACCAGGATATCTCTTAGAATACTTGTCAGGATATTTTCAGAATGTGTTCCCATAATATTCCCAAAAATGTTTAAACAAAACAGTTTTCATAAGTAAAATTTGTGCACTAATAACAACAATAATAAAGTCAAAAGAGAAGTTATATTATTAACATACCAAAAGATGTGCTCTTAGTTTCACCTCAAAACAAGGCCCATCCACTAAGAGCACTAATAGTTCCTTACCATATTTACCCAACAGTTGAAGGTTTCATCTCAAACCGAGACCCATCCACCTCCAACTGTTGTATTGTTCAAAAAGCATGCAGGAAATGTAAATTGTTCAGGTGCAGAAAAGTAAAGTGCGGAAAAAGTAAATTGTTTTAGGGATTACAGACCAACATTCAAATTCAAAAAGGTGGGCTCCGGCCTTGGCACGTATATCCATCATTGCCCACTTGAATGCCCTCACACAGCGGCATCTTCTCCAACCTTCTCTGCCTTCTCAGCTTCAGCATCCTGACCAGCATCCATCCCAGCATCCGCTCTAGCATCCTTCTTATCTACAGCCTTGTCCACCACCTCTGCTGACTTAGAGGATTCTCCGGCTTCAGCAGGAAGTGGCACAGCTTTGCCTCCAATCTCCTTCAGCTTGGCCACCCAAGATTCAACCGGCCAGGATGGGCATACAAGGCCTGTCTCCTTGGCCTCGTAGGCCATTTTGATGCGAGCTTGTAGCAGGGAGACGATAGCAGAGGCTTTGATTCTTTCCCGGAAAGAAACCATGGCCTGGTCGTGATCCATTTGGACAGTGGCAAGTTTGAGTTCAGCATCTTGGGTGACCTTCTTCAGCATGCCCTCGTAGTGCCGGCTCTTTGCTTCTGCGATGGCACCTTGGTCGGCAACGGTACTTTCGAGCTGTTTAATCCTGGCTTCATGAAGTACAACAGTGCCACAGGCGTCATTGTACAGGTGGAGCAAATGCTGAAGGCCCTGCACACCAAATTCAGGTATGAGTCGGAATATATTAACCAGGATATCCTGTCAGGATATCCTATCAGGGTATATGTGTAGGATATGTAGCAGGATATTACCTTGTTGAGGAAGGGTGTCATTGGCTCTAAGGAGTCAGAAAAGCTGACTTCATCATAGGAGAACCCTTCTGGACCTGGAGCACTGACTTCAGGAGCTTTCCTCTTCTTTGCTGTGGAAGCACGAGTCCTTGGATTGGCCTTAGGAGCCGGGAGCGGCTTGGAGCTGGTGGCAGCAGGGGTCTCTTTCTTGACCGTGACTGGAGAAGGGTAGCTGTCAAGTTCTTCAAGGTCTAGGTAGACTGGAACCTTGCTGGAGTATGCAAACAGGGAGTAAAATTTCTCCTAAGTATATCAAATAAAGACATGTATGTACAGGATATTTTGCAGGATCCTTACCAGACATGTTTGCACTGGAAAGCGGACTTGGAGATGGTGGAGACGGGTTGAAACTTCTTTTAGCCTCTGGAAGGAGTCTGATGGCGTCGATCCTTTTCTTTGAATCAGCAAGGGGAGGTGCAATCTTCCTAAAATCAGCTGCGTGCACAACAGAAAAAAGAAAGTTGATCAGTTTAGGATATGGAACAGGATAAGAGGCAGGATCATCCTTAAACCCTAAATCCTACCCTTTTTCAACCATTGCACCGGATATTTCGTTCCACCAGGGATTGAGTCTCTTTTTACAAAGAAGAACTTAGATTGCCAATTATCCTCGTTCCTGGTGGCACGAAGTATCAGCGGGTCGCCGGAAGTGGAATAAAACAAAAATCTACATGATCCGTGGCATCTAAGCTTGTAAGCTAGGGGGAGATCATGAACAGAAAGAGCAGGGATGTGGTTTTTCTTGATCTGGTCAAGAACGGACAGAACACGCCAAAGCATTGACATTGTTTGACTAAAGGAGATTTTGGTAATGTTGAAGAATTCCGTGATGAAGTCTGGAAAGGGGAATTGTAACCCTAAAGTGAAGGGAAAGGCACTAAAGCACAACCAAACATTGGAGACCATATCCAACCGGATTTCCAGGTCGAACGGCCAGAACACTGTTCCTTCCGGAAAGATACCGGAGGATTTGAGAGCTGCCAAGTGGGCACTATCAAAAGAGCATATCTCTTTCTCCGGTTCTTGGAGGAGATTCTGCTGGATAAATGTGGGAGTTGAATCACCGGTACTAGATCTCGTCTGTCTCGGCATTTGATCACTTGAATTTTTGACCGGAGAAGGAGAATGAAGATAAAGATGGAGATTAGAGAGAGAATGTTACCTTTTTCCTTATCAATAGTGATTAAAAAAGAGATGAGGATGAGAAGATATATGGTGCAATGAGTAGATATAGGCTGAGTAGTTGCAAACGGTCACATCATGGGTCTTATCTCTTAATTACCTCGATCTCCGTGAAAAATGTAACCGTTAGTGGTGAGGATACTAAACGGTAACATTTTTGGGGACAATTGTTATGGGTGAAATTCTGAGCCCATATCCTGAGAAATATCTTGAATTATATCTTGGTTATATGATGTTTGTTCACATCCGGGATGCTGATTCAGGATATTGGTAACATCCTGAATGGTATCCTCAGGATCACTAACGGATTATGTGCAGGTACGTGGGTTAGAAGCCAGCAACGTTCACAAGGAATCATTTCACGGAAGACTCCGTCCAAGTCGTTCAAATAAAGACGTTGAAGCCG
Source organism: Helianthus tuberosus (assembly GCA_030545235.1). NCBI lineage: Eukaryota > Viridiplantae > Streptophyta > Magnoliopsida > Asterales > Asteraceae > Helianthus > Helianthus tuberosus. The sequence goes on along the minus strand of CM060427.1, from coordinate 143,645,714 downwards.
CATTACTCGGTCTACAACGTTTACAATGGAATATTCGGAGCATCCCATATTTATAGGAATTATCGTTTGTAATTTGTTACTATAAATAGGTGGGTATACCAGATCGAATAGGTCATCACATCAACACTCACTACACTCTTACACTCGCTCTCTAGCAATTTTCACTTTCGCACAAAAGCATTGTAACACTTAGCGATCTGGTCAATATCCTGCACTGTATCCTGAAGTTTAAAGCAATAAGAAGAACAAGGCAGCTGCGATTGTCAGCTCCCGAGGTTTTATGCCGGCGATCTAGATTGATCAAGGGCTTTCCTCGTATATCTCGTGTCACCCCCTTTACTTTTTGCTCACTGTTTGATCGTAGATACAGCTCAATATCCTGAGCCGTATCCTGAATACTGTTTTTCCAAACAACTTAACCAGCATATTTTCAACACACTTTTCAGCACACTACCTCACTTACCTAATTTGATCACTTAATTGCTTCGGTAATTTTTGACCAAAACAATCATCATGCACCCAAAGCAGAGTAAAAATCAGAGGCCCTATTCTAAAAAAAAATTGCTTACGATCCTAACAAAACAAAATTTGGTTATATTTATAATCAAACTTTATGTGGGGTGTTGTTTTAGGTGCTACTACTACTCATAAGGTTATAAATGTATCAATATCAGTTACGTTTATTAAAACAACATCAAACATGCGAAACAAAAAATTCGATTAAAAAATGGTAATGAAGGTGTCTAGATGTAATGTGAAGTACCAAATGAAATGGGGTACAACTAACTGCCTTCCCTTTCATCTTCTTTTTGATAAGATCTTCCTATACACAAATGCCAAATTATGAATCATTGCTCCCATGAATCCTGTAATTTTAAACACAAAATATAATCAAAAGCTGCACATATACTTCTTTTTGGCAACAAATTCATTTCATAACGGATCAAAATTAGTTTATTACAATGAAATTGTGATTACTAGTCATGTTGGGGTTGAGTTCCGTAACAGCAGCAATTTGGATACTTTATTCAGGCAACAGCTAGGGGTGATGCTTTTTTTTACAGTAGTTCAGTTCATATGGGTAATATTAGCAATGTTTTTTCTTGGTGGTTTGACATTGCTAACAAAGACTTTAGAAGATAATCCAGTGATCTTGGTTTCCGTTGCTTGTGGAAGATCACTTATAACTACACAATAGGAAGAACATCAGATTAGGGCCCTCTATTTCCTTAGAATTGCAAGAACAGAATGACAAAATCAAGCCTCACACCTTCGATTAATCGATTTTGAACACAGAAAGGATTTTCAATTTGAAAGCAGGTCTTTCGATATTAATTTCATTATCTAATATAACAAGCTCACATAACGAAATACTCGCAATGGATTTGGATTTTCAGACAGAGGCAAAAGAATTTGTTGCATCTTTGACTTTAATACTCCAATACCCCCAATTAAACTCAAGAAAAAGATGTTAGAATTGGCTATGTGTAATTTTATTAGCTTGATTTTACTGACACATGGGTAGGCCTGCCTGTGGAAGTTAAACATGGTTCCTGCAAATGCAATTGTATAAATTAGCTAATGATATGAAATGAATATGCTATTATGAAGTTATTCCGCTGATTATTTATTATAGGGCAGTTATATATGAATACACAAAAAAAATGCAGAATGTTTGTGCTACATGCATGCCGCACATTATTTGTTCTTACTAATGTATTGTTTTCTAGGAATTTAAATTATAACAAGAGTTAATTGCCTAGATGGTCCTGTGGTTTGCTATTTTTTCACCTTTAGTCCTCACATTTTTTTAAAATAGCATGTTTGTTCCCTGTGGTTTCCTCACTTGTAACTCGGACAATCCCTAAAGTAGATGGGAGTTAACTTATTTAGTTAAGTGTGGTGGTGGTGGTGGAGTGGTAAGGGAGAGACTTGGTGTTCTAAGGGACCCAAGTTCGATTCCTGCCCTCCCCATTATTTTCTGCGGCACCTGGTGATGATGGGAGACTAGACGAATAGGTGGAGATCGCTTGTTCGATCCTTGAACTGAGCGGGTTTTACCTCACTGCACTGTCGTGTCTTCGGGCGAGTGTTCACGGGCTTCGGCCCTAGGTGAGGGTTTTCCCTGGTTCGGAGGCGAGTGTATCCCGATGTAGTGAATTTCGCCAGTAGCCCATTTAAAGGATTCGTTGGCAGTTCAAAAAAAAAGTGTGCGTAAAGTTACAAAAATACCAACCAAAAACTAAAACAATAATGAAGAAATTAATTAAATTAAGTGGGTCCCACCTGTATAATAAAAACAAATTTACCTATATATAAAATTTAGAATGGAATGAACAGTAAGATATATATATTAAAATTAAATTTAGATTTAGAATGGAATAAACAGTAAGATACATATTAATTAAAATTAGAAATGAAACTAACAAATGAGCAAATGGTATTGGGTACTCGTGCCGGTACCAAATTTATCAAACCGGTGTATTTTCGGTACCTGTTCGGCACCGGTATTCATCAGTTTTTACCCTCAAATACCGGTGCTGTACCAATACCAACCGGTACCGAACCGTACCGTACCAAGTATATTCGGTACCGGTACCCACTTTTGGGGATTTCGGTAACGATATTTTCGGTACCGGTTGGTATCGAACTCATCAAATCCTGTAGCAACGCAGCAATGCAAGTAATTGCACCGTTTAGATTACTTTTCATACACACAGTAAGTAAACTGTATTTCGTTTAAATGAGGTTTTAAATACACAACAACTTATTTTGCTTTCTTTTTTGTCTTTTTTCTTTAATGAATGAATTGTAGCAATGCAAAATTAATTTGGATATTTAGAATATTGTTGAGCAAATCGTATCAAATCCTGTAATCAAACCGGTATCGTATCGGTACCAAATTTACTACACCAAATCATTTTCGGTACCAATTTGGTACCCACCTTTTGGCGTTTTCCGAATCGTTATTTTCGGTTCGACACCGGTCTAGCACCATACCTGTATTTATTGATTTTTACCTTCAAATACCGTACCGTATTCTAAAACCCTACCCTCTCCACCATCTTCCCTTTTTTCGTAACCTAAAACACCACCACCATCCCACTATCCGGCAAAACCACCACTTTTTTTCTCACCTGCAACATTGTCTTCCACCCACCACACTTCACCTTCGCCGGAAAATCGAGCCACCGTCCCACCCACAACCTACCCCTTATCACCGGCTAAATACACCATCAACCCAGTAGCCCTAGGTGTTCTGCTTCCAAGAAAGCCAAGTTATTGGAGTTTAGATTATTCCGATGATTGTTTTCGACACACCAGTGAAACAGTGACGATGCAGATGATCCTGAATACAATAATGCTATTGGAGTTCAGATTATTCCAGTGACGTTATTCGACACGCGGGTGAAACAGTGACGAACCCAAAAACGATGCAATGTTAATCTAATAGTTTCAAGCGATCAGTTTTAATCTAGTAGAACCGAGGATCCAAGTTTCTTCTTCTCCGTCACTCCGGTCGTCATGTTCACTGTTTAACGAAAACCCACACTCACACATCTGACGACTGAAAAATCAAGAGAACTAAAAAACGAGTCTGACAGATGCTCTGATGTTGGCAGAGGAAGTCCTCATTCTCATAGTCACGGGGTAAGGGAGTCGGCGTGGCCGGTGGTTGTACAGTGGAGGGAGATGGTAGTACGGTGGGGGTACGGCGAAGGATGTAAGAGCATTCACATCCAACCCACCATATTTTCACCCTAAATTACACTAAAAAACACTACATTTTATCTCTTCTTTTCAATTAAATACTATTTTTATACCTTTATCATTACCTTTTCTCTCTCCTTCACTCACAACCACTTTCAAAATATATTAAAATATTATAGGGGTGAACAGTGTCCCCCCAAATATACAGATGAACTGTAACATTTTCTCTCTCCTCTACTCACAACCACTTTTTATACTCTTTATATTTTAAAAACAACACACACATATTTAGATTCCTTAGAATAAGCGGTATGGGGGCCGGCTTAGGCCCGGCGAGGCCCGGCGCCGGTCCCCCACACCGCCCCCCTCGCCCCATCTCGGCTTGACCGGCAGCCCACAGACGAACTCGACGGGCCATGGATTCAAACATTAGCCGTTATAACGGCTAGTTTTAAATAATTTTTTTTACTTTTTCACTTTAAATATATACCACTTTCATCCATTTTTTATACCATTCTCACCCATTTCTCCCCAATCTTCTCCCATTCTCATCCATTTTTATAAAAAAAAACACTCCCATTTTTTTATACCAATCTTTTATAAAAAAATATTTTTTCATCCACAATGGCATCTAATTCTTGGTGGTCCTCGTCTTCTTCGGACGAAGAGGAGATGTTTTTCGCAAACGCTGTGGTAAAGGCGGCGCAGATTCTTTTGGAGGAGGAAGAGGAAGAGGAAGATGAAGATGAAGATGGCTCGTCTGAAAACGTTATTACCAGACGAATACGGATTAACAGAGACCGCCAAGGTTTGTCATTAATAAATTTTATATATTTATATATTTCCTCGTATTTATATATTTTTTACGACAGGAGCGCACGAGAAATTGGTTAACGATTATTTTTCGGATGTACCCCTTTACAACGCCGACACTTCTAAACGAAGGTTCCGATTGAGTCGCCGTTTATTCACACGGATTGCTGATGATTTGGCGGGGCTAGACCCGTTTTTCACTCAACGACCCAATGCTCGGAATTATGAAGGGTTCACCACGTTACAAAAGTGTAATGCGGCCATTCGCCAACTGGCGTACGGGACAGTGGCCGACGCTTTGGACGAGTACTTACAGATGTCGGCAAGAACTGCGCGGGAATGTTTGTATCGGTTTTGCCATAATGTGGTGAAACTGTATAGCAAACAATATTTGCGGAAACCAAACGCGTATGATGTTCAACAGTTGTACCAAGCTCATGAAGCAAGGCACGGGTTTCCGGGAATGCTTGGTAGCATTGATTGTATGCATTGGGCGTGGCATAACTGCCCGACTGCGTGGCGAGGCCAATACAGGCGGGGTGATCACGGCTATCCAACCTTAATACTTGAGGCCGTGGCGTCACAAGATTTGTGGATCTTGCATTCTTTCTTTGGGCTCCCTGGTTCACTCAACGACCTCAACGTGTTATACCAATCGACGATCTTTAGCGATGTCGTTAATGGAATCGGTCCGGACACCCGTTTTACAGTTTCAGGGGTTGAGTATAGACGCGGGTATTATCTTGCTGACAGAATATATCCGTCTTGGTCTACAATTGTCAAGACTACTTCATTTCCCTAGGACGAAAAAAGGAAAAAATTCGCCAAGCGTCAAGAAGCTGCAAGAAAAGACATCGAACGTGCTTTTGGTGTTTTACAAAAAAAAAATGGGCCATCCTTGAACAACCGGCACGTGCGTTCACACCGAAGAGGTTGCGCCTTTGTATGTACGCTTGCATTTTGCTCCATAACATGATTATTGAAGACGAAGGTCGGGCGATTTGTGAGTATGATGAGAATGCATCTTACGGGAATACTGTCCCGGTAGATCCGACGCAACAGGATTTAAACTCCTTCACGCTAACCAACGACTTCACGCATGCAAACCTTCAACAGGATTTGATAGAACATATATGGAACAACGTAAACGTCGGGGACGGTGACGGAGACGAAGACGGGTAGTGTAATTTTTTATTTTTAGGAAATGTAATTTTTTTATGTTATGAAATGAATTTATTTATGTTGTTTTATGTTGAATTTTTTAATTTTTATAAAGTTTTTATTAAGTTAATAAAAAAACTTAGAAAATTATAAAATATTAAGGTGGGGTAGCCCCATCCTCCACCCCCCTCAAAAGTGAAGGAGGCCCATCCTCCACGAGCCGGTGATGTGGCGCCTACGTGGCGGCCCATCCTCATGGGGATGGGCCTCACCATACCCTCTAGTCTTAGATGTGAATGCTCTAAGAGGTGGAAGAACAGAGGTGCTGACCCACTTGTTTTTAGTGACCAATTAGATTTAACTTTATATTTAAATAATAATGATGGGCCCATTTGTTTTTAGTGACCAATCAATTTTTTTTAATTTTATTTATTTATACTAAAAGTGCGGGTAGTTCAGGCATTTCATATGCACTTAACTATAAAACTAACCTTCATCAATTCTGAGGACTACCCGAGTAACAAGTGAGAATACCACAGGAAACAAACATGTAATTTAAAAAAGTTGGGGATTATATGTGAAAAAATGGCAAACACAGGGACTATCAAGGCAATTAACTCATATAATAATGTGTCTTATTTTATTAGGCAAAAAACCTAACTTTGATTTATTCTTGCTAAACAGAGTTGTTAGAAGTGTTTTGAGTAACATCACTTCAGTTGGGATCATGAATATAAATCAAACATCAAGGATGTGAGTAGTTAAAGAAGAGACTTGTAGATTATGTAAGAGCTCTTACATATGAACTCAAGGTGTTAGAGTTTTCCTTTTTTTGGGTCCCACTGTGACTCTGTGTCATGGATTATTAGGAATAAGTTGCAACATAAGTTGTCTCTTGCCAAAACCTCAAACCATCTTTCTTCACTTAAATCGATAACTGTAGAAAAGAAAGAAGTAATTATTAGAAATATAATTTAAAGGTAATTTATTTGAGAAGAAGATAGATGAATACCTTGAAAGATTTTGAAGACAAGTTACAAATTAACACCCTGGTTTTTTCAGAAGGTGCATATATTGACTTTATCTATATCTATATAATATAATAAATGAGATGCATTTAGGACATGTGGCTTGTTATGGTGAAGCCTTAAGGTTATTTTGGGCTGGAATGAATATCCATCACTAAACTATTTTTATGCGGGATCCGTATTCATTCGGGTCATCTATTACCCGACTTTCGGATCTTTACAAAAGGAAACACCTCACTTATTAACACCACTTTCTCCACCTCTTTTTCTCTAAACCCTAACTGCCTCCATCCTCTCCTTCTTCATTCGGTTCATCGTAGAATATCATCGGTATCTTTGAATGTTTATCAATGATCCATGCTTAAATGAAGATACTGATGTAATTTGCTTTGATTTTGTTTTTGTTGTTGCTTTGTAAATCCTAAATATCGATGCATGTGCAATGTGGTTAATGTTCACGGAGATTACAATTTTAATCTAAGGTATGTTGATTCTTTTGGTATTTATTTACTTTTATGTGTTAATCGAAGTTATTAATCTTTTGTTTTTTCGTTAAATTCTAATCATTAAACCTCGATCTATATGATATGTGGTTCTTTTAACTCCGACTCTTCAATCCTAATAAAATGTATGTTTTTCTTTCACTAATTTCATGTTTTATTGTTAACATTATATTAATTCTGTGGTTTTTTTGCTTTCCGGTTAACATCACTTCTTTGGATATATGTTCCACATCCTTTTCTCACCAAAAAACTTTATCATCGATTCAGGTATCTTTTATGTATTTTGTATATGTTCTTTCTTTGATGTGTTATATTAATGTTCAAGATCAACTCAGTTTTTTTGAAATATTTAAAGTTTTTGGTATTGACTTTAAAAACAGATTTGAAGATGATGGTATTAATAAAATTTTATGTAGTCTATTTTTTTTCATGGTTTTAGTTGATAGTATCTAGTACTAAACAGATTTGTTATTTGCATTATATATAGTTTGTTATCCATATGTAAATAATATACTTTTTAAATAGTTATATTTTTTATGTTTTATAATAATAACAATAACAATATTTATGTCTTAGATTTTTCAAATTTTTATCTATGTTTGTAAAATATTATTGTATGTTATAATTAAATTTTCTGTTTTGTAAAAGATAATTATCATATTAAGTTTGTATATTTTGAAATTTTAAAAGTTGAAATATGTTTATTTATGGCCGATTTAGTTTGTAATTGTTATTTATTAACTTCCTAATTAACAACCTTATAACCGAAACTTATTTTATTTGTTTATTGCCGAATATAAAAGATTTAGTTATGGAGGTATATAATTATTGAACAAATTAAGTACAATCAAGTTATTATTTTACGAACTTTTAATTTTAAAGCATAGATTATTTTAATGAATAATTTGAATTTTGAATTTGTTAAGCATTGTCTAAATTAGTACCATATTCAGTTATATATATTTTTTTAAAATTTGAAATACGTTTATTTATGACGGATTTCTAAATCAATTTCAATTATTATTTAATTTGTAATTATCATTTATTAACTTGTTAATTTAAGACCAATCAAGTTATTATTTTACTAATTTTTAATTTTACAACAGATCATGTTTATTTATAGCGGTTTTTTTGGGGGGTGGGGGGTGTTTAGGTTTTTGGGCCGTGGTGGGATGAGGGTGGGTGTGGATGTGGGTATTTATGTTTTTGGGTGGTGGTGAGGTGGGTTTATTTTGTTGTGTTCACGTTGGTTCTCGTGGTTCTCGCATTAACCATACCACACACACTCACACACACACACACACATATATATATATATATGGCTCGGTTCAAATGAGAACCATCACGAGTTGTGAGAACCGTGATAACCTTTTCTTCCCGCGCGAGTTGTGCCTAAATTTTTTTGCACAAACGTAGATGAAAATATTATAAACACATCTGTAAAAAAAGTAAAAAAAATTGTCAAGTCGGTAGTTTTGACTGATACAAGTTTTTTTACGCGCTGGTGTAAATTTTGTATGAAAATAAATATTTTTTTACGCCTCATGTAATGTGGGTATGCATCATTTTTTTTCATTTTTTTTTTGCTGAAACAAGTGAATTTGTTTATGACTTTTGAGAATTTTTTTTTTGAAAAAACCTTTTGGATGGCCTACTTCACTGTTGTCACAACTCAAGCTGGTTCTTATTTTAACCCATCCATCCATATATATATATATATATGGGTTGGTATAGTATAATTGGGCTTAACGTAAGATGCGTACGCTGTGAATATATAACATGCGATTTTTGTTTTTTTTAATCAACATGCTATTGTTTTTTTTACTCATGCGAATTTACCCCCTATCCAAAAAAGCGCATGTTGTAAGTACAAAATTCGCATGTTATGTATTCACAGCGTACATTAAGCCCAATTGTACAATACACTTTCTCTCTCTCTCTCTCTCTCTATATATATATATATATATATAGTGGAGGGTTCAAATGAGAAGAATTTTTTTGTAAGAAGAAAAAAGAAGAAGTTTAAACCAATAAGAATACTTCATTTTAATTCATTTAATATTTGCATTTAATTTTAATATAAGGGTATGTTGGTAAACTTACATAAATCATTAATTTGCATTCTTCCCCTTTAATAACTAACTAAATTAAATTTGTAACTCCTTTCAAAATGTATACTTTTTCCAAATTAAAAAAAACAACTTAATTTAAAGTGTAGAATAAATTACTAGTTGTGTAGAATAAATTACGAGTTGTGTAGGATATATTTCGAGGTGTGTAGGATAAATTTCGGCTGTGTAGGATAAAATTCTATAATGTGTAGGGTATATGTAGGAAAATGTTGATATGTGTAGGTTTTGTAGATTATATGTAGGATAATTAATGATTTGTTGACTAATTAATTAAAGAGATAAAAAATAATGATATGAGTTATAAATGAAATGGTATTTTACTAATATGCTCTTTCTTCTTTTTCTTCTCACATTAAAATTCTTCTCAAATGAACCTTCCCCTATATATATATATAGTGAGAGTCGGCTAAAAATCCTAAGTTTCCTAGAAAGTCTAGGAAGCAATAGGGAGGTGACATGTGGCTTTTAGTTTTTTATTCAAAAGGACATGATGTTAATTTGATTATTAATTTAATTTTGGAATACTATATATCCAAACTAACTATCCAGATATTTATGGAAACGTATATCTCTTTGATAATTTCAAATCATTACGATTTCAAAAGGGCAGTTACTTTAAATTACGAAGTTCAAATCATTAACAATTTCATCAAGTTGTGTTTTATCAGTTATTGGGTTAATCACAATGTGTTTTAGCAGTTACTGGTTTCAGTTACTGTTTCATCACAATGTGTTTTATCAGTTACTGGTTGATATGATTTTAGCATTCTTAATGTTGTGTTTTATTAGTTACTGGTTCACGTTCAGTTACTGGTTTCATCACAATGTGTTCTATCATTTACTGGTTGATGTGATTTTAGCATTCTTGATGTTGTGTTTTATCGGTTACTGGTTTCATCACAATGTGTTTTAGCAGTTACTGGTTCATCATAATGTGTTTTATCAGTTAGTTACTGGTTGATATGATTTTTGGCATTCTTGATGTTGTGTTTTATCAATTACCAGTTTCATCACAATGTGTTATACCAGTTATGATTCATGAATGGCATGTTCTTTTGTATTTTATCTACTATTTCATCACAATGTGTTTTATCAGTTACTGGTTGATGTGATTTTGGCATTCTTTATGTTGTGTTTTATCAGTTACTGGTTTAATCACAATGTGTTTTATCAGTTACTGGCTCCAGTACTGTTTCATCACAATGTGTTTTATCAGTCACTGGTTAATATGACTTTTGGCATTTTTGATGTTGTGTTTTAGCAGCCAGTCACTAGTTCGTCACATTGTGTTTTATCGCTAAAATACACTACTATGAACACATCTAGATCTCATTTATCGTTATTTTTTGTATGATTTGGTGTTTTCAAATGTGAGGGATTAGAGAGAGAGAAAAAAAAATTGCGACATTTTTGGAGGTGGTTTTATGATTGGTAGTTATTTCCTTATTTAAAACAACTTAAATGACACATTTACCCCCAATCAATTAAATTAGCCTATTTTAAAGACACCATATTACCAAAATGCCACCAAAATGATCTCAACCATTAAAAACACTCATCTGATAGCACAGATGGCTTCCTACACTTTCTAGGAAAAACACACTTTCCGCAGGATCCCCACTCTCTCTCTCTCTCTTTATATATATATTGGTAAGACCAAAACAGATTGTTTGAACCAGGAATCCAAGTTACATTTCTCTGATTTGAGTAGATTCTACTAAGACAAGGTTTCACTCAGCTATTGTAAAAAAAATAGCTCTATAACTTTACAAGTGAACAAAATATCAATATGTATTAGCAACAGATTTCACACATGATTAAATAAAAACAATCATAGTCAGTTGTGTGAAAATCGATTTCCATCTACTTAACCCTATATTTCACTACATTATTGTTATGATGAATTAAGTTTTAGGTTTTAAGCAACAAATCCCAGTTTAGCATTTATTTTGGATAACTTGTTTTTTTAGAAACAAGTACCTGGATCTTTATTTTGATGCAGGGGATTTACTATGTATATTGAAACTAAAGGAGTAGAAGGGTATTTATTATTTAAAAAAGAAGTACCTGGGTATGTCTTTTATTTGGATGCGGGGGATATGAGAGATGAAGGGCCGGTAGTGGGACCCTCTTCCTGCACACCTTTCTTTCAATTTTGGGCAATTCAATATATTCAAACTCAAAAGAGAAGGTAACAACGTTTTTGGTAGATCGTTCACTTTTGGGCATTTGTCAATGGTGAGATATTGAAGGGATGTGAGATGGTGTAGTCCCGTTGATAGTGATTCTAGTTCATCAAAATCTTGTATGTACAATTCAGTAAGAGAAGAAGGGAGAAGATGGGATAAATGATGAAAATGACTCACATGTTCACCACGTAAACCTAGGGTATCAAGAGAAGCTGGAAAATAAGGAGTGCTGCATTTTGAGATGGGATTTTTTAACCCCCCTAAAAAAAGAAAAACTAAATTGGGAGGCCAAAACCCTTCGTGAAAGGAAACGCGAAAACTTTGACAATTCATGATTCGAAGTTTTTTTAATGAAGTGAGATTCGATAGTTGAAATGTCTCAATACTCGGACAATCTTCTATATGGAGAAAGGTGAGGTGATTGAGGTTACTAAATTGAGTTATCGATTTCAGATTTGTCCATTCTCTTATATATAAGGATTCTAGCATTGGCATGCCTGTGTTGTTTATCTCTTCTATTAATGCCTTACAACCATATATCATAAGTGACTTTAGCCTTTGCGCCCCTCCTCCTATTGTTGTTGAGAAGGAGACAAGTGCAAGTGAATGACAATCAAGTACACTCAGTTCCTCAATGCTATTTGGACAATAACAATGCTTCATACTCTCACAATTCGAGATTTTCAAACTCTTAAGAGATAATAAGATGTTGCTCTCAAGATAATCCTCCTCTTTCTTTCCAAAACTCTCCAGATTTTTACATTCAAAAATATGTAAGTCCTTTAAGTTTAAAAGGACCTTTCTTGTCCAGTTTTTTAATTCACACAAGTATCTTATTTCATTACAACGTCGTATGCTTAATACTTCAACTTTCGCAAGATACTTGACAAAATCTCTCCACATTTCATCAGTAAGTCCTGTAATAGAATCTATTATCAACTCATTGACTAATGAGGATAACGTAACAAGACTTCTCAATACGCTGCCACCACACACTTGTATTTCTAGAAATCTTAGTAAAGGTAATGCTTCCAACGAAATGTCTATCAAATTGGGGCAGTTGTTTATTTGAAGTTTTTGAAGGCACGGAAACACTACATCTAAAACCTCATTATTAGTTGACCATACCTCCCAATTACGCATATCTTCAAACCTTAGAATTTCAAGTGGGAACGCAACAGTAGTAGCAGTCCCGGTCAACTCCGAACCTATGATTTTAACCTCATCCATGCCTTGAATAAATAACTCCTTAAGTGAAGGTAGTTGACCAAATGGTGGTAGAGTTGTGCATTTTCTACAACCACGTATAGACACATTAACCAACTTACGAAAGGAAGGATCACCAACCCAACTTGAAAACTCTGTTCCCCCATATGACACAATTGAAAGCTCTTTCAACTTTTCACTATAAGGCTTTAGCTCATTGAGAGACTCCTTTTCAAGTGCCCCCCTTCGAGAACCATCATCCCATTTTAGCTCTAACTTAGTAAACCTTTCTAGAGATGAGTTTGCCTCCCGTGCATGCATCGCGCTTTGCACTTCGTCCAACCCCTCAATGGAAATTTCCCCACAGAGATTCTTTAATCTCTGAAGGTCGGTTATTGCAATTTTAACTTGGTTAGTGCTAAAGGACGTAGGGTGTAATGGGTTTTCCAAATAAAGGATTGTGACTGTAATTAATAAAGTTAAAGGTTATCCATTGCAATCTGATACAAACATAAAGGACGAAAAGCGTAATTTACCCATTAGCCTATATATAGCCTTGTTTTGTTCAATATAATGTAACCCTTTTCATTTTTATCGAATACACAGAAGTTTTCATTCTCTTCATTCTCTGCAAGTTTTCATACTTGTGTGTATTTTGGGGCTTGGTATCCAACACAGTTAAGTGTGAATTCGGTGTGTGAACATATGTGTGCATATTTTAGAGGAAATCTGCAAGTAACCCTCTTCATAGCTAGAGTGTTAGCTAGGAAAACGCCTGTAATTTTTTATTGTATTATGAAACATTCAATTCTTATTAATAACTTGTGCTTAAAACAGTGATACCTGACATATCGATTAACTAATATTCCATTGCAAACTAACTAATAATCGATCTAGGGTATTCGCTAAGTCTTAGTTTGATTCTGATCCACACAAAGTCAATCTCCCAACAAATTTGTGTCCTAGAACATGTAATTCTCTTGGTAGTATCCATTCATGTTGCAGTATCTCTTATAAAGTTTACACAAATATTGTCCATTCATGGATCCAGTATCCAGAAAAAGAAAGACTAGCAATGAGGTAACAGAACAAAAGATATCATAAAAGTCAAGCTGAATGAAAAAAAAATATCAAGAGATCATAAAAACCAAACTCATATCAAGAAATTTATAATAAAAAGAAAATTAAAAAAAAAAAAAAAAAACACAGCAAGTCAACCTTCAATCAAGAAACATCATAACATTTAAACTAATGTGTTCCTATTTATTTGAATACCATGAGAAGTCCAACCAAATAAATTTTGCTCTATTAGTCACGAATCCAACAATAATACAACTACAATAAATTACATTCGCGCTAGTTAACAAGAACGCAATGATCCGTTCAGTCTTTTTCCGAAAAGGGTACTTCTGTATTCAACCCATAAACAGAACTTGAAGATGCCCAAACTATTGCAGGCTGTGGATTTGCATTTTTGCATACTTCAAGAACATTAACAAAGCCAGCAATGTTACTATGAATATATGATTTTGGATTCTGCATTGCGTATCTAACACCAACTTGAGCAGCTAAATGCATCTCATGAGTAAAATGTATTACCTCAAAGAGTTTGGTCAGCAAAACGGTGTCGTTTATGTCCCCTTCCACAATGAAAATCCCATTTTTTCCAACAAATGTTGACGCCCTTTTGTGGGTAGGATCGTAATAATTGTTACAATTGTCTAACCATAAAACGTAGTCAACACAGCGTTTCAAGGCGGCACTGACGTGGATTCCGACGAAACCGGCTGCTCAGATGCCCAAAACAGAGTACCCTGTTTTCAATCGGATGTTGACTGATGAATCGACTGTTTTTCCCATCTGGGTCCCTATACACACACAGCTCCCAGTTTAACCTAATCCAACAGAGAGTGAGTGGCCATGTAAAAGATAGTGATATTAGAAATGTAACCTAGGACACAAAAAGTATTAAGGCGTTGTATATTAATAAAATAAATAGTAAAAAGTAATCTAATTTAAAAAATGAAAATGTGGATATTGAAGAACCTATAGGGTTTGTATGGATAACAGCTAACAACTAACAGAGTATTAGCAGCCTAAAAGATCCAAATGTATCCCAAAGATATAGTCTAATTAACAGATTAAGTGAACATTTTCTATAGCAATATGCATAGTACATATGACAGAACATACAAATATATACACAGCAATCAAACTACAGTTCTACATTTATGAACAAATAACATAATTAGTTGATAAAAGCACATAAACTTTCCTGAAAAAGGAACAGGTCAGCAGGTCACTCGTTCAAGGGTATGGAAATTTATACAAAGAAAAAAAGTTTGTAAAAAGTTTGTAAATAACAGGTAAATCATGGATCAACTCCATATCACCATCATCATAAAGATTAAGCATCATTTGTTACCTTCCATCTAAATATTCCATCCTCTTTTGGGTTGATCCAACGTGTTCCATTTTGAATCTCTTACTCAAATAACTACTACTAACCATGTTGATTAGTCAAAGATACAGTTAAGTCGAAGTATGAGAAATTGATAAAGATTTGAAATTGCATACCTGCATGATACGAGTCTTGAGAGTTGAGTTAAAATCTGCACGAAGATACTGTATCTTTTCTAGGCTTTCTTCACTCGTACTATTTGCAAATTCTTCAACATCTGTGACTTTGGATGTGTGTTGTTGATATGCAGAAACCTTGGTAGAATATCTTCTTTCTTCAACTGTAGTCAAGGGTCAAACAATAAATACACTTTGACATTAGTGGCCAAACCATTGTTTTGAAAATTAATTTTAACAAGAATATAACCAAAACACATAACACCTTCTAAACACTATTAAAAGAAAGTTAGACTACTATAAAAATTAGTTTTTTTTTTTTATAATTGTAGTTAAAACATTAACTAGAGATGAGGTTAAAAGAAACTTATTGGCAGGTCAGGAAGCTTCAGCAAAGCAGTTTGCTGAAACATCAATCAAGAATGAAACCGAAGCTTTGTATGCTTCGAAGTCCAAAGGAAGATACCAAAAGAATGACAGGTTCAAGAAAAGCCAAGCATCTGATAAGGCAAAAGCAAACGCTAAACATGACAAGGCAGAAAATAAGAAAACATTCAACGGAAAACGATTTCCGTTCAAGTGTCATAATTGCGGGATCAAAGGTCACATGGCCAAAGATTGTCGAAAACCAAAACAAGACGAGGGTAATAGTGCAGAAGTAGAAACTAGAAGAAGGGATAACTTACCAACTGCGTTCAACCGAATTGAATACAAACAGGATTCACAAATTTCTTCTATTAATTGTTGTGAATTAATAAACTTGACTACAAGGACTCAATATTTAAAGACTAAACATCCTAGACTAATACCAATTCTATTTCTTCTCTAACTCAAATACTAAACAATACTTATCCAAACAAGTAATAATAAAACTAATACTAATAGATAATTCAAATAATAATTAAATACATTTAATTATTATTTTACTCGTTTAGTCCTTCGACTTTAGATTTTCTCTAAACCGCCCCTTGAGATTGTCCGTACCTTTCTACTTGATGTTGTAATTTCATCATGACCCACACCGATTCCAACCTGTGAGAATATTAAAGTCAAAGTAGGTCAACTGTTATAAAGTTCTTTTAAGTTTGGAAGGTTAATAAAAGATGAAGGGCATCAGTGCTTATTCCTTATAAGTACAGGGGTTGAAGTTGTTAATATGTGTCATAGTTTCGTTACAAGTTAGTTAGCTGGTGTAATAAAAGGGGATTAGGGCTTGTAATAGAGTTCAGTGAGTTCTTATTGTTTCTTTCAATTCATTTGTAATAGTTTTCGTTTCTTGAGAGTAATAAAACAATTGGTGTTGGTGATTGATTATAGTCTGATTCTTGGTGTGTTTTTTACAACAATTGGTATCAGAGCCTGGTTGTTGGCTCGATTCAAGAAGACGACGGTGTTCAACAGCAATTGAAGATCAAGATGGTTTCAACTAAGTTCGAATTGGAGAAATTTGATGGCAGAAACGATTTCAGTTTATGGAGAGTGAAGATGCGAGCGTTGTTAGTGCATAATGGCGTGGTAGATGCATTGAAGGGAGAAGATAGGCTTCCGAATGAGCTCTCTGCTAAAGAAAAGAAAGAGATATTAGAGAAGGCTCATAGTGCAATCATTTTGAGTCTTGGTGACAGGGTTTTGAGAGAAGTATCAAAAGAAACTTCTGCAGCCGGAATTTGGGCAAAGTTGGAAACCCTGTACATGACCAAGTCTCTGGCAAATCGTTTATACCTGAAGAAGAGGCTGTATACGTTCAAGATGGAGTCTGGTAAGTCTTTAGAAGAGCACACAGATGATTTTAATAAACTTGTTTTGGATCTTGAGAATATTGAAGTGACCTTAGAGGATGAAGATAAGGCAATACTCTATTTGACATCCTTACCCAGTTCATATGAGAGTTTTGTAGATACTCTTATGTATGCTAGGGAAACTTTGTCTATGGAGGAGGTATTGGCTGCCTTAAACTCAAAAGAGTTGAAGAAAAAGACAGTTGATAAAGAAGAGGGTAGTGATGGGTTATATGTTAGAGGAAGGCCTGAAAACAGAAGTTCCAAGTCATTCAAGGGTTCCAGTTCAAGATCAAAATCCAAGACTAAGTTTAAGAGGAAATGTTTTGTGTGCAATTCTGAGAAACATTTGAAGAAAGAATGTCCAGAGTGGAAGAGGAAGAAAACTGAGTCCAGCAATTCTAAATCATACACAAGTCATTCAGTTCAAGAAGATTCTTCTGATGGCTATGATAGTGCAGATGTGCTGAGTGTAACTTGGGATGAGGTTAAGAAGTTTTGGGTGATGGATTCAGGGTGCTCTTTTCATATATGTAATAACCGAAAATTTAAAATCATAATAAACAAATAAAATTAAAAGACCTAATTATTTTATTAAATTAAACCATAGGAAACCCTAATTAAGACACCCAAGTAATTCTGTACAAACCCTAGAAATTTCAGAATTTTCAGAATCAGGATTAGGGCCCCTAAAACTCAGGGGGGGTATTACCTACTTGATGATTATCTTTAAAATCTCGTTGTCAAAACTGAATTTTAAGAAATTATCAACTCAGCTAGGCTAGTTCCACACGTGGCTACCCTATAACCGACTTTCAACCCTTACGCATCGTAGCAGTGTTAGGCATACGATGCGCAGGCGTTTTAAAATCCCATACGCATCGTAGGGGTTATTGTGCTACGATGCGTAGGGCTTCCCAAAAATCAGCTATAAATACAGGACCTTGGCATTCGATTTCTGGTGCTCCAACGACGAAGAAACTCCAAAATTTCGTCGAGTTATTGTCTGATTACTCTCCTAACACACACTAAACACAAATTAAGAGTAGCGGGGTGCTGCAGAACAGGGTAATAACTCGATCGCTATTACGATTCATTGTCCGATCAATCAATATATCCAATTGATGTTTTAATGCTGCCCACATTAGGGTTATACTTTATCGTTCGTCATTAATTTGACGGATTGTCGTTAATTCGATAGGTAAAGTATTATACTTTATCGTTCGTCATTAATTTGACGGATTGTCGTTAATTCGATGGGTAAAGTATTATACCTTGTCATTCGTTGTTAATTCAACGGATCATCGTTCATTCGATGGACAAAGTATTGCATTTTGACATTCATTGTGAGAATTTGATCTCGTGAGTTATCGTAAAGGCTGTATTAAGTTACTAACCTAGTTTGTATGCATGTTATTTAAATTAGGTTAATAGACTTATCAGTAGTCTAAACTCTGCCCGTATAAATCTAAAATATTAGCACAAGGTAGCTTCACTTTGGAGTTATTAAGGTACGGATCCTACCCCACTCCTTATTGCTTCATATTCAAATTGTTATAAACCACTAAATATATTTTAAAACACTCCTCACGTCTTTGAGTATCGATTCATTTGACAGTCCGTTCGAATTCTATTCTAATCAATTGATTTAAGCTTTCATGTCATGCGATAGTATTATGTTAGTTGTACTCATTATCGCATGTTCCAATATAAGTTCCGTTTTGTTATGAAAATAAGTTTTATAAGTTATGTGAATAAGACCATGTGTACTCTGTTACCCTGAGTATCGCTTCTCGTGGAGTGTCCCACGAGCATGTTGTTGCGGCATCAACAACATGTGCTCCATCTGTGACGGAGAGATTAGTTCACGGCGTCCCTAGGTACAAGTGTGGTACAAAGCTACTAGGAGGCGTATGGATCGATCCTAGAATTTAAGTATAAGGAGATGGATAACAGGTATGCCAACTGGCCATCTCGTGTGATAAGTATGCAGGAGTAGCTACCTGTGTATTATCACGTTTTCAGTTTGCTCATGGGTACATCCGTAAGATATGATTATGAAATTATGTTCTTGCATTGTATAAGTTTTGCATAAAGCGTTATTTGTTCTTTGAGCCTATAATTCCGTACTGAGCATTCGGCTCATTCCGTATAAATTTTGTATTTACAGGTCAACAGGTTAGCTTGGGCGGGGGAAAGAGAGAAGAATAAAGCTTAGGAATAAATCTGAAGATGTTAGTTAATAAAATTGAATGTGTCTGCTTGTATATTAATCTTAAGTTTCGTTGTTATATAGTTGTATCCTTGTCAAATAAATAAATGGAATTATGACTTTTGTTAATGATACTACTGTTATTGTGACACGTCAGCCCTTTCGGGTTGGGGTGTTACAATATAACTCCAAGAAAAGAATATTTTAAAGACTTGAAGATGTACAGTCTTGGAACAGTCCAGTTAGGAGATGACAGACCATGTCAAATTCTTGGCATTGGAACCATTGTGTTCAAAATGAACAATGGTACTGAAGTAGTCTTGAAGAATGTCAGGTATATTCCTTCTTTAAAAAGAAGTTTATTGTCTTTGGGAACATTTGAAAGGGATGGTTATCATGTGTTACTAAAGGATGGGAAGGCTAAAGTGATAAAAGGATCCCTGGTAGTGTTGACTGGAACTAGAAAAGACAATAACATTTATCTTTTGGATGGTAGTGTTGCTAGTAATGAAGTATCTGCTGTGATTTCTGAAAAAGAAAGTGAAACCACTCTGAAGTGGCATAGGAGATTAGGCCATGTGAGTAGTCAAGGTTTAATGGAACTAAAGAAACAGCAAGTTATAAAAGAGTTAACTAGTTGTGATGTGGGATTCTGTGAAAACTGTATAATGGGAAAACAGAAGAGGGTCAAGTTCATGAAAGGGAAACATAACACTAGAGGAATTCTAGATTATGTTCACTCTAATCTGTGGGGGCCTGCTAGAGTTGAGTCCCTAGGTGGAGCTAGATACTTCATGACAGTTATAGATGACTTTTCAAGAAGGGTGTGGGTGTTCATTCTCAAACACAAGAGTGAAGCCTTCAAGAAATTCAAAGAATGGAAGGTCTACATAGAAAATCAGACAGAGAGAAAGATTAAGAAGTTGAGGACTGATAATGGCCTTGAGTATTGTAACAAGGAGTTTGAAGAACTGTGTGCAGAAAGTGGTATAGGTAGACATTTGACAATTCCAGGGACACCTCAGCAGAATGGGCTGGCTGAGAGGATGAATAGAACTTTGCTGGAAAGGGTCAGGTGTATGAGGTTAAGCGCAGGTCTACCAAAGACTTTCTGGGCTGAAGCAGTAAAGACAGCAGCTCATCTTATCAATATGTGTCCCTCTAGAGCTATCAATATGAAGTCTCCAATGGAAGTGTGGACAGGAGAGCCACCCAATTATGAAGATCTAAGGATTTTTGGTACCTTAGCATTTGCTCATACTAGTCAAGATAAACTTGAATCCAGGGCTGTAAAGTGTATTTTCTTGGGTTATCAAGAAAGGGAAAAGGGGTATAGACTTTGGAAGTTAGAAGGTGAAAGTCCAAGAATCATCAAAAGTAGAAATGTTGAGTTTCAAGAAAAGGTTTACTATAAGGATGTGATAAATGGAAAGCCTTCAAAGTCAGTGAATACCAGCCAAGAAGATGTTCAAATTGAGGTGGAGACATCAGAAAGCATGTCAAGTGATGTTAGTAATGAAGAGAATCCAACTGTTGTGTAGGATCGTGAAACGACCTAACGAGTCGATCAGAAGAGTGCTCAGACCGAATCAGAGGCGGAATTCATTGATTCGGTCTTCGTTTAGCTTGTATTCACTATTAATTGTCTTGTTTATTGATCTTGAACACTTTACAGTACAAAGACACTTCGACAGCACCTCGGCGTCGGAAATCAGTAAGTTACAAATGAGAAAGTTTGAAGCCTATTTATAGGACAAGACCCTCTAGTTTGAAAGTGGCATGTGAAGGGACCCTCTAGTTTGAAGGTGACACAGCCTGCTTCAAACTAGACCCTGTTCAAACTAGACCCTGTTCAAACTAGACCCTGTTCAAACTAGACATCTTCAAACTAGCAGGTCATCTTCAAACTTTCAGTCCGAGACTCGATATAAGACGAAGTCGACAGATGTATGCACCAACAGACTCCCCCTCAGATGTTGACGAGTCTTAAGTGTCGAGTCTTCGCATCTTCAGTCTTTATCAGTCTCTTGTCTTTCTTAGCATATACCAGGATCTTCTCTTTGGCTCTAACCTCGTCAGACTCCCCCTCTCATCATGATGGGATCGCTGTCTGGAATTAGCTATCACCTTGAGATCAATCCCTGGCTTTATCTCTGATAAGCTCATTTCCTGCACACATTTTCTCATCAACACATAAGTTTTTACTTAACACAATAAGAAAAACTTACTAATAATAGTTACATCAAGTTCAAATTAATGATCTCGATTAACTAAACAAACTTTTCTTTCTCAAATCAAATTTCTTCTGTTAAACACACACTCCCAACCCTGTTCATCATGTTCAGCACTTGAAATTTTGAAAATCAACTTTCCAACATCAATTGTCGAAAATCTTTTTGTATTTTTCAAAAATTTATGCTAAAACACACTAAAATCTTTTTGGATTTTTGAAAAGAATGAAATGCAGTAAAGAAATATTTACAAACAATATTTTTGTGAGTTTGTGTAAGAGGATCATATCAGTTTATGTGACCAATCACTAGCACCGTTAAGCTTTAAACATTTTCAGTTCTAAACGATTCACATTGACTGACGATATGTTTGTCCTCTTAAGCTCAATCTAAAAACTTTCAATCTGCTTACCGATACGATTAGGTACATTTAGATAGCACTAAGTTCTTATGGACCCCACGATCTCAGCATATCCCCTCATCATGCAATACACTAACTCAAGCAATGCCTTTAAACTTTTATCAACTGTGATTTGTGCGAAAACAAAGCAGAATGTTTAAACATTAACAATCAGGTCGATACTTCCTTATACGCAGAGAAAGTCCAATGTTTAAACAAAATAAGAAAAATAAAATAAGTTGAAGTTGTTTAGGCTTTAACCACCAGGTCGATACTCCCGTATACGCAGAGGTGATCCAAAGCTTAAACGAAACACCAAAGAAAATAAAGCAGAACGTTTAGGCAACAACATCCAGGTCGATACTCACGTATACGCAGAGGATGTCCGATGCTTAAACAAAATAAAGAAATAAAACAAGTTTAAATCTTTGCAAAATGAAATGCACAATCACAGCGACTTTTCAGCAAAGTTGTGAAAGTTCACAAACTTAACCAGTTTTATGTCTTTCGACAATCAGCGATTACTGAGTAGGTACACAATCAAGAAGGACAAAACTAAGTACTATGCTTTCAACCATGTTTCCCACTAGAACTAGGCTTTTTCATTTAGGTTTGTATCGTTATCGCAAATCTACTAGTCTAGCTGAGCCTATCGTCACATCTTTAGTGAGACCGTTTATCACATTTTGACTTTACATATCTTTAGCATGCTGTGACAGTCCAACTGATCTACTATCATTTCCTCTTTTTCACAACAAAACTCATTTTTGCATTTTTATCATGTTTTTGGCTTTTTTAAATTTTCAAATGTTTTTGGATTTTCTAAAAATTTACTCCCCCTAAAATGCAAACACATTTTAGGAAATTTGAAAACAAACTGTACAAGTAACATGACAACTGATATCGAATCACTTCAATTCGCCATCCACTTGGCATAAACAATCAGAACTCCCCCTCACAACAAACTATTTTCCCATTGTGATCTCAAAACACTTAAGTTTGTTTTAATCAAAATGGTTTTTCCGGAAAATAAGTTTTGTTGATTTTACCACTTGTAAAATTGGGGATCAAATCATCACATTGTTTTACCAATCATATGTAGGAAATCAGATACAACTTAATGTCCCTGATTTACCACTTGTAAGATCATTCCAATTCAACTTCTGAACCACTTGTAAAAATCACAACCATACAACTTAAACCTGCTTTTCAACCAATTTACCATCTTTTGGTTGAATTCTCAAGGTGCCGATTCCTACTCCTCGCTTACATACCTGGGAGTTCCGGCAAGTCCTGCAAACCTTCTCAAAAACACATTATACAAACATGATAAAGAGTGATGCCGATTCATGATCCACGATTACCAACTTGGGATCTCCGGCAAGTCAGGTTTTTCATTTAAAGAGTTTCACCCAAGCCTGACGGTCCTTGGGTGATTTTGAATTCTTGTTCAACAATGGTGGAAAATTTTCATCATCCATTGTTAAATCTGAATTCTCAGATTTTACCTCAACAACAGGCTCTTCTGGCTTTACCATACCAGAATCATTGCCTGAATGTGGCTTGTCTGACTTTGATGAGCCAGATTCATCGCCTGAAGGTGGCTTGTCTGACCTTAACATGTCAGATTCATCGCCGACCATTTTCTTCTTTTTCTTATCCTCTTTCGTCCTCAAATTTGTATCCGATGAATTCGTCTTGCTTGACTTTGCCATCGAGGGAGTCGATTCATTAGAACTCTTATTTTTAACAGATGAACCCGAGGACAAAATCTTCTCGAGATACTCTCTCGCCTTCTTTCTCTTCTTCCTCAGTCTGTCTTTCTGCCCCTGAGAAAGCTTCACTTTCTTTTCTTGAACTTTAAGTTCTTGAACCTTCTGTTCTTTGGGCTTGACATTTACTGATTTCTTTGCCATCTTCTGAGAATTAACCCTCAATCTTTCATGTGATCTCCTTGGGCAATCTCTGGCAATGTGACCTTTGATATGGCAGTTATAGCATCTCCTCGTCTCATAACTCCAACCTTGGCAGTTAACAGCAATGTGTCCTTGATAACCACATCGGTAACACACTCTGTTATCGTACCAATCACCATTTTCAGCCCAAATGCTCAAATCAAAGCACTGTTTGGCTTGGTGATAATCTTTCCTCCTCTTGTTTGCTGGATTTGGCTTTTGAGCACTGTGGTCCGACCTGCACCACTTATTGCCAACAATTTTAGAGTTTTCATTTTTCGATTTTTGTAATTTTTCTTTGTGATTGGATGATCGAACTGATGAGCTTTTATTTTCTTTTTGAACATTTTTCGGTTTTTTATCCTTTTGTTTTTGTGCCACTTTCTTCTTCAAAGGTTTTTGCTTAGAGCATTCTCCCTTTTCAGTTGATTGTGGAACAGTTTCTTGAAACTTTTCTTTTAATTTCAAAAACAATTTTTGTTTTTCGAATTTTTTATTTTCATCATCAGATTTCTCATCACAATCTTCAACTTTGACTTTGTCAAAGTTTGTGACATTGTCACTTATTGGAACAGAATTGATCGGTTTTGGACAGGGGAACTCAGTTGAAGTCACAAAACCTTTCAATTTCTTTTTAAGCTCATCAATTTTGTTCCTTGAATTCTCAGCTTCATTTTCAAGCTGAGATATTCTTTCAAGATGAGACTTGATAGATTTTTCATTTTCATTCTTCATGTTTTCAAGAACAGACTTTTCATTTTGCAAAACTTTTATCTGTTCTTGAAATTTTGTTTCATTTGTTTTCAAATTCTTGTTCTCAAGCTTTATCCAGAAATCTTCATCTTCTGAAAATTTCTTTTTGCTTTCAAAAACCTTTTCTTTTTCTTTCAAACTTTTGTTTTCTGATGTCAAACTGTTCAAGTCATTTAACAGTTTAACATTTTCAGCTTTCAGCTTTTCACAATTTCCCTGTAAATCCTGAATCTGTTTTACATCAGTTTGCTTCTCATCTTTCAACTTCTCGACTTCTAATTTCAAACTTTCCGTGTCCTTCAAAAGTTTGTCATTGTCAGTCTTAAAGTTTTCACATTTGGAGCACACTGAGTCACTTGAGGAATCAATCTCCACAGATTCTTCATTCTTTTGAACTTGCTCTGTCTTCATCTTATAAGTTCCTGCACAAAAGATTTTAACGAAGTCAAGAGGATTCATATTCTCATCAATATAACAACCCCTCTTCATATCGTATTTCATAACATCTTTTGCCCCAAGACACACGTTAACCCTTCTTTTCATTTCAATTAATACATCCATATTTATTTTCTCCAAAATATTTTCTATATCATTTAACAAGGCTTTCCTTTTCTTTTCATTTTCAAATTTATGATTTTCAAGTTTACTGATGAACTCATATAGAGATAATTTTGAAAAACTAGAATCCTTTCTTAGGTTTTTCAAAAAATCATCCCATTCTGCAGGTAATGCATGTGCAAACTTTGATATCTTTTCAGCCTCTGTCAATCTTATCTCGTTATTTTTCAGATATTCTATTAAGACTCCATATCGTCTTTCTAACTCATTCAATTTTTCATTTTTTAAACACATGAAATTTTCAAATCTTATAATCCAAGCCTTCTCGTTCACATTTTGATAACTTCTACTCAAAATCCCTCGAAACCAACTATTATATGATACAAGATCATGGTTTTTCTCCTCATCAAAGACCATTGCCATAATCCAATCACAACCTGTTCCAACACCTTGTTCAAACGGTATGTCACTTTCAAACTAGAACCACTTTCAAACAAAAGCCAGTTTCAAACTTGAAGCCAATTTCAAACTTGAAGCCAATTTCAAACTGGAAGCCAATTTCAAACGGTAGGGTGCCAATTTCAAACTGGAAGCCAATTTCAAACTTGAAGCCAGTTTCAAACGGGTGACACTTTCAAACTGGAGGTGTATCCTTCAAACTAGATGTTCAAACAGGACCCCCTTTTCAAACAGAAGGTGGCAGTTTCAAACGGGATGGGTCAATTTCAAACAATAGGGTGACAGTTTCAAATGGTAGGGTGCTGGCAGTTTCAAACGGTCAGCAGTTTTCAAGTCATTTTTACCACTTTTACTTCGAATTTTAAGCTGAAACTTTCAAGGGTTTGTTAAAACACAATTACGGACACTTTGTGAAAGTTTTAGCCGATTTTAACCGTGAAAAGTATCAATTTTGTGAAAGAAGGTGTAGAAAATCAGAATTTGCTAGCGAAAACGAGCTAAACGGTAAGAACTCTTCCTCCTGAGCTCTGATACCACTTGTAGGATCGTGAAACGACCTAACGAGTCGATCAGAAGAGTGCTCAGACCGAATCAGAGGCGGAATTCATTGATTCGGTCTTCGTTTAGCTTGTATTCACTATTAATTGTCTTGTTTATTGATCTTGAACACTTTACAGTACAAAGACACTTCGACAGCACCTCGGCGTCGGAAATCAGTAAGTTACAAATGAGAAAGTTTGAAGCCTATTTATAGGACAAGACCCTCTAGTTTGAAAGTGGCATGTGAAGGGACCCTCTAGTTTGAAGGTGACACAGCCTGCTTCAAACTAGACCCTGTTCAAACTAGACCCTGTTCAAACTAGACCCTGCTCAAACTAGACCCTGTTCAAACTAGACATCTTCAAACTAGCAGGTCATCTTCAAACTTTCAGTCCGAGACTCGATATAAGACGAAGTCGACAGATGTATGCACCAACATGTTGAGACTGAAACAACCAGTGAGCAGAATGATTACTGGTTATCTAGAGACAGAGAAAGAAGAAATGTGGTTAAACCTTTAAGGTTTAGACAAAACACTAATGTTTCTGCTGTGGCCTTCATAACAGCAGAAAATGACTGTGTCAATGAGCCTATTACTTACTATGAAGCAATCAGTTCTAAAGAAAAGGAAGAATGGCATAGGGCAATGCAAGAAGAGATGGATTCTTTGATCAAGAATAAGACCTGGGAATTAGTGAAGAAACCTAAAGATCAGAAAGTTGTAGCATGCAAGTGGATTTATAAGATAAAGGAAGGGGTTCCAGGAGTTGAAGACAGAAGGTTTAAGGCCAGGTTAGTGGCCAAAGGCTTTACTCAGAAGGAAGGTGTGGATTACACTGAGATTTTCTCTCCAGTTGTAAAACACACTTCTATCAGGATAATGCTAGCTATAACAGCTGCATTAGACCTTGAGCTGGAACAACTTGATGTAAAAGCTGCTTTTTTACATGGTTATCTTGATGAAAAGATCTACATGGCTCAACCTTTGGGCTTTGTAGAAGAGGGAAGTGAAGAGAAAGTGTGCCTACTTAAAAGATCATTGTATGGGCTCAAGCAATCTCCGAGGCAGTGGTACAAGAGGTTTGATGAGTTCATGACAAGTAGTGGGTTTTCAAGAAGTTCCTATGATTCCTGTGTTTATTACAGGGAATATTGTCCAGGCAACTATGTTTATTTGCTGTTATATGTTGATGACATGCTTATATCATGTAAGCATAAAGAGCAAATAAAGGAGGTCAAAGAATTATTGAAATCTGAGTTTGAAATGAAAGAGTTAGGAGATGCAAAGAAAATTCTGGGAATGGAGATTTGCAGGGATAGAAAACTTAAGAAATTGAAGCTTACACAAAGTTCCTATGTGAAAAAGATCTTGAACAATTATAGGATGGAAGGTTGTAAGGCAGTTAAAACTCCTATTGGTGCTCATTTCAAGTTATCTCTTCAAGATTCACCTAAGACAGAACAGGAAGAAAGGTATATGAGTTCAGTTCCTTATGCTAATGTTGTGGGTAGTATGATGTATCTGAGGGTCTGCACTAGACCAGATTTGGCATATGCAGTCAGTGTTGTGAGTAGATACTTGTCTTGTCCTGGTAAAAATCACTGGGAAGCTGTGAAGTGGATCCTGAGATATTTGAAGGGAACTCAGGATTGGGGTTTAGTATTTGGGGATAATGCTAGTGATCAACAAAGGGTGGTGGGCTTTGTTGATGCTGATTTTGCTAAAGATCCTGATAAGGGTAGATCAGTCACTAGATATATGTTCAAAATACTTGGTAATGTGGTGAGCTGGAAATCACAGTTGCAGCACATAGTAGCTTTGTCAACAACAGAGTCTGAATATGTGGCATTAACTGAAGCTGTGAAAGAAGCTTTGTGGCTTAAAGGAATTTTGAAAGAATTGGGAATTAAATCTAATGTTCCAGTGGTCTGCTGTGACAATCAGGGTGCTATTCAGTTATCAAAAAATAGTGTTTATCATGAGAGGACCAAGCATATCAGTGTTAAACTGCATTTCATCAGAGATATAGTGAATAAGAAGCTGGTTGAGATCAAATGGGTCGAAACAGAACATAATATAGCTGATGTGTTCACTAAGTGTTTGCCGGGTTCAAAGTTTGATTTGTGCCTTGCTGATATGGGAGTTGGTTAATAAAGACAGATTGATACTTTGGCTTTAATGAAGGACCGGTTTTGACACCGTTCGATTGCGTAACGAACGTTCGACGTGCGGAATCCGTGAACGTGCGTGACCGAACACACAATAACGTACTAGAACCGTGAATCTATTGAAAGATATGACGTGTACGATACAAGAATCACGTAGAGAGAACTTTCTCTCTCTAGACTTGAATCTCCTAAATCACCAAATGAGCAAAAGTCTTTTAAACTTTAAACCTAAGGCTCCTATTTATAGCCCTTGGAATTAATGAGATTTCTCATTAATTACCAAAGTGCCACCTTGCTACTTCTATCTAAATATTACAATAAAAGCTTGATTTCTTCAGTTTCTCGCTACGGCTCGAATTGACGAAGGCAATAGACATTAATGCATCAACAAACTCCCCCTTGGATATTGCCGCAGTCAATCCGTAGTTAAACTCGTAGCGACTTGTCTCTCTCTCTCTCTTGAGTCTTCTTTAAGATTTAACGTCTTCAGCAAACACAGACTCCCTCTTGCTCGAACAGAATCCCGGTGGATCTGTCTTCAGCTTCAGCTCCCCCTTTCGGTAGTCTCTTCAGGCTTCCCCTTTCGTCAAGCTTCCGTGCTTTTAGGATCGACGCCTGGCTTTCCGTAGCAACAGATTCAGAAACCTACACATCTCAACCTCTCGTAAGACAAAATAATTTTGACTCTAAAAGAATTCACTCAAAATTCTCAAACATATAGCACACAATATTGTGATTCAAATTAATGAATCATCTAAACATTTGAGGATTATCTTCCAACTTCTCATCATCTTAACCAAACCAATTGTTCATCTTGTTTAGCCTTTAAGATTTTGAATATCAGCTTTTCAACATCAGTTGTCGAAATTTTTTTTTTATTTTTTCAATAATGAAACATAAATGCAATAACAGAAATTAAATGCAGAAAAGAAATATGTACAAACATATTTTGTGAGATTGTGAAAGAGGATCAGATCAGTTTTTAGACACATCACAAACACCGTTAAGCTTTTAATCGTTTTAAGATTTAAACGATTCACGTAGATTGACTATATTGTTGTCCACATAAACTCAAACTAAAAACTTTCGAAATGCTTACTGATACGCTAAGGTATATTATTTTTGCACTAAATTCTTATGAACCCCACGATCTCAGCATATCCCCTCATCATGCAATACACTAACTCGAGTAATGCCTTTAAACTTTCATCAACTGTGATTTGTGCGAAAATAAAGCAGAATGTTTAAACATTAACAATCAGGTCGATACTTCCGTATACGCAGAGAAAGTCCAATGTTTAAACAAAATAAGAAAAATAAAACAAGTTGAAGTTGTTTAGGCTTTAACCACCAGGTCGATACTCCCGTATACGCAGAGGTGATCCAAAGCTTAAACGAAACACCAAAGAAAATAAAGCAGAACGTTTAGGCAACAACATCCAGGTCGATACTCACGTATACGCAGAGGATGTCCGATGCTTAAACAAAATAAAGAAATAAAACAAGTTTAAATCTTGGCAAAGTAAAATGCACAATCACAGCGACTTTTTTAGCAAAGTTGTGAAAGTTCACAAACTTAACCAGTTTTATGTCTTTCGACAATCAGCGATTACTGAGTAGGCACACAATCAAGAAGGACAAAACCAAGTACTATGCTTTTGACCATGTTTCCCACTAGAACTAGGCTTTTTCATTTATGTTTGTATCGTTATCGCAAATCTACTAGTCTAGCTGAGCCTATCGTCACATCTATAGTGAGACCGTTTATCACTTTTAGACTTTACATTTCTTTAGCATGCTGTGATAGTCCACTGATTTACTATCATTTCCTCTTTTTCACAACAAAACTCATTTTGAATTTTTCAATGTTTTTGACATTTTCAAATTTTCAAATGTTTTTGGATTTTCTGAAAATTTCTTACTCCCCCTAAAATGCAAACACATTTTAGGAAATTTGAAAACAAACTGTACAAGAATATGACAACTTGATGAGAATCACTTCAATTCTCTATCCACCTGGCATAAACAATCATAACTCCCCCTGACAACAAACTATTTTCCCATTATGATTTCAAAACACTTAAGTTTATTTTAATCAAAATGGTTTTTCCGGAAAAATAGTTTTGTTGAATTAACAAACCACTTGTTGGTTAGGGGATTACGTCATCACTTTGTTCTCCTTTAACCATTTTGAAAAATTTAACAGTTCAAGATTCTATCAACACAAACACTTGTAGGAAATCAAGTACAACTTAATGTCCCTGATTTACCACATGTAAGGCGAAAAATCACCAGAGTGAAATTTCTCAAGAAATGTGCCGATTCCTACTCCCCAATTACCAACCTGGAAGTTCCGGCAAGTCAGGTTTTTCAGTTAAACAGATTCACCCAAGCCTGACAGTCCTTGGGTGATTTTGAATTCTTGTTCAACAATGGTTGAAAATTTGCATCATCCATTGTTAAAACAGAATTCTCTATTTTTACCTCAACCAATGACTCTTCTGGCTTTGACGAACCAGAATCATTGCCTGCACATGGCTTGTCTGACTTTAACCTGTCAGATTCATCGCCTGAAGGTGGCTTGTCTGACTTCGATGAGCCAGATTCATCGCCGACCATTTTCTTTTTCTTTACCTCCGCTTTTGTCCTCAGATTTGCAACTGAAGAATTCGGTTTACTTGACTTTGTTGTCGAATGAAACGATTTATCAGTACTCTTATTTGTTGTACCCGAGGACAAAATCCTTTCAAGATACTCTCGAGCTTTCTTTCTTTTCTTTCTCAGTCGGTCTTTCTGCCCTTGTGAAAGCTTCACTTTCTTTTCTTGAACTTTAGGTTCTTTGACTTTCTGTTCTGAAACTTTCAGTTCCTTGGGCTTTTCTTTGACTTTGACTGACTTCATCACCTTTTTCTGAGATACAGCCCTCGATCTTTCAATTGATCTCATTGGGCAATCTCTGGCAATGTGACCTTTGATTTGGCATTCATAACATCTTCTTGTTTCAAAACTTCGACTTTGGCAGTTAACAGCAATGTGTCCTTGAAAACCACATTTGTAACACACTCTGTTATCATACCATGTACCACCTTCACACCAAACGCTCAGATCATAGCATTGTCTGGCTTTGTGGTAATCATCACTTCTCCTATAAGCTTGATTTGACCCTTGAGCACTGTGGTCAAACCTGCACCACTTATTACCAACTTTTTGTGAGTTTTTATTTTCAGATTTTTGTGGTTTTTTATAATGATTGGATGACTGAACTGATGAGCTTTTATTTTCATTTTTAAAATTTTTTAAATTTTTAACTTTTTGTTTCTGTTCTACAATCTTCTTAACAGGTTTTTGCTTTGAACATTCACCTATTTCAGTAGACTGCAAAACAGTATTTTGAAATTTTTCATGTAATTCTAAAAATATTTTTCTTTTCTTTTCCTTTTCTTTTTCATCATCAGTTTTGTCATCACAATCCTCAATTTTGACTTTGTCAAAATTTGTGACACTGTCACTTATTGGAACAGAATTGATCGGTTCTGGACACACATATTGTGCAGAAGTCACAAAACCTTTCAACTTATTTTCTAACTCAGCAATTTTATTCCGATCACTTTCAGCCTCTTTTTCAAGCTGAATGATTTTAGCAAGATGAGAATTTATTGCAATTTGTTTTTCAAGATTATTTTTACCAAAAATATCTTTCTCATCTTCTAAACTCTTTATTTGAATTTGAAAAACTTTTTCACTTTTTAATTTTTCAATTTTCAAAAATGTTATTTTATCTTGAAAATCTTTTTCTTTTTCTTTTAAAAATTTGTTTTCCAATGTCAAACTCTCTAAATCCTTCAAGAGTTTGGCATTTTCAGATTTCAGATTTTCACAATTTAAGCATTTCTCGGACATCATTTCAGCTTCAGCTTTCTTCTCAGCTTTAATAGCTGAAATTTCATCAACTTGCTTCTCTACCACTTGAACATTTTCTTTAGATTTGATTTTTTCTTCATCAGTTGCTGCTTTACTCTTCTCTCTTGAATCAGACCTCAATTTTCTAATCTTTTGGAACTCAAGCTCTTGAGCTTCAATCTTTTCGATGAATCCACTAAGGTTCAGATTATCAAAGCCTGGAGTGTTTTTCAACTTCATCAGGTAAGTACCCCACTCATCCTTTGGTAAAGCATTTGCCACTTTGTCTTTCAATTCCTCATTGGTCTTGATTATATTCAATTTCCTCATCTCCACAACTAAAATGCAATACCTATCAAACAATTCTTTTGTAGACTCTCCCTTGATACCTGTAAAAATATCAAACTTGTTCAGTGCAGTATAAATCTCAGAACCCATGTTTTGGTATTTAAAGAATTCACAAAACAGTTTTTCAACCACTACAAAAAAATTTACAAAATCAACTGACTATCCAATTTGCTCGTGCGTGTATCTGAAACTTTGACAAATCTCCTGAAACACGAACTGAATGTGATTGGATCGTTTGTTTCTCTTGATCTTTTTTTTTTTTTTTTTTTTTTTTAAATTCAATCAAATCAAGGCCAAGACAATTTTCGTTTTTCGTTTAAGATTGGGCCGAAACTCTCACTTATCTCACAACATTAAAATCATCAACAAATATTATAGGGCCGTTCAAATGAGCCAATTATTAAACGTGTAAACAAGATTAGATTTTCTGACAACTTTTAAATTTCAATTCTCATTGAGCCATCTTAAAACTTACTGATTTGATAGTTCATCAATTTTCAAAACTCATGCAAGACTTATCAAACAAACATGTGGCAGATAACTTGTTTTTTTATTTTATTTAATGTTGTTGTTTTTTTTTTATTGATTTAATGGGTCTGACAATTGAGTTAATGGGCGACAATTTTTATCAATTACACTAGACTGACAACATTCATGAGCCGACAAAATCACATGTATACTTTGATTACACTCTTGATTCACAGATATTGACAATGTTATTTATTCTAATTGGACCAACAATTATACTATACTGACAACTTTCAATGTGTTACAATATCATTCGACCATGGTTTTTGTTCACATGCAACATTAAATGTTCAAACAAATTGATGATGGTTTGTTCACAAGAGCGGAATAAAGAACTGACTAATAAGCGAAACCCTATTGATGTCTCTATGAGCGAACCTATCACATGAACGAATAAGCGAAATCAGTAGTAAGGGTGTACGTATGAGCGAAATCACACGTAAGGGTGTACGTATGAGCGAAATCACATGTAAGGGTGTACGTATAAGCGAACCTAGCTGATATTTGACGCAAAAACGAATCGAAAAACTTCGATTACTCCTAAACGGCTAGGAATTTGGATATGAAACTTGGTAGGGTTTTAAAATAGACAATTTCGCACAATATATCAAAAATTCAGCCTATTCGGACCGTAAAATCCCGTTCAATTTGACGAAAAACCGTGAAAAACGTGATAAACTTGAAAAATTGACAAAATCGGTGTATTTCGGGTCTGAATCCGCTGAAATCTGGTACGAATCAATGTGTTTGATCAAGCAATCGAGCTCCTAGCTCTGATACCACTTGAAGGACCGGTTTTGACACCGTTCGATTGCGTAACGAACGTTCGACGTGCGGAATCCGTGAACGTGCGTGACCGAACACACAATAACGTACTAGAACCGTGAATCTATTGAAAGATATGACGTGTACGATACAAGAATCACGTAGAGAGAACTTTCTCTCTCTAGACTTGAATCTCCTAAATCACCAAATGAGCAAAAGTCTTTTAAACTTTAAACCTAAGGCTCCTATTTATAGCCCTTGGAATTAATGAGATTTCTCATTAATTACCAAAGTGCCACCTTGCTACTTCTATCTAAATATTACAATAAAAGCTTGATTTCTTCAGTTTCTCGCTACGGCTCGAATTGACGAAGGCAATAGACATTAATGCATCAACATTTAAAGGTGGAGATTGTGAGAATATTAAAGTCAAAGTAGGTCAACTGTTATAAAGTTCTTTTAAGTTTGGAAGGTTAATAAAAGATGAAGGGCATCAGTGCTTATTCCTTATAAGTACAGGGGTTGAAGTTGTTAATATGTGTCATAGTTTCGTTACAAGTTAGTTAGCTGGTGTAATAAAAGGGGATTAGGGCTTGTACTAGAGTTCAGTGAGTTCTTATTGTTTCTTTCAATTCATTTGTAATAGTTTTCGTTTCTTGAGGGTAATAAAACAATTGGTGTTGGTGATTGATTATAGTCTGATTCTTGGTGTGTTTTTTACAACACAACCCGACCCAAATCGCCAATTTGTGTATCAGTTACTAAAACCAGTTTGGACTCGAACCTGTTTGAAAAACCAGGATAGTATTAGAAAACTATAGGTTTAAAAAAACGAAACGGTTTCTACACCACCCAAACCGATTTGTATAGGATCAAATATTTTCCTTCATAACCGGTTTTGACTCAAAATGGTTTTGACCAAAGTTGACCAAACCGAGCCTGTTTTTCTAAAAAAAACAAATGTACACCTATACTACATTCTATAGATGAAATAGTTTATGTTGGGCTTAATAACATTCGTTAATTGTAAACCAGTTGGGCTTCCAACATTAAAACATGCCCAAACAAGAAAGAAACGAGGAGCAGAAACTTTAAAAATACAGAAGAAACAAGAAGAATGTAAGGGCAGGAAATGCTTTTCAATGAATACAGAGGAAACGAGATTACGAGAAGAATGTAAGGGTTATTTATTTGAAACAATCACTAGCAATGATAAACATGTAAGAAACAATTGCTATTTAATAAACATGTACCTTTAATCGTATTATAAATACCGGGGACATGAGAGATAAGTGGCCAGTAGTGGGAGCCTCTTCCTCCACACCTTTCTTTCAATTTTGGGCAAATTGAAAGGAACTTACACCGCTAAAATCTCTCTGTTCTCACATTTGTCCCATTCAACTGTAGAGTGTTCCATCACCTAGAATATCCTTTAGGATGTAATGGTTATATGTCCCTGAAACATTTAGTTGTAATGTATAAGATTATCAGTTGTCATAAAGAAAATGGAGCCATTGAACAAACTCAATACACCAACCTACGAAAACGATAATAAAAATGGCTAAGAAAAAAAACAACATACGAAACTGAAAGTCAACTTGATATTAATTACATGTGTAATAAACAGGAATCTACAAGTGAAGAAAATACCGATTATTAAGATTGGCTGTGTCAAAATCGACTTCCATCCTTTCAACTTATCAGCAATATATTAGTTTAAACTCATGAAATGTGATTACTGATTTCAACATATAAATTATTGTCATTATTAAAATTCAGTTTTAGGTTTTGAGCACAAAAAACCTAGTCCAACAAAAACACGCATAAGACAGGCCAGTTTATAATATGGAAATTAGAGGGTCTTCAATACAAAAGTACCTGAAGTTTATTTCGATTTTGGGGACATGAGAGATGAGGGGCCAGTAGTGGGAGCCTCTTCCTTCACACCTTTCTTTCAATTTTGGGCATTCGTCAATTATCAAACTCAAAAGTGAGGGTAACAGCGTCTCTGGTAAATCGTTCACCTTTGGGCATTTCAAAGTTCCAAGATGTTGAAGGGATGTGAGGTGTTGGAGTCCCCTTGAAAGTGATTCCAGATTATCAAATTTGAATATTCCCAGAGATGTAAGAGAAGAAGGGAAAAGGTGGGACAATTGACTAAAATTCCTCACATCAGGTTCATCCGGTAAATTTAGGTGAACAAGGGAAGGTGGGAAATTCTGATAGCCCCATTCTGAGATGGGCTTTTTCAACCCCCCTACCTGAAGGAAACATAAGTTTGGAGGCCAAACCCCACAAGGAAAGGAAGCATCAATCATTGGACACTCACTGATACACGTATCTTTTAACATGGTGAGATTGGATAGCTGACGGTCAGGAAATGACTCCAGATTTTCACAATCTTCTATCATCCAACTAATTAGATTTGGCAGCTGCAGGTCACCAAATGCCTTTATGTTTTTGCAACTACCTATACACAGATGTGTGAGATTTGGAAGCTGGAGGTTAGGAAATGACTCTATGCTTTCACAACCTTCTACTGTCAACCTGGTGAGCTTTGATAGCTCAAGGTCAGAAAATGACTCTATGCCTTTAAAACAACCATATATAGACAACGAGGTGAGATTTGATAGCAGATGAAGATCAGAAAATAACTCCATGTTTTTACATTCACTTATTAACAAGGAGTTGAGGTGTGTGGAGTTACTCAATTGATTTATTGATTTTAGATTTCCACAACGGAGTATAGTAAGCGACTTGAGATTCTGCCCTCCTCCACCTGTTGTTGTTGCTCTTGGGAAGGAGACATGTCTAAGTGAATCACAGCAAGTGATAGTTAAACTCTCAATGCTATTTGGACAACACAAAAGCTCCATGCTATCACAAGTTTGTACGTCCAAAATCCTAAGAGATGATAGGAGGTTCGCCCCATTGTTATCCTCATCCTCCTCTTTCTCTCCTAACCTCACCAAATTTTTACAAGTATATACCATCAGTTCCTTTAAATTTACGAAAACTTTACTTGCCTCTGCATCTGATTCCCACATGTATCTTATTTCATCACAATCGTGTATGCTTAGTTCTTCTACTGCCCCTAAATTCTCTATAACACCTCTCCACACCTCATCCGTAAGCCCTAAAATAAATCCGATTTCTATCTCTGTGGTTGATGAAGCTGCTCGAACCAGACTTCTCAGCAAACTTTCACAACATTTATATATTCTTAATACTCTTAGTGAAGGTAATGCTTCAAGTGAGACATCAATCAAATAGGGACAATTTATTATTTGAAGCTCTCGAAGGCATGGAAACATTGCCTCGCTATTGGTTGACCATACCTCCCAACTCGACATATCTTCAACCTTAGAATTTCAAGTGAAGGTAGTCGCCCAAGTGCCGGTAGAGATGTACATTTTCTACAAGCACGTAGCGACACATGAACCAATCTATTAAAAGACGGATCCCCAACCCAGTTTGGAAACTCCATTCCCTCGTAACACTCAACCTCAAGCATTTTCAACTTATCACTGCGGGGCTTTAGCTCATTGAGAACTTCCTTCTCAAGTGTTTCACTTGCAGACCCATCATCCCATTTCAACTCTAACTTGTTAATCCCTTTGAAAGATAAGTTCGCCTCTCGTGCATGCATTGAGCTCTGCACTTTGTTCAACCCCTCGATGGAAATTTCCCCGTGCAGATCCTTTAATCCCTTAAGCTCGGTTATTGCAAAGCCACTGTTTCCTCCGATGATGATCCTAGTGAGAGTCTGTAGGCTTTTCAACTCACCAATTCCCAAAGGCAACTTCTTCAAAAGTGGAGTATTTCTGATGTCAAAATGCCTCAGCCTTTTGAGTTTAAAGAAGCTTTTAGGCAAATTGGTCAGACTTTCACATCCAGAAACTATCAATGTCTTTAAATTATAAAGATTGCCAACATTCTCAGGCAACTCTTTTATATTAGTATGAGATAGATTAAGATACCTCAGGTGCTTCAAACTACCAATGGACTTTGGTACCTCACTTATACTAAAACGACTCAAACAAAGAACCCTTAATAACGGTAGCTCAGGAAGTAAGTCAACCAAAATCTTGCTGGATAAGTAAAACTTCTTCCAGCCTTGATCTACCCCAACATATACCGCTAACAATGTTCTCAAACTTCTGGCCTTTTCAAATGCCCCGAACTTCTGAAAAGCTACATACTCCTCACGAATAAATGACATATGTCGGTACTTGGCTAAAGCTTCCTCCGTCATCTCCATCTGATTATCAAACCTTAAAAAATATTCTCCAGCAACATATGTGGCCAGGTCATTCATGAGATCATGCATCACAAAAAAGGATTTGCCATTAGGTGCAGGTTGAAAAAAGGACCTCGATAGCAATTTCTCAAAATACTCATGGCCCAAGCATTCTGGTGACTTGTTTGCAACTGACTCATACAGATACCCTTCAGCCACCCATAATAATACCAACTCTTCTTTTTCAAACAAAAAGTTCTTAGGGAACAAAGAGCAATAAGCAAATAATTGCTTCAAATCGGCAGAAAGATCATGGTAACTTAGCCTAAGGGCTGGGACAATTTCATCAGCACTTTCTAAATTCCATATCTCACTGTTCAACACATCATTCCATTCTTCTTCTTCGGTTTTTGTTCTCATCAACCTTCCAATTGCCTTTAAAGCTAAAGGCAAACCACCACATTTTTTTACAATACCTTCAGCTTGTGGTTTAAGTGTTGCGTGTGAGTCAAAGTTATCCACATCCAATGCATGTAGAGCTAATAAAGACAAAGCATCTTCATGTGACAAACGGTCGAGATGGTCTAGATTATTAAAACCTATCTTTTTGAGCAGTTGCTGCTGGCGAGTTGTCATAATTACCCGACTTCCGGTAGCACCAGAACGAAATGGACGCACTAGGTTTTCCCAGTCGTCATAGTTTTCATTCCACACATCATCGAGCACTAATAGAAATCGTTTGCCCTCAAGTTTCTCTTTAAGAGCAATTTGAAGCTGATTTATATCTTTAAACTGCTTGTTTTCTGTAGCCACAGATTGATAGATGGTTTCACTTATTTTAAATATATCAAACTCATCGGACACGCAAACCCATGCCATGAGTTCAAAGTGATCCTTCGCTCGCGTATCGTTGTACAATATTCTAGCCAGAGTGGTCTTCCCCACCCCACCCATACCAACGATGGGTACGATGATGAAGTTTTGTTTAGATGGCTCATCCTGCAACAACTTGTTGATCAACTTTTCTCTCTCACCTTTTCGCCCAACTAAATCAGATTCTAGCAAGGAGGTTTCGTTTCTTCTATTACTATTAATTTTTGGCTTTTCACCTTTCACAATCAAACCAGGATTTTGTTTTTCTAGATGCTGTAACTTGGTGGTAATACTATCTAACTTGGGACTCAACCTATGACTTAGTGAGAACTTTGTGCAGCATGTTGGGATGAGCTTTCTTACCATGCTGGGGCTTGCTTCTGATTCCGGGGTCAGCTGACGATGCATAGCTTCAGTAGCCACCTCGTCAAGTACGTCATCGATATCGTAAGCCAGATGTTGGAGACTATTGAGCCATAGCCTGACAGATTCATCAGTTATTTCCTTGTGAGAGGCATCATTAAGCAGAGCTTGGATCTGGGACAACGTGCTCCCCAATTGCTTGAGCTCCGAGTGAATGTTCTGAGAGCGAGCATATCTCTTGAAGGCCTCATCGGCTAGCTTGTCAAAAATGACTTTGACGAGGGCAGCAGCAGCGGCTTCAGCCATTGTTAACTAACAGTGAAGATGTAAACTGGAAATTGGAATGAGAGTGGTTGGTTGATCTGTATGCTATGAATGTAAACAAGATCCTAGTGGAGATCATAAGATGGGAGTGGTCTGAGTGGAGATAAGAAACAAGTGGACAGAAAGAAGGATACATTTGATAAGAAATGAGAGTAGTTGGTTGATCTGTATGCTATTAATGTATTATTATTGTACAAGGAGTAGTTCCCAGGATTAAATGTGCACATGTTTGTTATGCCAAGCTGCCGACATTCATTTCTATTACTTGTGTTGCTGTTCGATTCAAAATGGTATTGGTCGAAACGGTTTGCGTCGAAACGGTTCGGATCAAAACGGTTCGGATCGAAACGGTTCGATTCGAAACGGTTTGGGTCGAAACGGTACAGGTCAAAACGGTATGGGTCGAAACGGTTCGCGTCGAAACGGTTTGATTCGAAACGGTACAGGTCGAACCGATACGGGTCGAAACGGTTCGCGTCGAAACGGTACGTGTCACACCCCCAAAATACCACATGCGGAAACCCCCGCAAGGCGTGTGACGTACCAGGATCCAAGCCACCAATCACATTGAACTCATAAATATAATTAAATAAGAGTTTCATTCATTAACGTAAAGTATTACAAACGTTACATATCATTTATTGGATACAGCGGAAGCATAACTCGTCTGTTAAGTGTTTCGTAAATCATGTGTACATAAACCATTAAGCTTGTATTGAGATTCCATGTATATTGACCCATGACCACTCCAGCCTCTCAGACAGCAAGTTCCAAATGATATAAGCCTATAGACCTGCAAGCATGCAGACAAGTGTGTCAGACGACGCTGGTGAGTTCAAGGTTTTGCTAACGTGTGTAGTTACCAGATGTATGTTAAGCCAATTCAACGTTGTGATATGATGCTGTTTATGACTTGTTGAGATACCCTAGGGAGTGTGCCCATATGTATCCGACTTGTTGAGATACCCTAGGGAGTGTGCCTATATGTATCCGGGAAGTGTGTCCCTTAATAACCTGGAAGTGTGTCCCAGTCCCCAATGCTCCTAACCAAGCATTGGTAATGATGCCCAGATAATTAGTTCGCGCCCGTCCTTACGGCCCGGTGCGAGGTATCAAACCTAATAGCGCTATCAACTAATTACCCCATTGCCCTACAGGCAATCCGATAATGATAGATTCCATGTTCAATAACCAAAACCCAATTTAACTGTTTACCCAAGATTCCCTTCCAAATGTTTACTAGTTGTCCCAAACCACCGGGACGCATGCTTGAGAAATGCAGTGAACTCACCTTGGTTTGCTCGGTAAGATTAATTACTTGTTCACACTTAATCAGTCAACCCTAAAGTAGGCACGTGTACCAAAATCAGTTTGCATTCATGAAGTTCACGTATAGATGCAATCAATGATCATCAAGTAGTACATATCACATAATCGACATTGTACAAAACATGCATAGCATTTAACAGCAGTTAACTAACTGGGTTAACTCTAACAGAAATCAACTAAGTTACTGTGCAAAGTATTCAAGTCGGCGAAACACAGGTTTGGCGAAACACTTTATTGACGAAACACATTCTGTTTCGTCGTTCCATCCGTTGACGAAACATAGTTCTGTTTCGTCAACTACCCTAGGCGAAACACCCTATCTGTTTCGTCAACAGTTCCGATTCGTAAGCTAGTTTCAGTTACGTCAAGCATCAGTTACGTCAATCATGCCGATCAGTTACAGTATCAACACAGAAACCCTAAGGATCATGAACAACCATCTTTTTACATGCTATTGTAGGTCCGGCTAGGGGAGGATCTAGTCGCCTAATCCTTGTATACGAACCACTCCGGTTGTGCGGAATCCAACCGAAATAGCAAACCAAGTTAGAACACGCAAATAATCAACACACAAGACTCAACGATTAACACCACTTGTATTAAACGCATGAAAGGTCCAGTTACAGCTCAATGTTTACAAATCAGTCCTGTAAACTCTCTCAGTGTGTGTGTGTTCTCTGCTCTAAGTGTTCTCTCTCTCTAAAGTGCTCTCTAGAAAATAACACAACACACGGGTATTTATACCCAACACAGCAGGTCTGGTCGAAGGATCAGGCAGACTGGTCGAACGATCATCTGTCGACCAAAAACAGCTCGAAGGATCCATATGTACCACGAAAGATGGGATCTTTCGTGGTCCATCTGTCGAAAGTTATCTATCGAGCTCACCATCGAAGGATATAAGTAATCCTTCGATGGCTCATCCTTCGACTCAACCATATTACAACCAAAGTTCAAACTGTTTGGCCAAGTCAAACCGGAGGATGGTTGACTTGGTCAAACTTACATGACTAATAAAGACATCGTTTCGTATACAGAAAAAGTACAGACACAAGTGCATCAACAAACTCCCCCTTGGCTGTATCTTTGTCTCTATCTTCATTCTTGTAAGTCTCTCGTGTCTTCAAGTCTTTGACGTCTCTTCACGTCTTCAATGTCGGAGGATCTTTAAAGTCTTCACGTCTTGAAAGCAGAAAGTGTACTAACAAACTCCCTGTTTTATGTAGGAAGTGTGTTGACAAACTCCCCCTTTAACATAAGCTCCCCCTTGAGTTATGCTCGTGAAAGTCTTGAACTTTATGAATTGAGATCCTTGTGGTGTTGATGATGGTCAGCGGCAGCTCGATCATCTTCGTCATTTGAGTGCCTTCACGTCGTGTCTTCATTCCGAAGCTTGTCATCGACCATGTTCTCCTAGCCTTTAGAATCTGCACACGCAAGAAATCTAAACGCGTAATGAGAACAACCGCCTGGAATAGTAACA
This sequence comes from Helianthus tuberosus, assembly GCA_030545235.1. Classification (NCBI taxonomy): domain Eukaryota; kingdom Viridiplantae; phylum Streptophyta; class Magnoliopsida; order Asterales; family Asteraceae; genus Helianthus; species Helianthus tuberosus. The sequence continues at coordinate 143,603,186 of CM060427.1, read as the reverse complement.
TAAACAAACGACACACGTGTGACCATTGTTCAAACAAACACCGTCCGACAGTTTGAAAGTTTAAAGTATTTGATCAATTTCAATTTAACTTTCAAAACATTGCAAATATCGACCGTTTATGAAGTTTTAGTCATTTTCGGTTTTCGTTCAGGTTTCAGGTAACGAAGACTCGAGCTCCAACATCGTACGATCGAAAATAAAATAGAAATAAAATCTTTTTGGCTTTTATAAATTTTATATTAAAACTCACCTAAAATCTTTTTGGAATTTTTGAATATTTCAAATGTAAAGACTGAAAGCCGTAAATAAATATATACAGACATTCTTTTTGCGAGTTTCGAGGGTAAGAGAATCATATCAGTGTACGGTCATGTCAAAACGCTCTTGTTGTTCTTTTAGTTAACATTAAGATAAGCATCCTATAACAATTATCGGTATTGTTGTCCACTTAAGCTCAACTTATCATTTGTAATCATGGCGAGGGGATACGTTAAGGTATGATTTATACTTACCGACCGGTGTTCATCCACATCACGACACATTCCCGTATCAAGGTATGCACGAGGGTTCATCTTACCGGTGAGTATACCGATTATCATCTGTTTGACCGTATATGATGTGAGAAACTCACTTATTTTGATTTGAAAACAAGTACTATGTGATAAAATCACTTATTGATGAGGAACTTGATTTTCGATGCATGAGGGCACAGGAGCAAGTCCGTGAACAGGTCAGTACTTTCGTACAGCAGAGAGACGAACTTGACTCCCGGAAAGAATTTGTGATATTTTATCACTTATTTTGTTTGGACATGTGATTGTTGATCACTTATTGAGGTCGAATGCAATATGCAATATGTACACGTATGTATAGTATCATGGAAGATCTAGACTTGCGTCCCCGTTATTTTTCGGTAAAAGATACAACCATGATACCCAGATGATAAGCAGCATAAAGACCGAATATCTCAGAACCTCGGCAATCTCTCAAACGAAATTTCGGTACTAAGACCATATGCCAATGAATGGTTCCCACCCAGTCTTCAGTCGATTTAAGATTTATATCACCCTGCACACTTTAAAATGATTGTGAGCCTACCGATACATCTTATATAGAGCTGCTTATCGTTTTTCATTTTAGGTTTAAAGAGGTTTAGACAGACCACTGATGTACTATCATTTTCTCTTTTTCTCGCCAGGAAACTCATTTTTGTTTTTCTATTGTTTTTGTGCTTTTGAAATTTTTCGATGTTTTTGGATTTTCAAATTTTTGGAATTACTCCCCCTAAAATCAACAAACTAAGATAAATTTAAAACACAAAGATATTTACAAAAATGATTTTCCGATGTTGGTTTTACTCTTGCTTGACCTTAATGCCGTTTACCAATAATAAATAGTCAAATCTTGATTTGTCAAATGCTTTGGTAAAAAGGTCGGCACGTTGGTCATCGGTGTGGACCATGACAACATTGACGAGTTTCATATTGAAACAATCACGTGTGAGGTGATATTCGAGATCAACGTGTCAGGTCAAAGAGTGCTGTATGAGAGGATAATAAATTATAAAGCAGCTTAAATATCGACAAGTATAGGAGAGATTAGAAATTCAAAACCGTATCCTGCAACTGCTTCGTGCATTGCCAGGAATCTGAGCGCTCTTCTACACTGGATATCCACCCGGTGTGGACATCAAAGTCGATTCTTTGTAGCTACTGAGAAATCTCTTGACAGCAACAAGATCATAGACCACTGAGTCCGGCTGGTCTTCCACATTGCACCAGCGAAGGTCTTTATCTTTCTCTTGAGAAGAAGTGTGCGGTTGTTCAATCCACGCCAAGGCATCCGCACACCCGGTTTGGTTTGATCAACCAACATATTTTCTTCAGTCACACCGTGGAGAAAAATACACTGCACGTTCATCTTGTTGATTTTGAACTTCAAACGTGCTGCAGGTGCGTACTTTTCATTCGAATCTTCCATGTTGACCCGATCAAAAACCATAACAACCAAATTTTGGAACATATTTCATCAGGTCGAATTTTCAACTTCATTCAACAACATTCTTTTATCAGACATTTTTGTCTTCTTTTCTCCTCTCTTTTCTCATTTCTCTCCATCAAAGGCAACAACTCCTAAATGTAACAATATTTCGGAGCCTGGTGTCGCCGATCTTGTGCATGGACGCTCCACTATCAACAATCCTAAGACTATCAATAGTTCCTCCTGGAACATCCTGCACACTCATTCAGAGATTAGTTGGAGAGGGGGACCCAAGCCTTCACAGACTTGGGTCGTCCGTCATCATCGAGGATTGTGACATCCATTTCCCGATGATTCGGAATTGATCTAGCTCCCCCTGAAACAGTTACTGGTTTTGGTTTCCAAATCTGTTTTTGTTTTTCATTTTTAATTTCTAACTTAACAGACTGTGTTTGGACAACCTCCGGTTTTAAAACCTTTTCAACATTTTTCCGTTGTTTCTTTCTCTGTTTCACTTCTTGTTGTTTAACAAGACGAGGGTCCTGTTTTGGTGAAACAGATCTTTTATGGTAACTGTTACCATGGAGGGAATCAACTTTGGCTTTTTGTTTATGAAGATATGGACAATTTCGAATTATGTGTCCAATTGTGCCACATTCAAAACATGATCTTCGTTCAACAAACCCCGAAGTATCATGTGATCTTCTTGCCGATGATGATGAACTTTGTGATCTCGAGGTACTAGGTTTTGAACTATTCGGTTCATTCATTTTCATTACTGTTACTTTTTGGACAAAATCTAAGTTAGATTGATTTGCAAACTTTTCAATTTTGTCCGTTCCCTTCGATTCCACAAAGTTCACATTCTTCTTCTTCTTCTGATTCGGCTTTCTTTGACTCTGAGTCGATGTCTTACCTTTGGTTTTGGTATGGTTTTGCTGGGCTTTCACAGTTGGTAATTTCTGATTGCCAAATTGTTTTCTAACTTCAGCCTTTGGGATAGGAGGACACTGTGTGACTGTAACATGTGGTCCCGTCTTTCCCAAAAACTTACTTGTAGAATTTTCAAAGACTTTACTGATTAAAGATTGATTAACATTTTTAATAGGAAAATCTTTGTCTGAATAGACTTTATCATCACCAACAAGAGTGTACAGCAAATCCACACTCTCCGACTCTTTCTCAGACGAGGACTCAGTTGCAACAGTCTTAGCGGGAGGATCACAGAGAATATGATTCTCAAGAGGTATGTCCTCTTCTTTGATCACCGCATCAGACTTTGCTGAATCAGTATCATCAGATTCGTCATCAGAAGAATCAGTATCCTCAACAACAACTGGAGGATCCTGATTCGGTTCAGCAGAAGACACACATGTATCTGCTGATACATCTGAATCTGATGATTCCTCTTTCTTATATCCGAGTCCTGTTGCACATTCAGCTGCAAATTCCTTAATATCTAGAGGAACAGATGGCTCAAAGTGAGTTCTATATTCCTCATCTGGCATGGCATCATAATTGTTTCTCACGGGTGGTGGACATTTCTTATAACCTATGCATGTGACATCCTTTTTCTCTTTCTGAACATCAATGATGTGATCCAACACATAGCTAGAACTCAAATAACTATCTAACTTGAGTCGGATCGCCTCACTTTCAGTTTTAACACAAGCCATTTCCTTTTGCATCACCTCAAGACGAGTGATATACAAATTAATGTCAGTTTGTTTTCTGGAAACCATTTTAGTCAGCTCAGTTTTATCTTTCTTTAATGTTTCAATCATTGACTTAAATTCCTTTTCATGGTTTTCATAAAACATGTTGGCTTCAGTGCATTTTGAAAGATCAACGGTCAATTTCTGATTGTGAATAAATGTCACATCATATTTCTCCTGCAAGGCCTCATGTTTGCTTTGCAATTCACACCACTTATCATTCACTTAAACATGTTTGTCTTGCAAGTCAAACAAACTAGCTTGTAAAGCATCATGTTTGCCTTGCAACTCAGACATGTTTGCCTCTAAATTAGCACATTTAACACGCAAACTATCACAATTATCACAGCTAACAGAAGTGGGTTCATCGACACATACCTGACTTGATGAACTGTCGACATTAGCCATAAAGGCTGAATGGAGAGAAGACGAAGAATAAGCAGCTTGATCCACCAGAATAGATCTTCTTTGAATTCCTGCTGCAGCTTCCTCCAATAGTTCATCAATATTAGCATCGACTGACGCAGCTGATGTGTCATCCACCTGATCATTGCCTGCAGTGGAGGATTCTTCATCCGAGCTTCCACTATAACCAGAAGAGTCTTCATCTTCAGAAGATACATCACCATTGGTGGAAGATTCTCCACCACTGGCGTGTTTAAGATCATTAACCACTTCAGCAAAACAAGCTGTTCCATCAGGTGCATCATTTCCCAACTGGATTGACCAATCACAGCCTTCATCTACTTGAACCACAAGTGCCTGGTTGGCATTTGATGGTCCTGCTTGAGTCTGATTGTTGACAGGCACCAATGTGCGAACATTGTTCCTGTTCTGGTTCTGCTGGTTGCCTTGACCTCTGAAGGGATTCTGGTTCCCATGTTGAGATGGTCTTGTACATTCCCTTTTAAAATGACCACGTTCACCACAGTTGAAGCATTTAACAGCCTGTTTATCGAACCCATACTTGGTGTCTTTCTTGCCTTCCAAGCTGGTTCGGCCCGTTCTCTCCATGAAATCCTTTGCTCGCCTAACAGCACTGGCAAAGGCCCACTTAATATCCATCATCTCCATCTCCTCTTTATCTATCTGCTGATAGTCTTCTTGAGTCAGATTAATGTTGCCAATCTGACCTTCCACTAATCCACAGTATGCGCTCACCAAAGTGTTAAGCAACTCCATGTGTTCCTTTGCTACTTCCACACTAACTTTAGACAAGCTTGAGGTGTCGAGCCGTACCGTATTTGGCTTTGATTGCTGACCAGCAGATGATGTGCTTCCATAACATGCTTGCTGTTGAGGAGGAAGAGGATTCCCGTACATATCTGTTGGTACGGTAGATTGAGGAGGAAGTGGATTCCCATACATGTCTGTTGTTGCGGGAGATCGAACTGGTAAAGGATTTCCGAACATATCAGTTGGTCTGAGAGGTCGTTGCTGTTGTGGTGCTGATTGAGGGACTGTTTCCAGCAGATTTCCATACATGTCTGTCTTTGGAGGCACCGGAACTTGGATAGTATTGCCATATATATCTGTGCTAGTCACAAAGGCTGTTTGAATTGGGGCATGTGAAGACGGTTTTGTAGAAGTACTAGAAGTTCCATAATACATTTCAGGATTTTGTGGCACTGGAACTCTTTTCGCCTTGAGAGTTTCTTCCTGATTCTTGTTTTCCAGGATTTGAACAAAGTCGTTGAAGCTTGTTGTAGCTAAAGTACCATTGTACTTCATGATTTCCAAGAAAGTATTCCACTGAGGTGGCAACGCATCTGCAAACCTCTTAACAATCTCTGCAGGAGTTGTAGCAACCCCAAAATTTGTCAATTCAGTCAACAAATGATTAAATCGACTTGTCAAATCACCTAACGACTCATTCTCCATACAAATAAATCCATCAAACTCTTTCTTCAGCAATTCTTTTCTCAGTTGACGTGTCGCTTCATTTCCCACGCCCCTTGTCTTCAACGCGTCCCACAACCTCTTCGTTGTCTTGTATTTTACGAATTGATGATAGATATCTTTACTTAAAGCCTGAGTGAGAATGGCGTATGCCTTCTTTTCTAGATCATAGACCTTCTTCTGATCTTCCGTGAGATCTGCAAACGTAGCAGCAGATGATGCGGCAACCTCTATTGTTTGATCGAAATCAGTAATAAACCGCAACCACAATTCTGTATTTTGGCCAAGAACATATGTATGAAATCTGTCAATCCATCCTGGATATTCATATAAGTGCATCAACTTTGGAGGTCTATTCAAACTTCCAGTTTCGCTTTCGCTTAAAAGAATGCTTTGAACACTTGGAACTTGATTTGACACAAATGCCCATTGACCGGTAGAAATTGCATTAGCTTGAGAAGATGCCGGTGCGGAAGATGACGGAGTACCAAAATACATATCTGTATTTACCAAAGTATTCCACCTTGGATTCATTTTTGATCAATTACCACCCGAAAGATACCTGTCGAAAGACTTGAAAAACACAAACTGTTAAACACAAACCGACTAATGACCGAAAGATCAACACCTGTTCGAAGGATCAACAGTGTTCGAAAGATCACTGTTGAGTTTCGAGCAAAGTTTTCGAAGGATTCTCCAACCGAAGGATCCTTATCCTTCGAAAAAGTACTGTAGACCGAAAGATGAACACGAAAGATGACTTCGAAAGACTCCCCAATCGAAGGATCCTAGTCTTTCGAGAAAGAGCAGTAGGTCGAAAGATGTATGTTTCGATATGCTTCCTTGGTTCGAAGGATGAAGATCTATCAAACCTCCACTGATCGAAAGATGATCTTTCGAAAATGATTCCTTGGTTCGAAGGATGAAGATCTATCGAACCTCCACTGATCGAAAGATGGTCTTTCGAGTTCGAAGGGTATCCTTCGATCGGTTCTGACACAGTTGACAAAGGATGACAGGTTGGTGAAAAGTTGATGGGTTGGTGAGAACTTTCGGCAGAAAGTATGTTCAGACCATATCTTCTGAACATGCAGGTCTTTCACCAACCGGGTAATGTCCAATATTTTAATCAAAATACAACTCCCAACACACAAACAAGATTAATATTCAAATTTCAAAGATCAAAAGGTGTAATATTATGAAGAACACTTGAATATCGGTTGAAGATAAGAAGAACAAACCCAGAAATATAAAATTTCCAGCAAACCGACAACTATCCAAAACCCGTTTTTGCTTGAAACTTCACTAAAAACCCATTTTTAACATGTGACAAGGAAAAGTGACAAGTTTTTATAAGAACAAACAGCAAAAACAGCAAGGTTTCCAGAAAATATGAACTTTAAAACCCGAAAAACACCCGAAAACACTCGGTTTTAACAAGGAGAAGAGCCAAGGCTCTGATACCACTTGTAGGTCCGGCTAGGGGAGGATCTAGTCGCCTAATCCTTGTATACGAACCACTCCGGTTGTGCGGAATCCAACCGAAATAGCAAACCAAGTTAGAACACGCAAATAATCAACACACAAGACTCAACGATTAACACCACTTGTATTAAACGCATGAAAGGTCCAGTTACAGCTCAATGTTTACAAATCAGTCCTGTAAACTCTCTCAGTGTGTGTGTGTTCTCTGCTCTAAGTGTTCTCTCTCTCTAAAGTGCTCTCTAGAAAATAACACAACACACGGGTATTTATACCCAACACAGCAGGTCTGGTCGAAGGATCAGGCAGACTGGTCGAACGATCATCTGTCGACCAAAAACAGCTCGAAGGATCCATATGTACCACGAAAGATGGGATCTTTCGTGGTCCATCTGTCGAAAGTTATCTATCGAGCTCACCATCGAAGGATATAAGTAATCCTTCGATGGCTCATCCTTCGACTCAACCATATTACAACCAAAGTTCAAACTGTTTGGCCAAGTCAAACCGGAGGATGGTTGACTTGGTCAAACTTACATGACTAATAAAGACATCATTTCGTATACAGACAAAGTACAGACACAAGTGCATCAACAGCTATCATCGAACCAAACAATACATATATATATGATTAATAATCACATGGCTACTGTCATGATAACATGCATTATCATATTTCCTATTACTCTCAATCTAGTTAGGCACCTATGAGACATCACATGTCCCTGACAACCCACATGCAAGAATAAACCTAGCCGATCATATGGTTTTTATGTAATTGGCTGCACATGTATCACATCAGTAAATAAATAATCATCACATACACAAAGCCTTATGCAGCCTTAACCGATTAACATGTGTGCGGCCCAATGGAGACTTATTCTCATCCCTAATCTTATCAGTAGGCATTTGACCAGAATTATTAAATCCTCTTCTCTATTGTCGGCCATTAAATCATATTCTAATAACAAAAGATTGCATCAGGTTATCATGTGACTTATGATAGATCAATATACATTTATTGTTTGCATGAGATTTTTAATCAATCTGAAACAACAGTTGTCGTCATTCAGCCATCATTCAACATCAGCAATCATTATAAAAATATCAAGATTATCAATATTAACATCGAACATGAGCCATATTCATCACACAACCGATCATTCAATCATAACAGTTATCTCATGATATCAATATCATACGATCAGGAACACTTCACACTAACAATTGATTCGTGGTAACAAGTAGATAGTTCATGATGGATTTAATCAAATACTATTAACAATAGATTACTAACCCAAACCGAATGAACAACGGATATGCATGCGACTTCGAGATCTCAAAACTGCCGTCGCGTACAAGAAAGCGAGAGAGAGAGAAGGATACGTGATTAGGGTTTAGTAAATTATCGATTCCATTGTGCACACAATAAACAGATTCTATATTCAACCGTTTCTGGGCCGAAGCCCATGAGTTGTTTTTCGGTGGCCTTATGTTGGACGAAATCCAAGGTGTTCTCACCACTAAGGGTGTCTTCAGCTTATGATGATTTCGTAGGCATGTTTTATATTTAATTATAACCTATCAGTTAGTACAAGACACCGATTAACTATAACCAATTAGCACCAAGCACTTTATTAACACACTTAATACACACCAATAAAACATATTAGTCGCACTACGATTTAACGTATTACAAGTAACGTGTACGGTTGTGAAACAACAAGTCGTGTCAACAAACAATCTAAACCATTAACGTGCAATTAATGCGAATATGGACTCTCGGAAACTCGAGTTGTCACATTATCCCCAACTTAAAATAAATTTCGTCCCGAAATTTAGCATGTGGTTACTGAGTAAGCTAGGTAAGCTGTATCGTTTACTGGTTTTTCCTGGGGTGTCACATCATCCCCCCGTTGATTTGGAATTTCGTCCCGAAATTCTGTAGTAGCTTCAGCCTCAGTAGTGGTTGCACTGTTTCCGAATAACTGGGGGCACTTGAGTTTCATTTGATCTTCTCATTCCCAGGTAAACTCTGGGCCACGACGGGAGTTCCAACGAACTCGAACAAGAGGTATTCTGGTGTGCTTGAGGACCTTAACATCCCGGTCCGCGATTTCAACTGGTTCCTCGACGAATGGCAACTGATCGTCGATAGTGAGCTCCTTCGAAGGAACTATGAGGGTCTCATCTGACAGATACTTCTTCAGATTCGTCACGTGAAAAACGTTGTGAACTGCACTGAGTTCAGCCGGTAAGTTCAGTCTGTAGGCTACTTTACCTATTTTCGCAATGATTTCAAATGATCCGACATATCGCGGATTGAGCTTGCCTTGTTTGCCAAAACTAACACCCTTTCAGGGTGAAACTTTGAGTAGCACTCGATCCCCAACCTGGAACTCGAGTAGTTTCCTGTCTTTATCTGCGTATGCTTTCTGACGGTCACGTGCTGCCGCCATGCGTTGTCGTATTTGAGCAATCTTTTCAGTAGTATCAACTACCATTTCTGGACCTGTGATTTGACTATCTCCCACCTCTGCCCAACAGAGAGGTGACCGGCATTTACGCCCGTACAATGCCTCGAATGGTGCAGCTTTAATGCTGGTGTGGTAGCTGTTGTTATACGAAAATTCCACAAGTGGCAGATGTTTTTCCCAACCATTGCCAAAGTCGATTATGCACGCACGAAGCATGTCTTCTAGTGTTTGAATAGTGCGCTCAGACTGTCCATCCGTCTGAGGGTGATAAGCTGTGCTCATGTCTAATCGAGAGCCAAAAGATTTGTGCATTGCTTGCCACAGTTCTGAAGTGAAACGTGCGTTACGATCAGAGATAATAGAGGTGGGCACCCCGTGCCTTGAGACCACCTCCTTCAAGTATACGTCTGCTAGTGTGGAGAACTTGTCCGTTTCCTTGATAGCCAAGAAGTGAGCAGACTTTGTGAGTCGATCCACGATCACCCAAATAGTATCATTTCCGCGCTGAGATCTAGGTAGGCCTGTAACAAAATCCATGGAAATTGTTCCCATTTCCATTGTGGTATCTCAGGTTGTTGGAGTGGGCCTGATGGTTTCTGATATTCCGCTTTAACTCTCGCACAAGTCAAGCACTTGCTAACGTAAGTGGCTATGTGAGCTTTCATGCTAGGCCACCAATATGTAGTTCTGAGGTCGTGGTACATCTTATCCGAACCTGAATGTACCGAGTAGCGAGACTTATGAGCTTCATCCATTACAAGCTCGCGTAAGTTGCTATAGGGTGGGACCCAGATGCGTCCTGTTACGTAATAGGCACCGTCTTCCTTTTGTTCTAACCGTTGCTTTGAGCCGCGTAGAGCTTCAGCCCTGACGTTTTCTAGTTTCAATGCTTCTACCTGAGCATCTCGTATCTGTGCAGGAAGACTAGACTGAATAGTGAATTGCAACTCTCGTACACGCCTAGGTGCAGTATCCTTTCGACTGAGGGCATCAGCCACAACATTGGCTTTGCCTGGATGGTACTTGATAGCGCATTCGTAATCATTAAGTAGCTCGGCCCATCGACGTTGCCGCATGTTCAATTCCTTCTGCTTGAAAATATGCTCGAGACTCCTGTGATCAGTGTAGATGGTGCACTTAGTGTCATACAGGTAATGTCGCCATATCTTGAGCGCAAAGACAACAACTCCCAGCTCTAAATCATGTGTTGTGTAATTCCGTTCGTGAATCTTAAGTTGGCGCGAAGCATAAGCAATGACTTTATCCCGTTGCATCAACACACATCCAAGACCTTGGATGGATGCGTCGCAGTAGACTACAAAAATCATCCGTGCCTTCAGGCAATGAGAGGATAGGTGCGCTACAAAGTCTATCCCTTAAGTGCTGAAACGCTGTTCCCTGTGTGTTACCCCAACGATAAACAACACCTTTCTGTGTCAGTAGTGTAAGCGGCTGCGCAATCTTTGAGAAGTCTTTGATGAACCGTCTGTAATAACCCGCCAAACCCAAGAATTGGCGTATTTCTGTCGGTATGCGAGGTGCAGGCCAGTTCTTGATCGAATCTACCTTGGATGGATCGACATGAATCCCATCCTTGTTTACCACGTGGCCTAGAAAGTGGACTTCACGAAGCCAGAAATCGCATTTCGAAAACTTAGAGTATAGTTGTTCCGTTTGTAGGAGTTCCAAAATAAGTCGTAAATGCTGCTCATGTTCCTCCTGACTCTTCGAGTAGATCAGGATGTCATCGATGAAAACAATAACAAAATTGTCAAGATAAGGTTTGCACACTCTGTTCATAAGATCCATGAAAACCGCAGGCGCGTTCGTTAACCCGAATGGCATGACTAGAAACTCGTAGTGGCCGTAGCGTGTTCTGAGTGCTGTTTTGGAGACGTCCTCATCCCGGACTCTCAGTTGGTGATAACCGACCTCAGATCAATCTTCGAGTAATAACTCGACCCTTGCAATTGGTCGAATAAGTCGTCGATGCGTGGAAGAGGATAGCGATTCTTCACAGTCACCTTGTTCAGTTCGCGGTAGTCTATACACATGCGGAAGGTACCGTCCTTCTTCTTTACAAATAGTACTGGAGCTCCCCAGGGCGAAGAGCTAGATCGTTAAAACTCCCACCCGGTAATTCCTGAAGTTGATTAGACAGTTCTGGCAGCCCTCCTGGTACAAGTCGGTATGGAGTATGTGTGATTAAGGCTGCTTCTGGCGTGAGATTAATCTGAGATTTTGCCTAACAGTTGTGGAAGTAAGCCTGAAAGTTCCTCGGGTAGCAAACCGAGAGGGATCACAAACAATTGGTGGATCCTCGATCCTCTTTTCCCTCAACCTTGGCATTAGTAACGGTTGTTAACACAGCGGGGTAATCCCTCCATAGGCAGTTCTGACTTTCATGGCTGAAATGGCACTACCTTTTGCACTACTCTGATGCTTTAGGACAAATAGCGATTCTCCACACAAAGTTTTCTCCTCACTGAGTATATCTGCGTGATTACTGGATAACCAACTCACACTGACTACTGCGTTGTACCCATCGAGGATAGTAGAAGGAAGGTCGACGTCGAACACTCATCTCACCAGGTCGTGTGTATACTCTAACAAACATATGAGACTCCTTTTGACTTGTCATCAGCTGATTCTACATCAGGTTTGGTTTCAAGAAGTATCAGGGTCAAGCAGAATAGAGACGAAGCGAACAACTACCCATACAAGCTATCATGTTGCTGCTATGCCTGGCGTCGCTTATGCCAATCTTTAATGTCCTTCCACGAGCATCATTTCCAGTGTTGTTGTTACGGTTGCGTGGGTTCCCATTACTATCATTATTCCCTTGGTCGTTGACGTCTTGACTTAGCAACAGCCAATCCTTGTCAATGTCACCTTCGTTTCCATGCTGTAGATTACGATTACGAGTACCTTGATGTTGCCGTACCTGCTGCCTCAAATGCCGTTTCTTGAAACGGAGCCCTACAATCTTTCACCATCAAAGTCCATCTTTCTACCTTCTGTGCCACGTGCTAATCACTGTACTGGTAGCCACATATTTCACTCTATAATCTGTTGTCATCGCTTATGTTCCGATTGATTCGTAAGAGTTGACTCCCACGAGTCGCTGACTAGAGTTAAGAATTCGATTGAAGTCAATGTGCTGGTGTTTGTTGCCGGTAATCAGGGTTGTCCAAATACTGAGGTCGGTAAAATACTACGCTCACCCTTTTGTCCATCGATCTAGCAAGTAGATTGAGTAATACGCGGTATGCTGTGACAGTGTTGCCAAAGTGTCCACACTTCGGAGTCTAAGACGTCAATACATAGAGTTTCAGCAAACGAAGAGAAGCGAGAAAGATATAGAGCTGTTCAAGGACGTCCGTGCAAGCACCTAACATTCTACACGTTTCGCTAGGCGTTCAGATGGATGTTCAGGTACTACTCGATGGCATCGAGATTCGAAAGGATTCAGAGAGAGGTGAAAAGGTCACATTCGAGTAGGAGACGGTCACTGATATGACTCCTATAAATTTGTTACGTTTCACACTGATCAAGTAACAGAGCGGAACCCCTTCTTCACTTGTTAAGCCTCACTGGGACTCACATGCACCCCACATTATTATTATGTGTGCACCCACAATAATATTGTGATTTGCATGCTCATCTCAGCTCCTCCTAACTCATGTCGAATGGTTCCTCAAACTCGAGTAGCAAACAAAGAGCATCACAAAACGTGAGTCACGAATGTTTAGGGAAACACCACCCTAGTAGTCATATAACACGTGCAAGTAATACGTAAGTTCATACTGTTGTGTTAAACGTGCAATCACATGCAATATCATATGTAAGTGTTCACTAGTTACGCAGTGCAATGAGTACAAGAGACGAACCTTGCAATCTGGAGCTGAGTGTCATGGTCGTATTCTCTGTTGTCAAAACTGTTCGGTTATAGTCTGGTTTTATAAAAACGTTTTTAAAACCAAGTTCACTATAACCTGGCTCTGATACCAAACTGTCACACCCCCAAAATACCACATGCGGAAACCCCCGCAAGGCGTGTGACGTACCAGGATCCAAGCCACCAATCACATTGAACTCATAAATATAATTAAATAAGAGTTTCATTCATTAACGTAAAGTATTACAAACGTTACATATCATTTATTGGATACAGCGGAAGCATAACTCGTCTGTTAAGTGTTTCGTAAATCATGTGTACATAAACCATTAAGCTTGTATTGAGATTCCATGTATATTGACCCATGACCACTCCAGCCTCTCAGACAGCAAGTTCCAAATGATATAAGCCTATAGACCTGCAAGCATGCAGACAAGTGTGTCAGACGACGCTGGTGAGTTCAAGGTTTTGCTAACGTGTGTAGTTACCAGATGTATGTTAAGCCAATTCAACGTTGTGATATGATGCTGTTTATGACTTGTTGAGATACCCTAGGGAGTGTGCCCATATGTATCCGACTTGTTGAGATACCCTAGGGAGTGTGCCCATATGTATCCGGGAAGTGTGTCCCTTAATAACCTGGAAGTGTGTCCCAGTCCCCAATGCTCCTAACCAAGCATTGGTAATGATGCCCAGATAATTAGTTCGCGCCCGTCCTTACGGCCCGGTGCGAGGTATCAAACCTAATAGCGCTATCAACTAATTACCCCATTGCCCTACAGGCAATCCGATAATGATAGATTCCATGTTCAATAACCAAAACCCAATTTAACTGTTTACCCAAGATTCCCTTCCAAATGTTTACTAGTTGTCCCAAACCACCGGGACGCATGCTTGAGAAATGCAGTGAACTCACCTTGGTTTGCTCGGTAAGATTAATTACTTGTTCACACTTAATCAGTCAACCCTAAAGTAGGCACGTGTACCAAAATCAGTTTGCATTCATGAAGTTCACGTATAGATGCAATCAATGATCATCAAGTAGTACATATCACATAATCGACATTGTACAAAACATGCATAGCATTTAACAGCAGTTAACTAACTGGGTTAACTCTAACAGAAATCAACTAAGTTACTGTGCAAAGTATTCAAGTCGGCGAAACACAGGTTTGGCGAAACACTTTATTGACGAAACACATTCTGTTTCGTCGTTCCATCCGTTGACGAAACATAGTTCTGTTTCGTCAACTACCCTAGGCGAAACACCCTATCTGTTTCGTCAACAGTTCCGATTCGTAAGCTAGTTTCAGTTACGTCAAGCATCAGTTACGTCAATCATGCCGATCAGTTACAGTATCAACACAGAAACCCTAAGGATCATGAACAACCATCTTTTTACATGCTATCATCGAACCAAACAATACATATATATATGATTAATAATCACATGGCTACTGTCATGATAACATGCATTATCATATTTCCTATTACTCTCAATCTAGTTAGGCACCTAGGAGACATCACATGTCCCTGACAACCCACATGCAAGAATAAACCTAGCCGATCATATGGTTTTTATGTAATTGGCTGCACATGTATCACATCAGTAAATAAATAATCATCACATACACAAAGCCTTATGCAGCCTTAACCGATTAACATGTGTGCGGCCCAATGGAGACTTATTCTCATCCCTAATCTTATCAGTAGGCATTTGACCAGAATTATTAAATCCTCTTCTCTATTGTCGGCCATTAAATCATATTCTAATAACAAAAGATTGCATCAGGTTATCATGTGACTTATGATAGATCAATATACATTTATTGTTTGCATGAGATTTTTAATCAATCTGAAACAACAGTTGTCGTCATTCAGCCATCATTCAACATCAGCAATCATTATAAAAATATCAAGATTATCAATATTAACATCGAACATGAGCCATATTCATCACACAACCGATCATTCAATCATAACAGTTATCTCATGATATCAATATCATACGATCAGGAACACTTCACACTAACAATTGATTCGTGGTAACAAGTAGATAGTTCATGATGGATTTAATCAAATACTATTAACAATAGATTACTAACCCAAACCGAATGAACAACGGATATGCATGCGACTTCGAGATCTCAAAACTGCCGTCGCGTACAAGAAAGCGAGAGAGAGAGAAGGATACGTGATTAGGGTTTAGTAAATTATCGATTCCATTGTGCACACAATAAACAGATTCTATATTCAACCGTTTCTGGGCCGAAGCCCATGAGTTGTTTTTCGGTGGCCTTATGTTGGACGAAATCCAAGGTGTTCTCACCACTAAGGGTGTCTTCAGCTTATGATGATTTCGTAGGCATGTTTTATATTTAATTATAACCTATCAGTTAGTACAAGACACCGATTAACTATAACCAATTAGCACCAAGCACTTTATTAACACACTTAATACACACCAATAAAACATATTAGTCGCACTACGATTTAACGTATTACAAGTAACGTGTACGGTTGTGAAACAACAAGTCGTGTCAACAAACAATCTAAACCATTAACGTGCAATTAATGCGAATATGGACTCTCGGAAACTCGAGTTGTCACAGTACGGGTCAAAACGGTACGGGTCGAAACGGTACGGGTCGAATCGGTACAGGTCGAAACGGTTCGCGTCGAAATAAATATCTTATTATATATCACAAAAAAGAAATACACTTCTTATGGTAATGTATTATGCAAAATGAGATTTCACGATGTCAGATTCATTTAATCAACATTGTTAATTGACAAATTTGTTGTTACATAATTTAGCAGTATAGTGCATTTGCATAATTTCTTCATGGAAACTTTGCATGCGTTCCATCTTTTATTCACGGGTCATTATTTAAGTTTTAAAAAAAGCAACAATAGACAAGTAAACATCGAATCTATACATATTTTTTTCTGATCTTAGACAAGATTGGCTTAACCTTTTTTTTTTTTTTTTTGATCCTAACATGTGGGAATATGATGACACGCATTTTTTGTATATGATTTCTAAAAGGCACAGAACCACACAACTCCATTTGAAAATTCAATAGTTAGAGAATTACGGGTGTTGTCATTGGAGAGGAAGAATTGAATGCGAATCGAACATAGTGAGGCCCTAAAAAATTGGGGACACCAAACTTCAGCATATATTTTGTTATAGTCGAGCTGCCCCTACCTAAGATGATGCCAGGGAGGAACTTTTGCGCACCCAACTCTGAATTTGTAAAAGTTGGGTGTTCATGTATAGCAAGTAAGTCATTTATCTAAATCTGCATTATGGTTTGATTATAAATAGAACAACTTTTGGGCTCAAGTAAGTCATTTATCTAAATCGGTCAGCACGGCTTGTTTAGATAACGGGTTATACATTTCAACTTGTCGTTAACGGGTCAAACAAGTCAACCTACGCAGGACAACTCAAACTAAATTATCACCCCTGCTTTTAAAGCTGCTATATACCCTTGTTACTATAAGCTATGTGATCTCCTAGAAATAACATTAGTAAGTCAATGTGTACTGTCACACAAACCTACCATTCATTAAAAAGAACATCGTGCCAACTGAATAATGTTTGGTACATTTTCATTTGGTACAACAGCCCAGCAAAAGAGAAACCAAGACTGTGTTCAGCTAAACAAAGAAAATCGTAACAAAATCACAGCCCGGAAATTGGCCCCACTGGTGGTGGATCGATTAACATTCATGAACATAGGATGAACAACTGTGAGTTTTAGTATGCACAAAATATGTGCAGCGACTCGTCTGGTGACACATAGACAGAAAATATACAATGTAAACTTCTAATTTCACACATACAAATGAAGACATCAATGGGTATTTATACCCTTACAATACGACAGTTATTTAACCGTTTTCTAACTAACTAACATAACTACATAACTGAATTTCTTGTTCATAACGTTTTAATTCTGCAGTTGACTTTTTTATGAACAAGTTTGACTTTTATAATTTGTAGGTCCGGCTAGGGGAGGATCTAGTCGCCTAATCCTTGTGTACGAACCACTCCGGTTGTGCGGAATCCAACCGGAACAGCAAACCGAGACGGAACACGTAAAAACACGACACGCAGATATCACCGTTAAACACCACTGTATTATAACGATAAAAGGGTTCGGTTACAATCCAATGTTTACAAATGTGCTTTGTAAACTCTCTCTAGTGTGTGTGTGTGTGCTCTGTTCTTTCTCTCTGAAAGTCTGTGTGTTCTCTCTGTTCTGCTCTGCCGAAACAGAAACATAACATGCTATTTATACTAACAGACACACTACATATGACGAAACAGAAAGACAGGCGACGAAATAGATCATGGTCGACGAAACAGATGTGTTTCGTCGACTTCTGGGCTGATTCGTCGATAGTGGGCTTCGGTCCAATCCGTTGAGGCCCAGACTGTGTTTCGCCATCATCTATTAGCCCAAGGACTGTAATGTTGAGCCCAGTCCTTGTCTGTCTCCTTTGATGGCTTGAAGTCTTGTACACGACGGAGGAAAGTCGTCACAATATAAGCCGTGCTGAGTCGCGTCGAGTCGCGTCCACTAATCGAATCACGTCGCGTCGAGTCGCGTCCATAAATATGTATCAACAAACTCCCCCTTGGACGCTACTCGCGAGATTCTCTTCTCATTTCTTCTATGTCGGAGGATCTTCAAAGTCTTCACGTCTTGTAGGCAGAAAGTGTATCAACAAACTCCTTGTTTCATGTAAGAAGTGTGTTGACAAACTCCCCCTTAACATAAGCTCCCCCTTGAGTTATGCTCGTGAAAGTCTTTATCTTTATGAAGTGAGATCCTTGTGGTGTTGAAGGTCAGCGGCAACTCCATCATCTTTGTCTTTTGAGTGCCTTCACGTCGTGTCTTCATTCCGAAGCTTGTCATCGACCATGTTCTCCTAGCCTTTAGAATCTGCACATGCAAGAAATCTAAACGCGTAATGAGAACAACCGCTTGGAATATCATAACATAACCAACCGACACACGTGAGACCATTGTTCAAGCAAACGCCGTCCGACAGTTTGAAAGTTTAAAGTATTTTATCAATTTCAATTTTAACTTTCAAAACTTTGCAAATTTCGACCGTTTATGAAGATTTAGTCATTTTCGGTTTTCGTTCAGGTTTCAGGTAACGAAGACTCGAGTTCCAACATCGTACGATCGAAAATAAAATAGAAATAAAATCTTTTTGGATTTTATAAAGTTTATATTAAAACAAACTTAAAATCTTTTTGGTATTTTTGAATATTTCAAATGTAAAGACTGAAAGCAGTAAATAAATATATACAAACATTCTTTTTTTTTTGTGAGTTTCGAGGGTAAGAGAATCATATCAGTTTATGGTCATGCCAAAACGCTCTTGTTGTTCATTTAGTTAACATTAAGATAAGCATCCTATAACGATTATCGGTATTGTTGTCCACATAAGCTCAACTTATCAGATGTAATCATGGCGAGAGGATACGTTAAGGTATGATTTATACTTACCGACCGGTGTTCATCCACATCATGACACATTCCCGTATCAAGGTATGCACGAGGGTTCATCTTACCGGTGAGTATACCGATTATCATCTGTTTGACCGTATATGATGTGAGATTCTCACTTATTTTGATTTGAAAACAAGCCCTATGTGATAGAATCACTTATTGATGAGGAACTTGATTTTCGATGCATGAGGGCACAGGAGCAAGTCCGTGAACAGGTCAGTACTTTCGTACAGCAGAGAGACGAACTTGACACCCGGAAAGAATTTGTGATATATTATCACTTATTTTGTGGGACATGTGATTGTTGATCACTTATTGAGGTCGAATGCAGTATGTACACGTATGTATGGTATCATGGAAGATCTAGACTTGCGTCCCCGTTATTTTTCGGAAAAAGAAACAACCATGATACCCAGATGATAAGCAGCATAAAGACCGAATATCTCAGAACCTCGGCAATCTCTCAAACGAAATTTCGGTACTAAGACCATATGCCAATGAATGGTTCCCACCTGGTCTTCAGTCGATTTAAGTTTATATCACCCTGCACACTTTAAAATGATTGTGAGCCTACCGATACATCTTATATAGAGCTGCTTATCGTTTTTCAGTTTAGGTTTAAAGAGGTTTGGACAGACCACTGATGTACTATCATTTTCTCTTTTGCTCGCCAGGAAACTCATTTTTGCTTTTCTATTGTTTTTGTGTTTTTGAAATTTTTTCAATGTTTTTGGATTTTCAAATTTTGGATTTACTCCCCCTAAAATCAACAAACTAAGATAAAGTTTAAAACACAAAGGTATTTACAAAAATGATTTTCCGATGTTGGTTTTACTCTTGCTTGACCTTAATGCCGTTTACCAATAATAAATAGTCAAATCTTGATTTGTCAAATGCTTTGGTAAAAAGGTCGGCACGTTGGTCATCGGTGTGGACCATGACAACATTAACGAGTTTCATATTGAAACAATCACGTGTGAGGTGATATTCGAGATCAACGTGTCTGGTCAAAGAGTGCTGTATGAGAGGATAATAAATCATAAAGCAGCTTAAATATCGACAAGTATAGGAGAGATTAGAAAATTTAAAACCGTATCCTGCAACTGCTTCGTGCATTGCCAGGAATCTGAGTTCTCTCCAAACTGGATATCCACCCGGTGTGGACTTCAAAGTCGATTCTTTGTAGCTACTGAGAAGTCTCTTGACAGCAACAAGATCAAAAACCTCTGGGTCCGGCTGGTCTTCCACAATGTACCAGCGAAGGTCTTTATCTTTCTCTTGAGAAGAAGTGTGCGGTTGTTCAATCCACGCCAAGGCATCCGCACACCCGGTTTGGTTTGATTAACAAACACATTTTCTTCATTCACACCGTGGAGAAAAATACACTGCACGTTCATCTTGTTGATTTTGAACTTCAAACGTGCTGCAGGTGCGTACTTTTCATTCGAATCTTCCATGTTGACCCGATCAAAAACCATAACAACCAATTTTGGCACATATCTCATCATGTCGAATTTTTCAACTTCATTCAACAACATTCTTTCATCAGACATTTTTGTCTTCTTTTCTCTTTTCCTCTCCATCAATGGCAACAACTCCTAGATATAATGATGTTTCGGAGTCTGGTGTCGCCGATCTTGTGCATGGACGCTCCACTATCAACAATCCTAAGACTATCAATAGTTCCTCCTGGAACATCCTGCACGCTCATTCAGAGATTAGTTGGAGAGGGGGACCCAAGCCTTCACAGACTTGGGTCGACCGTCATCATCGAGGATTGTAACATCCATTTCCCGATGATTCGGAATTGCTGTAGCTCCCCCTGAAACAGTTACCGATTTTGGTTTCCAAATCTGTTTCTGTTCTTCATGTTTAACATTTGATTTAACAGATTTTGTTTGGACAACGTCCGGTTTTAAAACCTTTTCAACATCTTTCCGTTGTTTCTTTCTCTGTTTCATTTCCCGTTGTATAACAAGACGAGGGTCTTGTTTTGGTGAAACAAATCTTTTATGGTAATTGTTACCATGGGGGGCATCAACTTTTGCTTTCAACTTATGAAGATACGGACAGTTTCGAATTATGTGTCCAATTGTACCACATTCAAAACACATTCTCCGCTCTACAAACCTCGGAGCATCATGTGATTGCCTAGCCGATGATGATGAACTTTGTGATCTCGAGGTACTAGGTTTTGAACTATTTGGTTCATTCCTTTTCATCACTGTTACTTTCTGGACAAAATCTAAGTTAGATTGATTTGCAAACTTTTCAATTTTGTCCGTTCCCTTCGATTTCACAAAGTTCACATTCTTTTTCTTCTTCTGATTCGGCTTCTTTTGACTCTGAGTCGGTGTCTTACCTTTCAAATTGGTATGATTTTGCTGGGTTTGCACTGTTGGTAATTTCTTATTTCCAAATTGTTTTCTAACTTCAGCCTTTGGGATAGGAGGACACTGTGTGACTGTAACATGTGGTCCTGTCTTTCCCAAAAACTTACTTGTCGAATTTTCAAAGACTTTACTTATTAAAGATTGATTAACATTCTTAATAGGAAAATCTTTGTCTGAGTAAATTTTATCATCACCAACAAGAGTGTACAGCAAATCCACACTCTCCGACTCTTTTGCAGATGTTGACTCGGTTGGAACAGTCTTAGCGAGTTTTGCGGGAGGATCACATAGAATATGATTCTCAAGAGGTATGTCCTCTTCTTTGATTACCGCATCAGACTTTTCCGAATCAGTATCATCGGATTCATCATCAGAAGAATCAGTATCCTCAATCACAACTGTAGGATCCTGATTCTGTTCAGCAGAGGACACACATGTATCTGCTGACACATCTGAATCTGATGATACTTCTTTCTTGTATCCGAGACCTGTTGCACATTCTGTTGCAAATTCCTTAACATCTAGAGGAACAGATGGCTCAAAGTGAGTTCTATACTCCTCATCAGGCAGTGCATCATAATTGTGTCTCACAGGTGGTGGACATTTCTTGTATCCAATGCATGTGACATCCCGTTTCTCTTTCTGTACGTCAATGATGTGATCCAACACATAGCTAGAGCTCAAATAACTGTCTAGCTTAAGATGGATCGCCTCACTTTCAGTTTTAACACAAGCCATCTCTTTTTGCATTATCTCAAGACGAGTTATATACAAATTGATGTCAGTTTGTTTTCTTGAAACCATTTTTGTTAGCTCAGTTTTATCTTTCTTTAATTTTTCAATCATCGACTTAAAGTCCTTTTCATGGTTTTCATAAAACATGTTGGCTTCAGTGCATTTAGAAAGATCCACGGTCAACTTCTGGTTGTGAATGAATGTCACATCATACTTCTCTTGCAAAGCCTCGTGTTTGCCTTGCAACTCACACCACTTATCATTCAATGAAACATGTTTGTCTTGCAAGTCAAACAAACTAGCTTGTAAAGCATCATGTTTGCCTTGCAACTCAGACATGTTTACTTCTAAATTAGCACATTTAACATGCAATCTATCACAATTATCACAAATAACAGCAGTTGGTTCATTGACACATACCTGACTTGGATCACTCTCAGATGTTGACCTTTCTGCATCAGAATCAACAACCTCCCTTGATGATTCATATTCAGATCCAACCTCGCTTGAACTTGAAGTAGTATCATCCTCAACTGAAGTTGAAACATCTTCATCTGAACTACTGTCATGTTCAGAACTGTCATTATTTCCCGAGGATTCACCATTGCTGGCATCTTTGACAACTTTAGCAAAACAAGCTGTTCCAACTGGAGCATCACTACTCAACCTGATTGACCAATCACCACCTTCACCTATTTGAACCACAAGTGCCTGGTTAGCATTTGATGGTCCTGCTTGGCTTTGGTTGTTATCAGGTATCAACGTACGCTCATTGTTCCTGTTCTGATTCTGCTGGTCTCCTTGATCTCTGAAAGGGTTCTGGTTCCCATGCTGAGCTGGCTTAACAGGAACTTGAATGGGATTGCCATGTAGATCAGTTGTCACAGGAGGCCTTTGGGTTTGCTGTTCAGGCACTGGTTGAGGAAATGGTTGAAGCGGATTTCCGTACATGTCTGTTTTTGGAGGAACCGGAACTTGGATAGGATTGCCATACATGTCTGTTGGTCCGGTAGATCGAACAGGTAATGGATTTCCGAACATATCAGTTGGTCTGAGAGGTCGTTGGCTTTGCTGTTGAGGAACTGGTTCAAGCGGATTTCCAAATATGTCTGTTTTTGGAGGAGGAATGCCATACAAGCTAGTGCTAGACACAAACGCTGTTTGATTCGGAGCATGGGTGATAGCTTTTGCAGGAGTGCTGGGTGTTCCATAATACATTTCTGTAAATAAATCCTCACTGCTTCTATACTTGTTTTCTGTATTTGATGGAGTACCCCAGGCCGGATTCATTTTTGATCAAGAAAAAGGATACCTCTAAAAATCACACCTCAAACAAACAGCTAAACCACAAATGCAAACCTTCTGTTTAAATTTAACAAAGTGTTTCGACAAAACAATTTTGTAAAATCTTTTGGCGAAACAAAAAAGGCTTGATGAAATGAATTGGTAACTTTGGTCTTGACGAAATAGGTTGTGAATATATGTTTGGCGAAATGAAAATTGTTTTCAGTCAACGAAACAAATTTTAAAAACAATATTCACCCACTTAAATAAATGGCCCAAACTCAATTGACGAAACAAATCCTAGATTGTTTGTTTAGTGGGTCTTGACGAAACAAAAGCCCACAAACTGTTTGGCGAAATAGAAATAATAATAAAGTGGGCTTTGACGAATTAGAACATGTGGCCCAAGATCAGTTTCGTCAATGAAATAAAATTTTTGTTTCGTTGACTTCCTTTTGGCGAATCAGACTTGATTCGTCAAATGTCTGATTCGTCTAAAAGTTGACAGTGGGTTGGTGAACTTTTTGACTTTTATCTTCTACTGACACACGCAACGGTGCTTTCGGCTCAAAGCAGGCTGTATCCACCAACCAAGTATGGTTTGTAATATTTTAATCTTTTACAACTTTCAATGACACAAACACTTGAAAATTCAAATTTTTTAAGATCAAAAAGTGAATTTATGAAGAACACTTTGATGATGTGAAGAACACTATGAATATTCCGGTGAAAAATATGAATTTTCCGGTGACCCGAAAAGTTTCCGAAACCCGAATTTTGCTAAAAACTTCACTAAAAACCAACTTTTAATATGTGAGAATGAAAGATAAAGTGGTTTTTATAACAACTTCCAGCAAAACACCAAGATTTCAGCCGATTTTAACAAGTTTTTCAGAAAATTATGAACTTTAAAACCCGAAAAACGCAAGAACACCTCGGTTTTAACAAGGATAAGAGCCAAGGCTCTGATACCACTTGTAGGTCCGGCTAGGGGAGGATCTAGTCGCCTAATCCTTGTGTACGAACCACTCCGGTTGTGCGGAATCCAACCGGAACAGCAAACCGAGACGGAACACGTAAAAACACGACACGCAGATATCACCGTTAAACACCACTGTATTATAACGATAAAAGGGTTCGGTTACAATCCAATGTTTACAAATGTGCTTTGTAAACTCTCTCTAGTGTGTGTGTGTGTGCTCTGTTCTTTCTCTCTGAAAGTCTGTGTGTTCTCTCTGTTCTGCTCTGCCGAAACAGAAACATAACATGCTATTTATACTAACAGACACACTACATATGACGAAACAGAAAGACAGGCGACGAAATAGATCATGGTCGACGAAACAGATGTGTTTCGTCGACTTCTGGGCTGATTCGTCGATAGTGGGCTTCGGTCCAATCCGTTGAGGCCCAGACTGTGTTTCGCCATCATCTATTAGCCCAAGGACTGTAATGTTGAGCCCAGTCCTTGTCTGTCTCCTTTGATGGCTTGAAGTCTTGTACACGACGGAGGAAAGTCGTCACAATATAAGCCGTGCTGAGTCGCGTCGAGTCGCGTCCACTAATCGAATCACGTCGCGTCGAGTCGCGTCCATAAATATGTATCAACATAATTGAGTTTTAAAAATTCTAAATTTCTTGATTATAAATCTTCCAACAGTTATAAAATTGAAATTTTGGTTTTTACTTCATTTTCTTAGTCAAATTAACCACCGCCATTAACGGTCCCAAGCTTTTCTAAATTTTCGTGATCTAGAAAACTTAACATCTAAGATGTTATCAGCTATATCTAACTAAATCAACTCAATTCAACTTGTGTTAAAAGGAAATATGAATTCAATGAAGAGTTTTTTATTATTTTAAGAGTAAAATGCACGGATTGTCCCTATCGTTTTGCAAAATAACACCTATAGTCCCCAACTTTTGGAAATTACACCGGTGCTCCCTGTGGTTTGATAGTTTGTTACGCGGATGGTCCCTGGAGTGAATGACGGTTAGTTTTCTCCGTTAGGTGGATGTGAAATGACAAATTTACCCTTCATCTTCTCCACTCTATAAAAACCAAACAACCCCACCCACCCCTACCTTTCTCTCTGTTTCCCCCACCATTAACCACCAACCACCACCCACCTCGTTTCTTCATCTTCTTCAACTCAGATTACTTTATCTTCTTCCTCAAGCTTTTTCATTCAACCTAACTCTAATTTCGACTTGAATCACCGCTAGCATTGTAGCATCATCAGGTAAATCAGTAACTTAACTTTCATTAATCATTCACATCGCCTTACTCATAATTTTAAACTACTTTTTCATGTTCATATTAATGTTGTTATCCACAATTTGAGTCTCAATCGGTTTGATTTACCGTTCATTCACTGTTCATCACTGATTTTGACAACTCCGATTTGTTTAGCGAACAATGACGTCACTGAAAAGTTAACTGAAGATCTATATTTATTATATTCATGTTTTCTGGTGAGAAAATTAGTAGTTTGTGTTAATATGTTCAACGATTGGTGCTCCATTGCCAGAAATTACGGTTTTCTGTTTTTGAATTTCGTTTGGAATCGTTCAGTATTGGAACATTGTGATATAGCTCGAATTTTGCAAGGGGCCATTCATGGTGGAGTTGCAGGTGGTGGCAAATTAGCGGCAGAGGCAGGGCCATTCATGGTGGAGTTGCAGGTGGTGGCAAGGGGTAATTTTGTCATTTTACATAGATTTAACCGAGAAAACTAACGGACATCCACTCCAGGGACTATCCGAGTAACAAACTGTCAAACCACAGGGAGCACCGGTGTAATTTCTAAAAGTTGGGGACTATAGGTGTTATTTTGCAAAACCATAGAGACTATCCGTGCATTTTAATGTTGCGTTTTAATAGTAGGCTTTTTTTTTAATGTTGCGTTTTAATAGTAGGCTTTTTTTTTAATGTTGCGTTTTAATAGTAGGCTTTTTTTTCCCCGCGAATTTGGATCACTAAAAAATGATTTTAATTGGTTGACCCCAAAGTCCTATACTCTGCCCCTGCCTACTACTACTACTACTACTCCTGTAGGTTATTTTACCAAACATTACAATAAGTGCATGATTAAATAGCATAACTGAGTTCATGAATCTTACACAGCCAAATCAGTTAGCTCCAAAAGAACAGTTGATGCATGCAGAGGTTGATTACATATCAGAGTCAATGAAACAGCATATAGAAGATCGTTTAGGATGTGATGGTTATAGGATCCCTACAACATTTAGTTGTACATTGTAAGATATAGTCAGATAGGAGGGACCCATCCCCCAAAATAGCAACAACCTAAGACTGGAAGGTATGGTGTGGGGAGGATGGGCCGCCACGTCACCCGCCACGGAAGCGGGAGTGAGGATGGGCCTAAATAGGGCCGTTCGAATCGCTCGCCGCTCGTTTGGAAATTGCTCGGAAAATGCTCGTTCGATTTGACGCTCGGTTGTAAACGAGCCTCTCTGCTCGGTTCGGTTTGTAAACGAGCTAAGCATGAGCAAAGGTCCGCTCGGCTCGGTTCGGCTCGAATTATTATTTTAATTAGTATATATATACATATACATATACACATACATCTATAAACATGTATATACACAAATATAAATTATACATATATACACATATACACCTATATATATACACACACTTACACATACATATATACTTAAATATAAATTAAATTTATAGTTTTATATGTACCAATATATTAGATTTTGGTCAACTATATACAAATTTACAACTATATCTATACTTACTAGTCTAATAAAAAATTAAAATCAAAACTAAAAGTTAAACCCTAAAACAATAAACGACAGTCTGTTCATCGCCTCAATGTTTCATGTCATTACCCTAAGTCGATGTCTCCTGCTCTTAACGTAATTGTTCGTGCAATATGATCATCTCCTCGTCAGCTACAACATTGTTATTCATAAGAAAAATATTATGCCATGAAATGTGCATGTTTTTAAAGACATAAAAACTTGAGACCCAACATTGTCACTATCTCTCTCAGCAAATTTAAATTGGGCGACACGGTTGTCCAAATCGCTCGAACTTCTGATCCATGTCGTAAGGTCGGTCAAAAATATATTAAAAAGTGTCCTGTTCACCTTTTACTAGTAAATGGCAAGTAGGGTGTCGAATCCACGGGGAATTAGTGGAAAGTATGAAAGCTCGTTGTTTTAATTATCATCTATTCCTAAACTAATTGCTTTTTGCAGTTTTTGAGATTAATTATGAAAACGAATGGAAGTTTTTAGTTGTAAACAATAATGAGAGAAAGTGGACCAATCTCCGGGTTTTCAGGTTATGTATCAAATCAGGTTACTTAGTTACGACTAATTGGAAATCACAAAGACATGATCCGTAAAACTTGTTTTGATAAATAACTAACGGACAATATATTTGATTGCAATGATCCACGATCGAAACCGAAGGATTGATGCAAATGAATAGTAATCCAGTTAATTACCAATTTCAGATTTCATAAACATTAACGGATTCAATGATTAAATGTTAAACAATGACAACCTAGAATTTAATCCCGGTCGTTGATGAACAAACCAAATAATTGATGAACACAAATGATCACGAAAATCAGATATTGTTTAATCTAAACAAAACGATAAAAACGACTAACCGAATGATTAATCAGTTTTCAATCCAAAAAGTCGTAAACATACGCAAACCCAATGTTTCAAGCATAAACCCTATTCCCGGAGACGGTCACGGGAGAACTAGCCGCTCATGTTGTTCGTATGATCTTCAAAATCTTGAAAGAATGTTGACTTCATGATCGAGTCGGCATTTTGCGGAAGATGTGTGTTGATGAATTACGATCAGTGATGATGATGCCAATTCTCTATCCAAAAGTGATGAATTACGGCTGCCCAAAGTCGATCTCGCATGATGTGTGTGTTCAAAATTATATTATGGCTGCCAATAGTTGTCAAGATGGTCATCCAAGCCCAAAAGTCATTGAAGGTTCCTGCCACTTATCGAGTATGATCCAGTAAGAGATCCCATAAATATTAATTATGGCTGCCCATATTCGTGATAATGGAGAGGTAGTTTTTATTTAGGAGCAGACAATATTTCATGATATATATCAAGTATGTTCGATAGTTAGGATTTTAAAACCTTAAATCCACCAAACCTTGAATTCACGTGCACCTCTAAACCCCTCGCCGTAAGTTACAACTCAATCCGTAAGCCACAACTTCAAGTTCCTGTTTCTTTTTTTGTCTTGGAACCATACAAACCATACGTTCACATGTTCAAGTATATGTTTCTTTCGTTGACCACCTCCCACCATAAAAGTGATATTAATTAATTTTATTATTACCATAATGCCCCTCAATTATCTCCTGCATGTGTGCGTGTAATGTATATAAAAACATGATGTCTCATGTTGACTTATATGCCCCCAACCTTCACATGTTTCGGCCCACTCTGTGAATCCTTTATGATTTAATAGTAATGATGATGACCATGTTGTTGACTTCCTTTCCTACGAATTCTGCTGCCTCTTGCCGTCAACAAAGAAAAACAACTCCCCATTTTTTATAATATATATGATGGTGACGGTGATTGAGAATTAAATGCCCATAATCAAGATCCCCAAATCTGCACATGATGTTCCAATAAAATCACTGCTCCCAATGTTCCTCTTATGCATGATGATGATGTTCTTGACGTTCTTGGCTGCCTTTTCTCTTAAGGTTCACGTGAGTTCTATTTAACCATGATGTTGATGTTGATGTTGTGAGTTATAATAACAATCATCAAAATTAAACCCATTTCACACGTTTAACCGACAAACATACAAACTTTCGTAATTAACACATTCTAAGCACATACTCACATAAATCGCATTAAAACACTTAAGATAATGCACCTAACCCTCGTGTTTCACACTCTCCATCACATCCCCACACTTACCTTTGATTGTCCTCAAGCATGTTACCCCTAAATAGACATCTCTTTTCAGTTCTTTTCTCCTAAAAACACCTGCCGGACCTACTCTCATGAAACTTAACGGAACGACCATGACAAGGGACTATGTTAGTTTACTACCGGCAAGGGACCCATTAGTGATTGAAACATTCGGTTTTCATATCCATTTAGTTCACTTAAGGCGATGAAATTCTTTAAAATTTTCAAAATTTTCAATTTTCTTTCGCTTTTCATCGTTTTCAATTACTTTCAACCTCTTTCAAGCTCTTGTTCCAAACCTTTCCTTTCCCGGGTTTCCACATCCCCACACTTGGGGGACATTGTCCCCAATGTACATTGATTTTAAAACAAACCCGGGAATGCCAACTAACACACCTCATGAGCGACCATTCCTAAAACAAATAACAAAAACACATTTCCTAAATGCCACATAGTTTAACACCACCAAAAACACGAATAAAAATGCAATAACAAAAGTGGAATACACTCCCCTGGTTTAAAGCGTAGAATCCTCATGCGTCATGTTCCACCACGACCGTATAGCATTTCATTCGCGGCCGTGTCCACAAGTATTCAGGTCAATCTCTACAATTAGTGTTCAGATCATCCATGTCCAAATGGAGATTGAGTATGGACAGTTCTGACCGAACTCTGATCCGTGCATCGTCCGCAACTGCAACTAGAACGTAATGGGACTTCACCAAACATCCCCACACTTGGACCATTGCATCCCGTAGAGATTAATAACCTGGTAACCTGCAAAAGTACTCATGCAAAAAGAAAACAAATATACACTACTCTACATCCTCGGGCTGCCTCTCGAGAGCGCTAAGTTAGAGCGCTAAGTTTATAGGTCTTCAGCCAGACCGTACCTGATATACCCTTATGGTGGTTAAAGTGAACATTTACCCACCAAGTTTCCTGCATATGCTCGGTAATTAACATTCCAAATTCCCATATGCTCTCTTCTACCAACGATATTTCTCGAATCAAATCGGAACAAGTGAAATCCACATTTGCCTACCGAATTTCCAAGGTGTGCTCGATAGTTGACATGTCGAGTCTTCACCTTCTTTCCTATCATGAGTACGTCTATTGGATCATTGTATAGCCACTTCAATATACCTTGTCCGAGGTCTTCTCTACTCACCTTTCTCTTATTCCCACTCGAGGCATCATCCCCAACTTTGTTAGTTGGAGTAATCAACATATGCTGTGGTTCGGGATAAACTTGGACTACCTCAGTCTCTAGCTCTTCAGTAGGTGCTAAGTCTTCATGTAGGTTTAAACATATAACTTCAAGTTCAGGAAGACTTTCAACCTCTTCTTCATCTTCAACAACCAAAGCTGGTATTTCTTGTGTTTCTTCAACAAATGCAGGAATGGATGTGGTATTATCCTTCACAGCCTTCAATGTTGCAATTTGTTCGTCTATTCGATTCGATCGATGGACCATAGCCTCAGTTCCGAACCTACTCTCTTGTACCATATCCATCATAATATCCATGATTTCGTCAAGTTTAGAATTTTGGTGTTTACCTTGACAATCATTTTGACTTTGGTGTGGCTGATTTAAACTCCCTTGGTAATTACCATGATTACACCATTGATTTCGCATATTAAAATCATTGTATGTTGACTCAGAGTAGTCATGGTAACGACCATTATAATCTTCTTGGTATCTTGAGAAGGGCACCACCTCGGATTCGTAATCAACATAATCCAACTTTTGCTCATACTTGTGGTTGACATTTGACTGATAGTGTGCCTGATATGAAGGTGCCTTGCACCCAGACATTAATTTTTCTTTCCAAAACAATGGGTCTGTCCAAAACACTAGGCAATCTTCATGTATGTGAATTTTCCCACAACAAGGGCATGACTGATGAGCTCTATCCCTGATCCAAAGATTTCACTTCATGCACAAACAAACTAAAATACCCGCGTAGAAAACTAGCAAATAAAAAAAAACTAAAAACTACAAGAAATATTTTTGGTTTTTTCTAATTTTTTTTAAATTTTTTTTTAAAGAAAAACAACTTACTAAACACTAAGCGCACCGACTAATTGGAAATCACATAGACATGATCCGTAAAACTTGTTTTGATAAATAACTAACGGACAATATATTTGATTGCAATGATCCACGATCGAAACCGAAGGATTGATGCAAATGAATAGTAATCCAGTTAATTACCAATTTCAGATTTCATAAACATTAACGGATTCAATGATTAAAGGTTAAACAATGACAACCTAGAATTTAATCCCGGTCATTGATGAACAAACCAAATAATTGATGAACACAAATGATCACGAAAATCAGATATTGTTTAATCTAAACAAAACGATAAAAACGACTAACCGAATGATTAATCAGTTTTCAATCCAAAAAGTCGTAAACATACGCAAACCCAATGTTTCAAGCATAAACCCTATTCCCGGAGACGGTCACGGGAGAACTAGCTGCTCATGTTGTTCGTGTGATCTTCAAAAGCTTGAAAGAATGTTGACTTCATGATCGAGTCGGCGTTTTGCGGAAGATGTGTGTTGATGAATTACGATCTGTGATGATGATGCCAATTCTCGATCCAAAAGTAATGAATTACGGCTTCCCAAAGTCGATCTCGCATGATGTTTGTGTTCAAAATTATATTATGGCTGCCAATAGTTGTCGAGATGGTCATCCAAGCCCAAAAGTCATTGAAGGTTCCTGCCACTTATCGAGTATGATCCAGTAAGAGAGCCCATAAATATTAATTATGGCTGCCCATATTCGTGATAATGGAGAGGTAGTTTTTATTTAGGAGCTGACAATATTTCGTGATATATATCAAGTGTGTTCGATAGTTAGGATTTTAAAACCTTAAATCCACCAAACCTTGAAGACACGTGCACCTCTAAACCCCTCGCCGTAAGTTACAACTCAATCCGTAAGCCACAACTTCAAGTTCCTGTTTCTTTTTTTTGTCTTGGACCCATACAAACCATACATTCACATGTTCAAGTATATGTTTCTTTCGTTGACCACCTCCCACCATAAAAGTGATATTAATTAATTTTATTATTACCATAATGCCCCTCAATTATCTCCTACATATGTGCGTGTAATGTATATAAAAACATGATGTCTCATGTTGACTTTTAATGCCCCCAACCTTCACATGTTTCGGCCCACTCTGTGAATCCTTTATGATTTAATAGTAATGATGATGACCATGTTGTTGACTTCCTTTCCTACGAATTCTGCTGCCTCTTGCTGTCAACAAAGAAAAACAACTCCCCATTTTTTATAATATATATGATGGGGATGGTGATTGAGAATTAAATGCCCATAATCATGACCCCCACATCTGCACATGATGTTCCAATAAAATCACTGCTCCCAATGTTCCTCTTATGCATGATGATGATGTTCTTGACGTTCTTGGCTGCCTTTTCTCTTAAGGTTCACGTGAGTTCTATTTAACCATGATGTTGATGTTGATGTTGATGTTGTGAGTTATAATAACAATCATCAAAATTAAACCCATTTCACACGTTTAACCGACAAACATACAAACCTTCGTAATTAACACATTCTAAGCACATACTCACATAAATCGCATTAAAACACTTAAGATAATGCACCTAACCCTCGTGTTTCACACTCTCCATCACATCCCCACACTTACCTTTGATTGCCCTCAAGCATGTTACCCCTAAATAGACATCTCTTTTCAGTTCTTTTCTCCTAAAAACACCTGCCGGACCTACTCTCATGAAACTTAAAGGAACGACCATGACAAGGGACTATGTTAGTTTACTACCGGCAAGGGACCCATTAGTGATTGAAACATTCGGTTTTCATATCCATTTAGTTCACTTAAGGCGATGAAATTCTTTAAAATTTTCAAAATTTTCAATTTTCTTTCGCTTTTCATCGTTTTCAATTACTTTCAACCTCTTTCAAGCTCTTGTCCCAAACCTTTCCCTTCCCGGGTTCCACATCCCCACACTTGGGTGACATTGTCCCCAATGTACATTGCTTTTAAAACAAACCTGGGAATGCCAACTAACACACCTCATGAGAGACCATTCCTAAAACAAATAACAAAAACACATTCCCTAAACGCCACATAGTTTAACACCACCAAAAACACGAATAAAAATTCAATAACAAAAGTGGAACAGACTCCCCTGGTTTAAAGCGTAGAATCCTCATGCGTCATGTTCCACCACGACCGTATAGCATTTCATTCGTGGCCGTGTCCACAAGTATTCAGGTCAATCTCTACAATTAGTGTTCAGATCATCCCTGTCCAAATGGAGATTGAGTATGGACAGTTCTTGATTGACAATAATTGGACGAACCAACGGTGATTCTGTTGCGTTGTCACTCTCGAAAAACATCCTTGCCGCAACATTTTCTTCAACTGCTTCAACATTGATCGAATTGAAAAAGTCGTCGTACTCAAACATCCATGGTTGACCTGGATTTTTGACTGGCAAAGTGTGTCTTTGTACTCTGTCCTCAGACCATTCCTCAACCCTTTTAGTCTCTAGATTCCAGACTCTTATGTTCGGGGTGGCATAACCAAGAAAGTGACCTTCAATAGCTTTTGCCCCAAACTTTCCATTAGGATCGATCATTGTGCAAGGAGCTTCAAACGGTTCAAGATATGACAAATCTGGTTTCCGTTTGTGAAGAAGCTCGAAGCAAGTCTCGTTGTGTCTTTTGACTGTAAGGACTTGGTTCAATGTATAACATGCATAGGACACAGCTTCAGTCCAGAAGGGAATCAGCAATTGTGACTGTACCAACATAGTCCTAGCAGTCTAGATCAATGTACGGTTCTTACGTTCAGCGACGCCGTTCTGCTGAGGAGTATAAGCCGCACTAAATTCGTGAAGAATACCTTTTGATGTGCAAAACTCCGCCATGGCATGATTCTTAAATTCTGTACCATTGTCGCTGCGTATTCGTCTAACCTTCAACTTATACAAATTTTCAATCTGAATGAACAAGTTTTTGATAAAACCGAAAGTTTCACTCTTGTGAGCCATAAACGCCACCCAAGAAAATCTTGAATAATCATCAGTTATCACGAGGCAGTATTGATCATTCCTCATACTTTTGTGCTTGACAGGACCGAACAAATCCATGTGCAAACGTTTAAGAGGAACTGCCACCGTGTTGATCTTCTTTGTCAGATGTCGCTTCTTAGTTTGCTTTCCTTTTTGGCATGAAACATAGACGTCTTGAAGATGGAAAGTTTTAAGAAGAACACCATTCACTAATTCATTCGACACCAAATGATTCATTTTCCGTAAGTGAATGTGACCCATACGTTTGTGCCAAGAGATTGAGTCTTTTTCCATGGCTTTTGTAATAAAACAAGTTGCTTGTGCAGTCGTTGTAATAGCTTGACTCATATCAAGGACATATAAATCGTTTATCCTTGGAGATGAAAAGAGAATCCATTCTTTTGGAATCTTGAAGCCGGGTTTCAGCACGTAACATCCATTTGCATCAAAGTGTACTGAAAATTGCTTATCACAGATTTGTGAAACGCTGAGAAGATTGTGATTAAGTTGTTGTACAAAGTTGATCTTGTCAAAACTTACAACCCCGTTGGATACCATTCCTTCTCCTGTTATATAACCACCTTTATCTCCAGCAAAAGCAACATAACATCCTCTAATAGATTTAACGTCGTAGAGAAGCTTCATGTCGCCTGTCATGTGCCTGGATGCCCCACTATCAACAATCCAATGACTGCTGAAAGTTCCTCCTGGAACACCCTACACATGTACTCACATGATTAGTTGGAGATGGGGACCCAAGCCTTTTTTGGTCTTGGGTCTTCCATTTTCATCAACGTAAGTTACTTGAACTTCTCGATGTTGTGGAAATTGTGATGTTCCCCCTGATTCAGTAACCGTTTTTGGTTTCCAGGTCTGTTTTGTTTTACCAGTGTTATTCTTTAAAATCTTAACTTCATGATTGTCTGAAGTTTTTGAATTGTCTGGTTTGACAGAAACATATGTTTTGTTAACCACATCGGTTTTGATTGCTTTTTCAATTTTCTTAACCTGTTGGCGTTTCTGTTTCTTTTCCCTTTCTTTTACAAGACGGGGATCTGGTTTTGATAAAACATATCGCTTGCGGTCAATTTGGTCACGAGGATCATCAACTTTGGCTTTTTGTTTATGAAGATATGGACAATTGCGAATAATATGTCCAAATGTGCCACATGAAAAACATGATCTTCGTTCTACAAACCCCGAAGTATCATGTGATTGTCTTGATGATGATGAACTTTGTGATCCGGAGGTACTTGGTTTTGAACTATTTTGTTCATTTCTTTTCAAAATTTTCGCTTGATTAACAAAATCTAAGTTAGATTTGTTTTCAAATGTGTCAATTTTATCCGTTCCCCTTGATTTCACAAAGTTCACCTTCTTGTCCATTTTCTGGGTCTGTTTCTTTTGACCTTGAGTCGGTGATTTGCCTTTTGGTTTGGTGCGATTTTGCTGAACTTTCTCAGTTGGTAATCTTTGATTGCCATTTTGTTTGCGAATTTCAGCCCTTGGAATCGGAGGACACTGTGTTACCACAACGTGTGATCCTGTCTTTCCCAAGAACTTACTTGTTGAATCTTCAAAAATTTTACTAATTAAAGATTGATTAACATTCTTAATAGGAAAATCTTTGTCAGAATAGATTTTATCATCACCAACAAGAGTGTACAGCAAATTCACACTCTCAGACTCTTGTGAGGAAGTGGACGTGGACTCGGTCAGAACAATCGTAGCAGGTTTTGCGGGAGGATCACATAGAATATGATTCTCGAGAGGTATGTCCTCTTCTTTGATTACTGCATCTGACTGTGCTTAGTCAGTATCATTAGATTCATCATTTGAAGAATCAGCATCCTCAACAATGACTGGAGGATCCTGATTTTGTTCAGCAGTTACAAATGTATCTGCTGACACATCCGAATCTGGTGATACTTCCGGTTTGTATCCAAGTCCCGTTGTAAACTCCTCAATGTTTAAGGAAACAAATGGCTCAAAATAAGTTCTATCCTCTTCATCAGGCATAGCATCATAATTGTGTTTCACAGGAGGTGGACATTTTTTATATCCAATGCACGTGACATCCCTTTTCTCCTTTTGAACATCAATGATGTGATCCAACACATAACTAGAGCTCAAATAACTATTTAGCTTAAGATTGATCGACTCACTTTCAGATTTTACACAAGCCATCTCTTTTTGCATTATCTCGAGCCTATTGATGTAACAGTTAATGGTTGTTTGTTTTCTTGAAACCATTTTCGTTAGCTCAGATTTGTTTTCTCTTAAATTTTCAATCATTGTTTTATACTCGTTTTCATGGTTTGTATAAAACATGTTGGCTTCTGTGCAATTGGCAAGATCCACGATCAACTTTTGGTTGTGGATAAATGTCACATCTTACTTGGTTTGCAAAGCCTCATGTTTGCTTTGCAAATCAGACATCTTAGCATTTAAAGAAACATGTTTGTTTTGCAAGTCAGACAATTCAGCATTTAAAGCATCATGTTTGCTTTGCAACTCAGACATATTAGCATCTAAATCAGCACATTTATCACTTATGCTAGCATAATTATCACAATTAACGACAGTTGGTTCATCGACACATACCTGACTTGATGAACTGCCGCCGTTAGCCATAAAGGCTGAATGAAGAGAAGAAGAAGAAGAAGAATAAGCAGCTTGATCCACCAGAATAGATCTTCTATCATTCCTTGCTGCAGCTTCTCCTAACAATTCATCGATATCTGCATCGATTCACCCACTAGATACATCATCAGAATAATCTTCGCCTGAGGTTGAGATTTCCTCATCTGAACTCCTTGAATAACCAGAACTCTCTTCATCTGAAGATTCTCCACCACTGGCGTGCTTCAAATCCTTTGCAGTTTCAGCAAAACAAGCTGCTCCTCCCTGATCACCAATGCCTAATTGCATTGACCAGTCGCAACCTTCATCTATTTGCACCACAAGAGCACGTGTTCGATGGTCCTGCTTGATTGTTTGCAGGGACCAAGGTGCGATCATCATTCCTGGCTTGATTCTGATTCGCCTGGTTTCCTTGACCTCTGAAAGGATTCTGGTTCCCATGCTGAGCTGGCTTTGTGCATTCACGCTTGAAATGACCACGTTCGCCATAGTTAAAGCACTTAACAGACTGCTTATCAAACCCATACTTGGTGTCTTTCTTGCTTTCCAAGCTGGTTCTACCCGTCCGTTCCATGAAGTCTTTAGCCCGCCTAACAGCACTAGCGAAAGCCCACTTGATGTCCATCATATCCATCTCCTCTTTATCTATCTGCTGGTAATCTTCTTGAGTCAGATTGATGTTCCCGATCTGACCTGCTATCAACCCACAATACGCGCTCACCAATGTGTTCAATATCTCCATGTGATCCTTAGCTACTTCAATGCTAACTTTGGAGAAACTTGATGAGTCCATTCGTACTGTATTAGATGGCTGAGCAGCTGATAACGTGCTACCATAACAGGCTTGCTGTTGCACAGGTAGTGGATTGCCGTACAAATCTGTGGTTGGTAGAACAACCGTTGGTCTTGAGGAAGCTGGAAGTGGATTTCCATACAGATCTGTTGCTCTGGTAGATCGAACAGGTAATGGATTTCCGAACATATCAGTTGCTACGATAGATCGTTGGCTTGGCTGTTGTGGAGCTGGTTGTAGTGGATTTCCATACAAGTCTGTGGTTGGAGCTGGCTTTACAGGAACTTGTATCTGATTGCCACACAAATCTGTGCTTGTGACAAACGCCGTTTGAAGTGGAGCATGTTGAGCAGGTCTTGCAGAAGTGCTAGAAGCTCCATAATACATATAAGGATTTTGTTGTACTGGAACCTTTTTCGCCTTTAGAGTTTCTTCCTGATCTTTATTCTCCAACATCTGAACGAAATCATTGATTGATGTTGTAGCTAATGTGCCATTGTACTTCAAAATTTCCAAGAAACCCTTCCATTGAAATGGCAGCGCATCGGCAAACTTTGTGACAACCTCTGCAGGAGTTGTTACTATCCCATAATGATTCAACTCAGTCAACAAGTGATAAAATCGACTTGTCAAATCTCTTAAAGATTCTCTTTCCATACAAGTGAAACCAACAAACTCTTTCTTGAGTAATTCATGTCGTAATTTGCGTGGCGCTTCGTTTCCTTCACCTCTCGTCTTCAATGCATCCCATAACCGCTTTGTTGTCTTGAAGCTTACAAACTGATGATAGATTTCTTTGTTTAACGCTTGAGTTAGAATATAAAAAGCCTTCGTTTCTAAATCATAAATCTTCTTATCATCTGGAGAAAGATCTGCAAAAGACGCGACAGTTGAAGCGGCAACATCAAGTGCTTGATCGAAGTCTGTAATGAACGTAACCATAACTCCGTGTTTTGCCCAAGAATATACGTATGAAATCTGTCTTCCCATCCCGGATATTCATTCATGTGCATTAGTGATGGAGAGGGTGAAACCCGAGCGTTAAAGTGTTTATTTTGAGTGTTTTGTGTGATTTTAAGTAATTATATGCATTTAATAAGATAACCACAAGAAATTGTGGTTTTGCAGGTTAATTGCTTAATTCGGGGAAGTTAACATGTTTAAAGATAAAGCAGAACACCCGAGATTGAAAATTGCTGTGAACGGGAGAATTCGGGTTGAGTTATAATGCTTAGATGTACAAGAGATATCAAAGAAGGGAGTCATGTGCATATGTGGGAGGCAACTAATGATCACCATCATATAATATCATTCATATAAAAAGCACATGCAACCGATATTTTTATGAGAATTCTTGGATGGCACTTTCTAATTTTAAGAGAGGGGACATCATCATCATGATTGCTATATATCACGCATGGCTAACAAAAAGTAACAGAACCATTGAATTGTGGCTTACGGATTCAAATGGGGGTTACGGTTGGTTTGCACATCAAAACATGGCTGCACGTGGTCAAGTGTTTAGTGGATTTAATGTTTTAGAAAAACCTACTTCATGGGCTTCATGATTGGACCGAATTGGGTAGCAACATATTCCGATTATTGGCAGCCCATTATCTAGATTATTAGCATCCATAGACGAGGATTATTTTTATTTTTGGGGGCTCATATAACCACTTATGATCATCATCGATTAAAAAAAACAAAAAGTATTGGGGGGCGGCAACCTTAATTCCAGACGAGAAATCATCATTCATCATCATATATCTCCCGCACAACATCGACTCGGTCATGTCTTCATCACTCTTTCAAGCTATTTCGGAAGATTGTACGAGCGCCATGAGCGGCTAGTCGTCCCGTGACCGTCTCCGGGGCTAGGGTTTATGTGTGAAACATTGGGTTTATATATGTTTACAACCTTTTGGATTGAGAATTGATTAATCTTTCGGTTAGTTATTCTTATTGTTTTTGTTTTGATTAAACAATTATTTGGTTTTCATTATCGTTTGAGTTCATCAATTATTTGGTTTGTTCATCAACAACCGGGATTAAATTCTAGGATGTCATTGTTTTAAACCTTTAATCATTGAACTTGACTATGTGTATGAAATCTGAAATTGGTAATTAATTGGACTACTATTCATTTGCATCAATCTTTCGGTTTCGATCGTGGATCATTGCAATCAAATATATTGTGTGTTAATTATTTATCAAAACAAGTTTATCAAATCATGTCTATGTGATTTCCAAATAGTTGCAACTAAGTAACCTGATTTTCTGCATAGCCTAAAAGCTGGAGATTGGTCATTTCTCTCACTATTGTTTACAAACACAATTTTACCTTTGTTTTCATAATTACTCTCAAACTGCAAAAAGCAATTAGGTTATAATTTAGATATTAGTTATAAACAACGAGCTTTGTACTTTCCACTGATTCCCCGTGGATTCGACACCCTACTTGCCCTTTACTAGTAAAAGGTGAATAGGACACTTTTAACTTTATTTTTGACCGACCTTACAACATCGATCAAAATGGCGCCGTTGCCGGGGAATCGGTGCGCTTAGTCTTTAGTAAGTTGTTTTTCTTAAAAAATAAAAAAAACAGAAAAAACCAAAAATCCAAAAATATTTGTTTTAGTTTTTAGTTTTTCTTTATGTTAGTTTTCTACGCGGGTATGTTAGTTTGTTTGTGCAGGAAGTGAAATCTTTGGATCATGGATAGTGCTCATCAGTCATGCCCTTGTTGTGGGAAAATTCACATAAATGAAGATTGCCAAGTGTTTTGGACAGACCCAGTCTTTCGGAAAGAAAAATTGATGTCTGGGTACAAGGCACCTTCATAACAGGGACATTATCAGTCAAATGTCAACCACAAGTATAAGCAAGATTTGGATTATTGTAATTACGAATCTGAGGTGGTTCCCTTCCCAAGATACCAAGAAGATTATAATGGTCGTTACCATGACTACTCTGACTCAACATACAATGATTTTAATATGCGAAATCAATGGTGTAATCATGGTAATTACCAAGGGAGTTCAGATCAGCCACACCAAAGTCAAAATGATTATCAAGGTACACACCAAAATTCTAAACTTGACGAAATCATGGATATTATGATGGAGGTGGCACAAGAGAGCAGGTTGAGAACTGAGGCTATGGTCCAACGATCGAATCGAATAGACGAACAAATTGCAACATTGAAGGCTGTGAAGGATAATACCACGTCCATTCCCGTATTTGTTGGAGAAACACCAGAAATACCTGTTTTAGTTGATGAAGATGAAGAAGAGGTTGAAAGTCTTCCTGAACTTGAAGTTATATGTTTAAACCTACATGAAGACTTAGCACCTACTGAAGAGCTAGAGACTGATGTAATTCAAGTCTATTCCGAACCGCTGCGTATTTTTATTACTCCAGCTAACAAAGTCGGGGATGATGGCTCGAGTGGGAAAAAGAGAATGGTGAGTAGAGAAGACCTCGGACAAGGTATATTGAAGTGGCTATACGATGATCCAACAGACGTACTCATGATAGGAAAGAAGGTGAAGACTCGACATGTCAACTATCGAAAACACCTTGGAAATTCGGTAGGCAAATGTGGATTTCACTTGTTCCGATTTCATTCGACAAATATCGTTGGTAGAAGAGAGCAGATAGGAGGTTGGAATGTCAATTACCGAGCATATGCAGGAAACTCGGTGGGTAAATGTTCACTT
Source organism: Helianthus tuberosus (assembly GCA_030545235.1). NCBI lineage: Eukaryota > Viridiplantae > Streptophyta > Magnoliopsida > Asterales > Asteraceae > Helianthus > Helianthus tuberosus. The sequence continues at coordinate 143,561,593 of CM060427.1, read as the reverse complement.
CGACCACCATGAGGGTATATCAGGTACGGTCTGGCTGAAGACCTATAAACTTAGCGCTCTCGGGAGGCAGCCCGAGGTTGTAGAGTAGTGTATATTTGTTTTGTTTTGCGTGAGTACTTTTGCAGGTTATCAGGTTATTTATCTCTACGGATGCAATGGTCCAAGTGTGGGGATGTTTGGTGAAGTCCCATTACGTTCTAGTTGCAGTTGCGGACTATGCACGGATCAGAGTTCAGTCAGAACTGTCCATACTCAATCTCCATTTGGACGGGGATGATCTGCACACTGATTGTAGAGATTGACCCGAGTACTTATTGGAAACGACCGCGAATGGAATGCTATACGGTCGTGGTGGAACATGACGCATGAGGATTCTACGTTTTAAACCAGGGGAGTCTGTTCCACTTTTATTATTGCATTTCTATTCGTGTTTTTGGTGGTGTTAAACTCTATGTGTTAGGGAATGTGTTTTTGCTAATTGTGTTAGGAACAGTCGCTCATGAGGTTTGTTAGTTGGTATTCCCGGGTTTTGTTTAAAAAGCACTATACATTGGGGACAATGTCGCCCAAGTGTGGGGATATGGAAACCCGGGAAGGGAAAGGTTTGGACAAAGGCTTGAAGAGGTTGGAAGTGATTGAAAACGATGAAAAGCGAAAAAAATTGAAAATTTTTAAAAATTTTAAAGAATTTCATCGCCTTAAGTGAACTAAATGGATATGAAAACCGAATGTTTTAATCACTAATGGGTTCCTTGCCGGTAGTAAACTAATGTAGTCCCTTGTCATGGTCGTTCCTTTAAGTTTCATGAGAGTAGGTCCGACATGTGTTTTTAGGAAAAACGAATTGAAAAGAGATGTCTATTTAGGGGTAACATGCTTTAGATTGCATATGCTACATGTCGGTAGCCTTTTTACCCTTATTTGGTGAGAATTTTGAGCCTGTAGAATGATAGAATGATTTACTTTATGACTTCATTTGATGAGAGCAAGCCACATGTTATTCTGGGTTAGAACTTGTATGATTTGATACATGCTGAGACTGTGGTTGATATATGCACGTAAATGACAAAGGCATTAGGATATCCCTTACACCTGTTTGTTTGTTTTGTGTTTACCTAGTTATCACCCTTAGTAGCCCTCTTGAGCCTACTTACCCTTTCGTTTGTCCACCTAACGTGAATTGTTTGATACCGACCGTGAACGACAAGTTATGAATAATTAAAAAAAAGAAAGAAAAAAAGTGTTGTGAATATCGTTTATGTTCTTGGGTAGAAACCAACCCAAAAGTTCGTTATGTGTTTGCAAATAAAGATGTCACAGTTTGGTCGTTTGTTTGTTCGCCACATAAAAATATAAAAATAAGCCAAAAATCTTCCTACCCTTAGCCTAAGCCCAAAACCGAAAGTCCTTTTGATGTGTGCCATGTTATATGATACAGTGGAGGTATGATTGTTATACAAGTCTATGATTACAGGATTTCATGTTTGGTTTTGAGTGTTATAATTGCTAGCACATTACACGCTAGTTGATATTTTTAAACCGAGAGGAGAGTTTATTATGAGGGGCGTGTAGCATGTGTTCTAATCCTAAGCATGTTAGTTTTGAATAGACAAGTCTTAAGTTTTATAAATTGCATCAATTGCTTGTCGGACTGTCAATCTTGATTGTGTCAGTCTATGGAACGGGTATGACTTGGGACTTAAACTGTTGCGTCGGTATAGGGGTTTAGAGGTGTTGTTACTATGGTGAGTAGTTCCGTATCGGTTTGCTTGAGGACAATCAAAGGTAAGTGTGGGGATGTGATGGAGAGGGTGAAACCCGAGCGTTAAAGTGTTTATTTTGAGTGTTTTGTGTGATTTTAAGTAATTATATGCATTTAATAAGATAACCACAAGAAATTGTGGTTTTGCAGGTTAATTGCTTAATTCGGGGAAGTTAACATGTTTAAAGATAAAGCGGAACACCCGAGATTGATAATTGCTGTGAACGGGAGAATTCGGGTTGAGTTATAATGCTTAGATGTACAAGAGATATGAAAGAAGGGAGTCATGTGCATATGTGGGAGGCAACTAATGATCACCATCATATAATATCATTCATATAAAAAGCACATGCAACCGATATTTTTATGAGAATTCTTGGATGGCACTTTCTAATTTTAAGAAAAGGGGACATCATCATCATGATTGCTATATATCACGCATGGCTAACAAAAAGTAACATAACCATTGAATTGTGGCTTACGGATTCAAATGGGGGTTACGGTTGGTTTGCACATCAAAACATGGCTGCACGTGGTCAAGTGTTTAGTGGATTTAATGTTTTAGAAAAACCTACTTCATGGGCTTCATGATTGGACCGAATTGCGTAGCAACATATTCCGATTATTGGCAGCCCATTATCTGGATTATTAGCAGCCATAGACGAGGATTATTTTTATTTTTGGGGGCTCATATAACCACTTATGATCATCATCGATTAAAAAAAACAAAAAAGTATTAGGGGCGGCATCCTTAATTCCAGACGAGAAATCATCATTCATCATCATATATCTCCCGCACAACGTCGACTCGGTCATGTCTTCATCACTCTTTCAAGCTATTTAGGAAGATTGTACGAGCGCCAAGAGCGGCTAGTCGTCCCGTGACCGTCTCCGGGGCTAGGGTTTATGTGTGAAACATTGGGTTTACATATGTTTACAACTTTTTGGATTGAGAATTGATTAATCTTTCGGTTAGTTATTCTTAGTGTTTTTGTTTTGATTAAACAATTATTTGGTTATCATTATCATTTGAGTTCATCAATTATTTGGTTTGTTCATCAACAACCGAGATTAAATTCTAGGATGTCATTGTTTTAAACCTTTAATCATTGAACTTGACTATGTGTATGAAATATGAAATTGGTAATTAATTGGACTACTATTCATTTGCATCAATCTTTCGGTTTCGATCGTGGATCATTGCAATCAAATATATTGTCCGTTAATTATTTATCAAAACAAGTTTATCAAATCATGTCTATGTGATTTCCAAATAGTTGCAACTAAGTAACCTGATTTTCTGCATAGCCTGAAAACCTGGAGATTGGTCATTTCTCTCACTATTGTTTACAAACACAATTTTACCTTTGTTTTCATAATTACTCTCAAACTGCAAAAAGCAATTAGGTTATAATTTAGATATTAGTTATAAACAACGACCTTTGTACTTTCCACTGATTCCCCGTGGATTCGACACCCTACTTGCCCTTTACTAGTAAAAGGTGAATAGGACACTTTTAACTTTATTTTTGACCGACCTTACGACATCGATCAATTAGCTTCGGTGGATGATTATTGCTTCCGGTTTCATTTTCGCTTAAAAGTATACTTTGAATACTTTGATTTTGATTTGAAACAAACGCCCATTGTGTTGACGAAATTTGAGGTGACGACGATTGTGCAGGAGGTTCGGCCCATGATGGAGATAATCTCGTGCTTCTATACTTATTTTCCGTATTAGACGGAGTACCCCACCAATTTGGATTCATTTTGGATGTATAATGAAGAGTACCTGGTTAAAACAATCAAATCAAACAGTTAAATATGATTTTGAAAGCTTCTGTTAAAAAGATCAAGTAAATGTCGACGAAGGTTGAATGATTCTTCTTTGAATTCCAATGTGACGAAGGTTTAAAGGGTTTGACGAAGGTTGTTATGAGTGGCGAAGGTTGGAATGTATGGCGAAGGTTGTTTAGTGGCGAAGGTTTAAATGTATGGCGAAGGTTGTTTAGTGGCGAAGGTTTGTGAAGGTTCGTTAAGAATAGCTATGAGGAAGGTTGGTTAGGTTCGTCGTATTCCAATATGACGAAGTGAAGGTAAGTTCGTCACTTTAGAACTTTGACAAAATGACCACACAACTAAGATATTTTATATCACAAAATCAAATCTTCCCTGACACAAGAAGTTTCTTTTGGCAAATAAGTCAAGCCACACCTCACCTTTTCCTCTGTTGTCAACAACTGGTAATCATACTTGTGTACACAAAATTCAAACAATAATATAATAATTAACAATAATTCGTCCAAACACTCAAAGCAATTTCAACTTAAAAACCCAGAAATTATGAAGTATATAATGAACACTTGAAGAACACAAAGAACTCCGGTGAAAATTATGATGATTCGGTGCCAGACAAATTTTTCGAACTCAAATTTTGCACATAAGTTTCAATAACAACCCAATCTTAACATGTATAAATGTATTCTAACAAGGTTTTTGTCATAACTTATAGCAAAACACAAGATTTTCAAGACTTTAACAACTGTTTTTCCACAAAATGCATGATCTTTAAACTCAAAATACAAGAAAAACACATAAAACTCTTTAAAATCACAAGAAAACAACTTGGTTTTAACAAGGAATCGAGCCAATGCTCTGATACCAAATGTAGGTCCACCAGGAGGATCGAGTAACCTCTATTCGTGTTTTCCGAGAAACCCGAAAGTGCGGAATCCAAACGGGTAAGTTAAACCAAGTTACGAACATGTAAGACACAAGACTCAACGATTAACACTCAATGTATTAATGCTATGAAACGGTTACAATGCGGTGTTTACAAATGGTCTCTGTAAACTCTCAGTGTGTGTGTGTGTTACAGTGTGTTCGCTCTCAAATCTATTCAGACTTGCCTAACTATCTGTGTCTTCAGTCTGCTGTTTATATGTCTGCTGTTTATATATTGAAGTGGACGGCGAACCTTCACATGTGCGACGAAGGTTGATGACGAAGCTTCACATGTGACGAAGGTTGTAACCTTCGTCACTTTTATCTTTGACGAACAATGGAACCTTCGTCATACATGTTCCAAAATCAATCTTCGTCATTCAATGGAACCTTCATATGTGACGAAGGTTGTAACCTTCATCACTTTCCATCCTCAACGAACCTTAAGGTTCACCATAAAGGACTTCGTCGTTAGTTGGGCTTCTCAGACTTGGGCTTCTACATGTTTGGGCTTCAAACAAATGGGACTTCATCGATTATGAGAAAGCTTGGTCCAATCAGAGAAGTCTTCATAGACTTAATCAACCAAATTCCATGCATGGTGAGATGTGACATCATCATGACATCATCATGATGATGTCATGATGATGTGTAAACGGGAATTGGTTCGCGGCTCTCCGTGCTTCGCGTGTCGAACTCTGGGGCGCACGACGGAGGAATGTCGTGACGTCGGGCTTGAGCCGAACCTAACCGAGCCAAACCGAACCGAGCTGAGCTGAGTCGAACCGAACCGAGTCGTGTCCACTTAATATGTATCAACAAAAATTTATGTAAACAAGTAATAAACTAACACCCTGATCTCTTAAAAAAGATGCACATATTGAATTCATATTTAAAAATTTATTGGTAAAACAGGAGAAGATTGTTCAAACGAGTAAGCCAAGTTACAGTTCTGTAAAACTCAAAATTATATGCTAATATCACTAAACCTACATATGAATTGAAGTTAAAATTCTCTGATTTGAGTTAGAAACCACGCTTCTAATTGAAATATATTGAACAAAGAAAAGGAAACGCCAGAGTAATTAGACATGATTTCAATCAAATATTGTAAAAAAAAAAAATACAATTTTACAAGTGAAGAAAATATCAATTTGTATTTCTAACAATGTCACAAGTAATTAAAATAAAAAGAATCTTATTCAATTCAACATATCACTACATTATTGTTATCATGAATTCAGTTTTAGATTTTAAGCAGCAATCCTAGTTCCGCATTTATTTACAGCGTGTGAAGCTAAATTTGTTAACAGAAACAAAATTTAAAATATGTGATGGTATGTGCATCTGTATTTGTTAAGATAATTTGTAAAATTTGTTGTTTGAAAGAAAGCAAATAAAAATAATAAAACTAAAACAAGTACCTCAAGTCTTCTATTTCGATCATGGGGATATGTGAGATGAGGGGCCAGTAGTGGGAGCCTCTTCGGTGTTAATGCACTTTGGGTGATAAGTGCATGCCTTCCAATTGTTAGGGTCTTTATTGTACATGTCTTGAAACTTAGTCCAAGGTTTATCCTTGGACAATTTGTCCAAGTTTATGTCTAGACTTTTGTCAGGGTTTATGTTTAGGACAAAGGTCAGGGGTTTGGTTTAGGACTAGAGAAAGGGTTTATGTATTGTTTCTCTTGTCCGTGTTTTGTGTAGATTGGTTTGTCCGAGTTTAGTCCCTAGTCTATATATATGTGTTGTATAGGATTAGGGCACAACAACAAGAAGATCGATTTGAGAAAGCTTTGTGCACCTTGTAGGTCCGGCTAGGGGAGGATCTAGTCGCCTAATCCTTGTATACAAACCAACCCGGTTGTGCGGAATCCAACCGAGATAGCAAACCGAGATGGAGATGAACAAGAACACGAGATACAAGACACGTATACCGTTTAACACAATCGTATATTTCTGAGAAGAGTTCGAGTACAAGATCATACAATATCCGGTTAGCATACACACTAAAACTCTCTCTCAAATCTCTCGGGTTCTCACCTCTTGTTCACCACCGAAATCTTGATTTCGGCAATTATATATGGGTTCTGCACATGTTGTGCGATTGGGGTTCGGCCCATGTGTTGAATCAGCCCAAAGAAATGGCCCAACATGTATTCTGTCTTGATGTTGATTGGCCCATGCATCTTTACGTAAAACACATTTGAAGATTTGAAATGTTTAGTCAACTTATGACATCATCATGATGATGTCATGATGATGTCATGATGATGTGGCAGCGGGAACCGGCTCGCGGCACTCCGTGCTTCGCGTGTCGAACTCTGGGACGCACGACGGAGGAATGTCATGACGTCGGGCTTGAGCCGAAGCTAACCGGCTCGAACCGAACCGAGACGAACCGAACTAAGTTGCGTCCACATAATATGTATCAACAAACTCCCCCTTGGACGCTACTCGTGAGGTTCAACTTCTATGTCTTCCATGTCGGAGGATCTTCAAAGTCTTCACGCATTGTAAGCAGAAACTGTATCAACAAACTCCCCTTTTTATGTAGGAAGTGTGATAACAAACTCCCCCTTGACATAAGCTCTCCGTTGAGTTATGCTCGTGAAACTTTTTCATATTCAATGCTTGAGATCCTTGTGGTGTTGATGATGGCCAGCGGCAACTAGATCATCTTTATCTTTTGAGTGCCTTTCACGTCGTGTTTTCATTCCGAAGCTTGTCATCAACCATGTTCTCCTTGCCTTTAGAATCTGCACATGCAAGAAATCTAAACGCGTAATAAGAACAACTGCTTGGAATATAGTTTAACATAAACAAATAACACACATGTGACCATATTTCAATCAACTACCGTCCGACAATTTGAAAGTTTAATAAATTTGTCAATTTTAGTTTTTAACTTTCAAAACTTGCAAATTTCGACCGTTTATGAAGATTTAGTCAATTTGGTTTTCGTTCAGGTTTCATGCAACGAAGACTCGAGATCCAACATCGTACAATCGAAAATAAGATTGAAATAAAATCTTTTTGGATTTTAGAAAGTTTATATTAAAACACACCTAAAATCTTTTTGGAATTTTTGAATATTTCAAATGTAAAGACAGAAAGTAGTAAATAAATATATACAAAGATGCAGAAATTGAAAGCATTAAATAAATATTTACAAACATTCTTTTTGTGAGTTTCGAGGGTAAGAGAATCATATCAGTGTACGGTCATGTCAAAACGCTCTTCTTGTTCTTTTAGTTAACATTTAGATAAACATCCTATAACAATTATCGGTATTGTTGTCCACATAAGCTCAACTTATCAGATGTAATCATGGCGAGGGGATACGTTAAGGTATGATTTATACTTACCGACCTGTGTTCATCCACATCACGACACATTCCCGTATCAAGGTATGCACGAGGATTCATCTTACCGGTGAGTATACTGATTATCATCTGTTTGACCGTATATGATGTGAGAAACTCACTTATTTTGATTTGAAAACAAGCCCTATGTGATATAATCACTTATTGATGAGGAACTTGATTTTCAGATGCATGAGGGCACAGGAGCAAGTCCGTGAACAGGTCAGTACTTTCGTACAACAGAGAGACGAACTTGACTCCCGGATAGATGTGATATTTTATCACTTATTTGTTTGGACATGTGATTGTTGATCACTTATTGAGGTCGTATGCAATATGTACACGTATGTATGGTATCATGGAAGATCTAGACTTGCGTCCCCGTTATTTTTACGGTAAAAGAAACAACCATGATACCCAGATGATAAGCAGCATAAAGACCGAATATCTCAGAACCTCGGCAATCTCTCAAACGAAATTTCGGTACTAAGACCATATGCCAATGAGTGGTTCCCACCTGATCTTCAGTCGATTTAAGTTTATATCACCCTGCACACTTTAAAATGATTGTGAGCCTACCGATACATCTTATATAGAGCTGCTTATCATTTTTCATTTAAGGTTTAAAGAGGTTTAGACAGACCACTGATGTACTATCATTTTCTCTTTTGCTCGCCAGGAAACTCATTTTTGCTTTTCTAATGTTTTTGTGTTTTTGAAATTTTTCCATGTTTTTGGATTTTCAAATTTGGATTTACTCCCCCTAAAATCAATAAACTAAGATAAATTTAAAACACAAAGGTATTTACAAAAATGATTTTCCGACGTTGGTTTTACTCTTGCTTGACCTTAATGCCGTTTACCAATAATAAAAAGTCAAATCTTGATTTGTCAAAAGATTTGGTAAAAAGGTCGGCACGTTGGTCGTCGGTGTGGACCATGACAACATCGATTAGCCTTTTCTCAAAGCAATCACGTATGAAGTGATACTTGATTTCGATGTGTCTGGCCAAAGAGTGCTGTACGAGATGATAATAATTCATAAAGCAGCTAAAATATCGACAAGTATAGGAGTGATTAGAAATTTAAAACCGTATCCTGCAACTGCTTCGTGCATTGCAAGGAATCTGAGCGCTCTCCCAAACTGGATATCCACCCGGTGTGGATTTCAAAGTCGATTTTTGTAGCTACTGAGAAGTCTTTTCACAGCAACAAGATCATAAACCTTTGGGTCCGGCTGGTCTTCCACATTGTACCAACGAAGGTCTTTGTCTTTCTCTTTGAGAAGTAGTGTGCGGTTGTTCAATCCACGCCAAGGCATCCGCACACCCGATTGGTTTGTTCAACAAACACATTTTCTTCAAACACACCGTAGAGAAAAGTACCCTACACGTTCATCTTGTGGACTTTGAACTTCTTGTGGAAGAAAAAATCCATGAATCTTCGAAAAGCTTCAGACGTGCTACAGGCGCGTACTTTTCATTGAAATCTATCTTGAGGACCCGATCAAAAACCATAACAACCACATTTTGGCACATATCTCATCATGTCGAATTTTTCAACTTCATTCAACAACATTCTTTCATCAGACATTTTTGTCTTCTTTTCTCCTCTCTCCATCAAAGGCAACAATATTCTCCTTGGTTACAACAATGTTTCGGAGCCTAATGTCGCCGATCTTGTGCATGGACGCTCCACTATCAACAATCCTAAGACTATCAATAGTTCCTCCTGGAACATCCTACACACTCATTCAGAGATAGAGATTAGTTGGAGAGGGGGACCCAAGCCATTGTGGTCTTGGGTCTTCCATTTTCATCAACAACAATAACTTCCACTTTCTGATGGTTAGGAAATGATGATGATCCCCCTGAATTTGTGGTCATTTTAGGTTTCCATGTCTGTTGAGTTTTACCAGCTTGATTGTTTGAAAATTTAACTTCGTGAATGTTTGAAGTTTTTGAAAATTTTGAACTTTCTGGTTTAACTGGAACAGATTGTTTTTGAACCACTTCAGTTTTAAGTGCTTTCTCAATTACCTTGACCTGTTGGCGTTTCTGTTTCTTTTCCCTTTCTCTTACAAGGCGGGGATCTTGTTTTGAAGAAACAGAACGCTTTTGGTAATTTCGTTCACGGGGATCATCAACTTTGGCTTTTAACTTATGAAGATACGGACAATTTCGAATTATATGTCCAATTGTACCACATTCAAAACATGATCTTTGTTCAACAAACCCCGAAGTATTATGTGATCGTCTTGCCGATAATGATGAACTTTGTGACCCCGAGGTACTTGGTTTTGAACTACTTGGTTCATTTCTTTTCAACACTGTTGCTTGTTTAATAAAATCCAAGTTAGATTTGTTTTCAAAAGTTTTGATTTTGTCCGTTCCCTTTGATTTCACAAAGTTCACATTCTTGTTCTTCTTTTGATTCGGCTTCCTTTGACTTTGAGTCGTTGCTTTTCCTTTTGGTTTGGTATGATTTTGCTGTTTTTGCACTGTTGGTAATTTCTGATTTCCATATTGTTTTCGAACTTCAGCCTTTGGAATAGGAGGACACTGTGTTACTGTAACATGTGATCCTGTCTTTCCCAAAAACTTACTTGTTGAATTTTCAAAAACTTTACTGATTAAAGATTGATTTACATTCTTAATCGGAAAATCTTTGTCAGAATAAATTTTATCATCACCAACAAGAGTGTACAGCAAATCCACACTCTCAGACTCTTTTGCAGACGAGGACTCGGTCGGAACAGTCTTAGCAGGTTTTGCGGGAGGATCACATAGAATATGATTCTCAAGAGGTATGTCCTCTTCTTTGATTACCGCATCAGACTTTGCTGAGTCAGTATCATCAGATTCATCATCAGAAGAATCAGCATCCTCAATCACAACTGGAGGATCCTGATTCGGTTCAGCAGAAGACACACATGTATCTGCTTACACATCCGAATTTGATGATACTTCCGGTTTGTATCCGAGTCCTGTTGCAAATTCCTCAACGTCCAAAGGAACGGATGGTTCAAAGTAAGTTCTATCCTCCTCATCAGGCATGGCATCATAATTGTGTCTCACAGGTGGTGGACATTTCTTGTAACCTATGCATGTGACATCCCGTTTCTCTTTCTGAACGTCAATGATGTGATCCAACACATAGCTAGAGCTCAAATAACTGTCTAGCTTAAGCTGGATCGCCTCACTTTCAGTTTTAACACAAGCCATCTCTTTTTGCATTATCTCAAGGCGAGTTATATACAAATTAATGTCAGTTTGTTTTCTGGAAACCATTTTTGTTAACTCGGTTTTATCTTTCTTTAATTTCTCAATTACCGATTTAAACTCCTTTTCATGGTTTTCATAAAACATGTTGGCTTCAGTGCACTTAGAAAGATCCACGGTCAGCTTTTGATTGTGGATGAATGTCACATCATATTTCTCTTGCAAAGCCTCGTGTTTGATTTGCAACTCACACCACTTGGCATTCAATGAATCATGTTTGTCTTGCAAGTCAAACAAACTAGCTTGTAAGGATCATGTTTGCCTTGCAACTCAGACATGTTTGCTTCTAAATCAGCACATTTAACACTCAAACTATCAAAATTATCATAGATAATAGCAGTGGGTTCATCGACACATACCTGACTTGATGAGCTGTCGACATTAGCCATAAAGGCTGAATGGAGAGAAGATGAAGAATAAGCAGCTTGATCCACCAAAATAGATCTTCTTTGAGTTCCTGCTGCAGCTTCTTCCAAAAGCTCATCAATATCTGCATCGACTGACACACTTGATGTGTCATCCAAATGATCATCGCCTGAACTCGAGGATTCTTCATCTGAGCTTCTATTGTAGCCAGAACTGTCTTCATCTTCAGAAGATTCATCACCATTGGTGGAAGATTCTCCACCACTGGCGTGATTTAAATCCTTCACAACCTCAGCAAAACACGCTGTTCCATCCGGAGCATCATTTCCCAACTGAATTGACCAATCACAACCTTCATCTACTTGAACCACAAGTGCCTGGTTGGCATTTGATGGTCCTGCTTGACTTGGGTTGTTGACCGGTATCAACGTATGCTCATTGTTCCTGTTCTGATTCTGTTGGTTGCCTTGATTTCTGAACGGATTCTGGTTCCCATGCTGAGCCGGTCTTGTACATTCTCTCTTGAAGTGACCCCGTTCACCACAGTTGAAGCACTTGACAGCCTGTTTGTCGAACCCATACTTGGTGTCTTTCTTGCTTTCCAAGCTGGTTCTGCCCGTTCTCTCCATGAAATCCTTTGCTCGCCTTACAGCACTTGCGAAAGCCCATTTGATGTCCATCAAATCCATCTCTTCTTTATCAATCTGCTGATAGTCTTCTTGTGTCAGATTAATGTTACCAATCTGACCTTCCACTAACCCACAATACGCGCTCACCAAAGTGTTTAGTAGCTCCATTTGTTCCTTTGCTACTTCCACACTGACTTTAGAAAAGCTTGAGGTGTCTAGCCGTACTGTATTTGGCTTTGATTGCTGACCAGCAGATGACGTGCTTCCATTACAAGCTTGTTGTTGAACAGGAAGTGGATTCCCATATAGATCAGTTGTCACAGGAGGCCTTTGTGTTTGCTGTTGAGGCACTGGTTGAGGAACAGGATGAAGCGGATTTCCGTACAAGTCTGTTGTTGGAGCTGGCTTAACAGGAACTTGTATCTGATTCCCATAAAGATCTGTGCTCGTGACAAAAGCCGTCTGAAGAGGAGCATGAGAGACTGGTCTTGCAGAAGAGGTACTGGAGGTTCCATAATACATCTCTGGGTTCTGTGGAACTGGAACCTTCTTTGCCTTCAGAGTTTCTTCCTGATCTTTATTCTCCAAAAGCTGCACGAAGTTATTGATGTTGGTAGTAGCCAAAACCCCGTTGTATTTCAGAATCTCCAAGAAACTATTCCATTGAGGTGGCAACGCATCTGCAAACTTTTTCACTACCTCTGCTGGAGTTGTCACTACCCCAAAGTTGCCCAACTCAGTAAGCAAATGATAGAACCGACTTGTCATATCTCCCAACGATTCCTTATCCATACACGTGAAGCAATCAAATTCTTTCTTGAGTAAGTCGTGTCGTAATTGACGTGTTGCTTCATTTCCTACCCCTCTGGTCTTCAACGCATCCCATAATTTCTTTGTCGTCTTGAAACTGACAAATTGATGGTAGATATCTTTGCTTAATGGCTGAGTAAGAATGGCATATGCTTTCTTTTCCAGATCATGCGTCTTTTTCTTATCTTCTGGAAGATCGGCAAATGTAGCAGCAGATGAAGCGGCAGTGTCGATAGCTTGATCAAAATCTGTGGTAAAACGTAACCACAATTCTGTATTTTGACCAAGGACGTATGTATGAAATCTATCAACCCATCCCGGACATTCGTTTAAGTGCATCAATTTTGGAGGCCGATTCAAACTTCCGGTTTCGCTTTCGCTCAATAAAATGCTTTGAATACTAGGCGTCTGATTTGATACGAAAGCCCATTGACCGGTTGATATAGCGTTTGTTTGCGAAGATACTGGTACGGGAGATTCGGCCCACGAAGGAGATAGACTTGTATTTCTATACTTTCCCTCATCCGGAGACGGAGTACCCCACCAACTTGGATTCATTTTGAATGTTTGATGATGAGTACCTGATCAACACACTTGAAACAAATAATTAAACCACTTATACAAATTTTTTTTTATTTAAAATATCTTGACAAAACAAAATCCCACGAAACAAAGATCCTTGAAGTCGACGGAACAAGAGCCCAAACAGAAACCCAAATTTTATGTTGTGCGAGCCCAAACTTCTTGTGCGACTACCAAGTTCTTGTGCGACTAAGTAAATGTCTTGTGCAACTAATAATTTTGTGCGACTGAATAAACTTGTGCGATCCACTTTCTTGTGCAACTCAAGTCTTGTGTGAGCCAATAACTTGTGTGATTAAAATCAGAAGCCCAAAATAAGAAGCCCAAATATAATTGTCCACTTTTTATTGCAAGCCCAGTTCTTGTGCGAGTAATTAAGTCTTGTGCGACTGAATAAGAATCCCAAACAGAAACAGAATTTAAATGATGCACTCAGAAGCCCAAATAGAAGCCCAGTTCTTGTTGTGCAGGCCCAGCTATCCAGCAACTTGTGCGATCCTATCTCTTGTGCGACTGATTATGCTTGTACGTTCCAACTACTTGTGTGATTCAATCATCTTGTGCGATCCAAATTGTTCTTGTGTGATCAATCATCTTGTGCGAGCTAATCAAATCTGACTTTCTATCATATACTGACACAAAGTAAACCCACTTTTCAAATAAACTTTCGGTTCACTCTTCCCAATTTAACCAACCAAATGATGGCTATCAATATTTTAATCAAGTTGCAATTTCCAATAACACAAACAACTACACAATTACCTGACCAAAATCAAACAGTTGAAAAACACTAAGAACACTTTGAAGATAATATGAATATATGAAGAACAACCCAGAAAATTTGAATTTTCCGGTAAGCCGACAACTTTCCGAAACCCGATTTTGCCCGAAACTTCACCAAAAACCAAAGTTTAACATGTGAAAATGATAAACAACAAGGTTTTTATAAGAACTAACAACAAACACACCAGAAATTTCGAAGTTATGAGCTGATTTTTCAGAAAAATATGAACTTCACAAACCCGAAAAACAACCCGAAAACACTCGGTTTTAACAAGGAGAAGAGCCGAGCCTCGGCTCTGATACCACTTGTAGGTCCGGCTAGGGGAGGATCTAGTCGCCTAATCCTTGTATACAAACCAACCGGGTTGTGCGGAATCCAACCGAGATAGCAAACCGAGATGGAGATGAACAAGAACACGAGATACAAGACACGTATACCGTTTAACACAATCGTATATTTCTGAGAAGAGTTCGAGTACAAGATCATACAATATCCGGTTAGCATACACACTAAAACTCTCTCTCAAATCTCTCGGGTTCTCACCTCTTGTTCACCACCGAAATCAAATGATTTCGGCAAATATATATGGGTTCTGCACATGTTGTGCGATTGGGGTTCGGCCCATGTGTTGAATCAGCCCAAAGAAATGGCCCAACATGTATTCTGTCTTGATGTTGATTGGCCCATGCATCTTTACGTAAAACACATTTGAAGACTTGAAATGTTTAGTCAACTTATGACATCATCATGACATCATCATGATGATGTCATGATGATGTGGCGGCGGGAACCGGCTCGCGGCACTCCGTGCTTCGCGTGTCGAACTCTGGGACGCACGACGGAGGAATGTCGTGACGTCGGGCTTGAGCCGAAGCTAACCGGGTCGAACCGAACCGAGACGAACCGAACTAAGTCGCGTCCACATAATATGTATCAACACACCTCTCCTATCTTCTTGTTCCTCCTGGTGTGCACATCCTAGAGAGAGAGAGAGAGAGACTATGTGTTAGTGAGAGAAAGCTAGGGTTTAGATCTTTGTGATCTAAACCAGCTTGTAGATGATGTATACTCTTTTGGTGTGTAATCTGTGATGACTGATTCGTTAATAAAAAGATTCATCTTCTACATCATGTTCATCTTATGATTGTTCTTCATGTCTTGAATCAATCAAGTGCAATGTTTGATGTTCGTCATCGATCCGGTGCTTTCACAGTGGTATCAGAGCATGGTTACCAATTCGGAATGGTCTAACCGCCTTCCGAATCACCATTGCTCTTGATTTGATGTTTGTTTCCGCCAAACATCATGAAGATGTGAAGTTTTTGGTCCAGATATGAAGAAATTCGAGCTGTGTTGGAGAGAACTGCTGGGTTTTTGGAGATCTAGGGTTTTGATCCAAAAAAGACAATGTCCGAGTTTCAAACTTTGTGTTTGTGTTTCCGGGTATTGGTGAACCAGTGTGAAGTCACACTGGGGAGATAGTCCGGAGACTGGTTACTTAAAGTTGTCTGAGTTTTACTGAAACTTGTCTGAGTTTTACTCTATGATCAACCTATTCCGACTTTTCCTTTTTAGGTATTGGGAGTCCGAGTTTTATAGATATGTCTGAGTTTTAAGATTCCGAGTTTTGTTCAAAGGTTCAGTTCCAAGTTTTTGTGCAAAAGTTTCCGAGTTTTGTTAAAAGTCAGCAGCTCCGAGTTTTTAAAGTTTCTCAGTCCGAGTTTCTAAAACAACAGCAGCTCCGAGTTTTTTTTAACTGTTTCAGTGTTCCGAGTTTTAACTTTCAAGTTATTCCGAGTTTTTTTTATCAGTTCCGATCTGTTTCAATTCAGAGTTTTGCAAAAATTCATCAGAGTTTAGCACCTTCTATTTCTATTACAGAGCTTATTTGTCCGAGTTTTTTAGTTCTTTTCAGGAATCCATTCAGAGTTTGCAAATTAAAATTCTATCAGACTTTTAAAGACAATCCTTCAGTTCCGAGTTTTGTGTGAAATTTCATTATTCCGAGTTTACCAAGTGTTCTAGTTCAGAGTTTTCAAAATCATATCAGAGGTTCCGAGTTTATTTGTTTTCTTCCAAGTTTCCGAGTTTCATCCATTTTCAGTGTTATTGTAGCCCAGGTTTCCGAGTTTATCTCTTTATTCTTAAAGAGTCCGAGTTTTGAGATTTTCTTTTATAAAAGTTTTGTTCCGAGTTAGGTTTATTCAGAAACTTTGGAGTTTCTTTTTAAGCCTTAAAAAGACCAGAGTTTGTTCCTTTAAATGAATTTCCGAGTTTAATGTCAAATTTCCATTTGTTGGATTTTGATAAGTAGAGGTTTTGGGAAAATTTTGGTGATAGAAATTTTTTTTTTCCACGAAATTTTGTTCGGTAATGGCGGCCAATGGTATTTACAAGATTCTCGGTGTTGGAATGTGTTCTTACTAGAGATTCGTGTAACAAATTGAGACTACTATAGAGCATTAGAGGTGAATAAAACAAGATTTGATTGGACTTTTGTATAGTTTACAAAGAAATAGGGGGAGTAAAAAATTTGAAATTCCTGTTTTCTTTGTAAACCAAAAGCTCGTGGTGCTACATCGAAACAAGTTCATGTTTACTATCTTTGAGATTAACTTAGTGTTAATCTTACCAGTGGCGAAGTGTTAATAACATGAAGCAAGTTAGAGCTAGTGTATGATTGAGTTTTGTCAAGTTTGTTCGAGGTTTAATCAAGTGTTGACGTGATGTAGCAAATTGTTCGTTTGGCAACTAGTTGAAGGTCAAGCCTTTATCGTATGCCGGTTAGAGTAGAGAAGATTAGTCTTCTTGGTACCTCTTCCAAGTTGGTGACTGATCGGATTTTCAAAATATGGGGTTCTTACATTGAGGGGGAGATTAGAGACGAAAGTTATCGGGTAATTGGTGGATTTGTGAAGATATGAGATTGGATCTTGAAGATTCGAGATGAAATGATTTCAGACACTCGGTTGAAGACTCTGATCAAGATGGTTGATGTACTTTTACAAAGTTCAGTTTGTTATTAACTTATCGAACTGAGCTTCATGTCTTTGTGGAATTTGAAGTGTTCAAGGCTGGGCATTGGAAATCCAATGTTTCTTTCTGTTGTTGGTTAGGTTTGAAGATTAATGTATCGAGCGATATTCTTACATGTGGTTGTAGGTCGGTTCGCGTTAACTTGATTCAGGAGTAGATTGAGGGGGAGGATCAACAGTGTTTGATTTTGGATTCTTTAGGTTTCTCAAAGCGGCCATTTAAGTGATCGTCAGCAAGTCTTTAATTAGAAGGGTTAAAGATCGTTGTGCTCTGCCGGAAAGATCAAGTCTCAGCCAAAGTTGAAAGCAGGCATGATATCATCAGTTAAGGGGGAGTCTGTAAGCGCAGTATCCGGTGACTGAAGATTTTCGATGCCACACAGAACTGATGCAACAGTTAAGGGGGAGACTGTAAGTGCAGTTCCTGCCGGGTAACTGTCGCTTATCACTTCTGTGTCAACCAAAGCAGAAGTCCAAGTTAAAGTCAACGATAATGAAGAATTCAAGAACACATGAAGACCATGAACTGATCAAGGGGGAGTTTGTTAGTGCACTTTGGGTGATAAGTGCATGCTTTCCAATTGTTAGGGTCTTTATTGTACATGTCTTGAAACTTAGTCCAAGGTTTATCCTTGGACAATTTGTCCAAGTTTATGTCTAGACTTTTGTCAGGGTTTATGCTTAGGACAAAGGTCAGGGGTTTGGTTTAGGACTAGAGAAAGGGTTTATGTATTGTTTCTCTTGTCCGTGTTTTGTGTAGATTGGTTTGTCCGAGTTTAGTCCCTAGTCTATATATATGTGTTGTATAGGATTAGGGCACAACAACAAGAAGATCGATTTGAGAAAGCTTTGTGCACCTCTCCTATCTTCTTGTTCCTCCTGGTGTGCACATCCTAAAGAGAGAGAGACTATGTGTTAGTGAGAGAAAGCTAGGGTTTAGATCTTTGTGATCTAAACCAGCTTGTAGATGATGTATACTCTTTTGGTATGTAATCTGTGATGACTGATTCGTTAATAAAAAGATTCATCTTCTACATCTTGTTCATCTTATGATTGTTCTTCATGTCTTGAATCAATCAAGTGCAATGTTTGATGTTCGTCATCGATCCGGTGCTTTCACATTCCGTTACACCTTTCTTTCAATTTTGGGCAATCATCGTATATTCTCAAACTCAAAAGTGAAGGCAACAGTGTCTTTGGTAGATGTTTCATCTTTGGGCAACCGATTATGCAAAGATGTTGAAGGGAGGATAGGTGTTCGAGTCCCGTTGAAAGTGATTCCAGATCATCAAAGCATATTATTTCCAGAGATGTAAGAGATGCAAGAAGAAGATGGGACAAATCACAAAAGTTACTCACACCGGGTTCACTTTGTAATATTAGGCCGACAAGAGAATCTGGAAAATATGGAGGGACCCATTCTGAGATGGGCTTTTTCAACGCTCCTATTGTAAGGGTATCTACATTGGGAGGCCAAGACCCTTCATCAAAGGAAATACAAAAACTTGGACAGTTCAGGATTCCAAGGCGTGTTAATGAAGTGAGATTCGATAGTTGAAATGACTCAATACTTGGACAATTTTCTATAGAGAGATAAGTGAGGTGATTGAAGTTACTAAATTGAGTTACTGATTTCAGATTTGTCAACTCTTTTATATGTAAAAATTCTAGCTTTGGCACGCTTATGTTGTAGATTTCTTCAATTAGTTTCTTACAATCACGTATGCAAAGTGACCGGAGCTTCTGTGCACCACCTCCTATTGCTCTCGGGAAATAGACAAGTGTAAGTGAACTGCAATTATCTAAATTTAGATGCTCAATGTTATTTGGACAATGACAATGCTTCATACTCTCACAATCCGAGATATCCAAATTCCTAAGTGATAATAAGAGGTTGCTCTCAAAATAATCCTCCTCTTTCTCTCCTAAACCCACTAGATTTTTACATTCATATACATGCAACTCCTTCAAATTTGAAAGGACCTTACTTGTCTCTTCTTCTGATTCACACAAGTAACTTATTTCATTACAACGTTGTATGCTTAATTTTTCAACTGCCCCAAAATACTTTATAACACCTCTCCACACCTCCTTCGTAAGCCCTACAATACATTATATTTTCAACTCTTTGACTAATGAAGCTGCCCAAAGAAGACTTCTTAAGACACCATCATGACACACACATATTTTTAGAACCCTCTGTAAAGGTAGTGCTTCCAGTGAAACATCAATCAGGTTAGGACAATTTGTTATTTGAAGCTTTCGAAGGCACGGAAACACTGCATCTATAACCTTGTTAGTGGTTGACCATACCTCCCAGCTACGCACAGTGGCGGACCCAGGAATTTTTCCATGGGGTGCGGAACATTTTTAAAAATTTTAGGCCCCTAGGTATATAAATAAAAAAATTGGTTCGTATAGGGTCGGTCGGGTCGGGTCATCTAAAACAAACAAACATCAAACTAAAAATCATCTAAACAACCAACCATAAACAACGTCAAAACACACAAAATTTCAAACCTATTTAACAACTTTATTACCCCTTTTTCTCCTATAATATCAACCAAAATCATTAAAATAACAAAGAAACTTACCCGTGTTCGGGTGTTCGGATTCCGATTAGATTTGGTGTCAAACAACGGTGGTATGGTGGATGATTACGGTGGTCGCCGGCTGCTGGACTGTTCTCGCTGGGTGATGTTGTTCGTTGGCAGTGCAGGGACGCAAGAGAGAGAGAGAGAGAGCGGGAGAGAATTTCTAAAGATTTTGGGCTTTAATTATTTTATTATAGTTTGAAATATTGTAGGGTTTGGTTAATGGGCTAAGACTTAGTAGGCTAGCTAGTTAGGAATTATAAGTGGGTAAAGGTATGGGTATTTGGGTTTAGTTAGGTATTAAAAGTTATATAATTTAGGTAGTATTTTTTTTAAAAATAAGAGTTTACTAAAAACAATTAAAATATAAATTGATAACACTTTTTACCTAAGGGGTGCGGACGAAAAATTTCAAGTGTGCGGTCGAAAAATTCCAAGGGGTGCGGACGAAAAATTTCAAGGGGTGCGGACAGGATTTTCGACGGAACTTAGCACTAATTTTTTTTCCCCGGGGGTGCGCCCGCCCACCTTGGACTGTGCTTGGGTCCGCCCTTGGCTACGCATATCGTCAAACCTTAGGACTTTAAGTGAAGGGAAGGCAATAGTATTAGTACTCCTGATTAACTCTGAACCTATGATTTTAACCTCATCCATGCCTTGAATAAATAACTCTTGAAGTGAAGGTAGTTGCCCAAGTGGTGGAAGAGATGTACATTTTCTACAACCACGTATAGACACGAAAAGATGGATCGGCAACCCAATTTGAAATCTCTATTCCACCATATGACACAATTGCAAGGTCTTTCAACCTATCTCTACTAGGCTCCAACATATTGAGAACCTCCTTTTCAATTGGACCCCTTCGTGAACCATCAGACCCATGAATCCATTTCAGCTCTAGCTTGGTAATCTCTTTTAGAGACGAGTTCACCTCCCGTGCATGCATTACGCTTTCTACTCTTTGCAATCCCTCAATAGAAATTATACCATGGAGATTCTTAAATTCTTTAAGCTTAGTAATTGCAAAGCCATCTTCTCCTTCAATAATGATCTTGGTGAGGATATAAAGGCTTTTCAACTCACCAATCCCTAAGGGCAGCTTCTCCAAAAGCGGAGTATCTCTTATGTCAAAATGTCGCAACTTTTTAAGCATTAGAAAGCTTTTAGGCAACTTAGTTAACTTATCACAACCAAAAACAATCAATGTCTGTAAATTATAAAGATTGCTAACATTCTCAGGCAACTCTTTGATTTTAGTTTGAGATAAATTGAGATATCGTAAGTGCTTCAAACTACCAATGCACTCTGGTAACTCAGTTATCTCAAAACGGCTCAAAGAAAGAACCCTTAGCACTGGTAACTCAGAAAGTAAGTCAACCAAAATCTGATTGGATAAGTAGAAGCACCGCCAACTTTTATCCAAACCATCAGACACCGCTAACAATGTTCTTAAGTTTATTGCTCTCTTAAATGCCTCAAACTTTTGGTGGCATACATATTCCTCGCGAGCAAATGACATATACCAGTACTTTACCAAAGCCTCCTCCCCTATCTTCATATGATTATCAAACCTTAGAAAAAAATCTCCAGCAACATAGGTGGCCAAGTCATTCATAAGGTCATGCATCATAAATAATGATTCATCTTTAGGTGCATGTTGGAAAAATGACCTTGATGATAAAACTTCAAAATACTCATGACCCAAGCGTTCTGGTGACTTGGATGCATTGGGTGGCTTCAAAAATCCTTCTGCCATCCACAATAATACCAAAGATTGCTTGTCAAACAAATAGTCCTTTGGGAACAAGGAGCAGTATGCAAACAACTGCTTCAAATCTGCAGAAAGATCTTGGTAGCTACGCCTGAGGGCCGGAACAATCTTATCACTATTTTTTAAATCCCATATCTTATTGTTCAACACGTCTACCCAGTCTTCTACATTTGTTCTTGTCCCCAGTAGCCTTCCAATAACCTTCAAAGCCAAAGGCAAACCAGCACACTTTTTCACGATACCTTCACCATATGGTTTAAGTTCCATGTATGAATTGAAGTTCTCTACCCCTAAAGCATGTAGAGCAAATAAAGATAGAGCATCTTCATGCGACAATCTCTTAAGAGAGTCTATATGACCAAAACGTAGGTTTTTGAACAATTCCTCCTTACGAGTTGTCACGATAATCCTACTTCCTGGAGCACATGAAAGAAATGGGCGAACTAGGTTTTCCCAATCGTTTTCGTTTTCATGCCACACATCATCGAGTACTAGTAGAAATCGTTTGTTCTTAAGTTGATTTGTAAGAGCCATATGAAGCTGATTTAAATTTTCAAAATTCTTGTTCTCCTTAGACACATCTTGAAACATGGTTTTGCTTATCTTAAAGATATCAAAATCATCAGAAACACAAATCCATACGTGGAGTTCAAAGTGACTATGCACTTTAGTATCATTATACAAAAGTCTAGCTAGAGTGGTCTTGCCAACCCCACCCATACCAACTATGGGTACGATGCTAAAATTTTCCTTAGATGACCCATCATCCCCTAACAACTTGTTCAGCAATTTCTCTTTCTCAACTTCTCTTCCAAAAGACGTTTCGTGTCTTCTACTAATATTAATCTTTGGCTTTTCACCTATCACAACCAAACCTGGATTTTGTTTTTCACTACAAAAAAATTGTCATCTAGTGGCATACAAAAAGTGCCACAAAAAACCAAATAAATGCCACTAAAGGCCCATGTTGGAATGAGCGGCACACAAAAAAAGTGCCACTAGAAGCGGTGACACTAAAGCCATTTAGTGGCACTTTTTAATCTGCCGCTGTAAAGTTTTGGGTTTTTAGTGGCACAAATTTTGTGCCAGTAAAAACTTTTCCTAGTTATATAGCTATTCTACTTTTAGGCACTTTAGTTTGTGCCGCTATAAAAAAGGACTTTTGAAGCACAAATTGTGGGTAACAATTCTTTCTAATTAAATACACACTAAATCAGTTCGAATAAAATAAAATATACAACTATAAAATGTAGAAATTATAATATCATAATTTCAACTATAAGTTCAATACATAACATATTCCAAATGTTTACAACATAAGTCTTCAGGTAGGAATATTACTATATAAAAATTAGCACTAAAGCGATCCATGAATCTTGTTATCTCTATTCCTCCCATGCTTTACACGATGTCAACTCTGCCATGATAAACCATATAATTAAGCATCAGCAATGCAAAATATATGAAGCTAGAAAAAGAATAGATGCATGCCTTAAGCCAAAATATATAGATTAGCATAGAAGCCATATGTAGCATCCTAACAAAGGTGTCATGTGAGCAATTCTTTTGTGTCATATACATGTATATTGAAAATTGAAAACATGTTCAGATGGATCAAAAGTGCCTAAAATGTAATGCCATCTGTGATTTAGAAAATAAAGAAAGACAAATACCAAATACATGTTTGTCACATGAAGATCCAACCACTAGCCACAGAATATAACTAACTAGATATGTAATGACTATAATAGATTGGGTGACTACAAATAAAATCAAAGATAAATTGCCTGATTTGGAAGGCTTTCATTTTGTTCATCTTTTGAAGTAACATCTACCTTCTTTTCAGCAGATTCATGCATACTTTTGCACTGATTTTGTTATATTAAAAGATAACATTCAGTTAAAACCTAAAAACTAAAGTATAATGGGAACTCTAAGAAAGAAAACTGAAGAAATTAAAGATGGGCATGATAATGATGTGCTGACCTCCGTTATTCTATTTTGGTTTGAGAGTAGTGTTCTTCATAGAAATAGAAATAGATGAAGTTGTTTCCTTAGACGATAGATTGTGGGATGTTTCAGTTTGAATAAAATCACAAAGGTTGTCCAACTGAACGGTTATTGTAGTCTTGATCTAGTGCATAAAAGCTGTAACAAAATAGAACACGACCCATTCACAATCAATAGACAAACTTCATAAAACAAGTCACAATTGAAGATCATGATTTAATAATACTACAATGAGTGAGGGAATAGAAATCAAGCTTCAAGAAAATCAAATCAGCAGTATGTCATACTTTTAAACATAAGTTACACTATGTTGCTACACAATACTTGTCGAAGCTGGTAGGAATAATTTTATTTCCTTTGTTTTTTATTAAGATCTAAATAGTGGCATTTTGTAAGAAGCTTTATTAACTTATAAATTAGCATAGTTGCAGATGATATAAATTCAATACAGGATACAAGTGACAATATGTTTTGGGAAATGGAGAGAACTGAACTGAACCCCCAGCTCCGCTCATAGCAACAGTTCAAAACTGTCTGTTAGATCCATTTGACAGCACCTTTAATGCCATTATAGAAAGATTATGTAGTGAGTTGCAACGTCGCCAACAAAGTTGACAATACCATGAAGGCTCAACTCTTTAAGCTTTAGAAAAAATCAAAACGACATAAAGAATTTAAAATTTCAACAAGCACAAGTTGCAATCATCATCTGAAGATTAAACTTTGCCATACAACGCACACTTTAAAAAATAATATTTAGTAACAAATCTTAATCCTAATAGAGAATCAATAAAAACTAAAAAAAAACTGATATACCATGCACAATTAGGGAAATCTTTGAGTTCGATCATACAACCTACAATTAAATTGGTAGAACCGGTTATCCAACAGGCCAACTGCTCACCAGTCACCACGTGACCTAGTCGGATAGTGCCGAGTAGTGAACCAAGGAACTAATTAACACAAGCTTATTTGGTAGATGTTTGAGAGATGGTAAAGAAAATCAAGGGGATAAACCGATAACAATTTGTTTCCAATAAGACAAGGGAAGTTTTTAGATAATCATAAGTAATGGCACTTAAACAGATGCGTACCTGGATACCAGCTAAACCGAGGTTCTTCATGACTGAATACTTCGGGCGGCCATTAAGTCAATCAAAGACAGTCAAAAGAGGAACTTATAAATAATCCAGCCCTCGAGTAGCTACACCTGTTGTTATCTACATGAACACCCAAAATTTATAAATCATCTTAACTGTGTAAATACTACAAAATAATAGTCTAAATATTTCAGTTCAAATATTATAAGATTCAAAATAGAGGAGAAGTACTAACTGTAGGTCCCTCGGAGGTTGAGGTTAAACCTATTCCTTGTTATGTCTAACACACTAGCAAGTGCGGAATCCAAGCTAGAGTGCAAACCGAGATAGAACAAGCACAAACACAACACACAATCTTCACCGATTAACACCACTTGTATTAATACGAAGAAAGGTTCGGTTACAAAGCTATGTTTACAAATGTGTTTTGCAAACTCTCTAAAACACTTGTGTGTGTGTGCTCTCAACAGAATGCTCTCAACAGAATGTTCACTCACTACTCACACACTTTCACCTCTTGTCTCTCTCTCTAATGAAGTGAACACATTACATGGGTATATATACCCAACACAGCACGTCTGGTCGAAGGATCAGGTAGACTGATCGAAGGATCATCTATCGATCCGAAACCTATCGAAGGATCCACATACACCTCGAAGGATCCTCAGAGGTTGAGGTTAAACCTATTCCTTGTTATGTCTAACACACTAGCAAGTGCGGAATCAAAGCTAGAGTGCAAACCGAGATAGAACAAGCACAAACACAACACACAATCTTCACCGATTAACACCACTTGTATTAATACGAAGAAAGGTTCGGTTACAAAGCTATGTTTACAAATGTGTTTTGCAAACTCTCTAAAACACTTGTGTGTGTGTGCTCTCAACAGAATGCTCTCAACAGAATGTTCACTCACTACTCACACACTTTCACCTCTTGTCTCTCTCTCTAATGAAGTGAACACATTACATGGGTATATATACCCAACACAGCACGTCTGGTC
Source organism: Helianthus tuberosus (assembly GCA_030545235.1). Lineage (NCBI taxonomy): Eukaryota > Viridiplantae > Streptophyta > Magnoliopsida > Asterales > Asteraceae > Helianthus > Helianthus tuberosus. Next base: position 143,535,777 of record CM060427.1, on the reverse strand, counting down.
GAAGGATCAGGTAGACTGATCGAAGGATCATCTATCGATCCGAAACCTATCGAAGGATCCACATACACCTCGAAGGATGATATCCTTCGAGGTCCATCAACATCCATCGAAGGTTTATCTTTCGAGCTCATCGAAGGATATAAACAATCCTTCGATGACTCATCCTTCGACTCGAACATCTTACAAACAATGTGTTAACTGTTTGGTCAAGTCAAACCAGGAGGATGGTTGACTTGGTCAAACTTACATCAACCTTACATTAAAGACATCGTTTTGTATCATGACGAAATACAGACAAAGTACAGACACAAGTGCACCAACAAACTCCCCCTTGGCTGTAGCTTTCTCTCGATCTTCGTGTCTTAAGTCTTTGACGTCCTTTCAAGTCTTCAATGTCGGAGGATCTTTAAAGTCTTCACGTCTTGAAAGCAGAAAGTGTACCAACAAACTCCCCGTTTCATGTAGGAAGTGTGTTGACAAACTCCCCCTTAACATAAGCTCCCCCTTGAGTTATGCTCGTGAAATACTTGTTCTTTATGGGTTGAGATCCTTGTGGTGTTGATGATGGTCAGCGGCAACTCGATCATCTTCATCACTTGAGTGCCTTCACGTCGTGTCTTCATTCCGAAGCTTGTCATCGACCATGTTCTCCTTGCCTTTAGAATCTGCACATGCAAGAAATCTAAACGCGTAATGAGAACAACTGCCTGGAATATCATAAGCAAAAGACACACATGTGACCATTGTTCAATCAAACACCGTCCGACAGTTTGAAAGTCTAACAAATTGTTCAGTTTTTAGTTTCTAACTTTCAAAACTTGCAAATTTCGACCGTTTATGAAGATTTAGTCGTTTCGGTTTTCATTCAGGTTTCAGGTAACGAAGACTCGAGTTCCAACATCGTACGATCGAAAATGAGATAGAAATAAAATCTTTTTGGCTTTTAGAAAGTTTATATTAAAACACACCTAAAATCTTTTTGGACTTTTTGAATATTTCAAATGTAAAGACTTAAAGCAGTAAATAAATATATACAAAGATGCAGAAACTGAAAGCATTAAATAAATATTTACAGACATTCTTTTTGTGAGTTTCGAGGGTAAGAGAATCATATCAGTGTACGGTCATGTCAAAACACTCTTGTTGTTCAATTAGTTAACATTAAGATAAGCATCCTATAACAATTTTCGGTATTGTTGTCCACATAAGCTCAACTTATCAGATGTAATCATGGCGAGGGGATACGTTAAGGTATGATTTATACTTACCGACCGGTGTTCATCCACATCACGACACATTCCCGTATCAAGGTATGCACGAGGGTTCATCTTACCGGTGAGTATACCGATTATCATCTGTTTGACCGTATATGATGTGAGAAACTCACTTATTTTGATTGAAAACAAGCCCTATGTGATAGAATCACTTATTGATGAGGAACTTGATTTTCATATGCATGAGGGCACAGGAGCAAGTCCGTGAACAGGTCAGTACTTTCGTACAGCAGAGAGACGAACTTGACTCCCGGATAAATGTGATATTTTATCACTTATTTGGGACATGTGATTGTTGATCACTTATTGAGGTCGTATGCAATATGTACACGTATGTATAGTATCATGGAAGATCTAGACTTGCGTCCCCGTTATTTTTCGGTAAAGGATACAACCATGATACCCAGATGATAAGCAGCATAAAGACCGAATATCTCAGAACCTCGGCAATCTCTCAAACGAAATTTCGGTACCAAGACCATATGCCAATGAATGGTTCCCACCTGGTCTTCAGTCGATTTAAGTTTATATCACCCTGCACACTTTAAAATGATTGTGAGCCTACCGATACATCTTATATAGAGCTGCTTATCGTTTTTCAGTTTAGGTTTAAAGAGGTTTGGACAGACCACTGATGTACTATCATTTTCTCTTTTGCTCGCCAGGAAACTCATTTTTGTTTTTCTATTGTTTTTGTGTTTTTGAAATTTTTCGATGTTTTTGGATTTTCAAATTTTGGATTTACTCCCCCTAAAAACAACAAACTAAGACAAATTTAAAACACAAAGGTATTTACAAAAATGATTTTCCGATGTTGGTTTTACTCTTGCTTGACCTTAATGCCGTTTACCAATAATAAAAAGTCAAATCTTGATTTGTCAAATGCTTTGGTAAAAAGGTCGGCACGTTGGTCATCGGTGTGGACCTTAACAACATCGATTAGCCTTTTCTCAAAGCAATCACGTATGAAGTGATATTTGATTTCGATGTGTTTGGTCTTTGAATGCTGCACAGGATTTCTAGTGATCTGTAAGGCAGCAGAATTATCAACGTAAATAGGAGTAGTTAGGAATTCAAAACCGTAGTCGCGCAATTGTTGTTGGATCCATAGGACTTGGGAGCAACAACTTGAGGCAGCAATGTATTCAGCTTCGCATGTTGATGTAGCGACGCACGTCTGCTTCTTGCATTGCCATGTGACTAGGCGATTTCCCAAAAACTGACATCCAGCCGTTGTGGATTTGCCGTCGATTTTGCATCCGCCAAAATCAGAATCACTGAATGCGATCAAGTCAAAGTTATTATCCCTAGGGTACCATAGACCGGTGTCAGGGCAACCCTTCAAATAACGAAAAATCATTTTTACAGCTGCAAGATGTGAGGCCTTCGGGTTCACTTGATATCTGGCAAGCAGGCACGTTGGGTACATTATATCTGGTCTTGATGCTGTGTGGTACATAAGAGATCCGATCATCGCGCGGTAGTATGAGGGGTTAACCGCTTCACCCTTCAAGTCTGGAGTAATTCCGTGATTTTGTGGTAATGGGGTACCGATGGGCGTTGCATCAGACATCTGGAACCGGCTCAAGATGTCACCAACATATTTAGTCTGATGGATGAATATCCCAGACTCGGTTTGTTGTACTTGTAGGCCCAAAAAGAAAGTCATTTCCCCCATAGCACTCATCTCGAATTTATCCTGCATTACACGCTCGAAATCCCTACACAAAACATCATTAGTAGAACCAAATATAATATCATCAACGTATACCTGTACCAGTAGAAGATCTCCATCTTGTTCTTTGATGAAAAGAGTACAATCGATAAGACCTCTGCGAAATTCATTCTCCAGCAAATAATTAGATAAGGTTGCGTACCAAGCTCGCGGTGCTTGATGTAGACCATAGAGAGCTTTGTTGAGCAACCAAACCCGATCGGGATGAATAGGATCTTCAAAACCTGGAGGCTGTTCGACGTACACTTCTTCTTCCACCACACCATGTAAGAATGCACTTTTCACGTCCATCTGGTAAACCTTGAATCCTTTGAATGAGGCATAATCCAGAAAGATCCGAATTGCTTCTAGACGTGCAACAGGTGCATACACTTCGTTGTAGTCGATCCCTTCAATCTGACGAAAACCTTGAACGACTAGCCTTGCTTTGTTTCGAATAACGACTCCACAGTCATCCTTTTTGCATTTAAACACCCAACGGGTACCAATCTTCTTGTAACCAGCAGGTTTCTCTACGAGTTTCCAGACACCAAGCTTCTGGAATTGTTGCAGTTCTTCCTGCATCGCTTCAACCCATGAGCTATCTTTCAAAGCTTCTTTCCAAGTTCTTGGCTCTTCCTGTGAGACATAACACGCGAAAGACCAATCATTTTGTTGACCAGATTCTCGGATAGCTGCATACAAGCCTGCATTGTTGTTGTTTCGCAACATGTTTCTTGTTTGAACGCCACTTTGTACATTTCCGATGATGTTTTATTGAGGATGGGTATTGTGAATCCTTGTTTCTGGATTATCTTGAACTGGAATGTTTGTACCCAGATTGTTGAGATTGAGATCAACAACAAATTCAATGCCCGGAATTGACGAAGAGGATGATGCAGTAGCTTCAGCTGTTCTAGGGACATCCACTGGAGGTGTACCTTCTGAAGTACCATGTACTGCTGTTGTTGGAGCCTCTTGATCTGCATCTAGAAATTCATCATCCTCTGAAGATTCGTTCAATTCGGCAGCATCGTGAAAATCCTCATTGTCGAGAGCATTATTGTTCACTGAAGATGGCTCTTGATTGACAATAACGGGACGAACCAACGGTGAATCTGTTGCATTGTCACTCTCGAAAAACATCCTTGCTGCAGCATTTTCTTCAACTGCTTCAACATTGATCGAATTGAAAAAGTCATCGTACTCAAACATCCAAGGCTGACCAGGATTTCTAACTGGCAAAGTGTGCCTTTGTACTCTGACTTCAGACCATTCCTCGACCCTTTTAGTCTCTAGATTCCAGACTCTTAAGTTCGGGGTGGAATACCCAAGAAAGTATCCATCAATTGCTCTTGCCCTAAACTTTCCATTAGGATCGATTATTGTGCACGGAGCTCCAAACGGTTCAAGATATGACAAATCTGGTTTCCGTTTGTTAATAAGCTCAAAGCAGGTCTTGTTGTGCCTTTAGACTGTAAGGACTCGGTTCAACATGTAACAAGCAGAGGACACAGCTTCAGTCCAGAATGGAATCGGCAATTGTGACTCTACCAACATAGTCCTAGCAGTCTCGATCAACGTACGGTTCTTACGTTCAGCGACGCCATTCTGTTGAGGAGTATAAGGTGCACTAAATTCATGAAGAATACCTTTTGAAGTGCAAAACTCCGCCATGGCATGATTTTTGAATTCAGTACCATTGTCGCTACGTATCCGCCTAACTTTCAAGTTATACAAATTCTCAATCTGAATGATCAAGTTTTTGATAATACCGAAGGTTTCGCTCTTATGTGCCATGAACGCCACCCAAGAAAATCTTGAATAATCATCAGTTATCACGAGGCAATATTGATCATTCCTAATACTTTTGTGCTTGACAGGACCGAACAAATCCATGTGCAAACGTTCAAGAGGAACAGCCACCGTGTTGATTTTCTTTGTAGGATGTCGCTTCTTCGTTTGTTTTCCTTTCTGGCACGAGACACAGACGTCTTGAAGATGGAAGTTTTTAAGAGGAACACCATTCACTAATTCATTTGACACCAAATGATTCATTTTGCGTAAGTGAATGTGACCCATTCGTCTGTGCCAAGAGATAGAGTCTTTTTCTGTGGCTTTGGAAACGAAACAAGTTGCTTGTGAAGACGTTGTGATAGCTTGGCTCATATCAAGGACATACAAATCATTTATCCTTGGAGCAGATAAGAGAATCCATTCTTTCGGAATTTTGAAGCCGGGTTTCAGCACATAACATCCATTTGCATCAAAGTGTACTGAGAACTGCTTATCACAAATTTGAGAAACACTAAGAAGATTGTGATCAAGTTGTTGTACGAAGTTGATCTTATCAAAGCTAACAACCCCGTTGGAAATCATTCCTTCACCCGTAATATATCCGCCTTTATCTCCAGCAAAAGCAACATAACCTCCTCTAATAGATTTGACGTCGTAGAGAAGCTTCATGTCGCCTGTTATGTGCCTGGATGCCCCACTATCAACAATCCAATGACTACTGATAGTTCCTCCTGGAACACCCTGCACATGAACTCAATTGATTAGTTGGAGATGGGGACCCAAGCCATTTTGGTCTTGGGTCTTCCATTTTCATCAACAACAATAACTTCTATTCTTTGATGATTTGAAAATTGTGATGGTCCCCCTGATTCAATAACCGTTTTTAGTTTCCAGGTCTGTTTTGTTATACCAGTTTGATTGTTTGAAAATTTGACTTCATGATTGTTTGAAGTTTTTGAAAATTTTGAACTTTCTGGTTTAACTGGAACAGATTGTTTTTGAACCACTTCAGTTTTAAGTGCTTTCTCAATTACCTTGACCTGTTGGCGTTTCTGTTTCTTTTCCCTTTCTCTTACGAGGCGGGGATCTTGTTTTGCAGAAACAGATCGCTTTTGGTAATTTCGTTCACGGGGATCATCTTCTTTGGCTTTTAATTTATGAAGATACGGACAATTTCGAATAATATGTCCAATTGTACCACATTCGAAACATGATCTTCGTTCAACAAACCCCGAAGTCTCATGTGATCGTCTTGCCGATGATGAACTTTGTGATCCCGAGGTACTAGGTTTTGAACTATTTGGTTCATTCCTTTTCATCACTGTTGCTTTCTTGACAAAATCTAAGTTAGATTGATTTTCAAACTTTTCAATTTTGTCCGTTCCCTTAGATTTCACAAAGTTCACATTCTTGTTCTTCTTTTGATTCGGCTTCCGGCCGGTAATTTTCCTTTAGGTTTAGTATGATTTTGCTGTTTTTACACTGTTGGTAATTTCTGATTTCCATATTGTTTTCTAACTTCAGCCTTTGGAATAGGAGGACACTGTGTTACTGTAACATGTGATCCTGTCTTTCCCAAAAACTTACTTGTCGAATTTTCAAAGACTTTACTGATTAAAGATTGATTAACATTTTTAATAGGAAAATCTTTGTCTGAATAAATTTTATCATCACCAACAAGAGTGTACAGCAAATCCACACTCTCCGACTCTTTTGCAGACGAGGACTCAATTGCAACAGTCTTAGCGGGTTTTGCAGGAGGATCACAGAGAATATGATTCTCGAGAGGTATGTCCTCTTCTTTGATCACCGCATCAGACTTTGCTGAATCAGTATCATCAGATTCATCATCAGAAGAATCAGCATCCTCAACAACAACTGGAGAATCCTGATTCTGTTCAGCTGGAGACACACATGTATCTGCTGACACATCCGAATCTGATGGTACTTCTTTCTTGTATCCGAGTCCTGTTGTAAATTCATTAACATCTAGAGGAACAGATGGTTCAAAGAAAGTTCTATCCTCCTCGTCAGGCATGGCATCATAATTGTGTCTCACAGGTGGTGGACATTTCTTGTATCCAATGCATGTGACATCCCGTTTCTCTTTCTGTACGTCAATGATGTGATCCAACACATAGCTAGAGCTCAAATAACTGTCTAGCTTAAGTTGGATCGCCTCACTTTCAGTTTTCACACAAGCCATTTCCTTTTGCATTACCTCAAGACGAGTTATATACAAATTAATGTCAGTTTGTTTTCTGGAAACCATTTTAGTTAGCTCGGTTTTATCTTTCTTTAATTTTTCAATTACCGATTTAAACTCCTTTTCATGGTTTTCATAAAACATGTTGGCTTCAGTGCACTTCGAAAGATCAACGGTCAATTTCTAATTGTGAATGAATGTCACATCATATTTCTCTTGCAAAGCCTTGTGTTTGCTTTGCAATTCACACCACTTATCATTCAATGAAACATGTTTGTCTTGCAAGTCAAACAAACTAGCTTGTAAAGCATCATGTTTGCCTTGCAACTCAGACATGTTTGCCTCTAAATCAGCACATTTAACATTCAAACTATCACAATTATCACAACTAACTACAGTGGGTTCATCGACACATACCTGACTTGATGAACTGTCGACATTAGCCATAAAGGCTGAATGGAGAGAAGACGAAGAGTAAGCAGCTTGATCCACCAAAATAGATCTTCTTTCAGTTCCTGCTGCAGCTTCTTCCAAAAGCTCATCAATATCTGCATCGACTGACGCAGTTGATGTGTCATCTTCCTGATGATTCCCTGAACTCGAGGACTCTTCATCTGAACTTCCACTGTAACCGGAGCTGTCTTCATCTTCAGAAGATTCACTACCACTGGTGGAAGATTCTCCACCACTGGCGTGTTTAAGATCCTTGACAACTTCAGCAAAACAAGCTGTTCCATCTGGAGCATCATTTCCCAACTGAATTGACCAATCACAACCTTCATCTACTTGAACCACAAGTGCCTGGTTGGCATTAGATGGTCCTGCTTGACTCTGGTTGTTGACAGGCACCAATGTGTGCTCATTGTTCCTTACTTGGTTCTGATTTGCCCTGTTGCCTTGACCTCTGAAAGGATTTTGGTTTCCATGTTGAGATGGCCTTGTACATTCACGTTTGAAATGACCACGTTCACCACAATTGAAACACTTAACAGCCTGCTTATCAAACCCATACTTGGTGTCTTTCTTGCTTTCCAAGCTGGTTCTGCCAGTTCTTTCCATGAAATCCTTTGCTCGCCTAACAGCACTGGCAAAGGCCCACTTGATGTCCATCATCTCCATCTCCTCTTTATCGATCTGCTGATAGTCTTCTTGTGTCAGATTAATGTTACCAATCTGACCTTCCACTAATCCACAGTATGCGCTCACCAAAGTGTTTAGCAGCTCCATGTGTTCCTTTGCTACTTCCACACTGACTTTAGAAAAGCTTGAGGTGTTGAGCCGTACTGTATTTGGCTTTGATTGCTGACCAGCAGATGATGTGCTTCCATAACACGTTTGCTGTTGAGGAGGAAGTGGATTCCCATATAGATCAGTTGGTCCGGTAGATCGAACAGGTAATGGATTTCCGAACATATCAGTTGCTCTTGGTTGTTGTGGTACTGGTTGAGGGACTGGTTCAGGCGGATTTCCATACATGTCTGTTGTTGGAGGAGGAGTGCCATACAAGCTAGTGCTAGACACAAACGCTGTTTGAATTGGAGCGTGTGAAGAAGGTTTTGTAGAAGTGCTAGAAGCTCCATAATACATATCAGGATTTTGTGGCACTGGAACTCTTTTCGCCTTGAGAGTTTCTTCCTGATTCTTGTTTTCCAGGAGTTGAGCAAAGTCATTGAAGCTTGTTGTAGCTAAAGTGCCATTGTACTTCATGATTTCCAAGAAAGTATTCCATTGAGGTGGCAGTGCATCTGCAAACTTTTTCACTACCTCTGCTGAAGTTGTTACAACCCCAATATTTTCCAATTCAGTCAGCAAATGATTAAATCGACTTGTCAAATCTCCTAAAGATTCATTCTCCATACAAGTAAAACCATCAAACTCTTTCTTTAGCAGGTCTTTTCTCAATTGACGTGTCGCTTCATTTCCTACGCCCCTTATCTTCAATGCGTCCCACAACTTCTTCGTTGTCTTGAAACTGACAAATTGATGATAAATATCTTTGCTTAACGCCTGAGTAAGAATGGCATACGCTTTCTTCTCTAAGTCATAGACCTTCTTCTGATCTTCCCTAAGATCGGCAAACGTAGCAGCAGATGAAGCGGCAACCTCTATTGTTTCATCAAAATCTGTGATGAAACGCAACCACAATTCTGTATTTTGACCAAGGACGTATGTATGAAATCTACCAAACCATCCCGGATATTCACTTAAGTGCATCAACTTTGGAGGCCTATTCAAACTTCCCGTTTCACTCTCGCTTAAGAGAATGCTTTGAATACTTGGAGTTTGATTCGATACGAAAGCCCATTGACCGGTAGAAACTGCATTAGCTTGAGAAGATACCGGTGCGGGAGATTCGGCCCATGCAGGAGATAATCTGGTATTTGTATTCTTTCCCGAATCCGGAGCCGGAGTACCAAAATACATTTCTGTATTTATCGGAACACCCCACATCGAATTCATTTTTTATCAAGAAAAATTGTGACACTAGATCTCTCGGGTTCTCCTTGTTAACAACCAACCAGCCGAAGGATACCTGTTCGAAAGACTAGAAAAACACGAACTTGTTAAACTTAAACAGACAAGGACCGAAGGATCAATACTTGTTCGAAGGATCAACAGTGTTCGAAAGATCACTGTTGAATTTCGAACAATGATTTCGAAAGATTCACCAATCGTAGGATCCTTATCTTTCGAATAAGAGCTGTAGATCGAAAGATATATCCTTCGAAAAGATTCCTTGGATCGAAGGATAAGTCTCAGACTTCGAAGGATGTTCGAAGGATGATTATCTATCGAACCTCCTTTGATCGAAAGATGATCTTTCGACTTCGAAGGATATCCTTCGACCTGTACTGACACAGTTGACAAAAAGGTGACAGGTTGGTGAAAAAGTTGATGGGTTGGTAAAAACTTTCGGCAGAAGGTATGGTCAGACCATGCTTTCTGCCAAACCAAGATTTGAACAAATAAAATATTACTTAAAAATGACTGTTCTTATCCAGAAAACCGGTCACCGGAGTAAGCCGGAATTTGGCCGGAAATTGCCAAACTTCTTAAAAACAAGTTTTTAAGTTACCCAACCCTTCCTTGTAGGTCCGGCTAGGGGAGGATCTAGTCGCCTAATCCTTGTATACGAACCACTCCGGTTGTGCGGAATCCAACCGAAATAGCAAACCGAGATAGAACAAGCACAATGATAAACACACAAGACTCAACGATTAACACCACTTGTATTAATGCGTATGAAAGGTCCGTTACAAGCTCAATGTTTACAAATCAGTTCTGTAAACTCTCTCTGTGTGTGTGTTCTCTCTATATTCTGCTCTGAGTGTTCTATATGTCTAACTTTTCGAAGTGAACACAACACACGGGTATTTATACCCAAAACAGCAGGTCTGGTCGAAGGATCAGACAGACTGATCGAAAGATCATATGTCGACCAGAAATAGCTCGAAGGATCCACATGTACCACGAAGGATGATATCCTTCGTGGTCCATCTGTCGAATGTTTATGTTTCGAGCTCATCATCGAAGGATCTAAGTTATCCTTCGATGACCATCCTTCGACCCAGCCATATTACAACCAAAATGTTGACTGTTTGGCCAAGTCAAACCAGGAGGATGGTTGACTTGGTCAAACTTACAAGACTAACAACGACATCGTTTTACATCGTGACCGAATACAGACAAAGTACAGACATAAGTGCACCAACAAACTCCCCCTTGGCTGTAGCTTTGTCTGGCTGTAGCTTTGTCTCGATCTTCATTCTTGTAAGTTCTCGTGTCTTCCAGCCTTTGACTTCTATTCAAGTCTTCAATGTCGGAGGATCTTTAAAGTCTTCACGTCTTGAAAGCAGAAAGTGTACCAACAAACTCCCCGTTTCATGTAGGAAGTGTGTTGACAGACTCCCCCTTAACATAAGCTCCCCCTTGAGTTATGCTCGTGAAAGTCTTGATCTTTATGAAGTGAGATCCTTGTGGTGTTGATGATGGTCAGCGGCAACTCGATCATCTTCATCATTTGAGTGCTTTCACGTTGTGTCTTCATTCCGAAGCTTGTCATCGACCATGTTCTCCTAGCCTTTAGAATCTGCACATGCAAGAAATCTAAACGCGTAATGAGAACAACTGCCTGGAATATCATAAACAACCGACACACATGTGACCATTGTTCAAACAAACACCGTCCGACAGTTTGAAAGTTTAAAATATTTTATCAATTTCAATCTTAACTTTCAACACATGCAAATTTCGACCGTTTATGAAGATTTAGTCATTTTCGGTTTTCGTTCAGGTTTCAGGTAACGAAGACTCGAGCTCCAACATCGTACGATCGAAAATAAAATAGAAATAAAATCTTTTTGGTATTTTGAATTTTTCAAAAGTAAAGACTGAAAGCAGTAAATAAATATATACAAATATGCAGAAACTGAAAGCATTAAATAAATATTTACAGGCATTCTTTTTGCGAGTTTCGAGGGTAAGAGAATCATATCAGTGTACGGTCATGTCAAAACACTCTTGTTGTTCAATTAGTTAACATTAAGATAAGCATCCTATAACAATTATCGGTATTGTTGTCCACTTAAGCTCAACTTATCAGATGTAATCATGGCGAGGGGATACGTTAAGGTATGATTTATACTTACCGACCGGTGTTCATCCACATCACGACACATTCCCGTATCAAGGTATGCACGAGGGTTCATCTTACCGGTGAGTATACCGATTATCATCTGTTTGACCGTATATGATGTGAGATTCTCACTTATTCTGATTTGAAAACAAGCCCTATGTGATAGAATCACTTATTGATGAGGAACTTGATTTTCAGATGCATGAGGGCACAGGAGCAAGTCCGTGAACAGGTCAGTACTTTCGTACAACAGAGAGACGAACTTGACTCCCGGAAAGAATTTGTGATATATTATCACTTATTTTGTTTGGACATGTGATTGTTGATCACTTATTGAGGTCGTATGCAGTATGTACACGTATGTATAGTATCATGGAAGACCTAGACTTGCGTCCCCGTTATTTTTCGGTAAAAGATACAACCATGATACCCAGATGATAAGCAGCATAAAGACCGAATATCTCAGAACCTCGGCAATCTCTCAAACGAAATTTCGGTACCAAGACCATATGCCAATGAATGGTTCCCACCCAGTCTTCAGTCGGATTTAAGTTTATATCACCCTGCACACTTTAAAATGATTGTGAGCCTACCGATACATCTTATATAGAGCTGCTTATCGTTTTTCATTTAAGGTTTAAAGAGGTTTAGACAGACCACTGATGTACTATCATTTTCTCTTTTGCGCGCCAGGAAACTCATTTTTGTTTTTCTATTGTTTTTGTGTTTTTAAAATTTTTAATGTTTTAGGATTTTCAAATTTTGGTTTTACTCCCCCTAAAATCAATAAACTAAGACAAATTTAAAACACAAAGGTATTTACAAAAATGATTTTCCGATGTGGATTACTCTTGCTTGACCTTAATGCCGTTTACCAATAATAAATAGTCAAATCTTGATTTGTCAAAAGCTTTGGTAAAAAGGTCGGCACGTTGGTCATCGGTGTGGACGTAAGCAACATCGATTAGCCTTTTCTCAAAGCAATCACGTATGAAGTGATACTTAATGTCGATGTGCTTAGTCTTTGAATGCTGCACAGGATTTTTAGTGATCTGTAAGGCAGCAGAATTATCAACGTAAATAGGAGTAGTTAGGAATTCAAAACCGTAGTCGCGCATTTGTTGTTGGATCCATAGGACTTGGGAGCAACAACTTGAGGCAGCAATGTATTCAGCTTCGCATGTTGATGTAGCGACGCATGTCTGCTTCTTGCACTGCCATGTGACTAGGCGATTTCCCAAAAACTGACATCCAGCCGTTGTGGATTTGCCGTCGATTTTGCATCCGCCAAAATCAGAATCACTGAATGCGATCAAGTCAAAGTTATTATCCCTAGGGTACCACAGACCGGTGTCAGGGTAACCCTTCAAATAACGAAAAATCCTTTTTACAGCCGCAAGATGTGAGGTCTTCGGGTTCACTTGATATCTGGCAAGCAGGCACGTTGGGTACATTATATCTGGTCTTGATGCTGTGAGGTACATAATAGCTTGGCTCATATCAAGAACATACAAATCATTTATCCTTGGAGCCGACAAGAGAATCCATTCTTTTGGAATTTTGAAGCCGGGTTTCAGCACATAACATCCATTTGCATCAAAGTGTACTGAGAACTGCTTATCACAAATTTGAGAAACACTAAGAAGATTGTGATCAAGTTGTTGTACAAAGTTGATCTTATCAAAGCTAACAACCCCGTTGGAAATCATTCCTTCACCAGTTATATATCCGCCCTTATCTCCAGCAAAAGCAACATAACCTCCTCTAATAGATTTGACGTCGTAGAGAAGCTTCATGTCGCCTGTCATGTGCCTGGATGCCCCACTATCAACAATCCAATGACTACTGATAGTTCCTCCTAGAACACCCTGCACATGAACTCACATTATTAGTTGGAGATGGGGACCCAAGCCATTGTGGTCTTGGGTCTTCCATTTTCATCAATGACAATAACTTCCACCTTTTGATGATTCGGAAATTGTGATGGTCCCCCTGATTCAATAACAGATTTTGGTTTCCAGGTCTGTTGAGTTTTACCAGTTTGATTGTTTGAAACTTTAACTTCGTGATTATTTGAAGTTTTTGAAAATTTTGAACTTTCTGGTTTAACTGGAACCGTTTGTTTTTTAACCACATCAGTTTTAAGTGCCTTTTCAATCACTTTAACTTGTTGGCGTTTCTGTTTCTTTTCCCTTTCTTTTACAAGTCGGGGATCTTGTTTTACAGAAACAGATCGCTTTTGGTGATTGTGTTCACGGGGATCATCTTCTTTGGCTTTCAACTTATGAAGATACGGGCAATTTCGAATGATATGCCCAATTGTACCACATTCAAAACATGATCTTCGTTCAACAAACCCCGAAGTATCATGTGGTCGTCTGGCCGATGATGAACTTTGTGACCCCGAGGTACTAGGTTTTGAACTACTTGGTTCATTCCTTTTCATCACTGTTGCCTTTTTGACAAAATCTAAGTTAGATTGGTTTTCAAACTTTGCAATTTTGTCCGTTCCCTTCGATTTCACAAAGTTCACATTCTTCCTCTTCTTCTGATTCGGCTTCTTTTGACTTTGAGTCGGTGATTTACCTCTTGGTTTGGCATGATTTTGCTGTTTCTGCACTGTTGGTAATTTCTGATTGCCAAATTGTTTTCTAATTTCAGCCTTAGGGATAGGAGGGCACTGTGTTACCACAATGTGTGATCCTTTCTTACCCAAAAACTTACTTGTTGAATTTTCAAAGACTTTACTGATTAAAGATTGATTAACATTCTTAATAGGAAAATCTTTGTCTGAATAAATTTTATCATCACCAACAAGAGTGTACAGCAAATCCACACTCTCCGACTCTTTTGCAGACGTGGACTCGGTTGCAGCAGTCTTAGCGGGCTTTGCGGGAGGATCACATAAAATATGATTCTCAAGAGGTATGTCCTCTTCTTTTATCACCGCATCAGACTTTGCTGAATTAGTATCATCAGATTCATCATCAGAGGAATCAGCATCCTCAATCACAACTGGAGAATCCTGATTCTGTTCAGCAGTTACAAATGTATCTGCTGACGCATCTGAATCTGATGATACTTCCTTCTTGTATCCGAGTCCTGCAAATTCCTTAACATCTAGAGGAACAGATGGTTCAAAGAAAACTCTATCTTCCTCATCCGGCATGGTATCATAATTATGTCTCACAGGCGGTGGACATTTCTTGTAACCTATGCATGTGACATCCCGTTTCTCTTTCTGAACATCAATGATGTGATCCAACACATAGCTAGAACTCAAATAACTGTCTAACTTAAGTCGGATCGCCTCACTTTCAGTTTTAACACAAGCCATTTCCTTTTGCATCACCTCAAGACGAGTGATATACAAATTAATGTCAGTTTGTTTTCTGGAAACCATTTTAGTTAACTCTGTTTTATCTTTCTTCAATGTTTCAATCATTGATTTATATTCCTTTTCATGGTTTTCATAAAACATATTGGCTTCAGTGCACTTTGAAAGATCAACTGTCAATTTCTGATTGTGAATAAATGTCACATCATATTTCTCCTGCAAAGCCTCATGCTTGCTTTGCAATTCACACCACTTATCATTCACTAAAACATGTTTGTCTTGCAATTCAAACAAACTAGCTTGTAAAGCATCGTGTTTGCCTTGCAACTCAGACATGTTTGCCTCTAAATCAGCACATCTAACATTCAAACTATCACAATTATCACAGCTAACAGAAGTGGGTTCATCGACACATACCTGACTTGATGAACTGTCGACATTAGCCATAAAGGCTGAATGGAGAGAAGACGAAGAATAAGCAGCTTGATCCACCAAAATAGATCTTCTTTGAATTCCTGTTGCAGCTTCCACCAATAGCTCATCAATGTTTGCATCGACTGACACACTTGATGTGTCATCTTCCTGATCATTTCCTGAACCCGAGGACTCTTCATCTGAACTTCCACTGTAACCTGAGCTGTTTTCATCTTCAGAAGACTCATCACCATTGGTGGAAGATTCTCCACCACTGGTGTGTTTAAGATCCTTGACAATTTCAGCAAAACAGGCTGTTCCATCTGGAGCATCGTTTCCCAACTGAATAGACCAATCACAACCTTCATCTACTTGAACCACAAGTGCCTGGTTGGCATTTGATGGTCCTGGTTGATTCTGGTTGTTGACAGGCACCAGTGTGCGCTCGTTGTTCCTTCCTTGGTTCTGATTTGCCCTGTTTCCTTGACCTCGGAAAGGATTCTGGTTCCCATGCTGAGATGGCCTTGTACATTCACGCTTGAAATGACCACGTTCACCACAATTGAAGCACTTGACGGCCTGCTTATCAAACCCATACTTGGTGTCTTTCTTGCTTTCCAAGCTGGTTCGGCCTGTTCTTTCCATAAAATCCTTTGCTCGCCTAACAGCACTGGCAAAGGCCCACTTAATATCCATCATCTCCATCTCCTCTTTATCTATCTGCTGATAGTCTTCTTGTGTCAGATTAATGTTGCCAATCTGACCTTCCACTAATCCACAGTATGCGCTCACCAAAGTGTTTAGCAGCTCCATATGTTCTTTTGCTACTTCAACACTGACTTTAGAAAAGCTTGAGGTGTCGAGCCGTACTGTATTTGGCTTTGATTGTTGACCAGCAGATGATGTACTTCCATAACAAGCTTGCTGTTGCTGTTGAGGAGGAAGTGGATTTCCAAATATATCAGTTGCTCTGATAGGTTGTTGGCTTTGCTGTTGTGGTACTGGTTGAGGAACTGGATTAAGCGGATTTCCATATATGTCTGTTGTTGGAGGAGGAGTGCCATACAAGCTAGTGCTAGACACAAATGATGTTTGAATTGGAGCGTGTGAAGAAGGTTTTGTAGAAGTGCTAGAAACTCCATAATACATTTCAGGATTTTGTGGCACTGCAACTCTTTTAGCCTTGAGAGTTTCTTCCTGATTCTTGTTTTCCAGGAGTTGAGCAAAGTCACCGAAGTTTGTTGTATCCAAAGTGCCATTGTACTTCAGGATTTCTAAGAAATTATTCCATTGAGGTGGCAGTGCATCTGCAAACTTCTTCACTATCTCTGCTGAAGTTGTTACAACCCCAATATTTACCAATTCAGTCAGCAAATGAGTATATCGACTTGTCAAATCTCCTAAAGATTCATTCTGCATACAAGTAAAACCATCGAACTCTTTCTTCAGCAATTCTTTTCTCAGTTGACGTGTCGCTTCATTTCCCACGCCCCTTGTTTTCAATGCGTCCCACAACCTCTTCGTTGTCTTGTGACTGACAAATTGATGATAAATATCTTTGCTCAATGCCTGAGTAAGAATGGCATATGCCTTCTTTTCCAAATCATAGACCTTCTTCTGATCTTCGGTAAGATCGGCAAACGTAGCAGCAGATGAAGCGGCAACCTCTATTGTTTGATCAAAATCTGTGATGAAACGCAACCACAATTCTGTATTTTGACCAAGGACGTATGTATGAAATCTACCAAACCATCCCGGATATTCACTTAAATGCATCAACTTTGGAGGCCTATTCAAACTTCCCGTTTCACTTTCGCTTAGCAAAATGCTTTGAACACTTGGAGCTTGATTTGATACGAATGCCCATTGACCGGTAGTTGTAGCATTAGCTTGCGAACCCGAATCCGGAGCCGGAGTACCAAAATACATCTCTGTATTTACCGGAACACCCCACATCGAATTCATTTTTGATCAGCCGAAGGATACCTGTCGAAAGACTTTAAAAACACAAACTGTTAAACACAAACAGACTAATGATCGAAAGATCAACACCTGTTCGAAGGATCAACAGTGTTCGAAAGATCACTGTTGAGTTTCGAACAATGTTTTCGAAAGATTCTCCAACCGAAGGATCCTTATCTTTCGAAAAAGGACTGTAGACCGAAAGATGAACACGAAAGATGACTTCGAAAGACTCCCCAATCGAAGGATCCTAGTCTTTCGAGAAAGAGCAGTAGACCGAAAGATGTATGTTTCGAAAATATTCCTTGGACCGAAAGATAAGTCTCACACTTCGAAGGATGCTCGAAGGATGACTATCTGTCGAACCTCCTTTGGTCGAAAGATGATCTTTCGACTTCAAAAGATATCCTTCGATCTTACTGACACGGTTGACAAATGTGACAGGTTGGTGAAAAGTTGACGGGTTGGTGAGAACTTTCGGCAGAAAGTATGTTCAGACCATATCTTTCAGGTCTGAACATGCAGGTTTTTTACCAACCGGGTAATGATCCCAATATTTTAATCAAGATACTCTTCCCAATGCACAAACACTTGATAATTTAAAATTTTTAAGATCAAAGAGTGTAAAGCTAGAAGAACAATATGATGAACACCATGAACTTCACGAAGTTTCTGGTAAACCGAAACTTTCCGAACACGAGTTTTTGCTAAAATGTTTAGGAAAAACCAACAACTAACAAGATAAACAACAAGGTTTTTAACAAAAACACCAAGCAAAAACAGCAAGATTAGTCCAGATTTAAAGAGTTTTTCCAGAAAATATAAACTTTTCAAAAACCCGAAAAACAGCCCGAAAACACTCGGTTTTAACAAGGAGAAGAGCCAAGGCTCTGATACCACTTGTAGGTCCGGCTAGGGGAGGATCTAGTCGCCTAATCCTTGTATACGAACCACTCCGGTTGTGCGGAATCCAACCGAAATAGCAAACCGAGATAGAACAAGCACAATGATAAACACACAAGACTCAACGGTTAACACCACTTGTATTAATGCGTATGAAAGGTCCGTTACAAGCTCAATGTTTACAAATCAGTTCTGTAAACTCTCTCTGTGTGTGTGTTCTCTCTATATTCTGCTCTGAGTGTTCTATATGTCTAACTTTTCGAAGTGAACACAACACACGGGTATTTATACCCAAAACAGCAGGTCTGGTCGAAGGATCAGACAGACTGATCGAAAGATCATCTGTCGACCAGAAATAGCTCGAAGGATCCACATGTACCACGAAGGATGATATCCTTCGTGGTCCATCTGTCGAATGTTTATGTTTCGAGCTCATCATCGAAGGATCTAAGTTATCCTTCGATGACCATCCTTCGACCCAGCCATATTACAACCAAAATGTTGACTGTTTGGCCAAGTCAAACCAGGAGGATGGTTGACTTGGTCAAACTTACAAGACTAACAACGACATCGTTTTACATCGTGACCGAATACAGACAAAGTACAGACATAAGTGCACCAACATTCCTTTAACACACCCGGTAAGTTTAGAACACGTTTTTAAGTCAAGAAAAGCGAGAAAAACAGTAAAAACGGCTGCTAAACCATGTGAGATTTATCCAAACACTCCAAAGTCTTGTATAAACTCGGTTTTTAACAAGGAAAAGAGCCACGGCTCTGATACCACTTGTAGGTCCCTCGGAGGTTGAGGTTAAACCTATTCCTTGTTATGTCTAACACACTAGCAAGTGCGGAATCCAAGCTAGAGTGCAAACCGAGATAGAACAAGCACAAACACAACACACAATCTTCACCGATTAACACCACTTGTATTAATACGAAGAAAGGTTCGGTTACAAAGCTATGTTTACAAATGTGTTTTGCAAACTCTCTAAAACACTTGTGTGTGTGTGCTCTCAACAGAATGCTCTCAACAGAATGTTCACTCACTACTCACACACTTTCACCTCTTGTCTCTCTCTCTAATGAAGTGAACACATTACATGGGTATATATACCCAACACAGCACGTCTGGTCGAAGGATCAGGTAGACTGATCGAAGGATCATCTATCGATCCGAAACCTATCGAAGGATCCACATACACCTCGAAGGATGATATCCTTCGAGGTCCATCAACATCCATCGAAGGTTTATCTTTCGAGCTCATCGAAGGATATAAACAATCCTTCGATGACTCATCCTTCGACCCGAACATCTTACAAACAATGTGTTAACTGTTTGGTCAAGTCAAACCAGGAGGATGGTTGACTTGGTCAAACTTACATCAACCTTACATTAAAGACATCGTTTTGTATCATGACGAAATACAGACAAAGTACAGACACAAGTGCACCAACACTAACCTTAAATAATTGTAGTGCCTCAGTTCTACCTTATATTCACTTTTACTTAGGTCAATCAAAGACAGTCAAAAGAGGAACTTATATATGAACACATATGAATACAAGAAGCAAAATTAGCATCCCCAAATTTAAAAAACCTAAAAAATCACGATCAAATCATGGAATAAATCACCTTTCTTTAATAGTTATACCTCGCCATTGTTATCAACAGCAATCTCCGATGCATCTTTACTCCTATCTTCGCTTCAATCCGATGTTAGAAAACATAGGAGTTTAAAAGCTAGTACAGAATGATGAATGAATTAGATAAATGGTATGTTTCCAACTAACTAACACGTCATCAGAATTATCAGAAGTGTTATGCAAAAACTCACATCCAACATCATCTTCAATGTTGCTGTAATAAATCTTGATCAGTTCATAGTGCTGGGAAGTCCCTTCATGAGAATAGAATCATAAACAAAATATATTAGGAACAAAATGAGAAACACAATCGTGGGTCAAGTTGCTGCAATTGAGAGGGTTTTAATCTTGGGTAGAATTTTGATAGAGGTTAACATGGTTCCAAACTCTTTGCAGGCGAGAACGAAAAATGATGAATAAGGCAAACTGTATGTTTCAGATTTCAAACAACGTAGCATAAAAGGAATTACCAGTCTACCATTGGTCGGATCAATTTAACAATCTGAACCACATAATTTATAAATCAGAATCATAAATTGGAATTAAACGCATCAGTTTAGATCAATACTAATTGTAGTAAGCACCATATTGATAGGGACCACAAAGGCATGACAAGAAAAAAAGTTCAACTTCTATTGTCTTAAAGTGTATAGGCTAAAACAAGATTTTTTTACCCAGTGGCAGACCACGGATTTTTTTTTTTACCGGGGTCCCTTTTCGGGTCGGTCGCCATTCGGGTCAGATCAGAAGACGGTCTCGCGGCATAATTTTAATAACACATGGATTTTAAGTTGAATTATATTGTTCTATCAACTCGAATCAAATCAAATTGAACTCAAATCGCCTTTTAAATTCGGTTAAATTGTTATATGTTATTGTTATGTTTGCCGGGCGGTGCCTTTTATCCCAAAAAAAAAAAGTGCGAATAGCTTGAAGGTTGTATTTAGCTGAGAATGCATTATAGATTATTGGAAATTCAGAAAGATTGATAAAAAGCAAAACCTACAATACCACATGGGAATAAAACATACAAAGCATATCAAATACCCCTCATTGTCATAATATCCTTTATTGGTAGGGGTGCTAAATGGGTCGTGTTTGCGGGTTCAACCCGAACCCAAAAATTTTATACGAACCCGAACCCAAAAATTGTGTCATAACAATGAACCTGAACCCGACCCGAATATTCGTGGGTTGACCCGAACACGACCCGTTCAACCCGAAAAGTATTATTTTTAAAAGTTTTTAATATATTAAATTTGAAGTTTACGTAAAACACAAATGTATATAATTCAATTCCATTTAAATTATAAAATCTTATGTGAATTTCTTTTTCTAAGTTATAATTATAGCTTAAAATACATACCTAATTCAAATTATAACAAAAAACATATTGTAAAAAAATATTATATAATATAAAGGGGTTAAACGGGTCAACCCGCCAACCCAACTAGGTTGACCCGAACCCGACCCGTTTAGCTAAACGGGTTCGCGGGTTCAACCTGAAACGGACCTGAACCCGTTTAGACTAAACCTACGAATTTCGTGTTAGGTTCGTGTCGTGTTTTCGGGTCATGTCAGAAATTCACACCCCTATTTGTTGGTTCAACTAGTGGTTTTATCTATGGACGAACATAAGGAATTTTGATACAATAATGATCCATTTTATCTGAATAATACAAGATTTTCAAATAACCCATATCAAAATTTATGTTTATTCACGTTCACATCTCATTGTGATTTACTTAACTTATAAGCAATATCACAACTCTTAGGGATTCATCATATTTGACTATATGCTGTTGATGTATCAAGACCTTATCAACACTATGATTTACAATAGACAAGTTAATCAAGAAATATGAATTGCTAGATCATAAGCATCAAATTCAGAGATTCAGATTATATACATTGCTAGTTGCTGATAAGTGATAATTATGAAAATGTTAAACTTCGTACTCAACATAATAAAAAAGTAGTTAAAGTATGAATTACCCAAGTTATAAGACTTACCTTTGCTTGTGAAAGCGCCTCTTGTTGATCTCTCATTTTAATCACTTGATTCTCCTTCACATCACATGCATTGTTATTGATCATCCATATAGGCACACAATTAATTGATACTTTAATCATCATCCTACAAAATTTCAGCACATATTAACTGATCCCCTTATGTTTCCTTCTTTTATAATATAGTTAAAATGGTCAATTTATGAGGGTACTAGGCTTTTGCTAGAATTTGAAATATGAAGATTCATGACAGATCCAAAACTATACATTTTCAAGTATTTAAGCCAATTTCTTCAACTTGAACATTTCATCAAACAACTCATGTGCATAAATATTTTCTATCTCTCATATAATGATGAATCTCTAACCTACGTACCATTGTTAATTATTTGTGAAAAAATGTGTGATTTACTCAACTCTAATCATAATAGAATCATTCTAACACAGTAATCTCATAAAATCATAGGGAACAAGAACACACCAACTTTTTACCTTAAAATGGAGATTTTTGAAGAAGATGGAGCTACTTACCTTAACTTTGAAGTTTAAATTCACTATGCATGTGTATATGGCTTATGGAAGAATATAAACCAACATTTGATTGCATCATTTTCCAGCTTCCATTATTTCTTCACTTCCTCTCCACTTCTATGGCACATACACACATCCCTAACTCCCCAAAAATTCCATCCAGAAATTAGATATGGGTTCATTTAACGTGGATTCTATATTCCAGAAACAATAGTTAGCTATGCTCACAGTTGTATGGCTATGGAGTGGTGAATGTTGATGTATAGATTGATAAATGATTAGTTCGTAAAAAAATAAAATAAAAACAAATAAGTTCATAAGAGGAACACCAGCACAACAGTGGCAATCACCTCTACTGTACTGAAGGAAAAAAAACACTATAAATTAATGTGCAATTTCTGATGAATCAATCAAGTGCCTTGAACCCTAGAATCGCCTCTACTGTATGGAAGGTTCTCGATTTAGCAGCCATTTCGTTTATACTCTGGAAAGATGTGTTAATTTTTAAGTTCCACCCAATTTGTTTTCAACTTTGACCTAGATATCAATAGAAACGACCTAGTGATATAATAAGCGATGAACAGATATTCCCAAACCACCAAAAATATGAACCCTAACAATTAGCTTGAACTCAAAATCAATTAATTTTATCTAACAAGTTGGTAGCATAAATAAATTGAAAAACAAGAGAACGAGATTATACCCGAGATTTGGTGCAGCAAAGGAAGCTTTTTGATTAGATGTGCAGGCTAGGGTTCCAATTGTTAAACATGATAGGCAGTAGAGAGAAAGAAGAAAGATTGATTGTATTTCTGTTGTATATTTCATTTCACTCATTCTTGGTTTAAATAGCAAATACAATGATGGTACAAATAAAAAATAAATACAAGCACTTGGAATGTTAGGCTGTCCACTAAAAACTGTCTTATGGAAGTGTTTGCTGTCATTGTCTGGTGAGTGCAGATCCAGATCCAGATCCAGGAAATGATGACACAAGTCTGATCCTGTATTTTATTTCAACATTCCCCCTCAAGTTGAGTGGTGGGATTTCCAATGCTCAACTTGCCGAGACAGTGATTGAAGATTTTTTCACTAACCGCCTTTGTTAGAATATCTGCGAGTTGGTCTTCTGAGCTGACGAAAGGAAGTTCGATTATTCCTGCCTCAAGTTTTTCTTTAATGAAATGTCGATCGACTTCAACGTGCTTCGTGCGATCATGTTGAACTGGATTTTCTGATATTTGAATTGCTGCTTTATTATCACATAACACTTTGCTAGACTTATTTGGAGAGTATCCTATTTCGGTCAAGAGTTTACGTACCCATAGTACCTCTGCTAGACCACGTGCTATCCCTCTAAATTCTGCCTCAGCGCTTGATAGAGCTACCACCTTCTGTTTTTTGCTTCTCCATGTTACCAGATTTCCGCCAACCAAAGTGAAGTACCCGGATGTTGATCTCCTATTTCCTTTATCTCCTGCCCAGTCTGCATCTGTATATATATGAGTTTCAAGATGCCCATTCATTTTGAACAAAACTCCATGACCAGGTGTTCCTTTGAGATATCTGATAATTCTCCATACGGCTTCCATATGATTAATCTGAGGTTGATGCATGAATTGACTTACCACTCCAACCGCATATGCAATATCGGGTCTGGTATGTGCAAGGTAGATTAGCTTTCCTACTAACCGCTGATACTCTCCCTTGTCAGCTAGCTTATCTTCTTCCTCCATACAAAGCTTCTGATTTACCATCATCGGAGTATTTGCTGGTTTACAGTCGATCATCCCTGTTTCTGCCAACAAATCAAGGATATATTTCTTTTGATGTATGAAAATCCCTTGCTTTGACCTCATAACTTCAATTCCAAGGAAATACTTGAGTTTCCCTAGATCCTTCATCTCAAATTCTTTAAACAGATTTCTTTTTAACTTTGTCATCTCTTCTTCATCATCACCTGTGATTATCATATCATCAACATAGATAATTAGACAGGTTACAAGTCCATTTCTTCGTTTCAGAAACAAAGTGTGGTCTGAATTGCTCTGCCTGAAGCCATAGCTCCTCATAGCTATAGTAAATCTTCCAAACCATGCTCGAGGGGGTTGCTTTAATCCGTATAATGATTTCTTCAAACGACACACTTCTCTGATATTGGGATCTTTATGGAGTCCGGGAGGGATCTCCATATAGACTTCTTCCTTGAGCTCTCCATGCAAGAAGGCGTTTTTTACGTCAAATTGAAGAAGAGGCCATTCTTTGTTTGCAGCTATTGAGAATAGAACCCTTATTGTATCGATTTTGGCCACCGGTGAAAATGTTTCAGAATAATCAATTCCGTATGTTTGAGTGTACCCTTTAGCCACTAGTCGAGCTTTGTATCTTTCAATAGTTCCGTCTGGCTTATATTTTATGGTAAAGACCCACCGACATCCTACTGGTTTTTTTCCAGGCAAAAGAGTACATCTTTCCCACGTATCATTGTTGTTTAGAGCGTTCATTTCAGCTTCCATTGCTTCTCTCCATTCTTTCGATCCAAGGGCTTGTTCAACTGTAGTTGGAATTTCTTCAAAACATAGAGATGTGGCGAATGCTTTGGCTTCTGGAGATAGATTTCCAGCTGCCACATTTGCCATTGGATACCGAGAACTCCGAGCTTCCTTCTTAGGGGAGTACCTTTTTGGAGGAACACCTCTGTTGGATCTCGGGGGAAGAACATATCTTGCGGGTGGTTCAACTTGTGTTGCTTCCTGTTCTGACTCAAGAGTTTGACCATGCTCAAGTTCTTCATGATTAGCAAAAACATCAGATGAATTTTCAGATGAATTACCAAAGTCTTGAGTTTGAGAAGTACTTACCTCGGACGCCAGGTTGGTTGGATCATTGTTTGTGGTACTTACTTCGGGGCTAGTGGATTGGGACACGATTTGAGCTTCCTGGTTAATCATCTTTTCAGCGGGTGACATCCATTGTATCCAACTCAATGTGTCATTATTTGCTTTTTCCCCTGACCATTGTGTTGGATAGTGTAGAAGTATTCGGTTTCAAGAAAGTCGCAGTTCATTGTGGTATACATTCGTTTGGTTTTGGGAATATAGCATCGATACCCATGTTGATTAACCCCGTAGCCAACAAACACACATTTCTCGGCACAAGCGTCTAGTTTGGAACGTTCTATTTTTGGTAGGTGAACAAAAACAGAACACCCAAAAATACGCGGTTCAAGGGTAAGGTTTGATGGACGTTTGTGGAATTGTGTGAGGGTTTGAAGAGAGGTATTGAAATCAAGAGCTTTTGTTGGAAGGCGATTCATAAGGTAGTTTGCTGTGACAAGGGCCTCGGGCCAAAATGATTTTGGGACTTGAGATTCTATCATAATTGCCCGAGTTATTTCTAACAGAAAACGATTTTTCCGTTCAGACACCCCATTTTGTTCGGGAGTATGGGCACATGATGTCTGATGAAGTATTCCCTTATCTTGGTAAAATTGTTTCATTGAAGTGTTAACAAACTCCCCCCCATTATCGGACCGAAGGATTTGTATATTGCTCTTAAATTGGGTTTTTTATCATTGTACAAAACCATGTGAATTTTGAAAAAACTTCGGACTTATTTTTTAATAGATAAATCCAAGTCATGCGGGTGCAATCATCAATGAATGTTACAAAGTATCGAAGGTTTTGTCCTCCCACAACCTTTGCCGGACCCCACACATCCGAATGAATTAATGAGAAAGGAGAATCAACCTTAGTATCGTTTGATTTGAAAGTGTGTCGATGGCTTTTAGCAAGAAAACATGTTTCACAATTCAGGACGTTATTTATCGGAAATAATTTTGGAAATAAACGATGCAAATAACCATTAGATGAATGACCTAATCTTGGATGCCATAACCATGCTTCTCTATCTGCCGATCCATGAGCTAACATCACCGTGCCTTGTCGAGTTACTTCATCCACATAGTATAGCCCTTGTCGTTCAGTACCACGCCCAATGATCTTCCCAGTCCTGATGGCCTGTAAGATACAGAAATTAGGATGCATTAGCACAACACAGTTTAGTTCTTTTGTAACATGGCTGATTGATAGTAGTTTGTGAGACAATGATGGAACATAGAGGCAATTTGATAGCTTCATATTTTTTGAGATTTGAATTGCCCCTCCCCCTTTTACGTGAAGAACTTCGCCGTTTGCAGTGTGAATTTCGGTTTTTTTTGGTTTTGACATTGAGCAGATATCGGATTTATCATACGTCATTGTATCAGTAGCACCACAATCAAATATCCATGCGTCCGTTTCTTGATTAATTTTAGCTGCCATGTTAACTTTCCCGGTATTCCAAGGTGGTTGTGACTCTATTTTATGAGTGTGAGGGGTATTTTTGGTGTTTTCAAATACTTGTGACTTATTTAATACATCAAGTATTTGATAACTAAAAAAACGAGGGTTTAAAGGTATATTATTTGAAGTGTTGGACTTGGAAGTATAAGAATTAGAAAAAGGAGGATTTGAAAGTGTAACTTCAAACCCTATATTTGTTTTCTCCTTTCTTTCTTCCTTCATCGCCGCATAATACCCTTTTTTACCTGTTTCTGAGTTCTGGTGATTACCGGAGCTGACCGAGGTGCTTGTTGTCGTCGGTGCTTGTTGTGTAGTTGAACAAGTGTTTGTTTTTACAAGACAACACTTTCCTCTGTTTGGATGATTACCGGTTCTGTGTGGATGATTGTCGATGAGGGTTTCTGGGTGTTCACTACTGCCGCCGCTGCTGGTGGTCTCTGGACTGCCCACGGCTGCCGCTGCTTTACCTCCTTTCCCCTTTTTCTGGCCATCGGCCCACCATTCCGGGTAACCGACAATCTTGAAGCATTGATCTTTTGTATGTTTTGTCATACCACAGTGCTCGCATTTAAGGTGGCTTTTATCAATCCGGGATGATGACGGAGTATATCTCTGGTCTGACCGGCGGCCCTTCGTTGCAAGCCCTAATCCAATCGGGTCTCCGGTGGAGTTTGTCTCAGCCACCCCGTTGTTGCCATATGATATGTTTCCAAAAATGTTTTGATGTGCGGTTTCTTTTCGGACAGCCGCATAGGCAGCTTCGACGGACGGTAGAGGATTCCACCGGAGTATCTCCAGTTTAAGAGTATCATACTTTCTGTCAAGGGCATTAAGAAATTGGAAGAGTTTTGTTTCTAACCTGATTTGGTTGTATGATTTGATGTCGGCTGATCAAGTCATCGGATTTGGGTCTTGTCTTTCAATTTCTCCCCAGATACCCTGCATTCCAATCCAGAATTCTTCCGGTGGTAACCCGTTTTGTTTGAACTCGTTTGCTTTAACGTGGAGATCGAAAGTTTGGAGTTTGTATTTACCACTGCTATAGGTTACAGTGAGTGCATCCCACAGTGTTTTCGCAGTTGGAAACTCTGTGAGGTTGCTAGCAAGGTTCGGTTCAATGTTTTGAATCAACCAGGAAAAAACAACTAAGTCATCTTGTTCCCATTGATCGTTCATCGGTTCTGGTGGGTTCTGTGTAAGGTGATTTAGTAAAGCTTTCGATTTCCCCCCTATGGCAACTCGTATCATTCGAGCCCATAGCGGGTAGTTTTGGCTTGTGAGGTTTAGATTGATTTTGAGGTTGTCAGTGGGATTTGGTTTTTGGTTCTGGGTTGGATTTGGAACTCCATTTTTCAGGAGATTAGCAATTTGAAGAGCTAAGTTGTTGTTGTCCTCTTCTGCCATTGTAGATGATGAGCACAGTTAGGTTTATGAATCATGAACCATGCTCTGATACCATGTTAAACATGATAGGCAGTAGAGAGAAAGAAGAAAGATTGATTGTATTTCTGTTGTATATTTCATTTCACTCATTCTTGGTTTAAATAGCAAATACAATGATGGTACAAATAAAAAATAAATACAAGCACTTGGAATGTTAGGCTGTCCACTAAAAACTGTCTTATGGAAGTGTTTGCTGTCATTGTCTGGTGAGTGCAGATCCAGATCTAGATCCAGATCCAGATCCAGGAAATGATGACACAAGTCTGATCCTGTATTTTATTTCAACACCAATCAATTTTTACAAAGAGGAAAACAAGCAATAATGAAAGCCAGGTCAATGGAATATTTAGGAGAAGAGGGAAATTTTTAGGAGAAGAGGGAAAGCAAAAGCGAGAGGGAAATTTAATTTTGAGGATGAAATTTTTGGATGATGAAATTTTGGCTCTAAAATGTGAAGTTATTATGTTTTGATTTAGTGGTATAAAAGTTAAATGCCACTAAAACTATATATTAATCAATTGTGGCATAAGTAAATGTCATTAAAAATGTAATTTAACGGCATAAAAGCTAAGTGTCACTAAAAATGCTTGTTAAACAAATATGGCACACACAAAGTGCCATTAAAAACCTAATTTAGTGGCATAAATATGAAATGCCACTAAAAGTGTGTGCCGCTAAATGGCATTTTTTTTGTAGTGTTTCTAGATCCTGTAACCTCTTGGTAATACTATCTAACTTGGGAGACAACCTATGACTTAGTGAAAAATTTGTGCAACAAGTTGGGATGAGCTTTCTTACCTTGCTGGTGGATGCTCCAGGTTCCTGCAAGGTTAGCTCGCGATGCATATCTTCGGTAGCCACATAATCGATATCGTAAGCCAAATGTTGGAGACCATTCAGCCATGACTTGACAGTTTTATCGGTCACTTCCTTCTGAGAGGCATCATTAAGCAGATCTTGGATCCTGGACAACGCCTTCTTCAACTCCTTCAGCTCGCTGTGAATTCCCTGAGAGCGAGCAATTCGCTTGAAGGCTTCATCAGTCATCTTCTGAGCAACCACTTTGACAAGTTCAATAGCAACAGTTTCAGCCATTGTTTATAGCAATTACTTAAATCTGGGATCTCTTTGTGTGTTTGTGAGTGTATGATGGGGAATTTGGGATCTGATTGAAAAGTGCACAGACTCGATGACTACAACTGCTGTTTATAGTGAATTCTGCAATTGTTATGGTCAAACTTTCATCTTTCTTTAATCTTATTGTGCATGTTCTGGCCGGCAGCTAGCCGTTAGAGAAGGGGTAGGTAGTAAATAAAAAACACCCACTTGTATATTTTCATAATATTTGATGGATTACAATGACCAAGGCAATTTTTGGTTTTACAGTGACGGTCCCATTTCTCAAAAAGAATAGTCAAGAGTATATGGATTCAACCATATATGTTTTATTTTTATGAAAAATGTTAAAATATTACTAATATTTTTCTTTTTAACCATTTGCAATGAAGGAAACCCCATTTTAATTAACTAAATTCATTGAAACTTAAATTCAAACCAAATTGATACTTTAATAAACGGCCGGTTTTTAACTCGACTAGTTTCCACAACCTGACAGTTATACCACATGCATACATGCTGGATGTGTACATACATAAGTGTTAGTATGTATCCATGTTTAAAACTTGTTTTTAATAGAAAAGTGGTTAGATCTCTTAGCGGAAGCCGATATCATCATCATCATCATCATCATCATCATCATCATCATCATCATCATCGTGTTCATGTTTGTATATGATGATAAAACAGAGTATCTAAAATGATAAGAAATAGCGGACAATTGTTATTAAACAGAATTGTCTTGGTGCCCGGCAAAGATTGCCGGCAACCATTATATATACATAATTAGAAGACGGTTATGTAGCGGTTAATAACTGTCGTTGATAGTCAACCGGTGCCACTCAACCATTACATATGTCACAAAATAATAATAAATATAAAGTTTAGTTTATAATCTAATATCACCCCTTAAACTAAACTTGATCATGCTTCTTCTTGGGCAGTGTTTTGTTGGCTTGGTTGAGTGCTTTCACGGCTTCTGTAAAGTCATATCTTCTTTTCTTAATAAGACGCTTCGCTGCATTCCAGTCACCTCCCATATATAGTGCATAATCTGATGTTGTTGGTCTTGCCAATTCATTCAGATTCTTTTGTAAACTGCTGCTCCTCGGTTGTATCTGAGGCTGCATACTGCTGCTACTTTCATCGTCCCTTTTCATGGCTCCATTCATCATGTCCTTTGCAAGTGCTCCTTTTTGAACCATTTTGAAATGCCATATATCTGCCCATAATCCTTGTTCTGTGCCGGCGACGATCAGATCTTCGAAAAAATCGTACTCTGCCCTCGTTCGTTCTTTTAATTTGCAGAAGGCAATTAAGTGTCCCATATCATGACAACAGTAACATCGCTTCTTCGTAAGATCCTTCCTTCGTCGTTCATTCCTCTCGTCGGAACAGTGCTCACATGCTATCGTCGTTGACGATGATTGCAAATTGTTGTCTCTCCTCACATGTAATCGGGGACTTATATAATCGGGGTCGTTGTTTATTTCTCGCCCGTTTCCTTGTCCGTTGTTCATCTTTATCATCCGTCTCTTCCCGGGAATGTGTAATTCTGATCGTAATTCTCCGATTTCCAACCATTCCCGCTCTCGTTCCTTTTCTCTGTTCTTATGAACATTAAACATCTCCTGTTCTTTCATACCTTCATTACCGTGATCTTCCTTGTTTACATCACCGTGAGAATTGAAATCTCCCATTTCTATTTCCGTTGTTTCTTCTCGTCTTTTTTCCGTCTCTCGTTCCAGTAACTCGATTTCAGTTTCTAATTTCATTAGAATATCTCGCTTCATTCTTGCGAACATACGTGATCGCGGAGTTGTGCGATCGGGGTTGAATTCGTCTCCGTCTCCGTATCCTCTGTTTTTGTTAGTCATCCGGATGTGCCCGGAATCGTATAATATCGATCGATCTTCATCGATTTCCCACCGTGGCTCTGATACCACTTTCTTAGCGGAAGCCGATATCATCATCATCATCGTGTTCATGTTTGTATATGATGATAAAACAGAGTATCTAAAATGATAAGAAATAGCGGACAATTGTTATTAAACAGAATTGTCTTGGTGCCCGGCAAAGATTGCCGGCAACCATTATATATACATAATTAGAAGACGGTTATGTAGCGGTTAATAACTGTCGTTGACAGTCAACCGGTGCCACTCAACCATTACATATGTCACAAAATAATAATAAATATAAAGTTTAGTTTATAATCTAATAAGATCCTAATAAGATGTTTACATAGTATAGAAATATATATTTTAATGATATCCATTGGGAACTTTACTGATTAAAAACAGGACGTCAATGTTATAATATTTAAGGGTTGGTTTCAATAATAACAAGCTTTCGGCGAATCCAAGGGGTGCAGAATTGAATAAGCAAACGGATTTGGTTTTTTGTTATAGATTAATGGCTACTAATATTGTATGCACTATATTATTAGCTAGTATACACCATACAGTGATACAATATTATTAGCTATTACAAAGGTAGGTTACATATAAATACAAGATCTCCTGTAATCCAAATGACCCTTTTATCACCTATGCTCTTTTAAATGGATGACTCTTCACAGTGAATTTTGGTTAAAAACTTAAAATGAGAAATTTTTCGTTCAGGTTATAACTCATGAGACCAAGTTTGGATGGCCGGAACTTTTTTTATTCCTTTGTAAAAAAAATATTTATCAAATAATACATTAAGACCATGCGTAGTGGTTTGAGCAATAATGCCCCCACCCTTGGGCGTTTTCTTCCACGTGGCAGTCCAGTCAGCATGGGGGCATTATTGGACGTTATTGCAAAAGTGGCGTAGTGGGAATAATGCCCAATAACGCCCCTTCCAATCATTAAACAATTATTTTATTTTTTTTAAATTTTAAAACATAAAATACTTCATTAATTTAAAAAAATTACACTACTAGAAATAAAAAAATAAAATCCGACTAAACTTAAAAAAAACCGAAAATAAAAAAAAACTGGAAATACAAAAAACAAATAAAAACCACAAGGGTCTAATTTGCCATTTTTAAACTTAAAATAAAACCACAGGGGCCTAGTTTGCCACTTTTAAACTTAAAAACCACAGGAGTCCCACTCTTCTTCTTCTGACCTTCTTCTTCTTCTTTGACCTGCAACATCTCCGGCCAATCCAAAAAATTCCGGCCAATTCGAAAAATTCTGGCCGCCTCCCACTCTTCTTCTTCTGACCTTCTTCTTCGTTCCCATTGGTCCATCATTTGCCCCTTCCAGCGTTATTCAAAAAACGCCAATTCGATTTTTGCCGGAGAAAACGCCCGAACATGCCTATGGGGGCGGCGTCCCGGCGTTTTGGGGCGTGTTTGGGCTTTATTTTTGATGAATCACGCCCGAGTATGGGTGGTCTAAGCTGGAATATAAAAGTCCCTACGGTGTTTAAATGTTGTACTTTACAATCAAAAGAAAATAAGTTCAAGGGTGCATGTTCGCCACCCTCACCACCCTTCACCACCATCTCCACATTTCACCACCACCTTCAGACCCCCCCCCCCTCTCGCTTTAAACAACCACCACCTTCATCTCCACCACCACCACCATAAAATACCACCGCCTGTCAACACCTCTATCACCAACCCATCGCCCTCGCCGCCTTTCACCGCCATACCACTCAGCCACCACTGCCACAACCACCCCTGCCACAACCACCACCGCCAACATCATCACCACTGCCATTTGAGTTTTTCATGATTTGTTTAGTTTATCATCTAATTTGTAATGTCTTGTTGAAAAAATAGTTAACAATGGAGCATCAGAAGATTCTAAAAGACCCGAAACACATAATGTCAACCGCATTTGTATCATTCAACTCCCGGTGGGGTGTAGCGGTGTGTGATCAAACACAACAAAGCAAAAATGCGATTCTATGGTTGACAGATTGGGCCCTGAACCTCGTGACGTTTACTGGAAAAATCTTGCTATACCCTTCATTTCTTTGAGGATCCGTAAACTAGTTATATCATTGGCAGTCTTTGCTTTAGTGTTCTTCTACATAATACCCATTGCATTTGTTCAGTCACTGGCCAATCTTTAAAGAGTTGTTCCTTTTCTCAGGCCCATTCTTGAATGGTAAGTAAAGTTTTAATCTTTCTGCAAAGAGTAGGCAATTTCATCCCCTTTACTAATAAATCGCTTGGTTGGGGTTATGCTTTCAGTCATTTTACCTATTGGTTCCTTGATTTGTCACAACATTTTTACTATTACAAATGATTGAACCATCTGATTCTTAAATGTATAATCACTTATGAATGTGCCCAGGATCTTTATCAAGTCCTTCCTTCAAGGTGGTGGTGGTGGTGGTTTAAGGGGGGGGGGGGGGGGGGGGGGGGTTCTGAAGGTGGTGGTGAAATGTGGAGATGGTGGTGAAGGGTGGTGAGGGTGGGGAAGATGAAGTGGTGGTGATGGTTTGATTCTTGTAGACAAAAAACGAGAAAGAGGAAGAGAGAAAGGGGAGAGGGGGTAGGGTAGGATAAAGGTGGCCCCACTTGATATAAATATATTTCTTTTTACTTTTAAGTTGTTTTTCTAATAAAAAGTACATTTTAGAGATTTCACACCCACTTAACTGAAAAACCTAACGTCCATCCGCGCCAGGGACTATCCGGGAACGAAAATTAAAAAGTTGGGGACTATAAAGTTAATTTTAGAAAGTTAGGGACTAAAGGTGAAAAAATGTCAAACCACAGGGACTATCTGGGCATTTAACTCTTTACTCTTTTTGAAAACCACAGCCTGCTTCTTAGGCTGGAGGGTATAATATGCGGTGACTTATGCGGGGAGTTATAGTCACCCATTGGTGACTATACCCGGTTGATGAAGATGAGCGGTGAGTTGGAGAGAGGGAATGATAATCGGTGTGTAGTCACCGAATGTGAGTGATGGAGTGATGAGGAGAGAGAGAGGAGAGATGAGAGAATTAACCAATCAAAATTTTTTATTTTTTAACCTACTCAAACACCCTATATTGATTAACCATACCCCGTGATTGAGTGCAAAATGGGGAGTGGAATGGGGAGTTGACATGGCATAATATTATTGGGTAGGATTTCACTCAAACACCCTAGGGTGATTGACTATACCCTCCACCCTTAAACCCCTTCCCTGTTCCAGGTGAGGTTTTTAGTATGGATGAGAATAACACAGCTGGAGGAGAGATTCAGTTGACTGATCCCTCTTATCTGTTGCAATTGTTCTTCACATTAGGTGTGCGTGCGTTCGAACCACCACTTTTCCACATAATCACAGTCCCAATAAGTAATTTAAATCTCTGTTTTAGTTGCTGTTTTCATTTCAGTCGTTGCCCCTTTTGTGGGTTTGTTTTTGATCGTAAATCTCTTCTATTTGTGACTAGGGTTTTCTTGTTTGTGGTTTTTTTTTTGAGATTGATTTATGAACTAGAGGGTGTTCGTATGTTTTTTTGTGCAGATGTGAAATTGGGGATGTATGTTGCGTTGTTGTACGTTTGTTAGTTTTGTTTTTGCTTGTTTCGGGAGAGAGTTTAGCTGTTGAGTTTACATGCACACCAGGTGTTTGATTTAATGCCTCAATGAAAGATGCCCCTTTTTGTTTCAATTTCTGTAACGACTATGTTTTCAGTGTTTAACTACACCACTAATCATTCATTAATTTGCCACCTCTAGCTATAACCGAGTCACAATTGCTGCGTTGTCACATATGATTTTATAGATGGTTATTGTATTCCATGCTGATTTTTGATGGTGAACTATGAAGCTTACTTTTCTTGTGGTAATGTTACAGTATAATAAGAATTCACACCTCGATATGAAAGTATTGAAAAAAAAAACTTGAACAAGCTTATGATAGAAGTTGTAAAATTCAGAGACTTAAATGTTAGGCAAGCTCTGTTTATCTATGAAATTAATAGGTAAAATGACCAAAATAAACATTTAACATTTTATGGATGGTATTGGTGTTAGAGTAAGGGTTATTAGACCGTCCGTAGTGGGCGTGTTTTTTTGCAAAAAAAAGCCCCCAATCACGCCTGAAAACGCCATCCCCCCACCCCCTAGGCGTGATTGTGCGTGTTTTTGCAAAAAAAAAAAAAAAACCCTCAGCGTGTTTTAAATCACGCCAAATGGGGAAACAATTGACCAATCACCTTCAGCTTTATTTGTTTTGTCCAATAAGATTTTTTAAATGTTTTTACTTTATTTTATTTTATTACAAACATAATGCATTAATGCCCCACAATCCCCACATCCCCACTACACACATTTTAGAAAAACGTCCCATAATCTCCCATTGCTGACTGGGCTGCGACATGGCGCAAAATGCCCAAGGGTGGGTTGTCAACCACTATACATGGTCTAACAATAATTACATTGCATCTGTAGATATGTTTACCTTCTTTTAAGAGTGCCCTTTCATGTGATTGACACTACCGCATTAGAACTTTAGAAGAAAGGGTATAATTTTTTAACTATTTTTTTAGTTAGACATTGGATAATCTGGAATTGAAAGTAAGAAACAAAGTCACTTTTTTTAATCAAACACTAAAAAAGTTAGTTCAGCTGGCTTCTTATTTGAGAACCCACAAAGAAATTAGCGATTACTCGATAACAAATAGGCTTACATGTATATCTAAATAAATTAGAATATTTCTTGGTCAACATTATCCCTTTGACCCGTATTAACCAACCCGTTTCTGGCCTCCACTGGTGTATAGCCACTTTTTGTTTGTTTAGCAAGTGTAATTCAGAAAAGTTTTCAGTTCTCTAGAGATGAAATGTTTTTTTCTTATATATATAAATTTAGTTGTGGGGTTTGGAGAAGGAGAACATGCATGCTTGTCATTTCACTCTGTCTAAACTTTATAAGTTATTTCTTTTAGTTTATAATTTATGCATCATTTTGATAGACAGTACATTCTAGCTGAACTGAGGGAGCTTAAAAACCCTTAAATTGACTTTGACTTTTTTCAACTTGTTTTACTGCTTTGGGTCAACTGGTTTCGTTTTTTTCTTCATGACTTTGTGTGTATGTAGCGTAAATTTTTTAATAAAAACAGAAAATTGATCATGTGTATTGCTGAGCTTCTTTTGTATACTAGATCGACATTCATGTTGTAGCATCCCGTAGATCATTTTTCATGTCTAAATTGGGGATGAGTACTAAATTAGGGTTCTTGAACCTAAAAGTTGAGGTTTTTGATTTAATTGATTCAAAGAAAAAAAGTTTGTAAATAACAGGTTATATGGATGTTGATATATACCTAGACTCGGGTTTATATATGTATAAATTTCACATACCCTTGAACGAGTGATCTGCTGACCTGTTCCTTTTTCAGGAAAGTTTATGTGCTTTTATCAACTAATTATGTTATTTGTTCATAAATGTAGAACTGTAGTTTGATTGCTGTGTATATATTTGTATGTTCCATCATATGTACTATGCATATTGCTATAGAAAATGTTCACTTAATCTGTTAATTTGACTATATCTTTGGGATACATTTGAATCTTTTAGGCTGCTAATACTCTATTAGTTGTTAGCTGTTATCCATACAAACCCTATAGGTTCTTCAATATCCACATTTTCATTTTATTAAATTAGATTACTTTTTACTATTTATTTTATTAATATACAACGCCTTAACACTTTTTGTGTCCTAGGTTACATTTCTAATATCACTATCTATTACATGGCCACTCACTCTCTGTTGGATTAGGTTAAACTGGGAGCTGTGTGTGTATAGGGACCCAGATGGGAAAAAAACAGTCGATTCATCAGTCAACATCCGATTGAAAACAGGGTACTCTGTTTTGGGCATCCGAGCAGCCGGTTTCGTCGGAATCCACGTCAGTGCCGCCTTGAAACGCTGTGTTGACTACGTTTTATGGTTAGACAATTGTAACAATTATTACGATCCTACCCACAAAAGGGCGTCAACATTTGTTGGAAAAAATGGGATTTTCATTGTGGAAGGGGACATAAACGACACCGTTTTGTTGACCAAACTCTTTGAGGTAATACATTTTACCCATGAGATGCATTTAGCTGCTCAAGCTGGTGTTAGATACGCAATGCAGAATCCAAAATCATATATTCATAGTAACATTGCTGGTTTTGTTAATGTTCTTGAAGTATGCAAAAATGCAAATCCACAGCCTGCAATTGTTTGGGCATTTTCTAGTTCTGTTTATGGGTTGAATACAGAAGTACCCTTTTCGGAAAAAGATCGAACATATCAACCCGCGAGCCTATACGCTAATACGCTGCAACGAAGAAAGTGGGTGAAGAAATCGCGCATACGTATAATCACATTTACGGGTTGTCTTTAACGGGTTTAAGGTTCTTTACGGTTTATGGACCTTGGGGTAGACCGGATATGGCTCATTTTTTCTTTACTAAAGATATCTTGAAAT
The DNA here is from genome assembly GCA_030545235.1 of Helianthus tuberosus. Classification (NCBI taxonomy): domain Eukaryota; kingdom Viridiplantae; phylum Streptophyta; class Magnoliopsida; order Asterales; family Asteraceae; genus Helianthus; species Helianthus tuberosus. Next base: position 143,498,019 of record CM060427.1, on the reverse strand, counting down.
GAAAACCGATTCCCATTTTTGAGTCGAGTAATCATGGGACAATTGCGCATGATTTTACAAATATTGATGATATTGTAAAGGGTTGTTTAGGTGCCTTAAGACACTGCTGAAAAGAGTACAGGAAGTGGTGGGAAGAAAAAAGGGGCTGCACAGTTTAGAATTTTTAATTTAGGGTGTACTTCGCCTGTGCCGGTTTCGGATCTTGTTAGTATTTTGGAGAAGTTGTTGAAAGTGAAAGCGAAACGGCGTGTGATGAAGTTGCCTAGAAATGGTGATGTCCCGTTTACTCATGCGAATATTAGTTTGGCGCAAAGGGAGTTTGGGTATAAACCAACGACGGATCTTCAAACGGGGTTGAAGAAGTTTCTTAGATGGTATGAGAAGTATTATTGTTCGGGAAAGAAGAGTGATCATTGAGGAAAAAAGTGGTAAACTTGTTCTTGAATTCTTGTTCGTTTTGATATATTCGCATGATTGATTTGTTAATCCTGCACTTTATGAAAACAAGTTATCTTGTTTTCAACTATTGGTATATGATGTTGCATCAAGTAAGGAGGAAAGAGGGATCTCACACGATGAACAAGTTTTTGTGGTCCATCGTGGTCTTCATTTGAGAACTTTGCGTTCTTGTTAACTAGCGCGAATGTAATTTATTGTAGTAGTATTATTGTTGGATTTGTGACTAATAGAGCAAAATTTATTTGGTTGGACTTTTGTATCATTTCATGGTATCTAAATAAATAGAACACATTAGTTTAAATGTTATGATGTTTCTTGATTGAAGGTTGACTTGCTGTGTTTTTTTTTTCTTTCAATTTTTCGTTTTATTATAAATTTCTTGATATGAGTTTGGTTTTTATGATCTCTTGATAATTATTTTTTCATTCAGCTTTGACTTTTATGATATCTTTTGTTCTGTTACCTCATTGCCGGTCTTTCTTTTTCTGGATACTGGATCCATGAATGGACAATATTTGTGTAAACTTTAGAAGAGATATTGCAACATGAATGGATACCATTTGAGTTACTACCAAGAGAATTACATGTTCTAGGACACAAATTTGTTGGGAGATTGACTTAGCGAATACCCTAGATCGATTATTAGTTAGTTTGCAATGGAATTTTAGTTAATCGAAATGCCAGGTATCACTGTTTTAAGCACAAGGTATTAATAAAAATTGAATGTTTCATAATACAATAAAAAATTACAGGCGCTTTCCTAGCTTACACTCTAGCTATGAAGAGGGTTACTTGCAGATTTCCTCTAAAATATGCACACACCGAATTCACACTTAACTGCTTGACCCAAGAAGCTATGGGGTCAAGTGGCAATAAATTCAATGCGGACTCGTCTATTCATAATCTTTTTGAGATTTACATAAGTGATAATTACGTATAACATCTTCTTAACTGACTTGTCTTATTCCAATGATAGACTGACATGTGGCATCTCTTGTTCCTTAACAAGAAATCTTTATCAATCTTCACCAGATTGGTGGGAAGTTCCTTCTATTTTCATCAGATGGTAAGTTGCCATCAGAGACAAGTTCCACTGATTCTTCATCAGTTATAAGTTACCCATGAGCGACCAAACGCAACTTGTAACAACTCTAGGGGTTCCTTCAGTGGCAAGTCTTCTTCATTATGCACCTCTTGTCAATAATAAGGCTCCCTCCAAGTTAACAGCCTATATAAACGTATACTTATTTAATTCAATATCCATACGTTTTTACAAACCAACGAAAATAACTAAAATCAGGGAATACCTTGAGTTCAAAATCGGAGCTCTAGATGGCGAAATCGGGTCCCGTGAGTCGGGTTTTGTCTATTGCATTTGTCCAAGCGTGTGGCGACAAGCATTTGTCCAAGCGCGTGGCTCGTTGAGACGTATAACTCTACATGTGGTGAAAGTTATGCCCTTTTCAGTTTTAAACCATTTTCTAGCTCACTTCTGTGTGTCTAGTTGCTCCAAATACGAGTCTGGTAAATCATGGATGAACTCCATATCACCATCAACCTAAAGATTAAGCATCATTAGTTACCTTTCACCTAAACATTCCATCCTAGTAAACAAGAGCATATGAAAAACTGCAACATTTGTATTACTTCACTTCTTTTTATTACCTTTTAATATGTAAAATTACTTTTGAATGCATAAATACCCTTGCAATTATTATAATTAAAAAAAAAAACTATACTATCATTAACATGATACGTCTTTTTGTTGACATGCTAATTATTGATAATTATTTTTAGACAAAAATTAGCTTTTGGGTTGATCCAACACGTTCCATTTTGAATCTCTTACTCAAATAACTACTACTAACCACGTTGATTAGTCAAAGGCCCAGTTTAGTCCAAGTATGAGAAATTGATAAAGATTTGAAATTGCATACCACTGGAACTGCATGATACGAGTCTTGAGAGTTGAGTTAAAATCTGCATGAAGATACTGTATCTTTTCTAGGCTTTCTTCACTCGTACTATTTGCAAATTCTTCAACATCTGTGACTTTGGATGTGTGTTGTTGATATGCAGAAACTTTGGTAGAATGTCTTCTTTCTTCAACTGTAGTCAAGGGTCAAACAACACACATTGACATTAGTGGCCAAACCATTGTTTTGAAAATTAATTTTAACAAGAATATAACCAAAACACATAACACCTCCTAAAAACTATTAAAAGAAAGTTAGACTACTATAACAAGTAGTATATTTTTTATAATCATAGTTAAAACATTAACTAAAGATGAGGTTAAAAGAAATTAAAGTGTTTGCATGTCAGTCCAACAATCCAACCTGACCCGACCCAACCCATTTCAACCCTTACTAAAAAATTAACCATTTTTCTTAACCCAGACCTCTTTCGACTCGTTAGCAATCACCCATAATTTCTGTAGGAAAAAAAATATATGCTTACTAGAACTCATCTTGTCCCTTGTTCATTTGTTTAGTCTTCGTCTAGAAACTCATCAACCACTTTGACCCTTTTACTCTAACTTAGCCTCTGGTGTGATAATCTTGGTCTTCAATCTCCGTTAATTCCTTATCACACTTTAGAGTTCACAATACAGCCTAGATTGCCTGTCGCGGAGAAAGAAATGTGACTAAGCGTAATGTCTAGATTGAATGAATACAACAAAATACAGAAACATACAAGTCTAACACCAACATCATATACAAGGTTTTAACGTATAAGAGTGAACATTACAATTATTTAGATAAAATCCCAAGTTGCCTATTTATATTAGGGCAATCTTTTATTTTTTGTTGGCCAAACTAATAATCGTTAACTTCTGCACATTTATGAACTATATACATCTCATCTAGGTTTGATCCTTCACTTTAGTATACAGATCATGTAACCCAACCCAACCCGACCCAAACCGCCAATTTGTATATCAAATCCTACTCTCGTTACTAAAACCAGCTTGGACTTGAACCTGTTTGAAAAACAGGTATAATCAGGGTCGTCCCTAAGAATTCTAAAAAAACTTTGGGCCCTGGGCGAGTAGTGAAAATCGAGCCCTAAAATATGTAATTTAAAAGAACTATCTATATAGAAAAGCTTAAAACATATATATTAAAAATCATATTTTTAAAAATTTATGGCCACGGGAGATTTTGGTAAACACCCAAATGAAGACTATTATGAATTATGAAATAGTTTATGTTGGGCTAAAGAACATTCCTTAAATGTAAACCAGTTGGGCTTCCAACATTAAAACAGGCCCAAACTAGAAAGAAACGAGTAGCCAAAACTTTGAAAATAAATAATTAGAGGTTTGACGATGTTAATTGTTACCTGCCGGAAAAATTAAAGCCGTCGACGAAGTCATCGGCTGTGATGGCTTTATAAATCTGATATGATGTGTGAAAATGGTGGTACGATGTCGGTGATTTGGTTTTTACGACAGGAAATCTGTTTTCAGTGACTACAGAGAAAGAAGAAGAAGGTAAGGGTTATTTATTTAAAACAACGTCTAGCAATATTTATTAACTGATATTTAATTAACAATGTATGTACCTTTCTTTCAAGTAGTCTCTTATATTTCGATTTTGGGGATATGAGAGATGAGGGGCCAGTAGTGGGAGCCTCTTCCTTCACACCTTTCTTTCAATTTTGGGCATTCTTCTATTCTTAAACTCAAAAGTGAAGGTAACAGCATGTCTGGTAGATCATTCACCTTTGGGCAATACCAAATTTCAAGATGTTGAAGGGATGTGAGGTGTTGGAGTCCCATTGAAACTGATTCCAGTTTATCAAATCCAGTTATGTCCAGAGATGTAAGAGAAGAAGGGAAAAGGTGGGACAATTGACTAAAATTCCTCACATCAGGTTCACTGCATAATGTTAGGTGAACAAGGGAAGCTGGGAAATTCTGATTGCCCCGTTCTGAGATGGGTTTTTTCAACCCCCCAATCCGAAGGGAACACAAATTGGGAGGCCAAAGCCCACAAGGAAAGGAAGCATCAATCATTGGACAATTGCTGATCCACATATCTTTTAAGGAGGTGAGTTTTGATAGCTGATGGTCAGGAAATGACTCCAGATTTTCACAATCTTCTATGATCCAACTGATTAGATTTGGTAGCTGCAGGTCACCAAATGCCTTCATGTTTTTGCAACTTATGATACAAAGATGTGTGAGATTTGGCAGCTGGAGGTTAGGAAATGACTCTATGCTTTCACAACCTACTATATACAACCAGGTGAGATTTGATAGCTGATGAAGATCAGAAAATAACTCCATGTTTTCACAATATCTTATTGACAAAGAGGTGAGGTGAGTGGAGTTACTCAATTGATTTATTGATTTTAGATTTCCACAACCCCATATATCTATAGTAAGTGACTTGAGATTCTGCCCTCCTCCACCTGTTGTTGTTGCTCTTTGGGAAGGAGACATGTCTAACTGAACTACACTGATAGATATTTAAACTTTCAATGTTATTTGGACAACACAAACGCTCCATACTTTCACATGACTGTATCTCCAACTTCCTAAGAGATGATAGGAGGTTGCTCCCAATCTTATCCTCATCCTCCTCTTTCTCTCCTAAACTCACCAAATTTTTACATCCGGATACCTTTAATTCCTTTAAATTTACAAGAACTTTACTTGCCTCTGCATCTGATTCTCACAGGTATCTTATCTCATCACAATGTTGTATGCTTAGTTCTTCAACCGCCCCAAGATACTCTATAACACCTCTCCACACCTCATCCGTAAGCCCTAAAATAGATTCGATTTCTATCTCTGTGGTTGATGAAGCTGCTAGAACCAGACTTCTCGGCACACTTTCACAACATTTATATATTCTTAAAACTCTTAGTGAAGGTAATTCTTCAAGTGAGACATCAATCAAATTGGGACAATTTATTATTTGAAGTTCTCGAAGGCATGGAAACATTGCCTCGCTATTGGTTGACCATACCTCCCAACTCGACATATCTTCAAACCTTAGAATTTCAAGTGAAGGTAGCCGCCCAAGGGGCGGTAGAGATGTACATTTTCTACAAGCGCGTAGCGACACATGAACCAATCTATTAAAAGACGGATCCCCAACCCAGTTTGGAAACTCCATTCCCTCGTAACACTCAACCTCAAGCATTTTCAACTTATCACTGCGGGGCTTTAGCTCATTGAGAACTTCCTTCTCAAGTGTTTCACTTGCAGACCCATCATCCCATTTCAACTCTAACTTGTTAATCCCTTTGAAAGATATGTTCGCCTCTCGTGCATGCATTGAGCTCTGCACTTTGTTCAACCCCTCGATGGAAATTTCCCCGTGCAGATCCTTCAACCCCTTAAGCTCGGTTATTGCAAAGCCATTGTTTCCTCCGATGATGATCCTAGTGAGAGTCTGCAGACTTTTCAACTCACCAATTCCCAATGGCAACTTTTTCAAAAGTGGAGTATTTCTGATGTCAAAATGCCTCAGCCTTTTGAGTTTAAAGAAGCTTTTAGGCAAATTGTTCAGACTTTCACATCCAGAAACTATCAATGTCTGTAAATTATAAAGATTGCCAACACTCTCAATTATATGAGAGTAGTTGGTCTGTATACTATGAATGTATGTAAATATGCTATTATGAATGGAGATAATTTGGGAGTGGTTGATCGGAGACAAGATAGGAGTGGAGACAAGAAAGGAGTTTCTAAAACCAATTATTTTAATATTCCTTTTCATAAGTGGGTATCTATTATTATTAGGTCTTGCGTAGTGGGGCGGTATGCCCGGTCATGGCGCCGGCATGGCGCCGGGCACACCAAAACGAGGGGCGCCATGAAGGAGAAAGAAGAGAGGGGCGCGACCTCCATAGCGGCGTGATGTTTGTTGTTTGTTTTCCCTCCACTCACACAGACATATATATATATATACATATATATCTATAATTTAAGGGTTTATTAATTAATTGGGTAATGATGAGGTAGGGGCGTTATGACTACGGGCTTAAATGCATAAGGTCCCATAACGCCCACACGCTGACGTGGCGTGCCACGTGTCGCATAACGCCCACAAAGGGGCGTTATGACTACGGATGGCCTTATCAAATGACATGTATTGTTTTGTTTTAAGGTGCCGGCACTAATTATTATTCAATTAGAAAATTTGGTTACTTTCATTTGTCAGTATTGAAATCTTCTGTGTTGAAGACGTGCTTTTATTTTTGCAACTTTGAGTTCATCCAATTTCTAATTCTTATGCATATATGAATGTCTCGATATGTGTTCTAAACTCCTTCCTGATTTACACCCTAATTTGTCGTAAATTTGCCCAAACTAATGTAAACTGGTAAGTCTCCGACTGGTTGCTGCATACGGGTTTAGGTAAATATTATTGCGGTTTTAGTAAGCATGTAAATTTGCCCAAACTAATGTAAACTGGTAACTTATATAAGACTGCTTGCTGCATACGCGTTTAGGTAATTATTATTGCTAATGATAGGGATGTAGATATTGAGAAAATTCACAGCTGTTTATACTGATTTTATATGTTCTTGGTCAGCATATTTTAACACTTCTTTTGTTTAGGAGTAGGTATTATATAGCTGTCAGCTACATAACAACGACTTGGTCAGTACTTTTTATTATATTTTATGGATTATAAATTTATAATTAATTGGCAAACTTGACCCTTCAACTTTGTTTTAGTTGTCATTCAATGTTTTAATATTATTAACTGTGAATCAAAAGGCTAAATGCCTTTCTTTTTAACATGATTTAGTGTAAACGAACACACAATTGCATAGTTATACCACCCCCTTGATACATGTTCCCAGTTGAGCCACCTAAATAACTTTTTTTATGGTTAATTCAGTGAAATGAAAGAAGTTAGAGGAGCTTTGTAACTCCAAAATCTAAAATCATCGTCCCCTTTCTTTCTATATAAAATATAATCCGATGACCTCGTTATCAATTTGAACTTGAAAAGTCGTCATTACAGACATGGTTTTAAAAAAGGGCAGGTGCACCTCAGGGGTTTTTAACATTTTTGACTTTTTGTGTCAATTTCAAGCAATTTATGTCTTTTTTATGTGTGTTTTTGATGATGAATTTAGTAAGTATTATTATTTTTATAAGATATATAAAAATACCAAAATCCAGTTAGAGCACAAAACAAAAACCAGACCGAAACCAATCAAGTTCCTGCCTGCCACGACATGCACGATTAATACCACTAGTTTATATAAAACGACCACTGATGATGTTACATACTTCAAATAAAGGGGTTATTCCTGTAAGTTTAAAAATGAGAATAAAATCGGTAGCTTTGACAAAACCATAAGAACAAATCGTGCACTATACACTTAGAAAAATGGCATAATATGAACCAACTCTTACCTTTTCACAGTTTCAACCACATTTTGTAAGTTGGCTTGGAAGTATTGGAGTACAACTTGCAGATTCGTTTGTAGAAAATAAGTTTAACTGCTTCATTGAATGTTCGTTGTTTTGTTGTACTCTGCAACATTGCGTCTCCTAGGGGGCGGGGTTTCGTCTTTACTAGGCTAGGTTTCGCTATTCAAAAAGGGGTCGCGGCGCAGCTTGTTGCCCGCTTACCGGCTATTTTGGTGTAATTTATTACTAATCAATTGGGGTATTAATCTCTGCAAATTTTAACATAATATCAGAGTTACGTTATAAATACCTAAAAGCAAAGGGATTAAACAAACTGAAATCCAATTAAGGCACGTTTGCCAAAACTTTCAAAGTGAAAATCAAATCAAATCAAATTGTATAATCACCAAGTTGAAAGGTTGTGCTTTTAATCTAAAAAACAATCACCAAAAAGACTCAGTTCATAAAGCTGCAAAAAAGGATAATAAAATTGGCATCCAGTTAGGGAATGTGTTCTAAAGCATTCAAAGCTAAAACCGTATGAACTAATAAAACGTGTTAAAAATCAAATGAGTTGGATGTGAATACTCCAACGAAAGACTAGTAGATTATGTACCAAGTTCTTACATGACAAAAGGTGTTACAAGTTCCTTTTTTGGTCCCACTCTCAAGTAGTAGTCAAGGATTATTGATAGAAACCACTACACTCTCATTCCTCATTCAGTCCAATAAGGAATTCTAGAAAAAAAAAAATATGTAATTATTAGAAAAAGCGCAAAAATTCTAGATGAAGAAGTAAATAATATAAGGATCCCAACAAATCTACTTTTTCTGCAAGGTGACTTATTTGAAAAGGAGATCAGTATATACCGTGAAAGGAAGTTAAAAAAAGGCATTAAATGTATCACATATTTTTCCAAATAAACCATTTGTCATGCTGTAAAATTTGCTGCCTGGATGAAAACAAAACAAAATATTTAATTTATGCATATTGAAAGAGTCAAAAGTGTATTTAGTAAACAAGTACCAATAGTAGTCTCTTGTGTTGATGCAGGGGATATGAGAGATGATGGGCCTGCAGACCATAGTGGGAGCCTCTTCCATTACACCTTTCTTCAAGATTTCGACATGCACGGGTTTCCATCCATACTTGGACGGTCTATGATAAAAACACATTTTAACAAGATGAGATTCTATAGCCCAAGGTTGTTGTTAATCACAGACACAATTAATTGAATTGAAAGAATAAGAACAAAAATTAACAAATGAATTTTACACAAACTAAATTTCTGATTACTGAATGATGTTTGACAATCGTTCCCTACTTATACATATTGAACCGGCGTGAAACAATCGACGCAGCCATTGACATATACCGATTTACTAAAATAGAAATTGAAATTGCAACAGATGTTGCATAGAAATTCATTTTAATTGAAAAACTAAATTCAGTTAAACTTAAAAGAATACAGTTCTATTTTGAAAAAAAAGCAAATAAACACAAATCAAAATTCAGTTAAACTTCCGGCGAGGCAGCCACAATTCATAATTCATACGGTTTCAATTCAGTAATCGCTCCACCTGATCTCTCACATATGTCAACCCGTTTGGGTTCGTAACTGTTGGCCGTTGAGTGATCATTTACACTTTAGGGTGGTCAGCATTGCTAGTTTACCGGAACACAGAGATAGTGTGTAAAGGAAACGAGAGTAGAGGAGAATCTGTAAGCTTCTAATATGGTGGTTTGGTGAGATTTTTCTAAGAACCAATTTTGTGTGAGAGTGATGATCTCAGATTTAGAGAGAAGAAAAAGAAAAACTTTTGAGAAAAAACCCGAGTCCCCTTCCTAACCAGTTCCACCCGTTTCTTTTTTCTTCTGAACCCACTAACCCGTTTCTTTTTAATTCCAAACCCCGTTTGACCCGTAAATATCTTTCTGTATTTTAGGATGATCCAGCCGGACCCATTAATTACTAAAAAGAAACCCAAATCAACCCATGCTGATTTAAAAAAAGATCCATTTTTATGCATTTGGGTCGGAATTGCCCGCTCTAATTATACCCCTTAACTTATAAGTCTTAAGTTTAGTTTAATTTCAACAAAGGTAAGGAAATGTGAGTCAATACTCGAACAATCTTGTATCCACAGGTGGGTGAACCAAGTCATATATTTCATCTTTGCTCTTTTACCTCTCCTACTTTGACTATAAAGGTCAAAACAACAATTTTCCAAAATAAGAACTGATATGAATACATTAAAATTTTCTAAGAAAAACTTAATATGTATGCATGTTAAAACACACCTTATTTAAGGCAAGCTCATTGAAGCTCCTGCAGAATGTGCTTATAACGAGCATCTATATTCCATCGTCTTCATAGCAAAAACAACACTGTTGATGAAGATCGCTGTTTACGTTATTTTGTTTTTTTTACCATTTATTTCACAGCTTATAACTAAAGAAACATGAAAATGCTTTGTGATACCACCCCCAATTTGGATTTATTATGTTGAAAACAGAGACATAGATACATATAAATTGAACCAATATAAACGGGTTAGTAGATACATGAACACGTATATATATACATATGAATTAGAAATTCATGTAAATAAGAAGCAGGCATTCTACTTATAACTGAATTAGGTTAAGATAATTTACATGGACCGCTGGTGATGAAGTTAATGAAAACTGTAATTACGGGAATTACACCTTCGTCTCTCTCGGCGGTATGAATAATAATATTCTTCTTCTCCGACGCCGTTTCGATTCGTCGGAAGTAATTCCGGTGGTGGTAGTGTGTTCGTCTGAACCGGAGACGGCGGCATGGCGGCCGGAAGTGAACTCATCGGGAAGATAAAAGATTAACAGGCTATTGCTACTTAAGTTGGGCCTAGTATTTATTGCCCATCTTAATATTACTATAACACACTCCTTTAGAGTTTAGACTTTAGACTACCTTTACTATTATTTCTAGTAATAACATTAAAATTAAACAATGATGTTTTTAATAAAACTTTTATCTATCCTTTAATTTGTTTTTTTTCCAATAACTTGCCTTCTTCAACTCTTTTAAAAAGTCTATAAATGCAGTGAAGTTTTTTTCCGATATAAATTTTAGTGAAAACAGAGTTATACTGAAAATAATATATCTTTTTTTTTGTATCGTAAACTATTCTGAGTTTCGGTACCAACTAGACAAAGTCAATACCGTTCCCGATTTCAATTTTTATGGTTTCTTTTATTGGTATGGTAAACATTACCCAATATCGTCCCAAACTAAATTGATATTGACCGAACAATGGTTTGTGGTTTTGATATGTCATACAAGTCGGTTCATAAACTATACCGAGTACTGGTACTGTAACAAACTGTACAGAGGCCCCGATAGAACATTTGTATCGGTATTCATAATTATGGTTTCGATCGATGTAAAAATGTGGCAATACCCTTTTGGAAGACAAGTGTTGTGTAATGTAAAGTGATACTATTTTAAATAGTTTTTTTCTTTATTTTCTAATAATGTTTTTGGATGCATGGCACAAGAGAGCTTTCACTAGTTTGCTTGTAAATGCATTAACATTATAATAATATATTGCTTTTAAGTCTAATATTCTTATGTTATATTTGATGTTTGGTCATCTAATAGGTGCCAACCTACACTTTTAAACTATAATAAAAAGTTCATTTGATTAAAAAAAAAAAAATTATTATTTTTTTTTTTTACAAAATGTGTAACGGTTTATCATGATTTTGGTAATCAAATATACAAGTGGTTGACCATAGGTTTGTAAAATAAACGGCCATGTTCGTTGTATACATATATCTAAAATAACCGGTTACACAATATTTAAGTTAAACTGTTCAAATATACATTGCATAGTCTATATAAATAACTCAAATCATAAAGTAAAACAGGTAACACTTGATGAACAAACTACATAATCACATGTAATACGTAAGTTAAGTTAAGCGAAGTTACATTGAATGAATGAAAATTAGACTTGAAGTGAGATTGTTGGTCATGAAGTGAATGGAAACTGTACTTACAACTATTACACGTGTCTCTCGCTATGATTAATAATATTATCCGACGTCATTTTGATTTTGTAGGAAGTATTTCTAGTGGTGGTAGTGTGTTTTGATGGCAAAAGCAATTGGATCATATCAAGCTGGGTTGAGTCCAGCTTCTTAAACAAGTCACTTAAGCCAGGGCCGTCTCCGAAAATCACAAAAAAAAATTTGGCCCTGTTCGAGAAAAAAAAATTGGGCCCTATTCGCAAATCTTCATATAACATAAACTCATCAATCATTCAATCATATATATATATATATAGGGTAAGGTTCATGCGAGAACCACCTTTATTGCGAGAACCGCGAGAACCAATGTGAACACAACCTAAAATAGCTAAAAAAACCTAAAAAAAACCTAACCCCCCCCCCCACCCCAAAAACCTAAACCCCCCTCCCCCACCCCCCAAAAACCTAAACCCCCCCCCCCCCCAGCTAAAAGGCTACAAACTAAACCCCCAAAAAACCTAAAAAAATCTAATTTTTTTTTTGATTTTTTAATATTTTTTATGTTAAAATCGCTACTTTTAGAAGCCAAAAAAAAATTAAAAAAAATTACATTTTTTTTTTGATACGAAAAGTAGCGATTTTGTTAAAAAAAATATTAAAAAAATAATAATTTTGTGTGATTTTTAGCTATTTTTAGGCATTTTTGGTTGCGTTCACATTGGTTCTCGCAATAAGAGGTGGTTCCTAACGGATCTTTGTCCTATATATATATAGGGGATCGCTAGAATGAGAACCACCTCCAGTTATGAGAACCATGAGAACCACTTTATAGCCTTTAGATCATCTTGATGGATGGATGAGATTAAAAGTAACAAAAAGTAATATTAAATAAAATTTGTCTTATTATGTCTTTTATATTTTAATCAAAAAGGGTAGATTAGTAAAATAACTCTTTTTTTTCTTTTCACTTTATTATTTTTTAATTACCTTTTGTTTTATTATATTACTTTTTAGTTTTATTATATTACTTTTTTATTTTTTAAAAAGATTTTTTTTATGTCCCGTTTTTACGCGCCGTTTTTTGCCGCGCCGTTTTTTGCCCGTTTTACGCGCCGTTTTTTGCCGTTTTACGCCCCGTTTTTCGCCGTCCCGTTTTAGCCGTCCCGTTTTTTGCCGTGCCGTTTTTCGCCGCGCCGTCCCGTTTTAGCCGTCCCGTTTTTTGCCGTGCCGTTTTTCGCCGTCCCGTTTTAGCCGTGCCGTTTTTCGCCGTCCCGTTTTAGCCGTCCCGTTTTTTGTCGTGCCGTTTTTCGCCGTCCCGTTTTAGCCGTCCCGTTTTTTGCCGTGCCGTTTTTCGCCGTCCCGTTTTTTGCGCCCCATTTTTTACGTCCCGTTTTTTGCCCGTTTTACGTCCGGTTTTTGGCCCGTTTTGCGCGCCGTTTTTTGCCCGTTTTTTGCCGCGCCGTTTTTTGCCCGTTTTACGCGCCGTTTTTTGCCGTTTTACGCGCTGTTTTTTGCCGTCCCGTTTTAGCCGTCCCGTTTTTTACCGTTCCGTTTTTCGCCGTCCCGTTTTAGCCGTCCCGTTTTAACCGTGCCGTTTTTCGTCGTCCCCTTTTAGCCGGCCCGTTTTAGCCGTGCCGTTTTTTGCCGTCCCGTTTTAGCCGTCCCGTTTTTGACCGTGCCGTTTTTCGCCGTCCCATTTTTCGCCGTGCCGTTTTTCGCCGTCCCGTTTTTAGCCGTCCCGTTTTTTGCGCCCCATTTTTTACGTCTCATTTTTTGCCCGTTTTACGTTTTAGACTTTTTACGTAAAACTTTTTACGTTTTACGTTTTACGAAAACCTTTTTACGTTTTACGTTTTTTACGTAAAACTTTTTACGTTTTACGTTTTAATTTAAAACTTTTTTACGTTTTACGTTAATTTTTTTAATCTTTTTACATTTTACGCTAAAATTTTTACGTTTTACGTTAAAATTTTTACGTTTTACGTTAAACTTTTTTACGTTTTACGTTTTAAACTTTTTTACGTTTTACGTTAAACTTTTTACGTTTGACGTAAAAGTTTACGGTTGAACTTTTTTTCACAAAGACTTTTTTACACAAAAACTTGTTTACGCAAGACGAACGCACCCATAAATCGCAAAGTCGGTAGGTGTCTCGGATAGATTTTACGTTAAAATTTTTACGTTTTACGTTAAACTTTTTACGTTTTACGTTTTGCGTTAAAATTTTTACGTTTTACGTTTTATGCTAAAATATTTACGTTTTACGTTAAATTTTTTACGTTTTACGTTAAACTTTTTACGTTTTACGTTAAACTTTTTACGTTTCACGCATCGTTTTTTAACGCGTAGTTTTTGCACGCATCGTTTTTACGTTTTACGTTAAACTTTTTACATTTTACGTTAAACTTTTTACATTTTACGTTTTACGTAAAACTTTTTACGTTTTAAGTTAAATTTTTTACGTTTTACATTAAACTTTTTACGTTTTAGGTTAAACTTTTTACGTTTTACATTAAACTATTTACGTTTTACATTAAACTTTTTACGTTTTACATTAAACTTTTTACGTTTTGCGTTTTATGTTAAACTATTTACTATTTACGTTTACGTTTTTTACGGAAAACGGACAGAGTTTCCTCTGTTTTTGGAATAAGCCGACAACTCAAGTTGTCATTATCTTTTCAAAACTCAACATTTTTTAACAATATAAACACAATATATAAAATTTCTATCAAAATGTCAAACGTAACAAGCCACTAAAGTATCGGTTCGAGCTCGGTGCGCGTTAACTAAATAAAATCTAAACTAACGTAATAATAACTAGCTAACGAATTGCAAGACCCGAACCGAGACCGAGCCGAAGCTTGACCCGAACAAATCTGAATCTGACCCGGTTTGACTGAGCTGCCGACCTGAAGTTTCCGAACCGGGTTGAACCAAACCCACACCCACGGCTGACCCGAACAAAAATGCGAACCATACTTGAGTCTGGCCCGAAAACCTGCAGTGCACCCCTATATATGAATCGCAATTGACCATTCCAGCACAAAACATCTCTGCACCCCTATATATGAATCGTTGTCTTACAGGAAGCACAAACTAGCTTACCATCTGAATCTGAATGTTGCAAACCCATTCACAAAAAAAAAAAAGGAATGAAGCATGCATTTATGTATACTTTAATAGAAATTTCAAATCAATTTCAAATCAAGGAATTAAGCATGCATTTATGTATACTTTAAAAAGTTTACGGTTTAACAGTTTTTTTTACAAAAACATTTTTACGCAACACGAACGCACACATAAAACGCAAACTTTTTACGTTGTACGTTTTACGTTTTACGTAAAACTTTTTACGTTTTACGTAAAACTTTTTACCATTTTACGTTAAACAATTTACATTTTTACGTTAAAAAGTTTACGATTTAACTTTTTTTTTAACAAAAACTTTTTTACGCAAAAACGAACGCACCCAGAAATCGCATACTCGGGGAGGTGTCTCAGATATATCGTAATCATCATCGACTAGAGGGGAAAATACAAAAACATCAAAACAAAGTGTATCTCGAAAATAAAACGGGGTTTGGCTCAGATTAACGGATGATCAAAAGGCTGCAAAAAGAGGGGTTGCAGGTTTAAAAAACCTACCCTCCGCCGTCCATGCCCCGCCATCGTCATCAAAATCGACGGTTTTTTTTTTCATCCTCGCCACCCAATCGACCATATCAAAACCTACAGATTCAAAAGAACACAAATCTAAAACCACGAAACCCACCGCCACACCACCAAACCCACTGTCACACCACCACACCCACCGCACATCGGAGCCGTCGGCCTCATAACCCAACATCGAAGCCGTCGACATCAACCACTGCCACACCACCAAAAACCACCGCCTCCGACATTTAAAAAAACTCTAAGCACAGTTGAACTGAATGTCCAGACTGCAAATTTAACAAAAAATAAAACCCATAAAAATCAACATATTAAATTTAAAAAAAAAATCAACAACAACAACAGAAAAAAAAAACATAACATATAATATAATCAATTATATATAAACTTGCATGTTGATGAAATCATAGCAGAAACAATCAAAAACAAACTATCATCACAACCTAAATTACAAAACCAAACGGATTCATCTTTTAAGTGTCAAAATAACCCAAATAACACAAATCCATAATTCTTTTAAAACATTTAGCAGTTGATACCCACATGCAGGTGCCAAAACTGAACAGATTTCAGATTAAAGATTACCTTAAAGTCTTCAAAATTGGGGTCAGAATATATGAAGAAGTAAAACCCAAGACAAACACCAAGAAATCAGAGGTGTCGGTGGTAGGTGGTAGTCGGTGGGTTTATGTGACCGGTGGTGGGTACGGCGGCGAGGTGATCGGAAATCAAAGGTGTCGGCGGTAATGGAGAAGGAGGTGGGAGAGGGGATAATCGGTGGTGGTCAGTCGGGGTGGGCACCGCTTTGCAAATAAATCGACCACCACAACCTGAGAAACCCACTTTATGCACCACAAAACCCCACCATTTTTACCATGACCGTCGGGAGACCAGGACCGCCGCCGCTCACGGCGGCGCTGCCGTCGGCCCGTCGCCCATGGTGCCAATCTTTCTCTCTCTCTCTCTTCGTGTTCAACCCAGTCGCAATCGCCCATGGTGTCGTCACCGGTGACCAGGGACCTATAGGGGTGTAACACCTGTGCCTTCACGGCCATCAAACAAATACCGAACCAATGAAATATTATATTTCATACTTGGGATTTGTAAAAATATGTGTATCAATTGCACATATCAATTTTTGTTCAATTCCAAACTCTAAATCGCTTTCTGGAAGGTTATACGCGCACCGATGCGTAAATATAACCAGTTTAATGCAACGAACACTCTGGAATAGTGAAATAGGCTTAACATACCTTAAATAACCTTTACATAACTTAGAAATAAGTTTTGAAGGCTTTGGTATGGCAAAATCAAAGTTTAATCGCTTACAGGGACTAAAGTTGACAAACTGCGAAAGTATGCCAATTTGAACTGTAACAGACATTCCGGAACATGACCATAAGTTAAACATACCATAAATATCCTTTACATAGCTTAGAAATAGGCTTTGAGGGGTTCGGTGTGCTAAAATAAACTTTTGGGTCATTCAGGGACTAAAAGTGTCAAAAAGTGCACAAGTTTGCATTTTCGCGCATAACTTACGTTCTGAATACATCCTGACATCCAAAAATTTATGTAAGCACTAAAATATTATATTTTAGTGTTCGCCATAAGAAAAATCCATTCGTCATGTCATTTGGATAGTTTTTCGCGCTTGTGCGCATTCCGTCGTAATTAAGCGAACATCGCGTTCGTACGGTTAAACGAACCGACATCCGACATATTTTTGAACATATTTTAAGTTCCCTATACTTTAACTTCATTTTAGAGCTTTGAAATGGGGTTAACGGGCCTTAAACGTGTCGAAAATGGGCTGAATGCATGACAGGGACCAAAAGTGTAAATCTGCCAAACTTAAGCCTAGCGGTGCGCTACACTTTTAGCGTAGCGGTGCGCTAGGGGTCTGCAGACCAGATGCAGAGTACTTAACAGCCTGTTTTCAGCAGATTAACCCACAACCACAAGTTCCTAATTGTCTAGTCATTTGATAAGAACCAATTTCTAGCCACCATAAGGTTCCGACAAGTGTACGGGTTGGATTCATGGCACGTTTTCCATGAAACGATCTTAACGGTGGACCGAATACTATAAATACCCCACCCCCATTGCTTCTAAACCCACAAGAATTCTGATTTGAGAGCTCTAAGTTGAAACCATTGTTTCATACCTGAGTTCTTAGATCGGGATTAGCATTCGGGGACCCTGGGTAAGTATTCTTTCGTTCTTTTCCTTATTTTATTGCTTTTCGAGTCCGAAAGTCAAACTTTGTTTGACTTTCAGCGTTGACCAGTAATGGTCAATGCGAAGTTCGTTTGAACTTCGCAACGTGAGTGTAATCACGTTGGTCATAGTCCCTTGGGACTATGCCCACTGATTACCACGTTGTCTAGGGTCGTAGGGTAGGCGATCTAATAAATCGCCTATACCTTCGAACCCGACCCAGTTTGGTCGATCATTAGGATCCGACCAAATACATTAGGTGACCATAGTAGGTAGGGAATAACCTTCCGAGGTTATACCCTATGGTCACATCGTTTAAGTAGTTGTATGATAGGTAGTTTATATGCCTTAGGTAAATTACCAGAATACCCTTTTCATGTATAATTGGTAATTAAGCATATGTAACCTAAACCTTTGTCACATAACTGATTATGTAACATGTTTAGGCATATAACACTTGTCATAGGACTAGTTAGGCGGTCCGAACGCGTTTCACGCGCACGACGCGTTAAAGTAGCATAAGCTACCTAAACGGGTCGTAATGGGTCGTAAGCAATTATGTTAAGTTTCATTTAGTATGTAGGCTTTGTTAAACCAAATGACACGAGTCTCTACACTCGTTTGGTTTACAAACCCTCATTCTATCCGATCCTCCGATATAGGTCCGGTTTATTAATGTAGTTACCTATATTAGGTGCCGTTTGATATTCCGAGATCTCTAGCATTACTTGGTGATTATCTTAAGACTTCTAAGCACTCTCAGGCGAGTACATTATTCCCCTATTTTACTGCTTTCAATTGTTTTGGGGTGAAGCATGTGTACCTATCTGTTATTTTCATGATTCCAAAAGTATAATTGATTATACATGTTATTACTTATCATTTGACAAATTACATAACTATCTATGATTTAAACATTGATTTTCTCAAAGAACATAAAATAAATTGTTGAATTGTACTTATTTTATGTTCACCAGACCGATTGTTAGTATGATATAGCGCTATAGGATTTGACACCCCATTCCTGTTGGCATGGAATGTCTGAAACCAATTTGTTGCTCCATCCAAATAGAAATTGCCTTTGTGGTATTTCTATAGTCTCAAAGGTGTATCTTGATGCACTAGGTCTGAATGAATTCTTAAATCACACTATTAAAGTATAGTTGAATATACTCTCATGTGTGGTATTGTACAAACCAACATATATTTTATTTATCACATCCAAAGCGTATTTTGATATGTTATCTACTGAACAAAAACATAGTTTAATATGTTATTTATCACATCCAAAGCGTATTTTGATATATTATCTACTGAACAAAAACATAGTTTAATATGTTATTTATCACATCCAAAGCGTATTTTGATATGTTATCTACTGAACAAAAACATAGTTTAATATGTTATTTATCACATCCAAAGCGTATTTTGATATGGTATCTATAAATCCGAAGTATACTTGTACTATACTATCTAAATCTATTCTTTTAAACAACAAAGGTATATTTAATGTACTATCTATCTATCGATTTGGTTTAGTTTGATTAAGTGATTAAGTAACGATGCGTGTGTAATATGATACAAGCATGGTGGATACGCCGCTGGTACTTCCTATATATAAGTGCTTGTATGGTATTACATACTGTAACGTTATTTGAATCATTTCAGTTTGAGATATATAACATTTATACAAATAACATACTTTTCACAAGACATTGTTTTACAAACAACATATCTTATACAAACTCATTTTTACATGGTTATTCATTTAATCATGCATTATTCTCTTATTTATACATATCATCTGAACTTATCATTGTTTTTCAAATAATTTACTAAAACAAATGTTTTGGGTTAAGAGTCATGGCTACGAGGTTTTACAAATTATAAACAGCTTGATTTGAGTTGGTTAATTAAGTTGCAATATTATACTCTTTTCAAAACAAGGTTTTTAAATAAAGTATTGCAACGTCTAAACTAGCCATGATTTCGACACTCTCACAAAACCAATGTATTCGCCAGCATTTCTTTGCTGACCTCGTTTTTACACATGTTTCAGGTACTGCTTTGCAATGATTGTTGATACATGCTACATTTAGGATGGACTCGTGCCTTAGCGACTTAAAACGAGACAATAACTAGTTAACTTATGTTATGTACCCTTTGTTTCTTGTTTAAACAATGTAAACTCTCATAATTGATAAATAAAACGAAACTTTAATTGCCATGGATTTGAAACGATTAATTCTGTTACAACACTCCCCGACATTTCCGCCACGTTTTGTATGTTCTACGTGGTCGGGGTGTGACAAGGGGTGTGGGTGACCGGCCGAAGGTCCGCCGTCAAAACCCACCGTCACCGTTAAATCCTCGCCGTCATAGATCATTTGGTTTCAAAATCTTGGATTTTTAAGAGAGAGAGGTTTGAGAATAATGGTGATGGTGGTGATCTGGATATTTAGAAAGAGAGGAGAACAAGTGAAAAGGATGGTGCTTATCTCAATGCTAGTCAGAACATTTAGAGAGGAGAGAGAATAGATTTGATGGTTTTTATTAAATGACTAAATTACCCTTTTGGGTGTCATTATCTTATTGGTGGAGAATGGTTCTCATAACTGGAGGTGGTTCTCATAAACTATACCGAGTACTGGTACTGTAACAAACTGTACAGAGGCCCCGATAGAACATTTGTATCGGTATTCATAATTATGGTTTCGATCGATGTAAAAATGTGGCAATACCCTTTTGGAAGACAAGTGTTGTGTAATGTAAAGTGATACTATTTTAAATAGTTTTTTTCTTTATTTTCTAATAATGTTTTTGGATGCATGGCACAAGAGAGCTTTCACTAGTTTGCTTGTAAATGCATTAACATTATAATAATATATTGCTTTTAAGTCTAATATTCTTATGTTATATTTGATGTTTGGTCATCTAATAGGTGCCAACCTACACTTTTAAACTATAATAAAAAGTTCATTTGATTAAAAAAAAAAAAATTATTATTTTTTTTTTTTACAAAATGTGTAACGGTTTATCATGATTTTGGTAATCAAATATACAAGTGGTTGACCATAGGTTTGTAAAATAAACGGCCATGTTCGTTGTATACATATATCTAAAATAACCGGTTACACAATATTTAAGTTAAACTGTTCAAATATACATTGCATAGTCTATATAAATAACTCAAATCATAAAGTAAAACAGGTAACACTTGATGAACAAACTACATAATCACATGTTGTAACGCCCCAAAATCTGAATGTTAATATTTGTCGGATGTTCCTTTATGACACGTCATGAAATAAATAACTAGGCTATTTAACCTAGTTAAGGGTATGGTCAAAAGTATTAAGTGATGAAAGGTAGTGTCAGCTATGTTTTAAAGGAAAACCCGAGGGGCTAAAGTGGAACAAATGAAAGTTTTTTACTAATTAAAAGATCAACACACACACACACAAACACACATACGTGTGTGTTCGTGAAGCTTCAGGAGCTCTCAAGAGCTCCAAACCCTAAACATGAAAGATCATCCAAATTGAAAGGCTAAATGATGCTTAAATCCATAACCGAGCATGGATTAATGATCACCAACACGAGGAGATCATAAGGTATGTTTTAAATCTAAGATTGGTGATCATGGGTGAAATGGGTTATGCTCTAATCCGTGAGATAATATGAAATTGATTATGTATAAGGGTTAGAAACATCATATAGAACATGGGTTATGTAAGGTTTGTGTTAATTTGAAGTTTAGATGTGAAACCCGCTTGTTATGGTGAGGATGATGACTTGAATCACCATTTATGTTTAATTCTTGTTGAAAGAATGATGTATTATGTGGGTATGATGAATTATTGTTAGATGAAAGTATAGGAATATGATGATGTTATGTTTAATGATCATTTGGTATGATACATGATGATTAGTAGTTGGTTTTGATGGGTTATGTATGAGTTTAGAAGAATTGTGCATGAAATAGTTGTACGTTATGCTTAAAAGGTAGTACTCACACCAAGAGTATGATAAGACGTATATAGTGTCGTCCGTATAGTCTATTATGATGTTACGAGTATATGATGATAAGTAGGAAAGTTAAATTAATGAACTGTTGACTTTCAGAAAGTCAACTATGCATATGAAGTACGATGTGACTAGTTGTCGTAAAGGTAGGATTATAGGAAGTGGTATGGTACCTGTTATGTCGATATGTGTTAAATGGAATGACATGATGAATTACATGCGTTAACGGGATATGAATTTGGTTGTATGTTTTATGTTAGCTAGAACCGACTAATGAAAGTCAAATGTGAAACATGTGATTGATATGGTCGTGAGCATGTACAATGATGTAAGCTAACGAGAATGCGATGTGGGTGATATGAAAGTATAGGAATCATATCAAGGCGGACTCAAGCATGAATGACTAACGGGTCAAGAGAAGGCAAGGAAGCGAATAGGAACGCGGATGCATAAGGTAAGTGATTTCCGTAATCACTTCGTAGTACAAGTAGTAATGAAGTGTTGTAATGAATTAAACCTGATGTTCGAGGTCAAATATGTGTTTAAGGTCTTTCGTCGTAAATGATGGGTTAATGTTGACCAAAATGCCCTTGATGGGTATTTTGGGGTAAACGATCTTAAAAGTAGCTTAGAAACAAGTTTTCGATTAGTGTAACGTTTTGGACAAGTATGGTAGTAGGGATGATGGTTTGGTTAGTCATAGACCAAATTAATGCGTGAATACCCTTAACGGGTCGAAATGAGCATATGAATGATAATGTATTAAAAGGATCACTACAACAAAAAATGGCTTTTTAGGACCTTTTCTGTGGGACGCTTGTAAAAGAGGGTCCTAAAAAACTATTTAATATGACTAATGAACTTTTGGGGTCCTTTTATAATATACTCTACTAAACCGGTGTCCTAAAAAACTATTTAATAGGATGGATGATTTTTTGGGGTCCTATTATCATATAATTTAATAGGACACTTAAAATGTAGATCCTAATAAAGTACTTTATAAGACATTTAATTGTTAGTGTCCCATTATGTGGTACTGTATTAGGATACTTGATCATCTGGGGTCCTATTATAACATAACTTAATAGGACACGTTGTAGTTAAGTCATAAATGTTCAGTGTTATAGGACCCTTTCTAGTCGAAGTCATATTAGAACTTAACTTAATAGGACACTTGACACTTGGGTCTTATAACTTTAAACTTTATAGGGCGTTTAATCATTGTGGTGTTATTATAATACACCATAATAGGACACTTGATATTTGAGTCATAAAACATTAGTTTATAGGACGCTTATTCGCTAGAGTTTTATTATAATATATCTTAAAAAGACACTTGACACTTGGGTCTTATAAATTTAACCTTTATAGGACGCTTAATCATTGTGGCGTTATTATTATACACTGTAATAGGACACCTGATATTTGAGTCATAAAACATCAGTTTTATAGGACGCTTATTCGCTAGAGTTCTATGATAACATAACTTAATAGGACACTTGACACTATGGTCTGATAAGTTTAACCTTTATAGGACGCTTAATCATTATGGTGTTATTATAATACACCGTAACAGGACACTTGATATTTGAGTCGTAAAACATAAGTATTATAGGACGTTTAGTCGCTAGAGTTTTATAATAACACTAGGTTATTGACCCGCTTAATCATGGCCGGTGAGTGGTGGAGGTAGTGGTGAGAGGTGGTGGTGAGTAGTGGTGGTGGCCGGTGAGTGGTCGTGGTGGTGGTCGGTGAGTGGTGGTGGTGAGTGGTGGTGGTGAGTGGTGGTGGTGGTGAGTAGTGGTGGTGGCCGGTGAGTGGTGGTGGTGGTGGTGAGTAGTGGTGGTGGCCGGTGAGTGGTGGTGGTGGTGGTGTTGGTGAGAGGTGGTGGTGCTGGTGAGAGGTGGTGGTGGCCGGTGATTGGTGCTGGTGGTGATGGTGGCCGGTGGTGGTGGCCGGTGAGTGGTGGTGGTGTGTGGTGGTGGTGGTGGTGGTGATGGCCGGTGAGTGGTGGTGGTGATGGCTGGTGAGTGGTGGTGGTGGTGGTGTTGGTGTTGGTGAGAGGTAGTGGTGCTGGTGGTGCTGGTGAGAGGTGGTGGTGGCCGTTGAGTGGTGGTGGTGGCCGATGAGTGGTGGTGGTGGTGAGTGGTGCTGGTGGTGAGTGGTGGTGAGTGGTGGTGGTGAGTAATGGTTGTGGTCGGTGAGTGGTGGTGGCCGGTGGTGGTGAGTAGTGGTGGCGGCCGGTGGTGGTGGTGGTGGTGGTGGTGGTGAGAGGTGATGGTGAGTGGTGGTGGTGTTGGCCGGCAGTGGTGGGGGCCGGTGAGTGGTGGTGGTGGTGGTAGTGGCCGATGAGTGGTGGTGGTGAGTGGTGGTGGTGAGTAGTGGTGGTGGCCGGCGGTGGTGGTGGTGCTGAGAGGTGATTGTGAGTGGTGGTGGTGGTGGCTGGTTACTACCCTATTTGTTAAAAAACACTTGGCTCAGAATCGACTCGGTACAAAACTAGCCGAATCGGCTCGCCTCAACTCAGCTTGGTTACTACCCTATTTGTTATATTAAATTTTTATTTTTTAAATTTTACGGTAAATTAGTAACATCTAAATACACACACACATATATATATATATAGGACAAAGATCCGTTAGGAACCACCCCTTATTGCGAGAACCGCGAGAACCAATATGAACACAACCAAAAATGCCTAAAAATAGCTAAAAAACACACAAAATTTTGTTTTTAATATTTTTTTAAGTTTTTTGGGGGTTTAGTTTTTAGCATTTTAGCTTGGGGGGGGGGGGGGTTAGGTCTTTTTTAGGTTTTTTGGGGGTTTTAGTTTTTAGCATTTAGCTTGTGGGGGGGGGGGGGGGTTAGGTTTTGGGAGGGGGGTGGGGGGGTTTAGGTTTTTTTAGCTATTTTAGGTTATGTTCACATTGGTTCTCGCAATAAAGGTGGTTCTCGCATGAACCTTACCCTCCCATGAAAACCACTTTCTTTTTTAATTTGTTAAAAACTTATTGATTTTAACCTCCCATGAAACCAATTTCACCCAAATTTTTCCATTTCCTCCCCTTTTCCAAATTGACTCACCAAAACATTTTCATTTCCCCGCTTCACTAAAATCATTCAAACTAAAAGAAATTTCATTCTCCCGCTTCCCAACCCTAGTCGTCTTCTTCTCCTTATAAACTCAAATTCAAACTAAAATCATTCCCCCGCTTCCTAACCCTAGTCTTCTTCTTCACCTTATAACTCAAATTCAAACTAAAAAAATCATTTTCCCAAAAATTTCCCATGAAACACAGAGAGCTTGAGAGAGAGAGATGGCAACAACAATGGTGAGGGCAAATCTGGATTGTCAATAATCGGTTCTTATCGAAAAGGGACTCCTCAAAATCAATGGCCCCATATTACTTCATGGTAATTGGCAAGCCAGACTAGCTATGGGTTGTATCACATGACTACTCTAATCGTGGCTATTGATATCAAGTTAATGAAATTTGTAAGTATTGCAATAATCAATCACGCACACAACCTGTTTGATAAAATGCTTGTACGCGTTTTTGCTTTCCCGTTAATTTACATTACAATCTGCTCGACCCATTTCATTTATAACATATAGTTTTTACCCTTAGTATGGGGTTTAGGTGCCTTAGCCTACTTGTTTTGGTACTTTGTTGATATGCTATCTTAACTGATTTTTTTTTCATGCTTAAATGCTTCTACAAGATTCTGATAGTAAACAATATCATTAAGTGTTATACATGTTTAGTTATCTTAAAATTGAGTGCTATATATCTGACATTTTGACTCTTTTTTGGTACTTTGCTAATATGCTATCTTAACTGATTTTTTTTCATGTTTAAATGCTTCTACAAGATTGTCATAGTAAACAATATCAGTAAGTGTTATTACTGTTATATATGTTTATTTATCCTAAAACTGAGTGCTATATATCAGACATTTTGACTCTATGTAGAATCTCCTTTGTGAACAACTTGTGTTCTTCGCGTTAAATCTAGCACTTGTAGGTTGCAGTGTGGCTAACACGATCACGTTTGCAAGTCCCACACTAGGTTGCAGCCAGGCTTAATCCCCATGCCAAAGGGGCAACGCCAACCCGGGGTGGAGCAGCCGGTGTTAAAGGGCTGAAACGCCAAGAAACCAACGCCCACACCCACTATTCTAATAAAAAAACATACTTAATTGATTTTTTTTGTTGTTCTCTCTACTAAAAGCATGTCTTTAAGGATGCAAATCAGTAACCTTGGAGACATACTTTTGAACATAGTACTAGCTATATGCAAAGAAAAACGCACTCGGAGATTCTGATGTTTGCTTTGAGAATTGCATGCTTATTTCTCACTATATATGGCGGTATATATATATTTCTATTTAATTCTTGATTTACTCTTTTATGCTTTAAGAAGGTAATATGTCTCTTCTTAAATTGCTAATACTCACTGGAGTTGGATTATTCCATGCATTGGATTACATTAATCTTTTAATAGAGAGCACAAGGAAGCAAATCAATAGAGTAAGTTTTTATATTTATTATCTTATAGATGAACAAATGATAGACTAGTTGTCTTTTACCAGTAACAGGTCAAAACATGGTGTTTATACAATATTAGTTTGGTTCGTCCCAAAACACATCTGATTTAAGTGGACTCATTTGAAACATGTCTTTTAAGAAAATGAGAAGTATCAAAATAGCTAGACCTATTGTATATTATTCAAGATATTTGCTATTAGTTTCGTGAATAAAGATTAGATATGTCTGATCATGGCTGTTAAAAAAGTTTGTCCTTAGTGAACAACTTGTGATCTTTGTGTTAAATCCAGCACTTTTAGGTTGCAGCCTTGCTAACACGATTATGTTTGAATCCAAACCCTCAATTGACGCCGCACCACCTCGCCGGACCACCTCCTCAGCGTCGCCGCACCGTCTCGCCGGTCCACCTCCTTAGCGCCGCCGCACCACTAGGTAATCTTGTTCCTTTGATTGTCTCTAATTAGTATTATATATTTACAAATTTCTTGAGTTAAAAGATTAGTATAGTAGGTTATTGTGTTGTTATTGTGTGAATGTCAAGTAAGAAAGAGTTGAGTTAGAGGTTAATTGCTGCATTTTTTTGGGGTTAATTGCTGCATTTTTTTGGTATGTTATTAAGGTGGCCCTCCATACTCTGGCCCCAACAGAAACTATTCTCATTTCTAACATTTTCTACTAAAACTTTCAATAATCTTACATTTTCTTTGGCAATTTGGTTGATTAACTTGGGTAACTATCTGTTCTGCAGTGGCTTTATAATCATCATCATCAGCTAGCTGATTATGCGTTCCACCTAGTCCTCATAGATTCCTGATGGCTCCAAAAGTTAGTAGGATTAGACCGGTTCATTTGACCATGAACGAGGTTGAAAGAGCCACGCAAAATTTTTCACCATCATTAAAACTTGGCGAAGGTTGTTCTGGAACTGTATACAAAGCTCAACTACCCGACGGTCAATCTTGGTTTTAAAAAGCGCGCCTAGGCGCAAGGCGGCATAAGGCGCAGGTCCTGGGGCTTCTCGCCCTCTCGCCTTGTGTTTTTACAGGAAGCGCCAGAAAAGCGCAAATTTTGATGTTTTTTGTGGGATTTTTGGCCAAAAAAGCGCGCCTTATGTACCTTAAGCGTTTGGCTGCATAAAAATGTTGTACCTTGGCTGTTTTGACTGCACATGTAATAAAAATGCTTGCTTAAAACCAACAGCAGCAAAAAAAAGCTTAACTAAACGGCCGCACGCGGGCTTGGGTTTTCGGAGCTGCATTCGTGTCCGCAGGACGTGCGGGCACGAGTTCAAGCAAATCCCAGCTGAGAAAATCATTTTTTGCACCCCCCCTGCGCGCGGGTAGGACTTGTGGTAAAACATGTCATAAAGCTACAATGGAGTAGTAAATGCTTTACCTTATAAACAACCACTCACTTTGTCCCCACACCGATGTGGGACAAAGTATTTATAAAAAAAAATTATATGGGCTCTAGATATGAATATAAATATATATATATATGCATGATATTATAAATTAACTGCATAGATGGGATATATAAAAAAAATTATATAAACATCTTGCGCTTCGGGTACGAAAAGCCCACCGCTTTTGCGCTTTGCGCTTCGCGCCTCAATTTTAGACCTCGTCGCTTTTGTGCGCCTCTCGCTTTTTAAAACCAAGCGGTCAATTTGTTGCCATAAAACGAGCAAAAAAAGGTAATGTGAATTATACTCATACTGTCGAATTAATGCCTTTAGCGACGGATCTATAGCTGTGACAAGTCGCCGCTAATGCCTTTAGCGACGACAAATGGGCCTTTTAGCGACGACAAAAGTCACCGTTAATGCTTCGTTTTCTTGTAGTGTAGCAGGTAACTTAAAGACATGCTTTTGATAATAGTACCAGCTATAAGCTTGGACGGGATATGCATTGGATTCTGTTAATCTTTTAGTAGAGACACCAAGGAAGCAAATCAGTAAAGTATGTTTCTCTTATTACAAAATTTCTATTACAAGTCTTTACCCAAAAATTTCTATTACAAGTTACCATTTTTCCTTTAGTAATCATGTACAAAGTAGTGTTTTGATAAAACTCCAGAATTACCATTTAACTTATGGTCTTAATGTCAGATGTATTCTTAACAATCCTAGAATTTCTACCATTGCTTCTTGACAAGAAGGCTATAATTATATGATTTTAAACTATAAAATAATTAAAATATGATAAATTATATACATGTTATTATTACCATATGATATTTGACACCTCCCAAATACATAACCGTCGATAATTATAAATTTGAATCATACATTTTAATTTTGACATAAATAAAAATAAGCTATATTTAAACCTTTCATTTCAGTACAGAATTTAGAAAAAACGAGTTGTGTTTATACTGATGCATGATAATAAAAAGAGAATCCTGAATCCTGATGGTGGATTTTGTGGGCTAGCTGTTAAAAGCTTCAACTAATTCTGAGTTGATGACATCAACAATTTAGCAAATGGGTCAAGGCCTAATGTAAAAAGTATGAACATTGCCATTCCCCTTATGTTTCTTTATGGTAGAATGTAGTTAGCAATTTTAGAAGTTTATTTATTGATTTGTGATCTACTATATATATATAATGAATGACGACTTTTCTGTGGTGGTGGAAATGAATCGCAGCCAATGACAACCGTGGATCCGTTGCTTCAGGAGCTTATGGAAGGAATAACAGTTCTAGGGTACATCTATCTTTAATGCCTTCTTTTCTTTATTTTGGTTCTTGTTAAACTAATCGCATATGATGGTTTTCATTTATTTTAATCATTTTGTTTGTGTGCAGGCTAGTAGATGTCATCTGGACCACCACCTAATGATGTCACAAACCTAGTCTACATCCATCTGCATATCTAATACCCCAGGTTCCTCTTCCAACTTATTGTGGTGGTCCGCAGCCTGTTATACCAACCATGGAGTACATGGACCTGTTGGTGGCGTTTCTCAGCCTGGTAGTCGTGGTTTCACTTCTGGTAGGGGAATGCAATTGACAACAACAATTATTTAACGAGCATGAAGATTGTGAAAGAGGTTTATAAGCACAATGAAGTTTTGAGTTTTTATTCACATGTTTATTAGTTATTTGTTTTGTACATTTGATATTTAGACTTAGGTTGATACTTATTAGACATTTGTTTGAAACATTTGCAATGTGTGGAAGACAATCAAACTTTTTATTGAAGTTATTATATTATGATTTCTACATCTTAAAGTTTTATTCTAGTTTTTATGTAAATAAATAATAATTATTATTAATTAAAACTAATGTAGGAACGACCAATTTTTGTGACAAAAATTATGTGCCACTAAAGGCCTAAGAGTTTGTAGTGGCAAACAAAAAAGTGCCACTTTTTTGTGTGCCGCTCATTCCTACAAGTGTCTTTAGTGGCGCTTTTTATGTATTTGGTGACACATTTTGAATGTCGCTAAATGGCATTTTTTTGTAGTGTTTTAAGGACGCTTTTATGAGTATCAAAAGATTAAAAGTAGGTAATCACATATTAGAACATTGTAAAAGTGTCCTAATATGTTCCTTTAGGACGCTATTTAAGTTGTCTATAGACATATTATGCGACCATAAAATTGGTTTCATAATCTTATTTGGTATATTAGGACCCCTTTCTTGGTACTAAATTAGCTATAATGTTACATTATAAGGGTCCTATCAATTAATTTTAAGGACGCTTGTAAGTGTATCAAAAGATTAAAAGTATGTAAGCACATGTTAGAACATCGTAAAAGTGTCCTAATATGTTTTTATTAGGACCCTATTTTGGTTGTTCAAAGACATATTACGCGACCATAAAATTGGTTTCATAATCTTATTTGAGATGTTAGGAAACTTTTTTAGTTCCGGGACTTATTACGACCCCTTTACATGAAACGCTTTTACCTTTGGTCCTATTAAATGAAAGGTCCTATAAAATAGCATTTTAGGACGCTTTTGCGCGTAATTTATGATAGATGTCATGGATATCATTATGTGTATAAGAGGATATGGTAAAACGAACAAGTTACGTTGACGAATGCATGAACGGGTCAAGGTTGGGAAAAAGGGTAATAAGCCGAAGAGGTAAAAGTCTGAGATTTTGTTAATCCGGATGTCGGTTCTTAACTCCAAAAGATGGAGAATTAAATTACGGACGCGTAGGAAAAAGAATCGGGTAAAACGGACCAATAACGAAGAAGTTATGACCGTTTCCGTGAAACGCGGACGTGCTGAAATCTGCAGCACTGCAGCAACAAACATTCTGTTTGTTTGATGGCGTCGCGCTACGCGACGGGGTGGCTGTTTGTCGAAAGTTGCTTGTTAGCTCCGTTTTGTATCGGGAACTCGTTTAAACGCGTTTTAAGTCGCGTATAACTAGTTTAACTCATGTTTTATGACCATTAGGGTAAGCGTATGTGTGAATGTGTAAATGTGGGATGACATGACCGTGCGTGACGATATAGGTATGTTGGTTCCCCTTGGGATCCCATAGCCCAGGTAAGAATCCCACCTTAGGTTCCATTTAGGAACCTTAAAGCGGGATCCCATAGCCCAGGTAAGAATCCCACCTTAGGTTCCATTTAGGAACCTTAAAGCGGGATCCCATAGCCCAGGTAAGAATCCCACCTTAGGTTCCATTTATGAACCTTAAAGTGGGATCCCGTACTCCAGGTAAGAATTATTAATTTAATTCTCATTGGCAATCGCCCCTATGTGGGTAAGCAAGCATGTATGTATGTATGAGTATATACGGGGATGTAATGATGTAGGAAGGGTATGTACGTATGTAGATGTGTATGTATGTATGTATGTATAAAGATATGTATGATTATATGCAGGTATGAAATGATGTAGGGAGGGTTTGTATGTATGCAGATGTGTATGCATGTATGTAATGATGTAGGAAGGGTTTGTATGTATGCAGATGTGTATGCATGTATGTAATGATGTAGGAAGGGTATGTATGTATGCAGATGTGTATGTATGCATGTATAAAGACCAGCATGAGTGTATGCATGTATGTAAAGTTGTAGGAAAGATATGTACGTATGTAGATGTGTATGTATGTATGTAAGTACGTATGTATGCATGATTTAGACACGTTGAGGGTTAACATTATTAATGGTGTACCCCGAGAATGAAAAGTAATGCAGGTACATTATTGAAGCCTCACCAGGAAATGGATATGCCGATGAAATGCTTAAAGCTTAAAAGATGACGAAGTGTGAAGTGTACGCGAATGAACCTTGTTTCTTTAATGTGTGCTAATGTTATGAATGTATGTGGTGAATGCAGGTTGTACGGATAATGAGCGATTATCAGAAGGATTAGGGATTGAAGACCGAGCCACTAGAGAGATTGTACGGGGACGTTGAATGTAAAATGTAGTAAACGTAAGCTATGTTTTTAATTAGTAAATAAGAGGATGACGGATTTATGAATAAAAATTATGTTTAAGTTAAATTTTAAAGAAGTTGAGGTATTTATAATGAAAGAAATTTTATGGTTCGTGTTTCCGCTGCGACTTTTTGTCAAATACGAATTAGGGTGTAACAAGTTGGTATCAGAGCCCTGGTTTGAGAGAATCAAGTGTAAAAAGGTAAGTGCTTGAACTCAAACTTGTGTGCTCTTGTGATAAGAAACCCGTGCAATCCAAGACTCGGTCAAGATCCAAGGGTAAAAGAGAATGTAAGTATGTACTTATGTATATGCATAAAGAAACTGACGGTTTTGTATATGCAAGGTAAGTATATGCAAAGTTTGGGTTTTTTTAATTTTTCTTTTTTTTTTTACCAAACTTTGGGCGTAAAAAACTACCCCCTCGGGCGCGCCGTTTGAACCGAAAATTTAAACCCCCCACTAAAATATACGGATATAGGTGTAAAAAAAATTTCGTCGCCGACGGCCACCCGCGGGGCGTGGTTCTCGTGGTTCTCATAACTCGTGGTGGTTCTCATTCTAGCGGCTCCCTATATATATATATAGGGAGCCGCTAGAATGAGAACCACCTCCAGTTATGAGAACCATGAGAACCATTCTCCACCAATAAGATAATGACACCCAAAAGGGTAATTTAGTCATTTAATAAAAACCATCAAATCTATTCTCTCTCCTCTCTAAATGTTCTAACTAGCATTGAGATAAGCACCATCCTTTTCACTTGTTCTTCTCTCTTTCTAAATATCCAGATCACCACCATCACCATTATTCTCAAACCTCTCTCTCTCTTAAAAATCCAAGATTTTGAAACCAAATGATCTATGACGGCGAGGATTTAACGGTGACGGTGGGTTTTGACGGCGGACCTTCGGCCGGTCACCCACACCCCTATAGGTCCCTGGTCACCGGTGACGACACCATGGGCGATTGCGACTGGGTTGAACACGAAGAGAGAGAGAGAGAGAAAGATTGGCACCATGGGCGACGGGCCGACGGCAGCGCCGCCGTGAGCGGCGGCGGTCCTGGTCTCCCGACGGTCATGGTAAAAATGGTGGGGTTTTGTGGTGCATAAAGTGGGTTTCTCAGGTTGTGGTGGTCGATTTATTTGCAAAGCGGTGCCCACCCCGACTGACCACCACCGATTATCCCCTCTCCCACCTCCTTCTCCATTACCGCCGACACCTTTGATTTCCGATCACCTCGCCGCCGTACCCACCACCGGTCACATAAACCCACCGACTACCACCTACCACCGACACCTCTGATTTCTTGGTGTTTGTCTTGGGTTTTACTTCTTCATGTATTCTGACCCCAATTTTGAAGACTTTAAGGTAATCTTTAATCTGAAATCTGTTCAGTTTTGGCACCTGCATGTGGGTATCAACTGCTGAATGTTTTAAAAGAATTATGGATTTGTGTTATTTGGGTTATTTTGACACTTAAAAGATGAATCCGTTTGGTTTTGTAATTTAGGTTGTGATGATAGTTTGTTTTTGATTGTTTCTGCTATGATTTCATCAACATGCAAGTTTATATATAATTGATTATATTATATGTTATGTTTTTTTTTTTTTTCTGTTGTTGTTGTTGATTTTTTTTTAAATTTAATATGTTGATTTTTATGGGTTTTATTTTTTGTTAAATTTGCAGTCTGGACATTCAGTTCAACTGTGCTTAGAGTTTTTTTAAATGTCGGAGGCGGTGGTTTTTGGTGGTGTGGCAGTGGTTGATGTCGACGGCTTCGATGTTGGGTTATGAGGCCGACGGCTCCGATGTGCGGTGGGTGTGGTGGTGTGACAGTGGGTTTGGTGGTGTGGCGGTGGGTTTCGTGGTTTTAGATTTGTGTTCTTTTGAATCTGTAGGTCTTGATATGGTTGATTGGGTGGCGAGGATGAAAAAAAAAAACCGTCGATTTTGATGACGATGGCGGGGCATGGACGGCAGAGGGTAGGTTTTTTAAACCTGCAACCCCTCTTTTTGCAGCCTTTTGATCATCCGTTAATCTGAGCCAAACCCCGTTTTATTTTCGAGATACACTTTGTTTTGATGTTTTTGTATTTTTCCCCTCTAGTCGATGATGATAACGATATATCTGAGACACCTCCCCGAGTATGCGATTTCTGGGTGCGTTCGTTTTTGCGTAAAAAAGTTTTTGTTAAAAAAAAAAGTTAAATCGTAAACTTTTTAACGTAAAAATGTAAACTGTTTAACGTAAAATGGTAAAAAGTTTTACGTAAAACGTAAAAAGTTTTACGTAAAACGTAAAAAGTTTTACGTAAAACGTAAAACGTACAACGTAAAAAGTTTGCGTTTTATGTGTGCGTTCGTGTTGCGTAAAAATGTTTTTGTAAAAAAAACTGTTAAACCGTAAACTTTTTAAAGTATACATAAATGCATGCTTAATTCCTTGATTTGAAATTGATTTGAAATTTCTATTAAAGTATACATAAATGCATGCTTCATTCCTTTTTTTTTTTTTGTGAATGGGTTTGCAACATTCAGATTCAGATGGTAAGCTAGTTTGTGCTTCCTGTAAGACAACGATTCATATATAGGGGTGCAGAGATGTTTTGTGCTGGAATGGTCAATTGCGATTCATATATAGGGGTGCACTGCAGGTTTTCGGGCCAGACTCAAGTATGGGACGGCGAAAACGGGACGGCTAAAACGGGACGGCGAAAAACGGGGCGTAAAACGGCAAAAAACGGCGCGTAAAACGGGCAAAAAACGGCGCGGCAAAAAACGGCGCGTAAAACGGGCCGTATAAACGGCGCGTAAAAACGGGACATAAAAAAAATCTTTTTAAAAAATAAAAAGTAATATAATAAAACTAAAAAGTAATATAATAAAACAAAAAGTAATTAAAAAATAATAAAGTGAAAAAGACAAAAAAGAGTTATTTTACTAATCTACCCTTTTTGATTAAAATATAAAAGACATAATAAGACAAATTTTATTTAATATTACTTTTTGTTACTTTTAATCTCATCCATCCATCAAGATGATCTAAAGGCTATAAAGTGGTTCTCATGGTTCTTATAACTGGAGGTGGTTCTCATTCTAGCGATCCCCTATATATATATATATATATATAAATTGAATGCTCAATGCTTCCTTTCCTTTAACAAAAACTGAATGCTCAATGCTTCCTTTCCTTTATCAGTTTAACCTTTAACCTTTGTTTATACAATATACACATCATAACAGTCTAACAAAGTAACAATATACAACATTAAGATCGTGAATGATTATAACAGTCTAACAGATTAACAACAAACAAAAATCAACATAACAGATACTGGTCGATCACAATACCTCCTGCTGCGAATCTGCGGATGATGATGAATGATTATGATGTCCCGCGAATCTGCGGATGATGCGAAATTGCGAATCTGGCTGGCAAATTGTTGTGGTCGATCAGAAATCCCTGGTGCATAACCGTGACGTTTGGTTTCCTGAGCGGCAATTGTATTGATTTGGGTTTGGGGCCTGTTATCTATGGGTTATGAATTTGGGTTTTTCTTTTACAAAGGTTTGGGCCCTGTACTGATTTGGGCTATATATATAAAGGAAATTTGAAATTTTTTGGGTCCTTTAATGATTTGGGCCCTGTTCTCAAGCCCACCCTGCACATGGGGATAGCCGGCCCTGACTTAAGCCCAACTTAATATTAGGAGTTAGCATTAATTGACTGTGTAAAAATTCATAAAAGGTCATTTGATAATAAAGTTACTAAAATAAAATAAGTAGTAAATTGCCATTTTGGTTCTTGTGGTTTAGTGGTTATTGTTATATTTTACGAGATTCAAATGTTTTGCAATTTACGTTCAGAGTTTTTCTTTTTTATTACAATTTTGATCCACCACACTAACTTCATCCAACTTATACCAAAAGGAGCAATTACATATACCCCCTACAAAGTTTATAAA
Organism: Helianthus tuberosus; assembly: GCA_030545235.1. Classification (NCBI taxonomy): domain Eukaryota; kingdom Viridiplantae; phylum Streptophyta; class Magnoliopsida; order Asterales; family Asteraceae; genus Helianthus; species Helianthus tuberosus. The sequence continues at coordinate 143,462,304 of CM060427.1, read as the reverse complement.
TTACATATATACCCAATCCAAAATTTAATCTACATATATCCCCTTCTTAAAAATTAAAAATATCAAATATATCCGGTTGGATAGAGTTAGAGGCGGAGGGAAAAATTGGAAAATCATAATAAACTATTGGAGGAAAATAACTGTTTTTAAAAGATTAGGGCAAAACCGTTAAAAGTAAAACGATCAAACTACGTAAGTTTACTCTTTTAGTAAATTTTAAAACGCCGACGCTAAACTTTTGAAAACCATAGCCCCTTCCCTGTTCCAGGCGAGTTTGGTATGGATGAGAAAAAGACTGCTGGACTGGAGGAGAGATTCAGTTGATTGATCCTTCTAATCTCTTGCAATTGTTCTTCACATCAGGTGCGTGCGTGCGTTCGAACCACCATAATCACTGTCCCAAAAAGTCATTTATACCTCCGTTTTAGTTACTGTTTTGATTTTAATCTTTGCCCCCTTTGTGGGTTTGTTTTTAATCGTAAACTTCTGCTATTTGTGACTAGGGTTTTCTTGTTCGCGGTTGATTTATGAACTAGAGGGTGTTTTGTGTTGAGTCCGTAGGATGTGAAATTGGGGACGCATGTTGCGCTTTTTCTGTTTGTTAGTTTTGATTTTGCTTGTTTTGGAAGAGATTTTAGCTATGGAGTTTACATGCATGCACACCAGGTGTTTGTTTTAATACCTCAATGAAAGATGCCTCTTTCTGTTTCATTTTTTGAAACGACTTTGTTTTCAGTGTTTAACTATGTGGTGTTTTGGAGCAGATCTCATGTTGTTAATTTGTTTAGCACATCAGATGATGGCTTTGGGTATTTTGTTCTATTCATAACTAAATCATAGATTGAACAGACCAAAGTAACACCCTTCCTTGGTTTTACAATGTTTTGTTATTTGCTTTTAGAATAGGTTGGTTTGAGATGAAATTCAGATATTTTTTAAATCCTATATTAATACTTTTAGTCTTATAAAGCTTTTTTGTTTATTTTTTTCAGCTTGCAGACTGGGAGGAATGAGAATTGAGAAAATATTAAAGACTCGAATCAAGTGAAGCCACAGGTAGAGGTTGACTTGAAATTGGCAACCAAAGAGCATCAAGACTCAATTTCAGAAGAGGCTCAGGTTATAGAGGTTGGTTCTTCATTTTCATGTGTTCAAACTTAAATACATTTGATTATAGCAGTTAAATGTGTCCTCAGCAGATTATAGAGGTTGACCCGCAAACGTTCATCGTTTTTTAACTAAATTGCTGCATTAGTTATGGTTACAAAAAAATATTATCACATTAGCAATCTGAATCTAATATACGTATAAAAATTTTCAAAATTCTTTTTCTAGTGTAATCGCTATTTATAAAGTAGCCGTCGACCCGTTGCTATTCGCTACGTAGCCTATAGGTGCCTTGTCGCTATTTTTCGCTATTCGCTATCAACAACTATGACTACCACATTAGAACTTTAGAAGAAAGGGTATAATTTTTTGGAACAATTGCATATTTACCCTTAAAAATTTCTTAATTGCGTATTTACCCAACTTAAAATTAAAATTGCATATATCCCCTTCCTTAACTAATAAAATTGCAAATTTATCCATTTTGATTTATTTCATTAAAATCAAGTTATATAATGACTTTTTACCCTTATTTTTTACTGAAACTTTAAAAAAATTACATATTTATTCATTTTAACTGGTTTTTGTGACTTTTTCACAATTCTTTTTGTTTTTTTTTTACATTTTGCTAGTTAGTTTTTTTTTTTTTTTGCTTTTTTACTAAGTTATTTGTTTTACTAAGATATATTTAGAGGTGTTTGTGATTTTCAGCTGATTTATAAATATATACATTAAAATACGTTTAAGGGATTAAAAGAAAAAAAACACAAAACAAATAACTTAGTAAAAAATACTAACTAGAATGATCTTCAGCTAATTTATAAATATATACACTAAAATACGTTTAAAGCAAGTTACATTCTTTTCTTTGGTCTGTAGTCCTCTAATTAAGCTCCCACTTATTCAGAAAATGTTTATATTCTATAGAAAAATATGCATCTACGTACTTTAGCGGTTAATTTTAGTGTTTAGATTGTAAAAAAAACAACAAAGGAAAACTAACAAGCAAAACGTAAAAAATAAAAACAAAAAGAATTGTGAAAAAACCACAAAAACTAGTAAAAATGAGTAAATATGTAATTTTTTAAAGTTCCAGTAAAAATAAGGGTAAAAAGGTCATTATATGACTTGTTTTTAATAAAATAAATCAAAATGGGTAAATTTGCAATTTTATTAGTTAAGGAAGGGGATATATGGAATTTAAATTTTAAGTTGGGTAAATATGCAATTAAGAAGTTTTTTAAGGGGAAATATGCAATTGTCCCTAATTTTTAACTATTTTTTTAGTTAGGCCTTAGATAATCTGGAATTGAAAGTAAGAAACAAAGTCACTTTTTTTAACCAAACACTAAAAAACTTAGTTAAGCTGAAATGTTTTTTTTTTGTATATATAAATTTAGTTGTGGGGTTTGGAGAAGGAGAACATCAATGCTTGCCATTTCACTCTGTCTAAACTTTATTAGTTATTATTTCTTTTGGTTTATAATTTATGCATCATTTTGATAGACAATACATTCTAGCTGAACTGAGGGAGCATAAAAACTCTTAAATTGACTTTGACTTTTTTCAACTTGTTTTACTGCTTTGGGTCAACTGGCTTCGTTTTTTTTTTTCATGACTTTGTGTTTATGTAGCGTAAATTTTTAATAAAAACAGAAAATTGATCATGTGTATTGCTGAGCTTCTTTTGTATACTAGATCGACATTCATGTTGTAGCATCCAGCAGATCATTTTTCATGTCTAAATTGGGGATGAGTACTAAATTAGGGTTCTTGAACCTAAAAGTCGAGGTTTTTGATTTCGTTGATTCAAAGAAAAAAAGTTTGTAAATAACAGGTTATATGGATGTTGATATATACCTAGACTCATGTTTATATATGTATAAATTTCACATACCCTTGAATGTGTGACCTGCTGACCTGTTCCTTTTGAAGGAAAGTTTATGTGCTTTTATCAACTAATTATGTTATTTGTTCGTAAATGTAGAACTGGAGTTTGATTGCTGTGTATATATTTGTATGTTCCATCATATGTACTATGCATATTGCTATAGAAAATGTTCACCTAAACTGTTAATTTGACTATATCTTTGGGATACATTTGGATCTTTTAGGCTGCTAATACTCTGTTAGTTGTTAGCTGTTATCCATACAAACCCTATAGGTTCTTCAATATCCACATTTTCATTTTATTAAATTAGATTACTTTTTACTATTTATTTTATTAAGATACAACGCCTTAATACTTTTTGTGTCCTAGGTTACATTTCTAATATCACTATCTTTTACATGGCCACTCACTCTCTGTTGGATTAGGTTAAACTGGGAGCTGTGTGTGTATAGGGACCCAGATGGGAAAAAACAGTTGATTCATCAGTCAACATCCGATTGAAAAAGGGTACTCTGTTTTGGGCATCCGAGCAGCCGGTTTTGTCGGAATCCACGTCAGCACCGCCTTGAAACGCTGCGTTGACTACGTTTTATGGTTAGACAATTGTAACAATTATTATGATCCTACCCACAAAAGGGCGTCAACATTTGTTGGAAAAAATGGGATTTTCATTGTGGAAAGGGACATAAACGACACCGTTTTGCTGACCAAACTCTTTGAGCTAATACATTTTACCCATGAGATGCATTTAGCTGCTTAAGCTGGTGTTAGATACGCAATGCAGAATCCAAAATCATATATTCATAGTAACATTGCTGGTTTTGTTAATGTTCTTGAAGTATGCAAAAATGCAAATCCACAGCCTGCAATTGTTTGGGCATCTTCTAGTTGACTCATGCGAATATTAGTTTAGAATTTTTAATTTAGGGAATACTTCGCCTGTGCCGGTTTCGGATCTTGTTAGTATTTTGGAGAAGTTGTTGAAAGTGAAAGCGAAACAACGTGTGATGAAGTTGCCTAGAAATGGTGATGTCCCGTTTACTCATGCGAATATTAGTTTGGCGCAAAAGGAGTTTGGGTATAAACCAACGACGGATCTTCAAACGGGGTTGAAGAAGTTTGTTAGATGGTATGAGAAGTATTATGGTTCGGGAAAGAAGAGTGATCATTGAGGCAAAAAGTGGTAAACTTGTTCTTGAATTCTTATCGTTTTGATATATTCGCATGATTGATTTGTTAATCCTGCACTTTATGAAAACAAGTTATCTTGTTTTCAACTGTTGGTATATGATGTTGCATCAAGTAAGGAGGAAAGAGGGATCTCACATGATGAACAAGTTTTTGTGGTCCATCGTGGTCTTCATTTGAGAACTTTGCGTTCTTGTTAACTAGTGCGAATGTAATTTATTCTAGTAGTATTATTGTTGGATTCGTGACTAATAGAGCAAAATTCATTTGGTTGGACTTTTGCATCATTTCATGGTATTCAAATAAATAGAACACATTAGTTTAAATGTTATGATGTTTCTTGATTGAAGGCTGACTTGCTGTATTTTTTTAATTTTCTTTTTATTATAAATTTCTTGATATGAGTTTGGCTTTTATTATCTCTTTAATTTTTTTTCATTCAGCTTTGACTTTTATGACATCTTTTGTTCTGTTACTTCATTGCTAGTCTTTCTTTTTCTGGATACTGGATCCATGAATGAACAATATTTTTGTAAACTTTATAAGAGATAATGCAACATGAATGGATACCATTTGAGTTACTACCAAGAGAATTACATGGTCTAGGACACAAATTTGTTGAGAGATTGACTTTGTGTGGATCACAATCAAACTAAGGCTTAGCGAATACCCTAGATCGATTATTAGTTAGTTTGCAATGGAATATTAGTTAATCGATCGATTATTAGTTAGTTTGCAATGGAATATTAGTTAATCGATATGTCAGGTATCGCTGCTTTAAGCACAACGTATTAATAAAAATTGAATGTTTCATAATACAATCAAAATACAGGCGATTTCCTAGCTAACACTCTAGCTATGAAGAGGGTTACTTGCAGATTTCCTCTAAAATATGCACACATATGTTCACACACCGAATTCACACTTAACTGCTTGACCCATAATCTTGTTGAGATTTACATAAGTGATAATTACGTATAACATCTTCTTAATTGACTGTCTTATTCAAATGATAGACTGACATGTGACATCTCTTGTTCTTTAACGAGAAATCTTTATCCATCTTCACCAGATTGGTGAGAAGTTCCTTTTATTTTCATCAGATGGTAACTTGCCATCACAGGCAAGTTCCACTAATTCTTCATCAGTTATAACTTAGCCCATGAGCGACCAGACGCAACTTGTAACAGCTCTAGGGGTTCCTTCAGTGGCAAGTCTTCTTCATTAGCAATAAAACCTTATTAGTGATCTTCATTATGAACCTCTTGTCAATAATACGGCTCCCTCCAAGTTAACAGCCTAAATAAACGTATAATTATTTAATTCAAGATTCATACGTTTTTAAAAACAAACAAAAATAACTAAAATCACGAAAAACCTTGAGTTCAAAATCGGAGCTCTAGATGGAGAAATTGGGTCCCGTGAGTCGGGTTTTGTCTATTGTATTTGTCCAAGCGTGTGGCTCGTTGAGACATAACTCCACACGTGATGAAAGTTACGCCCTTTTCAGTTTTAAACCATTTTCTAGCTCACTTCTGTGTGTCTAGTTGCTCCAAAAACGAGTCTGGTAAATCATGGATGAACTCCATATCATCATCAACATAAAGATTAAGCATCATTTGTTACCTTCCACCTAAATATTCCATCCTAGTAAACAAGAGCATATGAAAAACTGCAACATTTGTATTACTTCACTTTTTTTTAATTACCTTTTAATATGTAAAATTACTTTTGAATGCATAAATACCCTTGCAATTATTATAATTAAAAAAAAACTATACTATCATTGACATGATACGTCTTTTGTTGACATGCTAATTATTAATAATTATTTTTAGACAAAAGGCGCTTTTGGGTTGATCCAACGCGTTCCATTTTGAATCTTTTACTTAAATAACTACTACTAACCATGTTGATTAGTCAACGGCCTAGTTAAGTCCAAGTATGAGAAATTGATAAAGATTTGAAATTGCATACCGCTGGAACTGCATGATACGAGTCTCGAGAGTTGAGTTAAAATCTGCATGAAGATACTGTATCTTTTCTAGGCTTTCTTCACTCGTACTATTTGCAAATTCTTCAACATCTGTGACTCATTAGTCAAGGGTCTGTTGTTGATATGCATAAACCTTGGCAGAATGTCTTCTTTCTTCAACTGTAGTCAAGGGTCAAACAACACACTTTGACATTAGTGGCCAAACCATTGTTTTGAAAATTAATTTTAACAAGAATATAACCATAACACATAACACCTTCTAAACACTATTAAAAGAAAGTTAGACTACTATAACAAGTAGTATATTTTTTATAATCGTAGTTAAAACATTAACTAGAGATGAGGTTAAAAGAAATTAAAGTGTTTGCATGTCAGTCCAACAATCCAACCTGACCCGACCCATTTCAACCCTTACTAAACCATTTTTCTTAACCCAGACATCTTTCGACTCGTTACGCAATCCACCCATAATTTATGTAGGAAAAAAAGTATATGCTTACTAGAACTCATCTTGTCCCTTGTTCATTTGTTTTGTCTTCGTCTGGAAACTCATCAACCACTTTGACCCGTTTACTCTAACTTAGCCTCTGGTGTGATAATCTTGGTCTTCAATCTCCGTTAATTCCTAATCACACTTTAGAGTTCATAATACAGCCTTGATTGCCTGTCGCGGAGAAAGAAATGTGACTAAGCGTAATGGCTAGAGTGAATGAATACAACAAAATACAGAAACATACAAGTCTAACACCAACATCATATACAAGGTTTTAACGTATAAGAGTGAACATTACAATTATTTAGATAAAATCCCAAGTTGCCTATTTATATTAGGGCAATCTTTTATTTTTTGTTGGCCAAACTAATATTCGTTAACTTCTGCACATTTATGAACTATATACATCTCATCTAGGTTTGATCCTTCAGTTTAGTATACAGATCATGTAACCCAACCCAACCCGACCCAAACTGCCAATTTGTATATTAAATCCTACTCGTTACTAAAACCGGTTTGGACTCGAACCTGTTTGAAAAACAGGTATAATCAGGGCCGTCCCTAAGAATTCTAAAAAAAACTTTGGGCCCTGGGCGAGTGGTGAAAATCGAGCCCTAAAATATGTATTTTAAAAGAACTATCTATATAAAAAAGCTTAAAACATATAATTAAAAATCATATTTATTAAAATTTATGGCCACGGGAGATTTTGCTAAACACCCAAATGAAGACTATGAATTATGTTGGGCTAAATAACATTCCTTAATTGTAAACCAGTTGGGCTTCCAACATTAAAACAGGCCCAAGCTAGAAAGAAACCAGTCTTTGAAAATAAATAGTAATTAGAGCTGGTTTGACGATGTTAATTGTTACCTGACGGAAAAATTACAGCCGTCGACGAAGTCATCGGCTGTGATGGCTTTATAAATCCGATATGATGTGTGAAGATGGTGGTACGATGTCGTTTTACCTCCGGTGATTTGGTCAGGAAATCTGTTTTGAGCGACTACAGAGAAAGAAGAAGAAGAAGAAGAAGGTAAGGGTTATTTATTTAAAACAAAGTCTAGCAATAATTATTAACTGATATTTAATTAACATGTATGTACCTTTCTTTCAATTAGTCTTCAATTTCAATTTTAATTTCGATGCAGGGGATATGAGAGATGAGGGGCCAGTAATGGGAGCCTCTTCCTTCACACCTTTCTTTCAATTTTGGGCATTCACCATATATGCTCAAACTCAAAAGTGAAGGTAACAACGATTCTGGTAGATCGTTCGCCTTCGGGCAATTGCAAATTTCAAGATGTTGAAGGGATGTGAGGTGTTGGAGTCCCTTTGAAATTGATTCCAGTTTATCAAATTCGAATATTTCCACTCGATCTTTGCAATCTCCATTCGATCGTCGTGGCTTAGGTCCCCCGCAGGGACACGATCGAAACAAGTTTTAAACTGATCCAGCTTCGGTTTTAGTCGCACCACTTGTGTTGGTAGGCGTTTAGATTGTGGCGATTGTTACCAACGTGTTGTTGGTATTGGTGCGTGCCCCTAGTACGCGGTTTGACCGCGTTGCAACGTACGTTGTGTGTCGATGATCGAAGTGACAAGCGCGATCTCCTCTCCTCCGTCCAGTTCACCATTTTCGGTTTTTGTTGTTTGGTTGGAAAAAAATGAATTTTTGGTGTGAAATATGTTTGTTGTTTGACTTTGTGTGGATCACAATCAAGCTAATACTTAGCTAATACCCTAGACTGATTATTAGTTAGTTGGCAACGAAATATTAGTTAATCAATATGTCAAGTATCACTGTTTCATCGTCAATCAATTTAACATAGCAATAAACAAGAGTAGAAGAACAATTCTTTTGAGCGCAAGGTATTAATCAAAATCAAATGTTTCAATACATCATGTAAAACTAGTCACAAATTTTACAGACGATTTCCTAGATATGTTAGGTTGGGTGGCTTGCAAATTCCCTCTGAAGTTTGCACACATAAGTTCAAGCACCGAATTCATACTCAACTGCTTGACACGATAAGCTATGGGATCAAGTGATAATAAATTCAATGCGGACTCATGTTTTTGTTATCTTGTTGAGATGTACGGAATTGACAAGTGACAATTACGTATAACATCCTCTCAACAGATTGTCTTCGTCAAATGATAGGCTGATACGTGGCATCTCTTCTTCATTAGCGAGACTTCATCAATCTTCACTAGAGGTAACTTGCTTCAGTGGTAAGTTCTTTTAATCTTCATCAGATGGTAACTTGACATCAAAGGCAAGTTCCATTAATTCTTTATTGGTTATAAGTTCCAATCAGAGGTGCGTAACTTAGCCCATCAATGCCAAGTGCCATCAGACGCAACTTGTAACCGCTCCAAGGGTTCCTTGAAATTAACAGCCTAAAAACAACAAATAAATATCTAGTTAAAAAATCCAGCCGTTTTTTACAAGCAGACGAAATTAATTGAAACTGCTAAAATTGGGGAAAACATTGGCTTCAAAATTGGAGCTCTAGATGAGGAAATTGGGTGCCGAGATTTGGAAAACCCACCTATAGCATTTGTCCATGCGTGTGGCTCGTTGAAACGTTTATGTCCATTACTTATCCCCCATATAACTTCAAATGTACTGAAAGTTAATCCTTTTTTAGCATGAACCATTTTCCAATCCACTTCTGTGATATTTGACAACTTCTTAAGACCTTCACTTTGAATATTGAATCCAACTGATTTTCATGAATAAATCCTGTGTTATATCATGAATACTAATAATCAAAACCAGTTTGTTATATTCTGGGGTAGTCAAATGTTGTTGACTTAAAAGGAACTTATACTTATGTCATCGACAATTTGTCTGTTATTAGCTGATTCAGTAATTATACGCGCAAGTTTTACTGCACTTTACTCAAGATACTTTCCCTGAAAATTCACACCTTGAGACTTTTCTCTGTTCTTGAATTTGACCTGGTCAACTGTGAATGCTCCATCACCCAGAAGATCCTTTAGGATATGATACTGCAAAAGTTTAGTTGTAATATATAAGTTATTCGGTTCTTCACAGACTTCATATCAAGTATTAATACAATTAATCAAATTAGCTATGTTTTCTTTATCATAACTCTGCAGTAAACAAAATGCCTAAATTAATCAAACCAAATGCAGATATAAACCCTAATTTGTATCTTCAACTTCTGAATCAGATTCAACTTTGTAATCGAGACTCGAAGTAACTTCAATCAAATTTCATTATCTATTACTATAACACTTCAATAATTCCACAAACCACACCAAAACCCTAACTAAAGTCAACTCACATCCATCGGATAAACTAGCAACCAAAAAACAAAATTAACCGTACAATCACAAAAATCAACCGATTAACAACTTAAAATCGCACCCTATCAACCTACAAAAGCAAGATCAACAAAACTCACAAACAAAACAATAACAATAACAATAATAATTCATTGGCAAGTTTAACTCACGAAAGTCAAAATTAGTACACATTGTGAAATCAGTTCCAACTTATGCAGCTACATAATAGTTTAAATTCATGAAAAGTGATAACTGATTTCAACATATAAATTAATGTCATCATTAAAATTCAATTTTAGGTTTTGAGCAACAAATCCTATTCCAACAAAAATAAAAACACGCACATGTCTGAGAATACCAGTTTATCATATGGAAATCAGAGGGTATGAATTAATAAACACGCACCTGTATTCTATTTCAATGCAGGGGATATGAGAGATGAGTGGCCAGTAGTGGGAGCCTCTTCCTTCACACCTTTCTTTCAATTTTGGGCAATCATCATTTATTCTCAAACTCAAAAGTGAAGGTAACAGCGTCTCTGGTAGATCGTTCACCTTTGGGCAGTAGGAAATTTCCAGATGTTGAAGGGATGTGAGGTGTTGGAGTCCCGTTGAAAGTGATTCCAGTTTATCAAAATCGAATATTTCCAGAGATGTAAGAGAAGAAGGGAAAAGGTGGGACAATTGACTGAAATTCCTCACATCAGGTTCATTAAATAATCTTAGGTCAACAAGGGAAGCTGGGAAATTCTGATTGCCCCATTCTGAGATGGGCTTTTTCAACCCCCCTATATAAAGGGAACACAAATTGGGAGGCCAAAGCCCACGAGGAAAGGAAGCATCAATCATTGGACATTTTATGATATGCATATCATTTAACATGGTGAGATTGGATAGCTGAAGGTCAGGAAATGACTCCAGATTTTCACAACCTTCTATCCACCAACTGATTAGATTTGGTAGCTGCAGGTCACCAAATGCCTTCATGTTTTTGCAATGTGCTATGTTCAGATGTGTGAGATTTGGCAGATGGAGGTTAGGAAATGACTCTATGCTTTCACAACCTTCTATTGTCAACCAGGTGAGGTTTGATAGCTGATGAAGATCAGAAAATAACTCCATGTTTTTACATTTTCTTATTGTCAAAGAGGTGAGGTGAGTGGAGTTACTCAATTGATTTATTGATTTTAGATTCCCACAACCATATATATATATAGTAAGTGACTTGAGATTCTGCCCTCCTCCACCTGTTGTTGTTGTTGCTCTTTGTAAGGAGACATGTCTAAGTGAACTACACCGTTCGATAACTAAACTCTCAATGCTATTTGGACAACACAAACTCACCAAATTTTTACATCCAGATACCTTCAATTCCTTTAAATTTGTAAGAACTTTACTTGCCTCTGCATCTGATTCCCACAGGTATCTTATTTCATCACAATCCTGTATGCTTAGTTCTTCTACTGCCCTTAAATTCTCTTTAACACCTCTCCACACCTCATCCGTAAGCCCTAAAATTGATCTTATTTCCAATTTTGTGGTTGATGAAGCTGCTTGAACCAGACTTCTCAGCACACTTTCACAACATTTATATATTGTTAATACTCTTAGTGAAGGTAATGCTTCAAGTGAGACATCAATCAAATTGGGACAGTTTTTAATTTGAAGCTCTCGAAGGCATGGAAACATTGCCTCGCTATTGGTTGACCATACCTCCCAACTCGACATGTCTTCAAACCTTAGAATTTCAAGTGAAGGTAGTCGCCCAAGTGGCGGTAGAGATGTACATTTTCTACAAGCGCATAGCGACACATGAACCAATCTATTAAAAGACGGATCCCCAACCCAGTTTGGAAACTCCATTCCCTCGTAACACTCAACCTCAAGCATTTTCAACTTATCACTGCGGGGCTTTAGCTCATTGAGAACTTCCTTCTCAAGTGTTTCACTTGCAGCCCCATCATCCCATTTCAACTCTAACTTGTTAATCCCTTTGAAAGATAAGTTTGCCTCTCGTGCATGCATTGAGCTCTGCACTTTGTTCAACCCCTCGATGGAAATTTCCCCCTGCAGATCCTTCAACCGCTTAAGCTCGGTTATTGCAAAGCCACTGTTTCCTCCGATGATGATCCTAGTGAGAGTCTGTAGGCTTTTCAACTCACCAATTCCCAAAGGCAACTTCTTCAAAAGTGGAGTATTTCTGATGTCAAAATGCCTCAGCCTTTTGAGTTTAAAGAAGCTTTTAGGCAAATTGGTCAGACTTTCACATCCAGAAACTATCAATGTTTGTAAATTATAAAGATTACCAACATTCTCCGGTAACTCCTTGATATTAGTTTTTGATAGATTAAGATACCTAAGGTGCTTCAAAGTACCAATGGAATTTGGTACCTCACTTATACTAAAATGACTCAAAGAAAGAACCCTTAATAACGGTAGCTCAGGAAGTAAGTCAACCAAAATCTTGCTGGATAAGTAAAAATCCTTCCACCAATGATCTACCCCAACATATACCGCTAACAATGTTCTCAAACTTCTGGCCTTTTCAAATGCCCCGAACTTCTGGAAAGCTACATACTCCTCACGAATAAATGACATATGTCGGTACTTGGCTAAAGCTTCCTCCGTCATCTCCATCTGATTATCAAACCTTAAAAAATATTCCCCAGCAACAAATGTGGCCAGGTCGTTCATGAGATCATGCATCACAAAAAAGGGTTCACCACTAGGCGCAGGTTGAAAAAACGACCTCGATAGCAATTTCTCAAAACATTCATGGCCCAAGCATTCTGGTGATTTGTTTGCATCTGACTCATTCAGATACCCTTCACCCACCCATAATAATACCAACTCTTCTTTTTCAAACAAAAAGTCCTTAGGGAACAAAGAGCAATAAGCAAACAATCGCTTCAAATCGGCAGAAAGATCATGGTAACTTAGCCGAAGGGCTGGGACAATTTCATCAGCACTTTCTAAATTCCATATCTCACTGTTCAACACATCATTCCATTCTTCTTCTTCGGTTTTTGCTCTCATTAACCTTCCAATTGCCTTTAAAGCTAAAGGCAAACCACCACACTTTTTTACTATACCTTCAGCTTGTGGTTTAAGTGTTGCGTGTAAGTCAAAGTTATCCACATCCAATGCATGTAGAGCTAATAAAGACAGGGCATCGTCATGCGACAAACGCTCGAGATGGTCTAGATGATTAAAACCTATCTTTTTGAGCAGTTGCTGCTTGCGAGTTGTCATGATCACCCGACTTCCAGTAGCCCCAGAATGAAATGGACGCACTAGGTTTTCCCACTCTTCATACCTTTCATTCCACACATCATCGAGCACTAATAGAAATCGTTTGCCCTCAAGTTTCTCTTTAAGAGCAATTTGAAGCTGATTTATATCTTTAAACTGCTTGTTTTCTGTAGCCACAGATTGATAGATGGTTTCACTTATTTTAAATATATCAAACTCATCGGACACGCAAACCCAAGCCATGAGTTCAAAGTGATCCTTCACTCGCGTATCGTTGTACAATATTCTAGCCAGAGTGGTCTTCCCCACCCCACCCATACCAACTATGGGTACGACAATGAAGTTTTGTTTAGATGGCTCATCCTGCAACAACTTGTTGATCAGCTTCTCTCTCTCACCTTCTCGCCCAACAACATCAGATTCTAGCAAAGATGTTTCGTTTCTTCTACTAGTACCTTTTGGCTTTTCATCTTTCACAATCAAACCCAGATCAGACTTTTGTTTTTCTAGTTGTTGTAACTGGGTGGTAATACTATCTAACTTGGGACTCAACCTATGAGTTAGTGAGAAGTTTGTGCAGCAAGTCGGGATGAGCTTTCTTACCATGCTGGTGCTTGCTTCTGATTCCGGTGTCAGCTCACGATGCATAGCTTCGGTAGCCACATCGTCGAGCACGTCATCGATATCGTAAGCCAAAGTTTGGAGACTATTGAGCCATAGTCTGACAGATTCATGAGTTGTTTCCTTGTGAGAAGCATCATTCAGCAGAGCTTGGATCTGGGTCAACGTGATCCCCAATTGCTTGAGCTCCGAGTGAATGTTCTGAGAGCGCGCATATTTCTTGACGGCTTCATCGGCTAGCTTCTCAAAAATGACGTTGACGAGGGCAGCAGCAGCGGCTTCAGCCATTGTTAACTAACAGTGAAGATGTAAAATGGAAATTGGAATGAGAGTAGTTGGTGTGTAATTTGTATGCTATGAATGTAAGGGTGTAAGGGGTGCTCACCTAAGAGGTGAGTCCCCTCTCTTACGCCAAACCAATCCTCGTGTGCCACGTCAACTCCCCTCTTAAACTCCCCTAACACCCTAAATTGATGGCGGCACTCCCCTCTTAGGTGACTTAGTTTTTTATTAAAAAAAAAAAAAAAAAAAAAAAATTTGATTGGCCATCTCCTCCCTCTCTCCTCCCTCTCTTCGGTAACTTCCCACCGAATTTGGTCCCCTCTCTTGGTCACCGCTTGATTGGCGGCACCTCCACTCTTCGGTGGATGAGGTCCCCGCATGGGGTCACCGCGAACGCCCCTTACACCCTAAGCAAGACAAAAGTGGAGATGATAAGATGGGAGTGGTCTGAGTGGAGATAAGAAACGAGCGGACAGAAAGAAAGATACGTTTGATAGACATTTGAACCAATTGTCTTGGTCAACGTACAGTTATTTAATGTATTATTCCGTATATAAATAATAAGCAAGCTTTTTGTGCATAAGCACTTGTAACTTGTGCTTTAACTGTTTTTCAAAAAATAAAAAACTTGATTTTTTAATTTTAACCCAAAGGTTTTTACCTTTTGCAATTTTAACCCTACATAATTTGTTTTTTTAACTTTAACCCAAAACTTTTCATTATTTGCAATTTAACTTCACAACTTTTGTCATTTATACTTTTCATCTTTCGCAAATTTTCGTTTTACGTATAGTTCTAAATTTTTCGAGTTAATACGACGCAACGTGCATGTGTGGTTCAACGATTTTACCTTTATTTTTCCATGTTTGACCGGTTCGTCGCAACACGCATATCATAGGTTGAGTTAGTGTTGGTTGTCGATGACGGTTGTGTGACATTAGTACTATTTGACACCGTTTTACGTCCCGCCGCAACGCGGGGTGTGCTTTGGGGGTTTTTCAAAGAAAAATGGTTATGCATATGGTTGTCGTAACGTTGGCTTTGGGGGTTTTCAAAAAAAAATTGATTTTTTTTACTTTTCACCCAAAAGTATTTCATAAATTACTTTTAACACAAAACTATTTGTTTTTTACTTTTAACCCAAAACTTTTAATCTTTTACAATCTATCCTCATAACTTTTTTACTTTCAACTTTAGTTCTTTATAGTTTTCATTTTCCGCAAATTTTTCGCTCTATGCTTGGTTCTAAATTTTGTGATTTAACACATCACAGCGTGCGTTTTTGGCTTAACGTTTTTACGTTTCGTTCTAAATTTTGCGAGTTAACACGACGCAACGTGCTTGTGTGGGCGAACGTTTTTAAATCGTCTATTTTTACCCCGTTTGACAGGTTTAACTTAACGTGCGGGTCCTAGATCGACTTAATTATAAATAAAGAATCCCGCCGCATTGCGGCGGGTCATAATCCTAGTTATTATTATTGTACAAGGAGTAGTTCCCAGGATAGCTGCACATGTTTGTTATGCCAAGTTGCCGACATTCATTTCTATTACTTTCCATTACTTGTTAGAAAACGTTTTACTATCTTTGTAAAAGAAATATAACCAAGAGTAAATGATACAAATAGTCTTTGGGGGCGTTTGGTTCGCAGAATGATTCGGAATTGGAACTAGAATATAGGAATTAGAATTTGAAGGAATTGGATTTGGAATTTAAACATTCCAATCGAAACAGTACGGGTCGAAACGATTCGCCTCGAAGCGGTTCGATTCGGAATGGTACTGGTCGAAACGGTTCGGATCGAAACGGTTCGCGTCGAAACGGTACGGGTCGAAACGGTTCGCGTCGAAAAGGTTCGATTCGAAATGGTTCGCGTCGAAACGGTACGGGTCGAAACGGTTTGCGTCGAAACGGTTCGGTTCGAAACGATATGGGTCGAACCGGTACGATTCGGAACGGTACGGGTCGAATCGGTACGGGTCGAAGATACAAGTCGAAACGGTACTGGTCAAAACCGTTCGCGTCGAATCGATTCGAAACGGTACGGGTCGAAACGGTTCGATTCGAAACGGTACTGGTCGAAACGATACGGGTCGAAACAGTTCGCGTCGAAATAAACATCTTATTATATATCACAAAAAAAATACACTTCTTATGGTAATGTATTATGCAAAAGGAGATTTCACGATGCCAAAATCATTCAACCAACATCGTTAATTGACGAATTTGTTGTTACGTAATTTAGCATTATAGAGCATTTGCATAATTTCTTCATGGAAACTTTGCATGCGTTCCATCTTTTATTCACCGGCCATTATTTAAGTTGTAAAAAAAGCAACAATAGACAAGTAAACATCGAATCTATACATATTTTTTTTTAATCTTAGACAAGATTGGCTTAACCTCTTTTTTTTTTTTTTTATCCTAACATGTGGGAATATGATGACACACATTTTTTGTATATGATTTCTAAAAGGCACAGGACCACACAACTCCATTTGAAAATTCAACAGTTAGAGAATTTCGGGTGTTGTCATTGGAGAGGAAGAATTGAATGCGAATCAGACATAGTCAAGCCCTAAAGAATTGGGGGCACCAAACTTCAGCATATATTTTGTTATAGTCGAGCTGCCCCTACCTTAGATGCCAGGGAGAAACTTTTGCGCACCCTACTCTGAATTTGTAAAAGTTGGGTGTTCATGAATTATAAGTCTGCATTATGGTTTGATTATAAATAGAACAACTTTTGGGCTCAAGTAAGTCATTTATCTAAATCGGTCTACACGGCTTGTTTAAATAACGGGTTATACATTTCAACTTGTCGTTAACGGGTCAAACAAGTCAACCTACGCATGACAACTCAAACTTAAATTATCACCCCTGCTTTTAAAGCTGTTATATACCCTTGTTACTATAAGTAAGTCAAAGTGTACGGTCACACAAACCATCCATTCGTTAAAAAGAACCAGTGGCGGATCTTGCCCGTTGAACCTGTCAGGGCCGAAAGACACGGGTACTAAAATTAGCACTACGGTCGAAAAACTTGCCAGGGCCGAACATAGTATATATACAAAATTTCGATTGAAATGCGGAAAATTAGCACTACGGCCGAAAAACTTGCCAGGGCCGTGGCCCTGCCACTAGTCCACTAAGATCCGCCCCTGAAAAGAACATCATGCCAACTGAATAATGTTTGGTACATGTTCATTTGCTACAACAGCCCAGCAAAAGAGAAACCAAGACTGTTTCCAGCTAAACAAAGAAAACCCTAGCAAAATCACAGCCCGACAATTGGCCCCATCGGTTATTGTCGGATCGGGTATCGATTAACATTCACGAACATAGGATGAACAACTGTGAGTTTGAGTATGCACAAAATATGTGCAGGGACTCGTCTGGTGAAACATAGACAAAGAAAATATACAATGTAAACTTCTAATTTCACACATACAAATAAAGACATCGGTGGGTATTTATACCCTTACAATACGACAGTTATTTAACCCAACACAGTCCATTTCAGCTTATTATCTATCAGCTTACTATTGTGTTACTGTTTAAAACTGTAAAAAATGTCAATAAAAAGACATTAAAGTGTTTGTGGGTCAACCCAACACAGTCCATTTCAGCACACTAAAAAAACAACAAATGTGAATAATAAGAAAAGGGTATTTAGATGATTGTGTGTATTAAAAGTAAACTCTTGAATACATTCACCTATTTCACACATGCATATTTTATCTCTTCTTATGATTTGAGTAATTTAAGATAAAACTCAACGTAAATATATTCATTCATAACTAAATCGGTCAAGAAACTTCAAATGGTGACCAACTTCATATATGCAAATTGCAAGAAATGCGTGACCAAGTTCATATATTTCGTAACTTGAATCTTCAACAAGAGTACCCAAATCAATTGTGATTTCACCACTGCTGATTTGCTATAGAAAGTAAGATAGAAACTCACACAAACCTTTTATCAAACAGGTGGTGTGCATTCACCCATTCATCTTTTATTCCTTCTTTTAATTTGAGTCAATTAAGAATGCATAAAACGGGTGACCAAGTTCATATTATTCATAACTTGTTTGTTCAACAACAATACCCAAATTAACTGTGATTACACCAATGCTTATTTGCTATAGAAAGTAAGGTAAAAACTCACACGTATGTTTTATCAAACAGGTGGTGTGCATCCATTCCATTCTTTACAATACAGCTCAACAACTACAAAATTAGAATATCTGTATATGACATGACTTCTCCGAATCGGGGAGTACTTCCAGATTATCCCGTCCGTTTTTGTTAGAATGATATTTAAACTTTATTATGTTAGTTATGTATAAGTATAAGAACATATATATTTTTCGGTTTTATGTTAACTTATGTAGGGATGATGTCACACCCCAAATTTCCACGTGTCACCGGTGGGTCCGGTGGGGAGTATCGTGACGTCATGGTTGGCAACATAATAGTCAAACAACACAATATTATTAAGCACAGCGGAAGCAATTGAAAATATAATACAACCGAATTTATTATTGTAATATTAAATGTCACAATATTCGGAAGTTTATCCACAGAAGGATCGAACATAAAATGGAAACAATAGTTCAACAGACTTTTAGGCATCTTAAGCTTTCGAGACTTCTATTGATGCTAAGGAGACATATCCAGCCAATTTCGTATAGTACCTGCATTTAGCCTTTTTGGAAAATACGTCAGTTTACACTGGTAAATACATTCAACTGACTCATTTTGGAAAAAGAGCTTGTAAATTGTTTTGAATGCACGTGGCACAAAATATCTTGACACATTGATTAAAATGCACAGAGGCAAAATTAATCTTTTTAACTTGGGAGAATTATTTAATATTATAATCTTGTGAACGAATTACATGTTACTTATGCGTTCAGTAGCCCGGATCTAGTCCGGGTTAAAGATCAATAGACACACCACGTTATTGAGTTATACACTGCCAGGTGTACGCCTACACCCCGTGCTCAGGTCGTGGCCAATCTCGTAAGATGATGCCAAGGATATCCGGGACATGGTCATTAACCCCCCCAAAGGCTTTAAAGTAAACAAAACTGTTTAAAACGAGCCGATCAAATTATTCAACTACCCACTAAGCGTGGAGATTTGATGCCCGATCAAGCGGTACGCTATGTACCGTAACCCAAGCCCGTATAGGGAAAATAAGTTAAAAGTATTTACCTGAGCTAAATATAAATTCAATCGCAGCCGTATATCAAATCAGCAAGTACAGATAGCTTTTACTGGGCTCCTAATCTGGAACGAAGGTTTTTAATAACCTATTAGAATCCTAAGGGGTCTTTAATTAAGCTTAAGCTTAGACCGGCTAGTTTCAAAGATACGGTACGTACGCACGATTAAGCGAAGACCGGATAGAATGTGATTTAGACCCGACAAGTTCAGAGACTTGTTTAATATGGGTTTATTATTCACATTCTGGATTTTGAGATAAAAACGATAACGTTTGACCCGTTTCGGCTAGTTTATGCAAACTAGTTACATAAACCGAACCGGACGCGAATAACGCATAACGGGTATCCGAATAGGCCGCGAATAGGTTTCCTAGTTAATATGCTTTAAATATGTTGTGATATCATTATGATACCTTCCATAATGCCCAAAACGAGTTAAATCCCTAATTATGCCCCGTAGGGGTATTTTGGTCATTTTAAAGATTATAAAAGGGATTTAACGTAACCCTGATGTTCGGGACTGAAGCAATCAGTAAACAGCTTATTTTTAACAGATTATATTAGTTGGTAATAATCCGTATGTGTCAAAAATAGTTTTAAGCCTATACTACGCGTATAGTACGCGTATAAACCCGTTTTAAGCGACGTACGATTAAAAATACGATTCTGGGTTTTCTGATTAGTTAAACAGGCTCAAAACACCACATTTATTATTTAAAATCAGTAGAAACTGGATTCGCGTCAAAATTCCTTGTATAAATCATTTTATGACCGAAAAGGGTAAATTCGGTATTAACCGAATTAAGGTGATAAGCCTAGCTTAAGATCAGTTTAAAAATAATTAAAAATCTTCAAAAATCCCAAAATATTATTTAACATCAGTGGGAAAAAGTTTTGGTGCCGAAAATCGGGTTTAGATAGGCTATGCGCTAATCGCGTCGTTTAATTAATAAAAAGCTTAATATTTACGCTAATGCGCATATCTCCTAATCTGGACCTCGAATTGATGTCAAATTTTGAGGGCAAGTTTATAAATCAGTAGCCGAGGTTTCCGTCTACTCATATTGCCAAAAATCACGTTTTACGGATAAAAGGGCATTATGGTCAAATTTGAGCATTTAACGGAAACGCGCGAAAGCATCGGATAATCAATGAAACTAATACAGAGGCTTATACTATCAAGTAACTCATCCCTAATGGGACTTTAAGGCATGTCTAATTCAAACTATAACGGGTCAGAACCGAAGTCAACGCAAAAGTCAAAGTTTTGAGTCTTTCGGTTCCGAACCGGGTTTAAACAGAAATTTGTCGAGTCGGACTAGCATAGACAAGTTTTTATACTTATTACCAAGTTATATTAAGATTAAAACAGGTTACACGCCTCTCGGATTGCTAATAGTGCATTAAATCATATTTGACGTTTCTGTTGACTTTTTCGGTCAACATTTGACTCGACAAACGACCTAGATAGGTCTGGAATCAGAACTTGCCATTATAAGGGTTTAATACCCATATTATTACCTACTTAATGGTACCTTTAATTTGACATAACACTGAGCTATCGTTAATTAATCACGAAGTCAACCGTTAAGTACGATATATTGACTTTTAAGCTAATTATGAAGCAAAAACTGAATTGGAGGAGGTTAGGCATACTCACAAGTGTTTAATGATGATTAGGGAGGTCTTGTAATCAGCTTGAAGGCTCCTCAATTGATCAGAATTGAATTGAGGAAAGAATGATCATGGAGGCCTTTATATAATGGTTGTAAACACCACAAAAGATTGACATCTAGGCCTATAACTAACCATGAGTTGTTTACAAGTGTCCCTAGTACTCTAAAACATTTTTAGGGGTCGTCCAAGATTGAGAAAAACCAGTAGAATCGGTCAGAATCGCGCAGAACTGGCTGCTGTGGGTTTTCTGTCGCTGGCAACATCCTTACGGACCGTAAAGGTCTGGCTTACGGTCCGTAAGCCTCTGGTCAGACACAAAAATTGTTTGATCTTTGGTGTTTTGAAAGGGCAATCACTTGGGTCGACTTTGGGACTTTATTTTGACAGTTAGGGACCTCCTAAAATGCCTTTGTACAACCCCATGCCCTACCATTATCAATTGTTTCCTTTAAATCATTATTAAAGTACCGAAATTTAAGGGTTTTCATGCTTTATCTTCGTAGAATTTCATTCTTGTGCATGAATTCAATTATTGTGGGCATTTACCGGATTATATCAAATGTTGATAATAAGTATTAGGGTCTTGGGATTTATATGAGGTCGTTCAGAGGTAAAATTAACATAACGCCATCTTTAAATCCTACCAAAATATTTTTATTAAGTCCGGGTTTACAACGCTTGTTGTCATACATGACACGTGTCGTTATTTTATTACACACGAATTTTCGAGGTGTTACATCCTCACCCCCTTAAAATAAATCTCGACCCGAGATTTACTGAAATAAGTAAGGGTACTTTTCTTTCATCGTGGATTCAACCTCCCACGTGAATTCGGGACCACTACGGGCATCCCATTTGACCTTAACAATAGGTACATGCTTCCTTCGAAGCTTCGTTACCTGTCGATCTTCAATCGACAAAGGTTTTTCCACAAATTTTAAGCTCTCATCTATATGCATATCTGTATGGGGTATAACCAGTGATTCATCAGCGAAACACTTTTTCAGATTGCGGATGTGGAATGAATTCCACTGAGCTCTTCTGGTAAGTTTAACTTATAGGCAACTGATCCGATACGTTCGACAACCTCGAAAGGTCCTATGTATCTCGGGCTTAGTTTGCCTTTCTTACCAACCCGCATCACCCTCTTCCAGGGTGATACTTTAAGCAATACTTTGTCACCTACTTCGAAGTGAAAAGCTTTACGCTTTATATCTGCGTAACTCCTCTGCCTATCACGGCAGTTTTGAGACGGTCACGAAACTGGACAACCTTGTCCGTCGTTTCAAACACTATCTCTGGTCCTGATAACTGGACATCTCCAACTTCTGCCCAACAAATGGGCGCTCTTCACTTTCTACCATACCATGCCTCAAAAGGCGCAGCCTTATTGCTGGTGTGGTAGCTATTGTTGTAGGAGAATTCGACTAAGGGTAGGGACTTATCCCAACTACCACCCAAATCGATCGCACATGCACTTAGCATGTCTTCCAACGTTTGAATAGTACGCTCACTCTGACCGTCAGTCTGAGGATGATAAGCCGTACTAAAATTCAAACGTGTGCCCCAAAGATTGTTGCAAACTCTTCCAAAAATGTGACGTGTACCTAGTATCTTTATCAGAGATAATAGTCACAGGTATGCCATGCAAGGCTACAATCTTATCCACTTATAATTGGGCTAACATATCGGAGCTATAAGTCTCCTTGATGGGTAAGAAATGAGTTGACTTAGTCAGTCTGTCAACTATAACCCATATTTTATCATTTCCTTTCCTTGTCTTGGGTAACTTGGTAATAAAATCCATAGTTACCATTTCCCACTTCCACGTAGGAAGTTCAGGCTGTTGTAGCAAGCCTGACGACTTTTGATGCTCGGCTTTGACTTGCGCACATGTCAAGCATTTAGCTACATGGGTGGCTACAGACTTGTTCAAGCCTATCCACCAATAATTTGCCCTTAGATCCTGGGTAGCTGACGGCAAACTCTTAATCGTTGCCTAATTAGGGTTACGGCATTTAATACGTAAGCAATATGAACCGTCTTTCTTATTTAATAATATAAAACCCTCAGAAGATTGAGTCAGGTTTTATGTGCCTATGTTTTAAAACCTACTAAATCAAGGTTTCGATTTTTTTTTCATAATACTACAGCCCACAGCGGGATGTTAATCTTAGTTCTACTTGTCTTCCAGGAGGTAAGCAGGGAAAACTTATGAGAAGATAATTAAGATTCAAGGAGGCTATAGAGATTTTCCATATCTCAGGCTCCAGTTCATCCATCATTGCTCATGTCAAATGAGTGACACCTTTATGTTATAAGTCCACGAATTCCTTAATCGGGAACATTTACTTGAAAAAAAATTCCATTTTTGGATATCTTCTTTGAATACTACTAGTCGACTTTAGTACAATATGATCATTGGGATATCTTAGGGGTTCCATGTATTAAACCTCCATGCTGATCAGACATGGAAATAATCTATGGGACACACTAGGATACGCCAATCCTCATATGACACTTTTATCAAACATAGTTTGGCATTCGCAGGCGATAGAAAACAATGAGAAAAATAATTAAAATAACATATGTTGTCGTACTCTATGCGAAGAAAGAGTACTCTTAGATTTTCGGAAGGATTCCTTGCCGATACTAGAAGAATCGGTTACTATGGTTTCCTTGGTAGTTATACCTTGTGGATGAAAAAAAAAATTTCTAAGTTTATGGTTCATGAATATTTATTATTGCCTGTATTAAAAACAGGACACTTAGCAGAAATTATCATTGATAAATGATAAGGAAGTTTATTGTACGAGTGCTTATATTAAATTGATAATGGAAGTTTCACAAACTAGGCACCTAGCTCAGTTGGCTAGGCGCGCGAAAGGGTGCGGCCGGCCTAGACCCAGGTTCGATTCCGGGGACGGCCAGTTCCACCATTTTTTTTATATTAATTAATTGCACGGATACGTGTAATTATGAGAGTTGTCTCATAAGGAGTCTTGATAATTAATTGCTTCTTACTACCCACATTATGGGCTTGATTTTATCACTATATTGAGTCCTTATTTTTATCGGAACTAGGACATCAAAAAATGATTCCTAATGGATATAAAACATCCATTTATTAATGCTGAAGCAGTCTTAGAGGTATATAGGCTTCTTACTGAACTTTCATTGCTTTTTATTAAGCCTGTACTCGCTCTCTTTCTCAGATTTCTTGGAGTTATGCTCCTTCTTTGGTTCATCCTTCATATACGAAGTGTGAACAAAATCTCCTCATGAGTAATTTAACATGGTTTTGAATGAGATTTAGAGCGAGAAGTATTCAGCTCTTTGTATTGTCTCATGACCTTTTCCATGGTCCTTCCCACTGCGGCGTCAACCACAGTCCGAAGATTAACTCCATTCATATTGAGGTTTACATTTGTAGTTTTATTAACTTTCGTCGCCTCAATAGCGTTGCGACTGTCGTCTACCTCATCCGAGTTTTCCATACTCGAAACTTGGTACCAATCACCAAGATTTAACAATTATTAGTCATCATCCTGATGACCTGATTTAAATTAGCCATGGCATTCATAAACCGTATGGGCTATTCTGTTCCGAACATTCATAGTGAATGTTATTTGAACGTATTTCCATTATATTTAGCCTATGTCACAACGGGACCATCAATGGCATGCAAAGTTTGGAGCGAGTCCAATACTTGCTTGACAGGGGACCATAATGTCACAACTGTCTTTGTCACAAGGACGATTATAAATAGCTCAAAGGCTAGCCTTTCATGACTTCGGTTATATATATTTATATACATATATGGCATAGAAGCCTGTCGCGAGGGACGTAGAAAAATATGGCATAAAGCACAGTCATGAAGGACATAAATGATTATACGGCACGAAGGCCTTGTCACAAAGGACATTTAGATTTGGCACAAACGGCCTTGTTATAAGGACATTCATCAAATCTGGTACAAAGGCATGTCACCAGGAATGTTAATATTTAATATGTTAACTTGTCACGAATGACCAATTATAGCACATAGGCTTGTCATGAATGACTTTAAAACATAACTTGATGATCTATCATCAAGAACCTTAATTTATTAGCCGAAGTCTTATTAGATTAGGGCTTCAAGGTTTGAACGTGGTTCTTCACCTTTGGACAGGGAGTCATAGACTACAACTGTCATCGTCTTGAAAGACAATTCATTTGGCAGAAAGATAAGCCAATCAACATCACTAATGGACGTTTTATATATCACCATCGTATCTAATGATATTAGTCATGATCACATCGATCATATTGACTATTAGGTTTGGGTATAATCACACCATTCTGAACAGGGGATCCTAAAGATCACTACTATCTTTGTCTTACCGACACTAGAATAAAGTATAGCCCGTAGGCATTTCATCACGAGGGATGTTAATATTATGATCATCATACTGAGGATACTAGTCAGGATCGCACTGATAGCATAGACTATGGGAATTGAGTATAGCTCACCCCCTTGGCAAAGAATCACAAAAGATTACAATTACCTTGTCTTAGTTGGACGATATAATATAGCCCTTAGGCAAAACATCATTACGGATGTTAAAATTTTTAATCATCGTATTGATGATTTTTGTCATGATCGTATTGATTATATGAACTATTAGGCTTGAGCATAGCTCATCACTTTGGACAGGGAATCGTAAAGATCACAATGTCTTTGTCACACATGGACAGTATAATTTGGCCCATAGGCGAAAACATCACTCATGGATGTTTATAATTGGTTCATTCTATTAGATGCTATAAGTCATGATTGCATTAATCATATTGACTATTTGGCTTGAGCATAGCTCACCACCTTAGACAAGGAATCATAAAGATAACAATGTCAATGTCTCAATTGGACAATATGTTATAGCCCGTAGGCAGGACATCACTGAAGGATGTTAAATAATATGATCATCGTACTAGATGACATTAGTCATGATCGCATTGATCATATAGACTATTATGTTTGGACATAGTCCAACATTTTAGACAGGAGGTCAAAGACCACCACTGTCGTTGTCTTATCGGACAACAAGTTTAGTCCGTAGGCACTTCATCACTAACAGATGTTTATAATATGATCATCTTATAGGATGATATAAGCCATGATTCCTAGATCGCTAGGCTAGATTTGAGATTTGGAAGAATCCAATATAAGGATGACTGTTGTGATTTTCTCGAGTCACATTTGTCAAGAGTGCTAACACATTCCTAGGTGTTAACAAGGATCTGTATCCCTTGAGTAGGTTTCACCATCTTGGCCGCGTAGGCTAGGGTTCACCTTTAAGATTCCCTTTCAATTGCATACTGACAGAGAAGGAAGGATATTTATTTTATTCAGGATTTTTATCATAAATCCTAATTCATAAGTTAATAATAGCACCAATGGCCTAGTCGCGTAGACAAGTTAAATTTATAAGCCATGATTTCAGAGAATCGTGGCATTAAGGTTTGAATCAAAGTTCATTACTTTTTCCTGACAGGGAGCTGTAGGCTACCACTGTCTTTAGTCTCAGAGGACATTAACTATAGCCCTTAGGCACTTCCCTTATAAGAGATGTTTATTACTGAATTGCCCCTTAGGGAAATTCATTAACCATGGTAAACAGAGACCATATTTGGTTAATTTATTAATCATATTTATTTAGGATTTCTATTATAATTTATCCTAATTATAAAACATTAACAGTTTTATTAGTGGCACCCAATGGCCTGGTCACATGGACATTTATAAATTATAAGCTTATGATTTCAGAGAATCAAAGCAACAATAACAGTTTTATTTAATAGCACAAAAGGCCTAGTCACAAGGACAATTTTTTTAAATTATAAGCCATGATTTCAGAGAATCATGGTCTTTAAGTATATTAGCACAACTGGCTTAGTCACAAGGACATATATAATTTATAAGCTATGATTTCAGAGAATCAAAGCATGAAGGTATATTGGCACAATAGGCCTAGTCACAAGGACAATTTTAAATTATATGCTAGGATTTCAGAGAATCAAAACATTTGAGGTTTGAACCTAGTTCATAACCTTTATCTGACAGGGAGTCATAGCTACCACTGTATTTTGGCTCATGTAGAAATGAGCAAGGCCCGTAGGCACTATATTACCACGTATGGTTAAAATATGATCATCTTAATTGATGACATAAACCCAGGATTCAGGGATCATTAAACTGGGTTAGGAATCTTTTGAAGAATCCCATATAAAAATGACGTGTGTGATTTTAAATGAATCACATCTGCCAGGAGTGTTAACATGTTTTAAGATGTTAACAGGGAATTGAATCTTTTAAACAGGTCTTACCATCTTGGCCCGGTCTTATAATTGACCCGAGGCTAGGTTTCACACTTAAGATTCTTAATTAATGATTTGAATCTTTTTAACAGGTCTTACCATCTTGGCCCGGTCTTATAATTGACCCGAGGCTAGGTTTCACACTTAAGATTCTTAATTTATAATTAACGCAGAACAATTTTAAATTGAGGTGTAAATATGGATCTGAATCTAAATTGCGGAACTGCCATCTTGGCCGGTCTTAATATGACCCGAAGCTAGGTCTTGCCCTTTTAGATTTTGCCATTTTATTATAATGGTAGATCTTGCAAAAAGGAAATATTATTTTCCCATTTATTTAATATTTCTTATTTAGAATGAAAGTTTAAACTTAATCATTCCATTATATAAAAATAAAAGTATAAAGTTGCCCTAAGCGGGACTTAAAAGGAATAATGTTGTCCTCGTAGGGACTGAAATATAAACATGTCCTTAGAAGGACTATCAAGGAAACGATCTTCAGCAAAAGGAGTTTCTTCTTCATTCAATTCCTGAATGCTTTCTCCGAGGTTGCACGTTTCATCCTGGCCGCGGTACGAAGCTCAGCATTTCAAAGCTCCTGATGTGGAGAATACTTATTACGGCTTCTTCTCTTGGCGACGTATCCAAAAATTTTTTTTTTTTGGAAGTAAGAATTTTGATTAGGATTGAGAATATTCCTTAGTTAAGTCTAGACTCAGAAGTTTAGATATGTGCAATTGTGTAACTGAGATTAAACACAAAAGGCTAGTGTTTAATTCACTCAGTGTTGGCTCTGATACCAACCTGTCACACCCCAAATTTCCACGTGTCACCGGTGGGCCCGGTGGGGAGTATCGTGACGTCATGGTTGGCAACATAATAGTCAAACAACACAATATTATTAAGCACAGCGGAAGCAATTGAAAATATAATACAACCGAATTTATTATTGTAATATTAAATGTCACAATATTCGGAAGTTTATCCACAGAAGGATCGAACATAAAATGGAAACAATAGTTCAACAGACTTTTAGGCATCTTAAGCTTTCGAGACTTCTATTGATGCTAAGGAGACATATCCAGCCAATTTCGTATAGTACCTGCATTTAGCCTTTTTGGAAAATACGTCAGTTTACACTGGTAAATACATTCAACTGACTCATTTTGGAAAAAGAGCTTGCAAATTGTTTTGAATGCACGTGGCACAAAATATCTTGACACATTGATTAAAATGCACAGAGGCAAAATTAATCTTTTTAACTTGGGAGAATTATTTAATATTATAATCTTGTGAACGAATTACATGTTACTTATGCGTTCAGTAGCCCGGATCTAGTCCGGGTTAAAGATCAATAGACACACCACGTTATTGAGTTATACACTGCCAGGTGTACGCCTACACCCCGTGCTCAGGTCGTGGCCAATCTCGTAAGATGATGCCAAGGATATCCGGGACATGGTCATTAACCCCCCAAAGGCTTTAAAGTAAACAAAACTGTTTAAA
Source organism: Helianthus tuberosus (assembly GCA_030545235.1). NCBI lineage: Eukaryota > Viridiplantae > Streptophyta > Magnoliopsida > Asterales > Asteraceae > Helianthus > Helianthus tuberosus. The sequence continues at coordinate 143,433,387 of CM060427.1, read as the reverse complement.
ACGAGCCGATCAAATTATTCAACTACCCACTAAGCGTGGAGATTTGATGCCCGATCAAGCGGTACGCTATGTACCGTAACCCAAGCCCGTATATGGAAAATAAGTTAAAAGTATTTACCTGAGCTAAATATAAATTCAATCCCAGCCGTATATCAAATCAGCAAGTACAGATAGCTTTTACTGGGCTCCTAATCTGGAACGAAGGTTTTTAATAACCTATTAGAATCCTAACGGGTCTTTAATTAAGCTTAAGCTTAGACCGGCTAGTTTCAAAGATACGGTACGTACGCACGATTAAGCGAAGACCGGATAGAATGTGATTTAGACCCGACAAGTTCAGAGACTTGTTTAATATGGGTTTATTATTCACTTTCTGGATTTTGAGATAAAAACGATAACGTTTGACCCGTTTCGGCTAGTTTATGCAAACTAGTTACATAAACCGAACCGGACGCGAATAACGCATAACGGGTATCCGAATAGGCCGCGAACAGGTTTCCTAGTTAATATGCTTTAAATATGTTGTGATATCATTATGATACCTTCCATAATGCCCAAAACGAGTTAAATCCCTAATTATGCCCCGTAGGGGTATTTTGGTCATTTTAAAGATTATAAAAGGGATTTAACGTAACCCTGATGTTCGGGAATGAAGCAATCAGTAAACACCTTATTTTTAACAGATTATATTAGTTGGTAATAATCCGTATGTGTCAAAAATAGTTTTAAGCCTATACTACGCGTATAGTACGCGTATAAACCCGTTTTAAGCGACGTACGATTAAAAATACGATTCTGGGTTTTCTGATTAGTTAAACAGGCTCAAAACACCACATTTATTATTTAAAATCAGTAGCAACTGGATTCGCGTCAAAATTCCTTGTATAAATCATTTTATGACCGAAAAGGGTAAATTCGGTATTAACCGAATTAAGGCGATAAGCCTAGCTTAAGATCAGTTTAAAAATAATTAAAAATCTTCAAAAATCCCAAAATATTATTTAACATCAGTGGGGAAAAGTTTTGGTGCCGAAAATCGGGTTTAGATAGGCTATGCGCTAATCGCGTCGTTTAATTAATAAAAAGCTTAATATTTACGCTAATGCGCATATCTCCTAATCTGGACCTCGAATTGATGTCAAATTTTGAGGGCAAGTTTATAAATCAGTAGCCGAGGTCTCCGTCTACTCATATTGCCAAAAATCACGTTTTACGGATAAAAGGGCATTATGGTCAAATTTGAGCATTTAACGGAAACGCGCGAAAGCATCGGATAATCAATGAAACTAATACAGAGGCTTATACTATCAAGTAACTCATCCCTAATGGGACTTTAAGGCATGTCTAATTCAAACTATAACGGGTCAGAACCGAAGTCAACGCAAAAGTCAAAGTTTTGAGTCTTTCGGTTCCGAACCGGGTTTAAACAGAAATTTGTCGAGTCGGACTAGCATAGACAAGTTTTTATGCTTATTACCAAGTTATATTAAGATTAAAACAGGTTACACGCCTCTCGGATTGCTAATAGTGCATTAAATCATATTTGACGTTTCTGTTGACTTTTTCGGTCAACATTTGACTCGACAAACGACCTAGATAGGTCTGGAATCAGAACTTGCCATTATAAGGGTTTAATACCCATATTATTACCTACTTAATGGTACCTTTAATTTGACATAACACTGAGCTATCGTTAATTAATCACGAAGTCAACCGTTAAGTACGATATATTGACTTTTAAGCTAATTATGAAGCAAAAACTGAATTGGAGGAGGTTAGGCATACTCACAAGTGTTTAATGATGATTAGGGAGGTCTTGTAATCAGCTTGAAGGCTCCTCAATTGATCAGAATTGAATTGAGGAAAGAATGATCATGGAGGCCTTTATATAATGGTTGTAAACACCACAAAAGATTGACATCTAGGCCTATAACTAACCATGAGTTGTTTACAAGTGTCCCTAGTACTCTAAAACATTTTTAGGGGTCGTCCAAGATTGAGAAAAACCAGTAGAATCGGTCAGAATCGCGCAGAACTGGCTGCTGTGGGTTTTCTGTCGCTGGCAACATCCTTACGGACCGTAAAGGTCTGGCTTACGGTCCGTAAGCCTCTGGTCAGACACAAAAATTGTTTGATCTTTGGTGTTTTGAAAGGGCAATCACTTGGGTCGACTTTGGGACTTTATTTTGACAGTTAGGGACCTCCTAAAATGCCTTTGTACAACCCCATGCCCTACCATTATCAATTGTTTCCTTTAAATCATTATTAAAGTACCGAAATTTAAGGGTTTTCATGCTTTATCTTCGTAGAATTTCATTCTTGTGCATGAATTCAATTATTGTGGGCATTTACCGGATTATATCAAATGTTGATAATAAGTATTAGGGTCTTGGGATTTATATGAGGTCGTTCAGAGGTAAAATTAACATAACGCCATCTTTAAATCCTACCAAAATATTTTTATTAAGTCCGGGTTTACAACGCTTGTTGTCATACATGACACGTGTCGTTATTTTATTACACACGAATTTTCGAGGTGTTACAGATGATAAGCAAGTTAGATAAGCGGGTATGATTCAAAACTGCAAGGCAGTTATTCCCGCCAATCTTAACCGCCAAAATGACAATGTATATAAGCTTGATTCCTGGCATTAACTTCCGGCATCAAGACATATTCTATTTCATAAGAATTGTCCTTTCGTTTAACTTGAATATTCTGTGTTCATATCCTCTTTTTGCACATTCCTTTCGGTATCATCATGAACATGGAATCAACCAAGTCACAAACTTCCGCTGCAATGATGTCTGATTCCCAACATAGTGGTATCAGAGCGGGGTTGGGAAGGAAGACAGAAATCAAACCAACGTCAACCATGTTGCCATGTCAACACTGCGTTGACGAAAAGAATGAAAAAGAAAGACGAATTCCTCGAGTAAGGCTTTGTTACTATTGCCATCAACCAGGGCACCAGATATATTCATGTAAAGCAAAAGAAAACGACGAAGCGACCCAACTGATTCATCAAGCAGTGAATGTCGGAATACAGAAACAAGAAAGTGTGGTTAATGATCATCAAGAGATGATAGTCATCGGTACAGAAGGAGGCCAATGGGGCGACATCTGGTACGTGAGTTCTGTGTTTTCCTATCATATTGCTGGTAACTTGAATGTGTTTAATCGAATTAAACACATAGTTGGGGTTGATACAAGATCTAAGGAAAGTAATTTCTTATTTACTCAAGGGATTGGGGTGGTAGAAATAAAATCAAGCAATGAAACTTTGAGAATACAAAGTGTATTCTATGCTCCGGAATTAGACCGGAACGTGTTGAGTTTGGATCAATTAACGTTGCAAGGTTACACCGTTAACAAGTCTGGCGACACTTGCAAAATATTTCCAATGTTCTCAACACCGGTCGTTAATTCTGTGAATGATATGAATGGCTTAACAAAGGAAGAGGAACTCGGGTTGAAAGAAAAATAGGGGATATTAGATGTTAGCACTGTGGATGATGAATTTAAAGAAAGATTTCTTAATTCCTATTTCGAAGACTTGAATTTGTCATCACAAGAACTGGACTGGAGTCTAATGATCATTAAGGCTATGGAGTTCCATGATTTCTCCGATTGTAAATCTTTGCTTGACATGATAGACGACAGGGAGTTTGTATTCAAATACAAACATGAATTGGAGGGAAAGTTTGAAGAGATGGTGGCGTGGTTCTTAAACGTGAAACTGGGAATCTCTTCAAGACCGATTCCTCCATTTGCATCGGATAACAGGAAAGTGATCTTACTGGGCCTATACATCGTAGTAGAACGTGATGGTGGCTACCGGAGTGTTACAAATGACAACCTATGGCCGGTAGTTGCAAAAGATTTGGGATACGAGTATCATGACGGCGAGTTCATGAGAATTATTTACGCTATGTATCTCAATGTCTTGGTATATTATTATAGGTTCAAGGCTTTTCAAGAGAAGGTGATTGACAAGGAGATGGTAAAAGAAGGAGAAAGTTCATCAACCGGTGGCCATGAGGGGAGGAAAAGTGCTGATGATGCTCAAGACGAAGCTGCCATGGATCATTACGCACTTTATGTTGGAAATGATTGGGAGGGAGCATGGAAAATGCACAAGAAACGTCGGCGCTTTGATTTCAATCAGGCGAGGAAGGCTGTTGAAGAAGCAAACAGGAGTGTCATGCTGCATGCTGGAAAACATAATCAAGTTTAAGGGGGTTATGTTAGAATGATATTTAAACTTTATAATGTTAGTTATGTATAAGTATAAGAACATATATATTTTTGGTTTTATGTTAACTTATGTAGGGATGATAAGCAAGTTAGATAAGCGGGTATGATTCAAAACTGCAAGGCAGTTATTCCCGCCAATCTTAACCGCCAAAATGACAATGTATATAAGCTTGATTCCCGGCATTAACTTCCGGCATCAAGACATATTCTATTTCATAAGAATTGTCCTTCCGTTTAACTTGAATATTCTGTGTTCATATCCTCTTTTTGCACATTCCTTTCGGTATCATCATGAACATGGAATCAACCAAGTCACAAACTTCCGCTGCAATGATGTCTGATTCTCAACAGTTTTCCCGTAACATGAAATTAATACTCTGTCTAATGCATTCAAAAGGAGACTGTTGTGGCCAATGTAGTTATTTAGAAATTTATCATCGTTGAATATAAAACGTAGAAGTAACAAGTTTTATATATCAAATCACTGAGCAAACTCAGATGTTTAACGAGTAATAACCCAGATACAAAAAACCGACCTAATTTTGAAATTCAACGTTAGCCGGATCAGATGTATAAACCATGTTACAGTTTAACAAGATCAGTCACATAATCACCATGAAACCTATGGAAGTTAATAAGCTGATGTGTAACGCTCCGCATTTTCGAACTTACTTATTTTAGCAATTCGTGTTGTACTTTCCATATTTAGACGCTTGTACTCTCTTTGTAATCTACTTTCGTTCCGTTTGTAATTTGAGACTATTGATCATAATAAAAAACGAAACTATTTTGTGTATTCATATTATGTACAACTGTTAATCGGTCTCTCGTTTGAACGAAATATTATTCATGGATTTTTGATTCTATATTTACCGGCACTTGATACTCGTTAAACTAATTGAAACTATTTAAATGATGAGATTCGGATCCTAAATCTCGAAATTCGAAAGCTTCGTGAAATGAATAAATGTTTAAAGTTTTTTTCGTTATAAATATGGTTATTATTCAAATTATTGAAATTAATTAAATAATTAAATTAAATAAATTTTGTTATTTAAAAAGTTTATTTTTATAATAATCTAGTTAATCTCGGTAAATATTAAATTTAGTAAACTAACTTAGTTAAATTATAAAGTTAGTCTCCTTTTTAAAAGGATATAACTTGGTTAGTAAAGCTAGTTTCCTTATTTTTATAACATAACATAAGTTTATTTAAGCCTAAGGGCTGTTGTGTAATTAGTTGAAAGTGTGAGGTTATGAAAGAAAAGAAAGAAAGAAAAGAAAATTTAATAAAAAGAATGGGGTTGGACGGGATTCGAACCCGCGCCAACAGCCCTATCTTGCGCACACTTAACCAGTTGCGCTGCAGCCATTTATTGAACAAAACCCGGACAAATATATATTTATGGACTCCCTGCGATGGCCCAGCCCAACAGCCGCGATCTGACTCCCTTTCAGCACGTTTTGAGTGGGATTTTATGTGTTTTTTTGAGTTTAAACCCACTTTTAGCAATTAATAACTCACCAAAACCAACCCTAATCACTTCCTTATAAATACCAATCCTACTCCAAGCTATTTTCACTTTTCTAAACACTCTCAAACCTCCAAATCAGTCCCAAATTCGTGCTAATTCAGAAGGTTCGAGCAGATTGTTGCATCTTCACAAAAGTGGGCATATCTCACTCGTTTCTTATCCGTTTTGCCTCATTCTTTTTCCTATGTGCTTGGATTTTCCTTAGCTTCGATTCCATGGGCATTTCACAGTAAATAAGTCCCTGGAACTCCGGCAAAAAGGCTCCAAAGTCCACTGATTGTTTCTGTTTTCATGTAATCTTTGTTAAACTTAACCAAACTTGAGTTTTCTCATCTCAAACCTATGTCCTAATGCTTATAACCTCACCTATGGTTAGTTAGGCTTAAAAACAAGGTTGAGACATGTTAAATCGGAGGTTAAAACCTCACAAACATTCTGTTTTAGTTAGGGTTTTACCCACAAGAAGTGCTCAAGCTTGAAGCTTGATGTAAGTGTGATTGTTAGACTAGCTTGGGCTATCTTTCATAAAAATCCACTCACTTCTTGATGTTTTCTCATAGATTAGTTGTTGTATTTCATTATCCTTGTAAGTTCATGACCCTCCTTGGTTGTTTTTGCATCAAGTGTAGTGGTGAACACTTAAGAGGTGCTTAAATGGAAGCTTGTTCTTCCTACCTCCTACATGATTTCCATGATACTTAGAGGTACCTAAATGGAGACATTAATCTCCTACCTCATGCTTGAACCATAAGACCTTGTAATCTATATATTATCTAATTATTCCATATGTATACCTAAGTAACTAAACTTGATAATAACTTAATAGTTACTTGTCAAGAATATGTTACATCATCTATGACCATGCCCTTGTTACGACAATGGACCTTTGAATCCATGAAATCATACAAACTCTTTTGAGTTTTAATAGTGTCAAGAACAAGAGTTATGTGTACAAGATGATTATTTTTACTTATGTTATTTTCCATACATTTTAAACTCCGAATCTATAATCTACCGTTAACCCCAACTCACACACCTATGTTCCTTTGTGTAGGAGGACAAGGTGCTCCAAACTAAACAACCAACACTCACGGGATATCAAGTAGGAAAGCTTGCAAAAACCGTGAGTATACTCGATCCCTTTTCCCTTTTACCATTTTGGGATGCAACATGTATATTATACAAAATGAAACTCAAACTATTTTTAACATACTCTATCCATGCTTAACATGAAACTATGTGTGGTACTTGTTATTCTCGTATGCTATGTAAATTACTTGGTCGATATATGCTCATTAACTTTGCTAGCCTCCCTTAACAATTATAGCGCTATAGGATTAACGCACCGCCCGTTAGACTTGGGGTATTGTTAAGTTAAACATGTTACCTCCCGCTACTCTATTGGGATTAGGCTATTTTAACGCGTTGTATACTCGGGTTTGAATATATTGTACGCCATATTTGCATACTAGTACTCACATATTATGAATCATGTTGGATATGAGCACTTTTTATTCTATTTATGCTATGTAACAAAACTTGTATACTCGTCTTTGCTTTTGCATTGAACTCTATTTTAATACATGTTGCAGGTTAATTGATGAAGTGATGTTACAAGATGAAACAAGATTTAGGGTGGACTAGATACACACCTAGATTAATCTATCTTTTGCTGTTATGTTACAATTTGAAACAATGTTGTTATTTTTATTTGAATCTTGTATGACAATTAGTCTTGAAATGAAATTTGAATTAAATTAATATTGTCACATAGTGTTATGAAGTCTCTTGCAATCTACGCACTTCGTCTCATCCCGATGTTTCCGCCATCGGTTGGGGTGTGACATGATGCAACACGGTTCCTGCAATTGTATATTTTAGCTAATGATATGAATATACTAGTATGAAGTTATTATGCTGATTTTTTTGAAATATGTCAGCTAGAGATACGAATATACACAAAAATGCAGAATGTTTGTGTGCTAGATGCACACCACATGTTATTTGTTTTACTAATGTATCATTTTCTAAGAATTTAAACAATAATGTATGTAAGTTTATTAGTCTAAAACCTAATTTGATCTTTTGTTGGCTAAACAGAGTTGCTGCAGAAACATAAGTGACATGAAATCTAAAAACAATCAGTTCGATGTAAAGATTATGTAATGAACTCTTACGTGGATTATTGAGAATGAGTTCCAACATAAGCTAACAAGTTCTATACCCGTCTGGTGGACGGGTATGTTAATGGTATAATAACACGAGTATTTAAACAAAAACATTATTTGTCAAAATGACATTAAGTGTTTTATATCTATCCCAACTGAAAACACATTAAACCCCATATTTGAAGCAATCAATAATCTCAAAGCATAACTCACTTTGTTCCACCATTGTGAAGGCAACATTGACACTATGAATTTGAACTACAAACCACCAAAAATAAAGTACCACGGAAGTACTTGAATTGTATATAATATAATGAAATGTTATCTCCAATACACATGTCATGAACAACATGCATAAACACTTACACAATTGTCTCACTGATTTGTGAGGACAACAGTATATAGCGTTGTGCCACCTAGTCCCCTTGGCTGGAACCTCGCTCGTGTGAAAAGTACCCACCTTTCTATGGCTTAGAACAAAGCCATTAAAGAAATACGTTATTTTTATAACTCATTCATGTGAAGAGTAGAAGTTAGGCCAGCTATGCTAAATGGAACAGACAGTTGGGCTATCAAGAAGACACAAGCGCGCAATATGGAGGTAGCAGAGATGAGGATGCTGAGGTGGATGTGCGGACACACGAGGTTGGATCGAATAAGAAATGAGGTTTTTAGGGAAAGATTAGGAGTGACTAGTATATCGGATAAGATTAAGGAGGGGAGATTGAGATGGTTTGGGCATGTGAAGCGGAGGTAAACAACGGCACCAGTTAGAGTGGTGGAAACTCTTACTGTGGAGGGGAGGAGAGGAAGAGGCAGGCCCAAACTGACATGGGAAGAGCAGATTAGGCATGATTTACTAGAGTTGCATCTTTCGGAGGACATGGTCCAAGATAGGACTTCGTGGAGGCGTAGGATTAGGGTTAAGGACTTCTAGAGAATATTGCAGTAAGGTCTTAGGGGTATTTTAGGGACGTAGGTTTTTCTTATTCTTTAAGTGACTTTACCAGTGATTGACTTCTTGTGTTTATGCCGGAATGAGGTTGTATGCTATTATACATGATTTATATTATACTGTGTCACTCTGATCACTTTCTTGGTATAGGTGACTTCTTTTTTTCTATATTCTATTTGTCTATATTCTTTGACTTGATGTGTTGGTATGTTGTTCGTCTTCGAGCCGAGGGTCTCTTCTGGAAGCAACCTCTCTATCCCTATGGATAGAGGCAAGGTCTGTCTACATCCCACCCTCCCCAGACCCTATAAGTGGCTTTGCTATTTGTGGGATTTACTGGGTATGGTTGTTGTTGTTGTTGTATTCATGTGAAGAGTGCCCACCTTTCTTGCGGTTGCATAATACTTGTTGTCAATTAATTCCCTCAGCAAACGTGAACCATTCTTTGATTAAATAGCATAACTCAGCTCTCGCAAAACCAGTGCCTGATATCTCAGCGCCAAGCAACTCTGAAAATAAAGATGTGAGAAAAACAATGTAATTAGGATTTTGATTCATAAACTAAAAGCATGAAATCATGAGCGAATATTAAGAACCATATTGAATAAATATCTTTGTCTGATTCAGCGGCGACTCGATGAGCATACGCAACCCGCTTTACCAGACTCGACTTAGTTTTCTCTATCGTTTGGTTTGACACTTCCTTTGTACTTGATATATGAAGTATGCCAGCAAGAATGTAACCAAAATAGGAAGTCTAATAATTAAGATATATCCATGGCTAGTATATGCCATTCCAAAAAAATTTGTAACTAAAAAATAATAGCTTAAAGTTATGAACTGATGATTTATCAATAGATGCCATCCTATATTCATTTCCTGGCAAGGATGTTGGAACTCGTGGGAAGTTTTGATCACCATAAGAATATGAGCCCACTCAACTGGATATTTTGATGTATCCCTATAAAATAATAAAGAAGCATGTAAAATTACTAATAAATTTTTTGGTTAATCACGCGAATAGGTGATAATAATAATAGATACTTGCCTTATTTTTACAAGAGGATACTCTTGTCCCAAGCATATTATGTCATGATCCAAACCATGTCCTACAAGAATCCCTTCCCAGCTCTTGTCCGATCTTCCATATCGGTTTTTCATTGCATAAAAAATTTAGAATTTTCCTTTGAACATCTTGAGATATTCTGGTCTAATTCCTGTGCTCTCATACTTGGAAAATAAACTTTTGTATGCTTACTTGAGGAACTTTGTAGCAGTTACATAATCGTATTTGCCCTCAAATTATAAGAAAATATAGCATATAGGAGATACCTGTTGTTTGTAACAGGAAGTTGTGGTTTGACATAAGAATGAAAGTGTATGTTTTCATATTTATCCTTACACAAAGATCTAAAGTATCAATGTACCATGACTACCACCGCCAACCATTTTGCTGGAAACCATCTTGTTTTCTCATTTTCAATTCTCAGGTCATCATCCATGTGTAAGCTAGCAACTCGATAAGCCTACAATGACATCCATACCAAGTGTATCATTTTATTGACAGGTGGCAAGATGGGTGTGTTGGGTTGACCCGAACCACCTTTTTCCAGATAGATTAAAAAAAAGTAAGCAGTTAATTTGTTAATTATAATTATGTAATTGTTATCATTCCAATAATAATCTAAGCAATTTAAGAAGGTTTATGCATTAAAAATACACTTAAGGCGACTTCAACCCTGCATTCAACCTATTTCATGTAAGCTAAAATTCTTTTTTTTAACAGAATGAAAACTGTTTTTGTTGATGTTTGCTTGGTTGAAAAACTCCCTCCTCCACTTAACACAATCACTGCAAACACAATAAAGAACAAAAAAAATGATGAGTTGAGAGTTTGATTGAATCATGTACCAATGCACAAACGTGATAAAATTGAATAAAGTGAACAAAACAAACATCAATTAATCAAGTTCTCACCTGGTAACTGATTGGAGATTAGGAGAGAAATCTGGAACGATCACGAATAGGATTCCTAGTCATTGGTGAATCCAGATTACAATATTTAGTCAAGAACAATTTATGAAAATAATCACATTACAAAAAAATCGAGAAAAAACATCTCAGTTAATCAAATTCACACCTGGTAACTGCTTAGATCGATCCAATTTCACCACGGATACAAGGTGGAAACACGAGATTCTGAAGTGCACCAATCAATTTCTTAATGCATCTAGCGATTGATTTGCATAGGTTAGGAAGAAATCATGATTTTTTGGGGAAAGATCGCAATAATGGAGATGTAGAGGTGATACGGTTTAGATGGTTAGGGAGTTAGTTAGAGGTAGTTATGTGTGGGTTAGAAGTTAGTTGGAAAAATGATGTGTTAGTTGTAAAGATAGTTAATAGTGTGAGGGGTATAAATAGTAGTATTGTAATAGAATAAGGGTATCTTGGAAATAATAACAAACTTCCTTCAAACCACTGTTCTCATCAACTGTCATTAACAGCCTTTCGGAAGCTCCTTCTTGTCCGAGCATCCCTGAGTGTTAATCAGCTTGACCATTGTTAATCAAGCTCAAGCTTGTTCAAATCCAAACCATATCATTGGTATCAGAGCTGTCTATCCTTGGACACTCTTGATTCGCATTAATTCGGAACCCTAATTCAACTAATTAGGGAAAGTCTGCAAACGTTCAATTTCAAATTCTGAATTCGATCATTAGTTCGATTGAATTCCTTCAATTGTTGTCCTTTCAATTCAATTCTCAATTGATCTTTGTTTAGATCAATTTCACGTCAAAATGACAAAAAGACACGGTCATAATGATGCTGATGACGCTGAAACTAGTCAGCAAATGAATAACCGAATCGAAGAAAATACGAAGGCATTGGAAGAGGTGAGAAACATGGTGACTGGGTTGTCTTTACAGTTAATTCAGATAGTCAACAATCAAACCAATTTGAGGAATCATCAGATACAAGAGATACAAGTTGAAGGAGAGGGGTTCAATTTTGCGGCAAGATTGACAAAAATTGAATTTCCTCGATTTAACGGTGATGATCTTACCGCATGGTTGTTCAAAGTTGAATAGTTCTTTCAACTTGACAGGGTGACAGATGCAACGAAGGTGAGATTAGCTACCATTCATTTTGAAGATAAAGCCTTACAATGGTATCAATCCTTCACTAGTCAAAGGGTTGAGGGTGAGGTACTGTCTTGGGTAGAATTAGTGGAAGCTTTAAAAGTTAGATTTGGTAAACTGTTTGATGATCCAATGACTGAGTTAAAAAATTTAAAACAAACAACTACAGTTCAAGAATATCATGATAAGTTTGATGCTATTATTAGTAGATTGCAATTGCCTGGGGAATATGCTTTGAGTTGCTTTATTGCTGGGTTGGAGGATGAAATACAATTGCAAGTTAGAATGTTTAATCCCAAAAATATTCAGGAAGCTTTTTGTTTGGCAAAGTTGCAAGAAGCAACCATTAAAGCCAAGAAGAATAAATTTGGGTTTAAACCAGCTATTTTACCTAGTCCGAGTGTTAATAAACCATTGGTGCCATATGTTAAGGCAGTCAACAATGAGGCTAAAAGAAGTGTGGTTAGAAGGACATTGACTAAGAGTGAGATGGATGAAAGAAGGTCTAAAGGGTTGTGTTTTAATTGTGATGAGAAGTACTCTCAAGAGCATGTATGTAGGGCTTATAAAAAGCCTCAGCTGTACCATATTGAGGTTGAATGGATGTAAGAAGAAGAAGTAGAAAATGTAGAAGAAGAGGACGTGGTGATGGAATGTGCACAGATTTCTGTAAATGCAGTAGAAGGTAGTGATGTGTATAAGTCTATACGGGTGACAGGACATTTTGGGAAATTTGAGTTGCAACTACCGATGGATACTGGAAGTTCTCATAATTTTCTAGACCTTGCATTAGCTAAACAGTTGGGTTGTAGGATGGTTAAAGGGTCAGCTATGTTGGTTAAAGTAGCAAATGGACATGAGGAAATTTGTGATTTGATGGTTAAAAGGTTTAGTTGGGTTATGCAAGGCATTAAGTGTAACACCCCGTGTTCCCAGAAGTCAAAATCAAGGTCAAAGTCGATGACCGATCGCACGACTTGACTTGTAATCTACTTTTTTATGTGTTTTATTTAGTTGTATTATGTGGAGTACTTAACAACAATCGCGGTTTAATCGATCTATATTAATCGCCTTACGACTGTGAACAATAGGAAGTAACAATGCGATAAAGTTAACTAAACGATAATCAATCTAACGCTAATCAAATCGACATCGAATCGCAATATTAATCGCAACTCGAATTATGCGTTCTGGATATTGTTTTACGTGTGTGTGTTATTTATGTGTTACTTGTGCATGTTTAATTATGTTCTGTGGTGATCAATCGCAATCGATATCGCAACTCAATTAAATCGCAATCTAAACGCAAACGCTAAATGCAAGTTATTTATAGTGATTGTATGTTATATATAGTGGTTAGGATTAATGGGTAATACTATCACATCACTCACTCGACTCGAATCGAATCGCAACGCTCAACACACGAAAACGAAACACGAAATCCAACTCGCAAAGCCCACTCGATCGAGTGACCATCCGATCGGTGACCCACTCGACCCATGAGCTTTTTGCCATTTTGGGAAACCCTATAAATACCTCAACTGTCAACATCATTTGTTGTCACAACACTCCATCCAAACCAGTCACTCAAGCATACTTTTCTCTCGATTTCTCTCAATTCTTGTAAGTTTCTTCCTAGATCCTTGTACTTCTATGATCTACACTTGATTCTACATATTTTCACCGAACAATCTTCACTTTTAACCATGAAATCACTAGATTTGAGGTGTTTTAGGGTGATGTCAGCATGAGGTTCTTATGAACTTGAGTATTGACACCATTCCACCAAGAACAACTTGAATCTGAACGATTTCCACATGATTAAACAATGTTTTCATACAAATCTAAGTATTTTCAAGTATAAAAGAGTTGAAAGGAATGTCTATCCAAACTTTTCACATCTTTTACACTCAACACACTCAACTCAATAGAACCGGACCTTGTTCTGATCTTCTACTCATTTTTAGTGATGTATCGGCTCAAGATCTGAGTTCTATCAACGAGACAGACGATTTCGGGTTAAACATGAATAAACCGTCAAGAAACAGTTGGCTGATCGGGTTGGGGTGATTCCCGTCCGATCAGACCACTGGGACTTGGTGAAATTCTAGTTGTTTAAACTAATGTCGTATCGTCTCGATCAAACCGCAAACTCTCAAACTTAACAAGTTCCAAAACAAACCAGTCACCCGAACGGATTGCTGTCCGATCGGATTACTATCCGATCGAACGACAATCCAGTAGGATGACTTATGGTTTCCACACTTAAACAATTTTCAGCATGTTCAATGCACAAGGTTGCCACCCGATCGGATTGCCATCCGGTCGAGTGATTGTCCTGTTGTGAACTTGTTCTCACACTGAGAAGCCTCGCCAATCGGATCGCCGTCCGATCGAATGACCGTTCGATCGACCGACTTGAAGGGTAGAGATACTTCTCTATTTTTAAAATACTACAACGAAAACTTCAAAAGTCAAACCATCATACACAAACACATTCTACCCAAGCATGGTGTCAGTCCGAACGAATGGCCATCCGATCGGATGACCATCCGAACGGATTGACAACAGATCGAATGACCGTCCGATCGGATTGCCATCCGATCGGGTTGTTGTTCGACACTTGGTTCCATGCACCGTTTTACGCGCCGCTTATCATTTATACTATCGTTAACTGTTCAGGCTAATCTCGCTCTAAGCGCTCCCTTCAATCCATCATCGCTGTGAGTGTACTCGATCCCTTTTTGCTTTATGCACTTTTGGGTGTTACATACGTTACGAATATTCAAATCACATCGAACACACTACGCTATACTTTAAACGCTAACCGTTACTACATGTTATACGTGACTCGATGAATGCTTATTTGTTATGTTTACACATAGATTGCTGACATGATCGCAATGCTGAAAATGTGTTGCGAACTACCTTACGCAGTCAACCCGCAGTCATTAGTATTGATAGGATCTTTTTCGATAACTTATGGCTTCACATCACACGTTGTACGTGCTGGTTATGCGTAAACGATTTCGAACTCTACTATACTATATTAAACTTGTATGCTCACATTTACACTATGTGTATTGACTTTTCCTTTAATGTATGTGGCAGGTGCTTAAGATGCTAGGACGCCTTGTTTGCTGTGTGATGAAATCGAGGCTAGGAAAGAGTCCTAGAAACAAACGAATAAATTGTATATGTTGAAATCTGAGTTGTCGGAACAATACTTGTTTTTGAGATATTTGGTCTGTAATAACTTGTTTGCTTAATATGTTACGGTATGGGACGTAATGCTAAATATTCGGTAATAATAGTTGTTGTGGATTTCTCATGAACAATTTGTTTCGCTCAGTGCCGCGCCCCGATGATTCCGCCATTGGTTGGGGTGTGACAGATTGGTATCAGAGCCATAACTATAGGGAACTAGGAAAGACACAACCTAGTCTGGGTTGTTGTCTTAGAATCGACCTAGACTATAGTCTAAGTACCCAACGCGACCTCTACTTGTGTGAATTCTATCACTTATGCTATATTCAGGAATACCAGTATGAAATGGGACAACTCGCACAAGGTGAGTTACTTCGCTTGAGTGAAACACCTCGTATGAAGTAGGTCACGTTGCCTGAGATGTGCACTTCGTACGACGTATTACAACTCAATCTCCAAACGCTCGACAATCTTTCCTAGGATTGTCTGAGTTGTTTAGCCTTTCCTAAGGCTGGCACAACACAATCACATGATTTGGTCGAGATTAGGTGTGAAAACCGCAAACTCTCAACTGAATCACTCGCACGACGCACGGTTTTTACTATTAAATACGAGAATTTGCGTTGAATCAGGAGTGAAATCCATACTTCGACGCAAATCCCTCACAATACGAACAGGAACGTGGTCGTTAAGCTAGGGGTGAAACCCGAATCTTGATGACTTGTTCCGTTCTCTATTTTTGTTTTACAAAACTCTCACCAAGGTCTCGACGGACTCCAACGACTTGAGACACGCTGTCAACTGGAAGGATGCGTGTCGATAGCCCAGAATCGAGGCAAGAGCACAGTCCAGAAAGCCAAATCGTGCACTCAAAGTCCTTGTTAATAGTCGAATCATCTTGGGTAGTCGAAGTCTAACGCATCCGAGACAATCTATTCGATTTTATGTGTTCAATTCTGAAATTTACCGATTTTATGTGTTTATTATGGTTTATATGTTTATTTGTTAGCGTTTTGAGGTAAACATTGTTGTAACACTGATGGTTTTGACTCCGCGTTTCTCGCTCCGCCACAACACACAACTCATACTACATATCGCTGATATTACGCTATGATTCGCATCGCTAATCGTTACCCGCACTCGCTACCCTCGAACGAATTCGTAACTTGAAGGATAGGTGAATACGTGTTATGTCTGTAGGTGAATACGTGCAAAATATAGTGTGTTTCTGTACTCTACGTGTTTATGTGCGTATATGTTCTGTGCTGATGTGGACTATGTGCCTCTTTACTTATGTGCTTACACGGGCTACATGTTATTATGGGATGATATGTGAATGTATTTTTGAGATTAAATACTACTATGTTAGCGTGATAGACTAAACTAGGGTTAATCGAAATTGTGTTGAGTCCTGTGACGATGTCTGTTGCAGACAATGTCGTCATCTGGATCCCGTCACTCGAGCGATGCACGCCGAAAACAGGCAGACAAACGCCTCGCCTCAATGATCACTAAACAAATGGCGAAGGCTGTTCCTCAGATCGTCAGCGAACTGTACGAAAATATGAGCAAATATTCTGAAGTGTCCAGGACTGAAACCCCTAAGGCTGTCTTTAGCTTCAAGCAGTTCAAAGCTCGCGGACCGAAAGAATTTACTGGCGAAGATGGTCCTACGGCCCTATTTCAATGGTTTGATTCGATCGAGGTCACCCTGCGCCAGAGTGGCTGTCCCGATGATCTCCGCACTCTCAACGCGACCGGTGTCTTCCAATCCCGAGCTTTAGATTGGTGGACCGCCGAGAGAAACAAACGCGGGAATGATGCACCTTATAGTTTGACGTGGGATGAGTTTAAGAACGTCATGTTGGAAGAGTTCTGCCCTCCCCACGAGCGCCAAAAGTTGGAGGACGAATTCTGCCATATCAAGCAGAAGGATGGTGACAATGCTGCTTTAACTGCTCGCTTCAAGCAGCTTAGCATAATCTGTCCTGATCAAGTCAAGACTCCTGATATGTCGATCAAGAAGTATATCCGAGCTCTGCCGGATTATGTCACAGATTTGTGCAAGCTTCCAAACCAGCAACAATAGAAGAAACATACCTGCTTGCCGTTGAAATCAACGACAAACGAGTCAAGTCTGGCTACTGGGATAAAGCTACCAAGAATCTGCACCAAGCTACCACCGCAACAACCGCTGAAGCCACCACTGCACCACAATCGTCGAAGCTCTCCCGACTCAAGAGAAAGAATAGCAGTTCCAGCAACAAGAACTGTGCAATCGCTGCCACACCTCTCCAAGTTGTACCAGCTAAACCGCAACAGCGTCAAGTAGTGGCACCTGTGGTCAATGCACCTTTTGCTAAGCGTGCATACACTGGAGACTGGACCACACCCGCTTTGCCCTACTTGCACCTATCATCACCCGACTGGTATTGCATGCCGATTCTATGCGCATTGCAACATGTATGGTCATTTCACCACCAACTTCCATGCTCGCCCAACTCAAGCTCCAAATCAAGCACAAGCTCCTGCTCTACCAGCTCCTCGAGGACAGCAAGCAGCTCATGCACCCACTGCTCAAGCACGAGTCTGCTTTGCGTGTGGTGATCCCAACCACTTCATAAATGTCTGCCCCAACAGGGTTGTTAAGCAAGAACCACAGCAGCAGCCAGCACCACAGCAGCAACAACAGCAGCAGTAGCAAGCTCAACAAGCAGCCCGCGGGCGGGTCTTCAACATCAACGCCCGTCAGGCTCAGGCGGACAACGACGTCGTCAATGGTACGTTTCTCGTAAATGGTATATATGCTTCGTGTTTATTTGATATTGGAGCCGATAACTGTTTTGTGTCGTTTGAATTCGAAAAGCTCCTAAATCGTAAGCGCGCTAACCTCCCAACGACCTTCGACGTATAAGTAGCCACTGGAAGAACCGTCACTGTCAATTCTTTTTTACGTGATTGTACCCTCGATCTCAACGGTCACCTTATTAACCTCATACCGATGCAACTCGGTAGTTTTGATGTCATAGTAGGTATGGATTTCCTTCGGGAGAATCATGCTGAAGTCTTTTGTTTTGATAAGATGATTCGATTCTCACTCGTAAATGGTGATCAACTATGTGTTTACGGAGAAGTCGCCTCGAAGAAATTACAACTCATGTCGTGTGTCCAATCTAGCAAGTATCTCCGCAAGGAATATCAAGCTTACTTGGCACACATCGTAGTAGTGGAGAAGGAAAAGAAAGGAGTAAAAGACGTTCCCGTAGTCTGTGAATTTCCCAATGTATTTCCAGAAGATCTACCCGGATTACCTCCCTCTCGTGATATCGATTTCCGAATCGACCTTGTTCCTGGAGCAACTCCCGTTGCCAGAGCTCCATATCGACTCGCCCCGTCAGAAATACAGGAACTCTCGAGTCAGCTCCAGGAGCTACTTGATAAAGGCTTCATTCGCCCAAGCAGCTCTCCTTGGGGCGCGCTTATCCTTTTCGCCAAAAAGAAGGATGGATCGTTCCGGATGTGCATTGTAACACCCCGTGTTTTCACGAGTGAAAGTCAAAGTCAAGTCAAAGTCAACGACCGTTTTCGCGCGACTTGACTCATAGAGATGTTTTTATTTTAATTATATTTTGTGGAGTAAGTGTCTTACATAATGATAATCGAATCGTGTTAATCGTATTTAGATCGACCTACGACTGTAAATGATAGGCAGTAACAATGCGATAAAGTTAACTAATCGACAATCAAGCTATACTAATCGAATCGACACCAAATCGCAACTCGAGCTATGTATTTTACTTACTGTTCATACGTGTGCGTGTGCCTTACGTGTTACCTGTGCGTGTTTATTTATGTCATGTTGTGGTATTCAAGCGAACTCAATCGAACTCGAAGTCTAACTCGAAGTCTAATTCGAATACAATCGAACCCGAACCCGAATCCCGATCAAACCATGTTATAGACGAAGTAGTTGGGACTGAAAGTAATTTGACTAGGAAACCCTATCGCATCGAACCGCTCGTAATCGAAACCGAATCAGCAAGAATCGTCGCGTTAAACAACCTAAACAGGTGCCATCCGACCGGATAGCACCATGTTACACACCAGTGTCACCCGACCGGATTGCCATCCGACCGGATCATCATCATCCGACCGGGTAACCATCCGACCGGATAACACTTTCCCCTTCTAGCATCCTATAAATACCCCTGTCCTTGTCATTCTTTCCACTTTTGGAAGCATTCATCCGAGCAGCACACTTTCTCACCTTTTTCCTCCGATTTCACTCGATTCCGGTAAGTTTTCATCCTAAACCTTGTACATCCTTGATCTAAACACACTTCCATATCTTTTCATCTTTCAAATCTTAACTTTTGACCGTGAAATCACAAGATTCAGAGTGTTCTAGGGTGATGTCATCATGAAGTTCGGATGAACTTCGAGTCTGACCTCATCCCATCGTGAATACTCAGATCTGAACGATTCCACAACGATTTCACAACGATTTCACAATGTTTTCACAAGAATCTGAACATTTTCAAAGGATAAAAGAGTTGAAAGAAATAGACACAAGTTTCTCTCATACTTTTACACTTAAAACACTCAAAACCGGTAGGATCAGGCTCCAATCTAGTCTTCTACTCGTTCTTAGTGTCGTACTAGTATGGATCTAAATTCTACTAACGAGACCGACGATCTTGGGTTAGACAGAGACAACCGTTTGAGCCAATAAACAGACTGAACTAGGGTGATTCCTGGTCAGTTTAGTTGTCTGGGTCAAGGCGGGAGTCCTATTGGCTAACACGTTATCAAAGTGACTCGACATAACGACAAACCATCAAAATAACCAAGTGTAGGACAAACGGAGCAATCAGAACGGATTACCATCCGAACGGATTGCTATCCAATCGGATAGGTCATCCGCACGGATTGCCATCCGAACGGATGACACTTGGGTCCCACTTTTAAAGCAACCTTATCCTAAGTCTGAGTATTGAACGAGAAGTAATCCGATCGAACGACCATTTGGTTGAATTACTCTTCGAATCAGGAGATACTAAGGCTTTGAAGACTTAAACAATTTTCAACATGATTCATGACAAAGCTACCATCCGATCGAATTACTATCCGATCGAATGACATTCTGCTATGGAATCTCATCTAAGTTACTATCCGACCGGATGACCATCCGACCGGATGACCATCCGCACGGATTACCATCCGTACGAATAGCCATCCGATCGATCGACTTGAAAGATAAAGATACTTTAGTGCTCTCAAAATGCTACAACGAAAACTTCAGAGAACAAGCCATCATACACAAACACATCCTTCTTATAGGAAGAAATAATCCACTCGAATCGTCATCCGACCGGATCACTACCCGACCGGATGACCATCCGAACGGATTACCATCCGCACGGATTACCGTCCGACCGGATTACCATCCGACCCATTCCCCTTTGCATCGTTTTACGCGTTACTTATCGTCGGGCTATCGAATCTATTCAGGCTAACCGTACTTGCTGAAAAGCGCTCCCTTCAATCCATTCAATCGCTGTGAGTATACTCGATCCCTTTTTGCTTTTAGCACTTTTGGGTGTTACATACGTTACGAATATTCAAACTACAACTATCACACTACTCAAGCTATTTTAAACGCTAACCGCTAATGCATGTTATATGTGGCTTATGAATGCTTGTTTGTTATGTTTACACATGGAATGCTGTCTACCTGCCTTAGCAACGATAGTACTATAGTTTGGACTCAGCACCCGTTCGCGGGGGTTGTTAAGGACCTTTACTTGCATGGATTACGGTGGTAATCATGTATTGCGAACTGCCTCAGGCAGTCAACCCGCAGTCATTGGTATCGATGGATCTATGTCGATAACTAACGTGCTTCATTTCACTATGTGTACGTACTGGTTATGCGTAAACGAATTCGAACTCTATATGCTATTATCAAACTTGTATGCTCACCTTTACATTTTATGTATTGACTTTATTTTAACGTATGTGACAGGTGCTTAGGACGTACATGTGGTAGGAAAGTGAAGCTAGAATAAAGCTTTAGAGCCCAACAAATAGTTGTCTGTAGATAACGAATCAAGGGTGTCTAGAAGCAGTTGAACGACTATGTTATATTTAAAATCTGAGTTGTCGGAACAGAATATTTGTCTTGATGATTGTCTGTAATAATTTGTTTGCTGTTTGAGACATGGTATGGGACACGTTACTCTAAATTGAATAGTAATGATAATTGTTATGGAAACTTCTGGACAATCTGTTTCGCTCAGTGCCGCGCCCCGATGATTCCGCCATCGGTTGGGGTGTGACAGATTGGTATCAGAGCCATAACTATATTGAATTAGGCAAGACTCGACCTAGTCCGGGTCGAAGTCTTAGAAACCTAGTCTATAGTTAGGAACCAACAGACCAACTCGATTATGCTCGGTAGGAAACTCGTACATGCTTATTTCCCACTATCCTACACTATTTCTGTACTCAAGATTTCAATTCACGATCAGGCAATAAGGTCGAGAATAGGTGTGAAAACCGTGAACTCTCGATCGAAGTTGCTTAGTCAACTTGCATTTTTAACTACAAACGAGGGGAATTATACCAAACTAGGAGTGGAATCCACATTTTGATGAATAATCTCCTCAATTTTACTAAAGCAAGGACGAAGTTGTAAGATAGGGGTGAAACCCTAACCTTGACGACTTGTCCTGCTTTTATACAAAACTCCCACCAAAGTTTCGATGGACTCCAACGATCTAAAGCCACAATCTAACCAATGGGAATTGCGCCAATGCCCAAGAATCGAGGCAAAGGCATAGTCCTGAAGGTAATTGTGCACACAGGATCGTTGCGAATAGTCGAACCACCTTGGTTAGTCGAAGTCTAATAGCCGCAGACACTCTTACGCTTGGTTTTATGTGTTTTAATCATGATGATTCGTCGATTTTATGAGTTTATGTGTTTTATATACTACTGGTTTCGATCTAATGCCTTTTGCTTTCATGCAACACACACGACTCGCACTGTAACTCTACCTCAAAACGTTAGCAAATCGACAATAGAGGCATTCAGGATGCTTAGTATGCCGTATATCCCTCTAGTGACTAAGGTATATGCGTTTCTTGCCATTGTGCTTATGTGTTTAGGAATTTGTGACCATGTGATTATGTGATTTTGCGTGATTCTGTGATTTTGTGACTATATGTGTTTACATGGAACGTGTTACTGAGCTTTAGTAGTAATAGACGCGTGAGGTGAGATTCGAATACAATGTGTTGAGTTCCGTGGCGATGTCTATTGCAGACAATGTCGTCTGGATCCCGACATGCACTCTCTCGTCAGGAAAAGAGGGACAAATGCCTTGCCTCCATCATCGCGAAGAGTGTAGCTAAGGCCGTGAGTGATGTTTACGAAAACGCCAGCAAGTCATCTGATGAATCGAGGACTGAAGGTCCTAAAGCTACCGTCAGACCTTTCAGTTTCAAGCAATTTAAGTCGTGTGGCCCAAAAGAATTAACACGCGAAGGAGGTCCTACTGCACTATTCCACTGGTTTGACTCTATTGAAGTTACTCTGCGACAAAGCGGTTGCCCTGATGACCTTCGAACTCTGAACGCTACCGGCGTCTTCCAGTCCCGTGCTCTAGACTGGTGGACGGCCGAGAGGAACAAGCGAGGGAATGATGCAGCCTACGGTTTGTCAAGGGATGAGCTCAAGGAGGTCATGTTAGAGGAATTCTGCCCTCCTCACGAACGTCAAAAGCTTGAAGATGAATTTTGGCACATACAACAGAAGGATGGAGACAATGCTGGTCTCACTGCTCGTTTCAAGCAGCTGAGCATTATCTGTCCTGATCAGGTCAAGACTCCCGATATGACCATCAAGAAGTACATCCGAGCTTTGCCCGACTGCGTTGCTGATTTCGTACAACCGGCTAAGACTACCACGATCGAGGAAACCTATCTGCTGGCCGCTGAAATCAATGACAAGAGGGTAAAAGCTGGTGTCTGGGATAAGACCTCCAAGCATCTGCATCAAGCTACAGCTACTGCACCAACTGTTGAACCCACCTCATCAAGCAACAAGAAAAAGAACAAGAGAAAGAACAGCTCCACCAACAAGAACTGTGCGATCACTGCTGCACCGATTCAAGCTGTACCTGCCCAACAGCGTCAAGTAGTGGCGCCTGTGGCCAATGCACCGCCTGCAAAGCGTGCATATACTGGGCCGCACCCACTCTGCCCTACTTGCACCTACCATCACCCGACTGCCATCCAATGCCGTTTCTGTGCTCACTGCAATGTCTACGGCCACTTCACTGCCAACTGCCGTATTCGTCAAGCCCCTATCAATCAAGCTCTACTCACTGCCCCACAGGGTCAACAAGCTCCCCCGGCACCCGCAGTCAAAGCCAGAGCCTGCTTCTCATGTGGCGACCCAAACCATTTCGCCAACATGTGCCCGAACAGGGTAGTGAAACAAGAGCCTCAGCAGCAGCAACCTCAGCAGCAACAACAACAACAACAGGCCGCACGCGCTAGAACTTTCAACCTCAACGTGCGTCAAGCCCAGGCCGACAACAACGTGGTCAATGGTACGTTCCTTGTGAATGGTATTTATGCTTCATGTTTGTTTGATACTGGCGCCGGTAATTGCTTTGTGTCGCTCGAATTCGAGAAACTCCTTAATCGTAAACGTTCCCGACTCTCCTCTGCCTTCGATGTTGAAGTCGCTACTGGAAGAACCGTCGCTGTTAATTCTGTCATTCGTGATTGTACTCTCGAGCTCAACAATCACATCTTCCCAATTGATCTCATTCCGATGCAACTCGGAAGCTTCGATGTCATAATAGGCATGGACTTTCTTCGAGAAAACCATGCCGAAATTGTGTGCTTCGACAAGATGATTCGTTTTTCGCTCGCAAACGGTGATTCATTGCGCGTCTATGGTGATACTACTTCGAAGGGTCTCAAGCTTATGTCATGTCTCCAAGCTAGCAAGTATCTCCGCAAGGAGTACAGAGCTTTCCTGGCTAACATCGTAGTAGCGGAGAAGGAAAAGAAAGAGAAGAAGGAAGTGAAAGACGTTCCTGTGGTTCGTGAATTTCCTAATGTTTTCCCAGAGGACCTTCCCGGACTACCGCCAAGTCGTGATATCGACTTTCGTATTGACCTCATTCCAGGAGCTAACCCTATCGCCAAAGCTCCTTATCGACTCGCGCCATCCGAAATGCGCGAACTCTCAACCCAACTCCAGGAATTACTTGAAAAAGGCTTCATTCGCCCGAGCACCTCTCCTTGGGGCGCACCAGTCCTTTTCGTTAAAAAGAAGGATGGGTCGTTCCGGATGTGCATCGACTACCGGGAATTGAATAAGTTGACTATCAAGAACCGCTACCCTCTGCCTCGAATCGACGATTTGTTTGATCAGTTACAAGGCGCTACGTGTTTTTCGAAGATCGATCTACGCTCAGGTTACCATCAGCTACGCATTCAAGAGGATGATATACCCAAAACTGCGTTTCGCACTCGTTACGGCCATTATGAATTCGTTGTCATGCCTTTTGGCCTAACAAACGCACCAGCAGTTTTCATGGATCTGATGAATCGCGTGTGTAAACCATATATCGACCGTTTCGTCATTGTATTCATCGACGACGTCTTGATCTATTCCAAATCGAAAGCCGAACACGTGCAACATCTACGTTTGGTTCTCGAGCTGCTCCAGGGGAACCAACTCTACGCCAAGTTCTCCAAGTGTGAATTTTGGTTGGAGAAGGTTCAGTTTCTGGGTCACATTGTTAATAGTCAGGGCATCCACGTTGATCCTGCAAAGATTGAAGCTGTCAAGAGCTGGGTTACGCCTAAGAATCCGTCTGAAGTCCGTTCCTTCCTCGGACTAGCGGGTTATTATAGACGATTTATCGAAGGATTCTCGAAGATTGTTGTACCGCTTACCTCTCTTACCCATAAGGACCAGCCTTTTGTCTGGGGAACCAAACAAGAGTCTGCCTTTCGAACCCTCAAACACATGCTTTGCAACGCTCCTGTTCTCACCTTACCCGACGGAAACGACGATTTCATTGTCCACTGTGATGCTTCCAACCTTGGTCTCGGTTGTGTTCTCATGCAACGGGACAAGGTCATAGCTTACACATCTCGTCAGCTCAAAATCCACGAGAAGAACTACACAACCCATGATCTCGAGCTAGGCGCGGTTGTTTTTGCATTAAAGATTTGGCGACACTACCTGTACGGTACCAAGTGTACGATCTTCACCGATCATAGGAGCCTACAACATATCTTTAATCAGAGGGAACTGAATATGCGCCAACGCCGATGGGTAGAACTTCTCAACGATTACGACTGTGAGATTCGTTATCACCCAGGCAAAGCGAACGTTGTTGCCGACGCACTTAGCAGACGGAGCTATCTGCTTAGCACTCGTAATGTTCAAGCCCAGCACAACCTCGAAGCCCTAATCCGCGACGCCCAGCATGCATGTTTCAACTAACGCACCTTGAAGAAAGAACGAATCTACCACGATGGAGCCCAACTTGTGAGCAAATCGAACGGGATATTCCACTTTTTAGACCGAATTTGGATTCCCAAACGAACCGATTTACGGCAGATTATCATGGACGAAGCCCATAAGTCCCGCTATTCTGTTCATCCCGGTGCTGACAAAATGTACCAGGATCTTCGCTATAGGTACTGGTGGCCGGGAATGAAACGTGATATTGCTCTCTACGTCGGAAAATGCCTAACCTGTGCTAGAATCAAGGCTGAACATCAAAGACCCTCTGGCTTGCTCGAACAACCACCAATTCCCATGTGGAAGTGGGAGAGCATAGCCATGGATTTCGTAACCAAGCTTCCAACCACGTCATCAGGTCACGACAGCATTTGGGTTGTTGTTGACCGTTTGACTAAATCAGCCCACTTCCTACCAATACGAGAAGACTACAAGGTAGAACGATTAGCCCGAATCTACACCAACGAGATCATTTGTCGACATGGGACGCCTCGTGACATCATCTCTGATCGTGATGCTCGGTTTACTTCATGATTGTGGGAAACGTTCCAAGCGGCACTTGGTACAACGCTTAGTCTAAGTACTGCGTTCCACCCACAAACCGACGGTCAGACTGAAAGAACGATCCGCACTCTTGAAGACATGCTCCGTTCGTGTGTTCTAGACTTCGGTGGTAATTGGGATAAACACCTGCCGTTAGTCAAATTCTCGTATAATAACAGCTACCAAGCCAGCATTCAGATGGCCCCTTTCGAAGAGTTATATGGAAGAAGATGTCGATCGCCTATTGTGTGGCACGAGATCGGTCACTCGCAACTAACCGGTCCGGAGCTACTACAAGAAACGACAGACAAAATTTTCCAAATTCGAGACAATCTAGCGAAAGCTCGGGATAGACAGAAAGTTTACGCCGATAAAAAGCGCAAGCCCCGGGAATTTGGCGTTGGTGACTACGTACTCCTAAAGGTATCCCCTTGGAAGGGTTTAGTCCGATTCGGCAAGAAAGGGAAACTCGCGCCTCGATATGTTGGACCTTTTAAGATTCTGGAAAGGATCGGAAAAGTCGCCTACAGACTCGAATTACCGGAGGAACTTAACAACGTCCACCCGACTTTCCACGTGTCAAACCTTCGGAAGTGCATCGCCGATCACGATCTACATGTTCCTCTAGACGATCTACAAGTGAACGAAACATTACACTTCGTGGAAAAGCCTGTCGAAATCATGGATCGCCAAACCAAAGAACTAAGGCGCTCACGCATTCCTATTGTGAAAGTCCGATGGGAAGGCAAACGAGGCGCGGAGTTCACTTGGGAACTCGAAAGCGACATGAAGGCAAAGTACCCACAGTTGTTTAGTTAAGAAACTTTGTAGGCTTGTAGATCAAATGTTTTCGCACAACATATCTAACTTTTAGCAGTTTATTCCGTTTAGTTAGTCGATTTTCAGTTAAAAACGTGACGTAAATGAAAAGTGAAGGAATTTTGACAAATCTGTGTGAATTTGCCTCTGAATCTGATCAATTCCTGTACGAATATAGTGTGTTCAAGCATCGCAATCGAACACCTGCTCAGATACCACTTGTAGGATCGGTTTTGACTCCGTTACGATTATGTTTGGTCACGATCGTGCACGGATTCCGCACGTTGCACGAGTCAGAATCGGTCCAAACGAAGAACTCTCACACGTGATACACGACCCTGTTACGGCTTTCAGCTTAATTTCGGGACGAAATTCCCTAAACAAGGGGAGGCTGTAACACCCCGTGTTTTCACGAGAGAAAGTCAAAGTCAAGTCAAAGTCAACGACCGTTTTCGCGCGACTTGACTCGTAGAGATGTTTTTATTTTAATTATATTTTGTGGAGTAAGTGTCGTACATAATGATAATCGAATCGTGTTAATCGTATTTAGATCGACCTACGACTGTAAATGATAGGCAGTAACAATGCGATAAAGTTAAGTAATCGACAATCAAGCTATACTAATCGAATCGACACCAAATCGCAACTCGAGCTATGTATTTTACTTACTGTTCATACGTGTGCATGTGCCTTACGTGTTACCTGTGCGTGTTTATTTATGTCATGTTGTGGTATTCAAGCGAACTCAATCGAACTCGAAGTCTAACTCGAAGTCTAATTCGAATACAATCGAACCCGAACCCGAATCCCAATCAAACCATGTTATAGATGAAGTAGTTGGGACTGAAAGTAATTTGACTAGGAAACCCTATCGCATCGAACCGCTCGCAATCGAAACCGAATCAGCAAGAATCGTCGCGTTAAACAACCTAAAGAGGTGCCATCCGACCGGATAGCACCATGTTACACACCAGTGTCACCCGACCGGATTGCCATCCGACCGGATAACACTTTCCCCTTCTGGCATCCTATAAATACCCCTGTCCTTGTCATTCTTTCCACTTTTGGAAGCATTCATCCGAGCAGCACACTTTCTCACCTTTTTCCTCCGATTTCACTCGATTCCGGTAAGTTTTCATCCTAAACCTTGTACATCCTTGATCTAAACACACTTCCATATCTTTTCATCTTTCAAATCTTAACTTTTGACCGTGAAATCACAAGATTCGGAGTGTTCTAGGGTGATGTCATCATGAAGTTCGGATGAACTTCGAGTCTGACCTCATCCCATCGTGAATACTCAGATCTGAACGATTCCACAATGATTTCACAACGATTTCACAATGTTTTCACAAGAATCTGAACATTTTCAAAGGGTAAAAGAGTTGAAAGAAATAGACACAAGTTTCTCTCATACTTTTACACTTAAAACACTCAAAACCGGTAGGATCAGGCTCCAATCTAGTCTTCTACTCGTTCTTAGTGTCGTACTAGTATGGATCTAAATTCTACTAACGAGACCGACGATCTCGGGTTAGACAGAGACAACCGTTTGAGCCAATAAACAGACTGAACTAGGGTGATTCCTGGTCAGTTTAGTTGTCTGGGTCAAGGCGGGAGTCCTATTGGCTAACACGTTATCAAAGTGACTCGACATAACGACAAACCATCAAAATAACCAAGTGTAGGACAAACGGAGCAATCAGAACGGATTACCATCCGAACGGATTGCTATCCGATCGGATAGGTCATCCGCACGGATTGCCATCCGAACGGATGACACTTGGGTCCCACTTTTAAAGCAACCTTATCCCAAGTCTGAGTATTGAACGAGAAGTAATCCGATCGAACGACCATTTGGTTGAATTACTCTTCGAATCAGGAGATACTAAGGCTTTGAAGACTTAAACAATTTTCAACATGATTCATGACAAAGCTGCCATCCGATCGAATTACTATCCGATCGAATGACATTCTTCTATGGAATCTCATCTAAGTTACTATCCGACCGGATGACCATCCGCACGGATTGCCATCCGTACGAATAGCCATCCGATCGATCGACTTGAAAGATAAAGATACTTTAGTGCTCTCAAAATGCTACAACGAAAACTTTAGAGAACAAGCCATCATACACAAACACATCCTTCTTATAGGAAGAAACAATCCACTCGAATCGTCATCCGACCGGATCACTACCCGACCGGATGACCATCCGAACGGATTACCATCCGCACGGATTACTGTCCGACCGGATTACCATCCGATCGAACTACCATCCGACCCATTCCCCTTTGCATCGTTTTACGCGTTACTTATCATCGGGCTATCGAATCTATTCAGGCTAACCGTACTCGCTGAAAAGCGCTCCCTTCAATCCATTCAATCGCTGTGAGTATACTCGATCCCTTTTTGCTTTTAGCACTTTTGGGTGTTACATACGTTACGAATATTCAAACTACAACTATCACACTACTCAAGCTATTTTAAACGCTAACCGCTAATGCATGTTATATGTGGCTTATGAATGCTTGTTTGTTATGTTTACACATGGAATGCTGTCTACCTGCCTTAGCAACGATAGTACTATAGTTTGGACTCAGCACCCGTTCGCGGGGGTTGTTAAGGACCTTTACTTGCATGGATTACGGTGGTAATCATGTATTGCGAACTACCTCAGGCAGTCAACCCGCAGTCATTGGTATCGATGGATCTATGTCGATAACTAACATGCTTCATTTCACTATGTGTACGTGCTGGTTATGCGTAAACGAATTCAAACTCTATATGCTATTATCAAACTTGTATGCTCACCTTTACATTTTATGTATTGACTTTATTTTAACGTATGTGACAGGTGCTTAGGACGTACATGTGGTAGGAAAGTGAAGCTAGAATAAAGCTTTAGAGCCCAACAAATAGTTGTCTGTAGATAATGAATCAAGGGTGTCTAGAAGCAGTTGAACGACTACGTTATATTTAAAATCTGAGTTGTCGGAACAGAATATTTGTCTTGATGATTGTCTGTAATAATTTGTTTGCTGTTTGAGACATGGTATGGGACATGTTACTCTAAATTGAATAGTAATGATAATTGTTATGGAAACTTCTGGACAATCTGCTTCGCTCAGTGCCGCGCCCCGATGATTCCGCCATCGGTTGGGGTGTGACATGCATCGACTACAGGGAGTTGAATAAGCTGACTATCAAGAATCGATACCCCTTACCTCGAATCGATGACTTATTTGATCAACTGCAAGGCACTAAGTGTTTTTCAAAGATCAATCTACGTTCAGGCTACCATCAGTTACGCATTCAAGAGGAGGATATACCCAAAACCGCATTCCGAACCCGTTATGGTCATTTCGAATTCGTTGTTATGCCTTTTGGTTTTACCAATGCCCCCGCTGTTTTCATGGATCTAATGAATCGCGTGTGTAAACCCTTTCTCGACTGCTTCGTCATCGTGTTCATCGATGATATCCTGATCTATTCCAAATCGAAAGCCGAACACGCGCAACATCTCAGTTTGGTTCTCGAGTTACTCCAGGGAAACCGTCTCTATGCCAAGTTCTCCAAGTGTGAATTCTGGCTTGAGGAGGTCCAATTCTTGGGTCACGTTGTCAATAGTCAAGGTATTCATGTCGATCCTACGAAGATTGAAGCTATTAAGAGTTGGGTTACACCTAAGAACCCGTCCGAAGGTCGTTCATTCCTAGGATTGGCGGGTTACTATCGTCGATTCATCGCTGACTTTTCGAAAATCGCTGTACCACTTACTGCTCTCACGCACAAGGACAAACCTTTTGTTTGGGGAACTGAACAAGAGGAAGCCTTTCAAACTCTTAAGTTAAAGCTTTGCAATGCTCCCATTCTCTCTTTGCCCGACGGAGACAATGACACACCCCGATATTTCCTCGTCTTACAGGTGGGGAGTATCGTGACGTAGTTGATATCATCATTGTCAAACAACACAATATATAAATGCACATCGGAAGCAAAAGATATGAATCACATTACAAACCGAATAAATAGTAATATCAAAGTATTACAATGGACTGTAAAGGGTTCACAGGCGGATCAAAAGATAAATAAAATCATTGTTCAACAGACTTTAACATCTAGAGTTTGCAAGACTTGATTATTGATGCCTGGAGTAGCCAGCCTATTTCGTATAGTACCTGCACTTTACCTTTTTGGAAAAATACGTCAGTTTACACTGGTAAATACAATTAACTGACTCATTTTGAAAAGAGTTTAAGAAAATTAGTTTGGATGCACATGGCACAAAATATCTTTTATAACTTGGGATAATTATTTAAAAATAAACTTGTATACAGTTTTACATGCTTGTCGTCCATTTAGGACCCGGTTAGAAGAGCCGGTTTAACAAGATTAATAGACAAAGACACACCACATGGTATAATACCCACAGGAAGATACCCTTCTTGTGGACTACCTTTTTACATACGCTACTGTCAGGTGTATGCCTACACCCCGTGCTTAAGTCGTGGCCATTTCTAATGGATGAGCCGAGGATATCCAGGACACGATCATTAACCCCCCAAAGGCATTGCATCAAACAAAACAGAATAAAACGGGTTATGCATCTTTTTAATCAATATCTGATTGTACGACTTCATACCCGACCAAGCCGTATTTTTATAATACCGTACCCCAAGCCCGTATAGGGAAAATAAGTTAAAAGTATTTACCTGAGCAAAGTATAAATCACAACAGCAAGTGCACGTAGCTTTTACTGGGCTCCTAATCTGGAACAAAGGTTTTAATAACCTATTAGATTCCTAACGGGTCTTAATTAATCTTAGACTTAGGCCGGTTGGTTTTCAAAAGGAAGACACGGTTCAAACGCATGATAAAGCGAAGACCGGTTTAGAATGTGGTTTCGACCCGATAAGCTTGTATGCTTGTTTAATATGGGTAACTTAAACACTTTCTGGATTCTGAGACAAAAACGATATGGTTTGACCCGTTTCGGCTAATATATATGCAAACTAGTTACATAAGCTGATCCGAACGCGAAAAGTGCGTAACGGGTAACCAAGTGAGTCAGATATAGGTTTCCTAAGTTAATATGCTTTAAGTATGTTGTGATATCAGTAGGATACCTTCCATTATGCCCAAAACGAGTTTAATCTCAAATTAAGCCCCGTAGGGGTATTTTGGTCATTTTAAAGGTTATAAAAGAGGTTAAATATAATTCTGATATTTGGGTCTGAAGTAATCAGTAAAACTACTTAATTTAATAGGTTATATCAGTTGGTAATAAGTCTTATATGACAAGAATGGTTTTAACCCATACTATGTGTTTAATACGCGTAAAAAGTTGTTTAAAGCGATTTCCGGGTTATAACAGGAAATCTGAGTTTTCTGATCAGGTTATAAGTTCAAATTACTTCATTTATCATATAAAATCAGTAGCAAAATATTTGGTATCAAAATGTTGTGTAAAACTCATTTTATGAACGAAAAGGGTATAATCGGTAATTACCGAATCAAGGTAATAACCCTATGTTATGATCAGTTTAAAAATAATTAAAAATCTTAAAAAATCCTAAAATATTATATTACATCAGTGGGTAAAAGGTTTGGTGTCAAAAATTTGGTTTAGATAGGCTTTACGCTAATTATGTCGTTTAATTAATAAAAGGCCTTCTAATTACGCTATTGAGCATAACTCCTAATCTAGACCTCCAACTGATGTGAAATTTTAGGGACATGTTTATAAATCAGTAACAAAGATTATTGTCCTCTCACATTTCCAAAAATCTCATTTTATGGTCAAAAGGGCATTATGGTCAACATTAAGCAATTAACGGAAACATCGGACAATCAACTAGTCAACTAGTATAATCGCAAAGGGTTATACTATCATACAAGCTGGTCCTAATGAAGCTCTAAGGAATTTCTAAATCATGCTAATATGGGTCAGAACTGAAAGTCAAGGCAATGGTCAATTCATGCGACTTTCGGTTCCGAACCGGTCCTAAATTGATAATTGTCGGGTCGGACAAGCTTAGACATGTTCTTGCATTGATTACCAAGTTATATGAGTGGCAAAACAGGTTACATGTCTTCTACATTGCTAATTATGTGTTAATTCGAAAATTATGTTTCTGTTGACTTTTTATAACTAACTTTGACCCGACAAATGACTTAGTTAGAGCGGAAATCAGAGGGTGCCCTTTTAAGGGTTTAATGCCCACATAATTCTCAACTTATAACCACTTTCAATTTGACTAATCACTGGAACATTAGTGATTAATTGTTAAGTCAAACCTTAATTACGACGGTTTGACTTTAAGCTAATTAACTAAGTAAAACACGATTAAGGAAGGTTAAGGAAGCTTACCAAGGTCCTATGCACGACTAATGACGTTTAGGGACTGCTCTTGTGCTCCAGGAAGTTCCACAAGTGAAGCTAGAATGAATGATCAAAAGTTGAAACAAGTGCTCCTTTATATAGTGCTCCATGATTGATCAAGATGGTGCCAAACAAGTCTAGGATGGATCCCTGATCAATACAAGTGTCCCTAGAGCCTAAAAACTTGTTTGTGCAACACATGGTATGGAAAACAATCAATCTAAGTCGGTTAAATGGGCTGGACAGACACCTGTCATGTTTTTCTGATACTGGGGAACTCAGGCGGCCCGCGTAAGGCCTTGCCTGGGCTTACGCGCCCCGTGTGGATGATCAGAACTGGCCAAACAAGTTTCGTTAATTGCACTTTAGGTCCTTGGTCCTTGTAAAAGTTGTTTTAACCTTTCTTTTTGCACTATAAGCCCTCTAAATTGATTTCTAAGGACTCCAAGACTTAACCAATCTTTGTGAAGTCCTTGTCAACTTTATGGTCACCCGAAAAGCCTTAATTATCAATGTTGACGCTTTTAACCCCTCGGATACGAATGTTGTCATAACTTTCTCATACTTAATCGAAACATTGTGAAATTTTTATCACATATTCTCGCGAGTATAATTAGTCATTACAAAGCTTCGGGTTTGCTAAAAGGTCACTCAGAGGTATACTTTAAACATGTTGACACATTTAACCCCTGTAGTATGTAATTCCTCACTTTCTTTCACAACTAGCTTCGTATGATCCATGATTCATTCGTTTAAGGGTATAAACATCATGTAGGGTTATTGAAAGATATATTTATACATTGTTGACACTTTGAACCCTGTTATTCATGTACTTCTTCTGTTTGTCAACTTTAGTCCTCCTAAAGTAATCCTTTACACGTTTAAAGTTCATGACACGTGTCGATATTACATTGGACATGAAATTACGAGGTGTTACATCCTCACCCCCTTAAAAGAAATCTCGACCTCGAGATTTACTAAAATAAATGAGGGTATTTTTCTTTCATTGTGGACTCTACCTCCCACGTGTACTCGGGACCTCTACGGGCATCCCATTTTACTTTTACGATCGGTACATGCTTCCTTCGAAGCTTCTTAACCTGTCGATCCTCGATCGACACAGGTTTTTCAACGAACTTCAAGCTCTCTTCTATGTGCACATCTGTATGTGGTATGACTAGCGATTCATCAGCTAGACATTTCTTTAGATTGCAGATGTGGAATACATTGTGAATACCACTGAGCTCTTCAGGTAAGTTTAACTTATAAGCAACTAATCCGACACATTCGATGATCTCGAATGGTCCTATGTATCTCGGGCTTAACTTTCCTTTCTTACCAAATCGCATCACCCCTTTCCAGGGTGATACTTTTAGTAGAACTTTATCACCAACCTCAAACTTTAGAGGTTTACGCCTTAGGTCCGCGTAGCTTTTCTGCCTATCCCTGGCAGCTTTGAGACGATCGTGTATCTACACAATCTTATCTGTCGTCTATAGGACTATTTCAGGTCCTGTCAGTTGGACATCTCCAACTTCCGCCCAACAAACGAGCGTTCTGCACTTTCTACCGTACAAGGCCTCAAAAGGCGCAACCTTAATGCTCGTATGATAGCTATTGTTATAAGAGAACTCGATTAATGGCAGGTGGTTATCCTAACTACCACCTAAGTTAATCACACATGCACGAAGCATGTCTTCCAAAGTTTGGATTGTACGCTCACTCTGTCCGTCCGTCTGAGGATGGTAAGCCGTACTAAAATTTAAGCGCGTGCCCAAAGATTGTTGGAAACTTTTCCAAAAATGTGACGTGTATCTAGTATCTCTGTCAGAGATAATAGACACTGGTACGCCATGCAGAGATACAATCTTATCTATTGGGCTAACATGTCGGAGCTATAAGTCTCCTTAATGGGTAGGAAATGTGCTGACTTAGTCAGTCTATCTACTATCACCCATACAGTATCATTTCCTTTCTTTGTCTTTGGCAACTTGGTGATGAAATCCATTATCACCATCTCCCACTTCCATGTGGGAAGTTCAAGCTGTTGTAGCAAACCTGACGGTTTTTGGTGTTCAGCTTTGACTTGTGCGCACGTCAAACATTTGGCCACATAAGTGGCTACAGATTTCTTCAAACCTATCCACCAGTAATTTGCCCTAAGATCCTGGTACATCTTATCAGCTCCAGGATGAACGGAATATTTTGAACTATGGGCTTCCTGGAGGATAACATCCCGAAGTCCTCCATAAACTGGAACCCATATTCGTCCATTTAACCTTAGGATTCCGTCCTTGCCATAGGATAACTGTTCTTCAGTTACGCCTAACTTTTCATTAGGATAGTTAGCTTCCAGCACAGCTTCCTTCTGTGCAGCTAACAACCTTTCATTCAAACCATTCTTTATCTCAATGCACTTGGCATTGATTCTTATAGGCTTCACTCTCTCCTTTCGACTTAAGGCATCAGCGACTACATTCGCCTTGCCAGGATGGTATCTTATCTCACAATCATAATCATTCAAAGTTTCCATCCAACGTCGCTGCCTCATGTTCAAGTCCTTCTGATTGAACAGATGTTGAAGGCTCTTGTGATCAGAATAGATCACACACT
The DNA here is from genome assembly GCA_030545235.1 of Helianthus tuberosus. Classification (NCBI taxonomy): domain Eukaryota; kingdom Viridiplantae; phylum Streptophyta; class Magnoliopsida; order Asterales; family Asteraceae; genus Helianthus; species Helianthus tuberosus. The sequence continues at coordinate 143,397,207 of CM060427.1, read as the reverse complement.
TAGTTCCATACAAGTAATGCCTCCAAAGTTTTAGTGCAAATACAACGGCACCCAACACCAAGTCATGGGTGGTGTAGTTCTTCTCGTGCACCTTTAACTGTCGAGAAGCATAGGCAATAACCTTGCCTTTCTGCATAAGCACACACCCCATACCGGTGTGTGATGCATCACAGTATACCACGAATTCTTCAATTCCTTCAGGCAATGTCAACACGGGTGCATTGCTTAGCTTCTGCTTAAGGATGTCAAAGGATTCTTGTTGCTTCAGTCCCCAGTCGAACCTAATTTTCTTCCTAGTCAAAGAAGTTAGGGGTGCAGCAATCCTTGAAATTTTTTCAATAAAACGCCTGTAATATCCTGCCAGTCCCAAGAAGCTGCGAATCTCTGTGGGCGTCTTTGGTTCTTGCCAATTCATGACAGCTTCAACCTTAGCGGGATCTACCTGGATTCCGCGTTCACTAACCACATGTCCAAGAAATTGGACTTCACGGAGCCAAAATTCACACTTAGAGAATTTGGCGTAGAGCTTTTCTCGATGAAGCAGTTTCAGAATGCAATGGAGGTGCTTCTCATGGCCAGCTTGACTCTTCGAGTAAATAAGAATATCATCGATGAAGACGATGACAAATTTATCCATGTAGGGCTTGCAGACGCGGTTCATGAGATCCATGAATGCGGATGGTGCATTAGTGAGTCCAAAAGGCATCACTAAGAACTCGTAGTGACCATAACGAGTCCTAAATGCAGTCTGATGTACATCTTCATCCTTGACCTTCAGTTGATGATATCCTGACCTTAAGTCGATCTTGGAAAAGTAACTCGCTCCTTGAAGTTGATCGAACAAGTCGTCGATCCTGGGCAATGGGTACCGATTTTTAATAGTAACTTTGTTAAGTTCCCGATAATCGATGCACAGACGCATCGACCCATCCTTTTTCTTCACAAACAGGATTGGTGCTCCCCAAGGAGATGAGCTAGGTCTAATAAATCCTTTAGCTAGCAAATCATCCAGTTGAGTTCTCAACTCTTTCATCTCCGTTGGTGCCAATCTGTAAGGCGCTCTTGCAACAGGTGCTGCTCCAGGAATACTGTCAATCCTGAACTCCACTTGCCTATCTGGGGGTAAACAAGGTAGTTCTTCAGGGAATACTCTTGGATATTCAGAGATAATAGGTATGTCTTCGATCTTAGGTTTAGGTTCATCAATAGTTACTTGCGCCATGTAGATAACACAACCCTTCGTCAAACACCTAGATGCCTTGAGCATGGACACTTGCTCAGGCATTCCGTACTTAGTATCTCCTTGGATTGTTAAAGGCTCGCCATGATGAGTTCTGACAATCACTTGCTTCTTAGCACAAATGATCTGGGCTTGGTTGCGAGACAACCAATCCATGCCTATTACTATATCAAAACCAGCTAACTTCAAAGGAAGTAAGGATAATGGAAAAGAGTGGTTCCTAATGGATATGAAACATCCATCTAACACGGTTGAGGCGGTTTCTAAGGTACCATCAGCTAATTCCACCTCATATTTCACACTTAGGGTTTTAACAGGTAAATTCAGCAACTTACAAAACTTATTATCTACAAATGACTTATCCGCCCCCGAATCAAATAATACCCTCGCATAAACATCATTTATAAGAAACGTACCTGTTATCACGTTATCATCTTGCACTGCCTCCTTAGTATCCATTCTGAAGACCCTAGCGTTGGTCTTTTTACTTTCTTCTGGTTTCTTGGCATATTTTGGGCAGTTCGACTTAATGTGCCCTTTCTCGTTGCAGTTGTAGCAGGTCACATCCTTCAACTTTTTGCAATCTAAGGTCTTGTGTTCCTTGGACTTGCATATCCCACATGCAAAAGTCCTTGATTGTGTCTGCGAGTTCGATTCTAATCTACACTTCCCAAAGTGATGTTTCTGACAAACTTTACATCTGGGTTTCTCACCCGACTGTTGGTTACCTTTGTTGAACCCGGAACTCTTCTTGTTCTCATGGTTCCCTTTGTGTTTCTTGTCTGAACGACGTGAGTTATCATCCTCACGCTTTCTCTTACCTTCTTCAGAATTCTTTTGTGATCTCAACCTGACCGCATCTAAGGTAAGAGACAAAGATAGATCAGCTGCTGATCTAAAAGTAGAAGGTCTTGAAGCCTTGACACTGGCTTTAATCTCTGGGGCTAAACCCCCAACGAAGCGAGCAATCCTTTTGGGTTCTGGTGTCACAAGGTAAGGAACCAATCTTGACATCGTGTTGAAGCTTGTAAGATAAGCTTGGCAATCTAGGTTTTTCATAACCAACGATAAGAAATTTGACTCAATTCTTTCAACCTCATGCTGAGGGCAGTAATTCTCCTTAATAAGAGCAACAAACTGATCCCATGTCAGATTGTAGAGTGGGATCTTTCCAGCTGCTTGAATGAGAGACTTCCACCATGCTAATGCCTATCCCTTAAATGATTGGGATACATACTTCACTACATCCCTTTCAGCATAACCGCTGATATCGACCACGGTGTCCATTTCATCCAACCAAGTCATACAGTCAATTGCCCCCTTCTCCCCAGTGAAATCCAAGGGTTTGCAGGAAACAAAGTACTTATAAGTACATGACTTGGTACGTGGTTTATCATCAAATACTATCCTCTTGGATGGAACACTGTTTTGGTTTGAGGAATGTCGATCATCATCTTTCTTTGATTCATCTTTCTTAGAGGGCGGCTTGCTGTGAGCCTCTGAATGAGTCTTAGGCTTGGAATGCGGTGCGGATAGGGTCCTACTTCGAGTCCCGCTAGATTCATTATACTGCAGCTCTATAGCTTTTGTAACAGCATTGTCTATTAATGCTTGCAGTTCTGCACCTGCTATGTTAATTCGGGTATTATCATGATCCTCCCTTGGGTGACTGTTGATCTCATCCGAGTCAGCCATGTAGTTTGAACTGTTGCATAAGATATTGACAATAATTTATTTGGGAGTTTAATATGGAATTGTCTTTTATGGCAATTCATTAACCATGGTAAACATAGACCACATTTGGCTAATTCGTTAATCATATTTATTTAGGATTTTTATTATAACTTATCCTAATTATAAAACAATAACAGTATTATTGGTAGCACAAAAGGCCTAGTCACAAGGACATTCTAAATCATAAGCCATGATTTCAGAGAATCAAGGCATTAAGGTTTGAACATAGTTCTTTACCTTTTTCAGACAGGGAGTCGTAAACTACAATTGTCTTTTGTCTTATTTGACATTTATTATGGCCCGTAGGCACTACATCACCAATGGATGTTTAATATGTGATCATCTTAATTGATGATTTAAACCCATGATTTATAGATCATCAGGTTAGGATAGGAATCTTTTGAAGAATCCTACTATAAGAATGATGTGTGTGATTTTAACGAATCACGTCTACCAGAAGTGTTAACATGTTTTCAGATGTTAACATGGATTTGAATCTTTTTAAACAGGTCTCACCATCTTGGCCAAGTCTTATAATGACATGCAGGCTAGGTTATACCCTTAAGATTCTTTAATTAGTATTTAATAGGCAGATTATTTTAAGAGGAATGATTTTTAATTTATTTATTTCATGTATGATATATTTATGCATATAATGAGAAAAATGAAAATTTTAAATTTAACATTCCATTAAACATTAAAAGGAGTACATGTTGCCCTAAACGGGACTTCTAACAGAAATAATTTGCCCACGCAGGGGCTAAATTGATAATACAAGTCCTCGCAGGGACTGATTATTAAGATAGGTGTCCACGTAGGGACTAAAAAGACAAGTCCACGCAGGGACTAAAGAAAGACAAGCCCACGCAGGGACTAAGTACATAGATAAATGTCAACGCAGGGACTAAAGAAATAAGGAAATACAACAATACATATAGGGATTCAATGATCCCTCTTCTTCTTTCCTTTTAACAAGCTTGCTAGACCCTTGAGAAATCCCCGGTTGTTCCTACGTTCTTCTTGAAATTCTCGTTCCACCCTGTTTAGCCTGTGGAGGATTTCCTCCTGTTCTGGTGGGGAAAACTGTGGCGGCTGTGACTGGTGCTGAAACGGAGGTTGAGCAGTTGTTTGATACCCATGAGCTGGGTATCCCACTCCCCAGGGGGCTCCATATGGTCCTTCAGGATGAAGGGCGTTGTAGTTTGCTGCTACAAGGTATGGGTCGGCTTCAGCATAGTTATAGTTAGTGTGAGCCGTCTGCTCAAATGGATTGTACGCCGTTGAACCGGCGTATGTAGGAATTGGGTTACCAAAATCCAATGGTGGCGGTGGTGGCGCAACTGGTGCAGAATTCACCTCTGAAACTGGATTTGAAGGCCCACCCATTTGTGGGTCTTCATGCAGTGGCGGATAGTGACTGCCACTTGAGTGTTGTGGGGTGCTAAAGTGGAAACCCCTTTCTCGCACGGACATTCGTGCGCCTGTTCTTCTACGCCTCGGTGGTTCTGGAGGTGCTAGCTGTACTGGCGGCGGTGGTGGCGGTGGCGTGACTGCCACGAAATGCGAATTCTCGGAGGGATCCTGCTGCTGCTGCTGCTCGTGAGGCGATGAATGGTGAGAGGGTGTAAAATACCATTCATACTGGTTAAATTTAGCCTGGTAGCTGTCTGGGCCATGGTAAGGTGATCCATGGAAGGATGACCCATCAGAAATCGCGATGGGATGAGTAGGTGTCCCAGAAGGTGGTTCAACAGGATCCGTGTCTTCATCTATATCCATTCCCTTTGGGGAAAGGGTCTTCGGGACCCAATGGGTTAAAACCCACTGGTTCTTGAATGTAGTTTGCCGGGTTGAACCGGCCCTGGAAGACAGGAGTGGGGTCGCCAAAGGAATGGTGCGACATGGATCGCTGCAACGGCAAGAAGGAGTGGCGTGAGTTCTCGGGCTCGTTCTCTGATTGCGGCTTAAAGGAGTGACGATAAGGAGGCGTTGAGCTAAACGAGGCAGATCGCCTAGCGGGCTCCGAATAGATCCTCCGGTCTCCTTGAGGACCAGTACTCATGGTAGTAGAAGGAGTTCGCCGGTGTGAAGGCCCGGCCTCGTGATCGTTGGGGGCGTGGATTGGCCCCTTGCCTCGTCCTCCTCTACGGAACCTCGGTGGCATATTTCCTGTCAAACAATATGAAAGAAACAACAAAGAAATATAAAGGACAAAGTTAGAATTTAAAAACAATTTGGATTAGTCCTAAGTTCTTTGTCTAGACTCGAAAATTTAGGAATGTGCAACTGTGTCACTGAGATTAAACACAAAAGGCTAGTGTTTAATTCACTCAGTGTTGGCTCTGATACCAACCTGTCACACCCCGATATTTCCTCGTATTACCGGTGGGGAGTATCGTGACGTAGTTGATATCATCATTGTCAAACAACACAATATATAAATGCACATCGGAAGCAAAAGATATGAATCACATTACAAACTGAATAAATAGTAATATCAAAGTATTACAACGGACTGTAAAGGGTTCACAGGCGGATCAAAAGATAAATAAAATCATTGTTCAACAGACTTTAACATCTAGAGCTTGCAAGACTTGATTATTGATGCCTGGAGTAGCCGGCGTATTTCGTATAGTACCTGCACTGGAAAAGAGTTTTTGGAAAAATACGTCAGTTTACAGTGGTAAATACAATTAACTGACTCATTTTGAAAAGAGTTTAAGAAAATTAGTTTGGATGCACATGGCACAAAATATCTTTTATAACTTGGGATAATTATTTAAAAATAAACTTGTATACAGTTTTACATGCTTGTCGTCCATTTAGGACCCGGTTAGAAGAGCCGGTTTAACAAGATTAATAGACACACCACATGGTATAATACCCACAAGAAGATACCCTTCTTGTGGACTACCTTTTTACATACGCTACTGTCAGGTGTATGCCTACACCCCGTGCTTAAGTCGTGGCCATTTCTAATGAATGAGCCGAGGATATCCAGGACATGGTCATTAACCCCCTAAAGGCATTGCATCAAACAAAACAAAATAAAACGCGTTATGCATATTTTTAATCAATATCTGATTGTACGACTTCATACCCGACCAAGCGGTATTTTTATAATACCGTACCCCAAGCCCGTATAGGGAAAATAAGTTAAAAGTATTTACCTGAGCCAATTATAAATCACAACAGCAAGTGCACGTAGCTTTTACTGGGCTCCTAATATGGAACGAAGGTTTTAATAACCTATTAGATTCCTAACGGGTCTTAATTAAGCTTAGACTTAGACCGGTTAGTTTTCAAAAGGAAGACACGGTTCAAACGCATGATAAAGCGAAGACCGGTTTAGAATGTGGTTTCGACCCTACAAGCTTGTATGCTTGTTTAATATGGGTAACTTAAACACTTTCTGTATTTTGAGACAAAAACGATATGGTTTGACCCGTTTCGGCTAATATATATGCAAACTAGTTACATAAGCTGATCCGAACGTGAAAAGTGCGTAACGGGTAACCAAGTGAGTCAGATATAGGTTTCCTAAGTTAATATGCTTTAAGTATGTTGTGATATCAGTAGGATACCTTCCATTATGTTGGGTTCGTAGGCTTTAGGGTAGCCGGCCCTAATTAGGGTTAGCCGGCCCTAGTTATTAGGCCCACTTAGTTAACTTGTTGACCAAGTAGGAAACCCTAATCTTGTTCTATAAATACCTATGATGTAATTGTAGTCTGTATCATTCTGAAAACAGTTGTGAGCATCTAATAAAAGTAAAACCCTAGTTGCAACCCGTGGACGTAGGTCACCTTGACCGAACCACGTAAATTCTCGTGTTCTTTATTTTCTGCTAGTGTGTGTGTGTGTTTGTTCCGCTTCCGCTCGAGCCTACTCTGATCCGATACCCCTAACAAGTGGTATCAGAGCCAAAGGTTCAGTAAAATACACGGTTCACATGGTTATCGCAGGAGAAAGAGAGAGCTGGACGAGAGATCTTGATCTGCTGTTGCTGCCGTCGCCGCTGACTTGTTTACGGCCCGTACCTATTCTTTGGTTACGGCTCGTAAGGTCTAGGGTTTGCGTCGTAGGGTTTGCTGTTGCAGATCTGGTGGTTTTGGGGTGTTTGGCGATTAGGGTTTCGGTTCTTGAACCCTGGTTATTCGCTGATTTTACGCTCGGGTTTGCAAGAGAAGTCGTTGGTTCGGGTACTTCGGGTTTTTGGTTTATTGAAGGTTGCTAGGGTTTCGGTTGCTTGGTTCCTTGTGGTTTTTTCTGGTTTTCTCGTTTGCTATGGCTGAAGACGGGAAGTTCCGAATCGAGAAGTTCAACGGTACTGATTTTGCATGGTGGAAAATGCAAATTGAGGCGTTGCTTGGTGAATGCGATTTGGATGTGGTACTGGAAGAAAAACCTTCTGGAATGGATAAAGCTGCCGAAGCAATTTGGAACTCAAAGGACAAAAAGGCAAGAGGTAAAATTACATTGGCTTTGACGAGGAGCGTTGCATTTAATATCATGAAAGAAACAACTGCTCGTGATATGTTAGAAGCTCTGTCAAATATGTATGAGAAGCCGTCTGCCGGTAATAGGGTGTTCTTGATGAGAGAACTGTTTAATATGAGGATGAACGAGGGCAGTTCAGTTGCTGATCACATTAACGAGGTCAATTCAATTTTGTCCAGGCTAGCAACTGTGGGCATGAAGTTGGATGATGACACTCAGGCTGTGGTTTTGTTATCTTCCTTACCTGATAGCTGGTCAGGATTTGTGACAACGGTCACTGAAACTGCTGGAACTGGAAATCTGAAGTTTGATCGGGTCCGGGATAGTGTTTTGGGTGAAGATGTTCGCCGGAGGAACACTAATGGAGGATCTACTTCTGGTGATATGCTCAGTGTTAGCAGGGGAAGAGGTAAAAACAGAAGCAGTGGGAGTCGTGGGAAAAGCTTGTCTAAAGCTGGGAAGAATGTGAGGTGCTGGAACTGTGGTGAAAAGGGGCATGTTAAAAACGAGTGTCCTGATCCTAAGAAAGAGGGTGGTAGCCAGCATGTAAACAGTGTTGTGTCAGATGAATCTGACGGTGACGTACTGGTTTGCTGTGAAGAGTCTATAGATTCTTGGGCTATGGATTCTGGTTCTTCGTTTCACGCCATGCACAGCGGGGAGACGATGGTGAATCTGAAAAAAGGAGACTTTGGAAAGGTACGATTAGCTAACGGTCATGTTCTTAATGTTACGGGTATGGGAGATGTCAATCTGAAGACTCCACTGGGCACTACATGGAACTTAAAGAACGTCAGGGTAATTCCAGGTTTAACGAAGAAACTTATTTCTGTTAGTCAACTGGATAAACAGGGACTAGATGTTAAGTTTGGTGGTGGGAAGTGGAAGGTGATTGATGGAAATCTTGTTGTTGCCAGTGGGAGGAGACGAGGATCGTTGTATCTAGTTGAGATACCTGGTGAGGGAGTAGCCGTCCCTGTACAACATAAAGTCTGGTTCACTGAATCTAGTAAGCGGAAGAGGGTTCAATTTGCGAACTTGAATCCTGGTGCTTTGGGGATGTCAGTTGAATGTGGTCGGGGGTCTAAGTTTAAGCCAGTCAGGGGATTTGGTGATAGTGGGAGCACGGGTCGTGTTCCGGGTACAATCACAAAGAACCGTTGGGTTTTGAAGACGAAGGTTCCGACTGAAGAAAAAGGCTCTCCTGGAAATAGTTTGCAAAATGTGGAGAGTGGTATTAATTCTCGGTGTATCTCTGGAGCTGGTGGATCGTGCAAGCCGGTTGAGATAGAGAATGGGTCTGATAAGACTGTTGGGTTGGAGCTTGTGGGAGCTTCAACTGGTCTCTCAGGTACTTGATGAGAGGTGTGGTTGCAACTAGGTGGCTTGGATGTGACTGAAGTCTTAGCTTGTTCTTGGAACTGGAGGCTGGGAAGACTTGAACGTAAAGATTACTGAAGTTACTGGTGATGGGTTTCTTGGATGCACTTTGTGGACTATGCAAAGCCTCCGAGTGGGAGATTGTTGGGTTCGTAGGCTTTAGGGTAGCCGGCCCTAATTAGGGTTAGCCGGCCCTAGTTATTAGGCCCACTTAGTTAACTTGTTGACCAAGTAGGAAACCCTAATCTTGTTCTATAAATACCTATGATGTAATTGTAGTCTGTATCATTCTGAAAACAGTTGTGAGCATCTAATAAAAGTAAAACCCTAGTTGCAACCCGTGGACGTAGGTCACCTTGACCGAACCACGTAAATTCTCGTGTTCTTTATTTTCTGCTAGTGTGTGTGTGTGTTTGTTCCGCTTCCGCTCGAGCCTACTCTGATCCGATACCCCTAACACCATTATGCCCAAAACGAGTTTAATCTCAAATTAAGCCCCGTAGGGGTATTTTGGTCATTTTAAAGGTTATAAAAGAGGTTAAATATAATTCTGAGATTCGGGTCTGAAGTAATCAGTAAAACTACTTAATTTAATAGGTTATATCAGTTGGTGATAAGTCTTATATGACAAGAATGGTTTTAACCCATACTATGTGTTTAATACGCGTAAAAAGTCGTTTAAAGCGATTTTCGGGTTATAACAGGAAATCTGAGTTTTCTGATCAGGTTATAAGTTCAAATTACTTCATTTATCATATAAAATCAGTAGCAAAAGATTTGGTATCAAAATGCTGTGTAAAACTCATTTTATGAACGAAAAGGGTATAATCGGTAATTACCGAATCAAGGTAATAACCCTATGTTATGATCAGTTTAAAAATTTTTAAAAATCTTCAAAAATCCCAAAATATTATATTAAATCAGTGGGTAAAAGGTTTGGTGTCAAAAATTTGGTTTAGATAGGCTTTACGCTAATTATGTCGTTTAATTAATAAAATGCCTTCTAATTACACTATTGAGCATAACTCCTAATCTAGACCTCCAACTGATGTGAAATTTTAGGGACATGTTTATAAATCAGTAACAAAGATTATTGTCCTCTCACATTTCCAAAAATCTCGTTTTATGGTCAAAAGGGCATTATGGTCAACATTAAGCAATTAACGGAAACATCGGACAATCAACGAGTCAAGTAGTATAATCGCAGAGGGTTATACTATCATACAAGCTGGTCCTAATGAAGCTCTAAGGCATTTCCAAATCATGCTAATATGGGTCAGAACTGAAAGTCAAGGCAATGGTCAATTCATGCGACTTTCGGTTCCGAACCGGTCCTAAACTGAAAATTGTCGGGTCGGACAAGCTTAGACATGTTCTTGCATTGATTACCAAGTTATATGAGTGGCAAAACAGGTTACATGTCTTCTACATTGCTAATTATGTGTTAATTCGAAAATTATGTTTCTGTTGACTTTTTATAACTAACTTTGACCCGACAAATAACTTAGTTAGAGCGGAAATCAGAGTGTGCCCTTTTAAGGGTTTAATGCCCACATAATTACCAACTTATAACCACTTTCAATTTGACTAATCACTGGAACATTAGTGATTAATTGTTAAGTCAAACCATAATTACAACGGTTTGACTTTAAGCTAATTAACTAAGTAAAACACGATTAAGGAAGGTTAAGGAAGCTTACCAAGGTCCTATGCACGACTAATGACGTTTAGGGACTGCTCTTGTGCTCCAGGAAGTTCCACAAGTGAAGCTAGAATGAATGATCAAAAGTTGCAACAAGTGCTCCTTTATATAGTTCTCCATGATTGATCAAGATGGTGCCAAACAAGTCTAGGATGGATCCCTGATCAATACAAGTGTCCCTAGAGCCTAAAAACTTGTTTGTGCAGCACATGGTATTGAAAACAATCAATCTAAGTCGGTTAAACGGGCTGGACAGACACCTGTCATGTTTTTCTGATACTGGGGAACTCAGGCGGCCCGCGTAAGGCCTTGCCTGGGCTTACGCGCCCCGTGTGGATGATCAGAACTGGCCAAACAAGTTTCGTTAATTGCACTTTAGGTCCTTGGTCCTTGTAAAAGTTGTTTTAACCTTTCTTTTTGCACTATAAGCCCTCTAAATTGATTTCTAAGGACTCCAAGACTTAACCAATCTTTGTGAAGTCCTTGTCAACTTTATGGTCACCCGAAAAGCCTTAATTATCAACATTGACGCTTTTAACCCCTCGGATACGAATGTTGTCATAACTTTCTCATACTTAATCGAAACCTTGTGAAATTTTTATCACATATTCTCGTGAGTATAATTAGTCATTACAAAGCTTCGGGTTTGCTAAAAGGTCACTCAGAGGTATACTATAAACATGTTGACACATTTAACCCCTGTAGTATGTAATTCCTCACTTTCTTTCACAATTAGCTTCGTATGATCCATGATTCATTCGTTTAAGGGTATAAACATCATGTAGGGTTATTGAAAGATATATTTATTCATTGTTGACACTTTGAACCCTGTTATTCATGTACTTCCTCTGTTTGTCAACTTTAGTCCTCCTAAAGTAATCCTTTACACGTTTAAAGTTCATGACACGTGTCGATATTACATTGGACATGAAATTACGAGGTGTTACGGACAACGACTTCGTGGTCTATTGTGATGTTTCTAACCTCGGTCTTGGTTGTGTTCTTATGCAACGAGACAAGGTTATCGCGTACGCGTCTCGTCAGCTCAAGATCCACGAGAAAAACTACGCCACACATGACCTCGAGCTTGGCGCAGTTGTTTTTGCCTTAAAGATTTGGCGACACTACCTTTATGGTACTAAGTGTATGGTCTTCACCGACCATAGGAGCCTACAACACATATTTGACCAAAAAGAACTGAATGTGCACCAACGCCGGTGGGTAGAACTACTCAACGATTACGACTGTGAGATTCGTTACTATCCAGGCAAAGCAAACGTTGTTACCGATGCTCTCAGTCGACGAAGCAATTTGCATAGCGCTTGCAACACTCAAGCCCAGTACCATCTCGAGACTCTTATTCGCGATGCCCAACATGCTTGTTTTACCGAGCGCACCTTGAAAAAGGAACGGATTACGCATGATGGTGCTTATCTCGTGAATAAATCGAATGGTATATTCCATTATTTGGATCGAATTTGGATTCCCAAGCGTACCGATTTGCGACAAATTCTACTCGACGAAGCCCACAAATCACGATACTCCATTCATCCCGGTTCAGACAAGATGTACCAGGACATGCGCTACAAGTACTGGTGGCCGGGCATGAAAAGGGATATCGCCATCTATGTTTCAAAGTGCCTAACTTGCTCGAAAGTCAAGGCCGAACAACAAAGACCCTCTGGCTTACTTGTCCAACCCGAGATCCCTACGTGGAAATGGGAAAGTATAGCCATGGACTTCATAACGAAACTACCGCGCACGCCATCAGGTCACGACAGCAGCTGGGTTGTCGTTGACCGTTTGACTAAATCCGCTCACTTTTTGCCGATACGAGAAGACTATAAGGTGGAACGATTAGCCCGAATCTACACCGATGAAATTATCTGTCGACATGGGACACCACGTGACATCATCTCTGACCGCGATGGTCGGTTTTCCTCGCGTCTTTGGGAAACTTTTCAATCTGCTCTCGGTACTACTCTTAATCTAAGTACCGTTTTCCATCCCCAAACCGACAGTCAGACTGAAAGAACGATTCGTACCCTTGAAGACATGCTTCGCTCGTGCGTCATAGATTTCGGTGGTAGTTGGGATGCGCACTTACCTTTAGTCGAATTCTCATACAATAATAGTTATCATTCTAGTATACAAATGGCACATTTTGAGGCATTATACGGAAGAAAATGTCGATCGCCTATTGTATGGCACGAGATCGGAGACGCGCAACTTACCGGTCCCGAGCTATTGCAAGAAACGACTGACAAAATCCTCCAAATTCGAGACAATCTACTGAAATCTCGGAGCCGTCAGAAAAGTTACGCCGATAGACGCTGCAAGCCCCTTGAATTTGACGTTGGCGATCACGTACTCCTAAAGGTTGCACCTTGGAAGGGGGTGATCAGATTCGGCAAGAAAGGAAAGCTCGCGCCTCGATATGTGGGACCCTTTAAGATTCTGGAAAGGATTGGCAAAGTGGCCTACAAACTCGAACTACCGGAGGAACTGAGTAATGTCCATTCGACTTTCCACGTTTCGAACCTCAGAAAGTGTCTGGCCGACGAGGAGTTACATGTCCCTCTAGAGGATCTACAAGTGGACGAAACATTACACTTCGTGGAAAAGCCTGTCGAGATCACGGGCCGAGAAACCATGGTACTCCGACGCTCACGCATTCTCATTGTGAAGGTTCGCTGGGAAGGTAAACGAGGCGCCGAGTTCACCTGGGAACTCGAGAGGGAAATGAAGGTGAAGAACCCGCATCTGTTTGAAGCGTCTACTTCTTAAATTTTGGGACGAAATTTCCTCAACTATGGGAGGCTGTAACACCCCGTGTTCCCAGAAGTCAAAGTCAAGGTTAAAGTCAACGACCGATCGCACGACTTGACTTGTAATCTACTTCTTTTATGTGTTTTATTTAGTTGTATTATATGGAGTACTTAACAACAATCGCGGTTTAATCGATTTATATTAATCGCCTTACGACTGTGAACAATAGGAAGTAACAACGCGATAAAGTTAAACTAAACGATAATCAATCTAACGCTAATCAAATCGACATCGAATCGCAATACGAATCGCAACTCGAATTATGCGTTCTGGATATTGTTTTACGTATGTGTGTTATTTATGTGTTACTTGTGCATGTTTAATTATGTTTTGTGGTGATCAATCGCAATCGATATCGCAACTCAATCGAATCGCAATCTAAACGCAAACGCTAAACGTAAGTTATTTATAGTGATTGTATGTTAGATATAGTGGTTAGGATTAATGGGTAATACTATCGCATTGCTCACTCGACTCGAATCGAATCGCAACGCTCAACACAAGAAAACGAAACACGAAATCCAACTCGCAAAGCCCACTTGATCGAGTGACCACTCGATCGGACGGCCAGTCGACCGGGTCGCCACCCGATCGGACTGCCATCCGATCGGTGACCCACTCGACCCATGAGCTTTTTGCCATTTTGGGAAACCCTATAAATACCTCACCTGTCAACATCATTTGTTGTCACAACACTCCATCTGAACCAGTCGCTCAAGCATACTTTTCTCTCGATTTCTCTCAATTCTTGTAAGTTTCTTCCTAGATCCTTGTACTTCTATGATCTACACTTGATTCTACATCTTTTTCACCGAACAATCTTCACTTTTAACCATGAAATCACTATATTTGAGGTGTTTTAGGGTGATGTCAGCATGAGGTTCTTATGAACTTGAGTATTGACACCATTCCACCAAGAACAACTTGAATCTGAACGATTTCCACATGATTAAACAATGTTTTCATACAAATCTAAGTATTTTCAAGTATAAAAGAGTTGAAAGGAATGTCTATCCTAACTTTTCACATCTTTTACACTCAACACACTCAACTCAATAGAACCGGACCTTGTTCTAATCTTCTACTCATTTTTAGTGATGTATCGGCTCAAGATCTGAGTTCTATCAACGAGACAACCGATTTCGGGTTAAACATGAACAAACCGTCAAGAAACAGTTGGCTAATCGGGTTGGGGTGATTCCCGTCCGATCGGACCGCTGTGACTTGGTGAAATTCTAGTTGTTTAAACTGATGTTGTATCGTCTCGATCAAACCGCAAACTCTCAAACTTAACAAGTTCCAAAACGAACCAATCACCCGAACGGATTGCTGTCCGATCGGATTACTATCCGATCGAACGACAATCCCGTAGGATGACTTATGGTTTCCACACTTAAACAATTTTCAGCATGTTCAATGCACAAGGTTGCCACCCGATTGGATTGCCATAAGACAGCATTCAAGACTCATAATGGCCATAAGTCAAATCAGGATGGGGGCAGAAGATATACATAAGACAACATTCAAGACTCATAATGGCCATTTTGAATTCTTGGTAATGCCTTTTGGCCTCACAAATGCTCCTTCTACTTTCCAAGGTTTGATGAATCACGTCTTTAAACAATATTTGAGGAAATATGTGTTGGTATTTTTCGATGATATATTGGTTTATAGTCCCTGTTGGGAAACTCACATGTTACACTTGAAAGATTTATTAGCTGTGTTAAGACAACATCAGTTGGTGGCAAAGAAAAGTAAATGTGAGTTTGGTGCTACTGAGTTGGAATATTTGGGACACATCATTTCTCAAAAAGAGGTAACTGCAGATCCTGCAAAGGTATCAACTATTCAGCAGTGGCCTGTCCCAAGAAATGTCAAAGAATTAAGGGGATTTTTGGGTCTTACGGGTTATTATAGAAGATTTGTGAAAGATTATGGTAGTATTACGAAACCACTGACTCGATTACTTAAGGATTCCTTTCAGTGGTCAAGTATAGCTCAGCAGGCTTTTGAGAGGTTGAAAAGTACCATGAGTCAGCCTCCTGTGTTAGCATTACGTAACTTCAGTGAAACTTTTATAGTGGAAACTGATGCTTCAGGGTATGGAATTGGGGCGGTTCTTATGCAAAGAGGGCATCCTATTGCTTACATTAGTAAAGCATTGTCTCCTAGACATATGTCTTTATCTACTTATTAGAGGGAACTGTTGGCAATTATTCATGGAGTGCAGAAATGGCAACCATACTTAGCACACAATCACTTTGTGATCAAAACTGATCAGCATAGTCTGAAATATCTCTTGGATAGTAAAATTTCTACACCATTCCAACAGAGGTGGTTATCAAAACTGACGGGGTTTAATTTTGATATTGTATACAAGAAGGGAGTAGACAATAAAGTTGCAGATGCATTGTCAAGAGTAATTCATGGAGAGGTCTTACAGTTGGCTGCTTCTTCAGTACATACTGATTTATGGGCTGCCATTAGAGAAGGATGGACACAAGATGAGGATTTGGTGAATATTATCCAAGATTTACAAAAAAAAAAAAAAAAAAAAAAATCCTTTATCTCATGGCCAGTATAGTTGGAATAATAATGAATTGCGAAGGAGGGGTAAATTGGTCATTGGCAGAATAATTCCCTTGAAACAACAAATTTTGAAATGGATGCATGATTCAGGGCAGGGAGGTCATTCAGGAGTTCATGCAACTACAAATAGGGTTGCTAGGCTATTTTATTGGCCAAAATTAAAAAAAAGATGTCTTGGCTTATATTAGGCAGTGTGCTGTTTGCCAGCAGTGTAAATCAGAAACAGTAGCTTATCCAGGTATGTTACAGCCTTTGCCTATTCCTAAAGTTGTATGGGAGGACATAGCCATGGATTTTGTGGAGGGATTACCGAAATCTGGGAATAAAGAGGCTATTTGGGTAGTGGTGGATAGGCTAAGTAAGGGAGCACATTTTGTAGCTTTACATCATCCTTTTACAGCAGTAGATGTGGCGTAAATGTATTTGGATCATATATACAGGTTGCATGGTCCTCCTAAATCCATTGTGTCGGATAGGGATAAAGTGTTTGTAAGTCGTTTTTGGAAAGAACTGCTGCTATTACAAGGAGTCGAGCAGAAAATGTCTAGTTCTTATCATCCGCAAACAGATGGGCAGACTGAGGTCTTGGATAGATGCTTGGAAAATTATTTGAGATGTATGTGTTTTGAAAAGCCTAAAGATTGGGTACAGTGGCTGCCCTTAGCTGAATATTGGTACAACACAACTTATCAATCTGCCATAAAATGCACTCCTTTTGAAGTGATTTATGGACAGCCTCCTCCTTTACATTTACCTTATCTTCCTGGTGAAAGTAATGTGGAAGCAGTGGATAGAAGTTTGATTGTCTGAGAGGAGGTTATTAATATCCTTAAAGCTAATTTGGTTCAAGCTCAGCAGAGGATGAAAAGGTTGGCAGATGATCACAGATCAGAAAGGTGCTTTAATATAGGGGATTAGGTGTATTTGAAACTGCAGCCTTATAGGCAGCAATCTGTTGTTCAAAGGAGTAATCAAAAGCTATCTGCAAAATATTTTGGACCATACTTAATTTTGTCTAAGGTAGGGGAAGTGGCTTATACACTGCAGCTGCCAAAGGGGTCCTCTATTCATCCTACAGTTCATGTGTCAATGCTTAAAAAGTATCATGGTCCCTTACCTATTACTGTGAATAACGGAAATATGGAACAAGTATCTACACAAGAACCTGAGAGTGTTATTGAGACTAAGGTGTCTAAAAGGTTTAATAGAATGGTTGTTCACTGGTTGGTTAAGTGGAAACATGTTGGGCCAGAAGATGCTACTTGGGAAGAAGCAGCTGTGATAATGCAAAAGTTTCTAACTTTTGATCCTTGGGGTCAAGGATCATCTTCACAGGGGGGTATTGATACAGTTTAGATGGTTAGGGAGTTAGTTAGAGGTAGTTATGTGTGGGTTAGAAGTTAGTTGGAAGAATGATGTGTTAGTTGTAAAGATAGTTAATAGTGTGAGGGGTATAAATAGTAATATTGTAATAGAATAAGGGTATCTTGGAAATAATAACAAACTTCCTTCAAACCACTGCTCTCATCAACTGTCATTAACAGCCTTTCGGAAGCTCCTTCTTGTCCGAGCATCCCTGAGTGTTAATCAGCTTGACCATTGTTAATCAATCTCAAGTTTGTTCAAATCCAAACCATATCAAGAGTATTGTAGGTTCTTCTAGTCCAATACCCAACAGGCGCTAAACTGCAAGAAAATAGGAGATAGATCGTGGCCTCTGTACTTCCTAGTTTGTAGGATGTTTAGGTCAAAAGGGAATCAAGAAACCGTATATAACTTCCCCTTCTAGAAGTTTTTTCATGAATTATAAGGGCTAGGATTTAATTTTAGCTTCATCCAATGGCTCATATTTCTTATTGTTGCCATTGACTTTAATGGGAACATAAGAATATATAATTTAAGTCAAACTGTAATGGGAAATTCACGTACATGTTAAGTGCAAAATATCATGATAATCACGTACCTCCGTAAGCCTATAGCCCTTGAAACTGGGTATTAATACACGAACTCATACCCGGTTATACCCTACCCGGGTACATAGGGTATGGTATTTCTCCTTAATACCCGTACCCGACCCTACCTGGTTCCTTTCTCAATACACGATCATGCCTCGAACCGGCCGAAAACAGAGGAAACCGAACCGAACAATTCATATTTCTATCTTTTATACATCCGGTTCATATTTTATACCTTCATTTCGTATATGTATATTTCCATTCCATTCCATTTATTTATTTATTTATTCATCCATTTCATGTATTTATACATCAATTTCATTTATTTCTAAACAAAAGTTTTAGCTCAAGTTTGGTTTTGACTATTAACCGAAACTGAACAAACAAACTATAAACCGTCAATCTAACATAATAAACTAAACTAGTTAACTAAAAACAAATCGATTAACAAAATAGACTAATTGATTACTTCGATTTCTTCTTGAGGAATTGAACCAATCGAACCATGCACATTCTTGCAGTGTATGTGTTTCCTGCCGCATCACAGGGGCACCCTTCTAGTTTTAGCATATTAAAGACACCCAACCATATTTTGTCTTGTTAATTACTTCAGGTCATCTCATTTTTATTTCAATGCGGTGACACTTTGACATTTATTTCAACAGTTTAATTATCGTCATACTCATTAAATCTCATTAATAACAAAGCTAAGGTACGATCTGAGAAGGGTAAGATGTAGACAGCCTTACCTCTACACGTAGGAATAGAGACTGCTTCTAGTGAGACCCCCGGCTCGAATCTCAACAGTTTAATTAAAAGATCAATATTGATTACTTTAAAAACTAACAGATTTATTTTGAAACTACAAAGCTATTATTAAAAAAGTTATGTCACACCCTCAAATTCCACATGCGGAGTATTACCGCGAGGCGTGCGACTGCCCAGGAACCAACCACTAATTATTTTGAACCGTTTGCGAATGTAATAATTTTTCCCAATTAACACGATTAGTTTCTATATCTAGATATCCAAAAACACAATTTAGTTTAGCAACGGAAGTGTAAAGAAAACCCTTTACAATTTAAAACCACAAGTTCTTTTATTATACGTTAATATGAAACTTACAAACCACGCACTCCAGCCGATTGCAATGTTCGTCTGAAGCTGTAACGACCAACCTTCAAAGCATGCAGTAGGGTGTCTTCATAAAGTTGGCGAGTTCACGAGTTCACAGTTTTATTCCCAAAAACTTTTTTTTGTTTAATTAGTTAAGTTACTCATTTATATCATGTCATGGGGAGCTACCCCATATGTAAGTTACTAAACTGCGTCATACCGAATACTCTGCGACCTCATGTTTGTCTGCCCTGTTTTGCCAGTGTCTATCATCATTGACGGTTTGCCTGAGTCTATTAGTTCACGGCCAATCCTCTCCAGACACGGCGTGAGGTGGGTGAAATCTAGATAGCATTATCAACTAATAACCCGTTCTCCAGGCACCGACGACTAATCGGTATCATAAGTATGGATTTTCTTGATAGAGTTTCGTTTAGTACACTTGTTGCATCTACTATAAATATTAATTAATTGAGCGTCCCACACAAGGGGAAAATGTTATCCGTATCCCACACAAGGAGATAATGTTACCCGTATCCCGCACAATGAGATAATGTAGTTTGTATCCCACACAAGGAGATAGCATAGTTTGTATCCCACACAAGGAGATAGCGTTGTTTGTACCCCACACAAGGAGATAGCGTTGTTTGTACCCCACACAAGGAGATAGCGTTTTTCGTTCCGTTTCCAACCACCGGGAACACATGCTTTTAGTAAAAGTTGTGAACTCACATTTGCTTTGCTCGGTAGATAAAGCATTTGTCCTAAGTTGGTCAACCACATCTTATTATGGTTATCACTTATTAGGACATTATACAAGTAATCACGTATTAATTACACGTATCTAACACGTATTCATCAAGTAGTGTACGAGTATCAACTATCGTACGTTACACTAACATGCATGGACATTTATAATTATCATCTCAGTTAATCATTACTCAACGTACTGTATAAATGTACATTTAAGCAAACAGAAAATAGGCTTTTACTAGCGTGCGGCCCACTGGAGTGTGCGACCCACTAAGGTCAAAGCCCATGTTGAAATGTGCGGCCCACTTGTCAGTGTGCGGTCCACACAGGAGTGTACGGTCCACACGGAAATGTGCGACCTCTGACAAGTGTGCGGTCTAATTTAGGGTGTGCGGCCCAGCTTAGTCCCTTGTACGTTGTACACGAAGAGCTGTACAATCAGAAGTGTGCGGCCACTAGGATGCGGCTTGCATAGTCTACTTGTACAGTGTGTAATTATGGTTTGTACATCACCTGAGTGTGCAGTCCAATAGTGTGCGGTCCACTAATAAATAAGGCCCAAAGGGACTATGCGGCCAACTTGTTAAGTGTGTGGCCTGCTTGACAAGTGTGCGGTCATGCAACTTGGAGTTTGTACGATGTGCAGTACTGACTTATACATAAGGAGTGTGCGACGTAGCTTAGTTAAATCAGAATAACATTAACAAAAACAATCAACATTCCACTTTATGCATCGATCCCTCAAATCCTATTTTCATATTATCATCACGTGTTTACCCAAATAATCTATGCTCACACATCCATTCCAATAATAGGTAAGTCTTCTCGACCATAACTCACGCCAAAATTCGACATTTAATTTATATGGCGTTTTATCAGTTATTAAAAGAAACATATACCACATTTGCAAACATTAATCATTCTTTATTCATGATTCCTAAACAGTTAATGAGCAATATTCTAAAACAACTTTCACATCTAACAAACAAACAGTGAACGAGTGGATGTTCTATTTCAAAACAGCAGACACCGACTTTCCCCTCTTGAATTCATATACAAAACAGTTGGTGCCTAACTTATCTTAAGCATGCTTGTAAATTTCATCTAACAATTTTTCAATTATGTATATGACCACAAGAATGCAAAACCACTCATATACTAGCCAAGAATTTCAATCAGTTAATCAAACATATATTTTGATTACAACAGTCATGTGAATAAGACCTTATGAACTTCTGATGTGGAATAAAAGAGAACACAGCAAACACCAAACAACTCATAAATACGTATATCAAAGACCCTCAACAATCAACTATCACAATTCAACTTAAACCATGAAATGTACTCACAAAACTACTAATGAAACAACACAATTTTTACAGTATACAAACAACTAACCATTTTCATCTCGGTCCCGACACCATCATCAGCTGCTGTTACTAAGACTGCCAACATCCGCAGCCGCCGTTCAGCCACTACCACCACCATCTTTACTGCCCGAAACCACCACAATAACCATTGCTGCCTTCTTGAACCCGAGCACCACCTTAATCTGATCGCCGGAAAATCACAGTCGCCGCCGCAGACGGCGGTGCCGTTGCCGTCGTTGCTGTAACAATCACCACTGCCTCTCTCTCGTTATCCTTTCACTCCGCCGCCCTCTCTATCTTTCTCTCTTCTGATCTCGTCAAATCATATCGTATCCGGGTGTGTGTGTGTGTGTATACGAACAGAGGTGTTACAAGGGTATAAGGAAGGAATTTAGGGGAGGGTGTTTGTCGGTATTACTGTCAGAACGACGGCCGGAGCTCCTCCATTGCCGGATTCATTTGAGAGATGGAGAGGAGTGTGTGTAACAAAGGGAGGAGGGGATGTGCGTGTGTGTGTGGTAGTCCGGTTCGTCGCCGGAGAGTCTCATCGAAGAGAGATGAGTGTCTGAGATATGTGTGTGTGCGGTTGTGTCTGTGTATGCATTTAGGGTTTTAAGAAATGGTTTATTGTTTATTCAAAGGGTAGGGTTTTCAGGGGTTTAGGTAAGTTGGGTTGGGTCTGGCCCAAATGCGTGAAATTGTTAAATAATTATGTGTCTCGCTTGACGCAACCCCGGACCCCTGCCCGGGAGCTGTAGGATTGCAGGTTCTTCTAGTCCTATACCCAACAGGCGCTAAACTGCAAGAAAATAGGAGATAGATAATGGCCTCTGTACTTCCTAGTTTGTAGGATGTTTAGGTCAAAAGGGAATCAAGAAACCGTAAATAACTTCCACTTCTTGAAGTTTTTCATGAATTATAAGGGCTAGGATTTAATTTTAGCTTCATCCAATGGCTCATATTTCTTATTGTTCCATTGACTTTAATGGAAACATAAGAATATATACTTTGAGTCAAACTGTAATGGGAAATTCACGTACCTGTTAAGTGCAAAATATCATGATAATCATGTACCTCCGTAGGCCTATAGCCCTTGAAACTGGGTATTAATACCCGAACTCATACCCGGTTATACCCTACCCGGGTACATAGGGTATGGTCTTTCTCCTTAATACCCGTACCCGAAACCTACCCGGTTCCTTTCTCAATACCCGATCATGCCTCGAACCGGCCGAAAACAGAGGAAACCGAACCGAACAATTCATATTTCTATCTTTTATACATCCAGTTCATATTTTATACCTTCATTTCGTATATTTATATTTCCATTCCATTTATTTATTTATTCATCCATTTCATGTATTTATACATCAATTTGATTTATTTCTAAACAAAAGTTTTAGCTCAAGTTTGGTTTTGACTATTAACCGAAACTAAACAAACAAACTAAAAACCGTCAATCTAACATAATAAACTAAACTAGTTAACTAAAAACAAATTGATTAACAAAATAGACTAATTGATTACTTCGATTTCTTGAGGAATTGAACCAATCAAACCATGCACATTCTTGCAATGTATGTGTTTCCTGCCGCATCACAGGGGCACCCTTCTAGTTTTAGCATATTAAAGACACCCAACCATATTTTGTCTTGTTAATTACTTTAGGTCATCTCATTTTTATTTCAACTAGTTAAATTTCGGCCCGCGCGTTGCGGCGGGGACCCAATGACTGCAAAACGCGTGTCAGTAACGGCAAGCAGATACTGAATATCAAAACATAAATAAAAATGTCGTGAAAAAGATAGTCAATCCGTCCTAAAAAACGATTTTAAATAACCTAATATATAATAATAGGACCCACACGTCATACACGTTGGAAATTCGGTTGTTTTCAGTTCAGTTATTACGGTGCTAACACGTTAAAATATGGATGAGCTCGGTCCTAGAAAATCATCGAAATTAGGTACCGGCACCGAAAATGCTCGGTACAATACGGTATTGTATTTGAAGGTAAAAATCAACAAATTGCAGTACAAGAAACAACAATTCACCTGATCAT
Source organism: Helianthus tuberosus (assembly GCA_030545235.1). Taxonomy (NCBI): domain Eukaryota; kingdom Viridiplantae; phylum Streptophyta; class Magnoliopsida; order Asterales; family Asteraceae; genus Helianthus; species Helianthus tuberosus. The sequence continues at coordinate 143,373,977 of CM060427.1, read as the reverse complement.
TAAGAAACTTTTTTAAATTATCATTACTCCACTTCATCGAAAATTCACAAAACACTTATCAAGTGCAAATTCATATCATTCTTCATCCGATACCGAATTTGTCTCCAACTTCATCTTCTTTGGTTTCCGTTCGCTTTCGTTTCTCTCCGTGTTCGTCATTAGTTGGTGGTTTGGTATCAGTTACGGAGTTTTCTAGCAGATTCGGTTCACCGGCGTCGGTGCCTTTCAATGTTGATTCAGACGCCGGCGGGTTCGGTTCACCGGCGCTGGTATCGTTCGTGGTCAGCTGATGGTTCTGATTCAGTCGCCGGAGTGATTCAAACGCCGGAGTGATTCAGTCGCCGGAGTGTTTAGGGTTGCGGTGTTTTCCGTCGTCGGCTGTTGGATTCTGATTCAGTCGCCGGAGTGTTTAGGGTTTCGGTTGCCATTATCGTAACGATTTAGGGTGGATTCTATGTTCAGAAGTTTAGAGAGAGATAAGACTTAAGAGGTAGGGTGGTTTCTATGTTCAGAAGTTTAGAGATAAGAGGGAGAAGATGATGTCTTTATATATTTTTTTTAATTATCCAGGGGTAAATAAGTAATTTCACATGTACTTAACTGAGAAATTTAACTGAAGTTAGGGCTGGGGACCAAGAGAGTGCACTTTTGACAAGTTTTGGGACCACGAGTGTAATTAGTAAACCACTAGGACCAAGTCTGCAATTTTCACAAACCACAGAGACCAACCAAGCATTTAACTCAACAAAATATCTAATTTATGCATATCGTAAGAGTCAAAAGGGTATTTAGTAAACATGTACCATTAGTAGTCTCTTGTGTTGATGCAGGGGACATGAGTGATGTCAGATGAGGGGAGGGCAGTAGTGGGAGCCTCTTCCATAGTCACATGGGTCGCGGTTCGCGAAACGAAAACGGGTACGTAGTTCGTGAAATTTTAAAATTCGGTACGAGGGGGTATGTTCATTCGGTACGCAGTACGGCGACCATATAGTTTGGTACGTCGTATCGTATATAAAACAATTATTACAATATAGTTTATAAAAAAATCAAATCTGAAAAAAAAATTGATAATCATATCCAAAATTCAAAAGCATTTCTAAATAATAATATCAATTACAAATATATCTCCTACAATATCTTCTAAATAATAATATCAATTACAAATATATCTCCTAAAATAATATAATCTGTTACATTATTATAGGTCGGCAATTAGGCTCCATTAAAAAGGCGGGAAAAGTGTCTAAACACGTTTGCAATTCGTGCATCGATTGACTGGTACGCGGATCGAATCGTTCCGAAACGGCGAATTTTTCAATCGGAAACACGTTTTTCAGTATTCGGAACGAATATTGTGATAATCGGGTACGACCTTTTTTCCGATCCGGTTCGCGAACCCAGGTCGAATGGTTCGATTCTGTACCCGATTCTGGTACGGTAGAACCAATTCGGGATTCGAGGGGGGGTCTGCGTTTCCTGTGACTATGCCTCTTCCATTACACCTTTCTTCAAGATTTCGGTGGCATCCACGGATTTACAATCACAAAAGTGAAGTCAATGTCGTGTCAGCTAGATGTTTCATCTTTGGTCAATGGTTGAACAAAGTGAGGTGAGCGAAGTCATATATTTCATCTTTTCTCTTTTACCTCTCCTACTTTGACTATAAAGGCCAAAACAACAATTTTCCAAAATTGGAATTGATATGAATATATTAAAATTTTCTTAGGAAAACTTAATATGTATGTTAAAAGTTACCTTGTTTAAGCCAACCGTTTGCGAAAGTTTAGCTTTTTCCAAGAGCGCGAGAGCAATCTCACGGATAAACTTTGATTGCTCTGTAGCTGCTGCTGGTCTATAGATCAGACTGTAGTCGTGCTCAGCCGACGAATTGTACGTTGCGCGCGTCCGTGGCTTGTAAGCTTCGTGATGCTTCGGGAGACGGCTGAAAACTGACGAAGTTTCTTATTGCTGATAAGTTGGATTAGATTCGCCTGTGTTTGTATCCCATTCCTCATTCATGTTGCGCAGCCCGAGCCGGCTATTTAACGTAGTTCTTCGATAGGACTGAGTATGGGTGTCATAGTAACTCTCTGTTTCGTCATAAGTGTCGCGCGTGGTGCGAGCACTTTGCCTTATTGGCGATGGTGACCTATCGTATTGGTATTGGTGAGGCGTCTCATATTTCAATTGCATGGGCATTGGTGTCACCATCGGAGTTTGTTGCGTTTGGACTTGTGCTGGCCTTTGTTGCGCGCACAGTTGTGCGTAAATGGCGTTTAGCGTCACCTGACTTTTTGCGAACCACGACGTGGGAGTCTCTCCCTCCGGTAGTCCCAATTGTGCAGGTGCTGAAGGGCCAGCACCCTAATTTGTTGGAGTCACCGTTTGGGCGGTACGAGTACCACTTGCGCTTATGGCTCCAACTTATGTGAAGTCCCCATCTGCATACTCGTCAATGGGTTGGTTTTGGACGTGCGCGTTGTTCGCTGCCATACCCATTTGAGAGTGTGAGCCGAGAGGTGGATAAGGAATACCCTGGTCAGCCATTGATTCAGAGTAACAACTCAGAAAGAAGATGAAAAGTGATTGTAAAAAATCAGTGCCGCCAATGAAGAAACACCAATTTAATATAGTGATTAGCTTGTGGATTGTGTCTGGTCCAAATAAGGTTAATCTTCCTCTGAACTTGATGAACAACTATGTGGATCCTGCAAAGCAATCAACACACCGTGAAGCTCGTTACAAGGAGAAGAATAGGGGGGTTCGCCTTGTTACCACCATCCGGCGTGAGAATAAGAACTTGTTTTGAGGATAAAAGTGTGTATTAAGTGAGAGAGCAAGAGAGCGATGCTTAAACCTGGAGATGAAGTTCTCTATTTATAGCTGAGGTGAATTGTGAAGGAGATGGGCAAATGGGCCTTGGGCCCGAGACCGACAACAAGAAATATCTGTTCTGCTTCTCCTGTCACGACCGTTAGTGATTCCAGGCGAGAGGGCAGCTGGCGCACGCTCAATGGATCCACGTGTCCTGACGGTTATCCTTATTGTCTGGTCTGTCATCAGCAGTTAAGTGGAGATCGTTGAGCAGTGGTCGGCGCAAGCTGATTGGTGCCACGTATGTGTCCTTGACTCCTTGTGTACTTTATTGTCCCCTGCACGATTGATCATCATGCAGCACGATAGAATACAGTCTGTTGAGCGTCTATTGGCCCACTGCTCTGCCACTCGTTCTTTTTGTACTTGTCCGATGTTGCCCTGCGCTTCTTGCCCCCGCGCAACTTGGGTACACCTCGAGTAGTTGGCGCAAGGTCAAGAAAGCTAGGTATTTTGTCAAAGGAACTAAGTGTCAGAATTTATTTCATCTTTGTCCTTACCTCGCGCGCGATTTGGGACACACCCTTGTAGTCGGCGCAAGGTCGGGAAAGTCATTATTTTGGGAGAAATGCCCCGAATAGTCCCTGTGGTTTGCCCATTTTTCACCTTTAGTCCCTAACTTTCTAAAATTACAGCTATAGTCCCCTACTTTTGCAATTTCGTTCCCGGATAGTCCTTGGTGCGGATGGGGGTTAGTTTTTGGTGTTAAGTGGATGTGAAATTACTAAAATGCCCTAATACAAAACAAAATAATAAAAACAATAAAACATTTATAAATTCAATGGGCCCCACCCAACCCCTCACTAGGGATGGCAAAAAAACCCGTACCCGATGGGGAAATCCGAAACCCGACATTATTGGGCCGGGTCGGGGCCGGGTTTGCGGGTCTCGGGCCGGGTATGGGGACGATTTTAATTTTTTTTGCGGGTTCGGGTCCGGGGATGGTTTTATAGGGAAACCCGACCCGTATCCGTATACCCGACCCGCATGAATTACTTCAATAATAATAGTTGTTATATTTCCAAGGTATTAAAAGGTTTTACTCCACCTGCCCTAATTCTTAATTTCCCCCAATCCTAGCTCGTGACCTTCCATTCTTCTAAGTTTTGTTTCCCCAAAAAATCATTCCATATACAAATTTACAACAATCAATGGAATATAAATCCAACCCCCTTTTTGCTGTCAATAGTCGACCATCCATGTTCCAAGTTGTGGGTTTCTTATTGATATTAAGGTATGTAAAATTGATAATATTGTTGCTTTAATTATTATTGTATATCAAGTCTTCATTAGTTAAGAATGTTAATTACTTAATTTAGTTCGTCTTTTTGATTTGAAAAAGAATGTTAATTACTGATTCAGATTCTGTATTTCTGTTTATTAGTTAAGGTACTTATAATTTTTCATTTTAGATAATATGGATGCAGAAAGAGTAGGTGGTGTTTCAAGTGTAGATGGTAACACTCGAGACGTGAGCACAAATGAATCACAACAAGAAGGACTGCAACAAGGACTGCAACAAGAAGGACTCAGCAGTCAAGAAGATGCTACACAAACAGTGAATGGTACGAGGAAGAGGAAGCTAATTTCACCTGCGTGGGACCATTTTGAAAGAAGAATGGTGAACGGTGAACTTAAGGCAGAGTGTAACCATTGCCATAAGTTTTTAACCGGCAAGAGTAGTAACGGGACACGCCATTTACTTGATCACATGAACACATGTAAAATGCGAAATAATAAAGATATTCGGCAACAGGTGTTATCAATGAATCAAAGCTCCACCACAGGACAACCAAATCTTTCCTGTCATAACTTTGATAAAGAAAAGTCAACAAAAGATCTGGCAGAGATGGTGATCTTGCACGAATATCCCCTTGTTATGGTTGAACATCAAGGATTTCGAAAGTTTGTGAGGGGCCTTCAGCCTTTTTTTAAGGTTCCATGTCGAAATACAATAAAAAAGGAAATACTAAAGATTTTCAAGTCTGAAAAGATGAAAACTATGAGGTATTTTGTATTTATTATTTCATTTTATTTGAAATATACATTTTATATACTGATTTTATTTGTAAGAAGTTGAAGGTATTTTATGATGTAACCGAGCTGTTTTCAGGTAATAAATATCCCACGGCAAATATATTTTTCAAGTCTATATATGAAATAAGATATGCATTGACCCAATGGAGTCAAGATTCTGAGAAAATGATCAAGGAGATGGCTATGAAGATGATTTTAAAGTATGATAAGTACTGGAAAGTTATTCACGGGTTTATGGGAGTGGCAGCCATTTTAGATCCTCGTTACAAGTTGAAGATTATGGAGTATTCTTTTCCAAGATTGTATAGTAATGTAGAAGACGTAAAGGCTGAAATTGGTACACATAAGAGCTTTATGTATGAATTATTTAAACACTATCAAGAAAATTTTGATGAGAATGCAAACAACCACGTTAACTCAACATCAAATAATAAAAACACGGGAAGTGGGTTGTTTGACGACTATTCATCATATGTGGCAGAGGATAACACATCAGGTACACTTTCTGGCTTTTTATGTACATTACTACCTTTTATATATTTATTTATTGCATATAGATAATATATAAAATTTGCTTTAAATTTTGTAGGAAGTACTAACGAGCTTGACCATTACCTTGAAGAGAAAGTTTGTCCACCAGAAATGGATCTCGATATACTAGCTTGGTGGAAGACAAATGGCGTGAAGTACCCAATGCTTCAAAGAATTGCTCGTGATATATTAGCTATCCCTATAACAACTGTTGCTTCCGAGTCTTCTTTTAGCACAAGTGGCAGATTGGTGAGCCCTCATCGTAGTCGCCTTCATCCAGATACATTGGAAGCATTAATGTGTGCTCAAAGTTGGTTGTCAAGTGAAATAAGAGGTAATCATTCACTTGATTGTGTTTATAAAGCTAGTTTATTTATAAACGATTTTGATAATGTTCTATCATATTATATCTACAGCAACTTGTTCAAAAGAGTCTGAAGCATATTGTCAAACGATTGATTATGACTACGATGATGATAATCAGGTAAGTATTTTGTGCATGAACCATATTTACGTGTATATTTTGTGTTTTACCTCTTTATATTAATGGTGGTTTTCTTTAAAAATGCAAAACTGTAGGAAACTTATTGATATACTTGTTTGATGATGAGTTCCTGACATGAAGAGTAATGAAGTGCTGACTGCTCACATGAAGATTAATGTTATTTTCTATGTTTTGGATTTGTATTTTTACTTTTGTCATTTGAATTTTTTTGGTCTTGGATGTGGTATTTTGAATTAGTTGAAAACTCATCTAATGGTTTTAAGTTCATTATTGCTGCTGTTAGAAAATCATTCTTGCTAGATATTTGATATTAATCATTAATAACGGGGATCCCCGATACCCGTGGGGAAACCCGTTACCCGACAGTTAGTTGATAAACGGGGACCCGTTGGGTTTGGGACGGGGTTTTTTACTCGGGTCCGAGGCCGGGATTACCTAAACCCGGACCATACCCGGCCCGTTGCCATCCCTACCCCTCACCCAATCAAACACCTCCAATCTTTCTTTGTGGGACCCACCATCTCCATCTTCAACCTATTCCACCCACCTGCCTCTCCCTTTCGCCACCACACTCCACCAGAACCACCATTGCCACCACAACATCACCCTCTCACAACCAAACCATCAGTTCCAATTCAATCAGCAACCACACTTTGAAACTCAACTTGACAAGAAGAGAAACCCTCGGATTCGGTCCGGTTCTAACGGTTTTTAACGCCGTTACATCTCCTCAACTAGCCAGAGCAGAATCAACCCCCCGTGTGACTGTGTGAGTTCACGGTGGCGGATTCAGGACTTGCATTTTGTGATAAACTTGTTGGATATGGATCTCAGGCTGTGAAAGGTCAACTCATCAAGGTCAGCAACATTTTACAAATTTATTATTATAATTGGATGATTGTAAATTTGTTAAGGTTATTATTGGAACGAACAGGCCCATTATGTCAAAAAGCTTGAGAGTGGAAAGGTGTTTGATAGCAGCTACAATTGGGGAAAGCCTCTCACGTTTCGAATCGGTGTTGGTGAGGTGATTAAAGGATGGGATCAAGGTATTCTTGGTGGCGATGGTGTTCCTCCTATGCTTGCTGGTATGAAACTCACTTTACAGGACATGTCTCGGCTCACATTAAGGGGCTGTTTGGTAGCCTCTGAATGGTCATTAAGAGGCTGCCTCTTAATGGAACCATTAAGAATTTTACCAATGAGAAGGTAGAAGAATGTGTCATTTGATGATTTATCATTCAGAGGTTACCTCTTAACCGTTCAGACTTGAGGTTATCTCTTATTCATTCAGAGGTTTTAAACCATTAAGAGGTAGCATCTGAATGGTCATTAAGATGCTACCAAACAGCCCCTAACCCATTTAACACAAACATAAGCTTTTGAATTTATATTTGTTGGTTGATTTTATGTAGATGGTGGGTCCCACAAAGAAAAACTGGAGGTGTTTGATTGGGTGAGGGGTTGGGTGGGGCCCATTGAATTTATAAATGTTTTATTGTTTTTATTATTTTGTTTTGTAGTAAGGGCATTTTAGTAATTTCAAATCCACTTAACACCAAAAACTAACCTCCATCCGCGCCAGGGAAAAGTTGGGGACTATAGCTGTAATTTTAAAAAGTTAGGGACTAAAGGTGAAAAATGGGCAAACCACAGGGGCTATCCGGGCATTTTTCTCTTATTTTGGTTTACTTTGGGTATGGTCTACGACCGGCACAGGATTAGGGACTATACCCCTTCAAATGTGTATTTTCTTACCATTTAATTTACAGCTTGTAAATAAAGAAGTATAAAAATGCTTTGTGATACTACCCCCAATTTGGATCTATTAGGTCGAAAACAGAGACATACAGGCATACATATAAATTGAACCAATATAAACTGGTTAGTACATACGTAAACACATATAGATATATGAATTAGAAATTCATGTAAAAAAGAAACAGGCATTCTGCTTATAAGTTAGTACGAATATTCCAAGTAACCAGAAGTAACACAGTAGTATTTAGGTTAAATTCTTAAGCAGTTCAAATACGCATTGTATAGTCGTCTCTATAAATCGCTAAAATCATAAAGTAAAACCAGTAACACTTGATTAACAAAATACAGAATGACAATTAACTAAGTTAGGTTAAGCGAACTTACATTGAATCGATGGAATTCAGACCTCAAATGAGAGCGGTGGTGGTGAAGTGAATGAAACTGTATTTACAAGTATCACACGTTCGTCTCTCGGTATGACCACTGTGAAGATCGACAGAGTTGGAAGATGGAAGAGTTTGTGGGTTTAGGTTTCTTTTGTTCCTTTGAATCGACGACGAAGTCAACTCCATTTGTTTGGAAGAGTTTGTGGGTCCAGTTGGGCTTAGTCCAACTTATTGGCCATTGCTGACTAAATTAGGCCCAGTAAGGCTTAGTCCAACCTATTGGCCATTGCTTACTAAATTGATCAGAGTACAATTTCCTCATTGAATCACCTTATATATCTATATCTATAATACTATATAAAACATTTTCTATGTATAAAATAGTAAATTCTTACCAATTTTTAAGATGGTATATAAAGGGTCGAGTTAAAATGCCTAATTTTTTTTACCATTTTGTTTCATCTCTACCCTTACTCTATTTCTCTTCAATCTGGCCAGTTAAGAATTATAATTGATCGGCCATAATGGATCTGCCATGAATGGGAAGTGGAAACAATCCCAATGTAACGGATCGACCATGATGTTAATGATGGGAAGCGGAAACAGGCGACACGTTTCTAGACGTTGGTATACATCACGGTCGAAGCTACCTGATAACCATTCGATATACCAAAAGTTTTGTACCTTCTCTCTCAAAGCATCTCCACCTTCTCTTTCTTGAGAGAACATCACTGCCACTAATCCGGATGAACGTGGGAGCGGCGTTGTTTCAACCAACAGCTTTGGTAAACCATTGAGCATTCGCTAAGAAACAATGTGCATATCAACCTAGCCCTAAATTATTTAGGTATTGTATTCCCATCTAATCATAAGTAATGAGTACAATCTGTAAATTATTTCAGTTTTTATTGTTTTTGCATTACATTCTCATTATCTAGATATTGTTTTTATTGTTTCACTTATAAATTGATAAGAGTCCAACTTTCTCATTGAATCACCTTATAATATTATATTGTTATTATTAAAATTAAGGGTGGTTCTCCAATCCAGCTCCTCGTCGACCAAAACATGCTACCTTTATGTATATAATTACATTAAAGCTTACTATTTTTCGTTTTAGTTTTCAATTAAATAATATATTTTATATCTTTATCGTTACATTCTCTCTTTCCGCTTTCAAAAATTAAAAAAAAATTAATAAGGGTAAAAGGTGTTCCCACAAATATACATATGAACAGTAACATTCTCTCTTTCCAACTCACAACCCTCTCTTATAATATAAGAAACTCACCGATAAATACATAGGGGTTGAATGTGAATGCTTTAACATATGAGTACCAAATATGAATAAGTGCACATCTTATAATTAAAGACCGGTGATTTTCTTATTTTTCTTGTTCGTGCTTCATTGTGTGTTTATGTAAGTGCATTATCTATCAAAGTAAGACCAAAGGAATATTGTCATACATATATAGTAGTTGATAAAGTGGGTGGGTTGGGTAACATGTCAAATAGGTAAAGTTTTATACGGGTCTAAACGGATTAGAATTGTTATTATAATAACATATTTGCCAACAATATAAAGCAACTTGTGGATTTAGGAAGTTATTAGAATTTGAAATCATTATGATGTAAAACATAGTGGAATCGTGGAACCTGGAATCTGATATAGCGTTGAGATGGTGATATGCAAAGCAAGACCATGCGTGTCACTCTAATATGTGTCATCCTAAATGACTTAGGGGAGTGGGGGTGGGGGTCACTAGTGATAGAATTCCATCACTCACAAGCACCCAATCAAGTTCCGCCATGTCATCAACCATTTTTCTATCACTCACAACCTTTTTTGGTGGCAATGGTCATCACTAACAACACCCAACAATAAACCCCCACACCCACTCACATCCATTTATCACGCTCAAGCCATAACGCATTGATTTTATCACGGTCTTCAAATCATCACTCGTGAAAAAGTAGGTGGCGGTGGGAATTGTTCTTGTATCACGCGTTGAATTGATGTATCACGGTGGCATAACGTGCCACCCCCACCGCCCTTATAGGATGGTTACATTTCGTTCTCTATTTAATTGCTCTTCATTGTAACTCTTTGGTTAGACATTAATACAACGGACAATTTCACTAACAATAAAGAACTTACAATCTTTTTTAATTGCCTTTAGCTTGAGTTTGAATATTTGATTTGCTTGCTTATGTTCAAGTTGTGAGGGTGTAATAAGATATAAATTATATAATTATCCAATGTAAAGATATATTTGTCCAATACAGGTTATTGTAACGTGAATGTGTAATTAGATATAAAATTTTATGGGAAAATAGCCAAAATGGCCAAGTATTGGTCAACTTTTCCAAAATGGCCAAGTTAAACGTCTTGTAGAGACGCCACAAAAAGGTTCTAGCGTCTTGGCGGCTGACCAACCAAACGCTGCCACGTGTCCGACACTAAGCTCAGACGTCTGGACGTCTTAGCTGAGACGTTTCAGACGGCTTGAGCCGTTTCCTTACGGCTGCACATGGCTTCAGACGGCTTAAGACGTTTCAGGCCGGCTTGAGCCATTTCACCCTCTTTAGCCGGCTTCAGCAGCTCAAGCCGGATTGCTATTTTTAAGACGTTTCCTGTTTAAAGTTAAGCCGTTTTGTACGATTTTAAGACGTTTTGTACCAATATAAGACGTTTTATACGAATTTAAGACGTTTTCCATTATTTAAAGGGATCCCTTATTTAAATACTATACATTATGAAAAACCGTATTTAAAGTATAAATCTAAGAATTTGTTTTTTAGTAATTATCTCACAACATGAGGGTCAAGTTTGTTGTTTATACTGGGGGGAAGTGGGATGTCATTAACAGAAACATTGAGTATGTTACTGATGGCGATTCAAGGAGACGTGGTTTAGAAATTGAAACAGATCATTCATATAATAGTTTTTTAAATTATGTTTCTAAGATGTGTGATACTCCAAACATTACACGCTTGTCATACCGGATGTCTATGTTTACTGATCCGATCGATATAATTAATGATCGAGATGTTAGATTTTTTTTTTTTTATTTGGCGATGCAGAATCCTTTTGAATTATATAAATTATATGTTATTCAAGAGTCTGGTGTTTGTTCCTCTGGTTTTTCTTCTTTAAACAATTTCAAAACTCCAGATCTAAATATTTCAGTTAAAGAAAGTGTTGATGTTTTAAACGATGAGTGTCCTATTTTAGAAAATAATTTTGAAAAATCAACCACGTCTAACAACGAATCAGCTTCTTCATCTATAGTGTTTGAGGCCGGTCATATATTCAATAACAAAGAAGAGATGAAGCTTGAGTTGGGAAAGAAATGTTTGTTAGAGCATTTCGAGTTTAAAGTTGATAGATCATCTAAGACATGGTATGAAGTGTCATGCATGGGTGATGGTTGTGAATGGCGATTTAAGGCATACTCTAAGGCTTAAATTTTATAAGAATTAAATTTTACAATGCGTACATCCACACAACATCTCCGCAATACTCTAAGGCTTCTACACTATCTATCCCCGAGTGCTGCCAGTACGATATACGGCCCAGAAACCATACGAATGGAGATTCAAATTCTAAAAGAATTTGATGTATTTTCCTGTGTATGCAAAATCCTTCTCCGCAATTACTTAGGTTACAGTTATCGGGAAAATAAGCATTTATTTTAAGCGAACGCATATTTATTTTTAGAAGTAACCAGTGGTTTTCGTTGTGCGCTACGGGCATGTAAATCTGCAAAAAAAATGAAACATAAATAAGCCCCGGAAAAGGTATTCTTTTTAGGGAATTTTTTTTTAAATTATAAATTATTTAAAAATCAATATTTTTTAATAAAACATAAAATATAAAAATTTCTAATTTTTTTAAACAGAAAGTTTTTTTTTTTATTTTTAAAAAAACATACAACTCTATTATTTCCTTGTCAAATGTTAGTGTAAAAATGTAAAGGTCTACAAATTTATAAAAAGCGTACACTCCGAATAAGCATATTTAACAACGTCCCAAAAGGGAGGAAAATTTTCTTTTGAACCGAGAACCGACTGCATATCCGTAGGCCTCTCTTTTTTGTTCTATTATCATGTTAAAAAAAGTAGGCGGGACTGCTGTCCAACGATAATCCTTTGACGACATCGTCGTTGACCGTCTGTGAAGCTCCCGTTGATACATTAGCTTGTTACACCATGCATTGATATGCTGAGAAAAATATGGTAAACGTTTGACTAAAAAAATATAAAAACACTATCATTAACAGGAAAGGTATTTCGAAGGTACCGTTTCCTGAATAAATCCGTTTCCACAAAATCCCAGTAATCCGCCCCACCATTCTTTTCCGAGAGGTGTTTTACCCATGTAGGTTGAGTAGCAAGTTGGAGTATCGCCGTTATAGTAAAACTCTAGAATATTTGGCGACCAATGTTCAAACCAATGATTTTGGTTTATCCAAATGGTGCGTTGCACGGAATGAGGAATGTTTGAGTAAGACATCCGGTGTGGCATTATTGACATAATGAGGGCACATATATATACACATGTTCACAATAAATATAATATAATATAATGAAGCTTTACCTACTTAATATGTCATCGAAACATATATAGAAATAACTATATATAATGAATTTCTGTTTTATAAAATATAAATTAATACAAATCATTGAATATATTCAATATCGTCCTCTTCTATCTCGTCGACTGTATCTTTAGGTATAAGCGAGTTGTAGAAAAGTATCGCAAGATGGCGCCTCATCCTTGTAGCCGTTATGCTTGTGTCTTCACCATCATTTAGTGGTTTTTTGTTAATCAACCGGTCCAGAAATATGCAAACCCAAACCCCACAGTCCCCTAATGGTCCCGACTGCTGTGGCACATCATTTGCATATATTATTTGAAACGGAAAATTTAAAGGTAAAGGTTTGTTGTCATAATAACCATGCATACGAAGCCAATGGTCAAAAACAAAATTTATAAAACAAACCACTTCCGTTCTTCCTTTTTCCAATTGTTGCATGCCCATCAAGCTACAAAAAAACGAGCATTTATAAATTTTTAAAGTCATACCTTTTGAGAGACAATAAAACTATTAAATAATCAGCTACAAAAAACGACCGTTTATAAATTTTTACATGTCGTAAATAGAGAGGGTATGGTTAACCAGGTTGAAAACGCCTAAAAACCAGTGAATTGATGGTATATATAATGGTACGTACACCTCGTCAACGCTAAATATCGGTGGAAAAGGTTCGACACCCCCGTTGAAGTAACCTTCGAACGTCTGATCCAAAGTTTGACAATGCATCTGGAAATATGGGGGTAAAATGGACCAACGGTCGGATGGATTTCTTGAATGATACATGTGTAGCATCCATCCAAAAAGGTGTTGTTATAGGGTTGGATAATTTTAGGGTAAGTTTATAGGAAAATTTAGTATATTTAGTATTACCAAAATTATCTATAGTGCTTACATCATTGCTTAACCAGCCAGTATGGTCGGTGCCTAGCAATGCCGCCCAGAAATCAGGACCAACACTTCCACCTGTCGTGAGGGTTAGTTCTCTAATGCCACTAGTTGGTGCCTAATTTTGTATCGTTTTGATTAAATTATCTTCATCATTTGCTATCTTTTTTTGCTTCCGCTTCATGTTTCTGTAAACTACAAACGGTGATAGCAGAGACTTGGCGGGCTTCACAAGCCTTTCGGAACACCTCAGTTTGATCATCTCCGGATCCTCATTCTACAATAACATTAATTTAAGAGGAATCAATTAACAGAACATACACGGATAACTAAAATAAACATATACGAAGTAAAAACTTACGGCTTCTTCTGTAAGATTTTTGGGATTTATTGACACATGATACACATCCTCATCGAAGTTAAAATACGAATCAGCTGCCGCCTACAAATTTTTAAAAAATGTTAGAAACATTTTAAAATAATTTTTTTTTTTTAGATTTTTATAAGCAAATAAACGGGATTTTTGGATCAATACATTATCATCTTGTTTTTGGGATTGTTCCCTCGGTGTTCGTATGTGGCTTGGAGTAGTAACCAGAGCCATACGAAAACTTTGTAACAACTCCGACTTGATCATGTCAGTCAACGCCCGGTTGTTTGCGATCATCAGTGACTGAAATTTAGAAACAAGCTGCTCTTCAGAATAAAATCCTGACGAAAACGGACCGGGAGCAGCATCCCGTTGCAAGTCAGCCGTGTCTAACGGAATATCATGCATCTGAACCGGTAATTCAGGTGCTAATCCGTGCATGTGAGGCAACTGACCGGGTATTTCCGAATTCAATTCACCATGATCATCGCCAAACAAGTGGTCAATGAAGTCCTTTATTTTTTGCTGGCCGCATTTTTCAGTCGACTGGATTGGATGTTGCATTTGAGGGGGTAATTCAGTCGGCATAGCAGGTTGATATATTTGATGTTCACGGTCCAAATAATCCGAGCTTGAAATGAACCACTGTGTTTCGGCCTCAAACTCCATAGGTAGTATGAAGTTTAGCGGTTTATATTCACGTCTCTATCAGATTGAAACCAAACATTTTACAAAAAAAAATGTTAAAAACTATTAAAGGTTGAAAAAAAATTATAAAATTTGTTACACAAAATAATTTGATTAGCTAATTATCCGACCGGATGTGAAAAATGTCAAAAACTGTTAAACGTTGAAATTTTTTTAATAATTTTATAATTTTAACAGTTTTTATAATTTTAACAGTTTTAATAATTTTATAAATTATAAAATTATAAATTTTAACAGTTTTTTTAATAATTTCATAATTTTAACAGTTTTTTTTAATAATTTTATAATTTTAACAGTTTTTGTTATAACATTATAATTTCAATAAAATTTTATAATTTTATAATTTGAAAATGCATATAAAAATGTTTCAAAAACTGTTAACGGTTGAAAATATCTTTTTATAATTTTATAATTTTAACAGTTATTATAATTTTATACTTTTAACAGTTTTTATAATTTTATAATTTTATCGGTTTTTATAATTTTATAAAATTTGTCAAACAATTTAAGAGACAATATAGCAATTTACCTTTATTGCATTCGCAAAGATTCCATCAACACTACCCTTCATCAGCTTTTGTCCTTCTCGCCATCCTAAAAATCTTGGAATGGACTTGTCGCAACCCTCGCCCCCTTATCTGTCCCGGAAACGGGCGGCCGCGAACATCAGTGTCGGTGGTATAATTTGTTTATTAATTTTGGCAGCGGAAATTTCATCAAGACCGTAGTTAGGAAATATTTTATCAGAGTAAAACCACCATATTTTATATTAATGACCACATGGGTGAAACCCAAGTTTCTTATTACAATAAGTTTATTGGGATAAACCCTATCTTATTGAATTTAAAACATCGTCTTTTAGGTAACTTTTATAGCCACATTTTTTCAAGCCGTCAGTGCTCTCGAGCTGGCTTTCTTCTAATTGGCTTTCACATTTTGTTATTTGTCAGTGGAAAATATTGGTGAGTGAATCTCAGTTTAATCAAGAAGAGTTTTATCAATTAACACAGTATTGAGAGTGATTACAATGTTTACATCTACACAATTACTCATTCAGTACTTGCCACTCGACCGGATTTATGGCTATGGTCATATCACACATTGGCTAACTCGTTGTCCAATTGTGAAGGTTATCAAGTAATGTATACAAAACCCCATAATACCGGCAGTAATTGAAGAATTACAAAGACTCAATCACTGCTTAATCGCATTGTAAAATATTTAAGGTTTTGTAAAACAATTCACCAAAAGGTTTATAAAAAGAGGATAAACTCACATTGTTGTCTTAGATTTCCGTTAAGGGTTTCCTGATGATTATCTATAATTTAAACAAATGTACACGTGTTAGTATAATAACCCATTTTAACATTAGTAATACCCTCCCCGAGACGGCATTCCAACGACTACGTCGGGCAGAACCACGACAGCCGTTACGGAACCCTAGATCAATCGGGCAGCGTATCTAATACGTATCCAGGGGTTATGATACTTACAACGGAGCAGAACTTCGTTATTTAGGGGGGATATTATATCCGAGTATAATGCATATTATGTAAAAAGTCGAGAGAGAAAAGAAATATGAACGAATTGAACGAATTGCCGTTGCCTGCTATTTATAGGGCTGATTTCGAGTTTCCTCGCGGCCCGCGTAAGGTGAGACTAAGGTCTACGCGGCCCGCGACAGACTCAATTTTCTTGTTTTTATTTATTTTTAATGATATATCGTATTTTGGGCTCGGTTTTCACATACGGGGTATATTTTAGGACATATTAGGGTATTTTAAATATACTAGAGTGTCGAGAAAATATTTTGGAGGGTTGTTATATCCTCCCCACCTTGTTTTAGAACTCGTCCTCGAGATCTACTGGAACTAGTGTGGATATTTCCTTTGCATTTCTGATTCAAGCTCCCATGTGTATTCTGGTCCTCTTTTGGAGTCCCATTTCACTTTGACCAGAACTAATCTCTTGTGCTTGAGGTTCTCGACTTTCCTGTCTTCAATCTGTAGAGGTCTTTCTACGAATTTTAACTGTTCATTCACCTCTATATCCTTAAGAGGTACTATCAGTGATTCATCAGCTAAGCATTTCTTGAGATTAGATACATGAAATACATCATGTATTCCTACCATTTCCTCTGGCAGTTGTAGCTGATAGGCTACATGTCCTATTCTTCTAATAATCTTAAAAGGTCCAACATACCTGGGGCTTAGTTTTCCTCTTTTGATGAATCTTACTACTCCTTTCCAAGGAGAGACTTTTAATAGCACTTTGTCACCTACTTGAAATTCTAACGGTTTTCGCCTGTTATCAGCATAACTCTTTTGTCGATCACGTGCTGTTTTCAGTCGTTCCTTGACTTGAATGATTTTGTCTGTTTTTTCTTGTACTATCTCAGGTCCAGATAGTTTCTTTTCCCCAATTTCTGCCCAACAGACTGGGGTTCGGCACTTTCGTCCATAAAGTGCTTCAAATGGTGCAGCATTGATACTTGTGTGATAACTATTATTATAAGAAAATTCTATCAATGGTAAGTGGTCGTCCCAATTACCTCCGAAATCAATTACACAAGCTCTAAGCATATCTTCCATTGTCTGAATTGTCCTTTCTCCGTCCGTTTGAGGATGATAAGCGGTGCTTAGATTCAACTTGGTTCCCATGGCTTTTTGAAAACTTGTCCAAAAATGAGAGGTAAAACGGCTATCTCTGTCAGAAATAATTGATAGAGGAATTCCATGTAAAGAAACTATCTCATTTACATATAATTTAGCTAATTGTTCCATACCGAAAGTTTCCTTCATTGGTAGGAAATGAGCTGACTTAGTTAGTCTGTCTTTGGGTACTTTGGGTAATTTGGTAACAAAATCCATTGTTATCAATCCCCATTTCCATACTGGCATTTCTAACTGTTGTAGCAAACCTGAGGGTTTCTGATGTTCAGCTTTGACTTGTGAACAAGTTAGGCACTTGGCAACATATGCTGCTATATCCTTTTTCATTCCTATCCACCAAAAATTCTTTCTTAAATCCTGATACATTTTATCACTTCCAGGATGCATCGTATACTTAGATTTATGGGCTTCTTCTAATATACGGTGGCGTAGGTTTCCTAATTTAGGTATCCACATTCTTTTCTTATGGAATCTCCAAATTCCATCTGTTCCTTGTTCTAATTCCTTAATCATTCCTTTTAACTTTTCAGTATCATCCTTGATTACTGATTCTTGTGCTTTTCTAATATGCTTATTTAAATCTACTTGTAGATTTAATTTAAGAGAACGTATCCTTTTTGGCTTTTCGTGATATTTTCGGCTTAAAGCATCAGCAACTACATTTGCTTTTCCTGCATGATACTGGATATCACAATCATAATCACTAAGTAATTCCATCCAGCGTCTTTGTCTCATGTTCAATTCCTTCTGCCCGAAAACATATCTTAAACTCTTATGGTCTGTGAAAATAGTAAACTTACTACCATATAGGTAATGTCTCCAAATTTTAAGGGCAAAAATTATGGCTCTTAGTTCTAGATCATGAGTTGAATAGTTTTCTTCATGATTCTTAAGTTGTCTAGATGCATAAGCTATAACCTTTTGACGTTGCATCAACACAAATCCATAACCTAACTTAGAAGCGTCACAATAGATTACAAAATCTTCAATTCCTTCTGGTAACGCTAGGTTGGGTGCATTGGTTAATCTTTGCTTAAGAATTCTAAATGCTTCTTCTTGTTTTGTTCCCCATTCAAACTTAACAGATTTACAGGTTAGCTTAGTTAAGGGAATGACTATTCTAGAAAAATATCGAATAAATCTTCTATAATAACCGGCCAATCCTAAGAAACTTCTAACCTCGGTTGGTGACTTAGGGGTTTTCCATTTAGTAATTGCCTCGATCTTGGTGGGATCTACATGAATTCCTTCATGATTAACTAACTGTCCAAGAAATTGTACCTGTTCTAACCAAAATTCGCACTTTGAAAACTTAGCATAAAGCTTTTCCTTTCTTAATAAACTTAAAAGTGCGTGCAAATGCTTTGCATGTTCTTCTTTACTCTTAGAGTAAATGAGAATATCATCTATAAAGACAATTATGAATTTATCCAAATATGGCTTACATATTCGGTTCATCATGTCCATAAATGCGGCTGGGGCATTGGTTAAACCAAATGGCATGACAGTAAATTAATAATGACCATACCTGGTTCTAAATGCGGTTTTAGGAATGTCCTCTTCCTGTACCTTTAATTGATGATATCCTTACCTTCAATCGATTTTAGAGAAAAATCGAGCTCCTTGTAACTGATAGAACAGATCATCGATCCTTGGTAATGGATACCGATTCTTAATCGTGACCTTGTTTAATTCACGGTAGTCAACGCACATACGCATTGATCCGTCCTTCTTTTTAACAAATAAGATTGGCGCTCCCACAGCGATGAACTTGCATGTATGAATCCTTTCTCCAACAATTCATCTAACTGTTTCTTTAGTTCATGCATTTCCGCGGGTGCCAAACGATAAGGTGCTTTGGCAATTGGTACTGTTCCTGGTAACAGGTGAATTCTGAATTCAACTTCTCTGTCTGGCGGTAGTCCTGGTAATTCTTCTGGAAATATATCAGAAAACTGGGATACTACTGGAATATCCTTTAATTCTTTTCCTTTAGTGTTAGTGATTAAAGAAATCAAATACACTAATGATCCTTTTCTTGTATAACTTGTTGTTTTCATCACAGAGATGAATTTTGTAGATCTAGAGGGTTTATCTCCTTTAATTGTGATCTTTTCACCCTGTGGTGAATTTACTTGGATTGACTTTTGATCACATAAAATACTGGATTTATTGGCTATTAACCAATCCATTCCTAATACAATATCAAATCCTGCCAGATTCATTGGGTAAAGGTTTGCACTAAATTGTTGGTTTAAGAATTCTATTCTTGCTCCCTGCAAGATTTCAGAAATCCTAACGGTTTCTCCATTTGCTGTTTCTACTAGACAGTCTTGTGGGAGTTTAGTTAATGGTTGATTGAGTAATTTGCAAAATGAAGTATTAATAAAACTTTGGTTCGCACCAGAGTCAAATAATACTTTAGCAAAAACATCATTAACTAAAAACGTACCGGCAATCACATCCAGGATCATCTTTGCTTCTTCTGTAGTTAGAACAAATGCTCTAGCATTTTTGGTGTTCTTGTTGTTCGTAGCTGGAGCTAATTTCGGACATTTTGGCTTGATGTGGCCTTGTTCTCCGCAATGGTAGCATATCCTATTGTTTTTCTTCCTACAGTCTTCTTCCTTAGGTCCCGACATTTTGCAGAAGTTACAATATATGGAGCATCTTCCGGAATGCTTCCTTTTGTAATACTTGCAATAGGGTGTAGACGTAGAATCTACATTTTTCCCATGGTTGAAATTTCCAGAGCGAAATTCTTGGGTAAGCTTCTTGGTTAGGTTCTGTCACGGCCCTTGGCCCCGGTTTGACCCGGTCCAGAGCCGCGAGGCAGGAAATCCCGTGGTATTTAATTTAGCGACAGCGGAAGACCTTTTTTTTTAAACAGGATCAATTATTAATAAACTGCTCGTTTATATATAATATATATAGGGATAATTCCCATAATTTACAAACACTTGATTTCACTAGGAAATCCTTTATTTCATTAAAACATGTTTCTTTATTTATTTATATTGAGCCACTTTCTAAGCTTGTAGTGCTACTCGGCACTTTTCCTTTGCTCACAACAGATCACCTGAAACATGTTTGAAAAAGGTTTTGTCAGCGGGAAATACTGAGTGAATCATTCTTATTTAGTAAAACATCATGTTTATTATAATGTACAGTATTAAGAGCGATTACAATTGCCTCATCTTTTAAATTAACTGATCCAGTTGTCACTTTACCGGACTGTGACTGTGGACATATCACTTGTAGGGTCCTTTCACCCCAAGTGATAAATAATTAGTAGCTATGTGCACATCCCCCCACATACTGGCAGTAATTTCAGATAACAAAGACTTAATCCCTGTAACTATAATTTTGATAAAAACATGCTTTTGAAAAGTATTTTGATAAAAAGAGAATGACTCACAAACTGTGAGAAAAGGAGAATTACTCACTTGTAGATTTAACGAGCAGAATATAAGCCTACTGATTAGCCTTGATTAACCTAATTTAATTAACAATGCACACACAATCAGTTAGTAACTAATACAACAGTTACGACAATTCACGAGATTAAAACATTCACAACGAGTTATTAGTGCAATACTTAACAATTCAGTGGATTCACAACGAATGACAGAGTATAGTCCGAATTCGAGCAGTACTCAAACATTCAAGTCGAAATCACAATGAATTTATAAAGTATAATCTCAATTAGAGAGGCACTTAAACAATCGTTGGATAGTTATAATCGATCGGACGTTGAATCGTAATAGCGATCGAGTTATTACCCTGATTGTGGCGTCGATTAGTGCACTGTGTGTGTTAATTGTAGTATACAGAACGTAAATTCGATTTCTGGAACGAATTCCTTCGTCGATCTTATGCCAAATTTCAAGTCCCAATGTCTGCTATTTATAGCCAAATTTTGAGAAGCCTTGCGCATCGTAGCAAAACATACCCTACGCATCGTATGCGTTTTAATCTGGCTGCGCATCGTAGGCAATAAACCCCTACGATGCGTATGGGTTGAAAAATAGGGTTATAGACTAGCCACGTCTGGGACTAGCTATGCTGAATCAACACTTTCGAATTTTATGAATTTTACAACGAATTTTAAAGGATAATTATCAACTAGGGTTTACCCCCTTTGAGTTTTAGGGGCCCTAATCCTGATTCTGAGAATTATGAAAATTTCAGGGTTTAATCAGAATTACTTGGGTTTCTCAATTAGGGTTTCCTATTGACTAAATTAAAATAATAACTAGGACTTTTGATGAGAGTTGTTACATTCTTCCTACCTTAATAAAAATCTCGTCCTCGAGATTTACTGAAATAAATGAGGATACTTTTTCTTCATTTCTGATTCCAGCTCCCAAGTGTATTCAGCTCCTCTTTTTGAATCCCATCTAACTTTGACTAAAACTAGTCTTTTATGTTTGAGAAATTTGATCTTTCGATCCTCAATTTGAAGAGGTTTCTCTACAAATTTTAGTTTTTCGTTTACCTCTATTTCTTGAAGAGGTACTACCAAAGATTCATCTGATAAACATTTCTTAAGATTGGATACATGAAATACATCATGTACTCCAGCTAATTCTTCTGGTAGTTGTAAACGATAAGCAACTAATCCTATACGTTGGATCACTGAAAATGGTCCTACGTACCTTGGACTTAGTTTTCCTTTCTTTCCGAATCTAACTACTCCTTTCCAAGGAGAAACTTTCAAGAGTACTTTATCTCCAACTTGAAATTCTATAGGTTTGCGTCGATTATCTGCATAACTCTTCTGACGATCTCGGGCTGTCTTCAACCTTTCCTTGATTTGAGTAATTTTGTCGGTCGTCTCTTGCACTATCTCAGGTCCTGACAATTGACTTTCTCCTATTTCTGCCCAACAAACTGGAGTTCTGCACTTTCTTCCATAAAGTGCCTCGAATGGAGCAGTTTCAATACTTGAATGATAACTATTGTTATAGGAGAATTCAATTAATGGTAAATGATCATCCCAACATCCACCAAAATCAATTACACATGCTCGGAGCATGTCTTCCAGGGTTTGTATTGTCCTTTCACTTTGTCCGTCTGTTTGAGGATGATATGCAGTGCTCAAATTTAGTCGAGTTCCCATAGCTTGTTGGAAACTTTTCCAGAAATGGGAAGTAAAACGACTATCTCTATCCGAAACAATGGAGAGTGGGACTCCATGTAAAGATACTACTTCGTCTACGTACAACTTGGCTAACCTTTCCATACTAAAGGTTTCCTTCATTGGTAGAAAATGAGCTGATTTGGTTAATCGATCCACAATTACCC
Source organism: Helianthus tuberosus (assembly GCA_030545235.1). NCBI lineage: Eukaryota > Viridiplantae > Streptophyta > Magnoliopsida > Asterales > Asteraceae > Helianthus > Helianthus tuberosus. Next base: position 143,351,337 of record CM060427.1, on the reverse strand, counting down.
AAATCGCATCATTACCTTTTCTGGTTTTGGGTAACTTAGTAACAAAATCCATTGTTATGAGTTCCCATTTCCATACAGGCATTTCCAATTGTTGTAGTAATCCTGAGGGTTTCTGGTGTTCTGCCTTAACTTGTGAACAAGTAAGACACTTAGATACATATTTTGCTATATCTTTCTTCATTCCTATCCACCAGAAATTCTTTCTTAAATCTTGGTACATCTTATTGTTTCCAGGGTGCATAGTATACCTAGATTTATGAGCTTCTTCTAAAATCTTATTTCTTAACTCTCCTTGTTTAGGTACCCAAATTCGTTTCTTGTGGAATTTCCAAATTCCATCATTTCCTTGCTCTAGTTCTTTTATATAACCTTTCATTCCTTCAGCATCATCCTTGATTGCTGTTTCTTGAATGTTCTTTAATTGTTCTATTAAATCTACTTGTAGATTTATTCTAAGAGCACGAACTCTTCGTTGTTTTTCATGATACTTACGACTTAAGGCATCTGCAACTACGTTTGCCTTTCCTTCGTGATATTGGATATCACAGTCGTAATCGCTTAAAATTTCCATCCATCTTCTTTGCCTCATATTTAATTCTTTCTGCCCAAATATATACCTTAAACTTTTATGATCTGTATAGACAGTAAACTTACTTCCATACAGATAATGTCTCCAAATTTTTAAGGCAAAAATTATGGCTCCTAATTCTAAGTCATGAGTCGTATAATTTTCCTCATGCTTTTTCAACTGCCGGGAAGCATACGCAATTACCTTCTTGCGTTGCATCAATACACATCCGTATCCTAATTTTGAAGCATCACAGTATACTTCAAAATCTTCTGTTCCTTCGGGTAATGCTAAAATTGGAGCATTTGTCAATCGTTGCTTTAAAATCTTAAAAGCTTCTTCCTGCCTATGTCCCCATTCAAACTTAGTGGCTTTACAGGTTAATTTAGTCAAAGGTACAGCTATCTTAGAGAAATCCTTAATAAATCTTCTGTAGTATCCAGCTAAGCCTAGAAAACTTCTAATTTCCATAGCTGTTTGTGGGACCTTCCATTTGGTAATTGCTTCTATTTTAGCAGGATCTACGTGAATACCTTCGTGATTCACCATGTGTCCTAAGAATTGCACTTCTTTTAACCAAAATTCACACTTTGAGAATTTGGCATAAAGCTTTTCCTTTCTTAACAAGGTTAAGAGTGCATGCAAGTGTTTGCAATGTTCTTCCTGACTTTTGGAATAAATAAGTATATCGTCGATGAATACGATTACAAATTTATCCAAGTATGGTTTACAGATCCTATTCATCATGTCCATAAATGCTGCTGGGGCATTTGTTAGTCCAAAGGGCATGACTGTAAACTCATAATGGCCATACCTAGTTCTGAAAGCAGTTTTAGGTATGTCTTCCTCTTCTACTTTTAACTGGTGATATCCAGATCTTAAATCTATCTTAGAAAAATACCTAGCACCTTGAAGTTGATCAAAAAGATCATCAATCCTAGGTAATGGGTATCGATTCTTAATTGTAACTTTATTTAGTTCTCTATAATCGATACACATTCTCATCGATCCATCTTTCTTTTTCACAAACAACATTGGTGCTCCCCAAGGGGATGAACTAGGTTGTATAAATCCTTTGCTTAATAATTCATCTAATTGCTTTTTCAATTCTAGCATTTCGGTGGGTGCTAATCGATAAGGTGCCTTAGCTATTGGTGTAGTACCTGGAATTAGATGAATTCTAAACTCTACTTCCCTATCTGGTGGTAACCCAGGTAATTCTTCTGGAAAGATGTCTGGGTATTCCGAAACTATAGGGATGTCCGAAAGCTCCTTACTTTTAGTGTTAATGATTACTGAAATCATATACACCATTCCTTGCTTTCGTTCATAACTAGCAACTTTCATTACTGATATGAATTTTAGTGGCTTTCGTGGTTTATCTCCGGTAATTACAATTACCTCTCCTGTAGGAGTACGGATTTCTACGGAATTCTTGTCACAAAGGATTCGAGCATGGTTGGCTATTAACCAATCCATTCCTAATACGACATCGAATCCGGCTAAATTCATAGGTAACAGGTTTGCAGAAAACTTATGACCTAACAGTTCTATCTTACCTTCTTGCAAAACCTTATCTATGTTAACAGAATCTCCGTTTGCCGTTTCGACTGTAAAAATTTTCCTAAGGGTGATTAAAGGTAAACTAAGAGCTTGGCAAAATGAAGTATTGATAAAACTTTGGTTTGCACCAGAGTCAAATAATACTTTTGCATAAACGTCGTGGACCAAGAACGTACCGGCTATGACGTCAGGAATGAGTTCAGCTTCTTGAGTAGTTAGCTGAAATGCTCGGGCATTCTTCTTTGTTGTTCCATCAGCTGGTTTGCCTTTATTGTATGTGGGTTTTGTCAATTTAGGACATTCGGTTCGAAAATGACCTATTTCGCCACAGTTGTAGCAGATTAGGGATTTCTTCCTGCAATTCTCCTCTTGATGTCCTGGAATTTTGCAAAAATTGCAATATCCCTTGCATCTTCCAAAATGCTTCTTTTTGCAATTTCTACAATACGGAGGAACGGAGGATTGCCCGGTTCCTCTTTTCTTGAATCGATTATTATCATTACCCACACGAAATCCTTGGGTAATCTTTTGAGCCAATTCCTTCTTTCTGTCTTCTTCTCTTGTTCGCACCAATTCATCAGTTAGGGTATTAGCTAATTCCACAGCATCGTCAATAGTGCGAGGTCTCGCAGCTTTAACAATATTGCGGATTTCACTAATTAATCCCCATATGTAGCGAGAAATGAGTACCGGTTCTGGCGAAGCCAGTGTAGGTACCACTCGTGCATATTCAAAGAATGTCGAAGTATAACTGCGACACTCTACTCCTATCATACGATGATTTAGGAACTTATTTGCCAGTTGTTCCTTTTCATATTCAGGACAATATTTCCTTTCTACAAGATTCTTGAATTCTTCCCATTTCATGGCATAAGCCATCCTTCTTCCTTTAGCTTGTAGCACCGTATTCCACCATTCTAATGCTCCTTCTTTGAATAAATTTGATGCATACATCACCTGATCTTCTTCTGAACACTTACTTATTGCAATTACTGCTTCGGTTTTCTCTAACCAACGCAGTACTGCAGTTGCTCCTTCATTACCTGCAAATTCAGCAGGTTTGCAAGCAAGGAATTCTTTGAAAGTGCAACCAGGTGTTGCGGCTTTCATTTTCTTAGGAGGTGGAGCCTGTCGTAGATTATTATCATCATGATTGCTGCCTCCATTTACACTGTGACTAAAATTATCTTCCTGAGTACGTTTACTAGGAATGATTTGTTGCGGTTCTATTGGATTTTTAACAGCAGCAACGAATGCTGGAATAGCATTGGCTATCCCTTGTGCAACAATATTTTCTATATCCTGTCTAGTCATATACTGGTTTTCCTGATTGTGTTCAGATTGATTCCCTTCATTAACTGGTTCATTATTAGCATTTTCCATCTGATAATTATTAAAATATATTTATTAGTATCGAGTGATGAATAAAACAATTTCACAGAAGCACATAAAATCTGATAACACAGATATATATCAAAATTGTCGATGTTTCGACTTCTATTTTACTTTATATATTAGATAGGCATCCATGCACACCGTTTATCTTACACTGTTTTATTTCCCATTTTACAGAGTTATATATTTAATTATTATTATTAATATACAGATATTTTTCCTAACCCCACTCTTCTTTTGGTCACAGGCAGTTTAGTAACGACGTTCCCTTTCGTCGTACTTCCAGGTAATCCTTTCTCCCATATCCCTAATCCTATTTCCTGTATTTATTAGTTCTTCACCGTACTGGCGGAGTTCGGCTAAGTTTTCGTTACTCATTGAAGGATTGGGGATAGGATCTGGTTCCCACTGTGGAAGGAAAGAATAAGGACTGTTGACAATATTTTCGAATTGCCAGTCATTTGTCCACCATTCTTCCATTTGACCTAAGGGTCGAGTGTGGATCAGTGGATCTGGAATAGCTGGTTCCAGATTAACAGGAAGTTGGGTTTCTAGGGTAGGATATAGATTATTATGGATAGGGCTAAAGACATCACAATTTGCCAGTAGACGGTCGATTTCGTCTTGGAATGTGATTTCCTTAGTTTGTCTCGAACTCTCTCCCGTCTCTATTCCTTTTTGTTTATAATCTGTCCTAATTCCTATCTCTGCTGGATTTGAGCTTTCTCTGATTTCTATTCCTTTTCCTTTTTCTATAGGGTTTTCTATTTTAGGGAGTTTCCTAGTAGCTGGCTTTCTTCTGCGTACTTTTCTCCATCCTACATATCTTCTCTTCTTTTTAAGTTTTGCTTTTTCCAGCGGTGGAGGTTGGAATTCCACGGGTTCCTCTATGTCAGCAATATAACCAGTAAAGTCGTGGGAGACTTCAATTGGTACTGGGTAGAGGTTGAGATTCTGAAATGCTTCCGATATCTCAGTCATGCTGGACAGCATATATGCAAAATGCACAAAAATGCTAAGTTAAAACTTTGGAACAAAGTTTAACAAATAAACATTAAGTTTATTGCATATGGATTTGTACAAAAGACTACAGGAAAGTGAACACACTATAATTTATTTATTTACTGGGTATTACTAGACCAGATTTTAAAATTTAGAGATTTGCATTCTCTGCTACGGTAGCTAGCATATAAAGGTTTGCCCATTTTTCATCTAAGGTATCTTCCCATGGTGACTTATTGCCTAATTCCTGGGTTTCTGGATTAAACCTCACTTTCTTGGCTTGGGTTTTCTTTATTTTCTCTTGTCCCTTTCTAAGAATCAAATTTCTTTTATCTTGAGTGAGAGGGTTTTCATAATTTGCTTTACGGACAAAAATCCCTTCATCTAGATCTGCTGGGTATTTGGAGGAAGAGGTTCCTTTTCTTGTGGGTGCAGTATCTAATTTATGGTAGATAGCAGAAATCTTGTGTTTACCCATACTGTAACTCAACAATTAATCAGTTAATAAAACATATTTTCACAGAATAACAATTAAATTTCCTAATTATTTTAATAGGCTAAAATCAATAGTAAGCTTAAATCAGTGGCTCTGATACCACCTTTTCCTGTCACGGCCCTTGGCCTCGGTTTGACCCGGTCCAGAGCCGCGAGGCAGGAAATCCCGTGGTATTTAATTTAGCGACAGCGGAAGACCTTTTTTTTTTAAACAGGATCAATTATTAATAAACTGCTCGTTTATATATAATATATATAGGGATAATTCCCATAATTTACAAACACTTGATTTCACTAGGAAATCCTTTATTTCATTAAAACATGTTTCTTTATTTATTTATATTGAGCCACTTTCTAAGCTTGTAGTGCTACTCGGCACTTTTCCTTTGCTCACAACAGATCACCTGAAACATGTTTGAAAAAGGTTTTGTCAGCGGGAAATACTGAGTGAATCATTCTTATTTAGTAAAACATCCTGTTTATTATAATGTACAGTATTAAGAGCGATTACAATTGCCTCATCTTTTAAATTAACTGATCCAGTTGTCACTTTACCGGACTGTGACTGTGGACATATCACTTGTAGGGTCCTTTCACCCCAAGTGATAAATAATTAGTAGCTATGTGCACATCCCCCCACATACTGGCAGTAATTTCAGATAACAAAGACTTAATCCCTGTAACTATAATTTTGATAAAAACATGCTTTTGAAAAGTATTTTGATAAAAAGAGAATGGCTCACAAACTGTGAGAAAAGGAGAATGACTCACTTGTAGATTTAACGAGCAGAATATAAGCCTACTGATTAGCCTTGATTAACCTAATTTAATTAACAATGCACACACAATCAGTTAGTAACTAATACAACAGTTACGACAATTCACGAGATTAAAACATTCACAACGAGTTATTAGTGCAATACTTAACAATTCAGTGGATTCACAACGAATGACAGAGTATAGTCCGAATTCGAGCAGTACTCAAACATTCAAGTCGAAATCACAATGAATTTATAAAGTATAATCTCAATTAGAGAGGCACTTAAACAATCATTGGATAGTTATAATCGATCGGACGTTGAATCGTAATAGCGATCGAGTTATTACCCTGATTGTGGCGTCGATTAGTGCACTGTGTGTGTTAATTGTAGTATACAGAACGTAAATTCGATTTCTGGAACGAATTCCTTCGTCGATCTTATGCCAAATTTCAAGTCCCAATGTCTGCTATTTATAGCCAAATTTTGAGAAGCCTTGCGCATCGTAGCAAAACATACCCTACGCATCGTATGCGTTTTAATCTGGCTGCGCATCGTAGGCAATAAACCCCTACGATGCGTATGGGTTGAAAAATAGGGTTATAGACTAGCCACGTCTGGGACTAGCTATGCTGAATCAACACTTTCGAATTTTATGAATTTTACAACGAATTTTAAAGGATAATTATCAACTAGGGTTTACCCCCTTTGAGTTTTAGGGGCCCTAATCCTGATTCTGAGAATTATGAAAATTTCAGGGTTTAATCAGAATTACTTGGGTTTCTCAATTAGGGTTTCCTATTGACTAAATTAAAATAATAACTAGGACTTTTGATGAGAGTTGTTACAGGTTCTTTCTTTGATCCTCTTCCCTTTTACGTACTAATTCATCTGTCAAGGTATTGGCTAGTTCTACAGCTTCTTCTATGGTTTATGGTCAAGCTGCCTTGACTACATGCCTTATTTCCCCGGTTAATCCCCATATGTAACGGGAGATTAATACTAGTTCAGGTGATGCAAGGGTTAGCACTATTCTAGCATATTCAAAGAATAACTTAGTGTATCCCTTAGTGTATCCCTTACTATCCACACCAGTCATCCCAAGGTTTAGGAATTTATTTGTTATCTGTTTTTTTTTTCATTGGGAGGGCAGAATTTCCTTTCTACCATGTTTTTAAATTCCTTCCATTCCATATTGTAAACTCTATCACTTCCTTTGGACTGAAGGATAGTGTTCCACCATTCCAAGGCTGAATTCTTAAACAGATTAGAAGCAAACATTATCTTATCTTCTTCTGCGCACTTGCTTATTCTTAAGACTACCTCAGTCTTTTCTATCCAGCGTAGAGTTGCAACGGCCCCTTCATTGCCCGAGAATTCCATTGGTTTACAAGACCAGAATTCTTTATAAGAACAACCATAAGGCATGTGTCACACCCCGATATTTCCACGTATTACCGGTGGGCCCGGTGGGGAGTATCGTGACGTAGTTGATATCATCATAGACAATTTATCACAGTTTATATACACAGCGGAAGTCGAAAGATAAAAATCATTACAAACCGAATGAAAGTAATATCATTTATTACAAAAGCGGTTGTAAAGGATCCACAGGCGGATCAAAGATAAAAGAAACATTGTTCAACAGATTTATAGGCATCTAAGCTTGCAAGACTCTTTATTGATGCTAGGAGTAGCCAGCCTATTCCGATTAGTACCTGCACTTAATCTTTTTGGGAAAATACGTCAGTTTTCACTGGTAAATACAATTAACCGACTCATTTTGAAAAGAGTTTAATAAAATTGATTTGAATGCACAAGGCACAAAATATCTTTTATAACTTGGGATAATTATTTATATATATAAACTTGTTAAAGAATTACATGTTTATTATACGTTCAGTAGCCCGGGCTGAATACCGGGTTAAAGATTAATAGACACACCACATGATATAGTCCCGCGGCGAGTTATTCTTGAACGGCGGTTATATCTTCTTATATATATGCACCGGCAGGTGTATGCCTACACCCCGTGCTTAGGTCGTGGCCATTTCAATGAATGATGCCAAGGATATCCGGGACATGGTCATTAACCCCCCAAAAGGGTTTAAACAAACAAAACAGATTAAACGGGTCATCTCAATAAATTAACCTTCATATGATTAACAATTCAATGCCCGACCAAGCGGTATTTTATATATCGTACCCCAAGCCCGTATAAGGGAAAATAAGTTAAAATTATTTACCTGAGCAAATATTCAAATTTATCTCAACCGTATTCAATCAACAAGTGCAGATAGCTTTTACTGGGCTCCTAAATCTGGAATGAAGGATTTTAATAACCTATTAGATTCCTAACGGGTCTTACTTAAGTTTAAACTTAGACCTGTTAGTTTTAAAGAAATGTATACGGTTCAAAACGCAAGATTAAGCGAAGACCGGATTAGAATGTGATTTGGTCCCGACAAGTTTGAAGACTTGTATAATATGGGTAAACTAAACACATTCTGGATTTTGAGGTGAAAATGATAAAGTTTGATCCGTTTCGGCCAATTTGTGCAAACTAGTTACATAAAGCGTACCGAATGCGATAAATGCGTAACGGGTAAACAAAAGAGTCATGAACAGGTTTCCTATGTTAATATGCTCAAAATATGTTATGATATCAGTAGGATACCTTCCATTATGCCAAAAATGGATTTAAACTCAAATTAAGCCCCGTAGGGGTATTTTGGTCATTTTAAAGGTTATAATAGAGTTTAAATATTAATCTGAGTTTCGGGTCTGATATAATCAGTAAAAATACTTAATTTAATAAGTTATATCAGTAGGGTATTACATATATGTGAAATTTATCATTTATAACCAAACTATGCACCGTAGGGGCATTTTGGTAATTTCACATAAGCTTTAAAGGTCAAAATTTGAATTCTGAGTTCAAAAACTTTTCTTACTGTTAAAGTATATAAATTTACTAAAAATATCAGTAGGTATCAAGTCTTATATATTTAAAATAGTTTTAATACATACTATGCGTTTAAAACTCGTAAAAAGGCGGTTTTAAGCGATTTCCAGGTTTTAAAAGAAAAGCTGATATTTTTTATTGTTCCAGAAGGTTTAAAATATTTTATTTATCATATAAGATCAGTAGAAAAAGGTTTGGTATCAAAATGATTTGTAAAACTCATTTTATAGGCCAAAAGGGCAAAACCGACAATTACCGAATCAAATGTATAACTCTACGTTATGCTCAGCCTAAAAATAAATAAAAATCTTCAAAAATCCCAAAATATTATTTTACATCAGTGGGTAAAAATTTTGATATCAAAATTTGGGTTTAGATAGGCTATACGCTAACTATGCCGTTTAATTAATAAAAAGCTTTTCATTTACGCTAATGAGCATAACTCCTAATCTAGACCTCAAACTGATGTCAAATTCTCAGGACAAGTTTATAAATTAGTAATAAAGGTTTTTGTCCACTCACATTTTCAAAAATCCTGTTTTAAGGTCAAAAGGGCATAACGGTCAATATTTAAGCATATAACGGAAACATGCACATGAATCGAATACTAATGAACTAAGTTGTATAACCTCAGAGGGTAACACTTATCTATTGTAACGCCCCGTGTTTTCATAAGTGAAAGTCAAAGTCAAGGTCAAAGTCAACGACCGAATCGCGCAACTTGACTTGTAGAAATGTCTTTATTTTATTTGTATTATGTGGAGTAAGTGTCGTTCATTACAATAATCGATGAGTATTAATCGTATTTCAATCGACCTACGACTGGGAATTATAGGAAGTAACAATGTGATAAAGTTAATCAACTAACAAACAAGCTATGCTAATCGAATCGACATCGAATCGCAACTCGAACTATGCATTTTACTTATTGTTTATACGTGTGTGTGCCTTACGTGTTACCTGTGCGTGTTTATTTATGTTATGATGTGGTAATCAAGCGAACTCAATCGAAACTCGAAATCTAACTCGAATGTAATCGAACTCGAACTCGAATCACAATCGAACTATGATAGATAGTGGAAAATAGATTACGCGAGATACGAAGTAGTTGGGACTGAAAGTAATTTGACTAGGAAACCCTATCGTATCGAACCGCTGGCAATCGAAATCGAAATATCCGAAATCGTCGCGCAAAACACTCGAAAGGGGCGACTGATCGATCAGGCTTCCTAGCCGATTGAACAGCCAACCGAACGGACTGCTGTCCGATCGGACAGGCTGTCCGATCGAGGTGCCAGCCGATCGGCCAGCCCTTTCCTCTTTTGTCTTCCTATAAATATCCCTGTCATTGTCATTCTTTCCACTTTTGGAAACCCTTGTTCGACCAGCACACTCAACTCACCTTTTCTCAGATTTCTCTCGATTCCGGTAAGCTTTCGTCCTAAATCTTGTACTTTCTTGATCTATACACACTCCTACACCTTTCTATCTTTCGAATCTAAACTTTTAACCGTGAAATCATCAAGAATCAAGTGTTCTAGGATGATGTCATCATGGGTTCCTGAAGAACTTCATGTTTTGGCCTCAATCCACCAAGAATGACTTGGATCTAGCCGATTTCCACATAAACAGACAAGGATCTTTTGTAGATCTAAACATATACGTGGTGAAAAGGATTGAAGGATGGATTTTCCCAACTTTCTTCAACTCTTTTCACTCGAACCAGTAGAAACAGAACCCGAGCCGGTTTACAAACCACTTCGGTGGTTATACGACTCAAGATCTGGATTCTATTCACGAGATTAACCGACTCCGGGTTAAATGCTAAACTTCGTCCCGAACAGTCCTCCAACCGGATTTGGGTGGTTCCTGTCCGACCCGGGAAACCAAGTAAGGACGAGGTACCTAAGGTTTTACTCGCTGTCAAAATACCTCGATAAAACGACAACAAACAGAACAACCAAAGTGTTAGACGCAAGGCGGATCAGGTCAGGATGCTGACCGATCGGACTGCTGTCCGAACGGACAGCCAGCCGATCGAACGGCCAGCCGATCGGCTAGCACTTGGCCCCTCATAATCAACTTGTTTTGAAGAATGGTATTGAACGAACTGTTGTTCGATCGGATTACTCTTCGAATCATGAGATACTATGCTTCAATACTTAATCAATTTTCAACATGTTCAATGCACTAGAAGTGCCACCCGATCGAACAGCCGTCCGATCAGGTGACACCTCGTTGTCCGATCGAACAGCAGTTATGCTGCTCGATCGATCAACCATCCGATCCATTGTATCACACTTTACATTCATTAAAGTATTTGACTTGTTGACTTGCCAACCGATCGAACACCTGTCCGATTGAACACCTGTCCGATCCAAAGGCTAAACCTTGAAATTCTGTTGAATGCCTAACCAATCGGGCTGCCGGCCGATCGAACAGCCGTCCGATCGACCGACCTGAAAGGAAAAGGTACTTCAATGTTTTCAAAATGCTACAACGAAAACTTCAAGGGTCAAGCCATCATACACAAACACATCCTTCTCAAAGGAAGGAACAATCCACTCGTACAGCCATCCGATCGGCCTACCGACTGACCGAACAGCAGACCGTACGGACTGTCAGCCGAACGGTCAGCCGTCCGATCGAACTGCCGTCCGATCGACCAGCTGTCCGACTCCCCTGTACTTGATTCCTGTTTTACGTTTCTCTTATCGTTATGCTATCGAATCTATTCAGGCTAACCTTATTCGCTAAGCGCTCCCTTCAATCCATAAATCACTGTGAGTATACTCGATCCCTTTTTGCTTTTTGCACTTTTGGGTGTTACATACGTTACGAATATTCAAACTACAACTATCACACTACCCAAACTATTTGAACGCTAACCGTTACTGCATGTTATACGTGGCTCATGAATGCTTGTTTGTTATGTTTACACATGGAATGCTGTCTACCTGCCTTAGCAACGATAGTACTATAGTTTGGACTCAGCACCCGTTCACACGGGGGTTGTTAAGGATCTTTTACTTGCATGGATTACGGTGGTAATCATGTGTTGCGAACTGCCTCAGGCAGTCAACCCGCAGTCATTGGTATCTATGGGTCTATGTCGATAACTAACGTGCTTCATTTCACTATGTGTACGTGCTGGTTATGCGTAAACGAATTCGAACTCTATATGCTATTATCAAACTTGTATGCTCACCTTTACATTTTATGTATTGACTTTATTTTAACGTATGTGACAGGTGCTTAGGAAGTTTACATGCTTAGCATGCTGTGAACTTGAGGCTAGGAAAGGTCTAGGATGCTCTCTGCGCTGTGATGAAATCGAAGCTAGGAAAAGGGGTCCTAGAAACCAATAAATAAACTATTTGTTTTTGAATCTGAGTTGTCAAAACAGAATATTTATCTTGATGTTTATTTGTAATAATTTGTTTGCTGTTTGAGACATGGTATGGGACATGTTAATTGAATGGTAATGATAGTTGTTATGGAAACTTCTGGACAATCTGTTTCGCTCAGTGCCATGCCCCGATGATTCCGCCATCGGTTGGGGTGTGACAGATTGGTATCAGAGCCATAACTATAGGGAATTAGGCAAGACTCGACGTAGTCCGGGTCGAAGTCTTAGGTACCTAGACTATAGTTAAGAACCAGCAGACCGACTTGTGCTTAACCAGTAGGGGTTATGTACGAGCTTACTTCTCGTTATTCTCACTTGTTCTACACTCTCACTGCACTCGAATTTTCAACTATGAGTGGACAATAAGGCCGAGAATAGGTGTGAAAACCGCAAACTCTCGACTAAAGTTGTTTACTCAGCTCGCATTTTAGCTACAAGCGAGGAGAATTATGCCAAATTAGGAGTGAAATTCATATTTTGATGAATAATCTCCTCAGTTTTACCAAAACAGGAACGAAGTTGTTAAGCCAGGGGTGAAACCCTAACCTTGACGACTTGTTCCGCATCTTTTACAAAACTCCCACCAAGGTATCGACGGACTCCAACGATCTGAGGTCACGACATGACTAACGGAACGTGCGCCAAATTGTAACACCTCGTAAAATCGTGTCCAATGATGTATTGACACGTGTAGTGAATCCTAATAAAGTCAAATGTTGACTATGAAGGACTAATTTCGTCAAAATCGAAAACTATGAATATAGAAGGACTGAAAGTGTCAACATGCCTAATCTAGGCCTCTGAGTGACCTTATACGATGTCCGTATTCTCAGGCGAGCCACTTGTTGGACAAAAGGAGCCGATTGCGTAATTATTTGAAAGTTGCGCAATGAAGGGTTAAAAGCGTCAACATGTTAATTCATACCTCTGAGTGACCTTTTAACAAACCGAGAGCTTTATTATGTTCCATCATATTCTCGGGAATGCCTAATATTGGCTAGATAAGGCTTCGATGCTATTAAACGATGTTATGCGCAAGTTTGCGCATTAAAGGGACCAAAAGCGTCAACTTTTGAATCTACGCCTCTCGGGGACCTTTTAAGCGAACCGGAGCATTTTAATAATTGGACATACATGCGGCGATGCCCATTATGGGCTATCGAAGGCTTGGATATCATTAAACATCATTTTGCGCCACTTAGCGCAATTAAAGGACTAATTGCGTCAAACTGCAAATGTAGGTCAAATCGTTTGATAACGGACCTTCCAGAATATGTCCGTGAGTTAAACATACCCTATTTATCCTTCTTATAGCTTAGGTATAGGCTTAGAGGTGTTTGGTGCGCAGAAATAAACTTTTATGTCACACAGGGACTAAAAGTGTCAAAAAGTGCACAAGTTTGCATTTTCGCGCATATCTTGCAATCTGATTATATCCGGACACCCAAAAATTTATGTAAGCACTAAAATATTTTATTTTAGTGTTTGGCTTGATAAAATTCCATTCGCCGCGTCGTTTAGATCGTTTTTCGCGTCATTCCGTGTTTCGTCGTGATTAGACGAACAACGTGACCGTACGACCAAACGAACCGACATCCGACATGTTTTTGAGCATGGTTGAAGTTAAATATACTTTAACTTCCTCATAGAGCTTAGAAATGGGGTTAACGGGTGTTAGATATGCTAGAACTCAACGATACGCGTGCAGGGACCAAAACTGCCAACTATTGAAAATTCAGTAGTGCTGACTAGGCCTTGCGCACCGTAGCACAAAACCTGCTACGATGCGCAGGCCAACTGCCAGATGCAAATTTTTTTTTATTAATTGTTTTGCTTGGAGACCACTCAAAAACCATTCTAGCCAATCATATCCGATCCCTTGGGCTCCAAACCAACTATGACAGCTGTTGTAACACTTGTAATCATCTGATTAATCCTTCTAAACACATGGATTGATCCCAACAATTCTCAAAAACTATAAATAGGCCAAGAACCCATCCAATTCATTTGCACATTTTCATTCCTTCTTTGCTTATCTCAAATCTGGAGCTTTAGGATCTGAATGGGACTTGAATTCTTGTAGAAAAGATAGCATGGACCATTTGTAAGTGTCCTAGCCCACCTTATAGTTCAGGTTTATATTTTAACAACCGAAAAGTCAAGTTATCATGTAATAACTTTGACTTTCGGATTAGACTCTCATGGTCCAGCCACTACCCAAATTAAAAGTAGTTATAAGACCATAGTTAGGTAGGTGATTAACCCCTGAAAGGGCGCCTCCTAATTCCTTCATTTGCTTAGTTAATTGTCGGGTCAAACTAGTTTGACAAAAAGTCAAACTTGGCAGATTTGTGTATATTAATTAAAACCTTAGATACAGAGGTTGTAAATTATATTTTAACACTCTAATAACTTAGAAATGATTATTTGAACATGTCTAAGCTGGTCCAACCCGACAATTCTAAGTTTAGGGTCGGTTCACAACCGAAAGTCGCAAAAGCTTGACTTTGCTTTGACTTTTTAGTTCTGACCCGATTAAGCTTGATTCTTCCATGTTTTAAGCTTCCATTAGGACCATATTATTCAGTAGTATAACCCTCTAGAGTTATATTGCATGGTTCCTTGTGGTTTGAATTATACGCTAGTTTCCGCTATTATGCTTACAAACGCCCATTTTACCCTTTTGACATAAGAATGAGATTTTTAGAAATGTGAGAGGACAAAAACCTTTGTTATTGATATATAAGCTTGTCCTGAAATTTTGACAACAGTTCTTGGTCCCAAATAGGAGTTATGCTCGATATCGTGATTAGAAGCTTTTAATTAAGTAAATTGCGATATCTTGCATAAGGCATGTTTAAACTTGGATTTTGACCCAAAACTCATTACCTACTGTTAAGATATTATTTTTAGAGACTTTTGGAATGTAGGATCAGATTATAAACTGATCATATCATAGAGTTCTTGTATTATTCGGTAAATGACGATAATACCCTTTTCATGCATAAAATGAGACTTACAAAGGATTTGAATGCCAAACCTTTTCCTACTGATTTCATATATTAAATAAAGTATTTTGAGCATTCAATACTAATCAAAATCTCAGATTTCCATAAAACCCCTTAATTATCGTCAATTAGCGATTTTACGCTATTTAGGCGCATAGTATGGTTTTAAATCATATTTAACACCTAAGACTTATTACCTACTGAACTTTTAAGTAAATTTTAATATTATTACAGTAGGTATAAGTCGTGAACTCAGAATTCCGAAAATGTCCGTAAAGGCATATGTGAAATGACCAAAATACCCTTTCGGGGCGTAGTTTGGCCATAAATGGTAAACCTCACATATGTATGATATCTTACTGATGTAATGAGATAAAATAAATATTTTTACTGATTAGAAAGGACCAGAACTTCAGTTTGTCATAAAATCTCTTTTGTAAGTATTAAAATTACCAAAATGCCCTTACGGGACTTAATTTGGTTTTAAATACTTTTTGGGCATATATGTTGACATCCTACTGATGTATTGACATATTCTAAGCATAATAACATATGGAACTTGTATATGATTCATTTGGTTACCCGTTACGCATTTTACGCGTTCGGATCGGTTTATGTAACTAGTTTATGTATGTTCGCCGAAACGGGTTTAACCTTATCGTTTTTGTCTCAAAATCCGGAATGTGTTTAGTTTACCCATATTATACAAGTATCCAAACTTGTTGGGTCTAAATAACATTCTATTCCGGTCATCGCTTAATCTAGCGCGTCGTACCGCGTTAAGATACTTTAAGCTAGCCGGTCTAAGTCTATGACTTAAATAAAGACCATTAGCATTCTGAATTGGTTATATATTACCATCACTCCAGACTAGAGCCACCCGGTAAAAGCTACCTGCATTTAGATAGATTGGATACGACTGAGTTATTTTGCTGTGAATCAAGTATTAGCTCAGGTAAATACTTTTAACTTATTTTCCCTTATACGGGCTTGGGATACGGTAAATTAATACCGCTTGGTCGGGTGTGGATAAATCAAATGCCGGATTGTGGCTAGTAAATCCACAAAACCTGTTTTGATACTGTTCTGTTGATGACTTAAACATTGGGGGTTAACGACCGTGTCCTGGATATATCCTTGTCTCATTCATTTGTAAATGGCCACGAGCTATGCGTAGGGTGTAGGCATACACCGAAAAGATGCCAATAATAAATTATTAATAACCCACAAGTTGGGGATAACTCCTTTATGGGTTTTAAAAGTGGTGTGTCGTTTAATCATGTCTCAGTCTCTGTACTGGGCCCCAGATGTACGGTAAACATGTAATTCAGTATACAAGATTTTTATTAAGAATTGTCCCAAGATATAAAAGGTTTTGCGCCTTGTGCACTTAAATCAATTTTCATAAACTCTTTTCAAATGAGTCGGTTAAATTGTATTTACCAGTGAAAACTGACGTATTTTCAAAAGGCTAAGTGGCAGGTACTACTCGTAATAGGCAGGGAATTTCTCGGTGTCGTAAAAGAGGATCTTGCAAGTCCTTAAAGATGCCATAAAGTCTGCTAAGCTTCATTTTAAACATTCTGTAATGATCCTCCTGTGGATTTGATATTACAGACCCGTCTTTAATAAATACTTTGATATTTTCAGACATTTGAGTTTGTAATAATATTTTATATTCCAAGACTTCCGCTGTGCTATTCTGTGTATGTTTGACCATGATGATATCAACTACGTCACGATACTCCCCACCGGGCCCACCGGTGATATGTGGAAATTTCGGGGTGTGACAGGTTGGTATCAGAGCCAACATTGAGTGAATTAAACACTAGTCTTTTGTGTTTAATCTCAATGACGCAATAGCATATTCCTTAGACCTTTTGAGTCTAGACTTAACATAGGAATGCTCTCATCCTTATTAAGTAAACATTGTTTTCGATTTTATGTATTTTGAATATGTCGCCAAGCAAGGAAGCTGTTGATGGAGATTCTCCTCACCTGAAGCCAAGGAATGTTAAGCTTCACAATACGGCCAGAATAAGCATGCGACCGGTTTGGAGGAAGACCTTTATGGATTCATCCCCAAAACCAAACCTATTTGAATTGCAATCAGACTTCAGAGTCCATACCAGAGGTCCCTGAGGCTCAAATTTTAAAGTATGCACCAGTGGAGTCCATACCAGGTGTCCCTGAGGCTCCCGTTTTGAAAATAATACCAGTGGATCCTAATGATCCCTATTCATTACCTGCAAGTTTTGGAATCCCAGATTTGGATTATGTTAGTCAAAACCCAATCCATGATCCATATCATTCCTTAACCATTAAATCCTTGAATTCTACTTTTATAACGGATCATGATTGGAATACTTACCTTATTCACTGAGGTCTTCAGTGTCCCTACCGTATCTGGTAAACAAAGAAGAGAAACAGTCGAAATGGAGCAAGGAAGGCGTTAGAGAATCCTTCTTTCATAATATTCTTTCTCTTTGAAGTCCTTATAAGGACCTATCTCTTCTATTTAGTCCCTGTGTGGACATACCTTTCGACTTAAGACCCTATATGGGCATTTGCTATTTGGTCCTTTCATGGACATTATATTTAAATATAGTCCCTTGTGGACGTTATATTTCAATAAAGTCCCTCGATGGGCATGCTGTTTCAATATAGTCCCTTCATGGACGTGTAATTTTATTAGAATCCCTTTTGTGGATACACTATTTTAAAATAGTCCTCTCATGGACTTGATATTTCAATATAGTCCTCTCATGGACATTATATTTCATCATCGTCCTTTCATAGGCACAATATTTTATTAAAGCCTTTCATAGACATGTTATTCTATCAAAGTTCCCTAGCGGACATAATAACTCATTAAAGTCCTTTCACGGACATATTATTTCATCAAAGTCCCTTTTATGGACAAATTATTACATTAAGATCCCTTGTGGATATGATGCTTTATTATAGTCCTTTCAAGGATATGTTATTTCACTAATAAGTCCTGTTGAGGACGTACCTTTCGACATAAAGTCCCTACGAGGACAATTGTTTATTAACGTCCCTTCATGGACATGTTATATCATAAAAGTCCTTATACGGGCGTATTATAAAGTTCCTTTTCAGACTTATATTTCCTTTTAGTCCCTGCGTGGACTAGAGTTATTTAAAAGTCCCTGTGAGGACACCTGTACAGCAAAGCCCTTTTGTGTGCACGCTGTACCAATATAGTCCTTTTATGGACATGTTATTTCATTAAGATCCCTTTGGGGATACGCTATTTTGGATTAGTCCCTTTTGAGGACATTGATATTTCATTAAAATCCATAATTGGATTTGTAATATTTTATAGTCCTTATACGGACTTATATTTTTCTTTAAGCCCCCTGTGGACAAATATATTACTAAAAGTCCTGTTTAAGGCACTATTGTAAATTCCTAATAATCTAGGAAAGTTTTAAAATTTTTATGTAGGTATTCATTTCGTCCCTTATCCAACAATAGTTCTGAATTTACTCGAACTTTATCGATCAGCTGAAATATTTCAAAAGATCCTCTTAGTGGTATAACCTAGCCTATATGTCTATGAACATGGCTATGATGGTAAAACCCTCTTAAGATAATTAATCCTTGTTAACATCTGAGAACATGTTAACATTCCTGGCTGTGTGACTTGAGAGACCACACTAGCTTCCAAAAGTACTTGGATTTTTCCAAGCCACCTTCGTAGCCTATATGATCAATACGAATCACGGCTATCAAACAAAAATATGAAATATACATCAAAACATCCAATTAAGATGTACGCCTACGGGCGAAGGTGTATTTATGACAATGATAGTTTTATTTTATAAACTTCTTGTCCAAAAGGCGATGAACTATGTTCGACCCTTAAAGATCACTGATCCAAGAGATCATTGATTATGTTTTAATTGTCCTTGAGACAAGGCCTTTTGTGCCATCTAACTGTCCCTTGAAGCAAGCCTTGTGCTATATGAGGACATCTCTATGACATTGACATTGTGATCTTTATGATCCCCTGTCCAAGGTAATGAGCTATGCTCAAGCCTAATAGTCTACATGATCAATGCAATCATGACTAAAATCATTAGTACGATGATTAAATCTGACATCCTTAATAATGTTTTGCCTAAGAGCTATATTATACTGTCCAACTGAGACTAGACAATAGTAATCTTTTGTGATTCTTTGCCAAAGGGGGTGAGCCATGCTCGAATCCCATAGTCTATACGATCATTGTGATCCTGACTAGTATCATAAGTATTATGATCATAATATTAGCATCCCTCGTGATGAAATGCCTACGGGCTATACGTTACTCTCTTGTCGATAAGACCAAGATAGTGGTGATCCTCAAAAATCCCCTATCCAAAGTGATGGGTTATACCCAACCCTAACAGTCTATATGATCAGTGTGATCATGACTAACATCATCAAATGCAATGATGATATATGAACATCCATTAGTGATGTCAATTAGTTTACCTTTGCGCCAAATAAGTCATCTTTAGAGACAATGACAGTTGTAGTTTATGACTCCTTGTCCAAAGGTGAAGAACTATGTCCAAACCTGGAAGTCCCTAATCCGACAGGATTGCGGCTTATAAACCAATGTCCTTGGTGACAAAACAATAAGATATGTTTTAAAGTCATCTATGACAAGTCAATGTACTATAGTATGACATTCGTGACAAGTTAACATATTAAATGTTAACATTCCTAGTCACGGGCCCTTGTGCCAACATTGGTAATTGTCCTCCGTATCAAGCCTTGGTGCCATATCTTATAACGTCATTATGACGAGGCCACTTTGAGCCATATCTAATTGTCCTTTGTGACAAGGCCTTTGTGCCATATAATCATTTATGTTTTTCATGACTAAGCTTTTTGCCATATATTTTTACGTCCTTCGCGACGGGCATCTATGCCATATAAGTATATAATTATAATAAAAAGTCATGTAAGGCTAGCCTTCGAGCTATTCATAATCGTCCTTGTGACAAAGACAGTAGTGACGTTATGATCCTCTGTCGAACAGGTAATGGAGTCGCTCTAAACCTTAAGTGCCATTAATGGTCCTTTGGTGACCCAGGCCAAATGTAATGGATATACATTCAAATAACATTCACTAGGAATGTTTGGAAAACAATAGCCCATACGGTTTAAGGATGCCGTGGCTGATCTATGTCAGGTCATCAGGATGATGACTAACAAATTCACTAGTACCAAATTTCGAGTATGGCAAACTCGAATGATGTGGATAGCAGTCGCAATACTATTAAGGCGACAAAAGCTAATAATGCTACAAACGTAAGCCTCAATATTATTGGAGTTAATCTCCAAACTGCGATTGACGCAACAGTTTGAAAGGCCATGAAAAAGGTCATGAAACAATTCAAAGAGCCGAATGCTTCTCGCTCTGAATTTCATTCAAAACCTCAATCAATTACTCATGAAAAGAGATTTGTTCACACTTCGATTGTGAAGGATAAACTAAGGGAGAAGGATAACTCCTAGAAATCTAGAAAAGAGCAATTACGGGCTTAATAAGAACCATCATAGGTTCAGTAAAAAGCCTGTATGTAAGAATTGCTATAAAAGACACTAGGGACAGTGCCGAATGAATCAAAGACCAAAGCAGTGTGCATTTGCAGAGCAACTGGTCATCAGTCCCATGAATGAAGGGACAAAAAGAATACAGTCTGTTACGACTGTGGTGAGAAAGGCCATATTAGAACTAAATGCCATAAAGTTGTCAAAGAGGCGCAGCTAAGTCTGGAAAGGCTAAGGAAGGAAATGCCTAAACTCACCTGATGAATGTCAAGAGAGAGTACATGATGTTATCCAGTACTTTTCTTATCATTTGGACAATGATAATTTCTGCCAGGTATCCTGTTTTAAATACAGGCAATAAAAAGTCTTTCATAGACCAAAATCTTGGCAAACTTATGATGGTATTCATAAGAACTCCAGATTCTTAGTCAGGTAGAACTTACCAATGAAACCTGAGAGACCGATTCTCCTATTATCGGCAATAATCTTTCTGTATAATCTAAGAGTACTCTTTCTTTGAATAGAGTACGACAATATATGTTATTTTAATTATTTTCTTTTCTCGTTGATTTATATCAACTACGAGTGTCAACTATGCTTGACAAAAGCACCATGTGAGGATTGGCATATTCCGATGCGTCCCATAGATTATGTCCATGCCTGATCAGTATGGAAGTTTAATGCATGGGGCCACCAAGATATACCAATGGTCATATTGTACTAAAGTCAGCTAGTGGTATTCAAGGGAGATATCCATAATAGAAAATGCCTAAGTAGGCGTCTCTACTTAAGGTGTTCGTGCACTCGTAAAGCAGATGAGTCATCTGTATGGCACAATCGTCAGTAAGGGGACCAAGGTCAAGGATTGAAGCTACCTCTATCATAGTTAGATAACTTGTTTCCTTCTCAGTAGAACTACCTTGTTATACCCCTGAGGAGCAAAGTGAAGTTAGGATTGACATCCTATTAGGAACTGTATCTGTTACAGAAGCTCCATAACAGTTAGCATCAACAGAAACGGAAGAACTGAGGCTAACCAGATAAGTTATAAAGAAAGGCTTGTACAGCCTAGCTTGTTGTCTAGGAGCTCTGACTATTATTGTTGATAAAGGAAAGCACAATGCAATACCCTGGTGCATTGGTTACCGCAACTTAGCTAAGAAACGATTAAGAATCGTTATTAGATGCCCAGGATCGTCGATTGGTTCGACTAACCATGAGGGTAATTAATTCCTTAAGATTGATTCGGGTAGTAGTTGGAATAACTACCTCACCCTGAATAAGTTCTTCTATAACCAATAGCATTATATAAGCATCAAGGTTACTCCTCTGGAGACCTTGTTTGGGAGAAATAGCTAAACGCCCAATTGTTGGGCAGGAAATTAGGAAAGCTCTTTTATCTGGATCTGAGATTTGTCTTAAGGACGACGGATAGGATATTATGGATCCGTAATCATCTAAGAACTGCCAGTGATCGGCATTAGGGCAATGCGAAAGAAGAGGCGCAAACCTCTTGATATTCCAAATGGGGAACAAGACTCTATTGAAAATATCAATATGAAAGAATACAATACGTTCTAGTGTAAGGGCAAGTTAAACCTTGAATATATAAATCATTCGAGATCATCGAATGTGACGGCAGTATAGCTCATAAGCTAAACTTGCCTAAGGAGCTCAGTGGAGTTCACGATGTGCTCCACATTCCTAACTTAAAGAAATGCCTAGCTGATAAATCGCTAGAAATGTCTCATGAAGACGTATAGATTGATGAAAGCCTGAGGTTTATAGAAAGACCTATATCGATCAAGGATCGACAGGTTAGGAAACTCCGAAAAGGAGTATGCACCTATTGGATAGGTCAACTGGAATACCCGTAAGGATCCCTAAATGACTATGGAAGTTAAGTTCAGTATTACGATAGAAAGTACTTCCATCTTTCTGAGCAAATCTCGGGGTCGAGATTTCTTTTAAGGGGGTGAGGATGTAACACCTCGTAAAATCGTGTCCAATGATGTATTGACACATGTAGTGAATCCTAATAAAGTCAAATGTTGACTATGAAGGACTAATTTCGTCAAAATCGAAAACTATGAATATAGAAGGACTGAAAGTGTCAACATGCCTAATCTAGGCCTCTGAGTGACCTTATACGATGTCCGTATTCTCAGGCGAGCCACTTGTTGGACAAAAGGAGCCGATTGCGTAATTATTTGAAAGTTGCGCAATGAAGGGTTAAAAGCGTCAACATGTTAATTCATACCTCTGAGTGACCTTTTAACAAACCGAGAGCTTTATTATGTTCCATCATATTCTCGGGAATGCCTAATATTGACTAGATAAGGCTTCGATGCTATTAAACGATGTTATGCGCAAGTTTGCGCATTAAAGGGACCAAAAGCGTCAACTTTTGAATCTACGCCTCTCGGGGACCTTTTAAGCGAACCGGAGCATTTTAATAATTGGACATACATGCGGCGATGCCCATTATGGGCTATCGAAGGCTTGGATATCATTAAACATCATTTTGCGCCACTTAGCGCAATTAAAGGACTAATTGCGTCAAACTGCAAATGTAGGTCAAATCGTTTGATAACGGACCTTCCAGAATATGTCCGTGAGTTAAACATACCCTATTTATCCTTCTTATAGCTTAGGTATAGGCTTAGAGGTGTTTGGTGCGCAGAAATAAACTTTTATGTCACACAGGGACTAAAAGTGTCAAAAAGTGCACAAGTTTGCATTTTCGCGCATATCTTGCAATCTGATTATATCCGGACACCCAAAAATTTATGTAAGCACTAAAATATTTTATTTTAGTGTTTGGCTTGATAAAATTCCATTCGCCGCGTCGTTTAGATCGTTTTTCGCGTCATTCCGTGTTTCGTCGTGATTAGACGAACAACGTGACCGTACGACCAAACGAACCGACATCCGACATGTTTTTGAGCATGGTTGAAGTTAAATATACTTTAACTTCCTCATAGAGCTTAGAAATGGGGTTAACGGGTGTTAGATATGCCAGAACTCAACGATACGCGTGCAGGGGCCAAAACTGCCAACTATTGAAAATTCAGTTGTGCTGACCAGGCCTTGCGCACCGTAGCACAAAACCTGCTACGATGCACAGGCCAACTGCCAGATGCAAATTTTTTTTTTATTAATTGTTTTGCTTGGAGACCACTCAAAAACCATTCTAGCCAATCATATCCGATCCCTTGGGCTCCAAACCAACTATGACAGCTGTTGTAACACTTGTAATCATCTGATTAATCCTTCTAAACACATGGATTGATCCCAACAATTCTCAAAAACTATAAATAGGCCAAGAACCCATCCAATTCATTTGCACATTTTCATTCCTTCTTTGCTTATCTCAAATCTGGAGCTTTAGGATCTGAATGGGACTTGAATTCTTGTAGAAAAGATAGCATGGACCATTTGTAAGTGTCCTAGCCCACCTTATAGTTCAGGTTTATATTTTAACAACCGAAAAGTCAAGTTATCATGTAATAACTTTGACTTTCGGATTAGACTCTCATGGTCCAGCCACTACCCAAATTAAAAGTAGTTATAAGACCATAGTTAGGTAGGTGATTAACCCCTGAAAGGGCGCCTCCTAATTCCTTCATTTGCTTAGTTAATTGTCGGGTCAAACTAGTTTGACAAAAAGTCAAACTTGGCAGATTTGTGTATATTAATTAAAACCTTAGATACAGAGGTTGTAAATTATATTTTAACACTCTAATAACTTAGAAATGATTATTTGAACATGTCTAAGCTGGTCCAACCCGACAATTCTAAGTTTAGGGTCGGTTCACAACCGAAAGTCGCAAAAGCTTGACTTTGCTTTGACTTTTTAGTTCTGACCCGATTAAGCTTGATTCTTCCATGTTTTAAGCTTCCATTAGGACCATATTATTCAGTAGTATAACCCTCTAGAGTTATATTGCATGGTTCCTTGTGGTTTGAATTATACGCTAGTTTCCGCTATTATGCTTATAAACGCCCATTTTACCCTTTTGACATAAGAATGAGATTTTTAGAAATGTGAGAGGACAAAAACCTTTGTTATTGATATATAAGCTTGTCCTGAAAATTTGACAACAGTTCTTGGTCCCAAATAGGAGTTATGCTCGATATCGTGATTAGAAGCTTTTAATTAAGTAAATTGCGATATCTTGCATAAGGCATGTTTAAACTTGGATTTTGACCCAAAAATCATTACCTACTGTTAAGATATTATTTTTAGAGACTTTTGGAATGTAGGATCAGATTATAAACTGATCATATCATAGAGTTCTTGTATTATTCGGTAAATGACGATAATACCCTTTTCATGCATAAAATGAGACTTACAAAGGATTTGAATGCCAAACCTTTTCCTACTGATTTCATATATTAAATAAAGTATTTTGAGCATTCAATACTAATCAAAATCTCAGATTTCCATAAAACCCCTTAATTATCGTCAATTAGCGATTTTACGCTATTTAGGCGCATAGTATGGTTTTAAATCATATTTAACACCTAAGACTTATTACCTACTGAACTTTTAAGTAAATTTTAATATTATTACAGTAGGTATAAGTCGTGAACTCAGAATTCCGAAAATGTCCGTAAAGGCATATGTGAAATGACCAAAATACCCTTTCGGGGCGTAGTTTGGCCATAAATGGTAAACCTCACATATGTATGATATCTTACTGATGTAATGAGATAAAATAAATATTTTTACTGATTAGAAAGGACCAGAACTTCAGTTTGTCATAAAATCTCTTTTGTAAGTATTAAAATTACCAAAATGCCCTTACGGGACTTAATTTGGTTTTAAATACTTTTTGGGCATATATGTTGACATCCTACTGATGTATTGACATATTCTAAGCATAATAACATATGGAACTTGTATATGATTCATTTGGTTACCCGTTACGCATTTTACGCGTTCGGATCGGTTTATGTAACTAGTTTATGTATGTTCGCCGAAACGGGTTTAACCTTATCGTTTTTGTCTCAAAATCCGGAATGTGTTTAGTTTACCCATATTATACAAGTATTTGGGTCTAAATAACATTCTATTCCGGTCATCGCTTAATCTAGCGCGTCGTACCGCGTTAAGATACTTTAAGCTAGCCGGTCTAAGTCTATGACTTAAATAAAGACCATTAGCATTCTGAATTGGTTATATATTACCATCACTCCAGACTAGAGCCACCCGGTAAAAGCTATCTGCATTTAGATAGATTGGATACGACTGAGTTATTTTGCTGTGAATCAAGTATTAGCTCAGGTAAATACTTTTAACTTATTTTCCCTTATACGGGCTTGGGATACGGTAAATTAATACCGCTTGGTCGGGTGTGGATAAATCAAATGCCGGATTGTGGCTAGTAAATCCACAAAACCTGTTTTGATACTGTTCTGTTGATGACTTAAACATTGGGGGTTAACGACCGTGTCCTGGATATATCCTTGGCTCATTCATTTGTAAATGGCCACGAGCTATGCGTAGGGTGTAGGCATACACCGAAAAGATGCCAATAATAAATTATTAATAACCCACAAGTTGGGGATAACTCCTTTATGGGTTTTAAAAGTGGTGTGTCGTTTAATCATGTCTCAGTCTCTGTACTGGGCCCCGGATGTACGGTAAACATGTAATTCAGTATACAAGATTTTTATTAAGAATTGTCCCAAGATATAAAAGGTTTTGCGCCTTGTGCACTTAAATCAATTTTCATAAACTCTTTTCAAATGAGTCGGTTAAATTGTATTTACCAGTGAAAACTGACGTATTTTCAAAAGGCTAAGTGGCAGGTACTACTCGTAATAGGCTGGGAATTGCTCGGTGTCGTAAAAGAGGATCTTGCAAGTCCTTAAAGATGCCATAAAGTCTGCTAAGCTTCATTTTAAACATTCTGTAATGATCCTCCTGTGGATTTGATATTACAGACCCGTCTTTAATAAATACTTTGATATTTTCAGACATTTGAGTTTGTAATAATATTTTATATTCCAAGACTTCCGCTGTGCTATTCTGTGTATGTTTGACCATGATGATATCAACTACGTCATGATACTCCCCACCGGGCCCACCGGTGATATGTTGAAATTTCGGGGTGTGACACAAATGCCCAAGAATTGAGGCAAGGGCATAATTCCGGGGGTCAACGTGAACAACAAGTCCTTGTGAATAGTTGAACCACCTTGGGTAGTCGAAGTCCACTAGCCACGGACGATCTACCTCTCGATTTCTAAGCATTTCAAGGATAGTTTGCCGATTTTATATATGTGCTCATTTTGACTCCCAAACGATTGCGTAACGACACGTTCAACATGCGAGATCCGTGAACGTGCGTGACCAAACACACTAGATGTACAATTTACCGTGATTCTTGTTAGGTCTCGGTTTTGACTCCGAAACGATTGCGAACCGAACATGTGACGTGTGGAATCCGTACACGAATGAGATCGAACACACGAGACGTAACTATAACTATGATTCTTTGATAGATCTGAAAAAATACAAGAAATGTGAATCACCTTTTGCCTTTCACTCTAGTTTCTCTCCCTAGCTTACAATACGCTCTTTTCGAACGATCGCAGACTTGGAATGATAGGTTTCTGTTTTCTGATTGCCTCTAGTGATTAAGTGCGTATGTGTTTTCTTGCTTCCGTGCTTTACGTGCTTAGGAATTAAATGACTATGTGCTTTATGTGCTTATGTGATTATGCGATTTCGTGTGAAGTATTTACGTAACTACACGTGTTCCTGAGCTTTAGTAGTAATAGACGTGTGAGGTGAGATTCGAATACAATGTGATGAGTCCTGTGACGATGTCTGTTGCAGACCATGTCGCCTGGATCCCGTCATGCACTCTCTCGTCAGGAAAAGAGGGACAAGCGCCTTGCTTCCATCATCGCGAAAAGCGTAGCAAAGGCCGTGAGTGATGTTTACGAGAACGCCAGTAAATCATCCGAGGAATCGAGAATCGAAACTCCTAAGACTGCCGCCAGACCCTTCAGTTTCAAACAATTCAAGTCGTGTGGGCCAAAAGAATTCACTGGCGAAGGAGGTCCTACTGCACTATTTCACTGGTTTGATTCCATTGAGGTTACTCTACGACAAAGTGGTTGCCCTGATGACCTTCGAACTCTGAACGCTACCGGCGTTTTCCAGTCCCGTGCTCTAGACTGGTGGACGGCCGAGAGGAACAAGCGAGGGAACGATGCAGCCTACGGTCTGTCGTGGGACGAGCTCAAGGAAGTTATGCTAGAGGAATTCTGCCCTCCTCACGAACGTCAAAAGCTGGAAGATGAATTTTGGCACATACAGCAGAAGGATGGAGACAATGCTGGCCTTACTGCTCGTTTCAAGTAGCTCAGCATTATCTGTCCCGACCAAGTCAAGACTCCCGACATGACAATCAAGAAGTACATCCGGGCCCTGCCCGACTGCGTTGCTGATTTCGTGCAAGCGGCTAAGACTACGACGATCGAGGAAACTTATCTGCTGGCTGCTGAAATCAACGACAAGCGGGTTAAGGCTGGTGTATGGGATAAGACTTCGAAGCATCTGCATCAAGCTACCGCTACCGCACCCACTGCTGAACCCACCTCATCAAGCAACAAGAGAAAGAACAAGGGAAAGAACAGCTCCACCAACAAGAACTGTGCGATTACTGCTGCACCGATTCAAGCTGTACCTGCCCAACATCGTCAAGTAGCGGCGCCTGTGGCCAATGCACCGCCTGCAAAGCGTGCATATACTGGACCCCATCCGCTCTGCCCTACTTGCACCTACCACCACCCGACTGCTATTCAATGCCGCTTCTGTGCTCATTGCATTGTGTACGGCCACTTTACTGCCAACTGCCGTATTCGTCAAGCTCCTGCCAATCAAGCTCTACTCACTACCCCACAGGGTCAACAAGTTCCTCCGGCACCCGCAGTCAAAGCCAGAGCCTGCTTCGCGTGTGGCGACCCGAACCATTTCGCCAACGTGTGCCCAAACAGGGTTGTGAAACAAGAGCCACAGCAACAGTAGCCACAGCAGCAACAACAACAGTAGAAGCAGCAACAACAACAACAACAGCAACAACAGGCCGCACGCGCCAGAACTTTCAACCTTAACGTGCGTCAAGCCCAGGCCGACAACAACATGGTCAATGGTACGTTCCTTGTGAATGGTATTTATGCTTCATGTTTGTTTGATACTGGAGCCGATAATTGCTTTGTGTCGTTCGAATTTGAGAAACTCCTTAGTCGTAAACATTCCCAACTCTCCTCGAAGTTCGATGTAGAAGTTGCTACCGGAAGGATCGTCGCTGTTAATTCTGTTATCCGTGATTGTACTCTTGAGCTCAACAATCACATCTTCCCAATCGACCTTATTCCAATGCAACTCGGAAGCTTCAACGTCATAGTAGGCATGGACTTTCTTCGAGAAAACCATGCTGAAGTTGTGTGCTTCGACAAGATGATTCGTTTTTCGCTCGCAAATGGTGACTTATTGTGTGTATATGGCGATACTACTTCAAAGGGGCTCAAGCTTATGTCATGTATCCAAGCCAGCAAGTATCTCCGTAAGGAATACAGGGCTTTCTTGGCAAACATTGTAGTAGCGGAGAAGGAAAAGAAAGAGAAGAAGGAAGTAAAAGATGTTCCAGTGGTTCGAGAATTTCCTAATGTTTTTCCAGAGGATCTACCCGGATTACCTCCAAGTCGTGATATCGACTTTCGTATTGACCTCATTCCTGGAGCAAATCCTATTGCCAAAGCTCCTTACCGACTCGCACCGTCAGAAATGCGCGAACTCTCAACCCAACTCCAGGAATTACTTGAGAAAGGCTTCATTCGCCCAAGCACCTCTCCTTGGGGCGCGCCAGTCCTTTTCGTCAAAAAAGAAGGATGGGTCGTTCCGGATGTGCATCGACTATCGGTAATTGAATAAGTTGACTATCAAGAACCGCTATCCTCTACCTCGTATCGACGATTTGTTTGACCAACTACAAGGCGCTACGTATTTCTCGAAGATCGATCTACGTTCTGGTTACCATCAGCTATGCATTCAAGAGGAGGATATACCCAAAACCGCGTTTCGTACTCGATACGGCCATTGCGAATTCGTTGTCATGCCTTTTGGTCTAACAAACGCACCAGCGGTTTTCATGGATCTGATGAATCGCGTGTGTAAACCATATCTCGACCGTTTCGTCATCGTATTCATCAACGATGTCTTGATCTATTCCAAATCGAAAGCCGAACACGCGCAACATCTACGTTTGGTTCTCGAGTTACTCCAGGGGAACCAACTCTACGCCAAGTTCTCCAAGTGCGAATTTTGGTTAGGGGAGGTTCAATTTCTGGGTCACATTGTTAATAGTCAGGGTATTCACGTCGATCCTGCGAAGATTGAAGCTGTCAAGAGCTGGGTTACACCTAAGAATCCGTCTGAAGTCCGTTCCTTTCTCGGACTAGCGGGCTATTACCGGCGCTTTATCGAAGGATTCTCGAAGATTGCTGTACCACTTAACTCTCTTACGTATAAGGACCAGCCTTTTGTCTGGGGAACCAAACAAGAGTCTGCCTTTCGAACCCTCAAACACATGCTTTGCAATGCTCCTGTTCTCACATTGCCCGACGGAAACAATGATTTCATTGTCTATTGTGATGCTTCCAACCTCGGTCTTGGTTGCGTTCTTATGCAACGAGACAAGGTTATAGCTTACGCATCTCGTCAGCTCAAAATCCACGAGAAGAACTATACAACCCATGATCTCGAGCTAGGCGCGGTTGTTTTTGCAATAAAGATTTGGCGACACTACTTGTATGGTACTAAGTGTACGATCTTCACCGATCATAGGAGCCTACAGCATATCTTTAATCAGAAGGAACTTAATATGCGTCAACGCCGATGGGTAGAACTTCTCAATGATTACGACTGTTAGATTCGTTATCACCCAGGCAAAGCAAATGTTGTTGCCGACGCACTTAGCAGACGGAGCTACCTGCTTAGCACTCGTAATGTTCAAGCCCAGCACAACCTCGAAACTCTCATCCGCGATGCTCAGCATGCATGTTTCAACGAACGCACTTTGAAGAAGGAAAGAATCTACCACGATGGAGCCCAGCTTGTGAGCAAATCGAATGGGATATTTCACTTTTTAGACCGAATTTGGATTCCCAAGCGAACCAATTTGCGACAGATTATCATGGACGAAGCCCATAAATCCCGCTACTCTGTTCATCCCGGTGCTGACAAAATGTACCAGGATCTTCGTTACAAGTACTGGTGGCCGGGTATGAAAAGGGATATCGCCCTCTACGTCGGAAAATGTTTAACTTATGCTAGGGTCAAGGCTGAACATCAAAGACCCTCTGGCTTGCTCGAACAACCACCAATTCCCATGTGGAAGTGGGAGAGCATAGCTATGGATTTCGTAACCAAGCTTCCACCCACGTCATCAGGTCACGACAGCATATGGGTTGTGGTCGACCGATTGACTAAATCAGCTCACTTTCTGCCTATACGAGAAGACTACAAGGTGGAACGATTAGCCCGAATCTACACCGACGAGATCATTTGTAATCATGGGACGCCTCGTGACATCATCTCTGACCGTGATGCTCGGTTTACTTCACGATTGTGGGAAACGTTTCAAACGGAACTCGGTACAACGCTTAATCTAAGTACTGCTTTCCACCCTCAAACCGACGGCCAGACTGAAAGAACGATCCGTACTCTTGAAGACATGCTCCGTGCGTGTGTTCTAGACTTCGGTGGTAATTGGGATAAACACCTTCCGTTAGTCGAATTCTCGTATAACAATAGCTATCATTCTAGCATCGAGATGGCACCTTTCGAGGCATTGTACGGAAGAAGATGTCGATCGCCTATTGTGTGGCACGAGATCGGTCACTCGCAACTAACCGGTCCTGAGCTATTACAAGAAACGACAGACAAAATTTTCCAAATCAGAGACAACCTGGTGAAAGCTCGGGATCGACAGAAGGTTTACGCCGATAAAAAGCGCAAGCCTCGTGAATTTGGCGTTGGTGACTACGTACTCCTAAAGGTATCACCTTGGAAGGGTGTAGTCCGATTCGGCAAGAAAGGGAAACTCGCGCCTCGATATGTTGGACCTTTTAAGATTCTGGAAAGGATCGGAAAATTCGCCTACAGACTCGAATTACCGGAGGAACTTAGCAACGTCCACCCGACTTTCCACGTGTCAAACCTCCGAAAGTGCATCGCCGACCACGATTTACATGTCTCTCTAGACGATCTGCAAGTGAACGAAACATTACACTTCGTGGAAAAGCCTGTCGAAGTCATGGATCGCCAAACCAAGCAGCTCAGGCGCTCGCGCATTCCTATTGTGAAGGTCCGATGGGAAGGCAAACGAGGCGCAGAGTTCACTTGGGAACTCGAAAGCGACATGAAGGCAAAGTACCCACAGTTGTTCCAGGAGAAAGTCTAGATAGAGAAAGTCCTCACGTGTAGCAGCTTCCAGCTTAATTTCGGGACGAAATTCCCTAAACAAGAGGAGGCTGTAACACCCCGTGTTTTAATAAGTGAAAGTCAAAGTCAAGGTCAAAGTCAACGACCGAATCGTGCAACTTGACTTGTAGAAATGTCTTTATTTTATTTGTATTATGTGGAGTAAGTGTCGTTCATTACAATAATCGATGAGTATTAATCGTATTTCAATCGACCTACGACTGTGAATTGTAGGAAGTAACAATGCGATAAAGTTAATCAACTAACAAACAAGCTATGCTAATCGAATCGACATCGAATCGCAACTCGAACTATGAATTTTACTTATTGTTTATACGTGTGTGTGCCTTACGTGTTACCTGTGCGTGTTTATTTATGTTATGATGTGGTAATCAAGCGAACTCAATTGAAACTCGAAATCTAACTCGAATGTAATCGAACTCGAACTCGAATCACAATCGAACTATGATAGATAGTGGAAAATAGATTACGCGAGATACGAAGTAGTTGGGACTGAAAGTAATTTGACTAGGAAACCCTATCATATCGAACCGCTCATAATCGAAATCGAAATATCCGAAATCGTCGCGCAAAACACTCGAAAGGGGCGACTGATCGATCAGGCTTCCTAGCCGATCGAACAGCCAGCCGAACGGACTGCTGTCCGATCGGACAGGCTGTCCGATCGAGGTGCCAGCCGATCGGCCAGCCCTTTCCTCTTTTGTCTTCCTATAAATATCCCTGTCATTGTCATTCTTTCCACTTTTGGAAACCCTTGTTCGACCAGCACACTCAACTCGCCTTTTCTCAGATTTCTCTCGATTGCGGTAAGCTTTCGTCCTAAATCTTGTACTTTCTTGATCTATACACACTCCTACACCTTTCTATCATGGGTTCTTGAAGAACTTCATGTTTTGGCCTCAATCCACCAAGAATGACTTGGATCTAGCCGATTTCCACATAAACATACAAGGATCTTTTGTAGATCTAAACATATACGTGGTGAAAAGGATTGAAGGATGGATTTTCCCAACTTTCTTCAACTCTTTTCACTCAAACCAGTAGAAACAGAACCCGGGCCGGTTTACAAACCACTTCGGTGGTTATACGACTCAAGATCTGGATTCTATTCACGAGATTAACCGACTCCGGGTTAAATGCTAAACTTCATCCCGAACAGTCCTCCAACCGGATTTGGGTGGTTCCTGTCCGACCCGGGAAACCAAGTAAGGACGAGGTACCTAAGGTTTTACTCGCTGTCAAAATACCTCGATAAAACGACAACAAACAGAACAGCCAAAGTGTTAGACGCAAGGCTGATCAGGTCAGGATGCTGACCGATCGGACTGCTGTCCGAACGGACAGCCAGCCGATCGAACGGCCAGCCGATCGACCAGCCAGCCGATCGGCTAGCACTTGGCCCCTCATAATCAACTTGTTTTGAAGAATGGTATTGAACAAACTGTTGTTCGATCGAACTACTGTTCGATCGGATTACTCTTCGAATCATGAGATACTATGCTTCAATACTTAATCAATTTTCAACATGTTCAATGCACTAGAAGTGCCACCCGATCGAACAACCGTCCGATCAGGTGACACCTCGTTGTCCGATCGAACAGCAGTTATGTTGCTCAATCGATCAACCATCCGATCCATTGTATCATACTTTACATTCATTAAAGTCTTTGACTTGTTGACTTGCCAACCGATCGAACACCTATCCGATCAAACACCTGTCCGATCCAAAGGCTAAACCTTGAAATTCTGTTGAATGCCTAACCAATCGGGCTGCCGGCCGATCGAACAGCCGTCCGATCGACCGACCTGAAAGGAAAAGGTACTTCAATGTTTTCAAAATGCTACAACGAAAACTTCAAGGGTCAAGCCATCATACACAAACACATCCTTCTCAAAGGAAGGAACAATCCACTCGTACAGCCAGCCGATCGGCCTACCAACCGACCGAACAGCAGACCGTACGGACTGTCAGCCGAAAGGTCAGCCGTCCGATCGAACTGCCGTCCGATCGACCAGCTGTCCGACTCCCCTGTACTTGATTCCTGTTTTACGTTTCTCTTATCGTTATGCTATCGAATCTATTCAGGCTAAGCGTATTCGCTAAGCGCTCCCTTCAATCCATAAATCACTGTGAGTATACTCGATCCCTTTTTGCTTTTAGCACTTTTGGGTGTTACATACGTTACGAATATTCAAACTACAACTATCACACTACCCAAACTATTTGAACGCTAACCGTTACTGCATGTTATACGTGGCTCATGAATGCTTGTTTGTTATGTTTACACATGGAATGCTGTCTACCTGCCTTAGCAACGATAGTACTATAGTTTGGACTCAGCACCCGTTCACACGGGGGTTGTTAAGGATCTTTTACTTGCATGGATTACGGTGGTAATCATGTATTGCAAACTGCCTCAGGCAGTCAACCCGCAGTCATTGGTATCGATGGGTCTATGTCGATAACTAACGTGCTTCATTTCACTATGTGTACGTGCTGGTTATGCGTAAACGAATTCGAACTCTATATGCTATTATCAAACTTGTATGCTCACCTTTACATTTTATGTATTGACTTTATTTTAACGTATGTGACAGGTGCTTAGGAAGTTTACATGCTTAGCATGCTGTGAACTTGAGGCTAGGAAAGGTCTAGGATGCTCTCTGCGCTGTGATGAAATCGAAGCTAGGAAAAGGGGTCCTAGAAACCAATAAATAAACTATTTGTTTTTGAATCTGAGTTGTCGGAACAGAATATTTGTCTTGATGTTTATTTGTAATAATTTGTTTGTTGTTTGAGACATGGTATGGGACATGTTAATTGAATGGTAATGATAGTTGTTATGGAAACTTCTGGACAATCTGTTTCGCTCAGTGCCATGCCCCGATGATTCCGCCATCGGTTGGGGTGTGACATCTATAACCTGGTCCTAAAAGACCTCTAAGGCATTTCTAAAACATGCTACATTGGGTCAGAACCGAAAGTCAAAGCAACAGTCCATTTATGCGACTTTCGGTTCCGAACCGAGCTTATACTGAAAATTGTCGGGTTGAACATGCTTAGACATGTTCTTACATTAATTACCAAGTTATATGAATGATAAAACAGGTTGCATGGATTCTACATTGTTAATTATGTGTTTATTTGAAAAATTGCTTTCTGTTGACTTTTTATAATCAAGTTTGACCCGACAATTGACCTAGTTAGAGTGGGAATCAGAGGGTGCCCTTTTAAGGGTTTATTACCCACATAATTACCAACTCAAAGCTACTTTTAATTCGAGAATTGACTGGATAAATTGTGATTAATCATGAATTCAAACCTTAATTACGAAGGTTTGACTTTAGGCCATTAAACTAAGTAAAACTGAATTAAGAAAGGTTAAGGACACTTACTGAAGTCCTATGCACGACTAATGATCACTAGGAATTGGTCTTGAGCTCCAGGAACCTCCAGAACAAGTTCTTGAAAGATTTCAAGTGAGGTACTCAAATGTTGTAACCTTGTAGTCCTTTATATAGGGATTTAAATCACATAAGATGATGCCAAACAAGTCTACAACTGATGTTAGATCATCCCCAAGTGTCCCTAGTGCATGAAATACCATTGGGGCAGCCCCTGGTATGTAAAACAAGGCTCTTAAGTCGGTTAAACCGGTTGCATAGGAACCTATCAAGAGTTTCTGTCGCTGGCAGTCCCAGGTGGCCCGCGTAAGGGTCTGGGCAGGCTCGCGGCCCGTGTGAAGCCCAGACTCAGGTCACAAGTTTGGCAGCTTTGCACTTTTGGTCCCTGGTCCTTTTTAAAGTGGTTTTAACCTTTCTTTTTGCACTATAAACCCTCTAAATTGATTTCAAAGGACTCCAAGACATAACCAAATCTTTGTTAAGTCCTTGGTCAACTTTATGATCATCCGAAAAGCCCTAAATTTCAACGTTGACGCTTTTAACCCCTCATATACGAATGTTATCATAACTTTCTCATACTTTATCGAAACCTTGTGAAATTTTTATCACGTATTCTAGTGAGCATAATTAATCGTTACAAAGCTTTGGGTTCGCTAAAAGGTCACACAGAGGTATATATTAAACATGTTGACACATTTGACCCCTGTAGTTTGTAATCTCTCACTTTCTTCCACAATTGGCTTCGTATGATCCATAATTCATTCGTTTAAGGGTATAAACATCGTGTAGGGTTATTGAAATGTATATATATATATATCCATTGTTGACACTTTGAATCCTTTTACACACATACTTTCTTTGTTTGTCAACTTTAGTCCCTCATATTCAATCCATTACACGTTTAAAGCTCATGACATGTGTCGATATTATATTGGACATGAATTTACGAGGTGTTACAGCATGGTTCTTCTTCTTTTGGGAATGGGTACTTGAAGTACGGGTCCATTGTTTACTCTGTTTTCAGGTTCAGTTGGTCGCTTACTGCTATGTTTACTTTTATTATCAGCTTCCCTAATTGTCTGAATAATAAATGGCATTGCATCTATAATTTCGTGTGCCACTATGTGTTGGATGGCACTGTTATCCACTGGATTTCCATTGTTATCGTTGTTTGGGTTTTCGTTATTCAGATTATTGTCATTCTGGTTTTCAGGGTTATTATCCAGATTCTCTTGATTCACTTGGTCGGCCATCTGAATTTTTAAACATTTATCACATATTAATATCACAAATAATATTTAATATAACCAATCACACAATACGCATTTTGGTCAAAAGCGTCGATCATTGCGACTTACTCTATTTTTATATAGTATGCATCTACTACACACTGATACTGGAAATTAAAATTACAATACAACTGAAATAAAAATTATACTACTAGTATGCATCATTAACCATCAAGTGGTCTATACTACGACATATTATTATTTTTATTATTATTACCATCTCCCTCATTACTTTCACAGATATGGATTCATCCAGAAATCCATATGACGCTCGTCGTACTTCCAGACGAGTTGTTCTCCTACATACCTCATTCTCTCGCTACTTTCTAAGATTTCTTCTCCGAAAGTTCGGAGCTCTTGCAAATTTTCTGCACTCATTGGGGGTGCAGGTGCTGGTACGGGATCTGGGTATTGTGGCATGGGTTCTTCCTGAGTGTACGGATTCTCTAAGATCTCCTTAATGTATTCATCATTATCATTGTAGGGATCTAGAGGGTCCAGACCTGGGTAAGCTGCTAGGTTTAGCGTAGGTAGGTCTGTCAGCTGGTAGCGTTGCACATAATCCCTATGATCATCTAACCACGGATCGTAATCTGGGTCTAAGGGATTGGGTGCTGGTACCCTTGGTATCTCCTCAGGATTAAAATCATGCATTTCTACTTGATTTTCAGGGTTGTTTTCTATTTCCATTGGTTATAATGGTTGGGGTGCTACTAGTTGTTCCAGGTTTGGGTCGGCAGTTGTGGTTGCTAAGATATGGAAGTTTGCTAAACTCCTATTAAGCATGTCTTGGGTATGGGCATCTGTCTCTCTTTTAGTAGCAGCTAACACTCATTGCTCTTGTAACTTCTTCATTCTTTTTCCTACGCTCATGTGATCCCTTACTGAACCATCCTCTCTTTTTCTGAGGGAATGGCTCTTCAAACTGAGCCTTAAATACTAATATCCCTTCTTCATCATCAGCAGAATACCCTGAGAGGGCAGGCTGTGAAGAGGTGCCTTCGCTTCTAGGTGAGCTGGACAATTGACGATACGCGTCGGATGGTCCTTGGTCGCTCATATTGTAAACTAACAAATAGTCAAATAACACATAACAATAAAATACAAATATGCACGTATTTCCGTAATTTATTTCCTAACACTTTAAATAATATTTTGGTGTCAGCAGAACACTTCTGTGGCTGAATCAGTGGCTTAGCTCTGATACCACCTTCTGTCGCAACCCCCGCCCCCTTATCTGTCCCGGGAACGGGCGACCGCGAACATCAGTGTCGGTGGTATCATTTGTTTATTAATTTTGGCAGCGGAAATTTCATCAGGACCGTAGTTAGGAAATATTTTATCAGAGTAAAACCACCATATTTTATATTAATGACCACATGGGTGAAACCCAAGTTTCTTATTACAATAAGTTTATAGGGATAAACCCTATCTTATTGAATTTAAAACATCATCTTTTTGGTAACTTTTATAGCCACATTTTTCCAAGCCGTCAGTGCTCTCGAGCTGGCTTTCTTCTAATTGGCTTTCACATTTTGTTACCTGAAACGCGTTTTAAAAACATTTGTCAGTGGAAAATACTGGTGAGTGAATCCCAGTTTAATCAAGAAGAGTTTTATCAATTAACACAGTGTTGAGAGCGATTACAATGTTTACATCTACACAATTACTCATTCAGTACTTGCCACTCGACCGGATCTATGGCTATGGTCATATCACACATTGGCTAACTCATTGTCCAATTGTGAAGGTTATCAAGTAATGTATACAAAACCCCATAATACCGGCAGTAATTGAAGAATTACAAAGACTCAATCACTTCTTAATCGCATTGTAAAATATTTAAGGTTTTGTAAAACAATTCACCAAAAGGTTTATAAAAAGAGGATAAACTCACATTGTTGTCTTAGATTTCCGTTAAGGGTTTCCTGATGATTATCTATAATTTACACAAATGTACACGTGTTAGTATAATAACCCATTTTAACATTAGTAATACCCTCCCCGAGACGGCATTCCAACGACTACGTTGGGCAGAACCACGACAGCCGTTACGGAACCGTAGATCAATCGGGCAGCGTATCTAATACGTATCCAGGGGTTATGATACTTACAACGGAGTAGAACTTCGTTATTTAGGGGGATATTATACCCAAGTATAATGCCTATTATGTAAAAAGTCAAGAGAGAAAAGAAATATGAACGAATTGAACGAATTGCCGTTGCCTGCTATTTATAGGGCTGATTTCGAGTTTCCTCGCGGCCCGCGTAAGGTGAGACTAAGGTCTATGCGACCCGCGACAGACTCAATTTTCTTGTTTTTATTTTATTTTTAATGATATATCGTATTTTGGGCTCGGTTTTCACATACGGGGTATATTTTAGGACATATTAGGGTATTTTAAATATATTAGAGTGTCGAGAAAATATTTTAGAGGGTTGTTATAGGACTGACCTTCGAAATACCCCCTCCTTTGTTTGAATTCCGGAAACACCTCTAGAATCCACATCTGTAAATGTATTAACATATTTAACAGGTATTAGTCTGCAAATTAAAACGAACATTACACTTAAAATATATATACGAATTTCCCAAGTACCTAAAAGGGCCAAACAAATCCGTCTAACGAAAAACCCTTCGCGTCTTCCTTTTGACGAACGTGCATATCATACACGTTCGTATACGTGCTCTCAAAAAAATAATTACCCCATGGATATTGGTTAAACTCATTCAGATTATCCACCAGCTGTAACAGTTTATTATCGATCGCATTTGAATCCTGCAACCCTAAAAACCCTTGGCCCAAAAGCATCAATATACATATCCTTGTGCAATCTTCGTCGGTAAATTGCATCGGACCTTCAAATATATCTCTTATTCGTTTGAAAGCAATACATTCACGACCCGGGAAAAATCGGTTTTTAAAGGAGTTAGGGTGCTCACTCGGTGTCCAGTTAGTGGGCCCAAACCTTAACCCCGTTATAAGACAAAATTTTTTCGGGGTAAAAATTAAAATTTCTTGGCCTAGGTGATATGTAATACCTAATTTGGGTGTAGGTGTATGCACTTGTAATTGTGCAACACCGAGTAAAAGTAGGCTATCACACATAACACACTTAATATCTAAATATGACCCAAAACAGGTCTGCCTAATCCGGGATTCAATAGTTGCCGTCATTCTATCGTTCAAAGTCTTTACTATATTCCATGTTTGTCGAACTTTGATCTTTTTGGCCTTGTAAAGTAACAAGTGAAAGAAAAAACAATAGAATCTTAAGTTTGCGTTACACAAAATAGTAAATATACTAAAATACTAAAACAGTATAATAAAGGAAACAAAATAGATAAAGTATCACCGATACACATGGGAGAGGATTTTGTCCAACGTCTTGCATGACGTGATCAGTTTGCATGTGCTCGGGACGACCCATGGGTGGGTAAACGTGGTAATTTGGATCCATTCTGAGTCAATGGTAAACGTGGTAGTTCGGGTAAACAATGCTAGGTTTTGTCTTTGGATCTTCAACGGGGTCGGGTCTTTCATCGGATCTTCAACGGCGGTCGGGTCTTTCTTCGGATCTTCAACGGTGGTCCTAAAGGAGCATGTGGTCCCGAAGACGTTTGCCGGTAGAAATGAAACACATGAACCCACACAAAGGTCAAAACCTCTTTTGCAACACGTGTCACGCGATGGCTACACGGGGAAGTGAACTGGAACACGTGTCATTGATCAAACGGTAGACATGAGGAAACGTCTCAAGTACCAGTTTAGACGTCTCAAGATTCTTGTGAAACGTCTCAAGTACCAGAACAAACGTCTTAATAAAGAAACGTCTCGTGCATGTTGGAAACGTCTTAAATGTCAGCGTTGACGTCTCGTGCATGTTGGAAACGTCTTAAGACGTCTTAAATGTCATGCATGAAACGTCTTAAAAAGCTGTTGAGACGTCTTAAAAATGCCACATGTCCTAGAATTCAAACGTCTTGGAAATATAACACAAAAGACGTCTTGGTTGAAACGTCTTGAATTAAATTCTCGTTTAATTTATCGAAATTTTGTTAAATAAATTAGAATCCTTCCCTTTAAGTATAGTATTGGGGGGGAATACCTGTTGGAGTACATTTCTGGAGCTCGCAAAATGTCTGAAAAAAAAATAAAAATGATGTATACTGCTCACAACCAGCAAACAAATCATCATCTTGGATTCTAAAAAAATGGAGAAGTTCCAAGGGTGAAAGTTCTTTTGAAGTTTCACAACGAAATGATTCGGAAGAAAGCCACTTTGTACACAATCGACAAAGTTTTCATCTCCACCGGGTTGGTACATGGGCAATTCCAGACGACGAAAGTGAGAACTGGTCAAAAGACGTGGCAACATTCTACACAAATGGGGTCGCGCCGTTCTGTTATTCAGCATTTTTCACAAGATCAATAGAGTTGGACAAAAAATTTTGGGGGACTCTATTAGGTTTTCGTTGTGGCGGGTACCTAACGTCAACAGTTAATTATTCTTCCTAATATTTTTATTAAATCTTGAATTTTTCCCCGTTATTAATTAATTTTAAATTACAACTTATACAGCATATTGAAGGATGGGTGGGAAGACTAATGGCTTGGAAGAATAGAAAGATTCAAAGGGATCCGTTGTTAAACTTGCGATGGACAATTCTTCCACTACAATTTTATGAAACGTTGTTAGATTCTACTCCTAAAAACGTTGTTAAATATTCCAATGGCAAATTACACCCATTTCCTTCTTTCTTCGAAGTGGATTACGTATTCTTTCCATTACCGTTAGAAAATAACAAATGGCTCCTAGCTCGCCTAGAGTTATCGTCACAGGAGTTGGTGTATTACTCGTGCAAAAATGTTTGTGTCGGCAATAAATACATAAACGTTATTCACCCACGCTTGACGAAGGTTAAAGTTTATTTAGGAGCATTACTAGTGCATTTGCGATATTGGAAAACAACGGGGAAACCAGAAAAATGTATCTATGCCGAGCTCAATGATAACTACGTGGTATCTAACACATCAATCGCAGGGAATGAAGTTGTCTACCTGTGTATGCTTATGGAGCATCTGGTTACGAACAAACCAATAAATATAACTGGAGACATTCGTAAAACTTTTTTGTCGTACAGACAATTCATTGTAGAAAAACTGTATTTTTGGCGGTGTTTACCCTGTCCAAATGTTGTCTAGTTTATGCAATAAAATTTCTGTTTTTCATTTATTAATTTAATAAACAGTGATCAATGAACCCACTATAAATAGGCATAGGCATTGTTGCCATTTAACCATATCCAATAACAATTTAACCTCAAAGTTGAAATTTGTAAAAAAATCATGGATTCTTGGACCGACAAAGAAGACATTGCTGTTGCCGTCTCTTACGCCGCCGCTCGTGATGAAGGCACTTACTCAATTTTCGATCCCGCGTTCTGGGGTCAGGTTATGAACTATTTCTGCATTCACGTGCAACAAACGACCCGTAGCGCCGATGACCTCAACACTCGGTGTGCTTTCCTACGCTTCAAATGTAGCCGTTTCCTAGGAAGGTACAAAAGCATTAAAAAAAATCGGCACAACAACCTGGCTGAAGAGGAGGTCATTGAAGAAGCCCTGCTAGACTACACAATAATTTATGACGAGGACTTTGAACACATTTCCGTGTTTGAAACTTTGAAAAATTATATTTAGCTAACGTTTTTAGGATGTTATTTAAATTTATCTTGTATCGTTTTTAGGATGTAATATTCGTAATGGTAAAAATATTTAAATTAAAACGTTTGAAGTTATTAAAATTTCTCAAACCGTTATATCCAGATTTAAATTATTTTATACACTCATTTGGTTTAAAAGCCCATATTCAAAAACTTATAAATATGAAAAATAAAAAAAGGGGAACGCCGAGTTACATCCAGTTTTAATTTTATTTATACACTCATTTTGTTTAAAAGCCCATTACATGTTGCTGCCAAAACACGTTATTTATTTTAAGTAAATAAATATTTATAGTTTTAGTAGTTAAGGTTCAAGGGGCTTTTGGACCATTTATAAATAATATAATTTAAACTTGTTATTATTAACATTAACATTAAACCCCGTAAGCCCAAACCCCTTAAGCCCAAAACCCTTAGACCCAAACCCCGTAAGCCCACACCCCGTAAGCCCAAACCCCGTCAGTCCAAACCCCGTAAACCCAAACCCCGTAAACCCAAAACCCGTAAGCCCAAACCTGTGAAACGGTCAACAGGCCCACCCCGTAAACTGTTATCCCCCAATCGTTTTAACGGCCAAATAATAAAAAGAAAATATTTAACATTACATTAAAAAAAGAACATTAAAAAGAAAATATTAAACATTACATTAAACAAAAGAAAATATGAAAAGAAAAAAAAAACCATTACATTAAAAAAAAATAAAAAACCAAACATCTAAAGCCAAACCCTTATCGTTTCCCACTCCGAGACGTGTGTGAATTCATGTCCTTCTTTGTGGCGGTAGTTGATGAGGGCAACCGCCTTTATGTCCTCCTCACCAAGATCCTGGGATGAATCCTCCACAGCTTTGTAGTAACGCTCGAACGTCTCACAGTCCAAGCGTGTAACCCGGAACCTTGAAGATAAGGCATCAACGGTGCGGCCGTGGTCCGGATCACGGAGTTGTGCAAAATATTGTTGCACACGGACCCATAGACCCCCCTGCCCT
The DNA here is from genome assembly GCA_030545235.1 of Helianthus tuberosus. Lineage (NCBI taxonomy): Eukaryota > Viridiplantae > Streptophyta > Magnoliopsida > Asterales > Asteraceae > Helianthus > Helianthus tuberosus. The sequence continues at coordinate 143,307,669 of CM060427.1, read as the reverse complement.
CGACGAGGAGGATCGGTATACACCTCCTCCCAAGCCTTGTAACACCCCGTGTTTCGAAAGTCAAAGTCAAGATTGAAGTCAAAGGAAGAAAATATTGCTAATTGCGATCTGTCACTCCTTGCTTAACTACTGTTTTGACTTCTTTGACTTGTAATCGAATATCTTATTTATTTGTTTTAGTTGTATTATGTGGAGTATCTATGAATAATCGAGGTTTAATCGATGTTTATCGCCTGTTTTATCACTTTATCGCTTATCGCATCGCAATCGCATTCGCAACTCCAATTATGCGTTCTGGATATTGTTTTACGTGTGTGTGCTATTTATGTGTTACTTGTGCGTGTTTAGTTATATTTATGTTGTGGTGGTTAATCGAAACCCAATTGCAACTCTATCGCAATCGAATCACAAACGCTAAACGCCAGTTAATTATGATGATTGTATGTTAGATATAGTATTTGCGTGTTTATTATTAATCTATCGCATCGCTCACTCGAAACGCATCGTTGGGACGGATTGCCGTCCGATCGGATTGTCGTCCGATCGGACAGCCATCCGATCGACTTACACTTGGTTCCACACTTAAACTTTTATTTCAACCTTTCAAGGATCTGAACGACGAATTGATTACCGTCCGATCGGATTGCCATCCGATCGAACGACCATCCGACCATGTGACGTTTGGAAATTCAACACTTAAACAATTTTCAACATGTTCAATGTATAGCCAGATCTAACGGATTGCCACCCAATCGGTAGACCAACCGATCGAGTGACAATCCTGCTGTGAACTTGTTCTCTGAGAAGTACCTCGCTGAACCGATCGCCATCCGATCGAACCGCCGTTCGATCGACCGACCTGAAGGGTAGAGATACTTCTCTGTTTTCAAAATGCTACAACGAAAACATCAAAGCCATCATACACAAACACAAACACATCCTTACCAAACAGATGTCAATCCAATTGAATGGCCATCCGATCGGATGACCATCCGAACGGATTGACATCCGATCGAGTGGCCATCCAATCGGATTGCCATCCGATCGGATTACCATCCGACACCTGGTACTTTTTGCACCGTTTAACGCACCGCTCATCGTTTATGCTATCGTTAACTTTTCAGGCTAGTCTTTCTCAGCGCTCCCTTCAATCTAAAAGAGTGTTTACTTCTTAAACACAATCTGTGAGTATACTCGATCCCTTTTTGCTTTACGCACTTTTGGGTGTTACATACGTTACTTATTTAAATCACAGTCGACACACAACGCAAACACTATTTATACGCTAACCGTTATTGCATGTTACGTGTTATTCGATGAATGCTTGTATGTTATCTTAACACAGTGATTGTTGCCTGACACCTTAGCAACGATAGTACTAGAGTTTGGACTCAGCACCTGTCGTGGACAGGGGTTGTTAAGGGCTTTACTTCACGTGTCCCAGTGGGGATATGTGTTGCGCATTCTACAAGTAACAGTCACGTCTGTGCATATTTCTCTGTCGATAACCTACTTTCCTTCACTTTATACATGTTACATGCTGGTTATGCGTAAACTATTTCGAACTCTATTATATTATCAAACTTGTATGCTCACCTTTACACTATGTGTATTGACCTTTATTTTAACGTATGTGACAGGTGCTTAGGATACTGTGCTTTACCTGCTTTTGTGGAATCAAGTAGGAATGAGAGTCTAGAAACAAAGACAATTTATTTTGCTTATTTAAATCTGAGTTGTCGGAACATGTTTTGTTTTGAGGATATCGATGTCTGTAATAATTTGATTGCTGGGTAGGTTATGGTATGGGACATAATATTAACTATCCAGTAATTTAGTTGTTATGTAATTTCTCTTGACAATCTGTTTCGCTCAGTGCCATGCCCCGATGTTTCCGTCATCGGTTGGGGTGTGACAGATTGGTATCAGAGCCATAACTATAGGGAATTAGGCAAGACTCGACCTAGTCCGGGTCGACGTCTTAGAAACGACCTAGTCTATAGTCTAAGTACCAACATACCGACCTGTGCATACCCTTTAGGGGTTTCGCACGAGCTTACTTGCTATTTCTCACTCGCACTCGCCACACACTACACTATCACTGCACTCTAATTTTCGAAAATGAACGAGTGATTAGGTCGAGATTAGGTGTGAAAACCGCAAACTCTCGACTAAATCGCCTGTTCGACCCACATTTTTATCTACAAATAGGAGAATTTGTGTTGAATCAGGAGTGAAATCCGCACTTAACGCAGAATTTTCTCTCTATTTTATCAAAACAGGAACGAAGTTGTTAAGTCAGGGGTGGAACCTGAACCTTGACGACTTGTTCCGATTTGTTATTTTGGTTTTTATAAAACTATCACCAAAGTCTCGACGGACTCCAACGACTTGAAGTCACACTGTAACTGGAAGGGTGCGTGTCGATCGCCCAAATCGAGGCGAGAGCACAGTCCTGAAAGCCAAAGTGTGTACCAAAAGTCCTTGTGAATAGTCAAATCACTTTGGGTAGTCAAGTCACTCTGGGTGCGTAGATATGTTCGACAAACCCAAGACAATCTACTTTCGATTTTACGTGATTCAATTCTGGATCTCGCCACCGCTGACTCTCATATTCGTCGCTTTTATGGGGATTTTATGTGATTTATGTGGTTTTATCTGTTTATGTGTTTTGATTTTGTTGATTTATATGATTTTCGCTTTGATCGACACACACAATTCGCACTTCACATCTATCTCAATACGCTAACAAATCGCTGCTACTGGTGGATAATCGCATGCTATATTACTCACCTATGCTATATTACTCGTTGTGAGCTCGCTAATCGCAATCGCTATTCTCGGACGCGCAAACTTTGAAGGATAGGTTTCGGTGTTCTGACTGTCTCATGTGCCTTACGTGCTTACGTGCTCCTACGTGCTTATGTGTTCTGTGATTATATGCTTATATGATTATGTGTTTGTATGGTTGATGTGTTCCTGAGCTTTATATATAGTGGTTTAGAGCGGAGTGGGAATCTATACTAGGGTTTAACCGATTTTATATAGTGTCTGAGTCCTATGGCGATGTCTGTTGCAGACAATGTCGTCATTTGGATCATTTCACTCCCGATCAGCTCGCCGCAATCATGATGACCAACGCATCGCCGCCCTCGTCGCTAAGCAAATGGCCAAAGTTATCCCTCAGATTGTTAGTGAGTTGAATGAAAATGCTAGCAAATCTTCTGAAGAGTCCCGGACTGATTCACCTAAGTCTGCTTTTAGCTTCAAGCAGTTCAAAGCCTGCGGCCCGAAAGAGTTTACCGGTGAAGATGGGCCTACGGCCTTGTTCCAATGGTTTGATTCGATCGAGGTCACCCTGCGCCAGAGTGGCTGTCCTGATAATCTCTGTACTCTTAACGCAACTGGCGTCTTCGACTCCTGAGCTCTAGATTGGTGGACGGCCGAGAGAAACAAACACGGAAATGATGCAGCTTACGGGCTGACGTGGGATGAGTTGAAGGACGTTATGATGCAAGAGTTATGCCCTCCCCACGAGCGCCAAAAGCTGGAGGACGAATTCTGGCATATCAAGCAGAAAGATGGAGACAACGCTGGTTTGACGGCTCGCTTCAAGCAGCTAAGCATAATCTGTCCGAGCCAAGTTATGACACCCGAAATCACCATCAAGAATTATATCCGTGCTCTTCCGGATTGCGTGGATGATTTCGTTCAAGCTTCAAAGACGACGACAATCGAGGAAACCTTTTTACTCGTTGCTGAGATCAACGACAAGCGAGTCAAATCGGGTTACTGGGATAAAGCTTCCAAGAATCTGCATCAAGCTACCACTGCTACAACCGCTGAAACTGCCGCCGCTCCGCAGTATTCAAAGTCCTCCCGTCGCAAGAGGAAGAACAACAACAACAGTAGCAAAAATTGCGCTATCACCAATGCTGCCCCCCTCCAATCTGTTCCAGCTCAACCGCAGCCTCAACACCGCCAAGTAGCGGCACCGGTCACCAACGCACCGCCGGCTAAGCGTGCGTACACTGGTCCTCACCCGGCTTGCCCTACTTGTACCTATCACCATCCAGTGGGATCGCCTGCAGATACTGTGTGCATTGCAACATGTACGGCCATTTCACCACCAACTGCCGTACAGGCCCACGCCAAACTCCAGCTCCAGCCCAAGGTCAAACTCCTGCTCAACAAGCTCTACTTCCTGTTCCTCAAGGCCAGCAAGCGGCTCCTGCACCAGCGATCCATGCTAGAGCTTGCTTTGCGTGTGGTGATCCCAACCACTTTGTAAACATGTGCCCCAATCGAGTGGTGAAGAAAGAGCCACAGCAGCAGTAGCCCCAGCAGCAGCAACAGCAGCCAGCAGCCCACGGACATACTTTCGACATCAATGTCCGCCAAGCTCAAGCCGATAACAGTGTGGTCAATGGTACGTTCCTTGTGAATGGTATTTATGCTTCGTGTTTGTTTGATACTGGAGCCGATAATTGTTTTGTATCATTGGAATTCGAAAAGCTTCTTAATCGTAAGCACGCCCATCTCCCCTCGACGTTCGATGTTGAAGTTGCCACCGGAAGAACCGTTGCCGTCAATTCTGTTCTTCGTGATTGTACACTCGAACTCAACAATCACATCTTTCCTATCGACCTTATTCCGATGCAGCTCGGTAGTTTTGACGTCATAGTAGGCATGGACTTTCTTCATGAAAACCATGCTGAAGTTGTTTGTTTCGATAATATGATTCGATTTTCGCTCGCTAATGGTGATCAACTTTGTGTGTATGGCGAAACTCATTCGAAGAAACTCTAACTCATGTCGTGTGTCCAAGCTAGCAAGTATCTTCGCAAGGAATACAGAGCTTTCTTGGCTAACATTATAGTAGCGGAGGAGGAAAAGAAAGGTAAATCAGGAGTGAACGATGTTCCCGTTGTTTGTGAATTCTCTAACGTGTTTCCCGATGAGTTACCCGGCTTACCTCCGAGTCGTGATATCGATTTTCGTATCGACCTCATTCCTGGAGCCAATCCTGTTGCTAGAGCCCCTTATCGACTCGCTCCGTCCGAAATGCGCGAACTCTCGAGTCAGCTCCTGGAATTTCTTGATACAGGCTTCATTCGTCCTAGCACCTCTCCTTGGGGCGCACCAGTCCTTTTCGTCAAAAAGAAGGGTGGGTCGTTTCGGATGTGCATCGATTATAGGGAGTTGAATAAGCTGACAATCAAGAATCATTATCCCCTGCCTCGAATCGACGATTTGTTTGATCAGTTGCAAGGTGCTTCATGTTTTTCGAAGATCGGTCTACACTCAGGCTATCACCGGTTACGTATTCAAGAGGAGGATATACCCAAAACCGCTTTTCGCACTCGTTACGGCCACTATGAGTTCGTGGTTATGCCTTTTGGTTTAACCAACGCACCTGCGGTTTTCATGGATATGATGAATCGCGTGTGTAAACCATTCCTTGACCGCTTCGTCATCGTGTTCATCGATGATATCCTTATCTATTCCAAGTCGAAAACCGAACACGTGCAACATCTACCTTTGGTTCTCGAGCTACTCCAAGGAAATTGACTCTATGCCAAGTTCTCCAAGTGTGAATTTTGGCTAGATGAGGTTCAATTCCTCGGTCATATTGTCAATAGTCAAGGTATTCACGTCGACCCCGCGAAGATCGAAGCTGTTAAGAGCTGGGTTACACCTAAGAACCCGTCTGAAATCCGTTCTTTTCTCGGACTAGCGGGCTATTATCACCGATTTATCGAAGGATTCTCTAAAATCGCCGTGACGCTTACTTCTCTCACGCACAAAGACAAGCCTTTTGTTTGGGGAACTGGACAAGAGACTGTCTTTCAAACCCTCAAGCATATGCTCAGCAATGCTCCCGTCCTTGCTTTACCCGATGGAAACGATGACTTCGTTGTCTATTGCGATGCCTCGAACCTCGGTCTTGGTTGTGTTCTCATGCAACGGGACAAGGTTATCGCTTACGCATCTCGTCAGCTCAAGATCCACGAGAAGAACTATACAACCCATGACCTCGAGCTAGGCGCAGTTGTTTTTGCGTTGAAGATTTGGCGACACTACCTTTATGGTACAAAGTGTACGGTCTTCACCGACCATAGGAGCCTACAACACATCATCAGCCAAAAAGAACTAAATATGTGTCAACGCCGATGGGTGAAATTTCTCAACGATTACGACTGCGAGATCCGTTACCATCCTGGGAAAGCAAATGTCGTTGCCGACGCTCTCAGCAGACGAAGCTATTTGCATAGCGTTCGTAATGTTCAAGCCCAGCATCGTCTCGAAACCCTTATCCGCGAAGCCCAACATGCTTGTTTAACCGAGCGCACTTTGAAGAAGGAAATGATTCTCAACGATGGATCCCAGTTAGTGGATAACTCGAATGGGATATTCCATTATTTGGACCGAATTTGGATCCCTAAGCGGACCAACTTGCGACAGATTCTGATGGACGAAGCCCACAAGTCTAGATATTCTATTTATCCCGGTGCCGATAAAATGTACCAGGACCTTCGCTACAAGTACTGGTGGCCGGGCATGAAGAAAGATATCGCTCTCTATGTTTCGAAGTGCCTGACTTGCTCGAAAGTCAAGGCCGAGCACCAAAGACCCTCTGGCTTACTCGTCCAACCCGGGATCCCTATGTGGAAGTGGGAGAGCATAGCTATAGACTTCATAACGAAACTTCCATGCACGCCATTAAGTCACGACAGCATTTGGGTTGTCGTTGACCGTTTAACTAAATCTGCTCATTTTCTGCCGATGCGAGAAGACTACAAGGTAGAAAAATTTAGCCCGAATCTACACCAACGAGATCATATGTCGACATGGGACGCCTCGCGACATCATCTCTGACCACATGGTCGGTTTACCTTGCGTCTTTGGGAAACGTTTCAATCCGCTCTCGGTACTACGCTTAATCTAAGTACCGCTTTTCATCCCCAAACTGACGGTCAGACTGAAAGAACGATTCATACCCTTGAAGACATGCTCCGTTCGTGTGTCATAGATTTTGGTGGTAATTGGGACGCATACTTACCTTTAGTCAAATTCTCATACAATAACAGTTATCATTCCAGCATTCAAATGGCACCGTTTGAGGCTTTATACGGAAGAAAATGTCGATCGCCTATTGTATGGCACGAGATCGGAGACTCGTAGATAACCGGTCCTAAGCTATTGCAAGAAACGACTGACAAAATCCTCCAAAACTCGAAAGTGACATGAATGCGAAGTAGCCGCAGTTGTTTGTTACGGCTAAAGCCTAATTTTGGGATGAAATTCCCTTAAGTAGGGGAGGCTGTAACACCCCGTGTTTCGAAAGTCAAAGTCAGAGTCAAGATTGAAGTCAAAGGAAGAAAAGATTGCTAATTGCGATCTGTCACTCCTTGCTTAACTACTGTTTTGACTTCTTTGACTTGTAATCAAATCTCTTATTTATTTGTTTTAGTTGTATTATGTGGAGTATCTGTGAATAATCGAGGTTTAATCGATGTTTATCGCATGTTTTATCGCTTTATCACTTATCGCATCGCAATCGCATTCGCAACTCGAATTATGCGTTCTGGATATTGTTTTACGTGTGTGTGCTATTTATGTGTTACTTGTGCGTGTTTAGTTATATTTATGTTGTGGTGGTTAATCGAAACGCAATCGCAACTCTATCGCAATTGAATCACAAACGCTAAACGCCAGTTAATTATGATGATTGTATGTTAGATATTAATTTGCGGGTTTATTATTAATCTATCGCATCGCTCGCTCGAAACGCATCGCAACGCTCAACACGCGAATCGAAACGACGAAACTCAACACGCCGGACACCAGGATCGAGTGGCCAACCGATCGAGCGGCCATCCGATCGGATTGCCATCCGATCGGATTGCCATCCGATCGAGTTGCCATCCGATCGGTGGCCAATCCAACCCTGTGCACTTTCCTCTTTTGGAAACCCTATAAATACCCTCCTGTCACATCATTTGTGATTTGACAGCTCCTCTACTCGACCAGCCGTACTCAGACCTCCTTTATCTTGATTTCTCGCGATTCTTGTAAGTTTCCAACCTAAAATCTTGTACTTCTATGATCTACACACACTCCTTCATCTTTTTCACCTTTGAATCTTAACTTTTAACCGTGAAATCACTGGATTTGAGGTATTCTAGGGTGATGTCATCATGGGGTTCTTATGAACTTCAAGTTTTGGCCTCATTCCACCAAGAACAACTCATATCTGAAAGATTTCCACAAGAATAAACAATGTTTTCGCATAGATATATACATATTCATGGTTAAAAGGATTGAAAGATGGTTTTCTAACTTTCTTTCAACTCTTTTACGCTCAATGCACTCAAAACCAATAGAATCGGAGCTAGTTCTGATCTTCTACTCTTTCTTAGTGATGTATCGGTTCAAGATATGAATTCTATACACGAGACAACCGATTTTGAGTTAAACATAAACAACCGTCTCGAATAGTGAACTGACTGGACTAGGGTGATTCCTGTTCGATCGTATCACTTGGGTCATGGTGGGGTTTCTGTTGTTTAGCACGTTATCACACCGTCTCGATCAAAACTGCAAAACTTTCAAAACAATCAAGTGTCAAAGACGATCAGGTCGTTGGGATGGATTGTCGTCCGATCGGATTGCCGTCCGATCGGATTGCCATCCGATCGGACAGCCATCCAATCGGCTTACACTTGGTTCTACACTTAAACTTTTATTTCAACCTTTCAAGGATCTGAACGACGAACGGATTACCGTCCGATCGGATTGCCATCCGATCGAACGACCATCCGACCATGTGATGTTTGGAACTTCAACACTTAAACAATTTTCAACATGTTCAATGTATAGCCAGATCTAACGGATTGCCACCCAATCGGTAGACCATCCGATCGAGTGATAATCCTGCTGTGAACTTGTTCTCTGAGAAATACCTCGCTGAACGGATCGCCATCCGATCGAACCGCCGTTCAATCGACCGACCTGAAGGGTAGAGATACTTCTCTGTTTTCAAAATGCTACAACGAAAACTTCAAAGCCATCATACACAAACACATCCTTACCAAACAGATGTCAATCCAATCGAGTGGACATCCGATCGGATTGCCATCCGACACTTGGTACTTTTTGCACCGTTTAACGCACCGCTCATCGTTTATGCTATCATTAACTGTTCAGGCTAGTCTCTCTCAGCGCTCCCTTCAATCCAAGAGAGTGTTTACTTGTTAAACACAATCTGTGAGTATACTGTTACACCCTAATTCGTATTTGACAAAAAGTCGCAGCGGAAACACGAACCATAAAAATTCTTTCATTATAAATACCTCAACTTATTTAAAATTTAACTTTAACATAACTCTTATTCATAAATCCGTCATCCTCTTATTTACTAATTAAAAACATAGCTTACGTTTACTACATTTTACATTCAACGTCCCCGTACAATCTCTCTAGTGGCTCGGTCTTCAATCCCTAATCCTTCTGATAATCGCTCATTATCCGTACAACCTGCATTCACCACATGCATTCATAACATTAGCACGCATTAAAGAAACAAAGTTCATTCGCGTACACTTCACACTTCGTCATCTTTTAAGCTTTAAGCATTTCATCTGCATATCCATTTCCTGGTGAGGCTTCAATAATGTACCTGTATTACTTTTCATTCTCGAGGTACATCATTAATAACGTTAATCCTCAACGTGTCTAAATCATGCATACATACGTACTCACATACATATGTACATACGTACATATTTTCCCTACAACTTTACATACGTGCATACACTCATACATGCCTTTATACATACATACATACACATCTACATACATACAAACCTTTCCCACATCATTGCATACATACATACCCTCGTACATATCTTTACACATACATACATACACATCTACATGCATACAAACCTTTCCCCCATCATTGCATACATACATACCCTCGTGCATATCTTTACACATACATACATACACGTCTACATGCATACAAACCTTTCCCACATCATTGCATACATACATACCCTCGTACATATCTTTACACATACATACATACACATCTACATGCATACAAACCTTTCCCCCATCATTGCATACATACATACCCTCGTGCATATCTTTACACATACATACATACACGTCTACATGCATACAAACCTTTCCCACATCATTGCATACATACATACCCTCGTACATATCTTTACACATACATATATACACATCTACATGCATACAAACCTTTCCCACATCATTGCATACATACCAATGAGAATTAAATTAATAATTCTTATCTGGGGTACGGGATCCCACTTTAAGGTTCCCAAATGGAACCTAAGGTGGGATTCTTGCATGGGCTATGGGATCCCGCTTTAAGGTTCAGGAACCTGAGGTGGGATTCTTACCTGTGACATGGGATCCCGCTTTAAGGTTCAGGAACCTGAGGTGGGATTCTTACCTGGGACATGGGATCCCGCTTTAAGGTTCAGGAACCTGAGGTGGGATTCTTACCTGGGACATGGGATCCCGCTTTAAGCTCCCGTTTCTTCCTACATGCTTGTAAGTTCACATTCTATCATATGAACTTAAAATCCCACATCCGGATTACGGAAATTCTTAACTTTACGCTCTATCGGCTTTTTATCATTTTCTAACTATTTGACCCGTTATGGGTATTTGCGCATTAAACGGTTTATGACAACAAAACCATACTTCCCATTTCCATACTTGTCCAAAACATTAAACTAATCGTATAACTTGTTCTTAAACCACTTATTAAGATCATTTGCCCAAAATACCCATCAAGGGCATTTTGGTCAACTTTAATCCCATCCTTTACGACGAAAGGCTACGACACATAATTGACTTCAACCATCATGCTTAGTTAATTAAAACGCCTTATAACTTAAACGAACATAAGAAGTGATTGCAGAAATCACTTACCTCGTGCGTCCGAGTTCGTGTCCGTTATCTTGTCTCTTTTTGACCCGTTAGCCTTTCATGCTTGAGTCCTTCTCGACATGATTCCTATACTTTCATGTCACCAAATGACATTCTTATTAACATACATAATTGTACAAGCTAACGATCATATCGATCGTATAACTCATATTTGACGTTCATAGTCACTTCTAACAAGCATAATACATGTAACCAAATTCATATCATTTCCAACTCGTGGAGTCCGTAATGTCATCGCATTAGACACACATACGTCTAACACGCATCATATAACTTACTTTAGTCTTACAATTATGACAACATGACAGTTGACTTTTAGAAGTCAACGGTCCATTTACTTTAACGTTTGACTTTTCGTTAAATACCCGTAACATTATAATCGACTATACGGACATCACTATATACATATCATCTATTAAGCTCACCTAGGCATTTCATCAAACACTTGGTGTGCGTACTACCTTCTAAGCATAACGTACAACTGATTCATGCACAATCTTCTAATTTCAAACATATAATCATCACATTTCTTCCAATCCTTCTAACAAGAATTCATCATACATAACATGATACATCAATTTTGGACAAGAATTGGACCTTGATGATATATCCATGCTATCATCTTTACCCCAATAATTGGGTTTCACCTTTACACATCAAATTAACACAAACCATACATAACATATGTTCTATATGATGATTCTAACACTTATACATGATCAATTTCACATTAACTTACGGATTAGAACATAACCCACTTCACACATGATCACCAATCTTTGATTCAAGACATACCTTACGATCCCCTTGTGAAGGTGATCACTAATTCATGCTCGGTTGTGAATTTGGGCCTTGATTCATTCTTCAATTTGAAGCTTTTGCATGAACTAGGGTTTGGGGCTCTTGAGAGCCCCTGATCGATCTATCCAGAACACACACGAAAGTGTGTGTGTGTGTGTGTGATCTTTCATTTATTAACATAACTTTCCCCTTTTTTCAACTTTGGCCCCTCATGTTTATTACTTACTCATGTTTGGCATAACTTTCATCTTCTAAATAGTTTTTATCATACACTTTATTAGGTTAAATAACCTAGTCATTCATTTCTTAATGTACCATAGCATAACATTTAACGAACATAAACATTCGGGTTTTGGGGTGTTACAAGTCTACCCCCCTTAAATAAGGTTTCGTCCCCGAAACCTTTCTCATTTCCTCTTACACACACACATTCATGTTTGACTTCATAGTCGCATGATAATCATAAGTAACCATCCTATCTCAATTCATAATTATTCAATCAATTGGCTTCTTCTTCTTAACAAGTCTATGCTCTCCATGGCATACTTTCATAACATTCTCATTTCCTTTGACCCGTTAAAACAGGTTAATATACATTCTTATTCAAGCTTATAATAATGCTTACACTCATATGATCATTTTATAACAGATTAAATACCTTCATCTCATCCTTTAAGATTTCATTCTATAGACGCATTGCATAACATTTAACCCTTGTTTTGTTATCATAACAAAACTACCATTTCATAGTCACACCTACGTGCTTAACTCCGTAGCTAACATCATTCTACGCTTCTATAATCTTTTGTACCATACATATCCTCACGTTACTTGCACATTCGGATATTTTCATTCCTATCATTCATGTTCTTTTGCTTTACATTACTTTTATGACTTGTTTGACGCATACATGGTCAAGCCATTGACTTCTTCTTATGTAGACTAGTTCCGTCTTTTATATCTTAAATCCGTTTCGCGGATTCGAACACATTATTCATACCTTTCGTACCTTCTATGTTTTGAATCCGTCTCGCGGATTCAAACATTGCATTTACGCCTTTCATTCTTTGAATCCGTCTTGCGGATTCAAACATTGCATATACACTTTTCATCCCTTGAATCCGTCTCGCGGGTTCAAGCATTGCATTCATATCTTTCATTCTTTGAATCCGTCTCGCGGATTCAAACATTGCATATACGCTTTTCATCCCTTGAATCCGTCTCGCGGGTTCAAGCATTGCATTCATATCTTTCATTCTTTGAATCCGTCTCGCGGATTCAAACATTGCATATACGCTTTTCATCCCTTGAATCCGTCTCGCGGGTTCAAGCATTGCATTCATATCTTTCATTCTTTGAATCCGTCTCGCGGATTCAAACATTGCATATACGCTTTTCATCCCTTGAATCCGTCTCGCGGGTTCAAGCATTGCATTTCATGTTTCGAATCAGTCTCGCGGATTCTAGCATAGCATTTCATGTTTCGAATCCGTCTCGCGGATTCTAGCATAGCATTTCATGTTTCGAATCCGTCTCGCGGATTCTAGCATAGCATTTCATGTTTCGAATCCGTCTCGCGGATTCTAGCATAGCATTTCATGTTTCGAATCCGTCTCGCGGATTCTAGCATAGCATTTCATGTTTCGAATCCGTCTCGCGGATTCTAGCATAGCATTTCATGTTTCGAATCCGTCTCGCGGATTCTAGCATAGCATTTCATACTCTCATTCTTGAGAGTCTTACATTTCTCCTCACCCTCACGTCCACCTACTACTTAATTCTAACGGACATACCTGTATTAATTATCACGGTCCCACGAACGTCATATACTTCACGTGTACTGGCTAGGTACACAATCCACATACTAGTTTCGTGTCTTCGTGTAATTGTCACCTTATGTCCGGAGAATTAGGTTTCGGCACGTGTATCATTTTTCAAAACATGTTTACTATACCATCATGGTCCTTCATTTAGCATTTTTCTTCCCTTAATACATTTTACCATTTCATATACCGACATATTGAATTTACGTACTTGGGTTCAACTTTATCTTATTTCATGCCTTGGTGTCGGTACTTGACCACACTCGCGGATCATCCTCTTCAAACGCTTATACTTACCTTGCATATACAAAACCGTCAGTTTCTTTATGCATATACATAAGTACATACTTACATTCTCTTTTACCTTTGGATCTTGACCGAGTCTTGGATTGTACGGGTTCTTATCACAAGAGCACACAGGTTTGAGTTCAAGCACTTACCTTCTTACACTTGATTCTCTCAAACCAGGGCTCTGATACCAACTTGTTACACCCTAATTCGTATTTGACAAAAAGTCGCAGCGGAAACACGAACCATAAAAATTCTTTCATTATAAATACCTCAACTTATTTAAAATTTAACTTTAACATAACTCTTATTCATAAATCCGTCATCCTCTTATTTACTAATTAAAAACATAGCTTACGTTTACTACATTTTACATTCAACGTCCCCGTACAATCTCTCTAGTGGCTCGGTCTTCAATCCCTAATCCTTCTGATAATCGCTCATTATCCGTACAACCTGCATTCACCACATGCATTCATAACATTAGCACGCATTAAAGAAACAAAGTTCATTCGCGTACACTTCACACTTCGTCATCTTTTAAGCTTTAAGCATTTCATCTGCATATCCATTTCCTGGTGAGGCTTCAATAATGTACCTGTATTACTTTTCATTCTCGAGGTACATCATTAATAACGTTAATCCTCAACGTGTCTAAATCATGCATACATACGTACTCACATACATATGTACATACGTACATATTTTCCCTACAACTTTACATACGTGCATACACTCATACATGCCTTTATACATACATACATACACATCTACATACATACAAACCTTTCCCACATCATTGCATACATACATACCCTCGTACATATCTTTACACATACATACATACACATCTACATGCATACAAACCTTTCCCCCATCATTGCATACATACATACCCTCGTGCATATCTTTACACATACATACATACACGTCTACATGCATACAAACCTTTCCCACATCATTGCATACATACATACCCTCGTACATATCTTTACACATACATACATACACATCTACATGCATACAAACCTTTCCCCCATCATTGCATACATACATACCCTCGTGCATATCTTTACACATACATACATACACGTCTACATGCATACAAACCTTTCCCACATCATTGCATACATACATACCCTCGTACATATCTTTACACATACATATATACACATCTACATGCATACAAACCTTTCCCACATCATTGCATACATACCAATGAGAATTAAATTAATAATTCTTATCTGGGGTACGGGATCCCACTTTAAGGTTCCCAAATGGAACCTAAGGTGGGATTCTTGCATGGGCTATGGGATCCCGCTTTAAGGTTCAGGAACCTGAGGTGGGATTCTTACCTGTGACATGGGATCCCGCTTTAAGGTTCAGGAACCTGAGGTGGGATTCTTACCTGGGACATGGGATCCCGCTTTAAGGTTCAGGAACCTGAGGTGGGATTCTTACCTGGGACATGGGATCCCGCTTTAAGCTCCCGTTTCTTCCTACATGCTTGTAAGTTCACATTCTATCATATGAACTTAAAATCCCACATCCGGATTACGGAAATTCTTAACTTTACGCTCTATCGGCTTTTTATCATTTTCTAACTATTTGACCCGTTATGGGTATTTGCGCATTAAACGGTTTATGACAACAAAACCATACTTCCCATTTCCATACTTGTCCAAAACATTAAACTAATCGTATAACTTGTTCTTAAACCACTTATTAAGATCATTTGCCCAAAATACCCATCAAGGGCATTTTGGTCAACTTTAATCCCATCCTTTACGACGAAAGGCTACGACACATAATTGACTTCAACCATCATGCTTAGTTAATTAAAACGCCTTATAACTTAAACGAACATAAGAAGTGATTGCAGAAATCACTTACCTCGTGCGTCCGAGTTCGTGTCCGTTATCTTGTCTCTTTTTGACCCGTTAGCCTTTCATGCTTGAGTCCTTCTCGACATGATTCCTATACTTTCATGTCACCAAATGACATTCTTATTAACATACATAATTGTACAAGCTAACGATCATATCGATCGTATAACTCATATTTGACGTTCATAGTCACTTCTAACAAGCATAATACATGTAACCAAATTCATATCATTTCCAACTCGTGGAGTCCGTAATGTCATCGCATTAGACACACATACGTCTAACACGCATCATATAACTTACTTTAGTCTTACAATTATGACAACATGACAGTTGACTTTTAGAAGTCAACGGTCCATTTACTTTAACGTTTGACTTTTCGTTAAATACCCGTAACATTATAATCGACTATACGGACATCACTATATACATATCATCTATTAAGCTCACCTAGGCATTTCATCAAACACTTGGTGTGCGTACTACCTTCTAAGCATAACGTACAACTGATTCATGCACAATCTTCTAATTTCAAACATATAATCATCACATTTCTTCCAATCCTTCTAACAAGAATTCATCATACATAACATGATACATCAATTTTGGACAAGAATTGGACCTTGATGATATATCCATGCTATCATCTTTACCCCAATAATTGGGTTTCACCTTTACACATCAAATTAACACAAACCATACATAACATATGTTCTATATGATGATTCTAACACTTATACATGATCAATTTCACATTAACTTACGGATTAGAACATAACCCACTTCACACATGATCACCAATCTTTGATTCAAGACATACCTTACGATCCCCTTGTGAAGGTGATCACTAATTCATGCTCGGTTGTGAATTTGGGCCTTGATTCATTCTTCAATTTGAAGCTTTTGCATGAACTAGGGTTAGGGGCTCTTGAGAGCCCCTGATCGATCTATCCAGAACACACACGAAAGTGTGTGTGTGTGTGTGTGTGATCTTTCATTTATTAACATAACTTTCCCCTTTTTTCAACTTTGGCCCCTCATGTTTATTACTTACTCATGTTTGGCATAACTTTCATCTTCTAAATAGTTTTTATCATACACTTTATTAGGTTAAATAACCTAGTCATTCATTTCTTAATGTACCATAGCATAACATTTAACGAACATAAACATTCGGGTTTTGGGGTGTTACATATACTCAATCCCTTTTTGCTTTACGCACTTTTGGGTGTTACATACGTTACTTATTCAAATCACAGTCGACACACAACGCAAACACTATTTATACGCTAACCGTTATTACATGTTACATGTTATTCGATTAATGCTTGTATGTTATGTTAACACAGTGATTGTTGCCTGACACCTTAGTAACGATAGTACGATAGTTTGGACTCATCACCTGTCGTGGACAGGGGTTGTTAAGGGCTTTACTTCATGTGTCCCAGTGGGGATATGTGTTGCGCATTCTACAACTCGTAGTCACGTCTGTGCATATTTCTCTGTCGATAACCTACTTGCCTTCACTTTATACATGTTACATGCTGGTTATGCGTAAACTATTTCGAACTCTATTATACTATCAAACTTGTATGCTCACCTTACACTATGTGTATTGACCTTTATTTTAACGTATGTGACAGGTGCTTAGGATGCTGTGCTTTACCTGCTTTTGTGGAATCAAGTAGGAATGAGAGTCTAGAAACAAAGACAATTTATTTTGCTTATTTAAATCTGAGTTGTCGGAACATGTTTTGTTTTGAGGATATCGATGTCTGTAATAATTTGATTGCTTGGTAGGTTATGGTATGGGACATAATATTAACTATCCGGTAATTTAGTTGTTTTGGAATTTCTATTGACAATCTGTTTCGCTCAGTGCCATGCCCCGATGTTTCCGTCATCGGTTGGGGTGTGACAAGACTCCACCAACGCAATGTCCTCGGCATCGGTCCACGACAAACTAGCCATGTTGGCAAAAACTGAACCATATCTGTTTGTTGGAAACGTTGAACATAATATGAAAGAAGAAGAAGAACGGTGAACGGCGTGTGTGTGTGTTTAGGGGGTATATATAGTTAATTAATATGGGGGGTTAAATGAATATTTAATGTAACTTTAAATGAATATTTAATATTTAAATGGTTGTTGAAACGGCGTTGAGTTCATTATTATGTATTTTTTTTCATTGAATTTTACTGCAATTGAACTAGAATTCAAATGTAAATCAGTAAACTTTATAACTTTATTATGATTCAATACAAAGTACATTAAAAACATAACACAAAAAAATACAAACATAATCATTTGAACTAGAATACACCAAACCGCTACTTCCAACTGGGTAGGAGATTCGGATTCTGATTCCGGAATTTGCATCGAAACACCTAGCAATGATAAAGATGGGTCGTGAACTGGTAAGTTCCATCAACCCACATTTATATTGGCCTAGGTGATATATAACGGGTTGTTGACATTTTCTTCAACGGTTCTGCAGCTTCGGTAATGTTTGAGGACCAGGCAAACACATTGGTCTCACCAATGTGTTAGCCGGGGTCTCATAAACCACCCTAAAGGGACAGAACCGTCATCTGCCGAACAACCCGTTAGACCCTTCACGTGTCCGTTGTAGATGAGTTCTTGAACACGATTGTCACGACCCCCGACCCACCCTGGACGGAATCGGGAGCCGCGAACAGCCACGTGGTACCGGTGATTATTTTGAAAACGTTGCAGCGGAAATTTCATCAGGACCGTGAGTTAGGAAAATATCAGAGTTTATAAAACACCGGATTTTATTTATTAAATAGATGGGATAAACCCATGTTTTACAATGGTAGCTTTAATAAAGATAAATTTGATTACATAAAACAATATTTCTTAATTTGATTTAATTAATAAAATAAGCCACTTCTTGAAGCCTTTCAGTGCCGTATCCATCTCTTACTCCAATCTACTGTAATTACCTGAAACGCGTTTTAAAAAGTTTTTGTCAGCAGGAAATACTGGTGAGTTCATTCATTTTGCTAAAACGATACTTTTGTTATAATTTACAGTATTAAGAGCGATTACAATGTTTCTGATATCAACCAACTACCCACAGTATTTGTCACTCAACCCATTGGCCCATTCGTCCAATGGTGTCTGTGACTATGGTCATATCACCCCTTGGCTAACTCGTTGTCCAATGGTGAAGTTTATCAAGTAATGTATACAAAACCCCACATACCGGCTGTAATTTGGTGATTACAAAGACTTAATCCCTGTAATTATAACTTTGAAAATAAACATGCTTTTGAAATCAAATTTGATAAAAAGAGAATGACTCACATTATAAACATGCAGATTCATACGAGCAAAGTTTAGTCTACAGATAAGTCTTGATATATTGCAGATTTATACAGGCAGAGCTTAGCCTATTGATTTAGCCTTGTAACCTAATGCACACGAACTAGGTAAATAACTAATACAGCTTTTACGATAACTCACGAGATTAAAACCTTCACAACGAATGACAAAGTGTAATCACTTAAACATCCATCGGATTCACAACGAATGACAAAGCACAATCACTTAAACATCCATCGGATTCACAACGAATGACAGAGTATTCCCCGAGTTCGGGTGGTACTCAAACATCTTGTCGGAATCACGACTAATGACAAAGGATAGCACTAAAACATCCATCGGATAGTTTCAATCGATCGGACATTGAATCGTAGCAGCGATCGAGTTAATACCCTGTATCGTAGCAGCACCCCGCTATACTAATTAGTGATTTTGAGACCGTTTCTATAATAACTCAACGTACAAATTGAATTTGATCGTCGAACGAACGCAGAATATCAAGTGCCAATGCCTGCTATTTATACATGAATTTGACCTGGCTTACGGACCGTAAGCCTTATCCCTTACGGTCCGTAAGGGACACGAAATCACTATAGGCTTGCCACGCGTGTTTCTAGCCTAGCTGAGTCGACGGAATCGAGAAATTAAATTTTGACAGCGTTTTATAAGGATAATCGTTAAGTAGGGAATACCCCCCCTGAGTTTTAGGGGCCCTGATCCTGATTCTGATTGTTCTGAAATTTTTAGGGTTTGTGCAGAATTACTTGAGTGTCTCAATTAGGGTTTCTTATTGGATAAAATAATAAAATAAATAGGACTTTTAATGAGGGTTGTTACATTCTCCCCACCTTAATAAAAATCTCGTCCTCGAGATTTACTGGAATAAGTAGGAATACTTTTTCTTCATCTCAGATTCCAGCTCCCAAGTGTATTTGGGTTATGATATTTCTTTTAGACTTATGTCATATTTTAGTCAATAAAAACAATATTAAGGTAGATGACACATAATTATAATATCGAATTTCGCAAATACAAGTTGTACAATAGGTAGGATTCAATGGTTCAACTAAATTAGTTCAAGAAATCGATGACAATTGAATAAGATGAAATGATATAATTTCCAAGGTGACTAGTTTCAAGCCAAAAGATATATGATCAATAGATATTTAAAATGAATGTGAAGAACTTTTAGAATCAATAAAAATTCTTTGTCAAAAGAAAGCTTACTTTGATTGGCAATTGGAGGAAGACTTAGAATCAAGATGTTCAAAATAAAAGCATGAAAAATGATTTGTCAAATATTTAGGATATGAGAAAATCAAAGTGTTGAGATGAGTGAATTGCAAAGATAATTCAAAAGACGATAAAATTAGTGTATCATTGTTTAGAGTTCCAAGTTATTTTTATTTGTGAAACAATGTGATAGTACACTATTAGTGATCATATTTTTCATTTTATTTCCTAGAGATCGAAATATAATAAAAACAAATTGTTTTGGCATGACCAACCATTATAGCAAATGTAATATATATTATTTGTGTTCCTATTTGAACTGTATCTTACATATTAAATATAAATACTATGTAATATATATTATTTGTTACGCATTTTTACTATATGTAAATGGTCACCACTTTTAAATAAATGTTATTTTAGTATTTTACTATACTATGTAAAATAACTTATATTTACTATGTAATATATATTACAAACACCGCAATGAAGTTATTACATTACAAAATAAAGAAATCACTATTATTTATAACGTTATATGAAAGTTGTAAATAAAGATGTAAAATATTTATTGTACAAAAGTATTTGTAAAATATTTTGTAAATATATAACACTTAATGGGTCGATTCTATGTGATTACTTATTTTCATTTTGAAACCATATAACGTTGTGAATGTATTTACAAATGTTGTAAATAAGTGAAAACGGAGACTATTCTTATATATTATAATGTTCCCCTAACCCAACGTAGTTGATGACTACCATATTTTTCTTATATGGTTATTTTCTTGCCAGAGCGTTACTGTATATAGTTACCACAAAACATGTGATAGACTATTATTTATATAGTTTTATTCATCCCTCTAATTCTTATATTATTTTATGAAAATATGTCTTCTTTTTACAGTACAAAGTATATATATTTTCATATATAATTAAAATTTACTAAATAAGTATGATGACTTAATTAACTAGTCATTATCATGGTGGATATTGGTTAGTGCTGCCTTGTTTAAGCATAGGTGGCCAGTCCATGCCTAACTAAGGCTAGGTTACCCAATATCTGCCCTTGACAATAACCCTAGTATTTTAAAATAATACTAACATTATTACTATTAATATTTTCTTACTAATAATAAAACTAATATTAGTAATAAATAACTAAACATATACTTAAATGAGAGTATAACTTAAACATAATTTTTATACATATATATAAAAATATAAATTCTTCACCTCAATGGTTTAATAAGAATATAGTAATACTATTTTGTAAATTAGATAATCACTTATGTAAGTTTCCATATATAATAAATTTTATATAATGTTTTTCGATTGAAGATTGTTAAAGCAATAATTATCACGAAAGGCTCGATTGATGTTGTAAGAATCATTAAGAGATACACTAAAATATGACAAGAATTTGAGTATCATTATCTTAGCACACGATTTGTTGTTAAGATGGCTTTTATAAGATAAATCAACAAAGCAATTTAATATATAATTAAATAAATAATTAAATCCGTATATGATATATATAAATGAGATTAGTGCAAGCTTTAAATTTTGTGAAAATGTCAGTACAAGGTGATCATGATCAAAGAAATGATTCAATGAAGTCGAAGACTAAACAAGCCTATTATGGTTCAAAACAAATGAAGTGCTTGTTGGGACTATTTTGAATATGATAGCTTCCATCCATCATATGGGATCTTGAAATGAATATGTAATGTGAGCAAGTCAAATAATTTTGAACTTGATTTAAACAAAACAAGTTTTAATAAGAAAGTTCGGACATAGTCACAATAGAAACTATGTATGCCAAAGAAAATTAAGTTTTTCAAGAAATTTACTAACTCGATATCAAGGAGTTATTGTTTCGCAATAATGCGGTTCACAGTACAAAAAGCGGAATGATATTTGAGTTTGGATAAAATAACAAATCGGAATGAAACCCTCCAGTGGTCTTTATAAATCAAATGAACCAAATGCATAACAAACAATGCATGTGTAACGTGTGGATTTACCAAGAAATGAAATAGATCAATATTTGCTACTATGAAAGAAATCCTCATGGTATGATAACTATTAGGGGAAGTAGAAACACGAAAGTTAATTTATTATATGCAAAAGTCAGAATTTCAACGAAAGAAATATAAGAACTTTTATCTGGAATTTCGTGTGATAACCGTTGTTAAGTGACATTACCAGGAAATGTCGAATAAAATGAAATAGGGAAATTTGCAAAGGTATGTGACTCTTTTTGCAGTGATAATAATTATGACTCTGATTAGACTGTGCACCGATGATTTGTGAAATCTTGTTACAACGTACCTCAACAAGATTCATGTCGTTTATAGGATTGCGTGGCAAAGTGCTTCTTTTTTATTAGTAGTTCTTCTACTGACGGAATTAGCATTGGTGTCATCGTGCCTAATTTATATTTTCCAAAGGTCTTGCCTTGGAAGTCGTGTGTGATATACTTCAACGTCTGTGTATAATTTAAGTTTCATGTGTTTTCTTGTATACTAGCACATCTTTACATTTTTCTTACTTGCGTTAATAGTTTATGGTAATGCATTGGAAATTCTTTATACTTTTGATGGTGTCCCAATCTTAATGGGTTTCTATTGTTATTATTGTTGCTCGGGTTACAAAGTAAATGATTAAATGAAATAATGTTTGATATCGGAAAAGAGATTCCTAATAAAGAAATCTAGACACATATGCGTGTGCTTTATTTCTATTTGGCTTTTGGAATTCCTTATAGATATACATATCTATATAATCATATATTTCACATGCTGTAATATACATACCCTCTATAAGGTCAATGTATTTAACAGATTCATATTTCCAAAGCAAGTCAAATATCAGGTCATGATACTATTTAGGGAATTCTGTCACTCGTTTGACATATTATATACCCCGTCTTATTCGGTTCGCGCCGGAGAGGTAACTTCAGTATATCCGGACAAACTGGAGAGTCTGCTACACCATACCCAGTCTTGTCGGAGAAAATTTTCTATTTCCCATAAATAGTATCTTTTCAAGATTTTAAAAGTGCCTCTCTATTAGGGCTTTTATCCAGAATCAAGGAAATTTGTATTCCCGTAACATATCTTATTCTAGACTAAGTAATATCAATAAGCAAGGATTAATAGCAATTAAATGTTATTGCTTATTTATCGTATCTTGCAATATTCTAATTACCATTCTTATGGCATACCAAAACCCATCATAATTTATTCACATAAGTACTTAGCTTATCTTGAAGTTTATACTAAGGCATCTTTTCTTAAGTTCAAGTCTAAATGCTATCATGTGTGCTACCAGTTAACAGCAATCTCCTAACTCTTTTATACAAACTTAGGTATTATTGTCACAACACCTAAAGGCTTAAATCAGTGGCTCTGATACCACCTTCTGTCACGACCCCCGACCCACCCTGGACGGAATCGGGAGCCGCGAACAGCCACGTGGTACCGGTGATTATTTTGAAAACGTTGCAGCGGAAATTTCATCAGGACCGTGAGTTAGGAAAATATCAGAGTTT
Source organism: Helianthus tuberosus (assembly GCA_030545235.1). NCBI lineage: Eukaryota > Viridiplantae > Streptophyta > Magnoliopsida > Asterales > Asteraceae > Helianthus > Helianthus tuberosus. Next base: position 143,283,739 of record CM060427.1, on the reverse strand, counting down.
ATAAAACACCGGATTTTATTTATTAAATAGATGGGATAAACCCATGTTTTACAATGGTAGCTTTAATAAAGATAAATTTGATTACATAAAACAATATTTCTTAATTTGATTTAATTAATAAAATAAGCCACTTCTTGAAGCCTTTCAGTGCCGTATCCATCTCTTACTCCAATCTACTGTAATTACCTGAAACGCGTTTTAAAAAGTTTTTGTCAGCAGGAAATACTGGTGAGTTCATTCATTTTGCTAAAACGATACTTTTGTTATAATTTACAGTATTAAGAGCGATTACAATGTTTCTGATATCAACCAACTACCCACAGTATTTGTCACTCAACCCATTGGCCCATTCGTCCAATGGTGTCTGTGACTATGGTCATATCACCCCTTGGCTAACTCGTTGTCCAATGGTGAAGTTTATCAAGTAATGTATACAAAACCCCACATACCGGCTGTAATTTGGTGATTACAAAGACTTAATCCCTGTAATTATAACTTTGAAAATAAACATGCTTTTGAAATCAAATTTGATAAAAAGAGAATGACTCACATTATAAACATGCAGATTCATACGAGCAAAGTTTAGTCTACAGATAAGTCTTGATATATTGCAGATTTATACAGGCAGAGCTTAGCCTATTGATTTAGCCTTGTAACCTAATGCACACGAACTAGGTAAATAACTAATACAGCTTTTACGATAACTCACGAGATTAAAACCTTCACAACGAATGACAAAGTGTAATCACTTAAACATCCATCGGATTCACAACGAATGACAAAGCACAATCACTTAAACATCCATCGGATTCACAACGAATGACAGAGTATTCCCCGAGTTCGGGTGGTACTCAAACATCTTGTCGGAATCACGACTAATGACAAAGGATAGCACTAAAACATCCATCGGATAGTTTCAATCGATCGGACATTGAATCGTAGCAGCGATCGAGTTAATACCCTGTATCGTAGCAGCACCCCGCTATACTAATTAGTGATTTTGAGACCGTTTCTATAATAACTCAACGTACAAATTGAATTTGATCGTCGAACGAACGCAGAATATCAAGTGCCAATGCCTGCTATTTATACATGAATTTGACCTGGCTTACGGACCGTAAGCCTTATCCCTTACGGTCCGTAAGGGACACGAAATCACTATAGGCTTGCCACGCGTGTTTCTAGCCTAGCTGAGTCGACGGAATCGAGAAATTAAATTTTGACAGCGTTTTATAAGGATAATCGTTAAGTAGGGAATACCCCCCCTGAGTTTTAGGGGCCCTGATCCTGATTCTGATTGTTCTGAAATTTTTAGGGTTTGTGCAGAATTACTTGAGTGTCTCAATTAGGGTTTCTTATTGGATAAAATAATAAAATAAATAGGACTTTTAATGAGGGTTGTTACACCGATCGACCCTGCAGAGCACGTGGAAGGGGAAATCCGATCACATCCGATGAAATCGGAGGAGATCTGTGTCCGTTGTAGATGACTTCTTAGACCCGTTTATTGAATTCGAAAAAATAATTTTCAGGGGGTCTGCCCATTTTTTGAAGTTGTGAACACTAATGGGGTAGAGGATATGGTGAAGAAGAAAAGGTTGTGTGTTCGGCGGTGAAAATTGTGAACGTCTTAAAAAAGGTTTCAAACGTCTCAACTTTTATAGAAAACGTCTTAAAACAACTTTGAAATTCGTGAAACGTCTCAAACGTCTCAACTTCTATAGAAACGTCTTAAAAAACTTTGAAATACGTGAAACGTCTCAAACGTCTCAACTTTTGAATGAAACGTCTTAAAAATAACTTTCAAAACCGGGAAACGTCTCAAACGTCTCAACTTTTGAATGAAACGTCTTAATTTTTTTTTTAAATTCATGATACTTTCAAACGTCTCAAGCCGTGTTGAAGCGTCTCAAGCCGCCTTCAAACGTCTCATGTAAGGACTCTCAAAATTATCTTAAAAATACCCGTAAGTATAAACCCAGACCCCTGAAACCCTACACCATATTAAAAATCAAGAAATTTAGAATATTGGGTCTCAGGCGGGCCGCGTAAAAGATAGGCTATGTTTTACGCGGGCCGCGTCAACTCATGTTTGACCGGATAAGTGTTCCGGGTCCAAGTGTCGCCTACGTGTTACACCTACTGGTGACTGGTCAAAGCTACTCGTAGACTGGGCGACCACGCGGGCCGCGTAAGGTTGAGCTGAGGTTTTACGCGGGCCGCGACAAACCCTAATTTCACCTATAAAAATCCCGTCACTTGCACAATCCACTGGTGTTGATATCTTTTCGTAAAAACGAATTGATAAAGCTCTGAAGTCGAAAATAGTAATTAATTAGCGAGGTGTTGCTCCAATACCCGGTATTAACTCAATCGCTGATACGATTCAATGTCCGATCGATTAAACTATCCAATGGATGTTTAAGTGCTGCCCACATTAGGGTTTATGCTTTGTCATTCGTTGTTAATTCAATGGATGTTTAAGTATCGCACTTTGTCATTCTATGTGAGGGTTTGATCTCGTGAATTATCGTAAATGCTGTATTAAGTTACTAACCGAGTTGTGTGTATGTTATTAATTTAGGTTAAAGGCTAATCAGTAGACTAGGCTATGCTCAAATTAAATTTGCAATGTGAGTCATTTTCTTTTTATCAACTATTTTACAATACCTCAAATTATTTTCAAAAGTTATAATTACAGGGACTAAGTCGTGGATATCTTGAATCACTGGCTAGTGGGGTATTGTGCACATTACTAATTTTCTCCCAGTTAGGTTCATTGACCTACTAGGGATAATCATCACTATTTAGGTTCATTGACCTAATAGTGGTATGACCATCGTCACCATTGTGACACAGCGCCAGATAAAAATAAGATAGAAGCCATTGTAATTGCTCTTATGCTGTAATTAATAACTATGCATCATTTTATGTAAATAGAATGATTCACTCAGTATTTCCCGCTGACAAAACCTTTTTCAAACATGTTTCAGGTAATCTGTTATGATCCAGGAAAAGTGCCGTGAAGCACTACAAGCTTAAGGAAGTGGCTCATGATAAAATAAAGAAACATGTTTTGTAAAATAAAAGATTTCTTTGTGAAATCAAAATGATTGTAAATTACCGGGGTTTTATCCCGGGTTGTGAAATAAAATAATCGGGAAATACTTCAGTTTTAAAAAGATCTTGATAATAAACTTCCGCTGTTAAACTTAATTAATTAAATACCACGGGATTTCTGTTCCGCGGCTCCTGAAACGGGTCAAACCGGGTCGGGGGCCGTGACATCTCAAGCCATGCAAAAGTGTCGGCTTAACAGCTCAACGTTAAGACGGCTCAAGCCGCCGTCTGAAACGTCTCAGCTAAGACTTTAAGACGTCTGAGCTGAGTGTCGGACACATGGCAGCGTTTGGTTGGTCAGCCGCCAAGATGCTAGAGCTTTTTTGTGGCGTCTCCACAAGACGTTTGACTTGGCCATTTTGGAAAAGTTGACCAATACTTGACCTTTTTGGCTATTTTCCCAAATTTTATTGTTATCTCATGAAAAGATGTGCATTTTAGGTTACTTACATTTCGTTTTTTTTTTTACTGGAACTCTTTTATTAGACACACATAAGTATATCGATCTTTATAAAACAATTTTGCTAGTCCATTTAATTGGCCCACTATAAACGGTCATAACACGTGCTGGTTGTCAAGGCACGTTTTCTCGCGTTTGGTCACTTTGCCTGAAGCAGCCTGATCTACCGTGAAAGCACTACCCCCTAAGCCCACAGTGGGGAAACCCCTGTTAGATCCAGGGCCGGCTTGGGCCAGGTGCAGAGCGGGCCAGCGCACAGGGCCCAAACACCCAAGGGGCCCATACATTTATTTTTATATATATTTTTTGTTTATATATAGTTTTTGAGCAACAAATTAAACATAAAAGGAGTAGTGCTCTGTTGGCTTATCACATTTATTCCATAGAACAGGCCTAAGTTCGAGGCATGTTATACGCTTAGTTTTTCCGTTTCTCTGCTTTAAGTCCTTCTGTACTTGTGTTTGGGCTTTGATCAGCCCAATTTTTCAGGTTTTAATCCAGTATTTCTATTTCCCAGTAAGTTTCTTTTCTTTTTTCTTTTTCTTTGTGGCCCAATTAATCTTTAGACTTTGATTATTTGAATGTATAAAGATTTGGGTACACGTCCCAAATTTTTTTATCTCGCACAGGGCCAAAAATATTTTTGTGATTTTCGAAGACGGCCCTGGTTAGATCCACACGTGCATTTTTTCATTCTATCCATCCGAAGACCAAAATGTCGACTAAATGGAGTGTAGTTGGCAATTTGACTATAGACAAGGATGAAAAATAGTGTGTAAAGACCATCGGAGACTGCCGGTTAAATGCACTTAAATCACTTGAGACTAGGTCGAACGGTAACTAAACCAGTCCTATAGTAACTTGTTCGGTCTATGCTCCATGAGACATCCATCCATTGCAGCTTTTGTTGACCCACTAAATCTTTATTTTTTCAAGACTTTTTAGACAAAAAAAAAAAAAAAAAAAAGAAGAAGCTTTGATCGACTCAATCCGTTCCAATTTGAACCTCTAATAAGTAACCGTGTTGATTAGTCAAAGGCTTGGCTTAGACAAAGTATGATAGATTGCTATATCTGAGATTGCATACCGTTGGAAGTGTAGGATACTTCATTTTTAAACACGCTATTAGTGAAGCGGGTCTTATAACGAACGTCGGCTTAATAGCAAAAACAACAATGTTGACGAAGATTGTTGTTTACCGTAATGTGTTTTTTTTACCATTTAAATCACAGCTTGTAAATAAAGAAATATAAAAATGCTTTGTCATACTACCCCCAATTTGGATTTATTTAGGTTGAAAACAGACACACACACACACACACACACACACACACACACATACATACATACATACATTTTTTTTTTTGAACGGCAAATTTCATTGAACCAATCCCCGCTAACAAGAAGCTAGACGAGGGACCAAACAAACAAACATACATACATATAAATTGAACCAATACATACATACATACATACATATAAATTGAACCAAACTCATGTAAAGAAACAGGCATTATACTAATAAATAAGCACGAACAAACTACAGAGTCACATTTAATAGCTATAAAATTACTAGTGGGAAACCCGCGCGTTGCCGCGGGGTCGACAATTTACACCATTGTTCACATTTTCCGTTGTTTTATCAATCTTTATGAATGAGTTGAAAGAATTAGTAATAACATGAGTATTAATCTCGTAGAAATCAAATCAGAGATAAGTTGCATGTTTTCACCTAATACACTCTTTTATTTAGTAATAAAAACAACATATTTATTTATGAAAAAATGTAAGAAGTTAACGCAAATAACAAAATGAGCATTGACAGTTTACTTATGAGAAATACATAAAGCTAAAAGATGTATTTGGGTTGATGGTCTTGTTTAGACCTGGCAAACGGGTTGGTTCGGGTCATGGGTCAAAACGGGTCAATTACAAAAAAAGGGTTGTTTTGGTTCAGGTTGGAACGGGTTCGGGTCGGAACGGGTTCAGGTTGAAACGGGTCCAGGTCAGAACGGGTTTCGAGTCGGGTTGGTTAACTCCATTATCCAAAACTATCCAAACACGTCCAACACCATCACTCACCTGCTGGAAGTACCAATAATGATTGACCCATGTTTCTTAAATACCATCTTTAAGTTTGCAGGATCTACTAAACTTCTTCCTGGGCGGATCCCATCATCAATAGAAGTTGTAAGAACTTTTTTCGAGTTGCAATGTTCCTGGGCGGATACCATCTTTTAGTTTTCTGGTCAACATCTTAGTTTTGATTGGAATGATCTCGCCCTTAAATCTTCGAGTTGCAAGTGCAACAACCACCTTCCTATGGTCGTCAAGTGTAACTTGATTTTGTTCGTGCCTCATTTTGCAAAAAATGATATGCAATATTTGATAAACCCTATTGGAAGAAGACGATCTGAAACGAAACCAAAAAAACCGATTAAAACAAAATAAAAAATCAAAACTGAACCGAAACAAAACCGAATAAACCAACCAAACATAAACAAAAACCCGAAATCGAAACCGAAAAAACCGACCAAACCGAAATAAACAAAAAAAAAAACGAAACTGAACCAAAACTCGTCCCGTGCGGAAACTCGTGTCGGCCTAAAACCCGTTGCGATCCGAAACTCATCCCGTGCGGAAACCCGTGTCGGGCTGCAACCATGTTAGGTCAGATTTTGTTGGAATGAAAACACTTTTTTTCATAATTTGTTAATTTTTCGGTCAGTAGTTACTAACTAAGGTGTCAAATATGATTGTAAGACTTATATTGTTTCAGTGATAGTATAAACTTTCAAATAAAATGATTTAGGAGGTTCTACTTACTGAAAAAAAATACACTTTGGATGAATTTTGACCACCTTGCCCATTTCGTTTTAAGCAAATTATTTTTATTTTCCTCTTTCGACCCGTTAGAGATTAAAAAAAAGACTTATATCGACTCATTCATAAGTAAATGGGTGAACACTTTGACTTTTAATGTTACGCTATGCAACTATATGAAAGTTACCTTGTTCGAAAGGGCAACGGGAAGGGTCTTCACCAAAATATAAGGCCAATCTATCAGCACTTTTACCCTGCAACAGAAACAGTTAAATGAAATAACCCGAAAGGCAACTTTCTTACAATGAAGGGCAAGTCATATGTAAAAGGAACTTAATTTTACTCGGTTTTTATTTTAGGGAACATTATTATCAAAATCAACAGTTATGAGCCTGTTTTATAACCTTATAATAGAACGAGGGCCGGTTACCCGTTAAGGGTTAAGCTAATTGAAAGTATGTTCCCCAAAATGGAAATGAAATAGAAATTGTATAAGCATATTCCTTACATGTCGAATTCGTCTGCCATCGTTTACCTCCTTTCTTCTCGGATTTGGATCACTTCCGCACAACTGTTGTTCTATCGGCTCAAAGCTTTCGGTTTCATATATGTTTCATTTGTCATTCAGGTATCACAAGAACAATATTACAGAAATATTAATACAATATTGAGCATCAAACTATGATGCGTTTGGTTTACGAATTTTTCTAAAGGAATTGGAATTTTTCTAACATATGGACCTAATGAACATATATGGTTGCAGGTTGTTGATATGACATTCTTAAGAGAATTTAATCATCCGAACATTGTTAAGGTTCTAGGCTACTGCTTTGAAGACGAAACAGTGTTCCTTATTTATGAATTCATGGCGAATGGAAGCTTAGATTCTCACCTTTTCACAAGTATGTATAAGAAACTAAATGAATAATTAAGTGGATGCAGAATGTGACCTCTGCGCCGTTTTCAGAAGACAGCATACCACTTTCATGGAAGGCGAGAGTTAAAATTGCAATGGGAATAGCTGATGCCCTTTTGCACTTGCACACAACACAAAATCAGTTTGATGATTTCTCCATTAAGATACACCAGATATTGCTGGCCAAGGTAATTTCCGTTATTTATGATGCAACTATATATGCCAACCAGCGTTTTTGTTTCTCATTTTAGTTGGTGCAGAATGTAGGACTTCAACGCAAAGATTTCTGACTTTGAATCCATTTAAAACCAACCAAACTGAAGCAAGACAGCTTGTTTGGCCATTTTGAGATTTAAAAGGTTTAGTTCACGGCTTGGTTTCACAGTTTACATAAAATTGAGTCAGTTAGGGATCTTGTATCTCTATTGAATCAAGTAAGAAAATTTTAAAGCCTTAGATAAAAACAAAATGGGTGATACGGGCCAAAACTCGCCTAGGTTGTGTTTCTATGGTTACAACGTTATGTAACTTTCTTTTTTTAAATGATATTTAATAGTACAACTTTTGTAACCATATGAAACATAATATTTATATATAGAAATGAAAATTGTGCAGAAAGACCTTGGTGGATCAAATTAACCCAATAAAATCCAATTTGGCACTTGCTTAACAAGTGATCGTTTCTATTATAAAAAGTTTTGAACCCTTACCCCGTCCCCATTTTGTAACCTCAAGTTTTCAAACCCTTACACCCCACCCCCATTTTGTAACCACCACTGGTCCCGACTTAGCATCAATAATAAATTCATACCGGCACAGGCTTCGAGAAGTTATAAATTGGATAAAACTTTGTTGTGACAAACTCTTCCTTCATGAACTCTAATGAGAAACCATGATGAGTCAAGAGTGAGAAGTATTTGACAAAAGATGGAAATATCAATCATTTCTTCATTATAGTCTGTCGACGTTTAGCAATTCGAAACAACTCCTTTGTTCATTGAAATTAAGTTAGTAAAAAAACACTCTCAGGTGCAGCATAGTCTCAAGTCCCAGCCTCCTGACTCCTGATCCTAACAAAGCAGTAGCAACATCAGAGACCAATCTTGAGAAAAAAAAAGAATAAAGATATAATCTAAGTCACTACACTAATAACCATTTTTATATTTACCTTGTTAGTCATGTTTTCTTGTCAAGTTCATACTTTACCTTGCTCCCCTTGCTATGTTACAGAAACAATGAAATGAAAGAAAAGATTACATGTAATTTAACCATGAGAAGCATGATCATCCAACGGCGCTTCATCAACGAACACTCGAACAAAATTTAACAAAATAGCTAATCTTTTTAGGGTTCGTCATATACGAATCTAGCACAATTCCAGAACAACTTATCTGCAAATCTTAACAAAAATAGAGTTGAAAAAACGTTGGTGAAAAGAAATTAGGGCCTAAATTGTTGGAAATATGCATAAGCTTGTACACAAATTGCATCGGTTTCAACAGATGGGTTTAGGGATTCAGGGCTCACCTAGGGTTCATCAATTTCAGGAGTGAAGACATGCCATCTTGTATGAAGCGATTGATGTTAGACTTGCATCTCTGTTCCTTGGTTGCCTGAGATAACAGTAAAATGAAAACTGAACATTCATTATTTACAGTAAAATGATTCACTCAAAAGCAAGTAATCCATCAAAGTAACAAGAAACTACAAAAATCATAATCCCAATTAACACCACAAAAAGTAAAATGCATTTCACATAATTAACGCCATTCATGCTCCAAATAAAGAAGAAAACGTGTAGGGTTAGGATCTATACCGAATGTTCATAAGATTAGGGGGTAAACAACTCCAAAATTTACTCTCCAAACATCAGAATCAAACCACAAAAATACAAGAAAATTAAAGCAGACAATTTTAGAGTTTACCTAGTAGAAAATATATTTGAAAACGTCACATAAGCGAATGATTGGCGAACCAAAAACCCGACCGTCGCTATCATCTTCAGTCTTCCGGTAGTTTACCCTAGCCGCCATCATATCTCGTTCGCCTGCCTCGAAAATACACAGGTAGATGATCAATTCCTGCAGGATGAAGGTGAAGGTTAAAGAAGGATGGAAATCAAACCTGCTGTCAATGATGATGGTGGCCGCCGGAGGCAGTGCCTATCTCCCTATCTCTCTCTTTGCCGTTCTCTCTCCCGTAGCTTTTCACAGTCTCAAGGCATGTTTGGCTTACCTTATTTTTCAACTTTTGGAGAAGGACTTTTGCCAAAAAAAAAAGTCAGGATTTCCTGACTTTTGGAAATTTACAAGGACTTTTGCCACAAAAAAGGAAAGCCAAACACTTTCAAAAGTCCTTTTACCTCAAAAATAAGTCATAAGTTGATAAAATAAGCTAAGCCAAACACCCACTCAATCTTGACGTTTTGTTTCCCAGACATAAATGTTGCTTCAGATTAAATCCCTAAATTGCCCTTGAGGTGTCTTAAAATGTTGAGCCCTTTCCCATACTACCCCTCTAAAATGTGTTGCATTTCTTTGTGCATGCTGCTTCAAAACTTGTACGTGATGTAAAATTACATTTCAGTACATCACTTCTCCTTTTTATAATAGTATAGAAGATAAAGTAAAACCAGCAACACTAGATGAAAAAAAATAATAGTACTTAATCAGATTTAATTAAGTTAGGTTAAGCAAACTTACATTATATTGATGAAAGTCTGACTTGAAGTAATTACAAGTATTACACGGTCAGTAAGACAACCACTCTTCTTCGACGTCGTTTCGATTTCGTCGGGCAAGTTTGTTGTGATGGTGAAAACAGTTCTATGAAGTTTGACGGAAGTTTAAAGATGGGCCCAGTCCACTTGAGCCCAACTTAATATTATTAGGGATACGATAATTTACTACTTTTTTATTAGTTTTTTTTTAATGCATGAAAATTATTTTTATTTTATAATAAAATATAAACCTTGTTATGAATTATTTGATGGTCGGTGATCTAATATGTATAGTGCCGGACTCAGCCATTCAGGTAAACCAGACAAAATGAATAACTACAAGTATGGGCTAGCCCACTTTGTAGAGACATATGCCTTTTAGAGGAAAGGCCTCAGATTTAATCTGGGTAAAAGTGAATAATTTCGAATTATTGGTGAATAGAGTAGACATTAAGCGTTACCATTAAAAAAAAGAATAGCTACAAGCTCTAGCGTCAATCCTAGAATAAAATTTAGCAAATGTGAACTTAATAATTACCTTTGGTTATTAGAGTTCTTACTAGGATTCAATTCTGCCTTCATGTGTAATTTAGTTAGGTTAAACGAATACGCAGAATTTAAAAGAAAGTCTATACAACTTTTTTTGAAGGGCCTATTTTTTTTTAGAAAAAAATGGGCTCAATCACAGTGTAACCCATTTTTAAAACCTTCACTTAAGTTACAAGCTCACGTTACCAAAAATTACAATAATATTAAATAACGAAAAGAGTTTGGTGATGAAAACAAATTTAGAGATGGTTTTTGGAATTTTAATTTATAGGGGCATTCTATTCTAATCATTTACATAAAGGGCCTTATTGTATTTCTTTTAAAGTGGGCCTATTTATTGACATTTTTGGGCTGCTTAGTGGGAGCCTTAGAGCCCGTGCATCCGCCCATCACCTTAAACTTTTAAAATTCAGAAAAGTTCATTTCAAATTCATCATATAAAAAAACAAAGTGAGGGATAATTAAGTTGTTAAAACGTACATAGAAACTTTTAACTTTATAAAAGTTAAAGAAAGTCTTAAATCAATGGGAAACAGAGCTGTCTCACGTACCATGTTCGAGCTCGAAAAAATATGCCCTTTCGTAATATTTTATTATTATTTTAAAAAAATCAAATTAGTATTGAGCTCAATAAAAATAATGCCAAGTGGGCTAAATTCTAAACCATAAAAAATGATTTGTAAATGGGCCTATATTAGAATTGGTATGTGTTTACTATTTAAAAAAATAACATGTGTTATATAAAAAAAAAAAAATCGCTTGCCCCTCAAAATGACGGGCCTTGTGCGGAGGTCCTCCCCGCACACCATCATAGCCGCCACTGATGGGAAAGTTGTTACTATGATGCTAAATGGAGTTTAGTTTGTAACTTTGGCTATAAATGAGGATGAGAAATAGAATGTACAAATCAGCGGAGACGAGTTGAACCTATCAAATGAGATCAAACCAAATGAAACAAGATAGAACAGTTACTAAACCAAATCTTGTAGTAACTCGTTCATTCTATGCTCCATGAGACATCCAGCTATTTTTGTTGATCGAACTAGTATAATAAGTAGTCAGTCGGAACCAACCGATTTTGGTTGCTTAAAAGACAAATATGATGCTACCCAAGTTAAATATTTTAACTACTTTTTTTTTTTGGTTTTTTGTGTAACTTTATCCCATGTTCTTTAAATGATCATCCAATCATCAACAAGACTGGATCTTAAAGATAAAAATGTACATTACTTTAACGTTCCTTTTATAACCATAGTAATATTCTTTAGAGCATAACCATTTTATTGAGTTTTTTTTTCTTTTTAATTTTTATCGCTATGTGATTGTAAACTAGTTTGACTAAAGTGGTGGAAGATTTGCATTTCTTTTGAGAGATGCAAGTTCAACTCCCATTTGGTGCAGAGTGAGGCATTGGTGGGCAATGATAGGAGAACAAGGGAAACCTGGGTTCGATCCTTGAGCCAAACGGGTTTTACCGGTAATTTCACCGTTGTGTCTACGGGCGGGTGGGTTACCGGGTTTCCCAGGAATTGGTGATGGACTCGGGTTACTCTCGGAGTACTCCGTTTGGTCCAGTGGGTGCCCCGAGAGTGCTCGAGATTGATTTTGTTGGCCGTTCAAAAAAAAAAGAATAATACTTGCTTTACATACTTCAATGCCTAAAACTCTTGTAAATTTTTTTTTTGAATGGTAAGATTCTATGATTGATAGAATAAGACCAGCATATGTTGTAAAAACCCGAAGTACAGTACAAAGTAAATAACTAAATACGGAAATAAAACAATACGATACAACCCCAATTACATCGGATTATCTCACTATGTCTCTTATATTGAAATTCACCCATCTTTCCCATACGATATCTTGAAGTTTTGTAACTGAATGCGAATAATAAATTTAAAGTTGGAAAGAATTTAACAAATAAAATTAAAGATGGAACGTATTTAACAAAAATATTTAGGTTTTATCGAATGCAAAAATCATGTAATATGTGAATAATAAATTAACACCTTATAAATTAGCAACAACTTTGTGCATATGTAGGTTGTACCATGAGCTTGGGGAGCTTTTCAAAAAAAAAAAAAACACTTTATGCTCTGCTTCTTGCTTCATACATCCACCAAACATACGTTGACCAAACACTCATCCACGCACCAAAAGAAACCCCAATTTTCACCCATATCACAAAATCAATCCCTTTATTCAAGGTTCTTCCTTGTATAGCTTATGGATGTTACCGGTGGTTAAGGCTGAAAGAGGCGACGACAGGAGACAGTCCGGCGGCAAGATTAGGGTTTCGCCATCATCCTTGATAGTGGTGGCGACCGGTGGTTAAGGCTGAAAAGGAGTAGATCAAAGAGGTTCAACTGGGGTAGAATTAGGTTGATTTGTGGTGGTGGATGGTTGTGTTTCGATGGTCAATCGCTAGCATGCAGATTTACACTTCATCCAGAAGGGAGATGTGTAACTGAATCATTGGTGGTGGATGGCAACACAACTGCAACCTTAATACTCTTTCTCAAGTGTCAAAGAGGATGGCCGTGCAGCAGGATCAGAGAATAAGGTTCACTATTATATTATTTTAAACAAAAAGGATGGGTGGATGTATATATCCATGACTAAAGAAAATGCATACAGGGTCATGACAAAAATATGATCATGAAGAATATAAGATACATTCTTCAATTAACGATGTAACATATATGCATTCATGTGTTTTTTTTTCAAAGGGGATTTATTATACCTCAGGTCCCCTATTCTTTATTTTACTCCTTTAGGCAGGCAGGGAGGCTTCTAAACTTCGCTTCTTTTAGGGTCTGGAAAGTTATCAGTGGACGACGGTCAAGAGAATAAAAGCCGTGCTGCTTCAAATGTTGCAAAATTACTTGATAATAATGTAAGTCATGATGTTCATCTTGCTGTAATTTCAACATTAGGGTTGTGTTTTCATACTTGAAGCCAAAGCAGTGCTTTTGAGATCTAAAAGTTGATTACTTTAGTCCTAAACAATTAGGTAATCAATAACGACGTACTTGAAACCTTGTTCAAACAGTGAAGAAACTGAAATAATGTTTCTGGTCAAACCAGGTGCATACAAACAGTTATTTAAAATAACTACAAGGCCTGAGGGACATGAAAAACAAAAATGTTCCAGTTGCCAAAACTAGAACTCTCTTTCCATTACCAACTATGAGTTTCATGTGGCCTTGTTTCAGTTTCTTCCACTTTTCAGGCTCTTGTGAGACATTAACGATGTGGTAACCACATCCGGTATCAAATACCCATGTGTTGCTAGAAACAGTGAAAAGTTCGATAACATAAATGAGAATATTAGAATAAGTGCTAATGTTATTGGCCTTGTTTATCTTCAGCTTGGTTAGATACTGTGGGCAGTTTCCCTTCCAGTGCCCATTTAGTTGCATTCAAAGCACTGACCCTCCTAGGAGGGTGTGGTTTTGCAACATGCTTGTTGTTGGTGGCATTTCTGGCAGCAACAACAACTTTTTCTCTTGCCTTTGCTCTTATGTCTCATTTTCTTGTTATTGGGCTTCTTAACACCACCAGACTTGACCATTAGAACTTGGTTGGTTCTTGTGTAATAACCAAGTTTGTTCATCTGGTCAATGTATCCTTTCATCTTAAGCACATGAGTACTGATACATGATCCTTCCAGCATTTTACAGCTTATGAGCTGTTTCATGGTGTCATATCGCTCCTGTTGGGCTTGTTTCTAGAACATGCCTTTCAGTTGCTGGATCATGTCATAAGCATCCTTATCTTCCATGTTCTTCTGAAGTTCAGGAGACATGGTGGCTTTCATAAGGCAGGCTACCTCAACGGCATCCTTGTTATGTTTCTCCAGTGCCTTGCGAGCAGTAGTAGAATTACTTTCAAGCTCGGTAGGGACTGGGCCATCTAAGATATACAACTTTTCCTCCATCTTGAGAACTATTCTCAGATTGCGGTGCCATTCGAGAAGGTTGGTGTTATTCAAATTTTTTTTATTTCTTTTCCTTTTTCAAGTATAGACTTGAAAATGAAGGAGTTGTTTTCATTAGACATCTGTTATATAAGCAAGGTGATTTTAATTAGTATTTTCGATATATATCTCCTTATTTCATGAGGTGAGACGATAAGGAATAGCTCTTTCTAAAGGCAGCTGGGGCATGCAACATCAGCAAGAGGTTCAAGCGGACTGACAACGATTGTCAATTGTGAGAAAAGCACAACTCCCGGGGTTTATGAGGCTGCGAGGATAACCTATTGTCCCTACATTGATACGTTTAGCCTCATCTATGCCACTTTTGTTCTTGAGACAGCTGGGGCACGTAAACACGAGAAGAAAAGTAATAGTCGTCCTAAAACGGTCACATGTGGAAGGGTCGGATGTGTCGACGAAAGCCCTTGCACCTTGGAAGGATAAGCTAGACACCAAGTGTCGTGCTGTGGCTCCAACACTGATGGTTCGCATTATGCCCCAAGTGTTACTGGTAGTAGGATGGCATAGACCGTTGATTTTAATTTTTACCAAATAGGGTCGTTATAGTCGGTTTTAATTTAGATATTAAATTTGCAACATAACCAAAAAGACCCTTTCACCTCTCGGGACAATTAGTTTTAGATAACCTATAAAACTAAGTTTGTCGCGACTTGGAATAACCAATTTTAAGTTAATAGAAAAACTATTAAGCTAATAGTTTTGGAAAATTAAAACTAGTTTAATTTGCAAAACTTAATTGGTTATTGTTTGTTTCAAAAACAACATTTGTTTTATAACAAAAACTTTAACAAGTTGTAAAAACAATTTAGAACTTGTTTTAGTGTGATTGTTTTAATATTTTAAAACTACTTTTAAAATCATGTTGGTATTTAGGTTGGTTATGTTATAACAACTTATAAGATAAAAGCAACCACAATAGCAAGACAAATATGTAAATCCATATGGCCAAAAATGTGCGATCTTACTAGAGCCTAATAGCAAGATCAAACGGGTCACGGGGGCACAACACACAAACAACCACAAGGATGGACTTGAGTGCATCCAGTCGTCTCGAGCAACTCGCACTGACTTCATGACTCCTGTTTAGCGTCCTCGGTTTTGTCTCTGGGTCTTCGTTTATTACAATATTTACAAAAATACAATAAAGGAAAGAACCCTATCTATTACAACTTTGAACCATCTCGGTAGCCAAAAACCATAATAACAAAACCGAATAAATATACAACTACAAAACAAGGTCGGGTCAGATTTACATATTTCACAACAATCACAAAATAAACCGGGCAATGTTTTGGTCAAGCAAAACAAATAAAAGATTGACCAAAATAAAAGTGCCCTTAAAAAAAATACTTAGATCAAAAACTTTAAATAAATAAAGTTTGTGTTCTAATTCCGGTTAAAGGGACCAGTACCGACTCGTATGTTGTAACCAAGGCTCTGATACCACTGTTGGGTTTCCATGGTGATCGGTCAAAATTTTATTTATCAAAAACCCGGTTCAATAAATAATGGTTAATTAATTAAGCGAGTTAATTAATAAAACGCAACGGAAATATAAACAAGTGATCAACAAAACAAAACCCGACAGGATCCGGTTACATGCAAATACGAGCACAGTAAAAAGTATATTTAACTACCGATGAGAAAGATATACCTCGGTTAATGACTAACTGGTTGAGACACCGAGGTTCAACGAACAAGTGCTAGTGATATGAACTAACGAATGCGAGTGTGAACACGTATAGCGGCAGCGGTGACCGGCGACGAGCGGCAGTGACCGGTGGCGGCACCGGCGGTGAGAAGCGGCGTGGGGCGGCGTGGGGCGGCGACAGCAGGCGTGTAACGCCCGGCTAATTTGAACTTTCCAATTATAACAAGCCTTCTTCATATTTCTAAGTTTGGAAACCCTGTGTTCTCGTAATCGCTCTTTCTTTGTAACCGATGTAAAATCCGAGGCTTGGATCATAAATAAAACTCGTATTTTGATAATTACATGATATACATACTATATATATGCTCATACGTACACTTTTGTGGAACAATTGATGCTTATTCGAAATTCTTGGAAACTATGTGCTAAACTTGTAAATATGTGAAACTTATGCATAAAACGTGTTTCGATTATAAACGATACTTGAATACGACCTTCATACGCTAAATTATACTTTGATTATGATCCTCATACTTTATTGGCCTTAAACTATGCTTAAATGGAAAAACAAGTCCTTAAAACACCTTAAAACACAAAATAACAAACTACAGGGACCTATTTGCAATTAATTGAAAGTTATATAATAAGTGGCTCGCGGCCCGCTTCCCATATACATGCAAACCTCAAGCGGGCCGCCTGAGGTCCCCAGTTCAGATCAGAAACATGCAGACTTCAAGTTTTGAACGTAAATCACTCGTTTTCGGCTTCTAAGACGATATTTGAGCAGTATGTCAACTCTTCACCAACCCCAAACCTTTCCCCTATATATAGACATCATCTCTAAGCCCTTAAACACTGGCTCAACCCTCAAACACCTCCAAAATCACTCTCAATTCCTTCAAGAAGCTTAGATTCGGATAGATTCACCTTAGCATACAAAAGTGAGCATAACTTGCTCATTTCTCAACCAAATCACTTGATTCTTTTTCCTACTTGCTTGTATAATCTTGGGGTTTGATTCCTTGACTTCTCTTGGGAGAAATCAGACCTGGAATTGCCCCGAAATTGTCCACAAACTTGCTGTTTTGTTGAAACTTTCTTAAAACTCTTGCATACTTCCAACAAACTTGTGTTCTTATGCTTCTAGTCTATTGTATGATTAGTAAAGCCAAACCAAGGTTGTTTTACACTTCTAAACTTTCTGTTTTAATCGAGTTATTAACTCACAAGTGATGCCAAGTCTTGAACTTGAAGATAGTGTGACTACATGGTTAGCATAGGCTAACTTATATACAAGTCCACACATCACTTGATGTTTTGTTTAGTATAATTGTACCTTTATTTCTTGAACATGCTTATGAGGTTTCTAAGTGGAAGGTTCACCTCCCGCCTCTTACATAATCTATATATTAATATAACAATCGAGGTAACCAAGTGGAAGGTTTAACCTCCCGCCTCCTACATAACTCATATGACACCAAGAGGTAACCAAGTGGAAGGTTTAACCTCCTGCCTCCTACGTAACTAACTATATTATTATTATGTATGTATTATAATTATGTATGTATTATAATTATGTATATATTATAAACCGAACCCTTGATAGTGATTATATAAATTTACTACCAAGTTAATAAGTCTCTCACTATGTGTGTAGTTCCTTGTCACGATTCTAATAGGTCTTGAACCTATGGAATCATTTATAATCCTTAGGGATTACCATAGTGTCGAGACAAGTGCTAATACCATAATGAATATTTTCATAATATTTACTTTGTCATTCTTTGAATCTAAGTCCGAATCTCGACTCCAAACCTACTCGAAGTTTAACCCTTACACATTCAACCTCCTAAACTCGTCAACTTCGTCACATTGGATAATCGGAAAACATATGCAATATTGTGAGTATACTCGAATCCCTTTTTGCTTTAAACACTTTTGGGATGCAACATGTATTCTATATTCAAACACGTGACACTTGAAACTCATTTGAAACATACTCTATCCATTTAAACATGAAACATGAAACTTGTGAACGATTGAGACTATTTGTGCTATGTGAACGTTTAATCCCTGTGTAGTTCCGCCTAACAATTAGTAGTATTATGCATATGCTATAGGAGTAATGCACCACCCCCATTTTTGCTCGAGGGGTATTGTTAGGTATCATTTTTGCCTCCCGCTGAACGATTGGGATTGGTACTCGACATTCAGGGGGCTATCACTTGGACTGCGTAAACTAGCATGGCTGAAACTATTTTATATTGTTTATATTGGATATGAGTTTTTATTCTATTATGCTATGTAATCAAACTTGTATACTCGCCAACTTTTTGTTGATTTTATTTTAATACATGTTGCAGGTTGATAGTCAAGATTATGAAGGAATCAAGTTAGGATGGACTAGATACACACCTTTAATCTATTTATCTTTGGATGTTATGTTGTAATTTGAACAATGTTGTTATTTCTATTTAAATGTTGTATGACAATTTAGCAATTGCAATGAAATTTGAATTTAAATAAATATTGTCACATAGTGTTATGAAGTCTCGAGCAATCTATACACACTTCGTCTCATCCCGATGTTTCCGCCATCGGTTGGGGTGTGACAAGGCGGGTGGCGGCGTCCGACAGCGGCGGAGGCAGTGACGGCGGCCCGCGATGGTGACGGTTGTGGCCGGTTGTGGATGTGGGTGTTTTGAGAGTTTTTTTGCAAAATCTTCCAACCCCCAAATGCAAGACCAACCCTCATTTAAATAGCGAATGAAGATCTATGCATGTAATGCCATTGGCCAAGATCTAGGTGCACGACAAGTAGCGATGCAAGAGTGCATGCGCGACAAGTGGCGTAGAGGAATGTTCTTGTATCACCCGGTCCATGTACCCGTCTCTCAGTTTAATTCACACGTATCGTTCGTAATTACCAGTTAAATTAGTTAAGTGGATTTTAGTTCGTTGCCCACGGTGTAACTCTTACGGGTCAAGACCCGGTCGGCAGCGTTGACTTATCGAACCGGACATAATATCCAACAATGTTATGATGACACACATGACATGAACTTGGAAGTTAAATATCAGTCTTGGTCATTTTTGATTCTGTTTTACTTATGAATAAGTCATTTTGTATTATGTTTCATCTTTAATTATAAAATAAAAAAGTAGCTAAAATGGAAACACTATCATATGCGTCAAAGTCTACCAAAATTATATATTTTGTTTAAACCATAAAGCCTTCAAATTCGTTGTAGTTAAAATATCATATCACTACTGAAATAATATAAATCATCACGAATAGATGTTTTAAGACTTAAGAGCTACAAACATGCATCAGTTATTATACTCTTTTTAAGTCTCTTAACAACTTATCAACAACCATTTTCAGGTGGTTATGATTAAGTGTATTAAGTATTGCAACAACAATTCCCGTTTCATTCTTAATTTCGTATCTCTATGTTTTTCATAACTTGAGTACTCATCTACAGTACCCGATAATTCAAACATTGCTATAGAAAATAAGGTAAAAGCTGACACATACCTTTTATCAAACAGGTGGTGTGCATTTATTGTACTCCTTACAAACTCACCACTAAGAAAATCATTAAGAATGTCATGGTTATAGAGTCCCTGCAACGTTTATTATATACAACTCTAATTTACAACATACTTGTGCAATAGCTACTTGTAACTTTTGCTTTATTTGTTTTGTATGCATAGGTTAGATGTACATTTGCTTATATTGTTGTACACTAGGAAGCTTTATATTTCTAGAAGAGAAAGAACCAGAGATAGAGATGCAGATTTGTTGAGAGAGAGAAACGGTGGAAGGACCACCGTTTACGGTGGTTTACCAGTCGCGCACGGAGGTGCTTTTCAACTGCCACGCTACATGAGCGACCTCTTTTCAACTGCCACGCTACATGAGCGACACACAAAGAATCATCGATGAGGAGTGTATTCAAGTGCAGTATCCGGCAAAGATCCGGTAAGTCTTCTATCATGTTACAATTTCAGTTAGATCGGCTCTTGATGTGTCCTTTCAGACTTTTTCCGGTAATAAATAATTCCAGCATGAATCCGGTCAAGTTCCGACCAAGCTCCGGTGAACGAAAGTCGCAGCGACCACCGCCGGAACGCAACCACCACTGCCGTAGCGACCGCCGCCATTGTTTCAATTTAGGGACAGAGTTCTTATTCCGAAATGTTTCAATTTGTATTTGAAAATTCATCCTAGATATTTTGTGTTAAATTGATGTCTAATTGTTTCAATTTAGGGACAAAGTTCTTTGTATGCTATCTCTATCTTTGGGAGGCAATGTGTAATGTTCAGTTTTGAAAGTCATAATGGAGATTCTAGGGTTTGAAACGCGAAGCATCGGATCCGTTGGGCAGTTTAGTCTGAGCATTTCGTGCTGTTCTAAGCCAGGATTGTGCTAGGAAGTAAGAATTTGTGTCTTCTTTCGGATGAATTCTTATTCAGAAATGTTGAGAGTTATATAACCTTTGTGTCGATATAGGAGTATTTCGGATGGTTTGAACACACAAAATCTACATTTGTAACAGAGATGATGTTTGAAGTTTTGAACCGGCCCTTTGAATGGTCAAATGGAAGGCAAATCTTTGTTCCACACAACATCTAGATTATGTCCAAGTTGGTCCTCCCATGCACGTTTTCTCAATATTAGTGATTGACAATTTTCATTTTTTTTCTTTTGTTACAGTTCTTTGTTGGCGGCAACTAGAAGTGTGTATGTAATCTTGCCTTCTTATTTCCTTGATTACTAAACCGGTCTAAATATTGATCTACTATAGGGTAAAACGTATATAGGCTAACATTTGCTCTTATTTGTTTATATTTTTTACACTATGGCATATCGTTCTTTTATAGATTTTAGATTTTAAGAAGGTGATTATTATTATATACATGCTTTGGTGTAAGTTAACTTTTGTTTGCTTTATACATACTTTAGTGATGAGGCAATCGATATCAAATATGACGCAACAAGAGTGTAAACCATGAGGTGAGTTGATTAAAGGACAGTTGAGGGACCTAGAAAGAAGAATATTTGAGGTGAGTTGTTTATCTTAATAGCATTCCTTTATCTTACTCTTCTAGCAGAGTTTATTTTTTATGTGTTAATGTGTTTTGTTGAATTTTGTGACCTTGGAATGGCATGTAATAGTAGGTAATTAAAGTTAAGTGTTAGAAATATCAAATGGTTGGAGATTAGCAAAATAGTTGATGAAACTTAAATTTGATTGCATACCAAAAGTTAATGAATTAAATTTAGGTTGTAGCCCAAAATCTATAAGCTCACTAACTAATTTGTACCCCAAACAAATAGCAAAATAGCCGCCCAGTAATAACTTGCAGAGTTGCAGCCCATAGGTTAGCAAAATACAAGCCCGTTAATAGTTTGAAGAGTCGCAGCCCAAAAATTAGCAAAAATAGCAGCCCAGTTATCTTCAAATGCCTTATAAGTTATTAGCATTGTAGTTGAATGATGTGATGCCGCTAAAGTTTTGAAAAACAACATGGTTAGTAAACAATAGGTTGATTGGTGGTGGTGCAGTCACCATGCGTGACTTGCTTGAGTTGTTCCGCCCGAGGTAATACACCATCTTGAGAACGTAAGTCTAAAATTATTGCTCTTTTTTTGCTATTATTAAAGGAATCCACTCGCTATTAGTTTCAATGTGAATTATAAAATCGCTGGTAACTTGCTTCTTATTTAGAGTTAATTACTGTTTTCGTCCCTGAGGTTTGTAAAAAATAACGGTTTCAGTCCATTAGTTTAAAAATTGCTATTTCAGTCCATTAGTTTCATTTTCATAACCATTTCAGTCCACCAACTTAACTCCCATCCATTTATTCTGTTAACTTTGGGTGAAATGACCAAATTGCCCCTGCTAACTTAACAAATTGTAATAAAAAATTCAAAAAAAATCTAAAAATCAAAAAAATTCCAAAAAATTCAAAAAAATCAAAAAAATTCCAAAAAATTCAAAAAAAATCTAAAAATCAAAATTTTTTTAAAAAATCATAAAAATTCTAAAAAATCCAAAAAAATTCTAAAAAATCCAAAATGTTTCATTAAATGTTTGGAACCCGAACCGTTTCGAGCTGAACCGTTTCGACGCGAACCGTTTCGACCCGTACCGTTTCGAGCCGAACCGTTTCGACGCGAACCGTTTCGACCCGTACCGTTTCGACCTGAACCGTTTCGACGCGAACCGTTTCGACGCGAACCGTTTCGACCCGTACCGTTTCGAGCCGAACCGTTTCGACCCGAACCGTTTCGACGTGAACCGTTTCGACCCGTACCGTTTCGAGCCGAACCGTTTCGACGCGAACCGTTTCGACCCGTACCGTTTCAACGCGAACCGTTTCGACCCGTACCGTTTCGACCCATACCGTTTCGAGCCGAACCGTTTCGACCCGTACCGTTTCGATTTTTGGATTTTTTAGATTTTTTTTGGATTTTTTAGAATTTTTATGATTTTTTTAAAATTTTTTGATTTTTAGATTTTTTTTGAATTTTTTTGATTTTTTTGGATTTTTTTTGGTTTTTAGATTTTTTAGATTTTTTTATTACAATTTGTTAAGTTAGCAGGGGCAATTTGGTCATTTCACCCAAAGTTAACAGAATAAATGGATGGGAGTTAAGTTGGTGGACTGAAATGGTTATGAAAATGAAACTAATGGACTGAAATAGCAATTTTTAAACTAATTGACTGAAACCGTTATTTTTGACAAACCTCAGGGACGAAAACAGTAATTAACTCTCTTATTTATAAACTTTTAGTTATGTTTGTCTATGTGTTTGATGATATTCATCCAGGTGTCAAATAGGCTGTGATGAGTTGAGTGAAAACCGTCTCTTGATGCGGCAAAATTCGAAGACAGCAGGTGCGAGTTTCTCCACTTGCAACTTTTATTGCAACCATGGTCATCTAATAGACAAATTTGCACCAAAAAGGTCGGTCAGGTAATGGACCAAAAATGTCGACTTTTAATATCAACAAGACTTTCACTTATGTGTTAGGAGGTTTTACTTATTAAAAAATAATACGGCCAACTTTCAACCCATTTGATCTGGTTTTTCAGCTTTTTTTATTTTAACAATTTAGAGGTATAAGTTGACCCTATTGCGTTTTAGATTTGTGATATTTTTAGTATTTTAACTTGCCTCTCCTTTTTAGAAGTCGTGAACTAAAGTGTAATTATTTTTATTTGGTATGCAAGCTATATCCGTACAAGATATTGATACTTATTTATTTTGATCAATAATATTTTCTAATTTCTTAATAATTGAGGGGTTTGTTGAGAGTGAAAGCTATGGAGAATGACCTAACTTTTATGTTTAAACTTTGCAGGTCAATATCTGGAGGCATAGCTACAAGCCGTATGTCCTTGCGATTTTTGTTTCAGTATTCACCGGTTTGAGTTTATCGTGCAGGTACATTGCCTAATTTCACGAGAAACTTAGCTTCAATGGATCATTAGACACGTTACGTACGATCTAGCGGCAATTGCTACCGGACCCCGCCGCAACGCGGCGGGGCTGTTTTCTAGTTTTGTTGTAATTTGTAAGATGTATATTCAGAATGGAGGGACCCATCTCCCAAAATATCAACAACCTAACTCAAATTTTCAATCTTTGTTGCTGACCACTTAATACTCAAATTATATAGTCTAGCATTCTCATCCAATCCATCAAATTATACATACATTCCACTAAAAAACAACTCCTATATCAATATATTTTCATTAAAAACAAATACTTTTTCTCTCTCCTTTTCAATTAAATAATATTATCATTACATTTTTCTCTATCCTTCACTCACAATCACTTTCAATATATATTAAAAAAATTATACTGGGTGAACAGTGTCCCCCCAAATTTAAAGATGAACAGTAACATTTTCTCTCTCCTCCACTCACAACCATTTTTTATACCCTTTATAATATAAAAACTACCCCTCACATATTTTGATGGTTTGGATGAGAATGCTCATGCATTCAAAAGGAAGGAGACTTTTGTGATTTTAAAATACTAATAAAAACCTGCGTTTAAAAAATGGAAAATAAATTGAAAAGGATTAAAAAAATTCAAAGTTTAACTTTTCCTTATTTTTTGTTTTGGAAAATAAATTGAAAAGGATTAAAAAAAATATTCAACATGAGTTTGATTTTAGTTCCAATTCATCCCGTCACAGAATCCTTGTGATACTATATTCTTTAGTTTTTATTGAAAAGTATTGAAAATTGATCAATCAACCCGGTTCATTCATCTCCGTATATATGAGATATCGATTTGCTCAAAAACAATAATAAACTGCATCAATCAAATCCAATATATTGTTATTCAATATAGAACGTTTATCGTATATCCATTCTAGAAATCAAATAGTTTTAATCGCCCTATAATACGTGTTCCATTGCTTTGTAAAACAACAAAACGACTTTATAGCGATCCGATCGCTTTGTAATACACGTCTTCCATGTTGTCCTATCAATTCGTCATCAATTTTGGTGTGTTGGCGGGAAATCGATTGTTGGCAAAAAGGTATGTCAATTTGATTTCATACACTCTGTAATTTCACATTACAGATCAACTCCATGAACATCAATTAATACTTATGCTCTTCAAATTCAGTTTATATCTTCGATTTCAAATTGTTTACAATCGTTTCATGGAAGTACATATTACACCAAATATATAATGGACACTATGAAGGAAAACGATACATAAAGAGGCGTTAATTGGCGATTCGTTAAGAAAAGTTTACAAAGGCATGAATGATAAAGAATGCTTACATGATAATGGTGATGGTGAAGATCGAAAGACGGCGCGTTGGTAAAGAAAAGAAGATGGTGGGTGCTGAATTGTTATTAGAGATGGGTGTGATACTCTGATGTAAATATGATGTGGTCAAATAATTGTGGGTTAAGTAAATGGCCAAAAATGTAAATGGATTAAAAACATGACGGTTGAATAATTGTGTGTATGGAACATCACACCTTTTCAAATCTTCAAGTAAATTGGTTGTATAAAAGGTACCAACGTGTCCATAAATGAAACAATATGAGAGTTGTGAAGAGTGTTTGATTAGAGAGGCGACTTTTAAACGAACGGGTATAACCCTCAAGGTAATTATTTCTAAACGACGTGACTTTTAAACGAATGGGTACCAACCTTAAGTTGGTAATTGTTTCAAAATGACGCAACTTTTAAAGGCACCCTAAGTTGTGAATTGTATTTATAGATAGTATAATAGTAATATAATGAATAAAATTTTGTAGGGTGTGAGTAAAATGAAAATGTGTGAGTAAAATGAATTAAAGGATGTGACTTTTAAACAAATGAGACATAACCCAAGTTACTAATTGTATAAGGGTATAATATATAATTTATGAAAGGGGTGTGTATATTGGGACATGTTGGTTTGGGTTGCATAACATGTGTTTAATATATGGTTTGTGTATTAATGCAAGGGTATTATTTAAAGGTGTGATGTGAAGAGACACAACTATTAAGTTAGCCTAAGGTACCCCAAGTTACTTTTTATAGGGTGATATAATAATCACAAGCATGTATTCCATATCACAGGATGAGTGAGGGACCAATTATAACTTTTCACCTGTTGTGTATTGGGGGTTCTTTCTCTTAATTATGGCATGAATATCATCATGAATAGAGACATTTTAACCCTTACACACCGCCCATATGATAACATCACCTGATGTATATGCAGTAGGACCCTTAAGAAAATAAGACGGGATCATAATGGATTTTGGTTAAAACTTGAAACTTTTTATCCTGGTTTAAAACGGACGGTAAAACAACAAATAAAACATACTTAACACTTATAATAAAATTAGTAGCTCTTCTACATTCACAAAAATCACCATATAATTACGTTAATATAAAATTAAACTAAACTACGACTGCAACCATTGTTTGTAGTTATTTCTACAAATTGTTATGGTCAAACTTCTTTTCTTTTTTCTATTATTGTGCATGTTCTGGCTGCTGGCAACCATTGCTCCAGTAGGTAGTCATTAAAAGAAACACTTGTATATTTACATAATATTTGATGGATTAAATTATTACAATGAGGATGGCAATATTTTGTCACATTCTTATAATATGGTTAAAACAGAAAACTTATTTTTATTTTATTTATTTATATATTTTTTCAAAATAAGTTTATCTCATTCATACTTGCCAAGTTACATCATTCAAAACACAAGGTAGACGGGCAACAAGCTGCGCCGCCATCCCTTTCTGAATTGCAAACGCTAATCTACCAAAGACAAAATCCCGTCCCCATGAGGCTGAACAATTGTTGTGGATGACCCGTTGGACCCAGGTCAGGAATTGGATAGTTTCTGGCGCTAGGAAGCCAAATGTGTCAAAGGCAAAAGGGACAAAAACATGCTGGTTCTCTGCACAAGCTTTAGCGTGCTTATCAACTTTCTTCGATTCGTCTTTCTTGCTGCTTGTCCAGCTACAAACCCGTTTTCCCTTAAACCAACCAGAAGGGGAAACCCCGTGAGGTCCACACAAGCATATTTCCCCCTAGCCCAACCAAAGACGAACAGGTCCGCTGGCCGCAGAGTAGATCTCTCTTCCATAGGGTTCGTAAGACGTGAATCCAAGGGGTGCAAACAAATGTTGTTTTTCTTGTGGTTAATCATGCGGGTCTAATAAGTGGTTGCATGAGCATATAAAGGGTTGTAAATTATGACCACTAAATTTAACCAACAAATTTACCAAAATTGACTAAAATTGACTTTTAGTTGTCAAACGTTTTGCATAACCAGAACCAACCGGTCACTGAGATTGACTAACGATTTGGTAAATCAGAACCTATCGACCCCTTAATCATGTGGATTAGGAAACAAGAGACCATAGAATTTTGTCAGTTGTACGAAACTTGACCCTTGATTTTTCAGATTGACCATTCATGGTACTCTTAGGTTTCTTGGGTTGTATTTTATAATATACAGGTGTTTATAAGAATCCAGATGAAGCTTTAGATTGTACATGAAGCTTTTTCTTTCATTATATTGTTTTTAGTGTTCAAGAATTGATAAATTCGTAAAAATGATCTACAATTCATTACTTTATAAATACCATACGAATGCAGAGCGTCTGATATACATGAAGCTTGTGCCTCAGTTTTCTCGACCTAAACACATCAGTACATTTCATGCCTTCTAAGTTTTAATACGAAGGATGACATGTTATGATGTCACACATGACATGAACTTGGGAGTTAAATATCAGTCTTGGTCATTTTTGTGTCTTTTTTACTTATGAATAAGTCATTTTTGTATTATGTTTCATCTTTAATTATAAAATAAAAAGGTAGGTAAAATGGAAACACTATCATATGCGTCAAAGTCTACCAAAATATATATTTTGTTTAAACCATAAAGCCTTCAAATCCGCTGTAGTTAAAATATCATATATCTACTGAAATAATATAAATTATCACGAACAGATGTGTTAAGACTTATGAGCTACAAAATGCATCAGTTATTATACACCTTTTAAGTATCTTAACAACTTATCAACAACCATTTTTAGGTGGTTATGATTAAGTGTATCAGTATTGCAACAACAATTCCCGTTTCATTCTTAATATCGTATCGATCTCTAAGTTTTTCATAACTTGAGTATTCATCTACAGTACCCAATTCAAATTACACTATTGCTATAGAAAATAAGGTAAAAGTTGACACATACCTTTTATCAAACGGGTGGTGTGCATTTATTGTACTACTTACAATTCAACTCACCACGAAGAAGATTGTTAAGGATGTCATGGTTATAGATTCCCTGCAACATTTATTTAGTTGTAATTTGTAAGATATATATTCAGATAGGAGGGACACATCTCCCAAAATATCAACAACCTAACTCAAATTTTCAATCTTTGTTGCTGACCACTTATAAAAATCAAATGCAGAAGAGGTCTTTGCTGCCTAGAAGGAAAAAAATATCTCCCTTCATTGAATTTTGACTTTTGAAGTTTGACCATTCTTATTGGGCTCTTCAAAGATAACGAAATTGTTATCATTTGTGGGCTAAGACCATCCCCATTCCCAGTCCAGTTCAATCCAACTCAAATCATTTTTTTTATTAAATAAATATATCTTATGAGTACTTTTATTCCAACAAATAAAATTAAATTTTTTTAGAGGAAATAAATTATTGGTATAAATATAATAATAAAAGAAAATGAAAAAAAATTAACATTTATCAAATGCTCGATAGATAAAGTATATTAAAAAGATATTTTTTAATAAAACTTAGTTCATTTTGAAAATTGGTTAATTACAGTTGTATTTTATTAATTAATAACTAGTAGTATACTATAACATTCTAAAGTTATGTGGTTTGTTTTGTTAGAGATTAGATAGATCAAAATGCTAGTTCAAGAAAGGGTTACTCGGCACACCCTTTTAACATTCTAAAGTTTGGACTTAACAATTCAATTTAGCTAGATCCTTTAGTTAGCTCGTTAATAAAATCATTCCAAAAATGATTAACTATGGAAAATTAAACTAGATTAATCTTATTTACAAACAAAAATGATAGGCCCAATAAAACTCCTCTTTTCCTTTTTTTTCTTCATGGGTAGATTTGGCCCAGCAGAAAGGAAACCAAAACTGGGCCTCAAGTAAACAAAAAAAAAAAAAAACAAACTCAACCAAACTACCAGACTACAAAATATGAAACATTTTCTTAAATCATATTCACAACGGCTGTTAATGATTCAAAGTGCTTCCTATTTTGCATGATCTAAAAAGATATTTAAGAATTAAGTCAACGATTGTATCCAACTAAATCAACTCAAATCTATCTCTCTAGTTAATGACTCGCTGGCTCAATGATCAAAACGTACGGACCAACTGGTACGACACTTGAAAACTCACCTACTCGAATTCTTCCAAGTCATTAAGGAGAAACCCGTAATTAGTTTAGAACAAAATTTCATGCATTATTTTCATAAGATGTGACAATTTTTTATATTCATAACAAAGATAATTTTGCATCTCCACAAACGATGATATAGACAGTAGACATGAAGTAAACATGTAGAATACGTTACCATGTCGCCACATCGAGAAGAAATAAGCACGTCTCAAAGCCTAATAATCAGAAAGGTATAAATATTTTCAATACTTCATATACTTTTCAAATTAAAAAACCTAAACAAACGATAACACCATGAAAGAAACTCTTCCCATTGTTGATAGAATGACCAATAAAATACATGTCATTAATGCACAACCACTACAACATAAATACATTTGCGCAAATGCTGGTCATAATAACGAATTATGATTCAAATCAATAAATGGTATAATACAAATGCATTGCAATCTTGGAATTCGATCTCCATTAAGTTATTTTCTGATCACACTTCAGAGTTCACAATACAGTCTAGATTACCTGTCACAGAGAAAGAAATGTGACTAAGCCTAACGCCTAGAGTACGTGAACGAATACAACAATAGACAGAAACACACAAGTCTAAAACGAATATATCTATATGCCATATACAAGGTTTTAATGTAAAAGAGTGTACATTACAATTATTCAGATAAATCCCAAGTTGCCTATTTATATTAGGGCAATTTTTTTATTTTTGATGAACAAAATAATATTTGTAAAATAAGAATTATATACATCTCATCCAGGCTTATCAAAACTCTTTTAAGTAAAATCTGTGAAATTGACAACTGTAATTTACTTAATTAAAATCAAATATGGTATGTTACTACAGATTAGAGGCGTACATAAAAACCGGTTTGGATTTTCAAAGTAGTTCTTAACCTGACCCAATACCACACCTGAAACCGGTTTGACCCACTCCGATTCCAACCCGATCCAAACTGCCAATTTGTATATCAGTTCCTACTTTCATTACTAAAACCGGTTTGGACTCGAACCTGTTTGATAAAACGGTATAATATCTGGAAAATTGGGGATTTAAAAAGGTAAAAACGGTTTCAATGGGACCCAGACTCATTTGTATAGGAACAAATATTTTTCTTCATATGCGGTTTACGACCGACTGATCCGGTTTTTACTCAAAACGGTTTTAACCAAACCTGGCCAAACCGAGCCGGTTTTGCAAAAAAAAAAAAAAAAAGAAACAGATGAACACTATGAAATAGTTTAAGTTGGGCTTAATAACCTTCCTTAAATGTAAACCAGTTGGGCTTCCAACATTAAAACAGTACTGGGCCAGGCCCAAACTAGAAAGAAACCAGGAGCCCAAACTTTTGAAAATGAATAATTAGAGGTTTGACGATGTTAAATTGTTAACCCGAGGGTGTGAGTAATTACAATTTTGGAAACCAAAACACCGTCTTTTCCCTAATTCCCTGTTCCAGGCGAGTTTCGTATGGATGAGAAAAAGACTGCTGGACTGGAGGAGAGATTCAGTTGATTGATCCTTCTAATCTCTTGCAATTGTTCTTCACATCAGGTGCGTGCGTGCGTTCGAACCACCATAGTCACTGTCCCAAAAAGTCATTAATTATACCTCCATTTTAGCTACTGTTTTGATTTTAATCTTTGACTAGGGTTTTCTTGTTTGCGGTTGATTTATGAACTAGAGGGTGTTTTGTGTTCAGTCCGTAGGATGTGAAATTGGGGACGCATGTTGCGCTTTTTCTGTTCATTAGTTTTGTTTTTTGCTTGTTTTGGAAGAGATTTTAGCTATTGAGTGTACATGCATGCACACCAGGTGTTTGTTTTAATACCTCAATGAAAGATGCCTCTTTTTGTTTCATTTTTTGAAACGACTTTGTTTTCAGTGTTTAACTATGTGGCGTTTTGGAGCAGATCTCATGTTGTTAATTTGTTTAGCACATCAGATGATGGCTTTGGGTATTTTGTTCTATTCATAACTAAATCATAGATTGAACAGACCAAAGTAACACCCTTCCTTGGTTTTACAATGTTTTGTTATTTGCTTTTAGAATAGGTTGGTTTGAGATGAAATTCAGATATTTTTTTAAATCCTATATTAATACTTTTACTCTTATAAAGCTTTTTTGTTTATTTTTTTCAGCTTGTAGTTTGGGAGGAATGAGAATTGAGAAAATATTAAAGACTTGAATCAAGTGAAGCCACAGGTAGAGGTTGACTTGAAATTGGCAACCAAAGGGCATGAAGACTCAATTTCAGAAGAGGCTCAGGTTATAGAGGTTGGTTCTTCATTTTCATGCATTCAAACTTAAATACACTTTATGGATGGTATTGGCATTAGAGTAAGGGGTTATAACAATAATAACATTGCATCTGTAGATATGTTTACCTTCTTTTAAGAGTACACTTTCATGTGATCGACACTACCGCATTAGAACTTTAGAAGAAAGGGTATAATTTTTTAACTATTTTTTTAGTTAGACATTAGATAATCTGGAATTGAAAGTAAGAACCAAAGTCACTTTTTTTAACCAAACACTAAAAAAGTTAGTTAAGCTGGCTTCTTATTTGAGAACCCACAAAGAAATTAGCGATTACTCGATAACAAATAGGCTTACATGTATATCTGAATAAATTAGAATATTTCTTGGTCAACATTATCCCTTTGACCCGAATTAACCAACCCGTTTCTGGCCTCCACTGGTGTATAGCCACTTTTTGTTTGTTTAGCAAGTGTAATTCAGAAAAGTTTTGAGTTCTCTAAAGATGAAATGTTTTATATATATATATATATAAATTTAGTTGTGGGGCCCTTCGGGGTTTTTTGGCGTGTTTGTTTAGGGCCGTGTTTTTATCTTGTATTTCCGTTTGTTTTGGTTGTGTTGCTTGTCGGGTTTGTTGGTTTGCTTTCCTAGTCTTGGTATGTCAAGTCTAGTAGTGTGTATCGGTGTCTTGATGCATAAATTTAGTTGTGGGGTAACCCTTTACCCAAAAAAAAAAAAAAAAAATTTAGTTGTGGGGTTTGGAGAAGGAGAACATACATGCTTGCCATTTCACTCTGTCTAAACTTTATAAGTTATTATTTCTTTTAGTTTATAATTTATGCATCATTTTGATAGACAATACATTCTAGCTGAACTGAGGGAGCATAAAAACTCTTAAATTGACTTTGACTTTTTTCAACTTGTTTTACTGCTTTGGGTCAACTGGCTTCGTTTTTTTTTCTTCATGACTTAACTGATTCAAAGAAAAAAAGTTTGTAAATAATAACAGGTTATATGGATGTCGATATATACCTAGACTCATGTTTATATATGTATAAATTTCACATACCCTTGAACGTGTGACCTGCTGACCTGTTCCTTTTGCAGGAAAGTTTATGTTCTTTTATCAACTAATTATGTTATTTGTTCATAAATGTAGAACTTTAGTTTGATTGCTGTGTATATATTTGTATGTTCCATCATATGTACTATGCATATTGCTATAGAAAATGTTCACTTAATCTGTTAATTTGACTATATCTTTGGGATACATTTGAATCTTTTAGGCTGCTAATACTCTGTTAGTTGTTAGCTGTTATCCATACAAACCCTATAGGTTCTTCAATATCCACATTTTCATTTTATTAAATTAGATTACTTTTTACTATTTATTTTATTAATATACAGCGCTGTAATACTTTTTGTGTCCTAGGTTACATTTCTAATATCACTATCTTTTACATGGCCACTCACTCTCTGTTGGATTAGGTTAAACTGGGATCTGTGAGTGTATAGGGACCCAGATGGGAAAAAACAGTCAATTCATCCGTCAACATCCGATCGAAAACAGGGTACTCTGTTTTGGGCATCCGAGCAGCCGGTTTCATAGGAATCCACGTCAGCGCCGCCTTGAAACGCTGCATTGACTACGTTTTATGGTTAGACAATTGTAACAATTATTACGATCCTACCCACAAAAGGGTGTCAACATTTGTTGGAAAAAATGGGATTTTCATTGTGGAAGGGGACATAAACAACACCATTTTGCTGACCAAACCCACTGACGTAATACATTTTACTCATGAGATGTATTTAGCTTCTCAAGCTGGTGTTAGATACGCAATGCAGAATCCAAAATCATATATTCATAGTAACATTGCTGGTTTTGTTAATGTTCTTGAAGTATGCAAAAATGAAAATCCACAGCCTGCAGTTATTTGGTTGGGCATCTTCTAGTTCTGTTTATGGGTTGAATACAGAATTACCCTTTTTGGAAAAAGACCAGACAGATTAACCCGCGAGCCTATACGCTGCAACGAAGAAAGCGGGTGAAGAAATCGCGCATAATTATAATCACATTTACGGGTTGTCTTTAACGGGTTTAAGGTTCTTTACGGTTTATGGACCCTGGGGTAGACCGGATATGGCTTATTTTTTCTTTACTATAGATATCTTGAAACGAAAACCAATTCCCATTTTTGAGTCGAGTAACCATTGATGATATTGTAAAGGGTTGTTTAGGTCCCTTAGACACTGCTGAAAAGAGTACAGGAAGTGGTGGAAAGAAGAAAGGAGATGCACAGTTTAGAATTTTTAATTTAGGGAATACTTCGCCTGTGCCGGTTTCAGATCTTGTTAGTATTTTGGAGAAGTTGTTGAAAGTGAAAGCGAAACGACGTGTGATGAAGTTGCCTAGAAATGGTGATGTCCTGTTTACTCATGCGAATATTAGTTTGGCGCAAAGGGAGTTTGGGTATAAACCAACGACGAATCTTCAAACGGGGTTGAAGAAGTTTGTTAGATGGTATGAGAAGTATTATGGTTCGGGAAAGAAGAGTGATCATTGAGGCAAAAAGTGGTAAACTTGTTCTTGAATTCTTATTCGTTTTGATATATTCGCATGATTGATTTGTTAATCCTGCACTTTATGAAAACAAGTTATCTTGTTTTCAACTGTTGGTATATGATGTTGCATCAAGTAAGGAGGGAAGAGGGATCTTACACGATGAACAAGTTTGTGTGGTCCATCGTGGTCTTTATTTGAGAACTTTGCGTTCTTGTTAACTAGCGCGAATGTAACTTATTGTAGTAGTATTATTGTTGGATTCGTGACTAACAGAGCAAAATTTATTTGGTTCGACTTTTGTATCATTTCATGGTATTCAAATTAATACAAAACATAAGTTTAAATGTTATGTTGTTTCTTGTTTAGTTTCTTGACTGAAGGTTGACTTGCTGTGTTTTTTATTTTTTATTTTCTTTTTATTATAAATTTTTTATATGAATTTGGTTTTTATGATCTCTTGATAATTTTTTTTTCACTCAGCTTTGACTTTTATGATTTCTTTTGTTCTGATACCTCATTGCTAGTCTTTCTTTTTCTGGATACCGGATCCATGAATGGACAATATTTGTGTAAACTTTATAAAAGATATTGCAACATGAATGGATACCATTTGAGTTACTACCAAGAGAATTACATGTTCTACGACACAAATTTGTTGGACTATTGACTTTGTGTGGATCACAATCAAACTAAGACTTAGCGAATACCCTAGATCGATTATTAGTTAGTTTGCAATGGAATATTAGTTAATCGATATCTCAGGTATCACTGTTTTAAGCACAAGGTATTAATAAAAACTGAATGTTTCATAATACAATAAAAAATTACAGGCGATTTCCTAGCTAACACTCTAGCTATGAAGAGGGTTACTTGCAGTTGCAGATTTCCTCTAAAATATGCACACACCGAATTCACACTTAACTGCTTGACCCAAGAAGCTATGGGGTCAAGTGGCGATAAATTCAAAACGGACTCGTGTATTCATAATGTGACAATCCGAACTTTCAAGGTTTGTGCCGTTTAATCCAGTAATCCTAACTGATCATTATTCCTTGTTTAGACGAAACTTATTTTATGTTTTTGTGTTATTACAATCCTGTTACTTGATACTTTTGGGCCGCGGAATTAATCAACACTTGTGGGCCGTGAGTTTACTTGAGCCCAACCCGTACACGCATATATGTTTAATCAAATCACACTTAAGCATGAATCTTGTAAAGCCCAAATGGGATTGGCATGGGCCCATATTGTGTTTTAACAGCCCACGTAGCCTGTGATCGCCCCAAAACTTATATCAAGTTGTATACGTATTACATGGCTGTTAACATAAAACTCAAAACTTAACCCTACCCCTTCCCTTGTTGTGCGATGACAGACCCCCTCCCCTTAAAGATTGTTCTTCGTGCCAAGCGTTATACACTGTTTGGATTAATCTTAGCATCTTGTTTCTTCGGTTAGTTCATCTATATTCATGTTAACCTTTATTTGATTGTCTTGTTATGTGATTTTAATTAGCAAAAGTGCTATGTGATATTGATAGTGTTACATGGTATCGATTGTTCCTCTGATGATGACCATGCTATGAAAATAATATGAGTTTGAAGTATAGATTAGGGAGTGATTTTGATAGGAGTTTTAATGAAAATTATGTATGATAAACTGCATGATCGGCCTAGGATATGCTTGGTGATTAATGAATGTGTTGGGATTGTTTAGATGTAAATCGATGATGTTGAATGGGTCGGAACCAATTGGTTACATGGCTAGGTGTTATGTGACAAAACGAGGGTTCATATAAGGATAAATGCATATGAAAACGCTTGAAGAATTCATGCATCTTGATTTGGTCGCACATGTTATGGGCCGGGGGTTGTGCGGGTTCTCACGTGTTGTGGGCCTTGGGTTTGATAGGGATCACATGTTTGGTTTGGGAGGGATCCACTTACACCCCTTCACCGAACAAATGCTATCCGAGTTCACCAGATCAAACGCTAAATCTATGAACGAAGATGTAGTGAACTGACCTGAGTCCGCTGGAGTAGATCCAATCTTCGTAATTTTGTTTGGAGAGAGTGGTATAGGTACCCTTTGCATATGTTATAATCGTTTTAGTGGTGCGGTCTTGTGTTTTTGACAGGCCGGCCGATTTTTAATAAAGTTTACCTTTCAAAAAAAATAATAATAATAAAGACAAATATAGTTTTTGTTATAAAAAGTAAAATTTATATTTAAGGGTAAATTACACTTTTCATCCTTTATTTTGTACCACATTACAACGGATAACCTTTAACTTCAATAATTACAGTCACAATCATTTATTTGCAAAACCCGTTACACTCTACGTCATTTAGTACTAACCAGATTAAAAATTTCAGTTAAATTTATTTACTTAAGGGTATTTTGGTCAATTCATGTTTTATTTAAATGTTTAATAATATAACACCAAAAAATTACATATACACTTTATTTGCAAAATCCGTTAAACTCTACGTCCTTTAGTACTAACCAGATTAAAGAGTAAACTGTCATTTTGGTCCCTAAGGTTTGGTCACTTTTGTCACTTTAGTCCAAAACTCAAACCTTTTGCATCTAAGGCCCTGTGGTTTCGGTTTTATTGCCATTTTGGTCCAAAAGTGATATCAGGTCGTATTTGTCTTATAAAATCCTGCTATTCTGTCCTTTTCCTCAGGGGCAAAATGGTAATTTTAATTTTTATTATAACAAATTATTAACTAAAATAATTAAATTTAATAATCCCATATAAAAGTAGCAGAGATTCATCTGACCCCAAACCCAAACCCAAACCCAAACCCTAATCCATCATCTTCTCCAAACAGCACATCACCATTCCAGTTTCTCAACAAGAAGTTAACCATACGAATCAATTTCTATATAACCAACCCACCCATTTTATTCTCATTTCTCACATCACCGCCGCCCAATGTTGAATACATTCTCATCATTTTCAATTATGTTCCACAACCATCTCTCTCAATTTGATTCTATTATTCCTTCACAATCACACAATTTGTTACTGATGGATCAGCAGATGAAGAGGCCGAAGACGAAGATCGTCTGCACGTTAGGACCTGGATCTAGATCAGTTCCAATGGTGGAGAAGCTGTTAAAAGCAGGTATGAACGTTGCTCGCTTCAATTTCTCACACGGATCGTATGAATATCATCAGGAAACGCTTGATAATCTCCGGACTGCTATGGATAACACCGGTATACTCTGCGGTTATTGCATTTATATGGGGATTATTTAATTGAACTATTTTAATTAACAATGTGTTATAATAAAAATTAAAATGACCATTTTGCCCCTGAGAAAAAGAACAAAATAGTAGGATTTTATAAGACAAATATGACCTGATTTCACTTTTGGACCAAAATGACAATAAAACTGAAGTAGTGTTTTGTTTTAATTACAATTTTGTCCCCAGTGTAAAATTACAGTCATGTCATTGTTTTAGTTTTTTTTAAACTGTAGTAGTGTTTTGTTTTAATTGGTTGACTCGGTGTAATTTTTATTCGTGTCAGGCGGCTGCCTGACACGCTTATTTGTCCTGAAAAATTATAATTTTCCCCCATTTTAAAATTTTAGTTTTTCCATCTTTTTTTAGCAAAAATATAATAATGGTTGACTCGATGTAATTTTTTTAAGATCGTGTTATGAGTAGTATGTGCAATTAACAAAAACACAAACGTACATGTTATGAGAGAGAAAAAAAACGGCTTAGCGCCCCGCAACACGGGCGGGGCAAACACTAGTTATCTACAACTACAACGTTATTGATGTTTTATGTTAAAAAGAAGCATTTTATAGGGTATGATCAATAATGATGTATGTTTGTATTGGGCTCAATTTTTGGGCTTAGACTTGTATGAGATGTGTCGGCCCGATCCATCATTTTTTTTTTGAACGGCCCGATCCATCATCTTTTACTTATTTGAATTTCACTCACTTTTGTTTTATGCAATGCTATTACAACAATAACTCAAAAACCAAATTTTACTTACGATGTTTAATCAACTTGAACTAAATACCACACACTAACTACTCGTGAATTTGACACCCTCGTTAATCGTTATCCTAGTTAGTCTAATGTAAAAAGGTTTATAAGCTCTCTTTATTTTTGATCGATCCTTCGACAAAAGTCACCGACTTACTAGCATGCTTTACTACCCGTGGCTTTATAGCCTAGTGGTATCTGGGTGTGAGATAAGACTTTGGATCAATAGGTCCTGGGTTCGATTCTCACAAGGGGGTTTTTCCCATATTTATTGGGTTTCCTCCTGAATTGGTGTATAGGCCTTATGCCTAGTGGAGATGGATATGATCGGGTGGTTCCGCTGATGGCACGATAATACTTCAGCGGTCCGTCAGTGATCCAAATTTGCCGTTCAAAAAAAAAAACTAGCATGCTTTACTCAATAATGCATCTTTTTTGTTACAGTCTTAAAACTCTAACTTGGTGCACCATCCTTGACACCCATAATTACACTGTTCTGTAGTTAAAACCTTTATAAATTAATAATGTTGGAATCGAGATATTTTATTAATTCAGTGAGATATTATAATAAATTAATAATGTTGAGACTGAGATATTTTATTAATTTAGTGAGATATTATAATGATAAATTAATAATTTATTAATTTAAAGAAATACATATGACCTTTAAATTTCCAAGTCCAATGTACATTCGCGAATTAACTGAGTCAAGTTCATTGTTTTTAATACAAAAAGTTAGTTCATTATACCAAAAAATAAATTACAAAAACAAGTTTGAATGCACATTTATTAGAATTTGGAATCTTTTAGTAATTATTAATTTATAGTTTCGTTAGCACTAATATATATACACTGAGATTTCAAAAAAAGTTATTATCGTATTATTTTATCGATTGGAACCCAATTTTGTATTGGTCTCAAGTTAAAATTGGATAAATTATTAATTTATCTAGTATTAATTTATAGAGATTTTACTGTATATTTCTTGTTTTTCATTAATCTTTTACAAGAAACACATAACTAAATCCTCATACCTTTTCTACTAATACCAACATGACCTCACTCATATCCCTTATTCTCAATTTCTTTTGGGCACAAATTATACTATCCTTACGATAAATAAACAATCAAAAATATCAAATATGGGGATGGTTCAAATGAAAACCACTTTTATTGCGAAAACTCGAAAACTAACTAAAAACCCTAAAAAACACACACAATTTTTTTTTCAATTTTTTTTATAAAAATCGCTAGTTTTTTTATATAAAAAAAACTTAAATTTTTTTTTTGTAGTGCACATGTGTAATAATTCACATGTGTAATATTACCCGTGTGCACTACAAATCTTTTTTTTTTTTGAAATTTTTTTTTAATAATTTAAATAGCGAAAATTGGTATGCAAAAAATAATAATAATAATAATAATAATAATAATAATAATTTTTGGTATGTTTTTAGGGAGTTAATTATATAGTTAGTCTCTGTGGTTTGCCCAAAGTAAGACCATGGGGTATGGTGAGGCTTGGGTTGGGCATTGGTTGACACGTGTAGTTTCAAAAGTCAAGGCATCAACCCACTTTTGAAGGTGGTATGGTGGGCGTGGCGTGGCCAAACCACATCAGTTTTTTTTTTTAAATTTTTTTATATATTTAAACCAAAAACTACTTAACATACAACATAATTATTAAAATAAACATACAAAACAATTATCAAAATAAAAACCTATCATTCTTCGTCGTCTTCGTCGGTTTCGAACCCAGGAATCGTTGAAACATGTTCCACCAAATCAGCTCGAAGGTTGTGATGTATATCCCTTGACTTTAATAAAAATTCATTTGTCGCTTTATCTTCGTCTGTTACGTTACCTGGTTGGGGGTCCTCGTCATCGTAATAGGTAACGACCGCTCTACCTTCATCCCGCAAAATCATGTTGTGAAGAATGATACATGCGTACATCACGTTTCCAATTTGATCCTTCTCCCATAGTCGACAAGGCATTGCCAATATTCGCCACATTTTCTTCAAAACACCGAATGCTCGCTCGACGTCTTTACGTGCAGCCATCTGGACCCTGTTAAACTTTAATCTCTTTGGATATGTCGTACCGCGTTTTGTGAACGATTTTACAAAAGCCCCCCACTCTGGGTAAATCCCATCAACTAGGTAGTACCCATACACGTACTCAATCCCGTTTACAAAGAAAGTTCCTTTAGGTCCTATACCATTTACCTGATCATTGAAAAGAGGCGAGTGGTGTATGATGGTAATATCATTATGTGAACCTGGCATACCGAAGAACGCATGCCATATCCAAAGATCTTGGGACGCAACCGCTTCAAGCATGATGGTTGGCACCCCGTGAAATCCACTAGTGTGAGCGCCTTGCCATTGGGTAGGACAAAGTTCCCAATGCCATTTCATACAATCTAAACTACCTAGCATCCCAGGTAGCCCATGATAATCTGCGTGATGTTCCAATATTTGTTGCATGTCACTGAAGGATGGCTTTCTCAAATATCTTTTCCTATAAATTTCTAGAATACACGAACAAAAGTTGTGAAGAGTTTCTCTAGCTACACGTGCAGACATTTTTAAATAGTCATCCATAATGTCCGAACTATTGCCGTACGCTAACTGCCTAAGTGCGGTCGTGACCTTTTGCCACGTACTAAATCCTAATTGCCCGGTTACATCAGGTTTTTGTTGGAAATAAACATATTTCTCCTCAAGATCTCTAGATATCCTTAAAAATAAATTTCTACTCATACGAAAACGACGCCTAAACATTTTTTCATCATACTTAGGTTCCGCTGAGAAGTAATCGCTTACCAACAAATCGTTAGCGGTGTGCCGTTCACGAGCGATGTACCTTCTCCTCCGTTTAGGTTGTTGAGTCTCTTCCTCACCGTCTTCGTCTTCCACGATAGCTTTCACCACCGCCGCGATCGTTTGTAGAAATATTTCCGCACCATCGTCAGATGATGATGACGATTCACTGTAACTTGAAGAACTCATGGCAATATTTGTGTTTTATGTGTTTGATATTGTGTGAGAAAGATGTTAAATGTGGTAAGTATTTATAAAGGATTTTTTTTTTAAATATAGACCCCAACGGCTAGCCCAACGGCTACTTTGAAAGGGCCATTCACAACCCGCCATGTCAGCTTGCTCCCCCGCCCCACGCCCGGCTTGAAAGCCAAGCCCCAAGGGCCACGCCCAAACCCAAGCCCACCCGGGATGGTGGCTTGGGCGTTTTCCCCCAACCCACGCCCCAACCCAAGCCCCATACCCCATGGCCTAACATACTTAGGTAATAATAGTTTAAAATCACATTCTAGAGTATTAAATTTTCATTTTGTAACGTTTGGAGGTATTAACGTTATTTGTAGGTTTAAAATCACATTCTATTAGTACCTAAGTATGTTATTTTATGCAAACCACAAAGACTAAGTATGTTAATACCTTAGAAGTTAATACCTCTAAACGTTACAAAATGAAAAGTTAATACCCTAGAAGGTGATTTTAAACTATTAGTATCTAAGTATGTTATTTTGTGCAAACCACATGGACTAACTATGTAATTAACTCGTTTTTTAGGCTTTTTTAGTTAGACGTTACAAAATGAAAAGTTAATACCCTAGAAGGTGATTTTAAACTATTAGTATCTAAGTATGTTATTTTGTGCAAACCACAGGGACTAACTATGTAATTAACTCGTATTTTAGGCTTTTTTAGTTAGTTTTCACAATAATTAGTGGTTTTCATTTGAACCTTCTCCTATCAAATATAAATGCTATTTGCTTTCCCAATATATGAGTTCCCTTATCATATTAACTTTTATTTTTTCAGTCTACATTTCCTTTTAAGTTATTTTTTTTAATAGTATTCAAGATATGACCGAATCAAACAATAAACAAGAAGAGAAAATATATTGACATTTTAGGATAATGGATTAATAGGAAAAATTACAAGTTTTGTCTTTTATCTTTATACCACTTTTCAGGCGGTGTCCTTTTTAACGAATGTTGACAGGCGGTGTCCTTTACTAGGTATTTTGTTGCAAGTTTAGTCCTTTACACCCAACCCAGTTAAAAAACCTGTTAATTGTTGACAGACGGTGTCCTTTACTAGGTATTTTTGTTGCAAGTTTAGTCCTTTACCTAGGTATTTTGTTGCAAGTTTAGTCATTTACACCCAACAATTAACAGGGTTTTTTAACTGGGTTGGGTGTAAAGGACTAAACTTGCAACAAAATACCTAGAAAAGGACACCGCCTGTCAACATTCGTTAAAAAAGAAATCGCCTGAAAAAATGGTATAAAGATAGAAGACAAAACTATGAGGAAATATAGTTATTTTCTAGTTATATATACAAGTTAAAATTGGGAAAATAATAATAATCCCAATTGTGTAAAAAATAAAAACTACCCTCCTCATATTTCAAAATCACCAATTAAACATTTATTGCGTTCTTTCTCCAATCAAAACCCCAAATCATAAACCAAGAAAACCCTAATTTTACCCCCAATTCATCTTACAGAGGTTAACCCTTTTGATTATTACTGTTTCTTGATTCTTATCATCCGTGATGAGTTCCCACTTTGAATATTCAAAATCATCTTCTTTGAATCTTCATTAGTCCGCCTCTGTGTTTCTTTCTCACCCCATTCACACATATCTTCTTGCAATCAATCTTTACAATCAAGAACTCCCACAAGATTGCTCCATTAAGCAACAAATTGCTCTTCTTTTTCATCAAGTCATCATTTTTTTAAAGATAAGGATCATTCTTCAAACCCTTCAAGAAAAAAAACAATCTTTTTTGCATATTTGTTCAAACCCTAAAAGGGTGTTTCCCATTTCAAGATTTTACATTACACCCTGTTAATCTTTTTCATTAATCATCAATTTTCTCCAAAAGATTTGGATCATTATTCAAACCCTTGAAAAAAGAAACTATCTTTTTTGTATATCCTAAAAGGGTGTTTTCAATTTCAAGCTTTTCTTGGAAATCATCAAGTCATCTCATCTGGATAGTATCCTATCAAACATTTGATTTTTTTTTTTTTTTTTGGTATATCTGTTTAGACCCTAAAAGAGTGTTTTTAATTTCAAGATTTTCTTGAAAATCATGAAGTCAACTTATCTAGATGATAATATCCCATCAACACCTGGGAAATTCAAGATGGAAAAATCAAATTATTATCATAGATTAAGATGGCATTATCCACATCTAGCAAAGGTCACATTTTGGAGTTTTGTTTTCTTTGGATTAATCTTTGTTTTCTTCTTTAATCTACCAACACTATCAACAGATCTTTCTCACAAATGCTTAAAAATCAAATCTTGGGGCGGACCCGGATGGGAAAAACGGGTCAAATCATCAGCAAAGATCCGATCAAAAACAGGGTACTCTGTTTTAGTCACCGGTGCAGCCGGCTTCATCGGAAGCCATGTCAGCACGGCATTAAAACGCCGTGGTGACGGCGTTTTAGGGTTGGACAATTTCAACGATTATTACGATCCCACCCTCAAAAGGGCTCGTCAAGTTTTGTTGGAAAAAGGGGGATTTTCATTGTGGAATGGGACATAAACGACACCGTGTTGCTGAACAAACTCTTTGAGGTAGTACATTTTACTCATGTGATGCATTTAGCAGCACAAGCTGGTGTTAGATATGCAATGCAGAATCCGAAATCTTATATTCATAGTAACATTGCTGGTTTTGTTAATGTTCTTGAAGTATGCAAAAATGCAAATCCACAGCCTGCAATTGTTTGGGCTTCTTCTAGTTCTGTTTATGGGTTGAATACAAAAGTACCCTTTTCAGAAAAAGACCGAACGGATCAACCCGCGAGCCTATACGCTGCAACGAAGAAAGCAGGTGAAGAAATCGCGCATACATATAATCATATCTATGGTTTGTCTTTAACGGGTTTGAGGTTCTTTA
This sequence comes from Helianthus tuberosus, assembly GCA_030545235.1. NCBI lineage: Eukaryota > Viridiplantae > Streptophyta > Magnoliopsida > Asterales > Asteraceae > Helianthus > Helianthus tuberosus. The sequence continues at coordinate 143,239,749 of CM060427.1, read as the reverse complement.
CGGTTTATGGACCGTGGGGTAGACCGGACATGGCTTACTTTTTCTTCACTAAAGATATCTTGAAACGAAAACCGATACCCGTCTTTGAATCGGGTAATCATGGAACGGTTGCGCGTGATTTTACGTATATTGATGATATTGTAAAGGGTTGTTTAGGTGCTTTAGACACCACTGAAAAGAGTACAGGAAGTGGTGGAAAGAAGAAAGGAGATGCACAGTTTAGAATTTTTAATTTAGGGAATACTTCGCCTGTGCCGGTTTCGGATCTTGTTAGTATTTTGGAGAAGTTGTTGAAAGTGAAAGTGAAACGACGTGTGATGAAGTTGCCTAGAAATGGTGATGTCCCGTTTACTCATGCGAATATTAGTTTGGCGCAAAGGGAGTTTGGGTATAAACCAACGACGGATTTTCAAACGGGGTTGAAGAAGTTTGTTAGATGGTATGAGTATTATTATGGTTCGGGAAAGAAGAGTGATCATTGAGGCAAAAAGTGGTAAACTTGTTTTTGAATTCTTATTCGTTTTGATATATTCGCATGATTGATTTGTTAATCCTGCACTTTATGAAAACAAGTTATCTTGTTTTCAACTGTTGGTATATGATGTTGCATCAAGTAAGGACGAAAGAGGGATCTCACATGATGAACAAGTTTTTGTGGTCCATCGTGGTCTTCATTTGAGAACTTTGCGTTCTTGTTAACTAGCTCGAATGTAATTTATTGTAGTAGTATTATTGTTGGATTCGTGACGAATAGAACAAAATTTATTTGAGATTTACATAAGTGATAATTACATAAGTGATAATTACGTATAACATCTTCTTAACTGACTGTCTTATTCCAATGATAGACTGACATGTGGCATCTCTTGTTCCTTAACAAGAAATCTTTATCAATCTTCACCAGATTGGTGGGAAGTTCCTTTTATTTTCATCAGATGGTAACTTGCCATTTGAGACAAGTTCCACTGATTCTTCATCAGTTATAAGTTACCATTAGAGGTAACTTAGCCCATGAGCGACCAGACGCAAGCTCTAGGGGTTCCTTCAGTGGCAAGTCTTCTTCATTATGAACCTCTTGTCAATAACAAGGCTCCCTCCAAGTTAACGGCCTAAATAAACGTATAATTATTTAATTCAAGATCCATACGTTTTTACAAACCAACGAAAATAACTAAAATCAGGGAAAACCTTGAGTTCAAAACCGGAGCTCAAAGATGGCGAAATTGGGTCCCGTGAGTCGGGTTTTGTCTATTGCATTTGTCCAAGCGCGTGGCTCGTTGAGACGTATAACTCCACATGTGATGAAAGTTATGCCCTTTTCAGTTTTAAACCATTTTCTAGCTCACTTCTGTGTGTCTTGTTGCTCCAAATACGAGTCTGGTAAATCATGGATCAACTCCATATCACCATCAACGTAAAGATTAAGCATCATTTGTTACCTTCCACCTAAATATTCCATCCTAGTAAACAAGAGCATATGAAAAACTGCAACATATTACTTCACCTTTTTTTATTACCTTTTAATATGTAAAATTGCTTTTGAATGCATAATACCACTGGAACTGCATGATACGAGTCTTGAGAGTTGAATTAAAATCTGCATGAAGATACTGTATCTTTTCTAGGCTTTCTTCACTCGTACTATTTGCAAATTCTTCAACATCTGTGACTTTGGATGTGTGTTGTTGATATGCAGAAACCTTGGTAGAATGTCTTCTTTCTTCAACTCTAGTCAAGGGTCAAACAACACACTTTAACATTAGTGGCCAAACCATTGCCTTGAAAATTAATTTTAACAAGAATATAACCAAAACACATAACACCTTCTAAACACTATTAAAAGAAAGTTAGACTACTATAAAAATTAGTATATTTTTTATAATCGTAGTTAAAACATTAACTAGAGATGAGGTTAAAAGAAATTAAAGTGTTTGCATGTCAGTCCAACAATCCAACCTGACCCAACCCATTTCAACCCTTACTAAACCATTTTTCTTAACCCAGACCTCTTTCGACTCATTACGCAATCCACCCATAATTTCTGTAGGAAAAAAAACTATATGCTTACTAGAACTCATCTTGTCCCTTGTTCATTTGTTTAGTCTTCGTCTGGAAACTCATCAACCACTTTGACCTTTTTACTCTGACTTAGCCTCTGGTGTGATAATCTTGGTCTTCAATCTCCGTTAATTCCTTATCACACTTTAGAGTTCACAATACAACCTAGATTGCCTGTTGCGGAGAAAGAAATGTGACTAAGCGTAATGCCTAGAGTGAATGAATACAACAAAATACAGAAACATACAAGTCTAACACCAACATCATATACAAGGTTTTAACGTATAAGAGTGAACATTACAATTATTTAGATAAAATCCCAAGTTGCCTATTTATATTAGGGCAATCTTTTATTTTTTGTTGGCCAAACTAATATTTGTTAACTTTTGCACATTTATGAACTATATACATCTCATCTAGGTTTGATCCTTCAGTTTAGTATACAGATCATGTAACCCGACCCGATACCATACCTGAAACCGATTTGACCCAACCTGACCCAAACCGATATATATTAAAATGTATTAAAAAGCTTAAAACATATATATATTAAAATCATATTTTAAAAAAATTTACAGCCGCGGGAGAGCCGGCCCATCCACCCCTTTCGGCCTTGGTAATATTAGAAAACTAGGGGTTTAAAAAGGTGAAACGCTTTCAACGCGACCCAAAGCAATTTTTATGGGATCAAATATTTTACTTCATAACCGGCTTACGAGCGAACCGATTTTGACTCAAAACGGTTTTAACCAAATCGAGCTGGTTTTGCTAAACACCCAAATGAAGACTATTATGAATTATGAAATAGTTTATGTTGGGCTAAATAACATTCCTTAATTGTAAACCAGTTGGGCTTCCAACATTAAAACAGGCCCAAACTAGAAAGAAACCAGTCTTTGAAAATAAAAAGTAATTAGAGGTTTGACGATGTTAATTGTTACCTGACGGAAAAATTACAGCCGTCGACGAAGTCATCGGCTTTGATGGCTTTATAAATCCGATATGATGTGTGAAGATGGTGGTACGATGTCTCCCGTGATTTGGTATTCACGACAGGAAATCTGTTTTCAGTGACTACAGAGAAACAAGAAGAAGAAGGTAAGGGTTATTTATTTAAAACAACGTCTACCAATAATTAACTGATATTTAATTAACATTTATATACCTTTCTTTCAATTAGTCTCTAATATTTCGATGCAGGGGATATGAGAGATTCGGGGCCAGTAGTGGGAGCCTCTTCCTTCACACCTTTCTTTCAATTTTAGGCACTCACCGTATATTCTCAAACGCAAAAGTGAAGGTAACAGCGTCTCTGGTAGATCGTTCACCTTTGGGCAACTCCAAATTAGAAGATGTTGAAGGGATGTGAGGTGTTGGAGTCCCATTGAAAGTGATTCCAGATTATCAAATTCGGATATGTCCAGAGATGTAAGAGAAGAAGGGAAAAGGTGGGACAACTGACTAAAATTCCTCACATGGGGATCACCGTGTAACGTTAGGTCAACAAGGGAAGATGGGAAATTCTGATTGCCCCATTCTGAGATGGGCTTTTTCAACCCCCCTACTTCAAGGGAACACAAATTGGGAGGCCAAAGCCCACAAGGAAAGGAAGCATCAATCATTGGACACTTACTGATACACATATGTGTTAACATGGTGAGATTGGATAGCTGCAGGTCACCAAATGACTCCAGATTTTCACAATCATATATCGTCCAACTGATTAGATTTGGTAGCTGCAGGTCACCAAATGCCTTCATGTTTTTGCAACTTGTGATACTCAGATTTGTGAGATTTGGCAGCTGGAGGTTAGGAAATGACTCTATGCTTTCACAATTCCATAAATTCAACAAGGTGAGGTTTGATAGTTGATGAAGATCAGGAAATAACTCCATGTTTTGACAAGACCATATTGTCAAAGAGGTGAGGTGAGTGGAGTGACTCAATTGATTTATTGATTTTAGATTTCCACAACTCCATATATTAAGTGACTTGAGATTCTGCCCTCCTCCACCTGTTGTTGTTGCTCTTGGGAAGGAGACATGTCTAAGTGAATCACAGAAAGTGACATCTAAACTCTGAATGCTATTTGGACAACACAAACGCTCCATACTCTCACATGATGTTATAAGCAACTTCCTAAGAGATGATAGGAGGTTGCTCCCAATGTTATCCTCATCCTCCTCTCTCTCTCCTAAACTCACCAAATTTTTACAATCCCATACCCTCAATTCCTTTAAATTTACAAGAACTTTACTTACATCTGCATCTGATTCCCACAGGTATCTTATTTCATCACAATCCTGTATGCTTAGTTCTTCTACTGCCCCTAAATTCCCTAAATTCTCTATAACACCTCTCCACACCTCATCGGTAAGCCCTAAAATAGATCCGATTTCTATCTCTGTGGTTGATGAAGCTGCTCGAACCAGACTTCTCAGCATACTTTCACCATATCCTTCTATTTTCAATACTCTTAGTGAAGGTAATGCTTTAAGTGAGACATCAATCAAATTGGGACAATTTTTTATTTGAAGCTCTCGGAGGCATGGAAACATTGCCTCGCTATTGGTTGACCATACCTCCCAACTCGACATATCTTCAAACCTTAGAATTTCAAGTGAAGGTAGTCGCCCAAGTGGCGGTAGAGATGTACATTTTCTACAAGCGCGTAGCGACACATGAACCAATCTATTAAAAGACGGATCCGCAACCCAGTTTGGAAACTCCATTCCCTCGTAACACTCAACCTCAAGCATTTTCAACTTATCACTGCGGGGCTTTAGGTCATTGAGAACTTCCTTCCCAGGTGTTTCACTTGCAGACCCATCATCCCATTTCAACTCTAACTTGTTAATCCCTTTGAAAGATAAGTTCGCCTCTCGTGCATGCATTGAACTCTGCACTTTGTTCAACCCCTCGATGGAAATTTCCCCGTGCAGATCCTTTAATCCCTTAAGCTCGGTTATTGCAAAGCCACTGTTTCCTCCGATGATGATCCTAGTGAGAGTCTGTAGGCTTTTCAACTCACCAATTCCCAAAGGCAACTTCTTCAAAAGTGGAGTATTTCTGATGTCAAAATGCCTCAGCCTTTTGAGTTTTAAGAAGCTTTTAGGCAAATTGGTCAGACTTTCACATCCAGAAACTATCAATGTCTGTAAATTATAAAGATTGCCAACATTCTCAGGCAACTCTTTTATATTTGTATGAGATAGATTAAGATACTTCAGGTGCTTCAAAGTACCAATGGAATTTGGTACCTCACATATTTTAAAACGCCTCAAAGAAAGAACCCTTAACAGTGGTAGCTGAGGAAGCAAGTCAACCAAAATCTTGCTGGATAAGTAAAACCTCTTCCAGCCTTGATCTACCCCAACATATACCGCTAACAATGTTCTCAAACTTCTGGCCTTTTCAAATGCCCCGAACTTCTGGAAAGCTACATACTCCTCACGAATAAATGACATATGTCGGTACTTGGCTAAAGCTTCCTCCGTCATCTCCATCTGATTATCAAACCTTAAAAAATATTCTCCAGCAACAAATGTGGCCAGGTCGTTCATGAGATCATGCATCACAAAAAAGGATTCACCACTAGGTGCAGGTTGAAAAAATGACCTCGATAGCAATTTCTCAATACATTCATGGCCCAAGCATTCTGGTGATTTGTTTGCAACTGACTCATTCAGATACCCTTCAGCCACCCATAATAATACCAACTCTTCTTTTTCAAACAAAAAGTCCTTAGGGAACAAAGAGCAATAAGCAAACAATCGCTTCAAATCGGCAGAAAGATCATGGTAACTTAGCCTGAGGGCTGGAACAATTTCATTAGCAGTTTCTAAATCCCATATCTCACTATTTAACACACCATCCCATTCTTCTCCATCTGTCTTCGTTCTCAACAGCCTTCCGATTGCCTTTATAGCCAAAGGCAAACAACCACACTTTTCGACAATACCTTCACCTAGTGGTTTAAGTGCTTCATTCGAGTCAAAGTTATCTACATCCAATGCATGTCGAGCTAATAAAGACAAAGCATCATCATGCGACAAACTCTCAAGATGGTCTAAATGATTAAAACCTAGCTTTTGAAGCAGTTGCTGCTTGCGAGTTGTCATGATTACCCGACTTCCAGTAGCCCCAGAATGAAATGGACGCACTAGCTTTTCCCACTCTTCATACTTTTCGCTCCACACATCATCGAGTACTACTAGAAATCGTTTACCCTCAAGTTTCTCTTTAAGAGCAATTTGAAGCTGATTTATATCTTTAAACAGGTTGTTTTCTTTAGCCACAGATTGATAGATGGTTTCACTTATTTTAAATATATCAAACTCATCGGATACGCAAACCCATGCCATGAGTTCAAAGTGATCCTTCACTCGCGTATCGTTGTACAATATTCTAGCAAGAGTGGTCTTCCCCACCCCACCCATACCAACTATGGGTACGATAATAAAGTTTTGTTTAGACGGCTCATCCTGCAACAACTTGTTGATCAACTTCTCTCTCTCACCTTCTCGCCCAACAACATCAGATTCTAGCAAAGAAGTTTCGTCTCGTCTACTAGCATATATTGGGTTTGCACCTTTCACAATCAAACCGAGCTCAGATTTTTCCTTATATAGACGTTCTAACTCGATGGTAATACTTTCTAACTTCTTATGCAATCTACGACTTAAAGAGAAATTCGTGCAACAAGTTAGGATGAAATTTCTTATCTTGCCGATGACTGATTCTGCCTCCTGGGTCAGCTCTAGATGCATAGCTTCAGTAGCTACATCGTCGAGTACGTCTTCGATATCGTAAGCCAAATGTTGGAGATCATTCAGCCACCGTTTAACAGCTTCTTCTTTTATCTCCTTTTGAGAAGCATCATTGAGCAGAGGCTGGATCTGGGACAGTTTCTTTCCCAGATTCTTCAGGTCGGATTGGATTCGCTGAGAGAGATCATATTTGCTGGAGGCTTCGTCGGCTAGCTTCTGGAAAATGACTTTGAAGAGGGCAGCAACAGCGGTTTCAGCCATTGTTAACTAACAGTGAAGATTGTAAACTGGAAATTGGAATGAGAGTAATTGGTGTGTATGGTATGAATGTATGTATCAAGAAGATATTCAGTTGAGTGGAGTGGAGATGATAAGATAGGAGTTTTGTGATTGGAGATAAGAAATGGGTGGATAGAAAGAAGGATACGTTTTATAGACATTTGAGCCAATTGTCTTGGTCAACCTACAGTTTTTTACTCTAATATATCATACAGAGTAAAGTCCTATTTGAGTCCCTGTGGTTTGTGCAATTTAACCATTTGAATCCAAAAACCAAAATTGTCTTGATTTGAGTCCCTGTGGTCTCTAATTTTAACCATTTGAGTCCCTGTGGTCTCTAATTTTAACCATTTGAATCCAAAAACCAAATGTTTCTGATTTGGATGTTGTTTACTTTTGGATTCAAATGGTTAAAATTAGAAACCACAGGGACTCAAATCAAAACAGTTTTAGTTTTTGGATTCAAATGGTTAAACTGCACAAACCACAAGGACTCAAATAGGACTTTACTCTATCATACAAAGAATAATTGCTAGTATATATGCCAAGTTGCCGACATTAAGGCTGTTCATGAGCCGAGCCGAGCCGAGCCAGGCCAAGTTCGGCTCGATTATAAACCGAGCTGGCTCGGCTCGGCTCGGATTTGAAACCGAGCTGAAAATCTAAGCTCGGGCTCGGCTTGGTTTTAAACCGAGCTAGCTCGGCTCGGCTTGGTTTGGCTCGATTTTATAAAAAAAAAAACTAATATATACCTCTTAAAATTTAATAACCTAAAATATTATTCAATAATTTAAAAGAATATATTCAAAATAAGTTCAACCTAATACAATTCAAACCAAAATTAAGTTTAACAACGCAAAATAAGTTTTAATTTCAATAAAATACAATATTAGTTCATTAGTATGGTAATCAATCTTCAAATATGCCATAAATATCAAATTACAAACCTATATACATGTAAATAATAATCAGTTTTTTTGTAATATATTATAATGTATATAAAATTAAAACTTATTATAAGTAAAATAATTCGAGCTAAACCGAGCCGAGCTACAAAGCGAGCTGAACCGAGCCGGCTCGTTACGAGCCGAGCCGAGCTAGGCTCACTTTCTAACCGAGCCGAGCCGGCTCGGCTCACTTTTAAACCGAGCCAAATCGAGCGAGCTTTTTCCGAGCTAAATCCGAGCGAGCTTCGAGCGAGCTCCGAGCCATGAGCTTTTTGAACAGCCCTAGCCGACATTCATTTTTATTACTATGGAAAATCAGTTTACCATTTTTGTAAAAAAAAAATTAATAGGAGTGAACTATACAAATAGTCTTTATAGTATGAATAATGTTATAGCGATGTAAAAACTAAAAGAATAGAATGAGTATTGACAAAACCTTAGGAAAAAATGAAAAGAGAGATTAAAGGTAACATTTTAAAGTAACAAATAATCTTATAATCTGTCAGGCTTCATAAAATGATCAAACTCAAACCAATAAATTCAAATAACACGTGAGAGAACTAGAGTACTAATGGTTGAGTGGTTGACAGTCTAAAACACAACATTTTATTTATATATATATATGAGGCACTATAATACACTTTCTTATGGTAATGTGTTATGCAGTAGCAGATTAGATGATGTCTTAGACCATGCGTAGTAGACATTATAGGGGTGTGAAGTGGCTTGATAATGCCTCTAACACCGTCCCCTGAGCGTTATAGGGGCATGAAGAGAGAGAGGGAGAGAGGCGTTTCTAATATAACCGCAAATAGTAATGATTGAAGGGGCATCAAGAGGCGTTAACCATCACAAATTTTTGAAAGTACGTTCCGATACTGATGTGGCGAAAAATGCCCCTTAAAAGGCGTTAACCATTATGGATAGTGTTATTAACAATACTGGTTATTACATAGTTCGCATTAAAGAACTTTGGCAGATCTATTTATCATGGATATTTTGCATGCATTCCATCTTTTCTCACTGGTCACTATGTCAGTTGTACAAAACAAGAATATTTTGTTATAGTCGAGTTACCCTACCTGAGATGCCAAGTAGTGATCTTTGGGCTATTCTAGTTAATTCATATTGTTAGTTATTGAGCACCCAACTCTGAATTTGTAAAAGTTGGGTGTTCATGTATAGCAAGAATCATAGACAAAAAGAATGGCTAGGAAACATTGTTCGAGGAGCAGCTTTTCCTTAGGTGACTTAGCTTTGGCAATAATTGTTTTATGAAATTGCCAACAATAGTTTGAATGTTGATAGACCTTCACATCACGTGTATATGTAGCATGCTTTTGGTTCACAAATTTGGAAATGAAAGGTTCATCTGGCCAAGTGATCAAATTGGATCAAAAGTATTCATAATGTGGGCGGATTTGGTCAACTAGATGCAAAATGATACTTCAAGCTATATTACGTGAACAGGACATTTAGTTCTTATTTTGGCACAAAAATTACATTCCTTTGTTCCTAAAACATAACAGTTTAAAAGGATTAAATTATCCAAAATAAATCTCTAAACCTGCGGATTTATGAACATCAAGTATGACACTATCAAACTTGATGATCAGTTAATCATAGTGGCTTAACATGATGACGAACATGGATATTAAAATCAGTTGAGATTACAAAATGCATATAACCATCTAAATTATTTAGAGTTAGGTTCCGGTACAAATGAGCCTTAACATACAAACTGGCTTAACGTAAGAAGTGAAGAAGATAAATTTTTTTAAATTTTTTTATCTGATCTTATTAAGCACGTATTTTAGTCCCAGAATCTAAAAAGAAAAAAAAAATTGTGTAAATAACGATAGTAGAATAATTATAATTATCCTAAGGGTAATTATACATAATTATTCTACTAGAATAAATACATGAATCTTAAAATTTTTTTTTTCCATTTGGCAACTAAACATCATTCTAAAGGAGATGGGAAAAAAATTTAAACTAAAGAAAAATTCCCTCCACGTATGTTAAGACCCATTTGTACCGGCCCGTGAGCCAACCCGGCCTGGTGAGTTCCTATTACCTGACTCATCCACCCATCTACCAACCTCTGAACATCACATCTTAGACTACGCTTCTCGACCAAGTATATAGTTGAGCAGAAAAAAATGCACAAGACTATAAACATCAGAATATACGTGCTTTACCTTTTGAGATTTGTTGAAAGCACTAATTCAACTTAAGTTACAGTATATTGATTTAATGTGTTGTGGTTATTTGTTTCTTCAGGCAAGCCTGTTGATAACTTCAAGGACTAGGTTTGCAATATTGTAATGGTCAAGAGATATTGTGCATTTAGACTGTGCAGCAGATCGAGGACTACTATATGTAAATCTACTTTATGGTTTCATTATAAATAGAACAACTTTTGGGCTCAAGTAAGTCATTTATCTAAATGGGACTGCACGGCTTGTTTAAAAAAGTGGGTTATACATGTCAACCTGTCGTCAACGAAATGGGTGAAACAAGTCAACCTACGCATGACGACTCAAACTTAAATTGTCACCCCTGCTTTTAAAGCTGCAATTTCCCTTGTTACTATAAGCCATGTGATCTCCTAGAAATAAGGGTGAACGGGGCACTATGCGGGGAGTGGTGCGGTGACCCAAGTCCCCGAGCGGGACCACTGCCGCCATCACTTCGGGGAGGGTATTCAGGGAGGGGGATCGGGGAGGGTTCACCGCACAAGAATTGCACAAGGATCGAGGATGTATACGTTGGGCAACGGTCAAATATTTAAAAAAAAAAAAATTCAATTTTAACCAATATAAATAACCAACATAATCTAATTTTTTACCACACCCATTCTCAAACTCACTCTAAAAATCTATCAAATACAACACAAAGCCAAACCGAGCAATGGAGAACCAACCCCGCGAAGCCAAGAAAAAATCTAAGGGACGCGGCTCGCAACCGTCTCGTGGTGGTTCGAGCGGTGCAAGTGCACAACCACAACCCCCTTTCGGATATACTTCACAACCCCCGTTTTTTTACCAACAACCTTCACACCCCTCCTTTTACAACACCCAACCACAACTCACTTTCGGCTATTTTCAAAATTTGTTATCAATGGATCCTCCTCAATCCCCCGCCTTCGACCTATATGGTTTTCGTTCCCCACAAGTTCCATCTACACGAGAAAATGTTGAACGTCCTCTACCTATTCACGAGGACGAGGACGAGGAAGTAGTGCCCGAAACTCAAAATTTGGGCGACTATGAAGATGACACCGGCGACGATGAATATAATGTGGATGAAGACGCCGGCAACGAAGAAGATGACGCTCGGGAGAAAAAGGGAAAAATGGAGAGCCAAAAATGGACAAAAGACCAAGAAGAGGCGTTGGCGAAGGCGTGGGTACATTGCTCTACCAACAAAAAGAAGGGCAATCAACAAACCCGCGATGGTTTTTGGCGTAGGATTTTAGATCATTATAACGTCACCATTGGTGGAAGTAGCCGGACCGTGCATCAAGTACGGTCTAAATAGACCCCGATGATGACGAAAATAAACTTTTTCAACGGCCGATACCAACAGGCGGTAAAAATTATATTTTATAACATATTATATTTTTTAATTTTGTTTACTAAGTTCATATGTTTTTAACACTTGTTATTTTATAATATGTAGGATCGCACACGAGGAAGCGGGTGTAGCGATCTCAACGTGATGAAAGTCGCTTTAAAGGATTTTAAAGATAGATATCCGAGCGGTTTTCAACATGTCGAGGCATGGGAGGTCGTTCGAAAACACGACAAATGGGCCCAAGTCCCATTGTTGGGTGAGGAAGGGGAAGGTTCGGCACAAAAAAGAAAGCCCGTTGACGTGGACCCTTCCATACCCGATATGAACGAAGACCCCTCGCCACAAAGAACACAACGGCGAGACAAGCGTCAAGCGACATCGTCCGAGGGCTCGGCTGAGTTGGTGGCACAATTCAAAGAGTACACCGCCATGAAAGAAGTGAAGCACGCGATTGAATTGGAGGCGATTGAATTGAGGAAGAAAAGAGAGTCGGAGGCTCGCGAACTCATAACGGAACAACGCGAGACGATGAGAAACTACGCGCACGATTGAGATATGAAAACATTCCTCAAGCCGCACGACGATGCTCCGCCGGAAATGTTGCCGTTCATCCTCGCCCGAAAGCGCGAGATCGCTAACAAGTACGGGTGGCCGTGCAATTTCTAAAATTTTTATGTAGTATTGTGATGTAATTTTTATTTTCTAGTTTGAATGTAATTTTTATTTTTAATTTAATGAAATGTCTTTTATTAAATTTTATTTAATTTTTATTAATATTTGTTTAATTTATAAACATGAATAATTACAACAAATAAAAAAAAACAAAAAAAGAAAAAGAAAAAAGCAAGTCCCCCAAAAGAGGAGTGCCGCCATCAAATTGAGGGTGTGAGGGGAGTTGACGTGGCGCGTGCTGATTGGCCGTGCGTAAGAGAGGGGACTCCCCTAAGAGAGGAGTGCCGCTCTCACCCTAACACTAGTAAGTCAAAGTGTGCAGTCACACAAACCAACCATTCATTAAAAAGAACATAATGCCAACTGAATAATGTTACATTTTCATTTGCTACAACAGCCCAGCAAAAGAGAAACCAAGACTGTGTCCAGCTAAACAAAGAAAACCGTAACAACATCACAGCCCGACAATTCCCCCCCCCCCCCCCCCCCCACCCCAGTTATTGTCAGATCGGGGATCGATTAACATTCACAAACATAGGATGAACAACTGTGAGTTTGAGTATGCACAAAATATGTGCAGGGACTCGTCTGGTGAAACATAGCCAGAAAATATACAATGTAAACTTTCTGGTTTCACTCGAATTGTCCATCAATCTGTTCTTTTGTTCTCCTTTCACTCTTTGTTTTCTACATTTAATTCTTGTATACCATAAAAACCAATCCAAATATCAATCCTAATTCTGCTGCAATGTCTATTGAATCCCAACATCCTGTAGGGTAACCACAAAATGAATCACCCTCAAAGTTACAACAAATATCAATGTAAATCAAAGACAGAAGAAAACAAGTGATGATAGTTACCTACATAGAATTAACATTTCCAGCTCCTCTAAAAAGTTGGGACAGCAGTTAGGTTATTTTACCAAACAATACAATAAGTGCATGATTAAATAGCATAACCGAGTTCATGAATCTTACACAGCGAAATCAGTTAGCTCCAAAAAAACAGTTGATGCATGCAGAGGTTGATTACAGATCAGAGACAATGAAACAGCATAATGGTGGACTAAATGAAATAATGTCCTATGAATGACAACACTAAATTAAAAACTTTCATTTAATATAATTTGATACGGGAAAACAACACCAAAATAGTTCAGATCAACGTACAAATCAAAGTCTAATCCTACGTGCAACCTGGATATCCTTAGGCATGATCGTTACTCTTTTAGCATTGAATGGAACACAGATTAGTGTCCTCAATGAGTCCAACAAGGTATGCTTCAGCTGCCACCCGGAGAGCAGCCACTGCGGAGCATCTGTTTTAAATCCTAAACGATTTCTCTCACCAGATTCCGGAATGGAAATCTCCTGATCAAAGGCTCAATTCTCTTCTGGTACCTCCTGACCTCTCTCAACACGACAGTTGCAGCCCTTAATCTGTGTTTTCTTCTTTGATTAATGATACATAAATAACAAGTACCTGTCTTATATGTAGACGCAGGGATATGCGGGATGAGGGGCTTGTAGACTGTAGTAGGAGCCTCTTCCACCACTACACATTTTTTTTCAAAATTTTGGCATCCAAAGATTCTGCTCTTGGTTTACTGTTTGTTTGAAGGAAGTTGGTTGACTTTGAATTCCTGCATTCCAAGCCAGTATTTCTCATAGTAGTAATAAAAATGATATCAATCAACAAAAAAATAGTCAAAAACTTTTGAAATGACAGAGACAAAACTTACCCCTGCATTATTTTTACACAGACTGTTATAATTTTATTCCTTGTCTAACTCCCATTCAAAAAAGTTGTTTGAATGAAATCCGATTCAAATATTGAAAGTAGAAAAAGTAATGACACATAAATAACAAGTACCTGTCTTATATGTAGACGCAGGGATATGCGAGATGAGGGGTTTGTAGACTGTAGTGGGAGCCTCTTCCACCATTACACCTTTATTCAAAATTTTGGCATCCAAAGATTCCCATATGTTGAAGGGGTGAGATAGGAGCCCAAAGTCAAAATATTGAAAGTAGAAAAAGTAATGATACATAAATAACAAGTACCTGTCTAATATGTAGACTGTAGTGGGAGCCTCTTCCACCATTACACCTTTTTTCAAAATTTTGGCATCCCACATGTTGAAGGGGTGAGATAGGAGCCCAAAGTAAGAGTAACACCCCCACACCACACAGATTGTCATCAAAGTCAAAATCAATAATTGAATTCAGGTTATCTCTCTCCAAGTATATTGGATGTGTCTTGTTTATCTGCAGAAACCCTGATAGAATGTCTTCTTTCTTCAACTGCAACTTTAAAATTCAAGGGTCAAACAATTTTTGACACACTAATATTTTATAAAGTTAATATAGTTTTTATAATCTGGTTCAAGTCTTTGACACACTAATATTTTAATTATAAATAGATTTAGGGGGTGTTTGGGATTGCTTAATTTAGTGACTTATTAGCCTATTGACTTTTTGAAAAGTTAAAAGGTGTTTGGCAATGAATTACTATGTGAAGGGAAAAGTCAATAAGTCACTTGACTTATGAACTTTTCTAAAAAGTCATAAGTTGTTTTGAAAAGCTAAGCCAAACATGGCCTTAGTATGTTGACAAAAGATACTTTTGGGTCAACCCAATACACGACATGTTTGACCATTAAAAAGCTTACTCATTTTTGACCCGTTTTTCAGTTATTCAACCCACTGACCAACCCATTTTGGCACCTCTAAAAACCTTAGGCTCTAGAATCTGCTGAAACTGTAAAACTGTTACATCAGGTAGAAGTGCTCCATATGTATCTGTCACTGAAAATATACTTAGTCACTCGAATGTCATGTACATACATCTATAACACATAAAAAAAGTACAAGTAGCATGTGACACAGTCTTGATAAGGTTGGCCTGCTCATGGATACAAATAATGGATACACAAGTATGTCCATCTTATACCAAACCATACAATGAGCTAGATCAAAATGCATAATAGAGTTCAAGAATCCTACACAGCCAAATCAATTAGCTCTAAAAATGGTGATGAATGCAGAGTTTGATAGAACATCAGAAACAACGAAACCGTATGACAGCATAAGAATGAACAGTAATTTGACAACCCAGTCATATAACGTCACTAAATTTGAAATTTTCGTTTAATATAATCAGATGGCACAATAACAACATCAAATAGGTGAGGTGAGTGGAGTTACTCAATTGATTTATTGATTTTAGATTTCCACAATGCCATATAGCAAGTAACTTGAGATTCTGCCCTCCTCCACCTGTTGTTGTTGCTCTTGGGAAGGAGACATCTCTAACTGATCTACACATATCGATTCTTAAACTCTCAATGCTATTTGGACAACACAAACGCTCCATACTTTCACATGACTCTATATCCAGCATCCTAAGAGATGATAGGACAATGTTATCCTCATCCTCCTGTTTCTCTCCTAAACTCACCAATTTTTTACATTCAGATACCTCCAATTCCTTTAAATTTACAAGAACTTTACTTGCCTCTGCATCTGATTCCCACAGGTATCTTATTTCATCACAATTCATGATTTTTACTGTTTCCATCACCCCAAAATTCTCTATAACACCTCTCCACACCTCATCCGTAAGCCCTAAAATAGATCCGATTTCTATCTCTGTGGTTGATGAAGCTGCTCGAACCAGACTTCTGAGCACACTTTCACAACATTCAATTATTGTTAATACTCTTAGTGAAGGTAATGCTTCAAGTGAGACATCACTCAAATTGGGACAGTTTATTATTTGAAGCTCTCGAAGGCATGGAAACATTGCCTCGCTATTGGTTGACCATACCTCCCAACTCGACATATCTTCAAACCTTAGAATTTCAAGTGAAGGTAGTCGCCCAAGTGGAGGTAGAGATGTACATTTTCTACAAGCGTGTAGCGACACATGAACCAATCTATTAAAAGACGGATCCCCAACCCAGTTTGGAAACTCCATTCCCTCGTAACACTCAACCTCAAGCATTTTCAACTTATCACTGTTGGGCTTTAGCTCATTGAGAACTTCCTTCTCAAGTGTTTCACTTGCAGACCCATCATCCCATTTCAACTCTAACTTGTTAATCCCTTTGAAAGACAAGTTCGCCTCTCGTGCATGCATTGAGCTCTGCACTTTGTTCAACCCCTCGATGGAAATTTCCCCGTGCAGATCCTTTAATCCCTTAAGCTCGGTTATTGCAAAGCCACTGTTTCCTCCGATGATGATCCTAGTGAGAGTCTGTAGGCTTTTCAACTCACCAATTCCCAAAGGCAACTTCTTCAAAAGTGGAGTATTTCTGATGTCAAAATGCCTCAGCCTTTTGAGTTTAAAGAAGCTTTTAGGCAAATTGTTCAGACTTTCACATCCAGAAACTATCAATGTCTGTAAATTATAAAGATTGCCAACATTCTCAGGCAACTCTTTTATATTTGTATGAGATAGATTAAGATACCTCAGGTGCTTCAAAGTAACAATGGAATTTGGTACGTCGCTTATGTTAAAACGCCTCAAAGAAAGAACCCTTAACAGTGGTAGCTGAGGAAGCAAGTCAACCAAAATCTTGCTGGATAAGTAAAACTTGTTCCAGCCTTGATCTACCCCAACATATACCGCTAACAATGTTCTCAAACTTCTGGCCTTTTCAAATGCCCCGAACTTCTGGAAAGCTACATACTCCTCACGAATAAATGACATATGTCGGTAGTTAGCTAAAGCTTCCTCCGTCATCTCCATCTGATTATCAAACCTTAAAAAATATTCTCCAGCAACAAATGTGGCCAGGTCATTCATGAGATCATGCATCACAAAAAAGGGTTCACTACTAGGTGCAGGTTGAAAAAATGACCTCGATAGCAATTTCTCAAAATATTCACGGGCCAAGCATTCTGGTGACTTGTTTGCAAGTGACTCATTCAGATACCCTTCAGCCACCCATAATAATACCAACTCCTCTTTGTCAAACAAAAAATCCTTAGGGAACAAAGAGCAGTATGCAAACAAGCGCTTCAAATCGGCAGAAAGATCATGGTAACTTAGCCTAAGGGCTGGGACAATTTCGTCAGCACTTTCTAAATTCCATATCTCACTGTTCAACACATCATTCCATTCTTCTTCTTCGGTTTTTGTTCTCATTAACCTTCCAATTGCCTTTAAAGCTAAAGGCAAACCACCACATTTTTTTACAATACCTTCAGCTTGTGGTTTAAGTGTTGCGTGTGAGTCAAAGTTATCCACATCCAATGCATGTAGAGCTAATAAAGACAAAGCATCTTCATGCGACAAACGCTCGAGATGCTCTAGATGATTAAAACCTATCTTTTTGAGCAGTTGCTGCTTGCGAGTTGTCATGATTACCCGACTTCCGGTAGCCCCAGGATGAAATGGACGCACTAGGTTTTCCCACTCTTCATAGTTTTCAATCCACACATCATCAAGTACTACTACAAATCGTTTGCCGTCAAGTTTCTCTTTAAGAGCAATTTGAAGCTGGTTTGTATCTGTAAATTGTTTGTTTTCTTTAGCCACAGATTGATAGATGGTTTGACTTATTTTAAATATATCAAACTCATCGGATACGCAAACCCATGCCATGAGTTCAAAGTGATCCTTCACTCGCGTATCGTTGTACAATATTCTAGCAAGAGTGGTTTTCCCTACCCCACCCATACCAACGATGGGTACAACGATAAAGTTTTCTTTAGACGGTTCATCCTGCAACAACTTGTTAATCAACTTCTCTCTCACCTTCTCGCCCAACAACATCAGATTCTAGCAAAGATGTTTCATTTCTTCTGGTAGTACTTTTTGGCTTATCATCTTTCACAATCAAACCCAGATCAGACTTTTGTTTTTCTAGATGTTGTAACTTGGTGTTAATACTATCTAACTTGTGATGCAGACGTTGACTTAGTGAGAATTTTGTGCAGCAAGTTGGGACGAGGAGGTTTCTTACCTTGCTGGTGATAGCCTCAGATTCCTGAGATAGCTCATGACGCATAGCTTCGGTAGCCACATCGTCGAGTATTTCATCGATATCGTAAGCCAAATGTTGGAGACGGTTGAGCCATTGCTTAACAGTTTTTTCAGTAATTTCCTTGTCAGAAGCATCACTAAGCACAGCTTGGATCTGGGACAGTGTGCTCTGCAGTTCGTTGAGCTCCGAGTGAATATTCTGAGAGCGAGCATATTTCTTGAAGGCTTCATCGGTTAGCTTCTGAAAAATGACATTGAGGAGGGCAGAAGCAGCAGTTTCGGCCATTGTTAACAGTGAAGAAGTAAACTGGAAATTGGAATATATGAGAGTAGTTGGTCTGTATGCTATGAATGTATGTAAATATGCTATTATGAATGGAGATAATTTGGGAGTGATTGATCGGAGACAAGATAGAAGTGGAGACAAGAAAGGAGTTTTTAAAACCAATTATGTTAATATTCCTTTAAATTAATTGAGTATCTATTATTATCAAATGAACATGTATTATTTTGTATTAAGGTGCCGGCACTAATTTTATTAATTGTGTTGCTCTCAAAAAACAGTTTACTATTTTTCAGTATTGAGTTTTCTTTTATTCAATTAGAAAATTTGGTTACTTTCATTTGTCAATATCCTGTACTTGCATATGCTTGTATCCTGTTCATCAACATCTTTACTAACAAAACTGGTTGTTACACAACTCATCATTAAAAAGCATTAATGATGGTGGTTACTGGTTACAAAATCCAACTTTGTAATTTAAGTGCATATTTTTTCCAAAAATCATTTCACTTCTTATGATCCATAACTTCATCAATCATCTTAAAACATCGCCCTAAAATTTAACAATAATCTCGGTAGCAAATTTGGACGAGCAAAAATGAGATTTCGCAATTGAGTTTTCTAAAAATGGAACGCTGCACCTAATTCTTATGCATATATGAATGCCTCTATATGTGTTCTAAACTCCTTCCTGATTTACACCCTAATTTGTTGTAAATTTGCCCAAACTAATGTAAACTGGTAAGTCTCCGACTGGTTGCTGCATACGGGTTTAGGTAATTATTATTGTGGTGTTTTAGCGTTTAGTAAGTATTTGTTTTTGATGTTTTTGTCTTTTTGTGTCAATTTCAAGCAATTTACGTCTTTTTTATGTGTGTTTTTGATGATTTTGATGATGAATTTAGTAAGTATTATTATTTTTATAAGATATATAATTTATATTTTTCTAATTCCGCCTCGGGTTTACGCCTCGGTTCGCCTCGAGGCTTGCCTCGTGAAGTGAAGGGAAAATGTCTCGAAACTCGTTTCCGTTTTTTTAAACTTGATTATAGAACAAGTAAAAGGGAATAAAAACACCAAAATCCAGTTAGAGCACAAAACAAAAACCAGACCGAAACCAATCAAGTTCCCGCCTGCCACAACATGCAGGATTAATAGCACTAGTTTATATAAAATGACCACTGATGATGTTACATGAAGGGGCTATTCCTGTAAGTTTTAAAATGAGAATAAAATCGGTAGCTTTGACAAAACCATAAGAACAAATCGTGCACTATAACTTAGAAAAATGGCATATTATGAACTAACTCTTACCTTTTCACAGTTTCAACCACATTTTGTAAGTTGGCTTGGAAGTATAGGAGTACAACTTGCAGATTCGTTTGTAGAAAACAAGTTTAACTGCTTCATTGAATGTTCGTTGTTTTGTTGTACTCTGCTATTTAGCTATGTATTAATCTCTGCAAATTTTAACATAATATCAGAGTTACGTTAAAAATACCTAAAAGCAAAGGGATTAAACAAACTGAAATCCGATTAAGGCACGTTTGCCAAAACTTTCAAAGTGAAAATCAAATCAAATCAAATTGTATAATCACCAACGTGGATGCAAAGAATGAGTTGGATGTGAAAAGACTAGTAGATTATGTAACAAGTTCTTACATGACAAAAGGTGTTACAATAAGGAATTCTAGAAAATCAAAATAAGTAATTATTAGAAAAAGCGCAATAAATCCTCAAAAATTCTAGATGAAGAAGTAAATAATATAAGGATCCCAACAAATCTACTTTTTCTGCAAGGTGATTTATTTGAAAAGGAGATCAGTATATACCGTGAAAGGAAGTTAAAAAAAGGCATTAAATGTATCACATATTTTTCCAAATAAACCATTTGTCATGCCGTAAAATTTGCTGCCTGGATGAAAACAAAACAAAATATATAATTTATGCATATTGAAAGAGTCAAAAGTGTATTTAGTAAACAAGTACCAGTAGTAGTCTCTTGTGTTGATGCAGGGGATATGAGAGACGATGGGCCTGCAGACTATAGTGGGAGCCTCTTCCATTACACCTTTCTTCAAGATTTCGAGTTTCCATCCATCCTTGGACGGTCTATGATAAAAAGACATTTTAACAAGATGAAATTCTATAGCCCAAGGTTGTTGGTAATTACAGACACAATTAATTGAATTGAAAGAATAAGAACAAAAATTAACAAATGAATTTTACACAAACTAAATTTCTGATTACTGAATGATGTTTGACAATCGTTCCCTACTTATACATATTGAACCAAGGTGAAACAATCGACGCAGCCACGCGACCTATCCGCTGGTGCTGGCAAAATTGAAACTAATCGATGTCATTATGCGTCTGATGCGATGTATTTTCAGTGACCTAATTCTTTGTTTCTGCACAAGCTAAGGTACCCTTGTAAACCACGTATCTTGAAATCAGAAATGTAATCTTCAATTTATCTTTGAGGACCAAAAGGGTGGATGTGTTTTGTATCACCAACCGGAAATATATCCAGTCAGTTTCCACTTCATTTTATCGCCCCGATAAAGCTTTTCATTGGAATTTGGTGTGTAAGAAAATTGAAAGTGGGATGCAGTAATTTGTTCATGGTGCTTTGATTTTGTTAATTGTGTTGATGAATTTTGTTTTTTTATAATTATGATTTTTTATGTTGCAGCTCATCTTTTGGGTATGATCTGAATTTATGTAAAAATTTTGAATATATGCTGTTAATTTTGAATTCATGTAGCTGCAGAAAGTAAAGTGTGTTATTTTTGACTTTATAAGTCAGCTGATGCAAATTTGTAACTTTTTTATGGCCTGACCTGAACCTATTTTTTAACCCATCTTCACCCAAACCCAAACCCATCCTGACCTAAACCCATTCTAACCAATACCCATTCTGACCTTTTTTTATCAGCCCATCCTGACCCAAACCCATTCTGAACCGGCAACCGACCCAATCTAACCCGCCCATTTTGCCACCTCTATCTATCACAAACTGATCAGATATATAGGGGCATATGGCTTTAACTTTATTTGACATCACTGAGATAGTTGCTTTACCACTTGAAGTAAACCACGGGAGAACCAATTGACTTCTCAAACATGGAGTAACCTATCTTTCTATTCGTTTATTCTATTTTTGGTTCATAAACACTCTATTCGTGAAACGGGTCTTATAACGAGCATCTATATTCCATCATCTTAATAGCAAAAACAATAATGTTGATGAAGATTGTTGTTTAATGTAATGTGCATTTCTTTTACCATTTATTTCACAGCTTCTATATAGGAAAAAAATAAATATGGTTCGTGATACTACCCCCAATTTGGACTTCCTAGGTTCAAAACAGAGACACAAATCCATATATACATATAAATCGAACCAATAAACTGGTTAGTACATACATAAACACATACAGATATGTGAAAAAAAGACCATGAAGCTGCAATTTGAATTACAAATTCATGTAAAAAAGAAACAGGCATTCTACTTGTAATTCTAATAAGTTATTTTGAATCCAAGTAACCAGTAACACAGTAGTATCAAATAAGCATTGTATAGTCTCTATAAATAGCTAAAATCATAAAGTAAAACAAGTTACACTTAATGAGAAAAATACATAATTACATTCAATTAAGTTAGGTTAAGCAAAATCACACCGAATCGGTGTAAATCAGAGTTGAGGTGAGAGTGGTGGTGGTGAAGTGAATGGAAACTGTAATTACACGTGCTTACCTCCGGTGGCGGAGCTGGAACAAAAGTTCAAAAGGGGCCGAAAGTCATGGGACCCAAAACTTTTTTTCCTATCGCTATCTTTCGGGTTATTGTTCAGGTTGGCGATTCAGTTCGGGTCGTGTCAAACAATAATAACTCCAAATATCTAATTATTCGTCATTTATTCCCCAAATCCCCAATTCCACCGCTATAAACCCTAATTTTGGAATCTTTAAACAATAATCACAATAGATGAAGTGCATAGGTTAGTCTCATTTTATATGATGCAATTGAGGTCTGAAAAGCTACGAATACCCAAAAATTCGATTCAATATGCATATCCCTCAACAACCCTACTTCACAACCTACCTTCAATAAGTCAACAATGGTGAATGAGAAGGTTAAACAAAGAATTACCTAATGAAGAAGTCGTGATTACATGCCTCGTTTATCCTCTTTCCATTTCGCGTGACGAACAACAACAGCAACAGTATTTTCCTTGTTGATGCGTGGAACAGCAGGAGACGTGGCGCCCTTCAAATTTTTCTTTTTTTTAAACAAGTTTGAATTTTGATAAGAAACCACCCTCAAGTTTCATTTATTTAAAAACAAGTTTTAAATTACATTAAAAGCCCTTACAAGTTTAAAAATTTACTAATACTTATGTTCTTCACGTTTTTTTAATAACTCAATAAGATAATACATATAAATTTTTTTGACAAGAAAATTGGAGGGGGCCGGAATTTTTAGGCAAAATAATTTAGGGGACCGGACTCAATACCTTTAAAAATTCAGAGAGAATTCAAAAAAAAATTATACTACCCAGCGAAAAAACTGGGGGGGGGGGGGGGGGGGGAGAGACAAAGTTGCGCCCTTGCGTGTGACAACTCGTATTTTCAAGGTCTTTTCCTATGTACTAATTTCTTTCATGTTCTGTTTTAAGTTGTAACTATCTGTACGTTGTGTGAATTAACAACCGTGTTTGATTATACTTAATTGTTATAAGTGAATATGTGGATTGTTAAATGATAAATGTTGGTCTTATAAACTTAGTCGCACACTGGTGCTCGGGTCGCACACCCCCCTCACCAGCCGTACACCCCACTCTTGTGATCCATGTTCTCGGCCCACATAACCCACTAAGCCTAAGCCGTCCTAAGCCCAACCCTCACATGTTACGCGTACATGAAAGGTATGTATTGTGTATTGTGATTTAGAAATATTAAACAAACCCTAGCTCTCTCATTCCCTCCTATACTTCGACGACAGCCCTTCCTTTCGAAGCTCCCTCTCGTTCATTCCTGCATCTTCATACACACACAATCACACGGTTAGTATTCTATCATTGCTTGATTTGAGTTCTTGTTATACTTGGCTATGATTATGTCCATTAATTGATATTTGTTAAACATGAGAATAACTATAATCTAGGGATGTGCTAGAAATTCTGTCCAGTATGGGTTGATTGCATGAATGACGTTCAATAATTAGTGTCGTTTGATGATAAGGGTTTTGATGGATTGATTATGATAACAAACTGTTCATGTTATATGGAAATCATTCATGTTGTAGATCGATGAACTAAGGCTGCATGATGCTAATGCTCGATGATTTTGGTTGAGATGATAATCTGAGGGATCCAAATTGGTAGACAAATTGTTGTATGTGATCCGATTTGAATGATTGATTATGATGTTAATTCCCTGTTAATGATTAAGTAATGATTAGGGTTTATGTGAATCAATGAAAATGTGCTGATTACATTGGAACGGATAAAACGGCTACAAATTAGGATTAGATCATGCAACTAAGGGTGTTAACTGCCTGTCCGTAATTTAAGGCAACGTATAACTGAAACCGCACACTTGCACACCGCACACCACTGAATGGTACACACTTGATGCACAACGTACAGTCTGGTAAAGCACGGCCGCACACTGGGTACCCGCACACTACAGCACGCACACTTGTGTTCTGTATACTTGTTTGATGCATGTCATACAACCTTTCGATGCACACCGCACACTTGTTGTCCGCACATCATAAGGTACACACCTGGACTGCATACTGTACAACCCATCAATGCATAACCGTACACTATGGTGAGGCCGCACACCATAGTGTGCCGCATACTTGTATTGGACTGTTTAAAGTTTTGGGCTGCACACTCACCTGCATTGGGCCATACACTGATATTGGGTCACACACATAAAGTGGGCCGCACACTCGCTGGGTCGCACACTTGACTTTGAGCATTTAATTGATTGGGTCGTACACTTAGGGTAAACCGTACACTCTGAATTGGACCGCACACTAGTGTGTAATAACTTTTGGGCCAAAGTGTTACTGTTCACGTATTGGGCTTATGATATGTGTGATACCATGTGTGTACTACTTGTTAGTTATGTGTACAAATACGTGAATTATGTGAATACGAACCTGGCTTGTATGGTAACCATAATAGGACGTGGTTAACCATAAATAGCTCAAGTAATTTAATCTGCCGAGCTAAACTAAGGTGAGTTCACACATTTTACTAAAAAACATGTATTCCCGGTGGTTGGGAACGAACAACACTTTCCCTGGTTTGGGATTGCCTAGTATTCCTGGGGATGGAATACGGTTAATTTACTATTTATACTGCATGTCTTAAGCGGACTAGACGGAACTATATCTGAAACTCCCCACACATTTTATACCGATTAATCGTCGAGGCCTGGAGAACGGGACATTAGTTAGTAGCGCTATTAGGTCTAACAAACCTCACACCGTGCCGCAGAGGACGAGAGTGAACTATTATGCCTGGGCAACTGGTCAATGATGATAGACATTGACTTGGGGCACCAACATGACTACAGTTAGTTTCGGTATGGCACGAGTTTAGTTGCTTAAAAAGATGGGGTAGCTCCCCATGACGTGTTTTATAAAAGAGTATAACTTAACAACCTACGTTTTTGGAACAACACTAATAAATTGTGAACTCGCCAACTTTATGTTAACACGCTACTACATGCTTTGCAGGTCGTTAGGTACTTTGCTGGAGCTTGCACGGTGGAAGGGTCGTTGTGGCGAAGAACCGTTGTTGGGTTCTTAGGAAACATTATGTACTTTTAACTTTTAATTGGGTTTAAACTTTCTGCTCCCGCTGATACTTAAACTTTGTTTTGGTTTTTTAATTTCTTGGACACTAATCGTATTGATTGTGATGGGTTTTTATTTACTTTTATTTATCGTTCAATATGATTGGTGGTATGATCATGGTCAGTCACACACATCGCGGTAATACTCCGCATGTGGAATTAGAGGGTGTGACAGATTGGTATCAGAGCCATTGGTTATAGTGAACTCGGTTTTAAGAAGGAAAAGTCTTTTGAGAAAAACCAGACTATAACCTGCTCAGTACTCAACGATCCACGACGACACTTCGCTCCACGTGCAAGGCTCAACACTTTAGATGGTATAACTCATGTATATGCCTATTTGATAACTACTTGATGTATTACGAGTGGTATGCCTAGTTCTTAGGGTTTTAGTGGCAATATATCAATTAACCCTAACGTGCTCCCTTTAACACCCAACTGCTTACTTGGGACTTTATGTGCTATGGTCAAAACACTCTTTTGTTATTCCCTTCACACCTCTACGTCATCGTTCTCACTTTGTTTTTTGTGGATGTGAAGATCATGAGCGGACGCGGCGGAGGATGTAAGGTCTAAACTTTTGAAAGAGAGTAACAGGCTTCATTTGACAAAATATTATACGGGTCGAATATTTCAAGAGTAAAACATCCATATTTACATCGTGATAGCTAACGAAATGGTTACAAAAAGATTTCCACAATCCAACATTTCATAACTAACTACATAGACTTTAACTACTATTTTAACATTCAACGACTACCGAGTTAAGTTACTTACAAAAGACCCGTTTTGTTTAACAAAAGACATCATTTACCAAAAGTTTAAACCATAACTAAGAAGTTTGCGGAAGCGTGCATCATAAGTGTGTTCGGTCCAAGTAATGCCATCCATCAAGTAGCTTTACCTACATACAATCAATCAATTAGACATTGCAATTAGATAATTCATACGACATCAAGTTACTAGTCGAACTACAATATGACCCCTTTTAAACCTTCATTCGCACGTGAATTTCTCAACTTAGCACATTACCCTTTCTTACTCATTCAACCCATATCCATATCATGTATTCAACTTACACTAACTCATTACAATTATATGGCTTCGACAAAAGAATGATGACGTTTCACATTAATACCTGCTAATATTATTTTGTAAGCAAAGAACTTACCTTTGTCGTTGTTCGTTTGCGACCCAAAGCGACTTGAGCTTTCTTCTTTTATTCCTACAATTCCAAATCAACTTACTTTAAATCTCACATCTTGTTTACATTCCTTTCTTAACATAAATGCATAATCAACTAAAGTTTCTAAATTCTAACAATGTAGCATTGTCTAACATGAGATTCGTTTCATTCAAGCATTTTAACAAACACTTGGCGTGCGTACTATTAATTAAACATAGTGTACAAGTATCATATGCATAACTTAGCCAAATTATATCAATATCATTAAGAACATCAAACCCAATCAATTTTCCATGTAACCTTCATTATAAATCATTCCCAACATATAATTCCTTGTCATGAACAACATCATACATAATCATTATGCTAAAATTACATAAAATTCTATATCATCCTTCTTAACATTACAATTTCAAGTGGGTTTTCACATTGACTATCGATTTAGTAAAATTCGAGCATCACACATGTCCTAAGTGATTCTCCTAACCCACAATCATACCAATTTCACAAAAGTTCATGGATTTATAAAAACCCATTACATTCAAGATCATCAAAATATAAAATTCTACTTACCTTGTATTCAAGTATGCTAAGATGATCTAGATTCGAGACATGCATGAACTTAGAATCACAATTAGGGCTTTAATTTGCTGATTTTTGTGAAGAATAGGGGTTTCCCCCTTTCTTCTTCTTGGCTCTGGCGACACACACACCCACCAGTGTGTGTGTTTGTGTTTTGTTTATAAATTTTATCATTCATCTTTCCATGTATGTCATATTTTCCCCCTTTAGATTCAATCTTTATTATTTATGGCTAATAACTTTCTTTTAGTTAAACCTTACTTATGTATTAACCAAGATAATAACTTTTATTTATCTTCCTAATATTAGTTATTTCTACACACATTCTTATTATCAACATGAACACACATATAAAGATTATGTGTGTTATAAGTTATAACTTGCTTGTAGTATTTTATGTTAACATAAGGTTGTACATAATTAAAATTTTGGGGTGTTACAAGTCCACCCCCTTAAGAAAGGTTTCGTCCCCGAAACCTGATTACGTACCGAACAAGGACAGGTAAAACCTTCTCATTTCATCCTCTGGTTCCCAAGTGAGATCCGACCCCTTTCTGTGTTGCCATTGAACTAGAACTTGCTTGATTTCTTTGTTGCAAAGAGTCTTCACCTTGGAATCTTTTATAGCTACCGGTCTTTCAATGTAATTCATTCTCTCGTCTACTTCAATGTCCTCGAGAGGTACATGGGTTGTTTCATCCGCAAGACACTTCCGTAATTGTGATACATGAAAGGTGTTGTGAATCCCTTCTAACGTCGAGGGTAATTCTAATTGGTAGGCTACCTTTCTAACTCGAGCTAAAATCTTGAATGGTCCAATATATCGGGGACCCAACTTTCCTCGCTTACGGAATCGAATTATGCCTTTCCACGGGGACACTTTCAACAATACTCGGTCCCCCACTTGGAACTCAATAGGGCGCCTTCTTTTGTCCGCATAGGACTTTTGTCGATCTTGCGCTGCTTTTAATCGGGCCCGTACTATGTCGATCTTTTCATTAGTTATCGCTACAACATCTTTAGGTGCGAGTTCTCTTTGTCCCACTTCTCCCCAACAAACGGGGGTTCTACACTTTCTCCCATACAACATTTCATACGGCGCCATTTGTATGCTACTTTGGTAGCTGTTGTTATACGAGAACTCCACTAATGGTAAATGTTCATCCCAATTTCCCCCGAAATCCATAACGCACGCTCTCAACATGTCTACAAGAGTCTGAATGGTCCGTTCGGATTGACCATCCGTTTGTGGGTGATATGCGGTACTCACATGCAATTGGGTACCCATTCCTTCATGAAATTTCCGCTAGTAACGGGAGGTAAACCGCGTATCCCGGTCCGACACAATAGACACCGGCACACCGTGACGAGAAACGATCTCATTCACATAAATTTCCGCTAGCCTTTCCGAGGAATAAGTCTCCCGAATGGGTAGGAAATGGGCGCTTTTGGTAAGGCGGTCGACAACGACCCATATCGCAACATGCCCTTTTCTCGTTTTAGGAAGTTTGGTTACAAGATCCATGGTTACATTTTCCCATTTCCATACCGGTATTTCTAAGGGTTGCAATTTCCCGTATGGTTTTTGATGTTCCGCCTTTACTTGGGAACATGTCAAGCACTTAGACACGTACTTAACAATGTCGCATTTCATCCCGGGCCACCAATAATTTTCTTTCAAATCTCGGTACATTTTAGTGGCTCCCGGATGAATCGAGTAACGGGACTTATGTGCTTCTTCCAATAATAAGGTCTTTGCTTCACAATGTCGTGGTATCCAAACCCGCCCATACCTCGTTTTTAATCCACTCGCGTTTACTTCAAGTTTATTATCGAACCCTTTCGTCCTTTCACCTTTCGGATCACCTACATTCAAGGACTCACCTTGCGCTTTTCGTATTGTTTCGAGAAGATTTGGCGTGACTATCATTCTCATCGACTTTACCCGAATAGGCGGTGGGTATTCTTTCCGACTTAATGCATCCGCCACCACATTAGCTTTACCCGGATGGTAAAGAATGTCGCAATCGTAATCCTTGATTAATTCTAGCCATCTACGTTGCCTCATATTAAGATCTTTTTGCTCGAAAAAGTATTTAAGGCTTTTGTGGTCTGAATAAATTGTACATTTTGTTCCATACAAATAATGCCTCCATATTTTTAAGGCAAAAACGACCACCGCCAGTTCTAAATCATGGGTTGGATAATTAATTTCATGATGTTTCAGTTGTCTTGAAGCGTAGGCAATAACTTTGCCTCGTTGCATCAAGACACATCCCAACCCTTGACGAGATGCATCCGCGTAAACCACTAAGTCTTCCGTTCCCTCTGGCAGGGTTAATACGGGAGAGCTTGACAATTTCTCTTTTAACATTCAGAAAGCTTTCTGTTGATCATCACCCCATTCGAACTTTTCTTCCTTCTTTGTCAATTTGGTTAAAGGGAGGGCTATTTTGGAGAAATCCTTGATGAATCTCCGATAATATCCGGCTAAACCGAGGAAACTTCTTATTTCACTAACATTCTTCGGGGGTACCCATTTCATCACAGCCTCCACTTTAGAGGGATCTGTAGGTCCCTCGGAGGTTGAGGTTAAACCTTATCCTTGTTAAGTTTAACACACTAGCAAGTGCGGAATCCAAGCTAGAATGCAAACCGGTAGTTTATAATGAGAACATAAGCTACAAAGAGAAAGGTAGACACACAAGATATCAAAGTTTTCTCTTGTATTTCAGTGGACACGGTTAGGTCCCTCGGAGGTTGAGGTTAAACCTTATCCTTGTTAAGTTTAACACACTAGCAAGTGCGGAATCCAAGCTAGAATGCAAACCGGTAGTTTATAATGAGAACATAAGCTACAAAGAGAAAGGTAGACACACAAGATATCAAATTTTTCTCTTGTATTTCAGTGGACACGGTTACAGCCCTTGACCAAACTGAAAATACGCTCTCTACAAGACTAGGTTCACTCACACCAATAAAGTGAACACATTACAACAGTATATATAACCTTCACAGCTCGTCTGGTCGAAGGGTCAATTAGACTGATCGAAAGATCATCTATCGAGATACAGCCTATCGAAAGATCCACATATACCTCGAAGGATTGGCATCCTTCGAGGTCCTTCTATATCCATCGAAGGTTATCTTTCGAGCTCATCGAAGGATATAAACAATCCTTCGATGACTCATCCTTCGACCACACAACTTACAAACCCTTTTTCTAACTGTTTGACCAAGTCAAACCAGGAGGATGGTTGACTGGTCAAACTTACATTAAGCACACACATAAACACATCTAAGACGTAACACGACTACAAAAGACATCGTTTTATATCATTACAAACAAACAGACAAAGTACAGACACAAGTGCACCAACAAACTCCCCCTTGGCTGTAGCTTTGTCTCGATCTTTGTGTCTTCAAGTCTCTGACGTCCTTTCAACCGTTAAGTGATGCGTAGACCATTCACTTCCCGCATTCACCAGTAGGTTGAAGCAATACAGGGCCATCTTCTGAAACTTCATTGCTTGTTCACGATCTCTAACCAAGTAATTGATCTCGTGATCCTTAAGAACAATAATATCCGACCTGGACATGTTAGTAATCCACATCGGATCTATCATTCGAAAGTTCTCCTGACTATCTCGGAATAAGATCACGGCTTCTCCAGTATCTGCATCATAGACCCAGCAACGAAAGTTTCCCAGAAAGTCTGTCTTCATTTTCAACAAAGGTATCTTCTTCATCAACTTTGGAGGATCATAAACCAGTCGATAACGAGCAGTATTTGTCTCTGGATCGAGCGTGAACCTGATTTGCTCGTATCGAGGAAACTGCGGCTTGTATAGCGGATCCTTCCAACCTTTTCTTCGTTCCAATCTGATCTTCTTGGCGAACAAATCCACCATCTTGTCTTCGACTCGATTAATAACCTCCAGCTGAGCCAGAACCGCAACATCATAATAAGGAAGTGAAAGAATGCTGAGAAGAGTCCTGAAGTACTGAAGACCGCATTCTCGCTTCACAACCATGCAGTGAAGCTCCTTAATGAACATCCAGCTGATAATGCGACCCCGAGCCGGATTCCTTTCCAGAGTCATGTAGTTGGCCTGATCCAACGGAGGGAGCGGAGGAGGATTCCTAGCTAGGAAATCCGCTCGCCATTCGTTTACAGTCTTCTCACGGCTTTCTTGAACTGAAGGAGAATCTGA
Organism: Helianthus tuberosus; assembly: GCA_030545235.1. Classification (NCBI taxonomy): domain Eukaryota; kingdom Viridiplantae; phylum Streptophyta; class Magnoliopsida; order Asterales; family Asteraceae; genus Helianthus; species Helianthus tuberosus. The sequence continues at coordinate 143,208,309 of CM060427.1, read as the reverse complement.
AGACGGATTAGAAGATTCTGCTGTCTTTGCTGCCACAACCTCATCATCAAGCATATTAAGCTCCACATTATCTTGACTGACGTAAATAGGACGTTCCGGATCCGAACCGATGAAGATTTCTTCAATCGTAGAGAAATCGGTTTCGTCCGGAACCAACGGAGTAGCATCAATCGTGGTCACATCAACTTCATCCATTGCTGTTAGAGCTAACACACATTCATCAGACATCTCAGTAATATGTTCTCCCTCTTCTAATAGTTCACCCGTGACTGGATGATACTGTTGGACAGTTGAGGATTCAGGGAGATCGGTGAACGCTTCCGGCTCAAGACTAATATGTTCAAAAACTGCTGAAGCTTCCAATGTTTCAGTTTGCTCAGAAGGACCAGTATCTGTTGGAGGAGCAGAAGGAGCATCTTGAGATGTACCAGACCCACCTGCAGCACCAGATGCAGTTGCACCGGAACCTGTGGCAGCTGGTTGATCAGGATTTGCTGCATCATCATCCTTATCATCGCCACGCCTTGAAGGAGCGATGCCCAAAGCTTTGCACCGTTCATTCCAAAGTGTAACAACTTTGTGATCAAATCTCTTAAAGTTCGCTTGAACAGGCTTGAAGGCTTCCATTAATCTATCATCACGCTTCTTATAGCGATCGGACAGCTCTTCATGCTTCTGTTTTAACGTTGTTGCCTCACGTTCTAGCACAGTACTATGCTTCTTCATTATCTCAACCTCTCTATCACAAGCCTTATTAGCTTCTTTCAGTCTTTCTATCTCTTGAGCCTGTTCTCTTATCTTGACATTCTGAACACTAACAAGTGAGACCAGCTTGTTGTGTGCCTCAGCATCATGTGTTCGCTGTATACGGTATTCTTCAATCTTTCTTGTATTCCGACCGACTAAGGTACCCAGTTCACTGACTTGTTCAATCAGGAATTGAATTTTCTCAGCATCAGATAACACAGATAATGTTTCTGCTAGAGTAGGCCGTGAGGGCTCAGGACCTGAGAAACCAGTCTGGCCAGATGGACCAGAAGTACCTGTTGGACCAGGAATAACAAGAGGAGGACGTGGATGTGTACCTGAGACGGGGGTTGCAGGCGGCTGTTGATCAACAGGCGCCGTGCGTGCCCCAGAAGACGTCTGTGGAGAAGAGATCAAATCAAGCATCTCTGATGTAGTTAATTGTTCACTGATAGGAGGCAGCTGTTGCTCCGGAGGCGTTGAATGCTGAATCGGATCAGGTGTAGTGACATCACCAGCCGTTTCACCTGTTGGCTTTGATCCGCCCCTAGATTTCTTAGAAGTACGAGTACCCTCTCTTCTTGCTTGTCTCTTCCTTCTTAGTAATCCAGGAGCAGCAGGAATATAATCTTCATCTTTGTCAGATTCTGTGGCATTAACTGGTTTCTCAATAAGTTCAAAACCACGAAAATTCCCGCGCTGATCATATGCCTTACGCATCCCTGGAGGAGGAGGATTATCATCCTCAGAAGATGAATCATCATTACCAGCACCTCCTTCAGCATCAGAAGACGAACTGCTTTCATCGGCCAACCTCCTCGGCTCATCCACCTTACTTTTACCTCTGTCAGCCGCAACATTACCTGACTGACTAGCAGGATCACCAGCTCCACCTGCACTAACACGAGCAACAGGATCGACAAACACTCCCTGAACTTCTTCTGCAGCAACATTCACATCGACTTCAACATGTGCTGCAACACTTGAACTGCCAGCAGACTTCCTGCTCGATGCTTTAATACCATGCTTAGCCCCGAGCTGCGTGGTAGCCAAAGCGATTAACCTTGGCTCTTCATCATCAGAATCACTCGTATCTCGACGCCATTTGTTGTTCTGCGGTGCCTCGTAGGCCGGAACATCAAGATGACCAATAAGCTTCCTAATTGGATCCGATTCTTTATAGTTGGACATGGATTTGAAAATCAGCAGTGTACGCTCATTCATCGGATTGACAGGAAGAACATCTGCTTCAGCTTTAGGAAGATCAGGAATCTGATCATCAATCATCATCTGCAGGAATCTAGGATATAGCCAAAACTTGGTAGATGTTCGTTGAGTTGCTGACGGGAGTGGCCTTCGAGCATTTTCTTTCAGATTGTCGAAAATATAACGTGATATGTTGAAAGGCTTGTTCAGAATCAAAGCCGTAAACAATCCCGTTAAATCAATCGGCGACAGATCATATCCAGATCGTTTGTTGCTCAGGCAGTGAATAAGGATATGCAATAAGAGCTTGTATCGAAGCGGCATAAACTTTTTGTTGATCTGATTTGCAAGAACGTTATCGCTGTACCGTAGCCTCATCAGCAAGCCCCGCTGACATTGCAAATCAATAGAAGAAGAATCTTCTGGTTGATCTCCTAGTTGCAGACGTGCTCTGATAGTGTTTTCTGTAATCACCACGGGTTTCTCAGCAACTGATCCCCTAATCACTTCCTTGTTATCCACTGTTTCAACCACAGCCGAATTCCAGAACGCCTTGATATGAGACTGATAACCAGTGTGCTGTGTAGTGATTGCATAGTTGATACGAGTGCGATGAAGATACTCCATTATTCCCGTGAATTCCGGACTGATTTTGTCTTCCGGTTGCAAATACGCGGCCATGTTGTGTCGTGGCTCCGACATAGATTCAACTTTCGATTTTTCTTTCTTGGTTGGTTTTGCCCGTTCTTTCTTTTCTTTCGGTGCCATTTCTGTTCATGAAAACACGGACACGTAATGAGAAACAGTCAACAAGAATTTCACACTTAGAAAGATTTCAATTTCTTGAAAAATTTCTAAGTGTTCTGTCTCGAAAAATCCCATTTAGGCATCGAAGGATGACACATTGATCGAAAGATGTTATATGCTTCGAAAGATGACAGGCCTTATCGAAAGATCAACTTTCGAAAGATAAAAATTTTTCAAAATTTTGAAAGATATTTGATCAATCGAAAGATCTGATCAACCGAAGGATGATCCTTCGAAAGGCTTAGTATCCTTCGATCCTCAGTTCGAAGGATATTTTGCAGGCCATCTTTCGAGGTTAAGACATCATCTTTCGAGATCGAAGGATGATCCGGTGACACTGTTCATCGGCGATTTTCTGGCGACACTGTTCATCGTTTTTCGGTGACAGTTTTAAGTGTGTTTTAAGTGGTTTCAGATCATTTAGGTACATCAAACATCAAACCATTTAAAACATTACTAACAAGACACTTAAAACAGACAAAACAATATCAAACCCAACCCCGGACACAAAACCCCAACCCGGATACAACTACACACATGAACCGATTCATTCAAGAACACACAAAACACTCTCAGACCATCAAAAATCAAGACAAGGACTCTGAAACACAAAACAACAGTCAAGATTAACATTATAAACATCAAAAACCTATAACAAACATATTCACATTACAAAACAAAACACACATGATCAGATGAAATGTTTATGTTGTTGTTTGAACCGTGTATTAGGGTTATCCTACCGAGATTGTAGATGAAATCCTGATAATCTAACTTTTTGATACAATTTTGGCAGAGTTTCGGTAGGAATGGAGGTTTTTGAATAGTGAATTTGAATCAGTTATGTTGAAATGAAGAAGAAGACACCCTTTTATACCCTGACCTCGAAAGTCGAACCGTCTCGAAGGATAGATGATCTTTCGAAAGATGAAAAGGTGTTTCGAAAGATCAGCTTTGGGTCGAAGGATCCCTATCTGGATCGAAAGATACCAGATATTTGAAAGATTTGTGGGAATCCTCGAAGGATATCTTTCGACCTTATCCATCTTTCATAAAGGTCTGTTGACCAATTCATCTTTCGACTGAGATGATTGACTTTCATTGACTTTCATTGACCTTCTGATCTTTCGAGGGCCATTGCTTCCTCGAAGGATCAGATTTCCACCAACACTTTGGATTTTTGGGAATTTTCAAATTAAGCCCTTCAAATTCTTAAAAGCTTTCAGAAATGACCGTTTTGAAAAATTGTCCGTTATGAAGTTCTGCAAAGGTCAGTTTTATGAAGTATTTCGGCTTGTCAGATATCTGATCGAGTACCAACATCGGTTAATCAAAAAATAAGATTAAATTGAAAATCTTTTTGGATTTTGATAAAATAAAAGACAACAATTTTAGAATCCTTTGAATGTTATCAAACGACATCACCGCTAATGTCGTGCTGATATGCACCAAACGACAAAAACTGTTTAAAAAGACAATAAAAGTTAATCACTAAAGTTAGGCAGTAAATAAATATGTACAAACACAACAATATTTTTGCGAGTTTCTGGCGAAGAGAATCATATCAGTTTGCGGTCTTTTGTCAAAACACATTTCCTTTTAATATTCTTTTACAGCAGAGGATAAGTATTCTACCACAATTACCGATATTGTTATCCACTTAAACTCAGCGATCAAGTGTAATCATAATGCATTGAGATACGTTAAGGTATGATTTATACTTACCGACCGGTGTTCATCCACTCACGACACATTCCCGTATCAAGGTATGCACGAGAGTTCATCTTACTGGGAAGTATACCATTTATCATCCGTTTTAACGTATATAAAATGTGAACAAGTCACTTATTTGATTTGAAAAACAAGCCCTATGTGATAGAATCACTTATTGATGAGGAACTTGATTTTCATATGCATGAGGGCACAGGAGCAAGTCCGTGAACAGGTCAGTACTTTCGTACAGCAGAGAGACGAACTTGACTCCCGGATAAATGTGATATTTTATCACTTATTTGTTTGGACATGTGATTGTTTATCACTTATTGAGGTCGAATGCAATATGTACACGTATGTATGGTATCATGGAAGATCTAGACTTGCGTCCCCGTTATTTTTTTGGTAAAAGATACAACCATGATACCCAGATGATAAACAGCATAAACCCCAAATATCTCAGAACCTCGGCAATCTATCAAACGAAATTTCGGTACCAAGACCATATGCCAATGAGCGGTTCCCACGCGGTTTTCAGTTCGTTATGTTTATATCCCCTGCACACTTTAAAATGATCGTGAGTCTACCGGTACATCATTAGTAGAGCTACTTATCTTTTTCTTTTCTTTTGATTTCCAGAAACATGTTTCGACCGACCTCTGATGTAATATCATTTTCTCTTATCTTGCCAAGAAACTCATTTTTGTTTTTCTATTGTTTTTGTGTTTTTCTGAATTTTCTCCCCATTAAATGCAGAAAGTAAATAAAGTAAAGACATATTTTTGTATTTTTGCGGTTTTTCAATGTTTTTGAATTTTTCTGAATTTTTCTCCCCCTAAAATTTAAAAACAAAGAAAATAAAGACACTTTTTTTTTTTTTTTTTAAGAAAAATATTTACAAAAACGATTTTCCGATGTCGGTTACTCTTGCTTCACCTTTATGCCGTTTACCAAAAGTAAATAATCGAATCTTGATTTATCAAATGCTTTGGTAAAAAGGTCGGCACGTTGGTGGTCGGTATGAATGTGAACCACATCGATAAGTTTCTTTTCAAAGCAATCACGTATGAAGTGATATTTAATATCGATGTGCTTCGTTTTTGAGTGCTGTACAGGATTTCTAGTGATCTGTAAAGCAGCTTCATTATCAACAAAAATAGGAGTAGTTAGGAATTCAAAACCGTAGTCCCGCATCTGTTGTTGGATCCATAGAACCTGGGAGCAGCAACTAGACGCAGCAATGTATTCCGCTTCACATGTAGACGTAGCCACACATGTCTGCTTCTTGCACTGCCAAGTGACTAGGCGATTGCCTAAGAACTGACATCCTGCTGTAGTTGATTTTCCATCTTTCTTGCAGCCGCCGAAATCAGAATCACTGTAAGCCTTGAGATCGAAGTTATCATCCTTAGGGTACCATAACCCGGTGTCAGGGCAACCCTTCAGATAACGAAAAATCCTTTTGACAGCAGCATAGTGAGAGACCTTCGGATTCGCTTGGTATCTAGCGAGAAGACATGTTGGATACATAATGTCGGGTCTTGATGCGGTGAGATACATTAAAGATCCAATCATAGCACGATAAAGTGAAGAGTCAACAGCATCCCCTTTTTCATCCGGAGTAATCCCGTGATTCTGCGGAAGAGGAGTAGAAATTGGCTTTGAATCGGACATCTGGAACCGGCTCAAGATGTCTCCGACGTACTTGGTTTGATGGATAAAAATTCCAGATTCGGACTGATTAACTTGCAAACCCAAGAAGAACGTCATTTCACCCATCGCACTCATCTCGAATCGATCTTGCATCACCTTCTCAAATTCCTTGCATAAATTATCATCAGTAGAACCAAAGATAATGTCATCGACGTATACCTGTACCAACAGAAGATCTTCACCTTTTTCTTTGATGAAGAGGGTACAGTCGATCAAACCCCGTCTAAACCCGTTGTTCAGCAAGTAGGTAGACAGTGTCTCATACCAGGCTCGAGGTGCTTGATGAAGACCATATAACGCTTTGTTAAGTAGTAGAACTCTGTCAAGATGTAATGGATCTTCAAACCCCGGTGGTTGCTCGACATATACTTCCTCTTCGACTACTCCGTGTAGAAATGCACTCTTAACATCCATCTGGTACACCTTGAATTTCTTGAAGGATGCGTAGGCTAGAAAGATTCTAATAGCCTCCAGACGTGCAACAGGTGCGTACACTTCATTGTAGTCAATACCTTCTATCTGACTGAAGCCTTGAACAACTAACCTTGCTTTGTTTCGGACAACAATTCCACGGTCGTCCTTCTTGCACTTAAACACCCAACGAGTTCCGATCTTCTTGTAGTTGTCGGGCCTATCAACCAATTTCCATACGCCCAACTTCTCGAACTGCTGAAGTTCTTCTTGCATGGCTTCCACCCAGGAATCATCTTTCAATGCCTCCTTCCAAGATCTAGGCTCTTCTTGGCTAACATAGCAGGCGAAAGACCAATCATTTTGTTGTCCCGATTCTCGTATCTCAGCATATAAGCCAGCATTTTCGTTATTTCTGATTTGATTTCTTGTCCTAACACCACTGAGAACATCACCTATAATATTCTGCTGAGGATGAATGTTATGAATTCGGGTTTCAGGAACTAGAGGAATTTCAACATTGGTCCTCAAGTTATTGATATTTAAATTCCCGATATCATTTTGAAGCTGTTGAGTTGTAGAAGATGATGCATTTTCTTCTTGGACAATTGGCGCAGACACTGGATCCGTTGCTTCTGAAGTACCTTGAACCGGACCCCGTGCTTCACCATCATTTGCATCAACATACTCCTCATCTTCCGATGACAAATTGTAGTCGGCAGCATCACTAAACACCTCATTTGAAGCGAGATTGTTGACAGAAGAAGATGCTTGTGAGTCAACAATGATTGGGCGAGCTAACTGAGAGCCAGTCGCATTCTCGCTTTCAGACAACATTTGAGCAATTGCATTGTCATCATCAAATGTCGGCAGATTGAATGAGTTGAAAAGACCATCATAATCGAACATCCATGGATCTCCAGAAGGCTTCGGAGGATTAGAATATCTTTGAACTCTTACTTCACCCCACTCTTCAATCCTCTTCGTAGTCAGGTTCCATACTCGCAGATTAGGAGTAGCATACCCAAGGAAGTAACCTTCGATAGCTTTGGCACCAAACTTCCCGTCAGGCTCAATCATGGTACATGGTGCACCAAAAGGTTCTAGATATTCTAAGTCAGGAGTGTTCTTGTGTAGAAGTTCGAAGCACGTTTTGCCATGTCTTTTCACTGTGAGAACCCTGTTTAACGTGTAGCAAGCCGAGGCAACAGCTTCAGTCCAGAATCGAACCGGAAGCTGAGACTCAACCAACATGGTTCTTGCAGTCTCAATTAAGGTTCTGTTCTTTCTTTCAGCGACTCCGTTTTGTTGTGGCGTGTACCGAGAGCTATATTCATGAAGGATTCCTTTTGCAGTGCAAAATTCATCCATAACCCTGTTTTTGAACTCGGTTCCGTTGTCGCTTCGAATTCGCCTCACCTTTAGATTATAAAGATTTTCCAACAAGGTGATCAAATTCTTTAGAATTTCTGGAGTTTCGCTCTTGTGGACCATGAAATCAACCCATGAAAATCTTGAATAGTCATCAGTGACTACCAAACAGAAAACTTCCCCGTGCACACTCTTGTGTTTGACTGGGCCGAAAAGGTCCATATGCAGACGTTCGAGTGGCATGTTTACAGTGTTAACCTTCTTCAATGGATGTGATTTCTTGATCTGCTTCCCTTTCTGACACGGCACACAGACATCTTGAAGTTGAAAATTCTTCACATTGACACCTCTCACCAGATTGTTTTTGACAAGGTGATTCATTTTTCTGAGGTGAATATGACCCATCCGTCTGTGCCAAGAGATCGTCTCCTTTTCAGTGGCTTTTGAAATAAAGCAAGTAACTTGTTTGGACTTGGTTATTGCTTGGCTCATATCGAGGACATACAAATCATTAACTCTTGGTGCTGATAAGAGAATCCATTCTTCGGGAATCTTGAATCCTGGCTTCAGCACATAACAACCGGCATCATCAAAATGCACGGTGAACTTCTTGTCGCAGATCTGAGAAACACTTAGGAGATTGTGATCCAACTGTTGCACATAATTGATTTTGTCGAAACTCACAACTCCATTTGAGATCATTCCTTCGCCGGTGATATACCCTCCTTTGTCTCCAGCAAATGCAACATATCCTCCTCTTATACTTCGCACATCGAAAAGAAGACGGTAGTCGCCCGTCATGTGCCTGGAAGCCCCACTATCAACAATCCAATGACTATTAATAGTTCCTCTTGGAGCCGCCTGCACATACAGTTAACTTATCAGTTTGAGAGGGGGACCCAAGCCTTTGTGGACTTGGGTCGTCCTTGATCATCAAGGAAAGTGATTTCAATCACTTGATGATTAGGAAAAAGAACCTGTGGTGCTCCCCCTGATTGAATTACCTGTTGTTGCTTCCAAGCTGTTTGTCCTTTACCAGTATTTGAATTTATTGTTTTAGCATTTACTGGTTTTACAGTTTCAGATTTTGCTTGTACAGGTTTTTCTTCCTTGACCTCTGATTTTAGGGCCTTTTCAATTACCTTTTGATTCTTTTGCTTTAACTTCTTTTCCCTTTCTTTCAAGACACGTGGGTCTTGTTTCGGGGAAACTGATCGTTTTCGGTAATCGATTTCTTGGGGAGCACTCGTTGTTGACTTCAGCTTTTGCACGTGTGGGCAATATCTTACAATATGCCCAACTGTCCCACATTCAAAACATGTTCTCCGCTCTACAAACCTCGGAGAAACACGTTGATAACCAGACGGAGAACTAGACCATGAACTTTGTGATCTAGACGTGCTTGGACCTAAATCACATCCGTTGGTGTGTTGGGTGTAATTATTCTGATCATTTCGTTTTAAAATTCTAACTTGTTTTATAAAATCAAGATTAGATTTATCCTGAAATGTTTCAAGTTTGTCTGAACCCGTGGATCCAACAAAGTTCATTCTCGGTTCTCGCTTCTTAACAGGAGCTCTTATGTTTTGCACCTTTTGTTGTTGAACCTTAGGTTGCTCAACCTTTGATTGTTGAACTTTAGGTTGCGCAGCCTTAGGTTGAGTAGCCTTAGACTGTTCAACTTTAGGTTGCTGAACCTTTGGTTGTTCAGTCTTAGGCTGCTGAACTTTAGGTGCTTGAACATTCTTGTTCTGAGCCTTCTTTCCCTGTACCTTACCCTTTCCGGAGTTGACTTGTTGTTTTCGCTCAATTGGTGGTTTTTGGTTTCCGTATTGTTTTCTAATTTGTTCACACGGAATTGGATCACATTGAGTGACGGTAACTTTTCCACTTTTGTTCCCCAAAAACTTATCAATGCATCCTTCAAAGATTTGTTCAATTAAATCCTGATTTACATTTTTAATTGGAAAATCTTTGTTAGAGTAGATTTTGTCATCTCCTTTGAGCGTGTACAACAAGTTATTCCCTTCAAGACTAGATACAATGGACTCCATTTCTTTTGACATTTCAGTCTTACTCGGTTTCACTGGTGGATCACACAGGATGTGATTCTCGATTGGAATATCTGTTGTAACCGAGTTAGACTGTTGTATCACAATTCTTTCAGATTCATCATCCGAAGAATCAGCATCCTCAACAATGGGAGGACTCTGTTCCTTAACACACGATGAATCTGTCACATTCTCAGATTCAGATTCAGATTCTGATTGACCCGAGGATGATGTACCAGTTGTGAACCCGAGGCCTGCTACAAAGTCATCTAGACCGAGTGGCACAGTAAGTTCAAAACGGGGCATATCCTCGTCATCAGGCAATTTGGAGTAATTGTGATTCATTGGGGGAGGACATGATTTGAATCCAATACATGGTTTATCCCCCTTTTTCTTTCTCTGTTGAACGTCAATGATGTGATCCAATACAAAGAGGGAATTGGAATAGCTTTCCAGTTTCTGCTTAATTGTTTCACATTCACATCGAGCTGTTGCCAATTCTACCATTTGCTTTTCAATTGTGTCAATAAGATTATTGTTAGCATGTTGTTTTCGCAAAACAGCCTTTTGTAATTCTGAAACATCATGTTTTAATGACGCAATTGTTGCTTTAAATTCCTTTTCATTTCTGGTTAAAAACAAATTAGCTTCAGTTGCTTTAGAAAGATCTACAATCAATTCTTGATTGTGTTTGTATGTGATTTCAAACTGACTCTCCTTTTCAGCATATTTAATATTTAAGCTATCACAATTTTCACAACTAACTACAGTGGGTTCATCGACACATACCTGACTTGATGAACTGTCGACATTAGCCTTAAAGGCTGAATGGAAAGAAAAAGATCCATCTTCAGAGAAGAACTGAGCAAGCTTCTCGGAAGTTCCAGCAGCTTTCTGGCAAAGAATAGATCTCCTCTTGCATAAAGCTTCAGCTTCGGCCAAAAGCTCATCAACTTCCAAATCTAAAGCATCACTTGATAAATCACCAGCATCAAGTGATTCCCCATCCATGCTCCCACTATAACCCGAACTATCTTCATCTTCTGAAGATTCACCAGCAGACACGGGTTCTACGACCTTCTCAATCACTTTAGCATAACATGCTGTTCCACCATTTCCTCCTTCTCCAAGTTGAAGGTTCCAATTGCAGATTTCATCAGCTTGAACAACCAATCCTCTGTGGGGATTAGTGTTTGTGGATCCAGATGCATTTCCTCCAACGGGAACTATTGATCTGTCAGAATTGTTGTTCGGTTGCTGTTGTGGCTGACCTTGATTCCTGAAGGGATTCTGATTTCCTTGCTTAGGTGGCTTCTGACACTCCCGCTTGAAATGACCCTTTTCACCACAATTGAAGCAAGTGACAGCATTCTTATCAAAACCATACTTGGTGTTGTTGTTGCTATTCAAGTTGGTTCTCCCCGTCCTTTCCATAAACTCCTTTGCTCTTCGAATTGCACTAGCAAGAGCCCATTTGATATCCATCATTTCAAACTCTTCTCTATCCACTTGCTGATAATCTTCATTGGTTAGATTGATATTCCCAATCTGACCTGCGACCAATCCACAATAAGCACTAACCAAGGTGTTCAACATCTCCATATGCTCCTTGGCTATTTCGACACTGACTTTGGAAAAGTTGGAAGTGTCTAATCTGACTGTGTTCGGATTGGAAGTGGCTTGAAAGTTTGAGGAGCTTCCATAAAACCCTTGATGTTGCGGTTGTTGCTGCTGAGCTCTGCTTGGGTCTAAGAAAGTCGTTGGTGTGAATTGCTGAGCTGTCGGTTGCACATTCTGTTGAAGAGAAGAAGAATCTGGTCTTGAATACATCATCGTGTATGCTGAAGGATCAAACTGATTTGTTGTAGAAGGTCCGGTGTTTGAGATGAAAGCTGTTTGAAGCTTCGCATGTTGAGAGGCTGGTTTTTCTCCACTGATACCTCCTGCAATCCCATAGTACATCTCTGGATTTTGAGGAGTTAGTGTTCTTTTTGCCTTAAGCTTTTCTTCTACATCCTTGTTCTCCAATCTTTGAATTAACTCATAAACGGTGATTGTGTCTAGAACACCATTTTCTTTGAGAATTTCAAGATAATTGCTCCACTTTGCTGGTAAACTATCAGCGAATCTCTTCACCATTTCTTGTGGAGAGGCAGTGACTCTGAAAGCAAACATCTCGCTCAACAAGTGATGGAACCTTGTAGATAAATCTGCCAAAGTCTCATCTCCATACACGCGAATCCTTCAAACTCTTTCTTCAGTAATTCTTGCTTGATCTTTCTAGATTGAGCATTTCCTTCACATCGTAACGTGAGCATATCCCACAAGCTTTTAGTAGTCGTGCAGTAAACAAACTGGTGGTAAATGTCTTTATGAAGAGCTTGTGTGAGAATCATGAATGCCTTCTTTTCTAACTCAAATTTCTTCTTATCATCATCAGACATAGTGCTGTAAGTTTCTGGATTAGATCCTGCAACTTCCAAATCATTGTCAAATGCGGTGAAGAAGCACATCCATAGATCTTGACCTTGCCCCTGAACATAAGTTCTCAACCTTTCTTTCCACCATCCCCAATCGTTTATGTGATTCAGCTTTGGCGGTTTTGTGCTTGTACCAGTTTCACTGTCGTTCTGCATCATAGCTTGAATGCTGCTGCTTTGATTTGTGACCAATGCCCATTGATTTGCAGTTATCATTGCAGCTTGAGGTGGGGCAATAGCCTGCATCCATGCATTTTTGTTAAAATCTGACTGAGATTGCGTAGCTGATGATTGCGTAGCTGATGATTGTGGAGTCAAAGTTGTTTGAGTCCACGCGGTTGGATCCCACTGACCGTTTGTTCCCATTTTATAAAGACAATTAATATATTAAGTGAAAAATATATTTAAAATTTGAAAAACAAGTTTTCCCTTTTTAAAACTTAATTTTTTTTTTTTTTTTTACAAACTATGTTAAAATCTCGAAGGATAACAAACAGCCGAAGGATCTTTGATCGAAAGACCTGAAAAACACAAACTTGTTAAGCTTAAACAGATTAGGATCGAAAGATCAGAACTTGTTCGAAGGATCAACAGTGTTCGAAAGATCACTGTTGAGATTCGAACAATGATTTCGAAAGACTCTCCAATCGAAGGATCCTTGTCTTTCGAATAAGACCTGTAGATCGACAGATATATCCTTCGAAAAGATTCCTTGGATCGAAAGATAAGTCACAGACTTCGAAGGATGTTCGAAAGATGATTATCTATCGAACCTCCTTTGATCGAAAGATGATCTTTCGACTTCGAAGGATATCCTTCGATCTCCACTGACACAGTTGACAGGTTGGTGAAAATGTGATTGGTTGGTAAAAACTTTCGGCAGAAGGTATGTTCAGACCATACTTTCTCCCAACCCAGATTTGACTAATAAAATATTGCCTAAAAAGAAGATTCTTATCCAGAAACCGGTCACCGGAGTAAGCCGAAAATTTGGCCGGAAATGACTAAACTTCTTAAAAACAAGATTTTAAGTTACCCAACCCGTCCTTTAACACACCCGGTTAGTTTAGAACACGTTTTAATGACCAGAAAAGCAAGAAAAACCAGTAAAACGGGTGCTAAACCAAGTGAGTTTTTGTCCAAAACACTCCAAGGTCTTGTATAAACTCGGTTTTTAACAAGGAAAAGAGCCACGGCTCTGATACCACTTGTAGGTCCCTCGGAGGTTGAGGTTAAACCTTATCCTTGTTAAGTTTAACACACTAGCAAGTGCGGAATCCAAGCTAGAATGCAAACCGGTAGTTTATAATGAGAACATAAGCTACAAAGAGAAAGGTAGACACACAAGATATCAAAGTTTTCTCTTGTATTTCAGTGGACACGGTTAGGTCCCTCGGAGGTTGAGGTTAAACCTTATCCTTGTTAAGTTTAACACACTAGCAAGTGCGGAATCCAAGCTAGAATGCAAACCGGTAGTTTATAATGAGAACATAAGCTACAAAGAGAAAGGTAGACACACAAGATATCAAAGTTTTCTCTTGTATTTCAGTGGACACGGTTACAGCCCTTGACCAAACTGAAAATACGCTCTCTACAAGACTAGGTTCACTCACACCAATAAAGTGAACACATTACAACAGTATATATAACCTTCACAGCTCGTCTGGTCGAAGGGTCAATTAGACTGATCGAAAGATCATCTATCGAGATACAGCCTATCGAAAGATCCACATATACCTCGAAGGATTGGCATCCTTCGAGGTCCTTCTATATCCATCGAAGGTTATCTTTCGAGCTCATCGAAGGATATAAACAATCCTTCGATGACTCATCCTTCGACCACACAACTTACAAACCCTTTTTCTAACTGTTTGACCAAGTCAAACCAGGAGGATGGTTGACTGGTCAAACTTACATTAAGCACACACATAAACACATCTAAGACGTAACACGACTACAAAAGACATCGTTTTATATCATTACAAACAAACAGACAAAGTACAGACACAAGTGCACCAACAGGATCCACTAAAATCCCTTCCTCGTTGATTACATGGCCTAAGAACTGTACTTCCCTGAGCCAAAACGCACATTTAGAAAACTTAGCGTATAATCTTTCCTTTCGAAGCGTCTCAAGTACCCGACGTAGATGGCTCGCATGTTCAGACTCGCTACGTGAGTATACTAAAATGTCATCGATAAACACTATGACGAACTAATCTAACATATTTCGGCATACTCTATTCATTAGATCCATAAAAGCAGCCGGAGCGTTAGTTAACCCGAATGACATTACTAAAAATTCATAATGTCCGTAGCGGGTTCTGAACGCGGTCTTAGGTATGTCCTCATCCCTTACTCGTACTTGATGGTAACCCGATCGAAAGTCGATTTTTGAGAACCAACTTGCCCCTTGTAATTGATCGAAAAGATCATCTATTCTCGGGAGGGGATATCGGTTCTTTATCGTGAGTTTGTTGAGCTCACGATAGTCGATGCACATTCTCATCGACCCATCCTTCTTTTTGACAAACAAAACGGGCGCTCCCCACGGGGACACGCTAGGGCGTATGAAGCCCTTGTCAAGAAGTTCTTGTAATTGGACCATTAATTCCCGTACTTCCGCGGGTGCCAACCGGTAAGGGGCTTTGGCTACCGGTTTGGCATTTGGTTCCAACTCGATACGGAATTCGACTTCTCGCTCGGGTGGGAGTCCCGACAATTCATCCGGAAACACATCTGGGTATTCATTCACTATCTTAGTATCTTCAACTCTTAAGGCACCTAATTTTGTATCGACAACATAGGATAAGAATGCCTTACTTCCATTCCTCATGTACTTGACCGCTTCTAAGATAGTACAGAATTTTGCTTCTACCTCTCTTTCCCCATGAATACTCACTCACCTTCCCTTAGGAGATGTCACGTGAATAATTTTGCTTTCACATAAAATTTTCGCATGAAGGCGGGATAACCAATCCATACCTACTACTACCTTGAACTCTCCTAAGACCATGGAAATCAAATCAATATCAAAATCTTCGTCCTCTATGGTGATTCTACAATTTCTACATATTTCGTGTAAAAGGTAACTCTTACTATCGGCTATTTCTACTTCAAGTGGTGTAGGCATTCTTTCTATCGTGAACAAAGGGGAATGTGCAAACTCGCTAGAAATGAATGATCTACTAGCCCCGGTATCAAACAACACATAAGTGGGTATAGAGTTTATCATAAAGATACCTCACACCACATTCGGGTGAGCACTAGCTTCTTCCGTAGAGATTTGGAACATTCGCCCCTTAGCTTTGGGTGCATCTTCCTTCCTTCCTTCTTTCTTCGCTCCTTGTTTGAGTTTTGGGCATTCGGCCTTCACATGGCCCGATTCATTATAGTTGTAGCACACCCTCTTGGGGTTTGGGCAATTATAATATGGATGCCCTTCTTGCCCGCAGTTGTAACATCCTCTCTTTCCCAATAAACATTCTCCTGAATGGGGTTTTCCACACGTTTTACACCGTGGAAACCCTCCTTTAGAAGCTTCTTTCTTTCCCTGATCGTGTGTCTTAGGTTTCTTGGAAGAACCTTGTGTCGATCCCTTCTCAACTTGCCTTTTCTCCCCGCGTTCAGCCTGCATCTTTATCTCAATTTCCCTATCCCTTGCCAGGTCGATAATCTCGTCCAAAGTTTCACATTTAGAAGGAGTTATAAACTCCCGAAATTCAGCCTTAAGCATGCCATGATAACGGATAATCTTCTTCCTCTCTGTTCCGACTATTTCTCCGCAAAACTTCAACTGATCAAGGAAAGTATTTGTGATCTCATCAATTGATTCATCCTTTTGTCGGAGTCGGAGAAAATCTTCTTGGATTCGATCCACGGCTGATTGTGGACAATGGTACTTGATAAAAGGTTGCTTAAATTCTTGCCAAGTCAAAGTTTGAACTCTATCCTCGCCGATCTCTTTACTATACGTATCCCACCAATCTTTAGCCCTTCGTAAAAGTTGCCCCGTGGCAAACATGACTTGATCTTCTTTATCACAATGACTTCGAATGAACACTCCCTCCATATTAGCTATCCATCTTTGACATTCAATGGGATCAATTTCTCCACTATAAGTTGCAGGCTTACATGCCATAAAATCCTTATATGTGCATCGTCGTACATCCTTCTTGCCTTGAATCCCAGTTATCATTTCTTTCAACTCATCTATCTTACTTGTTACCATAGTCTCCACACTACTCAACACTTGGCTCTCCACTTCTTGCGCTAGTTTCGCAACATTTGCATCAAACGCCTTGACTACTTCATCCGAAATTATCTTGTTTAACTCGTTTCGAGTTATCCGTTCTGTGGTATCCGTGTTTCCTCCACTTGCCATCTACAATTAAGTATTCATGTTAAACATCATTACATTCATTCTTCCTATCTTTTTTATACATCAATCACTCTTAATAATTCATTCTCATAAGTCATAAACTCATCCAATCTTTCTTTACGAACATTCTAGATGCATTACCTACTTCATTCGTTCGTGTATATAACTTCCCATTCTTTCACACATTCATCATTAAAACATGATAGCTATCTAGAATTTCTGAGTTTCATAGTCAATTTGGGGTGTTCCTAGCGTTTAACGAATGCTAGAACTGAAGTAAGGGCCTTATCATACTAAACAAACAAGTTCAGCAAAAGCAGACAGGGAGGCCCCGTCGCCAACGGCACAGGGTGCGTCGCCGATGGGTTTGGGAAAGTTGCGCCGCTGAGAACTGCCCGTAGACAGTCAATTAACGCGTCGGGTGAAGGGGTGCTGTCGCCGATGGCATAGGGGCCGTCGCCGACGGGCTATCTGGTGTGCAGACGCTGTTCGATCTAAACTTTCATTCTCGGGCCCTTTTTCCAACCCGAAATGGTCTTGGGCAGTCCCGAAACCTTCCATAACATCCCATAACGTCCCAACCCAGGTTATACTAGTAATTTAACCATAACCCATTCCCGTTTCCATCAAAAAGCATAGCTCGAAATCCTTAAATCACTTACTTGCGTGGCGTTTTGGAACGAACACACTTTCACAAGAGCTTTCGGTTTGAGTTTGAGCACCTTCACTTGCTCAAATCTCTCAAACCTAGGCTCTGATACCAACTTGTAAGGTCTAAACTTTTGAAAGAGTGTAACAAGCTTCATTTGACAAAATATTAAACGGGTCGAATATTTCAAGAGTAAAACATCCATATTTACATCGTGATAGCTAACGAAATGGTTATAAAAAGATTTCCACAATCCAACATTTCATAACTAACTACATAGACTTTAACTACTAGTTTAACACTCAACGACTACCGAGTTAAGTTACTTACAAAAGATCCGTTTTGTTTAACAAAAGACATCATTTACCAAAAGTTTAAACCATAACTAAGAAGTTTGCGGAAGCGTGCATCATAAGTGTGTTCGGTCCAAGTAATGCCATCCATCAAGTAGCTTTACCTACATACAATCAATCAATTAGACATTGCAATTAGATAATTCATACGACATCAAGTTACTAGTCGAACTACAATATGACCCCTTTTAAACCTTCATTCGCACGTGAATTTCTCAATTTAGCACATTACCCTTTCTTACTCATTCAACCCATATCCATATCATGTATTCAACTTACACTAACTCATTACAATTATACGGCTTCGACAAAAGAATGATGACGTTTCACATTAATACATGCTAATAATATTTTGTAAGCAAAGAACTTACCTTTGTCGTTGTTCGTTTGCGACCCTGAGCGACTTGAGCTTTCTTCTTTTATTCGTACAATTCCAAATCAACTTACTTTAAATCTCACATCTTGTTTACATTCCTTTCTTAACATAAATGCATAATCAACTAAAGTTTCTAAATTCTAACAATGTAGCATTGTCTAACATGAGATTCGTTTCATTCAAGCATTTTAACAAACACTTGGCGTGCATACTATTAATTAAACATAGTGTACAAGTATCATATGCATAACTTAGCCAAATTATATCAATATCATCAAGAACATCAAACCCAATCAATTTTCCATGTAACCTTCATTATAAATCATTCCCAACATATAATTCCTTGTCATGAACAACATCATACATAATCATTATGCTAAAATTACATAAAATTCTATATCATCCTTCTTAACATTACAATTTCGAGTGGGTTTTCACATTGACTATCGATTTAGTAAAATTCGAGCATCACACATGTCCTAAGTGATTCTCCTAACCCACAATCATACCAACTTCACAAAAGTTCATGGATTTATAAAAACCCATTACATTCTAGATCATCAAAATATAAAATTATACTTACCTTGTATTCAAGTATGCTTAGATGATCTAGATTCGAGACATGCATGAACTTAGAATCACAATTAGGGCTTTAATTTGCTGATTTTTTGTGAAGAATAGGGGTTTCCCCCATTCTTCTTCTTGGCTCTGGCGACACACACACCCACCAGTGTGTGTGTTTGTGTTTTGTTTATAAATTTTATCATTCATCTTTCCATGTATGTCATATTTGCCCCCTTTAGATTCAATCTTTATTATTTATGGCTAATAACTTTCTTTTAGTTAAACCTTACTTATGTATTAACCAAGATAATAACTTTTATTTATCTTCCTAATATTAGTTATTTCTACACACATTATTATTATCAACATGAACACACATATAAAGATTATGTGTGTTATAAGTTATAACTTGCTTGTAGTATTTTATGTTAACATAAGGTTGTACATAATTAAAATTTTGGGGTGTTACAGAGGACATGGTGGTATTAACATGACTCAGGACCAGTTGACGGCTCTGATCAACGCACGGGTTTTGCTGAGGCTTTAGCAGCCCAACCAGGAGGTCAATCTGCTCAACCTCCAGCGTGCACATTCAAGACCTTCGTGGATTGCAAACATAGCTCTTTCAACGGCACTAAAAGGGCCGTGGGCCTTTTACACTGGTTCGAGAATATTGAGTCTGTTTTCAAAATGTGCGAATGCCCTGTCATCAATCGGGTAAAGTATGCTACTGGAACACTTGAAGGAAGTGTGCTTTCCTGGTGGAACACGCAGGTGCAGATGCTTGGATTGGCGGCTGCCAATGCCTCACCCTGGAACGAGTTTAAAGACCTGATCAAAGAAGAATATTGTCACAGGGACGGTATTCATAAGATCGAGGTGGACTACCTGAAGATGGTGGGGTCTGAAATAGAAGCGTACACGAAGAGATCAAATGACTTGGCTGCACTGTGTCCCAACATGGCTGAGCCCGCCTACAAGCGCATCGAGCTCTATATAAAGGGTCTGGTTCCGGAAATTCAAAGTATGGTGACTTCAGTAAACCTCCCCACGTGTAACGCCTCATATTTCCGTATTCTATTTTTTTATATTCCTAGTTAAAACCGAATCGGAAAACGGGCCATCTAAAACACGGGGATTGGGCTTGTGGGCCTTAGTCCCAAGCCCATTAAACTAAACTAGTATATATGACTAGTGATTAGGGTTAAAACCCTAAATAAATAAATAAAACAACAAAAAATTCCATCTCTTTTTATTGTTGCTGCCGTCCTCCAGATGTCACACCCCCAAAACACCACATGCGGAAACCCACGCGAGGCGTGTGACGTACCAGGATCTTAGCCATCAATCACATTGAACTCGTAAGAATAATTAAATAAACTTTCATTTATTAATAGGAAGTATTTCAAAACGTTACATATAACACATAGTACACAGCGGAAGCAATAATCATTGATTAAATGTTTTATAAATCCTCGCGTAAGTAAGCCATTAGACTTATGTTGCGATTCCATGTATCTCGACCCATGACCACTCCAGCATCCCAGACAGCAAGTTTCCAATGATATGTACCTAAAAGCCTGCAAGGCATGTAACAATGAGTCAACAACAAAGTTGAGCGAGTTCACAGTTGGTTGTTTAGTTTTACCAGTTTGTTTTGAAATCATAAGTTGTTTCGTAAACCACAAGTTAACCAGTACTTTTGTTTCCCAAACCATAACCATAATCAGTGGGGGGCCTCCCCGTGTGAACCACTAGACCGTTACCATATCGACCAATGACGAACAATAGTTGTGCCCTACATCAATGTCTATCATCATTGACAGTTTGCCATGATCCATTCTCATCAAAACATATATAAATGTATATTTTTACAGAAGCACTCATTGAACCACAGATCATAACCACATCACATAGCATCTCTAATTACGAATATGTAAATGAAATGGAAATAGTACACTAACCCTACGCACGAACAAGGCGAATCACAGACAATTAAATCACGCAAGGAAAAGAGGGTTGCGACTAGTCTGGCTCTGCTTCCTGCTGCCGTCGATTTTAAGGGAGAGAGTTAGGGTTTGCCGAATGAAACTCTCACGTAAAGGTTGGGACAGAAACATATACTTGATCGCTACTGGGCCAGAAGCCCATCCTGTTTTCGCCGGTCCGCTCCTGGACGAAAACACCAAAGTGTTTTCGCCAGGTAGTGTTTTCGTCCAAAGGGGTGGGGTATTATTTCGGGTGGGGTGTATTTCGTCGAGCACGAGATCCTTTCTACATAATTCAATTAATTTAAATAGCGTCCCAATAGGATTATAATATGAACCGATTATGTCGGCCATTACATAAGTTCTATCCATTACATAATTCAAACAATTCAAACCAATTCACATGATAACATCGGTCCATGTGTGATAGATTGCCAGATCCATTAATGTTTGTTTGTTGTCAGTCCAAGTGGCTTTATTCAAACGTTTGTGATTGGCCCAAGGCTTTATCAGTTTGCATGTGATTTCACAAAATCCATGTTTATCATTTAATCAATTAACACTAACAGAAAATTTACAATCAAGTAATCGGGTGCACATAAAAGAACACAACGAATTAAGAGAACGTAGTTGTGAGGTAAGACCTTGAGAACTCGGGTTGTCACATTATCCCCAACTTGAAAGAAATTTCGTCCCGAAATTTAGCACAGGGTTACTGAGGAAGTTAGTTGTGTTGCGTGGTTTCCTGGTTTTCCTGGGGTGTCACATCATCCCCCCGTTGGTTTGGAATTTCGTCCCGAAATTCCGCAGTAGCTTCAACCTCAGTAGTGGTTTCATTGTTCTCAAACAATGGGGATATGTGAGTTTCATTTGGTTTTCTCGTTCCCAGGTAACCTCTGGGTCACGACGGGAGTTCCAACGAACTCGAGCAAGAGGTATTCTGGTGCGCTTGAGAACCTTAACGTCTCGGTCTGTGGTTTCAACTGGTTCTTCGATGACTCGCAACTGGTCGTCGATTGCGAGCTCCTTCAAAGGAACTATGAGGGTCTCATCTGACAGACACTTCTTCAGATTTGACACATGGAATACGTTGTGAACTCCACTGAGTTCTGCGGTTAGGTTCAATCTATAGGTCACCTTGTCCAATCTCTCCGTGATTTCGAAAGGTTTACATATCGTGGTTTGAGTTTCGTCTCGCATACCAAATCGAAGTACACCTTCCCAAGGTGAGACTTTAGATAGTACTCGATCCCCAACTTGGAACTCGAGTGGTTTCTTGCGCTTGACAGCATAGCTTTTCTGGCGGTCACGAACTGCTGTCATTCATTTTTGTATCAGAGCAATCTCCTCTGCTGTGCATAGGATGAGTTCTGAGCCGGTGATTTGCCGTTTCCGACTTCTGCCCAGTAAAGAGATAATTGGCACCTTTGTCCGTACAATGCCTCGAACAGAGTAGCTTGAATGCTGGTGTGGTAACTGTTGTTATTCGAAAGCTCCTCTAAAGGGGAGGTGTTTTTCTCCGACCGTTGCCAGATTCGATTTCACGTGCTCGAAGCATGTCTTCAAAAGTTTGGATGGTGCGTTTAGTCTGCCCATTCGTCTGTGGATGATATACTGTGCTCATGCCTAACTCGAGCCAAAGGATTTGTGCACCGCTTGCCACAAATCAGATGCAAATCGTGGGTTGCGATTAGAGGTAATGAAGGTTGGCACCCCGTGCCTAGCAACCGTTTCCTTTAGATAGATGACTGCAAGTGTATAAACTTATCCGTTTCTTTGATAGCTAGAAAGTGTGCTGGTTGTGCAAGACAATCAACAAGTATCCAGGTAATGTTGTTTCCGTTTCGAGTTGTAAGTAGACTATCCACCAAATCCATGGCAGTCCGTTTTTATTTCCATGTGAGTGTTGCTGATGCTACACCTTGACTTTCCACAAGTCGCTCCATCATTCACATACTTAACTAGATTAGCCTTCATGTCCGATTACCGGTACAAGGTTTGTAAATCCTAATGCCTCTCATCAAAACCCAGCTGCTAGAATGTCGAAGCTGATGTGCTTGCTCAACGCGAGTTCCCTACAGTTGCCGTGTAATGAGACCCACATCCGTTTCATGAAGTAGCGAGTATCGTCCAACTGGTCAAAGGTTGCTTCTCCATGCCCCGCATGGGTTCAACTTGAAGATTCCTCTTCCTTCAGTTCTCCAGTCTGAACAGGGCGAGTCTGATACTGGTAAGTTAGAGTTGATAGCGAGCTGCAGAGCTCGTGTACGTTCAGGTTTCGCAGTCGTATACATCCAGAAGTTCCATCCAGCGATGTCATTGTATGCTTTAGTTCTTTCGAATATTGGTACATGGGAGGCCCTTGCGATCAGTCTAAATAACGCATCTGGTACCGTCCAAGTGATGCCTCCATCCAAAATCCCAAAGCCATGGTTTTCACCGTCAGTCGAGTGTGTCGCGCAGTTCCTCTTTGTGACTCTCTCACGTATGCCATCACTCTCTCGCATTGCGTCGTTGTGCAGCTGGGACGCCGATTCGGACCATAAGGATATACTACTGAATCGCCCGCATCCTCGGGTAAAACGATGCTCAGCGCATTGCAGAGTTGGAATTCGAAAGCTGAAGGGACGTCCTTCTATTTTGTCTTCCACGAGCACAGCACCCTGCTGTGCTAAAGAGATTAAGGCTGCACGATCTGTGGAAATCCTGTGATGAATCTACAACAGCATCCACCGAAACCAAGAAATTGTTATACCCCCAAGGAATCTTTGGCGTCAATTAGTTTCTAACAAGATGGATCCTAGCACGATCCACGCGTATTCCCACTTCGTTGATTATGTGCTCAAAATGCTTTTTCTCGTATCAGAGTGTTACATTTAACAAGACTTCTCACGTGATGACTCATTCCCCAGGAGTTCTAAGATACAATATAGACGTCGTCCATGTTGTCCCTTCCTCCAGGAAATGACCCAAAATGTCACCAATTAATACGGTCGATTCATGTGATCCTTGAAGCTTCTAGTGTGTTGGTCAACTCAATGATCATGGTTCATAACGTCGAAATGGTTGCCTTACATCCGACATGCTATTCCAAGAGCATTCTCCCCTTAGACTTCCCTCTGACGATCACTCGTTCACTGGCAAATCTTCGCATGGAAGCTTGTTCTTCGCCGCTGGTCGATAGGTTGTCAATACATGGTCGATGCAAACGGTTCCTGACTGTCACTTTGTTGAGTTCTCGATAATCAGTACGTATACAAAAAGGCTTATCTTTACTGGTATAACTGAGGTTCCCCAGAGCGAAAACCTAGATCCGATGAGACTAGTGCCCAATAATTCCTGAAGTTGATTAGGCAGTTCCTGCAACCTTCCTGGTGTAAGACAATAAGATATACTAGTAACATGGGCTACTTTTGACATGATGTTGATCTGATATTCCACCTGACGATCAGTATCGAGTGCTATCATGGCGGAGTAATCCTTCCGTCGACACTCCTGGCTTTCCTTGCTGAAATGACGCTAACCGTTGTGCCACTCTGATGCGTTAGAACAGATAATAATTCTCCACACAAAGTTTTCTCCTCACTGGGTGTATCTGCGCGATATCTGGATAACCAATCCATACGGACTACTGCATCAAAACTATCAATGGTAGTAGAAGGATGGCCGAAGTCGAACACTTGTCCCACAAGGTCGAGTTTGCATTCCAACAATCATATGAGGTTTCAATGGGCTTGCCATCTGCCGATTCCACAGCAGATTCGGTTTCAAGAAATATCAGGGTTGAGCAAAACAGTGACGAAGCGATTTGTTACTAAGAACGTGTAGGCCACCATGTTGTTACAATCTTGGCGTCGCCCATGCCAATCCTAAATGCCCTTCACGAATACCACATCCAGTGTTGTCGCTACTGCCACCGGAACTCCCAAAACTGCCATTGTTCCCTGGGTTGTTGACGCCTTGACTTAACAGCAGTCATTCCTTGCCAATGTCACCTTCGTTTGCATGCTACGATTACGAGTACCTTGATGTGGCCATGACTGTAGCCTCTAATGTTGTTGCTCGAAACGGAGCCCTGCGACCTTTCACCAACAAGGTCCATCCTGTCACATTTCGGTGCCACGTCCTAAAGCGTTACTCACTGTGCTGGCAGTTACGCATACCACACTAGGGTCAATTATCATCACTTATGCCTCGATTGATTCGTAAGAGTTGACTCCCATGGGTCGCTGACAAGGGTTAATGATTTGATTGAAGCCAATTCGCTGGTGCTCATTGCCGATAATCAGGGTCGTCAAAGTACTGAGGTTGGTAAAGTGCTACGCTCATCCTCCTATCCGCCGATGTTGCAAGTGGTTCGAGTAATACACAGTATGTTGCGGAAGTGTTGCAGAAGTAATCGCACTTCAGAATCTGAGACGTCAATACGTTAAGTTCCAGCATGCGAGGAAAGGTGAGAAAGATATCGATAAATCATTCGACGCTGCGACATCCAACACATGGACGTTTGTATAAGCAATTAACATTCTACACGGTTCGCTGAGCTCAGATGGGTGTTCAGGCAACACTCGATAGCTTCGAGTTTCGAAGGGATCCAAATATAAATGAAATGTTCACGTTTGAGTTTGAGTAGGGGAAAATTACTGCTATGACCCCTATAGGTGTGTTATGTTTCTCATTGATCAAATGATGGGACAAAACCCCTTTTCCACTTGTTAAGCCTCACTGGGACTCACATGCACCCCACAGTATTATTATGTGTGCACCCACAATAATATTGTGATTTGCATGCTCATCCCAGCTCCTCTTAACTCATGTCAAATGGTTCCTCAAACTCGAGTAGCAAACAAAGAGTATCACAAAAAGCGTAAGTCATGAAGGTTTAGGGAAATACCACCCTATCAGTCACATAACACGTGCACATGTACATGAATTCATATTGTTGTGCTAAATGTGCAATCACATGCAATATCGTATGTAGGTGTTCACTAGTTATGTAGTACAATGAGTATATGAGAGACGAACCTTGCAATCTGGAGCTGAGTGTCATGGTCGTATTCACGTCTTTAGTACTGTTCGGTTATAGTCTGGTTTTACAAAAACATTTTCCTTTTTTTTAAACCAAGTTCACTATAACCTGGCTCTGATACCAATCTGTCACACCCCAAAACACCACATGCGGAAACCCCCGCGAGGCGTGTGACGTACCAGGATCTTAGCCATCAATCACATTGAACTCGTAAGAATAATTAAATAAACTTTCATTTATTAATAGGAAGTATTTCAAAACGTTACATATAACACATAGTACACAGCGGAAGCAATAATCATTGATTAAATGTTTTATAAATCCTCGCGTAAGTAAGCCATTAGACTTATGTTGCGATTCCATGTATCTCGACCCATGACCACTCCAGCATCCCAGACAACAAGTTCCAATGATATGTACCTAAAAGCCTGCAAGGCATGTAACAACGAGTCAACAACAAAGTTGAGCGAGTTCACAGTTGGTTGTTTAGTTTTACCAGTTTGTTTTGAAATCATAAGTTGTTTCGTAAACCACAAGTTAACCAGTACTTTTGTTTCCCAAACCATAACCATAATCAGTGGGGGGCTTCCCCGTGTGAACCACTAGACCGTTACCATATCGACCACTGACGAACAATAGTTGTGCCCTACGTCAATGTCTATCATCATTGACAGTTTGCCATGATCCATTCTCATCAAAACACATATAAATGTATATTTTTACAGAAGCACTCATTGAACCACATATCATAACCACATCACATAGCATCTCTAATTACGAATATGTAAATGAAACGGAAATAGTACACTAACCCTACGCACGAACAAGGCGAATCACAGACAATTAAATCACGCAAGGAAAAGAGGGTTGCGACTAGTCTGGCTCTGCTTCCTGCTGCCGTCGACTTTAAGGGAGAGAGTTAGGGTTTGCCGAATGAAACTCTCACGTAAAGGTTGGGACAGAAACATATACTTGATCGCTACTGGGCCAGAAGCCCATCCTGTTTTCGCCGGCCCGCTCCTGGACGAAAACACCAAAGTGTTTTCGCCAGGTAGTGTTTTCGTCCAAAGGGGTGGGGTGTATTTCGTCGAGCACGAGATCCTTTCTACATAATTCAATTAATTTAAATAGCGGCCCAATAGGATTATAATATGAACCGATTATGTCGGCCATTACATAAGTTCTATCCATTACATAATTCAAACAATTCAAACCAATTCACATGATAACATCGGTCCATGTGTGATAGATTGTCAGATCCATTAATGTTTGTTTATTGTTAGTCCAAGTGGCTTTATTCAAACGTTTGTGATCGGCCCAAGGCTTTATCAGTTTGCATGTGATTTCACAAAATCCATGTTTATCATTTAATCAATTAACACTAACAGAAAATTTACAATCAAGTAATCGGGTGCACATAAAAGAACACAACGAATTAAAAGAACGTAGTTGTGAGGTAAGACCTTGAGAACTCGGGTTGTCACACCAGACCCCATCTTCTTCTTTCTGCTCTTCTTATTCAAGATAGAGGAACTCTATCCATCCTCTACATTTACACACATGAATCCACAGTCATACATCCCTCCTCCTTCCCCAACATCACGAAAACGCTATATCTGCACCACTCTACACATAACTCAACTTGAGTGAGAGAGAGATCGGTGGGAAGATCAGCGGGAAGGAGAGAACCAGACGAAGAGTTCGAGGAGAGAGGGAGAGACGCAGGGAAGCGGGAGCGGCGGCGCCGCCGCCGTGTGATCTTTTTCTGACCGATGATGATGAGCGAAGAGGGAGAAGATGATGGTGTCTGATGCCGATAAGAAGATGATGACTGATGACGGTGCTCGGTTCCACGTCGGCGTCGCATGACAGCGGCGGTGAATGCGGTGGTTATTTTGCTTAGTCTCGTTCGATTCCAGCAGGTCGAGTCGGGATCGAGACCTTTTCAGCTCCAGTTCCGGTAAGAGTTTCGAGCTAATTATTCATTTACATTCTATTTTAATTCAAGTCGATCTCTGTTTTGATTTTGCTTTCAGATTCGTTTCAACCCGGTTCCGGTTTGGGTTTTGACACGGGTTAAGGGTCGACTCCGGTCCGTTCCTGATTCGGGTTTGGGCTTGGTTTCTGTTCCGGTGACGAACATGGACGAAGGCAGTGGAGGTGGAGTTATGGTTCGGGTTTGATTTGGGTGTGTTAAAAATTCAGTTTTTAGTGTCTAGGGTCAAACAGTCAACTCGGTCAACTGTCGGGTCAAACTCGGTCAAAGTTGGTCAACTGGGGTCTCGGTTCAGTCTTGTTTCGGGTTCGGGTCATCGGGTTAAGCCCGAGACTTGGTATTTTAACGACACCATTTTTTATTATTATTGTTTATATATATTGTACCGTTTTAATTGTGAAACATTAGTTACTTGAACTTGAACAATAATCGTGCCTTTGTAACTTGTATAAATATATGTATTTTCGTTATATAACTCGTATAATTATATTGTTTCGTTTACTGTTGAATTTTGAAATTTTAAACGACACTTTGGTTATCGGGATCGTCTAAAAACAGAGGAAACTCTGTCCGTTATTCGTTAATATATATATATATATATATATATATATATACTTTACAGTCGAACCACTAAAGAAAACGTATCGGATTCAAATGATTTTTATAAAAATAAATATAAACGTATATTTATTTCTGACAACACTTCTATAATACTATTGATGGATTTAATTTAGAGTTATTACATAAACTATGTAAAATATATATATATACATATATATCAACTAGTTATGCTCTAATTCCAATTCAAATCCTCCGTCAAAATTCCGATTTCTCATACACCTCCGTTTGCACATATAAGGTGACTTCGGTGTTCCATCCTCCTAATCTCATACGCTCGTCAACACTTGGATAATCGGAAGACTTGGCAATTCTGTGAGTATACTCGATCCCATTTTACTTTTTAAACACTTTGGGGTGCAACATGTATTCTATATTTAAACACACTTGAAACTATTTGAATCACTCTCTATCCATATTTGAAACATGAAACTATATGATGCTTGTTAATCTTGTATGTTATGTTAAGCTTTTGTGTCTATATGCTCATTAACTTCGTACAAGCCTATCTTAACATTTATAGCGCTATAGGGGTAATGCACCGCCCACGAGACTTGGGGTATTGTTAAGTTAAACTATTTTACCTCCCGTTAAACTATTGGGATAGGCAACCACTGGGTGTCAGCCCAGTGGCCACCACACCCCGCAAACACCGTGGGGACTCAGGTTCGACTCCGGTCGCTTGCGTAACCCGCACCTGATGTCCACTCGGCTGGGGGACTCACCGCCAGGCAACTATGTGGTGTGCTAGCCTGTGGAGTTGGAATACTCCAGTGGTTAATGATACCACGCAACTACCATTTTTTTAACTATTAGGATAGGCTATTTTAACGCATTGGAAACTTGGGTTTGAACATATACTTGACACCGTTCCGACGTACTAGTAACTTGCATATTGTGATTCATGTTGGATACGAGCCGTTAGACTATTTTAAACTATTTTTATGCTATGTATCAAACTTGTATACTCGCCAACTTTTTGTTGATATTTTAATACATGTTGCAGGTTCGATAGACAAGATGATGCTAAGTGAAGAAACAAGACTTAAGTGGACATATAAACGCACTTAGACTAAATCTATTCGTACTTTATATTTGAAACAATGTTGTCTTTATTTGATTCTTGTATGACATTTTAGAAATTATGAAATTTAAATTAAACTATATTGTCACATAGTGTTATGATGTCTCTTGCAATCTAGTTTTCGTCTCATCCCGATGTTTTCGCCATCGGTTGGGGTGTGACACCACGATTCAGTGTGTTATTCGATTGGCACACCGTCTTACCGACCAAGCAGTCGAACAGAACAAGTTACCAAAGCGGAATAGTGCTACTACTGATACACCGAACGACAATAAACGCAAGTGGGATGGAAATTCAGGCAAGGGTTCTAGCTCCTCCAACCCCAATCACAGCAGAGGAAGGTTGAAGAAAACAAGATCCCCAATCAGCAATCTTTGACCAATCAAAACCAGGGTGGGTATTGGGGAAACCAACCAAAGTGCAATCGGTGTAACTTGCACCACAGTGGGCCATGCGAAAGGAACCACTGCCATAGGTGTAACAAACCAGGGCATGCAGCCAAAGATTGTAGGAGCCTGTATCCAGCAAGGCAGAATCAGCAACAATAGCAACAAGCCCCACAAAACCAGCAGCAACAGGGTAACAACAGGGGATGCTACTAGTGCGGAGCCAAAGGGCACCTCAAGAGGACTTGTCCTCAGCTGAACCAAAACCGCAAGAACAATAATCAAGGCAATGGCAACAATAATCGGAACAACAATGAAGATAATGGTGCAAAAGGGCGAGCTTTCGTGATTGGTTCTGGAGAAGCAAGGAATGACCCCAACGTCGTGACGGGTAAGTTTTTACTGGACGACTACTTTGTTTCTGTAATATTTGATTATGAAGCTTCTAGGCAACTTAGTCAAACTTTCACAACCAAAAACAATCGATGTTTGTAGGTGATAAAGATTGGCAACATTCTCTGGTAACTCGGTGATTTTAGTTTGAGATAAATTAAGATACCGCAAATGCTTCAAATTACCAATGAACTTTGGTAACTCACTTATCTCAAAACAACTCAAAGAAAGAACCCTTAACAATGGTAACTTAGGAAGTAAGTCAACCAAAATCTTATTGGACAAGTAAAATGATTTCGAACTTTCATCCACCCCAACAGATACCGCTAACAATGTTCTCAAGTTTCTTGCTCTTTTAAATGCCTCAAACTTTTGGTGGCCTACGTATTCCTCGCGAGTAAATGACATATGCCGATGCTTTTCCAAAGCTTCCGTATCTGTCGTCATATGATTTTCGAACCTTAGAAAAAGTTCTCCAGCAACGAAGGTGGACAAGTCGTTCATTAGGTCATGCATCATAAAGAATGATTCATCATTAGGTGCATGTTGAAAAAATGACCTTGATAATAAAACTTCAAAATATTCATGGCCCAAGCGTTCTGGTGACTTGGCTGCATTGGATTGGTTAAAAAATCCTCCTACCGTCCACATTAAGACCAAGTTCTCTTCGTCAAACAAAAAGCCCTTAGGGAACAAGGAGCAATATGCAAACAACTTTGCTTTAAATTTGATGAAAGATCATGGTAGCTAAGCCTTAGAGCTGGTACAATCTTATCACTATTTTCTAAATTCCAAATCTCACTATTGAATACGTCTTCCCAGTCTTCTTCATTTGTTCTTTCCTTCAATAGTGTTCCAATTGCCTTCAAAGCCAAAGGCAAACCAGCACACTTTTTCACAATAGCTTCACCAAGTGGTTTAAGTGTTGTGTGTGAGTCGAAGTTCTGCACACCTAATGCATGTAGAGCAAATAAAGATAAAGCATCTTCATGCGACAAAGTCTTGAGAGCATCTAGATGATTAAAACCTAGCTTTATGAGCAACTCTTCTTTACGAGTTGTCATGATTATCCTACTTCCATGAGCACATGAACAAAATGGGCGCACCAGCTTTTCCCAATCGTCATCGTTTTCATGCCACACATCATCGAGTACTAGTAGGAATCGCTTGTCCTGAAGTTGCTTTATAAGATCCATTTGAAGTTGATTCAAATCTTCAAATTCCTTCCTTTCCCCGGACACAACTTGAAAAATGATTTTACTTATCTTAAAGATATCAAAATCATCAGAAACACAAACCCATGCCTTGAGTTTAAAGTGACCCTTCACCTGTGGATCATTGTACAAAACTCTAGCTAGAGTGGTTTTACCAACCCCACACATACCAACTATGGGTAAGACGCTAAAGTTTTCCTTAGATGACCCATCATCCCCTAACAACTTGTTCATCTTTCACAATCAAACCTAGATTAGACTCGTTTTTCTAGTTGTTGTAACTTGATGGTGATGGTGGTTGAAGGTGGAGATGGTGGTGGTGGTGTGGAGTGGGGAAGATGAAGTGGGTAGAGTGGGTGGTGGGTCCCACATAAATTGTAAAATATTAATTATATTTCTTTTAACTTTTTAGTTATTAATTTGACAGTAAGGGTATTTTGGTCATTTCACACGCACCTAACACCAAAAACTAACCCCCATCTACGCCAGGGACTATCCGGGAACCACTTGGGGACTATAGGTGTAATTTTAGAAAGTTAGGGACTAAAGGTGAAAAACTGACAAACCACAGGGACTGTCCGAGATTTTGTCTCTACAAATTCATTCATATTACCTGCAACCAATAGTTCCTTCAATCATAAAAATCAAATGCAGAAGAGCTCTTCCTGCCTAGATGGGGAAAATGTGTCGCTTCACTGAATTTTGACTTTTGAAGTTTGACTATTCATATTGGGCTCTTCAAAGATAATGAAATTGTTATCATTTGTGGGCTAAGACCATCCCCATTCCCAGTCCAGTTCAATTCAACCGAAATCACTTTTTTATTAAATAAATATATCTTATGAGTATTTTTATTCCAACAAATAAAATTAATTTTTTAGAGGAAATAAATTATTGGTATAAATATAATAATAAGAAAAAGAATAAAAAATTAACATTTAAGTATATTAAAAAAATATTTTTTAATAAAATTTAGTTCATTTTGAAAATTGGTTAATTACATATGTATTTTATTAATAACTAGTGGTATATTACAACTTTCTAAAGTTATGTGGTTTGTTTTGTAAGAGATTAGATGGATCAAAATGCTAGTTCAAGAAAGGGTTACTGGGCACACCTTATAACATTCTAAAGTTTGGACTTAACAATTCAATTTAGCTAGATCCTTTAGTTAGCTCGTTAATAAAATCATTTAAAAAAATGAATAATTAGATCTAACACATGCAAATCAGTTGGTTATGTTGTACAAACAATGATTAACTATGGAAAATTAAACTAGATTAATCTTATTCACAAACAAAAGAAACCTAAACTGGGCCTCAAGTCAAAAAAAAAAAAAAAAAAAAAACCCTCAACCAAACTACCAGACTACAAAATATGAAACATTATCTTAAATCATATTCACAACGGCTGTTAGTGATTCAAAGTGCTTCCTAATTTGCATAATCAGAAATAAGCATGTAGAATGCGTTACCATGTCGCCACGTCGAGAAGAAATAAGCACGTCTCGAAGCCTAATAATCAGAAAGGTATAAATATTTTCAATACTTCAAATACTTTTCAAATTGAGTAAACTGCCATTTTGGTCCCTGAGGTTTGGCCAGTTTTGCCACTTTAGTCCAAATTTCAAACTTTTTACATCCAGGACCCTGTGGTTTGGTTTTTGTTGCCATTTTGGTCCAAATTTCAAATTTGACCAGATTTCTCATTAATGACCCTGCTATTTTGTCTTTACCCTCAGGGGCATTTTGGTCATTTTAGAATTATTATAAAATATGAACCGATTATGTCGGCCATTACATAAGGGTGTAAGGGGTGCTCACCTAAGAGGTGAGTCCCCTCTCTTACGCCAAACCAATCCTCGTGTGCCACGTCAACTCCCCTCTTAAACTCCCCTAACACCCTAAATTGATGGCGGCACTCCCCTCTTAGGTGACTTGGGGGGTGTTTGGCCTAGCTTTTATTTTTTGGCTTATGCTTATATTTTAAAATAGCTTATAGCTTATTTTCTATCATTTGATAAGCTATTTTTAAGTGTTTGGATTAGCTTATAGCTTATTTCC
This sequence comes from Helianthus tuberosus, assembly GCA_030545235.1. Lineage (NCBI taxonomy): Eukaryota > Viridiplantae > Streptophyta > Magnoliopsida > Asterales > Asteraceae > Helianthus > Helianthus tuberosus. Next base: position 143,174,716 of record CM060427.1, on the reverse strand, counting down.
TATCATTCTTCAATAAGCTAGAAAACCATCCTCAAATAAGCTTATTCAAATTAGCTTATATAAGCTAATAAGCATAAGCTTAAAAAGCTAAAACAAACACCAAGTTAAGCTTATTTTGTAAAAAAAAAGCTAAAAAAACTATAAGCTTTGTTAAAAAAGCTAGGCCAAACACCCCCTTGGTTTTTTATTAAAAAAAAAAGAAAAAAAAGAAAATTTTTGATTGGCCATCTCCTCCCTCTCTCCTCCCCTCTCTCCTCCCTCTCTTCGGTAACTTTCCACCGATTTCTTCCCTCTCTCTACCTCACCACCTTGATGGCGGTACCACCACTCTTCGGTGGATCAACTCCCCGCATGGGGTCACCGCTTACGCCCCCTACACCCTAAGTTCTATCCATTACATAATTCAAACAATTCAAACCAATTCACATGATAACATCGGTCCATGTGTGATAGATTGTCAGATCCATTAATGTTTGTTTTTTGTCAGTCCAAGTGGCTTTATTCAAACGTTTGTGATCGGCCCAAGGCTTTATCAGTTTTTTGAAAACAACTATTGTTTTCAACTGTTGGTATATGATGTTTTTCGTTGTTTTCAGCTTCTAATTTCTATTTATTTTGAAATTTACTTGTAAATAAAAAATTATATCGAGATAGAAGGTAAACGGGTAACAAGCTGTACCGCCACCCTTTTTGAATAACAAAACTAAGTCTTTTAAAAACCACATCCATAGATTTCGGGGTCATAACATTACGGTGCATGACCCTTTGAACTCGGGTAATTAAAATCGAATGTTTCAATACATAATGTAAAGCTAGTCACAAATCACAATTGAAATTCAAGACGATTTCCTAGCTATGCAAGGTTCTGTGACTTGCAATTTTCCTCTGAAGTTTGCACACATGAGTTCATGCACCGAATTCACTCTCAACTACTTGACACAATAAGCTATGGGGTCAAGTGATAATAAATTTAATGCGGACTCATGTTTTTGTTATCTTGTTGAGATGTACGAAATTGACAAGTGACAATTACGTATAACATCCTCTCAACCGATTGTCTTCGTCAAATGATAGGCTAACACGTGGCATCTCTTCTTCATTAGCGAGACTTCATCGATCTTCACTAGAGGTAACTTGTTTCAGTGGTAAGTTCCTTTAATCTTCATCAGATGGTAACTTGACATCATAGGCTAATTCAATAATCCCCAATAGTGGTAACTTGCCATAGAAGCAAAATTCCATTAATTCTTCATCGGTTATAAGTTCCAATAAGAGGTATGTAACTTAGACCATGAACGACAAGTGCCATCAGACGCAACTTGTAACCGCTCCAAGGGTTCCTTGAAATTAACAGCCTAAAAAACAACGAATAAATGTCTAGTTAAAAAATCAAGCCCTTTTTTTACAAACAGTCGAAATTAGTTAAAACTGCTAAAATTGGGGAAAACCTTGAGTTCAAAATTGGAGCTCTAGATGCCGAAATTGGATTCCTAGAGTCAGAAAACCCGCCTATAGCACTTGTCCATTCATGTGGCTCGTTGAGGCGTTTGTGTCCATTACTTATCCCCGCATAACTTCAAACGTAATGAAAGTTATCCCCTTTTTAGCTTGAACCATTTTCCAGTCCACTTCCGTGTGTCTAGTCGCACCAAATACGAGTATGCTAGATCATGGATCAACTCTGTATCACCATCAACGTGAAGATTAAGCATCATTCTGTACTTTGCACTTTTGTTTTCAATCAGCTTGAAAATGAAAGAACTTAACTAAATAGAAGCAACGATCTTCATCTGCACACACGCAGATTCTTGAGCCAAACAAATTCTTTGTGTCGCTTGTGTTTCTGCATCAAAACGGTAAATCATGTCAAAACCGTAAACATACAATATACATTTTATGATAATCTAGATACTTTTGCTTTGGTCATACGACATAACTTGAAGGTTGACTGTTAAACCAGACCACATAAAATTTTACATATTGAGGGTATAGTTACATGATCTGAACGAAAAAGAAATGATCGATATGGGTTGTGTTTTACCAACCTGCAAAGCTGGAAACAAAGGAGCTTTCTGGATGAATGCAACAATGTGATGAAACCATCTTTCTGGTTCGAATTTATCAAACTTGACCCTTATTATTCCTTATGGCTGATAAGGTACACTATCCCATTTCTTCACCTCATAACCAACAGACAACATCATCACCAGCAAAGCATATAAATCGGCATCTGATGGTATTGTTTCCACCTAAACATTTCAGTCTAGTAAACAAAGAATAAGAAAAGTTTCCACATTTGTAGTACTTCACTTTTTTTTAATCAACTTTAGAGGATGTAAAGTTACCCAATGTGTATTTTTTTTTAAAAATAACACCCTTGAAATTGATTTAGTAAAAAAAATTTGGCTATCATTGAAATAGTACTTCTTTTGTTGAGACGCTAATTATTAATAATTATTAATTTATACCACTGGAACTGGATGATGGTCTTGTTAGTTCCGTTGAAATCTGCATGAAGATACTGCATCTTTTCTAGGCTTTCTTCACTCACACCGTTTGCAAATTCTACAACATTTGTGACATTGTTTCTCATTTTTGTGTTTTCTTTGATTTCTGTTGCAGCCTAATCTTGAAGCATGTAAGTGAACTAAGTTAACGCAGTAGATGAAGTGCCCTTTCCAGCAATTATGATGTATCTTGGATCTGTTTTGTTGATTTGAAGAAACCTTGATAGATTTTCTTCTTTCTTTAACAACTTTTTTCCATTAAAGATGATGTGGAACCTGTTGCATTTCTATCCCAGTTATAAAACTATTCTCAAAACAATGAAGAAGAGTCGTAATCAATTTTGAAATAAATATAATCCGTTTGACATCAAGAGTCAAACTGTAGTTCGTATTTTGTGGATGTGACAATTTTAACTCATTTATATATAATACAAGGGTTCATGTTGTTATCTCAAATGGATCAAATAATATTATTGAAAAAGTATACTCAAAATGTGTTATTTATACTTATATGTGTGTGTGTAACATAATTCTTTTATATTTAGATTGACCTTTTTTCACTTGAACCACACATGCTGTGAAAAACAACTTGAAAAGCATCTTTGAATAATGAATCCAACGTGCTATCATGAATAAATCCTGTGTTATATCATGAATACCAATAATCAAATCCAGCTTGTTATATGATAATGGGATGGTCAAATGTTGTAGACTAAAAGGAACTTACACTTATGTCATTATTGATGCTTTGATTGTTATTTTCTGATTTAGTCGTCATATGCCCGAGATTTACATGAAGATTACACTGCCAAAGTCTCTCATTCAACTGTGAATGTTCCAACATCACCCAGAATATCCTTTACAATGTCATGGTTAGAGGAACCTGCAAAACATAGTTGTATCACATATGATATTTGATTTGATTGTCCAACTAAATTGACACTCCTGATCTAAGATAATGAGAAAAATGCTTGATTTACGTGTTTTACAACATACCATATTTTGAATGGAATTCCTAAATATACGTCATTGAACTAAACTCAATTCATGAATTATTGAACACACTCAATTCAAGAAAAAAAGCACATATCCATTCACCCCCCCCCCCCCCCTGCCCCCGATTTGAACAGATTATTGAATTAATCTAACCAAAAGTCAAGGTGATATAAATAACGGATATTGGCCTCTAAGAGCATTCACATTCTATCCATCAAAATATGTGAGGGGGAGTTTTTATATTATAAAGGGTATAAAAAGTGGCTGTGAGTGGAGGAGAGAGAAAATGTTACTGTTCTGTATATTTGGGGGGACACTGTTCACCCAGTATAATTTTTTTAATATATATTGAAAGTGGTTGTGAGTGAATGAGAGAGAAAAATGTGATGATAATATTATTTAATTGAAAAGGAGAGAGAAAAAGTATTTGTTTTTAGTGGAAATATATTGATATAGGAGTTGTTTTTTAGTGGAATGTATGTATAATTTGATGGTTTGGATGTGAATGCTCTAATAATCCATACTAGACGTCATTGGCCATTGGTAGTCTCATCTTTTTTTATTCCCCCTGAGAGTCCTACCTTTTATATTAGAGCAATCTTTTATTTTTTGTTGACCAACATAATATTTGTAAAATTATGCACATTAACATTTAAGAACTATATACATCCTATCTTGGTTTATCAAAACTCTTTTAAGTAAAATTTTAGAAATTGGCAATTGTTATTTACTTAATTTAAATCAAATATGGTAGATGTAAAAAAAAAAAAAAAAAACCCGGTTTGGATAACCCGACCTGACACCTCACCTTGAATCGGTTTGACCCACACTAAAAATAAATATAACATTCCTTAAATGTAAACCAGTTGGGCTTCAAGCTCCAACATTAGAACAGTACTGGGCCAGGCCCAAACTAGAAAAGAAACCAGGAGCCCGAAACTTTAAAAATAAATAATTAGAGGGGTGACGATTTTAATTGTTACATGAGGGTGTGAGCAGCGGTTCAATGACGTGTCGCCGGAAAAACAATTGCCGTCAATGAAGCCATTGACTGTGATGGGTTTAGAAATCCGATAGGATGTGAAGGTGGTGGTACGATGTCGTTTTTCCTCCGGTGCACGGCAGGAAATTTCTTTCCATTGACTACAGAAGAAAGAGAAGAAAGTAAGGGTTATTTATTTGAAACAACTACTAGCAATTATGTCCATGTAAGAAATAATTGCTAGCTATTTAATAAACATGTACCTTTATTAGTCTCTTATATTATGTGGATTTTGGGGATATGAGAGATGAGGGGCCAGTAGTGGGAGCCTCTTCCTTCACACCTTTCTTTCAATTTTGGGCATCTAACAGTTTTCAAACTCAAAAGTGAAGGTAACAGCGTCTCTGGTAGATCGTTCACCTTTGGGCAATGGTTAATAATGAGATGTTGAAGGGATGTGAGGCGTTGGAGTCCCGTTGAAAGTGATTCCAGATTATCAAATGCGACTATTCCCAGAGATGTAAGAGAAGAAGGGAAAAGGTGGGACAATTGACTGAAATTCCTCACATCAGGTTCATCCCATAAGCTTAGGTCAACAAGGGAAGCTGGGAAATTCTGATAGCCCCATTCTGAGATGGGCTTTTTCAACCCCCCTACTTCAAGGAAACACAATCTGGGAGGCCAAAGCCCACGAGGAAAGGAAGCATCAATCATTGGACAAAATCTGATAGTCATATCTTTTAACATGGTGAGATTGGATAGCTGAAGGTCAGGAAATGACTCCAGATTTTCACAATCAAATATCATCCAACTGATTAGATTTGGTAGCTGCAGGTCACCAAATGCCTTCATGTTTTTGCAACCTTTTATCGCCAGTTCTGTGAGATTTGGCAGATGGAGGTTAGGAAATGACTCTATGCTTTCACAACCTTCTATTTCCAAGCTGGTGAGCTTTGATAGCTGATGAAGATCAGAAAATAACTCCATATTTTTACAATAATTTATTGACAAAGAGGTGAGGTGAGTGGAGTTACTCAATTGATTTATTGATTTTAGATTCCCACAACTGAATATATGTATAGTAAGTGACTTGAGATTCTCCCCTACTCCACCTGTTGTTGTTGCTCTTGGGAAGGAGACATGTCTAACTGAACTACACCACTTGATAACTAAACTCTCAATGCTATTTGGACAACACAAACGCTCCATACTCTCACATTCTCTTACAGCCAAAATCCTAAGAGATGATAGGAGGTTGCTCCCAATGTTATCCTCATCCTCCTCTTTCTCTCCTAAACTCACCAATTTTTTACATTTCCTTACCTTCAATTCCTTTAAATTTGTAAGAACTTTACTTGCCTCTGCATCTGATTCCCACAGGTATCTTATTTCATCACACCGTTGTATGCTTAGTTCTTCAACCTCCCCAAGATACCCTATAACACCTCTCCACACCTCATCCGTAAGCCCTAAAATAGATCCGATTTCTATCTCTGTGGTTGATGAAGCTGCTCGAACCAGACTTCTCAGCACACTTTCACAACATTTATATATTCTTAAAACTCTTAGTGCAGGTAATGCTTCAAGTGAGACATCAATCAAATTGGGACAGTTTTTAATTTGAAGCTCTCGAAGGCATGGAAACATTGCCTCGCTATTGGTTGACCATACCTTCCAACTAGACATGTCTTCAAACCTTAGAATTTCAAGTGAAGGTAGTCGCCCAATTGGCGGTAGAGATGTACATTTTCTACAAGCGCGTAGCGACACATGAACCAATCTATTAAAAGACGGATCCCCAACCCAGTTTGGAAACTCCATTCCCCCGTAACACTCAACCTCAAGCATTTTCAACTTATCACTGCGGGGCTTTAGCTCATTGAGAACTTCCTTCTCAAGTGTTTCACTTGCAGACCCATCATCCCATTTCAACTCTAACTTGTTAATCCCTTTGAAAGATAAGTCCGCCTCTCGTGCATGCATCGAGCTCTGCACTTTGTTCAACCCCTCAATGGAAATTTCCCCATTGAGATCCTTCAACCCCTTAAGCTCGGTTATTGCAAAGCCATTGTTTCCTCCGATGATGATCCTAGTTAGAGTCTGTAGGCATTTCAACTCACCAATTCCCAAAGGCAACTTCTTCAAAAGTGGAGTATTTCTGATGTCAAAATGCCTCAGCCTTTTGAGTTTAAAGAAGCTTTTAGGCAAATTGGTCAGACTTTCACATCCAGAAACTATCAATGTCTGTAAATTATAAAGATTGCCAACATTCTCAGGCAACTCTTTTATATCTGTATGAGATAGATTAAGATACCGCAGGTGCTTCAAAGTACCAATGGAATTTGGTACCTCAGTTATGTTAAAACGCCTCAAAGAAAGAACCCTTAACAGTGGTAGCTGAGGAAGCAAGTCAACCAAAATCTTGCTGGATAAGTAAAACTCGTTCCAGCCTTGATCTACCCCAACATATACCGCTAACAATGTTCTCAAATTTCTGGCCTTTTCAAATGCCCCGAACTTTTGGAAAGCTACATACTCCTCACGAATAAATGACATATGTCTGTACTTGGCTAAAGCTTCCTCCGTCATCTCCATCTGATTATCAAACCTTAAAAAATATTCTCCAGCAACAAATGTGGCCAGGTCGTTCATGAGATCATGCATCACAAAAAAGGGTTCACCACTAGGTGCAGGTTGAAAAAAAGACCTTGAGAGCAATTTCTCAAAATATTCATGGCCCAAGCGTTCTAGTGATTTGTTTGCAGGTGACTCATTCAAATACCCTTCAGCCATCCATAATAACACCAACTCCTCTTTGTCAAACAAAAAATCCTTAGGGAACAAAGAGCAGTATGCAAACAAGCGCTTCAAATCGGCAGAAAGATCATGGTAGCTTAGCCTTAGGGCTGGAACAATTGCATCAGCATTTTCTAAATCCCATATCTCACTTTTCAACACATCATTCCATTCTTCTTCTCCTTCGGTTTTCGTCCTTAGCAACCTTCCAATTGCCTTTAAAGCTAAAGGCAAACAACCACACTTTTTCACAATACCTTCACCTAGTGGTTTAAGTGTTTCATGCAGGCCAAAGTTATCCACATCCAATGCATGTCGAGCTAATAAAGACAAAGCATCTTCATGCGACAAACTCCCGAGATCGTCTAGATGATTAAAACCTAGCTGTTGAAGCAGTTGCTGCTTGCGAGTTGTCATAATTACCCTACTTCCAGAAGCCCCTGAATGAAATGGACGCACTAGGTTTTCCCACTCTTCATACTTTTCATTCCACACATCATCGAGCACTAATAGAAATCGTTTGCCGTCAAGTTTCTCTTTAAGAGCAGTTTGAAGCAGATTTATGTCTTTAAACTGCTTGTTTTCTGTAGCCACTGATTGATAGATGGTTTCACTTATTTTAAATATATCAAACTCATCGGATACACAAACCCATGCCATGAGTTCAAAGTGAACCTTCACTCGCGTATTGTTGTACAACATTCTTGCAAGAGTGGTTTTCCCTACCCCACCCATACCAACGATGGGTACGATGATAAAGTTTTCCTTAGATGATTCACCTACTAACAGCTGGTTGAGCAATCTCTTTTTCTCACCTTCTCGCCCAACAACATCAGATTCTAACAAAGAAGTTTCGTCTCGTCTACTAGCATATATTGGGTTTGCATCTTTCACAATCAAACCCAGCTCAGATTTTTCCTTATATAGACGTTCTAACTCGGTGGTAATATCTTCTAACTTCTTATGCAATCTACGACTTAAAGAGAAATTCGTGCAACAAGTTAGGATGAAATTTCTTATCTTGCCGATGACTGATTCTGGCTCCTGGGTCAGCTCTTGATGCATAGCTTCAGTAGCTACATCGTCTAGTACGTCTTCGATATCGTAAGCCAAATGTTGGAGATCATTCAGCCACCGTTTAACAGCTTCTTCTTTTATCTCCTTTTGAGAAGCATCATTGAGTAGAGGCTGGATCTGGGACAGTTTCTTTCCCAGATTCTTCAGGTCGGATTGGATTCGCTGAGAGAGATCATATTTGCTGGAGGCTTAATCGGCTAGCTTCTGGAAAATGACTTTGAAGAGGGCAGTAACAGCTGTTTCAGCCATTGTTAACTAAAAGTGAAGATTGTAAACTGGAAATTGGAATATGAGAGTAATTGGTGTGTATGGTATGAATGTATGTATGAAGATATTCAGTTGAGTGGAGATAAGATAGGAGTGTTGTGACTGGAGATAAGAAATGAGTGGATAGTCACAAGGATACGTTTTATAGACATTTATTAAGCCAATTGTCTTGGTCAACAGTTTTTTTAATATATCATACAAAGAATAATTGCCAAGTTGCCGACATTCATTTTTATTACTCTGGGAAACAGTTTACTATTGTTGTAAAAAAAAAAATTAATAGGAGTGAACAATACAAATAGTCTTTATAGTATGAATAATGTTATAGCGATCTAAAACTAAAAGAATAGAATGATGATTGACAAAACCTTAGGAAAAAATGAAAAGAGAGATTTAAGGTAACATCTTAAAGTAACAAATAATATTATAATCTGTCAGGCTTCATAAAATGATCAAAAACTCAAACCAATAAATTATATATTATATACTTTATATGCTAATAAAAAAGAAACTAAATGAACAGTGCTTTGAACAGTGATTTTATTATTTATTTAATAAATAGTGATTTGAATAGTTTATATACTATGAAAGCCCAATGTCAAACAAACCCTACCTGATCTCCTGCCAACAAAGCCGCTCCACTCCCTCACTCCCACATCTCCGGCTCTTGGATTCCCGACGACACCCATCGGTCGAACACCACCCCCTGTCAGTTGCAGAGCCGACCACCACCATCAGGTGGTGGTGAGTGACGTTTGGACCCAGAAGTGAGAGAGATCAGAGAGAGAGAGGAGAGCCGACGTTGTTCGAGCGGCGACAAGGCTGAGAAGAGAGAGAGGCATATGGACGAGAGAGAAAGAAGGGCGGCGGCAGCACCGCCGTACACGTCGGTGGCCGGCGGCTGTTCGGAATGATTTTCTGGCGACCCGCCAGAGAAGATGATGGTGGCGGCGGTTTTGTTTCTCCTGAGAGCTTCACGGTAAACCCTGTTTCCTTTTTTTTTTAATATCTTTTCGCTTCCTGTCGGTTTTGTTCTCCGATGATGATGATAGTGGTATTATTTTGAAGATGAGAGGTTGAAAGGGACTGACGGTGCATTGATTTGTGTGGTTGTTTCGAGCTCGGGTCAGGTTAAGGATCAAGGTCAGCCGCTGTTCAGGAGTTTCGGGTCACCCATGGGTTTGTTCGGGTCAGATCTGGTCAAGCCTTGGATGGTCAGCTTTGGATCAAAGTCAGTGGGTTCGGGGCGGATCCAGAGATGTTTGGGTCAAGCTCTGAATTTTCGGGTTTTGGTTGACTCGGTCAAACACTCAAGAGGACTAACCAGCTGGACCTCAGTCTGCAGCCAATATATTCATGCTACTAGAGGTTTATATTTATGATGTTCTTGGTGTTTTTGGATCTCTTTGGTGTTTTTATATAATGGAAGTTTATAAGGTATCATCTTGCATTTTGTAGGTCCTCGGCTCTTGAGCAACCACAACAATATTAATTACAGTTAGTTGTACGTGATGACGATCAGTAGCGGAGCATGAACGAAAACGCGGTGGGGGCCGGACTCTCAAAATCCTCAAGACGGTATGAAGGTTATGGATTCATCGGAACGAAAAAGTCATCAACAGAACAAAAACATCGGTGTTCAAGGTAGTGGAGGACATAAAAGAAATAACGTTTTGGTGGGTGACGAAGTGGGCAAGGCTTCAAGGGAATCACTTTACAAAAGGGGTGTTCATTTACTGGTATTCCTTTTTGATTTGTAATATGTTTCACCGGTGGTTTTTGTTGTACCGTGTCCCTCTGCTTCTTGCCGATAGAGGTGTAGTATGTCTTTTTGGTTTACAATAAAATGCTTTGGTAGACATTCAAAAGATAAATAAAAATGTAATCCCAATTTTAGACATTTTTTTTGTTCTAATGCTGGATCCTTTAGCGAATGCATTTGATTCTTGAAATATTTGTGCCTTGTGATCTTTGACACTTTGATTAAAATTTTTATGTTACATTTTAGTGAGAAATATGATATCCACATTTTTTATGTTACATTGAATGCCTCTTCGTGTGATTTACTTTGCTTTGACAAAGTGATTGGGCAATATACTCATGCTATGATGCTAGGAGATGGTCGCCTAATATCACATGGCAACCAGTAGGTTTGTAATCTGTTTTGGGTTTGCTTTCCTCTAGGTGAAATGCTCTAAAGGAACCACAAAACTCCACCAAATGTAAGTTATTTAATTATGTTTCAGATTCGTAGGATTGATAGATGTAAACTGATTATACCAATCTATTACTGACTTGGTTATTAGTTGCTAAATCATGCCAACATAATTTGAAATTAGTAGTCGATTAGTTGTTTTTATTCCTTTGTTTGTTATTTTTTTGGGCTTTTCAAATTAACTTTAGTTTGTATTATTGTGTATTGAATCAGCTTGCAAAGCTAGGATGGGATCGCAGGTGTCACTTCAAGGTATTTTTTGGTTTATTTCTTTCAAAGGTGAATTCACACGTCACGCGTGGCGCGCCACACATCAATGTCATCATCGTCACGCGTGTGACTTGATGTCGCCGCCGCAACGCGCGGCGCGGGTAAAAAACTAGTTCAAATAACACGTGAGAGAACTAGAGTACTAATGGTTGAGTGGTTGACAGTCTAAAACACAACATTTTATTTATAGAGTTAATAGCCAAAATGGTCCCTGAGGTTTGCTTACTTTTGCCACTTTAGTCCAAAATCCAAATTTTTTAAATCTAGGTCCCTGAGGTTTGCATTTTGTTGCCATTTTAGTCCAAATTTCAAAAAAGTCTAATTTTGTCAGATTTCTTACTGAATTTTGTCTTCTTCCTCAATTCTCTTAAGGGCAAAATTGTCATTATACATTATTATAAATTGATTTATATTAATAAAAATGATAAAAAAAAGCCTCAAACAACTTTAAAAACCCTAATCTATTCTGTCTTTCACTCTCACCTTCCCCTATCATCTTCTTCCTACTCTCACCTTCCCCCACTCTTCACCGGAGTTATAATCATCATCCAAATCATCATCGTCACTATCTCTCCTCCGATTCTCCGTATAATCCTCTTTCAGCGTCTTTGACCAATCCGGCACACTCACCGGCACCGGCACCGACGTCGGAGTTCCTCCGACCGGTTTCCGGTTTACAGCAACAGACGAAGATCTCTTTGAGATCCGTGGAGACGACACCGGTTTACATAAATCCGGTGAGATGGAGACGTTGTTGTTCCAGACGTCTGATTCGTTGAGTTCGAATTCGAACATTGGATCAGAAATCGGTATGGCTAAAATGTCTCCGGTAATTTCTATGTCAATTACAAGATATTATTTGTATGCAAGGTGATATTAAATGTGGTGCTGATAAGTTCGTCTTATCTTCTATGTAATGTCCTGGTGAAGGGGTATGGTCCCAGATCTCGCGTCAGCATGACCGCGAATGACCATCACCCTTATCAAAAACCCCCACCAGTAATAACTTACATGTGTCCTTGCGGGCACGCGCGAACGCAGCGGTCCAATCTGTCTAGTGATGAGAAGACTTACCTTAAGTACGGAAACTAATGTTACACATAGTGATGCAGCCTGGCACCGCATCCTATGAACATTTTCGTCACGACAAGGGATCTGGACAACAGTAACAGTCACGAAGCAGCGATGCGGCATGGCACCGCATCCCGCAGGCATCTTGGATAGAACAAGAACGCGGGAACAACGTCTGTGACCGCAAGCAGCGATACGGCCTGGCACCGCATCCTGCCTACAAGGCAAGTGGGTCTAACACCACAGTGCAAGTGGCACTGGGAACAGTCGCCCACCAGCCCACATGTGTACGACAGTCTGACACCACAGCAGGACGTGGCATCACCACCGTAACCAACAGGTCTGACACACCTGCAAGCAGCTGTGCGATGTCAGACTAGCTACTCAACTACCCTCCTTCACTCCTCGGCTATAAATACCCATCCCAAACCAGGTTTGAGGTATCACTTCTCAACTCTCTCACTACTACTACTATCATACTTTGCTTCCCAAGCAAACTACTGATTCTCACGCCGGAGAGTGGTAACAAGGAGCACCCCCCACCCCATCCTCCTTGTTACGAGTCACGGCTTGTTTCCTTGTGCAAGAAACCAACCAGCGGACGATCCAGCCAAGGATCCTCGGAAAGAAGGGATTAACCCTACTTGACGAGACCAGTGAGTTAACCCCACCCGGTTAACCATTGTTTCATCACCTGGTAAATGAGTTTTGGTTTATTTTTTTAGTAAAAGGATACGGTGAAATGGTTTAGAAAAAAATAACTAATGGTTCAATGTGTTATTTTCTTGTCTTGTTGATGCAGGTCAAGGGAGAAGATGATGGGGGAAGGTGAGAGTGAAAGACAGAATTGATTAGGGTTTTTATAGTTGTTTGAGGCTTTTATTTTTATTTTTATTAATATAAATCAGTTTATAATAATGTATAATGACAATTTTGCCCTTATGAGAATTGAGGAAGAAGACAAAATTCAGTAAGAAATATGACAAAATTAGACTTTTTTGAAATTTGGACTAAAATGGCAACAAAATGCAAACCTCGGGGACCCAGATTTAAAAAATTTGGATTTTGGACTAAAGTGGCAAAAGTGAGCAAACATCAGGGACCATTTTGGCTATTAACTCTTATCTATCTCTTATACTAAAGCAAAATAATGTTGACTATTTGACTATGATGTGGCAGTGCTACTTATTCAGAGAATTGTGAATTGGGCGGCATTTGTTTTCTCCTCCATACGCTCTTTCTTTCAAACCGTTTATTTTGTGCCTCAATTAGGAAACCACAATCAATTTTCAATCAATTCAATTCATTCTCCAAAATTTATGAATACGTTTCCTTTATTCCCTCTTCATCATGCTCTATAAACCCTCAAGGAATCACCACCGGTTACCGATTGATTCATTATGATGGAATGACGAAACTTTTAAATGTCGTTGATGAAACAGCAAGCAGAGTCCGAGTCATGGTGAACGCAAAGCTGAAGATAGCCTCAATCAGGTATAAAATTCATCGATTATGTTTCAACCAGGTTGATTTGCGATTGTTGTTGATGTCTCTATGTGATTCTCCTCTATCTCCGATCCATTCACAAACCCCAAGATTTCAATCTAAAGCAACTGACGATCTTTACTTTATGTATGATTCATATATGTTCGTATTCTAGGGTTTTTTAAACAACAGTTATTTAATCTAAAATCTGAATCTTGAATTGTGTTTGATGTTTTTTTTATAAATGCTCATCTTTTAATCTTGAATCGTTTTTAGTCATCTTTATTGTATTTATCATTCATATATGTTCGTGTTTGATGTTATTCAATGTGGTGATGTTTTTTTTTTGTTTTTTATATATGCTCATCTTTTTAATGGTTAAACTTGACATTGGATCTGAGGAGTCACCGATTAGATGATCTCCAGGAATTTGTAGTTTGTATAAGTATGGTGATTTATCTTTTTTTATTTCAGTGTTACGATGTTAGGGGTACCATATAGTTGACATGTTTTTACAGATCTTTGTGTTAATAAGTTGTTGACTTGCAATTTTGTGTTTCATAGTACTTTCAAATGCCAATAAAAGATTTATGTATGATGTAGGTATGCTCAAGATTCAATTAGGAGATGGCGATGATGATGATAAGTATTTTTCCAATGGTAAATACTTAACACCTCTGTATTATAATACCACTAATTTAATATCATATAGTTGACTGGTGTCTAAGAGATTTCTATTGTTTTGATAGTTTTTAGGGATTTTGCAAAGCTCAGTTTTGAACGATGAGGATGCTTATCGAAGGGAGGTTAAAGAAGCTTTTTCTGTTTACAACGAATCGAATATGATTTGTCACCAGCTTCCTAATCGAAGTGATGAGGTATGATTTTTGTTTTTTTATTTACAGCTGATTGATGATGTTCTCTGTTTTGACCTAAAGTTTAAGTTTTGTTTTATCTTTCGGTTGCACAGGGTGCTTAGGGTTTCAGTCGTCCATTGAGAAACCCTAAAATCTTTAGAAAAGTTTGAAGCTTGAGAGAGAGAGAGACAATGGAAACAAGTGGTGGTTGGAGCCATCCATCCAGTGTTGATGTTTAGGTTCCGATTAGAGCATCGGCCACTACTGAGGCGGCGGCTAGGTTTCTTCCACTTAAAGGTAATTTCAAGGACTTATGATATGTACTTGAATTTTGTAAATTAAATTAAGGGTTTAAGGGGAAAAGGAGGGTTGTAACAAACGAGTACTTAATTTGAGGTTGTAATTATAATTTTGATTGGGTTGTAGGAAAATAGGATATCATCTAACTTATAATAAAAGACTCCAATTAATGCCACATGGCAATCTCTCCTTAGTTTATTAAAATATTCATAAATAAATATAAATATCAAATTAATATATGATATCTAATTCTAATCCTTATTTTTTACTCTTAATATTCGTAAATAAATATAATATCAAATTAATATATGATATCTTATTCTAATCCTTAATTTTTATTTGGTGGGGAAATGAAAGGAACTTACCATCCGTCCAAATCGATTATGAAAGAATTTTTAATTGATAAGCAAAGTGGATAAATGTTTGAAATCTATCGGAGATGAAAATTTGATGATAATACTATAAATATATAAGAATAATGTTACTACTAATACCATATTAATAATACTATGATTATCATGTTATGCTGTATCATAATATAATATTTAATTATGTAAAACGTTTTTATTATAAAAAATATTAAAGGATAGTTTACTTTTTTTTTATTCTTCTACTATGTTAGAGTTTTGTATATTACACGGCTTAAATTAGTAAAACTTGGTTTCATATTTGAAATTCTTAATATGTGTGATCATAAAAGATAAAAGAAGAAAATGAAAGTGAGAATCCCAACTCTTAAATTTAGAAAAATACAAACAAAATAACGATCTTTTTAACTAATGAAAACGTGTGGAGTTGGTGAAAACGAAATTTGAAATGTATAAATCGGGTAAACCAAAACTTGTGAGGATCAACATGTAAGTTAACCTGGTATACGATTTAGGTGAAAAAAAAAATTATCCATTATAAATTATCAACATGTTGATGCATAGAGTAGTTGTACTCTATGTTTAGGGATATTTAAAAAACAATGATATAATTACACTTTTAACTTAAAACTAATTTGGTTTTTTACTTTTTACCAAAGCTTTTTATATTTGTCAATTTAACCTAAGAACTTATTTACTTTCAACTTTAGTACCCTATACTTTTCGTATTTTGCAAAAAAAATGTTTTACGTTTTGTTCTAAATTTTGCGAGTTAACACGACATAACGTTCATATGTGGTTCAACGTTTTTACGTTTTGTTTTACGCTTCGGTCTAAATTCTGCGAGTTAACATTACGCAACATGCATGTGTGGTTCAACGTTTTTATGGTCGTCTATTTTTCCCGTTTGATAGGTTCATCGTTACGCACGGGTCCTAAATCGACGTAGTTATTATTTTCTATGTTTTATGTTTCGGTCTAATTTCTCTGCATTAACACATCGCAACTTCAATGTTGGTGGTTGCTAGCGGTGCTGTGGTATTGGTGTTATTTGTCACGGTTTTACGCCCCCACCGCAACGCGGGGGGCTTAATACTAGTAGTGGAATAGAAAAATGCCGGAGGCAATGTCAATAAAAAAAATACTGGAGGCAATTTTAGAGTTTCAATTTGAAGAAATTGTTTTGTGTATGGGCCATGGCGAATTTGACCAACCAAGATCAGCAGTTGCTGATTAACTCACTGAATGCTACTGTTGACACTAATCAACAAGCTCAATCGTTCGTTGAAGCGTCGTTGAATCAACGTCTCTCCAGTCTGGTATACGTGTGTTTTGTTTGTATGCTCTAGCTGATGTAGTGTTTGGATTATTTGGTTACTATGAGAATATAGATACATGCTTTATTGTGATTTGTAGTTGTTTAATGATGTGTGGTTTCTCGGAGGCTAGAATTTGTAAGTAATAATATTTAATTTCCATTTGAAGGTTAACAAGATAGTGGAAAAAATATGTATCTTTCTTTTTTTTTTTTCTGAATTCTTTATGACGAAAGTGACATTTGTTTTGTGATCTTATCGATTGTACTCGGATAGTGTAAACTCCGTTTGGGAGGATCCCCCTTGAAACTTACTGGTCTGTCTCCTGCCTCAATGGCAGGAAGCGTAACAGAAGAGGAAGATTCTGCTGATGGTACCAAGTCTCATATGAAATTTACTGGTCCGTTTCTCTATCTCAATGGTAGAAAGGGTAAAATAAGAGGAAGAATGTGAGGTGTGTTTTACATAGAGAATGATTATAAGCCACAATTATACTTTGATATAGTAATTGTTGAAATCTTATGAACATTTGTTTAGACCAGAACCAAATTGACTATTTTTTTGAAGGTACATCAATTTATTAGGAGAGCAGGACTTATAAAGAAGGGAGAAGATATACTTCTTTTTACTGAGTTTGAATATTGCAGCTTTTGTGTTTAGTTTATTGTTTAATCATCACACAATAGACACCCTGTATCGTGGAATTCTCTTATAGCCTTTAGTTAACATGAGTCTTGATCTTAGATCATTTTAGCAGCTCAGTTGAGTTTTAGGATCATTGCCATTTGTTTACTCTTATATTAAATTTATTAAATACCATTAGAAAAAATTCCAGTTTACTAACTAACTCTATTTGTTAAGAGGTGCAGGTTGGTTGGGTTGGCTTTTAAGAGGTCCGCCTTTAATTGACTTTCCACCATATTTATAAATCTCTTTTTAAATGCCATTTTTGGTATTGAATAAGCAACTTCTGAAGATGGATGCAAATGGGGTAATGTCATGAAGAAAAGCTGTTGTCGTAGTCAAATTATCTCACTATTGTACAGGTACTCCATTGTCCCTTTCTTCTTTCTTTTGGTCTGCTGTAGCTAAACTATGATGGTCCCATTTTAGGTAAACAGAGAAAGAGGATATATGCATACACTAACTGTTAATGATTGGTTCTTTTTCGGGTATTAAATATCCAGTTTTAGGCTCTTCGTGTCTTGCCACTTCGCTCAAGGTGTTGTTACTCATTATCTATCAAATTGCCTTTGATATATGCTTCGCTAACTATTGCTTACTGCTACAACCTACAAGCAGGTTGTCTACAAATACCTGCATTAAGGACTGTCGCAATCACGACTGTAATTTGCTATACACACTACTATACTATTCTGCATAGTACTTCTTATGAGGTTATAGTTCTTATTTTGTCAAAAGTTAAAAACTTATAGCATATTCAAACTCGAAAGCATCTATTTATTGATCCTTTGAAGTAAATGCAAATTTATTTATACCGGTGGATGTAAGAAGTAGGAACACATGTTTTTTATTGTTTTGATTTCATGTGAAATTTATAGAATTTGAATGATATGTTTTGTCATTATAATTTGAGGATAGAGGAAAACCTGATGATGAACTAAGAAGTGTCGATATGTTCATACCCATGTGTATGATGAGCCTTCTACACTTGATCAGTTAAGTACTTTCTGGCTTCCAGAACTTAGGCGATTAGAGGTATGTCTTATGTTGGTTTTATTTTATTGGAATTCGTAGATCTGATTCTACCTTTTGTATTAGTTTAGGTTATTCAAATTACGTGTGAATATTGATGAAATTTTCTATAAAATACATACATAGGGTGAAGGCGATATATGGTGGTTGTTTTGGTCAAAAATTACCGAAGCAATTAAGTGATCAAATTAGTAAAGTGAGGTAGTGTGCTAGAACGTGTACTTGAAAATATGCTTGTTGAGTTAATTGGGAAATCAGTATTCAGGATACGGCTCAGGATATTGAGCTGTATCTATGATCAAACAATGAGCAAAAGTAAAGTAAACGACACGAGATGTACGAGGAAAGCCCTTGATCAATCTAGATCGCCGGCATAAAACCTCGGGAGCTGACAATCGCAGCTGCCTTGTTCTTCTTATTACTTCAAAACATCAGGATACAGTGCGGGATGTGGTGCGGATCGACTATGTGTTACAATGAAATTTGAATACAAGTGTGGTGTTTGCAATGAGCTAGAGAGTGAAAGTGTTCGAGAGTGTTAGTGAGAATTGTGTGCCTTAAACTGATCCACCCCCATCTATTTATAGTAAAGATAAAATAACAAACTATCCTATACTTCCGGGATCCATCGAATATTCCTTCTTCGAGCGTTGTAGACCTGGTCTTTCGGGCTCAACGTCTCTCCTTCAACAAACTCGTCCGAGTCTTGAGGAGAAGAAGTCCTCTTGACCGTTAGCAAGTCTCAGCCTTTAACCTGCACGTGGTTAATTCAATAAACCTCAGGATATCGCCCAAGATGTTAGCAATATCCTCTTCCAGCATCCTGGTCACAAATAAACAAACAAAGGCAGGATATTGGTCAGGATACGTATGTTAAGAAAATGACCCCTAACAATTGTCCCCAAATATATCGGTTGGGATACCAATCCAACGGATATATTTCAAAAGTTTCACCTCACAACTTAAGGTAATTAATACGACTAGACCCTTGAAATGACAGCGGTGCAACTTCCACAGCATTATTTACTCTTTACCCCCCTATATTCATCCTATATTAACCGAGGGACTCTTTAATACGGTTATCCTTATCTTCAAGCGGACATCAGGTATTTTCCTTTCTATCCTTCCTTCCTTCTTGAATCGCTTTTAGTTTGCTCAATACTTTTTATGGCACCACGAACGAAATCCCGATCGGACCGACCAGCCTCAAGCCTCGTAAGTCAGAACTTCATTGTTGATCCAGCAAAGGAGATCTGCTGCTTCAACAATGGCAACATCGCTGCTCTTAAAGATTCCGGTTCCTTCCCCACCGGAACATTCTTTCGTCCTTTCGATCGGGAAGCCCGACCAGATGCAATATCCGATGAATGGGTTTGTTTCTTCGCCTACCCCTTCTCTCTTGGACTCCGGTACCTGTTTCCACCCTTTATTTCTAGCTTTTTCGACCTCACCGGCCTTAGTTACGCCCAAGTTATGCCAATGGTTTGGCGAGTTTTAATAGTGCTGGATCGAATCAAATCTCGTCATTTTCCTAACCTACTTGTTGAGGATCTTCCTATAGCATACCGGTTGAGATCCCACGGCAATCATCGTTTTCTTCTGTTCTCTACCTCCAAGAACCCTCTGGTTCTTAAAGCCACCAAGAATGAGGATCGATGGCGACGAAAATTCTTTTTCGTAAAAAGAGACTCTATTGATAAGGGTTTCGATCTACCGGTTAAATGGTTAACCAAGGGTAGGATTTAGGGTTTTAGGAATATCCCCAATTATATCTTCAAATTGTATCCCAGACTTATATCCTGATGTTTTTATGCAGCGAATTTCAGAGATTTAGTGCCTCCCAGTGCAGAATCCGAATCCAAGATCGAGGAAATCTATCGTCTTCCTGCCAGTGAAAGAACTTTCTCCCTGTCTCTTACAGATTCAAGCCAGAAATCAAGCTCAGAAATGTCTGGTAAGCACATTCTCAACATATATAAATTATTTTTCAAAAGTATGATAATTTTAAGAACATCTTCCCTTGTGTAGTACCAGTCGTCAACCTGGAGGGTTTTGAACTTGACGAGTTGGATTGCTACTCCAGCCTTGAACCCATCAAACAAGAATCCAAGCCAAAGCCGTCTGCTACACCAAAGCCTACCTCCTCGAAGACTGTTTCTGCTCCCAAAGGCCCTCCGGCATCCAGGACCCGGGCATCCAGCTCTCGGAAGAGAAAGGAGACAGACTCCCCAACTGTTTCCGAAACATTCTCTCTCGAGAATCATGGGTTCAACGAAGCCACCTCATTCCTCAAACAGGTAGAATTTTCTTTTCGATATCCTGCACGAGTATGTTATCTCTTATCCTGCTTATTTTTTTTTTTACATCAATACCTGTGTCTTTATTGATAGGGTCTGGATCGTCTTATGCACTTGTATGAAGACGCTTGTGGGCTTAACAAGATGTTGGAAATCAAGCTGGAGAAAGCTGAGGCCACCATAGCCGACCAAGGAACCATTACAGCTGCTAAATCCCAGCATTATGAAGACAAATACAAGGCAATGATCCGGGATCACCAGGCTACTCTCAACAAAGCCAATGAGGATGCTCAAGCCAAACTAGATGCCGCCCTTCTCCAATATCAGTAGAATATGAGCTCATATCGGGATAGCCTAAAAGCATCCGTGGTCGTCTCTCTTCTCCAAGCCAGGATAAGGATGGCTTATGAGGCCATGGATTTGGGTTTTGAATGCCCTTCCTGGAATGTAAAGGCTTGGGAGGAGAAACTACAGGGCCTCGGAGGTCATCCCGTTGCTCATCCTGCAAAACATACTGGTGAAGGGCCTTCTAAGGCGACAGAGGAAGTGGCCAATGCTGGTGATGATGCCGAGAAGAATCCTGGGGCTGATGCTGGTGCGGACGCTGGGAAGGAGGTTGCTGTTCAAGAGGATGCTGCCCCTTAGGCAGCGGAGTGGGCGATGATGGATATACGTGCCAAGGCCGGAGCCCACTTTTAAGTTTCATGGTTGTGGTAGTATAAACAATTTACTTTTCCTGTCTTCGAACAATTTACATTTCCTGCACTAGAACAATGTGATGACCAAAGGTGGATGGGTCCTAGGTTTTAGGATGAAGCCCTTGGTCATCAATTAGTATAACTTATTTTGAATGTGATAACGGTTGTAGGTGGACAAGTCCTGTTTTGAGATATATCCTGCAACCGTTACACAAGTATTGTAAAAACTAATTGTGCTTTTGGCGGATGGGCCTCGGTTTGAGGTGAAACCAAAAGCACAACTTTTGACTTGTTAATAATATAACTATCTTTTGACTTATTCACTGTTGCCTTGCATTACTTAGCGTAACTCTTAGCTTTGTAAAAATTTCATACTGTTATCTTACAAAATATCCTGATCAGTATGCTCAGCGATATACTGTAAAAACCTTTTATTAGATAGACCTTCCAAACGTTCCTTCAACTTTGTAGAAATTTCTTTAGAGAGTGAAAAACAGTCTATCTTTTCAAAACCAAGTTTTGATAATATTTAAATGATCAAAGTTCCAAACTAATACTAGTTTCAAACATCCTAATCAAATATCCTGAAAAGGACTTTGAGAATATATCAGGATACTTAAAATAACGTTACTAAAAACTTAGACGATGTTTACAAAGGAAAGATCATACCAAAAATAGGGTATAAACCTATTACCAAACTTCAATCCCTTTGCCACTCTTCCAATGCATGTATCCCCTGTGCAAGGTACTTAGTGCATTAGTTCTGAGCCTCATCCTTTTAGCTTTACATCACTATCTTGGCAGGGATGTCCCCTGTGTACAATGTCCTCAAATACTTTAGAAATCTACTGAATGTCAATTTCCATTGCATAGGCAATTTTTTACGTCCCAAGGGTAAAACCCAAGGATTTACTGGAGATAAATCCCTTGTATCCTGGGGAAAATCCCAAATTTTCATGCGCTACAGGCGGGAGTGTATAAACTCCAAGACTTAGAAAGGTGAAAACCTTTAAACCTTAGAGAGTATGAAAATACCCTTTCGTGAGAGAGGGTGATCAATCCTCATATACCTTTAGGATTCAGGATATAGCCAACAGTAACGAAATTGTCAGCCACTTTTACATGGACTGGTCCCGCCACCTTGAACTATCCCTGAATAACTTGCGCTCCAGGCGGGGTGTTTAAACCCAATTCGGAAGAAAGGTGAATACCTTTAAACCTGTGAAGGGATCAGTATCCCTTAAACGTGAGAGAGGGGGCCAATCCTCTAATCTTTCGAGTTATCCTGAGTACATATCCTGGAGCTATATCCTGAAACATATCTTGCAAAACAATTGTAAACTAGGGTGGGTGTTAGCTTGGCTAACACCCCTCCGATGCTTAAGTCAGTATTGGGTTACAAAGAACAAATTAAACCAAACATATTTAAAAAGGGTAGAATTCATACCATCCTGAGTTAGAAATTAAATTCTAAACTCACTTGAAATAGAGCTTAAGGTGTATAGCATTCCAAGACCTCGGTAGCATATCCCCCTCCATATTCTTGAGTCTGTATGCTCCTTTCCCTGCTTCTGATTCAACTTCATATGGTCCTTCCCATTTTGGAGCTAACTTGCCATCAGCAGGATTAGTAGTATTCTGAAAAGCCTTTCTTAACACCCAATCTCCAATCTTAAATCTTCTGGTCCTAATATTCTTGTTATATGCCCTGGATATTCTCTGTTGATATGCTGCCATCCTTAGCCTTGCCGCATCTCTCTTCTCATCTATAGTGTCTAAATCTTGACTCAAGGCTTCAGGATTCTGCTCAGGATCACCTAAGGTAGATCTTGCAGTAGGTATTGTCATTTCCGTTGGAATCATTGCTTCTGCTCCAAACACCAAGGAAAATGGGGTTTGGCCTGTTGCATTCTTTACCGTTGTCCTATCAGCCCATAAAACAAAGGGTAATTCTTCTGCCCATCTTCCTTTTTTGGCCCCAAGCCTTTTCTTTAAGTTATTGACAATTATCTTGTTTGAGGATTCTGCTTATCCATTTGCTTGAGGATGTACCGGAGTAGATGTAATCATTTTGATTCCCCAACTTTTGCAAAAGTCAGTAGTTCTCTTGCTTATAAATTGAGAACCATTGTCACAGATTATCTCGGCTGGTACTCCGAATCTGGTTAAGATATTCCTCTTTATGAAGGATACTACTTCTTGATCTCTTTGTAACACCCATGTTATTAATCTAAGGGTTTTCGTGCAATTAACGAAAACAAACATGAATTTATCATTAAGTATCCTTAGAAAAATACGAGTAAATTAAAACTTTTACAACTTAAAAGTTTTAAACAAAATTTAGATAAGTTCGCCATTTAAAAGTTATGACGTAATGTTGTGCGGAAGCTTTAATCTCGTGTGTTCGGTTCTTCGTAGCTGCTTGATCTTCATCCGTGCACTCTTGACATTCCCCCTAGGATCAAAACCAACTTAAAAGTTAGTTTCGATAGTCAAATATCAAGTCCAAACAAGTACAGGGGTTAAAATTGATAAAATTCAAGAATTTTCGGAGTTTAGGGGCTCGCGTAGCGCTACGGGTGCTCGCGCTACGCGAGCGCTTGTTTTCGACAGAAATTCGTTTGCTGTTGCTGTACAATCCCTGCACGACCTGATTTCACGGAAACGGCCATAACTTCTTCGTTATTGATCCGTTTTACCCGATTCTTTTTCCTACGCGTCCGTAATTTAATTCTCCATCTAATGGAGTTAAGATCCAACATATTTCATAATAAAATTTTAGAGTTTAACTCTTCGGCTTATTACCCTTTTTTTACCATCTTTTGACCCGTTCGTGATTCCATCTAACAAACTTGTTTGTAGCCCTTGCTTCTTTTGTAAACGTATTATTATGATTATTTCCTATTGTATAAGATTCAAATCACGGATTATTACACATTCTTAACCCGTTTCGCTAATACTTCTATTTTTGACCCGTTAAGGGTATTTGAGCGCTTTCGAGCCTCAAATCGCTTTCGATTTCTTCTAGCACTTCATCACCACATTTCTTATACTATAATCTCCCACCACAACTGTATTTATGGTGGGCTTAAGGTGGCGATCTATATAAACCAAATTTTACCTCTCGAATCATTATTTTACGGCAAAACTCAAAAAGTGCCATTTGACTAATATAATACATCTTTCAGTTTCTATACTTATTCTAAGTATTTGCTTAATCGTAAAACTTGTTTCCAAACAACCTTTAAAGGTTGTTTGTTCGAATTAGCTAACAAGGGCGTTTTGGTCACATTTAATCCTTCATTTTTACGATAAAGGACTTCCACTAATATTTGACCAAATTGCACGTCTTACTACAACTTATTTGTGCGTACCTGGCTCGGATCAACGTATAGACCCGTTATACCTCGCATTTATTAACCAATATTCTATAGCGTCGCGATTATCCCAGAATTGCTACTCGTTCCTGTTTACATATGACTTGACAACCAAGATTAGTCATTATTGTCAAATGGTGTTATCATCACCATTTGACCCGTTTGGCTCATATGACCAAGCATTTACATATGTAGTAAAACGAGGTTTTCAAATTTCAAATTTACACATCCGGCCTATGTCGGATGTTACCACTTGACCCCTCCTTTTCTCTTTAACTCATTTCTTACAAATTTGACCCGTTCGGCTTACGCCATGGGTGCCCTTTTATTGTCAATTTACATTAGTCGACACTTGACTAATTTCCATTTTTTACCCCTTTTCCTCAATATTAGATTACACTACGCGGTAATCTTATCAAAACTCATAATCTCTTAGTCATTACATGACCGATTTACCGATTTATCATTTTTACCATAAACCATGGTTTTTATCATCTTTATATGTCCCGACTCGTACCAATCGCGTCGGAAACCATATTTTCATTATTATCGTTATCGCATTTATTACTTTTAAAGTAAACAAGTATTCTACAAAAGTGTGTAAGTTTCACTTACCTTTCATCCGAATTACGCTTTCCTTTTCATTCTTGATTCGTTCGAGCCGCTTCCTTTCCAAGCCTCCACCTAGCTTGTCAAGCGTCAAACTATCATCATAATTCGTAAGACGGTTATATTAGTCATCATTAATTATGACTATTCCATCTTACCTATTTTCTATCACAATTACCATTCGATCTTATTAATGGTCGGTTTGACTATTTAAAAGTCAAATCACCAATTAACACATATGATTGCACTATCAAGTTCACAAGACTCAATTAGGCACATTATCAACACTTAGTTCTCATTTAGGCATTTTAACAAACACCTAATGTGCATGATTTTACATATTTACTAACTAGTTCCTAACTAGTTATTTTTACCAAGATTAACATCAAAAATCACCACTATCACTTATGATCAATTACTCAAACTTGCAATTTGTTCAAGTATCTTGTTCCTACTAGCAACTATGATGTTTTTAAACATGTGTACATCATCATCTTTACTACATAATCAAAACCCACTTGACACATGAGTGTATGATCATGGATTCACAACCATGAACATCAATTCAACAAGTACATGACTAGGGTTTACTCCTAGACATAGTTTCATCACTAATTTCATCCAAACAACAAACATGCAAGTTCAGATTCGAGTTCTCTAGGTTTGCTCAGAATTTCAACTAGAGATTTCTCAAGAAATTTACATACCTCATGACTCCTTTTTCAATGGAGATCACTAATTCATACTCGGATTTTGATTTGGACTTGATTTTCCCCTTCAATTTGATGAAATTGTGTTGATTAGAGTTTGACCCTTCTTGGTCGCCCCTGAGCTCGATCCAGAACACACGCTGTGTGTGTGTGTTTGTGTTTGTTTTTATTAAATAACTTTTCTAGTTATCCCGCTTTAACCCCTCGTGTTTGGTTCGTTATTAAGTAGGCCACAACCTACTTATTTCTTTTAACAATTTTCCCACTTATTAACTAGGTTAAATATTCCTAGTTAACTTAGCGGGTTCGGGAATATTTATGACTAAGTTTATTTTAGGTCCCGTTAACTCGGGCCTTCTAAACTTTTATTTCTTAAAAGATTTTATTCACTTTTTATTTATTATTAGGATTAATTATTTAAATCCTAATATTTACCGGGTAAATTTTTACCACTAAAGGTATTTTACCCGTCTTTACTATTAACGTGGTTTGATTACCAAAGCCGTTTTCGGGGTGTTACAAGTCTACCCCCCTTAAAGAGGTTTCGTCCTCGAAACCTTTTCTTACTTAATTTATCGAGTTCAACTCCATGTATGTGCTCTCGATAATCAATTAAGCATTTCTCATATCCTAACCAATTGTTAGTATTACCAGAGAAGTATGGTAATATTCTTTTGGTTATTAATCATCTACGTATCTTACACGACACAATGCGACTGGAAATAATGTAATCTCGTTATTTCCACTAGTTTAATTAACTTAGCGATATTCCTCGCTTTCATATACTATCGAATTCTTTATGAATCCATTACTTTGACCCGTTTAAAGGTTTCTAGTGAAATCTTTCACTTCTAGCAACTATTCCTTTTATTTTCAAATTTACTTATTCGGTTTAGTTATACCGAATTTACCGTTTACAAGCGAACCAAATTTCTTAACTTAAATTGCTGACTTTAACCGGTTTCATTAACTAGACTTATTTGTCCAGTTCCTTTTTACCGCTTGCTTGGTTATATTGTGATTCTACTTCACATTACATTTCTTGACCGTGATTGTGTTACATCATGTTTAATTTATATCAACTTTTCATTTTTGAGAATATCACTTTTCGAATATATCATCTTGCGCCTATCAGTGTCAAGACTTGTATCTTTCATGCTTACTATTTAAATTCCTATCAGAATTTATGTTTGTAAAACATTATTTCTTACTAAAACCGAAGTTTTAGTTTTAGGATCTTTTCTTTAACTTGGGTCAATCATCCATACTGGGATATTGACAGTCCGTAATTTAATCCTTTACAGTCTTAGTTTTTATGCGGGGATTCTTAACTGATTTTCCTCACTTTATTCCATCTAACCCGTAGGTTTTATCACTCAGCCTTATGGGCTATTTTTTTGATTAGACATTCACCTCTTTAAGGCGAAGTCCTTATAACTTCTTTATAATCATGACCCGTGGGTCGTTTTAGTCCGTATATCTCTCATTTGTTTATAACCCCAAAGGTTATGTTGATCCCGTAGATCACTCTTTTTACTCGTGTCTTATTAAAAAAAATATATATATATTTGGTGTCAAAGCACTCTTTTTACGTTTGAAATTCATTTGTCTCAAGCTTACCGTTATCCGGCTTGCGCTTACTTACGCCTTCAAGCATTATACTTTATTCAACCCGTTCAATCTCAAAATAGTTGAATATAATTATCAGAATTTCTGTTTACGAAATTTTTATGGTCTTTTAGTCATAACTCATAATCCGAGTCTTTTGACTTTAAATTCATGTTCTCGTTTCTCAGTTTACGCATGTGTTTAATTCTTACCCATCAACCGGGTGTTTTACCAAAGTCGTTATTATTGCAATCCTCCCGGTATGCATTAAGACCCCGCTTCATTTTTATATTCTGACTTTGTCTTTAAGTTCGACGTTTTACAAAAATGACCCGTTAAGGGACATATTTGCATTTTCCGGGTTCGAGTGCAAGTACACTCCCTCCCATTGCTTGTCTAAATCATTTTTCATGTTTGCGTTTTCTGGGTTCGAGTGTAAGCACACTCCCTTCCAATACTTGCCTAAATCATTTTTTCTTGCTTGCGTTTTATGGGTTCGGGTGTAAGTACACTCCCTCCCAATACTTGTCTAAATCATTTTACGTGCTTGCGTTTTATGGGTTCGAGTGTAAGTACACTCCTTCCCAATACTTGTCTAAATCATTTTACTTGCTTGCGTTTTATGGGTTCGAGTGTAAGTACACTCCTTCCCAATACTTGTCTAAATCATTTTACTTGCTTGCGTTTTATGGGTTCGAGTGTAAGTACACTCCCTCCCAATACTTGTCTAAATCATTTTACATGCTTGCGTTTTATGGGTTCGAGTGTAAGTACACTCCTTCCCAATACTTGTCTAAATCATTTTACTTGCTTGCGTTTTATGGGTTCGAGTGTAAGTACACTCCTTCCCAATACTTGTCTAAATCATTTTACTTGCTTGCGTTTTATGGGTTCGAGTGTAAGTACACTCCCTCCCAATACTTGTCTAAATCATTTTACATGCTTGCGTTTTATGGGTTCGAGTGTAAGTACACTCCTTCCCAATACTTGTCTAAATCATTTTACTTGCTTCTTTGTCCCTTCGCTCGGGCTCATTATCCTGATGTAATACGCTTCAGTCACTCGGTTGTGCGTTTACATTATTATCAAATATTTTGCTTATCTGATTCATTTGGGTACTTTTTAATTAGTCCCATTTACTCCGCCCTTACTACATCGGATGTAAATGTGTCCGCTATAAGAAACTCGTGGTATCATATGCCACTACTTACTTGGCCAGAGTAAGCGATTTAACACATGACGTACACGACCTTTTTATAGTTTTCACATCACACCCTATGTAAGTAACGCCTCTATTCAGTTTTCTTGGAAATTATATCCTGGATATGTATTTCTGTTCAGGCTTTCCAAGTTTCTATATAACTGAATTTTGTTATTGTCTTGTTATTCACAATTTGTGAATAATACATATTCTCTACTGAATTTCTCTTGGAAACGTCATCCTGGATAGGTAACCTATCCAGGTTTTCCAAGTTTCATATTCTATATGCAACTGTCATTCACTATGTATTTGTTGCATATTACTGTTTGTACTATAAGTTTAAAATATGCACCTGGTAATGCTTGCCCCAACGGGCATTCTTTGCCATTAAGCTTGTTCGCGGTCGTTACGCGATTTAGTCCTCGGTGAGCATGCTCCTCTCGTCATACTTCGGACCGTTCCATCATCATATCCACAATTCGTTTGACTCTCGTCGTCTTCAAACGCGAGTGTCCTTCAATTAAAGTATTCACAAAGTTAGTAACGTCAACTTCAATAAACGCCCGTATTATAATACAAGGCTTTTTCTACTATATGCGTCAACGCGCATATTTTCGTCAACTTTACCAATCATTTTAATTGGGGTAACGTGCATCACACGATAGCCCTATGTGTGGTTTACAACACTTTAGCGTGCTAAATTATTAACATACTTGTACTTACCGGATTTGCGATCAAGCTTCGAACCGAACACTATTCTTTGTCAAGAGCATAAGGTTTAAGTCCAAGCATGGTTCCTCCCCACCATACTCGGATCTCTTAAACCAAGGCTCTGATACCAACTTGTAACACCCATGTTATTAATCTAAGGGTTTTCGTGCAATTAACGAAAACAAACATGAATTTATCATTAAGTATCCTTAGAAAAATACGAGTAAATTAAAACTTTTACAACTTAAAAGTTTTAAACAAAATTTAGATAAGTTCGCCATTTAAAAGTTATGACGTAATGTTGTGCGGAAGCTTTAATCTCGTGTGTTCGGTTCTTTGTAGCTGCTTGATCTTCATCCGTGCACTCTTGACATTCCCCCTAGGATCAAAACCAACTTAAAAGTTAGTTTCGATAGTCAAATATCAAGTCCAAACAAGTACAGGGGTTAAAATTGATAAAATTCAAGAATTTTCGGAGTTTAGGGGCTCGCGTAGCGCTACGGGTGCTCGCGCTACGCGAGCGCTTGTTTTCGACAGAAATTCGTTTGCTGTTGCTGTACAATCCCTGCACGACCTGATTTCACGGAAACGGCCATAACTTCTTCGTTATTGATCCGTTTTACCCGATTCTTTTTCCTACGCGTCCGTAATTTAATTCTCCATCTAATGGAGTTAAGATCCAACATCTTTCATAATAAAATTTCAGAGTTTAACTCTTCGGCTTATTACCCTTTTTTTACCATCTTTTGACCCGTTCGTGATTCCATCTAACAAACTTGTTTGTAGCCCTTGCTTCTTTTGTAAACGTATTATTATGATTATTTCCTATTGTATAAGATTCAAATCACGGATTATTACACATTCTTAACCCGTTTCGCTAATACTTCTATTTTTGACCCGTTAAGGGTATTTGAGCGCTTTCGAGCCTCAAATCGCTTTCGATTTCTTCTAGCACTTCATCACCACATTTCTTATACTATAATCTCCCACCACAACTGTATTTATGGTGGGCTTAAGGTGGCGATCTATATAAACCAAATTTTACCTCTCGAATCATTATTTTACGGCAAAACTCAAAAAGTGCCATTTGACTAATATAATACATCTTTCAGTTTCTATACTTATTCTAAGTATTTGCTTAATCGTAAAACTTGTTTCCAAACAACCTTTAAAGGTTGTTTGTTCGAATTAGCTAACAAGGGCGTTTTGGTCACATTTAATCCTTCATTTTTACGATAAAGGACTTCCACTAATATTTGACCAAATTGCACGTCTTACTACAACTTATTTGTGCGTACCTGGCTCGGATCAACGTATAGACCCGTTATACCTCGCATTTATTAACCAATATTCTATAGCGTCGCGATTATCCCAGAATTGCTACTCGTTCCTGTTTACATATGACTTGACAACCAAGATTAGTCATTATTGTCAAATGGTGTTATCATCACCATTTGACCCGTTTGGCTCATATGACCAAGCATTTACATATGTAGTAAAACGAGGTTTTCAAATTTCAAATTTACACATCCGGCCTATGTCGGATGTTACCACTTGACCCCTCCT
Organism: Helianthus tuberosus; assembly: GCA_030545235.1. Classification (NCBI taxonomy): domain Eukaryota; kingdom Viridiplantae; phylum Streptophyta; class Magnoliopsida; order Asterales; family Asteraceae; genus Helianthus; species Helianthus tuberosus. The sequence continues at coordinate 143,143,716 of CM060427.1, read as the reverse complement.
TTTCTCTTTAACTCATTTCTTACAAATTTGACCCGTTCGGCTTACGCCATGGGTGCCCTTTTATTGTCAATTTACATTAGTCGACACTTGACTAATTTCCATTTTTTACCCCTTTTCCTCAATATTAGATTACACTACGCGGTAATCTTATCAAAACTCATAATCTCTTAGTCATTACATGACCGATTTACCGATTTATCATTTTTACCATAAACCATGGTTTTTATCATCTTTATATGTCCCGACTCGTACCAATCGCGTCGGAAACCATATTTTCATTATTATCGTTATCGCATTTATTACTTTTAAAGTAAACAAGTATTCTACAAAAGTGTGTAAGTTTCACTTACCTTTCATCCGAATTACGCTTTCCTTTTCATTCTTGATTCGTTCGAGCCGCTTCCTTTCCAAGCCTCCACCTAGCTTGTCAAGCGTCAAACTATCATCATAATTCGTAAGACGGTTATATTAGTCATCATTAATTATGACTATTCCATCTTACCTATTTTCTATCACAATTACCATTCGATCTTATTAATGGTCGGTTTGACTATTTAAAAGTCAAATCACCAATTAACACATATGATTGCACTATCAAGTTCACAAGACTCAATTAGGCACATTATCAACACTTAGTTCTCATTTAGGCATTTTAACAAACACCTAATGTGCATGATTTTACATATTTACTAACTAGTTCCTAACTAGTTATTTTTACCAAGATTAACATCAAAAATCACCACTATCACTTATGATCAATTACTCAAACTTGCAATTTGTTCAAGTATCTTGTTCCTACTAGCAACTATGATGTTTTTAAACATGTGTACATCATCATCTTTACTACATAATCAAAACCCACTTGACACATGAGTGTATGATCATGGATTCACAACCATGAACATCAATTCAACAAGTACATGACTAGGGTTTACTCCTAGACATAGTTTCATCACTAATTTCATCCAAACAACAAACATGCAAGTTCAGATTCGAGTTCTCTAGGTTTGCTCAGAATTTCAACTAGAGATTTCTCAAGAAATTTACATACCTCATGACTCCTTTTTCAATGGAGATCACTAATTCATACTCGGATTTTGATTTGGACTTGATTTTCCCCTTCAATTTGATGAAATTGTGTTGATTAGAGTTTGACCCTTCTTGGTCGCCCCTGAGCTCGATCCAGAACACACGCTGTGTGTGTGTGTTTGTGTTTGTTTTTATTAAATAACTTTTCTAGTTATCCCGCTTTAACCCCTCGTGTTTGGTTCGTTATTAAGTAGGCCACAACCTACTTATTTCTTTTAACAATTTTCCCACTTATTAACTAGGTTAAATATTCCTAGTTAACTTAGCGGGTTCGGGAATATTTATGACTAAGTTTATTTTAGGTCCCGTTAACTCGGGCCTTCTAAACTTTTATTTCTTAAAAGATTTTATTCACTTTTTATTTATTATTAGGATTAATTATTTAAATCCTAATATTTACCGGGTAAATTTTTACCACTAAAGGTATTTTACCCGTCTTTACTATTAACGTGGTTTGATTACCAAAGCCGTTTTCGGGGTGTTACACTCTTACTTGAACAAATGCTTCTGCTTCAACCCACTTAGAGAAATAATCCGTCATTGCTAGCATAAAGACTTTTCCTCCCGGAGCTTTTGGTAGCTTTCCCACTATATCCATACCCCACTTCATAAACGGCCAAGGGGAAACAATAGGATATAATGGTTCAGCAGGTTGATGCAGTATGTTACTATGTCTTTGACATGCGTCACATCTTCGAGCATATTCTGCTGCATCCTTTCTCATTGTTGGCCAAGAATATCCTGTCCTTAACACTTTTGAGAATAACGACCTGCCCCCAGCATGGTTACCACAATCCCCTTCATGTATATCCTGAAGTACTTCTTTGGCTTCAGGATTCTCCAAGCATCTCAAATACGGTCCTGCAAGAGATTTCTTGTATAAAATATTATTTATAATAGTGAATCGTGATACCTTCATCCTAAATGCCTTAGGATTCTCATTTCCAGGGATGTGTCCTTCTTTGAGATATCTCATGATTGGAGCCGTCCAGGATTTAGGATCCTCTTCAGGATGTTCTGCTCCAGGATCCTAAATACCAGCTACTTCTTTATCCTGAGGATTCGTTGCAGGATATAAGACATGTAATATTGGTATTTGCGTCCCTTCAGGTATCCTGATCGATGATCCCAAATTTGCTAAGGCATCCGCTTCAGCATTATCCTCCCTTGGTACCTGTTCAAGTATAAAAACATCGAAATATCCTGCAAATTTTTTGAGAATATCGAGATATTCGATTAATTTCTCACCCTTAACTGCATAGGATCCATTAAAATGGTTAGTAATTAACAAAGAGTCAACATATACTTGCAAATTTTTGATATTCATGCTCTTAGCCAATTCTAATCATGCAATTAAAGCCTCATATTCTGCTTCATTATTAGTGGCAGGAAATTCACACCTAATAGCCTGGGGTAATATGTCCCCCTGTGGCGATTTTAGTAGTATACCTAATCCTACTCCTTTTACATTAGATGCACCGTCAGTATATAATGTCCAGGATCCTGAGGATTCTCCTAACTGTTGGACTTCTAGGTCTACCTCATCCTGAATGTCACTACTGAAATCAGCCACAAAGTCAGCTAAAGCCTGAGACTTTATGGCATTTCTAGGTTCATATACTAAATCATAAGCACTCAGCTTCACTGACCACTTGGCCATCCTGCCTGACATCTCTGGTTTCCTAAGCACATTTTTGACAGGATAATTTGTTTTAACATGTATCCTATGTATCTCGAAATAATGCCTAAGTTTCGTTGATGCCATGACTAATGCTAGTATCGATTTTTCTAAATGAGAATACCTAGTTTCAGCATCTAGCAAACTTTTACTAACATAATAAACAGGATATTGCTGACCTTCATGATCCTTTACGAGAACGGCACTTATAGCATTCCCTGATACAGCAAGGTACAGGGATAGTGGTTCACCATTTTCAGGCTTCATCAATAGAGGTGCGGTTGAGAGATATCGTTTCAAATCCTGCAAGGCTGCTTCATGCTTCTCCCCCCATTCGAATCTTTTATTCTTCTTCAGGATATCATAAAAATCTTTGCACTTCTCTGAGGATCTCGAGATAAACCTGTTTAAAGCTGCTACTCGCCCTGTCAATCTTTGTACGTCCTTCATATTTGAGGGTGATTTTATATCCAAGATAGCTTTGATCTGCTTTGGGCTTGCTTCTATCCCCCTTTTTGTCACCATATATCCAAGAAACTTTCCTGCCCCCACTCCGAAATGGCATTTAGCAGGATTCAGCTTCATGTTGTATTGATCCAGGATATCAAATGCTCCCTTGATATCCTGGAGGTGATCCTCAGCCTTTTTAGATTTCACCACCATATCATCGATATATACCTCCATGGTGTCCCCCAGTTTGTCTTTGAACATCATGTTTACCAATCTTTGGTATGTTGCACCTTCATTTTTCAAACCAAAAGGCATAGCTGTATAACAATAAATACCTGTTGGTGTCATGAAGGCAGTATCCTCCTGGTCAGAAGGCTCCATTTGGATATGTTGAAATCCTGAAGATGCGTCCATGAAGGTCAGCATTTCATGCCCGGCGGTGGCATCTACCATTGCATCAATGTGGGGAAGAGGAAATGGGTCTTTAGGACAGGCTTTGTTCAAGTCTGTGTAGTCTACACAAACTCTCCATTTCCCATTTTTCTTTTGTACTACAACCACGTTTGCTAGCCATCTTGGGAACTTAACCTCTCTGATCATTCTGGACTTTAATAGTCTTTGAACTTCCTCCTGGATAATAGTGTTCCGCTCAGGAGCAAACTTCCTTCTTTTTTGTTGCACAGGCTTGAATGATTTATCAATTCCAAGCTTGTGAGTGATAATATCTTTGGATATGCCTGTCATATCCTCATGCTTCCATGCAAACGTTGACATCCTGCATTTCAAAAAGTTAATTAATTGTTCTTCAATATCCTGAGGGATATTGGTCCCTACGAGCACCGAAATATCGGGATTATCCTGGTCCAGGATAATTTTCTTCACATTCTGCTCCGGATCCTTCACGATATCCTGGGCCCGCGTCTTTAATTGCTATGCTGCACTAGGTTTAGTTGAGGATTTCATCGAGGATGAGTAGCATTCTTTCGCCTCCTGCTGATCACTATCAACTTTGACCACTCCCCAAGGGGTAGGTATCTTGATGCATTGGTGATATGTTGATGGCACAGCCTTCATATCGTGAATCCACGGTCTTCCCAGTATGATGTTATAGCAGGATAGAGAATCCATCACACAGAAACGTTGTATCGAGTTGACTCCTTCGACGTATACTGGCAACTTTATCTCTCCCACTGTGTTTCTAGCCTCTCCACTGAACCCAACAAGCACGGTAGACTTTGAAGTGATATCCATTGGAGATACATTCATTCTCTTCAGAGTTTCTAGTTGGATTATGTTGACGGAGCTGCCATTATCAACCAGTATCCTGCGTACAAAATGGTTAGCCACATATAACGTTATTACCAGAGCATCATGGTGAGGATCCTGGACAGTATCCCTGTCATCAGCATCAAAAGTGATCACTTGGTCAGTTGTGAGGGTAGTCATTCTGACAGGTTTGTCTCCCCTTTCGGCCTTAGCTTCCTTTGCATGTCTCTTTGCTGCCGAATACGAAGTTCCACAAATGTCGGATCCTCCCGAAATGAAGTTGATTATCTTGGCATCCGCGGGAGGTGATGCTGCTCGCTCAGGATCCTTCTCAGTATCCTGACCCTTATTCTTCTTTCTTCCTAAGAGATCTTTCAGATATCCCTTGCTTAGAAGATAGCTTATTTCTTTCCTTAGAGCAATGCAATCCTCAGTTACATGTCCGAAATCTTCGTGGAAAGCACACCATTTTGACTTATCTTTCCAGTCAGCCTTTTGTTGATTCTTTCGAGGCCACCTAGCCTTGTCTCCGAGACCCTGCATGGCATACATCAATTCAGGAATGTTAACAAAAAAGCAATATTCAGACAACTCAGGATACTCTTCAGGATCCTCATCTTCGACAGCGTTCACTCTCTTGTTCTCATTTCTACCATATGGCTTAGGCCTATATGATTTGAATGAGGATTCTGACTTCCTATTAGTTGACTCATAAGTATTAGATGAGTTCATCCTTTCTTGCATCTTCCTGTCATCTTCCAGACGGATATATCTCAAAGCCCTGTTACGAGCTTCGTCGAGATTCCTGCAGGGATTCATTACAAGATCCTGATAAAACTGAGAATCCTTTTGTAATCCCATCTTAAAAGCTTGCACAGCTGTTGCAACATCAAGATGAGGGATATCCAAGGATTCTCGACTGAATTTGTTCACATAGTCCCTCAAGGATTCCTGAGGCCCTTGAGTTATCCTGTAAAGATCACTGGTTAGTTTCTCAAAACTCCGACTACAAGAAAATTGACTGTTAAATAAATTAACCAAATGAGCAAACAAACGAAGTAATTGAGTGAGGAGGAACGTTTAACAGCCATTTCAAGGCTGATCCTGTTAAGGTAGAACCAAATCCCTTGCACAAGCACGCTTCCTTGAGCTCCGGAGGGATAGGGTTAATCTCCATTCTTTCCCTATACTGAGCAATATGCTCCTCAGGATCCGTAGTCCCATCATAAAGCTTCATGTTGGGGGTTTGGAATCTCTTTGGGATCTCAGCATCACAGATAGGATATGCAAAGCGAGATATCTTGTGGCTGTCTTGGGACACTTCCGGGATCGGCTGGACCACCCCAGGTACACTAGATATCATGTCCTTCAACTTCTGAAGTTCCCTAGTAAGTGCTGATGTTACACCTGTATCCTGCAAAGATCCACTATTGTTAGTAGCATGAGTATTATTATTGTTTGACACGTTACCCGTTGGAGGATTTTGCCCATATCCTGAAGCATATCCTGAGCTCCTCATGGTTGACATCCTGACCGAGGAGGGTATTTCAGGAGTATGATTCTGAGGAAGGCTGGGCACAATATTTCCCCTGTTATCCTTAGTATACACAGCTGAACTAAAGTGCAACGTTCTGGGATGTAATGGAGTGACATTATCTTCCGTAGATCTGCTCGAGCCAGACTTCAGGAGTTGTATTTCCCTTAAAAGCATTTGGTTTGTTTCCTGTTGCTGCCTCATTTGTTCCTGCACACTTCCAAATAAAGTAAGAATTTCATCATTAGAAGCATTCCTGAACACTGCGAGTAGGGATAATATCCTGAGGTCGTGAAGAGGCTGGCATCCTTGGAGGAGGTGGTGGAAGCACCAAACCAGTAGTAGCAGAAGTCATAGCAGACACAGGAAAGGAACTCATGTTTGATCTTGAGGCCATTATGGGCAATGTGGCAAAAATTTTTGAAAATAGAAAGCCGATTTGCGATTTTACAAAAATTTTTAGTAAAGAGAGCACCACTTGCCCCATGGTGGGCGCCAAATTGTTTTGGTCAAAAATTACCAAAGCAATTAAGTGATCAAATTAGTAAAGTGAGGTAGTGTGCTAGAACGTGTACTTGAAAATATGCTTGTTGAGTTAATTGGGAAATCAGTATTCAGGATACGGCTCTGGATATTGAGCTGTATCTATGATCAAACAATGAGCAAAAGTAAAGTAAACGACACGAGATGTACGAGGAAAGCCCTTGATCAATCTAGATCGCCGGCATAAAACCTCGGGAGCTGACAATCGCAGCAGCCTTGTTCTTCTTATTACTTCAAAACGTCTAGATACAGTGCGGGATGTGGTGCGGATCGACTATGTGTTACAATGAAATTTGAATACAAGTGTGGTGTTTGCAATGAGCTAGAGAGTGAAAGTGTTCGAGAGTGTTAGTGAGAATTGTGTGCCTTAAACTGATCTGCCCCCATCTATTTATAGTAAAGATAAAATAACAAACTATCCTAAACTTCCGGGATCCATCGAATATTCCTTCTTCGAGCGTTGTAGACCTGGTCTTTCGGGCTCAACGTCTCTCCTTCAACAAACTTGTCCGAGTCTTGAGGAGAAGAAGTCCTCTTGACCGTTAGCAAGTCTCAGCCTTTAACATGCACGTGACTAATTCAATAAACCTCAGGATATCGCCCAAGATGTTAGCAATATCCTCTTCCAGCATCCTGGTCACAAATAAACAAACAAAGGCAGGATATTGGTCAGGATACGTATGTTAAGAAAATTACCCCTAACAGTGGTGATATTGCATGATATTGAAATTGGTTCACTATACATGGGATGAGTTATGATGGAAAATAATCACTAACGAAAGGTATTTAAGTGAATATCCTTTTTAAATTTGTTCAGGTGGCTAGAAAATATAAGTTAGTGGTTTTGTATATTTTGCCTTTTTAAAAGTCAAAGATATGTTAGTGGTTTTATGTATACTTAACTTATAAAAATAACCTATAAAACTATTGTAGGATATGAAAGATCAAGGGGTGGGTGAAGACCGGTTGCTACTACTTAAAGGCGTCAGTAGGGCTTTTGAGGCCAGGTGTTCTCACAGCTCTGATGGGTGTCAATGGTGCTGGTAAACTACTCTCAAGGATATGTTAGCGGGTTGAAAAAAAGGCGGGTATATTGAAGGCGATGTTAAGATTTCTGGGTATCCAAAGGAAAAACAAACATTTGCTCGAATTTTCGGTTATTGTGAGCAAAACGACATCCATTCACCTCATGTAACAGTTTACGAGTCCTTACTTTACTCAGCATGGCTCAGGTTAGCATTGGATATTGATGAACACAAGAGAAAGGTTAGTCATACACCCGTGCTTAATAAGCCTATTTAAAAAAAATCCCGTTTTCCAGTTTTAGGAATGGTGATTATTGTTTTAAAAATCTACAGATGTTTGTTGATGAGGTGATGGACCTTATGGAACTCATCCCGATAAAGGATGCATTAGTCAGGTTACTAGGTGTCAACGGCCTATCAACTAATCAAAGAAAAATGTTGACCATAACTGTTGAGCTTGTGGCTAACCCGTCTATACTATTTATGGATGAGCTAACCTCGAGTTAGATGCCAGGGCTACAGCCATTGTGATGAGAACAGGGCTGCAGCCATTGTGATGATAACGGTTAGGAACACGGTGGATACAGGAAGAACCATTGTTTGCACCATTCATCAACCAAGCATCGATATATTTATAGCGTTTGATGAGGTACAATCACAAAAATAAACTTTATTACCATCTGTTTGTTTATTTATACAAAAGATCTAACGTATGGTGAGCGATTTGGTTTGGTTAACTGATTCTTTAATAAATCACATATGTTGAGCGATTTGGTTTGGTTAACTGACTTTTTAACACAAAAAATTAGATTGATATCAGCCAACTGGGGTTTCACATTCTGTGTTAACTTTTGGTAAACCGAGCCGTCGGGCAACGTAGCGACTCAGAAAGGGTTATCACTGACACGAGTGCGGGTCAGAATGGGTCCAAAAAGTTTAAATTATCTAAAATCTCAATTTCAAGTTCTTGATATGATTAGTTTCTAAAGGTTCTTTTAATCTGTAAAATCTGCATTTCAAGTTCTTGATATGATAAGAAGTTCTTATTACTAAATTTCGTTTATTTTGTGCATACCACATGCTCCTCGATGAAATGTCTTTGATAGAATGTGAGGTGATTTTGGTATTAAAAAATCTTGAATCACACCTTATGTCTATACATATATTGCTATCTATGATTTTGCAACATTTTTGCAAAGATCATTATGTGATTTTGGTACCTGAAAGAATCTATTAGAGTATCTCAACACAAGACATAGCGATTAAGCCAACAAACATGATTAATTTCAGCTTTTTTTTTTTTTTTTACTTTAAGTATTATTTTATATTAAAATATGGTAGGCTTGACATGATGCCTACTAAAGAAGGAACACATGAGTAATTCCATGAAGAGGACAAGTGGACTTCATATTGTTAACCGATGACTTCGGGAATAGTTTAGGAACAGTAAGGCATTATCTATAGTTTGTGTTAGATAAACAACCAGAAATTAACCCAGAGAATACTTGAGGAAACAATGAATATCAACGATTGAATGATTTGAATCTTATTGAATCAGAAAATGAATTACAAGAAAGAAAGAAATTACAAAAGGAATTGAAAACTAAGAAGTAACTACAACTATTACAAACCATCTATTTATACTAAAAGCCCCAAATTCAGTTACAACAGACCGTTGTAAGAATTTTCACAAACACCCCCTGTTCTTACAAGAATGTAAGAATCAGTCCTTGAAGCCCAACTACTGTCCTCACCTTACCAACTGATTTACAGCCACTGACATACCCTAACCACTGCTTACTATCCACTGCTTATCACAACAACAGTTGTCTTACAGTTGTTCATCATCAGTGATTACCATCAGCTGTTTAATCTATATCAGCGGTTTAACACAAACAGTGTTTATAAGGACTTCATCAGTTGTTTGCCTCTTTAGTATACAAACAGAGGTTTGCCTTATTCATTTAACACTCATTAGTGTTTATAGTTAAACTAAAATGTTACTTCCTTTCAACAATCTCCACCTAAGTAACAATTTAGTTTAACCTAAATTTAATGAGTTAAAGCAAAAAATAAACTTTGCACCTGGCAAAGCCTTGGTCATAACATCTGCTAGATTAACATCAGTTCCAACCCACTTGACCAACACTTCCTTTGAAGTCACCACATCTCTGATCCAAAACATCTTCACATTGATGTGTTTGGTTCTTTCATGAAATACACTGTTCTTTGACAACTGAACAGCCCCTTCATTATCACAGTTGACCTCCACACCATCCAATCTGATCCCCAGATCAGCAACTAAACCCTTTAACCATAAGGATTCTTTTACTCCTTCAGTTAAAGCAATGAACTCTGCCTCAGTTGTGGATAGTGACACCACATGCTGCAACTGAGACTTCCAGCTCACCACATTCCCCAAAACTGAGAACGCATAACCTGTTATTGATCTCCCATTATCTTTGTCTTTAGCAAAATCAGCATCAATATAACCACAGATCATGTTCCCCTTCTTTTCAGCATGGTCTCCAAACTTTAAACCAAGTTTCCTTGTGCTAGCCAAATACCTGAGAATCCACTTCACTGCTGCCCAATGATTTTTACCAGGATTAGCCATATACCTGCTCACCACACTAACATCATATGCAATATCAGGTCTTGTGCAGACCATGATATACATCAGACTTCCAACAATGTTTGCATATGGGACCTTGCTCATATATACTTTATCCTCATATGTTTGAGGACAATCTTTCTTTGACAAAGTGAAATGAGCTGCAAGAGGAGTTGTAACAGGCTTACACTCTCCCATTCCATAATTCTTTAACACTTTCTCAATATAAGAAGATTGAGACAGTGTTAACACTCTTTTAGCCCTGTCCCTGTGGATTTCCATACTAAGTATCTTCCTAGCTTCTCCCAAATCCTTCATTTCAAACTCTCTCATCAACAGTTGTTTGGTTTCTTCTATTTGGCCTTTGCTTTCATAGGCTATCAACATATCATCAACATACAAGAGTAAATAGACAAATTTACCTCTGTCACACTCCCTGTGATACACACAACTATCATAAGGACTCCTGCTGAAACCACTGCCCACTATGTATTCATCAAACCTTTTGTACCACTGCCTAGGAGACTGTTTAAGTCCATACAAGGACCTCTTCAGTAAACATGCCTTATCTTCTTGGCCTTTAACTTCATACCCCTTTGGTTGTGCCATATAGATCTGTTCCTCTAAATTACCATGCAAGAATGCAGTTTTCACATCCATTTGTTCCAATTCCAGATCTAATGATGCAACCAAGGACATGATAGCCCTAATTGAGACATGTTTGACTACAGGAGAAAAGATATCATTGTAATCAATACCTGCCTTTTGAGTAAATCCTTTTGCCACCAATCTTGCTTTATATCTCGGATCTTCTCCTGGTTTAACACCATATTTAATCTTGTAGATCCACTTGCAAGATACCAACTTCTGGTCTTTAGGCTTATTTACTAACTCACATGTACCACTCTTGTACAAGGAATCCATCTCCTCATCCATTGCACGACACCACTTTGGCTATCTTCTGAATTGACAGCTTCCTCAAACGTCAGTGGTTCATAGATACTTTCATTCTCTGCTGCTACAAAGGCAACTGCAGAAATATCTTCTTGATCTTTGTACCTCAGTGGTTTCACAACTCTCCTTTTTGACCTGTCTCTCACCAAAATGTAATCTTCCAAATTTGGTGCACTTTGACTTTGTTCCTCCTGACTTGAACCAGGACCATCACTTTGACTTGATTCATCCTGAGTTGTACCATACCTTTCCACATTCGCCTTTGGTCTGTTTAACACTGGCTCCACCTCAAACTGAAGTTCATCTTTCTTGGACACACTTTTGTTCATTGACTCCATGATATCTTTGTATAGAACATTCTCTCTGCACTGAACATTTCTACTCACAATCACCTTTGGATTTTGCAACCCCTTTTACACCTTCAGTATACCCTAGCATTACACATTTTTGAGATCTTGGATCTAACTTGTCATCACTGACATTAGAATACACCAAAGACCCAAAAACTTTCAAATCCTCATACTCAGGCTTATCACAAGACCACATCTCCATAGGTGTTTTCATCTGAATTGCAGATGAAGGACATCTATTGATCAAGTAAGCTGTAGTGGATACAGCTTCACCCCAGAACTTCTTTGGCATCCCTGAAGTAGCTAACATGCACCTCACTCTTTCCAATAAAGTTCTATTCATCCTTTCAGCCAAACCATTCTGTTGAGGAGTACCAGGAATGGTTAAGTGTCTGGCAATACCATTTGCTTTGCAAAATTGATCAAACTCATGATTACAAAACTCTAGCCCATTATCTGTTCTGAGTTTCTTCACTTTCCTCTCAGTTTGATTCTCCACCAATACTTTCCATTCTTGAAACCTCTTGAAAGTATCACTCTTGTGTTTAAGCACATAAACCCACACTCTTCTTGAGTAATCATCTATAATGGACAAGAAGTATCTACCACCCCCCAAAGTTTCTGTTCTTGCTGGTCCCCACAGATCAGAGTGAACATAGTCTAAGACTCCCTTAGAGCTATGTTTTCCTTTGCTGAACTTCACTCTTTTCTGTTTGCCCAAAACACAGCTTTCACAAAAGCTTATATCACAGTTCTTTAAATCACGAAGAACTCGTTGTTTGGACAATTCAATTAGACCTTGTTGACTTATATGACCAAGTCTTTTATGCCACTTCAGGGCTTCATCATCACCTTCTTCACTTGCCACAGCAGCCACTCCATCAACAACTTTACAATCCAACATGTAAATGTTGTTCTTGATTCTAGTACCACTGAGTACCACCATAGATCCTTTTATGACTCTGGCCTTTCCATCTCTAAGACTAACATGATATCCCATCTTCTCTAAAGTACCAAGGGATAACAGACTTCTTTTAAGGTCAGGGATGTACCTCACATCTTTGAGATCAAAGGTAATACCAGATTCTGTCTTCATTGTGACTGTACCAATGCCAAGAATCTGACAAGGCATGTCATTACCAAGCTTTACAGACCCCATGTCTATCATTTTCAATTCTTTGAAGGCTTCTTTTAGAGGTGTCATGTGAAAAGAATACCCTGAATCCATTACCCACTTCTCTTGGTTACATTCACTTGTGACCATAAGCACATCAGCACTGTCATAACCTCCTTCTGACTGATCATCAGAATCTACATGACTGCTCTGCCCCTTTGAGTAATTGCTACTTTGCCCTCTTGAATAACTGCCTTCACCTTTTCTTTTCTTGAATTCTGGACAGTCTTTCTTGAAGTGTTTTTCTGAATTACAAACAAAACATCTTCTCTTGAATCTTGACTTGGATTTTGACCTGGAACTTCTGCTTCCACTGCTGTAATTCCTTTGATCTGACCTTCCTCTCACAAACAAACCATCCCCACCTTCTTCTTTAGAATCTGAACTCTTCTTTAATTCTTTTGAATTCAAGGCAGACAAAACATCTTTCATAGATAGAGAATCTCTACCATACATCAATGTATCTACAAAGTGTTCATATGATGATGGTAAGGAAGTGAGAAATATTATAGCCTGATCTTCATCATCCAACACCACCTCTATATTTTCAAGATCCAAGATCAACTTGTTGAATTCATCTGTATGATCTTCAAGACTCTTTCCAGATGACATGTGAAAGGTATACAATCTCTTCTTCAAGTACAGCCGATTTGCCAAAGATTTAGTCATATACAATGACTCCAACTTTGCCCAAATCCCCGCAGCAGATGTCTCCTTTGAAACTTCACGAAGAACTCGATCACCAAGACTCAATATAATTGCACTATGAGCCTTCTCGAGCATATCCTTCTTCTCTTTATCAGTTAAGCCTTCAGGAAGTTTATCTTCTCCTTTCAGCGCATCTACCACACCATTATGAACCAAAAGAGCCCTCATTTTCACACGCCATAGACTGAAATCATTCCTCCCATCGAATTTCTCCAATTCAAACTTCGTCGACACCATCTTTGATCTCTGATTGCGGAATTGAACGTTAATTTCTTCGAATCGAGCCACTAATGGCTCTGATACCACTTGTTAGATAAACAACCAGAAATTAAACCAGAGAATACTTGAGGAAACAATGCATATCAACGATTGAATGATTTGAATCTTATTGAATCAGAAAATGAATTACAAGAAAGAAAGAAATTACAAAAGGAATTGAAAACTAAGAAGTACCTACAACTATTACAAACCATCTATTTATACTAAAAGCCCCAAATTCAGTTACAACAGACCGTTGTAAGAATTTTCACAAACACCCCCTGTTCTTACAAGAATGTAAGAATCAGTCCTTGAAGCCCAACTACTGTCCTCACCTTACCAACTGATTTACAGCCACTGACATACCCTAACCACTGCTTACTATCCACTGCTTATCACAACAACAGTTGTCTTACAGTTGTTCATCATCAGTGATTACCATCGGCTGTTTAATCTATATCAGCGGTTTAACACAAACAGTGTTTATAAGGACTTCATCAGTTGTTTGCCTCTTTAGTATACAAACAGAGGTTTGCCTTATTCATTTAACACTCATCAGTGTTTATAGTTAAACTAAAATGTTACTTCCTTTCAACAGTTTGAATCCATTATGAACTTTTATAATAAACCTGATGTATATCATGGTGTTTGTGATGTATGCTTACAAGTTTTAAATCTTGAATTACAAGAGCATTGGCCAACACTTGCGAGCCTAGGTGGCGACAACTTGAAACTTTGGCGTCATGAATGGGGAAAATGTGTTACTTGTGCAGATTCGGTTTTCGATGAGTGGGGTTACTTTAAGGCCGCACACTCTCTCAAGAAAAAAACAAACCTTCTTGGTGCTCTCGAGAATGCAGGTGCGGGCACAATCGTTTTTTGAAATGTTGATTGAATTGAGGAAAAAAAACACAGAAATAGACAATCCATGCTTTAACTTTCTGGAACAACTTTTAACTTTTTAAGTCATTTTATCATCAACTGAATATTTTTAATAATTTTCAAAAGTGAGTGGCACATGTATACATGACATAATTCTGATATGATTATGTTTTGGCAAATTGGTATATGTCAATTTAGATTTTACTAACTGTTAAACTGGCACTTTAACTTTTCACTTTATTGCTAAGGGCAATGCATAATCATAGATTTATGCTTGGTTTCCTTTCGATTTGGAGACACTGGTTGGTGACTGGCCGGTTGGTGCATTTGGAGATGTTCGGAATCTGTTCGAGTCATTTACAAGGCAGTTTGGGATGAAGGCAACAATTGGCATGCGCGGGTCAATTGGTTTTAGACATTCGTATTTAACAAAACTAGCATGGGAACTGAGAGATCGCCAGCTTGGTCAGTAAATACAAGTTTTACTCTTGATTTTTTCATCCTTTACCGAAAGAAACTAAATGATAATAACAATAATAATGATTTTGATGCAGCTTGCAAATGAGCAAGATTTTGTTTGCAAATATGACCCACCCTCGATTCATCTGTATGATTGCTTACCTGTTTTTTTTAACCGGGATGCTTTTGGGCAATGTGAAAACTCCTGGCGGGTAACAGCCAGTAAATAAGATTATTTGTCTGATTGTCACATTAACTGCGCCATTTCTTTTAACATGGAGTGATGGAGGTTTGTCTTTTTAGAGCTCTATCTAAATGGGTCGATTTCGTTATACTTTGCCTATAACTGGTAAAATTGTAAAAGTTCTAAAATTTGACAAAGTCAATTTAAGGGGTTAAAAGTCAAAGCCTGTTTATATTTATTACAAATGTTTTTTTATCGAATTATATTAGCTTCTAAGTTGTTGATGTCATTGAAATACCCGATAGACAATCGAGCCAGGGGTCTCATTGGAAGCAGCCTCTCTATTCCTACGGGGTAGAGGTAAGGCTGTCTACATCTCACCCTCCTCAGACCCTACCTTAGCTTTGCTATTGGTGAGATATACTGAGTATGATGATGATGATGATGATGATGAACTTGACCCCCTTGAATTTCTACGGTTGAATTTCAAGCTATTGATTTTGTTTTAGCAGCCCAACGAAAAGGATGTTAGTGATAGTAGGTGGTTAATTTGGTCAAATTTTCTTATTGTGTAAAGGTGATGATAAGCAAGTCTATGGTTATTCATTTGATGTTAAAGATTGAATTCAGTGATCTCAAATAATACACATTGTATGATATAAATTGAGTAATTTCCAGGACATACCAACTTGCTACACTTACGGACCTTGCAAATTATACAGAAGATGGATTAAGAGCTATGGTGTTATGCTTATAAAAAGATTAAAGACTGACTATTGGAGTTCATTCCATATTATTGTAAAGATTATTTTATCATATTTGTTTATAACGAGCCATGATTGTATCATTTAGCATGACATTGGTGACAGTGGCGGATCCAGGAATTTTTACATGGGGGTGCGGAACATGTTTAAAAATTTTAGGCCCCTAGGTATATAAGTAAAAAAATCGGTTTGTATCGGGTCGGGTCATGTAAAACAAACGAACATCAAACTAAATTTATATAATCATCAAAAACATGTCAAACCTTGTTACAAACATAATTAAAACGTCGACGCCCTACGGGATATCATTTTTTGAAATCCATCCAAAACTTCATCTAAAGCTAATTTATTAAGCAATTATTTCTCTATATAACATAAGTTAATCACTCCATAACATAATGTTTCAATTTTAATTTTCAACTATTCAAGCCCTAGAAATCATAACGTAAGTTGTAATCACCCTAAAAATATATAAACAACATAATCACCCTAAAAATCATCTAAACAACCATAAACAACGTCAAAACACACAAAATTTCAAACCTATTTAACAACTTTATTACCCCTTTTTCTCCTACTAGTGGGAAACCCGCGCGCTGCGGCGGGGGACAATTTCTGTCAGCCTTATCTTAGGTTTTGAATCACTTAAAATAATTAGGGGTTTCACTTTTTGTTAGTTAATTTTTGGGTCAGTGACTGGCAATATTTTGTGCTTTTGGGTGTCTCTTCTTATGAGCTCATAGAGCTTATGAACAAAGAATAGTAAGAAAACATAAATTGCATCATATTAAATTATAATTGTATGCATCTATAGAGGGAAAAGGGACAAAAATAACAATAAGAAGAAAAAAGTTACTAATACACCTCACCCTGATTAGCAGGGTTTAGCACTGGCACCACTAAGTAAAGGAATGTGTAGCAAATGCTTCCCTTGATCTTCATCGGCACCTCTAATGAAAAAGTAACAATACAAAGAAGATCGTGAGAAATTCATAGTTGAAATAGTTCATGTGGCCAAATAAGTGTTTTGCACATTTCATTAGTACGAAAAGTGATATTAGTTTCTAACACTTCATACATCTTTCTAAAGAAACTATAGTGGTCAAAAAGAAAACGATTCTACTAATATATATTTGGTTTGAGTTTGTGTTTGCCTTACGTGACTAAAACGGAAACAGTGGAATAGATAATTACTTTGGTTCTGACGATGGTTCACCGGACGTAATATGGTTTCAGGACCAAAAGTCGAGTGTCCGATTTAGAGAGTTCCAAGAGCCACTAAAAGACAATGGAATCGAATCGGTAGTTCAAAGTTCAAATTAACGGATACAATAAATATACTATGATGAGGAGGCCAAAGAATTAGTACCTTAACATTAACATGTGGATTAAAATTCATAAAACTCTAACGCCTTACTTGTCGATGCCGCGATATCCTATAGCTAAGTTTATTTGAGGTTAACGTCACGAATTGTTTTCCATGTGGGCCAAATCATTCAATATTATAATGGTTAACAATTTATCTATGAACAGTCAAATTTGTTAATAAATAATAGAGAAAAGTGATTTTCTTGTCATGTAGAACAAATCATTCAATATTATATTTGCTAAATAATCCATGTTCGAGGACTCATGCGATATCCTATAGTTAAATTTAAATTTATGACATTAGATTAACGATTCAAAGGACCACTCAGTTGTTATCAATTAAACTACAGGATTATAGACATACAATTATTATCAAATCTAATTTGTTACAAAATCCAATTTCACAGTTATAATTCTGTAATCTCATTTATTAATTTAAATATCAAGTACAGGTTTGAACGTTATTCTGTATAATTTTTTTCTGAAACAAAAATGGGATTTACAAGATTATAAGTTATTTTATATGAATTGTCTAAAATATACAGCAAGCAAGAGATCATTTTTCTTATAAAACTATTTGCATTAACTTTACATATATACATTTTTGGATGGAAAGGTAAAACCGAAAACACAACTTATTTTTATGTTTGTCCGATATCATTCTAATATTACCAATTAGTTTCATATATAGAACAGTTTTGCAAATGACTACTATGTATGTATGCATCGTATGATAATAATTAAGAATCGGTTTTGTTACCTATTAAGCAAACAACCAGGTCGGATGAATAAGCTAGGTGTCCAAGCGTTGGATATATAGAACAGTTTCGCAAATGACTACTATGTGTGTATGCATCGTATGATAATTATTAAGAATCGGTTTTGTTACCTGTTAAGCAAACAACCAGGTCGGATGAATAAGATAAGTGTCCAAGCGTTGGATAATGAACGGAGATGCCGCAACAACAAATGGTACTTTATCACAGGTTCGAGGGAGATGATGATGTGAACATGGTAGTTGCGTGTAATCATTGCCGACGTTTCGAACAACAAGGAGATAGGAATATTGAGAAGCACAATGAACATGAAAGATATACATATGTCAGTGAGGTATAAAAAAAGAAAAAGAAACTCTAGTGAAAACGTCGGTTACGAAATGGTAGGTTTAATTCCCATATTAAGATTCTTTTGAAGTACCATATTCACTCACTGGATTTTTTACTTCCTTTGGATTAAATACTTTGGATTAAACGGATTCTTTTAGCTTGACTTTTTACTTCCTTTGGATTAAATAATTGGATTAAATGGATTCTTATAAAGACAAATTTACCCTTAAAACATAATTAATATACGCATCGTGTGTTGTATAGTAAGTCTTTTTACTTGTACCTTTTAATTTTTAAGAAGTCCTTGTAGAAAAATGACAAATTTAACCCCCAAACATAATTAATATATGCATTGTGTGTTGTATGCTAAGCATTTTTACTTGTACCTCTTAACTTTTAAGAAGCCCTTGAGGAAATGTTTTATAATATAGTATAGATAATGTCTACCAAAATCATCAAAATAACAAAGAAACTTACCCGTGTTCGGATTCCGGTTAGATTTGGTGTCGAACGACGGTGGTATGGTGGCTGATTACGGTGGTCGCCGGCTGCTGGACTGTTGTCGCTGGGTGATGTTGTTCGTTGGCAGTGCAGGGACGCAAGAGAGAGAGAGAGAGAGCGGGATAGAATTTCTTAAGGTTTTGGCTTTAATTATTTTATTATAGTTTGAAATATGAGTAAAATGCACGGATAGTCCCTGTGGTTTGGTAAAATTTCACTCCCAACTTTTGGAAATTACACCCGTGCTCCCTGTGGTTTGACAGTTTGTTACTTGGATAGTCCCTGGAGCGGATGGGGGTTAGTTTTCTCCGTTAAGTCCATGTGAAATTACAAAATTACCCTTAATGATATAATACAAAAAAAGTAGAAATTATACTTCATCTTCAACCTCTATCCACCACCATCACCCTCCACCCACCACCGACAGCCTCCTCAAACCTGCACCATCACCGCCACCACCATCACCCTCCACCCACCACTGACAGCCTCCTCAAACCTGCACCATCACCGCCACCACCCTCTACCATTTAACACTAAACAGTATACAACTTTTTCAGCCTAAAATCTGCAACTGAAACAACTTTTTCAGCCTAAAATAGTAAGGTTTACCTTGTCGCCGGAAATTTTGTCTGAACCACCACCTCCACCATGGCTACCAACCTCCACCCTGAAACCACTACTACAAAAAACGCCAACTGCCACCAAAATTTGCTATGGAAATAAACCGTAGCAAAATAAGCAACATTGTGGTGGCAACATATGAAGTCTTAAATTACCCCAGATCATCACACGCACGCATCGCATTTCTACGCCTCATCTCTGACCTCCGATAACACACACACACACTCATCGCATATACATGAATCCTGCACCAATTCGCAATCAAATCCTGTAACCCGATCACATCTAACTATGATCACACACACATATTCATAATCGTTCATCGATTCATCATGTCCTGTTTAGCTTAAACCCTAGATTCACCGATTCATCCATCAATCTTAACCCTAGAATCATCAATACATCCGTCAATCAAGTCCTGATAACGACTTCGCTTCCAGTGACCTTAAATTAGGGCTTGTATCAGGAACAAATCTAAACGATTCTGGTATGTTCCCCTAATTACTGTTTTCTGTTGTGTTTATTGTATCGTTTTTGATGTTTTGAAATAAATTGAGCTGCAATTTCCTGTAGATTTAGAAATCTAGGGTTTTTTTCATACCTGAGGACGACGGTGATACACAAATTACAATTTTCGATAAGTATATGCTGATTGTCGGATTTGAAGCAGGCGGTCGTGGTGTGGGGTTGGTTGTGGTGGTGTGGGGTAGGTGGTGGCTGGTGGTGTTGTGGGGGGTGGGTGGCGGCAGGTGGTGGTGCTGCGGGTTTGCCACAGAGAGAGAGAGAGAGAGAGAGAGCCATGGTGGAAAAAAATCTGGTCTATGTGTGTGTATGTGAATTATTTTTTATATTTTAATAAAAGCAAGGGTAATTTTGTAATTTCACATGGACTTAACGGAGAAAACTAACCCCCATCCACTCCAGGGACTATCCGAGTAACAAATTGTCAAACCACAGGGAGCACGGGTGTAATTTCCAAAAGTTGGGGACTAAGGGTGAAATTTTACCAAACCACAGGGACTATCTGTGCATTTTACTCTTGAAATATTGTTGGGTTCGGTTAGTGGGCTAGCTAGTTAGGAATTATAAGTGGGTAAAGGTATGGGTATTTGGGTTTAGTTGGTTAGGTATTAAAAGTTATATAATTTAAGTAGTACATTTTTTTTAAAAATAAGAGTTTACTAAAAAAAATTTAAAATATAAATTGATAACACTTTTTACCTAAGGGGTGCGGACGAAAAATTTCAAAGGGTGCGGTCGAAAATTCCAAGGGGTGCGGACGAAAAATTCCAAGGGGTGCGGACGGGATTTTCGACGGAATTTAGCCCTAATTTTTTTTTCCTCCGGGGGTGCGCCCGCCCACCTTGGGGTGGGCTTGGGTCCGCCCCTGATTGGTGATGGAAATTAGTTTTCACTCTTGGAGTACTTTGCTTTCATACTTATACAAAGAAATATTTACAAGGTTTGTCAACGAATTGCTCTTATTAATATTTTGTATTATTTGATGGTGTGTTTTGATTAAAGATGAGGTATTTTAATATGTGATTATTGGTTTTCAAATGGACAACAAAAAAAGCGTTAAATTATTCGTTCCAAAGGTTCAAAAACCTTAAGTGGTTGATTAAAAGTTATCCACCATGGTATTTTGTACAAGGATAAACGTATAATGTTCTTTGAATCTATATCTCGAAAACATATTATTTTATCAAACCTGCAAATTTCGCGGGTATTAGCACTTATAATATATATCAAAATATGTGTGCTTATTAGTGGAATTTGTAAAATAAAGATAACATTTATTAGATAATAGCCATATTGCATTGAGCTTTATATCCTATAACTTCCCTTTTTCATGTTAGATCATCGTTAATACGTATAGACTCTTTTAATAACAAAATTTTAGATTTTTTAATGTTGCTTTAAACTAATGAAGATTATTTGGCGAACTTGGTGAAAGAGGTGCCTCATTCCTGATGATCATTCCCAACTTGACTATAAATTGGATTAACACCGAAAGTGATGGTTTTTGTTTACATGTTGAGTTTTCTTTGGTTCCTGACATATGTTTTTTTAGGGTTTATGTTATGTGATTTATTAATTTTACTGGACTAATGGATTAAAAGATTATGACCATAGAAGAAAAACATGTAAGTCAGACGATTCATTACATGATCTAAAAAGAAAGCATCATTAATCACCATATTCATTTATTTTATCTTTTTCTTTGAGGATGTACTTATCAATTTCAGTAAAAGAGGATTTTGCTAAGCATGGAGTGTAGTATCTCTGCAACCAAGTTTGGTGGAAATAGATATCTGGCAATACACAGGTTGTACCTTTATCACCTTTTAGCTTATACCACAACTGCATTTTAATTTATGTATCTTAAGGTTGAATCAAATCTTCTTAAATAAAAAAGTAAACTTATATTTCTTGATATAATGTCTGCCATTATTTTAAATTTTTTGATGTTAGTCTCGTGCTATAATTGGTCATAAAACGATTTAAGCTTAGCAGGTCATTTAGTCCCGTGTTATAATTGGTTAATTGTATGTAGCTTTATCAAGGGTTCAAACACGAAATAGAGTCAAGCTACTAATACTTGACAACGACGACAAACCTACGAATAAAACAACTAATGTCGTCTATAAAGAAATCTTCAATAAGTTGTGATTTTTTGTTGTATTCATGTATTTCAATTATTTGGTGTACTCTCTATCATTTCCGTTAATATTTCAACGTATATATAATTAAAATATTTACATCAACAATGTTAAAGTAGTTCTTTTTCTTATTAGCCACCAGTGTAACACACGGGTACTTAGACTAGTTTATATATATATATGAGGCATTATAATACGCTTTCTTATGGTAATGTGTTATGCAGCAGATTAGACATATCCTTAGACATAATCGTCACTCTGTCAATCAATATATATGGTGTACTTTATTGCAAAATAGATTCAATAATCAAGAAGAACTCGGAGAACCGACTACAAAGAGAGATTGAATTTGCTTCACTGATAGAGAAGAAGGAAGAGAAGACTCGGGCCTAAACACACCAAGCCCAATAGGAAGAAACAAGATCAGAAAGAGTATAACTGGGCTTGGATTTTATGAAATTGAACTATTGATTTTAACAAACCACAGGTTTGGCCCAAAATATAAACCCTCTAGTTAGTGGTGCACAAAAAACCCGAACCCGGACCCGAAAATAAAACCCGGAATCGGGTATTATAAAACCTGGGTTTTTCATACCCGAACCTGAACCCGACCCTACCGATAGGGTAGGGGTTGTGTATGCATTTTTGTTATAAAACCCGAACCCGGAACCGGGTTATTCTATACCCGTTTTCAACCCGGGTTTTACGAGTGTAACAACTTTTATGAAAAGTCATAATTATTAAATAAATTAGTCCAAAAGGAAACCCTAATTAAGACACCCAAATGATTCTGAATAAACTCTAACATTTTCATAATTTTCAGAATCAGGATTAGGGCCCCTAAAACTCAGGGGGGGTTAAACCCTATGGACGATTATCCATTTTAAACGTTGGCAACAAGGAATTATCAAAAACTGTCAACTCAGCTAAGCTAGTGCCAACCGTGGCAACCTATACCTAAATTATAGGTCTCACGCGGCCCGCATTAGGTTAAGCTTATTCTCACGCGGGCCGCCTGAGGGTAAAAATTCACCTATAAATAGTGGGGTTTGGGACTGGAATCTGGGCACTGAAACGACGTTCAAACTCCAATTCTACACTGAGTTACGTTCAAATTACTATACAAACACACACGGGTCTCGAAATCAACGCTGCAAAACAGGGTATTAGCCCAATCGCTGCTACGATTCAATAATCCGACGATCAATATATCCAATGAATGTCTAAGTGCCGCCCACATTAGGGTTATACTTAATCGTTCGTCATTAATTTGACGGATCATCGTTAATTCGATGGATTAAGTATTATACTTCATCGTTCGTCATTAATTTGACGGATTGTCGTTAATTCGATAGATAAAGTATGCACTTTGATATTCGTTGTGATAATTTGATCTCGGGAATTATCGTAAGTTGCTGGATTGATTACTAACCCAGTTTTGTGTGCATTGTTATTTAAATTAGGTTAACAAGGATAATCCATAAATTAGATTCTGTCCGTATTAAAACAGCAAGGTGAGTCATTCTCTCTTTTTATCAAATCTATTTACAAAAACCTTATTTATTTTAAAGTTATAATTACGGGGATTAAGTCTTTGTAATCACCAAGTTACAGCCGGTATGTGGGGTTTTGTATACATTACTTGATAATCGTCACCATTGGGGCAGCCAATGGGGGATATGACCATAGTCACAGATTCGGTCGAGTGACAAATACCGTGGGTAATTGGATTGATAATAGAAACATTGTAATCGCTCTTAATACTGTATATTATAACAAGTGTCATTTTAGTAAATAGAATGATTCACTCAGTATTTCCGCTGACAAAACCTTTTTCAAACATGTTTCAGGTGATCTGTTGTAATTCAGGAAAAATGCTGGGAAGCAGTGAAAGCTTGAGAAAGTGGCTCAATATAAAATAAATAAATAAAAAGTTTTGTAATATAACTATTTCTTAGTAAAAACATAATATTGTAAATTATCGGGATTTGATCCTGAATTGTGAAATAAAATAATCAGGGGAAAATTTTAGCTTTAAACGATCCTGATGTTAAAAACTTCCGCTGTTAAACTCAATTAAATAAATACCGCAGGATTTCTGTCCCGCGGCTCCTGAAACGGGTCAAACCGGGTCGGGGGTCGTGACAGAAATAAGGTGGTATCAGAGCCACTGAGCTAAGCAAGTTAAGTATTGAGAAAATACTTAAATTTTTCCTGATTACTATTATGTTATTATGTGTTTTATTATCTGACTAATTGTTAGTTACAGTATGGGTAAACAAAAGCTGTCCAGTATCTATCTTAAATTAGATAGATCATTCAACGAAAAGGGAAGTTCATCCCGAACCAAATCCTCAAGTCAGTCTGAAATTCCTGAGGAAGGAATATTTGTGCGCAAGGCACAATACGAGGAATCACTTTCCCCTAGAAAAAGGGAAATGATTATTAAGAAAAGTAAAGAGAAAATCCGAGAAAAGAAAATTAAACAAGAAACCCAGGAATTACTTGATAAATCACCCTGGGAAGATAAGTTAGATGCAAAATGGGCAAATTTATATATGTTAGCCACCGTAGCAGAAAAGATAAATCTTTAAAGTTTTAGTATATTACTTTTATAATCTGGAAACCTTCGGCAGTAAATAAATAAATTTACAATAAACCCTAGGTGTGTTTTCTAATTATCTTTGTAATAAATTAGTACACGGTGTGTAATAAATTTTAAAAGGTTAATTATAAATTTTAACCTAGTATTTTATGCATTTTACATATGTACTATATCAGCATGAGTGGAATATCTGAAGCTTTTCAGAACCTTAATCTGTATCCGGTAAATATCGAAGCTTCCAAAGAATATGCTAGATACTTTCCCGATATAGAACAACCAGTAGAATTCAAGACGTCACCTGTGAACAAGCCAAAACGAAAGAAAAGAAGTTATGTAGGATGGAGGAAAATCCGTAGGAAAAAGCCAGCTACAAAACTTCCCAAAATCAATAATCCTTTGAAAAAGGGAAAAGAAGTGGTAACCGGAGAAAGTGCTAAACGACCAGAAATGGAAACTGAAGGTAATGAAGAAATTAAGGAGATGGGAATACAGATGGAGGAATACACAAAAGATATACAGATGGAAGTTGGACAAAGCTTTATACCAACTCAAATGGAAATCCGAGAGAGCTCCAATCCAAACCAGAGAAGGACCTTTCAAGATGAAATAGATTTCCTATTGGCAAGCTGTGAAACCATTCAGCCTGTCAATACTGACGTTTTTACTTATCCTCTTGAAAGCCAACTCCCTATGAATTGGGAACCCGCAATCCCAGATCCAATAGTCCACCCTCAACCTATAGAAATGGATGAATAGTGGACAAACGATTGGCAATTCCAGAATATTGTCAACGATCCCTATTCCTTTCATCCACAATTCGATCCAGAACCTCTACCTAATCCACCCATGACTAATGAAAACATGGCTGAACTTCGCCACTTTGGTGAAGAGTTGATTGATATGGGGAATAGAATGAGGGAAATAGGGGGACAAATTACATGGAAGTACGATGAAAGGGAGATGCGTTTTTAAGACAACAAGTAAACGAGGGACAATAGAACTATAGTTGTGCAATAGTGGTAGTAATATCGGGCTGTAAATAAACTAATAAAACATTGTGATATATTGGCGAGTAATGATGCATACTATAATAAGATATAAAATGAAATCGAGAAATCGATTGTTTTTTATTATACTTGCATTATAGAATTTCTGATTGTTTGTATAACTATTAATTATCAAATACTAATAAAATTTATATATATATTATCAGATGGCAAACAGTGGTAATGAACCAGTAAATGAAGTTAATCCGTCCGAGCAACATTCAGAAGATCAATATATGACAAGACAAGATATTGAAAATATTGTCGCTCAAGGGATAGCCAATGCTATTCCTGCAATCGTTGCTGCTGTAAAGAATCCAGTAGAACCGCAACAAATAATTCCTAGTAAACTTAATACTGAAGATAACTTCAGTAATAGTGTAAACAATCATGTTAATCATGAAACACGACAAGCTCCGCTCTCTAAGAAAATGAAAGCCGCAACACCTGGTTGCACTTTCAAAGAATTTCTTGCTTGTAAACCCATGGAATTTGCAGGCAATGAAGGAGAAACTGCATCACTGCGTTGGTTAGAGAAAACCGAAGCAGTAATTGCAATAAGTAAATGTACCAAAGACAATCAGGTCATGTACGCATCAAATCTATTTAAAGAAGGAGCACTCGAATGGTGGAATACTGTGCTACAAGCCAAAGGAAGAACCATAGCATATGCTATGAACTGGGAAGGATTTAAAAATCTTGTCGAAAGAAAATTTTGCCCTGAGTACGAAAAGGAACAAATGGCAAACAAGTTCCTTACTCATCGGATGGTAGGTGTAGATTGTCGCAGTTACACTTCGACATTCTTCGAATATGCGCGAGTGGTACCAACACTGGCTTCGCCAGAACCGGTACTTATTTCTCGATATATTTGGGGGCTAATTAGTGAAATCCGCAATATTGTTAAAGCTGCGAGACCTCGCACTATTGACGATGCGGTAGAATTAGCAAACACTCTGACTGATGAACTGGTGCGCACAAGAGATGAAGATCGGAAAAAGGAACTAGCTCATAAAATTACCCAAGGATTTCGCACGGGTAATAACAACAGCTTCAAGAGAAAAGGAACAGGGCAATCTCCAGCCCCGTCATTCTGCAGGAAATGCAAAAAGAAGCATTATGGAAGATGCGATATCACTTGCAATTTTTGCAAAACGATAGGACATCGTGAAGAAAACTGCAAAAAGAAAACCGTAATCTGTTTTAACTGTGGAGAAGCAGGACATTACAAAACAGAATGTCCTAAATTGGTCAACCCAGTAGACAACAAACCCAAGGCAACCGAAGGAGCTACTAAAAAGAATGTCAGAGCATTCCAGCTAACTACTCAAGAAGCAGAACTCATCTCAGATGTGATAGCTGGTACGTTCTTAGTTCACAACGTATACGCAAAAGTATTATTTGACTCTGGTGCAAACCAAAGTTTTATTAATACTTTATTTTGTCAAGCTCTTAAGTTACCTTTAACCAACATTAGGCAATTGTTTACCGTTGAAACCGCAGACGGGAATTCAGTTAAAATCAATCAGGTTTTGCAAAAAGTAGAAATAGAACTTTCAGGTCATAAATTTGCTGCAAACCTATTACCTATGAAATTAGCTGAATTCGATGTTGTGTTAGGAATGGATTGGTTGATAGCCAACCATGCTCGAATTCTTTGTGATAAAAATTCCATAGAAATTCAAGCACCTACTGGAGAAGTAATTATGATTACAGGAGATAAACCCCGCAAACCCATGAAGTTCATATCGGTAATGAAAGTTGCTAGTTATGAACGAAAACAAGGAATAGTATATATGATTTCAGTAATCATTAATACTAAAGGGAAAGAATTGAAAGAAATTCCTGTAGTCTCAGAATATCCAGATATATTCCCAGAAGAATTACCTGGATTACCACCAGATAGGGAAGTGGAATTTAGGATTCATCTAATTCCAGGAACTACGCCGATAGCCAAAGCACCTTATCGGTTAGCTCCTACCGAAATGTTAGAACTGAAAAAGCAATTAGATGAATTACTAAGTAAAGGATTCATACAACCTTGCTCATCCCCTTGGGGAGCGCCAGTGTTGTTTGTAAAGAAAAAGGATGGTTCAATGAGAATGTGTATCGATTTTAGAGAATTAAATAAGGTTACAATTAAGAATCGATATCCATTACCTAGGATTGATGATCTTTTTGATCAACTTCAGGGGGCTAGATATTTTTCTAAGATAGATTTACGCTCCGGATATCATCAATTAAAGGTGCAAGAAGAAGACATACCTAAGACTGCTTTCAGAACTAGGTATGGTCATTACGAGTTTACAGTCATGCCCTTCGGGTTAACGAATGCACCTGCTGCATTCATGGACATGATGAATAGGATCTGTAAACCGTATTTGGATAAATTCGTAATTGTCTTTATAGATGATATACTTATTTATTCAAAAAGTCAGGATGAACATTGTCAGCACTTGCATGCACTCTTAACATTGTTAAGAAAGGAAAAATTGTATGCCAAATTCTCAAAATGCGAATTCTGGTTGAAAGAAGTGCAATTTTTAGGACACATGGTGAATCATGAAGGTATTCACGTAGATCCTGCTAAGATAGAGGCGATTACCAATTGGAAGGTTCCACAAACTGCAATGGAAATCAGGAGTTTTATAGGTTTAGCTGGGTACTATAGACGGTTTATTAAGGATTTTTCCAAGATAGCCGTACCATTAACTAAGTTAACCTGTAAAGCCATTAAGTTTGAATGGGGAACTAAACAAGAAGAGGCTTTTAGGATTTTGAAACAGAAATTAACCAATGCACCAATCTTAGCCTTACCAGAAGGAACAGAAGATTTTGAAGTATATTGTGATGCTTCAAAATTAGGATTAGGATGTGTGCTTATGCAACGCAAGAAGGTGATTGCGTATGCTTCAAGACAATTGAAGAAACATGAAGAAAACTATACGACTCATGATTTAGAATTAGGAGCCGTAATTTTTGCCCTTAAGATTTGGAGACATTATCTTTACGGAAGTAAATTTACTGTCTACACAGACCACAAAAGTTTAAAGTACATATTTGGGCAAAAAGAGTTAAATATGAGGCAACGGAGATGGATGGAAATTTTAAGCGACTACGACTGTGATATCCAGTATCACGAAGGAAAGGCGAATGTAGTGGCAGATGCCTTAAGTCGTAAATATCATGAAAAACAACGACGGGTTCGTGCGCTTAGATTAAATCTACAAATAGATTTAATGGAACAATTGAAGAAAGTTCAAGAAACAGCTATAGAAGATATTGCTGAAGGAATGAAAGGAAGAATAAAAGAATTAGAGCAAGGAGCAGATGGAATTTGGAGATTCCACAAAAGTAGAATTTGGGTACCTAAGCATGGAGACTTAAGACCTAAGATTCTAGAAGAAGCTCATAAATCTAGGTACACTATGCATCCAGGAAACAATAAGATGTACCAAGATTTAAGGAAGAACTTTTGGTGGATAGGCATGAAAAAGGATGTAGCGCAATATGTTTCTAAGTGTCTTACTTGTTCACAAGTTAAGGCAGAACATCAGAAACCTTCAGGTCTACTACAACAGTTAGAAATGCCATTGTGGAAATGGGAACTTATAACAATGGATTTTATTACTAAGTTACCCAAAACCAGAAAAGGTAATGATGCGATTTGGGTAATTGTGGATCGATTAACCAAATCTGCTCACTTTCTACCTATGAAAGAAACCTTTACCATGGAAAGATTAGCAAAGTTGTATGTAGATGAAATCGTATCTTTACATGGAGTTCCACTCTCCATTGTATCAGATAGGGATAGTCGATTTACTTCCCATTTCTGGAAAAGTTTCCAGCAAGCTATGGGAACTCGATTAAATTTGAGCACTGCATATCATCCTCAAACAGATGGGCAAAGTGAAAGGACGATCCAAACTCTAGAAGACATGCTCCGAGCATGTGTAATAGACTTTGGTGGAAATTGGGATGATCACTTACCATTGATTGAATTCTCCTATAACAATAGTTATCATTCAAGCATTGAAACTGCTCCATTTGAGGCTCTGTATGGAAGAAAATGCAGAACTCCAATTTGTTGGGCAGAAATAGGAGACAATCAATTGTCAGGTCTGGAAATTGTGCAAGAAACGACTGACAAGATTACTCGAATCAAGGAAAGATTAAAGACGGCTCGGGACCGACAAAAGAGTTATGCAGATAATAGATGCAAGCCGTTAGAATTCCAAGTTGGAGATAGAGTACTGTTAAAAGTATCTCCGTAGAAAGGAGTTGTGAGATTCGGTAAGAAAGGAAAGCTAAGTCCCAGATACGTAGGACCATTTCCAATAATCCAACGTATAGGACCAGTTGCTTATCGTTTACAACTACCAAAAGAATTAGCTGGAATACATGATGTATTTCATGTATCCAATCTCAAGAAATGTCTAGCAGATGAATCTCTGGTAGTACCTCTTCAAGACATAAAGGTAAACGAAAAGTTAAAATTTGAAGAGAAACCTCTTCAAATAGAAGACAGAAAAGTGAAGTTTCTCAAGCACAAACGCCTAGTGCTAGTTAAAGTAAAGTGGGATTCAAAGAGAGGAGCTGAATACACTTGGGAACTAGAATCAGAAATGAAGCGAAATTATCCTCATTTATTCCAATAAATCTCGAGGACGAGATTTTTCTTAAGGTGGGAAGAATGTAACAACTTTTATGAAAAGTCATAATTATTAAATAAATTAGTCCAAAAGGAAACCCTAATTAAGACACCCAAATGATTCTGAATAAACTCTAACATTTTCATAATTTTCAGAATCAGGATTAGGGCCCCTAAAACTCAGGGGGGGTTAAACCCTATGGACGATTATCCATTTTAAACGTTGGCAACAAGGAATTATCAAAAACTGTCAACTCAGCTAAGCTAGTGCCAACCGTGGCAACCTATACCTAAATTATAGGTCTCACGCGGCCCGCATTAGGTTAAGCTTATTCTCACGCGGGCCGCCTGAGGGTAAAAATTCACCTATAAATAGTGGGGTTTGGGACTGGAATCTGGGCACTGAAACGACGTTCAAACTCCAATTCTACACTGAGTTACGTTCAAATTACTATACAAACACACACGGGTCTCGAAATCAACGCTGCAAAACAGGGTATTAGCCCAATCGCTGCTACGATTCAATAATCCGACGATCAATATATCCAATGAATGTCTAAGTGCCGCCCACATTAGGGTTATACTTAATCGTTCGTCATTAATTTGACGGATCATCGTTAATTCGATGGATTAAGTATTATACTTCATCGTTCGTCATTAATTTGACGGATTGTCGTTAATTCGATAGATAAAGTATGCACTTTGATATTCGTTGTGATAATTTGATCTCGGGAATTATCGTAAGTTGCTGGATTGATTACTAACCCAGTTTTGTGTGCATTGTTATTTAAATTAGGTTAACAAGGATAATCCATAAATTAGATTCTGTCCGTATTAAAACAGCAAGGTGAGTCATTCTCTCTTTTTATCAAATCTATTTACAAAAACCTTATTTATTTTAAAGTTATAATTACGGGGATTAAGTCTTTGTAATCACCAAGTTACAGCCGGTATGTGGGGTTTTGTATACATTACTTGATAATCGTCACCATTGGGGCAGCCAATGGGGGATATGACCATAGTCACAGATTCGGTCGAGTGACAAATACCGTGGGTAATTGGATTGATAATAGAAACATTGTAATCGCTCTTAATACTGTATATTATAACAAATGTGTCATTTTAGTAAATAGAATGATTCACTCAGTATTTCCGCTGACAAAACCTTTTTCAAACATGTTTCAGGTGATCTGTTGTAATTCAGAAAAAATGCTGGGAAGCAGTGAAAGCTTGAGAAAGTGGCTCAATATAAAATAAATAAATAAAAAGTTTTGTAATATAACTATTTCTTAGTAAAAACATAATATTGTAAATTATCGGGATTTGATCCTGAATTGTGAAATAAAATAATCAGGGGAAAATTTTAGCTTTAAACGATCCTGATGTTAAAAACTTCCGCTGTTAAACTCAATTAAATAAATACCGCATGATTTCTGTCCCGCGGCTCCTGAAACGGGTCAAACCGGGTCGGGGGTCGTGACAACGAGTACCCGGTTTCAACCCGAACCCGGAACCAGGTTTCTTCAATACCCGGTTCGGGTTTCCCAATACCCTGTTCAGGTTTTTTCTTTTTTTGTGTTTTTTCGAGTTTTGTACCTTGGTAACGGCTATATAGCCGTTAGAAAGTGTATTATGATCATTTGTTTGGTTTACATTGTATCTCTATACCTTATAAAAGGGGTCTTTGATGACGAACAATAAACGAAGACGATCAAATTATTCGAAGCTATCTATGTTCATCATCTTATTCGATCCGGTTCAATGATTATTTAGGTGTCATGTATTTATATGTTTTATGAAATAAAAAGGTTTTGCATTTTATATTATGATTTATCAAAAAAAAAATGAATACCCGAGGCATACCCGAACCAAACCCGAACCCAACCCGATCCATACCCGACCCCGAAAATAGGGTATTATAATACCCGGGTATTAGAAAACCCGACCCAAACCCTACCCGAACCCGGGTATATAGGGTATACATTTTTTATATAAAACCCGGACCCGGACCCGACCCGGGTATTGTCAATACCCGATTTTGTAGAACCCGATCATACCCGAACCCGGTTCCATACCCGAACCCGGTTCCATACCCGGAACCGGGTATTAAGAAAACCCAATTTGTGCACCACTACCTCTAGTTACGATTATTTTTTTTCTAAGAGTTAAATTTCATTTTAGTCTCTGTGGTTTGAGTTATTTTTTTGTTTAGTACAAAGGTTTCATTATTCGTTTGTACAAGACGAATTGAACCGATCAAACCAAATGAAACAAGGTAGAACAGTTACTAAACCCATCTTGTAGTAACTTGTTCATTCTATGCTCCATGAGTGATGAGACATCCAACTATTTTTCTGGTCAAACTAGTATAATATGTAGTCAGTCGGAACCAACTGGTTTTGCTTGCTTAAAAGAAAAATATGACACACACTCTTTGAGTTTAGGCTACCTTTACTATTCATTCTAGTAATAACAATAAACGATAACGTTTTTAATAAAACTTTTATCTATCTTTTAATTTGTTTTTTTTTCCAATAACTTGCCTTCTTCAACTCTTTTAAAAAGTCTAGAAATGCAGTGATGTTTAATTTTTGTGTCTAAAATTCCGATATAAATTTTACAGAAAATAGAGTTGTACTGAAAATAATATATCTTTTTTTTGTATCGGAAACTATTCTGAGTTTCGGTACCAACCGGACAAAATCAATACCGTTCCTGATTTTCAATTTTTATGGTTTCTTTTATTGGTATGGTAAACATTACCCAATACAGTCCCAAACTAAATTGATATTGACCAAACAATGGTTTGTGCTTTCGATATGTCATACAAGTCGATTTATAAACTATACCAAGTACTAGTACTGTAACAAATCGTATAGATGCCCCGATAAAACATTTGTATCGGTATTCATTATTATGGTTTTGATCGATGTAAAAATGTGGCAATATCCTTTTGGAAGACAAGTATTGTGTAATATAACGTGATACTATTTTAAATAGTTTTTTTTATTGTCTAATAATGTTTTTGGTTGCACCGCACAAGAGAGTTTTCACTAGTTTGTTTGGAAATGCATTAATATTATAATAATATATTGCTTTTAAGTCTAATATTCTTAAAAAAAAAAAATACCCGGTTATTCTTATGTATTGCTCTTAATATATTGCTCTTAATATATTGCTTTTAAGTCTAATATTCTTATGTTGTATTTGATGTTTGGTCATCTAATAGGTGTAACGGTTTATCATGATTTTGGTAATCAAATATACAAATGGCTGACCATAGGTTTGTAAATGAACCAAACGAATATAAATGGGCATATTCGTTGTATACATATATCTAAAATACCCGGTTACACAATATTTAAGTTAAACTGTTCAAATATACATTGCATAGTCTATATAAATAACTCAGATCATAAAGTAATACAAGTAACACTTATGAACAAACTACAGAATCACATGTAATACGTAAGTTAGGTTAAGCGAAGTTACATTGAATGGATGAAAATTAGACTTGAAGTGAGATCGTTGGTCATGATTCATGAAGTGAATGGAAACTGTACTTACAACTATTACACGTGTCTCTCGCTATGATTAATAATATTATCCGACACCATTTTGATTTTGTAGGAGTATTTCTAGTGGTGGCATGGGCGTAGGATAATAGGGGCGGGAGGGGGCGGTTGACCCCCCGAACTTTTCGTTCAGTAGTGGGGAGTATGTAGTTTTCGTATAGAAATTTTTGGGTATATACGTTTTTGACCCCCTGATTTTATAGAAATATTTTGGTATATACGTTTTCGACCCTCCGGTCGGAAATCTCAAGCTTCGCCACTGAGTGGTGGTAGTGTGTTTAGAATTCTGATGGCGAAAGCAATTCGATCAGATCAAGTTGGTTTGAGTCCGGCTTCTTAAACAAGTTACTTAAGCCCAACTTAATGTTAGGAGTTACCGTTGGTAGAGTGTGTAAACCTAAACTTGTAAAATTCATAAAAAGGTCATTTGATAATGACTTATTAAAATAAAATAAAGAGTAAATTGCGGTTTTGGTCCTTGTGGTTTAGTGGTTATTGTTATATTTTATGAAATTCAAATGTTTTGCAATTTACATTCAGAGTTTTTTATTTTATTACGGTTTTTATCCACCACACTAACTTCATCCAACTTATACCAAAAGGAGCAATTACATATACCCCCTTCCTAAAAATTAAAAATATCAAATATACCCGATTTGATTTATTTTATTAAAAATATATTATAGAATTACTGTTTTACCCTTTGCTTTTTACTAAAACATAAAATTTTCAAAGTAACCCATTGTTAACCTTTTTTCATTATCCTCTTATCATCATCATCCAACATCCAAACATCAATTTTCATGTTCATCCTTCATATCAGTAGCCGTAAACCCTTAGACCACCCGTAGTGGGGCGTGGTTTTTAAAAAAAAAT
Organism: Helianthus tuberosus; assembly: GCA_030545235.1. Lineage (NCBI taxonomy): Eukaryota > Viridiplantae > Streptophyta > Magnoliopsida > Asterales > Asteraceae > Helianthus > Helianthus tuberosus. Next base: position 143,108,772 of record CM060427.1, on the reverse strand, counting down.
TAAAAAAAAAACGCCGGACAACACCCCCCCCATTACACCCGGTGTTTCCGGGCGTTATTTTCGAAAAAAATTGAGTTTGGCGTTTTATTTAAAACGCTGAAATTGTATAGGGGGCGAGAATGGACCGTTGCCAACGGTCAAATGTGTTTATTTATTTTTTTTTAATTCTAAAATTTACCCACTATATATATATCAACCCACTTTCTCCTTTTTTTTTATAAAAAAACTCTTACTTTCTCTCCTACTTTCTCCTATTTTTTATAAAAAAAAACCCACTTTCTCCTATTTTTTATACAATCATGCATCCCTTCCGACCCACTTTTGGTGTCCCCGCAAGACCCACGAACCCGAACACAACCCAACCGCAACACCCGTATAACCTTCAAGACATGGACCTGAGCTTTTTACCGTACGCAGCTTACTTGAGTGGCGCCACTCCGTTCGTGCCTCCCACCTTCGGCTATGGTCAAGCCGGCAGGTCCCAACCGTCAAAACAACAAGCCGAATCCGAACCCGATGTCGATGTCATGCCAGAGACGCAACCCGAACCGGTGCAAGAGAAATCGAAACGCGGCAGAAGGTCGCATAAGAAGAAGGAAAAGGACGAACCTCGAGGTACAAAAACTACCATTAAATGGACGAAGGACGAGGAATTCACGTTGACTCGGCGCGTGGCTCGACATTTCGGAGGACCACGAAAATGGTAACTTTTATATTTTTTTTTTAGTTATTTTTTACTTATATTTTTAACATACAACTTATATTTTTATTTTTTTTTAATTTGTAGCAAACTTTCAAACGGGCCCCGTTTTTTGGGATAGGGTTCGTGCACTCTTTTTTAGCACGTGGGGTCAAGGCGAACATCGGGACAAAGATTTCATTTCTAGCAAATGGACCGACATCAACAACAAGTGTCATGTGTTCCAAGAAGTGTACCAACGTAACTTCGATAATCGCGGGAGTGGTGAAGGTGACGGCAGGGTTTTAACGAAGACTTTGGACGAGTTCGAGAGAACGAAATGCCCTTTCCCGTACTATAAGTGTTGGGATCTACTACGAAAAAGTCCAAAGTGGGCGCTAGTTAATCCAATGACGTCTAGTAGTAGACGTCGAGCTAAAAGGTCAAAAACATCATCCTCCGTTGACCCTGAAACACCGACATCGGATGCCCGCAATGTCGATCTAAATGAGGTGGTGGACGTTGATGAGGAACTTGAAGAAGAGTTGACCCGACCACCCGGTAGAAGAAAGGATAAGCGAACCGGGAAAAAAACGGTCGAGTCGTCTTCCGATCTCGAGTTAAAGGAAGATTTCGAGGAGATGAACCGTCGTCTCCAAGACATTCACGACCTCGGGCACCAACGTTATGAGATTATGAAAGAACGAGTGGCCGAAACCAAAAAGTTTAAGGAGATGCAAGAGGCGAGGCAAATGGAAAAGGACATTGAGTTTTTGCCCAAACATATCGACCACCTCCAAGGCGATGCGTTGATCCTTGCGCAAATGCGTCGCCAAAAAATTCGAGAAAAATATGGACTCTAGATCATCTTCTTTTTTTTAACTTTATTTTTTTTCGGATTTTTTTATTTTCTGTTTTTTTATTTTCTGTTTTTTTCGGTATTTTTTTTTTATTTCAAGTAATGTAATTTTTATTTTAAATTAATGAAGATTTTTATGTTTTATATTAAAAAAAAAATTGTGAAATGATTGCTTAAGCGTTATTGGAATAATGCCCCACTACACCAATTTTGCAATAATGCTCCATGCTGACTGGGATGACACGTGTCGAATAAGCCCCCCATGGTGTGAGCATTATTTTGATTTACCACTCACATGGTCTTATTTTAAGTTATTATAATCACCTAAAATAATTCATTGACATACTAATGATGGAAAATGTTCATAGTCAAATCATTAGTGTCCAATATATGTTTCGTATCCAGGGATTAAAGTATGATGATGATCGATCCTAAATTTTCTTACTGATTTTGGTGGTCTATAGAAGTAATCGCGTACGACAAGTTTCCGACATAAAGCTTCCGGCGATTCCGGCCCGTCATATTCTTCTTCTTCATTGACGTTGTCGTTTTGTAATTCTTATTCAGTTTCTGCTATATCTGATTCCCAACTTGAATTGTTTTGTATGGCGGGAAGGAGGATCTAAGCAGTAGGGACAAATTCAATTACTTGGTTTTGAAATTGAAAAAAAAAATTGGGGGATTTTGAAGTGAGATTTGGGGATTTTCATTAGGGAAGTTTGTAAGCTGACAGTTTTGGAGGTTCATAGTTGGGAAGATGAGCTTGAAGAAATGGTGATAGAGAATAACGAAGCAGCAGACCTTTTGAATTCTGGAGGGCATTTTTGTCATAATGTGTAGTTTTATAAAAGAGTGTGTGTCTCACTCATTGTGGTGTAAAGTCAAAAGTACTGGTTTGGTTTGGATTTGACCGGCTTGAAATTGGGTAATGTTTTTTACCGTATCTGCGTGAAAACATAATGTTCATTTGATTTTTTGACATATAATAAAGAAGACAGTAATGAAATTGCGTAATGTTTTGACCGGTTTGTTTTGTTTTCATTTTTTCAACCTTTCATACTCATAGTCAATAAACCCGAACAAAAGTGATACTTTTTGAAACGTTTTTTTTACCCAGCTCATTTTCACTCAGACCTGTTCCAAACCTAGTGTGATCCAATTCCATTTAACATGACATCCAACCCAACCCGACTTGACTAGTCAGTTTTGGCACCACAAAAGACCCCATTGGAATAGACGTAGATGTCGCGCTTCGACGACTATATCTTTTCTCATTACATTTGCATCGAATAACTTTTTTTTTTTGTAACTGGTTTAGGTTCTATGGTTTCGATTTGGTAAAACTTGGGGTACTAAGGGCAATGGACGTTAATTTTTCTGTTAAATCTAGGTAAAATGACAAATATACCCTTTTAAAACCACAAGGACCATCTATATAATTAGAACACTTTTTAGTTACAGGGACTGTTTTTGTAAATTTATTTTACAACCAGATCAACCAGTTGAGTTACAGGGACTGTTTTTGTAAATTTATTATATAATTTAGTTACAGGGACTGTTTTTGTAAATTTATTTTATAACCAGATCAACCAGTTGAGTTACAGGGACTGTTTTTGTAAATTTATTATATAATTTAGTTACAGGGACTGTTTTTGTAAATTTTTTTTATAACCAGATCAACCAGTTGAGTTACAGGGACTGTTTTTGTAAATTTATTATATAATACTTTTAGCGGCGACGATTGGATGTATTAGCGCCAGAATTCTTTGTAGTGGCTTCCAAAGAATAAAAATCTACCTCAACTCTTTTACACATAAAAAAAAGAACGCAAAATCATCACCACCGTCGTCACTGACCACATGCTCTACTCTATCTCTGCAGTCCTTTCGCTTTTGTTTTGGCAACCCTTTCTCTTAAAATCTTCACTCCCATGTACCTTCATTGCAACGCAATAACGCATTATACATATGTGCAACAAATTTATGTGGAGATGAATGGGTGGGTAAATGGGGCGAGCCGTCCGTAAGCTACTCAAAGCTCGAATTGAGATGGATTACACTAGCTGGAGTATAAAAATAAGTGTTGGTGCCAAGCCAAAAAATATGCTTAGTTAATGAACAATCCGTGACCTAAAAATAAGCTCAGTTAATAAATAGTCTCAGGCCTAAAAAAATAAACACGCTTAATATACTAGTCCGAGCCTAGGATTTATATAGAGAGCTTAGTTAAGCTTACGAGCTAGCCTAAACAAGCATGTTATTTATACAAGTATATTATAAATAATATGAAGTAATAAAAAGTATTTATACCTATAATTTTCCACTCCTAAGTTGAACTGGTGCAATATTCATAATTAGTTTATACCTATAATTTTACACTCCTAAGTTGAACTGGTGCAATATTCATAATTAGTTGTACATAAATATTAAATACCTTCCCATCATCATAACCGTGGCTTGAGGATTGGTGCCTAGTGGCTGGTCCAAAGTAGAGGTGTCAACAACTCTAAGCCTGTGAACACCCATAACCTCATAATCTTTGTTCACCACCTGATCCACATGGCACCCACCATGATAATGCCAAATGGTGATCACTGTCTCTCTACAAAACTGCTCTAGTGACTCTGTATCGTTTGTGTGTCTCGGTATCAAGTTCACATTGGCAGTAACGCTCTTGGTTTAAAAAAGCGCGCCTTAAGCGTGATTAAGCGCAAAGTAGATCGCCTTGTGTGACATAAGGCGCATGGTGTACAAGAAGCGCAGCTGAGGCGCGCTTTTTAGGGGGAAAATCGACATAAGGCGCAGCTGAGGCACGCGCTTTTTTTACATGGGGTGTTTCTATGCTTCTGAGTGTTGTACACCAGGCTTTTTACGCCGTACATTTATGTTTTTTTTTCATTTTAAAACATATATAAAGCTTAATTATAGCTAAATCATAGGTATTGGATGCTAACACTTATGGGATATATAAAATAAATTATATAATCACTTTGCGCTTTGCGTACGAAAAGCTCACCGCTTTTGCGCTTCGCTTTTTAAAAATCGGTTTTAGGCCTCATCGCTTTTGTGCGCTTCCCGCTTTTTAGTTACAGGGATTGTTTTTGTAAATTTATTTTATAACCAGATCAACCAGTTGAGTTACAGGGACTGTTTTTGTAAATTTATTATATAATTTAGTTACAGGGACTGTTTTTGTAAATTTATTTTATAACCAGATCAACCAGTTGAGTTACAGGGACTGTTTTTGTAAATTTATTATATAAATTAGTTACAGGGACTGTTTTTGTAAATTTATTTTATAACCAGATCAACCAGTTGAGTTACAGGGACTGTTTTTGTAATTTTATTATATAATTTAGTTACAGGGACTGTTTTTGTAATTTTATTATATAATTTAGTTACAGGGACTGTTTTTGTAAATTTATTTTATAACCAGATCAACCAGTTGAGTTACAGGGACTGTTTTTGTAAATTTATTATATAATACTTATAGCGGCGACAAAAGTCGCCGCTATTGCCAGAATTCTTTGTAGTGATCTTAGCTTGTTCATCAAAGTTAGGCCGTATATGATTGATTTCAGAAATTAACATGTAATGATTCGTGTATAACTGATTCTAGAAATTAAGATTTTTAGATCCGCTTTTGATGTTTAGTATAACTACTAAAAGTCAACGATAGCAACTTTTTGGATGATTATCTGGGCTGTGCGAAAAACAACCGAATTTTTGTGAGATTTCTTTTTTTTTTTTGAACGGCTTGTGAGATTCTTTTAAAGGTCACGTTGGCATTTCACTTATCAGTCGACGCCTTATTTCGTCTTCTTCTGCGCTGACCTTTACAAGACACACACACATATATCAAGTCGTATAGTTATGAATTGAGTAAAAGTAACAAACACTAAAAAAAGATTCAGTAATGATGAAACCTGAATCAGAAAGAGGATGATCTTCTTCTATGCATGAGGCAAAGTATAGAGGTGTGAGACTGAGGAAATGGGGAAATGGGTGTCCGAGATCAGGATGCCCAACAGCCGTGAGAGGATCTGGTTAGGCTCATACGACTCACCCGAGCAAGCGGCTCGAGCTTTCGATGCGGCCGCCTTCTGTCTTCGTGGGCATGCTGCCAAGTTCAACTTTCCTGACCAACACCCAACATTCCTGGTGCAATTACTCTTTCTTCATCCGAGATACAAGCTGTTGTGGCTCGCCATGCTTACTCGGTTCCTGATGCGGCTCGCCATGCTTACTCAGTTCCTGATCCGGGACACGGGCTTTGCAATTGACCCGAACCGTTTTGACCCGGACCCGTTTTGACCCGTGACCCGACCCGTTTGCCAGGTCTAGTTTTCGGTAAACAGAATTGGCCATTGGCCTTAGTACTCTAAGAAAAGCTTCCAATTTCATTAACTTTACCATTGTTTCTCCATCTTTTAAACCACTAGTTAGTTATACACAGGATGGAAAAATGAGGATCAAATGGGTTATCTGGACATCCAGAACTGAATCTTAAAAAAAATGGTGAAACAGAATTTAAAAGAACATCAGGAACTAAACATAGTTTATGAAAGCAACAATTATTTAAGCCTAATGCAAAATATGATAAAATTCTTGAATGTAACCAGGCTTTAAAGCTGATAATCATATTTTCATGATCAATACACTTTTACTCTATTATTTTGACATATTATCTTGCAGTTTTTATGAATATCGGCACCTTTTTACATAAGTTTTAACTATCATTTTTTCAGTTTGAAACTGCGTGAGATTGCAAATAAAAAACTAGGTTTCATTAGGTTATGAAACCCCTTGAGGCCAGGCTCTATTAGGTGCTGAAATAGATCTTTTGTTGCAAAGAATTCTTGCAATAGCGGCGACTTTTGTCGCCGCTAGTACTCCCCATTATCGCCGCTAAAAGTATTAGCGGCGACAAGCAATTAACTCTAGATTATATTGAACCACTCAATGTAATTTGTATGTTTATGAAAATCATCAGAAGCTTGGTTTTAAAATGCATGTAGCGATCCGATGCGTGAACCTTTTAAACACAAAAATATAAAATAATCTCATAATTGCATCATGCGATGCACGCATTTTAAAACCAAGATCACAAGCTTAGAAACACCAGCCCTAAGTGGAAATTTCAACATATACAAATACTATGGCAGGGAATAGTGTTTCCCTGCCATTGGTTGAAATGGGCGGCCGCCCCTCATCTATTAGACCAATCATTTTATTATTTTATATCCACTTTAAAATTACGGTTTCGTCCCCAGTTTAAAATTACGCTTTTCTCCAAACTTAAAAATATAATAACCCTTTTGCCAGCAACTCAAAATTACGATTTTGCCCTTGGTTCAAAAATTACGATTTTACCCACAGCTTATTATTTTACACCCGCTTTAAAATTATGGTTTTGCCCCCAGTTTAAAATTACGTCTTCGCCCCCAGTTCAAAATAAAATTATGCTTTTGCCCCCAGCTCAAATTTACGATTTTCCCCTCGGTTCAAAATTACGATTTCACCCTCATTTTAAAATTACTTTTTTTGCCCCTAGCTAAAAATAAAATTATGGTTTTCCCCTACCTCAAAATTACGATTTTACCCTCGGTTCAAAATTATGATTTTCCCCCAATTCAAAAAAAAAATATGACTTTAAACCCAGCTAAACCGAAAATACGATTTCGGCCTCGGTAAAAAAATTACACTTTTACCCTCAGACAAAATTACATTTTCGCCCCAGTTCAAAATAAATTTTTGTCCCCCCCCCCCCCCCTCCGCGCTCCAAATTACAATTTTACACCAGTTTATTATTTTCTACCGACTTTAAAATTACAGTTTTGCCCCCGGTTTAAAATTACGTCTTTGCCCTCAGTTCAAAATAAAATTATGTTTTTTTCCCCAGCTAAAATTTACGGTTTTCCCCTCGATTAAAAATTACGATATCACCCTCAATTCAAAATTATGTTTTTTTGCCCCCAGTGCAAAATATAAATATGGTTTTCCCCTAGCTAAAAATTAGGATTTTACCCTTGGGAAAAAAATTTAATTTTTCTTCCAAGTGAAAATAAAAATATGACTTTGCCCCCAGCTAGAAAACGTGTCAAGGAGCTGTCTACCACGGTTTTTACTTTTTCTTTCTAGCAAAACTATAGTACTGTTTTTTTAATTGGTTGAGAATTATTCGGCCATCGCCCCGCAACGCGGGCTGGGCATCACCTAGTTATCATTTAAAATTAACATAACGAGCTTAGAATTACCCGCCCGAAATTGATTTAGAAATTAATTTCGGGTGGTCCCCGTTTTGGGACTGCTTTTTGAATACTTTATCTCGTTTAGGTCGTGGATGTGTATTGCAAGATTGTTTGTTTATGAAAGATTCGGTTGTCATTTCCTCTTTTCTCCTCGGGTATATATTTATATATATACTTGGGAGCTTAGGGGAAATGCTGCCGAATTTTTCGTAAACAAATAATCATGTAATATACACATTCATATGTGAGATAAAGTATTCAAAAAGTGGGTTTAGCAGCCTACCCTTTAGTTGTCAATAACCATCTCAAAATGTGGATTCCTTAAATCGTAAGTTATGTTTCAGTTGCATGATCATGCCTGTTGATAAAAGTTGGCTTGTCAATCCAAACCGTAGATCAAATGAGTACCAGGAAGGACTCAAGTCTTTTATCGAGAGGTGTAAAGAACATATCGACTGCAGAGGCTATGTTAGATGTGCGTGTGCTTCATGTCAGAATACTCTCGTAATACCCTTCATACAAATGAAAAGTCATATGAATGCATATGGCATCTGCCGGACGTACACAGAGTGGACACATCATGGTGAAAGTTTAATCCCTCCGCCTATAGATGTAGATGAGGTTGCACCGACAAACGATATGGCCAGTGTTATCGAAGACGTTATGGCTGAGCGTATGGAAGAGGATACCAACCTCAATGAAGAACCGTCAACGGGAGTCCGTGATGATTTTGAAGAACTGTTAAAGGAAGTCCAATCAGAATTATATCCTGGTTGTACTAAGTTTTCTTCTCTTGACTTTATTTCAAAGCTTATGCATGTGAAGACGAAGAACAAATGGACTAACAGTTCATTTGATGAGCTTCTCGAGATTTTGCAATCTTCACATCCAGAAGGCAACAAGGTTCCCCCTACACATTATGTAGCCAAAAAGATATTAAAGAAGATTGGTTTGGGGTATGAGTCAATACACATGTGCAAAAATGACTGTGCTCTCTTCTGGGCAGAGCACCAATCGTTGCAGAATTGTCCTGTTTGTAAGGAGAGTCGGTGGATTGATCCAAACACACATGGTAAGAAGGTACCTACCAAGAAATTACGATACTTTCTTTTAACCCCAAGACTACGACGTTTGTATTCTTCAAGGCACACGGAAAAAGATATGATATGGCACAGTACCGGACGATCAGAAGATGGTAAAATGCGTCATCCTGTTGATGGATCTTCATGGAAAGATTTTGATAAAAATTACCCTGACTTCTCAAGGGAACCTCGAAATGTCCGCCTAGGGCTTGCAGCCGATGGTTTCAATCCATTTGGTAACATGAGCTCAGCTCATAGCACGTGGCCGGTTGTAATCACCACATACAATCTGCCTCCATGGCTATGCATGAAAGAGTCCTCATTCATGTTGACCTTGGTGATTCCAGGACCTAAATCACCCGGTAAGGATATGGACGTTTTTCTTAGACCGTTGGTGGATGAGCTTAAGCATTTATGGCAGACAGGCGTACGTACTAAAGACGCGGCGACTAACACATTTTTCACTATGAAGGCGATGTTGTTATGGACCATAAATGACTTTCCAGCTCGTAGTAGTCTATCAGGTTGGAGCAGACAGGGCTACAAAGCATGCCCAACTTGCAATGAAGACACTCCTTCAGTACGTGTAACAAATAAAGTCGTGTATGTCGGTCATCGGCGGTTCTTGGATGCTGACCATACATGGAGAAGAAGTTTGGAATTTAATGGGAAACCCAATACAAGAGCCCCTCCGAAACAATTTAGTCATGCTGACATAGAAGCTCAACTCAATCGTCTACTCCCTCGACTACCGGGCAAGCATCCTGATTTTGGAGGTGTTACGAGAAAGAGGGAGGCTTTTGAGTTAAACTGGTCCAAACGAAGCATTTTTTTCGAACTTGAGTATTGGTCTTCTTTGCAGCTGAAGCACAACTTAGATGTAATGCATATCGAGAAAAATGTGTGCGACAGTTTGCTCGGTACTCTTTTAATGAACGATAAGTCCAAAGACACGCCAAACGCACGGGTCGACTTGGGAAATCTAAATATTCGGAAGTCTCAATGGTTGGAGAAAAAGGGAAACACGTGGTATAGTCCCCATCCAAAATACTCATTTAAGGTAACTGATCGAAAGCTTTTCTGTCAGTTTATAAAAGATGTTAAATTACCGGATGGGTTCGGGTCTAATATCAGTAAGAGAGTGACAGATAACAATACTAACATTACTGGGTTGAAATTTCATGACTGTCATATTCTCATGCAACGTTTGATACCGATTGGGGTTCGAGGGTTTTTGACAGAAGATACTTATACACCAATAATAGACCTTTGTACGTTTTTTAAGCAAATATGCTCCAGAACACTGTTGGTGGAGGACATGAAAAAAGCGAAGGATGCCATTATTATGATATTGTGCAAGTTGGAGATGATTTATCCGCCAGCGTTTTTCGACATTATGGTTCATTTAGTTGTGCATTTACCTGATGAAGCTATTCTTGGAGGTCCAGTATGTTTTAGATGGATGTATCCGTTCGAAAGGTATATGAAGAAACTAAAAGACTTTGTCAGAAACAAGGCACAACCAGAAGGTTGTATAGCTGAAGGTTATGTTGCTGAAGAAGCTCTATCATTTTGTTCGATGTACCTTCGAGATGTTCAGACAAAGTTCAACCGCCCTGATAGAAACGAGGATGTCGTGGTCGAAAAAAGAAAGATGTGGGTGTTTGAGTCTAAATGTCGTCCGGCTAGCGCAACAAATTTCAAAGCTCTTTCTCCAAGCGAAAAACACAATTTAGAATGGTTTGTCCTCGATAGTTGTCAAGAAGTCAGGGGTTATATGAAGTAAGTGTTCCCATCCTTAACTTTTCAATATCCGTCAAGTCTTTTTCAATTCCTAATTTCTTATATATTTTTGTCATCAATAGTGAATTCAAATCTAAACATCCCCAAGATGATGTTAAAACTAAATTTCCAAAGTGGTTTCTCGAGAAGGTAATACATAGATAACACACATCACTATATATTTATTAGGTAATACATATATAATATGCATTACTCTATATTTTTAGGTCTATTTCATGAAAATGCAAAATTCTCCGGAATTCCACCAAGAGTTGTATGCTCTTTCAATGGGTGCGGATAGAATTGCCTCTACTTACACTGCTTGCATAGTCAATGGTGTTAGATTTATGGTAGTTCTCCGTGACAAGCAGCGAACAACGCAAAATTCTGGGGTTTCAGCGAAAGGAGAAGGCGGGGAGAAATATTATGGTCAAGTAGAAGAGATTATTGAGTTATTTTATCCACTTGGGTATTCAACTATACTTTTCCGGTGCAAGTGGTTCGATACTCATAGGGGTGTTACATATGACAACAATATAACGAGTATCAACACACAATACGAATGGTACAAAGAAGATCAACTCATATTTGCTTCGCAAGCCAAACAGGTGTTCTACATCCGAGAACCTTCTCGAGGTAACCAAAATAATAACCATCGGTGGGCCGTTGAGAATGTTAATCATCGAAAAGTTTGGGATCTACCTTCATTACTCGATGGCCGCAACGAGAATGTTCAAACAGTTGACAACGGCTTAGACTTAGCCGAAGATCTTGATGTCGTTCACAACAACTCTTCATCTAATAGTGTACTAGTTATTGACTTTGTGAAATACTTTCAAAACAAGTCTGTTCATGTTACTGAGGGTGAGACTTCAACTGAAGTTAATCCTCCAACGGTACCCGTCGATGAATTGTCTGAGGCCGAGACAGATTACGGGGATGACGATTCTGATTATCACACAGATGGTCATGAGATAGACACCGAAGATTCCGAGGGAGAGTTTGATTAAAAAAACTTGTAATTTCTATTTGTATTTGACTGTAGGAAACTATATGTATTTTCTTGTTGCAATATAAAACATTATTCATATAGGTATGTATCTATTCTATATCTTGTAACTTTTCAGGAAATGATTTCAATGTGAGTTTTGTAGTTATATATCATGGCTGATGTAATGCCACGAGGCCATGGCGGTGATGGTGCGGATGAGCCACCTCCCGGGGGTTTTGGGCGAAGAGGTCATCATGTGGAGGACCGTAAGTGTTATTATAATTTATTTATTCACTATATTTATTCATTTGTTATAAAAAATATATTGTGATTAACTAACTTTTTATTATATATGTAGTTGTCCCAAAGAAGAAAACGAGGGGAAAAGCAAAAAACAAAAAACTTTTGCAGGCGAACAAGATGGGAGGGCTTGTTTCAATCCCTTTTGATAGACTTGCGACATATACCCCGGTTGGTGACGCTTGTGATATGTTCAGTCGAGAGGTGGGGATTTATATGTGGGAAAACCTTGCATTTGATAAGTACTCTTACGCTAATGTTTCTGCTGCCGAAAAGAATGCTATGGAAGAACATCTCAGAGTAAATGTTTAGTTTAAGTTATTTTATATGTTCTTGGTTTATGATTCTTTTTTAGTTGACAAACTAAATTTAGTTTAATTCCTAGCGGCGCTTCAATTTTGAGGAAATTGAGCGGGATTGCGAACGTCGTCAGCTTAAGGGTGGCATCCGGTCGGTCTACATGAAGCGATACAGAGACCGGAAGAATATGGCAAAAAAGGAGTTTGTAGAATTAGGAAAGCGACATGATAATTTAGAGACAATAAGGGACAGTCCCCCCAAGGGTATGGGTGTGGAAAATTGGAGGAAGACTATAGACCTTTTCGGTGATCCGAAATATATAAAAAGGTGTGAAGTTAACAAACAAAATCGTGAAAAGCAACAGATCGCAAACCGCGGGGGGTCGGCATCATATAGCAGCTGGTCTTTTAAAAAGGTAATGGTTTATACATATAAATGTTTATTCAATATATCATCTAATTTTTAATGTTTGACAGAATGTTGAAGCTTTGGAAACGTACGCTCATGCTCATACTCTACCCGATGGGACCTTTGCCAGCCCGTTGGAAGAGGAGAATTATGTAAGTGTTTTTTTTAAATTATAATTCTTAAATATATATATATATATATATATATATATATGTCGATTCGAATTTTGTAAGTGTTTACAAAGAATTTTGGCAATAGGATGTCGATTCGTGTTGTTGCTTTCAACAGTAACGAAACGACCAATCCGCACGCTAGCTATCGAGTTCGTGTATATTCATTGGTTGTCTTTCAATTATCTTTGAAAAATACAGAACCTATTAAAGGAAGAATTTGAAAGACAAAGGGCCCAAAATAACCCATTCTTGGAAGATGAGGTGAACTTGGTGAAAGTAGCGCGCCTGCCATTAGTAATGTTCAAGTTTTTGAAAAGGTGCTTGGTCCTCGGCGCGGAATTTATAGGGGACTTGGGCGTAAACCTTCTTTATCTTCAGCCTCGAGTGACGTGAGTCCTCATGAGAAGGAGAAGACACGTCCGCAATTTTCAGAGGTAACACTAAATTTTTTATTTTTTAAACTTCTTCTATTAATAATAACTTTTAGAGTAAATTGCTGTTTTGGTCCCTATGATTTATGATAAGTTGTTAATACCGAATGTTTTTTCAGCTGAGTTTTGATGTGATTTTGATATGTTCTGATAATGTTTTGAACATCCTGTTTGTTTCGTCAAATGGAAGTATTAGCGAACAAAGTTTCAGTGTGATTCTGGACTAGTTTCGAACTGATTCAGCTGAGTTTACAAAAACAGTCCCTGTAACTACAAAGTATTTATATAATTCAGCTGAGTTTATATAATTCAGCTGATTCTGGACTAGTTTCGAACAAAGTTTCAGTGTGATTCTGGACTATTAGCGAACTGTTTTTGTAAATACTTTTGTCGCCGCTAATACTTCCAAAGTTTCAGCTGAGTTTTGATCGTTTGAGTATATCGAACTGATTCGATTGAGTTTCAGTGTGATTCTGGACTAGTTTCTTTGGTTCGAACAAAGTTGCAATCATTTCGGATTGATCTTATCACTTAAAGATTGTATGAACGACTGACATTGAAACAAAAACAAAGAATTTTGCTCGTAATAATTTCAGAAAAAATGAAAACAAAATCTGCAATGGATAACAATTTTAAGCGTTTTAAATCGTACGATTGTTTACAAGTGAATCACATAAACTGTTTGAATCATTAACTTCGAGTTTTCAGACTTAGGTTGCAGATCTGAATCTTCAAGCAGTTAGCTTTAATATCAATCTGAATGGCAATATTGATGAAAGAATATAAGGAATTACTGACAAAATGAATCTGGTTGTTGATAATCTTTAATGTGTGTTCAGTTTTCGAACTTTTGGCTGATTTAGAATTTTTTTTTTGCTGATTACGGACTGATTTCGGTGATTCTTTGATAAATAAAGTGATCATTGTAGAACTGTTTCGGTTAAACTGATCTATTTTAGACTAGTTCGAACTGTTTTACGGCTAATAGATGTTTGTAAATACTTGATGTATGTAAATATAGGACAAGGGTTTAAATTGTTAAACTAATAATGTATATCTTATTTTGTAGGAATATTTTGACGAATTGTTTGAAGACCCGAGATTTATGGAACGACTGTACCAAGCTATGGATAAGAAGGAATCAAGAAAAGGCAACGAAAATGACACGGACGAGGAGGGAGAATGATGTATTTTGTATTGAACTTAGGGGTTTCAAAACTTTAACTTAATCAAACAAAATACTTTTGTTGTAGTTTTATGTTTAAAACTTGGTTTGTTTGAAGAATTGTTTGAATTATTGTTTGCGTATGGAAAATTAAAAGAAACAGCAGGTTACGGTTATTTGCAAAAATTGGGATTAAGCGAGAAAAAAAAAATTTATTGGTTTTTTTGTTACTTTTAGCGGCGACATTTGTCGTCGCTAATAATATTTGCTGACGTGTCACATATGGCTTTAGCGACCACAGAAATCGTCGCTAAAACAAAAGTCGTCGCTAAAAAGTTAAAGGGATTAGCGGCGACAAATACTATTAGCGGCGACATGACAACCATTAGCGACGGTCCATTAGCGGCGACTGGTCGCCGCTAATACTTTTAGCGGCGACAAATGGAAGTATTAGCTTGCCAGAATTCTTTGTAGTGACTTGCTGTGTTTTTTTTTTAATTTTCTTTTTATTATAAATTTCTTGATATGAGTTTGGTTTTTATGATCTCTTGATATTTTTTTTTTCATTTAGCTTTGACTTTTATGATATCTTTTGTTCTGTTACCTCATTGCTAGTCTTTCTTTTTCTGGATACTGGATCCATGAACGGACAATATTTGTGTAAACTTTATAAGAGATATTGCAATATGAATGGATACCATTTGAGTTACTACCAAGAGAATTATATGTTCTAGGACACAAATTTGTTGGGAGATTGACTTTGTGTGGATCACAATCAAACTAAGACTTAGCGAATACCCTAGATCGATTATTAGTTAGTTTGCAATGGAATTTTGTTAATCGATATCTCAGGTATCACTGTTGTTTTAAGCACAAGGTATTAATAAAAATTGAATGTTTCATAATACAATAAAAAATTACAGGCGATTTCCTAGCTAACACTCTAGCTATGTAGAGGGTTACTTGCAGATTTCCTCTAAAATATGCACACACCGAATTCACACTTAACTGCTTGACCCAAGAAGCTATGGGGTCAAGTGGCAATAAATTCAATGCGGACTCGTGTATTCATAATCTTGTTGAGAATGACATTTGGCATCTCTTGTTCCTTAACGAGAAATCTTTATCAATCTTCACCAGATTGGTGGGAAGTTCCTTTTATTTTCATCCGATAGTAACTTGCCATCAGAGGCAAGTTCCACTGATTCTTCATCAGTTATAAGTTACCATCAGAGGTAACTTAGCCCATGAGCGACCAGACGCAAGCTGTAGGGGTTCCTTCAGTGGAAAGTCTTCTTCATTAGCAACAAAACCTTATTAGTGGCAAGTCTTCTTCATTATGAACCTCTTGTCAATAATAAGGCTCCCCCCAAGTTAACAGCCTAAATAAACGTATAATTATTTAATTCAAGATCCATACGTTTTTACAAACAAATGAAAATAACTAAAATCAGGGAAAACCTTGAGTTCAAAATCGGAGCTATAGATGGCGAAATTGGGTCCCGTGAGTCGGGTTTTGTCTATTGCATTTGTCCAAGCGCGTGGCTTGTTGAGACGTATAACTCCAAATGTGATGAAAGTTATGCCCTTTTCAGTTTTAAACCATTTTCTAGCTCACTTCTGTTTGTCTAGTTGCTCCAAATACGAGTCTGGTAAATCATGGATCAACTCCATATCACCATCAACTTAAAGATTAAGCATCATTTGTTACCTTCCACCTAAATATTCCATCCTAGTAAACAAGAGCATATGAAAATTTTGTATTACTTCACTTTTTTTTATTACCTTTTAATATGTAAAATTAGTTTTGAATGCATAAATACCCTTGCAATTATTTTAATTAAAAAAACTATACTATCATTGACATGCTAATTATTGATAAATATTTTTAAACAAAAGGAGCTTTTGGGTTGATCCAACGCATTCCATTTTGAATCTCTTACTCAAATAACTACTACTAACCATGTTGATTAGTCAACGGCCTAGTTAAGTCGAAGTATGAGAAATTGATAAAGATTTGAAATTGCATACCGCTGGAACTGCATGATACGAGTCTTGAGAGTTGAGTTAAAATCTACATGAAGATACTGTATCTTTTCTAGGCTTTCTTCACTCGTACTATATGCAGAAACCTTGGTAGAAGGTCTTCTTTCTTCAACTCTAGTCAAGGGTCAAACAGCACACTTTAACATTAACCATTGCCTTGAAAATTATTTTTAACAAGAATATAACCAAAACTCATAACACCTTCTAAACACTATTAAAAGAAAGTTAGACTACTTTAAAAATTAGTATATTTTTTATAATCATAGTTAAAACATTAACTAGAGATGAGGTTAAAAGAAATTAAAGTGTTTGCATGTCAGTCCAACAATCCAACCTGACCCGACCCATTTCAACCCTTACTAAACCATTTTTCTTAACCCAGACCTCTTTCGACTCGTTACGCAATCCACCCATAATTTCCGTAGGAAAAAATTATATGCTTACTAGAACTCATCTTGTCCCTTGTTCATTTGTTTAGTCTTCTTCTGGAAACTCATCAACCACTTTGACCCTTTTACTCTTAACTTAGCCTCTGGTGTGATAATTTTGGTCTTCAATCTCTGTTAATTCCTTATCACACTTTAGAGTTCACAATACAACCTAGATTGCCTGTCGCGGAGAAAGAAATGTGACCAAGCGTAATGCCTAGAGTGAATGAATACAACAAAATACAGAAACATACAAGTCTAACACCAACATCATATACATTATACAAGGTTTTAACATATAAGAGTGAACGTTACAATTATTTAGATAAAATTCTAAGTTGCCTATTTATATTAGGGCAATCTTTTTTTTTTTTTGTTGGCCAAACTAATATTCGTTAACTTCTGCACATTTATGAACTATATACATCTCATCTAGGTTTGATCCTTCAGTTTAGTATACAGATCATGTAACCCGGCCCGATACCATACCTGAAACCGGTTTGACCCAAACTGACCCAAACCGCCAATTTGTATATCAAATCCTACTCTTGTTACTAAAACCGGTTTGGACTCAAACCTGTTTGAAAAATAGGTATAATCAGGGCCGTCCCTAAGAATTCTAAAAAAATCTCTGGGCCCTGGGCGAGTAGTGAAAATCGATATTTAATTAACATGTACGTACCTTTCTTTCAATTAGTTTTAAATTTCGATTTTGGGGATATGAGAGATTCGGGGCCAGTAGTGAGAACCTCTTCCTTCACACCTTTCTTTCAATTTTGGGCAATTACCTATAATCAAACTCAAAAGTGAAGGTAACAGCGATTCTGGTAGACTGTTCACCTTTGGGCAGCTGTAAATGTCCAGATGTTGAAGGGATGTGAGGTGTTGGAGTCCCGTTGATAGTGATTCCAGTTTATCAAAGTCTCTTATCCAAAGTTTAGTAAGAGAAGAAGGGAAAAGGTGGGACAATTGACTAAAGTTCCTCACATGGGGATCACCGAATAATGTTAGGTCAACAAGGGAAGCTGGGAAATTCAGATAGCCCCATTCTGAGATGGGCTTTTTCAACTCCCCTGTTGAAAGGGAACACAAATTGGTAGGCCAATGACCACGAGGAAAGGAAGCATCAATCATTGGACATTTTCTGATAGTCATATGTTTTAACATGGTGAGATTGGATAGCTGAAGGTCAGGAAATGACTCCAGATTTTCACAATCTGTTGTGCCCCAACTGATTAGATTTGGCAGATGGAGGTTAGGAAATGACTCGATGCATTCACAACCATGTATAGACAATGAGGTGAGGTTTGATAGCTGATGAAGATCAGAAAATAACTCCATGTTTTGACAAAAACGTATTGACAAAGAGGTGAGGTGAGTGGAGTTACTCAATTGATTTATTGATTTTAGATTTCCACAAAAGCTTATATCAAGTGACTTGAGATTCTGCCCTCCTCCACCTGTTGTTGTTGCTCTTGGTATGGAGACATATCTAAGTGAATCACTGAAAGTGATAGCTAAACTCTGAATGCTATTTGGACAACACAAACGCTCCATACTTTCACATAACCATATATCCAACTTCCTGAGAGATGATAGGAGGTTGCTCCCAATGTTATCCTCATCCTCCTCTTTCTCTCCTAAACTCACCAATTTTTTACATCCAGATACCTTCAATTCCTTTAAATTTACAAGAACTTTACTTGCTTCTGCATCTGATTTCCACAGGTATCTTATTTCATGACAATCCTGTATGCTTAGTTCTTCTACTGCCCAAAAATTCTCTATAACACCTCTCCACACCTCATCCGTAAGCCCTAAAATAGTTCCGATTTCTATCTCTGTGGTTGATGAAGCTGCTCGAACCAGACTTCTCAGCACACTTTCACAACATTTATGTATTCTTAAAACTCTTAGTGAAGGTAATGCTATAAGTGAGACATCATTCAAATTGGGACATCTTTTTAATTGTAGCTCTCGAAGGCGTGGGAACATTACCTCGCCATTGGTTGACCATACCTTCCAACTAGACATGTCTTCAAACCTTAGAATTTCAAGTGAAGGTAGTCGCCCAATTGGCGGTAGAGATGTACATTTTCTACAAGCGCGTAGCGACACATGAACCAATCTATTAAAAGATGGATCCCCAACCCAGTTTGGAAACTCCATTCCCTCGTAACACTCAACCTCAAGCATTTTCAACTTATCACTGCGGGGCTTTAGCTCATTGAGAACTTCCTTCTCAAGTGTTTCACTTGCAGACCCATCATCCCATTTCAACTCTAACTTGTTAATCCCTTTGAAAGATAAGTTCGCCTCTCGTGCATGCATTGAGCTCTGCACTTTGTTCAACCCCTCAATGGAAATTTCCCCATTGAGATCCTTCAACCCCTTAAGCTCGGTTATTGCAAAGCCATTGTTTCCTCCGATGATGATCCTAGTGAGAGTCTGCAGGCTTTTCAACTCACCAATTCCCAGAGGCAAGTTCTTCAAAAGTGGAGTATTTCTGATGTCAAAATGCCTCAGCCTTTTGAGTTTAAAGAAGCTTCTAGGCAAATTGGTCAGACTTTCACATCCAGAAACTATCAATGTCTGTAAATTATAAAGATTGCCAACATTCTCAGGCAACTCGTTTATATTTGTATGAGATAGATTAAGATACCGCAAGTGCTTCAAAGTACCAATGGAATTTGGTACCTCACTTATGTTAAAACGCCTCAAAGAAAGCACCCTTAACAGTGGTAGCTGAGGAAGCAAGTCAACCAAAATCTTGCTGGATAAGTAAAACTTGTTCCACCATTTATCTACCCCAACATATACCGCTAACAATGTTCTCAAACTTCTGGCCTTTTCAAATGCCCCGAACTTCTGGAAAGCTACATACTCCTCACGAATAAATGACATATGTCGGTACTTGGCTAAAGCTTCCTCCGTCATCTCCATCTTATTGTCAAACCTTAAAAAATATTCTCCTGCAACAAATGTGCCCAGGTCGTTCATGAGATCATGCATCACAAAAAAGGGATCACCACTAGGTGCACGTTGGAAAAAGGACCTCGATAGCAATTTTTCAAAACATTCATGGCCCAAGCATTCTGGTGATTTGTTTGCAACTGACTCATTCAGATACCCTTCAGCCACCCATAATAATACCAACTCTTCTTTTTCAAACAAAAAGTCCTTAGGGAACAAAGAGCAATAAGCAAACAATCGCTTCAAATCGGCAGAAAGATCATGGTAACTTAGCCTAAGGGCTGGGACAATTTCATCAGCACTTTCTAAATTCCATATCTCACTGTTCAACACATCATTCCATTCTTCTTCTTCGGTTTTTGCTCTCATTAACCTTCCAATTGCCTTTAAAGCTAAAGGCAAACCACCACATTTTTTTACAATACCTTCAGCTTGTGGTTTAAGTGTTGGGTGTGAGTCAAAGTTATCCACATCCAATGCATGTAGAGCTAATAAAGACAAAGCATCTTCATGCGACAAACGCTCAAGATGGTCTAGATGATTAAAACCTATCTTTTTGAGCAGTTGCTGCTTGCGAGTTGTCATGATCACCCGACTTCCAGTAGCCCCAGAATGAAATGGACGCACTAGGTTTTCCCACTCTTCATACTTTTCATTCCACACATCATCGAGCACTAATAGAAATCGTTTGCCCTCAAGTTTCTCTTTAAGAGCAATTTGAAGCTGATTTATATCTTTAAACTGCTTGTTTTCTGTAGCCACAGATTGATAGATGGTTTCACTTATTTTAAATATATCAAACTCATCGGACACGCAAACCCATGCCATGAGTTCAAAGTGATCCTTCACTCGCGTATCGTTGTACAATATTCTAGCCAGAGTGGTCTTCCCCACCCCACCCATACCAACTATGGGTACGACAATGAAGTGTTGTTTAGATGGCTCATCCTGCAACAACTTGTTGATCAACTTCTCTTTCTCACCTTCTCGCCCAACAACATCAGATTCTAACAAAGAGGTTTCCTTTCTTCTACTAGTACCTTTTGGCTTTTCATCTTTCACAATCAAACCCAGATCAGACTTCTGTTTTTCTAGTTGTTGTAACTGGGTGGTAATACTATCTAACTTGGGACTCAACCTATGAGTTAGTGAGAAGTTTGTGCAGCAAGCTGGGATGAGCTTTCTTACCATGCTGGTGCTTGCTTCTGATTCCGGGGTCAGCTCACGATGCATAGCTTCAGTAGCCACATCGTCAAGTACGTCATCGATATTGTAAGCCAAATGTTGGAGACTATTGAGCCATAGCCTGACAGATTCATGAGTTGTTTCCTTGTGAGAAGCGTCATTCAGCAGAGCTTGGATCTGGGACAACGTGCTCCCCAATTGCTTGAGCTCTGAGTGAATGTTCTGAGAGCGCGCATATTTCTTGAAGGCTTCATCGGCTAGCTTCTCAAAAATGACGTTGACGAGGGCAGCAGCAGCGGCTTCAGCCATTGTTAACTAACAGTGAAGATGTAAAGTGGAAATTGGAATGAGAGTAGTTGGTTGATCTGTATGCTATGAATGTAAGTAAGCTAAGACACAAGTGGAGATAAGAAACGAGTGGACAGATCGAAGGATACGTTTGATAAGAAATGAGAGTAGTTGGTTGATCTGTATGCTATTAATGTGTTATTATTGTACAAGGAGTAGTTCCCAGGATTAAATGAGCTGCACATGTTTGTTATGCCAAGCTGCCGACATTCATTTCTATTACTTGTGTTGCTGTTAGATTCAAAATGGTACTGGTCGAAACGGTTTCGGATCAAAACGGTTCGCGTCCAAACAGTTCGATTCAAAACGGTTTGGGTCGAAACGGTACAGGTCAAAACAGATGGGCAGAAACGGTTCGCGTCGAAACGGTACAGGTCAAAACGGTTCGCGTCGAAAAGGTTCGGTTCGAAACGGTACTGGTCGAACCGATACGGGTCGAAACAGTTCGCGTCGAAACGGTACGGGTCGAAACGGTTCGCATCGAAACGGTTCGATTCGAAACGGTACTGGTCGAAACCGTTCGCGTCGAATCGATTCGAAACGGTACGGGTCGAATCGATTCGAAATGGTACGGGTCGAATCGATTCGAAACGGTACAGGTCGAAACGGTTCGCGTCGAAATAAACATCTTATTATATATCACAAAAAAATACACTTATTATGGTAATGTATTATGCAAAAGGAGATTTCACGATGTCAAATTCATTCAATCAACATCGTTAATTGACGAATTTGTTGTTACGTAATTTAGCAGTATAGAGCATTTGCATAATTTCTTCATGGAAACTTTGCATGCGTTCCATCTTTTATTCACCGGCCATTATTTAAGTTGTAAAAGAGCAACAACAGACAAGTAAACATCGAATCTATACATATCTTTTTTCTGAACTTAGACAAGATTGGCTTAACCTCTTTTTTTTTTTTTGATCCTAACATGTGGGAATATGATGACACACATTTTTTGTATATGATTTCTAAAAGGCACCGAACCACACAACTCCATTTGAAAATTCAATAGAGAATTACGGGTGTTGTCATTGGAGAGGAAGAATTGAATGCGAATCGAACATAGTCAAGCCCTAAAGAATTGGGGGCACCAAACTTGAGCATATATTTTGTTATAGTCGAGCTTAGGGGTGCTAAACGGGTCGTGTTCGCGGGTTGGCGGGTTCAACCCGACCCGAACCAGAAAATTTTACACAAACTCGAACCCGACCCGAACCCGAAAATCATATCATACATAAGAACCCGAACATGACCCGAAGTTTCATGGGTTGACCCGAACACGACACGTTCAACCCGAATTTTTTTATTTTTTTCTGAAATTAATATATTAAAATTTACTTAAAAAACAAAAATGTATATAATAATATCATATTTAAAATATAAAATTATATGTTAATTTCTCTTTTTAAGTTATAATAATGGCATAAAATATACACCCTATTTATTTTATGACATAAAATATATTGTAAAACGATATAATATAGTATAAATGTGTTAAACGGGTCAACCCGTCAACCCGACCAGGTTGACCCGAACCCGACCCGTTAACCTAAACGGGTTCGGTGGTTCAACCTGAAACTGACCCGAACCCGTTTAGACTAAACCTAAACCCGCGAATTTCGTGTTAGGTTCGTGTCGGGTTTTCGGGTCGTGTCAGAAATTCACACCCCTAGTCAAGCTGCCCCTACCTAAGATGATGCCAGGGAGGAACTTTTGCGCACCCAACTCTGAATTTGTAAAAGTTGGGTGTTCATGAATTATAAATCTGCATTATGTTTTGATTATAAATAGAACAACTTTTGGGCTCAAGTAAGTCATTTATCTAAATCGGTTTGCACGGCTTGTTTAAATAAAGGGTTATACATTTCAACTTGTCGTTAACAGGTCAAACAAGTCAACCTACGCATGACAACTCAAACTTAAATTATCACCCCTGCTTTTAAAGCTGCTATATACCCTTGTTACTATCAGCTATGTGATCTCCTAGAAATAACATTAGTAAGTCAAAGTGCACGGTCACACAAACCAACCATTCATTAAAAAGAACATCATGCCATGCCAACTGAATAATGTTTGGTACATTTTCATTTCCTACAACAGCCCAGCAAATGAGAAACCAAGACTGTGTCCAACTAAACAAAGAAAACCGTAACAAAATCACAGCCCGACAATTGGCCCCACGGGTTATTGTCGGATCGGGGATCGATTAACATTCACAAACATAGGATGAACAACTCTGAGTTTGAGTATGCACAAAATATGTGCAGGGATTCGTCTGGTGAAACATAGACAAAGAAAATATACAATGTAAACTTCTAATTTCACACATACAAATGAAGACATCAGTGGGTATTTATACCCTTACAATACGACAGTTATTTAACCATTTTCTAACTAACATAACTACATAACTGAATTTCTTGTTACGTTTTAATTCTGCAGTTGACTTTTTTATGAACAAGTTTGACTTTTATAATTGACTTCTGTAAATCCTGAATTTCTTGATTATAAATCTTCCAAACAGTTATAAAATTGAAATTTTGGTTTTTACTTCATTGTCTTAGTCAAATTGACCACCAGCATTAACGGTCCCAAGCTTTTCTAAATTTTCGTGATCTAAAAAACTTATCAACTAAGATGTTATCAGTTATATCTAACTAAATCAACTCAATTCAACTTTCTAACAAGTGCATCTCTTATACAAAAAACACAGTTAGTTCAAGATCAAATATTATAACAGAATTCATGAATCACCCTCAGAGTTCCAACAAATATCAATGTAAATCAAAGACAGAAGAAAACAAGTGATGATAGTTACCTACATATAATTAACATTTCCAGCTCCTCTAAAAAGTTGGGACAGCAGTTAGGTTATTTTACCAAATAATTCAATAAGTGCATGATTAAATAGCATAACTGAGTTCATGAATCTTACACAGCCAAATCAGTTAGCTCCAAAACAACAGTTGATGCATGCAGAGGTTGATTACAGATCAGAGACAATGAAACAGCATATTGGTGGACTTAAATAATGTCCTATGGATGACAACACTAAATTAAAAACTTTCATATAATATAATTTGATATGAGGAAAACAACACCAAAATAGTTCAGATCACCGTACGAATCAAAGTCTCCACCACGAACCTACGTGCAATCTGGATATCCTTAGGCATGATGGTTACTCTTTTTGCATTGAATGGAACACAGATTAGTGTCCTCAATGAGTCCAACAAGGTATGCTTCAGCTGCCACCCGGAGAGCAGCCACTGTGGAGCATCTGTTTTAAATCCTAAACGATTTCTCTCACCATACTCCGGAATGGAAATCTACTGATCAAAGGCTCAATTCTCTTCTGGTACCTCCTGACCTCTCTCAACACGACAGTTGCAGCCCTTAATCTGTGTTTTCTTCTTTGATTAAATTCTGCTCTTGGTTTACTGTTTGTTTGAAGGAAGTTGGTTGACTTTCAATTCCTGCATTCCAAGCCAGTATTTTTCATAGTAGTAATAAAAATGATATCAATCAACAGAAAAATAGTCAAAAACTTTTGAAATGACAGAGGCAAAATTTACCCCTGCATTATTTTTACACACACTGTTATAATTTTATTCCTTGTCTAACTCCCATTCAAAAAAGTTGTTTGAATGAAATCGGATTCAAATATTGAAAGTAGAAAAAGTAATGATACATAAATAACAAGTACCTGTCTTATATGTAGACGCAGGGATATGCGAGATGAGGGGCTTGTAGACTGTGGTGGGAGCCTCTTCCACCATTACACCTTTTTTTTCAAAATTTTGGCATCCAAAGATTCCCACATGTTGAAGGGGTGAGATAGGAGCCCAAAGTAAGAGTAACACCCCCACACAGATTGTCATCAAAGTCAAAATCAATAATTGAATTCAGGTTATCTATCTCCAAGTATATTGGTAACTCCAAATGTAATGAAAATTAGGCCCTTTTTAGTTTGAACCATTTTCTAGCTCACTTCTGTGCATCTAGTTGCTCCAAATACGAATCTGCTAAATCATGGATCAACTCCGTATCACCATCAACGTAAAGATTAACGCATCATTTTGTACCTTCCACCTAAACATTTCATCCTTGTAAACAAGAGCATATGAAAATTGCAACATTTGTATTACTTCACTTTTCTATTACCTTTTTAAGATGTAAAGTTACCCGAAGGGTATTTTGAATGCATAAAACCCTTGAAATTACTTTAATGAAAAAACTAGAAGCGACACTTCTTTTGTTGACAAGCTAATTATTATTTTCTTATAAGTTAAGACAAAAAGAGCTTTGGGTTTGAGCCAACCCACTCCATTTTGAACCTCCGACTCCAATAACCATCTTGATTAGTCAAAGGCCAAGTCAAGTCAAAGTATGAGAAACCGATACAGATTTGAGATTGCATACCTCTGGAACTGCATAATAGAGTCTTGAGAGTTTGGTTAAAATCTGCATGAAGATACTGCTCCATCTTTTCTGGACTTACTTCACTCACAATGTTTGCAAATTCTCCAAAAATTGTGTCTTTTCCAGCAATTATGAAGTTTAGTGTTATATGTATTTTGGATGTGCGCTGTTGATTAGCAGAAACTTAGAATTTCTTCTTTCTTGAACTGCAGTCAAGGGTCAACAACACACATTGACATTAGTGGCCAAAGCCATTGCTTTTCAAAAAAATATATCACCTTCTAAACACTTTAAAAAATGTTTAGATTACTCTTATTAATAGAATATATATTTTTGTAATCATAGCTAAAAACGTTAAGCCATTAACTAGCAATAAGGTTAAAAGAAAATTAAAATATTTGCCCATGAGTCCAACAATCCAACTTGACCCGACCCATTTTAATCCTACTAAAAACTTAGAACAGGCTTTAATAAATGAATCCTATGTTATATCATTAATACCAATAATCAAAACCAGGTTGATTGAAAGGAGCTTACACTGCTAAAATCTCTTTGTTCTCACATTTGTCCTAGTCAACTGTGGATGTTCCATCACCTAGAAGATCCTTTAGTATGTAATGGTTATATGTCCCTGCAACGTTTTGTTGTAATATATAAGATATTCGTTAAACCTACTAAATTGAAACTTCTGATTTAAAAAAAAAGTACCTGAAGTCTATTTCGATTTTGGGGATATGAGAGATGAGGGGCCAGTAGTGGGAGCCTTCCTGCACATCTTTCTTTCAATTTTGGGCAATCACTATATATTCTCAAACTCAAAAGAGAAGGTAACAACGTTTCTGGTAGATATATCAGCTTTGGGCAACTGTGAATTTGGAGATGTTGAAGGGAGGAGAGGTGTTGGAGTCCCGTTGAAATAGATTCCAGATTATCAAAAAATGCTATGTCCAGATATGTAAGAGACGCAGGAAAAAGATGGGACAAATTACAAAAATCACTCACATTGGGTTCGCCTTGTAACGTTAGGCGAACAAGGGAAGTTGGAAAATTCAGATCCCCCCAATCTGATATGGGCTTCTTCAACCACCCTATTTCAAGGGAACACAATTTGGGAGGCCAAAGCCCACGATGAAAGGAAACATCAATACCTTGACACCATACGATTTCCATATCTTTTAACAAGGTGAGATTCGATAGCCCAGGTAATGAGATCAGACTTTCACATTAATTAATTGACAAATTGGTGAGTTTTGATAGCTGAAGGTCAGGAAGTGACATGATATGTGGACAAGAATCTATACTCAGGCTGGGTAGGTGAGTGGAGTTACTCAATTCACTGATTGATCTTAGATTTTTCCATTTATGAATATGTAGGGTTTCAAGCATTGGCATGCTTGTGTTGTTGATCTTTTCCTGAAGTTTTTCACATCTGCGTATACTAAGTGATTTAAGCTTTTTCCCTCCGTCTCGCGTTGTTGCTTTTGGGAAGGAGACATCTGCAGTAACTGAACAACGATAAATTTCCAACTCTCAATGCTATTTGGACAACATACACGCTTCATGCTACTACAATAAGTTACATACAAACTTCTAAGAGATAATAGGGGACTGCTCCCAAAATTATCCTCCTCTTCTTTCTCTCCTAAACATACCAAACCTGAACATTTCCGTAATCTCAATTTATTTAATTTCACAAGAAGTTTACTTGCCTCTGTTTCTGAATCCCACAAGTATTCTATTTCATTACATTCACTGATACGTAGTTCTTCAACTATCTGAAGATACTTTATAACACCTCTCCACACCTTATATGTAAGCCCTAAGATAGAACTTATTCTCAACTTAGTGATTGATGAAGCTACCTGAACCAGTGTAGGTCCGGCTAGGGGAGGATCTAGTCGCCTAATCCTTGTATACGAACCACTCCGGTTGTGCGGAATCCAACCGGAATAGCAAACCGAGATCGAACACGAAAATACACGACACGCAAGATTCACCGTTTAACACCACTGTATTATAACGAATGAAAGGGTTCGGTTACAATCCAACGTTTACAAATGTGCTCTGTAAACTCTCTCAGTGTGTGTGTGTGTTCTGTGTGTTCCTGTCTGAAAAAAAACTTAACGAAACAGAACAAATGAATGCTATTTATACTAAACAGACACACTACACATGACGAAACAGAAAGACAGGCGACGAAAGGGCAACAATGTCGACGAAACAGACATGTTTCGTCGACTTCCATTTCGTTTCGCCGATGATGGGCTTCGGCCCAAAGCAGATAAGGCCCAAACTTCGTTTCGTCTTCAAGTCTTAGCCCAAGGACCTTAATTAGAGCCCAGTCCTTGTCTTCAAGCTTGTACGGCTTGATGTCTTGTACACGACGGAGGAAAGTCGTCACAATATAAGCCGTGCTGAGTCGCGTCCACTAAACGAATCACTTCGAGTCGAGTCGCGTCCATAAATATGTATCAACAAACTCCCCCTTGGACGCTACTCGCGAGATTCTCTTCTCATATCTTCTATGTCGGAGGATCTTCAAAGTCTTCACGTCTTGAAAGCAGAAAGTGTATCAACAAACTCCCCGTTTCATGTAGGAAGTGTGTTGACAAGCTCCCCCTTAACATAAGCCCCCCCTTGAGTTATGCTCGTGAAATACTTGTTCTTTATGAAGTGAGATCCTTGTGGTGTTGATGATGGTCAGCGGCAACTCGATCATCTTTGTCATTTGAGCGCCTTCACGTCGTGTCTTCATTCCGAAGTTTGTCATCGACCATGTTCTCCTAGCCTTTAGAATCTGCACATGCAAGAAATCTAAACGCGTAATGAGAACAACCGCTTGGAGTAAAGTAAACATAAACAACCGACACACATGTGACCATTGTTCAAACAAACACCGTCCGACAGTTTGAAAGTTTAAACAAATTTTATCAATTTCAAATTTTAACTTTCAAAACTTGCAAATTTCGACCGTTTATGAAGTTTTAGTCATTTTCGGTTTTCGTTCAGGTTTCAGGTAACGAAGACTCGAGATCCAACATCGTACGATCAAAAATAAAATAGAAATAAAATCTTTTTGGCTTTTATAAAGTTTATATTAAAACACTCCTAAAATCTTTTTGGTATTTTTGAATATTTCAAATGTAAAGACAGAAAGCAGTAAGTAAATATATACAAAGATGCAGAAACTGAAAGCATTAAATAAATATTTACAGACAATCTTTTTGTGAGTTTCGAGGGTAAGAGAATCATATCAGTGTACGGTCATGCCAAAACGCTCTTGTTGTTCAATTAGTTAACATTAAGATAAGCATCCTATAACGATTATCGGTATTGTTGTCCACATAAGCTCAACTTATCAGATGTAATCATGTTTAGGGGATATGTTAAGGTATGATTTATACTTATCGACCGGTGTTCATCCACATCACGACACATTCCCGTATCAAGGTATGCACGAGGGTTCATCTTACCGGTGAGTATACCGATTATCATCTGTTTGACCGTATATGATGTGAGATTCTCACTTATTTTGATTTGAAAACAAGCCCTATGTGATATAATCACTTATTGAAGAGGAACTTGATTTTCGATGCATGAGGGCACAGGAGCAAGTCCGTGAACAGGTCAGTACTTTCGTATAGCAGAGAGACGAACTTGACTCCCGCAAAGAATCTGTGATATTTTATCACTTATTTTGTTTGGACATGTGATTGTTGATCACTTATTGAGGTCGTATGCAATATGTACACGTATGTATAGTATCATGGAAGATCTAGACTTGCGTCCCCGTTATTTTTCGGTAAAAGATACAACCATGATACCCAGATGATAAGCAGCATAAAGACCGAATATCTCAGAACCTCGGCAATCTATCAAACGAAATTTCGGTACTAAGACCATATGCCAATGAATGGTTCCCACCCAGTCTTCAGTCAATTTAGGATTTATATCACCCTGCACACTTTAAAATGATTGTGAGCCTACCGATACATCTTATATAGAGCTGCTTATCGCTGTTCATTTTGCATTGCAGTTTAAAGAGGTTTGGATAGACCACTAATGTACTATCATTTTCTCTTTTGCTCGCCAGGAAACTCATTTTTGTTTTTCTATTGTTTTTGGGTTTTTGAAATTTTTCGATGTTTTTGGATTTTTCAAATTTTGGATTTACTCCCCCTAAAATCAATAAACTAAGATAAGTGTATTTACAAAAATGATTTTCCGATGTGGATTACTCTTGCTTGACCTTAATGCCGTTTACCAATAATAAATAGTCAAATCTTGATTTGTCAAAAGCTTTGGTAAAAAGGTCGGCACGTTGGTTATCGGTGTGGACGTAAGCAACATCGATTAGCCTTTTCTCAAAGCAATCACGTATGAAGTGATACTTAATTTCGATGTGCTTAGTCTTTGAATGCTGCACAGGATTTCTAGTGATCTGTAAGGCAGCTGAATTATCAACGTAAATAGGAGTAGTTAGGAATTCAAAACCGTAATCACGCATTTGCTGTTGTATCCACAGGACTTGGGAGCAACAACTTGAGGCAGCAATGTATTCAGCTTCGCATGTTGATGTAGCGACACAAGTCTGCTTCTTGCACTGCCATGTGACTAGGCGATTTCCCAAAAAGTGACATCCAGCCGTTGTGGATTTGCCGTCGATTTTGCATCCGCCAAAATCAGAATCACTGAATGCGATCAAGTCGAAGTTATTATCCCTAGGGTACCATAGACCGGTGTCAGGGTAACCCTTCAAATAACGAAAAATCCTTTTTACAGCTGCAAGATGTGAGGCCTTCGGGTTCACTTGATATCTGGCAAGCAGGCACGTTGGGTACATTATATCTGGTCTTGATACTGTGAGGTACATAAGAGATCCGATCATCGCGCGGTAGTATGAGGGGCTAACTGCTTCACCCTTCAAGTCTGGATTAATTCCGTGATTTTGTGGTAATGGGGTACCGATGGGCGTTGCATCAGACATCTGGAACCGGCTCAAGATGTCACCAACATATTTAGTCTGATGGATGAATATCCCAGACTCAGTTTGTTGTACTTGTAGGCCCAAAAAGAAAGTAATTTCCCCCATAGCACTCATCTCGAATTTATCCTGCATAATGCGCTCGAAATTTCTACACAAAACATCATTAGTAGAACCAAATATAATATCATCAACGTATACCTGTACCAGTAGAAGATCTCCATCTTGTTCTTTGATGAAAAGAGTACAATCGATAAGACCTCTGCGAAATCCATTCTCCAGCAGATAATTAGATAAGGTTGCATACCAAGCTCGCGGTGCTTGATGAAGACCATAAAGAGCTTTGTTGAGCAACCAAACCCGATCGGGATGGATAGGATCTTCAAAACCTGGAGGCTGTTCGACGTACACCTCTTCTTCTACCACACCATGTAAGAATGCACTTTTCACGTCCATCTGGTATACCTTGAAACCTTTGAATGAGGCATAAGCCAGAAAAATCCGAATTGCTTCCAGACGTGCAACAGGTGCATAAACTTCGTTGTAGTCGATCCCTTCAATCTGACGAAAACCTTGAACGACTAACCGAGCTTTGTTCCGGATAACAACTCCGCGGTCATCCTTTTTGCATTTATACACCCAACGGGTACCAATCTTCTTGTAGTTAGCAGGTTTCTCTACGAGCTTCCAGACACCAAGCTTCTGGAATTGTTGCAGTTCTTCCTGCATCGCTTCAACCCATGAGCTATCTTTCAAAGCTTCTTTCCAAGTTCGTGGCTCTTCCTGTGAGACATAACACGCGAAAGACCAATCATTTTGTTGACCAGATTCTCGGATAGCTGCATACAACCCTGCATTGTTGTTGTTCCGCAACATGTTTCTTGTTTGAACGCCACTTTGTACATTTCCGATGATGTTTTGTTGAGGATGGGTATTATGTATCCTTGTTTCTGGATTATCTTGAACTGGAATATTTGTACCCAGATTGTTGAGATTGAGATCAACAATTAATTCAAGACCCGGAATTGACGAAGAGGATGAGGCAGTAGCTTCAGCTGTTCTAGGGATATCCACTGGAGGTGTACCCTCTGAAGTACCATGAACTGCTGCTGTGGGACCTTCTTGATCTGCATCAAGAAATTCATCATCCTCTGAAGATTCGTTCAACTCGGTAGCATCGTGAAAATCCTCATTGTCGAAAGCATTGTTGTTCACCGAAGATGGTTCAGGATTGACAAGAATTGGACGAACCAATGGTGAATCTGTTGCATTGTCACTCTCGAAAAACATCCTTGCCGCAGCATTTTCTTCAACTGCTTCAACATTGATCGAATTGAAAAAGTCATCGTACTCAAACATCCAAGGCTGACCAGGATTTCTAACTGGTAAAGTGTGCCTTTGTACTCTGACCTCAGACCATTCTTCGACCCTTTTAGTCTCTAGATTCCAGACTCTTAAGTTCGGGGTGGAATACCCAAGAAAGTATCCCTCAATTGCTCTTGCCCCAAACTTTCCATTAGGATCGATTATTGTACACGGAGCTCCAAACGGTTCAAGATATGAAAAATCTGGTTTCCGTTTGTGAAGAAGCTCAAAACAGGTCTTGTTGTGTCTTTTGACTGTAAGGACTCGATTCAACGTGTAACATGCAGAGGACACAGCTTCAGTCCAGAATGGAATCGGCAATTGTGACTCTACTAACATAGTCCTAGCAGTCTCGATCAATGTGCGGTTCTTACGTTCAGCGACGCCATTCTGTTGTGGAGTATAAGCTGCACTAAACTCGTGAAGAATACCTTTTGCAGTGCAAAACTCCGTCATGGCCTGATTTTTGAATTCAGTACCATTGTCGCTGCGTATCCGCCTAACCTTCAACTTATATAGATTCTCAATCTGAATGATCAAGTTTTTGATAATACCGAAGGTTTCGCTCTTGTGTGCCATGAAAGCCACCCAAGAAAATCTTGAATAATCATCAGTTATCACGAGGCAGTATTGATCATTCCTGATACTTTTGTGCTTGACTGGACCGAACAAATCCATGTGCAAGCGTTCAAGAGGAACAGCCACCGTGTTGATTTTCTTTGTAGGGTGTCGCTTCTTCGTTTGTTTTCCTTTTTGGCACGAAACACAGACGTCTTGAAGATGGAAGTTTTTCAGGGGAACACCATTCACCAATTCATTTGACACCAAATGATTCATTTTGCGTAAGTGAATGTGACCCATTCGTCTGTGCCAAGAGATTGAGTCTTTTTCCGTGGCTTTAGAAACGAAACAAGTTGCTTGTGCAGACGTTGTGATAGCTTGGCTCATATCAAGGACATACAGATCATTTATCCTTGGAGCAGACAGGAGAATCCATTCTTTTGGAATCTTGAAGCCGGGTTTCAGCACATAACATCCATTAGCATCAAAGTGTACTGAGAACTGCTTGTCACAAATTTGAGAAACACTAAGAAGATTGTGATCAAGTTGTTGCACGAAGTTGATCTTATCAAAGCTAACAACCCCGTTGGAAATCATTCCTTCACCCGTAATATATCCGCCTTTATCTCCAGCAAAAGCAACATAACCTCCTCTAATAGATTTGACGTCGTAGAGAAGCTTCATGTCGCCTGTCATGTGCCTGGATGCCCCACTATCAACAATCCAATGACTGCTGAAAGTTCCTCCTGGAACACCCTGCACATGAACTCAATTGATTAGTTGGAGATGGGGACCCAAGCCATTGTGGTCTTGGGTCTTCCATTTTCATCAACAACAATGACTTCTTTTCTTTGATGATTTGTAAATTGTGATGGCCCCCCTGATTCAATAACCGATTTTGGTTTCCAGGTCTGTTTTGATTCACCAGTGTTTTTCTTTAAAATTTTAACTTCTTGGTTGTCAAAAGTTTTTGAATTTTCTGGTTTGACAGAAACAGATTGTTTATTAACCACATCGGTTTTAATCGCCTTTTCAAGTTTCTTGACCTGTTGGCGTTTCTGTTTCTTTTCCCTTTCTTTTACAAGGCGGGGATCTTGTTTTACAGAAACAGATCGCTTGCGGTCAGTTTGGTCACGGGGATCATCAACCTTTGCTTTTAACTTATGAAGATACGGGCAATTTCGAATGATATGCCCAATTGTTCCACATTCAAAACATGATCTTCGTTCTACAAACCCCGAAGTATCATGTGATCGTCTTGCTGATGATGAACTTTGTGATCCCGAGGTACTAGGTTTTGAACTATTTGGTTCATTCCTTTTCATCACTGTTACTTTCTGGACAAAATCTAAGTTAGATTGATTTGCAAACTTTTCAATTTTGTCCGTTCCCTTCGATTTCACAAAGTTCACGTCCTTTTTCTTCTTCTGATTCGGCTTCCTTTGACTTTGAGTCGGTGCTTTTCCTTTTGGTTTGGTATGATTTTGCTGTTTTTGCACTGTTGGTAATTTCTGATTGCCAAATTGTTTTCGAATTTCGGCCTTTGGAATAGGAGGACATTGTGTTACTGTAACACGGGATCCTGTCTTTCCCAAAAACTTACTTGTCGAATTTTCAAAGACTTTACTGATTAAGGATTGATTAACATTCTTAATAGGAAAATCTTTGTCTGAATAAATTTTATCATCACCAACAAGAGTGTACAGCAAATCCACACTCTCCGACTCTTTTACAGATGAGGACTCGACTGCAACAGTCTTAGCGGGTTTGACAGGAGGATCACATAGAATATGATTCTCAAGAGGTATGTCCTCTTCATTGATTACCGCATCAGACTTTGCTGGATTAGTATCATCAGATTCATCATCAGAAGAATCAGCATCCTCAATCACAACTGGAGGATCCTGATTCGGTTCAGCAGAAGACACACATGTATCTGCTGACACATCTGAATCTGACGATACGTCTTTCCTGTATCCGAGACCTGCTGCAAATTCATTGACATCTAGAGGAACAGATGGTTCAAAATGAGTTATGTACTCCTCATCAGGCATGGCATCATAATTGTTTCTCACGGGTGGTGGACATTTCTTATAACCTATGCATGTGACATCCTTTTTCTCTTTCTGAACATCAATGATGTGATCCAACACATAGCTAGAGCTCAGATAACTGTCTAACTTGAGTCGGATCGCCTCACTTTCTGTTTTAACACAAGCCATTTCCTTTTGCATTACCTCAAGACGAGTTATATACAAATTAATGTCAGTTTGTTTTCTGGAAACCATTTTTGTCAGTTCTGTTTTATCTTTCTTCAATGTTTCAATCATTGATTTATATTCCTTTTCATGGTTTTCATAAAACATGTTGGCTTCAGTGCATTTTGAAAGATCAATGGTCAATTTCTGATTATGAATAAATGTCACATCATATTTCTCTTGCAAAGCCTCATGCTTGCTTTGCAATTCACACCACTTATCATTCACTAAAACATGTTTGTCTTGCAATTCAAACAAACTAGCTTGTAAAGCATCGTGTTTGCCTTGCAACTCAGACATGTTTGCATCCAAATCAGCACATTTAACACGCAAACTATCACAGTTATCACAGCTAACAGAAGTGGGTTCATCGACACATACCTGACTTGATGAACTGTCGACATTAGCCATAAAGGCTGAATGGAGAGAAGACGAAGAATAAGCAGCTTGATCCACCAAAATAGATCTTCTTTGAATTCCTGCTGCAGCTTCCTCCAATAGCTCATCAATATTAGCATCGACTGACGCACTTGATGTGTCATCTTCCTGATCATTGCCTGAAGTGGAGGACTCTTCATCTGAACTTCCACTATAACCAGAACTGTTTTCATCTTCAGAAGATTCAACACCATTGGTGGAAGATTCTCCACCACTGGCGTGTTTGAGATCCGTGACAACTTCAGCAAAACAAGCTGTTCCATCTGGAGCATCACCATTCAGCTGAATTGACCAATCACAGCCTTCATCTACTTGAACCACAAGTGCCTGGTTGGCATTCGAAGGTCCTGCTTGACTCTGGTTGTTGACAGGTACCAATGTGCGCTCGTTGTTCCTTACTTGGTTCTGATTTGCTCTGTTGCCTTGACCTCTGAAAGGATTTTGGTTCCCATGTTGAGATGGCCTTGTACATTCACGTTTGAAGTGACCACGTTCACCACAGTTGAAGCATTTAACAGCTTGCTTATCAAACCCATACTTGGTGTCTTTCTTGCTTTCCAAGCTGGTTCGGCCAGTTCTTTCCATGAAATCCTTTGCTCGCCTAACAGCACTGGCAAAGGCCCACTTGATATCCATCATCTCCATCTCCTCTTTATCTATCTGCTGATAGTCTTCTTGAGTCAGATTAATGTTGCCAATCTGACCTTCCACTAAACCACAGTATGCGCTCACCAAAGTGTTTAGCAGCTCCATGTGTTCCTTCGCTACTTCAACACTGACTTTAGAGAAACTTGAGGTGTCGAGCCGTACTGTATTTGGCTTTGATTGCTGGCTAGCAGATGATGTACTTCCATAACATGCTTGCTGTTGTGGTACTGGTTGAGGGACTGGTTGAGGGACTGGTACTGGTTGAGGAACAGGATTAAGCGGATTTCCATACATGTCTGTTGTTGGAGGAGGAAGGCCATACAAGCTCGTGCTAGACACAAATGCTGTTTGAATTGGGGCGTGTGAAGAAGATTTTGTAGAGGTGCTAGAGGTTCCATAATACATCTCAGGATTCTGTGGCACTGGAACTCTCTTTGCCTTAAGAGTTTCTTCCTGGTTCTTGTTTTCCAGGAGTTGAGCAAAATCACTGAAGCTTGTTGTATCCAAAGTACCATTGTACTTCATGATTTCTAAGAAATTATTCCATTGAGGTGGCAGAGCATCTGCAAACTTCTTCACTATCTCTACTGAAGGCGTTACAACTCCAGTATTTGCCAATTCAGTCAGCAAATGAGTAAATCGACTTGTCAAATCTCCTAGAGATTCATTCTGCATACACATAAAACCATCAAACTCTTTCTTTAGCAGATCTTTTCTCAATTGACGTGTTGCTTCATTTCCTATGCCCCTTATCTTCAATGCGTCCCACAACTTCTTCGTTGTCTTGAAACTGACAAATTGATGATAAATGTCTTTGCTTAACGCCTGAGTAAGAATGGCATATGCTTTCTTTTCTAAGTCATAGACCTTCTTCTGATCTTCCGTAAGATCAGCAAATGTAGCAGCAGATGAAGCGGCAACCTCTATCGTTTGATCAAAATCTGTGATGAAGCGCAACCACAGTTCTGTATTTTGACCAAGGACATATGTATGAAATCTATCAAACCATCCCGGATATTCACTTAAGTGCATCAACTTTGGAGGCCTATTTAAACTTCCCGTTTCACTTTCGCTTAGTAAAATGCTTTGAACACTTGGAGCTTGATTTGATACGAATGCCCATTGACCGGTAGATGTAGCATTAGCTTGCGATCCCGAATCCGGAGCCGGAGTACCAAAATACATTTCTGCATTTACCGGAACACCCCACATCGAATTCATGTTTGATATAGGATGACAAGTACCTGTGAAACACACTCAAAACAAACTGTTAAGACACACTTGCAAGCCTTCTGTGAGAACTGATAAGTGTTTCGACGAAACACAGATCCACGAAACAGATTTTTTGACGAAACCAATTTGTTTATAAATGTTTACGAAACAGATTTGGTGAAATGAGTTTGACGAAACAAAAAGGCCCACCAAGTCGACGAAAACTGCTTTTGGGCTAGAAGTCGACGAAACAAACCTTTTGGGCTACCACTGTCGACGAAAGAGAACAAGGCCCAGCCCAAGAACAACGTAGACGAAACAGTTTCTCCTTTTGGGCTCCTTATCGACGAAACGGGCCCAAAGCTTAAGGCCCAATGAGTGACTGACGAAACCCAATATTTTGATTCGTCGATGAGGAGTTTGACGAAATGAATCTGTTTCGTCTGATGCTTGATTCGTCGAAGTAGTAACAGGGGTTGGTGAGATCTGTCAGACACACCACTCTCTTTTCAAACTACTGGTATGATGAGATTACTAACCCGGTAAGGTGTAGTATTTTAATAATAATTCTTTTCAATTTCAATTTTCAATAAACCCAAACAACTTTACAAGTTAACTCTTAAAGATCAAAAAGTGGGTTTTATCAAGAACACTTTGAAGATTATCAAGAACACGATGAACTTTTGAAGTTTCCGGTGAACCGAAAACTTTCCGAAATCTGATTTTTGCTTAAATGTTTAATAAAAACCAACTAATAATGTGTGAACTTTATTTTAACAAGGTTTTTAAGCAAACATAATGCAAAACAACAAGATTTAGTCCGATTTTAAGAAATTTTCCAGAAAAATTATGAACTTTAAATCCCGAAAACACAAGAACACCTCGGTTTTAACAAGGATAAGAGCCAAGGCTCT
Source organism: Helianthus tuberosus (assembly GCA_030545235.1). Lineage (NCBI taxonomy): Eukaryota > Viridiplantae > Streptophyta > Magnoliopsida > Asterales > Asteraceae > Helianthus > Helianthus tuberosus. The sequence continues at coordinate 143,070,564 of CM060427.1, read as the reverse complement.
GATACCACTTGTAGGTCCGGCTAGGGGAGGATCTAGTCGCCTAATCCTTGTATACGAACCACTCCGGTTGTGCGGAATCCAACCGGAATAGCAAACCGAGATCGAACACGAAAATACACGACACGCAAGATTCACCGTTTAACACCACTGTATTATAACGAATGAAAGGGTTCGGTTACAATCCAACGTTTACAAATGTGCTCTGTAAACTCTCTCAGTGTGTGTGTGTGTTTTGTGTGTTCCTGTCTGAAAAAAAACTTAACGAAACAGAACAAATGAATGCTATTTATACTAAACAGACACACTACACATGACGAAACAGAAAGACAGGCGACGAAAGGGCAACAATGTCGACGAAACAGACATGTTTCGTCGACTTCCATTTCGTTTCGCCGATGATGGGCTTCGGCCCAAAGCAGATAAGGCCCAAACTTCGTTTCGTCTTCAAGTCTTAGCCCAAGGACCTTAATTAGAGCCCAGTCCTTGTCTTCAAGCTTGTACGGCTTGATGTCTTGTACACGACGGAGGAAAGTCGTCACAATATAAGCCGTGCTGAGTCGCGTCCACTAAATGAATCACTTCGAGTCGAGTCGCGTCCATAAATATGTATCAACAACCAGACTCCTCAACACACCATCACCACATCCATCTATTTCAAGAACCTTGAGTGAAGTCAGTGCTTGAAGTGAGACATTAATCAATTGTGGACAATTTGTAATGTAAAGCCCATGAAGACATGGAAACACTGCAACTAAACCCTTGTTTTTAGTTGACCACTCCCCCAAACCCAACATATATTCAAAACTTAGAAATTTAAGTGAAAGGAAGGCAACATCACCGCTCCCGGTTACCTCCATACCTATGACTTTAACTGCATCCATGCCTTGAATAGACAAATACTGAAGTGAACGTAGCAACCCAAATGGGGGTAGAGATGTGCATTTTCTACAACCACGTATTGACACATTAACCAACTTATGAAAAGAGGGATCACCAACCCAATATGAAAATTGTGTTCCCACGTATGACATGATTGAAAGATCTTTCAGCGTATCACTATTAGGCTTCAGCTCATTGAGAATCTCCTTTTCAAGTGAACCCATTCGAGAACCATCAAACACATCAACCCATTGTAGCTCTAATCTAGTAATCTTTTTTAGAGATAAGGTTGCCTCTCGTGCGTGTGTTGCGCTTTGCACTTTGTGCAACCCCTCATGGAAACTTCACCATGTAGATTCTTTAATCCCTTGAGCTCATTTATTTTTAAGCCATCATCTCCTCCTCCAATGATGATCTTGGTCAGAGTCTGTAGGCTTTCCAACTCACAGATCCCCAATGGCAGCTTCCCCAAAAGCGGAGTATTCCTTATGTCAAAATGTCTTAACCTTTTAAGCTTTAAGAAGCTTTTAGGCAACTTAGTTAACTCCTTACACCCAATAACAATCAATGTTTGTAAATTGAAAAGGTTGCCAACATTCTCTGGTAACTCTTTTATCCTAGTTTCCGATAAATTAAGATACCGCAAGTGCTTCAAACTACCAATAGAATCTGGTACCTCACGTATTGCAAAATGACTCAAAGAAAGAACCCTTAACAGTGTTAACGTAGGGAGTAAATCAATCAAAAGTTTATTGGATAAATAAAAATTTTGATACACATCAATAGATATCGCTAAAAGTGTTCTCAAGCTTTTGGCTCCTTTGAATGCCTCGAACTTATGGTAACCTACATAGTCCTCACGTGTAAATGACATATGGCGATACTTTGCCAAATCTTCCGTCTTTTTTTTCGTATGATTGTCAAAGCTTAGAAAAAATTCTCCGGCAACAAACGTGGCCAAATCCACCATCAAATCATGCATTATAAACACGGATTCCTCATTACGTGCATATTGAAAAAATGACCTTGATAACAAAATTTCAAAATATTCATGGCCAGATCGTTCTGGTGACTTGGTTGCATTTGATGGGCTCAAAACCCTTCGGCCATCCACAATAAGACCAACTCCTCTTTGTTAAACAAATAACCCTTAGGGAACAGGCAGCAGTATGCAAACAACTGCTTTAAATCTGCAGAAAGATCATGGAAGCTAAGCCTAATTAAGAGCTGGAATGATGTTTTTACCATCTTCTATATCCCATATCTCACTATTTAACACATCATCCCAATCTTCTCCTTTTGTTTTTCTCCTCAATAACCTTCCAATTGCCTTTATAGCCAAAGGCAAATGACCACACTTGTTCACAATACCTTTCCCATGTGCTTTAAGTGTTGGGTGTAAGTCAAAGTTATCTACACCTAATGCATGTAGAACAAACAACGACAAAGCATCTTCTTGCGACAAACACTCAAGACGATCTAGATGATAAAAACCAAGACTTTTGAGCAATAGATCTTTTCTAGTTGTCATGATTATCTTACTTCCATGAGCACCAGAATGAAATGGGCGAACTAGTTGTTCCCAATCGTCATAGTTTTCATTCCACACATCCTCAACTACTAGTAGGAATCGTTTATCCTTAAATTGCTCTACAAGAGCCAACTGAAGCTGATTTAAGTCTTTGGATTCCTTGTTTTTATCCTTGTTTTCATCATTGTTTTCACTAGTCACATATTGAAGGACGGTATCGCTTATCTTAAAAATATCAAACTCTCTAGAAACATAAACCCATAACTTGAGCTCAAAGTGAGCCCGCACCTTTGTGTCGTTATGTTGGTACACTAAAGTGGACGCGACTCGGTTCGGTTCGACTCGGTTCGGTTCGACCCGGTTAGGTTCGGCTCAAGCCCGACGTCACGACATTCCTCCGTCGTGCGCCCCAGAGTTCGACACGCGAAGCACGAAGCGCCGCGAGACGGTTCCCGTTGCCACATCATCATGACATCATCAAAGTGATGTCATGATGATGTAAAATGTTGACTAAACTTTGGAAATATGAGTTTGAGAATTATGTACGTATTGCATGTGCATGTTGGGCTTTGACTACTCAATTTGGGCTGAAACAAGTATCATGGGCCGAACCCCATATTAGACAATGTGTAGGTTGACGAAACAAGTTTGTTTCGTAGACTTTGACATTATGTAATTGTGTTTCGTCGACGAAACAGTTGTTTCGTCGACTGTGTTCTATTTCGTCGCTGCTGGTACTATATATACAAGACTGAAGACACAAGTGAACACAGAGAGCACACAGAACACACACACTGAGAGAGAGTTTGCAAAATAGATTTGTAAACATTGTATTGTAACTGATCTTTTCTACGTATTAATACAAGAGGTGTTAATCGTTGAGTCTTGTGTGTTTATCATTGTCGTGTTCTATCTCGGTTTGCTATTCTGGTTGGATTCCGCACAACCGGAGTGGTTCGTATACAAGGATTAGGCGACTAGATCCTCCCCTAGCCGGACCTACAAGTGGTATCAGAGCCTTGGCTCTTATCCTTGTTAAAACCGAGGTGTTCGTGTTGTTTTTCGGGTTTAAAAGTTCATAATTTTCTGAAAAACTTTGCTTATCCGGTTTAAGTCTTGTTGTTTTGCTTTGTGTTTGGTTAAAAACCTTGTTATTTTTCTTACTCACATGTTAAAAATGGGTTCTTATTAAACATTATCAAGCAAAACCGCGTTTCGGGTTACCGGAAAGTTCATTGTGTTCTTGTGACATTCAAAGTGTTCTTCGTTAAAACAACTTTTAGATCTTTGAAATATCACTTGTGAAAGTGTTTGTGTGTTGGAAGTTGAAAAAGGATTAAAATAATCCGAACCTTACCTGTTTGGTGAAACAAGTATGGTTGGTAGCCGAAAGTAGATCTGTGTTTGTCAGAAAAGGATAAGTTTCCAAAAGGTTTACCAACCCCTGAACCACTTTTTGGCGAATCAAAAATTGACGAAAAAAGAATTTTATTTCGTTGTGCTTATACTCGACGAAACAGATATTCATTTCGTCAATATTGGGCTTTTATTCTTGGGCCATTTCGTCAAGGTGGAAGCCCAAAAGGACTCACCTGTTTCGTCAAAACCCATATTATAAATCAGTTTCGTCAACCCATATGATGGAATCGGAAGTGTGAAGATTCTCCCCGGATATAATATGTAGGACCGAGTTTGACAATATTATAAATGATTTATAATATGATGAAATGATTTATAAATAGAAAACCCAAAAGGATTCCATCATATCAGAGCTTCGTCAAGTGTGAAGATTGACGAAATGATTTATAATATGGGTTTTGAGTTTTGACAATATTGGGTATTCATTTTAAGAACAATAAAAAGTAATAATAAAAACCATTTCGTCAAAACAGGTGTTGGACTTTGCTTTGAGTCTTGGGCCGAAAATTCTGTTGAGCCCATAAGTGCCCCTTTGTTTCGCAAACAAGCCCACATTAAAAATTTGTTTCGTCAAGTGTCTTGGGTCACTTGATATCTTGGGCTTTTGTTTCGTCAATCAAGTTCACAAAATCTGTTTCGTCTTTTAAAAGGCCAACACACACATAACAAATTTCTGTTCCGTCAAAAATTAAAATATTCCGTTCCGTGAATCAGTTTCGTCGAAACACTTGAATTTTTTTTAAATAGAAGGTTTACACTTGTGACTTAACTGTTTATTTGAGGTGTGATTTTCAGGTATTCATTTTTTTCTTGATAAAAAATGAATCTGATTTGGGGCACTCCGGTAAATACAGAGATGTATTATGGTACTCCGTCTCCGGATAGTGGAAAGTATAGAAACACGAGTTTGTCTCCTTCGTGGGCCGAATCTTCCGCACCGGTATCTTCACAAGCTAATGCAACTTCTACCGGTCAATGGGCATTCGTATCAAATCAAACTCCAAGTATTCAAAGTATTCTCTTAAGCGAGAGCGAAACCGGAAGTTTGAATCGGCCTCCAAAGTTGATGCACTTATACGAATATCCAGGATGGGTTGATAGATTTAATACATACGTCCTTGGTCAAAATACAGAATTGTGGTTGCGTTTCATCATAGATTTTGATCAAACAATAGAGGTTGCCGCGTCATCTGCTGCTACGTTTGCAGATCTTACGGAAGATCAGAAGAAGGTCTATGATTTGGAAAAGAAGGCATATGCCATTCTTACTCAGGCGTTAAGTAAAGATATTTATCATCAATTTGTCAGTTTCAAGACAACGAAGAAGTTGTGGGACGCATTGAAGACAAGGGGCGTAGGAAATGAAGCGACACGTCAATTGAGAAAAGACCTGCTAAAGAAAGAGTTTGATGGTTTTACTTGTATGGAGAATGAATCTTTAGGAGATTTGACAAGTCGATTTAATCATTTGCTGACTGAATTAGCAAATTTTGGGGTTGTAACAACTTCAGCAGAGGTAGTGAAAAAGTTTGCTGATGCGCTGCCACCTCAATGGAATAATTTCTTGGAAATCATGAAGTACAATGGCACTTTGGCTACAACAAACATCAATGACTTTGTTCAACTCCTGGAAAATAAGAATCAGGAAGAAACTCTCAAGGCAAAAAGAGTTCCAGTGCCACAGAATCCTGAAATGTATTATGGAACTCCTAGCACTTCTACAAAACCTTCTTCACACGCTCCAATTCAAACAACGTTTGTGTCTAGCACCGATATGTATGGCAATCCAATCCAAGTTCCGGTCAAGCCTCCTCCAACAACAGACATGTATGGAAATCCGCTTCAACTAGTTCCTCAACCAGTGCCACAACAGCAAAGCCAACGACCTATCAGAGCAACTGATATGTTCGGAAATCCATTACCTGTTCGATCTACCGGACCAACAGATCTATATGGAAATCCACTTCCTCCTCAACAGCAAGCGTGTTATGGAAGCACATCATCTGCTAGTCAGTAATCAAAACCAAATACAGTACGGCTCGACACTTCAAGCTTTTCCAAAGTCAGTGTGGAAGTAGCAAAGGAACACATGGAGCTGCTAAACACCTTGGTGAGCGCATACTGTGGATTGGTGGAAGGTCAGATTGGTAACATTAATCTGACACAAGAAGACTATCAGCAGATCGATAAAGAGGAGATGGAGATGATGGACATCAAGTGGGCCTTTGCTAGTGCTGTTAGGCGAGCAAAGGATTTCATGGAAAGAACTGGCAGAACCAGCTTGGAAAGCAAGAAAGACACCAAGTATGGGTTTGATAAGCAGGCTGTTAAGTGCTTCAATTGTGGTGAACGTGGTCATTTCAAACGTGAATGTACGAGGCCATCTCAACATGGGAACCAAAATCCTTTCAGAGGTCAAGGCAACAGGGCAAATCAGAACCAAGTAAGGAACAACGAGCGCACATTGGTGCCTGTCAACAACCAGAGTCAAGCAGGACCATCTAATGCCAACCAGGCACTTGTGGTTCAAGTAGATGAAGGTTGTGATTGGTCAATTCAGCTAAGTAGTGATGCTCCAGATGGAACAGCATGTTTTGCTGAAGTGGTTAAGGATCTTAAACACGCCAGTGGTGGAGAATCTTCCACCAATGGTGGTGAATCTTCTGAGGATGAAGACTCTTCTGGTTACACTGGAAGTTCAGATGAAGAGTCCTCGAGTTCAGGAAATGATCAGGAAGATGACACATCAAGCACGTTAGTTAATGCAGATATTGATGAGCTATTGGAAGAAGCTGCAGCAGGAATTCAAAGAAGATCTATTTTGGTGGATCAAGCTGCTTATTCTTCGTCTTCTCTCCATTCAGCCTTTATGGCTAATGTCGACAGTTCATCAAGTCAGGTATGTGTCGATGAACCCACTGCTATTATTTGTGATAATTGTGATAGTTTGAGTATTAAATGTGCTGATTTAGAGACAAACATGTCTGGGTTGCAAGGCAAATATGATGCTTTACAAGCTAGTTTGTTTGACTTGCAAGACAAACATGCTTCATTGAATGATAAGTGGTGTGTGTTGCAAAGCAAACACGAGGCTTTGCAAGAGAAATATGATGTGACATTCATCCATAATCAGAAGTTAACCGTGGATCTCTCTAAGTGCACTGAAGCCAACATGTTTTATGAAAACCATGAAAAGGAGTTTAAATCGGTAATTGAAAAATTAAAGAAAGATAAAACCGAGTTAACTAAAATGGTTTCCAGAAAACAAACTGACATTAATCTGTATATAACTCGTCTTGAGGTAATGCAAAAAGAAATGGCTTATGTGAAAACTGAAAGTGAGGCGATCCAACTTAAGCTAGACAGTTATTTGAGCTCTAGCTATGTGTTGGATCACATCATTGACGTTCAGAAAGAGAAACGGGATGTCACATGCATTGGATACAAGAAATGTCCACCACCTGTGAGACACAATTATGATGCCATGCCTGACGAGGAGGATAGAACTTTCTTTGAACCATCTGTTCCTCTAGATGTCAATGAATTTGCAACAGGACTCGGATACAAGAAAGAAGTATCATCAGATTCAGATGTGTCAGCAGATACATGTGCGTCTTCTGGCGAACCGAATCAGAATCCTCCAGTTGTGATTGAGGATGCTGATTCTTCTGATGATGAATCCGATGATACTGACCCAGCAAAGTCTGATGCGGTGATCAAAGAAGAGGACATACCTCTTGAGAATCATATTCTATGTGATCCTCCTGCAAAACCCGCTAAGACTGTTGCAATCGAGTCCTCGTCTGCAAAAGAGTCAGAGAGTGTGGATTTGCTGTACACTCTTGTTGGTGATGAGAAAATTTATTCTGACAAAGATTTTCCTATTAAGAATGTTAATCAATTTTTAATCAGTAAAGTCTTTGAAAATTCGACAAGTAAGTTTTTTGGGAAAGACAGGATCACGTGTTACAGTAACACAGTGCCCTCCTATCACAAAGGCTGAAGTTAGAAAAAAATTTGGCAATCAGAAATTAGCAACAGAGAAAAGGCAGCAAAATTATAATAGACAAAAAGGAAAATTGTCGGCTCAAAGTCAAAAGAAGCCAAATCAAAAGAAGAACAAGAATGTGAACTTTGTGAAATCTAAGGGAACGGACAAAATTGAAACGTTTGAAAATCAATCTAACTTAGATTTTGTCAAGAAAGCAACAGTGATGAAAAGGAATGAACCAAATAGTTCAAAACCTAGTACCTCGGGATCACAAAGTTCATCATCGGCAAGACGATCACATGATGCTTCGGGGTTTGTTGAACGAAGATCATGTTTTGAATGTGGTACAATTGGACATGTAATTCGAAATTGTCCGTATCTTCATAAACAAAAAGGCAAAGTTGATGATCCCCGTGACCAACCTGACCGCAAGCGATCTGTTTCTGTAAAACAAGATCCCCGACTTGTAAAAGAAAGGGAAAAGAAACAGAAACGCCAACAGATCAAGAAAATTGAAAAGGCAATTAAAACCGATGTGGTTAACAAACCATCTGTTTCCGTCAAACCAGAAAATTCAAAAACTTCTGACAATCATGAAGTTAAAATTTTAAAGAATGACACTGGTAAACCAAAACAGACATGGAAACCAAAAACGGTTACTGAATCAGGGGGACCATCACAATTTACAAATCATCAAAGAATAGAAGTTATTGTTGTTGATGAAAATGGAAGACCCAAGACCACAATGGCTTGGGTCCCCATCTCCAACTAATCAATTGAGTTCATGTGCAGGGTGTTCCAGGAGGAACTATCAGTAGTCATTGGATTGTTGATAGTGGGGCATCCAGGCACATGACAGGCGACATGAAGCTTCTCTACGACGTCAAATCTATTAGAGGAGGTTATGTTGCTTTTGCTGGAGATAAAGGCGGATATATTACTGGTGAAGGAATGATTTCCAATGGGGTTGTTAGCTTTGATAAGATCAACTTTGTGCAACAACTTGATCACAATCTTCTTAGTGTTTCTCAAATTTGTGATAAACAGTTCTCAGTACACTTTGATGCTAATGGATGTTATGTGCTGAAACCCGGCTTCAAAATTCCAAAAGAATGGATTCTTTTGTCTGCTCCAAGGATAAATGATCTGTATGTCCTTGATATGAGCCAAGCTATCACGACGTCTGCACAAGCAACTTGTTTCGTTTCCAAAGCCACAGAAAAAGACTCAATCTCTTGGCACAGACGAATGGGTCACATTCACTTACGCAAAATGAATCATTTGGTATCAAATGAATTGGTGAATGGTGTTCCTCTTAAAAACTTCCATCTTCAAGACGTCTGTGTTTCGTGCCAAAAAGGAAAACAAACGAAGAAGCGACACCCTACAAAGAAAATCAACACGGTGGCTGTTCCTCTTGAACGTTTGCACATGGATTTGTTCGGTCCTGTCAATCACAAAAGCATTAGGAATGATCAATACTGCCTCGTGATAACTGATGATTATTCAAGATTTTCTTGGGTGGCGTTTATGGCACACAAGAGCGAAACCTTCGGTATTATCAAAAACTTGATCATTCAGATTGAGAATCTATATAAGTTGAAGGTTAGGCGGATACGCAGCGACAATGGTACTGAATTCAAAAATCATGCCATGGCGGAGTTTTGCACTGCAAAAGGTATTCTTCATGAATTTAGTGCAGCTTATACTCCTCAACAGAATGGCGTCGCTGAACGTAAGAACCGCACAATGATCGAGACTGCTAGGACAATGTTAGTAGAGTCGCAGTTGCCCATTCCATTCTGGAGTGAAGCTGTGGCCTCTGCATGTTATACGTTGAACCGAGTCCTTACAGTCAAAAGGCACAACATGACCTGTTTTGAGCTTCTTCATAAACGGAAACCAGATTTGTCATATCTTGAACCGTTTGGAGCTCCGTGTACAATAATCGATCCTAATGGAAAGTTTGGGGCAAAAGCAATTGAGGGATACTTTCTTGGGTATGCCACCCCGAACTTAAAAGTCTGGAATCTAGAGACTAAAAGGGTCGAGGAATGGTCTGAAGTCAGAGTACAAAGGCACACATTGCCAGTCAAATGTCCTGGTCAGCCTTGGATGTTTGAGTACGATGACTTTTTCAATTCGATCAATGTTGAAGCCGTTGAAGAAAATGCTGCGGCAAGGATGTTTTTCGAGAGTGACAATGCAACAGATTCACCATTGGTTCGTCCAATTCTTGTCAATCCAGAACCATCTTCGGTGAACAATAATGCTCCCGACAATGAGGATTTTCACGATGCTACCGATTTGAACGAATCTTCAGAGGATGATGAATTTCTAGATGCAGATCAAGAAGCTCCCACAACAGCAGTTCATGGTACTTCAGAGGGTACACCTCCAGTGGATGTCCCTAGAACAGCTGAAGCTACTGCATCATCCTCTTCGTCAATTTCGGGTATTGAATTGGTTGTTGATCTCAATCTCAACAATCTGGGTACAAATATTTCAGTTCAAGATAATCCAGAAACAAGGATTCACAATACCCATCCTCAACAAAACATCATCGGAAATGTACAAAGTGGCGTTCAAACGAGAAACATGTTGCGGAACAGCAACAATGCAGGCTTGTATGCAGCTATCCGAGAATCTGGTCAACAAAACGATTGGTCTTTCGCGTGTTATGTCTCACAGGAAGAGCCAAGAACTTGGAAAGAAGCTTTGAAAGATAGCTCTTGGGTTGAAGCGATGCAGGAAGAACTGCAACAATTCCAGAAGCTTGGTGTCTGGAAGCTCGTAGAGAAACCTGCTAACTACAAGAAGATTGGTACCCGTTGGGTGTTTAAATGCAAAAAGGATGACCGTGGAGTCGTTATTCGAAACAAAGCAAGGCTAGTCGTTCAAGGTTTTCGTCAGATAGAAGGGATCGACTACAACGAAGTGTATGCACCTGTTGCACGTCTGGAAGCAATTCGGATCTTTCTGGCTTATGCCTCATTCAAAGGTTTCAAGGTATACCAGATGGACGTCAAAAGTGCATTCTTACATGGTGTGGTGGAAGAAGAGGTGTACGTCGAACAGCCTCCAGGTTTTGAAGATCCTATCCATCCCGATCGGGTTTGGTTGCTCAAGAAAGCTCTATATGGTCTACATCAAGCACCGCGAGCTTGGTACGCAATCTTATCTAATTATCTGCTGGAGAATGGATTTCGCAGAGGTCTTATCGATTGCACTCTTTTCATCAAAGAACAAGATGGAGATCTTCTACTGGTACAGGTATACGTGGATGATATTATTTTTTGTTCTACTAATGATGTCTTGTGTAGGAATTTCGAGCGCATTATGTAGGATAAATTCGAGATGAGTGCTATGGGGGAAATGACTTTCTTTTTGGGACTACAAGTGCAACAAACTGAGTCTGGGATATTCATCCATCAGACTAAATATGTTGGTGACATCTTGAGCCGGTTCCAGATGTCTGACGCAACGCCCATCGGTACCCCACTGCAGCAAAATCACGGAATTAATCCAGACTTGAAGGGTGAAGCTGTTAGCCCCTCGTACTATTGCACGATGATTGGATCTCTTATGTACCTCACAGCATCAAGACCAGATATAATGTACCCAACATGCCTGCTTGCCAGATATCAAGTCAACCCGAAGGCCTCACATCTTGCAGCTGTAAAAAGGATTTTTCGTTATTTGAAGGGTTGCCCTGACACCGGTCTATGGTACCCTAGGGATAATAACTTTGACTTGATCGCATTCAGTGATTCTGATTTTGGCGGATGCAAAATCGATGGCAAATCCACAACGGCTGGATGTCAGTTTTTGGGAAATCGCCTAGTCACATGGCAGTGCAAGAAGCAGACTTGTGTCGCTACATCAACATGCGAAGCTGAATACATTGCTGCCTCAAGTTGTTGCTCCCAAGTCCTGTGGATACAACAGCAAATGCGTGATTACGGTTTTGAATTCCTAACTACTCCTATTTACGTTGATAATTCTGCTGCCTTACAGATCACTAGAAATCCTGTGCAGCATTCAAAGACTAAGCACATCGAAATTAAGTATCACTTCATACGTGATTGCTTTGAGAAAAGGCTAATCGATGTTGCTTACGTCCACACCGATGACCAACGTGCCGACCTTTTTACCAAAGCATTTGACAAATCAAGATTTGACTATTTATTATTGGTAAACGGCATTAAGGTCAAGCAAGAGTAATACCAACATCGGAAAATCATTTTTGTAAATAACTTTGTGTTTTAAATTTTTTCTTAGTTTATTGATTTTAGGGGGAGTAAATCCAAAATTGAAAATCCAAAAACATCGAAAAATTTCAAAACACAAAAACAATAGAAAAGCAAAAATGAGTTTCCTGGCGAGCAAAAGAGAAAATGATAGTACATCAGTGGTCTATCCAAACCTCTTTAAACTGAAATGCAAATGAAAATCGATAAGCAGCTCTATATAAGATGTATCGGTAGGCTCACAATCATTTTAAAGTGTGCAGGGTGATATAAATCTTAAACCGACTGAAGACCAGGTGGGAACCATTCATTGGCATATGGTCTTAGTACCGAAATTTCGTTTGATAGATTGCTGAGGTTCTGAGATATTCGGTCTTTATGCTGCTTATCATCTGGGTATCATGGTTGTATCTTTTACCGAAAAATAACGGGGACGCAAGTCTAGATCTTCCATGATACCATACATACGTGTACATATTGCATTCGACCTCAATAAGTGATAAACAATCACATGTCCAAACAAAATAAGTGATAAAATATCACATTTTTCCGGGAGTCAAGTTCGTCTCTTTGCTGTACGAAAGTACTGACCTGTTCATGGACTTGCTCCTGTGCCCTCATGCATCTGAAAATCAAGTTCCTCATCAATAAGTGATTCTATCACATAGGACTTGTTTTCAAACAATAATAAGTGAGAATCTCACATCATATACGATCAAAACAGATGATAATCGGTATACTCACCGGTAAGATGATTCCTCGTGCATACCTTGATACGGGAATGTGTCGTGATGTGGATGAACACCGGTCGGTAAGTATAAATCATACCTTAACGTATCCCCTCGCCATGATTACATCTGATAAGTTGAGCTTATGTGGACAACAATACCGATAATCGTTATAGGATGCTTATCTTAATGTTAACTAATTGAACAACAAGAGCGTTTTGGCATGACCGTACACTGATATGATTCTCTTACCCTCGAAACTCGCAAAAAGAATGTCTGTAAATATTTATTTAATGCTTTCAGTTTCTGCATCTTTGTATATATTTATTTACTGCTTTCAGTCTTTACATTTCGAAATATTCAAAAATACCAAAAAGATTTTAGGTGTGTTTTAATATAAACCTTATAAAAGCCGAAAAGATTTTATTTCTACTTTATTTTCGATCGTACGATGTTGGAACTCGAGTCTTCGTTACCTGAAACCTGAACGAAAACCAAATTGACTAAATCTTCATAAACGGTCGAAATTTGCAAGTGTTGAAAGTTAAAATGTAAAATGGATAAAATTTGTTAAACTTTCAAACTGTCGGACGGTGTTTGATTAAACAATGGTCACACGTGTGTCGTTTGTTTATGTTTCGATATTCCAAGCATTTGTTCTCATTACACGTTTAGATTTCTTGCATGTGCAGATTCTAAAGGCAAGGAGAACATGGTCGATGACAAAGCTTCGGAATGAAGACACAACGTGAAGGCACTCAAATGATGAAGATGATCGAGTTGCCGCTGGCCATCATCTACACCACAAGGATCTCAAGTACTAAAGATCAAGTCTTTCACGAGCATAACTCAAGGGGGAGCTTATGTTAAGGGGGAGTTTGTCAACGCACTTTCTACATGAAACGGGGAGTTTGTTGATACACTTTCTGCTTTCAACACGTGAAGACATTAAAGATTCTCCGACATAGAAGACATGAAAGAAGAACATCTCGAGTAGCGTCCAAGGGGGAGTTTGTTGGTACACTAAAGTGGACGCGACTCGGTTCGGTTCGACTCGGTTCGGTTCGACCCGGTTAGGTTCGGCTCAAGCCCGACGTCACGACATTCCTCCGTCGTGCGCCCCAGAGTTCGACACGCGAAGCACGAAGCGCCGCGAGACGGTTCCCGTTGCCACATCATCATGACATCATCAAAGTGATGTCATGATGATGTAAAATGTTGACTAAACTTTGGAAATATGAGTTTGAGAATTATGTACGTATTGCATGTGCATGTTGGGCTTTGACTACTCAATTTGGGCTGAAACAAGTATCATGGGCCGAACCCCATATTAGACAATGTGTAGGTTGACGAAACAAGTTTGTTTCGTAGACTTTGACATTATGTAATTGTGTTTCGTCGACGAAACAGTTGTTTCGTCGACTGTGTTCTATTTCGTCGCTGCTGGTACTATATATACAAGACTGAAGACACAAGTGAACACAGAGAGCACACAGAACACACACACTGAGAGAGAGTTTGCAAAATAGATTTGTAAACATTGTATTGTAACTGATCTTTTCTACGTATTAATACAAGAGGTGTTAATCGTTGAGTCTTGTGTGTTTATCATTGTCGTGTTCTATCTCGGTTTGCTATTCCGGTTGGATTCCGCACAACCGGAGTGGTTCGTATACAAGGATTAGGCGATTAGATCCTCCCCTAGCCGGACCTACACGTTATACAAAAGTCTAGCTAGGGTGGTCTTACCAACCCCACCCATACCAACTATGGGTAAGATACTAAAGTTTTCCTTAGATGACCCATCATCCCCTAACAACATCTTCAAAAATTTCTTTTTCTCAACTTCTCTTCCAACAACATCATGTTCTGGCAGAGAGGTTTCGTTTCTTCTACTAGTATTTTTTGGCTTTTCATCTTTCTTAATCAAACCTAGATCATTTTTTTGTTTTTCTAAGTGTTGTAGCTCGCTGGTAATACTATTTAACCTAGCAGACAACCTATGACTTAGTGAGAAATTTGTACAGCAAGTTGGGATGAGCTTTCTTACCTTGCTGCAGATAACTGTTCCTGATTCCAGGGTCAGCTCACGGTGCATAGCTTCAGTAGCCAAATCGTCAAGTACATCATCGATGTCATAAGCCAAATGTTGGAGACCATTCAGCCATCTTTTGACAGATTTATCTGTCACTTCCTTCTCAGAGGCATCATTAAGCAAATCTTGTATATGTAACAATGTGCTCCTCAATTCCTTCAGCTCGTTGTGAATTCCCTGAGAGTGAGCAATTCGCTTCATGGCTTCATCAGTCAGCTTCTGAAAAACGACTTTGACGAGCTCAATATAAACTAAAGATTATGATTATTTGATCAAGGATACAATTCTCATTACATACAAATCAATATATAGAGGTACAAGAATAATTACAATAATTACAAGAGAGATAATTATGCAATGGAGAATGAATTGCAATTAATGGAGACTCAATATTAATTGCAGGAGAGGGAATTATGCAATGGAGAATGAATTGCAATTAATGGAGACTTAATGGTTGGTGTTGATACGCCCCCGCAAGATGGAGGATCCATTGGAGACTCCAATCTTGGACCGAAAAGATAGAAAAGGTGCCCGCGACAGTGGTTTGGTGAGGACATCCGCAAGTTGATCCTTTGAGTTGACGTGAAGAACTTTTAGCTGCCCGGAGTTGACTTGTTCCCTTACAAAGTGATAATCCAAAGCAATATGTTTCATGCGGGAGTGGTAAACTGGATTGGCACATACATAGGTGGCTCCGGTGTAGTCGCAGTAAAGTGATGGAGTACTCACATTCGGTAAACCAAGTTCTGTGAGTAGATTTTTTATCCATGATATTTCAGCGGCGGCATTAGCAAGAGCTTTGTACTCCGCTTCGGTGGATGATCTTGAGACTGTTTTTTGTTTTGCAGATTTCCAAGACATAATATTTGGCCCAAGGTAACATAGATATGTTGTGGTTGACCGTTCTCCATCATTAATACCCCCCCCCCCCCCCCGTCTGAGTCCGAGAAGGCTTGTAAGGTAAGGTTGGTGTTACGCTTCAAGAACAACCCGTGATATATCGTTCCTTTCAAATATCGGAGAACCCGTTTGAGAGCTTGCCAGTGTGATTGTTTTGGTGAATGCATGAATTGAGATAATTTATTGATGGCAAAAGATATGTCTGGATGGGTGAAGGCAAGGTACTGCGGAGTACCTACCAGTTTTTGATAAGGTGTGGGATCGACTGGAGGAGAGGAATCATTAGGGGAAAGTGGATCAGAGACGCTTAAAGGAGTGAGAACCTCTTTTGCACCGTCCATTTTGAAGGTGGTGAGAACATCTTGAATATGACGATGTTGAGAAAGAAATAGACCATGGGGCGTAGGGATGACTTCAATTCCTAGGAAGTGATGAAGAGGGCCTAAGTCTTTGATAGAGAATTTTTTGCTTAGGGCTTGAACAAAAGAATCCATGAAAGGATTGTGATTCCCTGTAAGTACGATGCCGTCTACGTAGACAAGAAGGTAGCAAGTGATACCATTTGAGTTGTAAACAAAGAGGGATGTATCAGAAAGACATTTTTTGAAACCAAATCCAATGAGGAAGGTGGTTAGTTCAATGTACCAAGCGCGCGGTGCTTGCTTAAGGCCGTAAAGAGATTTTTTGAGTTTGTAGATATGATGTGGGAATTCCGAATTTGTGAATCCGGGAGGTTGTATCATAAATACATCTTCATGCAGGGTGCCATGAAGAAACGCATTGTTTACGTCAAGTTGGCGTAAAGACCATCCTTTAGAAAGAGCAATGGAGAGGACAGTGCGAATGGTGACGGGTTTAGTGCATTGTTTACGTCAAGTTGGCGTAAAGACCATCCTTTAGAAAGAGCAATGGAGAGGACAGTGCGAATGGTGACGGGTTTAGTAACGGGGCTGAAAGTGTCATGGTAGTCTTTACCGTGTTGTTGGTGAAACCCTTTAGCAACGAGACGTGCTTTGTATTTGTCGATAGTGCCATCGGGTTTTCGTTTAATTCGGAACACCCATTTGCAGCCAATGGGAGAGTGGGTGGTGTGAGGAACAAGCTCCCATGTGTTGTTTTGGATGAGAGCGTTATACTCAAGATCCATTGCGTGTCGCCAATCCGGATCTTTCATGGCTTGAGTATAGGTGGATGGTTCAAGAGATACGGGTAATGGATGAAGAGTGGTAGAGTTAACAAAGTTTGAGTTGTAGTATTTTGGGTTGGGTTTGGGTTGTCTGCGCGTGGAGCGAGGGTGGTTGGGTGGGTCCGTAATGGAATCGGGTTGGGTTGTTCGGGAGTTGGTTGAGGTAGGAGTAGAAGAGGAAGTGGAAGCGGTGGCGAGAGAGGGTGGACTGCTAGGCTGGTTCATTGGGCCGTGGGAAGCAGGAGTGGTGGAGGTAGGAGTTGGGCTGATGGGTTGTATTGGAGTTTGGGGAGGTTGTGGTTGTGAAGTGTAGGTGTTGTTGGGTGAGGGTGGCGTTGGTGAGGAGGTGGGAGCCGAAGGTTTTATGCTTAGGAAGGTGTCGAAAGACGCATGGGTGGGGTTGGAATTTGTAGCTTGAGAAGGAAAGATGTGGGGAACGAATTGGACATGGCGGGAGTGATAGAGTTTGTGATTAAGAGGATCATAGCATTTGAATGACGATTTAGAGGATGAGTACCCAAGAAAGATGCACGCCATTGAACGTGAATGTAGTTTGGAAGTGGCATACGGTCGTAACCATGGGTAGCAAAGGCAACCAAACGGTTTGAGTTTGGAATAACTAGGGGCGGTTTTGAACAACATATCATAGGGTGATTTGTTGTGAAGAGTGGGTGTAGGCAAACGGTTTATGAGGTGGGTAGCCGTTTGAAAAGCATGAGACCAAAAATGTTGTGGTAAGTGAGAATAGTGAAGTAATGCAAGCCCGGTTTCAACAACGTGTCGATGACGTCGTTCGGCAAAACCGTTTTGTTCCGGTGTGTGAGGCGGTGTCGTGTAATGGGAGATGCCTTGAGAGGCAAGATATGGTGAAAGACCCATATATTCACCCCCATTATCAGTGAATAACGCAACTAGGTTGGTTTTGAAAAAAAATTCAACAAGAGATTTAAATTGTGGATAAAGAATTTTGACATCGGATTTTCGTTTAATTGGGTATAACCAAATATATTTGGAATAGTAGTCAACAAAAATAACATAGTATTTAAAACCATCGATTGATGTTTGTACGGGTCCCCATACGTCCGAGTAGATAAGTTGTAGTGGTTGATTTGCAACAAAAGAATTTTTGCCAAATGGTAGTTTGTGGCTTTTATTCAAGGAACACGAAGGACAATGAAACGACTCATGGGTCACCTTATTGCAACGAAGTCCTAATCTAGAAATTAAAAACTTAAATACTTGAAACGATGGATGTCCAAGTATGTGGTGCCACATGAGAAGAGAGTTTGTTTGAGTGTTGTTGACTTGAGGAGATGAGGAGATTGGTGCATAGTAGACATCATTGACGTTCACTCCCCGCATGAGATGCGCCCCCGTGCGTAGATCCTTAACCAAAAAATGATATGGAAAAAATTCAACTGAAACACGATTAGTACGGCAAACTTTGGCAACAGAGATAAGATTATTTCGAAGGTGAGGAACAATTAAAATGTTATTTAAACGAAGTGGACGTGAGGTTGTAGGAATAGTTGTATGAGCAATGTGAGTTATAGGAAGAGTTTTACCATCACCTAGTACGATCTCATAGGGTCCTCCGTATTCGGAAAGAACGGGAAATTGTTGGTTGTTGTTCGCGGTGTTGTGGGACGCACCGGTGTCCCACATCCATGATGGGGTTGTGGCCGATGGGTGAGGGGTTGTGTAGTTGACCATCGGGGTATTGTTATTTTGTGGAGAAACATTGTGTTCTCGTAAGAAACGATTTAGTTTGCGGCAATCTTTAGTGTCATGACCGGGTATGTTACAATAGTAACAATGAGCGTTGTTGTTGCGGGTTGGGCGAGTGTTGTTAGAGTTGTTGCGAGAGGAGTAGTGGTTGCGGGTAGTGGGTGAGTTTGGGTGTCGAGAGGGGCGCTGCTCATAGGTGTTGGTTTGCCGATTTTGGTTGGTGCGTGGGTTGGTTCGGTGGGTGTAGTTCACGGTGGTGAGGAGGGGTTCGGTGATAGTTTCCTTTAGAGTTCTCTCATGATCTAGAAGTTTTTCAAACAAGTCGGCAAAAGATATAGTGGTGTCGCGGGTGCGAAAGGAAGCGACTAAATTGGAGTAGTCATCTCCTAGTTGATTCATAATGTGGACGACTAGGTCCTCTTCGGACATGGGGCTTTGGGCAATGGCAAGTTCATCAAATAAGGATTTCATTTCGTGTAGATAGTCGGAAATGGAGCGGTTTCCTCTTGGGTTTTTGGCTAGCCGTGATTTGAGGGAGATGATTCGGGAACGTGAGCGACTTGCATAGCTTGAGTTTAGTAGTTCCCAAGCTTTGCGGGCTGTTTTGGCGGAGGAAACAATGGGTTGGATTTGGTCGAAACAACTACCAAGGAAGGCACTTATTATCATTTGGTCTTGGCGAAACCAACGAAGAAAGTCGGGATTCGGCTTGGTGGTTTGGCCGGCAACAGTAGTTTCGGCTGGGATATTTTCGGGACCAATGATATGGTGGTCGAGTTCAAGGCCAATGAGAGTGGCAGTGACTTGGATGCGCCATGAGGGGAAGTTTTGGGAGGTTAGTTTGATAGGAAAGTGGGTGGCTGCGGTGATGTGAACGATTGGTTGATCCATGGTTAGTCAGAAAAAGGATTGGATAGTTTGATAGGAAACTGATAGGGATCGACGATGGTGGCTCAGAGGAGCTTTTATTGCTCTGATACCATATAAACTAAAGATTATGATTATTTGATCAAGGATACAATTCTCATTACATACAAATCAATATATAGAGGTACAAGAATAATTACAATAATTACAAGAGAGAGAATTATGCAATGGAGAATGAATTGCAATTAATGGAGACTCAAAACCCTAACCGTCCCTTCTTCAACTCCAGTTCCCACCGTCTTTCTTCAACCCCTAGCCACTTGCAACAGAACTAAAGATTAACACAATGGTGGTCTGCGCGATTTGACTAGGGTTGAAGGAGGGAGGGGACTGGGGTTGAGGAATGGACGATTAGCATTTTATAAAACCCTAACCGTCCCTTCTTCAACTCCAGTTCCCACCGTCTTTCTTCAATCCTATGAAGCAAGTGTCTGTCTATTCAATTGAGAGGATCATTGCATTACATCCCCGTTGAAAACAAGTGGTTGTAATGACGGGACCCTTGATTTGAAACGAAATCGTTTGTGACTATGGGAAACACAAGTTTTCTTTTTGAGCTTGATGGATGTCCGTTATCTCAACGCTTCTCCTTACATTACCGATCTGGAATTGGAAAACCGTTGTGTATTTGCTTACTGATCTGGAATTGGAGAACCGTTTTGTATCTGAATCAGGTTCTCAAACAAACACTACGTACCCTTCCTTTTATTACAGTCATACGATGCGACTTTTTGTTCTTCAATCTTTGTTAGTTGTTAATGTTTTATTTTTTTCTACTTTTAGAAAGGTTCGACAACCTCACGACTGTATGATACAAACCGCTTATTTTGCTAGTGGGTTTTATAAGTCAAAGTTAACGTTGCTATTCAGATTCAGATTTAGGAAGACATGTCGGCTTCCGTACCCATCCCCGCGTTGATAGCTTCCGTTTTATTACAGTCATACGACACGGCTTTTTGTTCTTCAATCTTTGTTAGTTGTTAATGATTTATTTTTTTCTACTTTTAGAAAGGTTTGACCACCTAACGACTGTAAAATGTCTCGTGTGATTGGCACCTTAAACCCCTTATATACTTTGAGAAAAATCCAATTTTCGAATAATACGGGCCGTATAACATTATACGGCCCGTATACAACGTTCGTATACATTGTATACGACCAGGTAACTGATTTTCACATGGTGTATACGGGCCGTATAGAATTAAAAAAAACTGACAAAGGTGGGACTGGTGGAGGGAATATTCTGGTAGAAAAAAGCTTAACTCCGTTAAGGTTTTTTAATGGGGGACCACTGTTGGAAAAATAGGTGAAAGGTGGGACTGGTGGAGGGAATATTCCGAGGTGGGATTATTAGTGGCCAATAAGGTCTAGATGGGATTATTACAGGCCAATTTTCCATTTTAATAAATAGGTTATTACTTAGTAGATTTTACGTTGGACCGTAAGTAAAAGTCCAGTTAGTAAACTAAATAAATACGTAGACCTAGCTTATCTCTTTCTTCTTCGCATCCTACCCTAATACACAGCAGTCATTAACCAGCAATAAACATCACACCTGCTGGAACAGCAATTGTTAACCAGAAATGGGGCCATGAGTACCTGTCAGACGGTGGCCGGAGTTCCGTCGCTGTCTGTCGTCCCCGAAACGTCAAACTGTCGTCTCCACTTTCCTAGAAATGTTTCGATTCCGTCCCCAAATTCCTGAAATGTTTGGGGGACGTCCCCATGGCATTTCCGTCCCCATACCGTCCCCGGGATGGGTACTCATGGCTCCAAGCCATCCCCGTGCTACAAGCCTGGCACGGGAGGTGGCAGGTCCTGCAAGTGAAAAACATGGAGTTTGTTTGTTTGTGTATATAAATAAACCATATTCAAAATCCATAAAAAAAGAAAAAGTTAAAAACCAAAAATATGTTTTTATTTTGTCAAAATTTTGAAAAATTTAAAAATATGTTTGTTTTTAAATTTGTTAAAAATAAAAAATTTGAAAAAAAAGTTGATTGAATACGCCGAAACCCTTAGGGCTGAACAAACATGATTATTTCACAAGTGATTAAATGGTTTTAACATTGTTAAAAATCAGTGTGTTGTAAATCATGGGGGTACTTTCTACAAAACAGAGCATGTGAAGCAGAAAATGGATGGTGAGATGAAACTATCTACATCGGTTATCAAATTTTCTTTAAATGTTTTGAATTTTAGTGGGAGGAAAATTTTCAGAAAATACAAAAACATTTGAAAATTTGAAAAAGCCAAAAACATGAGAAAATTCTAAAAAGAGTTTTGTGTAAAAAGATAAAATGATAGTACATCAGTAGACAATCACAGTACGCTAAAGAAATGGAAAGTTAAATGTGATAAACGGTCTCTCTGATGATATATCAGTAGGTTTTACACATTTAGTAGATTCATTTCGATATATAAACCTAAATATCAATAAGTTGCTTATCTCGTGGGGAACATCTCTCAGATATATGGATAACCTCCAAAATTTCGTTTGAAAGATTGCCTGATTCTGAGATACTAGGTCTTTATACTTTTTGATATCTGGGGTATTAAACCTGGTCTTCTGATTTTGTGTCAGCAATGGACTAGACCTCCTATAATACTTTGCGTGCTTTAAAAGCTTTCCCCCTGCATAAAAATTGAAAAATATCAAAAGATATAAATCAGGTGCAGTTGTAAAGAAGATCCCTAAGTGGGACACACCTTTAAGACGAGCCTTCATATCTTTGACTGAACGGTAGTTCATACCTGAGCTCTCAAGGTCTTACACTAACCCAGGGTACAAATATCAATATAGTATATTCACCTGTAAGACTGAATCTAGGGAATCTTGATACGAGAGTATATTCTGAGGTGGGACACGCGAATAAGTTTAAGTTCCTAAAACATTAATCTCGTATCTTGAATCAATTGAAGTTTGTGTGTAAATTTAAGTGGATCAGTATACTGACAATCTAAGTGAATCGTTTAGAACTTAAAGTGTTTATAGCTCAACGGTGCTAGTGATTTGTCATAAGCTGATATGATCCTCTGACGCGAACTCAAACAAAAATATTGTCTATAAATATTTGTTTACTGCATTTCATTTTTGAAAACATTCTGAAAATCTTAGAAAAACCCAAAAAGAAAGTGTTTTAGCATAAACTTTGAAAAATTCAAAAAGATTTTGTTTCTACTTTATTTTTGACAATCGATGTCTAAAAGTTGAATTTCAAAGTCTAAGTATGCTGAATATGTTTCTGAAAATAAACAAGTTCATTAATTTAAAACTTAAAGTTTTAATCAAAAATTCAAAATTAGTTTGTGAAAATCTCCAAGGTCATTAATTTGGACTTGGATGATTATCTGTGAGGATTTTGGATGCTTAACTGTCAGATATAGAGTTATTTGATAGGGGAGAGAGTCGGTATGAAATCATGGAGTTTTAAAACTGTCAAATGGTTTTCATAGTACCAGGTTTTGATACTGTGGTATATTAATCTTTAATTGTCAAATCTTTGTCAAAGCCAGGTGACGATCCTAAAAAGCACGGAAGCTTAAAGAAAGGGGGAGCCTGGAGAAAGAGTCTGAAGATAGGGGGAGCTGAAGCAGAACGCAGAGTCACGAGGAGCTAGTTAAAGCAAAAGGGGAGTATGTGGTACTGAAGATGTCAAAGCTTCAAAAAGACTCAGAGAGAAGACAAAAAGCTACGAGATTAACTATAGTAATATCCAAGGGGGAGTATGTGAGTGCATAATGTCTATCACTTCCGTCAATCACATATCGTAGTAGGAAAATGATCAAAACAAGGTTTTATAGTGTTAAATATAGAAGAATGATATAATTGTAAATAATGAGTCCTTCGTTATTGAGAGCCGTATAAATAGGAGTTGTTTTGATTCATTTTAGAATTTTTGCAACTTTTGCACATTAGAGAAGATCTAGAGAGAGAAAGTGCTACAAGGTGATTCAAGGTGTTGTATTTGTCAAATCTTCAATAGAATCATCATCATATTACATTCTTGTGTTCGATCCACACACATATACGGTTTCCGCACGTGATACATGTTCTTCGCAATCGCCGGGAGTTCGACTTCAATCCGAAAACGCATCCACAAGATGGTTTTTTCATACATGTTGGACCAAGCTTTCAATACACCGTAAGTAGTTGTTTCATTGACAATGTTAGACGCAACACTCTTTGCTAAAGAAAGCCTAACCACACCAAAAGCTTGTCTATCCAACAACTTCTATTTTTCATCATACATGTCACCCGGTTGTTGTTCCAACATAGGAGAATGCAAACCCTTTTGATACAACAAATCCTCAATTTTCATTCTCCTAAATCCATAATCACTACTATCAAACTTGTCAATCTTGATTTTACTATCTTCTGCCATTTTAACAAATAATTATCAACTGCTACAAACTAAACTTGTTCGTACTACTAAAGGATAATTATACTAGCGGAAGCAATAAACGAAAACAAATACTTATCTGTTTCAAGCTTTAAAATGACGATGAACAAATAATGGTAGGTCGATAAGATCGTTGTCAAAGGTTGAGGGGTCTCTTTGCAAATAAGGAAAACTTTATTTTCCCTAAAAGAAAGAAAAAAAAAAGAGTAAACTTCTGTTTTGCTCCTTGTGGTTTGATCACTTTAACGGTTTTGCCTCAAACCTTTAAAAATAGTCATTTTTCTCCAATAGTTTGCTATCGTGTTTCCATTTTGCTCCCCGCCTCTAACTCCATCCAAATTGTATGTTTTTCCATTTTGCTCCACGCAGGGAGCAAAATAGAAAAATCATAGCAAACTATTAGAAGAAAATGACTATTTTTAAAGATCTGAGGCAAAACTGTTAAAGTCACCAAACCATAGGAGGCAAAACGGAAGTTTACTAAAAAAAAAAAAAAAAAAAAAAAAAACGTATGTGTCTTCTTCTTACTGCCCTACTCTGCTCCCACAGTACAAAAAAAAAACTTTCTTTCTCCTTCTGAAACCCGGCAAACCCCAAGCAAAATCGAAACCCTAATCTTCGATTTGTAACCCAAGTTGCGATTTCCAGCAATGATCTCTGATTTTGGAACCCTAGGCGGCGGCTATGCTGGTGGCGGAAGATGAACGGCGGCGGCGGCTACTGGGTTTCTGAAACCCTAGTCGCGATCTGCAGCAACGACGATGAACACCGTCTTCAATCGGAACCCTAGTCCTGACAGGTATTTCCTTCTTCACCTCTTTTGCTACTAGCTCGTGTGAACCGATCAAGAGTCTGTGCTCTGACACCAGTTGTTTGGTCAGAACACGATTCACACAAACACTAGAACAAACACACACAACAGTTCACTCACACACACACTCTAAATCACAAGAACAGAGGATTTATAGTGGTTCGATCAAGCTTGATCTACATCCACTCTCCACAACTAGTTCTCTCTTTGTATTAGGTGCTCAAAAAGTTACAATACATGAATGAATGAGAAGTATTTATAGGGGTACAATTAGGGTTGTTGACTTTAAGCTACAGTAACAAAGAAAACCCCTGCTAGATGTAGCTGGGTATTCCTCTGCGTCGTTATCCTCTGCTCTAGTCAAATCCTCCACAACCCACCATGTATAAGCCTTGTTGCATCAGTCATGTAATCATCATGCAACCTGTGGAAGTTAATCAGCTGATTAAACATGGTTTTGGCAATTGGATAGGTTAGCTAATGATATGAATCAGTTGATTATTTGAAATAATATACACAAGAATGCAGAATGTTTATGTGCTAGATGCATGCCACACGTTATTAATTTTTACTAATGTATTGTTTTATAGGAATCTAAATGATAATGTATCTTATTTGGTTAGGCGAAATACCTAACTTTGATCTAATTTGCTAAACAGAGTTGTTAGCAGTGTTTTGAGAAACAACAGTTCAGTTACGCGTGATCATAAATATAAAACAAATATCAAGTAAGTGAGTAGTTAAACAATGTGGGGACTCAGTTGGGTTTGCAGCGGAATTAAGAGGGGTATTTGGTCTGATATTCATGATTCACAAGAACAGAAAACGAAAGAGTAGAATGGACAATTCGAATGATATTCTGAATGTCTTGGTGCCGGCAAGAGTCATTATATACATTAGTGAAGACGGTTATGCGGTAGTTAGTTTTGGAGGGAACAACCGCCATTTGAAACGGTGCCACTAAACCGACATAACCCTCCGCTAATTATCGTTACATATACATATAAACATAAGTTTAATACTTTAATCATCCTAAATATACATAATACATATATAATTAAGTTTATAGACTAATAAACAAGAGACATGTAGATTATGTACCAGCTCTTACACATGAACTCAAGATGTTACACGTTTTCCAATATAACTCAAGACTTCGCTATCTTCTCTGTAGATTCGTAAATTTATCAAACCTAAAGTCAGCATAATGTAAATGTTAACTATATGTCTAACTGAAATAGAACTGAACTAAGAAAAGACGGTATCTGAGTAAGACATGATTTCCATCAATAACTGTTAGAAAATATAACTTTAAAGGTGAAGAATATATCAATCTGTAATTGCAACGATTTCACAAATATATAAAATAAAAAAGAATCATAGC
Source organism: Helianthus tuberosus (assembly GCA_030545235.1). Taxonomy (NCBI): domain Eukaryota; kingdom Viridiplantae; phylum Streptophyta; class Magnoliopsida; order Asterales; family Asteraceae; genus Helianthus; species Helianthus tuberosus. Next base: position 143,044,332 of record CM060427.1, on the reverse strand, counting down.
CAGTTGTGTCAAAATCATTAAACAGTAGGCATGTTTAGCAAAGACTATCACTGAAATAATACTTCTTTAGTTGACATGCTAAGTAATAATTACTTTTGTCTATAATTTTAGCAAATAAGAGCTTTGGTTGACCCAACCCGTTCCATTTTGAACCTCTGACTTCAATAACTACTAGTAACCATGTTGATTAGTCAAAGCCCGGGTTAAGTCAAAAGTATGAAAAATTGCTAGTTATTTGACTTTGCATATCACTGGAACTGCAGGATAGATGCATCTTTTAAAGACTTTGTCCACTCGCCCTGTTTACAGATCATTCAACATATGGGACATTGTTTCTTTTGCAACCTTATCTTGAATCTCAGGATGTTTGCAGAGCACCTAAATGAACCAAGTCTTTCCCATAAATTATAATCTTTAGTATCTTCTCTCTCAAGTATTTTGAATGTGTGTTGTTGATTTGCAGAAACCTTGAGAGAATGTCTTCCTCTTCAACTGCAATTTTAAAAATTTAAGGGTCAAACAATACACATTTGGCATTAGTTCAAATCAACAAGAATGTTACAAATTAATCAACTTCTGTCATTCAAGATGATACAAATCTTGTTGCATTTCTATCTTAGTCATCAAACTATTCTCAAAGTAATCAGTTCTGAGTGACTTCTTTAGGAAAGGAAAAAAATATACTACGAGGGGAACCTTATTTACATTTTTACCCAAAGCTTACAAAAAGATAGGCAAGTTGCTTAATACCTTCTAATCGCTCTAATTATAAAAGTTTAGACTACTATTATTAATTCTATGCCTTTTGTAACCATAGTTAAAACATTAATTAGCAATAAGGTTATAATTTTTTTTATTAAAACGTTTGCACAGTGGTCCAACACTTCGATCTGACCTGACCCGTTTCAACACTACTAACCATTTTTATAACTCGGGCCTGTTTTGACCCGTTACCCAACAGTCAACCCACACATTTCTCCACCCATATGTTCGGTTACAAGGGACCCATAACCCAAAATATCAGGAACCCAAGCGAAATTTTAATAATCAATCAAAGTTATATAGGAAACTTGGATGTAACAAGTTTCATATATTAAATCAATGAGCAATCTTAGGTAAATAAACAAGTTTCATTCCATAAATAAAAAACTGAAATCCAACATACCTTAACATAGTTTTCAAAATTTAACGTTAGCTGGATCAGATGTATAAACCTTGTTGCAGTGTGGCAAGATCAGTTGTGAAATCATCAAGCACCCAAAACAGAGTAAAAAACAGAGGCCCTTTCCAAAAAAAAAAAAAAAAAAAAACTTTTGCTTACGACCCTAACAAAACAAAATTTGGTTATATTTATAATAGAACTTTTAACTTTATGTGGGACATTGTTGTAGCTGCTACTACTACTCATAAGGTGATAAATGTATCAATTTCGGTTACATTTATTATGACAGTATCAAACAGGCAAAACAAAAAATTAGATTAAAAAAAGGTAATGAAGGTGTCTAGATGTAATGTGAAGTACCAAATGAAATGGGGTCCAATTAACTGCCTTCCCATTCATCTTTCTTTTTAAAAATATCTTCCTAAGCACACATGCCAAATTATGAATCATTGTTCCCATGAATCCTGTAATTTTAAACACAAAATATAATCAAAAGCTGCACATATACTTCTTTTCGGCAACAAATTCATTTGATAACAGATCAAAATCAGTTCATTACAATGAACTTGTGATACCAGTCGTGTTGGGGTTGAGTTCAATAAGAGCAGCAATTTCGGCAACAAATTCATTTTTTAACAGCAGTTCAGTTCATAGGGGTAATATTAACAATGCTTTTTCTTGATGGTTTGGCAGTGCTAACAAAGACATTTGAAGATAAACCAGTGAGCGCGGTTTCCGTTGCTTGTGGAAGATCACTTATAACTGCACAATAGGAAGAACATCAGATTAGGGCCCTCTGTTTCCTTAAAACCGCAATAACAGAATGTCAGAATCAAGCCTTCCACCTTTGGTTATAGATTTTGAACACATAAAGGCTTTCACTTTGGAAACAGGTCATTGGATATTGAATATCAATATCAAGAAGAACATATTCACATAATGATATACTCAAAACACACCAGATTAAACTCAAGAAAAAGACGTTAGACCCATGGGTCGGCCCTGCCTCTGGAAGTTAAACATGGTTCCTGCAGATGCAATGGTATAATTTAGTTAATGATATGAAATGAATGTACTGTTATGAAGTTATTCTACTGATTATTTAAAATAGAGCAGCTAAAGATATTACTAATTCTAGGAATTTAAATTATAATAATGTATCTTATTTTATCAGGCGAAAAACCTAACTTTGATCTAATTTGCTAAACAGAGTTGTTAGCAGTGTTTTGAGTAACATAAGTAGAGTTACACGGGATCATAAATATAAAACAAATTTTAAGGAAGTGAGTAGTTAAACAATAGACTTGTTGATTATGTAAGAGCTCTTACATATGAACTTCAGGTGTTAAACCACATGCTATCTTTCTTCTTTCGGCTCAATTAATCTTCACTATCTTGCAACATATCAGCGATTTCTTTGATATCTTTGCTGTAGAAAGAAAGAAGTAATCATAATAAATATAATTTAAAGGTAATTTCTTTGATATCTTTGCTGTGTTTAGATAATATGTAACCTTTGTTGTTTGAAAGAAAGCAAATTAAAAGTATCAAAACTAAAACAAATCGAAAATGTATTCGACAAACAAGTACCTGTGGTTTATTTCGATGCAGGGGATATGAGAGATGCGGGGCCAGTAGTGGGAGCCTTTTCCATTACACCTTAATGAAAGATATGGGCATAAAGCAATTCTCAAGCTCAAAAGGTGATAGGGTTTAAATGATGCATAATTTAATACGGATATTCTCTACACTTTTGGGTTACTTTTGGTCGATTTCTACTCCTAATCGGTTCATAATTAGACTTTTAAGGTTTTAAGAGACCATGGCTCAAAAGATATATATTTGTTAAACTTGAAACCAAGGACCAAAATTTGTCATTAATAGTTTAATAATAATAATAATAATAATAATAATAATAATAATAATAATAATAATAATAATAATAATAATAATAATAATAATAATAATAATAATAATAATAATAATAAATAAATTGAAACCTCTTGAAATAAAATAAATAAATAAATAAATGACCACCTCATCTAATTAGTTGAACTAGGGTTAACACCCGCCCGCGGTGCGGCGCGGGTACATCGTAAACATTGAATGAATTAGTCCAAACGTTATATGATGCATTAACCATATGAAAATACACATTTCGACGTATCCAGTTGAATTCAGTGTAACCTGTATAAGCATTGTGATTGGATCAAACGTAAAGTAAATGGAATTCATATCGAACAATCATAACGTATTATATGTGACCCAACTCATACATAGAAAACGTAACGGGTATGAAGGAAAATATGCACATGTAATCGAAAGTGATTAATTAGAGCTTTCGGAAAAAATGAGAGAAAAAGAAACCATAGTTTGACTCCACTCGTTTCGAAAAAAACTTTACGAAACATACATAAAATAAACACGAAAACATATTATATTTGACCTGAATCATTTCCCAAAAAAGTTTACGAAAGTAGAACAACTTGAATTTTTACCAAAACGTACATAAAAATATGCACTTAAAAATTGTTTCTTTAAACGGAAACGTATTATATTTGACCTAACTCGTCTATAAAAAAAGTTTACGTCGTAATGTAGAACAAATCATATTTATACATACTCGTACATAAATATGCACGTAAAAAATAGTTTTTAAGTAAAGGAAATATAGGGGTAAACCGAAACAAAATATTAGTAAAAAAATTAATAGGTTAAAAACGTTCGTAAAACCGTGCCAAGTAACACCAATGCCACAACGACATCAACTCTCAACATCGTAAAAATAAAATAGATAAAATGGTAAAAATTACACTGAACGAAAATGAGACTACAATTGTTGAACCACGTACACCCGTTACAGTGTCTTAATGCGAAGAAATTAACCAGAAACGTAAAACGTACAAAATAACAACTTAGTCAATCTAGGACCTGCCCGTTGCGGGGAAGTTTTCAGAAGGGAAAAAATAGACGCGTTGCGACGGGTCTGTCAAATATGAAAAATAGAGGAAAAAACGTTGAACCTCACATGCACGCTATGACATGTTAATTTGCAAAATTTAGAACGAAACGTAAAACGACTTGCGAAAGATAAAAAGTATAGGGGACGTAATTTGTAAATAATAAAGTGTTGTGTTAAATTACAAAAGATGAAAAAGTTTGAGTTAAAAGTGAAAATTTCATATGGATTAAAATGTAAAAGAAAAAACTTTAAGGTTGAAAGTGAAAATCAATTTTTTTTCAAATGGGTTAAAATGTAAAAGAAAAAACTTGAAGGTTAAAGGTGAAAAATCAAATTTCTTTTTGAAACACTCCCTAAGCATGAAGTACAAGTCATGATGCATAAAAAACTTGCAAAGTTATATAGGTTTTAATGTGTTATTAGGGTGCACATGGGAAATTCTTGTTCATGATTGCACTGGAGAATTAAAATCAATAAAGAAATAAAAGGAGGGGACAAAAAATTCACCATTGGAAGATAATAATAAAAAAAGGGAATCTCTTTCCAACCACAGAAAAGGAGATCGCATGTGATTAGAAGACAGAGATGCAATAGACTGCGGGGTATGGTGGGGCTTGGGTTGGGCGTGGGTTGGGGCGGGTGCTGACACGTGGAATGGGAGCCCCCCCCCCCCACTGCCTGGTACGTGTCCGCGGGGTATGGTGGGGCGTGGGTTGGGTGCACCGCGTGGCAGGGTAGTTTATAAAAAAAATATACAAAATTTAAAAAAATCACACAAACATTTATAAAAAAAAACATACAACTTCATTAATATTTATAAAATTACATAAACCTAAAAATTACAAAATAAGAAACCTAAAGCGTTAAATAAATTTCAAAAAGGTCGATCTTGTCGAACGCCTTTTTTTCCTTGCCGCGAAACTCTATGTTCGCCACCGCCACCCGGTCCTCGTGGCTTAACTCGCCCCCGGGAACGGCTTCGTAGTAAGCCTTGAAACGCTCGAGCTTGGGACGTAGCTCGCGCCATTTATGTTGGCACGCGTTCATGTTGTGGCGGTCGTTACCGATGTTTAGTCGGTAGGCCGCGAAAGCTTCCGGCCAATATTTGGTTTGGCCCGGTGGCCGCCCCTTCATAGCGTCAACGACGCTTGTGACTAGGGCAAGTTCTTCGTCGTGGGTCCAGGATGCCATAACGGGTTCGTGGGATGTTGGGTTTGTGGTGACCGGCTGGGGCAGCGGGTGGGGTTTGTCGAATTTTTGGGACCACGGTGGGGGTTGGGATGGACCACCCGGTTGGGGTTTGGGGGTATTTATAGGGGATGTTGGGGTTTGGGTGACCGGTTGGGGTGACCGCTTGGCCAAGCCAACGGTTTGAATTTAAAAATTCAAAACTTTTGGGATGGCCCGCTATGACGTGGCGGGTGAGCCAATGATACTCAGCCAACTAGGATGGCCAAACCGCCCCACGCCCGGCTTGAAACCCATGCCCCAAGGGCCACGCCGAAACCCATGCCCACCCGGGGTGGTGGCTTGGGCGTTTTCCCCCTACCCACGCCCAAACTCCCGCCCCATACCCCGCAGTCTTAACTATTTTTAATCCCTATTTTAAAAAGTTAGAGAAAAAGGAGAAATTTTCCATGGAAATTTCTATAAAGGAAATTTTGGCCACAGAGACGAGGGGGGGGGGGGTGTGTGTGTTAGATATTTTAGTGTAATCGGTGATTGACTTGGTGATCAAAGCGAATAATAATACACATCAAGTAAGTTAGGAGGTGCGGGAGTGCACGCTTGTTTGAGTTATTATTATTCAAAGTGTACGGGCGGAGCCCGTACTCTACGGGGGTTCCAAGGGGGCAGCGCCCCCTTGGCGGGGGTCCGGGGGCAGCGCCCCTGGGAGCAGGGTCCAAGGGGCAGAGCCCCTGGCTGGGGTCGAGCTGTATTAGAAAATTTTATTTTCATTAAATTGCCTTAATGAAACTGTATTAGAAAATTTTATTTTCTGGAATTTTTATCATTTTCGAAATGATAAAAAACAGCAGTTTTTTGGCTATTTTGTCTGAAAAATAGAGGTAACTACCTAATGGCAGTTACAACCCCAAAACCTAATTCGTAGACAGTTTTTGATCATATGTTTTTTTCCTGGTTCGAAAATTCACACACACTAACATACACTTGTTCAATTTCTCGAAATCAGAGTTGTATCCGATTGAATTATTCGGGTGAACCACCGAAATAATTTGATCTGAGAGTGATTACACGCCTCTCTGATCGTCCGGTAAACTGAAATTCCCCAACAGGGGGAATTCATTGAAGGAATTTTTGGGAGAAAGTCTCGAGACGACAGAAAGCAAGGCACAGAAAGCAAGGCACAAATACGAGAGAATTTCGGTTTGCGTATCTTTTACATTTGTATCTCATTTTTAACATTCGTTTCATTCTTGTTTCGAACAATGAGCATGTTTTTTTTTTTAACGGCACCAATGAGCATGTTTAATTTTGATCTCGTATTATTGTTGAACATGGGTAGCTAAATCTTTTGAACTACCTAGGTGATGGATTGTGTTACGTGCCCGGGTCCGAGTAGGTGCCAAGAGTTCATGCAATGCAGATTGAGTTATTTTAATTGTTTTCTTATTTTGGTTTAAATGTCTAATTTAGCATGTGGTCAAAAATAATGGGAATAGTTGGCTGCCCATTATCCCAAGTAGTGTCATAGATTTAGGAGATAGTGGTTAGTTTCAGTATTGTTTGTCTTCGTTGTTTTTTATACTCCTTAAAAGGAGAAATGGTTTTTCATTAATGGATCATCAAAGAAAATTATTCTAAATATCTCTCTAAAATTCTATCAAGTTCTTTTCTATTTTCTTAGGCCAATCGATTCTCGGTTGGAACCACATCAGTGGTATCAGAGCTGTCGTGATCCCCCCGGACTATGGTTGCTCACGCTCTCTCCGAAGCCGAGTTTTATCAATGGATGAGTGAATCCCTTGTAAAACTCGAGTCTCAGTTGCAAATCCTTTTCAAGGAGTTCCGATCGTTCCGAACCGCGTGGGAAGCCCAATCTCCTACATCTCCACCACCTGTTTCCGACACTGCACCACCAGTCCCGTCACCCACTGCCGCCTTACCACCACCAACAATTGCCATCAACCCACGACAACCAACCGCTACAACACCACTACACACCTCACCACCACCAAAACAAGCCCCTTCAACCAACTCTTCGACACCAAAAACGACCATACCACCACTTATTGCCGCTTCCGCCACTGTGCCACTATGTACTCCGCCTACACCTAAAATAGTCCAACAACACACGCCATTCTCTAAACCTGTATCGAAACCCACCCAAAAAACCACACCATTCCTAGTTGCAGTCATGCCAAAACCCATACCCTCACCCGCACCGGAGCCAAATGGCGCACCATCCGTGGTTTCGAACCTGTTGAAGCAAGTTATGAAATCAATGTTTGCAAAGGACATGAAGATAGAGCTAGATGAAACAACCGAGAGACGCGAGTGGCGTCCACCGTGGCATCTTGTTAACACCCGACCAGATGTCAACATGATAATCGAGTGGCGTCCGCCATGGCCTAATTGGATTTTCGCCTTGAGGACAAGGCGAGTTCGAGCGGGGTGGATTGTTACGTGCCCGGGTCCGAGTAGGTGCCAAGAGTTCATGCAATGCAGATTGAGTTATTTTAATTGTTTTCTTATTTTGGTTTAAATGTCTAATTTAGCATGTGGTCAAAAATAATGGGAATAGTTGGCTGCCCATTATCCCAAGTAGTGTCATAGATTTAGGAGATAGTGGTTAGTTTCAGTATTGTTTGTCTTCGTTGTTTTTTATACTCCTTAAAAGGAGAAATGGTTTTTCATTAATGGATCATCAAAGAAAATTATTCTAAATATCTCTCTAAAATTCTATCAAGTTCTTTTCTATTTTCTTAGGCCAATCGATGCCCGGGTCCGAGTAGGTGCCAAGAGTTCATGCAATGCAGATTGAGTTATTTTAATTGTTTTCTTATTTTGGTTTAAATGTCTAATTTAGCATGTGGTCAAAAATAATGGGAATAGTTGGCTGCCCATTATCCCAAGTAGTGTCATAGATTTAGGAGATAGTGGTTAGTTTCAGTATTGTTTGTCTTCGTTGTTTTTTATACTCCTTAAAAGGAGAAATGGTTTTTCATTAATGGATCATCAAAGAAAATTAGTCTAAATATCTCTCTAAAATTCTATCAAGTTCTTTTCTATTTTCTTAGGCCAATCGATTCTCGGTTGGAACCACATCAGATTGAATATTGTTTATGAGACTACTTCTTGGTTTTATTTAATCACACCGTTTGAATGCTATTGAAATTTTTATTTAATTATTAATTTTAGAATGTGGATGAATATTGATTATGAGATGGTTTTGCATTTATGACCCTCTTGTTTTCCTATTGTTTGATTTCGTATTATTCTAATAGGGTTGCATGTTAGAATCGCTTACTTTGTGTTCGTGATTTATTTATGATTAAACTAGGCATAGTTGGTCATAGGATTAGACTTGTTGGACTATTTAAATTAATGTTCTACCATTCTTGAGACCGGGAGGTGATAGGGTGTCGAGTTATCTCGTTTCTATACTCGGTTAGGATAGAATTGCACGGGAGTGAGTTTTACCTTTTCGCCATAGAAACTTGTGATTTCGTGTTTAAAATCAGTTTAAATAAAATTATTCCTTTATCCTAGAATTGTTAGTTCAATTTTTAGGATATTGTATTATTGAGACCGGGAGGTGATATAATATTTTATGATGTCTCGAGCAATCTATTTCGTCTCACTCCGATGTTTCCGCCATCGGTTGGGGTGTGACAGATTAGTATATTTGGATACCTTAGCATTCCTTAGGTTGGTGAGACCGGAAGGAGAACTAAACCTTTACCCCGGTGAGTTTTACACAACCCTTAGAAGTCGCTTAGGTGGGTTAGTAAGTCCGGGAGGAGATCTAGCAAATCTGAGTAATTTTTCTAAGTAGTTGTAATTTTTTTTAGAATCCGGTACCGTGTGATTAAATGAACCAAGAGTAGTCAAGTCTTCAACATGATTCCTAACCTAGGTAGTCATTTACCATATCTGATAATTCCACATTTGCTTGCTTTTAATATCATTCTAAATTTCTGTCATCTTCATTTTTTATTTTATTTTATTTATTTACTGTATTCATTTCATTTAGCTTTAGTTTTGTTTTTAAAGTTAAAAACCCCCCTTTTTATCAAAAATTATTTTCTAAAAATAATAATAATAATAAAATACTGACTTAGTATCCGACGAAAAAGTTATTACCAAAAGTTGTTTAACGTGTCCCTAGGATTGATACTCGGATTTACCTGGCTATACTACGCACGACCAGTACACTTGCTGTTTGTGTGAAGTAATGTTAGATACTTCTATTTTAAAACCCGGATAGTGAAAAGCCATTATTATAATTAAATTAATATATACGTTTTCACATACCAAGTTTTTGGCGCCGTTGCCGGGGACACGGTTTTAAAGCAATTTTTGGGAACGACCCAAGTCGGGAGTTTAGTCAAGTTTTTGGAGCAGCCTTCTAAGGGAAATCCCATTCCTGTCACTAGGACAGTCGCCTCATCTTCCAGAGGTGTTCATCATGTCACTACCGATACAAGTGTGGCAGCTGCACTCGAGGCTATGGACAAGGAGATCAAGGATTTGAAGCTGAGTGCCCAGAAGTGTGAGATATGTAGAGGTGGACATGACACAATAGAGTGCCCGGTAGGTCAGCAGGAGCATATAGATTATGTGAGTAATCCAGGCCGAGTACCTAATAATGCCTTTGGCAATTTGTTTAACCCGGGATGGATGAACCACCCTAACTTTGGTTGGAGATCTGGAGGAAACCCACTGGGGTTTCAACCGAGACAGGAGCAGGTTGGTGGCGGAGATTCAGGAACGAATGCGGGGAGCGACAGTAGCAACAAGAAGTTAGAAGAGATGTTAACTACCCAGACCCAGTTGCTTACACAGTTGTTAAACAGAGATCAGGAAACTCAGCAGAGGTTAAAGGAGCATGACACCTTGCTGAGGAGTCAGCAATCTGCATTTTTAGACTTACAGCGAACAGTGGGAGATATGGCGAGGCAAATGTCTGACAAGCAGATGGGTTCATTCTCGGCTAGCACTGAGCCTAACCCTAAGGCAACACTGAAGGCAGTAACGACCCGTAGCGGCAAAGGAGGAGAGAAAGAGCAGATACCGGTTGATGATGAAGAACCGGTAGATGAGGAGATTGAGATGGAGGCTCCTGCTGGGAAGGTGCAACAAAGGCTGCGCCCAGCAAGTATAGCACAACCAGAGGAGCCCAAGGAGAAGGCGACAGAGACACCAGTGAGGGTATATAAGCCTCCCCTTCCCTATCCGGGTAGGCTTATGAGAGCGAAAGATGAAGAGCAGAACGGTAGGTTTCTAGAGATGTTTAAACAACTACATATAAACCTTCCATTTGTTGAGGCTCTCACCCATATGCCTAAGTACGCCAAGTTTCTTAAGGACCTCTTGTCCAACAAAAAGAAACTAGAAGATTTTTCTCGGGTGACACTGAGTGAGGAGTGTTCGGCAGTTCTACAGAACAAACTGCCTCAGAAGAGGAGCGATCCACGGAGTTTCACCATCCCCTGTTTTATAGGTGGTTTGTCTGTCAGCAACGCCCTTGCTGACCTAGGTGCTAGCATTAATCTGATGCCTTATGCTGTTTTTAGTAGGCTTGACCTTGGAGAACCCCAACCGACACGAATGAGCCTCCAGCTAGCAGATAGATCCGTGAAGTACCCACGCGGCATTGTCGAGAATCTGTTAGTGAAGATTGACAAGTTCATCTTCCCGGTGGACTTTGTCATTCTTGACATGGATGAGGACGAGGCCGTTTCGCTCATTTTAGGACGACCTTTCCTAGCCACCGCACGAGCATTGATCGATGTTTGTGATGGTAAGCTATCGTTGAGAGTGGGTGAGGAGACAGTCACATTCGATGTACACTAGTCTATGAAGCACCCGAAGTGCCAAGATGATTCCCTCTACTTCATTGATACCATTATGTCACACGTAGGGGATTATCTGAACTCCATCTATGAGGATACATCTTCTGATTCAGATCATATGGATAGGGAGAGTGAGGACATTGAGTTGACTGCTATGGTTGACTCCTCTTTAAGTTGTCCGGCCATCGATTCTCCCACACACGCCATTGTTTCAGAAGTATTGGATCGGAAGGATCCAGTAGAAAAACCTAGTTTAGAGAGCCCGCCGTCTTTAGAGCTTAAGGAGTTGCCATCTCACCTTGAGTATGCTTTCTTGGATGAGGAGGGGCGTTTACCCTTGATCATCGCTTCTGCTCTCATGAAGGAGGAGAAGACCAGGTTATTAGAGGTTCTTAAGGCACACAGGCGTGCCATTGCATGGAAGATCATGGACATTAAGGGTATCAACCCTTCATTCTGCATGCATAGGATTTTAATGGAGGATGAGTTTAAGCCTGTTGTGCAGCCTCAGAGGAGACTCAACCCGAACATGCAGGAGGTAGTAAAAAAGGAGGTAATCAAGCTGCTGGATGCCGGCTTGATCTATCCTATTTCAGACAGCGCATGGGTGAGTCCAATTCAGATGGTACCGAAGAAGGGTGGCATGACAGTGGTCACCAACGAGCGAAATGAGTTGATACCAACACGAACTGTTACAGGATGGAGAGTATGCATTGATTATCGTAGGCTGAATGACGCCACGAGGAAGGATCACTTCCCACTTCCCTTTATCGATCAGATGTTGGAGCGTCTGTCCGGTCAGCATTTTTATTGTTTTCTGGATGGTTTCTTTGGATATTTCCAGATCCCCATCGCACCGGAGGATCATGAAAAGACCACGTTTACATGTCCTTATGGTACCTTCGCGTACAGACGCATGCCATTCGGATTATGTAACGCTCCGGCTACCTTCCAGCGTTGCATGGTGGCAATCTTCCATGATATGATCGAGAACTCCATGGAGGTATTCATGGATGACTTTTTTGTTTTCGGGAATTCTTTTGATCATTGTTTAGGTAATCTAGAGCGGATGTTAGCAAGGTGTGAGGAGACGAACCTGGTGCTAAACTGGGAGAAGTGTCATTTCATGGTTTGTGAGGGGATAGTACTCGGGCATCGGATTTCACAGGCAGGGATTGAGGTTGACAAAGCTAAGGTTGACACTATCGCCAAACTCCCGCCTCCCACAACAGTGAAATCCATCATGAGTTTTCTAGGTCATGCGGGGTTCTACCGAAGGTTCATTAAAGATTTTTCTAAGATCGCTAGACCCATGACTAAACTCCTGGAGAAGGATGCACCATTTTTGTTTGATGAGGACTGCGTGAAGGCGTTCGAGATGCTGAAGGAGAAATTAGTAAACGCCCCGATCATGGTTGTCCCTGACTGGTCATTGCCTTTCGAGCTGATGTGTGATGCCAGCGATTTTGCAGTGGGGGCGGTTTTAGGACAGCGGAAGGAGAAGCATTTCCATCCGATTTACTACGCTAGCAGGACTCTAAATGATGCTCAGGAGCATTACACCACCACAGAAAAAGAGTTGTTAGCTGTGGTGTTTGCTTTTGATAAGTTCAGATCTTATCTTGTGTTGTCTAAGACCATAGTTTACATAGACCATGCTGCGATTAGATATCTCTTTAGCAAGAAGGATGCTAAACCACGTTTGATTAGATGGATCCTTTTGCTACAAGAGTTCGACATTGAGATCCGAGACAAGAAGGGAGCCGAGAATGTAGCGGCTGATCATTTATCAAGATTAGATGGTCCCGAGTGTGGAGATCAGAAGGGGGTCCTGATAGATGATAGGTTCCCCTTGAGAGTTTGATGTTTTTGAAAGCACAAGATGATGGTTTTCTCTGGTTTGCGGACTTCGCGAATTACCTTGTTGATGGAACCTTGGTTAAAGGGATGACATTCCAGCAAAAGAAGAAATTCTTTGCTGATGTCAAGCATTACATTTGGGAGGACCCATATCTTTTTAGGATAGGAGCAGACCAGGTGATTAGGAGATGTGTGTTTGGTGAGGAGGCAAGAAAGAACCTGAGACATTGTCATGAGGGGCCAACAGGTGGTCACTATGGTGCTAGCTACACCGCGAGGAAGGTGCTTGACTCGGGATTTTACTGGCCGACGTTGTTTAGAGACGCTCATGAGTTTGTGAGAGCGTGTGATGCGTGTCAGCGTGTAGGAAACATCTCATCCCGGAATGAGATGCCCCAGACCATTATTCAAGTTGTAGAGGTTTTTGATGTTTGGGGCATTGATTTCATGGACCCATTCCCAGCTTCGTGTGGGAACAAGTACATCCTAGTTGCAGTAGATTACGTCTCTAAGTGGGTTGAGGCTCTAGCCTTGCCTAAAAATGATGCTAGGGTTGTAGTGAGATTCCTTAGGAAACTTTTCAGCAGATTTGGAGTTCCTAAAGCGTTAATAAGTGATAGGGGTACTCACTTCTGCAATGCGCAAATGGAGAAAGCCTTGCAACGATATGGGGTCACCCATCGTCTTGCAACGGCTTACCACCCTCAGACGAGTGGACAAGTAGAGGTGAGTAACCGTGGGATTAAGCGTATTTCGGAGAAGACGGTCTGATCAAATCGCAAGGATTGGCAGACAAATTAGATGATGCATTATGGGCTTTCCGTACAGCTTATAAGACTCCGACTGGTTCCACACCATTTCGGATGATTTACGGGAAAGCATGTCATCTACCGGTTGAGCTTGAGCATCGTACTTCATGGGCATTACAGACAGTTAATATCGACATGACCACAACGACAGATCACCGTTTTCACCAGATACATGAGCTAGAGGAGTTGAGAGATCATGCATATGCACATTCTTATGGGTATAAGCAGCGACGAAGCAGTTGCATGATCGACACTTGAAGGGTAATAAAACCTTCAAGTGTGGGGATCAGGTGTTATTATATATAATTCCCGATTGAGATTATTTCCGGGAAAGTTGAAGAGTCGATGGTCGGGCCCGTTCACAGTGAGAGAGGTGTTTCCATACGGGACAGTTGAGATTGAGACAGAGGGCCGTGTGTGGAAGGTGAATGGCCATAGATTGAAGCATTACGTTAGTGGGCCTGTGGTGGATAGCAATGTCGAGGCTATCTATCTTGATTCACCAGATGAGTGAGATAGGAGGGTCGAGTCTGGCTGACGACTCGTAAATAAACCAAGCGCAGGTTTGTTTTATTGTTTTGTGTGCTTTTATTTTTCTTTGTGTGTTTCAGGTGTTGATACGTAACCGAAGCTTGAGTAGTTCGTAATATGGCTATGGGCATGCGATTTGCTGGGGATACGATCATGCGCTACATCGTAGGGGAGTCCCATTCTTTCCCTTTACATTTCATGTTTACATTTTTAAGTTATGTTGTTTCTTGGTGTACATTGAGGGTAATGTACAGTTTAAGTGTGGGGATGGGAACGTAATTTGTGGTGACGTAATTTGTGGTGTGGCATGAAAAAAAAAAATAAAAAAAAATTAATTTGAGTTGAATTATGAATTTTGCTTGTGTTTCAAAATGACTTTACAATACATGAAAACTTCCCCCAGGCATACATTAATCAAAATAGCGTTCTAGGCACATATTTTAGATCCTGATGCATAACTGTATTTTTGGATTCACATTAATAAAAAGAACCACCGAGTGTTTTCAAAAAAAAAAAAAAAAAAAGGCATATTCTGAGTGTTACGAGTTGAAAGGAGGAAGATTAGGCATGAGCTCACACTTATACCCTTTTCCTTCCGTTTCCATGAGAGATTGAGCCTTTCTTGTTTTTATTATATGCATTTCACATGCATCTGCTTTGTTGAGTGAATTATACCACATGATCACATACATTTTAGAACTTGTCTTGGATATACCGGTTGAGACCATGAACGGTGAACCTGCACAAAAATGATAGAGGCACTTAGGATTTTAACCCTGTTTGAAGCCTGTCTTTTCTTTACCCTAAATGTTTATCCACTAGTGAGCCAATTTGAGCCTTTTTATGTTTATCCCTTTTCGTTTGTTTAACCCATTACCTAGCCTTTGTTTTTGTTTAAGCCTATTTGTTTTGACCCGTGTGTTTAGATAATCCGGTTGAGTTAGTGTCTAATTGTGAATTCAGTAGTATAGTCTTTAATAATATTTGTAGTTTGCAAGTTTGACTCCGAAGTTGATTTATTTAGTTTAGTTTCTTTGTGTAAAAAAAAAAAAAAGAGAAAAAAATAAAAATAAATAAAATTGCACTAGTTAGCCGATGTTAGTAGTTATGGATCCAATGTTTGATCCTAGTTTTGGTTTTGTTCAGTTGCTACATTTTATCACTTTAGCCTAACAAAAACCGGGTTTGTCTAAACATCTTAGCCTTGTTTTTCCTTTGTTTATTCCTACCCTTAACCCAAGCCAAGTTACAGCCTTGTTTAAGACCTACTTGATTTGTGCACGGTTTATATGTTAGTTGGTGGAAATTAGATTCCTTTACAAGCTTATGATTAATGTTGGGTCATGTTTGGTATTGAGAGTGCCATAATAAATACTAGTACACTTATTAGTGTATATAGTTGATTTAGTTTGAGTTAGTTGAGTTAGTTAGATGATGTGGCGCTATGATGTTGTGGCACTAGAGTTAGTTGGAGTTTGTTGAGTGTCTATATATACTTTGTAACCTCTCTTTTGTTGGTTAACAGTAAATAATATCACACTTCTCTTACTTGCTCAAGCCTTTATGGTATCAGAGCTTTGATACCTAGGTTCCGGCAGTATAACAAACTTTTCCGGCGAAGATTCCGGCTACTCTTCTTCTTCTCCGATCATCACTCTTTCCTTTTCAATCTTCATTTCTTCTTCTCTAACCTTCAGTCTCTCTATTCTTTCAATCGTTTTCATGGCTGATACTACATCTGATTCCTCTTCGTCTATCAGCAATTCATCAAACTCGAATACTCTACCTAATATCACCAATTTCCTGTCTATAAAACTCGATGATCAGAATTTTCTCAATTGGAGACATCAAATAACAACAGTATTAAAAACTTTAGGTCTTCTTCAATACCTGAATGCTGATACAGCTGTTCCTGATGAGAGTTCTGCAACTTATGAGCAGTGGATGAGACCAGATGGATATGTAATGGCTTTAATCACAGCTACTCTTTCACCATCGCTTATGCACATTGCTCGGAATGCTTCATCAGCATCTGCTCTCTGGAAATCCATTGATGAGTCATTTTTTCAACAAGTCTATGCTAAACAATCCTGGTACATGACTCAATTTCATCTGTTAAAACAAGAATCAAAGTCAGTAGTAGATTATTTGAATAGTGCCAAAGAAATTGTTGATGTATTGAATGCTATTGGAAATCCGATAAGTGATGACATGCTTGTGTTACAAATTTTACAAGGACTTAATCCTGAATTCGAAAATTTTGTAACAAATGTTGAAAACTCAACTGATAAACCAAATTTTGCTAGATTGAGAGCAAAATTACTTACATATGAAGCAAGAATGAAACAACGGCAAAGCATTCATACTGTTCCTCTTACTGCCATGAATGCTAATGTGACGAATCCTCCTCATCGATCTGATTCTGGATCTGGATCTGGTTCTGAATCTGGATCTAAACAAACACAGTGCCAGATCTGTTCAAAATTTGGACATCTAGCATCTAATTGCTATTTCCGCTATGCAAATTCTTCACAAAATCGAAACAATGGTGGATTTCGCGGAGGTTTTCGAGGACGTTCAGGTGGTAATAACTTCCGTGGTGGCTTCCGTGGTGGATTCCGTGGTGGTGCACGAGGAGGCGGTCGATTTCAAGCAAATTTTGCTGAATATGATTCTGGTATTCAGATGTATTCGAATTGGAACCCTAATTCTTCATTGAACATGATGAACATGAACCCTAATTTTTGTTCGCATGGTAATTTTGGGGGTTTTGGACATACGACTGGAACTGGTAATGGATATGGGTCACAAGCATCGGGTTTAATTGGCACTGGATCGGGTATGGTTGGAAATGGAGCTGGTTTGAATGGAGCAGGCCAAGGAATTTTAGGGGCTGGACCTTCTATTGGGCCTAATTCTCATGTTTCAAATGGGCCTGGTCATGTGTTGTATTCTGGATCAAATGCTACTGCTGCTGGACCTGGGTTTAGTTCTGATCATTTCCAGCAATGGGCTGGAAAACAAAGTGGTGAAAATGGTGGATTTCATTATGGGTTTCATGCTGATCTTTCGAGCGCGTGTCAACAAGTTGAGTCTTGGCTTCCTGACTCCGGTGCGTCCGCTCATATGACATCCGATCCATCTATGGTTTTTGATGCTACACCCTACACGGGTTCTGAGCGAGTTGTTATTGGTGATGGTACTCCCTTACTTATATCTCATATTGGTTTTGCTTTACTTCGCTTATCTACTTGTACTCTACTACTTCGTTATGTTTTAGTGGTTCCTGGTCTTGCCAAGAACCTACTTTCCATCACACAGCTTGTTATAGATCACCCGATTGCTGTTATATATTCTCACTTTGGATTGTCTTTTCAGACACTCACGGGACAGGTCCTCCACCACATGCGTGCTAGTCCCCACCAGCTTTACTCACTCTCTGCTACTTTCTCTGCATCTCGAGAGATTTGGCACTCTAGATTGGGACATCCATCTGATGCCGTTTCATCTAGACTTTCATTTTTACCTTTGAAAACTAAAACAGTGAATAATGTTTGTAATGCATGTAGTACTTCTAAATCTACTCGATTACCTTTTACTACGATTGTATCACATTCTCTTGATCCATTACATATTATTCATTGTGATATTTGGGGACCAGCACCAGTTATGTCTCGTTCGGGTTATCGTTATTTCATTACATTCATTGACGATTATAGTAGATTTACATGGATGTATCCATTGACGTGTCGTTCACAGGCTGTTGATGCTTTTCGACACTTTCGTCCTTTTGTCGAAAAGTTATTTTCTTGTTCTATTTTGAGTCTTCAGTGTGATGGAGCCCCTGAGCTCACTCGTGGTGACATGTCTCGTTATCTTTCTGAGGCCGGTATCTCTTATCGCATTTCTTGCCCTTATACACCCCAACAAAATGGGGTGGCTGAGCGCAAGAATAGACATTTGTCTGAGGTTGCTCGTGCTTTGTTATTTCATGCTCGTCTACCAAAGCGTTTTTGGTATGACGCCTTTGCCACTGCTTCGTATCTTATTAACCGGTTACCCACACCGGTTCTCCATCATTCCTCTCCATATGAGGTTTTGTTTGGCTCTCAGCCAGATTATTCCTCTCTTCGCACGTTTGGGTGTCTGTGTTATCCTTTTCTCGGTGATACTCGACTGGATAAACTTTCACCCAAATCCACTCCTTGTATGTTCATTGGATATGCTCCTAGCCATAGTGGCTATCTTTGTTATGATCCTCTTATTGATCGTACATATACCTCTCGACATGTTGTTTTTCATGAGGAGATTTTTGATATTCCTGGCAGTTCATCTGCTTCTTCTCCTCCTGTTTCTGACTCTTTACCGTTATTTTTTGTTCCTCCACCATCCTATACTCCTTCTTCTCCTCCTTCTTCTCCTCATTCTCCTTCTTCTCCTCCTCCTTCTCCTCATTCTCCTTCTCCTCCTTCTCCTCCACCACCTCCTCCTCCTCCACCACCTCCTTCTTCTACTTCTACTCGTCATCCTATGGTTACTCGTTCTCATGATCACACTCGACATCCTCGACAGTTTCCTGATCATGTTGTTTTTCATGCTTCCACAGTTCCTACTACTGAGCCATCTACTTTTCATCAGGCTCAGCGGTTTTCAGTTTGGTGGGATGCGATGCGTGTTGAGATGGATGCTTTATCCACCAACCAGACGTGGTGTCTGGTTCCGGCACCCATTGATGCCAACATTGTTGGTTGCAAGTGGGTTTACAGGATTAAGCGCAATCCAGATGGGTCTGTTAGCCGATATAAAGCCCGGCTTGTTGCCAAGGGCTTTCATCAGACTGAGGGTATTGACTATACTGAGACTTTTAGTCCAGTGGTCAAACCTACTACCATTCGGCTTGTCCTTTCACTTGCTTTCTCTCGAGGATGGTCTATTCGACAGGTGGATGTCAACAATGCTTTTTCTGCATGGTGACTTATCTGAGACGGTTTACATGTCTCAGCCACCTGGTTTTGTTGATTCCACTAGACCGGATCATGTTTGTCTTCTGCAGAAGGCCTTGTATGGTCTGAAGCAGGCTCCTAGGGCTTGGTTTTCCAAGCTTTGTTCTGCTCTTACTACTAGTGGTTTTACACAGTGCGTCTCTGATACATCCCTCTTTGTATATAGAGTTGATTCTACTGTTTGCTATGTGTTGATCTATGTGGATGATATCATTATCACTGGGAGTTCTCCTACTTTTGTTACTACTTTGATTGCACGGTTACATTCGCAGTTTGCACTCAAAGATCTAGGAGAGTTATCTTATTTTTTGGGGGTTCAGGCTACTTTCACCGATGATATTTTACATCTTTCTCAGCAGCGATATCTACTTGATTTACTTCATCGTACGGGTCTTTCTGAGTGTCGTCCTTTGCCTACTCCTGTTGCTTCTGGACGTCAGCTTTCTCGTCATACTGGTATTCCATTGTCTGATCCATCTCTGTATCGGAGTACTGTTGGGGCTTTACAGGATTTGGTCTTGACTCGCCCAGAGATAGCATATGCGGTTAGTAAGGTGTCTCAGTTTTTACAGACTCCTACTGACCGACATTGGGTAGCGGTCAAGAGGATATTACGGTATCTTAGAGGCACGAGTTCTTTTGGATTGAGTATACGTCGATCTGCTAGACTTGACATTCATGCTTATTCTGATGCGATTGGGCAGGTTGCCCTGATGATCGCAGGTCGACTACTGGGTATTGTGTTTTTCTTGGGCCCAATCTTGTTAGTTGGAGTTCCAAGAAACAACGCACTGTGGCTCGTTCTAGTACCGAGGCAGAGTATCGTGCGTTGGCTCATACAGCTGCTGAGATTCGATGGATTATGTCTTTATTACATGAGTTGCATATTGATTTACCTTGTCCACCGACTTTGTGGTGTGACAATCTTGGGGCCACATATCTTGCAGTCAATCCTGTGTTCCATCAGCATATGAAACACTTAGAGATTGATTTACATTTTATTCGTGACATGGTGTTATCAGAGGTTTTACGAGTTCGACATGTTTCCACCACGGATCAGATTGCCGATTTATTAACCAAGGGGTTAGCTCATGTTCGTTTTGATACTTTGAGATCCAAGCTTCACATGGGTGATCCACGTTCAGCTTGAGGGGGCATATTAGTGTATATAGTTGATTTAGTTTGAGTTAGTTGAGTTAGTTAGATGATGTGGCGCTATGATGTTGTGGCACTAGAGTTAGTTGGAGTTTGTTGAGTGTCTATATATACTTTGTAACCTCTCTTTTGTTGGTTAACAGTAAATAATATCACACTTCTCTTACTTGCTCAAGCCTTTAACACTTTTTACTAGTTTCAGAAATTAGCTGAGTGGAGTGAATATTGTGAGGAGTGTGAGTTTATGAATAAGATGAATCCTTAAACTAATGCACTCTGTTGAATGTTGCCTAGTTCTCTAAAAATTTATTTAGCTTGGTTGGTTTATTAAAAAAAAAGTGACTCTTTGGAAAGCGTTTATGCTTATGGGATCTCTAATTAGTTTGGAATTGCTTAACATAAATTTAATTGCGTTTGGGGTTAGTTTGAGTGTATTTTGAGAGTTTGTTTGAGGACAAGCAAAGTTTAAGTGTGGGGATATTTGATAGGGTTTAAATGATGCATAATTTAATACGGATATTCTCTACACTTTTGGGTTACTTTTGGTCGATTTCTACTCCTAATCGGTTCATAATTAGACTTTTAAGGTTTTAAGAGACCATGAGCTCAAAAGATATATATTTGTTAAACTTGAAACCAACGACCAAAATTTGTCATTAATAGTTTAAAAAAAAAAATAATAATAATAATAAATAAATTGAAACCTCTTGAAATAAAATAAATAAATAAATGACCACCTCATCTAATTAGTTGAATGTGTTATTAGGGTGCACATGGGAAATTCTTGTTCATGATTGCACTGGAGAATTAAAATCAACACCACAAATTACGTCACCACAAATTACGTTCCCATCCCCACACTTAAACTGTACCTTGCCCTCAATGTACACCAAGAAACAACATAACTTAAAAATGTAAACATAAAATGTAAAGGGAAAGAATGGGACTCCCCTACGATGTAGCGCATGATCATACTCCCCAGCAAATCGCATGCCCATAGCCATATTACGAACTACTCAAGCTTCGGTTACGTATCAACACCTGAAACACACAAAGAAAAATAAAAGCACACAAAACAATAAAACAAACCTGCGCTTGGTTTATTTACGAGTCGTCAGCCAGACTCGACCCTCCTATCTCACTCATCTGGTGAATCAAGATAGATAGCCTCGACATTGATATCCACCACAGGCCCACTAACGTAATGCTTCAATTTATGGCCATTCACCTTCCACACACGGCCCTCTGTCTCAATCTCAACTGTCCCGTATGGAAACACCTTTCTCACTGTGAATGGGCCCGACCATCGACTCTTCAACTTTCCCGGAAATAATCTCAATCGGGAATTATATAATAACACTTGATCCCCATACTTGAAGGTTTTATTACCCTTCAAGTGTCGATCATGCAACTGCTTCGTCCGCTGCTTATACCCATAAGAATGTGCATATGCATGATCTCTCAACTCCTCTAGCTCATGTATCTGGTGAAAACGGTGATCTGTCGCTGTGGTCATGTCGATATTAACTGTCTGTAATGCCCATGAAGCACGATGCTCAAGCTCAACCGGTAGATGACATGCTTTCCCGTAAATCATCCGAAATGGTGTGGAACCAGTCGGAGTCTTATAAGCTGTACGGAAAGCCCATAACGCATCATCTAATTTGTCTGACCAATCCTTGCGATTTGATCAGACCGTCTTCTCCGAAATACGCTTAATCCCACGGTTACTCACCTCTACTTGTCCACTCGTCTGAGGGTGGTAAGTCGTTGCAAGACGATGGGTGACCCCATATCGTTGCAAGGCTTTCTCCATTTGTGCATTGCAGAAGTGAGTACCCCTATCACTTATCAACGCTTTAGGAACTCCAAATCTGCTGAAAAGTTTCCTAAGGAATCTCACTACAACCCTAGCATCATTTTTAGGCAAGGCTTGAGCCTCAACCCACTTAGAGACGTAATCTACTGCAACTAGGATGTACTTGTTCCCACGCGAAGCTGGGAATGGGTCCATGAAATCAATGCCCCAAACATCAAAAACCTCTACAACTTGAATAATGGTCTGGGGCATCTCATTCCGGGATGAGATGTTTCCTACACACTTCGGTAGAACCCCGCATGACCTAGAAAACTCCTGATGGATTTCACTGTTGTGGGAGGCGGGAGTTTGGCGATAGTGTTAACCTTAGCTTTGTCAACCTCAATCCCTGCCTGTGAAATCCGATGCCCGAGTACTATCCCCTCACAAACCATGAAATGACACTTCTCCCAGTTTAGCACCAGGTTCGTCTCCTCACACCTTGCTAACATCCGCTCTAGATTACCTAAACAATGATCAAAAGAATTCCCGAAAACAAAAAAGTCATCCATGAATACCTCCATGGAGTTCTCGATCATATCATGGAAGATTGCCACCATGCAACGCTGGAAGGTAGCCGGAGCGTTACATAATCCGAATGGCATGCGTCTGTACGCGAAGGTACCATAAGGACATGTAAACGTGGTCTTTTCCTGATCCTCCAGTGCGATGGGGATCTGGAAATATCCAGAGAAACCATCCAGAAAACAATAAAAATGCTGACCAGACAGACGCTCCAACATCTGATCGATAAAGGGAAGTGGGAAGTGATCCTTCCTCGTGGCGTCATTCAGCCTACGATAATCAATGCAGACTCTCCATCCTGTAACAGTTCGTGTTGGTATCAACTCATTTCGCTCGTTGGTGACCACTGTCATGCCACCCTTCTTCGGTACCATCTGAATTGGACTCACCCATGCGCTGTCTGAAATAGGATAGATCAAGCCGGCATCCAGCAGCTTGATTACCTCCTTTTTTACTACCTCCTGCATATTCGGTTTGAGTCTCCTCTGAGGCTACACAACAGGCTTAAACTCATCCTCCATTAAAATCCTATGCATGCAGAATGAAGGGTTGATACCTTTAATGTCCATGATCTTCCATGCAATGGCACGCCTGTGTGCCTCAAGAACCTCTAATAACCTGGTCTTCTCCTCCTTCATGAGAGCAGAAACGATGATCAAGGGTAAACGCCCCTCCTCGTCCAAGAAAGCATACTCTAGGTGAGATGGCAACTCCTTAAGCTCTAAAGACGGCGGGCTCTCTAAACTAGGTTTTTCTACTGGATCCTTCCGATCCAGTACTTCTGAAACAATGGCGTGTGTGGGAGAATCGATGGCCGGACAACTTAAAGAGGAGTCAACCATAGCAGTCAACTCAATGTCCTCACTCTCCCTATCCATATGATCTGAATCAGAAGATGTATCCTCACAGATGGAGTTCAGATAATCCCCTACGTGTGACATAATGGTATCAATGAAGTAGAGGGAATTATCTTGGCACTTTGGGTGCTTCATAGACTGGTGTACATCGAATGTGACTGTCTCCCCACCCACTCTCAACGATAGCTTACCATCACAAACATCGATTAATGCTCGTGCGGTGGCTAGGAAAGGTCGTCCTAAAATGAGCGGAACGGCCTCGTCCTCATCCATGTCAAGAATGACAAAGTCCGCCGGGAAGATGAACTTGTCAATCTTCACTAACAGATTCTCGACAATGCCGCGTGGGTACTTCACGGATCTATCTGCTAGCTGGAGGCTCATTCGTGTCGGTTGGGGTTCTCCAAGGTCAAGCCTACTAAAAACAGCATAAGGCATCAGATTAATGCTAGTACCTAGGTCAGCAAGGGCGTTGCTGACAGACAAATCACCTATAAAACAGGGGATGGTGAAACTCCCTGGATCGCTCCTCTTCTGAGGCAGTTTGTTCTGTAGAACTGCCGAACACTCCTCACTCAGTGTCACCCGAGAAAAATCTTCTAGTTTCTTTTTGTTGGACAAGAGGTCCTTAAGAAACTTGGCGTACTTAGGCATATGGGTGAGAGCCTTAACAAATGGAAGGTTTATATGTAGCTGTTTAAACATCTCTAGAAACCTACCGTTCTGCTCTTCATCTTTCGCTCTCATAAGCCTACCCGGATAGGGAAGGGGAGGCTTATATACCCTCACTGGTGTCTCTGTCGCCTTCTCCTTGGGCTCCTCTGGTTGTGCTATACTTGCTGGGCGCAGCCTTTGTTGCACCTTCCCAGCAGGAGCCTCCATCTCAATCTCCTCATCTACCGGTTCTTCATCATCAACCGGTATCTGCTCTTTCTCTCCTCCTTTGCCGCTACGGGTCGTTACTGCCTTCAGTGTTGCCTTAGGGTTAGGCTCAGTGCTAGCCGAGAATGAACCCATCTGCCTGTCAGACATTTGCCTCGCCATATCTCCCACTGTTCGCTGTAAGTCTAAAAATGCAGATTGCTGACTCCTCAGCAAGGTGTCATGCTCCTTTAACCTCTGCTGAGTTTCCTGATCTCTGTTTAACAACTGTGTAAGCAACTGGGCCTGGGTAGTTAACATCTCTTCTAACTTCTTGTTGCTACCGTCGCTCCCCGCATTCGTTCCTGAATCTCCGCCACCAACCTGCTCCTGTCTCGGTTGAAACCCCGGTGGGTTTCCTCCAGATCTCCAACCAAAGTTAGGGTGGTTCCTCCATCCCGGGTTAAACGAATTGCCAAAGGCATTACTCACATAATCTATATGCTCCTGCTGACCTACCGGGAACTTTATTGTGTCATGTCCACCTCTACATATCTCACATTTCTGGGCACTCAGCTTCAAATCCTTGATCTCCTTGGCCATAGCCTCTAGTGCAGCTGCCACACTTGTATCGGTAGTGACATGATGAACACCTCTGGAAGATGAGGCGACCGTCCTAGTGACAGGAATGGGATTTCTCTTAGAAGGCTGCTCCTGCTCGGCTAGTGCAAAACTCTCAAACATCTCCTCACATTCTGCTGGCTCCTTCTTCTTCATAATGTGTCCACCAGCAGAAGTATTAAACATCTGTTGCTTCTCAAAAGTCAGACCATTGTAGAATTTCTCTACAAGTGCCCAATCAGAAAGACTGTGCTGGGGGCATTTGCTCAGAAGCGTATTAAAACGCTCCCAAGCCATATGATAGGGCTTGCCAGGATCCATACGAAAAGAATGAATCTGCTCCCTCAGACGGGCAGATTTAGAGGGTGGATCGTACTTTTTTAGGAACTTGGCCTGCAAATCTGCCCAAGTGGCAATGGAGTCCTGGGGAAGGGTATCGAGCCAAGTAGCAGCCCGACCAGAAAGAGAAAATGGAAAGAGACGTAGATAAATTGCGTCCTCATTGACATTGGTGATGTTACAGGTATCACAAACACGAATAAATCGTGAAAGATGCCCTGGTGCATCCTCCTCATCGAGACCATGGAACTGATTAGCGTGGGTGATGGTCGTCATCACATATGAGGGAATTTGCCAGCTGTTTTCGTTGCGCACCACCGGGCGGGTGATACATAATCTAGCTCCTGTGACTCCGTCACTTGCTCGCTGATGAACAGTACGCCTCGTTGGACTGGGTGGTGTGAAAACGTATATATTAAAAGGGAAGGCAACAATGTCACTGGCAGGTGTTTCATATCAAAGCATTTTTCTTTACTGACATGTTGAAGGGAGGAGAGGTGTTCGAGTCCCGTTGAAAGTGATTCCAGTTTAAAAAATAATTCTATTTTCAGAGAAGTAAGAGATGACGGAAGAAGATGGGACAAATGACGAAAATCACTCACATGGCGATCGTGACTTAAAGTTAGGTCAACGAGAGAAGATGGGAAATTCGGAGGGCCCCATTCCGAGATTTGCTCTTTCACGCCCCGTATGGTAAGGGAAACTAAATTGGGAGGCCAAAACCCTCCATCAAAGGATAAACAAAAACTTGGACAATTTATGAATATAAGTACTGTTAATGAAGTGAGACTCGATAGTTGAAATGACTCAATACTCGTACAATTTGATAAACAGAGAAGGGTGAGGTGATTGAAGTTACTAAATTGAGTTATTGATTTCAGATCTGTCCACTCACCTATAAACAAGAATTCAAGCATTGGCATGTTTGTATTGTTGATCCCTTCCGTTAGTTTCTTACAATCATATATCGTAAGTGACTTGAGCTTTTGCTCCCCTCCTATTTCTCTTGGGAAGGAGACAAGTGTAAGTGAACTACAACCTTGTATACTAAAATACTCGATGCTATTTGGACAATAACAATGCTTCATACTCTCGCAATAGAAGATCTCCAAATGCCTGAGAGATAATAAAAGTGCGCTCTCAACATTATCCTCCTCTTTCTCTCCTAAACTCACCAGATTTTTACATCTACGTACATCCAATTCCTTTAAGTTTAAAAGGACCTTACTTGTCTCTTCTGAATCCCACAAGTATCTTATTTTATCACAATGCCATACGTATAATTCTTCAACTGCCTTAAGATACATTATAACACCTTTCCAAGCTTCATTTGTAAGCCCAACAATAGATGCTATGCCTAACCCATTGACTAATGAAGCTGCTTGAACAAGACTTCTCAACCAGTGGCGGACCCAGAAACTTTTTTCATGGGGTGCGGAAATTTTTAAAGGGTCTTCTGTCTATTGGTATATAATATTTTTTTTCGTTTTGGGTCGGATCAGAGACGGGTTCTCATTCAAGTCAATAACTCAATAACATATCTCAAAATCACATTATCACATATTCACTTTAAATTTAAGTATTTAACATATCATGTTTTTTTTTAAAACAACTTAATTTTAGTACTTGTAAAAACGTTCTTTTATGTAATTTTACCTCACTTCCAATACTCTCGAATACTAAACAAATAATAATTTATTGGTTTGATCATATGAAACAACAATCTCATTCTTATACTAAACTTTCTTGAAGTGCCCTTGATATCTAATGATTGTATGAAACATCTGATTTAAATGTTTTTACATATATAATTTTTAAAACATTTTTCCAATCCTCTCAAATACTAAACAAATAATAATTTATTGGTTTGATCATAGGAAACAACAATCTCATTCTTATACTCAACTTTCTTAAACGTTGATGTCTAATGATTGTAAGAAACATCTGATTAAAACGTTTTTACATATATGACTTTTAAAACATGTTTATTTATGACAAGGACAATAAAAGTTGTGATGAATAATTATATAAATAATTAAACTTAATCAAGTAAATTAATAATAAATAATAAATTAAGTCAGATATAATAAAGATATTTGAAAAGCTTAAAATAAAAATAAAAATAAAAATAAAAGCAAAACTCATACACAATACACAGTTATTAAATTAGATTTATATATGGTAAATAAAATAAAGATATTTAAAGTTTAAAATATAGGTCTAGTTCTACTAAGAATTTTGGTGTAATAGGAGCCACTAAGAATGTTGTCTTTTACTTTTAAATAAAATAATTTTTGAGTGGTTCCATATTAAAAAGAACAATACCCATTCTTTCTCTTTCTTCTTCATTTGCACACACCAGTAGAGTTCTTATTTCCACCATTTTTTTCCAGCGAAAAGATTCTTTATTTCTGTTTCATTTTTTTATATCTTCTCTATCATGAGGTCCAAGCTCAAGGGGGGCGATTACAAAATTTTAAGAGGGGCGATCGGAATTTTCGGCGTAAAATAACACTAAAACTTCTTTTTCCAAGGGGTGCGCCTGTCACACCCCGATATTTCCACATATTACCGGTGGGCCCGGTGGGGAGTATCATGACGTAGTTGATATCATCATAGTCAATATACACAATATAATAGCACAGCGGAAGGCTTTGGTAGATAATTACTATTACAAACCATAGTGTCCGAATGTCCAAATAAAAGAATATACAGACTGGTTGTAATAGAGATCAACAGGCGGATCATAAAACAAAATACAAGAAACTGAAATAACAGACTTCAGGCATCTAAGGATTTGCAAGATCCTCTTATTTGACACCAAGTAGCTCCAGCCTAGTTTCATGAGGTACCTGTCACTTATTCTTTGGAAAATACGTCAGTTTTCACTGGTAAATACAATTAACCGACTCATTTGAAAAGAGTTTATGAAAATTGATTTAAGCGCATAAGGCACCTTTTCGGCCAATGAATCGGGGCCTTGATACGGTGATCCTTGGTAAGGAGAACCGCTAGAGATACTGATAGGATGAGTTGGTGTCCCGGTTGGCGGCTCTGGATCAGGGTCATCATCCATTTCCATATCTTGGGAGAAATGGTCCTCGGGTTCTAAAGGATTAAAACCCAGTGGTCCGTTAATATAGTCGTTTGGGTTAAATTGACCCGGCGAATAAAGATCGTGGGAACTAGAATGTTGAAAAGAATGAGAATGTAGAGAGTGATGTGAATGATGTGATTGGTGAGAATGGTGAGAATGTTGGGGCTCGTCTAGAATAGGTAGCATAAAAGGTGGGTGATCTGCAGGAGAAGAACCTAACGAGACAAAGTGTCTTGCTGGTTCAAAGGAATGTCTCCAATTATCTTGCGAATCGGAGCTAGTAAAAGACGCTGATGGAGTGCGTCTATGCGAGGGTCCAGTTTGGCTGGATGGTCCTCCCCTCATTGGACCTTTCCCTTTTCCTTCACGTCCTCTAAATCTTGGGGGCATTTTGATTAATAACCTGTCAAAACAAGCAAGACAAGAATATAAACGACAAAAGGAAATTAAGAATAATCCTAGGTTATTTGCCTAGACTCAGAAGTCTAAGGAATGTGCTTATTGTGTCATTGAGATTAAACACAAAAGGCTAGTGTTTAATTCACTCAATGTTGGCTCTGACACCAACCTGTCACACCCCGATATTTCCACATATTACCGGTGGGCCCGGTGGGGAGTATCGTGATGTAGTTGATATCATCATAGTCAATATACACAATATAATAGCACAGCGGAAGGCTTTGGTAGATAATTACTATTACAAACCATAGTGTCCGAATGTCCAAATAAAAGAATATACAGACTGGTTGTAATAGAGATCCACAGGCGGATCATAAAACAAAATACAAGAAACTGAAATAACAGACTTCAGGCATCTAAGGATTTGCAAGATCCTTTTATTTGACACTAAGTAGCTCCAACCTAGTTTCGTGAGGTACCTGTCACTTATTCTTTGGAAAATACGTCAGTTTTCACTGGTAAATAAATTAACCGACTCATTTGAAAAGAGTTTATGAAAATTGATTTAAGCACACAAGGCGCAAACCATTTATAACTTGGGACAATTATTTAAGATAATCTTGTATACAGTTTTATATGTTTGTCATACATATGGGGTCAGTTTGGAAGCCGGTCATGATTAACCGACTCACCACTTATAAAACCCACGAAGGAGTTATCCCCAACATGTGGGTTATTTAGCATTTGCATCTGTCAGGTGTATGCCTACACCCCGTGCATAGGTCGTGGCCATTTTCAAATGAAATGAGCCGAGGATATCCAAGACACGGTCGTATTAACCCCCAATGTTTATGTTATCAAACAAAACAGATTAAAACGGGTTATGTAAATTTATTAATCACAATCCGATTAAATGATTTCATACCCGACCAAGCGGTATTATTATAATACCATATCCCAAGCCTGTATAACGGAAAATAAGTTAAAAGTATTTACCTGAGCTAGATGTGTTAAGATGTAACTCAGCCGTATGTTTCCTAAAGCTTTATGTAAATACCTTCTACTGAGGCTACTCAATCTGTATGGAAGGTTTATTAACCTATTAGGATACTAACGGGTCTTTATTTAAGTCAAAGACTTAGACCGGTTAGTTTGAAAGATACTTAACGGTTCTATACGCTAGATTAAGCGAAGACCGGAATAGAACGTGATTTAGACCCGACAAGTTTGGATACTTGTATAATATGGGTAAACTAATCACATTATGAGTTTTGAAGTGAAAATGGTAAGGTTAAACCCATTTCGGCTATTTTATGTAAACTAGTCACATAAACCGAATCGAACGCATAAATGCTTAACGGGTAACCGAATGAATTATATACAGGTCTCACATGTTATTATGCTTAAAATATGTTAATACATCAGTAGGATGTTAACACATATGCCCAAGAAGTATTTAAAACCAATTTAAGTCCCGTAGGGGCGTTTTGGTCTTTTTAATGTTTATAAAAGAGATTTAATAGTAAAATGAGGTTCCGGTCTAAAACATTCATTAAAAATATTTATTTTAAGTTGTCATATAAGTAAGATATCATACATATGTGTGATTTACCATTTATGGCCAAACTATGTCCCAAAAGGGTATTTTGGTCATTTCACATATGCTTTCAAGGACATTTTTTGGAAGTCTGAGTTCATGACTTATACCTACTGTAATAATATTAAAATTTACTTATAAATTCAGTTGGTAACAAGTCTTAGGTGTTAATTATGGTTTTAAACCATACTATGCACCTAATTAGCGTAAAAATCGCTAATTGACGATAATTAAGATGTTTATGGAAATATGAGATTTTGATCAGTCTCAAGTGTTCAAAATATTTTATTTAATATATAATATCAGTAGGAAAAGGTTTGGCATTCAAACCATATGTTAATCTCATTTTATGCATGAAAAGGGTATTACCGTCATTTACCGAAGTATACGAGAACTCAATGATATGGTCAGTTTATAATCTGACCAAAAATCCCTAAAAATAATATCTTAATAGTAGGTAATGAGATTTGGGTCAAAATCCATGTTTAAACATGCTTTATACAAGATAGCGTAATTTAATTAATAAAAAGTTTCAATTTACGATATCTTGCATAACTTTGGTTTGAGACCAGAAATTGAAGTCAAATTTCTTGGACATACTTATATATCAGTAATAAAGGTTTTTGTCCTCTTACATTTTCAAAAATCTCGTTTATAAGTCAAAAGGGCAAAATGGGTATTTATAAGCATAATAACGAAACTTAGTATATAATTCAGAATACAAATGACCAGGTAATATAATCCTCCGAGGGTTTTACTACAACATAATATGGTCCTAATGAAAGCTTAAAACATGGAAGAATTAAGCTAACTGAAAGTCAAAGCAAAAGTCAAGCTTTTGCGACTTTCGGTTGCGAACCGACCCTAAACTCAGAATTGTCGGGTTGAACCTGTTTGAACATGTTCTATTAATAATTACTAAGGTATTAGAGTGTTAAAATCTAATTTATAGCCTCTGTATTATTAGTTTTAACTATTATTTACATTTCTATCCAGTTTGACTTTTTAATTAGATAGTTTGACCCGACAATTAACTAAGCAAACGAATTAATTAGGAGGTGCCCTTTTAAGGGGTTAACACCTACCTAATTATGGTCACATAACCATATTCAATTCGAATAATGGCTGGACTATTTGTGTTTAAACCGAAGGTCAAAGTCAGATTACGATAACTTTGACTTTTCGGTTTTTAAAATAGAAACTGAACTAAAGAAGGGGGCTGAGACACTTACAAAGGGTCCTAGCTATCTTTTCTTTAAGAACAAGCTTCCATTTGGGTCAGGAACCTCCAGAATTGAGAGAATAGATGATTCAAGTGAAGTGTGCAAATGACAAGTTCAACTTGAAGGTCCTTTTATAGGTGAATGGCATGATCCAAGATCAATACAAGTGTTATGGAATGATCCCAGATGTTTACAAGTGTCCTAGTGGTAAATTAAAACCATCAACAAGCTCCAGGTATCGGAAATCAGGTGTTTAAGGCGGTGCAACAGGCTGCAACCAGCAGCTGTCCAATTTTTGCTGAAGTGGGCATCTCTCGCGGGCCGCGAAGGAGTTAATGGGGTCCTTCGCGCCCCGCGACAACCTTGGATTCAGGTGAAAAATGTTTCAGGTTAGGCGGAATCAGTCCCTGGTCCTTTGTAACTTTATTTAACTTTATTTTAGGCACAAAAGGCCCTTGTAGTTAGTTTGTAGAGGATCGTGGGAGTATAACCAAACTCCGTTAGGCCCGGTTTCGTTAAACGATCACCGATATACTAGTTTCATCACAATGACGCTTTTAGCCCAAAATCTTGAAAACTTGCGTAACGATCTCGAAACCATGTGAAACTGATATCACTTATTCTTGAGAGTATATTTGAATATTACGAAGCCTCAAGTTTGTTAAAAGGTCACTCAGAGGTAAGAATTAACATGTTTACACGTTTAACCCCTGTAGTTTATAATCCTTCGATTATTTTCACAAACGGCTTCTTATATTCAAATAATTACTCGTTTGAGAATATATTCTTCGTGTATGGTCATTCAGAGGCACAAGTTTGTCATGTTGACACTTTTAGTCCCTTCGGACACATATTTTCATCGTTTGTCAACTTTAGTCCTTTAACTCAAACCTTCGTATATTTAGAGTTTAGGACACGTGTCTTTACATAATTGGACACGTTTTTACAAGGTGTTACATCCTCACCCCCTTAAAAGAAATCTCAACCCCGAGATTTACTGAAACAAGTGAGGGTACTTCTGTCGCATAGTGGACTCAACCTCCCACGTATATTCTAGGCCTCTACCTGCATCCCATTTAACATTCACTATAGGCACGTGCTTCCTTCAGAGCTTTTTAACCTGTTGATCCTCGATCGATATAGGTCTTTCAACAAACCTCAGGCTTTCATCAATCTGTACGTCTTTATGAGACATTGCTAGCGATTCATCAGCTAGGCATTTCTTTAAATTACAGATGTGGAACACATTGTGAATTCAACTAAGCTCCTCAGGCAAGTTTAGCTTATAAGCTACACTGCCGACACATTCGATGATCTCGAACGGTCCGATATACCTTGGGCTTAACTTGCCCTTCTTACCGAAACGCATCACACCTTTCCAGGGTGACACTTTTAGTAAGACCTTGTCGCCTACCTCAAACTTTAGTGGTTTTCGCCTCTTGTCAGTGTAACTTTTCTGCCTATCCCTGGCAGCTTTTAGGCGATCACGAATTTGGACAATCTTGTCCGTTGTTTCAAGGACTATATCAGGTCTCGATAACTGAGTTTCTCCTACTTCTGCCCAACAAACAGGCGTTCTGCATTTCCTTCCATACAATGCCTTAAAAGGCGCAGTCTGAATGCTAGTATGGTAGCTATTATTATAGGAGAACTCGATCAACGGTAGGTGGTCATCCCAGCTACCACCCAAATCAATAACGCATGCATGAAGCATGTCTTCAAAAGTTTGAATTGTACGCTCACTTTGTCCATCTGTTTGAGGATGGTAAGCGGTACTAAAATTCAAACGAGTGCCTAATGATTGTTGGAAACTTTTTCAAAAGTGAGAGGTGTATCTAGTATCTCTATCGGATATAATAGATACTGGCACTCCGTGGAGAGATACAATCTTATCCACGTACAACTGAGCTAGCTTGTCGGAGCTATGAGTTTCCTTAATGGGTAAGAAATGTGCTGACTTAGTCAGTCTATCAACTATGACCCATATAGTATCGTTTCCATGCCTTGTTTTAGGTAACTTAGTTATAAAATCCATTGTTACCATCTCCCACTTCCATGTGGGAAGTTCTAGTTGTTGTAGCAAACCTGACGGCTTTTGATGTTCAGCTTTAATCTGAGCACAAGTCAGACCTTTAGCTGCATGTGTGGCTATAGATTTCTTTAAGCCTATCCACCAATAATTGGCTTTTAAATCTTGATACATTTTGTCACCTCCAGGGTGAACTGAATATCTGGAATTGTGAGCTTCCTGGAGGATTATATCTCGAAGCCCTCCATGAATAGGAACCCAGATTCTTCCATTCATTCTAAGGATTCCATCCTTGCCAGGTGCTAACTGTTCAGCAGTTACACCTAACTTTTCCCTTGGAAGGTTAGCTTCCAAAATAGCTTCCTTTTGAGCAGTTAACAGCCTTTCATTCAAGCTATTCTTAATTTCAATGCTCTTGGCATTAATCCTTATAGGTTTGACTCTTTCCTTTCGGCTTAGAGCATCAGCGACTACATTCGCTTTACCATGATGGTAGCGAATTTCACAATCGTAGTCATTTAGAGTTTCTATCCAACGGCGCTGCCTCATATTGAGATCCTTTTGATTGAATAAGTGTTGAAGACTTTTGTGATCCGAATAGATCACACATTTAGTTCCATATAAATAGTGTCTCCATAACTTTAGTGCTAATACAACGGCATCCAACTCAAAATCGTGGGTGGTGTAATTCTTTTCGTGCACCTTTAGTTGTCGTGATGCATAGGCAATCACCTTGTCTGCATAAGTACACAACCCATACCGGTGTGTGAAGCATCACAGTATAAGACAAACTCTTTTATTCCTTCGTGCAATGTCAACACCGGAGCATTGCTCAATTTCTGTTTAAGAATCTTAAAAGACTCTTGTTGTTTTGGACCCCAATCAAACTTCACATTCTTACGGGTCAGAGTAGTCAATGGTGCAGCTATCCTCGAGAAGTTCTCAATGAATCTTCTATAATAACCAGCTAATCCCAGAAAGCTGCGAATTTCTGTTGGTGTATTTGGTGCCTCCCAGTTCATGATGGCTTCTATTTTAGCGGGATCGACTTGGATACCACGCTCGCTCACAACATGTCCAAGGAATTGGACTTCGCGAAGCCAGAACTCACACTTAGAGAATTTAGCATACAGCTTCTTGTCACACCCTGATATTTCCACGTATTACCGGTGGGGAGTATAGTGACGTAGTTGATATCATCATAGTCAAACAACACAATATATAAATGCACAGCTGAAGCAAAGATAGATTCATTTCAACTTTAATAAAATGTAATATTAAATATCACGAAATAGTTGAAACGGATCCACAGGCGGATCAAAATAAAAAGGAGATATTGTTCAACAGTTTTATTGACATCCAAGCTTGCGAGACTTATTGTGGACGCTAGAAGACAGCCAGCCTAGTACGAGTAGTACCTGCACTTAACCTTTTGGAAAATACGTCAGTTTACACTGGTAAATACAATTTAACTGACTCATTTTGAAAAGGTTTGAAAATTGATTTAAATGCACGTGGCACAAAACATTTTATAACTTGGGATAATTATGTGAATATAATCTTGTAAATGAATTACATGTTTCTTATGCGTTCAGTAGCCCGATCCGTAGACCGGGTTAAAGATTAATAGACACACCACATTATTTGGTTAGGCACTGACGGGTGTACGCCTACACCCCGTGCTTAGTGTGACACCTGTGTCACTTCAACCATCAAACAAATACCAATCCAATGAAATATTGTATTTCATACTTGGGATCAGTATAAATATGTGTATCTTTTGCACATATCAACTCTTGTTCGATTTCAAGCTTTAAATCGCTTTCTGGAGGGTTATACGCGCTCTAATGCGTAGATATAACCAGTTTAATGCAACGAACACTCCGGAATAGTGAAATAGGCTTAAAATACCTTAAATAACCTTTAAATAACTTAGAAATAAGTTTTGGATGGTTTGGTATGCCGAAATCAAGTTTAATCGCTTACAGGGACTAAATTCGACAAACTGCGAAAGTATGCCAATTTGAACTGTAACAGACATTCCGGAACATGACCATAAGTTAAACACACCTTAAATATCCTTTACTTAGCCTAGAAATAGGCTTTGAGGGGTTCGGTGTGCTAAAATAAACTTTTGGGTCATTCAGGGACTAAAAGCGTCAAAAAGTGCATGAGTTTGCACTTTCGCGCGTAACTTACGTTATGACTACATCCGGACATCCAAAAATTTATGTAAGCGTTATAATATTATTCTTTAGTGTTTGGCTTGTCAAAAATTCATTCGTCGCGCAATTTGGACCGTTTTTACGTTCGTTACGACTCCCGTCGTAATTAACCGAACAACGCAACCGTACGGCCAAACGAACCGACATCCAAGATATTTTTGAGCACATTTTAAGTTCCCTATGCTTTAACTTCATTTTAGAGTTTTGAAATGGGGTTAACGGGCCTTAAACGTGTCGGAAATGGCCTTATTACACAACAGGGACCAAAACTGCCAAAAATCAAACTTTCTGGTCTGCAGGTCCTTGCGCACCTCAACACTCTGAGTGTTACAGTGCGCAAGCAGTCCCCAGAACATCAAAATCTTCCGAACAGCCTGTTTCCAGCTGTCGTGCACTCCCAAACCCCTTTCCACCTGTTGATTCCTTATGGTGGGTGGCCAATTAACCTACCACAACTTTCCAACAAGTGTACGCCTTAGATTCGATCACGGTTTCCAAGAAACGATCCTAACGGTTCGGGAAATCCTATAAATACCCACATCCCCCAACTTCAAAACCCACCAAAATCTGATCTTAGAAGCTCTAAGTTGAAACCATTGTTTCATACCTGAGCTACTCGGATCAATATTAGCTTTCGGGGACCTTGGGTAAGTGTTCCTTCGTTCTTTTATTGCTTTTCGAGTTCGAAAGTCAAACTTTGTTTGACTTTCTGCATTGACCAGTTTATGGTCAATGCGAAGTTCGTTTGAACTTCGCAACGTGAGCGTAATCACGATGGTTATAGTCCCTGGTGACTATGCCTACTAATTACCACGTTGTCTAGGGTCGTAAGGGTAAGCGATCTAATAAATCGCTTATACCTTCGAACCCGACCCATTTGGTCGATCATTAGGATCCGACCAAACACATTAGGTGACCATAGTGTATAGGGAATAACCTTCCGAGGTTATACCTTATGGTCGCTTCGTTTAAGTAGTTGTATGATAGGTAGTTTATATGCCTTAGGTAAATTACCAAAATACCCCTTTGATGCCAAAATTCATTTTAAACATATGTAACATAACCTATGACCTCTAAACTGATTTATCAACAATATTAAACATGTTAAGGCATATTCTACTTGTCATAGGACTAGTTAGGCGGTCCGAACGCGTTTCACGCGAACGACGCGTTAAAGTAGCATAAGCTACCTAAATGGGTCGTAATGGGTCGTAAGCACTTAGGTTAGGTTTCATTTAGTATGTAGGCTTTGTTAAACCATATGACACGAGTCTCCATACTCGTTTGGTTTACGAACCCTCATTCTATAATCCTCCGATTTAGGTCCGGTTTATTAACATAGTTACCTATATTAGGTGCCGTTTGATTTCCGTGATCTCTAGCATTGTTTGGTTGTTACTCAAGGACTACTAAGCAATCTCAAGTGAGTACATAGACCCCTCTTTTACCGTTTTCAAACTGTTTTGGGGTGAAACACATGTGCCTACTTGTTACTTTCATGTTTCCATGTTTTCACATCATATACTTGCTATGTTCATTAGTACATTTATAGTACATGATTTACATTACATTTCATGTTATGTATGTCCATTGTGTGCATACTTAGTACATTGTTTTACATTACATTTCATGCTATGTATGTCCATTGTGTGCATACTTAGTACATTGTTTTACATTACATTTTATGCTATGTATGTCCATTGTGTGCATATTTAGTACATTGTTTTACACTACATTTTGTTGCATATGCTCATCCAGCATATGAACACATTATATTACATTATGTGAACCATTTGTATCTATTGAACCATGTGAACCATTTGACAATAGACATTTGACTATACCTAAACATTTCTACAATTGTTAAACATTACATCTTGATGGTTTGGTTTGAGTAAGTGAACTAAGTAACGAGGCATGTGTAATATGATACAAGCATGGTGGATACGCCGCTGGTACTTCCTATATATAAGTGTTTGTATGGTATTACATATCGTAGCATTATTTGAATCATTTCAATTTGAGATATATAACATTTTATACAAATAACATACTTTTCACAAGACATTGTCTTACAAACAACTTATCTTATACAAACTCATCTTACATGGTTATTCATTTAACCTTACATTTATTTATACATATCATCTGATCTTATCGTTTTTCAAATGATTTACAAGACAAAGCAAATTACAAGGTTCATGACTAAACATTTTCTCAAACATAAGTCATGAATTCTATTTTCACAAAACGTATGTATCTCACAGGCATTTTTATGCTGACGTACCTATTTTCACATGTGTTTTCAGGAGATGATGCATAGGACTTATCAAGACATACTTAGGCGGACCTGTGCCTTAGTGACTTAAAACGAGACAAGAACTAGTTAATTTATGTTATGTACTCTTTGTTCTTGTTTAAAACAATGTAAACTCTCATGCTTGATTAATAAAACAAAACTTCAATTGCCATGGATTTGAAACAATTAATTCTGTTACAACACTCCCCGATGTTTCCGCCACGTTTCGTTGTCTCACGTGGTCGGGGTGTGACACTTAGGTCGTGGCCATCTCGTA
Organism: Helianthus tuberosus; assembly: GCA_030545235.1. NCBI lineage: Eukaryota > Viridiplantae > Streptophyta > Magnoliopsida > Asterales > Asteraceae > Helianthus > Helianthus tuberosus. The sequence goes on along the minus strand of CM060427.1, from coordinate 143,005,603 downwards.
AGATGATGCCAAGGATATCCGGAACATGGTCATTAACCCCCCCAAAGGCTTTAAGCAACAAAACATTTCAAAACGAAGCATATCAATGATTTAACCTCTATTCGATTAAAGATTCAATGCCCGACCAAGCGGTATTTTATATACCATACCCCAAGCCCGTATAGGGAAAATAAGTTAAAAGTATTTACCTTTGTAAGTATAAATCACAATTAGCGAGTGCGGGTAGCTTTTACTGGTTCTCCTATTCTGGAACAAAGGTTTATAATAACCTATTAGATTTCTAACGGGTCTTTATTTAAGCCTAAGCTTAGACCGGTTAGTTTTAAAGGAAGATACGGTTCAAACGCACGATTAAGCGAAGACCGGAATGGAATGTGATTTAGACCCGACAAGTTTGAAGACTTGTATAATATGGGTAAACTAAATACATTCTGGATTTTGAGACAAAAATGATAATGTTTGACCCGCTTCGGTCAATTTATGCAACTAGTTACATAAACCGAACCGAACGCGAAAATGGCGCAACGGGTAACCATAAGAGTCATATGCAAGTTCCCTGAGTTAATATGCCTTAAACATGTTGTGATATCAGTAAGGTATCTTCTATTATGCCCAAAACGGATTTAAACTCAAATTACGCCTCATAAGGGCATTTTGGTCATTTAAAAGATTATAAAAGAGTTTAATTAGTAATCTGAGTTACAGGTCTGATTTATTCAGTAAATTTACTTAATTTAATAAGTTATACCAGTAGGATATGACCTATATGTGAAATTTATCATATAAAACCAAACTATGCACCTTAGGGGTATTTTGGTAATTTCACTTAGGTTAAAAAAAAGTCAAAACTGGAAACCTGAGTTTAAAAACTTTCACTTACTGTTAATATATAAGAATATATTAAAAATATCAGTAGGTATCAACCTTATATGTTTAATATGGTTTTAGTACATACTATGCGTTAAAAACGCTTAAAAAGGCGATTTGGAGCCATTTCCGGGTTTTCAAAGGAAAGCTGATATTTTTATAATTCCAGAAGGCTCAAAATATTTTACTTATCAAATAAAATCAGTAGAAAAAGGTTTGGGGTCAAAATAATTTGTAAAACTCATTTTATGGCTTAAAAGGGCAAAATCGGCATTAACCGAATTAAACTTAGAGACCTATGTTATGCTCAGCCGAAAATTTAATAAAAATCTTCAAAAATCCCAAAATATTATATTACATCAGTGGGTAAAAAGTTTGATATCAAAAAGTGGGTTTAGATAGGCTATACGCTAATTACACCGTTTAATTAACATAAAGCTTTCAAATTACGCTAATGGGCATAACTCTTAATCTAGACCTCAAACTGATGTCAAATTTCAGGTGCAAGTTTATAAATCAGTAACTAAGGTTTCTACTCTTTTACTTTATCAAAAATCACGTTTTATAGTCAAAAGGGCATAATAGTCAACATTTAAGCATTTAACGGAAACATGCATATGAATCGGATAACTAATGAACCAAGTTGTATAATCTCAGAGAGTTATACTTATATGAAACCTGGTCCAAAATAAGCTCTAAGGTAAATCTAAAACATGCTTAAACGGGTCAGAACTGAAAGTCAAAACAAAAGTCAAATTATGCGACTTTTGGTTTCGATCCGGGTTTAAACTGAAAATTGTCGAGTTGAACATGTTGGGATATGTTCTTACATTAGTTACCAAGTTATATTAATGATCAAACAGGTTGCATGTATCCTACATTGCTAATTATGCTTTAATTTGAAAATAAACATTCTGTTGACTTTTTAAAGTAAGCTTTGACTCGACAATTAATATAGTTAGAGTGGGAATCTGAAAGTACCCTTTTAAGGGTTTATTACCCACATAATTACCTACTTATAGGTACTTTTAATTCGTGATTTGACTGAGCACATATTAATTAATCACGAAGTCAAACCTTAATTACGACGGTTTGACTTTTAGCTAATTAACTAAGCTAAACTGAATTAGGAAGGGTTAAGGATACTTACAATAATCCTATGAACGATTAGGGAGCCTAAGGAACTTGGTTGCTGATCAGGAGAGCTCCAGAAATGAGAATGCAAGTGAATGAAGAAGTTGCTACAACTTCAAGTCCTTTATATATCAACTTTGATCTTCTAGGATGATGCCAAATTAGTCTAGAGGTGTTGTAAGATCATCCCAGGTGTGCCTAGGACGCTAAAAACCACCTAGAGAGTCCCTGATTTTCGAATACCACCCAAATGAGGCGGTGTAACCGGTTATACAGGCAGCTGTCCTGAAAAACGCCCAGATGCATACCTTGCGCACCGTAACGTTCTGGGTGTTGAGGTCTGTAAGCATCCTTGCGCACCGTAACGTTCTGGGCGTTGAGGTGCGCAAGCCTTTGCCAGAGGACAAAATTTTGTTTTAATTCAGGCTGTGACCATGCAACATTTATATCTCCGAATCTCATGCATTTTAATCAGAATGGGGACCATGTTTTCAGCCATTGCATGTCTAGGCATGTATTTACACATCTTGTATTCTTGTGGGAGGTTTAAATTGACGGAAAATACCAAGAAATTCACATTGGGTCCATGTCTAAGGTTGTAACCAATTTATTATTTAGGATGGCCAGATTTATAAACATAATTCAGATGTTGATAAAATATATCCTGGTTAGGGATTTATTAATAGGTCGCTCAGAGGTATAAATTAACATGTCGACGTTTTTAAATCCTACCGTACATCTTTATATGGATCCGTATTTATAACACGTTTGCATAACATGACACGTGTCTTTATTTTACTGGACATAAATTTCCGAGGTGTTACACTTCTCCTGTCGAAGCAATCCTAAGATACATCATAGATGTTTCTCGTGATCAGTTTGATTACGAGAATAGATAAGTATGTCGTCTATAAAGACAATGAAAAACTTATCTAAGTATGGCTTGCAGACTCGATTCATGAGGTCCATGAATGCTGCAGGTGCATTAGTGAGCCCGAATGGCATCACTAAGAATTCATAATGGCCATATCTCGTTCTAAACGCTGTCTTTGGTACATCTTCAGTTCTAACCTTGAGTTGATGGTACTCGGATCTCAAATCAATCTTCGAAAAGAAGCTTGCCCCTTGAAGTTGGTCGAACAAGTCGTCGATCCTGGGCAATGGATAACGATTCTTGATTGTCACGTTGTTTAGCTCTCGATAATCAATGCATAGGCGCATTGACTCATCAGCTAGGCATTTCTTCAGATTGCAGATGTGAAAAACATTGTGGATTCCACTGAGCTCTTCAGGCAAGTTCAACTTATAAGCCACTGACCCAACACATTCGATAACCTCGAATGGCCCTATATACGTTGGGCTTAACTTACCTTTCTTTCCAAATCGCATCACCCCCTTCCAGGGTGATACCTTAAGCAAAACTTTATCACCAACCTCAAACTTTAGAGGTTTATGCTTTGGATCAGCGTAGCTCTTCTGCCTATCTCTGGCAGCTTTCAGGCGGTCGCGAATCTGGAAAATCTTGTCCGTCGTTTCAAAAACCAATTCAGGTCCTGATAATTGAACTTCTCCTACTTCTGCCCAACAGATAGGTGTTCTGCATTTTCTACCATATAATGCCTCAAAAGGCGCGGCCTTAATACTAGTATGGTAGCTATTGTTATAGGAGAACTCGATCAATGGTAGGTGGTTATCCAACTGCCACCTAAATCAATCACACATGCTCGAAGCATGTCTTCCAGCGTTTGGATGGTACGCTCACTTTGCCCGTCCGTCTGTGGATGGTAAGCCGTACTAAAGTTTAAGCGCGTGCCCAAAGACTGTTGGAAACTTTTCCAAAAATGAGAAGTATATCTCGTATCCCTGTCAGACATAATTGACACTGGTACGCCATGCAAAGCTACAATCTTATCTACGTACAATTGAGCTAACATGTCAGAGCTATAAGTTTCCTTAATAGGTAGGAAATGTGCTGATTTCGTCAGTCTGTCTACTATTACCCATATTGTATCATTTCCCTTCCTTGTCTTTGGCAACTTGGTGATGAAATCCATTGTCACCATCTCCCACTTCCATGTGGGAAGTTCAGGCTGTTGTAGCAAACCTGACGGCTTCTGATGCTCAGCTTTGACTTGCGCGCACGTCAAACATTTAGCTACATAGGCAGCTACAGACTTTTTCAAGCCTATCCACCAGTAGTTTGCCTTTAGATCCTGGTACATCTTATCAGCCCTAGGATGAACAAAATATTTGGAACTGTGGGCTTCCTGGAGGATAACATCTCGAAGTCCTCCAAAAACTAGAACCCATATTCGTCCATTCAATCTCAGCATTCTGTCCTTGTCATAGGATAACTGCTCCTTAGTCACTCCTAGCTTTTCATTAGGATAGTTAGCTTCCAACACAGCTTCCTTCTGTGCAGCTAACAACCTTTCGTTCAAACTATTCCTTATCTCAATGCTCTTGGCATTGATTCTTATCGGCTTCACTCTTTCGTTTCTGCTTAAAGCATCCGCAACCACATTTGCTTTTCCTGGATGGTATCTTATCTCACAGTCATAGTCATTCAAAGTTTCCATCCATCGTCTTTGCCTCATGTTTAAGTCCTTCTGATTAAACAAGTGTTGAAGGCTCTTGTGATCTGAATAGATCACACACTTGGTTCCATATAAGTAATGCCTCCATAGTTTTAGTGCAAATACAATGGCACCCAGCTCCAAGTCATGGGTGGTGTAGTTCTTCTCGTGCACCTTTAACTGTCGTGAAGCATAGGCGATGACCTTGCCTTTTTACATAAGCACACAACCCATCCCGGTGTGTGATGCATCACAGTATACAACAAACTCATCAATTCCATTAGGCAACGTCAATACAGGGGCGTTGCTCAACTTTTCCTTAAGAATGTCAAAGGATTCCTGCTGCTTAGGGCCCCAATCAAACTTAACCTTCTTACGTGTCAACGAAGTTAGAGGCGCAGCAATCCTTGAGAAGTTTTCGATAAATCGCCTATAATATCCTGCTAAACCCAGGAAGCTACGAATCTCTGTAGGCGTCTTTGGTTCTTGCCAATTCATAACTGCTTCTACCTTAGTGGGATCTACTTGGATACCACGCTCGCTAACCACATGTCCAAGGAATTGGACTTCTCGCAGCCAAAATTCACACTTTGAAAATTTGGCGTAGAGTTTCTCACGATGTAGAAGTTTAAGAATACAGCGAAGGTGTTTCTCATGGTCAGCTTGGTTCCTCTAGTAGATGAGGATGTCGTCAATGAAGACGATGACAAATTTGTCCAAGTAGGGCTTGCAGACGCGATTCATGAGATCCATGAATGCGGCAGGGGCATTTGTGAGTCCAAAAGGCATCACTAGGAACTCATAATGACCATAACGAGTCCTAAATGCAATTTTGTGTACATCTTCATCCTTAACCTTCAACTGATGATATCCTGACCTCAAGTCGATCTTAGAGAAGTAGCTTGCCCCTTGAAGTTGATTGAACAGATCATCGATCCTGGGCAAAGGATACCTATTCTTGATAGTGACCTTATTAAGCTCACGGTAATCGATGCATAGACGCATCGATCCATCCTTCTTCTTGACAAACAAGATCGGCGCTCCCCAAGGAGACGAACTAGGTCTAATGAAACCCTTTGCTAGCAGATCATCTAACTGCGTCCTTAACTCCTTCATCTCTGTTGGTGCCAACCTATAAGGTGCTCTAGCAACAGGTGCTGCTCCAGGGATGATGTCAATTCGAAATTCCACTTGCCTATCTGGTGGTAAATCAGGTAGCTCTTCAGGAAAAACTTCAGGATATTCCGAAATGACAGGGATATCTTCAATCTTAGGCTTCGGCTCGTCAATAGTAACCTGTGCCATATAAATGACACAGCCCTTCTTCAGACATCTAGATGCCTTGAGCATGGACACTTGCTCAGGCAGTCCATATTGGGTGTCTCCCTGAATGGTAAGTGGCTCACCAGACGGAGTCTTAATTACCACTTGCTTCTTGTTGCACACTATCTGGGCTTGGTTATGCGATAACCAATCCATACCTATCACTATATCAAAACCGGCTAGCTTAAAGGGAAGTAAGGACAAAGGAAAAGAGTGGTTCCTAATGGATATAACACATTCATCTAAAACAGTTGAGGCGGTTTCTATGGTTCCATCAGCTAATTCCACCTCATACTTCACACTTAAGGCTTTTACAGGCAATTTTAACAACTCACAAAACTTATTATCCACAAAAGACTTATCTGCTCCAGAATCAAACAATACTCTAGCATAAACATCATTTATGCGAAAAGTACCTGTAATCACGTTGTCGTCCTGAACCACTTCCTTTGCATCCATGTTGAAGACCCTAGCATTGGTCTTTTTCCCATCCTCGGCTTTCTTGGTGATCTTTGGGCAATTTGACTTAATGTGCCCTTTTTCATTGCAACTGTAACACGTTGCGTCTTTCAGCTTCTTACACTCCAAGGTCTTATGTTCCGTAGATTTGCAAATCCCACAGGGTCTCGGCTGAGACTGGGATTTCGACTCAAGTCGGCACCTCCCAAAATGGTGCTTCTTACAAACCTTACATTTGGGCTTGTCTCCAGATTGTTGCCCATCCTTCTTAGATCCCGATCCTTTCTTGTGGTCGTTATTTCCTCGGTGCTTCTTGTCAGACCTCCGTGAACCGTCATCTTCCCTCTTTCTTTTCTCAGCATCCGTGTTCCTCAGCGATCTCTGCCTGACCGCGTCCAATGTGAGGGACAAGGATATATCGGCTACGGATCTGAAAGTAGTTGGTCGAGAAGCTTTTACACTTGCTTTAATTTCTGGGGCCAAACCCCCAATGAAACGAGCGATTCTCTTGGGTTCCGGGGTCACAAGGTAAGGAACCAATCGTGACATAGTATTAAAGCTCGTGAGATAAGCCTGGCAATCCAGGTTCTTCATGACCAGAGATAGAAAATCAGATTCTATCTTTTCAACCTCATGTTGAGGGCAGTAGTTCTTTTTGATAAGAGCAACAAATTGTTCCCAAGACATGTTGTACAATGGAACTTTCCCGGTGGCCTGAATCAATGATCTCCACCATGCTAAGGCCTCGCCTTTAAACGATTGCGACACAAACTTGACTATATCCCTCTCAGCGCACCCGCTGATATCCACTACTGTGTCCATCTCATCTAACCACGTCATGCAGTCAATGGCCCCTTTTTCCCCAGTGAAATCCCTGGGTTTGCATGAAACGAAGTATTTGTATGTACAGGACTTATCACGCGGTTCTTGTTTAAGCTCGATTTTCCTTGACGGGACACTGTGTTGGTTCGAGGAGTGATGATCGTCATCATCCTTCTTTGGCTTATCTAGCTTAGAGGGTGGCTTACTATGAGCCTCAGAATGTGTTTTTGGCTTAGAATGGGGTGCTGATCGGGTCCTGCTTCGAGTACTACTCGATTCACTATATTGCCTCTCTATGGCTTTAGTGACGGCGTTGTCAATCAACGTTTGGAGTTCTGCACCAGTTATATTGATTCTGGTAGTGTCATGATTTTCCTTGGGCCGACTGTTGACCTCGTCAGACTCGGCCATGTAGTTGAACTGCTACATAAGATGATGACAATGATTCATTTAAGGAATATAATATGCCTGTCATCTTGATAATTAACCATGGAAATTAAAGAGCCATATTAGTTAATTTGTTAAGTAATTTCATTCAGGACTTTTTATTAGTAACCTTATCCCAGAATGATATAAAATATTGGCACCACAGGATCTAGTTAGATCTTATAGGATCTAGTTATTAAGGTTTAAATCAAGGTTCATTACCTTTCTAGACAGGGAGTTTATAATCTACGACTGTCTTTTGTCTTATATGACATTAATTATAGCCCGTAGGCATTACATCACAATTGGATGTTTAAAATAAAATTTGGATGATTTATTAAAAGGGTGACATGTGTGATTTTGCGGATCACATTAGCCAAGAATGTTAACATGTTTGCAGATGTTAACAGAGATTTGAATCTTTTTAAACAGGTTTTACCATATTGGCCAGGTCTTTAATATGACATACAAGCTAGGTTTTACCTTTTAAGATTCTTATTATTTTATTAAAATGGTAGATTTTTAAAATGAATGTTATTTTTCATTAATTCATATATTGCATATAACTTAAAATGAAAAATGAACTAACCATTCCAACAAAATTAAACTAGTACAAATTTGCCCTAAATGGGACTTTTACATAAATAACACGCCCACGCAGGGGCCAAACTAACAAACAAACCCACGCAGGGGTCAAAATAAAAAGACATGCCCACGTAGGGGCAGAGTACAGAAACAAATGTCCTCGCAGGGACATGATTACAATACTAAAACAAACAAACAAACAAAGGATTTAGTGATCCTTCTTGCTTTTTTCCCTTGATCAAATCCACCATTTTCTTGAACATCCCTCGGTTATGCCTACGGTCTTCCCGCAATTCATGCCGCACCTCTCTAATATTTTGCAGAATCTCCTGATGCTGCGGCGGAGACATCTGCGGGGGTTGTTGAAAGTGCGGAGGTTGAGGAGGCGGCGGTTGCTGATACCCGTATGGTGGGTATCCATAGGTCGGGTATCCCGTAGTCCAGGGACCTCCATAGGGACCTTCCGGATGGAAAGCGTTGTAGTTCGCAGCTACCAAGTAAGGATCGGCCTCGGCATAGTTGTAATTTGTGTGGATCGGCTGTTCGAAGGGATTATACGCCGCCGCACCGGTGTATGTAGGAATTGGGTCTCCAAAACCCAGTGGTGGTGGCGCGACTGGCGCAGAGTTTACTTCCGAGATGGGGTGTGAAGATTCTCCCATCCCTGGTTCCTCATAAAGTGGCGAGTACCGGCTGCCACTTGAATGTGGAGGGGTGTTGATGCGCACTCCCCCTCGCGCGGATATCCGTGCGTTCGTTCTTCTTCGCCTCGGGGGCTCCAGAGGCTGTTGTTGAGGTGGTGGTGGCGGTGGAGTGACCGCTACAAATCGAGAATCCTCGGAAGGATCCCGCTGCTGCTGTGGCTGCTGCTGGTGGTGCAGGGGAGAGTTGTGGTAACTGGGGGTAAACGCCCAGTCACACTGCCTGAACCTCTCCTCATAACTGTCGGGACCATTAAAAGGTGATCCCACAAAAGGTGACCCATCTGAAATTTCAATGGGGTGGTTAGGAGTTCCGGATGGTGGCAGTGAAGGATCGGTGTCCTCGTCTATATCCATCGCGTTGCCACCGGAAAAATGATCTTCTGGTCCAAGTGGGTTAAAACCCACTGGTTCTCCAAGGTAGTCGGCTGGGTTGAACTGGCCCTGGAAAAAAGGCGACAGGTGGTCGAAAGGTGATTGGTGTCCTTGGAGGGGAATGTAGGATTGGTGGGAGTTGTGGGGCTCATTTTCAGAATGAGGCCCAAGGTAGTGTGGAATAGAAGGGGAGGTACTCAGTGAAACTGAGCGCCTAGCTGGTTCAATAAAAGTCCTCCAGAGATCTTGAGGACCTGGGTTGTGGGGATCTGACGGTATTCGCCGGTGTGAAGGTCCGGCCTCATGGTCATTTGGGGCGACGAGTGGCCCTTTTCCTCTTCCTCTCCCTCTCATTCTTGGTGGCATTTTGATTATCCTGTAAAAAACAAACAAGTGATACAACAAGTATATTTAAAAGACAAAGTAAAAATAAAACAAATTTTGGATTATTCCTAAGTCTTTGTCTAGACTCGAGAATCGAGGAATGTGCAATTGTGTAACTGAGATTAAACACAAAAGGATAGTGTTTAATTCACTCAGCGTTGGCTCTGATACTAACCTGTCACACCCCGATATTTCCACGTATTACCGGTGGGCCCGGTAGGGAGTATAGTGACGTAGTTGATATCATCATAGTCAAACAACACAATATATAAATGCACAGCGGAAGCAAAGATAGATTCATTTCAACTTTAATAAAATGTAATATTAAATATCACGAAATAGTTGAAATGGATCCACAGGCGGATCAAAATAAAAAGGAGATATTGTTCAACGTTTTTATTGACATCCAAGCTTGCGAGACTTATTGTGGACGCTAGAAGACAGCCAGCCTAGTACGAGTAGTACCTGCACTTAACCTTTTGGAAAATACGTCAGTTTACACTGGTAAATACAATTTAACTGACTCATTTTGAAAAGGTTTGAAAATTGATTTAAATGCACGTGTCACAAAACATTTTATAACTTGGGATAATTATGTTAATATAATCTTGTAAATGAATTACATGTTTCTTATGCGTTCAGTAGCCCGATCCGTAGACCGGGTTAAAGATTAATAGACACACCACATTATTTGGTTAGGCACAGACGGGTGTACGCCTACACCCCGTGCTTAGGTCGTGGCCATCTCGTAAGATGATGCCAAGGATATCCGGGACATGGTCATTAACCCCCCAAAGGCTTTAAGCAACAAAACATTTCAAAACGAAGCATATCAATGATTTAACCTCTATTCTATTAAAGATTCAATGCCCGACCAAGCGGTATTTTATATACCATACCCCAAGCCCGTATAGGGAAAATAAGTTAAAAGTATTTACCTTTGTAAGTATAAATCACAATTAGCGAGTGCGGGTAGCTTTTACTGGTTCTCCTATTCTGGAACAAAGGTTTATAATAACCTATTAGATTTCTAACGGGTCTTTATTTAAGCCTAAGCTTAGACCGGTTAGTTTTAAAGGAAGATACGGTTCAAACGCACGATTAAGCGAAGACCGGAATGGAATGTGATTTAGACCCGACAAGTTTGAAGACTTGTATAATATGGGTAAACTAAATACATTCTGGATTTTGAGACAAAAATGATAAGGTTTGACCCGCTTCGGTCAATTTATGCAACTAGTTACATAAATCGAACCGAACGCGAAAATGGCGCAACGGGTAACCATAAGAGTCATATGCAAGTTCCCTGAGTTAATATGCCTTAAACATGTTGTGATATCAGTAAGGTATCTTCTATTATGCCCAAAACGGATTTAAACTCAAATTACGCCTCATAAGGGCATTTTGGTCATTTAAAAGATTATAAAAGAGTTTAATTAGTAATCTGAGTTACAGGTCTGATTTATTCAGTAAATTTACTTAATTTAATAAGTTATACCAGTAGGATATGACCTATATGTGAAATTTATCATATAAAACCAAACTATGCACCTTAGGGGTATTTTGGTAATTTCACTTAGGTTAAAAAAAAGTCAAAACTGGAAACCTGAGTTTAAAAACTTTCACTTACTGTTAATATATAAGAATATATTAAAAATATCAGTAGGTATCAACCTTATATGTTTAATATGGTTTTAGTACATACTATGCGTTAAAAACGCTTAAAAAGGCGATTTGGAGCCATTTCCGGGTTTTCAAAGGAAAGCTGATATTTTTATAATTCCAGAAGGCTCAAAATATTTTACTTATCAAATAAAATCAGTAGAAAAAGGTTTGGGGTCAAAATAATTTGTAAAACTCATTTTATGGCTTAAAAGGGCAAAATCGGCATTAACCGAATTAAACTTAGAGACCTATGTTATGCTCAGCCGAAAATTTAATAAAAATCTTCAAAAATCCCAAAATATTATATTACATCAGTGGGTAAAAAGTTTGATATCAAAAAGTGGGTTTAGATAGGCTATACGCTAATTACACCGTTTAATTAACATAAAGCTTTCAAATTACGCTAATGGGCATAACTCTTAATCTAGACCTCAAACTGATGTCAAATTTCAGGTGCAAGTTTATAAATCAGTAACTAAGGTTTCTACTCTTTTACTTTATCAAAAATCACGTTTTATAGTCAAAAGGGCATAATAGTCAACATTTAAGCATTTAACGGAAACATGCATATGAATCGGATAACTAATGAACCAAGTTGTATAATCTCAGAGAGTTATACTTATATGAAACCTGGTCCAAAATAAGCTCTAAGGTAAATCTAAAACATGCTTAAACGGGTCAGAACTGAAAGTCAAAGCAAAAGTCAAATTATGCGACTTTCGGTTTCGATCCGGGTTTAAACTGAAAATTGTAGAGTTGAACATGTTGGGATATGTTCTTACATTAGTTACCAAGTTATATTAATGATCAAACAGGTTGCATGTATCCTACATTGCTAATTATGCTTTAATTTGAAAATAAACATTCTGTTGACTTTTTAAAGTAAGCTTTGACTCGACAATTAACATAGTTAGAGTGGGAATCTGAAAGTACCCTTTTAAGGGTTTATTACCCACATAATTACCTACTTATAGGTACTTTTAATTCGTGATTTGACTGAGCACAAATTAATTAATCACGAAGTCAAACCTTAATTACGACGGTTTGACTTTTAGCTAATTAACTAAGCTAAACTGAATTAGGAAGGGTTAAGGATACTTACAATAATCCTATGCATGATTGGGGAGCCTAAGGAACTTGGTTGCTGATCAGGAGAGCTCCAGAAATGAGAATGCAAGTGAATGAACAAGTTGCTACAACTTCAAGTCCTTTATATATCAACTTTGATCTTCTAGGATGATGCCAAATTAGTCTAGAGGTGTTGTAAGATCATCCCAGGTGTGCCTAGGATGCTAAAAACCACCTAGAGAGTCCCTGATTTTCGAATACCACCCAAATGAGGCGGTGTAACCGGTTATACAGGCAGCTGTCCTGAAAAACGCCCAGATGCATACCTTGCGCACCGTAACGTTCTGGGTGTTGAAGTCCGTAAGCATCCTTGCGCACAGTAACGTTCTGGGCGTTGAGGTGCGCAAGCCTTCGCCAGAGGACAAAATTTTGTTTTAATTCAGACTGTGACCATGCAACATTTATATCTCCGAATCTCATGCATTTTAATCAGAATGGGGACCATGTTTTCAGCCATTGCATGTTTAGGCATGTATTTACACATCTTGTATTCTTGTGGGAGGTTTAAATTGACGGAAAATACCAAGAAATTCACATTGGGTCCATGTCTAAGGTTGTAACCAATTTATTATTTAGGATGGCCAGATTTATAAACATAATTCAGATGTTGATAAAATATATCCTGGTTAGGGATTTATTAATAGGTCGCTCAGAGGTATAAATTAACATGTCGACGTTTTTAAATCCTACCGTACATCTTTATCTGGATCCGTATTTATAACACGTTTGCATAACATGACACGTGTCTTTATTTTACTGGACATAAATTTCCGAGATGTTACACTTCTCCTGTCGAAGCAATCCTAAGATACATCATAGATGTTTCTCGTGATCAGTTTGATTACGAGAATAGATAAGTATGTCGTCTATAAAGACAATGAAAAACTTATCTAAGTATGGCTTGCAGACTCGATTCATGAGGTCCATGAATGCTGCAGGTGCATTAGTGAGCCCGAATGGCATCACTAAGAATTCATAATGGCCATATCTCGTTCTAAACGCTGTCTTTGGTACATCTTCAGTTCTAACCTTGAGTTGATGATACTCGGATCTCAAATCAATCTTCGAAAAGAAGCTTGCCCCTTGAAGTTGGTCGAACAAGTCGTCGATCCTGGGCAATGGATAACGATTCTTGATTGTCACGTTGTTTAGCTCTCGATAATCAATGCATAGGCGCATTGATCCGTCCTTTTTCTTCACAAACAAAATAGGAGCTCCCCAAGGTGAAGAGCTGGGTTGTATGAAACCCTTTTCCAGTAAATCATCCAATTGAGTCCTGAGCTCTTTCATTTCTGTAGGCGCTAGTCGGTAAGGAGCTCGTGCAATTGGTGCAGATCCCGGCAGAATGTCTATCCTGAATTCAACTTGCCTCTTAGGAGGTAATCCAGGTAATTCGTCAGGAAAGACATCAGGGTATTCAGAGATAATTGGGATATTTTCAATCTTGGGTTTTGGTTCATCAACAGTCACTTGTGCCATGTAGATGACACATCCGTTCTTCAAACACTTCGATGCTTTGAGTATAGACACATTGTTGGGCAACCCATATTGTGTATCTCCTTGAATGGTGACTGGTTCACCAGATGGGGTTTTGATGTTTACTAGTTTCTTATCGCATGCAATTTGGGCTTGGTTATGCGATAACCAATCCATGCCTAGAACTACGTCAAACCCCGCCAATTTCATTGGCAAAAGGGATAGCGGGATAGAATGATTCTTAATGGATATGAAGCATCCATCAAGAATAGTCGAAGCGGTTTCTAAGGTACCATCTGCTAGCTCTACCTCATATTTTATGTCTAGAGTTTTAATAGGCAGATTCAATAACTTACTAAACTTATGGTCTACAAAAGACTTATCAGCACCTGAATCAAATAAAACTCTAGCATAAATGTCATTAATGAGGAAGGTACCTGTTATAACATTGTCGTCGTTCACCGCCTCCCTTGCATTCATCTGAAAAACCCTTGCATTGGTTTTCTCTGCCTCATCAGGCTTCTTAGCATTTTTAGGGCAATTAGTTTTGATGTGCCCTTTTTCATTGCAACCATAACAGGTTGCATCCTTCATGTTTCGACACTCGACAGTTTTGTGCCCTTTCCTTTTGCAAATTCCGCAAGGCTTGGCTTGCGGATCCTGATTGCACTTTCCAAAGTGCCTCTTATCACATGTTTTACATCTGGGCTTGTCACCTAACTGCCCTTTCTTGAAACCAGAGTTTCCCTTCTTCTTTTTATTTGACTGGTGGGGCTGGTCATCCTCTCTCTTCCTCTTCCCTTCTTCAGTGGTTTTCTTTGACTTACTCCTTACAATATCAAGAGTAAGTGATAGAGATAGATCTACAGCCGATCTATATGTAGCAGGCTTAGAAGCCTTGACGTTTCCCTTAATCTCAGGGGCTAAACCACCTATAAAACGCGCAATGCGTTTGGGTTATGGGGTGACCAGATATGGAACGAGTCGAGACATCGAGTTAAAACTGGTCACATAAGACCTACAATCCAAATCTTTCATCACCAGAGTGAGGAAGTCAGTCTCTACCCTTTCTACTTCATGTTGCGGACAGTAAGTGTCCTTCACAAGATCAACAAATTGATTCCAAGAAAGGTTATACAGAGGAACCTTTCCTGTGGATTGCACTAAGGCTTTCCACCATGTTAAGCCGTCACCCTTGAAGGATTGAGACACAAACTTAACGATGTCCCCCTTGGCACACTCGCTGATATCAATCACGGTTTCCATCTCGTCTAACCACTTCATACAGTCAATAGCTCCCTTTTCTCCCGTGAAGTGTCTTGGCTTACACGAGACGAAGTATTTGTAAGTACAACCCTTGTTGTACCTGGGAGCCTGGTTAACAACAAGTTGCCTTTGAGGTTCGCTCTTTTGATTGGATGAATGTTGAGAATCATCCTTTTTCAATGTATGCGAATGCGATAGGGACTTTGTATGAGTTTTAGACCGAACATGACTTGGTTCTTTAAATATTTTATCCACAGCTTGAGCAACCGCTGTGTCAATCATTTCTTGTAATTCCACACCAGTAACATTTATCCTGGCATCATTATTGTTTCCTCCAACTGGATGACTGTTAACTTCGTCCGAGCCAGCCATGATTTGATTACTAAAATCAAACAATAATGATTTATAATAGATTCTTCGTATTTGATGAATCAATGGCCATGGTATTTAATAAACCATATAGATCATAAGTCAAATGATTTGCCTAGGCTATAACTAAACCATTATAGGCAATCAATAGGATATAATCCTTTATATTTATTAGACAGGGGACATAAGTCACAACTGTCGATGTCATAGAGACATTTTCATATAGCACAAGGCTCGTCTCGAAGGACATTTAGATGGCACAAAAGGCCTTGCCACAAAAACATTTAAAACATAATCAATGACCTCTTGGATCAGTGATCTTTAAGGTCGAACATAGTTCATCGCCTTTTTGGACAAGAAGTTTACAAAATAAAACTATCACTGTCATGAAAACACCTTCGCCCATAGGCATACATCTCAAATGGATGTTTTGATGTATACATCATATTTAATGTTTAATAGCCATGATTCACATTGATCATATAGGCCATGAAGATGGGTTGAAAATATCCAAGCACTTTTGGAAGCTAGTGTGGTCTCTCAAGTCACACAGCCAGGAACGTTAACATGTTTCTAGATGTTAACAGAGAATTATTGTCTTAAAAAGGTTGTACCATCATAGCCATTAATATTTTGGCTAAGTTATACCTCTAAGAACTTCTTTTGAAATTTCTTTGGCAGATCAATTTAAAAATTGAAATGATATTTGCAGGATGATGTAATAAAATACACATATAAAAATTTTCAAAAGAAATTTCATTAAAATACTAAGCGATTACAAGATGTGCCCTAAACGGGTCTTGAAATAACAAACTGTCCACGCAAGGACTACAAAAAGAAAAAAATAAGTCCACGCAAGGACCAAATACAGGAATAAAATGTCCGCGCAGGGACTTGATTGAAATTTCAATATAAAATAAAATAAAACAAACTTCTACTTCTTTTTGCCCTTTATGAAGTTCGCAAGACCTTTGAGAAATTTGTTATGCTTTTTCTCGCGTTCCTCCGCTTTTTGCTCAACCTGATCTAACCTCTGTAAGATTTGTTGCGTTTGTTGTTGTGGAGGTAGAGGTTGTTGTTGATAAGGAGGGTATTGATACCCTTGCGTCGGATACCCAGTCGGGTATGTTGGAGGAAACGGTGACGGATAAAGGGCGTTAAAGTTAACTGCCTCAAGATATGGATCCTGGGCAGGAGCTTGGTAATCATAACCGGTAGGAGCTTGATATTCGTACGGGTTATACCCAGACAAAGGTGGGTAAGTTGGTATCGGGTTTCCGTAACCCGTTGGCGGTGGCGGTGGTGCATAAGTAGCTGACGGGAGATCATTATCCGGCACCGCGTGAGAAGGTCCACCCATTTTTGGATCTTCGGGAATAGGAGGGTATGTGCTTGAAGCTTGTGGGGAACTGAATCTAGGTCCCCCTCGCACGGACATTCGTGTAGTTCTCCTTCGCCTTGATGGCTCGGGAGGTGGTTGCGGTGGTTGTTGAGGTGGTTCCTCAACAGGCAAAGGCGGTGGAGTAACCGCTTGAAGATACGGTTCCTCTAATGGAGGTTGTGGAGAGTTATGAAAAGATGGGGTAACTTCCCATTCATACGTTTTCCACCTTTCGGCCCACGAATCGGGGCCTTGATACGGTGATCCTTGGTAAGGAGAACCGCTAGAGATACTGATGGGATGAGTTGGTGTCCCGGTTGGCGGCTCTGGTTCAGGGTCATCATCCATTTCCATATCTTGGGAGAAATGGTCCTCGGGTCCTAAAGGATTAAAACCCAGTGGTCCGTTAATATAGTCGTTTGGGTTAAATTGACCCGGCAAATAAAGATCGTGGGAACTAGAATGGTGAAAATAATGAGAATGTAGAGAGTGATGTGAATGATGTGATTGGTCAGAATGGTGAGAATGTTGGGGCTCGTCTAGAATAGGTAGCATAAAAGGTGGGTGATCTGCAGGAGAAGAACCTAACGAGGCAGAGTGTCTCGCTGGTTCAAAGGAATGTCTCCAATTATCTTGCGAATCGGAGCTAGTAAAAGACGCTAATGGCGTGCGTCTATGCGAGGGTCCAGTTTGGCTGGATGGTCCTCCCCTCATTGGACCTTTCCCTTTTCCTTCACGTCCTCTAAATCTTGGGGGCATTTTGATTAATAACCTGTCAAAACAAGCAAGACAAGATTATAAACGACAAAATGAAATTAAGAATAATCCTAGGTTATTTGCCTAGACTCGGAAGTCTAAGGAATGTGCTTATTGTGTCATTGAGATTAAACACAAAAGGCTAGTGTTTAATTCGCTCAATGTTGGCTCTGATACCAACTTGTCACACCCCGATATTTTCACATATTACCGGTGGGCCCGGTGGGGAGTATCGTGACGTAGTTGATATCATCATAGTCAATATACACAATATAATAGCACAGCGGAAGGCTTTGGTAGATAATTACTATTACAAACCATAGTGTCCGAATGTCCAAATAAAAGAATATACAGACTGGTTGTAATAGAGATCCACAGGCGGATCATAAAACAAAATACAAGAAACTGAAATAATAGACTTCAGGCATCTAAGGATTTGCAAGATCCTCTTATTTGACACTAAGTAGCTCCAGCCTAGTTTTGTGAGGTACCTGTCACTTATTCTTTGGAAAATACGTCAGTTTTCACTGGTAAATACAATTAACCGACTCATTTGAAAAGAGTTTATGAAAATTGATTTAAGCGCACAAGGCGCAAACCATTTATAACTTGGGACAATTATTTAAGATAATCTTGTAAACAGTTTTATATGTTTGTCATACATATGGGGCCAGTTTGGAAGCCGGTCATGATTAACCGACTCACCACTTATAAAACCCACGAAGGAGTTATCCCCAAACATGTGGGTTATTTAGCATTTGCATCTGTCAGGTGTATGCCTACACCCCGTGCATAGGTCGTGGCCATTTTCAAATGAAATGAGCCGAGGATATCCAGGACACAGTCGTATTAACCCCCAATGTTTATATTATCAAACAAAACAGATTAAAACGGGTTATGTAAATTTATTAATCACAATCCGATTAAATGATTTCATACCCGACCAAGCGGTATTATTATAATACCATATCCGAAGCCCGTATAACGGAAAATAAGTTAAAAGTATTTACCTGAGCTAGATGTGTTAAGATGTAACTCAGCCGTATGTTTCCTAAAGCTTTATGTAAATACCTTCTACCAAGGATACTCAATCTGTATGGAAGGTTTATTAACTTATTAGGATACTAACGGGTCTTTATTTAAGTCAAAGACTTAGACCGGTTAGTTTGAAAGATACTTAACGGTTCTATACGCTAGATTAAGCGAAGACCGGAATAGAACGTGATTTAGACCCGAAAAGTTTGGATACTTGTATAATATGGGTAAACTAATCACATTATGAGTTTTGAAGTGAAAATGGTAAGGTTAAACCCATTTCGGCTATTTTATGTAAACTAGTCACATAAATCGAATCGAACGCATAAATGCTTAACGGGCAACCGAATGAATTATATATAGGTCTCATATGTTATTATGCTTAAAATATGTTAATACATCAGTAGGATGTTAACACATATGCCCAAGAAGTAATTAAAACCAATTTAAGTCCCGTAGGGGCGTTTTGGTCTTTTTAATGTTTATAAAAGAGATTTAATAGTAAACTGAGGTTCCGGTCTAAAACATCCAGTAAAAATATTTATTTTAAGTTGTCATATCAGTAAGATATCATACATATGTGTGATTTACCATTTATGGCCAAACTATGTCCCGAAAGGGTATTTTGGTCATTTCACATATGCTTTCAAGGACATTTTTTGGAAGTCTGAGTTCATGACTTATACCTACTGTAATAATATTAAAATTTACTTATAAATTCAGTAGCTAACAAGTCTTAGGTGTTGAAGAACACTGATTAACTAGACCGGAATCAGGTAAACCAGGGGTTTGGATTCTTTATAAAATGGTTGGTTCTCTCTCGTTTGGTTCGATGGGATGGATTCTTCTTCTCCGGTGAATTCTGCAAAACAGAGCACCGTTAGCCTCGTTACGGGGAGATGGGAGGTTCTCTCCGTAACCCGACTCCGGTGTGAGAATAAATGTGTGTTTTTTTGAAGAAGAAGAAGTATTGATGAAGTGAGTGTAACTTGAGTTGCATGCTTGAATTATCCTCTTATTTATAGCCGGGAGTTTGGGCGGGAAAACTCGTTATTGAAATATTAACGGAAGATGCTAACCCCGTAAGCGGTTATTTCTCCTTCCGTTAATCTTCTTGATCAGACGTGGGAGCACACGGATTACTGTTTTGATCAATGGCTGGGGAATTGCCATGTGGAAAGTGGGCAAGTGGAGGTTTCTCTCCAATTCCATGCCATCATCGTGATTTCAGGATGACCCGGGATGATGACACGTGTCCCAGACGGTTATAACCGTCTGGTGGTGTACGATTGAGTCTTCTAGAAGATTATTGCCATGATCCGGTGTGGCTCCTTATCGTGTGGTATCAGTGAAACAAATGATATCCAAGTCTGGGTATTATATGGGTGGGAGTGTTAACTGGGATTTTTATCCCTGTTTGTTATGGGGAGAAAACGCAAGAATTTATCCACTTTCTTTGGCGCGCGGGTGTTGTCTGCTATCTTTCTTCTAAGCTTCTCTTTGTAAGACCAGTGCGCGGCCGCGCAAGGTCTAAGGAAGGTTGGAAGGTTGATGTTGTGGTATGGTCCCAAATACTTGATATGAGGTTTTTGGGACCTTACCCCTTTAAGTCCCATCGGTCTAGTGTTGCTCTTATGCAAATAAGTGGAGCACTGGACTTTAAGAGAGGGGTTTTTATTGTTTGTAGGTTTTGGGCACGAAAGTGGAGAATCTTCTATGAGAAGATACACTTTGCTTATCATGGTGATTTTAGAAATCTTTGACTTTGGGAAGATGTACAGGTTGTGAGGAAAGATATTTACCTTTGTTTATTTTGGACTGTTGTAATCTTGGGCGAAGAGTTTGTGTAATTATGAGCTGACGACTGCTTACGTCACTCCTTACAGCTTATGCTAACTCTTCGTCTTTTTGTTTAACTATAGTTTCTGGGAATGCGTGTGGGCCCTGTCAGATGGTTTTAAATGGGATGTGATACTTGTAGTGGCAGCGCCGTTGAGATGTCAGTTGATTTGACATCCAATCATCACAATTTTCTTCAACACTTCTCTTTTTTGGTCTATATATTTAAATTGGTTACAACATTCTTTTCCTAATTTTGAAAAAGATGGAGAATAGGCGACCGGTTCTATGGGGAAGACTCTCTGAAGTATTGAAGGTTTTGGAAGCTGCTGACGCTTTGTTGCTGCTTTCCAATCCGTTGACTGATCTTATTGTTAGAGATGGTGTTATTGATGCAAACCACCGGGATGCTTTGGAGGATCGAGTCCGTCTTCGTCTTGCCGATGACAACAACGGTGGTGTCACCAGGCTGTCTGCACATATGGTGACTCGCTGACTTCCGATTGGCCGGAGGGGAAGTTCTGTAATTGTTTATCAGCGTCGTCGCCGTGTTGCTCTTCCGTCTGAAGTTCCGGCCGGTGAGAACATGGCTGTTGCTGCTGGAGCCAACGGGGAGAATGTTAACCCCTGGATTGTTGATCCCCATCCTTTATCTGAGTATGGTGAGATCCTCCATACTCCGTATGAGGTGTTAGATCAGCTTTCTTAGTTTGTTTTATTTTGTAACTAGTACTTTTCCTTTTGAAGAAACACTTCTGTGTTCTTTGTAAATGGTTTGCTTAGAGTGCCTTGTTGCACTAATGACATTTTTGATGCACTGCTTGTGCATATCTGTTTTGATGGTTTATAAGTTGTGTTCGAATTACAATATGTTGCATATGCTTAATTTCTTTGTTTAGGTAGGGCGAATGAGAATGGTATTGTGCTCATGTGTGAACGTATGTCTAAAATGTGCGCGAGGTTGTGCTCTTTTTGTTTTTAGACTGTTCATGAGGCGTACAATGTTTACCATATTGTTTTCGCGTAAACCAAAAGAATTATATGCAATTTGTAATGACGTGGAAGGATAACTTTTGCATGAATTAGGGCGCTGGGCCAATAACACAAAGTAAAAATAGAAAAATACATTGCCTGTATAATTCTGATTTGTTGGATAGCTCGTTTATATATAACACCTGCGCAGCTGTTGTGCGTTCCAGGTGCGGGGGACGGGTGTTCCGTCGATTCTTTTTAGGGTGTAGGCCCCTTTGCCTAGGACCTCGTTGATAATGTAAGGCCCTTCCCACTTTGGCGCTAGCTTGCCTGGTTTTTCCGCGTTTGAGGCTTCATTGTCGCGTAAGACAAAGTCCCCTGGAACGAAAGTACATACGCGTACGCATGCGTTGTAGTATTTTTCCAGTTTGGACTTGTATCTCGCCTCTGCGATGGCGGCGTTCTCGCGCCTTTCTTCAAGAAGATCTAAATCCGTTCTTCTTTCTTTTTCGTTGTTTTGTTTTTCCATAGCAAGCATACGCGGTGATGGGAGGCCGATTTCAGCTGGTATCACTGCCTCTGATCCGTATACAAGACTGGATGGGGTTTCCCCCGTACTGGTCTTTGGCATGGTTCGATGTGCCCATAAGATGCTGGGGAGCTCATCGACCCACCCTCTGCGCGCTGTCCCAAGTCTCGCCTTTATGCTGTCAACTATTTGTTTGTTGACGCTTTCAACTTGCCCGTTTGCCTGTGGATGTGCCACAGAGGCAAAGTTATGTTCAATCTTCATTTATTTGAACCACTTCTGAAGATCCTCCGAGGCGAAGTTGGCGCCGTTGTCGGAGATGATGCGCAATGGTAACCCGAATCTGCAAATAATATGTTCCCATATAAATTTACGGATCACCATTGCTGTGGTTGAAGCTAATGCCTTGGCTTCGACCCACTTTGTGAAATAGTCTACTGCTACGATGATGAACTTTATTGCGCCGGCGCGTCAGGGAATGGTCCAACAAGATCAATGCCCCATTGCTGGAAGGGCCAGGCGGACGTGACTGGTACGAGTGGAATCTTTGGGCGGAGGGTTTTTGGCGCATGACGCTGACAAGCTGCGCATTTTCGTAATAACTCTACCGCGTCCACGTGCATCCCTGGCCAATAGTAGCCTGCGCTCATGATCTTTGCTACTACCATGCACGGACCAGCGTGTATCCCACATAAGCCTTCATGGATTTCCTTGACCAAGTACTGTGCATCTGTTTTATCAACACAGCGCAGGAGTGGTCCCATGAAGGACTTTCGGTATAGAATTCCATCCGCCATCTCGTAGTTTATTGCCTTGTGCTGGATTTTCCTAGCTTCTGCCTTTCCGTCAGGGAGTTTGCCATGCTGTAGGTACATGATGATCGGGGACATCCAGGATGGGTTGCCGACCTCTATGATGTTTACTTGTTTGAGAGGGACAGAAGGATTGGACAATACCTCGATGCGCACCTCTTTTGCTAGATGTCTGAAGCTGGTGGCAGCCAATTTGCTTAGTGTATCCGCATGCTTATTTTTGCTTCTGTTTATGTGATTTACTTTGAACGTTTGGAATTGGCTGATTAGCATTCGCGCTTGTTCCAGATATAACGCCATAGCTTCACCTTTTGCATCGTAGTGCCCATTTACTTGCTCGGCCACCAGTTTTGAATCAACCGCTACTTCTGCAGCGGACAAATACAAGATCAGCGGTTCCTTTTCTCTTGGTGTTGTCAATGTTGGCAGCTGAATTAAACATTCCTTCATTTTCTTGAAGGTCGTTTCTGCTTCTGGTGTCCACTGAAAGTGGCTCTTCTTGGCGCAATTGCGTAGTGTGCTAATGAACGGGTAAGATTTTGCAACGTGATTTGCCAAGAATCTGTTCAAGGCTGCTAATCGTCCCGCAAGCCTTTGCATTTCTTTGGCTGTTGCGGGTGATGGCATCAGCTGGATGGCTTGGACTTTCTCAGGGTTTAGTTACTATAAAACCCAGAAATTTTCCTTCTTCCATTCCGAAGGAACACTTTGTTGGGTTAAGCTTTAAGTTCACACTGCGCAAAGAATCGAACGTGCGCTGAATATTTGCGAGCATTGTTTCCTCTTCGTGGCTCATGATGACGATGTCATCCATATGTACTTCGACTGTTTTGCCAATGTCCTCTCCGAAGACTGTATCCATTAAACGCTGGTATGTAGCTCCTGCATTACGGAGACCAAAGGGCATTTTTGTATAGCAGAAGAAGCCCTTGTCTGTGCGGAAGGCAGTCTTGTCTTCATCCTCTTCTTTCATTTGGACCTGATGATAGCCCTTATAGCAGTCAAGAAAGCACTTCCAGCGAAAAAATGCTAGCGAGTCAACTTTTTTGTCTATTTCTGGCAGCGCGTAGCAATCCTTTGGGCATGCTATATTGAGGTCTTTGAAGTCGACGCACATTCTCCACCCGCCGTTGTGTTTTTGGACCATTACTGGGTTAGCGACCCAAGTATGATATTGTACTTCGCGCAAGATCCCAGCGTTGAGTAACTTTGTTACTTGCTCGTACATTGCTTCCGCTTTTTCTGCGCTAAGACTGCGTCTTCCTTGGGCGACAGGTTCCGCTGAGGTCAGATGTTTAAGCAATGTTGCGTTATATCCCGTGGAACTCCAGTCATGTCTGCTGGGCACCAGGCGAATATGTCCTTGTTGTTCGAAAGAAATTCCTTCAATTGTATTCATATTGCAGGTGAAATGGCGTGCCCTAGCAAGATGGTCTGCTCCGGATATTCTTCATTGAGAACCCATTTTTCCGGCTCATTTGGTGCTGAGGGCTTGGCCACCTTTGCTGGTGGCTCATCGTCGACGTACATGACTTCTTTGCTTGAGTACAGAATTGCAACTCCAGTTTCTGTTGGAAACCCGCACGCGGCGTGTGGAATAGAAGTGATCATGCTGAATTCTCTTTGTGATCTTCTTCCTAGCAAGACATCGTGGCGCGATGTTGCTGGCATGACCATGAAATTTACTGTGACTGTGCGCGAATGCTCGCCATCTGATAGAGTTACAGGAAATGCAATTTGTCCCAATGGAAACACAGCTTCGTTGCAAAAACCGGTGAGAGGGAAATCGACCGGCTCTAGTCGTGCTTTGTCCCCTGGATCGAGTTGTTTAAGACATTGCTCGTATATGATATCCATCGAGCTTCCTGGATCTATGAACATGTAATCCATTCTATAGTGGCCGAAGATGCCAGTAATAATTACTGGTCGTTCTTCCTGAGGGCCTCCGGGGACGATAGGAAACACAACTTATTGTTCCCTCCAATGCTGATTATGGTTTCGTTTATTTGTCCTTCATGAAGGACCTCCTTGCACCATGTGTATTTGTTTTGGTTCGGCCTTCTGACGGTTGTCATCTTCGGATTTTTGTATTATTTTGTCATGACTGCTAGATTGGATGTCCCACTGACCAGGTATCTGTGGGTCCAATACTACAGTGTCCATTTCATTTTTGCTTTCTTTTGGAACATCAGATCTGATATTTAACGACTAAGATCTGTTGATTTGTGTGAAAATTTGGTTTATAGCGATTTGGAATCTGCTGAACCAGTATTCCGGGGTTCTTTCTGGGAGCGGATCTGAATGATTATGGATCGAGGAGTCATTTCCTTCTGAATGATTGTCGTTGCTTCCTTTAATTCCCATGGTTCCGTCAATCTGGATATCTCGGGTTTTGAAACCCTTGAGTTTGGATCGAGGACTTGATGGGTGAAGTGGTGAATTCTCTGCCATATGAAAACAGAGAATGAAAAAATAGATCGAAACGAGAGAAAAACGGATAAAACAGAGAAATCGGTGGGCGCCAATGAAGAAACACTGATTAACTAGACCGGAATTAGGTAAACCAGGGGTTTGAATTCTGCATAAAATGGTTGGTTCTCTCTCGTTTGGTTCGATGGGATGGATTCTTCTTCTCCGGTGAATTCTGCAAAACAGAGCACCGTTAGCTCGTTACGGGGAGATGTGAGGTTCTCTCCGTAACCCGACTCCGGCGTGAGAATAAGTGTGTGTTTTTTTTAAGAAGAAGTATTGATGAAGTGAGTGTAACTTGAGTTGCATACCTGAATTATCCTCTTATTTATAGGCGGGAGTTTGGGCGGGAAAACTCGTTATTGAAATATTAGCGGAAGATGCTAACCCCGTAAACGGTTATTTCTCCTTCCGTTAATCTTCTTGATCAAACGTGGGAGCACGCGGATTACTGTTTTGATCAATGGCTGGGGAATTGCCACGTGGAAAGTGGGCAAGTGGAGGTTTCTCTCCAATTCCATGCCATCATCGTGATTTCAGGATGACCCGGGATGATGACAGTGTCCCAGACAGTTATAACCGTCTGGTGGTGTACGATTGAGTCTTCTAGAAGATTTCAGGATGACCCGGGATGATGACAGTGTCCCAGACGGTTATAACCGTCTGGTGGTGTACGATTGAGTCTTCTAGAAGATTATTGCCATAATCCGGTGTGGCTCCTTATCGTGTGGTATCAGTGAAACAAATGATATCCAAGTCTGGGTATTATTCGGGCGGGAGTGTTAACTGGGATTTTTATCCCTGTTTGTTATGGGGAGAAAGCGCAAGAATTTATCCACTTTCTTTGGCGTGCGGGTGTTGTCTGCTATCTTTCTTCTAAGCTTCTCTTTGTAAGACCAGTGCGCGGCCGCGCAAGGTCTAAGGAAGGTTGGAAGGTTGATGTTGTGGTATGGTCCCAAATACTTGATATGAGGTTTTTGGGACCTTACCCCTTCAGGTGTTAATTATGGTTTTAAACCATACTATCACCTAATTAGCGTAAAAATCGCTAATTGACGATAATTAAGATGTTTATGGAAATCTGAGATTTTGATCAGTCTCAAGTGTTCAAAATATTTTATTTAATATATAATATCAGTAGGAAAAGGTTTGGCATTCAAACCATATGTTAATCTCATTTTATGCATGAAAAGGGTATTACCGTCATTTACCGAATTATACGAGAACTCAATGATATGGTCAGTTTATAATCTGACCAAAAATCCCTAAAAATAATATCTTAGTAGTAGGTAATGAGTTTTGGGTCAAAATCCATGTTTAAACATGCTTTATGCAAGATCGCGTAATTTAATTAATAAAAAGTTTCAATTTACAATATCTTGCATAACTTTGGTTTGAGACCAGAAATTGAAGTCAAATTTCTTGGAAATACTTATATATCAGTAATAAAGGTTTTTGTCCTCTCACATTTTCAAAAATCTCGTTTATAAGTCAAAAGGGCAAAATGGGTATTTATAAGCATAATAACGAAACTTAGTATATAATTCAGAATACAAATGACTAGGTAATATAATCCTCAGAGGGTTATACTACAACATAATATGGTCCTAATGAAAGCTTAAAACAAGGAAGAATTAAGCTTAATCGGGTCAGAACTGAAAGTCAAAGCAAAAGTCAAGCTTTTGCGACTTTCGGTTGCGAACCGACCCTAAACTCAGAATTGTCAGGTTGAACCTGTTTGAACATGTTCTATTAATAATTACTAAGTTATTAGAGTGTTAAAATATAATTTATAGCCTCTGTATTATTAGTTTTAACTATTATTTACATTTCTGTCCAGTTTGACTTTTTAATTAGATAGTTTGACCCGACAATTAACTAAGCAAACGAATTAATTAGGAGGTGCCCTTTTAAGGGGTTAACACCTACCTAATTATGGTCACATAACCATATTCAATTCGAATAATGGCTGGACCATTTGTGTTTAAACCTAAGGTCAAAGTTAGATTACGATAACTTTGACTTTTCAGTTTTTAAAATAGAAACTGAACTAAAGAAGGGGGCTAAGACACTTACAAAGGGTCCTAGCTATCTTTTCTACAAGAACAAGCTTCCCTTTGGGCCAGGAACCTCCAGAATTGAGAGAATAGATGATTCAAGTGAAGTGTGCAAATGACAAGTTCAACTTGAAGGTCCTTTTATAGGTGAATGGCATGATCCAAGATCAATACAGGTGTTATGGAATGATCCCAGATGTTTACAAGTGTCCTAGTGGTAAATTAAAACCATCAACAAGCTCCAGGTATCGGAAATCAGGTGTTTAAGGCGGTGCAACAGGCTACAACCAACAGCTGTCCAATTTTTGCTGAACTGGGCATCTCTCACGGGCCACGAAGGAGCTAATGGGGTCCTTCGCGCCCCACGACAACCTTGGATTCAGGTGAAAAATGTTTCAGGTTAGGCAGAATCAGTCCCTGGTCCTTTGTAACTTTATTTAACTTTATTTTAGGCATAAAAGGCCCTTGTAGTTAGTTTGTAGAGGATCATGGGAGTATAACCAAACTCCGTTAGGCCCGGTTTCGTTAAACGATCACCGATATACTAGTTTCATCACAATGACGCTTTTAGCCCAAAATCTTGAAAACTTGCGTAACGATCTCGAAACCACGTGAAACTGATATCACTTATTCTTGAGAGTATATTTGAATATTACGAAGCCTCGAGTTTGTTAAAAGGTCACTCAGAGGTAAGAATTAACATGTTGACACGTTTAACCCCTGTAGTTTATAATCCTTCGATTATTTTCACAAACGGCTTCTTATATTCAAATAATTACTCGTTTGAGAATATATTCTTCGTGTATGGTCATTCAGACGCACAAGTTTGGCATGTTGACACTTTTAGTCCCTTCGGACACATATTTTCATCGTTTGTCAATTTTAGTCCTTTAACTCAAACTTTCGTATATTTAGAGTTTAGGGCACGTGTCTTTACATAATTGGACACGTTTTTGCAAGGTGTTACAGCGCCCGCCCACCCACGGCTTAAGGTGGGTCCGCCCCTGTTCTCAACGCATTAACACCACATACGTGTATACGTAAAACCCTTACCGAAGGTAGTGCTTTTAATGAAATGTCTATCAAATTGGGATAGTCGTTTATAAGAAGCTCTTGAAGGCTTGGAAACACTACATCTAAAACCACGTTATTATTTGACCATACCTTCCATTCACTCATATTTTGAAATTTTAGAATTTCAAGTGAAGGGAAGGAAACAACAGTTGTAGTCCCAATTAACTCCGAACCTATGACTTTAACCAAATGCAGATGAGGTCTTGCTGCCTGGAAGGGGAAAATGTGTCGCAACTGAATTTTGACTTTTGAAGTTTGACCATTCATTCATATTGGGCTCTTCAAAGATAACGAAATTGTTATCATTTGTGGTCTAAGACCATCCCCATTCCCAGTACGGTTCAATCCAACCCAAATCAATTTTTTATTAAATAAATATATCTTATGGGTATTTTTATTCCAACAAATAAATTAATTTTTATTTCAGAGGAAATAAATTATTGGTGTAAATATAATAATAAAAGAAAAAGAAAAAAATTAACATTTATCAAATGCTCAATAGATAAAGTATATTAAAAAAAATTATTTTTAATAAAACGTAGTTCATTTTGAAAATTGGTTAATTACAGATGTATTTTATTAATAACTAGTGGTATATTATAACATTCTAAAGTTATGTGGTTTGTTTTGTAAGAGATTAGATGGATCAAAATGCTGGTTCAAGAAAGGGTTACTGGGCACACCTTTTAACATTCTAAAGTTTGGACTTAACAATTCAATTTAGCTCGTTAATAAAATCATTCCAAAAAAATGAATAATTAGATCTAACACATGCAAATCATTTGGTTATGTTGTACAAACAATGATTAACTATGGAAAATTAAACTAGATTAATCTTATTTACAAACAAAAATGATAGGCCCAATAAAACTCCTCTTTTCCTTTTTTTCTTCGTGGGTAGATTTGGCCCAGCAGTAAAGAAACCAAAACTGGGCCTCAAGTCAAAAAAAAACCTCAACCAAACTACCAGACTACAAAATATGAAACATTTTTCTTAAATCATATTCACAACGGCTGTTAATGATTCAAAGTGCTTAATTTGCATGATCTAAAAAGATATTTAAAAATTAAGTCAACGATTGTATCCAACTAAATCAACTCAAATCCATCTCTCTAGTTAACGACTCGCTGGCTAAGTGATCAAAACGTATGGACCAACTGGTACGACACTTGAAAACTCACCTACTCGAATTCTTCCAAGTCATTAAGGAGAAACCCGTAATTAGTTTAGAACAAAATTTCATGCATTATTTTCATAAGATGTGACAATTTTTTATATTCATAACAAAGATAATTTTGCATATCCACAAACGATGATATAGACGGTACACATGAAGTAAACATGTAGAATACGTTACCATGTCGCCACGTCGAGAAGAAATAAGCACGTCTGGAAGCCTAAAAGGTATAAATATTTTCAATACTTCATATACTTTTCAAATTAAAAAACCTATACAAACGATAACACCATGAAAGAAACTCTTCCCATTGTTGATAGAATGGCCAATAAAATACACGTCAATAATGCACAACCACTACAACATAAAAACATTTGTGCAAATGCTGGCCATAATAACGAATTATGATTCAAATCAATAAATGGTATAATACAAATGCATTGCAATCTTGGAACTCGATCTCCATTAAGTTAATTCCTGATCACACTCTAGAGTTCACAATACAGTCTAGATTACCTGTCACAGAGAAAGAAATGTGACTAAGCCTAACGCCTAGAGTACGTGAACGAATACAACAATAGACAGAAACATACAAGTCTAAAACGAATATATCTATATGCCATATACAAGGTTTTAATGTAAAAGAGTGTACATTACAATTATTCAGATAAAATCCCAAGTTGCCTATTTATATTAGGGCAATTTTTATTTTTATTTTTATTTTTGATGAACAAAATAATATTTGTAAAATAAAATTATATACATCTCATCCAGGCTTCTCAAAACTCTTTTAAGTAAAATCTTAGAAATTGACAACTGTAATTTACTTAATTAAAATCAAATATGGTATGTTTACTACAGATTAGAGACGTACATAAAAACCGGTTTGGATTTTCAAAGCAGTTTCTAACCTGACCCAATACCACACTTGAAACCGGTTTGACCCACTCCGATTCCAACCCGACCGAAACTGCCAATTTGTATATCAGTTCCTACTCTCGTTACTAAAACCGGTTTGGACTCGAACCTGTTTGATAAAACGGTATAATATCTGGAAAATTAGGTATTTAAAAAAGTTAAATGGTTTCAATGGGACTTATTTGTATAGGAACAAATATTTTTCTTCATATGCGGTTTACCACCGACCGAACCGGTTTTTACTCAAAACGGTTTTAACCAAACCTGGCCAAACCGAGCAGATTTTGCTAAAAAAAAAAAAAGAAAACTATGAAATAGTTTAAGTTGGGCTTAATACCCTTCCTTAAATGTAAACCAGTTGGGCTTCCAACATTAAAACAGTACTGGGCCAGGCCCAAACTAGAAAGAAACCAGGAGCCCAAAACTTCTGAAAATTAATAATTAGAGATTTGACGATGTTAATTGTTAACCTGTGGGTGTGAGCAGTGGTGGCTGTATGATGGGTCGCCGGAAAAATAACTGCGGTCGACGAAGCCATCGGCTGTGATGATTGTAGAAATCCGATAGATGGTGGTACGATGTCGTTTTTTCTCATGTGATTTTGTATTCACGGCAGGGAATCTCTTTACAATGACTGCAGAAGAAACAAGAAGAATGTAAGGTTTGTTTGTTTGAAACAACGACTAGCAATAATTTCTATGTAAGAAACAATTGTTATTTAATTAACAACTACCTTTCTTTCAATTAGTTGTCTATGTAGATGCAGGGGATATGAGAGATTCGGGGCCAGTAGTGGGAGCCTCTTCCTTCACACCTTTCTTTCAATTTTCGGCAATCACCGAATATACTCAAACTCAAAAGTGAAGGTAACAGCGTCTCTGGTAGATCGTTCACCTTTGGGCAATACCTAATACTGAGATGTTGAAGAGATGTGAGGTGTTGGAGTCCCGTTGAAACTGATTCCAGATTATCAAATCTGAATATTCCCAGAGATGTAAGAGAAGAAGGGAAAAGGTGGGACAATTGACTAAAATTCCTCACATCTGGTTCATTAAATAATATTAGGTGAACAAGGGAAGCTGGGAAATTCTGGTTGCCCCATTCTGAGATGGGCTTTTTCAACCCCCCTATTTCAAGGGAACACAAATTGGGAGGCCAAAGCCCACGAGGAAAGGAAGCATCAATCATCGGACATCTGCTGATAAGCATATATTTTAACAGGGTGAGATTGGATAGCTGAAGGTCAGGAAATGACTCCAGATTTTCACAATCTCTTATCCTCCAACTGATTAGATTTGGTAGCTGCAGGTCACCAAATGCCTTCATGTTTTTGCAACCTGTTATGTCCAGTTGTGTGAGATTTGGCAGATGGAGGTCAGGAAATGACTCTATGCTTTCACAACCATCTATTGTCAACCTGGTGAGATTTGATAGCTGATGCAGATCAGAAAATAACTCCATGTTTTTACATTCTCTTATTGACAAAGAGGTGAGGTGAGTGGAGTGACTCAATTGATTTATTGATTTTAGATTTCCACAACCATTTATATATATAGTAAATGACTTGAGATTCTGCCCTCCTCCACCTGTTGTTGTTGCTCTTGGTAAGGAGACATCTCTAACTGACCTACACCATTGGATAACTAAACTCTCAATGCTATTTGGACAACACAAACGCTCCATACTCTCACATTCTTCTACATCCAAAATCCTAAGAGATGATAGGAGGTTGCTCCCAATGTTATCCTCATCCTCCTCTTTCTCTCCTAAACTCACCAATTTTTTACAATCCCTTACCTTCAATTCCTTTAAATTTACAAGAACTTTACCTGCCTCTGCATCCGATTCCCACAGGTATCTTATCTCATCACAATGTTGTATGCTTAGTTCTTCAACCGCCCCAAGATACTCTATAACACCTCTCCACACCTCATCCGTAAGCCCTAAAATTGATCTTATATTCAATTTAGTGGTTGATGAAGCTGCTTGAACCAGACTTCTCAGCACACTTTCACCACATCCATCTATTTTCAATACTCTTAGCAAAGGTAATGCTTTAAGTGAGACATCAATCAAATTGGGACAATTTTTTATTTGAAGCTCTCGAAGGCATGGAAACATTGCCACGCTATTGGTTGACCATACCTCCCAACTCGACATATCTTCAAACCTTAGAATTTCAAGTGAAGGGAAGGTAACATCAGTAGTCCTACTTAACTCCAAACTTATGACTTTAACATCATTCATTCCTTGAATCAACAACTCCTTAAGTGAATGTAGCCGCCCAAGTGGCGGTAGAGATGTACATTTTTTACAACCGCGTAGCGACACTTGAACCAGTCGATGAAAAGACGAATCCCCAACCCAATTTGGAAACTCTATTCCCTTATAACACACAACTTCAAGCATTTCTAACTTGTCACTATTGGGCTTCAACTCGTTGAGAACCTCCTTCTCAAGTGTTTCTCTTATAGAACCATCATCCCATTTCAACTTCAACTTATTAATCCCTTTTAATAATAAGTTTGCCTCTCGTGCATGCATTGAGCTTTGCACTTTGTTCAACCCCTCGATGGAAATTTCTCCATGGAGATTCTTTAATCCCTTAAGCTCGGTTATTAAAAATTCACCATCGCCTCCAATGATAATCTTGGTGAGAGTTTGAAGGTTTCTTAACTCACCAATCCCCGAGGGTAGCTTCTCTAAAAGTGGAGTATTCCTGATGTCAAAATGCCTTAACTTTTTCAGCTTTAAGAAGCTTTTAGGCAACGTAGTTAAGCCCCCACAACCAAAAACTATCAATGTTTGTAAATTATAAAGATTACCAACATTGTCTGGTAACTTTGAGATTCCTGTTTCAGACAAATTAAGATACCTCAAGTGTTTCAAACTACAAATCGGATCTGGTACCTCACTTATGTTAAAACGCCTGAAAGAAAGAACCCTTAACAGCGGTAGCCGAGAAAGTAAGTCAACCACAATTTTATTGGATATGTAACACCTGTTCCAACTTTGTTCTACCCCAACATATACCGCTAACAGGGTTCTCAAACTTCTTGCTCTTTGAAATGCCTCAAACTTCTGGAAACCTACATACTCCTCACGAATAAATGACATATGTCGGTACTTGGCTAAAGCTTCCTCCGTTATCTCCATCTTATTGTCAAACCTTAAAAAATATTCTCCCGCAACAAATGTGGCCAGGTCATTCATGAGATCATGCATCACAAAAAAGGATTTGCCATTAGGTGCAGGTTGAAAAAAGGACCTCGATAGCAATTTCTCAAAATACTCATGGCCCAAGCATTCTGGGGACTTGTTTGCAACTGACTCATTCAGATACCCTTCAGCCACCCATAATAATACCAACTCTTGTTTTTCAAACAAAAAGTCCTTAGGGAACAAAGAGCAATAAGCAAACAATCGCTTCAAATCGGCGGAAAGATCATGGTAACTTAGCCTAAGGGCTGGGACAATTTCATCAGCACTTTCTAAATTCCATATCTCACTGTTCAACACATCATTCCATTCTTCTTCTTCGGTTTTTGCTCTCATTAACCTTCCAATTGCCTTTAAAGCTAAAGGCAAACCACCACATTTTTTTACAATACCTTCAGCTTGTGGTTTAAGTGTTGCGTGTGAGTTAAAGTTATCCACATCCAATGCTTGTAGAGCTAATAAAGACAAAGCATCTTCATGCGACAAACGCTCGAGATGGTCTAGATGATTAAAACCTATCTTTTTGAGCAGTTGCTGCTTGCGAGTTGTCATGATTACCCGACTTCCGGTAGCTCCAGGATGAAACGGACGCACTAGGTTTTCCCACTCTTCATAGTTTTCATTCCACACATCATCAAGTACTACTAGAAATCGTTTGCCGTCAAGTTTCTCTTTAAGAGCAATTTGAAGCTGATTTATATCTTCAAACGGTTTGTTTTCTTTAGCCACAGATTGATAGATGGTTTGACTTATTTTAAATATATCAAACTCATCGGATACGCAAACCCATGCCATGAGTTCAAAGTGATCCTTCACTCGCGTATCGTTGTACAATATTCTAGCAAGAGTGGTTTTCCCTACCCCACCCATACCAACGATGGGTACAATGATAAAGTTTTCTTTAGACGGTTCATCCTGCAACAACTTGTTAATCAACTTTTCTCTCTCACCTTCTCGCCCAACAACATCAGATTCTAGCAAAGATGTTTCATTTCTTCTAGTAGTACTTTTTGGCTTATCATCTTTCACAATCAAACCCAGATCAGACTTTTGTTTTTCTAGATGTTGTAACTTGGTGTTAATACTATCTAACTTGTGATGCAGACGTTGACTTAGTGAGAATTTTGTGCAGCAAGTTGGGACGAGGAGGTTTCTTACCTTGATGGTGATAGCCTCAGATTCCTGAGATAGCTCATGACGCATAGCTTCGGTAGCCACATCGTCGAGTACGTCATCGATATTGTAAGCTAAATGTTGGAGACGGTTGAGCCATTGCTTAACAGTTTTTTCAGTAATTTCCTTGTCAGAAGCATCACTAAGCACAGCTTGGATCTGGGACAGTGTGCTCTGCAGTTCGTTGAGCTCCGAGTGAATATTCTGAGAGCGAGCATATTTCTTGAAGGCTTCATCGGTTAGCTTCTGAAAAATGACATTGAGGAGGGCAGAAGCAGCAGTTTCGGCCATTGTTAACTAACAGTGAAGAAGTAAACTGGAAATTGGAATATATGAGAGTAGTTGGTCTGTATACTATGAATGCATGTAAATATGCTATTATGAATGGAGATAATTTGGGAGTGGTTGATCGGAGACAAGATAGGAGTAGAGACAAGAAAAGAAAGGAGTTTTTTAAACCGGTTATTTTAATATTCCTTTACATCAGTGGGTATCGATTATTATCAAATGAACATGTATTGTTTTGTATTAAGGTGCCGGCACTAATTTTTATTAATTGTGTTGCTCTCAGAAAACAGTTTGTATTTTTCAGTATTGAGTTTTCTTTTATTCAATTAGAAAATTTGGTTACTTTCATTTGTCAATATCCTGTACTTGCATATGCTTGTATCCTGTTCATCAACATCCTTACTAACAATACTGGTTGTTACACAACTCATAAAAGAGTTAAAGAAAGTATTAAAGAAAGTAAAAACATTGTCTGCATAAAAAAAAACATTGAAATCTTCTGTTTGTTGAAGACGTGCTTTTATTTTTGCAACGTGATTTACACCCTAAATTGTTGTAAATTTGCCCAAACTAATGTAAACTGGCAACTTATACTGCTTGCTGCATACGCGTTTAGGTAATTATTATTGCGGTGTTTAGTATGTGTGATATTGATAGCTAATGATAGGGGCGTAGATATTGAGAAAATTCACAGCTGTTTATACCGATTTTATATGTTTTTGGTCAGCATATTTAACACTTCTTTTGTTTAGGAGTAGGTATTACATAGCTGTCAGCTACATAATAACGACTTGGTTAGTACTTTTTATTATATTTTATGGATTATAAATTTATAAATTAATGTCAAGTTGCCTATTGTTAAAAAGAACTGTTTATTGCTGTGTCACACTCACACCCATAGTCCGACTAAAGAAATTGTTTTATGGAACCTGAATGGCAATAAACAAATATTATGTTTGTATGATTGACAAACTTGACCCTTCAACTTTGTTTTACTTTTCATTCAATGTTTTAATATTTTTAACTGTGAATCAAAAGGCTAAATGCCTTTCTTTTTTTAACATGATTTAGTGTAAACGAACACACAATTGCATAGTTATACCACCCCCTTGATACATGTTCCCAGTTGAGCCACCTAAATAACTTTTTTTATGGTTAATTCAGTGAAATGAAAGAAGTTAGAGGAGCTTTGTAACTCCAAAATCTAAAATCATCGTCCCCTTTCTTTCTATATAATATATAATCCGATGACCTCGTTATCAATTTGAGCTTGAAAAGTCGTCATTACAGACATGGTTTTAAAAAACGGCAGGTGCACCTCAGGGGTTTTTAACATTTTTGACTTTTTGTGTCAATTTCAAGCAATTTATGTCTTTTTTATGTGTGTTTTTGATGATGAATTTAGTAAGTATTATTATTTTTATAAGATATATAAAAATACCAAAATCCAGTTAGAGCACAAAACAAAAACCAGACCCAAACCAATCAAGTTCCTGCCTGCCACGACATGCACGATTAATACCACTTGTTTATATAAAACGACCACTGATGATGTTACATACTTCAAATAAAGGGGTTATTCCTGTAAGTTTAAAAATGAGAATAAAATCGGTAGCTTTGACAAAACCATAAGAACAAATCGTGCACTATACACTTAGAAAAATGGCATAATATGAACCAACTCTTACCTTTTCACAGTTTCAACCACATTTTGTAAGTTGGCTTGGAAGTATTGGAGTACAACTTGCAGATTCGTTTGTAGAAAATAAGTTTAACTGCTTCATTGAATGTTCGTCGTTTTGTTGTACTCTGCTATTTAGCTTTGTATCAATCTCTGCAAATTTTAACATAATATCAGAGTTACGTTATAAATACCAAAAAGCAAAGGAATTAAACAAACAAAAATCCGATTAAGGCACGTTTACCAAAATTTTCAAAGAGAAAATCAAATCAAATCAAATTGTATAATCACCAAGTTGAAAGGTTGTGCTTTTAATCTAAAAAACAATCACCAAAAAGACTCAGTTCATAAAGCTGCAAAAAAGGATAATAAAATGGCATCCAGTTAGGGAATGTGTTCTAAAGCATTCAAAGCTAAAACCATATGAACTAATAAAACGTGTTAAAAATCAAATGAATAAACAAGTAACAATCCCTATCTGAATCTTGGTTTTAAAAAGCGATAGGTGCACAAAAGCGACGAGGTCTAAAATTGAGGCGCAAAGAGCAAAAGCGGTGGCTTTTCGTACCCGAGGTGCAAGGTGTTTATATATTTCTTTTTATGTATCTCATACATGTCCCTTAGGTTTTAACTTCCTTTAACCTATATATAGCTATAAATAAGGCTTTTATACCATTTTACTTACATGTACAAGTCAAAAAACCCAAGGTACAACTTTTTTTTTCTGCAGAAAAACGCCTCAGATACATGAGGCGCGCGTCTCAAGCCAAAAAGCCCCCAAAAACCCAAAAATTTGCGCCTTTTGGGCGCTTCTTGTAATTACACAAGGCGCTGAGCGAAAAAGCCCCAGAAGTTGCGCCTTAGTGCACCTCAGGCGCGCTTTTTAAAACCAAGATCTGAACATTGATATCCAATTATAGCACAGGCCTTGCGTCATATTCAAAAACTGGTATCGTGGATGCAAAGAATGAGTTGGATGGGAATACTCCAACGAAAGACTAGTAGATTATGTAACAAGTTCTTACATGACAAAAGGTGTTACAAGTTCCTTTTTTGGTCCCACTCTCAAGTAGTAGTCATGAATTATTGATAGAAACCACATACTCTCATTCCTCATTCAGTCCAATAAGGAATTCTAGAAAAACAAAATAAGTATTAATTAGAAAAAGCGCAATAAATCCTCAAAAATTCTAGATGAAGAAGTAAATAATATAAGGATCCCAACAAATCTACTTTTTCTGCAAGGTGATTTATTTGAAAAGGAGATCAGTATACACCATGAAAGGAAGTTAAAAAAAGGCATTAAATGTAACACATATTTTTCCAAATAAGCCATTTGTCATGCCGTAAAATTTGATGCCTGGCAAAATGGGCGGGTCAGATTGGGTGTAGTGACGGGTCAAACGGGTTTGGGTCAGAATGGGTGCGGGTCATGTTAAAGAAAGGGTCATTTTGGTTCAGGTCAGATTGGGTTCGGGTCAAAATGGGTTCGGATCAGAACAGGTCATTTTACAGATTGATGTCTGCACCCAGCAGTAATAGAATCCCTATTCTCTACGGTAAAACCTTTGCTTTCTTAACTAAAATAGAAATTGAAATTGCAACAGATGTTGAATAGAAATTCATTTTAATTGAAAAACTAAATTCAGTTAAACTTAAAAGAATACAGTTCTATTTTGGAAAAAAAAAAAAAGCAAATAAACACAAATCAAAATTCAGTTAAACTTCTGGCGAGGCAGCCACGATTCGTAATTCATGCGGTTTCAATTCAGTAATCGCTCCACCTGATCTCTCGCATATGTCGACCCGTTTGGGTTCGTAACTGTTGGCCATTGAGTGATCAT
Source organism: Helianthus tuberosus (assembly GCA_030545235.1). Classification (NCBI taxonomy): domain Eukaryota; kingdom Viridiplantae; phylum Streptophyta; class Magnoliopsida; order Asterales; family Asteraceae; genus Helianthus; species Helianthus tuberosus. The sequence goes on along the minus strand of CM060427.1, from coordinate 142,966,822 downwards.
TTACACTTTATGGGGTCAGCATCGCTAGTTTACCAGAACACAGAGATAGTGCGTAAAGGAGACGAGAGTAGAGGAGAATCTGTAAGCTTCTAATATGGTGGTTTGGTGAGATTTTTCTAAGAAACAATTTTGTGTGAGAGTGATGATCTCAGATTTAGAGAGAAGAAAAAGAAAAGCTTTTGAGAAAAAACCCGAGAATTCTTCTAACCAGTTCCACCCGTTTCTTTTTTCTTCTGAACCCACTAACCCGTTTCTTTTTAATTCCAAACCCAGTTTGACCTGTATATATCTTTCTGTATTTTAGGATGACCCAGCCGGACCCATTAATTACTAAAAAGAAACCCAAATCAACCCATGGTGATTTAGAAAAGACCCACAACGACCCATTTTTATGCATTTGGGTCAGAATTGCCCGCTCTACTTATATCCCTTAACTTATAAGTCATAAGTTTAGTTTAATTTCAACAAAGGTCAGGATATGTGAGTCAATACTCGAACAATCTTGTATCCACAACTCGATGAGGTGAAGCAAGTCATATATTTCATCTTTGCTCTTTTACCTGTCCTACTTTGACTATAAAGGTCAAAAGTAACAGCAATTTTCCAAAATAAGAACTGATATGAATACATTAAAATTTTCTAAGAAAAACTGAATATGTATGTATGTTAAAACACACCTTATTTAAGGCAAGCTCATTGAAGCTCCTGCAGAATGTGCAATTTTGCCACCAGCATCTTCTGATGATTGCTTCTTGCCAGCTTTTGCCCTTACTACATATCTACATGAAAAAGGTACAATTTTTTTTAGCATTTTGCCTACATATTTTGATAGGCAGCAGGGCAGTTTAGTCATATAACAAAGATTTCAAGTATAAGTGAAACCAATAGAACTAAAATTGCATATAAAAGCTTGTTGCCTTGATACCATATTATATTATCTTGTACACAATATTTCGTTGTGAGAATGGAGGGCAATTTCAACCCATTTACTTATGAATCTCAAGATGGGTCGATCCGGTTTGTTTTTCACTTTTTCTATCTCAAACTGATGAGATATATAGGGGCATATGGCTTTAGAGTTTTACTTTTATTATCAACTTTTAATATTATTATTATGTAAATAAGAAACAGGCATTCTACTTATAACTTATAACTGAATTAGGTTAAGAGAATTTACATGGACCGATGAGTTGAGGTGAGACCGCTGGTGATGAATAATAATATTCTTCTCCGACGTCGTTTCGATTTCGTCGGAAGTAATTCCGGTGGTGGTAGTGTGTTCGTCTGAACCGGCGACGGCGGCATGGCGGCCGGAAGTGAACCCCATTCGTCGGGAAGATAAAAGATAACAGGTTCGAGTCATTGCTACTTAATTTGGGCCCAGCCCACTTCTTAAACAAGTCTCCACGTAAGCCCAACTTAACATTAATAGACTTATTAAACATGTCACTTAAGCCCAACTTAATATTTTTACTATAACACATTAACTCTCCTTTAGAGTTTAGACTACCTTTACTATTCTTTCTAGTAATAATAACAATAAACGATAATGTTTCTAATAAAACTTTTATCTATCTTTTAATTTGTTTCTTTTTTCCAATAACTTGCCTTCTTTAACTCTTTTAAAAAGTCTAGAAATGCAGTTGTACAAAAAACAGAGTTGTACTGGAAATAATACATCTTTTTTTTTTTGTATCGTAAATTATTCTGAGTTTTGTTACCAATCGGACAAAGTCAATACCGTTCCCGATTTCAATTTTTATGGTTTCTCTTATTAGTATGGTAAACATTACCCAATATCATCCCAAACTAAATTGATATTGGCCGAACAATGGTTTGTGGTTTCGATATGTCATATAAGTCGGTTCATAAATTACACCGAGTACTGGTACTGTAACAAACTGTACAGAGGCCCCGATAGAACATTTGTATCTGTATTCATTATTATGGTTTCAATCGATGTAAAAATGTGGCAATACCCTTTTGGAAGACAAGTATTTTGTAATATAAAGTGATACTATTTTAAGTAGTTTTTTTGTAATTTTCTAATAATGTTTTTGGTTGCATGGCACAAGAGAGTTTTCACTAGTTTGTTTGGAAATGCATAAACATTATAATAATATATTGCTTTTACGTCTAACATTTAGAGTGTTAACAGTGACATGACATGTTAACTAACATAGCAAACCACTCCCTTCTTGTGTTAAAAGGCACTAAATGGGTTATGTGTTAACATGTTAACCCAATGTTAAAAGATTGAATTAATTATTCTTTTCTTTTTTAGACCAAAAAACCACTAAAAGATAGGGTTAGATGAATTTAATGGGATTAAACCATTTCCTTGAAGTGAAGCAAAGTGAAATGGAAAAAAAAAGTTGATGTGACACTTAGATGGAGTTAAGATATGTTAAAGTATACCCAAAGGCCTCATAGGTGTCAACCTACACTTTTAAACTATAATAATTAGTTAATTTGATAAAATCAAAATGTGTAACGGTTTATCATGATTTTGGTAATCAAATATACAAATGGTTGACCATAGGTTTGTAAATGAACCAAACGAACATAAACGGGCATGTTCGTTGTATACATATATCTAAAATAACCAGTTACACAATATTTAAGTTAAACTGTTCAAATATACATTTGCATAGTCTATATAAATAACTTAAATCATAAAGTAAAACAAGTAACACTTGATGAACAAACTACAGAATCACATGTAATACGTAAGTTAGGTTAAGCGAAGTTACATTGAATGGATGAAAATCAAACTTGAAGTGAGATTGTTGGTCATGAAGTGAATGGAAATTGTACTTACACAACTATTACACGTGTCTCTCGCTATGATTAATAATATTATCCGACGCCATTTTGATTTTGTAGGAAGTATTTCTAGTGGTGGTAGTGTGTTCTGATGACGAAAGCAATCGAACAAATCAAGTTGGGCTGAGTCCAGCTTCTTAAACAACTCACTTAAGCCTAACTTAATATTAGGAGTTACTGTTAATTAACTGTGTAAACCTAAACTTGTAAAATTCATAAAAAAGGTCATTTGATAATAGAGTTATTAAAATAAAATAAAGAGTAAATTGCGGTTTTGGTCCTTGTGGTTTAGTGATTATTGTTATATTTTATGAAATTCAAATGTTTTGAGATTTGCTTAAGAGTTTTTTATTTTATTACGATTTTGATCCACCACATTAACTTCATCCAACTTATACCAAAAAGAGCAATTACATATGCCCCCTACAAAGTTTATAAATTACATATATACCCAATCAAAAATTTAATCTACATATATCCACTTCCTAAAAATTAAAAATATCAAATATACCCGGTTTGATTTATTTTATTAAAAATATATTAGCGAATTATTGTTTTACCCTTTTCTTTTTACTAAACATAAAATTTTCAAAGTAACCCATTGTTAACCTTTTTTCATCATCCTCTGTAGGATCGAGATTCGATCAATACGAGTCAATATGAGTCAAATCTGAGGTTCTAGAAAGGCGAAAACAGACTAGAAACCTTGAATCGGTGTTAGAATAGGAGTAGAAGAGTAGAAATACACTTTAAACAGGTTTCCATTGATATTAGACGTGTTCGTACAGAGAGAAATGGACAGCAGTTCGGTACACCAGATCTCCAGAAGTTACAAATGAAAAACCCAAACAACCTATTTATAGGCATGCCAGTTCGCACCAGGTAAACATCCCACTTCGCACGAACTGGACAACTCCCAGTTCGTGCGACCCGACACATGAACATCAGTTCGTGCGAACTGGCTATAAAACACATAAAACCTAACTTTTCGACCTATTACACGTACATGACACGACCTAGACTGATGACGTAGGCGATAGACATTGTGTACCAACAAACTCCCCCTTGGATATTGCCGCAGTCTTCAGTCTGCCTGTCTTCAAAACTTCCTTCACAAAGACTTGAACTTCTCTTCATGATGCTTTAGTTTTTTCAGCAACACCTTTCTGAGCTTTTCCTTTTCCTGAGCAGCTCTCTTTTCCTCTTCAGCTAGTCTTTGCACAACTGTAAATCTAGCAATTTTGTCTTTCTCTTCACGCTCATTTCTCTCCTTCTCAGCTTTCAGAAACTCTTCCTTTTCAATCTTTCTCCACTTTGATAACCACGTATTTTCAGAGTTTATACCTTTCTGAAAACATATCGTGGCAACTTTCTGAAACTGCAGAGCTTGATCTTTATCTTCTTTCTTGTAACCAATCTTGTTCACAAATAAACATTCAATATCCTTTGCCGAGCAATTCACTATCCACATCGGATCGTACAGATGAATATATCTAACTTCATTTTCAACTTTGTACGTGATCACTGCTTCGGTCGACATGCAGCTATAAACCCAACATAAGAACCCTTCATGAAAGTTTTGTTCCATTTTCGGCAATGGAATATTCTTCAAAACTCTGGGCTTTTTGATCTGCAAAATTGTTTCTTCAATGCCTGTAACTGGATCCACCCTCTTGACTTTTTTCGGATAGTGTGGCTTCCAGTGTTTAAAGTCTTTGAACGCTTCAAACTTCATTAATCCCCATGTAGGCATATCATGCTCTCTGACAGGATAAGATAACGTTCTGACCTTGGGCAATTCTTCAACATCCCACCAAGGCAGAGACATTATATCTTGAATATATTCGAAATACTGTACGCCAAATTCTCTTCTGATTGCATAAGCATTCACTTGTGGCAAATACCCCCAACTGATGATATCACCAAGAGAAACTAATCTATCTCTTTTGTAATACTTCAGTGGTCTTTTGAATTTTCTCTCTGTATCTTTTCTGAACCACTTCTTTCTTTCTTCGCGTCGTTCATCTTTCGACATTTCATGAAAACTTTTATTCTTTACACTTTCTGCAACTTTCCTTCTTAACTCATCTTCATTTGCTTGACTGAAGAATTCAGCAAGCATCGGAAAGCTAGAAGTATCAACGTTAACGTTCTCAGACTGATCTTCATCACTCCAATCTTCTACTTCCACTTTGTCGTAGTTATCAGCATCTTCAACGTACTTGTACTGATATTCTGGTTGCTGGTTGATATCAAACTTGTTCAACTCCTCTTCAAAATCGAAGTTAAACTCATTTTCATCAACATGCGTCATCTTTACGATCTCAGCTAAAGTATAAGTATGCAAGATTTCTCCTTCCTCTACATTGTGTTCAAGACGTAGAATCAGTCTTGTAACATGATCAACATTCTCATCAACATCCTCAGCATCATCATGATCCCCCTTTCCACTTGCATTCTCAGGTTCTTCGTTAGCATCATCATGAAGATATTCATTAATCTTCTCTTCATTTGACGCTTCAGTCACTTTGATACCCGAAGTACCTTGATCATCATCATCATTTCCATCATCATTATCATCACTGTGAATAGAATAAACATCCTCTGCATCATCTTTCAGAATATCATCATCGTCTTCTTCATCATCTTCATCATTGTCGTCAATCACACCAGATACTGAAGTAATAGGACAAGGATTTAGAATAGACGATTCTGAAACATTTGATGGAACAATTTCCCTTTCTGTCACTTGAGCAACACTTTCAACTTGAATATTTTTACCCTTATCTTTCATTTGAGCTTCTATTTCAGCTTTACGTCGTGCCCTAACTTCCTCAAGTTCTATTTCTTCAAACCTTTGTTCGATTGGCTTTCCGTTCACATTTTCCAACACTTTCTTCATCATATACGCTTCATGTTCTTTCTTTGCATTATTGGCCTCTAACTCTTTGTTTTTCAGCTTAAAGTACTCATTCTGCCCATCCCTTCGAGCCTTTTCTTCTTCCAACTTTGCTATTCAAACTTTCAGAATATCAATGTCTGCTTGATCGACTTCAACCTTTTTCAACAATGATGAATTCTCTGATTTAACAAACTTTACACGATCTTCCAACTTCTTTTTCTCAACTAACACATCATCCACTTTCTTTTGCGGCTTTTTCACAAGATCATCGTTCACGAAACTAAAATCATCAAGCTTTTCAAGAGTTATCTCCTTTGGAATAGGAGGAAAATCTTTAAAACCAGACGATCCATGAGTCGTTTGAACTGGTGGTTGTGTGGTTGGTGGTGTTTGTAGAATGTGTGGTGAAGTTATAAATGGTTGTTCATGAATCGGTGTAGAAATATGATGTTGTGGTGATGATTGTGGTGATTGTAAAGGTTGTGGTGATGGTTGATGTGGTGGTGATGGTTGTTGTGGTGGTGGTGATGGTGGTTTATTTTGAGGTGGTGGAGATGGTGGTTGTGGTTCTTGGATAGGTTTTGATTTCAGCTTGATTTTCAACTTTCGCACTGCTGGAGATATGACACGTTTTCTTGACGTAGATTTCTTTCTACCTCCGGAAGGTGGTGTTTGTACACCCTGAAGATTTTCTGGTGGTGGAACATAAGTTTCATCATCGTCACCCGAACGCCTTTTTCTTTTCTTTTGGATTTCTTTTTCTCTTGGATCATAATTCTCTTTTATCCAACGATCAACTTGAGCATCAATATCAGAATTTGCATCAGATGAACTCTCATTTTCATCATCAACTACTTTCTCACCAGCTGCTTTCTCAGATTCTAACGTATCATCAATAGATTTCAACAATTGTTCAGTTTCAGGAGATAGACGATCTTGATCTTCTTCAACATTAATTTATGTTTCATCTTCTTCTGGTTTATCAACTAACATAGTTTCAATTGCTTTCTTTCTACACTTTTTCTGAGGTTGTGAAGACCATCCTTCTTCAGCTTGAACTTTAGGAGTTCTCTTTCCACCTCTTTTCTTCTTTTCTTCTTTTGTATACCAATCATTACGTGTTTCACAGAAATTTGCTAACTTCGTCAATTCATCAGTTGCACTCTTTTCTTTCATCTCTGCATCATTTCTCCATTTCAAATGATACACCGGATCTGGATCTTCATACTTGTCACTCTTGATGAATCCGAAAAACTCTGTCTTATTCTTCGGTTCTGGACAATTCTTGTGATACTTGGATAATCTGATCAACATTTCATTATCCATGTGATTTAACACCATGAGATCATTTTCTTCATCTTTCACCAGATTAGGATAAGCATGATCAAGCATCATTTGTACAAATCTTGGATACATCCAACTTCAACTTTTAGAAGTAATGTTATCTTTCATGTAATGAAAAATGATTCTTGAAAAGTTGTACTTTTTGTTCAACACCAATGCCGTAACCATACACATCTGATAATCTTTCATCACATCATACCCACCTTTTCTGTGACTAAGTGCATGAATCACCGAGTGAATAAAGAACTTGTACGGCTTTGTGAAACAAGCTTTCAAATAGTTTGCATTATTCAATGGACCATTGTAACCCATTCTCAGCATGCAACCTTTAACCATTCTTTCAGGAAACCCTGTTGGTGACTTTTCATCATCTGGAAAATCTAACACTTCTCTGATAAGCTGTTCTGTAATTATGATATCTTTATCTTCACCATTTACACCGACTTTTGAATTGATAACATCATTCGCTTCATCATAACTCGCATTCTTCCATAAATGAGCAATATGAGATCTGAAAACTCTGTGTTGATTCGTCAAAGCCTTTTGAATCGGTAAACGCTTCATGAACTCCAAAATATCTTTAAACATAACCATCTTCGGTAACGTCTCATCGTATACACAAAAAATATTGTGCGACGGATCAAACTGCACATTCGATACCTGAAACACAAACATAAACACAAGTTAAACAATTAGCACAATTTTCAAAACACAACTACACTTCACACGAACTGATGTTTATGCGAAGTGACCATCTCATGCGGTCTGACCATTTCTTGATTTTCAAACGATGTGGTTTTCAAACGATGTGACCAATTTCAAACGGACTGACAATTTCAAACGATGTGGATCCCATACGAACTGACCATCTCGTACGAGTTGAATGAACTTCAAACTGTGTGAAATTTCAAATGATTTGGCCATTTCGTAGGGAGTGAATTGTCACTTCGTTTGAACACATATTCATGAACAGTGAAATTTCAGTTTATTAAAACATGTTTTTATGATGAAATTAAAGCCATAGATCTGTTCTATATCAAATTCCGAGTACACTGATGTGTTTTTTATTCGATTTGGTCCATTACATAACCGTAGATCTAAGTTCAAAGATCTGGTTCATGCGAGTTCATGTGATTTCGAGAGATTCAGTTCAAATTAGGCAATTATCTCTACCTTTCCCATGGTATAAGATGTCCAAACCAACTTATACACGGATTCCGATCAACAATACACAAGATTTCGGCTTGAAATCAACGAAATTAGACGAATCGCTCAGATCGCTCGAATTCGCTCAAAGGTTTTCTGTTTGGTGCGAAGTGGCGAAACTGATGTGTTCACGCGATCTGGTCTCTTCCTTATATAAGAGAGCCAGTTCATGCGAAATGAACTTTTGAAACAATGTGAGGAGTTCGTGCGGACTGGCCTTTGAATGAAACTGTTTGGCCAGTTCGTACGAATTGATCACCTCGTGTGAAACTTTATTTTTCCAAAATTTTTGAATTTTAACTTTTTAACTATTTATCCCCACACTCAGTTAACCAAGTCCAAGTTAATGACCATGGTCAACTGTTTAGCCTGCCAAGTCCAAGTTAATGACCTTGGCTGACCAAATTATGATCTCGCTGACATTTTGAAACAAATTAAGTTCATACTAATGAACTTTTAAACATTTTGAGCAAATACCAACATTTTCTCAAACATTTCTTATCCAACCCAAATGATCCAACTTGTTTAGCACTGTGAGACTTTTATCATTAGATCCCCAACGTCTGTTGTCGAAAATAAGATGAAATATCAAATCTTTTTGAATTTTATAACATTTTGCTAAACAAACATAAAATCTTTTTGGATTTTAAGAAACTGGAAACTGTACAAACATATTTACAGACATATTTTTGTGAGTTTGTGTAAGAGGATCATATCAGTTTTTAAGACTGATCACTAACACCGTTGATCTTGATTTAACTTTAAATCTTAAACAAATTTACTTAGATTGTCAGTATTGTTGTCCACTTAAACTTCTAACACAAGTTTCAATTGATTCGAGATACGGATTAGTGTTTTAAAGACTTAAACTTATTCGCGTGTCCCACCTCAAAATATACTCCTGTATCAAAATTCCCTAGATTCAGTCTTACAGGTGAGTATACCAATCTGATATCTGTATTCGGGTTAGTGCGAGACCTTGAGAGCTCAGGTATGAACTACCGTTCAGTCAAAGAGATGAAGGCTCGACTTTAGGTGTGTTCCCTTTAGAGAATCTTTTCTTCAACTGCAATTGATTCGTATCTTTCGATATTTTATCAATTTTTGTGCAGAGGGTGAGCTTTCAAAGCGCATAAAGTATTATACTAGGTCTAGGCCATTGCTTCTGCAATATCAGAAGACCAGGTATAATACCCCAGATATCAAACAGTATAAAGACCTAGTATCTCAGAATCAGGCAATCTCTCAAACAAGATTTCGGGGGTTACCCATATATCCGAGAGATGTTCCCCACGAGATAAGCAAGTATTGATATTTAGGTTTATATCTCAAATTCAATCTACTATTCGTGTGAAGTCTACTGGCACATCATCAGTGAGACTTGTTTAAAATCATTTTTGACTTTACATTTCTTTTAGCATGTTTTGATAGTCCACTAATATACTATCATTTCATCTTTTTCACAAATAAACTCATTTTTGCCTTTTTCAATGTTTTTATATTTTGAAGTTTTGTCATGTTTTTGTATTTTCTATAAACTTTCTCCCCCTAAAATCAAAAACATATTTTTGTGTTTTTGGTTTTATCAAAAGCAGAAAATAAAACTGTATAGAAACATGACAACAAGACGCAGATCACTTCTGATCGCCGTCCTCCTCGGCTTCACACTCTACCACCCTCCCAGAAAACAAATTCTTTAACCCGTTCAATTTCAAAAGATAATTAAATCTTGTTTTATCAAAGGGTTTTGTGTAAAAATCAGCTCTCTGATCATCGGTGTGTATATAGTCAATTCGAATCATTTTTTCTTGTAGCAATCACGAATAAAATGATGTCGAATCTCAATATGTTTTGTTTTAGATTGTTGAACCAGATTTTTAGTGATATTAATGGCTGCCTCATTGTCCACAAAAATTGGTGTATCTAAGAATTGCAAACCATAGTCCCTCATTTGCTGTTGGATCCAGAGGATCTGAGAGCAACAGCGGAAGCTGAAATGTATTCAGCCTCACAAGTTGAGAGAGCGACTGTGGTTTGTTTCTTACACTTCCAGGTGACAAGCCGAGTTCCGAAGAACTGGAACCCAGCAGTTGTGGACTTTGCATTTAACTTACAACACCCGAAGTCAGAGTCAGCATAACCAGTTAGAGAGAAGTCACTGAATCGAGGATACCACAAGCCGGTGCTTGGGCAACCTTTGAGATACCGTACGATTCTCTTCACTATCGTCATGTGTGATTGTCTCGGACTTGACTGATATCTGGCGCAGATGTGTCACGGCCCCCGACCCGGTTTGACCCGTTTCAGGAGCTGCGGGACAGAAATCCCATGGTATTTATTTAACAGCGGAAGTTTCTTCAGGATCTTTTTAAAACTGAAATATTTCCCGATTATTTTATTTCACAACTCGGGATAAAACCCGGTAATTTACAATCTTGAGATTTCACAAAGAAATCTTTTATTTTACAAAACATGTTTCTTTATTTTTATACTGAGCCACTTCTTTAAGCTTGTAGTGCTTCACGGCACTTTTCCTGGATCACAACAGATCACCTGAATTGAAAAAGGTTTTGTCAGCGGGAAATACTGAGTGAATCATTCTTTTTAATAAAACGACTCTTTTGTTATAATTTACAGTATTAAGAGCGATTACAATGTTCCTGATATCAAACCAACTACCCACGGTATTTGTCACTCGACCGGATTTGTGACTATGGTCATATCCCCCATTGGCTGCCCCAATGGTGACGATTATCAAGTAATGTATACAAAACCCCACATACCGGCTGTAACGTGGTGATTACAAAGACTTAATCCCCGTAATTATAACTTTGAAATAAACATGCTTTTGTAAATAGATTTGATAAAAAGAGAATGACTCACATTGCAGATTTAATTTCGAACAGAGCTTAGCCTACTGATTAACCTTGATAACCTAGTTTAAATAATAATGCACACAAACTAGGTTAGTAACTTAATACAGCATTTACGATAACTCACGAGATTAAAACCTTCACAACGAATGACAAAGTGCGATACTTAAACATCCATTGAATTAACAACGAATGACAAAGCATAAACCCTAATGTGGGCAGCACTTAAACATCCATTGGATAGTTTAATCGATCGGACATTGAATTGTATCAGCGATCGAGTTATTACCCTGAATTGCGGTAGCACTTCGTGAATTGTGTGTGTTTTGTAGTGATTATACTATAACTCAGCGTACGTTTTGAGTTTTTACGTCGAATTAACACAGAATGTCAAGTCCCAGACTCTTGTATTTATACTTGAAAATCGGTTCCCCCGCGTGTCGCGGAGGGTGTCTCCGTTTCTGTAGCGTGTCGCGGGGCATACCCCCCTAGCCTAGGGTAGCCTCGTGTCTCAGGTAGCCTAGGTGAGTCAACGTTGCATGTAAATTCAGTTTCAACAACATTTTATTTAGATAATCATAACTAGGGTTTTACCCCCCTTGAGTTTTAGGGGCCCTGATTCTAATTCCAATTATTCTGAAAATTTTAGGAATTATACAGAATCACTTGGGTTTCTCAATTAAGGTTTCCTATTGGTTAAATTAAAATAATAAATAGTACTTTTTGATGAGAGTTGTTACAAGAGGCAAGTTGGATACATGATGTCCGGCCGTGAAGCTGTCAGATACATTAACGATCCTATGATTGATCGATAATGCGTTTCATCCACTTTTTCACCGCTTTCATCCGGACATATACCATGATTCGTAGCCAGAGGGGTTGATGTTGGAGATGATTCGGACATATTGAATTTGTCCAACACATCGTTCACATATTTGGTCTGGTGTATGAAGATTCCGTCGGGCAGTTGCTCAACCTGAAGCCCTAGGAAGAACTTCATCTCCCCATTGAACTCATTTCAAACTTCTTTTTCATAACCTTCTCAAACTCTTTACACAAATATTCATTCGTTGATCCGAAGATTATATCATCCACGTATATCTACAAGATGAGTAGATGTCCTGCAACCTCTTTAGTAAACAAGGTACTATCGACAGTCCCTCTGGTGAACCCGTTGGTCAGCAGATGTTGGGAAAGCGTCTCGTACCAGGCTCTCGGGCCCTGGTGTAATCTGTATAATGCCTTTTCGAGTAGATACACCTTGTCTTTGTGCACAGGATCAGTAAAACCCAGTGGTTGTCCGACATACACTTCTTCTTTGATCTTTCCGTAGAGAAATGCAGATTTGACATCCAGTTGGTAGACCTTGAATCCATTCCATGACGCGAACACCAAGAAGATTCTAATTGCCTCAAGTCGAGCAACGGGCGCATATACTTTAGTAAAGTCAATCCCTTCTTGCTGACTAAAACCTTGGACTACCAAACGTGCTTTGTTTCGTACAATAACCCCTCTATCATATCGCTTACATTTGAAGACCCACTTGGTCTTGATCAACTTCTGATCTTCCAGGAGTTCAACCAACCTCCACACTCCAAGCTTTTCAAATTGTTGTAACTCTTCTTGCATTGCATTTACCCAACTCTCTTCGGTTAATGCTTCTTTATAAGTTTTCGGCTCTACCTGCGAGATAAAACATTTTAATGAGAACTCTACTTGTAAAGGAGCGACAAATGAGTAAAAACATGAAAGCCCTTTGTTGATTTGTTCGCGGGTTTTCACGCCGCTGTGAAGGTTACCAATGATTTGCTCTGAGGGATGGTAAGATAACGTTCTTGGCATGACTGTATCTGGTACACTCACTTCCGATTGCAAATTTGTTATATTCTGATCACCCGTGTGATCATCAACATTTGAAGTCTCAATATTTGGTTCCTCGTCATAAATCGGATCGGTTTCCGATTCTGAGTTATCAGATTGGTCAAATATTGGAGTTGTTTCTTCTGGGGGTTCATGTGCAGTTCCACTTGGATTGGCGTCATGATCATTTGAACCCACGGTGGGCGAGGAAACTACCAACGATCTCGGCACTTGTTCTTGTGAAAGAGACTGCTGTTGTTGGTATAAGAATGCTAGTTCCTCCTCACTCGGCTTTGTCGGCAAATGAAATGACTCCCAGAGATTGTCGTAATCAAATAGCAACCTGTTTCCGGGAAGTTGTTCCGGAGCAGTAAACATTTGACAGTCAACGTGTTGAACTTGTATTATCTTCCCCAAACTCGGAACAAAAACTCTCTTCAACGGACTAGCGTAACCTACAAAAAAACCTTCATTAGATTTTGCACCGAATTTACCGTCTGGATCAATGAATGTACATGGTGATCCAAATGGTTCTAAGAATTTCAGATTTGGTTTGTAACGATGTAGCAATTCAAAACAAGTTTTCTTGTGCTTCTCCGTAAGAACCCGATTGAGCATCTAACATGCTGTAGCAACCGCTTCGCTCCAAAAATATATCGGTAACTTAGAATCAGCTAACATGGTGCGGGCTGTTTTGATCAACGTACGATTTTTCCTTTCTGCGACACTGTTTTGTTGAGGAGTATACGGTACGCTGAATTCATGAAGAATTCCTTTATCGTTGCAGAATTCAAATATACGATTGTTCTTGAATTCTGTGCCATTGTCGCTTCGAATACGTCTGATCGACAGTTTGTAAAGATTCTCCATCTTTCTGAATAACTTCATCAAAGTATCAAACGTTTCGCCTTTTCTCTCTAGAAACAACACCCAGGAGAATCTTGTAAAGTCGTCAGTGACAACTAAACAATATAGATCTTCGCTTATGCTTTTCACATTTACCGGTCCAAAAAGATCCATATGGAGTCTTTCAAGCGGTAGTCTGATTGAGTTCAAAAGCTTTTTCGGATGCGATTTCTTCGTCTACTTCCCTTTCTTGCATTCAATACAATCATCGTTAAGATAGAAGCTTTTCAAATTGACACCTTCTACAAGATCATTATGAACTAAAAAGTTCATCTTTCTGACATGAATATGCCCCATTTTACGATGCCACATGATGGATTCCTTTTATGTTGCCTTCGTCTTACTCACAAAACATTGAGCCTTTTTATCTGTTGTTGTTGCAGTGCTCATGTCTAGTATGTATAGATCGTTTTCACGAGGAGCTCGCATCAACACCATTTCTTCAGGAATCTTAAACCTGTTAGTGCATTCATCTGTCGACTTCGTCTTATATCGAGTCTCGGTTGCGTTCCGGATCTGAACTAGTGTGACATCATCTTATGCAATGATGACATCATCAATATGACATCATCAATTGCATCATCTACACAAGAGACAAAACAGTTTTGAATTGCACATGAAGTTTCGCTTGAAAATGTAATATTCATGTGGGTTTCGCTTGAGTGATTTAGGAGGTTTCGCTTGTAATGATCTAGAGGGTTTCACTTGAGAGGTGAGTTATGGTTTCAAGCGAAAGTCTGAATACTATAAATAGGGTAGTGGTATATTCATTTGTAACAGTTTTCAGAGATTGATACCGAGGTGCTGCCGGTTTGCCTACTAATTGTAAACATTGTAAAATCAATATATAAGGCTTTTAAAGTGTGAATCAAGCTGTTTTCACATCCGTTTCTTTGTTTCCGCCTCTGAAACGGATTTGAGCTCTTCCAAAAGACTCATTTAGGTCACAAAACGATCCTACAAAACCCTGGTTTAAGAATCAGACACTCATCTTTTGTGAAATGAACAGTGAACGACTTGTCACAAATCTGAGAAATGCTCAACAGATTGTTTTCTAACTTGGCGATGTAGTTCACTTTTTCGAAAGATACGACTCCGTTTGTAAGTATTCCTTCTCCAACAATTCTTCCACCTTGAGTTCCCGCAAACCCGACATAACCTCCATTGATTGATTTGACGTCGTAGAGCAGTGCTAACATCCCTGTCATGTGCCTTGAGGCGCCGCTATCCATTATCCATTTAGAAATGATAGACCTTGGAAGCCCCTGCACACATCAACATACATTTACTTAAACAACGATACCCAAGATTTTTCAACATCTGGTATACTACCAAAAACGATATCATGAGCTACTTTGTCAAGTTTTGGAATGTTAAAGACAACATTTGGAACAGTAGGTTTTGGTTTTGATTTTAGAGTTCCCTCCTTAATAGGTGGAAATTCTTCAATCAACTTATCTAACTCAAACTCAATTTTCTCATTGTTGGTTGCACATATTTTTGGTTCAGATTTTAAAACCTTTTCCATTTTCTTTTCCTCAAAAGAACGTTTAGGTTTTTCCACCCATGATTGACTTTGGGAAGTCTTTGTTTTTGGATAAACCTTTGAAGTCTTTTGTGTTTTTTAAGATTCACCAATTTCAAAAGTTGATTTTGGTTTGTCCTCAGACTTCAATGATTCACCGCGTTTCAGAATACGCACGGGGGATACCATCGGTGTTTTTCCCTTAACATCTTTTGAAACTTTTGGTTTTTGGAAAACTGGTTTTATTATCTTTTTGACACATTGTTTGGCCATGTGACCGATTTCATTGCATCGATAACAGATTCTTTTGTCATATGCAACAAAAGTTGATCAGTTGGTCCCATCTCTTATCGTTTTGGCCGCAATGAAATCGTCAATTGCTTTCTGACTAAAGATATAATCCTTTTCGGCCTCTGTATTCTTACCAGCGAAAAACACTTCGCTCAATTTTTCTTTTAGCTTAACCTCTTTTTTAGCCATGTTCTTCTCAAAACCAACACCTTTCTTTTTGAAATTATTACCATGTCTTTTGTTACCATTGTTACCCACCCTTTCATTCTTCTTTCCCGGGTTTTTTGTCGGTTGTTGTTTAACAAAAGATTTTTTCGGTTTTGAAAGAAATGAATTGTTGTTAACTTCTGAAATATCAATTTCCACAAGTTTGAAAACTTTTTCAACATTTTCCAAGTTCGCATTCTGAATTGGGTACTCAAAATCAGTATATAGTTTGTCAGTTCCGGTCATCGTGTAAACCACAATGATCGAATCGCATCCAAAACTTTATCTGATTTTGGGATAAACTTGTCAAGAAAGTTTCCGTCATCTTCAGAATCTGAACTGGAATTCTCAAAATGAGTTTTGACCATTTCGAAATCAGTGTTATCACTCTCTTCACCCAACACTTGGTCTACAACTGTTTTGACCAGTTGTGACTCGTTGTTGGTGTCAGACGGAGAGAATGTAACATCTATTCTTTCCGGTAACTCTTTCTCCTCTGTTCTTAATTTGAGATTCAATGCCTCTTCCACCTCGTCTGGATATTTCTGAGAATAATGATTCCACATTGGGGGTGAAACATTTTTGAAAACTGGTTTTTCAGCTTGTTGAGGAACAATCTGATCAATCACATATGAAGATGAAAGATAACTGATCAACTTTTTGTCAACTCTTTCTGTCTCAATGCGCATCAGTTCAAGTTCCTTCTTTAGAGATGCAATTTTGTCCAGATGCATGTTAATCGACATTTGCTTATCCATGACCGTAGCTATGAGCAGATTAACAATTTTATCATTTTCTATACTCTCATTGTGAATTGCTTTAATTGATCGTGACAAAGTGTCATAAGCTTCTTTAACATCATTAAAATCAAATTTTAATTTGTCGTGAAACTTTTTCAACTCTTGAAACTGTTTGTCTTTTTCATGACAATCCATGCATGGTTTTAAACAGTTTTTGCATGGCGTTTCAGGAATTTGATCAACTTTTTCAAAAGCATTTTCTTGTTTATCATTTTTACTTCCTGTTTTACCAATTTCTTCGGACTCAGACTCAGATTTCTCTCCGGATTCGGACTTCTCAATTTCTGATTTGTCATCGGACACGGACTTTGATTTGTCATCGGACTCGGACTTCTCATTTGACTCCTTTTCAACTGACATGACACTGACTCTTGAGTTGCATCTTTGGTCTCATTGTTATCAGAAGGTATTTTAGTTTGTTCTACCTCTTGCAGTTTGACCATGAGAGCTTTGTCTGCTATTTCTTTCAAAGTCTCTTCATTCATTTCCTTTGAGACATCAATGATCTCTTGAACCGGTGTTTTCTCAGCTTCATACTGTGGGCAAAAACCCGTAGTCGGTTCTCCAAAGAAACCTGCAAAAGAATCAAACACATTAGCCGG
Organism: Helianthus tuberosus; assembly: GCA_030545235.1. Classification (NCBI taxonomy): domain Eukaryota; kingdom Viridiplantae; phylum Streptophyta; class Magnoliopsida; order Asterales; family Asteraceae; genus Helianthus; species Helianthus tuberosus. Next base: position 142,949,480 of record CM060427.1, on the reverse strand, counting down.
CATTATAGATTTAAATGAGTTAACAATAACTTCCTGTTCAGACTGATAATAATAGACCGCTGCTGCTACCTCTTCTAGTTCAGCATAACTTTCTTCGGTCATCACTTCACTGACTTCAACTTCAGGCACACATTCTTCAACAATTTCAGCCATCATTGCAAGACCCCCTCCTGGAATGTACTTATCCCAACTGAAACCTCTAGAAGCTTTTCATCTTCTTGATTCACCAAAAAGAGCTTTTTCTTTGGATGGACTATTCTCGATTTGAGGTCTTGGATTGAATGGTTGTTGACTGTTTTTATGATAGATAGCATGTCGGTAATAGTCGTTGGCGAATGGATTCTGGTGGTTATTAACTTCTCTGTTCGGGCATTCACGCTTGAAGTGTCCCTTTTCTTTACACTTGAAGCAAGTCACCTTTGATTTATCGAATCCAAGTTTAGGATCAGGACCTGCGAGACTACTTCTTCCGGTAATTTCCATGAACCTTTGAGCTCTTCTCACAATGCTCGCCATACCCCATTTTATATCGATGAGTTCCATTTCCTCAGGATCAATTTGGTCGTAGTCTTCTTTAGTCATGTCTGGGTTACCAATTCATCCGGCTACTAGACTCTCGTAAGACTCAAGTACAGAACCTAGAAGTGCTATATGCTGCTTTGCGGCTGTCTCAGTAAAATCTTGACCATTTTTTATATTAACAGCGATATTGCACAGTATCCCATGACTGTAATTCTGATTTTTCGAACCTGAAGAACTTTGAGAAGAAACTTGTTCTTGAGAATTCTGAACCTTAGCATTCGGTTCGTAATTTGGAAATGGTGAAAAATTATTCCCCGATGAAGAACTTTGGGGTACTCCCGATGAAGAATCTGCACTGAATGCCGTTTGAATCTTTGGACTCGGAGTAGATGTGGCAGATGAGCTTCCTTTGTAGTAAAACTGAACATCTTGCTGTACGTTTGCAGATTTCATTTTACTCATCTTCCGCATTTCAAGCTCTTGAGCTTCAATTCTCTCAATAAAAGTACTCAAATTGAAACCAATGTATTCCAAGTTGTTCTTTAAAACCATTAAGAATGTACCCCACACTTCTTGTGGTAATGCGTCAACCAACTTATCAACCAACTCTTCGTCTGTTTTATCTATACTCAAACGCTTCATCTCCACTACCAAGTGACAGTACCTCTCAATCAATTCTTTCGTTGATTCTCCACTGATAGCAGTAAAAATGTCGAATTCCTTTTTCAGTAGTGCCTTTTTGCTTTTGATCATTGCAGCACTTCCAAAAAAATTCATTTTAAGAGAATTCCAAATAGATTGCGCGTCATTCTGATGCTGTAGCAATACCAAAATGTCTTCCTTAATTGCCTGTTGCAATATACTGACCATCTTCTTCTCGGCTTTAAAACTGTCTGCTTCAGCTGGAGTTAACGAGTTAAGTGTTTTTGGAATACCAGCATCACTCAAAGTGTCACACCCTGACTTTTGCGGAAGCGTGATTATGGTGTGACTTTCTTAATATCATTGCATTCAATCATAACATCAACTATATGATAAAAACCATAGGTTTGTCATCCATTAAATAAGTTTAAAACATAACAACATTGCAGACTTCAAATTCAAGTTTTACAAACCGTACAAATTGTTTATGAGTTCATTAAGGACTCGTCAAAAGATATTGAATAACATCAAGGTTTGGATGACGTGTCTCGTCCAGGAATAAGACACATTGACCAAATCAAAGACCATGGATGACAACTTTATTCTTAACGCAGCATAAAAAATTCCAACGCCCGCCAGATCCATTTATAAATTCCCTGAAATACATGTAGTTTGAAAAACATCAACAAAAGTTGAGCGAGTTCATGTGTTCGTTTGTGTGTATGTATAAGCCTTTGAAACATTGTAAGTATGTATGTAAGTCCCTGGTATGTAGCAATAAGGAAAAAGAGATCGCCACTGGGTTGCAAAGCTAATGGTATGTGTGAAGTGATGCAGGAAGACTCAAACCTAGCAGATTTCGCACCGGGCTTCCGGCTGTAAGACATAGTCACCACATGGTCCATTCAGCGGACTCAGGAGTGGGGCTCGCTACACCCAAATATATCTATCACTCATGCCCCTCAGTCCTACAACGAGGATTGATGGCCTTAATCGCCCTACCCATTCACATGATCTAGTAGTAAACCCTCCTTAAGCTAATCATACCATGTATAAAATGTCTGTAATAATTGTAACATGTATTTCACCCCCGAAGTATAAAACTGAAAACAGTTAACAGAAAAGGGGGACATGAACTCACAGTTTTGCGTCTTCGTATCCAATGTAACTCGAAGCTTCCTCTAGAACGCACGACTACCTACATGCGTACTATGGTCTGTTAGACGAGCGGGTCGTGCCTTGTCTTAGTATTGACTAGTGCCTTTGAGTTACGTTTTTAAAGTGTTTTTAATATATTTGTAATAATACTTCTCAAGTATTGTTATTCGCGTTTCCTTCCCAAGGATGGGAGTATCTCATACTTGTGTATTCGTATTCTTGCATTGGTATACCTTGCCATGTATTGGTGTCGTATTTCGGTGTGTTATTCCAAATAAAATACGTCAAAATATTCCCAATATATATTTCCAAAACACTTATATTTTCAAGTCCCACTTTAGAAAATATATAATAACTTATTTTGTCCCAAAAATAATGTATCGTCCAGAAAATATATATATTTTCCCAAAATCATATATCTTCTAATATGCTAAGAAAATATATTTTAACTTCCCAAAAATAATATATTTTCTCTTTGTCGAAAATATGATATACTTGGTAATATGTACAAAAATCATATTTTCACTTCTTTCGTTTCCAAAACAGTATTTAATTTACCAAAAATATATTGTAACGGTGTCTTCCGGAATATTTCATAAGTTACATTTTATTGTTCGGCTTCACAATATTAAATGTGTAACTTATATTTCATCCCTTGTGATTTTTGGTATTATTTTGGAGTTGTAAATTCTTGTTATTTGTTAAGTTATATTATTTTACCTTAAAATAATATAACTAGTCCACAAAATATACAAATATTCACACAAGTGTCTTAATACAAAATATCTATACTACCTTATTAAGTAAACTAGGTTTTCTATCCTTATGGTAATTTTACATTGTTTACACATTTTGAAGCAACATGTACAAAAGAGACAAACTATTTTAGAGGGGGTAAACTTGCACATTGTTAAAAAATTTAAGACACTTTAGGGGCATTTTAGGGATTTCGGCACCTTTGTTTAAGGATAAATTTTCTTTTTAGCACTATAGAATATGAGTATAAAGTCTTGAATTAATGAGCTTAATAAATCATTTAAAGTCTACATTATTAGTATACATAACTCAAAAGATGAGTATAAAGTCTTGAATTAAGGAGCTAAAAAAAATCATTTAAAGTCTTCATTATTATTATACAACTCAAAAGGCTTACTATATTACTAAATTAATCTACCCTTGGTTTAACTAGGGTTTTTATATATTTAAACGAGATTCACACGTTCTTAATTCCAGTTCGATTTCAAATGTTTTAATTCAACTATCAACATGTTTTGTCTATTAGAGCAAGTCTGACTTCCATTTGAACAATTTAACAATTCTAAACACGTTACTTATATCTAAATTCTTGTTTATATAGCTCCTGATTAAAATTCCATAATAAAAAATTCACTCGAGGGAGTTTTTGATCGATTAATTTCATTTTCACCTGTTTGATTAACAATCTTACATAATTGACAATTTGTACAGTTTAATGATAATTCAACCAACTTAATCAAAATTTCAATCACTCCAACCTCACACTTGATCACTTTTTGTATTATACATAATGTATACTTTTCTGTTTATTGCATTCTAAAATATGAACCAATTAATTAAATCGTATAGGGTTTTTCTAAAAATCTTTTGGGTTTCTTTCATTAAATCAACCATTAAGTTTTCAATATTTCAAATTTCGGTGAATTACGTTGGTGGTATATGGTAACGTGGTAGTTACTACTTTTTAATCTTTTGGGTTTCTTCTATTCATTAACACATGAGTTAATTTTATGATAAATTATAAGCATTATTCATTTATTACTAGATGTTCTTTAATATTCTACATAGCACCTGTATATATACACCATGCACATAGTGTGTGTCATATGTAATTCCCTATACAAACCCCATAACAAGACCCCAAATATCAAAACCATGGTTGCAGTTAGGGTTCTTCCTATCACAATACTCATATTATGCCTTGTTACTCTCCAAGTCTGTTCAGTGGCTCGTAAAATGCATAGTGACGAAAGCCTCGTTGTCAGGCTTCAAGCCGAAAAGGATAGCGGCGGTCTAATGGACTGTTGGAATGCGTTACTAGAGTTGAAATCGTGCACGAATGAAATCGTACTTTTCATTCTTAACGGAGACAGTTAATTGACAATGGATTGTTGTCGAGCTATTCGTACCATAACTTACGGGTGTTGGCCTTCTATGCTTACTTCTCTTGGTTTCACTTCTGAACAAGGTGATATTCTTCAAGGTTATTGTGGTGGTGCACCTCTACCACAACCAGGCTTGATTGAAGACCCGAATGTTTGACATGATGTAAAATGCTTGATGAGTAAAAAATCAGTTTTAATGTTAAGAACAAATAAAGGAACTCAGGATCTTTAAACGTGAAATATCAAGTAACTTTATGTTTCTGCTAACCCAAATCTTTTGTTGAGTAGAGGGGGTAAACTTGCACATTGTTCAAAAATTTAAGACACTTTAGGGGCATTTTAGGGATTTCGGCACCTTTGTTTAAGGATAAATTTGTGTTTGGCACTATAGAATATGAGTATAAAGTCTTGAATTAATGAGCTTAATAAATCATTTAATGTCTACATTATTAGTATACATAACTCAAAAAATGAGTATAAAGTCTTGAATTAAAGAGTTCAATAAATCATTTAAAGTCTTCATTATTATTATACAAAACTCAAAAGGCTTACTATATTACTAAATTAATCTACCCTTATGGTAATTTTACATTATGTACACATTTTGAAATAACATGTACAAGAGAGCCAAACTATTTTAGAGGTGGTAAACTTGCGTATTGTCCAAAAATTTAAGACACCTTAGGGGCAGTTTAGGGATTTCAGCACTATTGTAACCTATAATTAAGATAACATGTGAAGAGTCTAAATTAATTGTTATTCTAAATAAATTTATTGAGTCATAATGAGTTATTTAGACTATCATTTATTTAGTGTTTATAATTGCCTTCCTCTCCCTCTACACAACCGAAATAAACACGTGAAACGCTTTGGAATTTAACATCTCACTTTCAATGCTTATTATGAGTACTGGATTAATGACCATCACGAGTGTATTAAATTTGGCTCAATAAACCACTTAAACCTCAAATCATAAATCGATCTAACCCCCAAAGTATCACTCTATTCACCTGCTGCTTTCTTCTGCCCCTTATCGATGTGAAGCGCGAGAATAATACCATGTAGTCGTCACCTTGTAGGTCATCATTTTCGTCGATCACACATACCACGGTCTCACCGTCACCGCAGATTATTATTATCTCCGGTCCCAACACAGAGCGCCAAAGCCACCATTGCTACACTAATCGGGATCTATCTCCTGTTCATGTGTGAGTGTGTATCTATTACAACCACTATTGTTCCAGTTTGAATGTTATACACACAATATGCATGCCACAATGCTACATGTTAACATGCCATGTTATTTTTTTGTCTATCTTAAATCTATCTTTGCATGTATGTCATGTATGTCTGTTCATGGTAGTGGATATTTTTTATAACTGTTGATGCCGCATTGACCTAACCCCTTTTCACCTAACTTATTGACATCTTTTATAATTGATTTTTCTAACCGGAGCGTAATTTAAGCTAACCTTGTTTAACTGGTTTGACAATCCGAATCAGAGGTTTCGGTTCAATAACATGTGACTTTGGGTAGAGTTTTAGATGCTTTACAAAGATCAGGCTGACCCACTAACAAAGTTTCACTTGAATTTGTGAAATGTATGTTTATAAGAAACTGTGGTTGCATTAATCAAAGACTGTTTCATGAGAAAGTTTAGGGGTTTGAAAACTTGATTACGGGCGACTTGAAACCAAAATTTTTGATGATTTTTTCTTTATAATAAAAAAATGTTGGATACCTTATTCACTGTAGTTCTTTCTTGCATTCCTTGTTCATGTTTGTTGCAATGAAGTCTTGGAACTTTTCATGTTTTCATCATTGGGATCTTTCTATATGTCAAATTTCATATTTCACTATAATGGGTGCTATTTCAAATTTCATATACCACAGCAATGGGTGCCATTTGAAATTTCATCTATCACTGCAAGTGGGTGCTATTTTTTTGTTACCCATATTCAAAGTCTGTTTAGCATGATCACATTATTGTTTTAGTGTATATATGCCTTTTGTTTATCTATCCATAATTTACTAACTATATACGCAAATGTGATGGTATCTGTTATGAAAATAACTAAACAATGTCATTGCTATAAGTGGTACACTGTTTGAGATTTTTTTAACAAGTCCAATGGGTAATCGGTAATTTCTATTGAATGAGTCAACTGACCCATTAGTTATTTAACAAAAAGATTGGCAATTGGATTGATGATGAAAATGTGAAGTTCGCTAAAAAGAGAAATGGATCAAAGGAGAAACTTTCTGTTGTAAGATATAGGTATAGATAACCCACAAACGTCATACACACACCACAAACCCTAAAACAACTACGAGGCGATAAAACAAACGCACCCGCTGCAACGCGCGGGTATTCCCACTAGTACATTCTAAATATATATTTACCCATTGTTATTTACAAAAACCATCCTCCAATACTTTGTATTTTTGTTACAAAAATCTATGGCAAAGTTTATATGGAAGATCATAGTTAAAATACACTTGTAACACTTGTTAGAAAATATTTTCTAAGTGTTTGGATTTTTATAAAATTTCGCCATAGTTTCCTTTGTAAATGGAGGTGTCCATGCTATTTAGCATATCGTTTTCTTTTCAAAATTCATTCAATCAATCAACAACAAATCACTAAACAATATTACACTTACCATGTGCAAAAACTATTCCATTTACAATACAACATGAACTTGATCTCTTACGAAAACGCGTAGTAACTTGGCGAGGTGTTTAGTGGCCTTAGTTACCTCCCAAAGTGTATTCATCCCTTTAAAAATCTCATTTTTAAAGAATCTCGGTGTTAACAACTTGTGAACAAATTTTACAAAAATTATTCTTTTGAACTCTTCTTGTGAATAAAGTGTTCTTACACTTATTTTATCACCAAAAAGCAATGTACATTTATGTAAGAATCAAGTTCTACTAAAAATCATATTTTGAATTTGATTTTCTTGGAAAATTATTCATAAATCTTGGATCTACAAGATTATTAACCCACTTTGTTTATTACTTTTCAAGAAAATCATTTTACTTTCAAGTTCATGTTTAATCTAGAAGATGATTGTTTCATGTAACCACATAATCACCTCTTATCTTGTTAGACCATGTTTCTAATCATAATCTAACAAGTTTCACATGATGCTCAACATCATATTACCAAGAAATCAACAAGCAATCATCATCCATTCACTAAACAACATCATACTAACAACATTTCATCATATTTCATCTTTATGTAAACTTTATGTTCAAGCTTTTAGTTTATGTTCTCTAGTGTTCTTTTGATTCATAACAATATATATCATTTTAACCAACAAAATAAGAGATAAAAGCTAGTAACAAGAAGCTTACAACTAGCTCAAAGGCTAGGGAAGATCACTAGAGAAAAAGATGATGAAAATGGATGATAAAAGCAATGGATGAAGGTTCTTCAAGTTCTTCAAGCATCAAGCTCCACAAGACACCTTCTAAAACTTGAAATGAGCTTGAAAATGGATCAATGGTGGTTGTAAGTGATGGTGGTGGTGGCGGCACTCCTAAGCCGAGAGGGAGAGAGAGAGTAAGTGAGGGAGTGGGGTGAAGATTGTGAAGATATGAATGATATGATGTTGTAATCTAAGGCCACCATTCTTATAAGATCTCCTTCAATATCTTGGCAAATATATCAAGCAATATCTAAATAAAATATAGAATTAAAATCTAGTGGGATATGGTGTAGGGTCCTTGTGACCGTAAATGGTGTGGGGGGAGGGGGTCCATGTGTAAATTTGATGATAAATAGGTAACTTATAGTATCCAAGGAAATCTTAGAGTATCTTGCAAAATCAAGCAATATATCTAATAAAATCAATTAATATCATGTAAGATCTTATGGGATTTTAGTGAAATCTTGCAAAGATTGAGGTGGGGCCATCCCCAAAACCGTAAATCCAAAGGGGGGGGGGGGGTTATGTGTAATTTTGAATGGTAAAGTGAATAATAGTTGGAGGTTAAGTGAAAAAGTCTAGCGTTTTAAGTGTATAACACATTATATAGTGTGTTAGGGTGTTCGGGGATCATAACTAGTTCAAAAATAATTAAACAATGTTTCTAGTAAAATTTTGGTGTTCCGGGTAATGTCCGGTTGTTCGGTTAGATACCGGTTCGTTAAAGTGTCAAGTTATTCCGTTTAGTGTTCTTTAAGTACCCTTTTGTGACACTTTTAATTCCCGACACTTAGGAAAGTATCCATGACCATTTTGCCAATTTTTTGCATAATACAAGTATGTTAAAATGCTGAATTTTGCTGAAATATGCAGAATTCTGCACTTTTAGTGGGTTTTAGGCACTTTTCGCCACTTAAACTATCACCTAGTGACGCGGTTTTATGGTCTTTACTTCCCTACACTCCATACTAGTGTAGTACCTTGTCTCTGGCCCATACTGGGTCTTTAAACACTGTTTGTCTATGTACTGAACATTGTCAGCATTTTCTGAGTTATCCGTCCACTGTGCAAACTGTGCTTTGTGCATCATGTTTGTCACTAAAGTTGGTATACAATAAATGGAGTGACAGTATGAAATGTGATGCACATGTATGAATGATGCAGTAATCAGAAAGTAGTTTAAATCAGTAATTGTAATTCAGTACAGTAATTAAGCACAAATTGATATTAACTAGTTGTACGGATACCTGTAATTATGAGAGTTGTCACACAAAGGAACTACATATTTTGTTTCAACTTTCAACCAACATTCAAGGTGATTCGCCTGAACCCATGTGCGAAATCTATCCTGCCACCCCGAATAATCTTCAATGTTGAGCAGTTTCAGTGGTTTTTGCATGGTTCCGAGCTCATTCTCCAAATTCATATTCTGGGCTATACTTGCTGGAGATTGAACAGGCATACCTCCTCCGAAAAACGCATTGTAAAACTCTTGATTGTCCATTTTATACTTTGAAAAATGTTTCAAATTTTTTTTTAAGTTTTGAAAACTTTGACTTTCAAGCGAACTGACTTTCACACTTTCTGGACTCAAACGAACTGACTTTCAAACGGACTGAAGTTTTCAAACGATCTAGACTATTCTCTTCGTGCGAAGTGACAACAACTGGTTAAAAGAAGTTTTAGTTCGTGCGAACTGATGAGTTCACATGATCTAGACACACACTTCGTGCGAGGTGAGTAAAAAATTTCCAATTCGTGCGAACTGAATCAACTTCACACGATCTGTACCTCAATTCGTGCGAACTGGTCATACGGAGTGAAAATTTCAAACGGTTTGGTCCAACTCGTGCGAGCTGGACAAAAAATTCATGCGATCTGACACAAAGTTCACACGAACTGACATTTTTGACACATTTTGATCAGTTTTAGTTCGATTTATGGTCTGTAACTTTGAAGGATTGTTTAAAATAGTGTTTTACACGTTATATCCAAAATTCAGCCCATTTTGTCTGTGAATTCGTCCAAAAATCCAAGAAAGAGTAGAAGAATAGAGTTCTAAACCATTCAAAACACTGATATCAGCCGATTTGACTCATCCTGAGCTCTGATACCACTTGTAGGATCGAGATTCGATCAATACGAGTCAATCTGAGTCAAATCTGAGGTTCTAGAAAGGCGGAAACAGACTAGAAACCTTGAATCGGTGTTAGAATAGGAGTAGAAGAGTAGAAATACACTTTAAACAGGTTTTCCATTGATATTAGACGTGTTCGTACAAAGAGAAATGGACAGCAGTTCGGTACACCAGATCTCCAGAAGTTACAAATGAAAAACACAAACAGCCTATTTATAGGCATGCCAGTTCGCACCAGGTAAACATCCCACTTCGCACGAACTGGACAACTCCCAGTTCATGCGACCTGACACATGAACATCAGTTCGTGCGAACTGGCTATAAAACACATAAAACTTAACTTTTCGACCTATTACACGTACATGACACGACCTAGACTGATGACGTAGGCGATAGACATTGTGTACCAACATCCTCTTAGGTCATGGGGTGTACCCTAACATCTAGGGTGTTAACGATGACATGGCATGTTAAACGGCATTGCAAACCACTCCCTTCTTGTGTTAAGGGTGTTAAAGGGATTATATGTTGACATGATGTTAAGAGATTGTCTTAATTTGTTTTCCTTTTTTACACCCAAACCATTAAAAGAATAAAGTTAAGGGGATTAAACAATTTCCTTGAGGTAAAGTGAAATGGAGAAAGTAAGTGATGTGGCACATAGGTGGTGTTAAAAAAGTTAAAGTATACCCCAAGCCTTATCGTCATCATCCAACATCCAAACATCAATTTTCATGTTCATCCTTCATATCACCAGCCGTAAACCCTTCTTTCAAGTTATTATAATCACCTAAAATAATTCGTTAGACATACTAATGATGGAAAATGTTCATAGTCAAATCATTAGTGTCCAATATATGTTTCCTATCCAGGGATTAAAGTATGATGATGATCGATCCTAATTTTCTTACTGATTTTGGTGGTCTATAGAAGTAATCGCGTACGACAAGTTTCCGACATAAAGCTTCCGGCGATTCCGGCCCGTCATATTCTTCTTCTTCATTGACGTGGTCGTTTTGTAATTCTTATTCAGTTTCTGCTATATCTGATTCCCAACTTGAATTGTTTTGTATGGCGGGAAGGAGGATCTAAGCAGTAGGGACAAATTCAATTACTTGGTTTTGAAATTGAGAAAAAAAATTGGGGGATTTTGAAGTGAGATTTGGGGATTTTCATTAGGGAAGTTTGTAAGCTGACAGTTTTGGAGGTTCATAGTTGGGAAGATGAGCTTGAAGAAAAGGTGATAGAGAATAACAATGGAGAAGCAGCAGACCTTTTGAATTCGGGAGGGCATTTTTGTCATAACGTGTAGTATTATAAAAGAGTGTGTGTCTCGGTCATTAGTCATTGTGGTGCAAAGTCATAAAAGTAATTTAGACAATGATGTAAAGTCGTAAAAGTAATTTAGGCATTAACATGGTTAAGCATAGATAAAAAAGGTAAAATATTTGTTGTATGTTGTGGCGTAAAAGTAATTTAAACAAAATAAATAGTCAAGTAGAAAAGTTTCGAGGAGTTTTGTTTGTATGTTAAATTTTTTGAAGGTGTTTATGTCCTATGTTAAAAAGTTAGGGGGTATCTTTTGCAAACCACAGCCAGCTAGGGCTGTCCAAAAAGCTCGCGGCTCGGAGCTCGCTCGGATTTAGCTTGGAAAAAGCTCGCTCGATATGGCTCAGTTTGAAAGTGAGCCGAGCCGGCTCGACTCGGTTAGAAAGTGAGCCTAGCTCGGCTCGGCTCGTGAAGAGCCAAATTGGCTCGGTTTGGCTTGCTTGGTAGCTCGACTCGGCTTAGCTCGAATTATTTAACTTATAATATGTTTTATTTTTATATACATATAATATATTACAAAAAAGTGATTATTATTTACTTGTATTTAGATTTGTAGTTTGATATCTACGACATATTTAAAAGTTGATTGCCGTGCTAATGAGCACATATTTTATTTACTTGAAATATAAAACTTATTTTGCGTTGTCGAACGTGATTTTTTTTTGTAATGTATTAGGTTGAACTTATTTTAAATATGTTTTTTTAAAGTATTGAATAATATTTTAGAATACTGAATTTTGAGAGCTATGTATTAATTTTTATTTTTAAAATCGAGCCAAACCAAGCCGAGCCCGAGCTTAGATTTTCAGCTCGGTTTCAAATCCGAGCCGAGCCAGCTCGGTTTATAATCGAGTCGAGCCCGAGCTTGCCTCGGCTCATGAACAGCCCGCCAGCTTGTTAAACACCGTATGTCTTTTCCCTTCCCTGTTGTTCCAGTCGAGTTTGGTATGGATGAGAAAAAGACTGCTGGACTGGAGGAGAGATTCAGTTGATTGATCCTTCTAATCTGTTGCACTTGTTCTTCACATCAGGTGCGTGCGTTCGAACCACCATAATCACTGTCCCAAAAAGTCATTTATACCTCCGTTTTAGTTACTGTTTTGATTTTAATCTTTGCCCCCTTTGTGGGTTAATCGTAAACTTCTTCTATTTGTGACTAGGGTTTTCTTGTTCGTGTTTTTTTGTGGTTGATTTATGAACTAGAGGGTGTTTTGTGTCCAGTCCGTACCGTAGGATGTGAAATTGGGGACGTATGTTGCGGTGTTGTACATTTATTGTTTTTGCTTGTTTTGGAAGAGGTTTTAGCTATGGAGTTTACATGCACACCAAGTGTTTGTTATATTACCTCAATGAAAGATGCCTCTTAACTTTTTGTTTCATTTTTGAGTTAAACTAGGTTTTGCCTGCCCGCGTTGCAGGGCATTAAGCGGAATATTTCTTTCTCATAGCATGTACGTCTGTATTTTAGTTACTTGTACATACTACTCATAACACGATCTCAAAAAAATACATTGAGTAAACAAAGTAAAACAAAATACTACCATACTTTTGCTAAAAAAACTAAAACGATGGAAAAACTAACGCTTGGCATGACGAAAAAAAAAAAATCGAGCCAACCAATTAAAAAAAACACTGTGAAGAAACACTAACTAAATGGTCGGAACCGAGATAGTTAGGGGGTTTGAATCCGCATAAAAGGTTAGCTCTCTCTCGGTTGATTCAGTCGTAATGGATTAACTTCTCCGGTAGCTCTGCAAAAAAGAACACCGTTAGCCTCGCCAAGGGGAGAAGAAGGTTCTCTCCTTGACCCGACTCCGGCGTGAGAATAAGTATTGGTATCGGAGAAGATAAGTATTTGAAGAGTGAGTGTAGTCTGAGTTTATACCTGAACAGTTCTCTTATTTATAACCGGGAGTTTGGGAGGGAAAACCTGTTATTGAAAAGATAACGGAAAATGCTTAACGCCGTAGCGGTTATTTTTCTTCCCTTTGATTTCTTTGATCTGACGTTAATTAACCTCGATCCGAAGTGAATGCACACGGATCGTGGTTTGATCTGTGGCTAGGGGATCGCCACGTGGAAAGAGATTAAGTGGAGATTTTCTCCCCGATTGCATGCCTTTGTTGTGATTTCAGAATTGCTTCTGGTGACGACACGTGTCCAGACGGTTATAACCGTCTGGGTGGTGCACGATTGTATTTCTTTCTAGAAGATTACTGCCGTAATCCGGTGTGATACCTTACTGTGTGGACACAGGTGAATAAACCCCAAGTCTGGGTAAAATAATATCCAAGTCTGGGTGTTGTGGCGGAAGTTTTGTACAAAGGCTTTTTTAATCCTTTATTGAATGGGAGAAGGCGCAAAGATTTATGTTTATCTTTTGGGCGCGCGACTATAAATTACTGACTCTTTTCTTCCTTTAGTAGGACCAGTGCGCGGCCGCGCAAGGTCAAAAGGCTAGAAACGTTAGTTTGTGGTATGGTCTCAAATCCTTTTTATGAGGTTTTTGGGACCTTACCCCTTCAAGTCCCCCCAGTCTAGTGTTGTACTTATGCAAGTAAGTGGAGCACTGGACTTATGAGAGGAAATGTTTTTGGGCGCGTTTAAAATAAGAAAGCTTCTATGAGAAGATTTATCCTGTTGGAAAAAGGAAAAAATCTTTGTAATCATGTTCTGACACGTGATGACGTCAACTAGCAATCAGAGTGGGTTTTGTTCTTGAATTTCGTAATGGCGTTTGTCAGACCTTATTAATGAGGATGTGACCCTGGCTCCTGTAGCGCCGTAAGTGATATAATTCTGATAACTAATGATGAGCAGGGTTCCCATTTTCCGAGGTTGAGGTTTTATATATATATATGCATTGGGATTCCTTTTATCATTCATTTGGAGAAGATGAAGGGAAAAAGTACCGCTCGTTCCCGGCGCCTTTCAGATATCTTAAGGGTTCGAGAAGCTGCTGAAGCTCTTTTGTTACTTGCCGATTCTCCATCGCCGCTGCTTACCGGAACTGGTGAGATGATGTCTGCTGTCAGGTCTGTTGACGTTGGTCTTCAGTGGCCGGAGGTTGATAATGAGGCCGTCGTGTTGTCGGTTGAAGATTTAATGGCTCGTTTCCCAATCCTCCGTCCGAGTATATGTCAGTTGGTGTACCAGCGTCGCCGGAAGAAACCTCCGGTGAAGATGGATGTTGAAGACGAAACTATGGTTGGTTAGGTTTTGTTTCGTCTTGTCTTTTGATTGTGTATATAAGTCCGTTAGTATGAACTCATCTTTTGAAGATCACGGGTGTGATCGGTGTTTATTGATTGTTTGATTATCTTGCTATCTTGTAGAAGCAAGGTTTTTTGTTTGACTATTTTAGTTTCTGGAACTAAAATTGTGAAGATCATTGTCATGATCTTGTTTCTGAAGTGTTTTGTTACACTTGGTGATAAAATGTATTTTCTTCGTACGTGTTTGAATTACAATATGTTGCATGTTTTTAATTGCTTTTTTGGATAGGTAAAGCGAATGAGAGATGGTATTGTGCTCATGTTTGAACGTTTGTCTAAAAGGCGTAGCAGCTTGCCTTTTTTTTTTAGACTGTTCATGAGGTATACAATGTTTGACCATATTGTTTTCGCGTGAACCCAAAAAATTACATGCAATTTGTAATAAACAGTAATAGGAATAATGTTTGTATTGATAAAAAACGCAAGGCTTTATAACATATAATAAAGAAAAACATTGCATGTATGCTTTTGAAGACTTAGATCATATGTAACACCTGCGCAACTGTTGTGCGTTCCAGGTGCGGGGAACTAGGGTCCCATCGATCCTTTTTAGGGTATATGCTCCCTTGCCTAGGACCTCGTTAATGACGTATGGTCCTTCCCATCTTGGCGCTAATTTGCCTGGCTTTTCAGCGTTTGACGCCTCATTGTCGCGCAAGACGAAATCACCGGGGACAAAGGTGCAAACGCGGACGCGCGCATTGTAGTATTTTTCGAGCTTAGATTTGTACCTTGCTTCTGTTATGGCGGCGTTCTCGCGCCTTTCTTCGAGAAGGTCCAAATCCATTCTCCTTTCTTGTTCTTTGTTCTGTTTTTCCATAGCTATCATGCGCGGTGATGGTAAACCTATCTCTGCTGGGATGACGGCCTCCGATCCATAGACTAAACTGAACGGAGTCTCGCCTGTGCTAGTTTTTGGCATTGTTCGATGCGCCCAGAGGATGCTGGGAAGTTCGTCAACCCATCCTCTGCACGCTGTCCCGAGTCGCGCTTTTATGCCGTCAACGATCTGTTTGTTTATGCTTTCTACCTGTCCATTCGCTTGGGGATGCGCGACGGAGGCGAAGTTATGCTCGATCTTCATTTCTTTGAACCATTTTTGAAGATCTTATGCGGCGAAGTTGGTACCATTGTCGGAAATAATGCGCAATGGTAATCCGAATCTGGCGCATCAGGGAATGGACCGACGAGATCGATGCCCCACTGCTGGAATGGCCAGGCGGAAGTAACAGGTATTAGTGGATTTTTTGGTCGGAGTGTCTTTGGTGCGTGGCGTTGACATGCCTCGCATCTTCTTAACAGGTCGACTGCGTCCATGTGCATTCCTGGCCAGTAGTATCCAGCATTCATTATTTTTGCCACGACCATGCGCGGTCCCGCGTGTATCCCGCATAATCCTTCGTGGATTTCTCTGACAAGGTATTGGGCGTCTGTTTTATCGACACAGCGTAGCAATGGGCCCATGAATGATTTCCGGTAGAGGACGCCATCCGCCATTTCATAATTTACCGCCTTGTGTTGTATTTTCCGAGCTTCTGCCTTTCCTTCCGGTAGCTTTCCGTGTTGGAGATACAAGATAATCGGAGACATCCAAGATGGATCTCCCATTTCTATAACGTTTACTTGCTTGAGATGAATGGAAGGGTTGGATAATACCTCTATGCGTACTTCCTTCGCTAAGTGCTGAAAGCTGGTAGCAGCTAGCTTGCTTAGCGCGTCAGCATGTTTGTTCTCGCTTCTGTTTATGTGATTAACTTTGAATGTTTGAAATTGATTGATTAACATCCGCGCTTGTTCAAGGTATAATGCCATAGCTTCTTTTGCATCGTAATTGCCATTAACTTGCTCGGCTACCAGTTTTGAATCGACATTAGCTTCAAGATTTCTTGCCCCCATTTTTAACGCTAAGCGAAGACCTGCCAGGAAGGCTTCATATTCGGCTTCGTTATTCGTACTTTTGAAATCTAATCGTATAGCGTACGTGAGCTCGTGGTTGTCTGGGCTGATTAATCGGAGACCTGCTCCTGCTCCATCGTCATTGGAAGCACCATCTATGTGTAAGGTCCAGACTCTGTCATCGAAAACAGGCGTTGGGTTCTGGATTGCCTCACATTCTTGTATTTTATCGATAGGAACTTCAGTGGCGAAGTCTGCTAACACTTGCCCTTTGATCGCGGGTCTTGGTCTGTAAAAAATGTTGTATCCTCCCAGTTCAATTGCCCATTTGGCCAGTCGTCCCGCTATGTCAGGTTTGGATAAGATCTGGCCTAGGTGGTAATTGGTAAGAACTGTGATGACGTGACCCGAAAAATACCTGCGTAGACGTCGGGATGCGTGTACTAGCGCTAGGACTAGCTTTTCTATCATTGAGTACCGAGTTTCCGGGCCGGTAAGCATTTTGCTGATGTAATAGATTGGAGTCTGGATGTTCTCGCGTTCTACCATCAATACAGCACCGACCGCTACTTCCGCGGCAGATAGATATAAAATTAGTGGCTCTTTTTCTTTTGGTGCTGTCAATGTTGGCAGCTGAATTAAACATTCTTTCATTTGTTTGAATGCGGTTTCCGCTTCAGAGGTCCACTGAAAGTCAGTTTTCTTTGCGCAGTTTCGTAGCGTACTGATGAATGGATAAGATTTTGCTGCGTGATTAGCCAGAAATCTGTTTAAAGCTGCTAATCGTCCAGCGAGCCTTTGCATTTCTTTAACTGTTGCGGGTGACGGCATTAGCTGAATAGCCTGCACCTTCTCTGGATTCACTTTAAACCCATCTTTTGTGACGATGAATCCCAAAAACTTTCCTTCTTCCATGCCGAAGGAGCATTTGGTTGGGTTGAGTTTTAGGCTCACGCTGCGCAAGGAGTCGAATGTGCGCTGGATATTATCGAGCATTGTGCTTTCCTCATGACTCATGATGACGAGGTCATCCATGTATACTTCGACAGTCTTGCCAATGTCATCTTTGAAAACTGTGTCCATTAGGCGTTGATAAGTTGCGCCTGCATTGCGCAGGCCGAATGGCATTTTGGTATAACAGAAAATGCCTTTATCTGTGCGGAACGCCGTTTTGTCTTCGTCTTCTTCTTTCATCTGGACTTGATGATAACCTTTGTAACAGTCAAGAAAACACTTCCATCTGAATGACGCTAGAGAGTCGACTTTCTTGTCTATCTCTGGGAGCGCGTAACAATCTTTTGGGCATGCTTTATTCAGGTCTTTGAAGTCAACGCACATTCTCCACCCGCCACTATGTTTTTGTACCATTACTGGGTTGGCTACCCATGTATGGTATTTTACTTCGCGCAAGATCCCCGCATTAAGTAACTCTGCTACTTGCTCGTCCATTGCTTTTGCTTTTTCTTCACTGAAACTGCACCTCCCCTGAGCAACAGGTTCTACTGATGGCTTGATGTTTAGACAATGTTGCGCGATGTCGCGTGGGACTCCGGTCATGTCTGCTGGGCACCAAGCAAATACATCTTTGTTGTTAGACAATAACTCTTTTAGTTGTATGCGTGTTGCTGGTGAAATGGCTGGTCCTAGCAGAATGGTCTGTTCTGGGTATTCGTTGTTTAGAACCCATTTCTCTGGTTCACTTGGTGCCGAAGGTTTGGCTACCTTTGCTGGTGGTTCATCGTCTACGAACATGACTTCTTTGCTTGAATAGAGTATTGCAACTCCAGTTTCTGTCGGAAATCCACAAGCAGCATGTGGAATGGAAGTGATCATGCTAAATTCCCTTTGTGACCTTCGCCCGAGCAAGACATCATGTCGTGATGTTGCCGGCATGACCATGAAATTAACTGAAACTGTTCGTGAGTGCTCGCCATCGGATAAGGTCACCGGGAAAACGATTTGCCCTAATGGAAATACAGCTTCATTACAGAATCCGGTGAGGGGAAAATCGACCGGCTCTAAACGTGCTTTGTCTTCTGGATCAAGCTGCTTAAAGCACTGCTCGTAAATGATGTCCATCGAACTTCCTGGATCTATGAACATATAATCGGTTCGGTAATGACCGAAAATACCAGTGATAATCACTGGTCGTTCTTCCTGAGGGCCCCCAGGAACAACGGGGAACACTACTTGCTGTTCTCTCCAATGTTGATCATAGTTTCGTTTATTTGGTCTACGTGATGGACCTCCCTGAACCATGTGTATTTGTCTCTGAGAACCGCTATATCGGTTGGATTGGATGTCCTCCCTACGTGGTGTTGGTGGATCCAATTCTGAGGTATCAATTTCTTTTTTAGATCTGAAGTTTGACAAATCAGATCTGACGATTTGAACAACGATTGTGTTTATAGCAGCTTGGCATCTGCTAAACCAATGTTCTGGAGATTTATCTAGCTGTAAATTATTTCCGACGTTTGGTCGAGGACCAGGTTGCCGGTGAGATGACGAATTTTCTGCCATGTGCAAAGACAGAAAATAGAATGAACTGAATCGAAACGAGATAGAGACTAGAAAAACTGAGGAAAACGGTGGGCGCCAATGAAGAAACACTAACTAAATGGTCGGAACCGAGATAGTTAGGGGGTTTGAATCCGCATAAAAGGTTAGCTCTCTCTCGGTTGATTCAGTCGTAATGGATTAACTTCTCCGGTAGCTCTGCAAAAAAGAACACCGTTAGCCTCGCCAAGGGGAGAAGAAGGTTCTCTCCTTGACCCGACTCCGGCGTGAGAATAAGTATTGGTATCGGAGAAGATAAGTATTTGAAGAGTGAGTGTAGTCTGAGTTTATACCTGAACAGTTCTCTTATTTATAACCGGGAGTTTGGGAGGGAAAACCTGTTATTGAAAAGATAACGGAAAATGCTTAACGCCGTAGCGGTTATTTTTCTTCCCTTTGATTTCTTTGATCTGACGTTAATTAACCTCGATCCGAAGTGAATGCACACGGATCGTGGTTTGATCTGTGGCTAGGGGATCGCCACGTGGAAAGAGATTAAGTGGAGATTTTCTCCCCGATTGCATGCCTTTGTTGTGATTTCAGAATTGCTTCTGGTGACGACACGTGTCCAGACGGTTATAACCGTCTGGGTGGTGCACGATTGTATTTCTTTCTAGAAGATTACTGCCGTAATCCGGTGTGATACCTTACTGTGTGGACACAGGTGAATAAACCCCAAGTCTGGGTAAAATAATATCCAAGTCTGGGTGTTGTGGCGGAAGTTTTGTACAAAGGCTTTTTTAATCCTTTATTGAATGGGAGAAGGCGCAAAGATTTATGTTTATCTTTTGGGCGCGCGACTATAAATTACTGACTCTTTTCTTCCTTTAGTAGGACCAGTGCGCGGCCGCGCAAGGTCAAAAGGCTAGAAACGTTAGTTTGTGGTATGGTCTCAAATCCTTTTTATGAGGTTTTTGGGACCTTACCCCTTCACACTGCCATAGTCTTGTAAAAAAATATTAAAACGAATTTTATACTGGGGCAAAATCGTAAATAAACACAAAAAAAAATCATGTCGAAATGTAAATGAACTTAAGTTATATCGACACGTAAATAAAAATAAAGACGTAAAACTCGATTAATAAGTATTTAGAATGTTAAGGGGTTATAAGAGTCAATTCTAAAAATTAAAGGGTAAGAATAAAATAGAAAAAAAAAACCACAAAAAGAAAGAATGAAAGAAAAAGGAAAAAAAAAAGAAAAAAAAATGACAACACCACTGTAGCAAAGTGGTGTTGTCATTTGATATATATAATAATGATTGGTTGGTCCCTGTGGTTTGTAAAAATTGCAGACTTGGTTCTAGTGGTTTACTAATTACACGCATGGTACCAAAACTTGTCAAAAATGAACTCGCTTGGTCCCTCTCGCTTGGTCCCTAGCCCTAACATCAGTTAAATATCTCTGTTAAAACACTCCATGTGCGTGGCACGTGAGGATAATTTGGTCATTTCAGTCCAGCCAATTATAAAAAGAGTTAAATACCTGGTTGGTCCCACCCCACCCCTTCTTCCCCAAACCACCACCACCGTCAGTACTTTCCGGCCAAGTACCACCACCGTCTGTACTTTCCGGCCATGATAGTTGAAAAGGAACTTGGTCTTCTTCGTCTCTCTCTCTCTCTCTTCTTTCTCTCTCTATCTTCATCCTTTGATTCTTGTCTCACCAATAAATTCAACCACAGAATCAATCTGCAGCTCCGTGAACGCAATCTCGATCGATCAAACTCCGATTCAACGGTATCTTCTGAACCGTTCATCTCCGCTAACGTTTTTCTTCTTTGAGGTTAACTTTGATTTCGATTCGTTTGTTTTGTTTGAAGTTAGGGTTAAACTGTGTCTGATTGTTCTGTGGATGAAGCTGTGTAAGTTTGTGTGTTTAGATGCTGTTTGTATCGCTTTGTTTGGTAGCTATGTGCTCGATGATTCTTGTTTCAGGTTAATTTTGATTTGTTCGTGATGTCAGAAGTTAGGTTTAAACTGTGTGTGACTGTTGTGTGGATGAAATTGTGTGTTCAGATGCTCTTTGTTCCATAGTTATGTGATCGGTGATTGTCGTTTTAGGTTAACTTTGATTTTGAATCGTGTTCTGTTAGAAGTTAGGTTTGAACTTGTTGTTTGATGGTGGTGGTACTTGGCCGGAAAGTACAGACGGTGGTGGTGGTTTGGCCGTTTGGGGAAGAAGAAGGGGGTTTTATAAAAAAGCCGTAACGAAATCGTAAAAACGTCAAAATTTTCCAAAATTTACACTAATTTTACACTACCGTCGGAGCGCCAAGCCGTAGCGGAGGTTGCCCCTTCTTAGGCCATGGGGTATGGGGCGGGGGTTTGGGCGTGGGTTGGGGGAAAACGCCCAAGTCACCACCCCGGGGGCTTGGGTTGATGCTTGGGTTTGGGCGTGGCCCCCTTTGGCGTGGGTTTGAAGCCGGGCGTGGGGCGGGCTAGCAAGGTGACATGGCGGGCTCTCAATGGCCAAACCAAACTAGCCATTTCACATGCCCCCATGTGTCAACCCAAGCCCCCAACCCAAGCCCCACCATACCCCATGGGCGTGGGTTTTTTTTCCCATTCCACGTGTCAACCAATGCCCAACCCAAACCCCACCATACCCCATGGTCTTATATGCTAGGTCCGCCCCTGGGGGTGGGGTGGGACCAACCAGGTATTTAACTTTTTTTATAATGGGCTGGACTGAAATGACCACATTACCCTCACGTGCCAAGCACATGGAGTGTTTTAACAGAGATATTTAACTGATGTTAGGGCTGGGGACCAAGCGAGTTCATTTTTGACAAGTTTTGGTACCATGCGCGTAATTAGTAAACCACTAAGTCTGCAATTTTTGCAAACCACAGGGACCAACCAAGCATTTAACTCTAAAATGACTTTGTTTTCAGTGTTTAACTATGTGGCGTTTTGGAGCAGATCTCAGGTTGTTGATTTGTTTAGCACATCAGATGATGGCTTTGGGTATTTTGTTCTTTTTATAACTAAACTTGCTAAAGCTTTTTTGTTTAATTTTTTCAGCTTACAGATTGGGAGGAAGGAGAATTGAGAAAATATTAAAGACTCGAATCAAGTCAAGCCACAGGTAGAGGTTGACTTGAAATTGGCAACCAAAGAGCATGAAGACTCAATTTCAGAAGAGGCTCAGGTTATAGAGGTTGGTTCTTCATTTTCATGCATTCAAACTTAAATACACTTTATGGATGGTATTGGCATTAGAGAAAGGGGTTATAACAATAATAACATTGCATCTGTAGATATGTTTACCTTCTTTTAAGAGTACACTTTCATGTGATCGACTACCGCATTAGAACTTTAGAAGAAAGGGTATAATTTTTTAACTATTTTTTTAGTTAGACATTAGATAATCTGGAATTGAAAGTAAGAACCAAAGTCACTTTTTTTAACCAAACACTAAAAAAGTTAGTTAAGCTGGCTTCTTATTTGAGAACCCACAAAGAAATTAGCGATTACTCGATAACAAATAGGCTTACATGTATATCTGAATAAATTAGAATATTTCTTGGTCAACATTATCCCTTTGACCCGAATTAACCAACCCGTTTCTGGCCTCCACTGGTGTATAGCCACTTTTTGTTTGTTTAGCAAGTGTAATTCAGAAAAGTTTTGAGTTCTCTAAAGATGAAATGTTTTTTATATATATATATATATAAATTTAGTTGTGGGGTTTGGAGAAGGAGAACATACATGCTTACCATTTCACTCTGTCTAAACTTTTTAAGTTATTATTTCTTTTAGTTTATAATTTATGCATCATTTTGATAGACAGTACATTCTTGCTGAACTGAGGGAGCATAAAAACTCTTAAATTGACTTTGACTTTTTTCAACTTGTTTTACTGCTTTGGGTCAACTGGTTTCGTTTTTTTTCTTCATGTTTGTGTGTATGTGGCGTAAATTTTTTAATTAAAACAGAAAATTGATCATGTGTATTGCTGAGCTTCTTTTGTATACTAGATCGACATTCATGTTGTAACATCCAGTAGATCATTTTTCATGTCTAAATTGGGGATGAGTACTAAATTAGGGTTCTTGAACCTAAAAGTCGAGGTTTTTGATTTAAATGATTCAAAGAAAAAAAGTTGTGTAAATAACAGGTTATATGGATGTCGATATATACCTAGACTCATGTTTATATTGTTGGGATTCAATGGTGTCAATTTTACTTTTATCAAAACAAGTTTGACATATTTTATTAACTAAAATATATAATTAATAAATACGCAGCGAAATAAATATAAATAATCAACACCAAAAGTGAACCGAACAGGATCATGGTTACAAACATGCAAATACGATTAGCAATATTAATTAATCTACCGATGAGAAAAATTATACACTTGTGGTTAATAATTAACCGTGTGAGACGCCGAGGTACAACGAACGAGTGCTAGACACGAACACGAACAAAGAGCGAGGCGTCTCGTGGCGGCACCGAAATAAGAATGGTGGCGGCACTACTTCACAGAACCACTAAAATAAAAAAAACTTCTTTTATTTTGTGCAGTTCAATCACCAAAAGGAACGGCTTCTGTTCTTGTTATTTCACAATATGAAAACACCTTTTCCTTTTGATATCTACTACTAAAACCAAATCACCAAAAGTAGTGATCCTATATATTTCCAATTTGACGGCAGTGTCTATCTCCCCTTTTATTTAATATGGTAGTGTGTATTGAACATATTCACATAAGTGTGTTCTCAACAACCATTCACACATACATCTATATGTGAACGATAGAGGTTTAATAATAATTAAACAATAATTATTTATAATTAACCGGGTACCCAATAATATATGTAGTACAGGTTCAAGACGCGATAAAGCCCGAGAATAACAGAATAAATGTTATACATATTATTTATAATTAGTATAAATAATAAGTCCGTTTATTTCGTTAATTGTTCGTGATTACCAGTTAATCAAGTTAAGTGGATTTAGTGTTCATTGCCCAAGGTGTAACTCTTACGGGTCATAGCTCGGTCAGCAGCGTTGACTTATCGAACCCGTACATATAATTCCAACATATATATGCATAAATTTCACATACCCTTGAACGTGTGACCTGCTGACCTGTTCCTTTTGAAGGAAAGTTTATGTGCTTTTATCAACTAATTATGTTATTTGTTCGTAAATGTAGAACTGTAGTTTGATTGCTATGTATATATTTGTATGTTCCATCATATGTACTATGCATATTGCTATAGAAAATGTTCACCTAAACCGTTAATTTGACTATATCTTTGGGATACATTTGGATCTTTTAGGCTGCTAATACTCTGTTAGTTGTTAGCTGTTATCCATACAAACCCTATAGGTTCTTCAATATCCACATTTTCATTTTATTAAATTAGATTACTTTTTACTATTTATTTTATTAAGATACAACGCCTTAATACTTTTTGTGTCCTAGGTTACATTTCTAATATCACTATCTTTTACATGGCCACTCACTCTCTGTTGGATTAGGTTAAACTGGGAGCTGTGTGTGTGTATAGGGACCCAGATGGGAAAAAACAGTCGATTCATCAGTCAACATCCGATTGAAAACAGGGTACTCTGTTTTGGGCATCCGAGCAGCCAGTTTCATCGGAATCCACGTCAGCGCCGCCTTGAAACGCTGTGTTGACTACATTTTATGGTTAGACAATTGTAACAATTATTACCATCCTACCCACAAAAGGGCGTCAACATTTGTTGGAAAAAATGGGATTTTCATTGTGGAAGGGGACATAGACAACACTGTTCTGCGGACCAAACTCTTTGAGGTAATACATTTTACTCATGAGATGTATTTAGCTGCTCAAGCTGGTGTTAGATACGCAATGCAGAATCCAAAATCATATATTTATAGTAACATTGCGGGTTTTGTTAATGTTCTTGAAGTATGCAAAAATGCAAATCCACAGGCTGTTATTGTTTGGGCATCTTCTAGTTCTGTTTATGGATTGAATACAAAAGTACCCTTTTTGGAAAAAGACCGAACAGATCAACCTGCGATCCTATATGCTGCAAGGAAGAAAGCGGGTGAAGAAAGCGGGTGAAGAAATAATCACATTTACGGGTTGTCTTTAACAAGTTTAAGGTTCTTACGGTTTATGGACCCTGCTACAGATGCTATGCTGGAAACCACATACAGAAGGGCATTCATGTGAATTTTGGGTCTTCTTTGGTGGGATGCATCTATTAGAAAAACAATTACTACTTTTATCAGATTCTTTACAGTGATTAAGTTACAATTATGTCGAGCACTAATGGTCAAGTGATTCGATGCAAAGGTAAGCGTTTTCTACTTTTCTTCAATCTTTCAAGTCTTTTTATAACCTGATCATGGATTTAAACATGTAAGTTTAACTGATGTAACAGCCGCGGTGGTCGAAGAAGTGGAAGTGGCGCCACCGCAGAAAATGGAAGTCCGAATTAAGATCCTCTTCACTTCCCTTTGCTACACTGATGTTTACTTCTGGGAAGCCAAAGTAAGCATTTTAAATTCAATCAACTTTATTTATTATTACTATTTTTTTAGATCAAATATCTAATCTTGAATCTTTAATTACTGCAGGGGCAAAATCCTGTATTTCCAAGAATTTTAGGACATAAAGCTGGAGGGTATGTTCCATTCTTGTATCAAAGTCAAAAGGGTTTGTATTTTTTATTATTTTGAAACACATAACCTGATTGATTTGATTAAGAATATTATTTAATATGAACACAGGGTTGTGGAGAGTGTTGGGGAAGGAGTGAATGATCTACAGCCAGGGGATCATGTTCTTCCTGTTTTCACTGGGGTTCCGACTAGACATCATAGTTTATATGAATACTCATATACTACTTTAATAGTATTAGGGGTGTTCACGGTCCGGTTTTTACGGTTTTTACATCAAACCGTAAGCCAGACCGTTAGTAACGGTTTTTGATAATCGAAAACCGAAACCGAACCGTTTAGTCTTGAAACTGAACCATTACTAACGGTTTGGTTCCGGTTTAGTTTCATGGTTTGGGCTTTTATAATAGTCCATCTCTAAAATAAATTGTGTGGATTTAACTATACCTCTAATGGCGTTCTGTTTAGCAAGGGAGTGCATTTTGATTTGTTATATGGGTAAAGGATGGTTCGGTACATCTGATATTGGTTTGCTTGTACATGTATCACATGAGCTATTAACCCAGTGTTGTTTTTTTATTTTTTATATACGGAACTAGAAACTAAGAACATTACATGTAATGCTGCATGTAACGTCCACTTGCACCAAGTTTATAATTTTAATCCAATCAACCTAAATATACAAATAATAATTAGTTATACCTACTATAAAATATCTAAAAAATAATCCACATATTAATCCTACGGTCCGGTCTGGTTTTCGGTATAAACCATTAACCAAACCATTTGCTACAGTTTGGAATTTTTGAAACCGACCGACCAAAACATAAGAAAGAAAACCAACCGCGAAACCGAACCGATGACCGGTTTGAACGGTTTCACGGTTTTAAACCAAACTGTGAACACCCCTAAATAGTATTGGCTTTTGAATTGATAGTCTGTTGTATTGGTTTAGAGTGACTATGAGAAGGGGAAAACTCCATAGGAAGGGGTAAGCATGATTTGTGCTTATTTACAAGTGAAATAGATGCTTTAAAGACGTTATCTTTTTCTTTGGGTTCCTTTAATAAAGTTATCCTCCCAAGTTAGTTGCAAGTGATGTTTTTTCTCGACCTACACACAATTCATATTTCCATATTCAGTTTTCAAATGGTTTGAATTGGTTTCAAAGAGACGATACTACATCCGTGATTAAACCTAGAGAGTGGTATCATATAACATTTATTGTTATGTTTTTTTAATTTGTTTGTTGTGTTGATACTTTTGTAGCAGTCAGGCATATATGGAATGAGAGAGTTACATTGGGAAGTTTAAGTGAAGCTCAATAAAACGGAATATAAGGTACCATATTTAGTTTTAGACTTAGTTGAAATTCATTTTGTTAATCAAGGAGCACTTTTATATTTATCTATCAACATATTCGAAGGAGCAATGTTTTTATTAATCTACCCATGTTGATTACAAGTTTTAGGAAGTATTTGTTATATACGAGCATTGAACTTGTGTTGATTGTTGATGAGTGCTTACGTCTTTGTACTTCATCAATTTAGTTTCACCAACATAAAAGTTGAAGTCTTTGTTTTTCATTTTATAATTTGAAGCAAATTGTTGTCTAACGTTTTTTTATTTTCATACTTGTGCAATATGTCGCTAGGAAATCCAGTTTCTGAGTATGCTACAATTTTAAACTCAAGGGTTAATATGTTGTTACTCCAGGTCATTGCTCCCCATGAACCTGTTAAAAAAATTAAAAAAAGAAAAACAATTATATAAAATTGGTTTTGGTTAAAAAGTGGTTTTTCTAATAAAAATACCAACTTGATTTAGAAATTTGTTTGTTGAAAAATAATCTTTACACATGTTCACCATCTCACACATAGAGAACATCATAAAGATTTTGAAATTATATATATATATGGAACCCATTAAGTCTAACCAACTTTTAAAACAATCTCAGCCATATAAACTCATCTACTTTTAATCCTGTCCGTCTAAACTAGAAAAAAAAACTGATTTTTTAGCAGTTGAGAGAGGTTACACACCCTCTCTCCAAAAATAAGATAGTTGAAACACGTACCTACTTTTTCTCCTAAAACCATGGTAAAAACCACCCACTATCTACAATATGCAAAAACTGCTTCTAGGTTTTCCTTATAACCCACTCTGTAATCCCCTTTGGAACGCAACGTTGATCTCTCGCAACATTGATCTCTCTCCACCGATAACCACCCTCTACCCCTAAATTCTAGCAATGGTGCTTTGTATTTAAACCCACATCCAACGAAAACCTTCAAAATCAATCCTCACTGGAGTACTAATGTCGGTTCTCTAGGTCTGCAAGAAACCCCAGAACCCTTATGTTGTTTCACATCCGTTTCTCCCTCTCTCTTCTCTTCCTCTCATGTCAATGCATACGATCTGCTGTCCCCGGCCACCTTCAGATGGTTTTGAAGAATCAGTTGATTTAAAAAGGTTCGCCAATTCGATTGCTGAATTGTCCAATCTCCTTTGTTCCGCTTTCACATCTCATCTATCAGGTAACATCTCAATTTTACTTCAATTGTTGTTTCTGATTTCAATTTAGTTGCTCATATTGAAGAACAAAGTAGTATATATATTTGATTTTGAATGTCATATATGTCATTTTTTGAATTTCGTTGTTAATCGATTTGGTTGATCTGAATTAGTCTTTACTGATTCCAGTCTTCTTTAAGTACGGTGATCTTTGAGCCCTTTTGCAGAAACATGTTGTTGTTATTTGTTCTTTGATTTCTTCTTAATGAATCAGATTCAGTTTTGGTTTTAAGTTTTTGTTTTGTTTCAAATTTCTTGTAAAAATTTTAGGAATTTATCGAAAGATTTATCTAATTGGTGATTTCTTATGTTTTTTTTTTTTTTTTTTCATATATACATTATATCAACAAATAATTTTGGACGAATGGGAAGCCTCTTTGAGCAACAGTGTCAACATCCAGGTTTATGATCTACATTGCTCTTGGGTTAAAGTAGGTTCAATTCTTGTGATCGATCAATAAAACACCCCTAACGACCTAAATGGTTCGACCTCAAAACCCAGGTTGAATCTAAATTCTGAGGTTTATAATGTCGGTCGATGCCGAAAGAGAATGAACTTGGGAAAAAGGCTTCTTGAAGATCAATTGGAGTTCCAATTATAGGAACAAAGTGAATCAATCACCGCCCTTGATGAAGTGCTAGCGTCTGACCCCAAAAATTCCGAAATCCTCGAGGTACATAATAGCCCTGTTTTTAACTTTTTTTTATATTTCTTTTCTGAAGTTGATTTAGGGTGAGTTTCTGATAATTTTTTGAATTCGAGTTGTATTTTATTTTTTTAGCCCATAGAGAGATAATTGATTGATTGTTTTGATTTAGAGAATTGTCGTTTGCTATTAATGTTTAGTTACAGAAATTACATCGGTTGGTTTTTTTTAACAATTAGTGCTACTACACCTGAATGCAGATTTGCAAGTTCTTATTACAACAACGGTGTCGATTTGGTACAAAGTGTCATTCGTTACAATGTAAAACTTTTCTCATATGTTATTCTAATGTTATATAGCAAATATTTCAATGTGTTTGGTTTATTTTGAATCAGGCATTGTCACATTGATCTTCCATTATCATCACTGAGAAAATATAATCCCACAGTGAGGACTCATTGGTTGGTCGGGTCCAATGCGAGGGCTTTCTTCGGTAGGAAAACCGGAGTTTGGCGGGAAGCTGAGCTCGAGTTGTGGGATGAGGAACTCAGATCAGGCCGAGTTGTTTTCTGAGATGATGGTATCTTCTTAAATGTTGGACATGAGCCTATTTCTTTCTGCCTTAAAGGTGGAAAAAAATAATATAATATTTTTTCATTCCTATGGTTGAGATGGCATATGGTTGACACTCCATTGTCTGAACATATTAGCAAGCGCACCTTGTATCATACAAGCTAAGTTCTATGATATATGGGGTGAAAAGAAGCGAGATAAACTCTATTATTCAGGTCCACATTTATTTAGAATTGTTCTTTTTTAAAGTTTATCATAATTAATTGGAATATTATATATGATATCATGTTTCCATATGTTTTTTTACATGCAGGGAATGCTCCTTGGCCTTCTTCTTTCATCAATGTTATCCATCTCTTTTTAGGGTACTACTCGGCTCTAAGCCTTAAAATTTCACTTGGAACAACTATTATCTAATATTATATGGCTATATTAAGGAAAAATGAGCTATTTGGTTAATCTGACTATCTAATGATAACTATTTTCTCTTAGCAGGGTGTTAAAGTTTTTTTTTCTTTAAACCACACAAAAGGCTATCCCTATGTGCATACTTGGTGGCTATTATATATGTAGCTTTGTTGCGGTTTTACAACATTTCCAAGAACCGTAAGGTTGAGCGAATTCTTCTCGGAATACATAACTATCTGGTGGCAGTTTTAGTGTTTGTACCTTCACTTATCTTCCAAGTGATATGGAATCCCAAGCTAAGCTCAATTACCCTACTTTTTCTAAGGTGGCAATGTGGGTGGGTTAGGTAATGGGTCAAAACGAAAAGTCTTCCGTTCAAAAGAAAAATAGCTCTTGCATCAGTTTGTAAGTTTGTTAATTTAAGTCAGTTCATAAGGTTTTTTGGGTAACCATTTTGGTTAAGTTTGAATTTCATTATAACATGTCAATGTGAACTCATTTGATGAGTTTATATTAAAAATGTGTGTATATAGCGATGTGGATGCCCTAAAAATGGATACTGGTGGAGTGGATGACACATGTGGGGCATTGTTACGCTGTTAGCGTAACCCGTCCACCGGACGGGTATTAAACTAGTTATGTTGTGTTTTCCACAAGTAACTGGGAGGGTTGATGTTTGTATGGAAGATGAAACCGTTAACTACCTCAACCGACGTGATGTACTTAAAGCCTTGCATGCGCACTTGGTTGGGGTTTGAAAATGGGAAATGAAGAAGACAAGTCCGTTAATGCATTAAAAGTTGTTTGGTATTTAGAAGACCATAATGCAAGAACATATATAATTCGATGGAATTGAAATTTTAGAGTTTTTTTAAATTCGTCATACTTAGCGAGATTCTTTTGTGTAAACAATTTAGTTTTGTTTATTTGTATTACATTTCATGAACTACTTACTGCTCAAGTTATTGATTCTTCTTGATTACTCTCAGTAGTCTTTGAATATTTATTTATTTTGCAGGGAGTCTTCAAAGTCTAAAGACACGTGGACATGACTAAGATAGACACCCAGTATTGTGACCAAGATTATTTACCATACATGATTGTTAATTGACATTTCCATTTCACCCTATTTATGTTTTATTTTAGTAGTCAATGACGCACTTAAAGGCTCAAGGCAATTCGATTCATTGAAAGTGGCCTCCAACCTTGCTTTGCCAGGTTTTTTGTCATGTTATACATTTGAATGCACCTTTAGATTAAAAATCTCACATATTTTAGTGTTTTTAAATAAATAATGTTTTCATTTAATGCAAAGAAAAAAACACCTGTGTCATTATGCAATTAAAGTACCCGGTCTACGGATGGAGCGACACATGGCAACCACGTCAGTATGGTGGCGTGGAGAAAAAAGTACGGATGGGAAAGTGATGTGGAAGAGAATAAAAAATAAAAATAAACATCACCCAATCAAAAGTCAAAACAAACCTAAATTACACCCACCAATCAAGAGCCTCCACATCACCCACAAATTTACCCCCACACCGGTGGAAATCCTCAAGCCCCAACCACAACGCCGCCCTCCACGGCATACGTGGGGTGGTGTTCCCGACGTGGAGGGCTTCCACGCCCACACCGTATGGTCTTAGGGTTAACGGGTTATCAAATCATGGGTATTGAGCTTAAAACTGGCGGGCTTGGTTGTTGCAATTTGGATTTTGCCGCGTACTGGGTTTGGTTTCCATCATCATGTGGGTTTCATTTCCAGATTCAAATATTTTGAATAAACACATGATGTGGGTGATATAATGTAGAGTTGTATAAGTAACCCGTATAACAATGCGGGTCATATGAACATGATGACTTTAATAGTATGAGTCGCATAAATTTTTGCTAAAATAATAAAAGTTAAACTTTGAAAATGTCCTGCTCCTGCAACTATCGTATATGACCATGAGTGATTAATACTCACAAGTATTTATAACTCAAAATCCAAACCCTGCCACCAGAAGGTACACATTGGCTAAACACTTGATTACATTTTTGCATCTCCTATTCTATTTTTATTTCTGACCATTTTCATTTCTTGTAAAAGAGACCCATTATCACAATCTTTATTTTGATGTTAAATTGTGAAGACAAATAGGACTCTAGAAACTGATATCTTATCTAACTGTTGTAGTGATGGTGCTGAGATTTAGAAGACTGTTGATTAAGAAATCTTTGAATTATTAAATAAAAACAATTGTATTGTATGGAAATACAATTGAAGGAAATGAAAGAAAGATATTTAGCAATAAGCCTAAAGTTGGCAGAGGTGGATGGTGAAAGACAACAACTTATAATGACCTTATAATCTATATCATAGGAAATATGTAAATTCAAGTTAGTTGTGTTCATAGGTTCATTCATGTTGTTACTATATAATACATTAACGTAACCCGTCAATCGGACGGGTATTAAACTAGTTAAAAATGGTGCCTCAATCTACTTTGCGACTTCTCTTGTGCATTTAAAATTTTGTCTTGTCTCTTTATTTAGTGGCCCACATGGCTCATTTATTGTGTAGCACTAAGAACGTGGGGTATGGTGGGGCTTGGGTTGGGGGCATGAGTTGACACGTGGAATTGAAGCCCCCCCACCCACCGCCTAGTGACGTGTCCGTGGGGTATGGCGGGGCGTGGGTGGACCGCTTGGGTTGGCAGATTATTAAAAAAAAATTACAAAAATTTTATAAAATTCACACAACATTTATAAAAAAAACCTAAAATTTCATTAGATTTTTAAAAATTACATAATCCTAAAAATTACATAATACCTAAAAATTACAAAATAAAAAACCTAGAGCGTTAGGTAAATTTCAAAAAGGGCGATCTTGTCGAACGCCTTTCGCTCCTTGCCTAGAAATTCAATGTTCGCCACAGCCACCCGGTCCTCGTGGTTTAAATCGCCGCTCGGAACGGCTTCGTAGTAAGCCTTGAAACGATCGAGCTTGGGTCGAATGCTTCCGGCCTATGAAGCACGGGGACGCCCGTAAGTATGGAGTACCCGTCCCGGGTACGTTTTGGGGACGGAAACGCCGTGGGGACGTTCCCTAAACGCTTCCGGATATTAGGGACAGATGCTAAACGTTTCCGGAGAATGGGGACGGTGGCGGAACTACAGAAAGGTGTATTTTTGAGTCTTTGACCCTCTATCTATCGTTGTAGTTGAAAGAAACACAGAAAAATATAGAAGAATGATGACCAGAATTTTAATCTTCGGCAGGCGAAAGTTGCAGCGGTGGCTTTGCCGGGTTGCTAACTTTAGGTTATTGAAGAGACGATAAAGATGGGGATTGTCAGATACAACACTTTACCTTTTCATAAATGAGCCTTTGTTTTAAGTTGAGGCTGGTGGCCCAAACTGAAACCTAACAAACTATTATTCATTTAAAATATTTGTTTTGTAATTTTACTTGAAAAGTAAACAATCTGCAATTTTATTTGACACATAACGATACAAAGATATTTATATAAGTTTAACATTAGAATTTATTCTTTAGGCATTGTTTTGTTGTTTTGTGTTACATTATCTTTAATATATATTTATTTTTTATATGTTTTTATTCCCGTACTCGTCCCGTCCCCGCTTCTTGAATTTTTTAGTTTTGCCGTTTCCCGTTCCCGTACCCGTCCCCGTACCCCGTTCCCGTACCCGTCCCAGTGCATCATAGCTTCCGGCCAATATCGTGTTTGGCCGGGTTGCCGAGCCTTCATAGCGTCAACGGCGCTTGTGACGAGAGCCAATTCTTCCTCGTGGGTCCAAGATGCCATCTTCTTCGGGTTGGGGTAGCGGGTTCGTGGGATCAAGTGGGTTGCCGGTGGGGTAGCGGTGGATAGTGACGGTTTGGGATGGGGTAGCCGGTGGGGTTGGGGGTTACATTTATAGGGGATGTTGGGGGTTTGGGTGACCGCTTGGCTTGGCCAAACGGTTTGAATTTAAAATTCAAACATTCAAATGGCCCGCTATGACATGGCGGTTGTGAGTGAATAGGAGGCCGCCAGCTAGGATGTCAAGACCGCCCCACGCCCGGCTTGAAACCCAAGCCCCAAGGGCCACGCCCACCCGGGGTGGTGGCTTGGGCATTTTCCCCAAACCCAAGCCCCATACCCCATAGTCTAAGTTGTACCCCAAGGATTTTAAGTTGTACATTACATAAATGTGCTGCCTTTATCTTTCCTATTAGTATTCATGCCTAAATATTCCAGCATATAGATTCAAGTGTTAATAGTGATGAATACCCACATGAATATCGTATGTATTAACCTCCACCGCCCCTATTTCATACCGTTTTCGAATCTACGAACTCTATTAGCCTCTTGTAATCGGCGATGAATATTTCTAAGCGGATTTAATCATCATCATCATCATCACCGTTAATTAAAACAATCATCAGAATTTCTCATAACATTACATTCTAACAAATTATCCTAACAATATCACAAACACAAAGAATCATTCTTTTCTTTCTTTCAGTTTATGAGTCTGTTTCCCACAATCATTACCCTGTGCATATATCAATCACTATCATTCTTAAACAATCATTCCAAATTATTCAAATCATGAGAATATAAAAAACAGTCTGTCATCCTAGTGTCTTATTATTTTAACAATATCACTCATAGTTTAACAATGGATCTATCCTCACGAGTCATCAGCACCTTACGCTAAATCGTTTTCTTTATTCATCATCTTCTTATGATTATAATTTACACAATTACTTCCTCATTACCCCAGAATCAATCATACAGTAAAAACACCTACCTGGAATCAATTGGGGCCATAGAGTTGTAGGGATGAGAATGCGAGGGATCAAGAGAGAGAGAGAGAGAGCTTCTAAGACCAAGCGTACTGGGCGGTATCTCCCCCGAATCACGCCGATAAACGCCACCGCCACCGCCCCGCCGGCGTGTTCTTTCAAAATATCACCGGCAGCGTGTTTTGAATCACGCTGAAGTTGCTGGAGTGTTTGATAATTTGACCAATGACTGGGCTCCTTGTTCTTTGTTTGGCCAATAACAAATTTTAATGGTTTATTTTATTTAAATTCTATTTTACACCCCTTTTAACATAATGCCCACATCCCTACTACATCCATTCTAGAAAACGCTCCATAATGCACCATTGCTGATTGCCTGATTGGGCTGACACATGGCGCAAAACGCCCAAAGGTGGGGTGTTAAGACTGCCCGTAGTGGGGCGTTTTTTTTTTAAAAAAATTGAAAAAAAACGCCCCAAAACGCCCCCCACCCCATTACGCCCGGCGTTGTTGGGCGTTTTTTTTGGAAAATTTGCATGTGAGCGTGTTTATTAAAACGCTGAAGTTGTTTGGGGTATTGTGCAAGTGGCCAATGAGATTTTTGCATGTGGCAATGGGACTGTTTGCTTTTTTGACTAGCCAATCAGCAGCAACTTTTGCTTTTTTAATTTTTTTTTGTTTAATGATTGGAAGGGGTATTATTGGAATAATGCCCCACTACACCACTTTTTGCTATAATGCCCCATGCTGACTAGGATGACACGTGTCGGATAATGCCCCATGGTGGGGGCATTATAAGTTGTTACCACTACACATGGTCTAACCACTACACATTGTCTAAGGGAGCAAGGAGCTGTCGTTGAAAGCTGGATTTTCAGGTGCAAGGTGCTGCCGTAAATTCTCAAGTGAAAGAGAGGTATTTCTCTGAAATGGAGGGTGACATTTTCTGATTTGACAGGGTTGTGCATAGAAAAGGAAGGGGGAATGTATGGGAGAAAGTAGCCGTCATATGTGGGGAAAGGTTTTTAGGGGTTTGGAGCACCAATAGCTTTTATATCTCTCTGATTGTGTCGCACACCTGTTGTGGAATCCAGCTGGCAGGTAAGTCAGCACAATCATTCTTAAGTGTGTGCGTCTGAGTAATGTATTTATGTGTGCGACTAAGAGGTGGCCCATAGACTAATAAGAGTGTGCGGTTCCTTTATTGGGCTCACTATCTTACCGGCCCACCAAGGGGGGTGTGTATATTGGGGCTGTGTATGTTAAAAGCATTTAACCAATTAATTACTAATTTCATATATATTATATTCATAACAAATTTCAAAATCATAAAATATGTATCAAACCAATTAACTAATACAAATAAATTTTATAGCAAAATTCTTTGTTCAGATATAGAATGTGCGGGAAGCCAGATATGTCACATGAAATGTTTAAGCTTTTTAACCATTCCCCAACCTCATTGAATTTTAAACTCTAGACACTTTGTGTTTGTATGTATGCTTCGAAATAACAACTATTACTTTTGCTTTTGGAATTTAGTACGCATGTGGTAGTGAAATATAATTGATATTCTACGAACTTTACCTATGTATATTTATTGTTTGCGCATTTATTTTGTCTGACCCACACATTTAAAGCCTAACTTTAGAAAACATCGACCTAAAAACGGATATGATTTTTTGACAACCGAAGTGTGCACGTTTCGATTTTAGGCAATAACTGAACCGTATCGCACCATGCTCACCCAAAAAAGATAAATATCACCACGTCTATTTTATTTCTTTTAGTTCTATTAATTCGCTAGATTATGCAAAATGTCAAACATTAATGACACGTCCTTTTCATTTCTTTTAGTTATATAAATAGCAACTTTAGTTGGTCTCGCCTACCAAAAAGTTAGTTACTGTACTAGATTTACAAGTGTATGCATTATGTACAAGCATGTAATCAACACAAACGACTGCATAGCCGATTTATTGTATCGTTTGTACAACTGCTTCATGCTAAGATTGAATACTACAACAAGACCATTGCTCTTATTCATGTGGTGTTGACGGTTACTTTTTCTTGGTGGGGGGCTGAGTGAGCAGGGCTGTCTCAACCATTTTGTGGCCCAAAATGAAGTACAAAAATGAGGCCTTAAAAAATGGTTGAAAATTTTTAACTTCTAATTTACTAGTTAAGAATGAAAAACATACCTGTTGCACTCATAATTTTAACATCCGCACCATAGTCAAAACTATAAGGACTCCCATAGCTGTGATACAGTTCAGAATCTGTATTCGGAACCCCTTCACAAACCTGTTCATAATTTAATGGCACAAACCTATTGCCTTGATAAAAGACTATTTGATAAAAACCCTCCTCCTTTATCCGGGCTTGGGACCGGCAAAATAAACTAAAAAGTTTATAGTTGGCGGAGTTAAAAAATTTTTTTATTTTTTATTTTCATTTGTGTTAAGATATTTTTAGATTAAGTTTATGTTTCTAGCTTTATGAGAAGCAAATATTTTAATAAAACTTTCATAATCGGTATCTTCTAACAAATCACCTTCAATTGACAAAAGTGCTAACTCATTCAATCTATCTTGTGACATTGTAGATCTTAAATATTTTTTAAAATATATACCTAGCGGCCCAATCTTTTAAGCCCATACCGAATCACGCACTGTGTTTCCTTCCTGAGTTCCCAAGTATACCTAGCGGCCCAATCTTTTAAGCCCACTCCCTTGTTTATAAGCCCAAAATGGAATAC
Organism: Helianthus tuberosus; assembly: GCA_030545235.1. NCBI lineage: Eukaryota > Viridiplantae > Streptophyta > Magnoliopsida > Asterales > Asteraceae > Helianthus > Helianthus tuberosus. The sequence continues at coordinate 142,911,998 of CM060427.1, read as the reverse complement.
AAATTAATAATTTTTTTGGCTGGAGGCCCTATAAAATATGTGCCCAAAAGCCCTAGCTTGAGTTAGCTGGCCCATGGGCCGGCCCTGGTAGTTAGCGCCTGATAACTCCGGAGTCACACAACAGCTAGAGAGAACACGACTTTGATTTTGAAGATTCGGCCGTAGAAGAAGTTAGAGAGAAAATGGCTTTGATTTTGATGATTCGGCCGTAGATGAAGTTCTAGAGAAAATGGAGAGATAGAAGGGAATTAGGGTTAGAATGTGATTGAAGGATATATAAAGGATCCGGATTTAGAAGATGGGTCGGGTATGCACCGCGACATTTTTCATATCTCTATACTTACAACATGTGGCAAAACTGAAGGAGAGCATGACACTTGTCAAGAAAAAAAAGGAGGACTCTTGTATGGATAACACATAAGCTCAATAGGCTTTACTTATAGTATAGATGGATAAAAGAAGTATGGGTTCAACCCGATATGAATATATATGCGTGTGTATAGATATCTTTGTGACATAATTCCATGATATTTTGAGTGACTTTTTGTGTTTTGTTTTGCATTCAAATAGTATTATTATTAGGAGGGGACCATACATAATGGTCGAAGGTTATTAAAAATATAATCAAAATGCATAGAACCTTCTAAACACGCTTTAAAAAATAGCATAATTTTTTTAATCATAGTTAAAATTTTAATTAATGATAAGATTAAAAGAAAATCAAAATGTTCGCACCTCCGTAGATTATTCCAACCCGACCGAACCCGTTTCAACCTTACTAAAAAGATAACCAATTTTCTAACTCGTTACCCCACCCACCGAGAAATCATCATGCCCCTTGTACTAGATCAGCTCATAAACAAACTCATCAACCACTTTGACTTAACCTCTGGTCTTATATTTAAGAGTTTCTTAATGGTCCTTGTTATGTCAACATACCGTTTGAGAGTCCAATGCACTTGTATCATCGAAAACATTACTAGATCTAAGACCTTCTTCACTTGAACCACACATGCTTTGATCCTTTCATGAAAAAATCCTGTGTTATATCATGAATACCAAAAGTCAAAACCGGGTTGTGAAATCATGGGGTGACCAAATGTTGTTGACTGAAAGGAACTTACACAGATATCTAAACTTTGATTGTTATTTGCTGATTCAGTCATTTTATGCGCGCAAGTTTTACTGCACTTTTTCTGAATGCTTTTGTTGAAAATTCATACGCTTGAGACCTTTCTCTGTTCTCGTATTTGTGCATGTTAACTGTAAATGTTGGCATCACCCAGAAGATCCTTTAGGATGTCATGGTTATAGCCTACAGGTGCCTGCAAAATTAAGTTGTAATACATAAGATATTTGGTTGTCACACTAAACTGAAACTTTTGATCTAAGATAATGAGAAAAATGCTTGATCTAATTGTTTTACAAAATCAAATCAGTTGGTAAAATTTTTAAGTGAAATGGCCATGTTTTTAATGGAATTCCTGAAAATGAATCATTGAACAAACTCAATTAAAAAAATGGAAAAAAGAAAATGACACTGGCTAAAAAAAAAAAACAACATATCCATTCAGCCTCCTCTGAACTGAACAAATTCTTGAATTTATCAAACAGAAAGCCAAGGTGATATAAATATTAACTGCATGTCTAATTAAAATAAAATTATTTAATAAACAAGTACCCGACGTTTATGTTGATGCATGCCATATGAGAGATTCGGGGCCAGTAGTGGGAGCCTCTTCCTGCACACCTTTCTTCCAATTTTGGGCAATCACTGATACTCAAACTCAAAAGTGAAGGTAACAGTGTTTCTGGTAGATGTGTTATCTTTGGGCAGTTGTAAAGGATGAGATGTTCAAGAGATGTGAGGTGTTGGAGTCCCGTTGAAAGCGATTCCAGTTTATCAAAATGGAATATGTACAGAGATGTAAGAGATGAAGGAAGAAGATGGGAGAGTTGACTAAAGTTACTCACATGGGTGTCACCACTGAGACGTAGGTCATCAAGAGAAGCTGGAAAATTTGGAGGGCCCCATTCCGAGATAGGCCTTTTCAACCCCCCTATACTAAGGCCAACTAAATTGGGAGGCCAAAACCCTTCATGAATGGAAACACAAAAACTTGGACAGTTTATGATTACAAGTTTTTTTAATGAAGTGAGATTGGATAGTTTAAATGACTCAATGCTCGGACAATCTGCTATAGCGAGAAGGGTGAGGTGATTGAAGGTACTAAAATGAGTTACTGATTTCAGATTTGTCCACTCAGTTATAAATATTTGTTCTAGCCTTGGCATGCTTGTGTTGTTGATCTCTTCCATTAGTTTCTTACAACCATGTATCGTAAGTGACTTGAGCTTCTCCGCCCCTCCTATTGTTCTTGCGAATGAGACAAGTGTAAGTGAACTACAATCTCTTATATCCAAATTCTCAATGCTATTTGGACAATAACAATGCTTCATACAATCACAATCCCAGATATTCAAACTTCTAAGAGAAAATAAGAGGTTGCTCCCAAAATTATCCTCTTCTTCTTCTTTCTCTGCTAAACTCACCAGATCTTTACATTCAGATACATGCAATTCCTTTAAATTTAAAAAGACCTTACTCATCTCTTCTTTTGATTCACACAAGTATCTTATTTCATTACAACGACATAAGTTTAGTTTTTCAACTGCCCCAAGACACTTTATAACATCTCTCCACACTTCGTTAGTTAGCCCTCCAATAGATTTTATTCTCAACTCCTTGACTAATTGAGTTGCCCGAAGCAAACTTCTCAACACGCCATCACCACACTCACTTATTACTAGAACCCTTAGTGAAGGTAATGCTTCCAATGAAATGCTAATCAAATTGGGACAATTTTCTATTTGAAGCTCTCGGAGGCACGGAAACATTGCATCTAAAGCCTCGTTATTGGTTGACCATACCTCCCACTTACGCATATCATCAAACCTTAGAATTTCAAGTGAAGGGAACGCAATGGAAGTCTTGGGTAACTCCGAACCTATGATTTTAATCTCATCCATGCCTTGAATAAATAACTCCTTAAGTGAAGGTAGATGCCCAAATGGTGGTAGAGATGTGCATTTTCTACAACCACGTATTGAGATATTAACCAACTTATGAAAAGATGGATCACCAACCCAATTTGAAAGCTTTATTCCTCCGTATGACACAATTGCAAGCTTTTTCAACCTATCTCTACTAGGCTCTAGCATATTGAGAACCTCCTTTTCAATTGGACCCCTTTGTGAACCATCAAACTCATCAACCCATTTCAGCTCTAATTCGGTAATATATTTTAGAGATAAGTTCACCTCCGATCCACGTGTTATACTTTTCACTCTTTGCAATCCCTCAATGGAAATTATCCCATGCAGATTCTTAAATCGCTTAAGATCAGTTATTGCAAAGCCATCTTCTCCTCCGATGATGATCTTAGTGAGAGTATAAAGACTTTTCAACTCGCCAATCCCTAAGGGCAACTTATCCAAAAGTGGAGTATCTCTAATGTCAAAATGGCGTAACTTTTTAAGCTTTATGAAGCTTTTAGGCAGCTTAGTTAAATTACTACAACCAAAAATTATTAATGTTTGTAAATTATAAAGATTGCCTACACTCTCCGGTAACTCCTTTATGTTAGTCTTGGATAAATTAAGATACCGCAAGTGCTTCAGACTACCAATGAACTCTGGTACCTCATCTATCTCAAAACCACTCAAAGAAAGAACCCTTAATAGTGTTAACTCAGGAAGTATGTCATCCAAAATTTTGTTGGATAAGTAAAACCACGGCCAATTATATTTCCAGACAAATACTGCTAATAACGTTCTCAAGCTTCTTGCTCTTTTAAATGCCTCAAACTTATTGTAACTCACATAAGTCTCTCGAATAAACGACATATAGCGGTACTTTGACAAAGCTTCCTTCGGTATATCCATGTGATTATTAAACCTTAGAAAATGTTCTCCAGCAACAAAGGTGGCCAAATCATTCATCAGGTCATGCATCATAAATAATGATTCCTCATTAGGTGCATGTTGAAAAAATGACCTTGATAACAAAATTTCAAAATGTTCATGGCCTAAGTGTTCTAGTGACTTGGTAGCGTTGGATTGGTTTAAAAACCCTTCTGCCATCCACAACAGGACCAACTCCTCTTTGGCAAACAAAAAGTCCTTAGGGAATAAGGAGCAATATGCAAATAACTGCTTCAAGTCTGCAGAAAGATCATGGTAGCTTAGCCTGAGAGCTGGAACAATCTTATCATCATTTTCTAAATTCCATATCTCACTATGCAACACCTCTTGCCACTCTTCTCCGTTTGTCCTTGCTCTCAATAGCCTCCCGATTGCCTTCAAAGCCAAAGGCAAACCAGCACACTTTTTCACAATAGCTTCACCATGTGGTTTAAGTGTCGTGTGCGAGTTGAAGTTCTCTACTCCTAATGCATTTAGTGCAAATAAAGATAAAGCATCTGCATGCGGCAAACTCTTGAGGCGATCCAGATGATCAAAACCTAGCTTTATGAGCAATTCTTCTTTACGGGTTGTCATGATTATCCTACTTCCAGGAGCACATGAATGAAATGGACGCACTAGGTTTTCCCAATCGTTTTCGTTTTCATGCCACACATCATCGAGAACAAGTAGAAATCGTTTGTTCTTAAGTTGATTTGTAAGAGCCATATGAAGCTGATTCAAATTTTCAAAATTCTTGTTTTCCTTAGACACATCTTGAAACATGGTTTTGCTTATCTTAAAGATATCAAAATCATCAGAAACACAAATCCATACGTGGAGTTCAAAGTGACTCTGCACCATAGTATCATTATACAAAAGTCTAGCTAGGGTGGTTTTTCCTACCCCACCCATACCAACTATGGGTAAGATGCTAAAGTTTTCCTTAGATGACCCATCATCCCCTAACAACTTGTTCAACAACTTCTCTTTCTCAACTTCTCTTCCTATAACAATAGACCGATCTGGCAAAGAGGTTTCGTTTGTTCTACTAGTATTTTTTGGCTTTTCATCTTTCACAATCAAACCTAGATCAGACTTTTGTTTTTCTAGATGTTGTAACTTGGTGTTAATACTATCTAACTTGGGAGACAACCTATGAGTCAGTGAGAAATTTGTGCAGCAAGTTGGGATGAGCTTTCTTACCTTGCTGGTGGTTGCTCCAGGTTCCTGGGTCAGCTCACGATGCATTGCTTCGGTAGCCAAATCGTCAAGCACATCATCAATATCGTAAGCCAAATGCTGGAGATTAGTCAGCCATCGTTTGACAGTTCTATCTGTCACTTCCTTCTGAGAGGCATCATGAAGTAGATCTTGGATCCTGGACAACGTGCTCTTCAATTCCTTCAGCTCCTTGTGAATTCCCTGAGAGCGAATAATTGGCTTCAAGGCTTCATCAGTCAGCTTCTCAAAAATGACTTTGACAAGTTCAATAGCAACAGTTTCAGCCATTATTTACAGCAGTTACTAGAACTGGGAGCTGTGTATGTTTATGTATATGACAGGGAATTAGAGATCTTAATGAAATGATTAAGTGCACAGAAACAACGATTGCTACCTTCTTTATAGTGATTTTTGTAATTGTTAGATTTTTTTTTTTTTTTTAAATCAAGTGAGCTATAATATTCTGGCCGGCAGCCAGTAGATAAGGATTATAGGTACTAGGTAGTCATTAAATAATGTAATACTTCTGTATTTTCAAAGGGCACTACTATACACACTCCCCTATTACTAACTACACCCCTCTCCTCTCACATAACTTACAGGTGGGGCCTGCGTGGGACCGATAATTTCCTCTCACAAGGGGGGGTGTGGTTAGTAATAGGGGGGTGTGTATAGAATGGGCCTTTTCAAAATATTTGATGGAAGACACTGACGAAGGCTATATTTGGTTGTATACTTATAAATTAGTATTTATGAAAATAAGACGGTGACATATAACTGCTACAATTACTTAAGGGTGAGAGGGGCACTCCCGGGGAGTCCCCTCTCTTACGCATGGCCAATCAGCACGCGTCACGTCAACTCCCCTCTTAACTCTCCTCACACCCTCAATTTGATGGCGGCACTCCTCTCTTAGGGGACTTGCTTTTTTATTTTTTATTTTTTGTTTTTTTATTTGTTGTAATTATGCATGTTTATAAATTAAACAAATATTAATAAAAATTAATATAAAATTTAATAAAAGACATTTCATTAAATTAAAAATAAAAATTACATTCAAACTAGAAAATAAAAATTACATCGCAATACTACATAAAAATTTTAGAAATTGCACGGCCACCCGTACTTGTTAGCGATCTCGCGCTTTCGGGCGAGGATGAACGGCAACATTTCCGGCGGAGCATCGTCGTGCGGCTTGAGGAATGTTTTCATATCTCGATCGTTCGCGTAGTTTCTCATCGTCTCGCGTTGTTCCGTTATGAGTTCGCGAGCCTCCGACTCTCTTTTCTTCCTCAATTCAACCGCCTCCAATTCAATCGCGTGCTTCGCTTCTTTCATGGCGGTGTACTCTTTGAATTGTGCCGCCAACTTAGCCGAGCCCTCGGACGATGTCGTTTGACGCTTGTCTCGCCGTTGTGTTCTTTGTGGCGAGGGGTCTTCGTTCATATCGGGTATGGAAGGGTCCACGTCAACGGGCTTTCTTTTTTGTGCCGAACCTTCCCCTTCCTCACCCAACAATGGGACTTGGGCCCATTTGTCGTATTTTCGAACGACCTCCCATGCCTCGACATGTTGAAAACCGCTCGGATATCTATCTTTAAAATCCTTTAAAGCGACTTTCATCACGTTGAGATCGCTACACCCGCTTCCTCGTGTGCGATCCTACATATTATAAAATAACAAGTGTTAAAAACATATGAACTTAGTAAACAAAATTAAAAAATATACAACGTTAAAAAATATAATTTTTACCGCTTGTTGGTATAGGCCGTTGGAAAAGTTTATTTTCGTCATCATCGGGGTCCATTTAGACCGTACTTGATGCACTGTCCGGTTACTTCCACCAACGGTGTTGTTAAAATGATCTAAAATCTTACGCCAAAAACTATCGCGGTTTTGTTGATTGACCTTCTTTTTGTTGGTAGAGCAATGTACCCATGCCTTCGCCAACGCCTCTTCTTGGACCTTTGTCCATTTTTGGCTCTCCATTTTCCCTTTTTCTCCCGAGCGTCATCTTCTTCGTTGCCGGCGTCTTCATCCACATTAAATTCATCGTCGCCGGTGTCATCTTCATAGTCGCCCAAATTTTGAGTTTCGGGCACTACTTCCTCGTCCTCGTCCTCGTGAATAGGTAGACGACGTTCAAAATTTTCTCGTGGAGATGGAACTTGTGGGGAACGAAAACCATACGGGTCGAAGGCGGGGGTTTGAGGAGGATCCATTGATAACAAATTTTGAAAATAGCCGAAAGTGGGTTGTGGTTGGGTGTTGTAAAATGAGGGGTGTGAAGGTTGTTGGTAAAAAAACGGGGGTTGTGAAGTATATCCGAAAGGGGGTTGTGGTTGTGCACTTGCACCGCTCGAACCACCACGAGACGGTTGCGAGCCGCGTCCCTTAGATTTTTTCTTGGCTTCGCGGGGTTGGTTCTCCATTGCTCGGTTTGGCTTTGTGTTGTATTTGATAGATTTTTAGAGTGAGTTTGAGAATGGGTGTGGTAAAAAATTAGATTAAGTTGGTTATTTGATAGATTTTTTTTTTAAATTGACCGTTACCCAACGTATACCATCGATCCTTGTGCAAACCTTGTGCGGTGAACTCTCCCCGATCCCCCTCCCCGAATACCCTCCCCGAGGCGATGGCGGCGGTGTTCCCGCTCGAGGACTTGGGTCACCGCCCCACTCCCCGCATGGTGCCCCTGTTGAAATATAAAATATTCAGGATCAGTTTCCATCACTTCCTGTTTTAGATCTACCAACATCAACTGAAGACAGCAAATGTTTCCAACAAAACCGTTTGTAGTGGGCTGCCAAATATTCCCACTGTTTGTATTTTTTTATGTTTACCCATTCCTTGTTCTGGTTATATAAACCAACATCCGATGTATTGAACAAAGACAATAACATTACAAAACTCTTTCAACTCTTTCTTGTCTTCTTTGACTATCATGTTTAACATGGTATCAGAGCATGGCTTATGATCCATAAACCCAAATTAGCTCATCATTTACAATGTCAGAAGAAGACAACAACAACTTAGCTATTCAGTTAGCCAATCTCCTGAAAAATGGAGTTCCAATCCAAACCCAGAACCCAAAACCAAATCCATCCGACAATCACAAAATTAACTTAAACCTCACAAGCCAAAACTACCCGCTATGGGCTCGTATGATACGAGTCGCCATAGGGGGGAAATCGAAAGCCTTACTAAATCATCTTATACAGAACCCACCCGAACCGATGAACGATCAATGGGAACAAGATGATTTAATCGTCTTTTCGTGGTTGATCCAAAATATTGAACCAAACCTCGCTAGTAACCTTACAGAGTTCCCAACTTCAAAAACCTTATGGGATGCACTCTCTGTAACGTATAGCAGTGGAAAAGACAAGCTACAAACTTTCGATCTCCATGTTAAAGCAAATGAATTTAAACAAAACGGTTTACCGTTAGAAGAGTTCTGGATTGCGATGCAGGGTATCTGGGGACAGATTGAAAGACAAGATCCAAACCCAATGATTTGTTCAGCCGACATCACCACATATAACAAAATCAGGTCAGAAACCAAACTGTTTCAGTTTCTTAATGCACTTGACAGGAAATATGATTCCCTAAAAAGGGAAATGCTCCGGTGGAACCCTCTACCGTCAGCCGAAGCTGCCTATGCGGCTGTCCGAAAAGAAGCTGCACATCAAAACATCTTCGGAAACTTATCACATGGCAACAACGGGACGACTGAATCAAATCCCACCGAAGACCCAATAGGGCTAGGTCTCGCAACAAGGGGTCACCGGTCAGAACAGTTCCGGTTAGACCAACGTTCATCATCCCGGGTTGATAAGAGCCACCTGAAGTGTGAGCACTGCGGTATGACTAAACATACCAAGGAACAGTGCTTCAAAATCGTTGGGTATCCAGACTGGTGGACCGATGGGCATAAGAAGGGAAGAAGTGGTAAGGCAGCGGCCGCCGTGGGCAGTCCGGAGACCACCAGCAGCGGCGGCGGTAGTGACAACCATTCGAATAACACGGGTACTCATCAAAAGAGCGGTGGTAATCACCGCACCGGAGGAAGGTGTTGTCTTGTAAGAACAACGAACATCGACTGCAACAATGAAGCTATATCCGCAATCGATGATCATCAGGGAACAGGGGGTTGGTGTGCGGCGGTGAACGAGGAAGAAGGGGAGAAGACACAAGGTATAGGGTTTGAAGTTTCATCTTCAAACCCCTCCTCTTCTATACCTTACATGTTTAAACCCAAAACTTTAAACAAAGTACATTTGAACCCTCGGTTTTTTAATTCTCAAATACTTGAGTTAGTAAATAAAACACAAGTATTGGAGAATAACGATAATGCCCTCCACAATCCTAAATTAGAGTAAAAAATGCATTGGAATACCGGGAAAGTTAATATGGTAACAAAGAATAACCAAGAAAAAAATTCATGGATATTTGATTGTGGTGCCACTGATACAATGACCTATGAAAAGTCCGATATGTGTTCAATATCAAAACCGAAAAAAAATGAAATCCACACGGCGAACGGTGAAGTTCTTCGTGTAAAAGGAGGGGGGGCAATCCAAATATCGGAGAATATGAAACTATCAAATTGTCTCTACGTTCCGTCGCTGTCTCACAAATTACTATCAATCAACCACGTCATAAAAGAACTAAACTGTGTTGTTCTAATGCACCCCACTTTTTGTATCTTACAGGACATCAGGACGGGGAAGATCATTGGGCGTGGTACTGAACGACAAGGGCTATACTATGTGGACGAAGTGACTCGACAAGGCACGGCAATGCTAGCACATGGGTCAACAGATAGAGAAGCATGGTTATGGCATCGAAGATTGGGTCACTCATCTAATGGTTATTTGCATCGTTTATTTCCAAAATTATTTCCAATAAATAACGTCTTGAATTGTGAAACATGTTTTCTTGCTAAAAGTCATCGACACACTTTCAAATCAAACAATACCAAGGTGGATTCTCCTTTTTTATTGATTCATTCGGATGTGTGGAGACCGGCAAAGGTTATGGGGGGGAAAAATTTCGATACTTTGTAACATTTATTGATGACTGCACCCGCATGACTTGGATTTATCTATTAAAAAATAAGTCCGAAGTTTTTTCAAAATTCACATGGTTTCATACGATGATAAAAACTCAATTCACGAGTAATATCCGAATTCTTCGATCCGACAATGGGGGGGAATTTGTTAACACCCAGATGAAACAATTCTGCCAAGAAAAGGGAATACTTCATCAGACATCATGTGCCCATACGCCCGAACAAAACGGGGTGTCTGAACGAAAAAACCGTTTCCTTTTAGAAATAACTCGGGCACTCATGATTGAATCCCAAGTTCCAAAATCATTCTGGCCCGAAGCTCTTGTCACCGCAAACTACCTTATGAATCGTCTTCCCACAAAAGCCCTTGACTTCAATACCCCTATTCAAACTCTTTCACAGTTCCACAAACCTCCATCCAACCTTACTCTTAAACCACGAATTTTTGGATGCTCTGTTTTTGTTCACCTACCAAAAACAGATCATTCAAAACTAGACGCATGTTCCGAGAAATGTGTGTTTGTTGGTTATGGGGTCAATCAACACGGCTATCGATGCTACAACCCCAAAACACGACATATGTATACTACAATGAACTGTAACTTCCTTGAAACCGAATACTTTTACACTATCCAACACAATGGTCAGGGGGAAACAGCAACTAGTGACACATTGAGTTGGATACAGTGGATGTCACCCTCGGAAGAAAGAGTTAACCATGAAGCTCAATACGTATCACATTCCAATAGCCCTGAAGTTAGTACCACAAACAATGATCTCACCAACCTGGCGTCCGAGGTAAGTAATTCTGGAACTCAAGAATATTGTAATTCAACTTATTTGTTTACTAATCATGAAGAACTTGAGCATGGTCAAAACCTTGAGTCAGAACAGGAAGCGCCACAAACTGAAAGATACATCCTTCCCCCAAGATCCAACAGAGGAGTTCCTCCAAAAAGGTACTCCCCGGAAAAGGAAATTCGAAGCTCTCGATATCCAATGGCAAATGTGGCAGCTGGCAATCTATCTCCAGAAGCCAAAGCATTTGCACATCTCTGTGTTCTGAAGAAATTCCAACTACAGTAGAGCAAGCCCTTGAATCGGAAGCATGGAAAGAAGCAATTGAAGTAGAAATGAACGCTCTGAATAACAATGATACGTGGGAAAGGTGTACTCTTCCCCCTGGAAAGAAACCAGTAGGATGTCGATGGGTCTTCACTATAAAATACAAGCCAGATGGAACTATTGAAAGATACAAAGCTCGACTAGTGGCTAAAGGGTACACTCAAACATACGGAATTGATTATTCTGAAACTTTTTCACCAGTGGCCAAGATCGATACGATTAGGGTTCTTTTTTCAGTAGCTGCAAACAAAGAATGGCCCCTACTTCAATTTGACGTAAAAAATGCTTTCTTACACGGAGAACTCAAGGAAGAAGTTTATATGGAGGTCCCTCCTGGACTCACGAAAGATTCCAATACTAGAGAAGTATGTCGATTGAAGAAGTCCTTATATGGGTTAAAGCAGTCTCCTCGTGCATGGTTTGGAAGATTTACCATAGCCATGAAGAAATACGGTTTTAAACAGAGCAATTCAGATCACACTTTGTTCCTTAAACAAAGGAATAAACTTGTAACGTGCCTAATTATATATGTTGATGATATGATAATTACAGGAGATGATGACGAGGAGATGTCAAGGTTGAAGGTAAATTTATTCAAAGAATTTGAAATGAAAGATTTGGGAAAACTAAAATACTTTCTTGGAATCGAAGTCATGAGGTCAAAACTGGGGATTTTCATATGTCAAAAGAAATATATTCTTGATTTGTTGGCTGAAACAGGAATGATTGACTGCAAACCGGTGAATACACCTATGATGGTAAATCAGAAACTTTGGATGGAAGAAAACGCTAAGCTGGCTGACAAAGGAGAGTATCAGAAAATCGTGGGAAAATTAATCTACCTCTCACATACTAGACCCGACATTGCCTATGCGGTCGGAGTTGTGAGCCAATTTATGCATCAACCTCAAGTTACCCATATGGAAGCCGTGTGGAGAATTATCAGATATCTCAAAGGGACACCTGGTCATGGAGTTCTCTTCAAGACAAATGGGCATCTTGAAACTCACATATATACCGATGCAGACTGGGCTGGAGACAAAGGTAATGGAAGATCAACATCTGGTTATTTCACTCTAATCGGCGGAAATCTAGTCACATGGAGAAGCAAGAAACAGAAGGTGGTAGCCTTATCTAGCGCTGAGGCAGAGTTTCGAGGTATAGCACGTGGCCTAGCAGAAATTCTGTGGGTACGGAAACTCTTAACAGAAATAAGATATCCTCAAAACCAATCCAGTAAAGTGTTGTGTGATAACAAAGCAGCAATTCAAATATCCGAAAATCCAGTTCAACATGATCGTACAAAACACGTTGAAGTGGATCGACATTTCATTAAAGAAAAGCTCGAGGCAGGAATAATTGAACTGCCTTTCGTTAGTTCAGAAAACCAACTCGCAGATATCCTTACGAAGGCGGTCAGTGAAAGAATCTTCAATCATTGTCTTAGCAAGTTGAGTATCGCAAATCCCACCACTCAACTTGAGGGGGAATGTTGAAATATAAAATATTCAGGATCAGTTTCCATCACTTCCTGTTTTAGATCTACCAACATCAACTGAAGACAGCAAATGTTTCCAACAAAACCGTTTGTAGTGGGCTGCCAAATATTCCCACTGTTTGTATTTTTTTATGTTTACCCATTCCTTGTTCTGGTTATATAAACCAACATCCGATGTATTGAACAAAGACAATAACATTACAAAACTCTTTCAACTCTTTCTTGTCTTCTTTGACTATCATGTTTAACAGCCCCGTTCACCCTAATAATAAAGGGTGACTGGCTTTTGGGGAATCCAATGGCTGCAGAATTTAATAAGCAAATGGATTTGGTTTTTGTTAAATGAATGACGGATCAAAGTGATTTTTGGTTGAAACTTGGAACCAGAAATTTTTCGTCCGGGGGAAAAACCGGTCAAACCACGTTTCGTTGACATAATAATTGAGTCAAAATAGATAGCTACAGTAGATAGTCAAAGTTAATCCTTAAAAAGATGATACAGGCAAATACATGCATGCATGAGTTATTGTACTCTAACCTCTTATCATCAACGGTCAGTAGGTGGGTATGTTTAAGGTAGAATAACTTGTGTATGTCTTAGCTCTTGACAAGTCATGTTTGAATCCTTCCAAGCGAAATACAAAACCTTATCTTGAATAAAACGGTGATAGAGAAACCTAATAACAACAAGCAGAAACAATCGGTGACGGTTCGACACGCCAGATGGTCGACTCAGTTAACGGTCATAACCAATTTGAGTCAAACTGTAACGAGTTCTCGTGTGAGTTAAAACGGACGGACCAAGTTGAGTTGCCTAGAAACTTATTTTCCATTTTTATAAGAGAAATTTACAAAAATGGCTAAGAATAAGTTTGACTTACCAAAATAGTCACCTCATGCGTCGGTGGAGCAGGGCATCACCGATTACTATGAGACACCTTTTGCGTCCTTAAATATAGAAGTGACGCGTGTCCGTGACTCATCCCATGCGTCCGTGACTCATCTCATCATCTCATGCGTCTGTGACTCATCCCATGCGTTGCCGACTCATCCCATGTGTTGCCGACTCATCCCATGCGTCCTTAAATATAGAAGTGACATGTGTCTCAATGGGATGCATGGGATGAGTCACGGACGCATGGGATGGGTCGGCAACGCATGGGATGAATCATGGACGCATGGGATGAGTCACGGACACATGGGATGATGGGATGAGTCACGGACGCATGGGATGCCTCAAATCTCGCTAAAAGTAAATTTTATGAGTCACAGACGCATGAGATGAGTCACGGACGCATGGGACGCATGGATGTCATTGAGACACGTGTCACTTGTATATTGGCGGACGCATGAATCAGCCATGCAGACGCAAAAGGTGTCTCGTAATCGGTGATGTCCTGCTCCACCGACGCATGAGTGGCCATATTTTGGTAATTCAAACTTATTCTTGGCCATTTTCGTAAATTTATCTTTTTATAAACTTGCACTAAAATTATAATCCAGAAATGAAAACAAATAAGTTTTTAAAAATAATAATATGAGTATTAAAATAATCGAGAAACGAAAACAAATAAGTTTATAAAAATAATAAAGTTTTTAAAAATAATAATGTGAGTATTAAAAAAAGACTATTCACAAGCTTGTCTGTATTAAAACTTAAAAATAAGCTACAGACTAATTTCACTCTAATTGACCCATACACTTTTTATCTGTATCTTTTTTATTTGACACATATAACGTAAATCACAACCGAAGTCATTTCATATTATATGACATGGCTTTCTTTTGGCTTCACACAGATAACGATATAACGATGGGTCTTGCTATTCACACACCCCACCTACCCCCTTTGTCTATTTACACACCCCCCCAGTGTCGAGCTGTGGCCAGAGCGCGGCGTTTTGGTCCGGTCAACCAGACAAAAGACTGACGGGTTTCTGACGGGTCTGTTGACCTGACCAAAACGCCGAGCTTTGGCCGCGTTCTGGTCCTGTCAACCAGCCAAAAGACTGGCCGGGTGTCAGTCTTTGTCTGGTTGACAGGACCAGAACGCGGCCAAAGCTCGGCGTTTTGGTCCGGTCAACAGACCCGTCAGACACCCGTCAGTCTTTGTCTGGTTAACCGGACCAAAACGCCGCGCTATGGCTACAGCTCGACACTGGAGGGTGTGTGGATAGACTACATGTGTGTGTGAATAGACATGGCCATAACGGGATAACGATTGCAACCAGTGTTTATAGTGATTACTGCAATTATTATGTGGTCAATGTTTTTTTTTTTTATATTATAGTGCATGTTCTGGCCGGCAATTATTAGTAGATAATATTCATTAAAATATTTTCATAATATTTGATGAGTTACACTGACAAGGTAATATTTGGTTGTATCCTCATGGACCTCATATAATGGTTATAGTACAAAAAAATTATTGTTAAAATATCCGGTGGTTATTAAAAGAATAAGATGTAAATCCAAGGGGTGCTGAATGGAATAAGCAAAGGAATATGGTCTTTATTATGGATAATCATGTGGACGTATTAGGTAGTTAGGCTACGGGGTGTGGGGTGCGTCCCCTGCCCGTCGAGGCCCAGCATGGACCAGCAGCACAGCCCTCTTGGGCCCGTCCCCAACATCTTCGTCCTACCCAAGCCTATTGCGACGACCCTCCCTTATCCAACATGCATGCATGCATACATACATACATACATATATATAGGGTAGGTTCTAGAGTGAGCACTAGGTTGAGAGTGAACTGTGTGAACTAATCTGGGCCATTGGATTACATCATCTAGAGATTTTTAAACAATGACAAGATTGTAATTATAATGTTGTAACTTCCCTCTAAATTAATTGACAGAAAGGTATTTGCGTCTTTTGTAAATTGCATTTATTAAACAATATAATCAAAATCCCTAAAATCTCGCTAGTTTCCGTATATACAAGATACACAGCTGTTAGTGTATACACATGTGTACAATCTCGCTAGTATTAGTTTATACAACATACACAGATGTTAGTTTATACACATGTGTACAGTCTCGCTAACTATCAGTTTATACAATATACACATGTGTTAGTTTATACACATGTGTACAGTCTCGCTGTTAGGATCTGAGTTTGATTGATTGTGGTTTTGTTTAACAATTTAAAGATGAAATTGTATTAAGTGCAGCGGAAATAAGATGGAATAAACTTTCAACACAATCAAACGAGAGAACAATTCTAAGCACACATGTTTGACATCAAACCGAATGATTATATTTTTTACAATCAACGATTACAATATGCATGCATGCAAAAGTCTCCCCCCTCAGCCTGAGCTCACAAGATTGCTTGTACAGAATGACAGAGATGAAAGAGCTGATAGAACAGTATAGGGTACTGCTCTATTTATACTGCAAAGCAAACAACTGTGACATCTTTGCTAACGTCACCATTGATAGTGACATCTAACTTCCTAATAACCTGAAACTACTGATCTATACAAACACTGTTATCTAAACAACTGATTATAATACAAATAAGAAAGTAAATAACTGATTCTTCATTCCAGTGCTTCAGCCCTAGCAGTGCTTTGGTCTTCAGCAGTACTTGAACCAAATCAGTAGATTGACTAAGCAGCACTTTGTGTTCAACAGTCTTTGGGAAGAAACAGTTGTTGTAGACCATCAGTAGTTGTAAGAGATCAGTACTTAGGGGACAGCAGTTGTTAGAATCACAATCAAAGGGGAAAGACTGGTTGCAAACCACTGCTTATTCTGGATCCACTGCCCTAATCCAGTTTTGACTTTATATCAACTGTTCCTCTATAGGGTTCAATCCCAACAATCTCCCCCTGGAACAGATGTTGCCAAAACTCTTCATTATTCTTGGATCTTTATTGCCTCATCAAAAATTCCCTTACTTGACCTTTGAATTGTAATTCAAAGTCCATGGAACTTGTATCATCCTCATCCCTACACAGTTCAAGCTCAAGAAGATCTTGTAAATCTTTAACACCCAGGCCTAGTGCTTGATCTCTTGATATGTGATTTACCTCCCCATTGGATCTGAGCAGAGTCAATACATGGGTCTGGTTGTCAGACTTCGACTTTAGTATCTTTGAATTCAATGGGTTTCTGGGGAGAGATTTATTTGCTGATGAGTTTGGAGATGGAGGCCTGTTTAAAACTTTGTTGGCAATATTTTGAAGCTTCGCTGTGCTTTCTTCTTCTAATGCCATTCTCTTGATAGCCTCTTTAAAGTACTCAGCTTCTTGTTCCTTTTCTTCTGCATCAGTCAGCTTTTGTCTCTTTCTTTGGTTTAACACAATGACTGAGCTATATGATGATGTGAACAGTGGTTCAGAAGTGTGGATCTGCTGCTTTGGCTTATCAGTGGTTTTGTAATCAGGCTTCTTTGGTAAGCTAGGATCTGTCATTCTTCTTTTTCTTAGCCTTTCATAAGCCTCATCTGTGTATTTCCTTGTCCATTTTGCTATGGCCTTGGCAGTTCCAAACTTTGCATCCACCAACTCTTGTTTCTTCCTTTTGTACTCCATGGTAAGATCAGCAATAGTCTTTTTGTATTTGCTCCAGTTTGGTGCTGACCTTTTCATGCCTGGATCATTCTTGATCCTCTCAATTCTGTTTACCTCATGCTTTAATGCAATGAGTGGCCATTCACTGAACTGCTCTTCCTTAGCTGGATAGAATTTTTCCCTCATGATAAATTCCAGATAATCTTTTCTCATTACCTTTTGTAGGTCAGCTTCAGGTGGCAGATTAGACATTTCTTTGCTCAGGTCTCTTGCATAATCTTTCATTTGTCTAACCTTAGTGAGCAAGAATTGCATTCTTTCAGAAATGGCTTTGTCATCTTTACCCTTGCATTCCAACCTAGCTCTTATTTCAGCTTGCCTGGCCTTGAGTTTTAGATACTCATCTGAAGGGGTAAGGTCCCAAAAACCTCGCTTCGAGTACTTAGGACCTTACCACGACCTCAGCTTTTAACCCTCTTTAGACCTTGCGCGGCCGAGCACCGGTCCTACAAAGAGCGCTTTGGATAAAAAGCAACAAGCAACACCTGTGCGCCAAAAGGTAACCAATGTATCCTTGCGCCTCTCTCCATAACAAATAGGGATAAAAATCCCAGTTAACACCCCCGCTTAAATAATACACCAGACCTGGATATTATTTCCTTCACTGATACTACACGATAAGGAATCACACCGGATTATGGCTATAATCTTCTAGAAGACTCAATCATGCACCACCAGACGGTTGTAACCGTCTGGGCCACGTGTCACCACCCCGGGCTCCCTTGAAGTCACGGTGATGGCAAGGAATTAGAGAGAAATCTCCACTTGCCCACTTTCCACGTGGCAATACCCCAGCCGTTGATCTAAATAGCGATCCGTGTGCTCTCACGTCGGATTAAAGAAATTAACGGAGGAAAAAATAACTGCTACGGAGTTAGTATCTTCCGTCAACATTTCAATAACAGGTTTTCCCACCTAAACTCCCGGCTATAAATAGAAGAGTAAATCAGGTACAATCTTCAAGTCACATTCACTTCACTTATACTCCTTCTTCTTCATAAACACATACTTATTCTCACGCTGGAGTGTGGTCACGGAGAGAACCTCCCTTCTCCCCGTGGCGAGACTAACGGTGTTCTGTTTTGCAGTGTTCATCGGAGAAGAAAGTCTGTAATTCCCAAATCGAACGAGGAGAAACCAACCATTTTATGCAGAACCTAACCCCCCTGGTTTATCTAATCCCGGTCATTTAATCAGTGTTTCTTTATTGGCGCCCACCGATTTCTCAGTTTCTTTTGTTTCTTCTCGTTTCGATTCATTTTTTCTTCACTCTCTGTTTCATATGGCAGAGAACCCATCACTTCACCCATCAGGTCCTCGACCCGGATTCGAGGGTTTTGCAACCCGAGATGTCCGGATCGACGGAATCATGGGAAACAAAGGAAGTAACAACAGTCACTCGGACGAAAATGACTCCATGGTACAAAAGGGAATTTATAACCATTCAGATCTACTCATAGAAAGAGCTCCAGAATACTGGTTCAACAGATTCCAGATCGCTAGGAACCAGATTTTCACACGAAGCAACAGATCTGAGTCGCCAAATACCAGATCTGGTATTCCGGAGGAAGGTAAGAATAATTTTGACACTGAAGTATTGGACCCACAGATACCCTATCAGTGGGACATCCAATCCAGTGGTCACGATAAGATGATACAAAAACCGGAAGATACCAACAACCAAGAAGCTAGGCCAAAGCAGATAAACATGGTGCAAGGAGGCCCTTCACGAAGGCCAAACAAACGAAGCCATAATCAGCATTGGAGAGAGCAGCAAGTTGTATTTCCTGTCGTTCCCGGAGGCCCTCAGGAAGAACGACCAGTAATTATCACCGGTATCTTCGGCCATTACAGAACCGACTACATGTTCATAGATCTAGGAAGCTCAATGGATATAATTTATTAACAGTGTTTTAAACAGCTGGATCCAGAAGACAAAGCACGTTTAGAGCCAGTTGATTTCCCTCTCACTGGTTTTTGCAACGAAGCTGTGTTCCCATTGGGGCAAATTGCATTTCCTGTGACTCTCTCAGACGGTGAGCATTCACGCACAGTCACAGTAAACTTCATGGTCATGCCAGCAATATCGCGCCACGATGTATTGCTGGGAAGAAGATCACAAAGAGAATTCAGCATGATTACTTCCATTTCACACGCTGCTTGCGGTTTTCCAACGAAAACCGGAGTAGCAATTCTGTATTCGAGCAAGGAAGTCATGTACGTGGACGATGAGCCACCAGCAAAGGCTGCCAAACCTTCTGCACCAGATGAACCAGAAAAATGGGTTCTTAACGAAGAGTATCCAGAGCAGACCATCCTACTAGGGCATGCCATCTCGCCAGCAATACGAATACAGTTGAAGGAGTTACTTTCAAACAATAAAGACATCTTCGCCTGGTGCCCAGCAGACATGACTGGGGTACCACGAGACATAGCGCAGCACTGTTTAAACGTCCGACCCTCAGCAGAACCCGTCGCGCAAGGAAGACGAAGTCTCAGCGTAGAAAAAGCTGAAGCTATGAATGAACAAGTAACAAAGTTACTCAACGCCGGAATCCTGCGCGAGGTACAATACCAAACCTGGGTCGCTAACCTAGTAATGGTTTAAAAACACAGTGGCAGGTGGTGCATGTGTGTTGACTTTAAAGACCTCAACAAAGCCTGCCTCAAAGATTGTTATGACCTACCCGAAATAGACAAAAAAAGTCGACTCTCTAGCGTCCTTCCGCTGGAAGTGTTTTCACGACTGTTATAAAGGCTACCATCAGGTACAAATGAAGGAAGGAGATGAAGACAAAATGGCCTTCCAAACAGATAAAGGCATCTTTTGTTATACAAAAATGCCCTTTAGTCTCCGCAATGCAGGAGCTACTTACCAACGCTTGATGGATACAGTCTTTGGGGAAGACATCGGGAAAACAGTGGAAGTTTACATGGATGTCCTCATCATCATGAGCGAAGAAGAAGAAACCATGCTCACAAACATCCAGCGCACGTTCGACTCTTTGCGCAGCGTCAATCTGAAACTTAACCCAACAAAGTGCTCTTTCGGAATGGAAGAGGGGAATTTTTTGGGTTTCATAGTAACAAGAGACGGCTTCAAGGTCAATCCGGAGAAGGTGCAGGCCATTAGCTAATGCCATCACCCGCAACAGTAAAAGAAATGCAGCGACTAGCAGGACGATTAGCAGCTTTGAACAGATTCTTGGCAAATCACGCCGCTAAGTCTTATCCGTTCATTAGCACACTGCGCAATTGTGCCAAGAAAAGCCAATTCTAGTGGACACCAGAAGCGGAAACAACTTTCAAGCAAATGAAGGAATGTTTAATTCAGCTGCCAACACTAACAGCACCACGAGAAAAAGAACCGTTAATCTTGTACTTGTCCGCAGCAGAGGTAGCGGTTTGCGTAGTATTAATGGTAGAACGGGAGAATATTCATACCCCAATATATTATATTAGCAAGATGCTAACCGGCCCAGAGACGTGCTATTCGATGATAGAAAAACTGGTCCTTGTGCTAGTACATGCATCAAGACACCTACGCCGGTATTTCTCTGGTCATGTTATTAAAGTTCTCACTAATTATCACTTAGGCCAAATTCTATCCAAACACGATGTCGCGGGAAGATTGGCCAAGTGGGCCATTGAGCTGGGTGGATACAACATCTTATATAGACCACGATCAGCAATCAAAGGGCAAGTTTTAGCAGATTTCGTCACAGAAGTTCCCATAGACAAAGTGCAAGAATGTGAGGCGATCCAAAATCCTATTCTAGTCTTCGATGATAGGGTTTGGACGTTGACGGGGCTTCTAACGACGATGGAGCAGGCGCAGGCCTTCGGTTAGTCAGCCCAGACGATCACGAGCTTACATACGCGATACGCTTAGATTTCAAAAGCACAAACAACAAGGCGGAATATGAAGCGTTTCTAGCAGGCCTCCGTTTGGCGCTAAAAATGGGAAGAAGAAATCTCGAAGCTCACGTCGATTCAAAGTTAGTGGCTGAATAAGTTAATGGGCACTATGATGCAAAGGGCGAAGCCATGGCATTATACCTGTAACAAGCGCGAATGCTTATCAGCCAATTCCAAGATAATTCACATCAACAGAAGTGAAAATAAGCATGCGGACGCATTAAGCAAACTGGCCGCCACCAGTTTCAGACATCTAGCAAAAGAAGTGCGTATCGAGGTATTGTCCAATCCTTCCGTTCCTCTTAAGCAAATAAACATCGTTGAGATCGGCAACCCATCATGGATGTCTCCGATCATCTTATACCTGCAACACGGAAAACTTCCCGAGGAGAAAGCAGAAGCTAGGAAGATCCAAAATAAAGCAATAAACTACGAAATGGCGGATGGTATTTTATACAGAAAGTCATTCATGGGTCCGCTCCTACGCTGCATGGACAGAACGGATGCATAGTACTTGATAAGAGAAATACACGAAGGGCTTTGTGGAATACACGCTGGACCGCGCATGGTGATAGTAAAGATAATGAGTGCCAGATATTATTGGCCCGGAATGCATGTAGACGCAGTGGAAATATTACGAAAATGCGCAGATTGCCAACGTCACGACCCAAAAACTCTTTGTCCGAAAAACCCGCTCGAACCAGTCACATCCGCTGGCCTTTCCAGCAATGGGGCATTGAACTTGTTGGTCCATTTCCTGATGCACCTGGCGCTGTAAAATTCATTATCGTGGCAGTAGACTATTTCACAAAGTGGGTTGAGGCCAAGGCGTTAGCTTCAACCACAGCAATAGTGATCCGCAAATTTATATGGGAACATATTATTTGCAGTTTCGGATTACCATTGCGCATCATTTCCGACAACGGCACTAACTTCGCCTCGGAAGATCTCCAAAAGTGGTTCAAGGAAATGAAGATCGAACACAACTTTGCCTCCGTGGTGCACCCACAGGCAAATGGGCATGTTGAAAGTGTTAATAAACAAATAGTTGACGGCATCAAGGCAAGACTGGGGACAGCGCGCAGAGGATGGGTCGATGAGCTTCCTAGCATCTTATGGGCTCATCGTACCATGCCCAAAACCAGTACGGGAGAAACACCATTTAGTCTTGTATACGGGTCAGAAGCAGTAATCCCAGCAGAAATTGGCCTTCCATCACTGCGCATGCTTGCCATGGAAAAGCAAAATAATGAAAAAGAGCGAAGAATGGCTTTAGACCTTCTCGAAGAAAGGCGCGAAAACGCCGCCATCGCAGAAGCAAGATATAAATCCAAACTTGAAAAATGTACTACAACGCGCACGTACGTGTGTGTACTTTCGTCCTAGGGGACTTCGTCTTACGCGACAACGAAGCTTCCAACGCAGAAAAACCGGGCAAGTTAGCACCAAAATGGGAAAGGCCGTACATTATCAACGAGGTCCTGGGCAAAGGGGCGTACACCCTAAAACGAATAGATGGAACAACTGTTCCCCGCACTTGGAACGCACAGCAGCTGCGCAGGTGTTACATATAGCCGAGCTATTCAAAAAGCCAGACGCACACAGGCAATGTATTCCATTTTGTATTATTGGCCTTGCGCCTTATTAATGCAAAAGTTATCTTTACATGTTATTGTTTGTTACAAATTGCATATAGTTCCTTTGGTACGCGCGAAAACAATATGGTAAACATTGTACACCTCATGAATGGTCTAAGTAAAGCCAAATCCGCGCGCATCCTAGACCTACGTTCACACATGAGCACAATACCATTTTCATTCGCTCTACCTAAACAAAGTAATTATGCACATGCAACATATTGTAATCCAAACACAACTTGTAATTATCAAAGCAAATATGCACAACATTTCATCAAAATGTTACTAGTGCAAAGCATTTTCAACAACCATTTACAAAGAACACAACAGTGTTTCTTCAAAAATATCAGTTACAAAATAATCATACCCACAACCTCAAAAGAGGTATGTAACCTAAATCAGAGGATCAGTAGGCTCGTCACCGGCAACAACTGTCATCTGATCACCAGAAGAAGCAACAGAGCGGCTTCTGTTCCGGCGATGGTACATTAGTGAGCATCCACCCCTCCGAATAGACGGAAAACGTTCCGTCAGGGCGTCAGCAGATAATATAACCCCTTCGTCACCAACATCCCTCAACCGGCGAGGTTCGTAACCGGAGCCCACAGATGTGGGAAAAGCGGAACTAGGAGATTCCTCATTTCCGGTAACCTCCAACGGCGGCGAATTAGCAAGAAGAAGAAGGCCTTCGGCGGCCTCGTAAACCCTCAAGATCTCCAACAATCTTCGAGAACGAGAGGATTGTCTGGTCCTCATGTTTCCAAACAAGGTAAAGAGTTCAACTACCAAATGTATATATAAAGGAAATACCAGCATTGATAGGAGAGAAATCATCATGATTAACTATGAAATCATCATCTAAACGGCGCTACCAGAAAAACGTCATGTCTCATTAAATGAAATCTGACAGGGCTTACACATATCCCTAGGGCAGAAGATGAAAACGTGTTACGGATATCTATTCTTTATTCTACAAATGATGTAAAAAAAACAAAAAACCGTCAAATCATGACTGAGCAAGTTCAGCAGAGAAGTCAGAAAATTTTCTTCAATAACGAAAATTTTCAACATGAGAAATAATGAGCACTAGTACCTTCTCCTAGAAGATTCTTCATTTTCGAACCAAAAACCCCACAGTAAAAAGCATCTCTCTCATAGTCCGGTGCTCCACTTGTTTGCATAAGAGCACCACTAGACTGGGGGGACTTGAAGGGGTAAGGTCCCAAAAACCTCGCTTCAAGTACTTAGGACCTTACCACGACCTCAGCTTTTAACCCTCTTTAGACCTTGCGCGGCCGCGCACTGGTCCTACAAAAAGAGCTTAGGAGAAAAAGCAACAAGCAACACCTGCGCGCCAAAAGGGAACCAATGTATCCTTGCGCCTCTCTCCATAACAAATAGGGATAAAAATCCCAATTAACACCCCCGCTTAAATAATACACCAGACCTGGATATTATTTCCTTCACTGATACTACACGATAAGGAATCACACCGGATTATGGCTATAATCTTCTAGAAGATTCAATCGTGCACCACCAGACGGTTGTAACCGTCTAGGCCACGTGTCACCACCCCGGGCTCCCTTGAAGTCACGGTGATGGCATGGAATTAGAGAGAAATCTCCACTTGCCCACTTTCCACGTGGCAATACCCCAGCCGTTGATCTAAATAGCGATCCGTGTGCTCTCACGTCGGATTAAAGAAATTAACGGAGGAAAAAATAACTGCTACGGAGTTAGTATCTTCCGTCAACATTTCAATAACAGGTTTTCCCACCTAAACTCCCGGCTATAAATAGAAGAGTAAATCAGGTACAATCTTCAAGTCACATTCACTTCACTTATACTCCTTCTTCTTCATAAACACATACTTATTCTCACGCTGGAGTGTGGTCACGGAGAGAACCTCCCTTCTCCCCGTGGCGAGACTAACGGTGTTCTGTTTTGCAGTGTTCATCGGAGAAGAAAGTCTGTAATTCCCAAATCGAACGAGGAGAAACCAACCATTTTATGCAGAACCTAACCCCCTGGTTTATCTAATCCCGGTCATTTAATCAGTGTTTCTTCATCATCCATGTTGGTTGGATCTCTTAAGCCCATGAGAGAAGGGAATCTTCTTTTTGAAGGATCATCCACTGTGTAGAATTGTCTCATTTCATTCTTTACAGCTTCCAATTCTAGTGGATAAGTTGCAGCTATTGGAGTAATATCAGCAGGATCATAGCCTTCGAGAATTTTTGGATCTTTTATTGGGTTGGCTAGAGTTGGTGGAATGAATGGTTGTGGTGGAATCACATTGTAGGGTACAGATGAGATGGGAAATGGTGCTGGTATATCTTCATCATTCACCTGAAATTTTCTTTTTCTGGTGTAGGTTTTAT
Source organism: Helianthus tuberosus (assembly GCA_030545235.1). Lineage (NCBI taxonomy): Eukaryota > Viridiplantae > Streptophyta > Magnoliopsida > Asterales > Asteraceae > Helianthus > Helianthus tuberosus. The sequence continues at coordinate 142,886,599 of CM060427.1, read as the reverse complement.
TTGGTAAAAGAGTGTTTGTTGGTGGGTTGTTGATTGGAGTGAATATGGCTTGGAGTGCAGTGGTGGTGTTCTGACTAACAGGTGTTGAAACAACAGGTGTTTCAACCACTGTTGTCATTACAACTACTGATGTGTCAGCAGATGTCTTCTGCACTTGGGCAGGTGGTTTTTGAGATGGTGTTGATTTTGGTGTGGCAGTGGTTGATGCAGTGAGGATGGCAGTGGTTGAGGTATCAGATGTTGGTTTAGTATTGGTGGCAGTTGTTGGGGTAACATCTGCTGAAACCACTGAAGTATCAACAGCTGTTGACACAACAGGTGTTTCAACATCTGTTGGCTTGGAGGTATGATAAGAGGAGCTTTTGGGGGTTTTAGGAGTGTGTTTTGTGGATTTGGAAGGTGTGGTTTTGGGTTGCCTTGCTTTTCTAGTAGGCCTTCTTTTAGGCTTAGGACTTTCTTCATCCTTTGGCTCAGAAGTACCATGTTCTTCCCTTTGCATCAAAACTTCCTTCTCCTTTTCAAACCTTGATTTCCCTTTTGCCTCCATATCCCTTTTTAACCTTGCTTTTTCATCAGCAATGGCATTTAAGGATTCATCAACCTTTTTAGAACCATCTGGTTTAGGGATGTCTGCAAGCATGCTAGATTTATCTGGTGCAATGTAAAGACCATCTTCATATCCCTTTTTCTTAAGCTGCTTCATTTTCTCCCCCTTTTTGGCAACATTGGGTGGAGGATTATCAATAAAGATTATGGTAGGAGGAGCAGCACCAGTGGTTTATAACAAATGGGCCTTGATTGCCTTAATATCTACATGTGTATCCATGAACCTAGCTTCCATTATATTTCTAATCTTTTGAACTTGAATTTCATGTTGCTGATCAGCATATTCTCTTTGTTGGTGTAGCATAGGTTGAAATAAGCTCCAGAGCTCAGCAGCAGTAGGAGCAGATGATGGAGCAGATGTTGCAGTTTCAGTAGCAGTGGGTGGCGCCTTTTGATTTTGTAACAACTGTTGCAGTATAGACTTGATGTCTGCGACAGATGTCCCGATTGTATCAACCCTCTCTGTCAATTCTTTATACTTTAAATCATCACCCAAATTAGTGGGATCATCTGATTTCCCATCGACAGTGGTTGTATCAGTGGTTGACTTAGGGAAAGAATTCCAAAAGTCATCCATTGATGCCCCTTTTTCTTGGTACTGGGGTCTTCTTCCTTCAACACTTGATAACTTTTTAATGGTACCAGTGGTTAAAACAAACTCGCTGATTGATATCAGAGGTGCTATAGAAGGAATTGCCTTCAAAGGAGTCTGATTTATGAAACAACTGGCCATATGTAGATTTGTAGATCCAACACTTATAGTTGTTGCTCCACTTGAACTATCACCAAAAGTTACATGTAACTCAAGGGATGGAACCTCCTCAGTTATTGGTGGGCTAACAGTGATAGAAACACCAGACTCAGTCACTTGTTGGAGTATATTCTCATTGACAGGTGATTGAGAAGAACTGATTTGTGTCTGGGCAATATCAACTGCATCCAACAAGGGTTTTATTTGTGGGGGAATTTGTGCAGTGAGGATAGGAGTGGAAAGAGAATTTGCCTCGGGAGGAGGGCTGTGGATGATGGAATCAAGTGATTCCAGAGCATCATAATTTGGTGACCCTGTGCTTACAACCTGATCTTTTTGTGAAGATGCAGGAGGAGTTTTAGGAAAGGGTGGAGATCTTTCTTCTATCTGTTGTGAGGAAGTAGCAGCAGTGGTTGTTGGTGACTTTTGTGTTGCCACTGGTAGTTGCTCTGGGATCTCATCTTACAGAGTTACCTTTTTAGTGGGTTTGGGGGGCTTTGTGGATTTTTTTCTTTTTAGGATTTTTGGTGATTTTAGGTGTGGGTTTCACAGCAGTGGGTTTGCTGCTGTGATCACCTTGAGTAGTGGTCTCAACAGTAGGTGCCTGAGGAGCAGTGGTAGCTGCTAAATTCTGCTCAGGTACCTCTGCTTGTGTTTTTGAAGGTTTTAACATTCTTGTGAATGTTTCAGCAGTTAAACTGTTTATTTGAAGAGGAATACCCTGTTTAAGCACATGGGGATTGTCCTTTGAAAACTTTTTATTAAAATAATAACTCAAAAACCTTGGAAATAATAAAATGAATTTTTATTTACATTTTTGACCAAATCATTAAAAATCTCTTGGGAGTAATTAAAATTTTCTTCTTGCAAAATAGCATAGCCCAAGTATTGGATTTTTAATGGAATCTCATTAAAAGCGGTGGTCTTATTAGAAACACACATGAGGAGTGGGTGAAACAAAAACCTCATTGCAGGAGGAAAACTGCCTTTTTGTAGAGTATCTTTCTTCATTTGTTCCTCATAACCTCTTTCCAGAAAATCATTTTGATACTCTGTTTTTGGAAAAGAACTTTTACCTTGAAGATCATCGAGTTCAAAAACTTCAGAAATGGTTTGAGGTGTGATGGAGAATTTTATACCCTTTATTGAAGAATTTATAGCTACAACATTTTTGTCCACCGTTTCAAGGGTTTCATTTTTCCAAAACTCCCTTTGAGTAGTCAAGTAGACGGGTTCATCGCAGGTTAACAAAGTTTTATACTTTGTGGATGAAAGTGTGTCGATGATGGAATCAAAGGTTGTGGTTTCACTGGGTTTTTCGAGTATACCCAAGTAATTGTGTGAGGATTTGAATGGAATCTCAACCATGATTGAATCAGAGATAATGAAGATGAAGTGATGACGATGAGGGTTGTGAGAAAATTTGGGGAAAATTGTTTTAGAAAGGAATTTTGAATTCGATTCGACAGTGAAAACCCTGTTTGGGGTTTTGATCAGGGTTTTATAGACTGAAAAAGTGTATGCTGATGTGGCAGCGGTTACAAAAGATCTGACGGATAAGTACTGACCACGTGCCAACCTCTGATGAAAGGATGAATAATGGAAGACAGTTGTTTAGGAAACCACTGATGGGGATCAATACCAGTGGTTTACTAAGGTGAAATGAAAACAGTGGGTGACTTTAACTATTAGTGGATAGCTGGTGTCAGTGGTTTAAAGCACTGAAGTTTGACAACAGTATTTACTAATGAAAATGAAGGAACAGAGGTTGACTTTCAGCAGTGAATAGCTCTTAACAAACAGATGTTTGCACCAAACAGTGGTTATGGCAGACTTTTAAGGATTTATGAAAATTTTCATTTTTAGCTATTTTTAAGGATGAATTTCTGATTTTTTTGAAAACATTTTAATGCTTTTATTCATAGAAAAACAGGATTTTTCCTGTTATTCCATGTTTAGCATGCCAATCCTCGAGATCAAACTTTCAAAGGTGGATGTATCTAATGCTTTTGTTAGCACATCTGCCAGTTGATGTTGAGTTGGTACATGATGCAAAGAAATCAAACCTTTTTCATAGTAATCCCCCACAAAGTGATGTCTGATGTCGATATGTTTGGTGGTTGAATGTGAAACTGGATTTTTGATGATATTTTCTGCTGCTTGACTATCCAGCATGAGTGGTGTTTTCAAAGCAGAGATACCAAAATCCAGCAACTGATTTTAAAGCCACAGGAGTTGGGCTGTACAGCTTGCAGCAGCAATGTATTCAGCTTCAGCAGTGGATGTTGAAACAGCTGCTTGCTTTTTGCTTTGCCAATATACCAAGCAATTGCCTAGAAATTGGCACCCTCCTGAAGTGGACTTCCTTGTGGTATTACATCCAGCAAAGTCACTGTCTGAAAATCCTGAAAGCTTGACATTCCCATTAGCTGGATACCAGATACCAAGTGTGGGAGCACCTTTTATGTATCTGAATATCCTTTTTACAGCAATAAGGTTGGATTTTCTAGGGGCTGACTGATTTCTTGCACAAACACATGTTGCAAACATGATGCCTGGCCTAGATGCAGTTAGGTACAATAAAGACCCAATCATGCTTCTATATAAGGTTTGGTCAATCAGCTCATCCTTTTCATCAGACAGAACTAGCTTTGTGGTTGCCATGGGTGTACTGCATGGTTTACAATCATTCATATCAAATTTGTTCAAAAGTTCTTTTGCATATTTGCTTTGATGAATGAATGTTTCATTTTGCATTTGCTGAACTTGGAGACCAAGAAAGCATTGCAGTTCACCCATTGCACTCGTCTCAAACTCAGCTGTCATGAGTTGCCTAAACTCTTCACACATTTTATTACATGTGCTTCCAAATATGATGTCATCCACATAAATTTGGACAATCATCAAATCCTTCCCTCTCCATTTAAAAAACAATGTTTTATCAATTGTACCTCTTTTGAAACCATTAGAGAGTAGAAAGGTGGAAAGAGTTTCATATCAGGCTCTAGGTGCTTGTTTCAGGCCATACAGGGATTTATTTAGCATGTAGACATGATCTGGATAAAATGGATCCTCAAAACCTGGAGGTTGACAAACATACACCTCTTCTTGAATTGTACCATAGAGGAAAGCACTTTTGATATCCATTTGAAATACCTTCATGTTGTGGTTGACAACAAAGGCCAGGAACAGTCTTATAGCTTCCAATCTAGCTACAGGGGCAAAAGTTTCATCATAATCAATCCCCTCTTCCTGTCTGTAACCTTGAACCACTAGCCTGGCTTTATTCTTGACAACAATGCCCCTTTCATCAGTTTTATTTTTAAAAACCCACTTTGTGCCTATGGGACTCACATTATCTGGCAGTGGTACAAGCTCCCATACTTGTTGTCTTTGAAACTGTTGGAGCTCTTCTTGCATGGCTTCTACCCAACTGTTGTCTTTTAGTGCCTCTTGGTACTTGACAGGTTGATGGAGTGATAGAAAACCAGCAAAAAGACAAATGTTTTGGGATTGGCTTCTTGTGAGCACCCCTTCATTGATGTTGCCAATGATTTGATCAGGTGGATGAGATCTCAAGAAGATTAAATCTCCTTGGTATGGTATGATGGCATTGGTTGGTGAAGGCTGCAGATGTGAATCATCTGAGCTAACATCTGTTGAGGCTTTTGAAGACTCAACATCTGTTTGAAATGGAGGTGGAGGGATTAGTGGAAGTGGTTTGACACTAGATGGACTTTTATCCACTGATGGTAGATTTTGACCAACAGTGGTTGTTGATGTGGAAGCAGATGAAGAAGTGCTACTTTGGTCAACAACTGTTGAGGTAGCAGTGGTTGGACTTTGACAGCTGTTTTGAACATATGTTGCCCTGATGATGGATTTGAATTTTTGCTGTGGGATCACAACTTCATATCCATATTCTTGTGGTGGTGGTTGAGATGGACCTGCACTGTTAGTCTTGACAGCAGTATTTTCAAAAGTGAATTTATCAAGATCAAATAACTCTGCAGGATTTGTAGGGATTTTCATTGATGAAAGTTCATTGAACTTCACATTCAAAGTCTCTTCCACTATCTAAGTCCTGCTGTTAAACACCTTGTAGGCCTTAGCAGTGGTTGAGTATCCCAAATGGTATCCACTGTCTACTTTGGCTGCAAATTTTGAAATGGAATCTTTTAAGTTTAAAATGAAACATGGGCAGCCAAATACTTTGAACTATGAGATCAGTGGTTTGATTTTATACAGAATTTCATAAGCAGTTTTTTCATGCCTGGGGTTTATTAAAACTCTGTTCTGGACATAGCAAGCAGTGTTTACTGCCTCTGCCCAGAAAGTTAAAGGCAAACCTGAATCTGCAAGCATGGTCATGGCTGCTTCAATTAGAGTTCTGTTCTTTCTCTCAACTACCCCATTCTGCTCTGGTGTTCTTGGAATGCTGTACTGCCTTACAATTCCTTTTGACACACAGAAGGCATCAAACTTCTTATTTTTGAATTCTGTGCCATTGTCACTTCTAAAGACTTTGACTGGCAAGTCAAACTGCTTTTCAACCTGTGTCACAAAGTCTTGCAATATGCCTGCAGTCTCATCTTTAGAATTTAAGAAATAAGTCCATGTAAACCTAGAAAAGTCATCAACTATCACCAAACAATATCTTTTCTTTTTGAGACGCATGACTTTAACTGGGCCAAACAAATCCATGTGTAGCATTTGCAAGCACTGGGTTATTTTGGACACTTCAATGGGCTTAAAAGAGCTTTTATGTTGTTTTCCTTTTAGGCAGGAAACACAATGCTCAGGACATGAAAATGATTTTTGTGGAAGACCTCTTACAAGGCCATTTTTTTGACAAAGTAGTGATTGTCTTGAGATTTGCGTGCCCCAATCTTCTGTGCCATAGTTTTGTCTCTTTGTTAGAGGCAGCTGAGAACAGACAGGCATTAGTTCTGGGGCTCTCTTTTTGACAAATTAAACCCATAAACATTGCCACTTGTTTGAGCAACAAGTTTAGTTTTTCCATTTTTTATTAGTTCTTCAATCTTTTTTACCATTTCTAGCCCAACAATCCTACAACAATCTTTAGTGAAGAATGACCCAAACCCTTTGTCCCTCATTTGACACACACTAAGAAGGTTGAATTTTAGATTGTCTATCAGATGGACATTCTCAAACCTAACATTTCCAGACTGTACTGTACCAGAACCCATCACCTTTCCCTTACTATTATTCCCAAAAGATATATCACCCCCTCCATGATTTTTGAATTTTTTGAGAAGGGCTCTACATCCTGTCATGTGCCTAGAGCCTCCACTATCTACATACCAAAGACTATCTAAGCATGTAGAAGCTCCCTGCACATCAAGTAAATTATTAGTTCAGGAGGGTCTCCAAAGCCAAGATGGCTTTGGATGGGGTCTCAACAGTGTCTGTGTTAAGTTCAGGTGGATGGACAGTGGTTAGCTCAGGGGTTTGGTCAGTTTTTGAAACATTTTTCTCTAACCACTGTTGGGGGTCATTTCCTATCAACTGTTGGAAACCAAAGGGATGCCTGTTCACTCTGGGTTTAGAGGGCCTTTTGTAGGCCTCATAAACGTGTGGAACCCTTGGATATGGCGGTTGACCTTTACCTCTTTGGTATTGGTTAGAAGGGGGTGCATCAGTCACCTGAACTTCTCTTTTAGTAGAGGTTTGGTTCAGGTGTTGTGTAACAGCTGTTCGGACTGGCTGGAATTGTGGTTGTTTCTTGACTTTTGCTTTTGATGGACTCATTGGTGTTTTAGACATGTACTCATCCTTTTTGACCTCATAGGATTTTAAGTACACACACTGCCGAGTGGTATGGTTGGTTTTACCACAAATGGTGCAGCTCTTGGAAGGATGAATGATACTTGTTTTGTTAATGTTATAAGCTTTCAAGTGAAAATAATCTTTAGTCAAATGATTTTTCTTTTCACAGAAATCACAAAACAGGTTTTTAATCTTTTCTTTCTTTTTCTTCTTTTCAGACTCCTTAGCAACAGAGTTTTGAACTACTGCTGGGATGTCCTTAAGAGGAATCACTTTTGCCTTAGGAGCTTTAACACCATCTATAGTTGTGAAGTCCATTGGTTTAAAGTTTTCAAGGATGTCACACTCATCAGACCATGTGGGTTTAAATTGGTATTTCTCAATTTCCTCAAAAGTTGAGGACCCCACAGATCTTTCCAAAGTGACTTTGTTACCAAGTTTGTCAGTGATTTTCACTTCTTGGCCATCCTTGTTGGTTGGTATGATTTCAGCAGTGGTTTGAACAGATTTTTCAAAAGCAGTGTTTTCAGCATCATCATATTTTCTATAACCTACACCAAATTTGACATTGATTTTAATCTGTTTTTCAAGCATGACCTCATAACCTTTGCAGGATTCCACCCATTTTTCACATGTGATCTGGGTGGCTTCCAACTCCTTTTTACAAACTTGATATTTTTCTATCATAGTTTGAAGTTGGTCCTTGGTTATGCTCTGCTCTTGTTTGAGGCTACAGATTTCACTATCCTTTTCTGACAATTTGTTTTTCAATTCTTTTAAAGATTTTTCAAATTGTATTTCACAGGTTAGCAATTTATCAACAAGGTTTTCATTCACCTCTTTAATGTTAGTAAATGCTATGATGCATTTGTCTGAACAAAGGTTTTTAAGGACCTGGGGTGATACCTTGCTTGCAGCCATCATTGCACAGTCACAAACATGTTCTTCTTCATCAGCCACCTTCTCTTCCTTTTCTCCATGTTTCTTCTCTTTTTCTTCAGACCAGGGGTCAGACAGTGGTTCAATCAGGGGTTCTGAATTTTCTCCCAACAGTATTTCACCAGCAACTGCAGTAACCACTGCTTCAGCAATTGTATCCACTGTTTCATTACTTGACTGTCCTTCATCAGCTGTCAGCCCATTTTGCACAGACTCCAATGCTACAAAACAAAAGTCATCACTAGAAACATCATTATTAGCAAGGAGAGAAAAATTTTCATCACCTAGCTCATCAGGTAAGCTACTCCAGTCAACAAAGCCTTGGGTGAAAAAGCTTTGCTGTTCTGGTTGAACCACTGCTGGTGCAACTGGTTGAGGTGCAGCTAGTTGCACTTGAACCTGAGGAGCTGGGGCCTGGACATACTGTATCTGAGGGACAATGGTTTGGACATAATGCACAGGAACAAGGGTTGCAGGGTGTGCATAGTGAGCAGTGTTTACATGGGCAGCAGGGGTATATTGAACATAATGCACAGTGGATTGGTTACTTTGTGGTCTAGGGTTTGAGGTAGGGTGTGTGATAATTGGTCCAACTGTTTGACTCCTACACTCCCTAGCAAAATGACCTAACCTATTGTACTTGTAGCATTTGATTTTAGACTTGTCCAACCCTACTTTTAAGTTCCCATGTAACCCTGGGAATTTTCTCCCTGTCCTTTTGTAAAACTTGCTGGTTCTCACACTTAACAAAGCAAGTTGGTGCAAAATATCCATCTCTTCTAAATCAGTTGGATCAAAATGCTATAAATCATTTAGTTCAAAACACAGATTATCAGAGTTCTGGCTTTCTTTATTTGATGTGAAAGTATAACTGGATGAGTGAGGATCAGAGTTGAAGTTACCACCAGCAGTTATGTTAATAAAATGATCATAACTCTGATCCTTACTGCTGCCAGACTCTTCCTGACCCAAAAGAGCTGTGTTGCCAAATGCATAGTCATCTGCAACTTTGCCAGACTCTTGCAACTTCTTTTTCTGGTTTAACTCCCTTTCATAGGTCAGGAGTCTACCATGAAGTTGGGTCAGGGTCAGATCTTTGAACCCAACAGAGTTTCTAGTCACAAAAGCAATTGAGTCCCATTTTTTAGGTAATGACCTAAGAAACCTGCTATTTTGTGTTGAATTAGCAAATTCAACATTAACAAGTCTTAGCTCACTAATGAGACAACTGAAACGTTCAAATTGTTGTGTTAATGTTTCGCCCTTAACGTGACAAAATGTTTCGCCCTTAACGTGACAAAATGTTTCATACTGTTGATTCAAAACTTCCCTGTTATTTTCAATTACTTCTTCAGTTCCCCCAAACTGTTCCTTCAGTGCATCCCACAATTCCTTGGCACTGTTACAGTGTAACAGCCCAGCATAAATCTCATTAGGTAGTGTGGATGCAACGATGCTGAATGCCTTGGCATCTAGTTCAATTTTCTGAAAATCTTGGTCCGTATAGTTCTCAATTTTCTTAGGAACAAAGACCTTGATATCCTCAGCACTCGACACCATTGGAACATGTGGTCCAAAGATAACCGACTTCCAACATCCGGTATTCTGTTGAGCAAGGATGTGTCCCATCCTTCTCTGCCAGATGTTGTACTCATTTCGTTTCAACATGGGTGGTTTGAAGAGTGAACCGATGCTATTGTTAACATCTTGTGATTGTGACGTTATCCTGGTTGTTTTACAGGTATTGATTAATCAACTTTGTTCGTGATTAAACCCTACTCTGTTTTTCAACAAAACAAACAATCGAAAGTATCAATGAGATCGAGCTGAACTTTTATGTCAAATTGATTGTTAGATCAAATTTGACTGTCCTATGCTCTGATACCAATTGTTAGGATCTGAGTTTGATTGATTGTGGTTTTGTTTAACAAATTGAAGATGAAATTGTATTAAGTGCAGCATAAATAAGATGGAATAAACTTTCAACACAATCAAACGAGAGAACAATTCTAAGCACACATGTTTGACATCAAACCGAATGATTATATTTATTACAATCAACGATTACAATATGCATGCATGCAAAAGTCTCCCCCTCAGCCTGAGCTCACAAGCTTGCTTGTACAGAATGACAGAGATGAAAGAGCTGATAGAACAGTACAAGGTACTGCTCTATTTATACTGCAAAGCAAACCACTATGGCATTTTTGCTAACGTCATCGTTGATAGTGACATCTAACTTCCTAACAACCTGAAACTACTGATCTATACAAACACTGTTATCTAAACAACTGATTATAATACAAATAAGAAAGTAAACAACTGATTCTTCATTCCACTGCTTCAGCCCTAGCAGTGCTTTGGTCTTCAGCAGTACTTGAACTAAATCAGTAGATTGACTAAGCAGCACTTTGTCTTCAACAGTCTTTGGGAAGAAACAGTTGTTGTAGACCATCAGTAGTTGTAAGAGATCAGTACTTAGGGGACAACAGTTGTTAGAATCACAATCAAAGGGGAAAGACTGGTTGCAAACCGCTGCTTATTCTGGATCCACTGCCCTGATCCAGTTTTGGCTTTATATCAATTGTTCCTCTATAGGGTTCAATCCCAACACTCGCTAACTATCAGTTTATACAAGATACACAACTGTTAGTTTATACACGTGTATAGTCTTTTATACTCTGTGTATTATATTCAAAAATGGTTACATATGTGTATATTAACAACACATAGTATATTATGCACGCACACGACTAGATTCATATAAAAATTATGAAATTAATGAAAACGAAACATATCACATGTATGCAAAAATAAATAACTTCATCACATATTCAAAAAAATAAGTTAATGCCCAAAAATTATTACAATTTCAATCTCAAAAAGTTTTTCAACATTTATTGAAAATTATAAAAAGTTAAAAACAATATATTATGATATCTATATATACGGATAATAAAAGAAAAAACAATATGCAAGTTAAAATTCAAACAAATTCTATGGATAAAGAAATGATGAAGAAATAAGTAAAAATGAAAGAGAGAGAGAGAAAGTCAAGAGATGAGAAAATTAAGGAATTTAATTAAACATACTTGGCTAATGTCAATCTTGCCATTTTAATCTAAAAAATGATCAAGGACCAAGATTAGTTCACTCAGTTCATTTTCAAGAAGTTGTTCACTCTTGAACCTAATCCTATATATATATAGGAAGAAGATCATGCGAGAACCACCTCTTATTGCGAGAACCAATGTGAACACAACCAAAAATGCCTAAAAATAGCTAAAAATCACACAATTTTTTTAATTTTTTTATATAAAAATCGCTACTTTTCGAAGCAAAAAAAAATTTAAATTTTTTTTTGACACTAAAAGTAGCGATTTGAGCATAAAAATATTAAAAAAAAAATTTAGATTTTTTTTATTTTTTTAGGTTTTTTGGGGGGTTTAGTTTTTAGCATTTTAGCTTGGGGGGGGGGGGGGGGGAGGGGGGTTTAGGCTTTGGGGGAGGGGGGGGGTTAGGTTTTTTGGGGGTTTTAGTTTTTAGCATTTAGCTTGGGGGGGTGGGGGTTAGGTTTTTTTTAGGTTGTGTTCACATTGGTTCTCGCGGTTCTCACAATAAGGGTGGTTCTCGCATGAGCCCCTCCCTATATATATATACATATATAGGGGGCCGCTAAAATAAAAGCCACCCCCAGTTGTAAGAACCGCAAGAACCACTATCCAGCAATCAGATAATGACAACCAAAAGGGTAATATATTTATTTAATTAAAACCATCAAATCATCTCTCTTCTTAGTAAATTCTCTTTTTGAAGTCTTTTCAATTTCTCTCTCTTCAATTTCTCTCTCCTCTTTTTGTTACTTTATAAAAAAAGTTTCTTTAAAAAAACTGTAAAAAAATTTTTGTTAAAAAAACTTAAAACCGTAAAAAAAGTTTTCGAAAAAATGTAAAAAAGTTTAGAAACGTGTGTGTAAAAAAAGATTTTTGTAAAAAAGGTTAAAACCGTAAAAAAGTCTTCGTGTAAATTTTTGTCTTTTTAAAAAAAGTTTTTATGAAAAAATAAATTTGTAAAAAAATTTTGGTAAAAAAGTTTTTGTAAAAAAATTTTTAAAACCGTAAAAAACGTTTTCGTAAAAAAAAACGTAAAAGAGTTTAAAAAACGTGTGTGTAAAAAAAAGGTTTTGTAAAAAAAAGGTTAAAACCGTTAAAAAAAATTCGTATAAATTTTTGTTCTTTGTTAAAAAGTTTTTGTAAAAAAACATTGTAAATTTTTTTTTTGTAAATTCTTTTTTGTAAAAAGAAAGTTTAAAATCGTAAAAAAAGTTTAAAACCGTCAAAAAAATTTAAAATCGTGTGTGTAAAAAAACGGCGCGTAAATACGGGGCATAAAAAACGGCGCGAAAAAGAAAAGCACATAAAAAACAGGGTGTAAAAAACAGCGCGTAAAAACGGGGCATAAAAAACGGCTAGTAAAAAAACCGGGTCATAAAACGACGCGTAAATACTGGGCGTGAATACGGGGGCGTAAAAAACGGCTCGTAAAAACGTTTTTTGTAAAACAATCCTGACAAAAATTGTTTTTTTTTTTGTAAAAAAAAAATCAGCGCATAACGGGGCATAAAAAATGGTTTGTAAAAAAACCAGGTGATAAAACGATGGGTAAATAAGGGGCGTAAAAACGCCGCGAAAAAACGGGACGTGAAAAACGGCGCGGTAAAAAACGGCGCGTAAAACCGGGCATAAAAAACGGTGTGTAAAAAACCGGTTGCAAAAACGCCGCGTAAAAACAAGGCGTAAAAACAAGGCGTAAAAAATGACGCGTAAAAGTAGGGCGTAAAAAACGGCGTGTAAAAGCGGAGCGTAAAAACGACGCGTAAAACCTGGCGTAAAAAAAGCGTGTGAAAAAGACGGGCTTAAAAATGGCGTGAAAAAACGGCGTGCAAAAAATTGTTTTGTTTAAAAATCTGGATCTAAAATGGTTTTTTATAAAAAAATTCTCTTTTAAAAAACAAGTATTATAATAATACAAAAAAGTAATAAAAAAATAATAAAGACAAAAAGACAAAAAAGATTAAATTTACTGAACTAACCTTTTGCATTAAAATATTAAAAACATGATAAGACAAAAAGTATTTAATATTAGTTTTAATTACTTTTAATCTCATCCATCCATCTTAAAGATCTAATGGTTGGAAAGTGGTTCTGATGCAGTTTCGCGTGCAATCAAATGGCTAGAAACCCAAAGATTAAACAAAAGCTTCAAGAAACCTCATAGGTGTTCTTTATAATAATCAATACTCAAAAACCAACTAATAATAAACCCTAAAACCCCTATTTATGCTAAACTATCAAAGAGATAAATATGGAAATCAAAATTCAAATAAATATTAAAATAATATTCGTAGATATCCCTGCATCATACTCCCCGTCTTCGAAAAAAACTCGTCCTCGAGTTTTGCCATAGGATCAAAGCCTCCTTGATCAAAAGGAATATTGAATTGTCTCATGTTTGCTATCAACTTCATCATCTCAAATGGTCCAGCTCCCATATTTGCCACTGTTTTGTTTGTTTGCAACCCAATAGCATTAGACATATCTTTTTGTGGCCCATGAAAAGTTTTATACGGACTAACACATATCATTGATGGACTCACCCCATCTGGCCCACCACTTGAATTAAAAATGTCATGAGATTCAGTCATATTTTTCATTCCACCAAGGTTATTCGATTTTCCGAATATTTTATGCATCTTATATGAGTCATGCATGCACCCACTAAATTTGTCAATAATCTCCAACTTTTGAGCAACAATAATATTTGTTTTTTTGTTTATCCTCGATATTAACACATCTCCAATTAAAGCATCACTCATCTCATCTTTAATTTGACTTTTCAAATTCAAAGAATATCCCACTAATTCCATATTATCAGCAATTTCAATATTATTCCATATATAAATTACTAACTTTTTTGTGCAATAGCACTTGTAACTTGTGCTTGAGGAGTTTTCTAAAAAAAAAACTTACTTTTCCACTTTTAACCTAAAAGTTTTATCTTTTACGTTTTAACCCCTTTTATTTTTTTTACTTTTAACTCAAAGTTTTCCATTTTTTATAATTTAACACAACACTTTGTTATTTACAACTTTGGTCCCCCATACTTTTTACCTTTCGCAAAGTTTTCGTTTTACATTTCGTTCTAAATTTTGCGAGTTAACATGTCGTAGCGTGCATGTGAGGTTCAACGTTTTTGCTATATTTTTTCATACTTGACAGACTCGTCGCAACGCATCCATTTTTCCCCTTTTGAAAAGTTCGCCACAACGGGCGGGTCGTAGATCAGCTAAGTTATTATTTTCTATGTTTTACGTTTCTGCTTAATTTCTTCGCATTAAGACACTGTAACAACTGTAACAGGTGTGCGTGGTTCAACGATTTTAGTCTCCTTTTCGTTCTGTGTAATTTTTACCATTTTATCTATTTTATTTTTATGATGTTGAGAGCGGATGGCGTTATGGCATTGGTGCTACTTGGCACAGTTTTACGAACGTTTTTAACCTATTAAATTTTTTACTAATATTTTCTTTCGGTTTACCCCTATTCTTCCTTTACTTAAAAACTATTTTTCATGTGTATATTTTATATACGGGTATGTATATTTACTTAAAAACTATTTTTCATGTGCATATTTTATATACGGGTATGTATAAATATGATTTGTTCTATATGTTGATGTAAACTTTTTTTTACATTTTTTACTAATATTTTCTTTCGGTTTACCCCTATTCTTCCTTTACTTAAAAACTATTTTTCATGTGCATATTTTATGTACGAGTATGTATAAATATGATTTGTTCTATATGTTGATGTAAACTTTTTTTACAGACGAGTCAGGTCAAATATAATACGTTTTCGTTTAAAGAAACCATTTTTACGTGACTATTTTTACGTACGTTTTGGTATAAATTCAAGTTGTTCTACGTTTTGACGTAAACTTTTTTGGGAAATGATTTAGGTCAAATATAATATGTTTTCGTGTTTATTTTATTTATGTTTCGTAAAGTTTGTGACGAACCGAGTGGAGTCAAATTATGGTTTCTTTTTCTCCTTTTTTTTCGAAAGCTTTAATTAATCCCTTTCGATTACATGTGCATATTTTCCTTCATACCTGTTACGTTTTCTATGTATGAGTTGGGTCACATATAGTACGTTATGATTGTTCGATATAAATTCCATTTACTTTACGTTTGATCCAATCACAATGTTTATATAGGTTACACCGAGTTCAACTGGATACGTCGAAATGTGTGTTTTCATATGGTTAATGCATCATATAACGTTTGGACTAATCCATTCAATATTTACGATGTACCCGCGCCGCAACGCGGGCAGGTCTTAACCCTAGTTTCCATTATTTTGAAATTTAAAATTCCTAGGATATCCAACTTTATTCAATTCCATATTTACCCGATCTTTTGATGGAGTTTCCAAAATCCAAGAACGACAGCCATCTAGAAGACCGCCACCATTAGGCACGACATCTCCATCAGAAACCACCGCATTACCATCAGACGTTACCTCATTTCCTTCTAACTCATCCCCGCATGTAGCAACCGAATGACCACCCATAGCATTCGGATAACCACCCGTGACCACCGTAAAATCAAAATCAGAATCTGTATTTCTATAAAAATAATTAATCAAACCTGATGAATTCTCAAGCTTGTTTGTGGCCTTCTTTTCTTCATTTTCTCGGTCGGTAACACCATTAATAGCCCGTTGCACCCAAAAATACTCATCTTCATCGTGGTGCATCCCATCTTCATCAAACTTGGGTCCATCTTGCGATACACCCTCTTGATAGGTTGGTTCAAAGAACCAGTGTGGATGACGGCTAAACGGTTGCTGCTCTCCGTCGCCACCTTCGTCCCTGACGATGGTGCTCGACTCGGTTTCCGTTTGGCACGTATCCTGTTGCAACTCGAGGCGTCGGATCCTTAGTCGGAGCCGTTTAATCTCTTGTTGCAACTCGAGATCTCGGACTCGTCGCTTGAGTCGTTTGATGATCTCTACATCCCGTGGGTCACGCTTCCCAGTCTCGTTGCCTCGTCCGGCGAATCTACGATCATGGTTGAATCGATCTTCACGAGCACGTGAATTACTAATGTTTTTGTCGATGCCTCGGTCGGCGAATCTTCGAACAAAAAAACACTCGCCTTCACGTTGAGCCATTTGATAAACCTAGAGCTCTGATACCACCTGATGCAGTTTCGCGTGCAATCAAATGGCTAGAAACCCAAAGATTAAACAAAAGCTTCAAGAAACCTCATAGGTGTTCTTTATAATAATCAATACTCAAAAAACCAACTAATAATAAACCCTAAAACCCCTATTTATGCTAAACTATCAAAGAGATAAATATGGAAATCAAAATTCAAATAAATATTAAAATAATATTCGTAGATATCCCTGCATCAGGTTCTCTCGGTTCTTATAAATGGGGGTGGTTTTCATTTTAGCGGCCCCTATATATATATATATATATATATATACTAGTCATTTACCCACGCGATGCGGCGGGGTGGCATTTACAATAGGATACTCGATTACAGTTAGTTTATCAGTCGTCTCGTGATATATTGTATATTAAGTTAATACTTAAGTTGGTTTTCTTATTCGTGTAGTTATGGAAAGATAGGGACCATTTCCAAAATTTTGGTCAACCACAGGGACAATCCGTCTACTTTACTCTAAATAGATCAGGCTCCAAAAATATCGAGTCTCAACCGGGGATGCGCCTCGCTCAATCCTAAGCCGACCTTGCATAGTTACCTATGTTGTTACTCTTATCCGTTTTAACAATAGAAAACTAAATTACAATCCCTAAAATAAATAGGACTGAAAATTGAACATGTGGTGATAAATATGCTAATAGTTTAAAACAAGGTCAAACTTAATGACAAGGAGAAGCAGCAATATAAATTTTTAATAGTTACATACTTTAAATCATCATAGTACATTATTTTGAAAGTTCTACATCCAAAATCCAACATTACATATTAATATAATAAAACATATGTACTTTACAATTCCCAACATGCATCTCTATGGATCTTATTTCCAGCTTCACCTTCTCTATAATATTAAAAATGTTGGCAACAAATATTTATATGGAAAAAGATATTTCCACCAAGCTGGGTCCTGGGATGTTGTATCAATTATGAAACTAAGACCAGAGTGTTTGCCACATTTTCAAGATGAAATCTGAATCAAAACTCCAAACAAACATGCTCCTGATCTAAAGTCTTAAGACATTAGCAATTGTACAACCATGATATATTGGTTCAAAGTACCAAAACAACTGTCCACTACCAACACCAAAAAAGAGCTAAAACATGAAATTATAAAAACACAATAGCCCTTTTGGTAACTAAATCACTCAGGTGCTGACCCAGGGGCTAACCGAAGCATCCATGTCAGGTTTGCCTCTCGAGTTGTCGCGTAGATCTGGACCTCGGCTCGCTGGCGGCAGTTTCACTCTTTCAGAACCTAAGTACTCATGCCTGCAGGACAGTGATCTACCAAGGCATGGCGATGGAGAGCGGTAGTGACGTGTAGGTGATCACCTGTGGTCATTATATCTGTGCCACCACCTCTGCAACAACATTTAGCGTGGTGTTAACTGTTAAGTATCTATGCTAGTAAATTTTTATAATTCATAAGCACATTAATTAATATAAAGAGTTAAAAAAATCATAAAGAGTCTGCTAGTAAACTTACCAAGACGGTTTTGCAAAACGGCAATACCGCCTACACATACAAAGGTCATCCAACTTTTGTCGCTCACTGCGTAAACTATTTCAGGCACAGGTGCCTAATAGTACTAAGCAAGCAAAACAAGTGTGTGTGTGGGGGGGGGGGGGCTAACCTAGCCTTTTTCAAAATGACACATACCACCTTTTCGTTAGAAGTGCTGCAAACTGCAACTTTGACACCTTTGGCAAAAGCCTGATCTATCAACCTGTAACACCCAAAACTCACAATTGGAATTCGAAAGCTTCATTTGCTAACAAAAAATGAAAAAGAAGTTGCTTACTTTGCAACACCGGGACGTAATGGCAACAATTTCTTCTCAATAAGAACCATAAACAACTCGGTTTTTCGCTTGTGAAGTGAAGCTATAAAGTCCTTCCTTTCTTGTTCGCCTTTTGGAGCGTTCGCTGGCCAACCCGTTTCGTTGAAGTATGCTGTCATTCTTTTAATTACAAAGAACCCGCCATGGTTGTTAAGATACTTGATCTTATTAAACAATTCAAAAAAAAAATATACCTATATATAGGTTACATTATGTGTACCTTTCTTTTCCACCACCAATTTTAAGTAATTCACCATACAAGTCTACATCCCATGTCACTCCCAATTCTTTCTGTGTAATTAAAACAAAATATCTGGTTAACAGTTTGATTTTTGAGGTCAAAATAGTAATTACAGTGTAAATTGACATGTAATCTTCAAATTATGGAGGAATGGATGAAACTATATAACATATTACAATTAGACTGTTATGGGTGCCCAATTCTTTCTGTGTAATCAAAACCAAATCTCTAAAACCGGTTTAGAAGATAAATAACCCTAACCGGTGGTTCGGTTCGGTTCTAAAACCGGTTATAAAAAAAATTGGTTAAAAAAATCAGTTTCGGTTTTTTTTCATGCTGATGCAACCACCATCATTGCTTATACCATGTCACATCAACTTCTCGTTTCAGATGTAAATAACTGCCGCAAGCCGTTGTAACCTTTTTCTCAACCAACTTTTGTGGTACTTCCAGAACCAGCTTAATCGAAATATTTACCAACTATAGCAAATGCCGGTCACGAATTAATGCTTCAATCGACCAAGTCCAGGTTCTCAGACACCATATAAAGTCTATAAAAGTCATACTTTCACTGTAAAATTTTATTAAAATAGACCCAAAGTTAGGCATCCAAAATTAAAATTAGAACATATATAACATAAACAAACATACTCTGTATTGTATGGAGTGTCAGCTATTGGGAGCCTTAGTTACGCCTTCCAATCTTGGGAACTGCAATGAGAAAACGATTAGACTTCCTCTTCACTCCCTGAAAGCCAACGAATACAGTTTTTTCACACATTCATAGCAATTGTAGACATTATTACAAAGCTAAGAAACTGTAACTGACTCTATGAACTAAAGTTGAAATTGAGCTATTTTAAAGGCTCAAAACCTATAGAAGAAACATTGTGGACGAAATTCCTTACTTTGGTAAGAAATTGCAGAGATCTCTTACTTCCTCCATTAATTCACTTGTTTATGGTGTAGATATGGATATATTCACACAAGAGTGTAGTTATAACATCGTCACGTTTTAGTTCATCTATCACACAAACCCTAAAATAGGAAAACATACCACCGGCACCAGGTGAGCCAAAACTGGCATGAGCAACCGGCATATTTGGGTCACCCTGGACGAAGTCTACACCTCAAGCTTAGAACCACTTGAATCCGACCCTATCTACAAGTTTAGGTTACCCACAACAATCAACAATAGATCTTGAATGTCACACCCCAACCGATGGCGGAAACATCGGGATGAGACGAACAAATTGCTCAAAACATCATAACACTATGTGACAATATTTAATTGAATTCAAATTTCATTGCAAGGACTACATTGTCATACAACATATAAAATGGAAATAACAACATTGTTCAAATTCAAATCAACATAGATAAATAGATTAAAGGTGTGTATCTAGTCCACCCTACACTTGTTTCATCAATCATCCATACTTCATAAATCAACCTGCAACATGTATTAAAATAGAGTTTCAATGCAAAGGCAATGAGCGAGTATACAAGTTTGTTTACATAGCATAATAGAATAAAAACTCAATCCAACATGATTCATAATATGTGCTTGCTAGTATGCAATTTTGGCGTACAATATGATCAAACCCTAGAACACAACGCATAAAATCCCAATAGTTCAGCGGGATGGTAAACTTAACAATACCCAATAGTTCAGCAGGCGGGGCGTAAATCCTATAGCGCTATAATTGTTAAGGTGGGCGAGCAAGTCAATGAGCATATAACGTTCCAAATCGTTCATAGAGCATACAAGAATAGCAAGTAAGTCACATTAGTTTCATGCATTCGTTCAAAGGATGAGTATGTTTAGTTCAAAAGTTGTTTACATAATTATACATGTTGCATCCCAAAGTGTAAAGGGGAAAAAGGGATCGAGTATACTCACGGTAGTTGCAAGCTTTCCTACTTGGAATTCCCGCGAGCGAGTTTGGTGGATGAATTAAGTTGGAGCACCTAGTCCTTCTACACGAGGAAACGTAGGTGTGTGAGTTTGGCGTTCAACGGAAGATTATAATTTTGGAGTTTAACATAACATAAAGCATGATATCAAAATAATCATCTTTAACTTATACTCTTGTATGACACTACGTAACCACTAGGGTTATATTGTATTTCATGGGTAGTATGCCCATTAGAATCATACTTGGAGTGTTTAAGTCTTAGATGGTATTCTACTACTTTAACATATAAACACAAGTTTAATATTAAAGGTTCGAATGAGTGTATATATACTTAGGTTAAGTATTACATATTATTAAGTCCAATAATTCAAGTAGGAGGTAGAAGATTAAGATCTTCATTTAGGCACCTCAAGTTGTTCATAGATGTCATGTATGGGGTAGGAAGACAAGCTTCCATTTAGGAACCCCTTGAATGTTCACCACTTCTCTTGATGTAAAAACAACCAAGGAGGGTCACGAACTAGGGTTAGTATAATATAAGCAATCTAACTAAGAGAAATCATCAAATCATGTGAGGATTGTATGTTTGGAACAACCCAAGTTGTTCCATAATCACTCTACATCAAGAACTAGCTCGAACATGACTTGTGGGTCAAAACACCCTAACAAAACAGAAAGTTTATGAGGTTTAATCCTCTGATTTAAGTGTCTCAACCATGTTTTTAAGCTTAACCAACCATGAGAGAGGTTGTAAGCATTAGGACATCGGTGTGAGATGTGTTAGACACAAGTTGGATGAAGTTTAAACAAGTTTGAAAGAACATAAGTCAAAACAGAAAGTTTTTGGATCATTTCAGGGGATTTCCAGGTCTGATTTCTCCCAGGAGAAGTCAAGGAATCATACCCTATGATTATCCAAGCAAGTAGGAAGAAGAATCAAGTGATTTCGTTGAGAAATGAGCAAGTTACACTCACTTTTGCACAAGGCTATGAATCTGTCCGAATTTCAGATTCTTGCAAGAACTAGAGAGTATTTTGGAGAGATTTGAGTGTTGTGAAAGTGTAAAATGGTGTGGAGAAGGGTTGTATTTATAGTGGAAGAGTTTGAAGGTGATTGGAGGTGATTAGAGGTGCTAGAAAGGTGATTGGGGAGTGTTAGAAAGGTGGGATTCGTGCACAATTCGCGTCTGATCAAAGCTGATTGTGTTTTCTGCGTAACAAGG
Source organism: Helianthus tuberosus (assembly GCA_030545235.1). NCBI lineage: Eukaryota > Viridiplantae > Streptophyta > Magnoliopsida > Asterales > Asteraceae > Helianthus > Helianthus tuberosus. The sequence continues at coordinate 142,864,993 of CM060427.1, read as the reverse complement.
GGCCATGCGGCCCGCATTAGGTTTCAGTTAAGTCAAATCGGGCCGCCCGGGGTTGGGTTATTGGTTATAAGTTTCAAAAATTGCACTTTAGCCCCCAGACTCGTTAAATTTGGTGTTTTTAGGACTTTTAAGGACCATTCTTGTCACAAAAGCATATTTTAAGATAATTCCAAGTACGAGGAGTATAACCCAAGTATAATTAACCGTATGAGCATCAAAGTCAAGTGTCTTTCTCGTTCAAAACACGTTTTGGGCATAAGTTTAGCTTAATTACAAGTTTAGCACATAGTTTCCAAGAATGACGATTAAACATCAATTGATTCACCAATTCGAACATATGAGCATATATAAAGTGTGTATAACATATTTGTAACAAAATACGAGTTTCATTAATGATTCAAGTCTCGGTTTTACAACGATTACAAGGAAGGAACGATTACAAGAATACCACGTTTCCAAAAATAGAAATACGAACAAAACTTTCTATAAATGGAAAGTACAAAAGAGCCGGGCGTTACAGTCTCCCCTCCTTTAGGAAATTTCATCCCGAAATTTAGGAAGACGTAGGGAAGAGATGAGGATACTTCTTTTTCATCTCGCTCTTGAGTTCCCAAGTAAATTCGGCGCCTCGTTTACCTTCCCATCGAACCTTGACGATAGGAATCTTGCTGCGCCTCAATAACTTGACTTTTTGATCCATGATTTCGACGGGTTTCTCCACGAAATGCAGAGTGTCGTTTATTTGGAGATCTTCGAGAGGAACTTGAAGTCTTTCTTTAGCGTGACACTTCTTTAGATTAGAAACATGGAACGTTGGATGCACGTTGTTGAGTTCTTGAGGTAAATCGAGTCGATAAGCCACCGCACCAATCCTTTCGAGTACCTTGAAAGGACCAACATAGTGAGGGGCAAGCTTTCCCTTTTTACCAAAACGAACCACTCCTTTCCAAGGAGATACTTTGAGTAGGACGTGATCTCCAACGTTTAATTGCATAGGTTTGCGTCCCTTATCAGCATAAACCTTTTGACGTTCACGAGCTTTGAGTAGATTATCACGGATTTGGTGAATCTTATCCGTTGCTTCTTGTATGATTTCAGGGCAAGTAAAGTGTTTGTCACCAATCTCGTGCCAGTTTAAAGGAGATCGGCATTTGCGACCATACAACGCCTCGAATGGAGCCATTTTAATACTGGAGTGGTAGCTATTGTTGTACGAGAACTCGACCAAAGGTAAATGCACATCCCAACTACCACCAAAGTCGATAACACAAGAACGGAGCATGTCCTCTAGGGTTTGGATAGTACGTTCAGTCTGTCCATCCGTTTGAGGATGAAAAGCCGTACTGAGATTCAAATGAGTACCCATAGCGGACTGAAAGGTTTGCCAGAGACGTGAAGTAAATCGACCATCGCGATCAGAAATGATGTCGAGAGGAATACCATGATGTCGTATGACTTCATTGGTATAGATGCGAGCAAGTCGTTCAACCTTGAAATCTTCGCGAATGGGAATGAATTGAGCGGACTTGGTCAAACGATCGATAATCACCCAAATGCTATCGTGACCAGAAGATGTACGAGGGAGTTTAGTGATGAAGTCCATCGCAATGCTATCCCATTTCCAAACGGGGATTTCAGGTTGTTCGAGGAGACCAGAAGGTCGTTGGTGTTCGGCTTTGACTTTTGAACACGTAAGACACTTAGAGACGTAAGTGGCAATGTCTTTCTTCATCCCAGGCCACCAATAGGATGTACGTAGATTATGGTACATCTTGTCGGCACCAGGATGAATTGAGTACTTGGATTTGTGTGCCTCGTTCATAATGAAGTCTCGAAGTGCTTCGCGTTCAGGGATCCAGGCACGATTGTTAAGGTATAGGATACCATCGGCCTTGGAGACGAGATCGTGTTCTTTAGCGCCTCGTATTTCAATTTGGAAGTTACCTTCGTTAATTGAGGCGTATTGAGCTTCGCGAATGCGGCGTGGAAGATCGTTCACAAGTTGGAGACAACGAATACCCTTCATATGTGTTTTGCGACTAAGGGCGTCAGCTACTACATTCGCTTTACCTGGATGGTATTTGATTTCGCAGTCGTAGTCGTTTAGCAATTCCACCCAACGGCGTTGACGCATGTTCAGTTCCTTTTGATTGAAGATATGTTGAAGGCTCTTGTGGTCCGTGAAAACCTCACACTTAGTACCATAAAGGTAGTGTCGCCAAATCTTCAACGCAAAAACAACTGCGCCAAGTTCAAGGTCGTGGGTAGTATAGTTTTTCTCATGTATCTTGAGTTGACGAGATGCATAAGCGATGACCTTGCCTCGTTGCATGAGGACGCAACCAAGACCACGGTTCGATGCATCGCAATATACTACGAAATCATCATTCCCATCAGGAAGAGTAAGAATAGGAGCATTGCAAAGCATGTCCTTGAGAGTCTGAAAAGATTTCTCTTGCTCAGGACCCCAAACAAAAGGGTTCTCTTTTTGAGTCAACGAAGTGAGGGGAACGGCGATTTTGGAAAAATTTGAGATGAATCGACGGTAATAACCCGCCAATCCTAAGAAAGAACGAATTTCAGAAGGAGATTTAGGCGCGGTCCAATTCTTTACAGCCTCGATCTTTGCAGGGTCGACGTGGATTCCTTTTTCACTAACAACGTGTCCAAGGAATTGGACTTCTTTAATCCAAAACTCGCATTTAGAGAACTTAGCGTATAGGCGTTCGGTACGTAAGAGCTCGAGTATAAGACGAAGATGACGTTCATGATCGGCTCGGGATTTAGAATAAATGAGGATATCATCAATGAAGACGATCATGAAACGATCCAAATAGGGCTTACAAACACGATTCATTAGATCCATGAACACAGCGGGTGCGTTGGTCAAACCAAAAGGCATAACCACGAACTCGTAGTGTCCATAGCGAGTGCGAAAAGCGGTTTTGGGTACGTCCTCTTCGAGGACCCGAAGTTGGTGATAACCAGAACGAAGATCGATCTTGGAGAAGCAAGTAGCGCCTTGAAGTTGGTCAAAGAGATCGTCGATACGCGGAAGAGGGTAGCGATTCTTGACAGTGAGTTTGTTGAGCTCGCGATAATCGATACACATACGGAAAGAGCCGTCTTTCTTTTTAACGAAAAGCACAGGTGCACCCCAAGGTGAGGCACTTGGACGAATGAAACCCTTATCGAGGAGTTCTTGAAGTTGCGTAGACAATTCTTGCATCTCAGAAGGTGCAAGACGATAAGGAGCTTTTGCAACAGGAGTCGCACCAGGTACGAGGTCAATACGAAAGTCAACAGATCGAGGTGGAGGAGGACCGGGTAAATCTTCAGGAAAGACGTCAGGGAAGTCGCGCACCACTGGAACATCACTTACACTCTTTCCCTTGCCCTTTTCTTCCACAACGTGGGCTAAAAAGGCAAGGTACTTTTTGTGTAAATACTTGTTCGCTTGTGTGCAGGACATCAACTTCAGTCCCTTTGAAGGTCGGTCTCCATAGACGTGCAAAACATCACCAGATGGAAGGGGCAAACGGACGTATTTTTCGTGACAAGCGATTTCAGCATGGTTCTTTTGGAGCCAATCCATGCCTATGATGACATCGAAACTACCTAGTTGCATAGGTATGAGATCAATAGGGAAGACGTGTTCGTTAAGAGTAAGACGACAATCACGAAGAACGGAATCGACTAAGATGGACTTGCCATTGGCGACTTCAACGGAAAACGAACTAGGTAGTTTAGAGCGCGTGCAATTTAACAATGATTCGAATTCTAAGGACACAAAGCTTTTGTCCGCACCAGTATCAAATAGTATCGAAGCATAAAGATGGTTAACAAGGAACGTACCGTTAACGACATTATTGTCGTTGCGCGCTTGGTTCGCGTTTAGATTGAAACAACGTCCACGAGGAGGTTGTAGTTGCTCTTGATTCCATAGTGGGCATTGAGGACGAAGGTGATTGGCGTCTCCACATTTGAAACAAGCTCTAGCGGGTCTTGCATTCTGAGGAGGAGGTGGAGCTTGTTGCGCTTGTTGAGCTGGTGGAGCTTGTTGTGCTTGCTGGGCTGGTGGGGCTTGTTGTGGTTGGTAGCGACAAAAGGCGGTGTCATGTCCATAACGGTTACAATTGCCACAAAGACGACACCTGGCATTGACGGGATGGTGGCGGTTATAAGTGGCACACTTGGGGTGAATCCCAGTGTACGATCTTTGGGTGTTATCAGGAGCAACAGGGTTTGGGTTAACAGGTGGTACAATCGCATTGCAAACAGGGTTCGATTGCTTTCGCTTCTTCCCCCTATTGTTACTCGACTGTTGGGTAATTTGGTGAGCTGGTTTGGAAGAAGCGGGGTTTGCGGCTTGCTTATCACGAATGCGATTCTTGTTCAGGGAAGCGGCCAAACGATAAACAGCCTCGATATTGTCGAGTTTGGCAGCCTCGATCGTATCGCGCATGGCAGAGGGTAACCCATTGATGTACTTTCTTATCTTACGATTGGTGGTCATAACAAGGTGGGGAACAATGAAGCTAAGTTGTTTAAAACGGGTGGTATAGGCTAGGTTCTCATCTCCCACTTGCTTTAGGTCCCAAAACTCTTCCTCCAACTTTTGTTGCTCATGCGGAGGACAAAACTCGTCCATCATCAGGGCCTTGACTTCTTCCCACTCCAACGCATATGCCAATTCGTTCGAACGAATGTTCCTCTCGTTCGTCCACCATTCAAGAGCTCGGGCTTGGAATACCCCAGTCGCACTACGCGTTCTGAGCTCATTGGGGCAATCACTGTTGATGAATGTAACCTCCATGCTATCAAACCATTCGAGCATGGCGGTCACCCCATCATTGCCGGTGAATGGCTTGGGATTGCACGATGAAAAGTGCTTGAAGTTGAACGAAGCGGGCTTGCGTATTTCGACCTTGGAGTCGACGGAAGAGTTCGGAGTTTCAGAAGCTCGGATTTCGGAAATGACCTTTGGGACGACGCGCGCAAATTGATCGGCCATGAAAGCCATCATTTTCTTCGTAGCACGGGACTTTGACTTCTTAGACGAGTTGGAGAGACGAGAAGACATCTAAGATTCAAAAGAACGAATAGGTGAGACTTGATCATAATGTTTGTTTAAGAAAAATTGTTCGCATAAAATGATTCACATAGCATAAAGTGTCACATAGCATAAAAGGTTCAAATTGTTTCACATAGCGTAAAGAGTTTAAACGTCACATAAAGCATAGTCATGAGTTCAACATAGCATAGCATGGATGAATGAAAGCAATGTAAATTTAGTTTGTTCACGAGGGATTATTATTGTTTGTGATTGCGATATCGTGCGAAATGAGTAAAACGAAATTTTGAAATGAACGAACTTTCAAGTATAAAATCACATATAAATTGAGATACATAAAAGAGAGGCTCAATAAAACATTGGATTGTTTCGGGTAGAGAAACGTCGACTATTCCAAAGTGGGTCGAAAGTTCTTTCGAATTAGAGATAACGTGCTTTGGCCTATAGGTAAGATACTCTCGTCGAGAAGCGATTAACGGTATCTTACCCTTCCGGTTACTACACATCTCTAATCGATTGAAACAATCGGGACTTTGGCGAGATTGAAAATCGAGGAATGGGACTTAATCGACGAGATGCGGGTTTCACCCCTAGCTTGACGATTTCGTACCCTAAATGTGGTTGGTACTTGTCGGGTCAAAATAAAATTTCGACACTTTGACAAGGGTCCACTAGAGTTGAAATGGAAATTACCATTAAGTTGTGGATTTCACTCCTAGCTTAATGGTGAAATTTCGTGCAAAATAGTTTAAGGTAGAATGAGAGTCGTTTACCAAATTGTGGGTTTCACGCCTATTTTGGTAAAGTTGTCTCGTTTGTGTTACAAGAGTACACAAATAAACAAAAGTGTATTCATGTTAACCTTAGGAAAGGCATATAAATTTAATCAACAAGAAGTGTAGCTAGGAAGCATGCATGGTAGAGTACAAAAGTTTTAAACAACACATAAGAGGCAAAATTCCTAAAACTATAGATTAGGGCAAAAGCATGGCAATTTTCCTAATTCCCTATAGTTATGGCTCTGATACCAATCTGTCACACCCCAACCGATGGCGGAAACATCGGGATGAGACGAACAAATTGCTCAAAACATCATAACACTATGTGACAATATTTAATTGAATTCAAATTTCATTGCAAGGACTACATTGTCATACAACATATAAAATGGAAATAACAACATTGTTCAAATTCAAATCAACATAGATAAATAGATTAAAGGTGTGTATCTAGTCCACCCTACACTTGTTTCATCAATCATCCATACTTCATAAATCAACCTGAAACATGTATTAAAATAGAGTTTCAATGCAAAGGCAATGAGCGAGTATACAAGTTTGTTTACATAGCATAATAGAATAAAAACTCAATCCAACATGATTCATAATATGTGCTTGCTAGTATGCAATTTTGGCGTACAATATGATCAAACCCTAGAACACAATGCATAAAATCCCAATAGTTCAGCGGGATGGTAAACTTAACAATACCCAATAGTTCAGCAGGCGGGGCGTAAATCCTATAGCGCTATAATTGTTAAGGTGGGCGAGCAAGTCAATGAGCGTATAACGTTCCAAATCGTTCATAGAGCATACAAGAATAGCAAGTAAGTCACATTAGTTTCATGCATTCGTTCAAAGGATGAGTATGTTTAGTTCAAAAGTTGTTTACATAATTATACATGTTGCATCCCAAAGTGTAAAGGGGAAAAAGGGATCGAGTATACTCACGGTGGTTGCAAGCTTTCCTACTTGGAATTCCCGCGAGCGAGTTTGGTGGATGAATTAAGTTGGAGCACCTAGTCCTTCTACACGAGGAAACGTAGGTGTGTGAGTTTGGCGTTCAACGGAAGATTATAATTTTGGAGTTTAACATAACATAAAGCATGATATCAAAATAATCATCTTTAACTTATACTCTTGTATGACACTACGTAACCACTAGGGTTATATTGTATTTCATGGGTAGTATGCCCATTAGAATCATACTTGGAGTGTTTAAGTCTTAGATGGTATTCTACTACTTTAACATATAAACACAAGTTTAATATTAAAGGTTCGAATGAGTGTATATATACTTAGGTTAAGTATTACATATTATTAAGTCCAATAATTCAAGTAGGAGGTAGAAGATTAAGATCTTCATTTAGGCACCTCAAGTTGTTCATAGATGTCATGTATGGGGTAGGAAGACAAGCTTCCATTTAGGAACCCCTTGAATGTTCACCACTTCTCTTGATGTAAAAACAACCAAGGAGGGTCACGAACTAGGGTTAGTATAATATAAGCAATCTAACTAAGAGAAATCATCAAATCATGTGAGGATTGTATGTTTGGAACAACCCAAGTTGTTCCATAATCACTCTACATCAAGAACTAGCTCGAACATGACTTGTGGGTCAAAACACCCTAACAAAACAGAAAGTTTATGAGGTTTAATCCTCTGATTTAAGTGTCTCAACCATGTTTTTAAGCTTAACCAACCATGAGAGAGGTTGTAAGCATTAGGACATCGGTGTGAGATGTGTTAGACACAAGTTGGATGAAGTTTAAACAAGTTTGAAAGAACATAAGTCAAAACAGAAAGTTTTTGGATCATTTCAGGGGATTTCCAGGTCTGATTTCTCCCAGGAGAAGTCAAGGAATCATACCCTATGATTATCCAAGCAAGTAGGAAGAAGAATCAAGTGATTTCGTTGAGAAATGAGCAAGTTACACTCACTTTTGCACAAGGCTATGAATCTGTCCGAATTTCAGATTCTTGCAAGAACTAGAGAGTATTTTGGAGAGATTTGAGTGTTGTGAAAGTGTAAAATGGTGTGGAGAAGGGTTGTATTTATAGTGGAAGAGTTTGAAGGTGATTGGAGGTGATTAGAGGTGCTAGAAAGGTGATTGGGGAGTGTTAGAAAGGTGGGATTCGTGCACAATTCGCGTCTGATCAAAGCTGATTGTGTTTTCTGCGTAACAAGGGGCCATGCGGCCCGCATTAGGTTTCAGTTAAGTCAAAGCGGGCCGCCCGGGGTTGGGTTATTGGTTATAAGTTTCAAAAATTGCACTTTAGCCCCCAGACTCGTTAAATTTGGTGTTTTTAGGACTTTTAAGGACCATTCTTGTCACAAAAGCATATTTTAAGATAATTCCAAGTACGAGGAGTATAACCCAAGTATAATTAACCGTATGAGCATCAAAGTCAAGTGTCGTTCTCGTTCAAAACACGTTTTGGGCATAAGTTTAGCTTAATTACAAGTTTAGCACATAGTTTCCAAGAATGACGATTAAACATCAATTGATTCACCAATTCGAACATATGAGCATATATAAAGTGTGTATAACATATTTGTAACAAAATACGAGTTTCATTAATGATTCAAGTCTCGGTTTTACAACGATTACAAGGAAGGAACGATTACAAGAATACCACGTTTCCAAAAATAGAAATACGAACAAAACTTTCTATAAATGGAAAGTACAAAAGAGCCGGGCGTTACATTGAACCAACTCAGGATGAAGGATCATACCTTGATTGTCTGAAGAACATACATGCAGAAGCAGATCCGTAGCATATATGATCTCACCACTGCTTCGACCATTGCACAAAAAGTTCATTAGATTTCTCCATGTTTCTTCTTACGGAAGCTTCGTTACACATGAAAGAAGAAGAGCGACAGATGAAGATCGTTTTGATCGCAGGTGGTTCATCTTCAACTCCTGTAACAAAACAAATGGTACGGATTTCATATTTACAGATCCAAACAAAATTCCAATGAATTTGCACAAAATCTAGAAAAGCACTTACTCCGTGAAGTTCAAAACCTAGACTTGAGTTTGATTCCAACGATTTCCATGAGGAATTGGAGTAGTAAAAACGTGATGCAGAAAAACCCTAGATCCAGATCTGGAATCGCTGGAGAGAGAGAGAGAGGAGCAGGGAAGCGGGCATTTTGAAATGTTTTGAAATGAGAGTGAAACCTGATGTATCCGTGTTTTTTTAGTTGGAGGGTATAAGTGGAAATGGATGTTTTCTGATGCTTAAAACACTTGTACATTATGCTTTAGGGGTGTTTTAAGGAAATTTTTATGGACTTTAAGAAGTCCTTCTAATATGTATTATAAAGTAGTATATATATATATTCATAACGAGGAGGATCGTATATGGTATGTTTTAGAAAACATTAAACCGCCAAATTAAGGTAATTTTTACAAAATTTAAACCGTCAAATTAACTTAAGGTGGATTACAACCAGTCCTAAAAACTCCCTATCAATTCATAAAAACGGGATAACACGGACCAAGGTTCCCTTAGGCCATAAGACCATTAATTGTCAGTTCAAAATTCCAACCCTGCCAGTTTATGTTTTAACCATTTTAGAAAAACCTTTTTATAATATAAGTATCATGTTATCAATGGATGTTACGGAGTCATGCTTCAATACTTTAAGGGCTTTAGCCCATCATGATTATTAAAAGAAAACAAAATTAAAATACTTACTGAGGAACACCAGAAAGATCTTCAAAGTTGGAAGATTTTATTCAAAACTTCAAATATTTTACAAGTGCAGAATTAAGAGAGAGAAGAGAGGGGCAAAAGATTGCGTGCCTCTACCTTACAACCTATCCTATCTTATATAGAAAATTCACCAAAGAAACAAACAAAACATAAAAGCAAAAGAAAAAGTAAAGTAAAAGTAAAGAGGCTCTATAATTGCCCAAGATGCCTTATGATGGCCTGCTTTCTTCTTTTTCCAAGATGCCGTGTATAATGGCTTTGCTTTTCCTTAAATTTCAAAGATGCCCATTATGAGTGGGGCCTTGATGTTGACTCAATTATTTGTCTTTTTTCTTTTCTTCTTCGGATTCTTTCTTTAGGGTAAATTCTTCTACCACCTTTTGAAGGTATGCTTCAAGATCATCATCCAGATTTATCTCCGGAGTATCTTCTATTGGTTGAGATTCTCCTGCTAAACATGAGAAACGGTTCTCATCTTCTTGGCTGGTGGATGAGATTGACATTGCTTTGGAGGAGCTTGATGTACTTGCTTCAAAAAACCTTTTTAACTCCTTCTTCATTTCTTCTTTGTATAATGAAAGAATTTCAGTCTTTGAGACTTCAGAAATTGCTTGCTTATCTTGAATCCTTCTTGACATTTGTTCAAAAGGACTTGGCAGTTGTCTTTGTTGTCTTTTAGCAATCTGAGATCTATAATACTCAGTTCTATTGGTGATCAAATTGATGGTATCTTGACCTTCCAATTCTTTTGTGGAGTTATTAACTCTTATCAATTTTAACCAGAACTTTGTATAAGAAGTTCTCTTGAGACAGGGAATATTATCCCTCAGGGGATGACCTGTTGTTGGTTTCCATCTCCAAATCCAGGGAATGGAAAACTCTATGAAAAAATACATTGAGGCTATTCCCTCAAACCAAGTTTTATTATACTCGGCTTCTATGAGATCCGGAGAAACTGCTACCCATTCTTGGTAAAGACCTTTAAATGGTTCAGGCAGAATCTGGACTGATGGACCATATAAAATGAACCATTTTTGGAACCAACTTGGGATTCCATCCTTATGAATCTTGTCACTCACTTTTATAAACCATGAGTGTTTCTTGCTGGGATTTTCATAAAACAAACATTTTTCAAAACTTTGAATATAATCCCAGTAATTGTATTTGTAAGTTTGTTTATTAGAATTTATAAATTCCTTTTCATTTAAAGTACTTAAACCCCATTTTTGAGGATGTTTTATAAAAATCTTACTAAAATTAAATGAATTCTTGATTTTATCTGCTGGATAAAAATGTCTTAATTCCGCAGACTCAGAAACTTGAATAATGCTTTCATAGTATTGCCTTGGTTTATAAGAAGTAGCATCATATGATGCTGGCTCTAAATATTTTTGCATTAAAAACCAAGGATCATCAAAAAACTTTTTATCTTCTTGATTTAGAAGAATTATTTTCTTCTGTCTGTCGGATATAATCCATGAATCTTCATCATCTTCCTGTGCTATATGAGCATAGGATGGAGCCTTTGAGGCCTGTTCTTGGGCTTTTATAATAGCCTGTTCTTCTTCTTGGGCTTTTATAATAGCCATGATCTTTTCATATGATGGATCATTGGGACTTATTTGAATTCCCCCATTATTATTATTCAAACTATTAGAAGCAATATCAGAGGCTATGAGCCTTCTGTTTCCTTGTTGAACCAAGACTAAATCTTGGCCTCTTCCTCTTCCCCTGCCTCTTCCCCTATAATTGGGAAAAGGTTGTTTTCCTCTATTATGAGGAATCATACCTAAAAGTAAAAAAATCAGGCTGATGAGATTATTTTCTCATTTTCCTCAAGAACCCTTATTTTATTCTTGAGATCATTTAGAATAATGTACTCCTCTGAAAGCTCTTTAAGCCTATCAGGATTACTATAATCATTCATTAGGTTATAAATCCTTATAATTGTTATTCTTTTCAAGATATTATAATCATCTTTTTCAATCTGAATGTTATTCAAAACTATTTTCAGGGGTCCTTTGGCCTTTGTCATTAAAACACCTGCAAATTAAACAGAAGATATTATCTTCAAATATTCTCTAGTCAAAAAATCTGGAAGACTATTTTCTTCTCCTTTTTTATATTGTATTTCAAAATCAAAAGGCGCTAATTGAGATTGCCATCTAGCAAACATTTGTTTTGAAACATCATGTTTAAAATCTTTTTGAAACATGAATTTAGCTGCTTGACAATCAGTTTTTATTATAAACTTTTGATTATATAAATCATCTTGAAACTTTAGAACACATTTTAATATTGCCAAAATTTCTTTTGCAATAGTAGCATATTTCTTCTGGCTTTCAAGCCATTTTCCTAAATGAAACCTAACAAGATATTCTTGTTTTGTTTGGGGATTAATTTGTTTTAATATTCCCCCATAACCTATTTCTGAGGCATCTGTTTCTATATTTTTTCCCAATTTGGATTAGCAATAGTCATGCAGGGAAGACCTAAAACTTTCTTTTTTATTTTTATGACAGCTTGAGTATGATTTTCATCCCAAGGCTTCGGATTCTTTTTTAACCTATCATATAAGATAGAAGAATCTTTAGCTAAATCATGATAATAAGGAGCTATATAATTTAAGCTTCCTAAAAACCTTTGAAGTTGAGTTTTTTCAGTAATTTTATCAGGAAATTTAGAAGCAAATTCTATACTTCTATTAATAGGAACTATTTTCCCTTTTTCTATTACATGACCTAAAAATCTGATACTTGTTTGAAAAAGCATCATCTTGGGACTAGATATAACTAATCCATTTTTTATAATAATTGTTTTAAATATATCAAGGTGCTTAAAATGAGTTTCAATATCTTTTGAAAATATTAGAATATCATCTATATAAACAATTATAAAATTTGAAAAAGGAATGAATATCTCATTCATAATTTTTTGAAATTCTGAAGGGGCATTTTTTAAACCAAATGGCATAACATTCCATTCATATTCCCCAAAAGAAACATTAAAAGCAGTTTTATACCTGTCTTTTTTATCAATTTGAATCTGCCAATATCCAGATTTTAAATCAAACTTTGAAAATATTAACGCATCATATAATCTATCTAACAAATCCTTTTTATTAGGAATCGAATATCTTATCCATTTTAAAACTTTATTTAGGGGCTTATAGTTTATAACTAACCTGGGAACACCTCTTTCAATTTCAGAATGTTTATTAACATAAAAAGCAGTACATGACCATGGAGATTTCGAAGGACATATTAATCCCTTTTGTTGAAGTAACTCAATCTCCTTTTTACATAACTCTAAGTATTCAGAGTTCATTTACAAATTTCAATATTAAATTGGTTTTTTATAGTTTCAATTTTTAATATTAATTTAGGATTTTTTTTAATTTTTCCTCAATTGTGTTAATACTTATTTCTTCTTTAATAAAATTTATTTGATTAATTTTAGCTTGTATAAGAAATTCATTTAAAAAATTTTCAAAAGGTTGAGTTATAAACTCAAAATATAATTCCTTATTATTATAAAAAGCTTTAAATCCTTTTTTATTAACTTCTTTTAAAGGAAAAACTTTGGAAAGAAATGGAGTTCCTAATATAACTTCATTTGTTATATTCTTTATAAGAACAAAAGATAAAGGAATACATTCTCCATTATTGCAAATCTTTGCATTAGGAATTTTATATTTAACTCCTATATCTTGCCTATTAGCTGCTTTAAGAATATGAGTAGTCTTTTCAAAATATTTTGCAGGGATCAATCCTTCCCTTAAACAATTTAAATCAGCTCCTGAATCAATAAGAGCAACAAAATCTTTTTTGAAAGTATTTTGTATTAATAAGGTTATTTTGACTAACCATATTTGAGAAATAAATTTTTCTATTTTATGAATATATTCTTCTCCCTTGTTTTTATGAACAACTAAAGGAGGATACTCTTGATCATAATTTATTTTATCATCCGGACTATTAATAGGAGATGAAGGTTGTTAGTACATACGTCTGTAGCTTCCGTCAGCATGAAGTCATGTTTTGTATATTTGTGTCTTTTGTAATGTTTATGTTTGTATGTATGTTAGTTTAGCAGATCAGGATATGGGGCGTTAGTGTAAAAGTGTTGTATTTTGTTGGCTATGCCAGCCGATCGGACAGCCGTCCGATCGGTTAGCCCAGCCGATCGGACAGGCGTCCGATCGGTCAGCAATGCCAGCCGATCGGACAGCATCACATGCTAGCCGATTGGACAGCACTTCTTCTATCCTGACTCTGCCTATAAATACCTGTCCGATCAGGTCATTTATAACTTTTGCACTTTTGACTCCTGTTTAGTATCTGTCTTCTACTGGAGCTTTGTACTTTCAGAACGATCAATAGAAAGAACAGACCGTGTTTAATCGTTGAATTCTGTGTTGATTATCTGTGATTTGTCATAATGGATTCCGCACATTAGACAAAGTTGATTCATCTTGTTCCTTAAGATCAGATCCTGTGCAAAGGGACCTCACAAGTGGTATCAGAGCATCCAGGGAGCTGAATCGAGATCAACGACACCGAATTCACCGGAATTCGAGCTTTATTTACCGATCAAAGTCAAATTTCACCGGAGATTTAACATTTCTTGCCGATCAGAGTCAAATTTCACCGGAGATTTGACATATTTCATCTTCTTCTGCTTATTTCTTACATCATTTCTCAGTTTGTAACCATAAAATTAGAAAAACTTAAAATTGAACGTGAATCTACGGTTAAAAATTGATATCATTTGATTCGCAATCATTCAAAGTATAATCCTACTGAGTTTCATAATCAAATTCAACCTAAAACGAGATCAAATTCATCAAAAACCATGTTTAACTGTTCATATGTGCTGACGTCATTCACTCGCTCGGACAGCTGTCCGAACGGATTAGATTAGTTAGTGTCTGCTAGTTGCTTGCTGACATCATCAGTGTTAGCCGATTGGACAGCTGACCGATCGGACAACATTGTTGTTGCAAGTCACCTTTTGCTTACGTCATATTGCTAGCCGATCGGACAGACGACCGATCGAACAGCTGATCGATCGAACAACTATCCGATTAAGTGTTCTGTTGTGTACTATTCGATCGAACAGTCATTCGATCTAAGTACACTTGTGTAAAATTTTTGAAAATCACAAAAGTTTGTCTAAGTGTTTGATAACTGTTTTAGGTACTTGAAAGATGGACAAATTCATGAATCCTTTCAGTGATATGTATGCTTTTGCTGGAAACTCTGGAGATGATGGTACTTCTAGTAACACAAATGAGAACACTTCAAATGCAAAGAAAACCTTGACGGATGTTTTAGGCGTGGAAAGTGCATACGGAACATATAACAAACCCCCAAAGCTGATGGCAATCGAAGAATACAGTCGATGGGCCAAGAAATTTGAAGAATGGTTAAAGGCTTTTGCGTATACCAGCTGGAAAAGTCTGAAGAATGGATACAAGGATGGAGGGAAAAATGGTGAAAATTTGACATCAACTGAAGAAATAGATGTTTTTGTTGCTGAGCAAAAGTGCATCGCGTTGCTGTTTCAGTCTGTTCGAGAAGATATATTATCTTTAATCGAGTATACCAATGCTAAAGATCTGTGTAAAAAGTTAGAAGTGAAATGTTTGGGTAGTGCAGAAATAGTGAATAACAAAAAGAAACTGCTAAGAAAAGAATTTGATTTATTTGGTTGTTTACAAAATGAATCAGTCTGTAAGATGATTGAGAGGTTTGGGCACTTGAAGTTGGAGCTGGCGAGACATGGAATTACATATTCTCAAGAAGAGTTAGTCGACAAATTGTTTGACTCATTGCCAGATGAGATGGATTGGCAATACTTTGCCTTGATGTTGAAGAATACTATCAAATATGAAGAATTGACAGTGGATCTACTTGTCGAAAGAATGGAGAGTCACGAGCCGGAGATAAAGAAAACACACAAAGTGAATCACTCGTCATATCAGCAGAACTTGGATTTGTATTATCCAAAAAGCATGATTCCAAAGAATACTTCTCCCAAGACAGCCTTTTCTGCTGAAAATTCCAACACAACAAGCAAAGAAAGTACAAGCAGTGGATTTCACAGTGGGTCTTCGTCTACTTCAAACCAATCAGCTGCTAAGAACTTATTTCAATGCAATATCGCTGTTGATTTAAAGAACACTCAAAATTTCAGCGAGGAGTCTGCAAAGCAACAGATGGTTTTCCTAGCCTCTGTGCTGGAGTCATATGAGAGCCTCGTAGCTGGGAAAATTGGCAACACCAACCTGACAAAAGAAGATTACGATCAGATAGATCCTGAGGAGATGGAATTGATCGACATAAGGTGGTGTATGGCAAGTGCAGTGAGAAGGGCACAGCGTTTCATGGAGATTACTGGTAGAAAGTCTATTGGTGGACCATCTACCAAGTTAGGCTTTGACAAGACAAAAGTGACCTGTTTCAAGTGTAAACAGAAAGGTCATTTTAAAAGAGAGTGCCGAAATGCTTATGCTGATGATTCTGAAAATCCATTCAAAGAAGATTACTACAAGAGAGCAATTTATCATCAGAATAAATCGGAACCGCCCAGAATGAAACAACTTGAAGATAATAAAGAAAAATCCAGAGCTCTCGCCGTAATTCATGATGATGAAGGTTTTGACTGGAGCGAGTTGTTACCAGAAGAGGATGCGGTTGGATATGCTTTTATGGCAAAGATTGTTGAACCTGTTCCTTATAAAGACAACAGAAATGAAGAAGAAAAGTATGTAAACAGAAAGATGATTGCTCAAAATAGAATGATCAGAATTTCTGATATATACACTGAAGCAAAAAGGGCAAAGAGATGGGATCCAGACAGAGAATGTTATCTTGACCCCATGGGAAACATTGCTATTGACTACAAAACCCTCGATCTTGAAACCATAATTCAACAAATTGCTGATGAAGAAGAGGGTTGGCAAAGAAAATGGTGGGGAAATGCAGAATAAAAAGAAAAAGAGGAAAAAGCCAAGAAGATTGATGATGGGATCATTGATACATCACAAGAGTTGAATGCCGAAAACTTGAGAAAGATGGCTGACAAGGTGCTGGCAGCTAAGGAACTTGAGGTAGAGTCTAAATCCGTATCTGAGTCTAAAAGCCAGGTCAGTTTAAACGGGTCAACAAGTGTGACAACTCGAGTTTCCGACATTTCACTTTCGCATTTATTGCGCGTTGACTGTTTAGTTGTTTGCTTATTTGCCTTGTAACTGTACACTGGATTATAATTCGAGATGACTATTTGATATGCTATGTATTTTACATAAAGTGTTTTGGTTTGTGAACTTGTAAACTGTTTAAGACTTGAACAATCTGACGAAACATAATTGTGTTTCGCCATAACCCACACGACGAAACAAGTAGCGTTTCGCCATACCTCATGCTGACGAAACGGGTGATTCGCCGAGCCCAGTTTCGCCAAAGCCCAGCATGGGCCCAAACCCTTATGTGTAATTATATATTAGTTTAGGTTATGTACATGGGGAACGGTTATCAAATTCTCAAACCCTAGAGCCCCTCCCCTACCGACGACAATCTTGTGACTGCGAGACCCTCAAAGAACCATCGTGGTTAGTGCTAATCATTATCCGATTATATGTTTTAAAACATTTATTGGAATATTATTCGTGCATATCGACTGTGATGATTGTTGATGTTATAGTTGTCCGCCACTGTGCTTTTGGGTCTAATAACATTTTGCATTGATATTGTAGTTGTCGTCTGGGATGATTATTGATTATTGATGATTATCAACGGCAATCATTACCGATGTTACTTCCTTGATATTATTCTTGCATACTTTAATGAATTGAAATTGAAGTGTTGTATAGTTGTCAAATCCACCAAACTATTTGGTCCAATAACATTTTGAGGTGGTTAACAATGTATCGGCCACTGTGCTTTAAGTTGCATGAGATTGATTAGGGTATACATGTTAAGTGGCGGTCACCATTGGCTTTAGTGCAAGTGCATTGTCAGGAAGTTTATGATTTAATATACTTGGGCCATATGATTGTAAGATCTTCGTGTGATGATAGACGGCCGTAGGGTTTCTGTAATTGGTTGTTCAATTCGACGTAACTGATGTTTTGACGAAACACATAGGGTGAAACAAAAGTGTTTCGCCGAGACCATTACGACGAATCAAATGGGACGAAACAGAAGTGTTTCGCCGAAGGGGTTTATGGCGAAACAGGGGTGTTTCGCCAAATGGGTAATCCGCACAGTAACTTGACTATTTCTGTTAAAACTTAACTGAGTTAACTAACTGATGTTAGATGCTATGCACGACTCGAATGATGTTGATCTCATGATTATGTGATACTTGATGATTGTATATGCATGTATGAACTTCGTGAATACAAACTGATTATGTATACATGCGTACTTTAGGACGTGATTGATTAACTGTGAGCATACTTAGCATACCGAGCAAACCAAGGTGAGTTCACACAGCCAAGGCATGGGGTTCCCAGGGTGGGAATGGGTTTGGATTATTTAATTGTACTTACCTAGCTTATGGAACTTAGTTATATGGTCCTCGGGTGAGGAAGGATTATTGATAAGATACGGCTAGACTAGTGATACTAATAGAACTGATCTTCGCACACACGCCGGGGTTGGCCGCGATAATATGACTGATCTTCGCACACATGCCAGGGTTGGCCGCGATAATATGACTAATCTTCGCACACATGCCTAGGAAGGCTGCGAACTATACACTAAACTTCGCACACATGCCGGGTGGCCGCGATACAAATATACCTAGTCTAGAATACTCGGGAAGTTTTCCCTAATCTTCGCATACATGCCTAGAGGGCCGCGATACGAACTAATACGATACATGACTTAACGAACGAACACAAGGCTTACTATACTATTACAATTACTGAACTGTTAACTGTGAACTCGCTCAACTAGTTGTTGACTCTCTGCTGCATGCCTTGCAGGACCTTAGGTACTTATGGAGCTTGCACGGGAGGTGCGGTCGTTGTGGACATGGATCGTGAATGTTTGTTAAAGATTATGACATTTTCGTACTTATACTTATGATTGGGTTTACTTTTATGCTTCCGCTAAACATTGAATTATACTTATGTTTTGAACACCTTTCATATTGGTTTGGTTGAATTACATTACTATTTACATTGTTCAATATGATTGGTGGCTTGATCCTGGTTAGTCACGCCTCCAAGCGGTGATACTCCGCGTGTGGATTTTGGGGGTGTGACAACAAGTGCATCAGGTAAGAAAGTAAATGGTGATATTGACTGCAAAAATTGCATGAAAGATTGCAAGGTTTGTAGTACAATCACTTATCTCAGTGGTAAGAAAGTTGAGGATCTGACAAACAGAGTCAGAGAGGTTGAGGATCAGATCTTGAACCGTGACAAAATGCTGAAAGCTTCAAATGACAGAATAAAAGAATTAACTGACAAAATTGAAACTGATAAAATTGACATAGAAAGAGTTAGGAAAGAAAATGAAAAACTAATTCTTGAAAATCGTCAAATTTCTGAAAATTTTGAAAAACTAAAACGCACGGTGAAAGATTCTGATGATAGAAACGGTAAAACTTACAAAGAAAATTGTCATTTGCAAGGTGTTTTGAGGGTTAAAGAAGAGTTAATAAACAAACAACTGGATGAGATTGCGAAATTGAAGCTTCAGTTTGAAGAAGCTAAGATTGAGAATGAGCGTATTAATTTGAAACTGAACAGTTACAACTCCCCAAGCTTTGTTTTGCAACACATTGTTCCCAAACCCATTGGGAAAAACAAAGCTGGCGAAGATGTATACTGTGATGGAACTGGGGTCGGGTTTCATCAAGTTCCGCCACCAGTTCTAAACAATTTTTCAAAGAAGCAATCAGGGTTGGTTAAAGATGAAGTTGAAACAAATGAGATAAAACTTCCAGAGTCAATTGATGTGACATTTTCTTCATCATCATCTGATGATAGTGTTCAAACTGAGATTGTTAAAGGCATGGCTGAAGTGTTTTGGATAGTGATTCAGCTGAGGATGAAAAATGTTTTCTGAACAATTACATTCCGAAACCAAAATCTAAAAACAACTTAGATGATGAACCGGGTCTTGTGATGTACAAGATGGCTGGTTCTGATAAGTTGTATTCAGACTTTGAGTTTCCTCTGGAGAATGTTAATGTGAACAAATTGAAAAATGTTTTCAAATTGGTTGAAATTGATTTTTCTGAAGTAGAAGGTTTGAATCAGACAAAGAGGCAAATGAATTTTGAGAAAGATAAAGCTTACTATAAGAAACCTGTTGTTCCACCACGTTTTTCTAACAACAACCGAAATAAATGGTCGGGTGGATATCAGGGTGGTAAGAATTATCAGAAAAAGAATGTTCAGAACAAGAAGTTTATTGAGAAAAAGGTTTTTGTGAACGGTTCAAGCTCACTTTCTGATGAGGAATCTGAAATTTTTTCAAAATCAAACAAAGAGTTCTTTGAAAAGAAGGCCTCACAGCCTCAGTCTGAAGGCACAAGTAGGGTAGTTGACACCCGAACATGCTTCAAATGCAATCAAGTTGGACATATTGCACGTAAGTGTACCAACCTGAAGCCTAAGACTGAAGTTGTGATGAATTCAAGCAAGAAAGATGTTGTGAAGGGAAAAGCTCCATTGGTTGTTGAGAAAAAGGTTTTGAAAAATGATAACTCCAAGATCAAAACTGAACCTGTTAAGAATTTGGTAACTAAAAATGACAAATTTTACAAACGGGTTGCATCACCTCAACAAACATGGGAGCCAAAAACTGTTGACAAGAAAGAAAATTCTCCAAAACCAAAGGTGTCTGAGAATGAAAAATCATCATCCTCAACCAAGAAGATGTATGTACCTTTGGATTTATATGAGAAACAAAAATCGACTTCTGAAAAGAAGTATGTGGTAAAGAAAGACCAACCATCTGGTCAACCTCAAAAAGACGAATTTTTCTTATTCAAAGAGGTTGAGGTTGGGTCTGCTGAAAGCTTAAAAATGAATGATAAAAAACTTTCCGCCACTTTACACTACAAAAACTCACATTAATGTCATGTTACCCGAGTCAAAAGAGGCTTGGGTGGCATCAAAATCTCATTAAATGTTTTTGATATGTGCAGGAGCTTCCAAGATCTGTTTCACGTTGGATTATGGATAGTGGAGCTTCTCGGCACATGACAGGAAAGACAACGCTGCTGTATGATGTTAGAAATTTCAATGGAGGTTATGTAGGGTTCGCAGGTAACCAAGGTGGTAGAATTGTTGGTGAAGGAACGTTATCCAATGGGATTGTCACGTTTGAAAGAGTTAACTACATTGCTGAGCTGGAAAATAATCTGCTAAGTATCTCGCAGATTTGTGACAGGATGTATACCACTCACTTCACAGACAAAGAATGTTTGATATTGAAGCCAGGATTTGATATCCCTGAAGAATGGATTATTATGAGGGCACCAAGAGTCAATGATCTGTATGTATTAGACATGAGTGTAGCAACTACAATAACGGGTCAGGCTCATTGTTTTGTGTCTAGAGCAACAGAGAAAGAATCACAGTTGTGGCATCGCAAAATGGGACATATTCACCTACGAAAAATGAATCATCTGGTGCATAATGATTTAGTTCTGGGCGTTCACATTAAAGGTTTTCATCTGGAAGGGGAGTGCATTAGTTGCATCAAAGGAAAACAAAAGAAAAAGTCACACCCTAAAAAGCAAGTCAATTCAGTCTCAAGACCTCTGGAGAGACTTCACATGGATTTGTTTGGTCCTGTGAATGTCAAAAGTATTACAGGAGAACTTTACTGTCTTGTGGTTACTGATGATTATTCCAGATTTTCATGGGTATCATTCTTGAAGACTAAAGATGAAACTTTCGAAAGTTTGATGGCGTTGTTCAGAAAAATTGAAAATTTGTACCAAGCTCGTATCAGAAGAATCAGAAGTGACAACGGTACAGAGTTCAAGAACAACCGAATGGAAGAATTTTGTGATGAGAAAGGAATATTGCATGAATTTAGTGCTCCTTATACTCCACAACAAAATGGAGTAGCAGAACGAAAGAACAGGACACTAATCGAAACGGCCAGAACAATGCTTGCTGATTCAAAGCTACCAATCAACTTTTGGGCAGAAGCTGTGTCAGCCGCTTGTTATACTCTCAACCGGGTTCTCACAGTAAAGAAATTCAACAAGACGTGTTTTGAGCTGATAAATCTCCGCAAACCTAACCTGAAGTATCTGGAACCGTTTGGGTCTCCCTGTACAGTTTTAGAGCCTTTTGGGAAGTTTGGTCCAAAGAGCATAGAAGGAATCTTCGTGGGTTATTCTAGTCCACAAAAACGAGTCTTTGTTCCAAGTTTAAAGCGGATAATTGAAGCATACAATGTTGAATGTCAGGGTCATACAATGCCACCTCAGAATCCCGACGACTCATGGCGTTTTAATTATGACACTTTGTGGGATTCCTTCAACATGGAGGAAGAACCAGAGTTCTTTGACGAGTTGGATATTCTAAGAGAGTATGAAGATTCAGATGAAAGATTCCCAGCAGAAACTTATCGAAAACGACAAACTTCAAATGATGATGAAGCAGGTCCAAGCAATGCTGGAGAACATGACGATGTTCAACAAAATGAAGTTGCTCAAGATAATCAGACGGTAGAGATTGATAATCAAGAATCTGAAAACAGACCAATATTTGATCGTGATGATTCAGATTCTGAGGGGGAGCTAATCCAGTTTTCAAATCAAACTATTCCAGTCAGTGAACAAGTTGCAAATCAAAACGTCACAAATTTGGAAGGCGAGGCAGATGTTCCAGGCGAGGTGATGCCAAGAACACTTTCATATCATCCAGAGGAACTGATAATCGGAGAATTGCAGTCAGGCGTCCGCACTCGAAGACAACTTGATCAAGGGCTTACATGTTTTTGTACAAAAGTTGCTCCTTTACAAACTGAATTCTCATTAAGTTGTTTTATATCGCAGATTGAGCCAAGGACTTATAAAGAGGCGCTTACTGAAGATTCTTGGGTCAATGCAATGCAGGAGGAACTGAGCCAATTCGAGAAGTTAGGTGTGTGGAAGTTAGTGGATTTTCCTGATGGTCATCGGAAGATCAATACCAAATGGGTGTTTAAATGCAAGAGGGATGATCGAGGAGTTATTATTCGAAACAAAGCTCGACTTGTTGTCCAAGGTTTCAGTCAGCAGGAGGGGATAGATTTCACCGAAGTATATGCCCCTGTTGCAAGACTTGAAGCAACCAGAATCTTCCTAGCATTTGCATCGTGGAAAGGATTTAAAGTTTTTCAGCTAGATGTAAAGTCGGCATTTCTCTATGGCAAGGTGAAAGAGGAGGTTTATGTCGGACAGCCACCGGGCTTCACCGACCGAATTCACAAAGATAAAGTTTATCACTTGGATAAGGCGTTATACGGCTTACATCAGGCCCCGAGAGCCTGGTATGAGACCTTGTCTCAACATCTAATAGCCAACAACTTCATCCGAGGGAAGATAGACGCCACTTTGTACACAAAAGAAGTCGACGGGCATCTTCTAATAGTTCAAATTTACGTGGATGACATAATTTTCGGATCTACAAATGAACAACTCTGCAAAGATTTTGAAAAGGTTATGAAGCAGAAGTTTGAAATGTCATCAATGAGTGAGATGAAGTTCTTCTTGGGACTTCAAGTTGATCAACTTCCCGAGGGAACGTTCATACATCAAACGAAATACGTTCATGATGTTCGGGAGAAATTCGGGATGTCAGGAATGTCACCTATGTCCACCCCATTAGCGACTAATCATGGGATAAACTCTGATCTCACCGGAGAGAAGGTAGATGAAACGTTGTATCGCTCCATGATAGGTTCGTTAATGTACTTGACGGCATCAAGACCGGATATTATGTATCCAACTTGCCTCGCAGCCCGGTTTCAGTCAAATCCTAGAGCCTCGCATATGGTAATTGTGAAAAGGATTCTACGCTACCTGAGAGGAACTCCATCTCTGGGGTTGTGGTATCCAAAAGTAGGCGACTTCACGCTCGAAGGATATTCTGATTCTGATTTCAGATGCTGCAAAGTGAACGTTAAATCAACAACAGTGGGGTGCCAGTTTTTCGGACCACGATTGGTCACTTGGCAATGCAAGAAACATACCTCTGTCGCTTTATCCACATGTGAAGCTGAATATGTATCTGCTAGCAGTTGCTGCTCTCAGGTCTTGTGGATCCAGCAACAGATGCGAGACTACGGTTTGCAATTTCTTAACTCCCCTATCTTTGTTGATAATGAGGCAGCCATAAACATAACAAAAAATCCTGTTCATCACGCTAAAACGAAACACATTGAAATTCGTCATCACTTTATCCGAGACTGTTTCGATAAAAAGTTGATACGAATAGAAAAAATCCACATCGGATGAACAAAGAGCTGACTTGCATACCAAAGCATTTGACAAAACACGTTTTCAATATCTTTTGAAACTTAATGGTATGAAGTTACTATCGGATGCGGAGGAAATCGTTGGCGTTGATCAAGGTACCCCTGTAGATGATGTTGAAAAGCAATCTGCAATGGTTTGTCGATTTTTTACTTGTTTTGGTCTTTAGGGGGAGATAGGTTATACTTTTAGAAAACACAAAAACAATAAAAAATTCCAAAATCCAAAAACATGATAAAATTCAAAAAGAGCTTGTGTAAAGAGGGATGGATTGGTTATCCCAACAGCAAGCAGAGATCCTATGCAAAGAGAAGATTGTTCGCATTCCACGTTCTGGCAAAGAACCTCTCGAAGTTCAAGGCGACAAGAGTGGTGTCGTGAGTGGCATCATCTCCTTCTTGAAGGCTCAGAAGTGTTTGCGAAAGGGGCACACAGCTATTTTAGCACTCGTTACAGATACATCGACGAAAGAGAAGAAGTTAGAGGATATTCCAGTTGTACGCGACTTTCCTCAAGTGTTTCCTGAAGAGTTACCTGGGTTACCGCCTCATCGCCAGGTCGAATTTCAGATCGAGCTAGCTCCAGGAGCAGCACCCATAGCTCGAGCACCTTATCGCTTAGCTCTAACCGAACTGGAAGAACTATCTAAGCAATTGGAAGAACTCTTGGAAAAGGGTTTCATACGTCCTAGCTCTTCGCCCTGGGGAGCTCCAGTATTATTTGTGAAGAAGAAAGACGGTACCTTCCGCATGTGCATAGATTACCGCGAACTGAACAAGGTGACCGTGAAGAATCGCTATCCTCTTCCACGCATCGACGACTTATTCGACCAGTTGCAAGGGTCGGGCTATTACTCGAAGATTGACCTGAGGTCAGGCTATCATCAATTGAGAGTCCAGGATGAGGACGTCTCCAAAACAGCATTCAGAACTCGCTACGGCCATTACGAGTTTTTGGTCATACCATTCGGGTTAACGAACGCACCTGCGGTTTTCATGGACCTTATGAACAGAGTGTGCAAACCTTATATTGACAAGTTTGTTATTGTTTTCATCGATGACATCCTGATCTATTCGAAGAGTCAGGAGGAACACGAGCAGCATCTACGACTTATTTTGGAACTCCTTCGAACGGAACAGCTGTACGCCAAGTTTTCAAAATGCGACTTCTGGCTTCGTGAAGTCCACTTCCTAGGCCACGTGGTAAACAAGGATGGGATTCATGTTGATCCATCCAAGGTAGATTCGATCAAGAACTGGCCTGCACCTCGCACACCAACCGAAATACGCCAATTCTTGGGTTTGGCGGGTTATTACAGACGGTTCATCAAAGACTTCTCAAAGATCGCACAGCCGCTTACACTACTGACACAGAAAGGTGTTGCTTACCGTTGGGTTAATACATAGGAAACAGCGTTTCAGCACTTAAAGGATAGACTTTGTAGCGCACCTATCCTCTCATTGCCTGAAGGCACGGATGATTTTGTAGTCTACTGCGACGCATCTATCCAAGGTCTTGGATGTGTGTTGATGCAACGGGATAAAGTCATTGCTTATGCTTCGCGCCAACTTAAGAATTCACGAACGGAATTACACTACACATGATTTAGAGTTGGGAGCTGTTGTTTTTGCGCTCAAGATATGGCGACATTACCTGTATGGCACCAAGTGCACCATCTACACCGATCACAGGAGTCTCGAGCATATCTTCAAGCAAAAAGAGTTGAACATACGACAACGTCGGTGGGTCGAGTTACCGAACGATTACGAATGTGCTATAAAGTACCATCCAGGCAAAGCCAATGTGGTGGCCGACGCCCTTAGTCGAAAGGATACTACACCTAGGCGTGTACGAGCGTTGCAACTCACTATTCAGTCTAGTCTTCCTTCTCAGATACGAGATGCTCAGGTAGAAGCATTGAAACCAGAAAACGTCAGGGCTGAAGCCCTACGCAGTTCAAGGCAACGGTTAGAACAAAAGGCAGACGACGCCTACTATGTAACAGGACGCATTTGGGTCCCACTCTACGGCAATTTACGCGAGCTTGTAATGGATGAAGCTCATAAGTCTCGCTACTCAGTACATCCTGGTTCGGATAAGATGCACCACGACTTGAAAACTACATATTGGTGGCCTAGTATGAAAGCTCATATAGCAGCTTACGTCAGTAAGTGCTTGACTTGTGCGAGAGTCAAGACTGAATATCAGAAACCATCGGGCCTACTCCAACAACCAGAGATACCACAATGGAAATGGGAGCAAATTTCCATGGATTTCGTTACTGGCCTGCCTAGATCTCAACGTGGGAATGATACTGTTTGGGTGATCGTGGATCGACTCACAAAGTCTGCACACTTCTTGGCTATCAAAGAAACAGACAAGTTCTCTACATTAGCAGACATCTACTTAAAAGAAGTGGTTTCAAGGCACGGGGTGCCAACCTCTATTATCTCTGATCGTGGCGCACGTTTTACTTCAGAACTGTGGCAAGCAATGCACAAATCCTTTGGCTCACGATTAGACATGAGCACAGCGTATCACCCTCAGACGGATGGGAAGTCTGAGCGCACTATTCAAACTTTAGAAGACATGCTTCGGGCGTGTGTAATTGACTTTGGCAACGGCTGGGAAAATCATCTGCCACTTGTGGAATTTTCGTACCATAACAGCTACCACACCAGCACTAAAGCTACTCCATTTGAGGCATTTTACGGGCGTAAATGCCGGTCACCACCTTGTTGGGCAAAGGTGGGGGATAGTCAGATCACTGGCCCAGAACTTGTGGTAGACACAACAGAACGAATTGCTCAAATACAACAACGAATGGTGGCAGCTCACGACCGTCAGAAAAGCTACGCCGATAAGGGCAGGAAACCACTCGAGCTCCAGGTTGGGGAGCGTGTACTACTCAAAGTTTCACCCTGGAAGGGTGTGGTTCGTTTTGGCAAACGAGGCAAACTTAACCCATGGTACGTCGGACCTTTTGAAATCATAGAGAAAATAGGCAAGGTGGCCTACAAACTAAACCTACCAACAGAACTCAGTGCAGTTCACAACGTTTTCCACGTGTCGAATCTGAAGAAGTGTCTGTCAGATGAGACCCTCGTAGTTCCCTTGAAGGAGCTCACTATCGATGAACAGTTATGATTCCTCGAGGAACCAGTTGAAATCACGGACCGGGATGTTAAGGTCCTCAAGCGCACTAGAATACCCTTCGTTCGAGTTCGTTAGAACTCCCGTCGTGGCCCAGAGTTCACCTGGGAACGCGAAGATCAAATGAAACAAAAGTATCCCCAACTATTCGCAAATAGTACAACCACTACTGAGGCTGAAGCTACGGAATTTCAGGACGAAATTCCAGATCAACGGGGGGAGGATGTGACACCCCAGGAAAACCATGCAACTTAACTAGCTTCCTCAGTGAGTACGTACCAAATTTCGGGACGAAATTTCTTTCAACTTGGGGATAATGTGACAACTCGAGTTATCAAGATTTCTATCTTCGCACTAATTGCACGTTAATTGTTTAAGTGTTTGTTTATACGACTTGTTTGTTTCATATGTTATATATGGTATGCATAAGTGTTATTAGTGAATTTGTTTAACGCTCGTGACTTTGATAAACTTATTAAACGTAAATGTTATTCGGTGCGATTGAGTGTGTAATGAATCAGTTTACGTCTTGTGTCATTTGGGCCACTACCAGGTTATATATAGACTTGGCCCAATCTATTGTTTCAAAACATGAATCGGCCCAACCTTTTCTTTGTATATGTGTGCGTAACATATGAGTTATGTTACACAAGTCTTCACAATATTACAAACCCTAAGGCATTGCTAAAGTCGACGGCAACCAAGGGAGTTTAGCGATCAAGGGAGTCTCGTCCATTGTGTCTAACAATAGTCATACCTCGATCCGGTTAGTGTTATCCTTGTTGAATATGTTGGTTGCATGTGAATAGGTGGGTAAAACCAATATTGTATATGATTTCAAGCATGTTGTCTGATTATATCGGTCCAATGATGTTGTAGAATAATGGTTTGTTAATAGTGGATAACTTTGATTTAAAGAGATTGTCGGCCATGTGTGTGGTTGTAGTGTTGATAAAATCTAACCATGTGCATAGTAAATGTGTATTGTCAGGGAAATTAATGATCATATATATGTGTGCATGTTAAACAGATTTGGTCGAAATTATTGTTGATGATGTTAAGTAATGCTTAAATCTCTATTTGATCGATTGTTGATGTGTTGGTGTTTGGTCAAATAGCTACATGAAATCAATCTACACTTGTCGGCCATGGTTGCTTATTTTATTGATGATTTTATGAATAGATCTAATGAACCTAGACTACTGATGTGTGGTTTGGTGATTACGGCTTTGCATATTGATGATTTGATTGAATGATCTTGTGATGATTGAGCATGTGGTTGATAGTGAGGATTAGGGTTCCTCTTGTAACTGATTATGAGGACCTGTCGGACGAAAACACAGCCATTAGACGAAAACACAGCCATTAGACGAAAACACAAGGTGTTTTCGTCAAGCACTGGGTCTGACGAAATCCCTTTGATTTCGCCTAGGTGATTTCGCCACATGGGAGATTTCGTCGAGTGTTAGCTTATTACCTCTGTTAGTTCAGTTAATTTTTGTTATCTTGTTATCTCTGTTAGTTATTAACTTTGTTAGCTTGTTAACTATGATTAATTCGGTTAAGCTTGCTAACACTATTACGTATGATACTTACTGTTAAGTATAATTCTGTCATACATGTTAATTCAGTTAGTTGTTAATACAGTAAACATGTTAAATCCGTTAAACTTATTGACCTTGTTAGGACACGCAGGTAACTCTAGCAAACATGTAACATGATTAGTGCAAAAACCCTGTTAAATGTGTTAACCTGGTAAAGTATGTTAACTGCCTGTTAATCCTGTCAAGCATGAATTTACATGGATTTGACCGGCTGCTTATATGCTGCATGATGATTAACTGCCAAACACACTATGTGACGTTAGATTTGTGTGCAAGATTGTTACGAACGAAAACTGATTATATACACGTGCGTACTTTAGGTCGTGATTGATTAATTGTGGACGTGTAACCCTTTTAGCATACCGAGCAAACCAAGGTGAGTTCACACTCTTACCAAGGCATGGGATTCCCGGGGTTGGGAATGGGGTTAAATGATTACTTGTACTTTCATCGTTACTGGAATACGTACCACTGACCTCGTTAGGGGAAGGTCACTTATAGATACAGCTAGACTAGCAACAGATGGGAAGCCCCCACTAATCTTCACACACATGCCTGGAATGGCCGCGATACGAATACTAATCTTCGCACACATGCCTGGAATGGCCGCGATACGAATACTAATCTTCGCAAACATGCCTGGAGGGCCGCGATACAAATACAACTAGTCTAGAATACATGGGAATCCCCCACAAATCTTCGCAAACATGCCTGGAAGGCCGCGATACAAATAAATACGATACATGGTTTACGAAATAGACATATGATTTACGAACGAATACTATAACTAAACAACCAACTGTGAACTCGCTCAACTTTGTTGTTGACTCGTTGTTACATGCCTTGCAGGTCGTTAGGTACTCATGGAGCTTGCACGGGGAGGCACAGTCGTTGTGGGACATGGATCGTGGATGCCATGTTAAACGTTTATGACATTTCAAACATATTACTTATGTTGGGTTTTTCATTTATGCTTCCGCTAAACTTTGATACTATACCTTTGTTTTGAACACCTTTCATATTGTTTGGTTGAATTACATGTTCAATATGATTGGTGGCTTGATCCTGGTCATGCCACGCCTCCAGGCGGTGATACTCCGCGTGTGGATTTTGGGGGTGTGACAGATTGGTATCAGAGTCATTGGTTATAGTGAACTTGGTTTTAATAAAGGAAAAGTTTTTGTTAAAACCAGACTATAACCTGAACAGTGCTCAAACGATCCACAACGACGCTTCGCTCCACGTGCAAGACTCGACATTCTAGGTGATACGATTTATGTTTACATTGCCCACTTGCTAGAATACATAGAACTTTGCTCATGGTATTCTTAGATAAACGTAACAACTGTTGATTGAAACACTTATGTGCTTACTCTCTTCTGTCATCGCACTTTCGCGAACCTCTCGCACTCATGTTCTCTTTGATATCAAGATCATGAGTGGATGCGTTAACCTAACTCAAGCCCAGTTGGCGGCTTTGATCACTGAACAAGTTACTGCAGCACTCGCAGCTTGCCCAGGCAGGAGGTCAACACGCTCAGCTGCCTGTGTGCACGTTCGAAACATTCATGGACTGTCGTCCTAGTACTTTTAGTGGCACTGAAGGGGCCGTTGGACTCCTCCACTGGTTCGAGAAGCTCGAATCGGTCTTCGAAATGTGTGAATGCCCTGAGGCTCGTAGGGTGAAGTACGCCACTGGTACTCTCGAAGGCACTGCGCTAACTTGGTGGAACGCGCAAGTTCAGATGCTGGGGCTGGCGGCTGCTGATGCCACCCCTTGGAATAATTTTAAGGAACTGATCAAGCGAGAATACTGTAACCGTGATGACATCCATAAACTGGAAGTGGAGTTCTTTAACTTGAAGATGACGGGGTCAGAGATAGAGGCGTATACGAAGCAATCTAACGAACTGGCAATTTTGTGTCCAACTATGGTGGATCCTCCCATCAAACGCATTAAGATGTACCTCAAAGGCTTAGTACCAGAGATTCAAGTCATGTGACTTCTGCCAACCTTGCTACTATTCAAGATGTTATCGTCTTGCCCATCGTCTCATAGACCAGGCAGTGGAACAGAACAAGCTGCCTAAACGCATTGGTGTTACTACTACTACTACTACTTCTGCTATTCCCAGTGACAACAAGAGAAAGTGGGATGGAACCTCCAGCAAGGGTTCAACTTCAGTTCAGTCCCAGGTACGGCAGCGAATGATTGATGACTATCAGAGCCCTGGTCAACAATCTTCTGGTAGTCAAGGGTTCTAACCTCGTCTTAGCTGGTCAGACATTCTCAATCAACCTCATTCCTATAGTCTTGGGTAGTTTCGACATCGTCATTGGGATGGATTGGATATCCCAACAGCAGGCAGAGATCCTATGCAAAGAGAAGATTGTTCGCATTCCACGTTCTGGCAAAGAACCTCTTGAAGTTCAAGGCGACAAGAGTGGTGTCGTGAGTGGCATCATCTCCTTCTTGAAGGCTCAGAAGTGTTTGCGAAAGGGGCACACAGCTATTTTAGCACTCGTTACAGATACATCGACGAAAGAGAAGAAGTTAGAGGATATTCCAGTTGTACGCGACTTTCCTCAAGTGTTTCCTGAAGAGTTACCTGGGTTACCGCCTCATCGCCAGGTCGAATTTCAGATCGAGCTAGCTCTAGGAGCAGCACCCATAGCTCGAGCACCTTATCGCTTAGCTCCAACCGAACTGGAAGAACTATCTAAGCAATTGGAAGAACTCTTGGAAAAGGGTTTCATACGTCCTAGCTCTTCGCCCTGGGGAGCTCCAGTATTATTTGTGAAGAAGAAAGACGGTACCTTCCGCATGTGCATAGATTACCACGAACTGAACAAGGTGACCGTGAAGAATCGCTATCCTCTTCCACGCATCGACGACTTATTCGACCAGTTGCAAGGGTCGGGCTATTACTCGAAGATTGACCTGAGGTCAGGCTATCATCAATTGAGAGTCCAGGATGAGGACGTCTCCAAAACAGCATTCAGAACTCGCTACGGCCATTACGAGTTTTTGGTCATACCATTCGGGTTAACGAACGCACCTGCGGTTTTCATGGACCTTATGAACAGAGTGTGCAAACCTTATATTGACAAGTTTGTTATTGTTTTCATCGATGACATCCTGATCTATTCGAAGAGTCAGGAGGAACACGAGCAGCATCTACGACTTATTTTGGAACTCCTTCGAACGGAACAGCTGTACGCCAAGTTTTCAAAATGCGACTTCTGGCTTCGTGAAGTCCACTTCCTAGGCCACGTGGTAAACAAGGATGGGATTCATGTTGATCCATCCAAGGTAGATTCGATCAAGAACTGGCCTGCACCTCGCACACCAACCGAAATACGCCAATTCTTGGGTTTGGCGGGTTATTACAGACGGTTCATCAAAGACTTCTCAAAGATCGCACAGCCGCTTACACTACTGACACAGAAAGGTGTTGCTTACCGTTGGGTTAATACATAGGAAACAGCGTTTCAGCACTTAAAGGATAGACTTTGTAGCGCACCTATCCTCTCATTGCCTGAAGGCACGGATGATTTTGTAGTCTACTGCGATGCATCTATCCAAGGTCTTGGATGTGTGTTGATGCAACGGGATAAAGTCATTGCTTATGCTTCGCGCCAACTTAAGAATTCACGAACGGAATTACACTACACATGATTTAGAGTTGGGAGCTGTTGTTTTTGCGCTCAAGATATGGCGACATTACCTGTATGGCACCAAGTGCACCATCTACACCGATCACAGGAGTCTCGAGCATATCTTCAAGCAAAAAGAGTTGAACATACGACAACGTCGGTGGGTCGAGTTACCGAACGATTACGAATGTGCTATAAAGTACCATCCGAGCAAAGCCAATGTGGTGGCCGACGCCCTTAGTCGAAAGGATACTACACCTAGGCGTGTACGAGCGTTGCAACTCACTATTCAGTCTAGTCTTCCTTCTCAGATACGAGATGCTCAGGTAGAAGCATTGAAACCAGAAAACGTCAGGGCTGAAGCCCTACGCAGTTCAAGGCAACGGTTAGAACAAAAGGCAGACGACGCCTACTATGTAACAGGACGCATTTGGGTCCCACTCTACGGCAATTTACGCGAGCTTGTAATGGATGAAGCTCATGAGTCTCGCTACTCAGTACATCCTGGTTCGGATAAGATGCACCACGACTTGAAAACTACATATTGGTGGCCTAGTATGAAAGCTCATATAGCAGCTTACGTCAGCAAGTGCTTGACTTGTGCGAGAGTCAAGACTGAATATCAGAAACCATCGGGCCTACTCCAACAACCAGAGATACCACAATGGAAATGGGAGCAAATTTCCATGGATTTCGTTACTGGCCTGCCTAGATCTCAACGTGGGAATGATACTGTTTGGGTGATCGTGGATCGACTCACAAAGTCTGCAAACTTCTTGGCTATCAAAGAAACAGACAAGTTCTCTACATTAGCAGACATCTACTTAAAAGAAGTGGTTTCAAGGCACGGGGTGCCAACCTCTATTATCTCTGATCGTGACGCACGTTTTACTTCAGAACTGTGGCAAGCAATGCACAAATCCTTTGGCTCACGATTAGACATGAGCACAGCGTATCACCCTCAGACGGATGGGAAGTCTGAGCGCACTATTCAAACTTTAGAAGACATGCTTCGGGCGTGTGTAATTGACTTTGGCAACGGCTGGGAAAATCATCTGCCACTTGTGGAATTTTCGTACCATAACAGCTACCACACCAGCACTAAAGCTACTCCATTTGAGGCATTTTACGGGCGTAAATGCCGGTCACCACCTTGTTGGGCAAAGGTGGGGGATAGTCAGATCACTGGCCCAGAACTTGTGGTAGACACAACAGAACGAATTGCTCAAATACGACAACGAATGGCGGCAGCTCACGACCGTCAGAAAAGCTACGCCGATAAGGGCAGGAAACCACTCGAGCTCCAGGTTGGGGAGCGTGTACTACTCAAAGTTTCACCCTGGAAGGGTGTGGTTCGTTTTGGCAAACGAGGCAAACTTAACCCGCGGTACGTCGGACCTTTTGAAATCATAGAGAAAATAGGCAAGGTGGCCTACAAACTAAACCTACCAACAGAACTCAGTGCAGTTCACAACGTTTTCCACGTGTCGAATCTGAAGAAGTGTCTGTCAGATGAGACCCTCGTAGTTCCCTTGAAGGAGCTCACTATCGATGAACAGTTATGATTCGTCGAGGAACCAGTTGAAATCACGGACCGGGATGTTAAGGTCCTCAAGCGCACTAGAATACCCTTCGTTCGAGTTCGTTAGAACTCCCGTCGTGGCCCAGAGTTCACCTGGGAACGCGAAGATCAAATGAAACAAAAGTATCCCCAACTATTCGCAAATAGTACAACCACTACTGAGGCTGAAGCTACGGAATTTCAGGACGAAATTCCAGATCAACGGGGGGAGGATGTGACACCCCAGGAAAACCAGGAAAACCATGCAACTTAACTAGCTTCCTCAGTGAGTACGTACCAAATTTCGGGACGAAATTTCTTTCAACTTGGGGATAATGTGACAACTCGAGTTATCAAGATTTCTATCTTCGCACTAATTGCACGTTAATTGTTTAAGTGTTTGTTTATACGACTTGTTTGTTTCATATGTTATATATGGTATGCATAAGTGTTATTAGTGAATTTGTTTAACGCTAGTGACTTTGATAAACTTATTAAACGTAAATGTTATTCGGTGCGATTGAGTGTGTAATGAATCAGTTTACGTCTTGTGTCATTTGGGCCACTACCAGGTTATATATAGACTTGGCCCAATCTATTGTTTCAAAACATGAATCGGCCCAACCTTTTCTTTGTATATGTGTGCGTAACATATGAGTTATGTTACACAAGTCTTCACAATATTACACAACCCTAAGGGGCTGTTTGGCAAGCCTCTTAATGATTCATTAAGAGGTTCCCCTCTTATTCGGACAGAGGTGTGGTTGTTTGGTTGGCAAAATGCCAGCCTCTTAATGTTATCATTCAGTCTGTACCATACAGAAATAAGAGGATGCTGAATGGAAAAAAAGACTCTTGCTACCCTCTCATCACCAACACCTCCGCCTCCCTCTCCTCACCCAAAAAAGTATGATTTCCCGAAAAAGAACCAGCTTCCTTAGCAAGAGGAAATTATATATCAACCCAAAAAAGAACCCAAAAAAGAGGAAATTATATATCAACCCAGCAAGAGGGAATTATATATCAACCCAAAAAAGAACCAGCTTCCTTAGCAAGAAGCTAAGAAAAGCAGGACACCAAACAACAAACAGACTGGATACAGAACAAGCAAAGTCAACCAAAATCTAGATCTCCAAAATTATTCCAGTTCTCTTTGGTTATGTCTGCAGCTCTAGACCTCTTTGTGATCCAACCAAAATTCAGGTTATATACTATTACATTTCAACTCAAATAATTTAATTACCTATCAGTTGATGATGAACTCAGATCGGTGGTGGGTGTTGATGTTGA
Source organism: Helianthus tuberosus (assembly GCA_030545235.1). Lineage (NCBI taxonomy): Eukaryota > Viridiplantae > Streptophyta > Magnoliopsida > Asterales > Asteraceae > Helianthus > Helianthus tuberosus. The sequence continues at coordinate 142,829,646 of CM060427.1, read as the reverse complement.
ACTCAGATCGGTGGTGGGTGTTGATGATGATGATGGCGACGATTGAGGCGATTGACGATGATGGCGGTGGCGGAGAACTCAGCTCTGGCGATTGACGATGATGGCGGTGGCGGAGATGATGTTGATGATGATGATGGCGGTGGCGGAGATGATGATGATGATGATGGCGACGATTGAGGCGATTGACGATGATTGCGGTGGCGGAGAACTCAGCTCTGGCGATTGACGATGATGGCGGTGGCGGAGATGATGTTGATGATGATGATGGCGGTGGCGGATATGATGATGATGATGATGGCGGTGGCGGTGTTGCAGGTAGGGAGAGAAAGGGGAAGGGGGTGGGGGGGGTGGGGGGTGTGGGGGGTGATGATGAATACTGATGATGATAATGGGTTTTATAGAAAAAATTCTAGAAGGGGTTTATTTTGTGGTGAGGGGTAAAAATGTCATTTTACACTGTCATTCAGATATGGAACCAAACAGCACTTTACTGGTTCAGCACTTACCCATTCAGACCCTCTTACCCATTCAGACCTCTTATTCATTCAGCACTTATTGGTTCAGATGTTGCCAAACAACCCCTAAGGCATTCCTAAAGTCGACGGCAACCAATGGAGTTTAGCGATCAAGGGAGTCTCGTCCATTGTGTCTAACAATAGTCATACCTCGATCCGGTTAGTGTTATCCTTGTTGAATATGTTGGTTGCATGTGAATAGGTGGGTAAAACCAATATTGTATATGATTTCAAGCATGTTGTCTGATTATATCGGTCCAATGATGTTGTAGAATAATGGTTTGTTAATAGTGGATAACTTTGATTTAAAGAGATTGTCGGCCATGTGTGTGGTTGTAGTACTGATAAAATCTAACCATGTGCATAGTAAATGTGTATTGTCAGGGAAATTAATGATCATATATATGTGTGCATGTTAAACAGATTTGGTCGAAATTATTGTTGATGATGTTAAGTAATGCTTAAATCTCTATTTGATCGATTGTTGATGTGTTGGTGTTTGGTCAAATAGCTACATGAAATCAATCTACACTTGTCGGCCATGGTTGCTTATTTTATTGATGATTTTATGAATAGATCTAATGAACCTAGACTACTGATGTGTGGTTTGGTGATTACGGCTTTGCATATTGATGATTTGATTGAATGATCTCGTGATGATTGAGCATGTGGTTGATAGTGAGGATTAGGGTTCCTCTTGTAACTGATTATGAGGACCTGTCGGACGAAAACATAGCCATTAGACGAAAACACAGCCATTAGACGAAAACACAAGGTGTTTTCGACAAGCACTGGGTCTGACGAAATCCCTTTGATTTCGCCTAGGTGATTTCGCCACATGGGAGATTTCATCGAGTGTCAGTTTATTACCTCTGTTAGTTCAGTTAATTTTTGTTATCTTGTTATCTCTGTTAGTTATTAACTTTGTTAGCTTGTTAACTATGATTAATTCGGTTAAGCTTGCTAACACTATTACGTATGATATTTACTGTTAAGTATAATTCTGTCATACATGTTAATTCAGTTAGTTGTTAATACAGTAAACATGTTAAATCCGTTAAACTTATTGACCTTGTTAGGACACGCAGGTAACTCTAGCAAACATGTAACATGATTAGTGCAAAAACCCTGTTAAATGTGTTAACCTGGTAAAGTATGTTAACTGCCTGTTAATCCTGTCAAGCATGAATTTACATGGATTTGACCGGCTGCTTATATGCTGCATGATGATTAACTGCTAAACACACTATGTGACGTTAGATTTGTGTGCAAGATTGTTACGAACGAAAACTGATTATATACACGTGCGTACTATAGGTCGTGATTGATTAATTGTGGACGTGTAACCCTTTTAGCATACCGAGCAAACCAAGGTGAGTTCACACTCTTACCAAGACATGGGATTCCCGGGGTTGGGAATGGGGTTAAATGATTACTTGTACTTTCATCGTTACTAGAATACGTACCACTGACCTCGTTAGGGGAAGGTCACTTATAGATACAGCAAGACTAGCAACACATGGGAAGCCCCCACTAATCTTCGCACACATGCCTGGAATGGCCGCGATACGAATACTAATCTTCGCACACATGCCTGGAATGGCCGCGATACGAATACTAAACTTCGCAAGCATGCCTGGAATGGCCGCGATACGAATACTAATCTTCGCACACATGCCTGGAATGGCCGCGATACGAATACTAAACTTCGCAAACATGCCTGGAGGGCCGCGATACAAATACAACTAGTCTAGAATACATGGGAAACCCCCACAAATCTTCGCAAACATGCCTGGAAGGCCGCGATACAAATAAATACGATACATGGTTTACGAAATAGACATATGATTTACGAACGAATACTATAACTAAACAACCAACTGTGAACTCGCTCAACTTTGTTGTTGACTCGTTGTTACATGCCTTGCAGGTCGTTAGGTACTCATGGAGCTTGCACGGGGAGGCACAGTCGTTGTGGGACATGGATCGTGTATGCCATGTTAAACGTTTATGACATTTCAAACTTATTACTTATGTTGGGTTTTTCATTTATGCTTCCGCTAAACTTTGATACTATACCTTTGTTTTGAACACCTTTCATATTGTTTGGTTGAATTACATTTACTAATTACATTGTTCAATATGATTGGTGGCTTGATCCTGGTCATGCCACGCCTCCAGGCGGTGATACTCCGCGTGTGGATTTTGGGGGTGTGACATGCTGAATGGAAGTTCTGACTAGGGGTGGCAAAATCAACCCATATATTCAATTTTGGTTTAGGATGGGTTTTATTTTTGTAGTAGATGGGTTAAGTTGGGTTAACAAAAATTGTTAAATGGGTTAAGATGGGTAATTTTAAAAAATAACAAAATAACATGTGGGTCAGAATGGGTTTTCTGGGTAAACTACATTCATTCATTCTCTGTGCTACCAACATCCTCTCCTCAATTCCACTCAAAACCATGAAGGCTTCATTCAGATTTCAGAGGAAGCTACGACGCCGACAACTCCGACGCCACCGGAACCGTCGCATTCAACGTCGGCGCCCTCAACTTACGAGCTTCCGTCACCGGCGACACCTTAACCAACACTCCGTCCTTAAACAACCTCACTCTCTCCGTAGAAAACCCCGGTCTCTTCAACATCGACTACAACCTCCCCAAAAAGGTTCACATCACCAATAATCATCAATAATATTTGCTCAATTTTAACTATAAGTCTATAATTCTGTTTCTTTTTAACCTAATATTTCGTTAATTTTTATATATTTTCTTTGTGTAATTAGGATGTGAAATTTCAGTGTGTTGAATGAATGCCTACCAGGTGTTCTATGAAATGCTTGAGTGAGTGTTATTTAAAACCAACAATTCAGACCAAAAGTTATCAGTGGTGAATTGATCAAATAGTGGTGATCTGATGCTGAAGGTGTTATTTAAAACTCAGTAAACATTGTTGATGAGTTCACATAATTGAGCAGTACATCTAAGCCTTGCTTGCTTCTAACTGTTTTAGCAAATTGAAAAATGTTAAATGTCTTGGTCGATTTCAGAAAAATGTGTGCATCTGGGCGCATCATGCGAGCGAGCGCATCAGTAGCGCATTATGCGATTTAAGTCGCATCAACCTCGCATCATGTAATTGCAGCGCATCACATCACCTGATGCGATCTCATCAGCGCATCGTGCGCATCACATATTATGTGTGCATTTTAAAACCAAGATAAGAACCAAGCCTTTTAACCCGGAATTTTATTTATCTAGTTTTTCTTTCTGTTACATATTGATACCTGTAAATCTACAATAAATAACACTCATGTATATGAAACAATTACGATTAAAGTAAAACCTTATGCTCTTTAACTTTTAAACTTTGATTTGGGAATGTCACTAACTATGCATTGTACAGTTCGGTAGGGGCATTGTGTGTTCCGATGCGGCTGCAGAAGCCGCTCATTTCGGGTACACATCAGTGGACAGACCAGATGGATTTCTAGTTTTAGCAGTTGCTTCTCTAGGGGACGAAATTACAGAACTGACCTCACCACCTGAGGTACATGAATCCTGAATATTTCGTCGCGTGGTATGCCATTTACCTAACAGTAAGTGTACAATTTCACAGGATACGAAGTCGCTAGAAGATAAGAAAGCTGGAGTGATGGGGTTAGGAAGGAAGAAAACCGACGAAAAAGAGCATTTCGTCTGGAAAGATGACATCATATATGTTATTTGACATTAACTGTGCTATTGGTCAATGACATTAACAGATCATTGGGTTCGGGTTTGTCCAACGTGAAGTACTTCTCGGATGCAATGGCAGCGAGCGAACGTATAAGAGAAGTCATCATAAGAGTCCCCGAAATTGATTTTCAGTACAGTTAGACTCTACTGTTTCATGTTAAAGGTGAGATCATGTATGATGCATCTTTCACTGCATAAAAAAGTGCCAAAAATACAAACAGTTGGTTCCAAAGTTTTAATTTTTCCAGTCTTGGTACAGTTCAGTTCAGTCTTGGAACTATTACACATTGACTTTCTTAATTTTTTAAATTTTCTGATGATGGCCTGCAATCCCAAAGTTTTTTTTAATTTTTTTTAATTTTTTTAATTTTTTTGATTTTTTTTAATTTTTTTGAATTTTTTGATTTTTTTTGAATTTTTTTGAATTTCTTTACTTTTTTTTTTATTTTTTTGATTTTTTTGAAATTTTTTGTTTTTTTTTTTTTGAATTTTTTTGAATTTTTTGACAAAAACCCATCTTGACCTAAACCCATTCTAACCCATCTTTTAATAAACCCATCTTAACCCAAACCCATTCTAACCCATGCCCATCCTAACCCATTACCCAAACCTACCCAACCCACCCATTTTGCCACCCCTAGTTCTGACCTAGTCCTCGAATAATACTTTCTGCAATGCTTGAAACATAGCATCACCCTCAGCATATATGATAAGACAATAAAATTGCTTAGCAATGCTGTTGAAAAAAAGATCCTCTAAAGGGGACACACCCAAAAGTTTGAGTCATGATCTCTTTGCTGAACGGTAGTTCTGACCTGAGCTCTCATGATTCTTCATAATTTATTAACCCCTTACAGATATTATTTGTGGTATTCTCACCTGTAAGACTGAATATTGGGATCTGGATACAGGAGTATATTCAAGAGGTGGGACACACGTATAAGTTTAAGTCTTTAAATCATCTAATCCGTATCCTGGACAGATTGAAATTTGTGTGAGAATTTAAAAGGATCAGTATATCGACAATCTAAGTGAATTGTTTAAATGTTGTGTATGAAATCAAGCTTAACGGTACTTGTAACTTGTCGGTAGCTGATATGATTCCCTAACACGCTCACCAAAAATATGTTTGTAAATAGTTTACGTTTACTGCTTTTCTGTTCTGTATTTCATTTCTAGTCTAGATGCTTTATTAAAAATCCCAAAAAGATTTTATATTTCTGCTTTATTTTCCGACAAACCAAAGCGGAAAGCCGATCTTCAGATTCGATTTGAAGGCAGGAAGTTTCCGGGATGGATGTTGAGTTTGGAGCTAATCATATGAATCATGTGTAAATGAAAAGTCAAATACAAGCTTATTAATTTGAAACTTGTAATTTTCAGAAAAATGGTTAAACAAAAACAAAGAAAATGTCAGTACACTTTGTATCGGGTCAACCAAGGTCATTAAGTTGGACTTGGTTGACAAGTTAAGTACCTAGGGTCATTAATTTGGATCTAGATACTTAAGTGGATTTTCAAACACTGATATGTGCAAAAAGTCAAAAAGTCAAAATGTCAAAGTTTTGAGAGATATAGGAATGCTTGGATCGGACAGCTGACCGATCGGACAGCATTGCTAGCCGATCGGACAGCACACCGACTCAATGACACCTATAAATAGGGGGTCAAAGTTCAGTTAAAATGGCTACATGTTCGATCGGCTGACCTTTCTCTCTCAAATTTTTTTCATCTGATTTCTCATTGATTCTCTTTGGATTAGAACATTGGTTTGTTGGTTCGCACATCATTCACAATGCCAAAGGTAAGTCTTTCACATCCAAATCTATCATTTGTTCTATCTGTTCTTCATGTCGTCTCTGTCATCATCTTTAGAACCAGATCTAGGAAGTTCTAGCCATTGTTGTTGAGTTCTAAGCACATGGTCTTGTTCGCAATGTTAAGATCTATAGATTTACCGGTTTAATTCGTAATATCATGTTTAATTTGACTAGATCTGATGATTAGCATTACGGCAGTCGGCTAGGTTTTAGTGAAATTAAACTTTGTATGGAACGAATTAGAGAATAATGAACATAGGGTTTTGATCGCGACAAGACTCTTATCATAGATCTATGTTCAATTTTTGATAATCTGCCTGAAAAAATTCTGAGTATGAGTGTTCTTGAATGTTCTTGAAAGAGATGCCAACCGATCGGACAACAGTCCGATCGGACAGCCATCATTGTGGATGCATAAGTATTGTTGCTTGCTAGGATAGCTCATGCCTTGGAATTTGTGCCCAAATGTGTTTAAATTTGAGTTATGTTCTATATTGTGCTAGCCGATCGGACAGCATTGCCAGCCGATCGGACAGCATTGCTAGCCGATCGGACAGCTTTGCTAGCCGATCGGACAACATTATTACATTTCATTGAAATCTGTGCAAAATGGCCAACCGATCGGACAGCATTGCCAGCTGATCGGACAACATTTTCTCTACACTTCATTGGTATTCAAATCAATTGCCAGCCGATCAGACAGCATTGCCAGCCGATCGGACAACATTGTCAGCCGATCAGACAGCACTGCCAGCCGATCGATCAGCATTCAATCATACCTTGTTGACTGTTCAATGTGTCAGATATGCCAGCTGATCGAACAGCATTGCTAGCCGATCGGATAGCATATCTAGCCGATCGGACAGCATTGCTAACCGATCGAACAGCTTGTTCAAAGGGATTCTCAGTGTTAGAAAATTTCTCAAAATTTCTATCTTTCATCCTTATGTCTCAAAACCTGTGTAAATGATTAATAATGCATATCTTTACAGGGAAGAGGAAAGGATACGGATAAGGGTCATAATGTATACTGTTTAATTGATGAGGCTAACACAGAGAATACGGTGGTTGAAAAAATGGCAAAATTCTTAAGAGAAAGCAGAGTTGCAAAGGCTTTATCTGACAGAACTGCTATATATGAATCTTATGTAAGAGCCTTCTAGAACACAGCTAGATATGAAGAAACTGATAAGATGATACACTCAGTATTAAGAAAGAAGGATAAAAAGGGAAAAGATATAGATGTAGAGTTTAAGTTTGGTGTTGGAGACATTAGAAGATTTCTAGACTTAAAAGATTCTGACGACGATCCAACAATCATGTCTGAACATCTTGCTAAAGGAATGTGGTGTAGAATGGGATTCTCTAGCCATATTAATGGAAAATTGACTAAGACAAGTTTCTCAAAGGCCTACAGATTTTTGTTGCATTGCATGGTTCATTCATTGTCACACAGGAAAGGAGCATATGATGAAGTATCAGATTATATTATGAATATTGTCACAAGTTTGGTATTGAACAGACGCTACAACATTTCTCAAGTAATCTTTGAATATATGAAGGAGAACTGCCAAAATAAAGGTGACATGTATATCATGTATCCAAGATTCATAATGATGATGATAAATGATAAGTTCAAAGATCTTCCAAAAATTAGAAGTGACATTATGGATATAAGAAACATAACGACTGAGACCATTGCAAGAATCACCAAAGAAAATGATGCAAAAACGAAACAAATGATATGCAAAATCAAGAATCCAGATTATGTTGCTCCTGAGAATGACGAATGGAGACATGAAAACAGTGATTCAGATAATGAAGATGAGAAGATGAGTGAGTTTAAAGAAAAGAACACTAGATGGTGGGTTGAGAAAGTAAAGGATGGGAAGAGAAAAAGAACTCCAAAGACGTCCCCTGCAGTTTCTATTCCGAAGAATGTAGAAAAGGGTATAGTGAAAGGGGGAGTCATAAGGTAATTAGAATTTTATATTGTTAAAAGTTTCTAATAAATCTGTCAAAATTTGTTTTGCAGGGTCTTCTGGAGAACAGCAACAAAAGCTGATAGATGAAACAGTTTTGGAACCATCAGCAGTTATTCAAGAAGGAGCTGAGTTGTTATCACAATCTCTTAAAAGCTATTTAAAGAAGAATGAGGATGCTGCTAAAGGTGTTAATGGCAAAGAACCTGAAGGTGTTGTTCAAGATGTATCAAGTGATGAAGATTCTGAAGCTACAGAATCAGAATCAGAACTTGATCCAACTACTCTTGGCAGAGGCAAAGCACAACTCAAGAAAAAGCCTTCAAAGAAACAAAAGGCATCAGATGAGGAAGACACTTCTTTTGAACCAGATCAACCAAAGAAACAAATAAAGAAGCGCAAAGCTGTTCAAACTAGAGTTATTCCTAGAAGTGTGCGGGCAAAGAAAGGTGAAGCTAAAGCTCAAAAGGATCAAGGAGGCAAAGGCAAAAAGCATGCTGAATCTTCAAAAGATCAAGAACCAGAGGTTAAAAGGAAAGTTGGTCAAGATGACTATGTTGAAGTAACTGAGGGTGGAGTTTTTTCTTCAGAATTTCCACCAATTCTAGAAAATATTGAGATTCCAGAATCCTCACGTCCAAAAGTTACAGATGATTTCTTTGGCAATCTTCCACCTGCAACTGGAGTTTATAGTGAAGATATTCCAGAAGATGATTATGACACGTTCAACAATGAAGCTGTAAAAGAATTGCTGAAGAAAGTTGCTGATCTTGAAAAAGCTAAAGACAAAGCTGAAGTAGAACGTGATGTTTTAAAGAAGCAAATTATTCAGCTAATGAAAGCTCATGATCAAATCAGGATGGTGTTGATAGAAAAAGAGAACATGATAAACGATTTGAAGGATGACAGCAGTAATAATTCTAAACTGGTTGAAGTTCTAACGGCAGAGATTTCTTCATTAAATAAGAAGATAAAGAATCTTCAGGATGTGAATCAGACACTCAATCAGCTTCTCAGTGAAATGAGTGAAGCTACATCAAATGAAATGAAGGCAATGAAGTTGGAGATGGAAGCTATGGAAGCAGATAAAGTGGTGAAGGATGAACAACTTCGAATGTTATACTCTGTTATGGAAAGTCATCTGAAAATGGATGTTCATGCTGCATTCAATGAGATTGAAGTAAGAAGAGTTGAGGAAAGAAGACTGGAAAGAGAAAGAAGACTAGCTGAAGATGCAATTCAAAAGAACAAAAGTGTTGTTGAAGATATTCAGGAAGCTGGTGGTTCTTTAAGTCAAATTGATGTTGAAATGATTGATGCTGAAGTTGTTCAAGAACAAGTTGCTGAAGAACAAGTTGATGAAGGTATTCAAGAACAAGAACAAGATGAACATGGTCAAGACTACATGTTAGTTGGTGAGTCTTCTCTATTCATTGATTCTAATGAAGTTATTCGTAGAGTTGTTGCTATACAAAAGAAGAAAAAGGCCAAAGAAGTGTTGCTACTAGAATGGAAGACGCAGCAATTTGTACTTGTTGGTGATGCTTCTACAGTGCCTTACAACATAAAACAATTTGTTCGCAGAATGAAAATTAATAGAAGGCGAAAAGAAGCAAAGAAGGCACATGGAGAAGAAGTTAGTGATTCTGATATTGAAATTCCTGGTGATGATGAAGAGAATGAAGATGATAATGATGATGAAGACGAGTCTGTTCAGAAAGATGTTAAGAAAAATGATGATGATGATCAAGGTGCTTCGGGATTGCTGGTTGAGAATCCTATTGACGAACAGAAAATTGAGGAGTTTCTGAATGATCAGATCAATGAACAAGAAGATGATGATCAGCAAGAAACTTCTACATCTGGAAAACAGCACGTAGATCAGGTATTCCTCATGAATCCTACTGTTATTTACTTACATGATAAACATGAAGAAGTGATTGAGGTTAAGAGGTCAAGAGAAGAGATGTTGGAGGAATTGGGATTAGAAGAAGGGAAATTTAAATTCGATATTGAAGATGAGATTCCTCAGTCATCTGAAGATATATTTGAACCAAGATATGCTTTTGAAGCTGATCATTACAATGATGTAATTGTTGAAGATGCTTCAGATTCATCTGATGAGGAAACTGATTTCCACTATTCTGGAGTTGATGCGACGTTTCCATCATTTGCGGAAATGTTCAAAGATAGAAATGAAGAGGAGATCAGGAGAAAGATCGTAGAGAAAGTATCTGCTGAGGGTATTCCTGAAATCATACCTAGAGAAAATCTTGTTGAAGAAAGAAAGAAATGGTTTAAAGTCATGCCAAAAGAAAGAAAGAAACTCAGGGCGCTTCAGTTCTTTACTCATAGCAAAGATATTTCTTGGGGAGACATTCTCTCTTGGGGTTATCTGGAAGATTTACAAGTCTATGCAATCAGACGAGAACAGGGAGTACAGTACTTTGAGTTTTTGGCTGATATCAAAACTCTTCCATGGTGGGACATAGATGAATTGGTTAAAACAAAGAACATTAAAGAATTTTACTATGGATTGGATGTGAAGCAACATGATCAACATTTATGGAACTATGTGAAGCGGCAAGCAAAGAAAAGGTATCCTGATTGGAAACCACATTTCCCAGATCAAATTGTCAGAATCTTAGAAAATGGTGAAAAAGATATTACTCTGGATATTAAGCCTCCTCGTTGTTTGAAGAATATGCCTTTACGGGCAATGGAGCAAGATTTCCATGAAGAATTTGAAGGGTGGTTATACAATCAATCTACGGCCGAGGCAATAATATCATTACATAACAAATCCACTGGTGAAGCAAGAAGGATCTGTGTGTTAGATCCCATGTGGCTTGTGAATTGCTCAAAGAAAGACATAGATTGCCTGTTTTACAACAAGATAGTCTATGAAAGGCCTGACAGAGAACAAGCAATGCAATATCAAACAATTGTGGATGTTTGTTTTGCGCAAGACATCAATTCTGGAAGATACTGGAAGACAAAATGGAGAGATCTGGAAATTGATGAGTTTCTGAAAAAGTATAAGCGTGAACAAAGGTCTAAAAAGATTGCTGAAAGAGCTGCTGAGTTGGGCAAACGGAAGTTGGGAATTGTGCCACCAACAGATCAAACACCAATTGAATCAAAGGAAAACAAGATTCCTAAATGGGATCGGAAGCGTGATGGAGATCCTGTTTACAGAAATTGGTGGTTGACCGAAGGAAGACATAAAAGAAAAAGAATGTTAGAAGAAAAAGCAGAGATGAGAAGACAGAGAGCAAAAGAACGAAGACGCAACAGGAGGAATTAAAGACTTTGCTGGAAGGAACTACAGCTACATCCGAGGGGGAGTCTGTTAGTACATACGTCTGTAGCTTCCGTCAGCATGAAGTCATGTTTTGTATATTTGTGTCTTTTGTAATGTTTATGGTTGTATGTATGTTAGTTTAGCAGATCAGGATATGGGACGTTAGTGTAAAAGTGCTGTATTTTGTTGGCTATGCCAGCCGATCGGACAGTCGTCCGATCGGTTAGCCCAGCCGATCGGACAGGCATCCGATCGGTCAGCAATGTCAGCCGATCGGACAGCATCACATGCTATCCGATCGGACAGCACTTCTTCTATCCTGACTCTGCCTATAAATACCTGTCCGATCAGGTCATTTATAACTTTTGCACTTTTGACTCTCGAGAGAAACTGTTTAGTGTATGTCTTCTACCGGAGCTTTGTACTTTCAGAACGATCAATAGAAAGAACAGATCGTGTTTAATCGTTGAATTCTGTGTTGATTATCTGTGATTTGTCATAATGGATTCCGCACATTAGACAAAGTCGATTCATCTTGTTCCTTAAGATCAGATCCTGTGCAAAGGGACCTCACAAAGGTTTATAAGATGTTTCTCCTTTTTCAAAATTAGAAGGCTTATAAAATGTTTCAGTTTCTTCTATAATTTTCCCTTCAAGATTTATAATTCTTTTTTCAAAACTAGAATTTTTATTTTTTAAATAAACAATTTCATCTTTTAAATTTTTAATTTCCATTTCCATTTTTAAGTCTTCCGAAGTAGAAGAATTATTTTTTATATTGTTTAATATATTATGAACATATTTCATGGAATAGGGACCTTCAGGTTCCTCTATTTCTTTTTGAACTTCTCTATTTTGAAGATCTTCATTTTGATATAACATTTGAAAAAAAATTTATTTTTCTTCTGAACTTTTAATTTTGTTTAAAATATTTCCCAAAATATTACTGTCTATAACATTGATCTCATTATTATTAATATCATTATCTTGAAATTGTGACATAACTTTATAAATCATTTCATTATCAGAATTAATTTTATTAAAACAATTTTCTTGACAATTATCAGAACAAGAACTTTCCTCAGTGCTATAATCCGAAGATTCTTCAGAATCAAAAATCTTATATAATTCATTTTTGACATCTTCTTCTATGTCTAAACTATTTATTTTCTTTTTTACAATTTTTCTTTGGCTACATTCATTAGCCTTATGTCCTTTCTTCTTGCATATATAGCAAGTAGGAACCCATTTTTCTTTTCTTTGGGTTTTTCTCCTTTCTCTTTTTTCTCTTCGTTTCTGGAAATATTTTTCCCTTTTTTCCTTTCTATATTTTTTATAATATTTTTCATTATCAAAACTTTTTTCTTTGGTACAATCCATACCAAATTGTTCACAAAATTCTCCTAACTGTCTTTTTTCTGTTAGGCTTTGTTTTTTAATTTGTTGATTATATAGCTAAACCTTCTTGAACACAGACTCCTATTAGTCTGCCATAAGTATAACTGTCATAAGGGATTTGAATATTATTACCCCTAAGGACTTTTCTCACTCTTTCAGCAAATAAGGACGGAAGACCATCAATGAATTTGGACTTCCAATGAGAACTATTATTCTCTGGGAGCTCATAGACTCTACTTAAAAATACATCTTTATACCATCTAAATGAGGTTAAAGTATGACATTTAAGACCATTTAACAATGTTCTAATGGTTTCAGAATTATCAGACCATCTTCCTGTAAATGTTCTATAATAGTTATAATTAAAGTGTAAACAGCATCAGAAACTTGTTTATCACCCTCTTGTCTATAATGTTTATAAATTTGTTCTTGTTTATCACTTATATAATTATCCCACCATCCTTTTAACTGACCTGTAAAGCCTGTAGTTATCATTTTACAGACTATTTCATCAGTATTTTGATTATTTTTAGCTATGATGGCATACATCAACATTCTATGTGTCATAGTATAAACCTGCCTATCAGTATAACCATCTAGATTTCATTCATAGATGGCTTTTCCATTATAAGAATTATTTATTTCTAATTCTTGTTCCTCATGAAGAACATCCTGAGGAGTAGGCCTAGGATAATAATATAATCTTTGTCTAGGTCTATCAGAATATTTATTATTATAATTATCATAACTCTTATGTTTTCTACCTTTTCCAAATTTATTTATAGAATCAGTAACATAAGCTTCATACGTTTCATTATCCATGTTTTCCATATCACTTAAAACATTAAGTTGGACATTTGAAAACTTTTCTTTTATAATTTCTATTAAGTCATCCATCAACTTAAGCTCTTCTCCAGGTTTTATTTTATAATTTTCTATCTCAGGAGGAGGCTGAATAGTAGCTTTGGCCAATATAATTGACTCCTGTTCAGAAATCTTTGGATTACTAGACTCTCCTATTTCCTTTTCTTGATTTACTAAAACCTTTTCATTTTTATTATTTATTTCCTGAAGATTTTCAGATAAAATTTTTAGACATAAATTTGTATAATTATTTTGTTGTATAATATGATTAACATGAGCAATAGTAGCAGTCATACATCCACTTCCTAAAGCTCTTTTGAAAGCAGCAAAATGAATAGCATCATTTTCTTTTGTCATTTCAAAATCATTTTGAGGAGGAAAAATTGATTTTATTATTTCTCCTGTAATTAACTTATAATTTTTCTCAATAACTGAAATATATTTCAGAGAGTATTTGTTTATAAACCAAACAGGAAATTCTATAATTTCCTGGATATCATCCAAATCTTTATAAAATTCTCTTCCTATTTCAAATATTTTTTCTCTAGAGTATGACTCTAAAAACCAATCTTTAAAAGGTTGCCAAATCGGATGTCTATATTGTTCACAAATTTTCTGTCTAATGACAGATCCAGGACTAAAATCTATTTTTTCTTTTATCATTATAAACTAAAAGTCATATGTGAGACCGTATCATCCTCACTAACAGGTTGGTATAATCCTGAAACTAAATTGTCATTATTAACATTAAGATTTTCTACTCTATTATTTCTTATTTGAGAAGTAGAGGCTCTAGAAGATTCTGGTAAATTTACTTTATAATCAAGCGGTGATATATAAGACCTGGAAGAAATAGATTTCAAAAGTTTTTTTATCTTTTCTTTCTTCTTCAAATTCTATTTCTATATTTCCTTCAGGAGTTTCTATTATTCTCCTTAATTTATGATTTACTTGTGGTTGTATTTTAACAGCCCTATTAATAACCCAATTTTCAGGAAAGGTGATTTCTTCCCATTTAACTGGTCTTCTTATGGAAATATTAGATTTTCCATAATTTGTTTCTATCAAAATAGTTTCCTCACTAGATTTATCAACTCTTTTACATCTGGCATTCATAGTAGTAAGTAACCTATAATATATCCTATAACATATACATATAACTTCAGATCCTTCATTCTAATTATAACCATGCGTTTTAACATATAAAGTTAAAGCATCATCAATATTTTGATCTGTTAAGGATAAATGAACATCAGGATAAACATTAAAATATACTGGACCATGTGCCAGACTAGTTTCTATAATACCCATTAATGATTGTTTCCAGTTTAAATTACGAGCATCTCGTAAAACAGCTATAAAACTTTCTGGTAAATCTTTTAATGTTAAAGGTTTAAAAGAAACTTGAACTAAACCAATATGCATAAAATTAAACTCTTTTTTATATATGTTTATGTCAGATATGTTTAAAAGTTTTATTACCATTTCCTCATCTTTTATAGAAGCTGATTCTTCAGTGGTTTTAACCACATGTTTGTTTATTAAATTATCAAAACTTCCAATTTGGTATATTACCTTTGGATTTATATGAGGTATTGTCCATTTATTAAGTAGATCAAGATCTCGAGGTATATCATATTCCTCATTAGTACTATTTTTAATAGTACTCTTTTTCTTGAACAGATTTAACATGAATAAGAATTAAAGTATTGAAACAAGACATACAATAACTTCCTTTGAATCCATGGCTCTGATACCATAACGAGGAGGATCGTATATGGTATGTTTTACAAAACATTAAACCATCAAATTATATATATATATATATATATATATATATATATATATATAGGGTAAGGTTCATTTGAGAACCACCCTTATTGCGAGAACCGCGAGAACCAATGTGAACACAAAATAAAATCTAAAAAAAATCAAAAAGCACTTAAAAAAATTTAATATTTTTTTAAAAAAATCGCTATATTTATTTAGCAAAAAAAAATTCGAGTAATAGTTATCCATGCACATGTGCATATGTATCATTAATTCGACAAATTCCGTAATACGTTATCAGTAATAGACAATTGCACTTTAATTTACAATACCATCCATAATACACTACTTTTTACATTACCAATATTCAAAATGCACATGTGCATCATTATGTATAACCATGATATAACGTGTTTTGGTACAAAAAGTTTGTGATTTTGAATGGAGAAGTAGGCCTATATACATGTTTTTTGGTTAGTTATATCTAGTGGTTTATGGTTTGGTTATAGTTGTCAATTTATGATGTAATATGTTGATTTGATGGTATAAATGGTGTTGATATACATGTAATAAAGTGAAAATATTGGTAATGGTATTGTATTATGGATGGTAGGAGGTAATGGTATTGTATTATGGATGGCAGAAGATAATGGTAGTGTATTATGGATGGTATGATAGATAAAAGGGAAAGTGTATTCAAAGTAGTGTAACAAAGCACCTTATTTCATGTTGATACATATAGATGCACATGTGCATTTCTAATATTTGTAATGTAAAAAGTAGTGTATTACATATGGTAGTGTAAATGAAAGTGCAATTATCTAATATTTGTAATGAATTGCGGATTTGTCAAAGAAATGACAAAAATGCACATGTGCATGTTTGTGTATTATGGATGGAATGATAGATGAAAGAGAAAGTAGTGTACCTACACACCTTATTTCATGTTGATACATATAGATGCACATGTGCATTTCTAATATTGTTAACGTAAAAGGTAATGTATCCACGTGGTAGTGTAAATGAAAGTGCAATTGTCCAATATTTGTAATGAAATACGGAATTTGTCAAAGAGATGATACAAATGCACATGTGCATGGATAACTGTTACTCGGATTTTTTTTATATATAAACAAAATATAGCGATTTTTAAAAAAAAAAATAGTAAAAATATTTTTTTTTGGGTGTTTTTTAGATTTTTTTTAGGTATTACTGTTTGTGTTCACACTGGTTCTCGCGGTTCTCGCATAAAGGGTGGTTCCTAACGGATCCTTCTCCTATATATATATATATATATATATATATATATATATATATATTTCGGCTACCATTTAGGGTGGTAGTAGCCGAAATATTTTGTCGGTTCAAAATCGTTATTTCATGTAAGCAATTATCAAAATAGTTTAAAAACATATCAAAAGTATCTATAGTTGTTATTTTTATTATCCACATATTGTATATTTAATTTATATCTTAGAAAAACCAAAAGACATAGTACATAGTATATTTAATTTGAGATCAAAATTTATATTCTCATCAAAGAAGATCATAAAATTTAATTAAGATTTACTTTTTGTTTGTAAAACATTTCCTTACAAAAACTAAGAGTAACAGTTATTTAGTAATATTTCAAAATTAAAAAGAAAAAGGGTCCAACATGCTTCCGTACCTCTTTCCCGTTTTGACCAAGATATCGCCGGGTTATACCAAGAGTCTTTTTATTAGGCTCTTTCAGACCAAACCTAAGTTAACTTAGGTAACTCCTCTTTGGCTCCTTTAGCAATATTCAGCACAACTTGGTTTCGTTTCCTACCTCCAGTGTAAAGAAAAAAGAAACAGTTTGAGGCTGTAGGATTTTTCTTATTAAGAGAAAAATATCTCTAAATAAGGATGAATACTCTCAGAATTTATAAGGAAATCAAAGACTTTTATTCCATGATGGAAATTTTACAAAGAGGAAATATCTAAAAAAAAATAAAAACACTCTAAACACCGATGCCCCTCCTTCTCTTCCTTTCCCTTTTTTATAGGCTTTATTCATGATGAGTCTTCTTGTTGTAAGATACGTGTCCTCTTTTGCATTTCTCTTAGCTAGGTGTCTTTATATCTTGCCTTGAAGTGTCCTATCTCTTTTTTCAAAGTTGGCTTGGGAAATTAGACATTTAAAACTTGCATCTTTTGTCTTTATGGTCATGTCTACCCACTTTATTTATGTCAATCCTATCTTCACCTTTTCCAAGGCCAAATATCCAAGTTTTGTACATATCGTTTATAAATTTATAAGAGAATCTTTCTTGATAACTGGTGTTTAAACTCACCTGTTTAAACCCTTTTATCTATGCTTAATGCCTATTCATTTGAATTTAGGCTATCTCTTGATGAGTTGGTACTCATATTGTTTTTATTATGAGAACATGATGGGCATGTTCCAGGAGGATGTTTTCTATATTGACAAATCTTATACTGTGCCTCTGGACTTGATCTGACTGAACCAGTTTCTAACAAATTTATCTTGCTATTTAAAAATTTTATCGCTGCATCTGGTGATTTTCGGGCCGGATCAATCATAACCGGAGAGTTTTATATTCTCCTCCATAAGTTCTAAATGGTTTTCTAAGAGTAGATTCCATTCCCTGAATTACTACTCTTATCCCAATAGCTCTTCTGTAGTGAATATCATTTTCATTAAAGTTTGTAAATTCTCTTCTTTTGGAATCGATTTTGCAGGAGAATGCTTGACATTTTTCAAGATGTAAAAAATGATAAGCAGGGTAATAATAATCATTGTAAAAATCTGGTCCTGCAGATAAAAACTTTAGGGCTAAAGTATCTCTAGGGGTCATAGTTGGGTTGTTCTGATAACAATTTTTAGTGAAGTTATTACCCATCTTGGTGAATCTGATAATTCAGGAAAATCAGGTGATGTAAGATAAATTATGTTGATGGCACCAAAATCGTACCAATATCTTATCTCATCTGCTGGTGAACCTTGCAGATAATTTAATCTTGGGTATACCCCTGTGAAATCAACATACCTTGTCTCAATTTGAGCAAGACTATATAGCTCTATCATTTTATTTCTTTGTCTAGAAACATGATCTAATAAAAGAGGTTGTTGTAGGGGAGGAATTTGTGGTTGGAGAGGAATCTGTTGGAGGACTTTTTCAAATGTAGTTGTTTTATCTAAATGAGGTTTAAAAGAAAATTTTTCTCTTACCTCTTATTCAGGGTCTTGAGTAGTTTCCATAACATGATCACCAGAAGAAGTAGATGGAATATCTGTTTTTTTCTAAAATAAATGACATATCTACTTTTTCTAACATTTGATGTTTTATCATAATCTTCATCTAAATGCTATCGAACTCATACATGGTAACTTTGTTACTTATCATCCTGAAGTGGCTTTTCACCAAATTTTTTTATCTCTGCAATGTGTTCAGGAATAGTTTCATTTATATCTATAAGTTCTCCCATATCAGTTGCAATTTCTTTAATTGCTTGTATCTGTTCGTCCATCATCTTTAGACAGCTATCAAGTTGTTGACCTAATTCTTCCATCTCTTGTCAAGAAATCTGCCAAAACATTTTTATCAGATACTATTATTTCAATATCAAAATTATATTCAGATAAAAGAGTTTACCATCTTATGAGCTTTTTATATGCAGGTTTAGAGGGCAAATTATTTTTTATAAAAGCTTTTACCTGGGTATTATCAGTTCTTAACAGAAATTTGTTAGGTAATAAGAAATAATAAAATTTTTGGCAGCTTCTAATAACTGCTAATAATTCTTTTTCATTAATATGATATCCTGTTTTAGTGTCACTAAAAGTCCCTGAACAATATCTACAAATGCTTTCACCAATTCTTTTTTCTTCTGAGTTATAATCTATCATTTTAAGTATCCCACTCCAATAATATTCTAAAGCATCAATTTCTAAAATTAAATCATCATTTTCTTTAGGTAATTGTAATTTTGGTAACCTTTTATAATATTCTTTTATCTTTTTTACTTGTTCTTCTAGACCTTTGTCAAAACTAAATATTTTATCCTTTTTAAGAAGAACTTGAAAGGGTCTTCTTAAAGCTGCAAGATTTTTTTATAAAATAAGAAGCATAATTTAATATTCCAAGAAAACTTTGAACTTGTTTTTTATCAATCAAGTTTATTTGGAAAGGCCGTTATTTTTTCCAAGATCTGGCTTTGAAGTTCTATCCCCTTACCATCTATCTTCATTCCCAAAAAATCTATGGTTTCTTGTAACAAACTAGTTTTTCTTTCTGAAAGAGCTAATCCATGCTCTATACATAAGTCTGTAAAAGTATCAAGATGTTTTAAATGTGAATTAATATCATCTGATAGGATTAAAATATCACCTATATATACAAAAATAAATTCATAGTTTCTAAATATAATATCCATTTTTCTTTGAAATATTTGAGGAGCATTTTTCAATCCAAAAGGCATTACAAGCCATTCATATTGCCCTTGAGGAGTAGAAAATGTTGTGTATGCAATGCTATCAGGATGCATTTTTATTTGCCAAAATCCGCTTTTGCAATCAAATTTTGAAAATATCTTTTTCTTTCTAGTCGAATTTATTAAACTTTCTTTATGAGGTAAAAAATATCCATAAAAAACAGTATTATCATCTAGTTTATTATAGTTTATTACCATTCTAGGTTTACCTCTTGTAACCTTAGCGTGTTTTCTTACCAAGAAGGCAGGAGAGCTGTGTGGGCTATGGCTAGCTCTAATCAACTTTAAATCTAGGAGTTCCTTTACCTGGGACCTAAATTCTTTTTGGTCTTCTGGATTGTATCTCATTGGTTTTACTCTAATCTACTTATCTTTATCTTTCATTTCTAATTTTGCTGTTATCTGATTTTTATCCCAAAATTGTAGCGGGTTACTTGTTTAGCATTGTTTTAACTTATCTTTTATGTTTTCTATATGGTTATCCAATCTTCTTAGATTTACTTGATAATCTAAGGGTTAATATTCCAAAACTGGTATCCCTTTTTTTCTAATTTTGGATTTTGTTTGTATCCAATATCACCACGCTGGCTTGCGCGTGTTGTAAAGTTAATTGGAAATTTTCTTCCATATGCATTTTTTATTCTTTTAACTACCATCAAGTGATAGAATGGTGTTTTTAGTATAATTTGGTAGGCTACTATATCAAAAGTAATTTTGTTAAATCTTTCTAAAAAATCATTTCCTAATAATACATCTGGTCCAGAATTATAAAAGTAAAATGGTGGACATTTAACCATATATGATCTGATTATTATTATTGGATTTTTTATTCCTCTTTATAGGGGAACTATAGTTTTTGAAAAGCTAACTCCATTACATGGTGTTAAATCCTCATGATATTCCTTTGGAAAGCAATCTGGTTTACATATACATAATCCGGAGCCACTATCTATATAAGCAGCAAAGTATTCAGCTTTGTAATCTTTATAAGTAATACCTATTGGAATATATATGCTTTTAGGGCTTGTCATTTTGGTATATAAATCATTTTGGCATTGTATGTAATTTTTAATCCATAGGAGGTTATTTGATATGGTTTTACATTTTCTAGGAAAGTTAATCCTAATTTTGGTGAAACTTATTCCCTAAAAATTCACCTAAAAGTATTTACCAAGGTTTCCCTAATTTTTGTGTAAATGTCAAGTTAAGAAATGATGATTTCTTCAAGATAAAATTTGATATTAAGTATGTATATTTTTTAGGAAAATATATATATTTATTGATCACCAAATTTTGTGCTAAGTGTATATTATGTGTACTATATGTAGTAGTGTATTAGGAACTTGAAAATACACTAAATACTCCCAAGGAGTATGAGTACAAAATACGCATACAAATACATGAGAATACATAAGTGTACAAAAATTCCTCACAAAGAAGCACATGGAAAAATACAAGAAAATATATTTATGAAAATATATTTCTTAACATATTATTTAACTTGGACAAAAATATATAACCAATACCAAGTATTGGAATTTATACAAAATCGGGTGAATATCAAGAATAACCATATATATTTTATAGCATGACCAAAATATATATGTTTCATACAAGTCTTAAAAATATATTATTTTTAAGAAATATAATTCCGGAAAGTAATAAAAATCAAAGTATTGATTTTTGAAAAATACAAAATACACAAGGATATACATAAAATACAAAGTACACTTTCCTAAGTATACTTGTACAAAAATAATATTGAAAATATTATTTCACAAAATACTTATATCTATTTTTGGGAAAATAATATAAGTAACATACATAGTTAAAAATATAAATTATTTTTAACAACAAAGAACATATACATAAACAAAAGATGGTGACTTGTACTTGTGTGATACAAGTCTAGTGACTAACATTAATAGAACACGTATAGGTCACGACGCTACCGGTGAAGTTTACGACGCAGGAAACGCAAAGTTGTGAGTTCATGTCCCCACTTTTAAACTTTTACTTGTTTTCTAAACTTAGGGAAAATACATGTGTTATGGTATGTTGATTTTAAAAACTAAGGAATGACACATAGATCACATGACGAATAGTGTACCATAAGCACCATTAGTCAACGTATACATTTAGACCGCGGAACAGAAGGGTTAGATCTAATGGGTTTCAGGCAACCCCACTCTTGGCCTACTTCTACCAATGAGTGCTTTTGTGTCTCAGTCGATCTCGACAAAAATGCCTAGGTTTGGTGGCTTCCTATGTTGTGACATATGTTAATGGCATAGCTACCCATTAGCGATCTCATATTCCTTACATTTGCAGAAATACTTATTTCATACAAATTACATACCATGTTTTCATTCAAGTATATAAACATTCAATACAAAAACTGCATGAATTCACACCAAGATTATGTTGACGATTTTTCCAAAACTCACATGTATTTCAGGTAACTAAAGTGGATGTGTGCGCGGTCTTACTCTTGCTCCAACTCGTCGCTTTTGTTTTAGTCATGTCATGTCAAGACCCCGATGCCTGTTTTTGTGGGATTTGGTTACTATATCCCATCTTGCGTGGGATATAAAAATCAAAACCTTTATGTTCGTCTTTAAATAAAGTTGTAAACTTTTCAGACAATATGTTGTCTTGTGACGTAAACACTTAACCTATGTTATGTTTAGTTATGTAATGTTAATGGCATTTGGAATTATTTTACGAGCATGTAGTATGTTTACCATTCATATGCAATGAGAACCTTTCAGGATCACACCTCGTGCTTCCGCCTTAGAAAGGGGTGTGACAGATTGGTATCAGAGCTGCGATTGTAGTGAACCAGGATTCCTTCTTGAGTCTAGACTACAATCTTTAGGATCCTCTCATGAAAACAATTTTTCAAAAGTTTTCATTGCATAAAACTTCCCGCGACATCCACTACCTGAAACTGTTTTCAAAGGACACTACGAGACTTAGGGTGCACTGGAGTAGCACTTGTCTTTGACTGAGAAATACTTGCAGCAATGTGTATAATTATTTGTATATTAATTAAGTAATAATTAATATATATATATATATATATATATATATGTACCATGAATAGAATATTACAGGTACACGTGTCTTCGTCTGAGAGCAGCAGCCTACCTGAAGGAAGTGCCCCGCTGATGATGGCCCCTAACGACGAGATTCCTTCAGCCCCGAAGAAGGGCAGATGTGAACACCACTACCCCTCCATCCCTGACTTCGAGGCCGACCCTGAGATGATAACCGACGATGATGATCCCGAAGATGTCTTAGCCTTACCTTTACCTCTTCTTGGCCAGCAGATCGTAGGACATCCAGATGGTGGACATCTCGTTGAACTTGTTCACATCCATGCTGTTCCTTTTGCTGCCATCCCTGTTGAGGACTG
The DNA here is from genome assembly GCA_030545235.1 of Helianthus tuberosus. Classification (NCBI taxonomy): domain Eukaryota; kingdom Viridiplantae; phylum Streptophyta; class Magnoliopsida; order Asterales; family Asteraceae; genus Helianthus; species Helianthus tuberosus. Next base: position 142,806,358 of record CM060427.1, on the reverse strand, counting down.
GTCACTCATAGATGACTTGGAGTATGGTGTAGCCTCTCCTGTTGTGTTCGTTACCGATGTCCCTTCCGATTCTGACCTCAAGTCTGATGCCGATTCCTTCGATTCAGTGATATCTTCGGCCCTTTTCGCTACTGGACTGAGAGTTTACCCGACTGGTGATAATGATGACACTATGCCTGTTGTGCCATCCATTCTTACCCGTGTTCCCACACCTTCCCACACTCCTACTCAGATCAGCTCCCTCATTCGTCGAATTCAGGAGCTTGAGGATGAAGTGACCCATCTTCATAGTTTGATCTTCCCTACACCCCCACCCCCTCCCCCAGCATATTAGGTAATCTGTTGGAGTAGTATTTTGGGTGCAACTTGAAGACAAGAACCGCTAATGTGAAGAAAGATATTTTGTTTTTATATATATTAAACTTGTACTAATGGGTGATGTAACCCTTATACATTTTGTTTTCTTCATAAACAATGATGTAACAAGTTGCCCTAATATGTATAAAACTCGATGGATGTCTTATAACGCATCAGTATTTATCTGTTTATGCATGCTTGTTGATGTATAAATTGATTTATATGATTGGCGGATTGTTTGATGTTGCTTATGAGTATACATGTCTATAAATGTAGACACTACTATCTTGTATCAAACAAATGTCTAACCCCGTTGTGTTGTGTTCTGGCAGAACATGGCACCCAGGAAAACTGTGAACACTCGTGATTCTGACCAACCTCCTCCTCCTCTACTGCCGAGGACTGCCGAAGAACTGAACTCTCTGCTAGAAGAAAGGATCTCCGAAGCGATCGCCTAGTACGAGGCGAACCGTACTGAGCAAAGTGGAGGACCAAGCGGTACTAGACATAATGGACATGGTGACTCATCTGGAGGAAACACAACTCAAGGTAACCCTAAGCTGATTTGCTAAAACATGATGAAATTTATGAGCGGTCTTTGTTTCATGGTTTCATTTATTTCTCACGTGTGAATTTGTTGGATCAATTCCAGGATGCACCTTCAAGCAGTTTCTCGACTGCAAGCCACTGAATAACGACGGCACTGGAGGTGCAGTAGCTTTTGTGCACTGGACGGAGAAGACTGATTCCACTATCCGCATGAGCAAGTGTACTACGGACCAGCAAGTCACTTCCGTTACTGGGTTGTTCATTGATGAGGCTTTGACCTGTTGGAATTTGCAAGTCCAGACTCTGGGTGATGATGCTACGTATGGTATGACTTGGGACGAGTTGAAGGAAAGAATGAGAGAGAAGTATTGCTCTCGTGCTGAACTCCAAAGGTTGGAGACTGAGTTCTTGAACTTGTCCATGGAAGGTGCGGACATTGTTGGTTATACTCGAAGGTTCCATAATCTGTCAAGAGTGATCCCCTATATGGTGACTCCCGAATTTAAGCGCATTGAGCGCTACATCTGGGGATTGGCACCAAAATTTCGCAGCTTGGTGACTGCAGCAAAACCCACAACGATCACTCAGGCTGTAACTTTGGCTGTCAGCCTTACTGAAGATGTTGTCCGTATGAAGAAGTTATCGCTGAACCCTACTGAGAAGACCGAGACGCATGTTAAGTCGTCCGGTGACAAGAAAAGGAAACATTCAAGTCTGAATCAGGCGACCCGCAGCAACAACAAGGGTTTGAACAACAAGAAGCGTGATACTAACCCGCCTAAGGAGGCGAAAACCTTCGCAGCTGCAAACGATACAGGAGCTAAGAAGTATCAGGGCACTCCGCCCAAATGTAACCACTATAACTTTCACCACGTGGGAAACTGTCGCGTTGGGAGATGCAAGAACTGCGGGAAGTCGGGTCACCGTACCGAGGATTGTTGGGGAAAAGGTATTGGAGGCCGCAATGGGAATGGTAACAGAAACAGGAATGGAAACCGAAACGGTGCTGGTAATGGAAATGGAAATGATGCTGGTAACAGGAATGGTAACGGAAATGGGCAGAACCAAGGATGTTTTGGTTGTGGTAGCGAGGATCATTTCAAGAAAGATTTCCCAAAGGAGAACAACGCTCAGGCCCGAGCATTTGTGATTGGAGCAAGGAACGCACACGAGGACCCTAACGTGGTCACCGGTACGTTTCTCGTTAACAATCACTTTGCAACCATACTATTTAACACTGGTGCCGATTATAGTTTCATGTATGTGGAATTTAAACATATGCTTGGAATAGAATCTAGTAGATTAGATATTCCATATTCCATAGAGCTAGCTGATGGTAAACTTGTTGAATCGGGAGAAGTTGTTAGAGGTTGTACGTTAGAACTTGGTGAGCAGAGATTTAGTATCGACCTCTTACCTGTTCAATTGGGTAGCTTCGATGTGGTGGTCGGAATGGACTGGCTGTCCAAGAATAAAGCTGAAGTTGTTTGCCACGAGAAAATCATTCGCATCCCGCTTGCGAATGATGAAACTCTCATCGTGCATGGAGAAAAACGAGGCACGCCTCCACGAATCATCAATTATATGAAGGCGCAGAAGTGCTTAAGAAAAGGATGCGTTGCGTTCTTGGCACACGTTGTAGATAAGAAGGCTGAGGAGCCGAAACTCGAAGACATTCCTGTGGTAAAGGAATTTCCTGATGTTTTTCCCGAAGATCTGCCAGGATTACCTCCGCAAAGACAAGTCGAATTCCATATTGACTTGGTTCCAGGAGCCGCTCCTGTAGCCAAGGCACCCTATTGACTTGCACCATCCGAGATGCAAGAATTATCTACACAACTCCAGGAGTTGTTGGATAAAGGATTCATAAGGCCGAGCTTCTCACCTTGGGGAGCTCCGGTTTTGTTTGTAAAGAAGAAAGATGGAACACTGTGGATGTGTATCGATTATAAAGAACTGAATAAGCTCACTGTCAAGAATCGGTACCCACTACCGAGGATTGAAGACTTATTCGATCAGTTACAAGGATCGAGTTACTACTCCAAGATCGACCTTCGATCTGGATATCATCAGTTAAGGATCCAAGAAGAGAGTATACCAAAGACTGCATTCAGGACGCGTTATGGGCATTACGAGTTCCTGGTAATGCCATTTGGATTGACGAACGCGCCAGCAGTATTTATGGATCAGATGAATCGTGTTTGCAAACCGTATCTCGATAAATTCGTGATTGTATTTATCGATGATATCCTGATTTATTCGCAAACGAAAGAAAAGCACGAGCAACACCTCAGGACCATTTTGGAACTACTGAAGAAAGAGAAACTTTATGCAAAGTTCTCAAAATGCCAATTCTGGATTTGCGAAGTACAGTTCCTTGGTCATGTTGTGAACGAGAAGGGTATTCATGTAGACCCAGCCAAGATAGAAGCGATAAAGAATTGGGAAGCTCCCAAAACTCCAACTGAAGTTCGACAATTTTTGGGATTAACAGGCTATTACCACCGATTTATCGAATACTTCTCCAAGATAGCTCAATCGTTGACTTCCCTTACGCAGAAGGATAAGAAGTACGACTGGGGTGATAAGCAGGAAGAAGCCTTCCAACTTCTCAAGAGCAAGCTATGCGATGCACCAATACTTTCCTTACCCAAAGGCATCGAGGACTTCGTGGTGTACTGTGACGCTTCGCGTCAAGGTTTGGGTTGCGTGCTTATGCAACGCCAAAAGGTCATCGCCTACGCATCAAGACAGTTGAAAGTTCATGAGAAGAACTACACCACTCACGACCTGGAGCTAGGCGCGGTGGTGTTTGCCTTGAAGATCTGGCGACATTATTTATATGGTACTCGATGTACAATCTTCATAGATCATAAAAGCCTACAACACATATTCGATCAGAAGGAATTGAATATGCGTCAGCGACGATGGGTTGAGTTGCTAAACGACTATGACTGTGAGATTAAGTACCATCCTGTAAAGGCTAACATTGTAGCAGACGCGTTAAGTCGAAAAGAAAGGGTTAAGACCCTAAGAGTTCGAGCATTGGGAATGACTATTCGGACGAACCTCACTGCACGCATTCATGACGCACAACAAGAAGCCCTCAAGAAGGAGAATCGTAGAGCTGAATATCTCCGAGGAATGGAGAAGAAGTTGGTGCCAAACGAAGAGGGAACCTTATACTTCATGGGGCGTATTTGGGTTCCGCTCTATGGCGGTATTCGAGAAGTCATCTTTGATGAAGCCCACAAGTCGAGATACTCGATCCACCCAGGATTGGACAAGATGTATCAAGACTTGAAAGAATACTACTGGTGGCCAAGTCTTAAAAGCGATGTTGCTGTCTACGTTGCAAAGTGCCTAACCTGTGCCAAGGTTAAGGCCGAATATCAGAAACCGTCCGGACTACTGCAACAACCAGAGATACCCATGTGGAAGTGGGAGAAAATCTCGATGGACTTCATAACGAAATTACCCAGGACCCCTAGAGGGCATGATATGATATGGGTGATAGTCGACCGGTTAACGAAGTCTGCACATTTCCTACCGATCCGAGAGAAGGATAGCACTGGAAAGCTTGCTGAGCTGTACCTGAAGGAAATCATGGCATGTCATGGAGTGCCTATCTCGATTATTTCAGATAGAGATGCATGTTTTGTCTCAAGGATCTGGCAATCCTTCCAGGAAGCCTTTGGATCTCAACTAGATCTAAGCATGACCTTCCATCCGCAAACAGACGGCCAGAGCGAACGGACAATACAAACGCTGGAAGATATGCTTCGCGCATGTGTTATGGACCTAGGCGGCAGCTGGGATACTCACCTACCTTTAGTTGAGTTTTCCTACAATAACAGCTACCATACGAGCATAAAAGCCGCACCGTTCGAAGCTCTATATGGCCGCAAGTGCCGCTCGCCATTATGTTGGGCAGACGCTGGAGACAAACGTATGGTTGGTCCTGAACTTGTTCAAGAAACAACCGACAAGATCATTCAGATCCGAGAGCGCATTAAGGCGGCTCGAGATCGACAAAAGAGCTACGCTGATCGAAGACGAAAACCCTTAGAATTCGAGGTGGGAGACAAAGTTCTGTTGAAAGTCTCACCTTGGAAAGGTGTAGCAAGGTTCGGAAAGCGTGGAAAGCTGAATCCACGATACATTGGACCATTCAAGATCTTGGAAATAATTGGTACCGTGGCGTACAAGTTGGAGTTACCGGAAGAACTTAACGGAGTACATGATACGTTTCATGTGTCCAACCTCAAGAAGAGTCCAACCCAAGAAACAGTGATCATCCCTGCGGATGAAGTGCATATCGACGACACACTCCGATTTACAGAACAACCTGCTGAGGTAACGGATTGGAAGATCCATAAAACAAGGAGAAGTCGCATTAAGCTTGTCAAAGTACGTTGGAACTCTAAGCACGGACCCGAGTACACGTGGGAACGTGAAGACCGGTTCAAAGCCAAGTACCCCCATTTGTTTGAAAAAGCTCCTGCGGGAGATAACTCAGCCTGAATTTAGGGACGAAATTCTTTTAACGGTGGGAGACTGTGACAACCGGCACAAAACCGGTATTATCCGTACTATTTTAATTATTATTTAATATCTGCAATTATGTGCTTAAATGTCAACATTGTCTGATTACATGCTTTACATATGAATTCATGCACGTTTTATACTTCAAATATTGCTTTATGCATTACTTTTAGCGTTGCGTCAGAAAGACTAGTAAACTCACCGGTAAGACATACTGTGTCAGCAGTTCTGCAGAAAACAGTCAGGCAATAGAATTAGGGCCTAGGAGTATGTCCAACATCTAAAATACATTAAAACCCAAGTGTGGATACAAGGATTCACATATAAACTTTCCGGAAGCTAAACTATGCACTAAAAAGCACCCGAAACTCACTTTAAATGCAGAATTTTACACAAATCAGCCATAATTCAGCTCTAATCAGCACTTTAACATCGAAATATCATACAAAATTCATATTTTATTATCCAGAATACCGTCCTAAGTGTCGGGAATTGAAACTGTCACAAAATGTGCTTCATATTTAGTGAAACTGCGCAATTTAGCACTTTAACGAACCATAACGAAACGAATAACCGGACACTACCCGAAATACCAAATTTTCACTAGAAACATTATTTTAGTGTTACAAAGCTAGTTATGGTCACCAAACATCATATTATATCTCCTAAACACTAAACGCACAAAATACCTAACTAATACCATTACGTTCCAACTAAAACATGTAACTAGTAGTTAGAAATATTACACTTTACCCCCCCCCCCCCTGTTGGACGGTTGGGACAAGGGTCCCACCAAAAGATTTTAGTTGATTTTATTTGATTTTATGTTGGGGAATATTCTAGTAAATATGCCATAAAAGATATAGAAAATCTTATAAATTCTAAACAACTAACATAACATCATTCATCACCATCCAACACCCCAAACACCTCCTTCTCCTCTCCCTTGCTCTTGGCCTCACCTCCACCACCATACACCCTCACTTTTGATCATCATACATCCATTCCAAGGCCATTACAAGGTGTATGGAGACCATCTAAGAAGGCTTGAGGTGTAGGAACTTGAAGGACCTCTTTGTGGAGTCTTTAACCATCTATTTTCTTCCTTGTTCATCATCACCATACTTGTGCCACTTCCCTAGCCATTAGAGCTAGTAGTAAGCTTCTTGATCACTAGTTTAAGTCATGTTTATATTATGTACAAGTTTAACCATCTAAATAACTTAAACTTCTAATGTTAAAAATGAAAAGATCTAACATATTCATGAAGAAAATAAGTGGTTACATGAAATTTTAGTGTATGTAATGAAGTTGTTGATGTTATATCTTGTGTTTATATTTAGATCAAGTATGTCAAAGCTTAGATCTAACAAGTTTAAGCATGGATCTTGAAGGATCCATGGTTAAACTTGAAGATGAACATATGAAGCATTATGTGAAATGAAAAAGGGATTTTTACACTTGAACTTGTAATCTTGAAGTAATAAGCGTGTGTAGAACTAATTTTTGAAACTAAAATTCATGAAAAGTTTGTTATAAATTTAACATAAAGCTTATTTTTGAAAGATCTAAAGTTATTAAGCATGGATCTTGAAAGATCCATGGTTAGACATGATGTTAAAAATTATGATCTTTCTAATAAACATAAAAGTGATTTTAGAACATGATTTACAAACTTTAAGACCATAAAACTCATGGGTGAGTTGGTTAGTAAAATAAAGTTTCATAAAAAGTTGGTTAAAATTTACAAGAACACTTGATTTCAAAGGATCCTTGTATGTAAAGTGTAGATCTAGAAGACTACACATTTTTAACAAGAAACAAGTTCACCATGATGTTTCATATGAAGAGATTTGTATATGTTGTTGGTGATTATTGTTGAAAAATTGTTTGGATGATTGAAAAGAAAATAAACGACATGTTTTGAAAACATGGGAAACCTCCATTTTTAGGGGAAACTATGTCAAAATTTTTATAAAATTTTGACACTTAGAAAAATATAAGTTTTGGTGAAACTTATTCCCTAAAAATTCACCTAAAAGTATTTACCAAGGTTTCCCTAATTTTTGTGTAAATGTCAAGTTAAGAAATGATGATTTCTTCAAGATAAAAATTGATATTAAGTATGTATATTTTTTAGGAAAATATATATATTTATTGATCACCAAAATTTGTGCTAAGTGTATATTATGTGTACTATATGTAGTAGTGTATTAGGAACTTGAAAATACACTAAATACTCCCAAGGAGTATGAGTACAAAATACGCATACAAATACATGAGAATACATAAGTGTACAAAAATTCCTCACAAAGAAGCACATGGAAAAATACAAGAAAATATATTTATGAAAATATATTTCTTAACATATTATTTAACTTGGACAAAAATATATAACCAATACCAAGTATTGGAATTTATACAAAATCGGGTGAATATCAAGAATAACCATATATATTTTAGGCAAATTGGATTTAAATAATCCCAACTCACTTTTATTGGCCAATAATAATCCCAACTCATTTAATCACCAATAATAATCCGAACTATTCACTTTTGTTTGTAAAATACTCCCAGTTAAAAAAACACTAACTAGGTTAAAAAAATTGCTGATGTGGCTTGCCACGTCATCTGCCACATCAGCTGCCACGTCATAAAAAATGCCATGTAAACTGCCACATCAGTTGCCACGTCATCGAAAAATGCCACGTAGACTGCCACATCAGCTGCCACGTCATCAAAAATGCCACATCAACTGCCACGTCATATGACACATCAGCTAAAAGGGCCACATCAGATGCCACATCAGCAATTTTTTAACCTAGTTAGTGTTTTTTTAACTGGGGGTATTTTACAAACAAAAGTGAATAGTTTGGATTATTATTGGTGATTAAATGAGTTGGGATTATTATTGGCCAATAAGAGTTACCATTTGGGCTCAGACGAGAGGAAGGATTCCTTAAGATGTGCAATTGCTGACGATCTTAATCTTTTTACCTCTGTTTGTGAAGCTTTGAGGGTGTCCGGACAATGGTTATGTGGTGAGTGTATGTGCCCTCATGCTTTCAGTCGGGCGTGCCACCATGAGGATAAGGTTATTCGGTTTGTGCCAGGTGAGAGAGATGAACAGGGTTTTATTGTTGGCATCACTAGACCCGGTGTTGAAAACGTTGATACTTCGCCGGAAGAGTTGGGTGTAGATATTGCTTTGCTTGACCGTGTTTTCTCTCTCCCAATCAAGACTGTTAAGAGTATTCCCCTTAGTTGTCATATGGCATTTGCCCAAGTCTTAACTGCAGCTTTGGACAAGGTGGTTGCTATGCCTGATTCTGTTGAAGCATGGGTTCGTCTTTTGATATTACCATGTTGCACCTTGCGGGTGTTCAAGCCTGTTGGTCGTCAGGACAAGAGGTTGGGCAATAGGAAGACGGGCCAATGCCTTAGCATCCAGCGGTCTTTGGCTCAATGGGGTGATCGTGAGGGTTTTGCCACTCTTGTCCAATCGTTGTTTGATCAACCCGCGAGGGGGGTTATGGATGGGATCAAAAAGGGCACTGAGGATGATAATGAGTGTGGGGGGACCAATGTGAAACAATGTTTATGTAAGGTTGCTGATGGTCATTTCACTGCAGCGGTTAGGGTTTTATGCTCCTCGGGGGTCGCCCCTCTCAATAAGAATACTCTGGAGGCTTTAGTGGCTAAGCACCCATGTATGCCCCCTCCTTCCATGCCTGCCTCCTTGCCTTCTGAGTCTCCTCTTGTGGTGGAGTCCGATTGTGTGCTCGGGTGTATTAAATCTTTCCCCAAAGGTACGTCGTGCGGGAGAGACGGCTTAAGGGCCCAACATCTTTTAGATGCTTTTTGTGGGGAGGTGTCTGTGATTGCTGATAGCCTGCTTAGGGCTACTTCAGCTATGGTTAATTTGTGCTTGGGGGGGAGGTGCCCGAGGAGTCTGGCGGAGTTTGTTGCTTCTGCTCCTCTTACACCTCTTCTCAAACCGGATAATGGGATTAGGCCTATCGCTGTTGGGTCGATTTGGAGGAGGGTGATCTCCAAGGTGGCCATGAAAGGTGTTGGGAAGGAGATGGCCAAATACCTTGGCGATTTCCAGTTTGGGGTAGGGATTCCGTGTGGGGCAGAGGCCGTTCTTCATAGTGCGAACAGGTTCCTTAATGAGTACCACAAAGATGGGTCCCTTGCTAGGCTTACTGTTGATTTTTCGAACGCTTTTAATTTAGTTGATAGGACAGCCCTTCTGTACGAGGTAAGGAAAAGGTGTCCTTCTATTTCTACGTGAGTCCATTTTTTATATGGTCAACCAGCTAGATTATATGTGGGGGATGAGTATATTTGGTCTTCTACTGGCGTTCAGCAGGGGGACCCCTTGGGGCCCCACCTTTTTGCCCTTGTTCTACACCCTCTTGTTCACCGAATAAGGGATCGCTGCAAACTTCTATTTCACGTCTGGTACCTAGATGACGGAACGCTTATTGGAGATGCCACCCAAGTAGCTAATGCTTTAGATATCATCAGAGCTGAGGGTCCTTCCTTAGGGCTTCAACTTAATATAAAAAAAACTGAAGTTTTCTGGCCAACCTGCAATGGTGTAAAGGTTCAGGAGGGCTTATTCCCTCGGGGGATTGGGAGGCCGGTGCTGGGTGTGAAACTCCTGGGGGGTGTCGTTAGTCGTGATGCGGAGTTTATTAGTGCTATGGCTCTTAAAAGAGCGAAATGTGCAGTCGAGCTGATGAGGTGCCTTAAACGCCTACGGGACCCTCAGAGTGAGCTCCTCTTGCTTCGTTCTTGTATGAGTGTTGCTAAATTACTGTTTGGTCTTCGAACGTGTCAACCTTCTTTAGTCGGAGGAGCTGTCTCTGTTTTTTATGAAGGCCTCCGGGGAGCATTAGAGGATATTGTTGTTTGTGGGGATGCCTTTTTTGGAGATCTCCAGTGGAGGTTGGCTTCTCTCCCGACCCGGTTCGGAGGCTTAGGGATTTGTACGGCCGAGGATGCCTCATCATATGCTTTCGTGGCTTCAAGGGCCCAATCTTGGGGTTTACAAGACCACATACTCCGAGAATGTGGTGGGGATGTTTTAGACTCCGATTACAGGAGTGCGTTGGACCTTTTGCATAGTTCTCTTCCCGACCTTGATATTGGTGGTTTCTACATTAAAGACACCGCCCCTCCTAAATCCCAGAAAATTCTGGCGAATGCCTTATATGGCGAAATTGTCAAGAGGTTTGAAGAGAAGTTTGTTTTATCCCCTCGGCAAAGAGCTGTGTTTGAATGTCTACGTGCCCCACATGCTTAGGATTTTCTGTCTGTCGCACCTATTGAAGGCTTGGGGCAACACATGTCGGCTGTGGAATACCGTGCTATCCTTAGATACCGACTGATGATTCCTTTGTTCCCAGTTGACGAGCCATGTCTGGTATGCCGCAAAGCATGTTTGGATTCTTTCGGCGAGCACGCGATCCACTGTAAAGAGCTACCAGGGTTTAAATATCGGCATTATTGGGTGAGAGATGTGTTATGTGATATTCTTAAGCGGGCCGGGATCTCTGCCAAAAAGGAGGCTCCAGTAAATTTCCTGACTGACCCCTTAGAGGGGAGGTCCACTTTACGCCCGGCGGACATCCTTGTGTTTGGATGGGAAGGGGGGAAACACGCTTGTGTAGATCTAACTGGAGTCTCCCCCCTTGTCGGGCTCAAGGACAAGGGCTTTGTTGTAGGGCAAGCGATGCTCAAGGCAGAGGCGAGCAAAGTGGCAAAACATGAGAAAGCCTGCCGGGACAATCAACATGTGTTTGTCCCGTTTGCGTTTGATACCTTTGGTGGTCTCGCTCCTGACGCTGTGCGACTCTTGAATCGGGTTCAAAAAGTCGTTAATAGTAATTCTTCGTGGCTAAAGGTTTCAAACTTCGTATTTAGTAGAATTGGTTTTTCCATTCAAAAGGGGGTGGCGGCGCAACTTGTTGCCCGACTACCTGCCATTGCTTTGTAATTGTCCTTTTTCGTGTGGAATGAAATTTAACGTTAAATAAAAAAAAATTTGCCTATATTTTATAGCATGACCAAAATATATATGTTTCATACAAGTCTTAAAAATATATTATTTTTAAGAAATATAATTCCGGAAAGTAATAAAAATCAAAGTATTGATTTTTGAAAAATACAAAATATACAAGGATATACATAAAATACAAAGTACACTTTCCTAAGTATACTTGTACAAAAATAATATTGAAAATATTATTCACAAAATACTTATATTTATTTTTGGGAAAATAATATAAGTAACATACATAGTTAAAAATATAAATTATTTTTAACAACAAAGAACATATACATAAACAAAAGATGGTGACTTGTACTTGTGTGATACAAGTCTAGTGACTAACATTAATAGAACACGTATAGGTCACGACACTACCGGTGAAGTTTACGACGCAGGAAACGCAAAGTTGTGAGTTCATGTCCCCATTTTTAAACTTTTACTTGTTTTCTAAACTTGGGGAAAATACACGTGTTATGGTATGTTGATTTCAAAACTAAGGAATGACACATAGATCACGTGACGAATAGGGTACCATAAGCACCATTAGTCAACGTATACATTTAGACCGCGGAACAGAAGGGTTAGATCTAATGGGTTTCAGGCAACCCCACTCTTGGCCTACTTCTACCAATGAGTGCTTTTGTGTCTCAGTCAATCTCGACAAAAATGCCTAGGTTTGGTGGCTTCCTATGTCGTGACATATGTTAATGGCATAGCTACCCATTAGCGATCTCATATTCCTTACATTTGCATAAATACTTATTTCATACAAATTACATACCATGTTTTCATTCAAGTATATAAACATTCAATACAAAAACTGCATGAATTCACACCAACATTATGTTGACGATTTTTCCAAAACTCACATGTATTTCAGGTAACTAAAGTGGATGTGCGCGCGGTCTTACTCTTACTCCAAGACGTCGCTTTTGTTTTAGACATGTCATGTCAAGACCCCGATGCCTGTTTTTGTGGGATTTGGTTACTATATCCCGTCTTGCGTGGGATATAAGAATCAAAACCTTTATGTTCGTCTTTAAATAAAGTTGTAAACTTTTCAGACAATATGCTGTCTTGTGACGTAAACACTTAACCTATGTTATGTTTAGTTAGGTAATGTTAATGGCATTTGGAATTATTTTACGAGCATGTAGTATGTTTACCATTCGTATGCAATGAGAACCTTTCAGGATCACACCTCGTGCTTCCGCCTTAACAAATACGAGTCGGAAAAAACTGCCTTTCCCTAACAAATACGAGTCGGAAAAAACCCGAGTTGCTGACTCAACATCGTCGACGTTGAACACGTAGCTCTCGGGAATATCTTGCAAGAACCCGCTTCCCGTTTGACCGTTTGACATCGGGTCCCATCCGTTTGAGTACTCGAGGCTTATGAGAGGTGAAGCACTTCTTCTGTTGGCTACTTCTTTGACTTGATACTGATCCGTACTAATTCGACTATCGGATGACTCAAAGGCGGTCCCGATCCTCTGTTTTCTCCGGTGATACCAAATGAAAGTAAAGATTCCGGCAACTAATAACATGGTGGTCAACACCGCTCTGAGTATAGCAGCAAGTCCGGCATTCGTTGACTTTGACTGATCGTTGGTTACATTTGCAGACTGTGGAATGGCCTTGGGTGTGAGTCCTTTCGACTGCAGTCAACGGCTCGGGTTTATTAGGACTTTCAGGATCAAAAGACGCATTGCATACTTTTAAATCCACGAAACCGGATCCACATAGTTCTAGGTTGCTTGCATATTGAAATCCTTCGACGAGTTTCTTCAAAACTTCGAAAAAAAAATTAGAAAAGTATAACTATGTTTCAATGGATCAACAAAGTTAGGGGTGCTAAACGGGTCGTATTCGCAGGTTGGCCGGTTCAACCCTACCCGAACCCGAAAATTTTAGACAAACCCGACCGGAACCCGAAAATCATGTCATAGGTATGAAGCCGCACCCGACCCGAATATTCAAGGGTTGACCCAAACACGACCTGTTTAACAAAAAAAAATCAATAATAAGCTGTTAGAATAATATATTCAAGTTTAAGCTAATCTTATGTGAAGTAATCTAAACACATATCAATTAGTATTAAGCTAGTAGAATAATTTATTCAAGTTTAAGCTAATCTTATGTGAAGTAATCTAAACACATATCAATTAGTATTAAGCTAGTAGAATAATTTATTCAAGTTGGGCAATGAAGTTAATCAACAAGATCCTATAACATGTTAAAGAGAAGAAATCATATTAGGTTATTGATTATCTTTATTCAAAAAGTGAATCAACCATTCCAATACACACACATGAAAGAAGAAATCTTGATATGAAATGCAAATCAACCCAAAAAGATCAAAGCAAACCAACATTAATTATTGTGTTATCATCTTAAGTTCAAAGATAAAAAAAAGAGTTAAATGCCATTTTAGTCCCTGTGGTTTGGGTCATTTTGTCAGTTTAGTTCAAAGGTTTCGTTTTTCGCATGTGGGTCCAAAAATGTTTCACCGTTGCCATTTTAGTCCACTGGGTTAACTTCATACATTTTTTATGTTAACGAAAAGGACCAATTCGGTCATTTTATATGTAATTATGTCATTATGTGACACTTGACCGACCACATAGATCCACCCCGTAAACCATAAATACTTTTATAAACAAGAACCGGAAGTTTTTAAAACTCAGCGGTGAAAATAGAACTATTAGACATATATTGTCAACCATTATCACAAATTTTCTCATACTATCTCCAAAAGAATATAATAATTTAAATGATTATAAATGATCAATATACTTTTGTTAAATTTAAAAGAATATCTTTTTAATGTGGCTTGATTAGAGAAGTAACAAAGGTTCATGGGTTTTCAAGAAAGATCCGAATTTCAAATGATAAAAAGTGTGGGTATGTTGAGATTGCGCACCAAGTGTTTGATAAAATGCTTCACAGAGTTTTAACTCGTTGATAAACTTTTATCGGGATATGTCAAGTGTGGGATTGTACGTATGGCGAGCAAGTTGTTTGATTCGTTGCCTTTGAATATAAAGAATTTGAGATCTTGGAACTTTTACTTCTGAAATAAGAAACTTATAGTCTAAAATAATCCGACTACGGTTACAGTCAGACGTTACGTTAAAACTAAACGAAAGCCCCGATCGCATAAAGTCATACACGTGACTTTACACAATCCAAAGGCAAGTTAAAACAACACCCTAACTGGTTCGAGTGAGTAACTCGAACCTAATAACTATCAGTTAGTGAATCAATGGGTAGAACCGACACCACTTAGTTCTTGAACCACGGTCACGATTGTAGGCCTCGAGCTTGCAAACTCGTGAGTGCACAACAACGCAATTTTCCCAAGCAAAACAGCCTCAGACTCGGAGAATTTATCGTCAAGATTAGCATCCACAAAATCTTCAAACTTGCACAACTCGGCACCTTGACGAATGGATGAACCGATTCTCGTTTTTCCGGAGATAATTTGGAAAACGAGCATCCCGAACGCGTAAATGTCACTTTTATCGGTAAACCGGCCCATTGTTGTGTACTCAGGGGCAAGGTATCCCATTGCAGCACTGGCTTTGAGAGTCGAAAATCTGATATCGTCGGCTTAGTTTGTGGAGGCCTGAACCCGAGAGCAACGGTGTGTAGTGGTGATCGATAAGCACTTTCTCGGCTGCTATGTTTTGATGAACGAGAGCCGGTTTGTTTCCTTTGATCTCGTGTAGGTACTCGATACCTAAAACAACAAACACAAAACAAATCAAACATCAAAATTCAAAGATTAAAGTATTGTTCCTGTGGTTTACCAAAATTTTGGATTTGGTCCCTAGCTTTCTAAAAGTACATGGATGGTCCCTGTGGTTTGAACTTTGTAACGCATTTAGTCCTCAGCCAACAAATCTAAAGGTTTTAGCATGTCCTAGTTAGGGACTAAATGCATTACAAAGTGCAAACCATAGGGACCATTCATGTACTCTTTGAAAAAGCTAGGGACTAAATGCGTTACAAAGTGCAAACCGTAGGGACCATTTGTGTACTTTTGAAAAGTTAGGGACCAAATCCAAAATTTTGGTAAACCACAGGGACCATCCATGTACTTTACTCAAATTCTAAAACCAAACATCAAACATGAAAACGGATTATAGTGACTAACCTTTAGTAATGCCTTTGATAATCGAAAACCGAGTCGACCAATCAAGAACATTCACGGGTGCGGTTTTAACCTTAACATCAAGATACTGCAACAAGTTTCCCTTAGCAACATAATCATAGATTAAAAAACACTCACCCCGACCTTTCGAACAGCAAAAACCTCGTAACCGAAGAAGATTTTCGTGTTTCAATGACGTTAGCATCTTTAACCCCTTCAAAAACTCGGTTTCATCCGACACGCAGCTCGTTTTCGCAATTCGTTTAATAGCAACTATAGGCCCGTCGCGTAAAATCCCTCTATAAGTAGCCGAAAAACTGCCTTTCCCTAACAAATACGAGTTGGAAAAAACCCGAGTTGCTGACTCAACATCGTCGACGTTGAACACGTAGCTCTCGGGAATATCTTGCAAGAACCCGCTTCCCGTTTGACCGTTTGACATCGGGTCCCACCCGTTTGAGTACTTGAGGCTTATGAGAGGTGAAGCACTTCTTCTGTTGGCTACTTCTTTGACTTGATACTGATCCGTACTAATTCGACTATCGGATGACTCAAAGGCGGTCCCGATCCTCTGTTTTCTCCGGCGATACCAAATGAAAGTAAAGATTCCGGCGACTAATAACATGGTGGTCAACACGGCTCCGAGTATAGCAGCAAGACCAGCATTCGTTGACTTTGAATTTGAGTTTGACTGATCGCCGGTTACATTGGCAGACTGTGGAATGGCCTTGGGTGTGAGTCCTTTCGACTGTGGTCCAAACGGCTCGGGTTTGTTAGGATTTTCGGGATCGAAAGACGCATTGCATACTTTTAGATCCGTGAAACCCGATCCACATAGTTCTAGGTTGTTTGCATACTGAAATCCAATGTTTTAAAAACCGGTTTAAACCGGCCGGTTGAACCGGTTAAACCGGATGTTGGAATCTTAGTCGGCACGAATCATACCGGTAAATTGAGGGAACGGTAAAGAAGTTGTACCGCCGGTAATTTGGGTTATACCGGTTTAAACCGGTATACCGGTACCGGGCCAAAGGTTAAAACTTGCACTTTGAATCTTTTATGTGTCCAAAAAGGTGAAGGTTTACTTTCTTAGTATAACCTAGCATCCAAAAAGGTAATAATAGTGAATTTTTGGATTATTTTTTTATTATAGATTAAGTTTTAGAATATTTTTATTATGGAATGATCTAGTTTTGGATTATTTTTTAGTTGAAATTGTATTTTATGAATTTATAGGGCTAATTAGTCAACCCGGTCGAACCATCTGGTATAACCCGGTTCAACCGGTTGAACCATTTCTGAGCCTAGCCCGGTATGATTTAAAAACCGGTTTTTAAAACATTGCTGAAATCCTTCATCGAGTTTCTTCAAAACTTCAAAAATATATAAAAAAAATTAATTAGAAAAGTATAACTATGTTTCAATGAATCAACAAAGTTAGGGGTGCTAAACGGGTCGTCTTCGTGGGTTGGCCGGTTCAACCCTACCCTAACCCGAAAATTTTAGACGAATCTGACCCCGACCCGAATATTCGCAGATTGACCCGAAGTCCCGAACACGACCCGTTCAACCCGATTTTTTTTATATTTTAAATTTTTTCAGAAAAATAATATATTAAAGTTAAAATTTACTACAAATACACACAATTATATATAATACAAGTACATTTAAATTTAAAATCTTATGTCAATTTCTCTTTTTAAGTTATAATTATGGCATAAAATACACACGCAGTTTAATTTATGACGTAAAACATATTGTAGAAAAAATATAATACAATATAAATGGGTTAAACATGTTGACCCGAACCCGACCCGTTTAGCTAAACGGGTTTGCGGTTCAACCTGAAACTGACCCAAACCCGCTTAGACTAAACCCAAACCCATGAATTTCGTGTTAGGTTCGAGTCGTATTTTCAGGTCGTGTCAGAAATTCACACCCTTAAACAAAGATATAAACATAAAGTACAATTACCTAACGGGACATTGCCCGAAAGCGTATTGTTTCGCACATCCAACACTTGTAACAGCGGTGCGTCTGCTATTTTCGATGGGATTGAGCCAAAGAGGCGATTAAAGCTCAAGTCTAACCGCTGTAAAGTCCCCAGATTCCCGAGTGTAGCGGGTATTGCACCGGTTAGCTGGTTGTATTGAAGAGCAAGGACAGTGAGCTTCTTTAAAGAACCAAGTTGTGTAGGCAAGCTTCCACTCAGTTGGTTGTAACATAGTTGCAAAACTATAGAATAGAATATAATTTTAAAAAAAACGTTAGATAACGTTACATTGTTTGATAAGATTAAGGATTCGTTCTTTACAACATTTTTAAATGTAAATGGGACCCACATGTACCTCTTAATCCAGTAGTTAATTAAGGCCATGGGGTATGGGGCTTGGGTTGGGGCGTGGGTTGGGGGAAAACGCCCAAGCCACCATCCCGGGTGGGCTTGGGTTTGGGCGTGGCCCTTGGGGCTTGGCTTTCAAGCCGGGCGGGGGAGCAAGCTGACATGGCGGGTTGTGAATGGCCCTTTCAAACTAGCCGTTGGCTAGCCGTTGGGCTAGCCGTTGGGGTCTACATTTAAAAAAAAATTAAAAATTTTCTTTATAAATACTTACCACATTTACACAATATCAACCACATAAAACACAAATATTGCCATGAGTTCTTCAAGTTCTTCATCATCTGACGATGGTGCGGAAATATTTCTACAAACGATCGCGGCGGTGGTGAAAGCTATCGTGGAAGACGAAGACGGTGAGGAAGAGACTCAACAACCTAAACGGAGGAGAAGGTACATCGCTCCACCACTTGTAGCTAGAGAAACTCTTCACAACTTTTGTTCGTGTATTCTAGAACTTTATAGGAAAAGATATTTGAGAAAGCCATCCTTCAGTGACATACAACAAATATTTGAACATCACGAAGATTATCATGGGCTACCCGGGATGCTAGGTAGTTTAGATTGTATGAAATGGCCTTGGGAACTTTGTCCAACCGAATGGCAAGGCGCTCACACTAGTGGATTTCACGGGGTGCCAGCCATCATGCTTGAAGCGGTTGCGTCCCAAGATCTTTGGATATGGCATGCGTTCTTCGGTATGCCAGGTTCACATAATGATATTACCATCATACACCACTCGCCTCTTTTCAATGATCGGGTAAATGGTATAGGACCTAAAGGAACTTTCTTTGTAAACGGGATTGAGTACGTGTATGGGTACTACCTAGTTGATGGGATTTACCCAGAGTGGGGGGCTTTTGTAAAATCGTTCACAAAACACGGTACGACAGATCCAAAGAGATTAAAGTTTAACAGGGTCCAGATGGCTGCACGTAAAGACGTCGAGCGTGCATTCAGTGTTTTGAAGAAAAGGTGGCGAATATTGGCAATGCCTTGTCGACTATGGGACAAGGATCAAATTGGAAACGTGATGTACGCATGTATCATTCTTCACAACATGATTTTGGAGGATGAAGGTAAAGCTGTCGTTATCTATTACGATGACGAGGACCCCTAACCAGGTAACGTAACAGACGAAGATAAAGCGGCAAATGAATTTTTATTAAAGTCAAGGGATATACATCACAACCTTCGAGCTGATTTGGTGGAACATGTTTCAATGATTCCTGGGTTCGAAACCGACGAAGACGACGAAGAATGATAGGTTTTTATTTTTATAATTATTTTGTATGTTTATTTTAATAATTATGTTGAATGTATAATAATTATTTTGATAATTATTTTGTATGTTTTTATTTTGATAATTATTTTGGTTATAAATATATATATAAAAAAAATAAAAAATAAAAACCTGATGTGGCTTGGCCACGCCAGCCAAGCCACGCCCACCGTACCACCTTCAAAAGTGGGTTGATGCCTTGACTTTTTAAAGTACACGTGTCAACCAATGCCTAACCCAAGCCCCAACCCAAGCCTCACCATGCCCCATGGCCTAAAGATTCATAAATCACATGGTTTTGTGTGACCGGTTTAGGCCACAAGACTAGGGTGCTAAACGGTCGTGTTTACAGGTTGGCGGGTCTAATTCAACGTGAATCCGAAAATTTTACACGAGCAATTTCACAACAAAACATACAAATGCATATAAAAAATTTAAAATTTAAAATTGCAAATTATTATTTTTCGGATATTATTAATACTTTAAAATTTAAAATTGCAATTTCACAACAAAACGTACAAATGCATATAAAAAAATATTACATTTAAAATATAAAATCAAATATGTCAGTTTATCTTTCCAATCAATTTAACTTATCACATAAAACATATTTTAAAAAGAGTTAAATGCCATTTTAGTCCATGTGGTTTGGGCCATTTTGCCGATTTAGTCCAAATGTTTCATTTTTTCGCATGTGGGTCCAAAAAAGTTTCACTGTTGCCATTTTAGTCCACTGTGTTAACTTCATCCATTTTTTCTGTTAACAAGAATGGCAATTCGGTCATTTTATATGTAATTATGTTAACTAAAAGGGCAATTCGGCCATATAAAATGACCAAATTGCCCTTCTCGTCGATAGAAAAAATGAATGAAGTTAACCCAGTTGACTAAAATGGCAATGATGAACCTTTTTGGACCCACAAGAGAAAAATGAAACCTATGAACTAAACTGTTAAAATGGCCCAAACCACAGGGACTAAAATGACATTTAACTCTTTTAAAAATATAAAACAAATGGGACAAACGGGTCATCAAGAAACCCAACAGTTGACATGAACATGACCCGTTTTGCTAAACGGGTTGCGTGTTTAACCCGAAATTGACCCGAACCCGTTTATACTAAATCCAAATCTACAAGTTGCCTGTAGGTTCATGTCATGTTTTCATGTAAGAAATCCGCACCCCTACAAAATAGATCCGGCTTGGGTTAGACATGTACAAAAACGAATCTTGTAACACGACAACATTGTTGGAATCAAGACAACACATGAATTGTTTTACGTTTTTTAATTATAATATCAAGACAATTTAAAGAAATTTGATTCTCAGCTTCCAAGAAACCAAATTTTTACAAGAAAACAATTGGGTAACTCTTTTTTCTAGATCAGAAACTTCCTGACCCAGAATAATGCATGCGTGATGACTTGTAAATTACGTATCGAGAGTTGTACCATGTTTTGGATTAGAGAACTTCTACTGGCTAACCAAACATTGATTCTTTCTTCCTGACATGTCACTTAATGTTAACCAATTCATACAAACATGGAGGAATTTTCATTATGATAGATATTCATGTTATTTATTTACTTACTTAATACACTCATATTTATTAACATTGTGTGTAAACAAGTCGAGCTAAGCCCGTGCCTGTATCCAACTAGACTTAAGCTTGGCTTAACTTACTAGAGCTCGAGCTCGGAACATGAGTGGTTTTTCAAGCTCGAGTTGCCTTGGGCTCGGGTTGTTTTAATGAAGTTTTGGTTTTGTTGGCCGTTCAAAAAAAATAAAATAAAAAATAAACATGCATTTGTTATATAGTTCCTTTATAGATAGCATAATTTAGCTATTTTTATGATAGTTTTATACATAATACTACTAGCTTTTATCTAAACATATTATATATTATTAATTAATATGATAAATAAAAGTTATATAAATATAATAATAAGCTCGTTCAGGCTAGAGCACGATATGTGAAGCAAGCTCGGCCCGTTTCTTAAACAAGCTTATTTTTAGGTTGGAGCAATTCAAGCTTTAATGGCTCGACTTGTTACATCCCTAATTGACACACATAGAACATCCTTTAATTGCAAATAAATATCCAAAATCCAAATATGTATTAAAAAAACATTTCAGTTTTTTTTTTACTGCAAAAAAAAAAAATCAGCTGAAGGTATTATAGAGAGAAACAGCCCACAAATGATTATACACACACATAAATAAATGATTATACCTACTTTAAATGCAAATAAATATTTAAAAGATCCAAATTACACTAAAAAAGGGCTACATTAATACATTATGAGTCTATGTTATGTATAGATGCATTAATCAAGTCTATAACTTTAAAACCATCACTTAAACAAAATCCCCCAAAAAAAAAAAAAAAACTAACCTTGAAGATTATCCATCTTCTCAAGCTCAGTAGGAATCTGACCAGAAAGATTATTCACATTGAGATACAAATCAGTGAGCTGAGTCAACTCACCAATCTCTTTAGGAATCTCACCATGCAACCCATTAAAATGCAAATACAACCCAGACAACCTTTCAAGCTGACCAATCTCAGAAGGTATATGACCCAAAAGCCCTTTACCCTGAAGAGAAATATTCACCACTTGACCCAACCCATCACAAGCAACACCCTCAAATGACCCATCACAGTAACTAGTACCATTTGAACTCCAAGAACTTAAAGTTTGACCATCTGGGTCCAAAAAAGATTTGATTTTTAACAAGATTTCAAGTTCTTTATTGTGGGTATGTTCATTTTTGGCTAGGGTTTGTAGTGGGTTGGAAAGAAGAACAGGAATGAGGGTAGAGAGAGAAAGGAGGAGAGAGAGGGGGTGCATTGTGTTGTTGTTTTGGTGAAAGAATTTTTTGTAGGTTTTGGGGTTGGTGATGAAGTAATGAAGAGAGTGAGGGCATGTTTGGGTAAGCTTTTTGAAACAACTTATTGACTTATTAGCTTTTTGAAAAGTCATAAGCTCTAAAATGATGTTTGGCAAAGAAGGTGTATGTGAGGAGAAAAAGCCAATAAGTCAATAAGTCACAAAATCCTGACTTTTCCAAGAAGTCAATAAGTCAATAAGTTGTTTTAAAAAGCTTACCCAAACATGCCCTGAGTGAGGATTTGAAATGGTGAGCAGAGATGCTGAAAAAAGTCACATGTGAAAGACAAATGGAGTCAAGGTTGAAACGGCTTTGTTGTTTGAATTTGTTGCAGTTGAGAGCTTATTAGTTCCTGTGTTCAGTGACGAAGCTTAAGATTTTCGACCGGAGGTCGAAGTATACATCAAATATTTCTATAATCGGGGGGTTAAAGACGTATATACCCAGAAATTTCTATACGAAAACTACATACTCTCCACTACTGAGTGAAAAGTTCGGGGGGTCAGCCGACCTCTCTTGCCCCATAAAGATACGCCCTTGCCTGTGTTGTAGGTTGTGTTCCTCCCTCTTTTTGCATAACACTTCACATGTAGTGAGTATACTTCGGGCAGGATTGCAGGAACACAGTCGGTTTCAGCACGCTCGTACAAATGATAGAAAAAGCCTTAACAATGTAGTCAATGTAGTCGTAATAGGCTTAAAACGTGTTCACTTCATTGGTTTTTTTAATTGAATTTTAGTTAGACAATAAGAAGAAGAAAAATTAAAATTGATCTAGTATAATTTATAATAAATGATAAAGGAAAATATAAATTTAATACAACAGAATACTTGTTAGTTAGTAAACTAAAGAGTGTTGTATAGGAAACGTATTATCCAACACAAACGTTGTAGCGTAAGTTTATATCACGTAAAAAGGTATTTATGTAATGTTAATTTACAAGATTTGTGTGTATTGTTGGTTGTATCTTTTGCTTTGTTGGTTTTACTTTCTTTAGGTGGTTTGTTCATCGGGCTTCTAGTTTTGTACCTTTTAGGTTAGTGGGGAGTTTAAAATTTTTGATCCCTCATCGCTTGTTACTCCTTTACGCTTTCTCTCTCTCTCTCTACACGCAAGTTGCTTTTCTTGTGTTTTTTTCAGTGATCTTCTGACGATTGTAGGTAAGTATTCTGTTTATTTGTTGTCGTATGTTGTTTAATCGTGTTGGTTTTTGGGTATTCCTGATTTACAATTTTCTTTGGTGGGTTTATGTCTTAATGATTTTGATTTTCCGGTGACTGTCGCATAGTATTTCCGTTCAACGTTGCCGTATGTTGTTTGATCGTCTTGATTAGGCTATTTTACTTTAGGCATTTGAGAAGACTTTTAATAAGCAAGCACGTCTATTTAATCTAAGCCTATGATCAACTGTGACTGATAATTGTTGATAATATTTTTTAGTTTCGTTGGACTTCTATTGGTGTGTAACTTATACATTTTTTTCCTTTTATGCAATAGGCTGTTACACCTTATGTAGTGTGACAACTGCCACTTTTCCGTACATTCCGTACACTAATTGAACAGTAATCTGTGCTTTAATAAGTGTGCATGATCTAGTCTACAAGACAAATGAATTTCTGGTTACTGTTATATACATATAATGGCATTTCATGTTGCAAGACTTTTATCATTACTACATGCAACACGATATAGTTCTAATAATGTACAGAACAGAATTGGCATCATTATCAGACAAACTAAAATGCTGACGAAGTTCAGTACATAGACAAACAGTGTTTTGAGGCCCAGTATGAGCCAGAGACTACGTATTACACTAGTATAGTGTGTAGGGAAGTAAGGACCACAAAACTGCTTTTCTAGGTGATAGATAAAGTGCCGAAAAGTGCCTAAAACCCACATAAAGTGCAGAATTCTGCATAAATCAGTAAAAATTCAGCATTTTAACAAGTTTGTTACATGCAAAAATATGACTAAATGGTCCTGAATGCTTTCCTAAGTGTCGGGAATTAAAAGTGTCACAAAAAG
The DNA here is from genome assembly GCA_030545235.1 of Helianthus tuberosus. NCBI lineage: Eukaryota > Viridiplantae > Streptophyta > Magnoliopsida > Asterales > Asteraceae > Helianthus > Helianthus tuberosus. The sequence continues at coordinate 142,782,095 of CM060427.1, read as the reverse complement.
GTACATAAAGATCACTAAACGGAATAGTTTGACACTTTAACGAACCGGTATCTAACCGAACAACCGGACATTACCCGAAATACCAAAATATACTAGAAGCATTGTTTTAATGTTTCTGAACTAGTTATGATCCCCGAACATCATAACAGCCCACTAAAAATGTCTAGTAAATAACACTTGCAACTAACACTTGAAATTGAACCTTAATCTAACTATATGGTTAAAATTTACAATTAGAACCCCCCCCCCCCCATGTTAGTAATCGGTCACCAAAGGTGGCCTACCCTTGATCTCCACAATCTTGCTAGATATTGCATAATCTTATATGATTTGCTTAAGGATTGTGTCTTGTACTTAACCAACACAAAACCCATTGGATAAAAGAAATAGAGATTATAAGATGGACCAAGGACTATCATTCTCACACACACTTAACACCTTCATCTCTCTCCCTCTCCTCCTCTCCCTCTCGGCCGAAACCCTTCACCCACACCACCACCACTTTCAATTTTGATCATCCATTCCACACACTCATAAAGGTTCAAGAAGGTGTCTAAAGAAGCTAGGTGGTCTTGGATCTTGAAGGACCTCTCCCGATTGCTTTTATCCTCCACATTTGTCATCATCAACATCAAGTGTTCTTCCCTAGCCTTGTGCTAGTAGTAAGGCCCTCGTGATCTCTTGATACTTCATGTATTGTTGGTTAATAGATGATGAACATTGATAAACTTGATGAACACTAAAAGACATAAACATGAATCATGAACATAAGCTTGATATATGATGAAACTATGTTGTTTAGTGTATGAATGATACTTGCTTGTTATTTACTTGAGATTATGATGTTGATCATCATAAGGAGCTTGCTAGATTGTGATTGAACACATGATCTAGCAAGAGAGAGGATGATTATGTGATAAAACAAGATGATCATCCTCATGTGTTAAGCATGAACTTGAAGAATAAAGTGATTTCTTGAAAAATAATAAACAAAGTGAGTTAGTAATCTTATGGATCTAAGATTTATGAATGGTTTTCCAAAAGAACCAAGCTCAAAATGTGATTTTTAGAAGATCTTGGTTCTTACTTAAATATACACTATTTTTTGTGATAAAACAAGTATAAGAACACTTTGTTTACAAGAAAAATTCAAAAGAATGATTTTTGGAAAAATCATCTAACAAGTTGTAAACACTCAAATCTTTCAAGAATGAGATTTTTAAAGAAATAAACACACTTTAAAGGGTAACTAAGTCTACTAAACATACTACCAAGTTACTACAAGTTTTTATGAAAACTCAAGTTCATGATCATTATGTAGATAGCTTTGTTTTAACACTTGGTAAGTGTAGATTGATTGTTGATTGGTTATGATGATTTTTTAAAAGAAAATGATATGCTTTAATAGCATGGACACCTCCATTTTTAGGGGAAACTATGGCAAAATTTTCTAAAAATACAAACACTTAGAAAAATATTTTCTAAACAAGTATTTGCAAGTGAGTTTTAACTATGGTTTTCAATACAAACTTTGCCATAGATTTTGTTACAAAAATACAAGTACCGGAGGTTGGTTTTTATAAATAAAAATGGATAAATATGTATTTAGAATATATATTTACAATTATAACACATTGTGTGTGATTATTTGTATACTTGGTATAATAGTTATGTTATTTTAGGAATTAAAGTAATATAACTTAACAAAATACCAAGAATTTACAATCTAAAATAATACCAAAAATCACAAGGAATAAATATATAAGTTACACACTTAATATTGTGAAATCAAACGCAATAACGTAACTTACAAAATATTCCGGAAAATACCGTTATAAATATGTTTTTGGTAAATATTGTTTTGGATACAAGAAATGAAAATATGATTTTTATAAATATTACCAAGTTATATCATATTTTCGACAAGGAGAAAATATATTATTTTTGGAAGTTAAAGTATATTTTCTTGGAATATTTAGAAGATATATGATTTTTGGGAAAAATATATATTTTCTTGAAATACATTATTTTTTGGACAAAATAAGCTTATATATATATATATATATATATATATATATATATTTTCTAAAGTGAGACTTGAAAATATATTAATTTGGAACTACAAATACAAGAATACGAAAATACATGTATGAGATACCCCCATCCTTGGGAAGAAAATACGAAAATAAATACTTGAGAAGTATTGTTACAAAAATATTGTTTAATTATTATTCCAAAATTAAATATAATTTAAAGTTAAAATAAGAGTAAACTGCCATTTTGGTCCCTGTGGTTTGGCCAGTTTTGCCACTTTAGTCCAAATCTCAAACTTATTACATTCAGGGCCCTGTGGTTTGGTTTTTGTTGCCATTTTGGTCCAAATTTCAAATTTGACTAGAATTCCCAATTTCAACCCCTTGTTTTGTCCTTATATCTAGGGGTATTTTTGTCATTTTGGTTTTATTGTAAATGATTATTAATCCAAACACCCCCTAAACTCTGATTATAAATCCCAAACACCCCTTTCTCTGCACTCTCTCTCTCTCTCTCTCTCTCTCTCTCAACAGCCCCTTTCTTTCTCTCTCTCTCTCTCTCATCTTTCTCACTCTGCGCTCTCTCTCTCTCTCTTTCTGAACTACCACCACCATAATCACCACCCCCACCACAATCACCAGCACCACACCATCACCACCCTCTCTCTTTTTCTCTCTCTCTCTCTCCTCCTGCCGCCACAAACCACCACCACCGTCTCCAGATTCAATCGATTGATTATCAGAGGAATCGAACCAGTCATCTGTACCGATTCGTCACATAAAGAAATCTTGTTTGTTAATATCACCACCTCCATCATCATCGGAAACAAACAAACAAAAAGAAAAACACATCTCTGTCATTATCACTTGGAGCTGAAAAAAATCAAAACAAAAGAGAGGTTTATCGGAAACCTGTTGGAAAAGGATGTCGCCGGCGGTGCTGCCACCGTCGTTTACCTCCTCGGTCTCTCTTCTCACTCTCTCTTTCTCTCCGTCCCTTCTCTCTGTTACGCCGATGTCGCCCGTCACTCACCACAACCTGATGGTGGTGGTCGCTGTTTCAACTGCCGAAGAGGAAGGTGTGGTTGTCGTTGAGAGACACCGGAAATCAGGGAGTCAAAAGGGGGGGGTCCGTCGCAAAATTCTGCCCCCACCGCCGCTGTGAGTGGCGGCGCCGCCTCCCGCCGTCGTCGGTGCACCACCGGCTCCGGTCGCCGGTCTTCTGCCGAGGAAAAAAGATCCGTGTGAGTGTGTGTGTTATGTGGTTTGTAGTAGAGGAAGAAAGATCTGTATGTGTGGGTGTATATATATTATATATAATTGTTTTAGGTATTAAATATATACAATTAAATATAATAATTTTTAAAATACCCAAAATACCCCTGGAGATAAGAACAAAACAGGGGGTTGAAATTGGGAATTTTAGTCAAATTTGAAATTTGGACTAAAATGGCAACAAAAACCAAACCATAGGGCCCTAGATGTAATAAGTTTGAGATTTGGACTAAAGTGGCAAAACTGGCCAAACCACAGGGACCAAAATGGCAGTTTACTCTTAAAATAATTATTATTTTAACAAGTAATTATAACTTTGGATAATGTTAAAGACATAAAAGAAACGTAACTCAAAACATGAATACTAAGGCAAGGCACGGCTCGCTCGTCTAATAGACCCTAGCACATTGTAGGTAGTCGTGTTTGCTGACGAGATTTGAGTTACGAGTATCGAAGACGCAAAACAGTAAGTTCATGCTCCCCCTTTTCTCTTAACAGTTTTTGGTTTTATAACTCTCGGGGGTGGAATACATGGTACGAATGCTTAAACGGTATGAAATGCCTATGAAATGCACTATTAGATCATGTGAGCATAGACTTAATATTGAAATGCCATTAATTCTTAATTAGGGACGAAGGTTAGATCTAACGGGTATGGCCGAGCCCCACTCATGGTCCCCATGTGATCACTTGAGTGCTTCGGTGTCCCACTCGAGGGAAATCGACATAGTCAAGGGAAATTGACATAGTCAAGGTAAATTGACATAGTCGAAGGGAAATTCGACATAGTCGAGGAAATCGACATAGTCGAGGGAAAATCGACAAAGGTATAAGCCTACTCATTTCGAGTGCTCCCTATGTCCTCACATGCCTTAATGTCCTTGTAAAACATTTATTTGGTATGTTCATACACGCTTTTCATACCTGTTTTCAAAGGAGTCTCTCAAAGGTTTACAAGTACTCACACAAAACGCATGAACTCGCTCAACTTTTGTTGATGTTTTCCAAAATTACATGTATTTCAGGTGACAGGTTGGATCTTGGGCGCGGGTGTTGTTTCTAGAAGTAGACTTCAAGTTTAGATGTCATTCACTTTTGTTGGATTGTAACCTAGTCAAGGGTTGTGTTTTAAAACTTAAATAACCGGTGTTTGTAATACTCAAATTTTTATGAATGGATGAACATCGTTTTGATCATGTTGTTGTTTATTATGATTGAATGCAATGATATTAAACCAGTCACACATCATACGCTTCCGCAAAAGTCAGGGTGTGACATGTAGAACTGTGTTTGCTTCGTTGATTCGTTATTTCTTTATCGCCTACCGAGTTGGGTGCGTATTTCAGATTCACATGCTGGCCTAGGATGCGTGTGTCGGAGTTGATTACATCATGGTAAGCGTACTGTTTATCATTTTAATTATTACATATTTTTAGTTATTTTAATAGATAATGAATTATTAATTTTGTAGGTCAACCGACACACACAATTCCAAGACAACCTTTGGATATGAGGCGTCCTAGATACGGATTTCACATCTGGCTTATAAGCAGGGGCGGTTCTTAGAAGGGCTGTGGCAGGGCCACGACCCGGGCAAGTTTTTCAGCCGTAGTGCTAATTTTCCGCATTTCGATCGAAATTTTTTATATATACTATGTTTGGCCCGGGCTTGCCCAGGCTTTTTTTAGTGCCTGTGTCTTTCGGCCCTGCCACGTTCAACGGGCAAGATCCGCCACTGTTTATAAGGTTAGTCCTTTTTTTGCTTCGCATCTGGCTTATAAGGTTAGTCTTTTTTTATTCTTTTTTTTTTTTGCTGCTTACATTGTATCGAAATTGTTGTTAGCACGGGCTATCCCTCAACCCCGTCTCCGTAGTGTAAAATACCCCTTAACTCCATTTCCGTAGTGTAAAAATACATCTCAACTCCGTTTCCGTTACATAAAGGATACCCCTGATCCTAAAACAAAAAAATTAGGATACCCCTAACTTTGTGGGCTAGTTCCACCACTGCTTAGTATATGTTTCATCTCACTAATATATGATGGATGATATATTGGAATCATCAACTCAATGTACCCATATGCAAGATTTACATTTTCTTACTTCAAGTGGAATTCAAAGAAACGGATTTTACAGCTGCCTTGCATAGCTGATGATGCAGTCAGTAATAGAGGCCAATATGTACAGGTGCAAGGAAACACAATATCATCACTGGCCCACAATGCAGAGTCAAGTGAAAATGTGAAAGCATTATTGACCCACAATGAAGAGGTATCCTACCACAAGATTCACATTTTCCAACTTCAACTGGAACTCCAAGAAACATGTTTCAGAGCTAACTATCAAAATGTTATGTATTCGAAAGTAACAATATGTAATAACCATTAACGGTCCTTGGTGATGTGCCTGCAACCGGATGGAACCGTCTTTGGAAAAAGACTTTTCTACAACACTATTGTCACACCCCGATATTTACACGTATTACCGGTGGGCCCGGTGGGAAGTATTGTGACGTAGTTGATATCATCATAGTCAAATAATCACAGTTTAATGCACAGCGGAAGTCTTGGAAGAAAATAACAATACAAACCGAAATGCAAAGTATACTAAAATATTATACAAACGGTTGTGAGTGGATCCACAGGCGGATCTTAAAACATAAAGTAAATATTATTCGACAGACTTTAAGTATTAAGAGTTGCAAGACTCTTTAACTAATACTCAGGAGCTTCCAGCCCATTTCGCGTAGTACCTGCAACTTAATCTTTTTGAAAATTCGTCAGTTTACACTGGTAAATACAATTAACTGACTCTTTTGAAAACATTTATAAAAATTGATTTAACTGCGCAAGGCACAAATGTTCTTTTATAACTTGGGATACTTATATAAAATAATCTTGTATACAGATTTACATGTTTGTCATCCGTTCAAGGCCCGGGATAGAAGCCGGGACAAGATTAATAGACACACCACTAGTATAGGCCCACAAGAAGTTTCCTCACGAGTGAGATACCGTTTTACATACGTAACTTTCAGGTATATGCCTACACCCCGTGCTTAAGTCTTGGCCATTTCAATGAATGAGTCGAGGATATCCAGGACACGGTCATTAACCCCCAAAGGCTTTGTATCAAACAAAACAGATTAAAACGTGTTATCTCAATGATTTAACCACTAATCGATTAAATATTCAATACCCGACCAAGCGGTAATAATTTACCGTACCCCAAGCCCGTTTAAGGGAAAATAAGTTAAAAGTATTTACCTGAGCTTAGAAATGTAATTTAATCTCAACCGTATATTCTATTCAGCAAGTGTAGGTAGCTTTTGCTGGGCTCCTAATCTGGAACGAATGTTTTAATATCCTATTAGATATCCTAACGGGTCTTATTTAAGTTGTAACTTAGACCGGTTAGTTTTAAAGAAAAGTTTACGGCACGAAACGCTAGATTAAGCGATGACCGGATTGGAATGTGTCGCAACCCCCGATCCCTGATCCCCGGGAACGGGCGGCTGCGAGCCAGTTTCGGTGGTATCTCGTATTGTCTAATTTGGCAGCGGAATTTTTCATCAGGACCGTAGTTAGGAAATATTTAATCAGAGTAAAATACCACATTTTCATAACATTAAACACATGGGATAAAACCCAAGTTTGCATTACACACATTTTTATAGGAATAAATCCTATTTTATTAAATAAAAACATCTATTTTATTTTAGGTAACTTTATTGCCACTTTTTCAAACCTTCAGTGCTGTCCAGCTGGCTTCTATTTGGCTTTCATATTTTGTTACCTAAAACGCGTTTTAAAAACATTTGTCAGTGGGAAATACTGGTGAGTGAATCCCAGTTTAATCAAGTTTAGGTAAAACCCAGTGTACATTATTGAGGGCGATCTCGCAATTATATTTGTTTCCAAGACATATCAATTAACATCCATGGTACTGTCAAACCAGACTTGTGGAAATGTTACTCCTTGACTAGGTGGTTACAAATTTTGTATACAAAACCCCAACATACTCATGATAATTGTATTCTTACAAATACTCAATAACTGTTATTCGCAAGGAAAAGTATTTAAGGTTTTGTAAAAATAGTTAACAAAAGGTTTACAAAAAGTGGATCAACTCACATTGCTGTTTTAGATTTTCCGTGAGGGTTTCCTGGTGACAATCTATAATTTACACAAATGTACATGTGTTAGTATAATAACCCATTTTAACATTAGTAATACCCTCCCCGAGACGGCATTCCAACGACTACGTCGGGCAGAACTACGACAGCCGTTACGGAACCCTATATCAATCGAGCAGCGTATCTAATACGTATCCAGGGGTTATAATACTTACAACGGAGCCGAACTTCGCTATTTAGAGGGGTATAATACCCGAGTATTGCTTCTACTATTATGAAATCAAGTGAGAAGGAAAGATTTAGGACGAACTGACTGAAGATCCGAGCTCACCAATTTATAGGGCATGATTCTCACTTTTACGCGGCCCGCGTAAGTGTAAGCTAAGGCTTACGCGGCCCGCATCAAACCTGGTCAACGCAATAGCTTAGCTGGGTCAGCGACTAGACCTGCCGTGTGTTGGGCCACGTGGCCGCACCGGGCTGCGCCACCTTTTTAGCCTCTCGCGGCCCGCGTAAAGGTTGGGGTGGGGTTTACACGGCCTGCCTCAACTTAAATTTCAGATTTTTAATTATTTTTAATACTATTTAGGTTATTCGGGGTCCGTTTTCTCGTATGGGGTGTATTTTGGGATATATTGGGATATTTTAAAATATACTAGGGTGTCGGAAATTATTCGAGGGTGTCGGTTGATTTAGGATTGTTACATCCTCCCCACCTTGTTTTAGAGCTCGTCCTCGAAATCTACTGGAACAAGTGTGGATATTTCCGTTGCATTTCTGATTCCAGCTCCCATGTGTACTCGGGTCCTCTTTTGGAGTCCCACTTCACTTTGGCCAGAACTAATTTCTTATGCTTAAGGTTCTTGACTTTCCTGTCTTCAATCTGTAGAGGTCTTTCTACAAACTTGAGTTGTTCATTTACCTCTATATCCTTAAGAGGTAATGTAGGATCGTTTTCTGACCCGAACGAGTCGATCAGAAGAGTTTTTGCTCAATACGAAAGGCGGAAATAGACGTATTGAGTTCAACTCAGCTAGAAATACACTTTAACTGTCGATTTGATTGATTTGACAACAATTTACAGCGAGACGACTGAAATATATTGATTGATTAGGCATGCTTTGCTGTCGGCTGAAATATATTTATCCCAGCTGAAATTTTCTTGATTCACTAAACATGCTCTTTTAGATGATTCTTCAATCTCCTTCCTGCCATGAGCAGTTTGCACCTATTGTTGATGTGGCTGTTGAGCAACTTGATGATAAATCGATTTCCGATAGTAATCATTGTTTCCAAAAGGATTTTGAGCTCCACTTGCTTGGCGATTTTTGCACTCTCTCTTGAAGTGTCCTTTTTCCCTACAGGAAAACAAGTGACTTTAGATTTATCAAAACCTAAAGTAGAAACATTCGCATCACGGAAATCATCTCTTCCCGTAATTTGTTTAAACTTTTCGGCTCTCCTCAACACACTTGCCAAACACTATTTTATATCCATTAATTCCATCTCTTCAGCATCAATCTGATCGTAATCCTCTTTTGTCAACATTGGATTCCCGATCCGACCTGCAACTAAACTTCCATAAGACTCCAACACAGTCCCTAATAAAGACATGTGACTTTTCGCAACTTCTTCATAATAATCCTGATCATTTTCAAGATTCAATACAATATTGCATTGTAGCTTCTTGCCATTCTTGGTTGCTGAAATGTTCGGATCAAAAGATGGATATGATGAAAAACTTGTGTTGCTGTTTGATCCTTTGGATGAACTTCCTGATGAACTCTTTGCATTAAATGCAGTCTCAACTTTTGGTGACATGTTTGTAGTTTTGTCATTCAACCCTGCTTTGTAATAAAGCCCAATGTCTTGTTCACCATCAAAATCTTTCATTCTTAAGACCTTTCTCTGTTCCATCTCCTGAGCCTCAATCTTTTCAATAAACTTGCGCAATGTCAGACTGCTAAACCCTTTCTTGTTCCTTAACATCATGAGATATGTGCCCCAAGTCTCGTATGGCAATGCATCAGCTAGCTTTTCGATCAACTCTTCATTATCTTTGGTGATGCTCAATCTCTTCATGTTTGCTAACAGATTGCAATATCTTTCAATGATTTGCTTTGTGCTTTCATTTTTCAAACCACGAAATAAATCGAATTCTTTTTTCAAAAGCGACTTTTTGTTCTTGACCATCTCTTGGCTTCCAACAAACTTCGATCTTAATACTTTCCATATTGAATACAAAGTTCCATTGTGTTGCAATAAAACCAAGATATCTTCCTTCACAGCTTGTTGTAGTAGACTTAACATCATTTTTTCATCTTTGTATTTCTTTCTATCTTCGGCACTTAGATCTTTAATTGCAATAATCTCTTCATCATCAGTCATCGGTCTAACATATTTCGTTTCAACACATTCCCAAGCATCCAAATAATTTGCTTGAACCCAGTTTTCAAAACGTCCTTCCCAACCTTTATACTCCTCAATGTTCATAAGTTTTGGCGGTTTTTGCATAGTGCCCGTTTCATTTTCTAACATTGTGTTATGTGCAAGAGTAATTGGGGTAACTGGAGTAGCAAATGCGTTGTAAAATTCTTCTTCCATGATTCGGTTTTCAAGAAATTCTCAAAACAGTCTTTCAAACGAAATTAACCTTCAAGCGGAATAACTTCTCAAGTGAAATCACCCTGTTCAAACGAAATCCCTCTCAAGTGAAATATCTCTTTCAAACGGAATTACCACTTTCAAACGAAATACCTCATTTCCTTTGAAATTTTCAAACGGAATCAGCGGAATTACTTGTTTCAAACGGAATCAACAGAACTTTTCAAACGGAATACCGGTTTCAAGCGGAATTAACCATTTAATTCCGTATCAAATGCTGCTGACGTCATCATACTCGAGCTGTTTTTCAAACGGAAGTACATATTTTATCAGTTTTAGAACGAGTTTAAGTCCAATTCTTTCAAGGCTTTGTTAAAACACTATTGCGCACAACATGTGTGAAAATTAGCCGATTTTAACCGTGAAAAATTGTTAATCTTGAAAAAAAAGGTGTAGAAATCAGAATTTGCAGTTGAATTGGTAAGAACTCTTCCTCCTGAGCTCTAATACCACTTGTAGGATCGTTTTCTGACCCGAACGAGTCGATTAGAAGAGTTTTTGCTCAATACGAAAGGCGAAAACAGACGTATTGAGTTCAATTAAGCTAGAAATACACTTTAACTGTCGATTTGATTGATTTGACAACAATTTACAGCGAGACGACACTTCAGCAGCACTTCGACTCAGTGACCGAAAAGTTACAAATGACAAGGCACTCAAGGTATTTATAGGTTGCTAATTCCGTTTAAACATGTCTCAAACGGAATCACACTTCAAGCGGAATTAGCTTCAAGCGAAATCAGCAAGTTAATTTCGTTTGAAATGACATGTGTCATTTCAAGCGGAATTACATATTCTAATTTCGTTTGAACCTGCCACTCACCCTATATTTGACATATTTCTCGTACAACGTGCCCTGATCTATCTAAATACAAACAAGACTCGATACAAGACGAAGTCGACAGACGCATGCACCAACAGACTCCCCCTCGAATGTTGATGAGTCTTCAGTGTCTAGTCTTCGCATCTTCAATCTTTATCAGTCCTCTCGAACTCTTTTCCGAAGTATCTAACAATGTAAAGTATCCTCAAACTCTGTCTTCTCTTTTCATCAGCACCAACAGCGTGCGTGAACTTCAGGATCTGAACTTGGCTCTTTGATATTCAGACTCCCCATTTCGATAAACTGGGATTGTAGTCTGGCTTCCACAGATTCAAGATCGTGACCTGGCTCACATCCTGTTCTGGATCGAAATCTGGCCCTTTGTCCATTTATCCCAAGATCTGTTGCTGGCTCTACTTTTTCCTGCACAAATCTCTACCCATAAATAAATTTCACAAATTTAAAATTTGACAAATTTACACTCTGCTTATCACTTGTAAAATCAGTTCTTAAAAAATGATTTAACAATTATAATATATGATGAACCACTTGCAAGAATTATTCAATCAATGAATGATTTTACAAAGTTAAACTTTGATGAACCACTTGAAGAAATAACATTTTTTCTTTTCAAAAACACACTCTCCCAAACCAGTAGTCATCATGTTTAGCACTTGGAATTTTGAAAATCAGCTCTCCAACACCAGTTATCGAAAATCTTTTTGAATTTTTTTTCAAAATTTATGCTAAAACACACTGAAAATCTTTTTGGATTTTTAACGTAAATGAAATGCAGTAAAGAAATATTTACAAACAACATTTTTGTGAGTTTGTGTAAGAGGATCATATCAGTTTATGAGACAAATCATCAACACCGTTAAGCTTTAAACATTTTAAGTTCTAAACGATTCACTTAGATTGTCAGTATACTGGTCCACTTAAATTTTCACACAAAGTTCAACTGTTTCGAGATACGGATTAATGTCTTAAGCACTTAAACTTATTCGAGTGTCCCACCTCAGAATATACTCCCGTATCCAGATCCCAATATTCAGTGTTACAGGTGAGTATACCTAGATGATATCTGTAAGGAGTTAAATTGCGAGGGTCGTGAGAGCTCAGGTCAGAACTTCCGTTCAGCAGAGAGATGACGGCTTCGACTTTTGGTGTGTCCCCTTTAGGTGATCTTTTCTTCAACAGCACATGATTAGCATTTTTCAATGTTTCATCATTTTTTATGCTGAAGGTGGGCTATATTTCAAGCAAGCGTAAAGTATTCTCCGGGGACTAGGCCATTGCTTTCGCAAAATCAGAAGTCCCGGGATAATACCCCAGATATCACTGAGCATAAAGACCTAGTATCTCAGAAAGAGGGACCTTTCAAACAAGATTTCGGGGGTCACCCATATATCCGAGAGATGTTCCCCACGATATAAGCAAGTTTGAAATTTAGGTTTATATCTCGTCACAATCTACTAAATGTGCAAAAATCTACTGGCACATCATCAGTGAGACCGTTTATCACATTTTAACTTTCAAATTCTTTAGCATGCTGTGATAGTCCACTGATGTACTATCATTTCCTCTTTTATACAACAAAACTCATTTTTGAATTTTATCATGTTTTTGACTTTTTCAAATTTTCTAATGTTTTTTGGATTTTCTGAAAATCTTAATCCCCCTAAAATTCAAAATCATTTAAAGGAAATTTGAAAACAAACTATACAAATAAGGTGACAACTGATATCGAATCACTTCAATTCGCCATCCACTTGGCATAAACAATCAGAACTCCCCCTTGTAACAAACTATTTTTCCATTGTGATTTCAAAACACTTAAGTTTGTTTTAATCACAATGGTTTTTTTCGGAAAATTAGTTTTGTTGATTTCACATAACCATTTGTAGGTTAGGGGATCAATTCATCACTTTGTTTTTTCAACCATTTAAAAATTTAACAATTTTAAGTTCAAACAACCAATACCATTTTGTAGAAAATCAAGTACAACTTAATGTCCCTGATTTACCACTTGTAAGACGAAATCACTTTCGTGAATTTCTCAAGAAAGATGTTGATTCCTGCTCCACACTTACCAACCTGGGAGCTCCGGCAAGTCCAGAGTTTTACTGATCATAATAGGTTCCATCCCAGTCACAAACCTGTGATGAAACACCCTTACCTGGTTTCTTCAATTTTTTCTCATAAAACTCCTTCACCCCTTTGACTTTCCCATCGACCATTTTACCAAAAATATGTTTCACTTTTGAATTAAACACTTTTTCAACATCAAATTCTTTCTTTTCAGAATAGAATTGATTTGAAATTTCAACTTTACCAACCTTTTGTTTAAAGTTTTCAGCCTTCAATGGTGGAAAATTGACATCATCCATTGGAGGAACTGAATTCTCACCTTTAACCCCAATTTGTGGCTCCTCTGACTTTGTGGAATCAGATTCATCACCAGAAGATAGCTCCTCTGATTTTGATGAATCAGAATCATTGCTAGACCCATCATCAGATTTCTTAACAACCCATTTTTGGTTGTCAAGATTTGCCCTTTTCTTATAAAACCTGTTTAAACATTCACCAATTTCAAATTTTGAATTTTTGAAAAGTTTAGTTCTCTCAATTGGTGGTTCAAACACAACCTCTTTATCTTTTAGTTTAGAAACTCCCTGTTTAGTTTGATTTGCCTATAAACATTTCATGTCAATATGACCACTTTTTCCACATTTGAAACAGGTTCGAGTTTCCTTCTTTTGATCAACAGTCTGCATCTCTTCTTGCTTCTTCGCAAGGAAATCTCTGTTTGACTGTTTTCTAAATAATTTTTCTTTTTCTTCTTCAGAAGATGTACCTGAAACAAATATCATTTTTGATTTAAAATCTCGAACATATTTTTCATTTTTATGATTTTCTGGTGGAATAAAACCCAGTCCTTTCTTTTTAATTACCGTTATGGTTTGGTTTCTTTCGATAACCAGAACCAGAACTGTAACCCTTTTTCTTGTTTTCTCTTTGTTGAACTCTTGAGGTGTACTTTTTAGGTTTTTCAGAAAGATTTACATATTTCAGAAATATTAATTTCTGTTAGTTTGAAAACCTTTTTTATCATTTCTGGTTTAACACCTCTTATTGGAAATTCCTCATCAGAATATAATTTGTCGGAATCATTCAATGTATATGCAACTTCGAATGTTTCATCATTCAAATTAGATTTTGATAGAATGAATTCTTTATTGTAAACTCTTTTGCTCTGTTTGACGCTTTGACTCGGAGTGCTGGACTCAAACTTTGACTCTGACATAGACTCCGACTTTGACTCCTCAGTTTCATCGTTATCTAACACGTGATCCACTACTTTCTTCATCAATTGAGATTGTTGATCAGTGTCAGATGATGTAAAAGTAACATCAATATTTTCTGGCAGGTTAACTGAAGACTCCGACTCCCACTGTAAATTTGTTGCCTTTTCGACTCTTTCTGAATTTGGATTTCTCGGAGAATATCCATTTTCAAGCGGGGGTGGACACTTGTTGTAACTGACACCTTGTTTCTTACCAGATGTTTTTTCTTTAGTATCCTTCTTCTTTTCATTCTTCTTTTCAAGAGTTTTTTCTTCAGAAACCTTCTGTTCTTCAGTTACTTCATCATCATCAAATGCCTTCATGCCTTCAATAGTTGGATAAACCCTGTCAATAACATAAGAAGTACATGAGTAACTTTTTAATAAACGGTTAACTCTTTCTGTTTCAATCCTTTGTGTTTCCAGTTTTTGTTCCAGCACAGCACATTTTTCAATATAACTGTTAACACTTTTCTTCTTTATCATAAAAGCTCCTTGAAGTGTCTTCATGGCCGTTGCTTGTTCACTGTTGGATTGATTGTATCGATTCATTGCTTTATTCAGAACATCGTAATATTCCTTCAACCTATTCATGTTGTTAATCAATTCGCTGTTTTTCTTTTTCATAATCTCACAGGTTTCACAATTCACAGGAATCTTTCTTGCATCAACTTCTTCATCAACTTTGAACTTTGGAACTTCCTTTACCTTTCTCTTTATCACTGGAACTTCCTCATCATCACTGCTGACAGGTGTTTTGACCTTTTTCTTTTTATTTTTAGCTTTTTCATCTTCACTATCACTTTCTGCCATTATTTCAAATGAGCTGCCATTCTCCTTGCATAATAATCATTATCATCATCACTATCTTCTTCAACTCGAGCAACAAATGCTTTGTGATTTGAAGTTTTGTTTAGATCATAATCATCCCAATTGAAATTTGCCCAGCTAAAGCCTTCTGGCAACTTTTCATCATCTTGATTGATTAGGCATGCTTTGCTGTCGGCTGAAATATATTTGTCCCAGCTGAAATTTTCTTGATTCACTAAACATGCTCTTTTAGATGACTCTTCAATCTCCTTCCTGCCATGAGCAGTTTGCACCTGTTGTTGATGTGGCTGTTGAGCAACTTGATGATAAATCGATTTCCGATAGTAATCATTGTTTCCAAAAGGATTTTGAGCTCCACTTGCTTCGCGATTTTTGCACTCTCTCTTGAAGTGTCCTTTTTCCCTGCAGCGAAAACAAGTGACTTTAGATTTATCAAAACCTAAAGTAGAAACATTCGCATCATGGAAATCATCTCTTCCCGTAATTTGTTTAAACTTTTTGGCTCTCCTCAACACACTTGCCAAACACCATTTTATATCCATTAATTCCATCTCTTCAGCATCAATCTGATAGTAATCCTCTTTTGTCAACATTGGATTCCCGATCCGACCTGCAACTAAACTTCCATAAGACTCCAACACAGTCCCTAATAAAGACATGTGACTTTTCGCAACTTCTTCAGAATAATCCTGATCATTTTCAAGATTCAATACAATATTGCATTGTAGCTTCTTGCCATTCTTGGTTGCTGAAATGTTCGGATCAAAAGATGGATATGATGAAAAACTTGTGTTGCTGTTTGATCCTTTGGATGAACTTCCTGATGAACTCTTTGCATTAAATGCAGTCTCAACTTTTGGTGACATGTTTGTAGTTTTGTCATTCAACCCTGCTTTGTAATAAAGCCCAATGTCTTGTTCACCATCAAAATCTTTCATTCTTAAGACCTTTCTCTGTTCCATCTCCTGAGCCTCAATCTTTTCAATAAACTTGCTCAATGTCAGACTGCTAAACCCTTTCTTGTTCCTTAACATCATGAGATATGTGCCCCAAGTCTCGTATGGCAATGCATCAGCTAGCTTTTCGATCAACTCTTCATTATCTTTGGTGATGCTCAATCTCTTCATGTTTGCTAACGATTGCAATATCTTTCAATGATTTGCTTTGTGCTTTCATTTTTTCAAACCACGAAATAAATCGAATTCTTTTTTCAAAAGCGACTTTTTGTTCTTGACCATCTCTTGGCTTCCAACAAACTTCGATCTTAATGCTTTCCATATTGAATACAAAGTTCCATTGTGTTGCAATAAAACCAAGATATCTTCCTTCACAGCTTGTTGTAGTAGACTTAACATCATTTTTTCATCTTTGTATTTCTTTCTATCTTCGGCACTTAGATCTTTAATTGCAATAATCTCTTCATCATCAGTCATCGGTCTAACATATTTCGTTTCAACACATTCCCAAGCATCCAAATAATTTGCTTGAACCCAGTTTTCAAAACGTCCTTCCCAACCTTTATACTCCTCAATGTTCATAAGTTTTGGCGGTTTTTGCATAGTGCCCGTTTCATTTTCTAACATTGTGTTATGTGCAAGAGTAATCGGGGTAACTGGAGTAGCAAATGCGTTGTAAAATTCTTCTTCCATGATTCGGTTTTCAAGAAATTCTCAAAACAGTCTTTCAAACGAAATTAACCTTCAAGCGGAATAACTTCTCAAGGGAAATCACCATGTTCAAACGAAATCCCTCTCAAGCAAAATATCTCTTTCAAACGGAATTACCACTTTCAAACGAAATACCTCATTTCGTTTGAAATTTTCAAACGGAATCAGAATTTGAAACGGAATTACTTGTTTCAAACGGAATCAACAGAACTTTTCAAACGGAATACTGTTTTCAAGCGGAATCAGCACAAATTTCAAACGGAATACCGGTTTCAAGCGGAATTAACCATTTAATTCCGTATGAAATGCTGCTGACGTCATCATACTCGAGTTGTTTTTCAAACGGAATTACATATTTCATCAGTTTTAGAACGAGTTTAAGTCCAATTCTTTCAAGGCTTTGTTAAAACACTATTGCACACAACATGTATGAAAATTAGCCGATTTTAACCGTGAAAAATTGTTAATCTTGAAAAAAAAGGTGTAGAAATCAGAATTTGCTGCTGAATTGGTAAGAACTCTTCCTCCTGAGCTCTGATACCACTTGTAGGATCGTTTTCTGACCCGAACGAGTCGATCAGAAGAGTTTTTGCTCAATACGAAAGGCGAAAACAGACGTATTGAGTTCAATTCAGCTAGAAATACACTTTAACTGTCGATTTGATTTATTTGACAACAATTTACAGGCAGACGACACTTCGGCAGCACTTCAACTCAGTGACCGAAAAGTTACAAATGACAAGGCACTCAAGGTATTTATAGGCTGCTAATTCCGTTGAGCGAAATCAGCAAGTTAATTTCGTTTGAAATGACATGTGTCATTTCAAGCTGAATTACATATTCTAATTTCGTTTGAACCTGCCACTCACCCTATATTTGACATATTTCTCGTACAACGTGCCCTGATCTATCTAAATACAAACAAGACTCGATACAAGAAGAAGTCGACAGACGCATGCACCAACAGGTACCGTTAGTGATTCATCAGCTAGGCATTTCTTGAGATTAGATACATGAAACACATCATGTATTCCTGCCATTTCCTCTGGCAGTTGTAGCTGATAGGCTACAGGTCCTATTCTTCTAATAATCTCAAAAGGTCCAACATACCTGGGACTTAGCTTTCCTCTTTTGATGAATCTTACTACTCCTTTCCAAGGAGAGACTTTCAATAATACTTTGTCTCCTACTTGAAATTCCAACGGTTTGCGTCGGTTATCAGCATAGCTTTTCTGTCGATCACGTGCTGCTTTCAGTCGTTCCTTGACTTGAATAATTTTGTCAGTTGTTTCTTGTACTATCTCAGGTCCAGATAGTTGCTTTTCCCCAATTTCTGCCCATCAGACTGGGGTTCGGCACTTTCGTCCATAAAGTGCTTCGAATGGTGCAGCATTGATACTTGTGTGATAGCTATTATTATATGAAAATTCTATTAAAAGTAAGTGATCGTCCCAATTACCTACTAAATCAATTACACAAGCTCTAAGCATATCTTCCATTGTCTGAATTGTTCTTTCGCTTTGTCCGTCCGTTTGAGGATGATAAGCTGTGCTTAGATTTAACTTGGTTCCCATTGCCTTCTGGAAACTTGACCAAAAATCAGAGGTAAATCTGCTATCCTTATCAGAAACAATTGATAAAGGAATTCCATGTAATGAAACAATTTCATTTACATATAATTTAGCTAGCTGTTCCATGCTGAAAGTTTCCTTCATTGGTAGGAAGTGAACTAACTTGGTTAGCGTATCTACAATCACCCAGATTGTATCATTTCCTTTCTTTGTTTTGGGTAATTTGGTAACAAAATCCATTGTTATTAATTCCCATTTCCACACTGGCATTTCTAACTGTTGTAACAAACCTGAGGGTTTCTGGTGTTCAGCTTTAACTTGTGAACAAGTTAAACATTTAGAAACATAGGCTGCTATGTCCTTTTTCATTCCTATCCACCAGAAATTCTTTCTTAAATCCTGATACATTTTATCATTTCCAGGATGCATTGTATACTTAGATTTATGGGCTTCTTCTAATATACGATGACGTAGGTTTCCTAATTTAGGTATCCACATTCTCTTTTCATGGAATCTCCAAATTCCATCTATTCCTTGTTCCAATTCCTTTATCATACCTTTTAATTTTTCAGTATCATCCTTGATTACTGATTCTTGTGCTTTTCTAATTTGATCATTTAAATCTACTTGTAGATTTAATTTAAGAGATCGTACCCTTTTTGGCTTTTCATGATACTTTCGACTTAAAGAATCTGCCACTACATTTGCCTTTCCTTCATGATACTGGATATCACAATCATAATCACTAAGCATCTCCATCCAACGTCTTTGTCTCATATTCAATTCTTTTTGCCCGAAAACATACCTTAAACTCTTATGATCAGTGAATATGGTAAACTTACTACCGTAAAGATAATGTCTCCAAATCTTAAGGGCAAAAATTATAGCTCCTAATTCCAGATCATGGGTTGAATAATTTTCTTCATGATTCTTAAGTTGTCTAGAGGCGTAAGCTATAACCTTTTGGCGTTGCATTAATACACATCCATAACCTAACTTAGAAGCGTCACAATAGACTACAAAGTCTTTGGTTCCTTCGGGTAACGCTAGTATGGGTGTATGGGTTAATCTTTCCTTAAGAATTCTAAATGCTTCTTCTTGTTTTGGTCCCCATTCGAATTTAATGGATTTACAGGTTAAATTAGTTAAAGGGATGGCTATTCTAGAGAAATTTTGAATAAATCTTCTATAATAACTAGCCAATCCTAAGAAACTTCTAACCTCGGTTGGTAACTCAGGGGTTTTCCATTTAGTAATCGCCTCGATTTTTGTGGGATCCACATGAATTTCTTCATGATTAACTAAGTGTCCAAGAAACCCTATCACTTCCTCTAGACTGAAGGATAGTGTTCCACCATTCTAAGGCTGAGTTCTTAAATAGATTGGAAGCAAACATTATCATGTCCTCTTCCGCACATTTACTTATTTTTAGAACAGCCTCAGTCTTTTCTATCCAGCGTAGAGCTGCAGTAGGTTCTTCATTACCCGAGAATTCTATCGGTTTACAGGACCAGAATTCTTTGTAAGAACAACCGTAAGACACGGTTCTTCTTCTTTTGGGAATGGGTATTTGAAGTAGGGTCGTTGTTTACGCTGTGTTCTGGTTCAATTGGTCGCTTACTGCTATGTTTACTTTTATTATTCCCTTCCTGAACCATTTGAATAATAATTGGCATTGCATCTATAATTCCTTGTGCCACTATGTGTTGGATAGCACTATTATCCACTTGGTTTCCATTGTTATTAACGCTTGGATTCTCATTAACCAAGTTAATGTTACTCTGGTTATCGTTATTCAGATTTCCTTGATTTCCTTCGTCGGCCATCTGAATTTTAAACATTTACCACATATTAATATCACAAAATAATATTTTAATATAGCCAATCACATGACACGCATTTTGGGCAAAAGCGTCGATCATTGCGACTTTACTCTATTCATATACTAAGCATCTATTACACACCAGTACTGAAATAAAAATTACAATACCAACTGAAATGAAATTACACTAATAATAGTAGGCATCCGTACACACATATTTTATTTTATTTTATTTTATTATTTATTTTATTATATTATTATTACTATTACCGTCTCCACCATCAGATTTACGGATATGGATTCATCCAAAAATCCATATTGCGCTCGTCATACTTTCAGACGAGTCGCTCTCCCACCTATCTCATTCGCTCACTACTCTCTAAAATTTCCTCACCAAATGTCCTAAGTTCTTATACGTTTTCTGCACTCATTGGGGGTGCAGGTTCTAGGACTGGGTTCGGAATCTAGGGTGCGGGTTCATGGTATGGGGGTGTAGGTGCCTGGAATTGGTAAGGATCTTCTAAAATCTCCCTAATATATTCATCGTGGAAATAGGGATCTAGAGGATCTAAACCTAGGTAGGCTCCTACGTTTGGCATGGGCATGTCTTCATGGATCGGGTAACGTTGCACATAGTCCCTATTGTCGTCCCACCAGGGGTCGTAATTTGGGTCTAGGGGGTTTGGTGCAGGTACCCTAGGTATTTCTTCTGAATTGAAGTCATGCATCTCTACTTGGTTTTCAGTGTTTTCTATCTCCGTGGGTTGGTCAGGGATTGGCAGTTGTGGTTGGGGTGCTATTATTTGCTCCAAATTAGGGTCAGCTGCAGTGGTTGCTAGGATGTGGATGTTGGCTATACCCCTATTGATCATATCCTGGGCATAGGCATCTGTCTCTCTCTTGGCTGCTGCTAGTGCTCTCTGGTCTTGTAACTTTTTCATACGTTTTCTACGCTCATGTGCCCCTCTACTGAACCATCCCCTCTTTTTTCTGAGGAAATGGCTCTTCTGACTGAGCCTTAAACACAAAGATTCCTTCTTCCGTATCAGCAGAGTACCCCGAGATGGCAGGCTGAGAAGAGGAGATGCCTTCGCTTCTAGGCGAACCAGACAATTGACGGTACGTGTCAGATGGTCCTTGGTCGCTCATACTTTAAACTAACAAATAGTCAAATAACACATAACAAATAAATACAGTTACGCACGTATTCCCGTAATTTATTTCCTAACAGATTGAACTTTGATGTCAGCAGAACACTTATGTGGCTGAATCAGTGGCTTAGCTCTGATACCACCTTCTGTCGCAACCCCCGATCCCTGATCCCCGGGAACGAGCGGCCTTGAGCCAGTTTCGGTGGTATCTCGTATTGTCTAATTTGGCAGCGGAATTTTTCATCGGGACCATAGTTAGGAAATATTTAATCAGAGTAAAATACCACATTTTCATAACATTAAACACATGGGATAAAACCCAAGTTTTCATTACACACATTTTTATAGGAATAAATCCTATTTTATTAAATAAAAACATCTATTTTATTTTAGGTAACTTTATTGCCACTTTTTCAAGCCTTCAGTGCTGTCCAGCTGGCTTCTATTTGGCTTTCACATTTTGTTACCTGAAAAGCGTTTTAAAAACATTTGTCAGTGGGAAATACTGGTGAGTGAATCCCAGTTTAATCAAGTTTAGGTAAAACCCAGTGTACATTATTGAGTGCGATCTCGCAATTATATTTGTTTCCAAGACATATCAATTAACATCCATGGTACTGTCAAACCCGACTTGTGGAAATGTTACTCCTTGACCAGGTGGTAACAAATTTTGTATACAAAACCCCAACATACTCATGATAATTTTATTCTTACAAATACTCAATAACTGTTATTCGCATGGAAAAGTATTTAAGGTTTTGTAAAAATAGTTAACAAAAGGTTTACAAAAAGTGGATCAACTCACATTGCTGTTTTAGATTTTTCGTGTGGGTTTCCTGGTGACAATCTATAATTTACACAAATGTACATGTGTTAGTATAATAACCCATTTTAACATTAGTAATACCCTCCCCGAGACGGCATTCCAACGACTACGTCGGGCAGAACCACGACAGCCGTTACGGAACCCTAGATCAATCGGGCAGCGTATCTAATACGTATCCAGGGGTTATAATACTTACAACGGAGCAGAACTTCGCTATTTAGAGGGGTATAATACCCGAGTATTGCTTCTACTATTATGAAATCAAGTGAGAAAGAAAGATTTGGGACGAACTGACTGAAGATCCGAGCTCACCAATTTATAGGGCCTGATTCTCACTTTTACGCGGCCCGCGTCAAACCTGGTCAACGCGATAGCTTAGATGGGTCAGCTACTAGACCTGCCGTGTGCTGGGCCATGTGGCCGCACCGGGCTGGGCCATGTGGCCGCACCGGGCTGCGCCACCTTTTTAGCCTCTCGCGGCCCGCGTAAAGGTTAGGGTGGGGTTTACGCGGCCAGCCTCAACTTAAATTTCAGATTTTTAATTATTTTTAATACTATTTAGGTTATTCGGGGTCCGTTTTCTCGTATGGAGTGTATTTTGGGACATATTGGGATATTTTAAAATATACTAGGGTGTCGGAAATTATTCGAGGGTGTCGGTTTATTTAGGATTGTTACAGAATGTGATTTAGACCCAACAAGTATGAAGACTTGTATAAAATGGGTAAACTAAATACATTCTGGATTTTGAAGTGAAAATGATAAGGTTTGACCCGTTTCGGCTAATTTATGTAAACTAGTTACATAAACCGTATCGAACGCGTATAAGCATAACGGGTAACCGGATGAGTCAAGTACAAGTTCCATAAGTTATTATGCTTAAAATATGTTGTGATATCAGTAGGATATCTACAATTATGCCCAAAACGAATTTAAAACCAATTTAAGCCTCGTAAGGGTATTTTGGTCATTTTAAAGTTTATAAAAGAGTTTTAATAGTAAACTGAGGTTCTGGTCTAAAACATTCAGTAAACATATTTATTTTATCATATTACATCAATAAGATATCATACATATGTGAGGTTTACCATTTATGGCCAAACTATGCACCGTAGGGGCATTTTGGTCATTTCACATATGCTTTTAAGGTCAAATTTGGAAGTCTGAGTTCAAGACTTATACTTACTATTAAAGTATTAAAATTTATTTTTAAAATCAGTAGGTAACAAGTCTTAGGTGTTAAATATGGTTTTTAACCATACTATGCACCTAATTATCGTAAAAGTCGGTAATTGGCAATATTTGAGATGTTTATGAAATTTTGAGATTTTGATCAGCCTTAAATGTTTAAAATATTTTATTTAATATAT
Source organism: Helianthus tuberosus (assembly GCA_030545235.1). NCBI lineage: Eukaryota > Viridiplantae > Streptophyta > Magnoliopsida > Asterales > Asteraceae > Helianthus > Helianthus tuberosus. Next base: position 142,758,581 of record CM060427.1, on the reverse strand, counting down.
AAAATCAGTAGGAAAAGGTTTGGCATGCTAATCATATGTTAATCTCATTTTATTAACAAAAAGGGTATTATCATCATTTATCGAATTATACGAGAACTCAATGATATGGTCAGTTTATAATCTGAACAAAAATTCAAAAAATCCCTAAAAATAATATCCAAAAAGTAGGTAATGAGTTTGGTGTCAAAATTTGGGTCTAAACATGATTTATGCTAAAAATGTAATTTAATTAATAAAAAGTTTCATTTTACGATATCTTGCATAACTTTAGTTTGAGACCAGAAACTGATGTCAAATTTATTTGACATACTTATATATCAGTAATAAAGCTTTTTGTCCTCTCACATTTTCAAAAATCTCGTTTTTACATTATAAGGGCATAATAGTCAAAGTTAAGCATAATAACGGAATATGTGCAAAAAACTAAGATTTTTAATATGATCGTGTAATATAACCTTATAGGGTTATGCTACATTAAATTATGATCATAACGGAACCTAGAATCAGTAGCAAACTAATCTAATTCGGTTCATAATTGAAAGTCAACGCAGAAGTCAAACTTCGCGACTTTCGGTTGCGAACCGACCCTAAAACTGGAATTGACGAGCCGAACATGTTTACACATGTTCTAATAATTATTACCAAGTTGTTTAAGTGATAAAACGTATTTTAGAACATTTCTAAATTCATATCGCAATTAATTCGAAAACTGCCCCGTTGACTTTTTAAAACAATATTACGTTGACCCGTCAATTGACCAAGCAAACGTGATTCTTAGGAGGTGCCCTTTTGAGGGTTTAACACCTACCTAATTACGGTCACGTAGCCATGTTCGTTGCGAACAATGGCTTGACCATTTAGGTCTAGCTAAAAGTCAAAGCGTTTATCGTAAACGCTTGACTTTTCGGCTTTTTAAGCCAAATAAAATAAACTAGTCATGAAAGGACACTTACATATGGTCCTAGGGACTGAATATAACTCAGAGGAGATTCCAAAATGTTCAGGATCCTCCATATTTGAGAGAGAACAAGAATGAATGGAATGATGCAAGTTGGAGAAATGAAATCTAACTCCCATTTATAGATTTTGGGATGAAATAAGATCATGACAAGTGTTTCAAGGGTTTCTAGGATCCTAACAAGTGTCTTAACAGCTGTTAGTAATCAGTATGCAGCCCCTAGTTTGCTAAAAATGGTTTACGTGTAGTGTGGGCATCAAGAATTAACAAAACCATCAAATGAAAGTTGTTTTGCTGCTGTATTGCTGCTGTTTAGGGGATGTTAACCCACGACAGCAGGTCCAGTGGGCTTCATGGCCTGTTACTTGGCCAGTCCAGCCACCCCAAGTTTGGCAGATGTGTTGCTTTAGCCCCTGTCATCTTTTATGCGTAACTTAAGTTTCATTTTTGACGTAATAGGTACCTTATGTTCTCGTTTCATAAATGTAATGTTAACATAAGGTACGAAACCTCTAACGGCCAACCCAAGGCACACTCGGGAGTTTAACTGGGCATTACGAAGTTTCTGTTTCTTTCAAAAGGCCCTTCAAAGGCGTGGTTTCGCGCGTTGACGCTTTTAGTCCTTAATTTGCGAACTCGCGCGTATTATTGCGAAATGGCATAAAAATCTTACATGGACAGTATTAGACACTTCCGATGGTATGACCGAACATAACGGAGTTTCCGGTTCGCTTAAATGGTCACTCAAAGGTATAGTTTTAGATGTTGACGCTTTTGGTCCCTCTAACGCGCAAACTTGCGCTATTGATGTTTAATAGCATCAAAGCCTTCTGCAATCCATATTAAGCATTCTCAGGAATATAATTGCACTTCATAATACCTCGGGTTCGTTAAAAGGTCATTCAGAGGTATAATTAAACATGTTGACGCTTTTAACCCCTTTAACTTGCAAACTTGCGAGCAATTTCACTTATTGGCGTAAAAGCCTTAAATGGCCAATAATAGGCGTTCCCGATAGTGTAATCTATTATCATGAAGCTCTCGGTTTGTCAAAAGGTCATTCAGAGGTAAAAATTAACATGTTGACGCTTTTAACCCTTCGACGCGCAACTTTCAAATAATTATGCAAACGGCTCCTCTCGACCAACAAGTGGCTCATTTGTGAATATGAATACCGTGCAAGGTTATTCAGAGGCTTAGTTTAAGCATGTTAACACTTTTAGTCCTTCTACATTCAAAGTTTTTTTATTTTTCGCAAAATTAGTCTCTCATAGTCAATGTTTGACTTTATTAGGGTTTATTACACGTGTCAACACATCATTGGACGTGTTTTTACGAGGTGTTACAACTATGATGTTCGTGTTTTTGTATTACACAAAAATTCGGTCGTTGGGTTTCTTATTTTTGTAAAAACATTATGCTTATCGTTGTACTAGGCCTTTGTTTTAGGAAAGCAAACAACTTTATTACTTTATATTGTATGAAAGTATTATGTATTCGAATGTAACAATATGCAACAACCATTGACGGTCAATCTATGTTGTAAATGCTTTACGTTTATTGTGTCCGTGACGCAACACGCACAGACATAATTCTAGTTCTAATTTAAAAATTAAACATCACAAAATCCGCTACAACTTCCACTTTGTTTTAACAAATAAAAAAATACATGATTGTATTATCAGTAAAACAAACTTTGTAAAGTTAACAAATTAATAACATAGAAAACTTGATCACAAGTTTAGATGAAAAAATAGTGAAAACTAATAATATGTTTTTTTTTTCTTTTGTTACACACCATAGTAATTGTTCTGACTCCTAAATGTTGAGAAATTTTTTTTTTTACAAATGTGGGATGGTGACGTATTATTTTGTGCATGATGATGGCAGCTTTTTTCCCACACCCATGTCTTATTGAACATGTGAATATGGGAAGGAAGCAAATGAATTCACAAGTGTCTCGATCATATGTTTAAGTGGCAAATTCAGTGTTTATTTCAGCCTTTTTGGCAATATGTATTGTTTTTTTCTTCATAGTCTTATTGCTTTTTTTCCTTTTGCAGCATGAGAGTATTTTGTCCCTTAATGTGGGGCTCAAACTTTGTAATATGTGATGTGTTCTTTTTTTAATTTTTTTAACGTGTGACAATAAGAATTTTTTTTTTGAGAATGCAATGATAGTTTTTTTTTTATTTTTTTTTTCATTCCAATCAACATGGCAAATTACATAAGGATAGCAGGTAGACGGGTAACAAACTACGCCGCCATCCCCTTCTGAATTGCCTTCTTCACTCACACGGTGTTTTGACTTTGGTTTATAGATAATGCAACCATGGTAGTAAAAAATCAAAATTCCGTATCGTCATCTTCGTTGTCGTAGCTTGATGAATTGTAGAAAATAGTGGAAGTTGAAATACATATAGATTTTGAGATGTGGGAGAGAGTAGAAATCTTTTTATGAGAAAAATGGTTTAAAGAACGTAGGAGGGAGTATAATTTTTTGTGAGAAAAATGAGTTAATAAATGTTTATTTATAGGTTTAATTTGTTGATTTATATTTTTTTTTTAAATAACGATTATATGACTGATAACTATCTTCCCATCTTGAAGGGGTATGGTCCCAAAAAAGCCGCGCAAACTTTTATTCAGGTCGCGCGAACGACCATACTCCTTATTCAACACATTTCTTATTGCCAACCTCGCGCGGGCTACTTCACCATTCTTTGATCCGGCGCGAGGTCTGAGCAATAGGAAGCTCCACTTTCAACACTTAGCATTCTGAAAGAGCATTCAGTAACCCATACCCTGCGCGGGGTAATTACGTGTTCAGCAAGAATCACGCGTGACTACGGCGCAAGGCTGTTTCAGATAGTACACAAGGTACAAGTGGCAGAATGAAAGGGCCAATCGGCGTTCTTCTGGTCCTGCTCAATCGTGCTCCACGATCGTCTGACATACAGGAGACAGAAAGTACTTAAGGACGCATGCGTGGCACCAATCACAAGGCAGAGACACTTGCCCCACGATCTCCACTTACCTGTTGATGGCAGAGGGGCGGCCAGGCCGACAACCATGACACGTGGCTCCAATCACGGTGCGCCAGCACCAAGGAGCTCCCAGAAGCAACTAACGGTCGACACCAGTGAGACAAAGAGCATATCCTCTATGTTGTCGCCTTCCGGCCCAAGGCCCATCAGCCCACATCCTCTTAAACCTCTCCGGCTATAAATAGAGACCTCAGTCCACAGGTTAAACATTCTATTCCCTCTACTCTCACTCTTAACACTGAATTATCTCCTCAAAAGCAGTCGCTTATTCTCACGCCGGAGCCCGGTTAATAGGGAAACCCCCATATTCCCCTCTTAACGAATAACGGTGTTTTGTTTTGCAGGCTTAGAAGATCATTAAGAAGCTCAGAAAGCCATAAGAAGATTAACCACTATGATAGAAGCATAACCCAAACTGGTTAATACTCAAATCAGTTCTGTGTTTCTTCATTGGCGCCCACCGGTTTTCTACAAATCACTTTCATCTTCTTTTATGAGTTTTCTAAGTTGTTTTTCCTTCGATCATGGCTGGTCAAGGAATCGTTCCTGACTTCGGTTTTGGAACAAATGCAAGTGCAGTGTTGGGGGAGGACAATCAAAATGTCCAAGTCCAATAGATAGAAGAAATCGGTGAAATCGAAGTAACCAACACCGGGGGACCCCGCGGGAGCATCACTCGCATCACTCAGACGGTAACCCCAAGAAACAATGGCGCTGGACCCTCAAACCCAGCTCCACCTCAGAACATTTCGGCGCTAATAGGGCTACCAGAGGACGAAACTCCAGCCTCGTGGTACGCTAAGCAAATTGCCACCATTATTGAGGCGTATCAATCTTTGAGCGCACAGCAAGCAGTCTTAACGGCAGAACCGTCCTTGGTTATGCCTCAGGGACAGAGTCAGGGGGCGCGCCAGATACCCCCACAGCAAAACATCCAAGGAAGAGCTAACAGACCTCCCCCTACGAGAAGGCCAAGCGTGCATGACACGCGCGATACGCGGGGAGAGACAGAAAGCTATTATGACTATCCGTCACATGTCCAAAGAGGTCCAGTTCATAGCCGGCTCACGCCGCGCAACATGAACAATGAATGGGATGATACTGACCCGAATGATCCAACTTGGCAGGATGATGAGGGTTCGTCAGTCTTCAATCGCTTGCAGAGGAACCATGAATACTACAAACCAAGACAACACGTGGGGTACACTAAAGAGGCAGAGCGAGACTTTTGCCTCGCCTATCGACCAGCTGAAGCTGCAGAACATTCAAAGTTCATCCCAAAGATCACGTTGGCGCCGCTATCAAGAGAGAAATTACCTCCGACAGTTGGAAAGTTTAATGGGTTGATTGATCCTGATGATCACGTCAGAGTTTTCACAAGCGTTGGTTGCATGGGAGAATGGTATATGCCCATGTGGTGCCATTTGTTTATTCAAACTTTTACAGGGGCTGCTCGCGCTTCGTTCGACAGCCTCCCTCCGGGAAAGATCAAGTCATGGGTTGATTTCAGGACACAGTTTGTGAATCACTTCAGTCAGCAGAGACGTTATCAGTGCGACACAGCTGAGGTAACGGATATTTGGCGTAGAGAGAACTAGGGTTTAGAAGATTTCATCACTCGCTTCAACAAGGAGTGTTTGGAAATTGGTGGCGTAAGTGAACAACTCATGCGCGCGCACTTCAAGAAGGCCATTCGCTGTGATAGTCTCATCAGAACTATCACTGGAAAAGATGGAATGCCCAAAGAATGGGATAAGCTCATGGAAGCCGCGAAAATAGTCGCGCAAACTGAAGAGTCACTGGCCGGTAACAAGAACTCTTATACAGTGGACCGATTTTCCAAGGGAAACTCACGCGATAACAGCAAGCGCAACAAGCACAAAAGTAACGATTGGAAATCCGTAAGATCAAGGGGCCATGAAGAGAGGCCGCGCTATAGAGAAGATGCGCGTGAAACAATTGACAGAATCGGGTATCGAAAAGCAGTCAGGGATGATAACCGAGAAAAGCGTTGGACTCCCCTCATAAAGACACCAAAAGAAGTGTTAATGACGGAGAATCATGACTTCAAGGCTCCAAGGCCTATGACGAACAATAAGGGCCAAGACCCGAACCTGTACTGCGATTTTCACAAGGATACAGGCCATCTTACAGATGACTGTATCAGCTTACGTCAAGAGATCGAGAAAGCACTGAAAAGCGGAAAACTAAGTCATCTGCTAAAGAACGTGCGCAAAGAGACACGTCAGATTCAGTGCAACGATGATGGAAGAGATAAAAAGGTTAGGCATCTGGAAACGCACATGGTCAATGGGCCAAGATATAGCGCGAGAGATAAAGGCAAGCGACCCTATGAGCCAACATGGCAAGAGCAACAGGTCATTTTCCCAGTAGTGCGCGGCGGTCCTCGCGCCACGCGACCCGTCGTCATTACCGGTATTATCGGCCATTATGAAACGGAGTATGTCTTCATTGACCCGGGAAGTACAGCTGATATCATCTATGAGCAATGCTTTAATCAGTTTGATGATGAAGATAAAGCGAGACTTGAGCCGGTTGATTATCCTCTGTCAGGATTTTGCAACGAAATGGTCTTCCCACTAGGTCAAATCAGCTTCCCCGTCACGCTTTCTGACGGGAAGCATTCAAGAACAACGAATGTAAACTTCATGGTGATGCATGTCAAATCGAGACATGATGTGTTGATTGGGAGAGAAACCCAAGGTGAACTGAACATGGTAACTTCCACACCCCACTCAGCCATCGGATTTCCAACTGAGACCAGGGTGGCAATTATTTACGCGAAGAAAGAAGTAATGTCGGCGGAAGAGATGCACCCAACAAAAGCGGCGAAGGTTTCAACAACCGAGCCAGAGAAATGGGTGTTAAACCGCAAGTACCCAGAGCAAACGGTGACGATAGGCCACGCTATCTCACCAAACATCAGAACACATCTCAAACAACTCTTGTTCAGGAACATGGATATCTTCTCCTGGACTCCGGCTGACATGACCGGTGTCCCGCACGACGTCATTGAACATTGTCTGAACACCTACCCCTCTGTTGAGCCCAAAGTGCAGAGAAGGCGCAACTTGGGGGCAGACAAGACTAAAGCAATGAATGAGCAAGTATGCGAACTACTAAAATAAGGAATTTTGAGAGAAGTGCGCTATCAAAGCTGGGTCGCGAACCCTGTTATGGTCGAGAAGTCGAATGGAGGATGGAGAATGTGCGTCGATTATACCGATCTTAACAAGGCATGCCCTAAAGACTGCTACTCATTGCCTGAAATCGATAAAAAGATAGACTCTCTCGCACCATACAGGTGGAAATGTTTTCTGGATTGTTAAAAAGGTTATCACCAAGTCCAGATGAAGCTGGAAGATGAAGACAAGACAGCTTTCAGAACTGATCTTGGAATTTTCTGTTATATAAAGATGCCATTCGGCCTCAAAAACGCTGGCGCCACATACCAGCGCCTGATGGATAAGACCTTCGCGGGAGATATTGGGAAGCATATCGAGGTTTATATCGATGATCTGGTGGTCAAAAGTCCTGAAGAGGACCAAATGTTGAAAGACATCGAAAAAACATTCAACTCATTTAGAAGCGTGAATATGAAATTGAATCCAACCAAATGCTCCTTTGGCATGGAGGAAGGAAAATTCTTGGGCTTCGTGGTCACTAATGGCGGATTTAAAGTCAATCCGGAAAAGGTCCAGGCAATAGAATGAATGCCATCACCACAAACAATCAAGGAGATGCAAAGGTTGGCCGGCCGCCTAGCCGCGCTTAACCGTTTTCTGTCAAACCATGCCGCGAAGTCATATCCTTTTATCAGCACTCTGCGCAATTGTGTAAAGAAGCAAGAATTCAAGTGGACGCCTGAAGCAGAGGTTGCTTTTCAGCAAATGAAGGAGTGTTTGATCGAGCTCCCTACCCTGATTGTACCGTTCAAAAAGGAGCCGCTCATCTTGAACTTGTCATCATCGGACAAGGCAGTTGGATTGGTATTACTAGTGGAGAGAAATGGAGTCCAAACTCCAATTTATTATGTCAGCAGGGTGCTCACCGACCCAGAAACGAGATATTCAACAATGGAAAAGTTGGTACTTGCATTACTACATGCCTCTAGAAGGCTGCGCAGATACTTTACAGGCACGAGATCACGGTGCTCACCAACTTTCACATCGGCACGATATTGCAAAAACCAGAGACGTCTGGGCGGTTAGCAAAGTGGGCGATCGAGCTGGGGGGCCACAACATCTTGTACAGGCCGCTCCCAGCCATCAAGGGTTAAGTTCTGGCGGATTTCGTCACAGAAGTCCCGGCGGATAAAATCAAAGATTGTGAGATTGTCGAGACTCCCATAAAAGACACGTCAAACGAGTTATGGATGCTGTACACTGAGGGGGCCTCAAACGAGGATGGCGCGGGAGCCGGATTGCGCCTCGTTAGCCCGGAGAATCATGAATTTACATACGCCATCAAGTTGGATTTCAAGAACACCAACAATGAGGCGGAATATGAGGCATTCTTGGCAGGCTTGCGCCTCGCCATAAAAATGGGAGCTCGAAATCTACAAGCACATATCGATTCGCTTTTGATCGCCAGTCAAATCAACGGAATTTAGGATGCAAGAGGCGAAGTTATGGCCTTGTATTTGGACCTGGCGAAAGAATTACTCCAACAGTTCGAATCATAGAAGGTAGTTCACATCAATCGCTCAGAAAACAAACCAGCAGACGCCCTGAGTGTAACAACTCTCATCAAAACTCATAATTATTAAATTAAATTGTCCAATAGGAAACCCTAATTGAGAAACCCAAGTGATTCTGCATAAACCCTAAAATTTTCAGAACATTTGGAATCAGGATTAGGGCCCCTAAAACTAAGGGGGGGTAAACCCTAGTTATATTTATCTACATAAAACGCTGTCAAAATCGAATTTTACGAAGTTGTTGACTCATCAGGGCTAGATAGGTGACGAAGAAGGCCTAGTCTACTTTGACATCCCAGGCGACACGCGACAGGGACCATGGATTCCTTCGCGACACGCGGGGGAAACCAATTTCAAGTATAAATAGAACAGTCTGTTTCATGCAATTGAGTGTCAGTTCGACGTAAAAATTCCATACGTACGTTGAGATATTGCTTAATTACTACAAAACACACACATAACACGAAGTGCTGCCGCAAAACAGGGTAATAACTCGATCGCTATTACGATTCATTTTCCGATCGATCAATGTACTCAATGGATGTTTAAGTGCTGCCCACATTAGGGTGATGCTTTGTCATTAGTCGTTAACTTGATGGATGTTTAAGCATAGCACTTTGTCATTCGTTGTGAGGGTTGATCTCGTGAGTTATCGTAAATGATGTATTGATTACTAACTCAGTTTTGTGTGCATTATTATTTAAATTAGGTTAACAAGGCTAATCCATAGACTAGACTCTGTCCGTGTTAAATCTGCAAAGTGAGTCATTCTCTTTTTATCAAATTACTTTACAAAACCCTATTTATTTCAAGGTTATAATTACAGGGATTAAGTTTATGTAATCACCATATTACAGCCAGTATGTGGGGTTTTGTATACATTACTTGATAATCTTCACCGTTGGGGCAGCCTAGGGGTGATATGACCATAATCACAGACACCATTGGACGAATGGGCCAATGGGTCGAGTGACAAAGTACTGTGGGTAATTGGTTTGATATCAGAAACATTGTAATCTTTCTTAATACTGTAAATTATAACAAACAAGATTATTTTAGTAAATAGAATGATTCACTTAGTATTTCCCGCTGACAAAACCTTTTTCAACATGTTTCAGGTAATCTGTTGTGATTCAGGAAAGGTGTTGTGGAGCACTGCAAGCTTAAGAAAGTGGCTCATTATAAAATAAAGAAATATGTTTTGTAAAATAAAGATTTCTCCGTGAAATCTTAGTATTGTAAATTACCGGGGTTTTATCCCGAGTTGTGAAATAAAATAATCGGGAAAATTTTAGCTTTAAAAAGATCCTGATGATAAACTTCCCCTGTTAAACTCAAATTAATTAAATACCATGGGATTTCTGTCCCGCGGCTCCTGAAACGGGTCAAACCGGGTCGGGGCCCGTGACAGAAAAAGGTGGTATCAGAGCCACTGCGTTAAGCTAATTAAGTATTTAGAAATACTTAATTTTTCCTGATTACTACTATGTGATTATGTGTTTTATTAACTGACTATTTGTTAGCTACAGTATGGGTAAGAAAAAGCTTTCAAGCATCTATCTTTAATTAGATAGGTCATCCAACGAGAAGGGAAGTTCATCCCAAACCAAATCCTCAAAACTTCCTGCAATTCCTGAAGAAGGAATATTTGTTCGAAAAGCCCAATACGAGAAACCACTTTCTCCGAATAAAAGAAGTTTGATTCTTAAGAAAAGTCAGGAGAAAATAAAGAAAGCCCGAGAGAAGAAAGTTAAACAGGAAACCCAGGAATTAACCAATAAAACACCTTGGGAGGACAAATTAGATGAAAAATGGGCGGATCTTTATATGCTAGCCACTGTAGCAGTAAATGCTAATATTTAGAATATCATGACTTCGTAATAGCAACCTTATCACTTATAAACCCGAAATATCATCTAGTAAATAAATAAAAACTAGTATGTTTAAATTGTCCATTTTCCTTTGTATAAATTAGTCATAGGGTATGCAATAAAATTTAAATGTTATTTCTAAAAAAAAAATTTGTTATAAATTTTAACTTAGCATTTTTGTGTATTTTACTTGTATATTAAACAGCATGAATGAGTTATCGGAAGCCCTAGAGAATCTCAACCTATACCCTGTAAACCTAGAAGTTTCTAAAGAATTTACTGGGTATTTTCCTGATGTGGAACAACCTGTAGAATTCAACGCTCCACCTTTGAAAAAGCCAAAACCAAAGAAAAGAAGGAAATACGTATGGGGGAGTCGTATACGTAGGAAAAAGCCAGCTACGAAACTTCCTAAAATAAACAATCCCTTAGTAAAAGGAAAAGAAATTGAAACCGGTGAAAGTTCTAAGCAGGAGATGGAGACTGAAGTCAAGGAAGATTCTAGGCAAATGGGAATGCAGTTTGAGGAATATTCTAAGGAAATAGAAATGGAGGTTGGAAAAGGTTCTAGACCAACTCAGATGGAAATTGGAGAAAGCTCCAAACAAAATCAGGGAATGACTTTTCAGGAGGAAATAGATTTTTTTATTGGCAAGCTGTGATACTATTCAGCCTGTCAATACAAATAGTTTTACTCGTCCTATTGAAAATCAACTTCCTATAAATCTTGATCTAGCAATCCCAGAATCAATAGTCCACTCCCAACCTTTAGGAATGGACGAATGGTGGACGAATGATTGGCAATTCCAAAACATTGTCAACGATCCTTATTCCTTTCATCCCCAGTTTGATCCAGAACCTCTACCCAATCCACCAATGAGTAACGAGAATATGGCTGAACTCTGCCATTTTGGTGAAGAACTGATGGATGCGGGAAATAGAATCCGGGAGATAGGGGGCAAATTGCCTGGAAGTATGATGAAAGGGAGCTTCGTTTTTAGAAAGACAAATAACAAGAGATAGTGGGATGGTGAAACTGTGGTTGTGTAATAGTAATAGAAAAATCAGTCTGTAAAATAACTACGAATAAAACTTTGTAAGATAGTGTGTATTGATTCATACTATAAAATATAAAAATAGGAATCAAGAAATTGATAGTTTTGGCTATATATGTGCGTATTTGGAATTTGTATGATTGTTTTGTGTACAATTGTTATTTAATTAATACTAATAAATTATATATTAATTATCAGATGGCGAACATTGGTAATGAGCCTGTAAATGAAGTAAATGAATCCGAGCAAATCCAGGAAGAGCAATTATTAACTAGGCAAGATATCGAGGATATCATTGCACAAGGAATAGCCAATGCTATTCCAGCAATCGTTGCTGCTGTTCAAAAACCTGCCGAACCTCAACAAATTATTCCTAGTAAACGTATTTCTGAAGATAATTTCAGTAATAGCGTAAATGGAGGCGATAATCATATTAATCACGATAATGAACCACGGCAAGCTCCGCTCCCTAAGAAAATGAAAGCCGCAACACCTGGTTGCACTTTCAAAGAATTTCTTGCTTGTAAACCCACTGAATTTGCAGGCAATGAAGGAGCAACTGCATCACTGCGTTGGTTAGAGAAAACCGAGGCAATGATTACAATAAGTAAATGTGCTAAGGATGATCAGGTCATGTACGCGTCAAATCTTTTCAAAGAAGGGGCGCTCGAATGGTGGAACACGGTGTTACAAGCTAAAGGAAGAAATAGGGCATACGCCATGAACTGGGAAGAATTTAAGATTCTTGTAAAAAGAATATTCTGTCCCGAATATGAAAAAGATCAAATGGCAAATAAATTCTTAAATCATTAAATGACGGGTGTAGATTGTCGCGGTTATACTTCGACATTCTTTGAATATGCTAGAGTGGTACCAACGCTGGCTTCGCCAGAACCGGTACTCATTTCTCGCTATATTTGGGGATTAATTAGCGAAATTCGCAATATCGTTAAAGCTGCGAGACCTCGCACTATTGACGATGCAGTGGAACTAGCCAACACCCTAACTCATGAACTAGTACGCACGCAAGATGAAAACAGGAAGAAGGAATTGGCTCAGAAAATTACCCAAGGATTTCGTGTGGGTAATAGTAATAACTTCAAGAAAAGAGGAGCAGGGCAATCTTCAAATCCACCTTTCTGTAGGAATTGCAAAAGGAAACATTATGGAAGATGTAATGTAACCTGCAACCTTTGCAAAGCTATAGGACATCGTGAAGAAAACTGCAGAAAGAAAACCATAATCTCTTTTAACTGTGGAGAAGCAGGGCATTATAAAACAGAATGTCCTAAATTGGCCAAACCAGCAGATAACAAAACCAAGGCGACAGATGGAGCTACTAAGAAGAATGTTAGAGCATTCCAACTAACCACTCAAGAAGCAGAAATCATTCCAGATGTGATAGCTGGTACGTTCTTAGTTCACAACGTATATGCAAAAGTATTATTTGACTCTGGTGCAAACCAAAGTTTTATAAATACTTTATTCTGTCAAGCTCTTAAGTTACCTTTAACCAACATTAGGCAGATTTTTACAGTCGAAACTGCAGATGGGAATTCAGTTAAAATAGATCAGGTTTTGCAAAAAGTAGAAGTAGAACTTTCAGGTCATAAATTTTCTGCAAACCTATTACCTATTAAATTAGCTGAATTCGATGTTGTGTTAGGAATGGATTGGTTAATAGCCAACCATGCTCGAATTCTTTGTGATAAGAATTCCATAGAAATTTAGGCACCTACTGTTGAAATAATCATAATTACAAGAGATAAACCGCATAAACCCATGAAATTCATATCAGTAATGAAAGTTGCTAGATATTAACGAAAACAAGGAATAGTATATATGATTTCGGTAATCATTAGTACTAAGGGTAAAGAACTTAAGGAAATTCCTGTAGTCTCAGAATACCCAGATGTATTCCCAGAAGATTTACCTGGATTACCACCAGATAGGGAAGTAGAATTTAGAATTCATCTAATTCCAGGAACTACACCAATAGCCAAGGCACCTTATCGGTTAGCTCCTACCGAAATGTTAGAACTGAAAAAGCAATTAGATGAATTACTAAGTAAAGGATTCATACAACCTAGCTCATCCCCTTGGGGAGCTCCAGTGTTGTTTGTAAAGAAAAAGGATGGTTCAATGAGAATGTGTATTGATTATAGAGAATTGAATAAGGTTATAATTAAGAATCGATACCCATTACCTAGGATTGATGATCTGTTTGATCAACTTCAAGGAGCTAGATATTTTTTCTAAGATCGACTTACGTTCCGGATATCATCAATTGAAAGTACAAGAAGAAGACATACCTAAAACTGCTTTCAGGACTAGGTATGGTCATTACGAGTTTACAGTCATGCCCTTTGGGTTAACGAATGCTCCTGCCGCATTCATGGACATGATGAATAGGATTTGTAAACCATATTTGGATAAATTTGTAATTGTTTTCATAGACGATATACTTATTTATTCAAAAAGTCAGGACGAACATTGTCAGCACTTGCATGTACGCTTAACTTTGTTAAGAAAAGAAAAGCTGTACGCCAAATTCTCGAAGTGTGAATTTTGGTTGCAAGAAGTGCAATTCTTAGGACACATGGTGAATCATGAAGGTATTCAGGTAGATCCTGCTAAGATAGAGGCAATTACCAATTGGAAGGTTCCACAAACTACAATGGAAATTAGAAGTTTTATAGGTTTAGCTGGCTACTATAGACGGTTTATTAAGGATTTTTCCAAGATAGCTGTACCATTAACTAAGCTAACCTGTAAAGCCATTAAGTTTGAATGGGGACCTAAGCAAGAAGAAGCCTTTAGAATCTTAAAGCAGAAATTAACAAATGCTCCAATCCTAGCTTTACCAGAGGGGACTGAAGATTTTGAAATTTACTGTGATGCTTCAAAACTAGGATTTGGATGCGTGCTGATGTAACGTAAGAAGGTAATTGCATATGCTTCAAGGCAATTGAAAAAGCATGAAGAAAATTATACAACTCATGACTTAGAGTTAGGTTCCATAATTTTTGCCCTTAAGATTTGGAGACATTATCTTTACGGAAGTAAATTTATTGTCTATACAGACCACAAAAGTTTAAAATATATTTTTGGGCAAAAAGAGTTAAACATGAGGCAAAGGAGAAGGATGGAAATTTTAAGTGACTACGACTGTGATATTCAATATCACGAGGGAAAGGCAAATGTAGTTGCAGATGCCTTAAGTCGTAAATACCATGAGAAACAACGACGGGTTCGTGCTCTCAGATTAAATCTACAGTTAGATTTAATGGAACAACTGAAGTATTTTCAAGAAATAGCAATAGAAGATGTTGCTGAAGGAATGAAGGGACGAATAAAAGATTTAGAACAAGGAGCTGATGGAATTTGGAGATTCCATAAGAAAAGGATCTGGGTACCAAAACAGGGAGAATTAAGAAATAAGATCTTGGAGGAAGCTCATAAATCTAGGTATACCATACACCCAGGAAACAATAAGATGTACCAAGATTTAAGAAATAATTTCTGGTGGATAGGTATGAAAAAGGATATAGCTAGGTATGTATCAGAGTGTCTTACTTGTTCACAAGTTAAGGCAGAACATCAGAAACCTTCAGGTCTACTACAACAATTAGAGATGCCGGTATGGAAATGGGAACTCATAACAATGGATTTTGTTACTAAGTTGCCCAAAACCAGAAAAGGTAATAATGCGATTTGGGTAATTGTAGATCGATTAACCAAATCAGCTCATTTTCTACCCATGAAGGAAACCTTTAGTATGGAAAGGTTAGCCAAATTGTATGTAGACGAAGTAGTATCCTTACATGGAGTTCCACTCTCCATTGTATCGGATAGGGATAGTCGGTTCACTTCTCATTTTTGGACAAGTTTTCAGAAAGCAATCGGAACTCGACTAAACTTAAGTACTGCATATCATCCACAAACAGATGGGCAAAGTGAAAGGATGATCCAAACTCTAGAAGACATGCTCCGAGCATGTGTGATAGATTTTGGTGGAAACTGGGATGATCACTTACCATTAATTGAATTCTCCTATAATAATAGTTATCATTCAAGTATTGAAACTGCCCCATTTGAAGCACTGTATGGAAGAAAGTGCAGAACTCCAGTTTGTTGGGCAGAAATAGGAGAAAACCAATTATCAGGTCCGGAGATTGTGCAAGAGACGACTGATAAGATCACACAAATCAAGGAAAGACTGAAGACGGCTAGAGATCGTCAGAAGAGTTATGCAGATAATAGATGCAAGCCGTTAGAATTCCAAGTTGGAGACAGAGTACTGTTGAAAGTTTCCCCTTGGAAAGGAGTTGTTAGATTCGGTAAGAAAGGAAAGCTAAGTCCAAGGTATGTAGGACCATTTCCAGTGATCCAACGTATAGGACCAGTAGCTTATCGTTTACAACTACCAGAAGAGTTAGCTGGAGTACATGACGTATTTCATATATCCAATCTCAAGAAATGTCTAGCAGACGAATCTCTGGTAGTACCTCTCCAAGATATAGAGGTAAACGAAAAGCTAAAATTTGTTGAGAAACCTCTTCAGATAGAAGACAGAAAAGTGAAGTTTCTCAAGCACAAACGATTAGTATTGGTCAAAGTCAAGTGGGATTCAAGGAGAGGACCTGAATACACTTGGGAGCTGGAATCCGAAATGAAGAGAAAGTATCCTCAATTATTCCAGTAAAACTCGAGGACGAGATTTTATTAAGGTGGGTAGAATGTAACAACTCTCATCAAAAGTCATAATTATTAAATTAAATTGTCCAATAGAAAACCCTAATTGAGAAACCCAAGTGATTCTGCATAAACCCTAAAATTTTCAGAACATTTGGAATCAGGATTAGGGCCCCTAAAACTAAGGGGGGGGGGGGGTAAACCCTAGTTATATTTATCTACATAAAACGTTGTCAAAATCGAATTTTACGAAGTTGTTGACTCATCAGGGCTAGATAGGTGACGAAGCAGGCCTAGTCTACTTTGACATCCCAAGCGACACGCGACAGGGACCATGGATTCCTTCGCGACACGCGGGGGAAACCAATTTCAAGTATAAATAGAACAGTCTGTTTCATGCAATTGAGTGTCAGTTCGACGTAAAAATTCCATACGTACGTTGAGATATTGCTTAATTACTACAAAACACACACATAACACGAAGTGCTGCCGCAAAATAGGGTAATAACTCGATCGCTATTACGATTCATTTTCCGATCGATCAATGTACTCAATGGATGTTTAAGTGCTGCCCACATTAGGGTGATGCTTTGTCATTAGTCGTTAACTCGATGGATGTTTAAGCATAGCACTTTGCCATTCGTTGTGAGGGTTGATCTCGTGAGTTATCGTAAATGCTGTATTGATTACTACCTCAGTTTTGTGTGCATTATTATTTAAATTAGGTTAACAAGGCTAATCCATAGACTAGACTCTGTCCGTGTTAAATCTGCAAAGTGAGTCATTCTCTTTTTATCAAATTACTTTACAAAACCCTATTTATTTCAAGGTTATAATTACAGGGATTAAGTTTATGTAATCACCATATTACAGCCGGTATGTGGGGTTTTGTATACATTACTTGATAATCTTCACCATTGGGGCAGCCAAGGGGTGATATGACCATAATCACAGACACCATTGGACGAATGGGCCAATGGGTCGAGTGACAAAGTACTGTGGGTAATTGGTTTGATATCAGAAACATTGTAATCTTTCTTAATACTGTAAATTATAACAAACAAGATTATTTTAGTAAATAGAATGATTCACTCAGTATTTCCCGCTGACAAAACCTTTTTCAACATGTTTCAGGTAATCTGTTGTGATTCAGGAAAGGTGCTGTGGAGCACTGCAAGCTTAAGAAAGTGGCTCATTATAAAATAAAGAAATATGTTTTGTAAAATAAAGATTTCTCCGTGAAATCTTAGTATTGTAAATTACCGGGGTTTTATCCCGAGTTGTGAAATAAAATAATCGGGAAAATTTTAGCTTTAAAAAGATCCTGCTGTTAAACTCAAATTAATTAAATACCACGGGATTTCTGTCCCGCGACTCCTGAAACGGGTCAAACCGGGTTGGGGCCCGTGACACTGAGTAAACTTGCTTCAACCTCTTTCCAACATCTTGCCAAAGATGTAAGAATCAAAGTACTCAAAAACCCATCAGTTCTGCTGCGACAAGTGAACGTGATCGAAATAGGGCAGCCATCTTGGATGACCCCTATAATTCAGTATTTGCAAGAAGGAATACTCCCTGAGAGCAAAGCAGAGGCAAGGAAGATTCAGAACAAGGCCTTGCATTATGAGATGAATGGAGGTATCTTATACCGGAAATCCTTCTTGGGGCCACTTCTGCGCTGCGTGGACCCCAAAGACGCGAATTACTTGATCAGGGAAATTCATGAAGGGATCTGTGGCATCCATGCAGGACCACGCATGGTTGTCGCGAAGATTATGAACGCTGGATATTACTGGCCAGGGATGCATGTCGACGCCCTGAAGGAGCTGCACAAATGTGACTCCTGTCAGCGACATTCTCCAAAAACCTTGCGCCCAAAGAACGATCTTATCCCTGTATCCACTGCTTGGCCTTTTCAGCAGTGGGGGATTGATATGGTGGGACCTTTCCCAGAAGCTCCTGGCGCCGTCAAGTTCATAATCATGGCCGTCGACTACTTTAGGAAATGGGTGGAGGCCAAAGCCCTCGCCTTAACTACTGCAATGATGGTGCGCAAGTTTACTTGGGAATACATCATCTGCAAGTTTGGCCTGCCACTCAAGATTGTAACTGACAATGGCACCAAATTCGCGTCAGACGACCTCCAAAAGTGGATGAAAGAGATGAAAATCGAACACACTTTCTCTTCCGTTGCGCACCCCCAAGCCAACGGCCAAGTTGAAAGTGTGAACAAGAGTATCGTCGATGGGATAAAGGCCCGACTGGGCACAAAATGAAGAGGCTGGGTAGATGAGCTCCCGAGTTTCCTGTGGGCTCACCGAACCATGCCGAAAACAAGTACCAGTGAAACCCCTTTTAGCCTAGTCTATGGCTCAGAGGCGGTCATCCCGGCAGAAATTGGCCTGCCCTCTCCGCGCTTGACAGCAGTCAACACAATCGATAACGAGGCAGAGCGTCATCTTGACTTGGATTTGCTAGAAGAAAGGCACGAAATTGCGCGAATTAAAGAAGCCAAGTACAAGACACAATTTTAAAGGTATTACAATGCTAGAGTACGCATTTGCACCTTCATTCCAGGAGAGTATGTCTTCAGAGATGTGACAACTGTACTCCGTAATCAATGTACGATGTAAAACAATGATGATTATTAATAAAACAATGTTCTTTGGTGTTATTATATGTGTTTTGATGTTATTATGTGTGTAAATATGTATGGTGATTTTACAATTCGATTTGATTCCGATTTCAAGCTTTAAATCGCTTTCTGGAAGGTTATACGCGCACAGATGCGTAAATATAACCAGTTTAATGCAACAAACACTCCGGGATAGTGAAATAGGCTTAACATACCTTAAATAACCTCCACATAACTTAGAAATAAGTTTTGGATGGTTTGGTGTGTTGAAATCAAGTTTGTTCGATCGCAGGGACTATTTGTCTCAAACTGCGAAACTATACCGATTTACATAGTAACGAACATTCCAGAACTTGATCATAAGTTAAACATACCATAAATATCCTTTAAATAGCTTAGAAATAGGCTTTGAGGGGTTCGGTATGCCAAAATAAACTTTATTAATCAATAGGGACTAAAAGCGTCAAAAAGTGCACAAGTTTGCACTTTCACGCATATCTTACGTTCTGAATACATCCGGACATCCAAAAATTTATGTGATCATTAAAATATTATGCTTTAGTGATTGGCTTGTCAAAAATCCTTTCGTCGCGTCATTTGGATCGTTTTTCGCGCTTATGCGCATTCCGTCGTAATTTAGCGAACATCGCGATCATACGACCAAACGAACCAACATCCGGCATATTTTTGGGCATGTTTCATGTCCACAATGTTTAGGCATCATTTTAGGGCCTTAAAGTTGGCTTGACAGGCCTTAGAAGTGTCGGAAATGAGCTTAAACACCAACAGGGACTAAAACTGTCAATTTTCAAAGTTGGTTGCTGATCAGAAGGACCAGGCGGCCCACGTGAGCCCTGGGCTGTCCCTTACATGGCCTGTGTCAGTCTCCCAGATCAGTTTAATCAGTTTTAATAGCTGTTAACAGCTGTTATGCACTCCAAACTCAATTCCACATGTTGTTTCCTGATAATGGGGGGCCAAATTGAGGTACCATGGTGTTACAACAAGTGTAGGGATGAGATTAAATCACGGTTTATGAGAAACAATCCTAACGGTGATCCAAATCCTATAAATACCCCATCCATCTCAACCCAAAAACTCACACCTTTGAAATCTGAATTGTTCTCTAAGTTGTTGTGTTTAACACGTTATACCTGAGAATATTCGGATTCAAAACTTCCGTTCTTGGACCCGTTGTAAGTGTTCCTTCGTTCTTTTATGCGTTTTTAGCGTTTTCTACGTTGACCAGTTTATGGTCAACACGAAGTTCGGTTGAACTTTATAACGTGAGCGTAATCACGATGGTTATAGTCCCTTGTGACTATACATACTGATTACCACGTTATCTAGGCTCAGTGACGAGTCGTAGTTTCGGCCAGAATACGTATTCTTGCATATTTTGTAACCAAACTACTTATGGGTATCAAAACCGTTTGTTTTGATACCAAACCTGTTTGCTAACCTCGTTAAACATGTTCTAACATGTTTAGCTCGTTGCTTTTTAGATTAGTGCTCGTGTAGAGTCGTAAGTCAAGCGGACTAAACACCCGCTTAGACTTTCGAACACGACCCGTTTGGTCGATCTTAGGATCTGACCAAACATGTTTAGTGACCATAGTAACATAGGGAATAACCTTCCGAGGTTATACCTTATGGTCACCTAGTTTAAGTAGTTGTATGATAAGTAGTTTATATGCCTTAGGTAAATTACCAGAATACCCTTTTCATGAATAATTGGTAATTAAGCTTATGTAACCTAAACTTTGTCACATAACGGATTATGTAACATATTTAAACATGTTTTGGCATATAATACTTGTCCTAGGACTAGTTAGACGTCTCGAACGCGCTTATGCGCGCACGACGCGTTGAAGTAGCATAAGCTACCTTAATTGGTCGCGATGAGTCGAAAGCACTTAGGTTAGGTTCCGATTTAGAATGTAGGCATTGTTAAACCATATCACATGAGTTCCAACACTCATTTGGTTTACAAGACCTCATTATGTCCGATCTTCCGATTTAGGCGTCTATTGTTTGACTAGTGGTTCGATTACTAGGTACTGTTTGATTTCTCTGGTTTGCTTGAGTTTGTGAAAGTTCTATTGATCGAGGATACTTTGCACTTAAGGTGAGTACATAGTTCCCCTATTTTACTGTTTTCAATTGTTTTGGGGTGATTCATATGTACGAAATGATTTCAAGGTTTAAACGATGATTTCAAAAACGATTAGAACGAATTATACTAAACTAATAACGATTTCGATAATGTGAACGAACTTGTTGGTTGTAGTTACATAACGAATGATCTTCATTAATTTGGCCGAACTGACCAGTATTAGGTTATGGTACCATAGGATCCGACAAATCCCGTTATTATACTACACCCATGGTCGAGGGTACAATCTGAATGCAAATGAAGCGAGGGCCGACAACGAAGTGGTTAACGATACGTTTCTTGTTAACAATCGACCTGCATCTATTCTCTTTGATTCTGGTGCAGATAGGAGTTTTGTTTCTTTATCTTTTGAACCTTTGCTTGCGATACCTAGAACCAAACTGAGGAAACCTTTATCTGTCGAGGTTGTTACTGGTAAACCTCTTGTTCTCGATTCTATTATTCGTGATTGTCAGTTGAACCTTGATAACCATCTTTTTCCTATTGACCTCACACCGATGCAACTTGGGAGTTTCGATATTATCGTAGGGATGGATTGGTTAACCAAACACCACGCTGAGGTGGTTTGTTTCGATAAGATCATTCGTATTCCTCTTTCGTCTAGTGATATCCTAGAGGTTCGTGGCGAGAAACCATCTGGTGGATTGAAACTCATGTCGTGCACGAAAGCCCAAAGTTATTTGCGAAAAGGATATGTTGCTTTCCTGGCACATGTCACCGAGGAGAAAGACAAGAGCAAGAGTATGCAGGATATTCCGATTGTTCGGGATTATCCAGAGGTGTTTCCTGATGAAATGCCTGGTTTGCCTCCAGTTCGTCAAGTCAAATTTCATATTGACCTTGTACCCAATGCCAACCCGAATGCAAAAGCACCTTATCGTCTTGCACCGGCGGAGATGCAAGAGTTATCGAAACAGCTTCAAGAGTTATCTGATAAAGGATTCATCCGACCGAGCTTTTCACCTTGGGGAGCTCCTGTCCTCTTCGTGAAAAAGAAAGATGGATCTTTTCAAATGTGTATCGATTATCGTGAGCTTAATAAGCTCACCATCAAGAATCGATATCCCCTACCTCGAATTGATGATCTCTTCGACCAGCTGCATGTTGCTTCATGCTTTTCCAAGATCGATCTGCGTTCTGGGTATCATCAACTTCGTGTTCTCGAAGATGATATTCCCAAAACTGCTTTCCGCACAAGATATGGGCATTACGAGTTTACTGTCATGCCTTTTGGTTTGACGAATGCTCCAGCTATCTTTATGGACTTAATGAATAGAGTTTGCAAACCTTATTTGGACAAGTTCATTATTGTGTTCATCGACGATATTCTCATTTATTCAAAGTCTCGAGCCGAGCACAAACAACACCTTCGCTTAACATTGGAACTCCTGAAGAAGGAACAACTTTTTGCTAAATTCTCCAAGTGTGAATTCTGGCTTAAAGAAGTTCAATTCTTGGGTCATATAGTCAATGAGCAGGGTATTCATGTGGATCCATCCAAGATTGCTGCTATTAAGGACTGGAATACACCGACGACGCCTACAGAGATTCGATCTTTCCTTGGTCTTGCTGGTTATTATCGTCGATTCATTTCAAATTTCTTGAAGATTGCGGTTCCACTCACTGCTTTGACTCAGAAGAATAAGCCTTTTGAGTGGGGACCCAAGCAAGAAGGAGCGTTCCAAATGCTGAAGCAGAAGTTATGTAATGCTCCTGTTCTATCTCTGCCTGAGGGAAGCGAGGATTTCGTTGTCTATTGCGATGCGTCCAACTTAGGCCTTGTTTGCGTCCTTATGCAACGAGGTAAAGTTATAGCACATGCATCTAGACAGCTGAAAATTCACGAGAAGAACTACACGACTCATGATCTTGAGTTAGGAGCTGTGGTTTTCGCGCTTAAAATCTGGAGCATTACCTCTATGGAACGAAGTGTGTGGTTTTCACAGACCACAAAAGTCTCCAGCATATTCTTAATCAGAAAGAGCTGAATATGAGGCAACGGTGTTGGGTTGAACTCTTGAGCGATTACGATTGCGAGATTCGCTACCATCCTGGTAAGGCGAATGTCGTAGCTGATGCGCTTAGTCGAAAAGAACGAGTCAAGCATCATTCAGTTTGAACTCTATCTGATATTCAATCTCGTGTTCTACAAGGTCAGCAATTTTGTGTTTCACAAAATCTGATGGGTATGGAATTACCACATCAACTTGAGCTTAAGCTCGAAGCGAAAGACGATGGATTGCTCTATTTCAAGGATCGTTTGTGGATTCCGAAACAAGACGATCTTCGCACCTTGGTAATGGACGAATCTCAAAAATCTTAATATTCTATCCATCCTGGTGCTGATAAAATGTACAAGGATCTTCGTACTTCGTGCTGGTGGCCTGGTATGAAGAAGGATGTTTCCTTGTATGTATCGAAATGCCTAACTTGTCTCAAAGTCAAGGCCGAAAATCAACGACCTTCTGGGTTGCTTGTACAACCAGAAATACCAGTTTGGAACTGGGAGAACATTGCGATGGATCTCATCACTAAATTACCGCGTACATCTAAAGGTCACGATGCTATTTGGGTTGTTGTCGATCGATTAGCGAAGTCAGCTCATTTTATTGCGATTCGTGAGGATCTATCTGCTGATAAACTTGCAAAGATTTATGTTAATGAGATTGTGTCACGACATGGTGTTCCTTTGGACATCATTTCTGATCGTGACGCTCGATTTTCATCTCATTTTTGGAGAACCATGCAATCTGCTATGGGAACCCAACTAAATCTAAGCACTGCTTATCATCCCCAAACAGATGGACAATCGGAGAGGACGTTTCAAACTTTGGAGGATATGCTTAGAGCATGCGTGATAGACTTTGGTGGTAATTGGGATTCTCATCTGCCGCTGATCGAGTTCTCTTACAACAATAGCTATCATACTAGTATTAATATGGCACCATTCGAAGCTCTCTACGGTCGAAAATGTCGTTCACCTGTCTGTTGCAACGAGACCGGTGAAGCTCAGCTTACTGGACCTGAGCTCGTTCTGGAAACAACAGACAAAATCAAGAAGATCCGCAATAATCTTGTGACAACTCGAAACCGTCAAAAGAGTTATGCAGATTTGCGACGCAAGCCCTTAGAATTTCAAGTTGGAGATCGTATCCTACTCAAGGTTTCACCTTGGAAGGGAGTGCTGAGATTTGGAAAGAAAGGAAAACTTGCACCTCGATACGTAGGACCATTTAAGATTGTGGAAAGAATTGGAAAGGTTGCATATCGACTAGAGCTACCTCCAGAGCTTGGAAATGTTCACCCGACTTTTCACGTGTCCAATTTGCGAAAGTGTTTAGCTGACGCTGATCTTCACATTCCTCTCTACGAGATCCAAATCGATGAAACGATGCACTTTGTCGAGAAACCTGTGGAGATAGTAGAACGTACATACAAACAGTTGAAGAACAAACGGATTCATTTGGTCAAAGTTCGCTGGGAATCCAAACATGGTCCTGAGTTTACTTGGGAACGTGAGGACCAAATGAAGGAGAAGTATCCGCATTTGTTTTCACAAGCTTCCTCTAGTTAAAATTTCAGGACGAAATTTCCTGAAGTAGGGGAGACTGTGACAAGTGTACTCCGTAATCAATGTACGATGTAAAAAAATGATGATTATTAATAAAAAAATGTGCTTTGGTGTTATTATATGTGTTTTGATTTTATTATGTGTGTAAATATGTTTCGTGATTTTACAATTCGATTCGATTCCGATTTCAAGCTTTAAATCGCTTTCTGGAAGGTTATACGCGCACAGATGCGTAAATATAACCAGTTTAATGCAACAAACACTCCGGGATAGTGAAATAGGCTTAACATACCTTAAATAACCTCCACATAACTTAGAAATAAGTTTTGGATGTTTTGGTGTGTTGAAATCAAGTTTGTTCGATCGTAGGGACTATTTTGGTCAAACTGCGAAACTATACCGATTTACATAGTAACGAACATTCCGAAACTTGATCATAAGTTAAACATACCATAAATATCCTTTACATAGCTTAGAAATAGGCTTTGAGGGGTTCGGTATGCCAAAATAAACTTTATTGATCAATAGGGACTAAAAGCGTCAAAAAGTGCACAAGTTTGCACTTTCGCGCATATATTACGTTCTGAATACATCCAGACATCCAAAAATTTATGTGATCATTAAAATATTATGCTTTAGTGATTGGCTTGTCAAAAATCCTTTCGTCGCGTCATTTGGATCGTTTTTTTCGCGCTTATGCGCATTCCGTCGTAATTTAGCAAACATCGCGATCATACAACCAAATGAACCAACATCCGGCATATTTTTGAGCATGTTTCATGTCCACAATGTTTAGGCATCATTTTAGGGCCTTAAAGTTGGCTTGACGGGCCTTAGAAGTGTCGGAAATGCGCTTAAACACCAACAGGGACTAAAACTGTCAATTTTCAAAGTTGGTTGCTGATCAGAAGGACCAGGCGGCCCGTGTGAGCCCTGGGCTATCCCTTACGCGGCCCGTGTCAGCCTCCCATATCAGTTTAATTAGTTTTAACAGCTGTTAACAGCTGTTATGCACTCCAAACTCAATTCCACATGTTGTTTCCTGATAATGGGGGGCCAAATTGAGGTACCATGGTGTTATAACAAGTGTAGAGATGAGATTAAATCACGGTTTACGAGAAACGATCCTAACGGTGATCCAAATCCTATAAATACCCCATCCATCTCAACCCAAAAACTCACACCTTTGAAATCTGAATTGTTCTCTAAGTTGTTGTGTTTAACACGTCATACCTGAGAATATTCGGATTCAAAACTTCCGTTCTTGGACCCGTTGTAAGTGTTCCTTCGATCTTTTATGCGTTTTTAGCGTTTTCTACGTTGACCAGTTTATGGTCAACACGAAGTTCGGTTGAACTTCATAACGTGAGCGTAATCACGATAGTTATAGTCCCTTGTGACTATACCTACTGATTACCACGTTATCTAGGCTCAGTGACGAGTCGTAGTTTTCGAGTTACGAATCATGGCTACGAGGATTTCTAAATCATCACCATCTTGATTTGAGTTGGTTAATTAAGTTTCAATATTATACTTTTTTCAAAACCAGGTTTCTAATAAAGTATTGCAACATTTAAACTAGCCATGAATCTGACACTCCTATAAATCCTATGTACTCGCCAGCATTTCTTTGCTGACTTTGTTTTCACATATGTTTCAGGAATTGATGCTTGATGATGATTGCTAGGATGCATGAGTCACATAGGATCTGGACGAGACCTTAGTGACATAATAACAATATTAGTCGATATATAACTTGTTTGTTCTATATTAAGACAATGTTAATGTTTAATATTATTAATAAAACGAACACTTTTTGTATCCATGGTTGTGAAAGATAATTCTGCCACGACACGCCCCGACGTTTTTCGCCGCGCTTTGTTGTTTTATGTGGTCGGGGTGTGACAAGAGACAATGAAGCTTCAAACGCTGAACGCCCCGAAAAACTAGCACCCAAATGGGAAGGCCCATACTTGGTTCACGAAGTGCTAGGAAAAGGGGCATACAAATTGCGCACCCTGGATGGACACATCATCCCGCGCACATGGAATGCGCAACAACTGCGCAAGTGCTATATGTAACTATTCTAGGCCATGCGCCCTTTCTCACTCATGCTGGCCACGCGCCTTTTTAATTTCCTATTTTGGCTAAACGCCCCTTGTGTTACTTATATGCGATGTATGTTGACCTAAGCGCCTGTTTCTCAATTAATGAAAGCATACGACATGTTTTCCTTTATCGTGAAGACTCTTACGTTACAAATGCATGTTAAACTTTTGATTAGCACGAAAACACTTCAGTGAATTACGAGCTCTTGAAGTTATGCCTCCAAGGTCCTCCGCGAACATAGCGCGAGACCGAGCAGTTACACTCGCACAAAAGCCACACTTACATTTATTCACGCTAACTTAACCAAAGTTTCTAACAACAGTGCAGTAATTGTAACGAGACAGAGAATAAACAAAAACATCATATTTAATAAGCGCAACCGCGCAACAATTGCATAAAAACCAACTATCATTCATTTGATCCAAAATAAGCGCGACCGCGCAACTGGTTACATTCAAAACCTAAAGATAAAAATTACAAGGCATAAGGCCTGTCAACACTATCTATTTAAAGCCATCACCATCGCCTTCACCATCGCCATCATTTCCCACCGTTTCCTCATCAGATAATTCAACAGTTTCTGGTGGGTCGAGAATAGCCTTTAGACGGTGGCACCAGTCATCATGCTCTAGAGCTTTTGCGACCAAGTCCATCACAGGCAGTGACAGGTGATCGTAAGCACTTTCGGCACGTGCTAACTCAGCGTCAGCCTGGTCAGTCACTGAGCAATGACAAGTGTCAAACTCCTATCCAAACACCTTTTTAGCATGTTGCGCACATTCAAGATAGCCTCCACGATGACCTACCGCGCGCGAGGCATCTATAAGAGCAGCAACAACGCGATCCAGTTCTCCAGCGTTAAGGACAGAGTTGGCAACCTACAGTGAAGGCAATGGATTAGAAACAACTTTTAGGAAATAAAACTTAAGGCAAAAGAAAGCATACCAGAACTACTCCTCTGCCACGCATCCACTCGGCCTCAGAGGCAAGAGTATCAACGATGCTCTGAGCCTCAGAATAGTTATTCTTCGCTACATTGAGGGACGCTGTACTAACGTCTCGCGCCTCTTCAGCTTTTTTCTTGGCCTCCTCAGCAGACGCAGCTTTAACCTTCTCGGCCTCGAGGTCGATCTCCAAGGACTCACTTCGATCCACCTGCTCTTGCAGGCGATGCTTCAAATCTGCAATCTCAACGTCCTTGGCCGTAAGATCTTTGTCCTTACTAGATAATTGCGCCTGCAGTTCAGCCTACAAAAAGAGACAAGGTTTAAGCAAATCTACAAGCAAAAAACACAAGGACAGAGAGGCTCAACAATTGACAAACCTCGGCATGCTCCTTAGCAGGCTGTATTTCTTCGACCTTGTTGGTCAGTTCAGCAACCTTACCCTCGAGCTCAGTAATCTTATTTCGAGCAGCATAAGTGCGCTGGTTGTCCTTCTCATATATCTTCTTCCATTCTGCCTTCTCTTTCGCCAGCAGATCCTCAGCAGCTCGAAGCTTGCCCCTCAGGCCCTCGCGCCCCCATTCTTCTGATTTCTTATCAGCCTCAAACTTGGCCTTCTCTTCATCAAACTTGGCGTTAGCCTTCTCAAACTCCTTCACCTGCCTCACAAGGCGCTGGCGATAGTTCTCCCAATCCGATCACTCCCTAATCATGGTGCGCCACTCACGCACAATTTGGTGGCTGGCAGAGAGAGTATTGGCCTCCCCAACCACATACGCTTCATACAGCTCATCGTGAGTCCGCGCCTTCTGTCGGTTAACTTCTCCAGGAGGGAAGGAATTCAAGAACCAGTCGCGACAAGGGGCAAACTTCTGAAAAGTGTCCTTCTGTTTTAAATTCCAGGGAGCTCGGTGGGGAGCATTACCACGTTCCTCCTTGGTGTAGGTCTTACAATAGATATCACCGAGAGTATCTTTCGGGCCGATTACTTGTGGGTTATACCCCCCACCACCACCAGAACTCGCGCCACCAGAAGCACGTGTACCAGACCCCCCAGTAGAAGTTACCCTAGTAGAATGGAGGGTGGCATCAAGCTGCGCAGTCCGGATAGGTTTGTCAACCTCCGTTTCTTTCCTTTTTTTCCTGATGGGGATGATCAAGCCTCGCGATATGAATGGCCCCCGGACCCTGAGCCGCATCATGAGGGGTGGTAGCAGCGGCCCTGGTCTCCTTTGGTTCATTACCGGCAGGCTTACCAGAGGTTTTCCCCTTCTCTTTCTCAGCAGCTCTCTTTTTCCTCTCCTCTTCAACCTTCTTCCTCTTTTTTTCCTCGGTTTTCTTCTTCTTCTCTTCCTCAGCCTTCTTCCTCTTCTCTACCTCAGCCTTTTTCTTCTCTTCTTCAGCAGCTTTCTCTTCTCCCCCTCAGCAGCCTATTTATCCTTCTCAGACTCTACCACAGAAGTCTTGAAAGGTTTGTTGGTAACCTTAGGCCTTTTCTGCGCCGGCTCTGAGGGATCTGTAAACGCAACACCTTTCTTCTGAGGGGTCTTCTTCTTGGCCTCTGCAGAAGCTAAGTGTTAAAAAGAGGAAGCAACAAAGAGCAAGGAACTAAGGAAAACTAACCAGGAGAAAATCTGTAAAGGGAGCGCAAGTTGCTCTGCTTCCCAATCAAGGGAACAGCACCAGCCTTCGGCGCAACAGACCCACCAGCAGTGGTCTCAGTCCTACTTCTTTTCCTGCTTACCAACTTAGCAGCAGGCTCCTCTTCTTCTTCGTCTTCTTCCTCCTCCTCTTTGTTGGGATTGAACCCTATCAGAGGAACAGATAATTAAAGCCAAAACTGGATCAGAGCAGTGGATCCAGAATAAGCAGATGTTTACATACAAATCTCTCCCCTTGAAAGTGGTTTCATATCTGCTGACCTCCTATCTGCTGATCTTACTAAGTGCTGACCTGCAACTGATGCCTTGCATCTACTGCCCAATGTCAAAGACTGATGGAAGACCAAAGCTCTGCTGATTCAATCTACTGCCTTGAGTCTAGTACTGCTGATCCGGACAAGCACTGTTGGGTTCACAGCAGTGGAAGGATGCAGCAGCTGTTTAAGTGTCTTTTAGGTAATGAAATGTAATAGCAGTAGTTAGTACATCAGTGTTTGTATAGATCATAGGTTAGAGTTTGTTAGGAGGTTAGTCACTTTCATGGTGACGTCAGCTAAGATGCTCAGTGGTTTGCAAGTGCCTATAAATAGTTCAGTACTTTGTACTGTTCTATTAGCTCTTTTGCAACATCGTCTTCTTTGCACGAACAAACAACTGAGCTCTGGCTGAGGGGGAGTTTGCATTCATTCATCAATCATTGTAACCGTTATTGAAACAAATTCAATCTTTCGATTCATTGTGAAAAGATGTTTGATTAAAGTATTACTCTCGTTTGATTGTATGCAAAGTTTGTTTTCATCATAATTCCGCTGCACAACTCCTTCATTTCCATCTTAATTTCAAACGAAAATACAATCAGAAACAAACTCAGATCCAACAATTGGTATCAGAGCTTGGACAGTCAAATTTGATTTAACAATCATTTTGACATAAATAGTTCGGCTCATAATAGTTGATACTGATCATTTGTTCGTTCGTTGAAAAACAGAGCAAGGATTAATCACCATTAAAGTTGATTTATCAGTGTCTGTAAAAAAACAAGAATGACGTCACAATCTCAGGATGATAAAAACAACATTGGCTCACTTTTTAAACCACCTATGCTAAAAAGAAATGAGTACAACATCTGGCAGAGGAGGATGGGTCACATCCTCGCTCAACAAAGCACAGGTTGTTGGAGGTCTGTCACCTTTCGTCCCCATGTTCCTTCAGTGCCAAGCGCTGAAAATGCTAAAAAGTTCGTTCCAAAACCAGTTGAAAATTATACCGAAACCGACTTTCAAAAGATCGAACTAGATGCTAAAGCGTTTAGCATCATAGCATCAGCGCTGCCCAATGAGATATATGCTGGACTGTTACACTGTAACAGTGCCAAAGAGTTATGGGACGCACTAAAGGAACAGTTTGGGGGAACCGAAGAAGTCATAGAAAACAATAGGGAAATCCTGAACCAACAGTATGAAACATTTTGTTACGTTAAAGGTGAATCACTAACGCAACAATTTGAGCGTTTCAGTTGTCTCATCAGTGAACTAAGGCTTGTTAACACCACTTTTACAAACTCAACTCAAAATAGCAGGTTCCTCAGGTCATTGCCAGAAAAATGGGACACCATAGCTTTTGTCACCCGAAACTCACCTGAGTTCAAGGATCTGACCTTGACCCAACTCCACGGTCGACTCCTGACCTACGAAAGGGAGTTGAACCAGAAAAGGAGGTTACAAGAGTCAGGAAAAGTTACTGATGATTACACTTTCGGTAATACTGCTCTTCTGGGTCAAGAAGAATCTGGGAGCAGTGGTAAGGATCAGGGTTATGATCACTTCATTGACATAACTGCTGGTGCAAATTTTAACAACCCTGATCCTCACTCTGCAAGTTATGCATTCACTGCAAACGAAAACCAGATGTCAGATAATCTAAGCTTTGAACTCAATGATTTACAACATTTTGATCCCACTGACTTAGAAGAGATGGATATTCTTCACCAATTGGCTTTGCTAAGTGTTAGAACTAGCAAATTCTATAAAAGAACAGGGAGAAAATTCCCAGGAATTCATGGGAATTTGAGGGTTGGATTGGATAAATCGAAAATCAAGTGCTACAAGTGCAATAGGTTAGGGCACTTTGCTAGGGAGTGCAGAAGTCAAAACACTGGACCAATAGTTACTCACCCTAGCTCTAACCCTAGACCACAAAGTCAAAACACTGTGCACTATACCCAATATACCCCTGCAGCTCAAGTGAACACTGCTCACTATGCTGCTGCCCCTGTGCCAGTACATTATGTCCAAACTACTGTCCCACAAATTCAGTACATTCAAACCCCTGCTCCACAGGTACAAGTGCAACCTGTTGCACCTCAAACCACTGCTCCAGCAGCAGTACAACCAGATCAACAAAGCTTTTTCACTCAAGGGTTTGTTGACTGGAGCAGTATGCCTGAAGACCTTAGTGATGAAAATTTTGCACTCTATGCTTCTAATGATTCTTCTCATAATGAATTTTGTTTGACGGCATTAGAGTCTATACAGGAGGGGGTTGAAACTGAAGAGGAACAGTTGTGTACTGAAAAAGTGGATGAGGTGACTGAAGCAGTGGTTACTGCTGTGGCTAGTGAACTACTGTTGGGAGAAAGTTCAGGTACCCTGATTGAACCATTGACAGACCCATGGTCCGAAGAGGACAAAGAAGAAGAGAAAGAAGAAAAGGCTGGTGAAAAGAAGGTGAAAGCTGATGATGAAGAAGATCATCAATGTGATTGTGCAATGATGGCAGCTGCCAAGGTATCTCCTCAAGTTCTTGAAAAACTGTGTTCTGACAATTGCATAATTGCTTTTGCTAACATCAAAGAGGTGAATGAAAACCTTCGGGATAAAATCTTGACTGATGAGGTTAAATTTGAAAAGTCTTTAAAAGAACTTAAAAACAAATTGACTGAAAAGGAAAAAGAGATCAACTGTCTAAAAGAAGAGCAAAGCATAACCAAAACCCAACTTCAAACTATGGTAGAAAAATACCAAGTTTGCAAAAAGGAGTTGGAATCCACCCAGATTACTTGTGAAAGATGGGTGGAATCCTGCAGAGGATATGAGGTGATGCTTGCTAAACAGATTGAAAGCAATGTGAAATTTGGGGTTGGTTATAGAAAATATGATGATGAACATATTGCTTTTGAAAAATCTGTCCAAACCACTGATGAAGCTACTGAGTTCATCCCCACAAATAAGAATGGCCAAGAAGTGAAAATCACTGACAAACTTGGTAACAAAATCACACTTACCAGACCAATGGGATCCTCTACTTTTAAGGAGCTTGAAGATCATCAGTTTAAACCAAAATGGTCTGATGAGTGTGATATTCTTGAAAATTTCAAGTCAATGGACTTTACATCAACTGATGGTGTTAAAGCTCCAAAAGCTAAAGTCATACCTCTCAAGGACATCCCAGCAGTGGTTAAAACCTCTGCTGCAAAGGAGTCTGAAAAGAGAAAGAAGAAAGAAAAAATTGATAACTTGTTTTGTGAATTCTGTGAGAAAAGGAATCATCTAACAAAAGACTGTTTCCACTTAAAAGCTTATGATTTAAACAGAACAAGTGTCATTGTTTCAGCTGAAAGTTGCATTGTTTGTGGTAAAACTAACCACAAAACTCAAGCATGTGTGTATCTCAAAAAATTTGATGTGAAAAAGAATGAATACATTGCTAAAACATCCTTGAGTCCATCATCACCATCTGTCAAATTCACCAAAAAACAACCACTGTTTGTGCCAGTTCAAACAGCTGTTACAAAACAGCTAAACCAAACATCTATCAAAAGGGATGTTCAGGTTACTGATGCACCCCCTGCCAATCAGTTCAGAAAAGGCAAGGAAAAACAGTCCTACCAAAGGATTCCACACGTTTATGAGGCCTACAAAAGGTCCTCTAAACCCATAGTGAACAGGCATCCTTTTGGTTACCTGCAGGTGATTGGTCGTGACCCACAACAGTTGTTAGAAAAACACTGTCCTAAAACAGTCCAAACCCCTGATCTAACCACTGTCCATCATTCTGCATCCATCCCAGACACTGTTGAGACCCCATCCAAAGCCTTGTTGGCTTTGGAGACCTTAATGAACTAATCCTTTTACTTCATATGCAGGGAGCTTCTGCATGCTTTGATAGTGTTTGGTATGTAGATAGTGGAGGCTCCAGGCACATGACAGGATGTAAAGCCCTCCTCAAAGACATTAAAATCCATGGAGGGGGTGATATATCATTTGGGAATAATAGTAAAGGGAAAGTTCTAGGGTCTGGTACAGTGCAGTCTGGAAAAGTAAAATTTGAAAATGTCAATCTAAAAGACAATCTAAAATTCAACCTTCTGAGTGTGTCCCAAATGAGTGACAAGGGATTTGGGTCATTCTTCACAAAAGACTGTTGTAGGATTGTTGGACCAGAAATGGTCAAAAAGATTGAAGCAATAATCAAAACTGGTCAAACTAAACTTGTTGCTCAAAGAAGTGGCAATATTTATGTTGTTGACATGTCAAAAGAGTGTCCCAGAGCTGATGCCTGTCTGTTCTCAGCTGCCTCTAACAAAGAGATAGAACTTTGGCACAGAAGGCTGGGGCACACAAATCTTAAGACAATCACTGAAATTTCAAAAAATGGTTTGGTGAGAGGCCTACCACAAAAATTGTTTTCATGCCCTGAACATTGCATTTCCTGTTTAAAAGGAAAACAACATAAAAGTTCTTACAAGTCCATTGAAGAGTCCAAAACAACCCAGTGTTTGCAAATGCTACACATGGATTTGTTTGGCCCAGTTCAAGTCATGAGCCTCAAAAAGAAAAGATATTGTTTGGTTATTGTTGATGACTTTTCTAGGTTTACATGGACTTTCTTTTTACACTCAAAAGATGAGACTGCAGGCATTTTGCAAGACTTTGTAACACAGGTTGAAAAGCAATTTGACCTTCCAGTGAAAAGCTTCAGGAGTGACCATGGCACAGAATTCAAAAATAGGGAGTTGGATGCCTTCTGTGTGAAGAAAGGGATAGTAAGGCAGTACAGCATCCCTAGAACACCAGAGCAAAATGGGGTAGTAGAAAGGAAGAACAGAACTTTGATTGAGGCTGCCAGAACCATGCTTGCAGATTCAGGTTTGCCATTAACTTTCTGGGCAGAGGCAGTAAACACTGCTTGCTATGTTCAGAACAGAGTTTTAATAAACCCCAGGCACAAAAAGACAGCTTATGAAATTCTGTATAAAATTAAACCACTGATCTCATACTTCAAGGTGTTTGGCTGCCCATGCTTTATTTTGAACTTAAAAGATTCCATTTCAAAATTTGCAGCCAAAATTGATTGTGGTTATCATTTGGGATACTCAACCACTGCCAAGGCCTACAAAGTGTTCAATACACGGACCAAGGCAGTGGAGGAGACTTTGAATGTAAAGTTCAATGAACTTTCATCAATGAAAATCCCAGCAAATCCTGCTGATCTGTTTGATCTTGAAAAATTTACTTTTGAAAATACTGTTGTCAAGACTAACAGTGCAGGTCCATCAGAGGATACAACACCAGACTATGGGTATGAAATCATCATCCCTCAAAGGTCTGCCACAAAGGGAAAAGCACCACCTGTTCAAAACAGTTGTCAAAGCTCAACCACTGCTACCTCAACAGTTGTTGACCAAAGTAGCCCATCAACCACTGCTTCCACATCTTCAAACATTGCTGACAAAAGTCCTCAAACAGTGGATAAAAGTCAGCAGTTGTCTACTTCATTACCTCCTATTCCACCACCTTTTGAAGCCACTGCTGGATCATCAAAGTCCCCAGCAGTGGTTAGCTCAGATGATACACATTTGCAGCCTTCACCAACAAATGCCATCATACCATACCAAGGAGATTTAATCTTCTTGAGATCTCATCCACCTGATCAAATCATTGGCAACATAAATGAAGGGGTGCTCACAAGAAGCCAAACCCAAAACATTTGTCTTTTTGCTGGTTTTCTATCACTCCATCAGCCAGTCAAGTACCAAGAGGCACTGAAAGACAACAGCTGGGTAGAAGCCATGCAAGAGGAGCTCCAACAGTTTAAAAGACAACAAGTATGGGAGCTTGTACCACTGCCAGAAGAGGTTAGTCCCATTGGCACAAAGTGGGTCTTCAAGAACAAAACTGATGAAAGGGGTATTGTTGTCAAGAATAAAGCCAGGCTTGTGGTTCAAGGTTACAGACAGGAAGAGGGGATTGATTATGATGAAACATTTTCCCCTGTTGCAAGATTGGAAGCCATTAGACTATTCCTGGCCTTTGCTGTAACACCCCGTGTTTTCACGAGTGAAAGTCAAAGTCAAGGTCAAAGTCAACGACCGATTTCGCGCGACGTGACTCGTAGAATTGTTTGTATGATATTTAGATTATGTGGAGTAATTGTTGTACATTACAATAATCAAGCCTTACTAATCGTATTTCAATCGACCTACGACTGTGAACGATAGGAAGTAACAATGCGATAAAGTTAATCAAGCAAGCTAATCAAATCAACACCAAATCATAACTCGAACTATGTACTTTTACTTGTGGTTATATGTGTGTGTGCCTTACGTGTTACCTGTGCATGTTATTTTTATGCTATTGCATGTTGTATAAATCAAGCGAACTCAATCGAACTCAAAGTCTAACTCGAATATGAATGAACCCGAGCCCGAATTCCGAATCGAACTATATAAGAAGTAGTTGGGACTAAAAGTAATTTGAAGTAGGAAACCTTATCGAACCGCTCGTAAATCCGAGCCGAATCAACATCGCATCGAGCTTGCCCAAGGTGGTGGCATCCGCACGGATGGCCCATCCGCACGAATGGCCAATCCGCACGGATTGCCAGTCCGCACGGGTGGCCAGTCCGCACGGACAACCTACCCGGGTGCGTGCCATGCGCACGGCTCACTCCTTTCCCTTTTTGGCATCCTATAAATACACGGGTCACTCTCCACTTTTTCCACTTTTGGCAAGTGACGTCCGAACCACACGCATTCTTCACCTTTTCTCATAATTCCCTCAATCCAGGTAAGATCTTGCACTAATTCTTGTACATCTTTGATCACTACACCATTCCACACATTTCCATCTTTCAAATCTTCACTTCCGACCAAGAAATCATCCGGATTCGAGGTATTCACGGGTGACGTCATCATGAAGTTCACAAGAACTTCATGCTTGGCTCCATTCCACCAAGAATATCTCAGATCTAAGCGATTTCTACAAGTTTTTACAATAATTCCACCTAGACCTAAACTTTTCTAAGGATAAAAGAGTTGAAAGAAATAAACCTAAGTTCCCTTCTTCTTTTACCCTTAAAACCGGTACGAATCCGATCAGTCCTAGAGTTCTACTCGTCAATAGTAATGCCCTAGTTCTAGATCTGGATTCCTACCCAGAGACAACTAATTTCGGGGTTAACCGGGACGACCGTTCTGAGTCGCCGACAGGCCGAGTTAGGGTGGTTCCTAACCGGTCTAGTCACGCGGGTGAGAACACAACTCCAAGTGGTTGCCACGTAATCAGAACGTCTCGATAAACGACAACGGAAACCAAGTGTAGACGAACGGAACAACCAGAGCAGTTGTCCGCACGGACAAGCTACCCGCACGGACTAGCTGTCCGCACGGACGAGTCATACGCACGTACAGCCCATACGCACGTACGGGTCGTACGCACGGATTACCATCCGCACGCGCAGGTCATACGCACGGGTTGTCACCCGCACGGACTACTCTTGGGACCCACTTTCTAAACGAGGTTTGAGTATCGACGAACGAGCAATCCGGACGGACGACCTCTGAATGGATTACTCTTCGGATCATGAGATACTAAGGCCTTAAAATGAAAACCAAACAATCTTCATCCGCACGGTCAAGCGGTACGCACGGACAGGCTATCCGGACGGATTGTCTCTGCCCGCGCGCACAGGCTGCCCGCACGGATTACCATACGCACGGACCGCCGTCCGCGCGGCCGGCTTGAAAGGTAGAAACACTTTGGTGTTTTCTAAATGCTACAACGAAAACTTCAAAGCACAAGCCATCATACACAAACACATCTTAGGAAGAAACAATCCACTTGAACATTTATTCACACAAACAATCTAACCGTACGAATAAGTCGCCCGCACGTATAACTAGTCCGCACGAGTTGCCACCCGCACGGACAGTCACACGCACGGATGACCTATCCGGATGGAGCACCGTTCGCACGGATCACCATCCGCACGCATCACCATCCGCACGGATAGGTCATGCGCACGGATGACCCCTATTCACGGATAACTAATCCGCACGATCAGTCATCCTGCCCACTCTCACTTGTACTGTTTTACGCGTCACTTATCGTTACGTTATCAAATCTATTCAGGCTAACCGTACTCGCTGAAAAGCGCTCCCTTCAATCCATACCACTGTGAGTATACTCGAACCCTTTTTGCTTTAGCACTTTTGGGTGTTACATACGTTACAACTATTCAAACTACAACTAGCACACTACTCAAGCTATTTTAACGCTAAACCAATAATGCATGTTATACGTGGCTCATGAATGCTTGTTTGTTATGTTTACACATGGAATGTTGTCTACCTGCCTTAGCAACGATAGTACTATAGTTTGGACTCAGCACCCGTTCACACGAGGGTTGTTAAGGACCTTTTACTTGCATGGATTACGGTGGTAATCGTGTATTGCGAACTGCCTCGGGCAGTCAACCCGCAGTCATTGGTATCGATGGATCTATGTCGATAACTAACGTGCTTCATTTCACTATGTGTACGTGCTGGTTATGCGTAAACGAATTCGAACTCTATATGCTATTATCAAACTTGTATGCTCACCTTTACATTTTATGTATTGACTTTATTTTAACGTATGTGACAGGTGCTTAGGTTGCTTATATGCTTCTCGGGCTGTGATGAAATTGAAGCTAGGAACTGGAGTCTTAGAAACCAATAACTAAACCGTCATGTTTAAATCTGAGTTGTCGGAACAGAATATTTGTTTAGTTTTTGTCTGTAATAACTTGTTTTGCTATTTGAGACATGGTATGGGACATGTTAACTTAAATTGAATGGTAATGATAGTTGTTATGGAAACTCCTGGACAATCTGTTTCGCTCAGTGCCGCGCCCCGATGATTCCGCCATCGGTTGGGGTGTGACAGATTGGTATCAGAGCCATAACTATAGGGAATTAGGCAAGACTCGACCTAGTCTGGGTCGAAGTCTTAGAGACCTAGACTATAGTTGAGAACCAACAGACCAACTCACGCGTAAGCGTAAATTCGTTGCTATCACTCACTCTTTTCTATCACCACACTCGAATTTTCAAGCTTTGAACAAGCAATAAGGCCGAGAATAGGTGTGAAAAACCGCAAACTCTCGACTAAAGTTGCCTAGTCAGCTTGCGTTTTAGCTACAAACGAGGAGAATTATACCAAATTAGGAGTGAAATCCACATTTTGATGAATAATCTCCTCAACTCTCATCAAAAACAAGGACGGAAGTTGTAAGATAGGGGTGAAACCCTAACCTTGACAACTCGTCCCGCTTTTATACAAAACTCCACCAAAGTTCGATGGACTCCAACGGTCTAAAGACACAACCTAACCAACGGGAATTGCGCCAGCTCCCAAGAATCGAGGCAAAGGCATAGTCTTGGAGGTCGTTGTGCAGGATCCTTGCGAATAGTCGAGCTACTTTGGTTAGTCGAAGTCTATTAGCCATAGACAATCCACCTTCGATTATCGATCTTCATTGAAAAATTTGATGTATTTTTCCGTTTTGAGATGTTATTGGTTTCAACCCAACACTAGTGCTTCTGCTAAAACACAAAAAAAAAAAAAAAAAAAAAAAAAAAAAAAAAAAAAACCCACACAACTCATCGCCAACGAATCAACAATAGAAGCAGTCAAGATGCCTTGTATGCCCGTAGGTACTTTTAGTGATTAGGTTATATGTGTTCTTGTCATTATGCTTACGTGTTTAGGAATATTGTGCTCTATGTGATTATGTGATTTTGTGCAATTCTGTGAAATTGTGATTATATGTGTTTACATGGTACGTGTTACTGAGCTTTAGTAGTCCTAGGCGTGTGAGGTAAGATTCGAATACACATGTTGAGTTTCCATGACGGTGTCTATTGCAGACAATGTCGTCTGGATCTCGTCCTCCACTCTCTCGTCAGGAAAAGAGAGACAGACGCCTTGCGTCCATCGTTGCGAAAGCTGTAGCAAAGGCTGTGAGCGGTGTCTGCGAGAATGCCAGCAAGTCATCCGAGGAATCGAGGACTGAAGGTCCTAAAGCTACCGCGAGACCTTTCAGTTTCAAACAATTCAAGTCATGTGGGCCGAAAGAATTCACAGGCGAAGGAGGTCCTACTGCTCTATTCCACTGGTTTGACTCTATCGAGGTCACACTGCGACAAAGTGGTTGCCCTGATGACCTTCGAACTCTGAATGCTACCGGCGTCTTTCAGTCCCGTGCTCTGGACTGGTGGACGGCCGAGAGGAACAAGAGAGGGAACGATGCAGCCTACGGTTTGTCGTGGGATGAGCTCAAGGAAGTCATGCTGGAGGAATTCTGCCCTCCTCACGAGCGTCAAAAGCTTGAAGATGAATTTTGGCACATACATCAGAAAGATGGAGACAATGCTGGTCTCACTGCTCGCTTCAAACAGCTCAGCATTATCTGTCCTGACCAGGTCAAGACCCCTGAGATGACCATCAAGAAATACATCCGAGCCCTGCCCGACTGCGTTGCTGATTTCGTGCAAGCGGCTAAGACTACCACGATCGAAGAAACCTATCTGCTGGCCGCTGAGATCAATGACAAAAGGGTCAAGGCTGGGATGTGGGATAAGACCTCCAAGCATCTACATCAAGCCACTGCTGCTACACCCACTGCTGAATCCACGCCATCAAGCAACAAGAGAAAGAACAACTCCACCAACAAGAACTGTGCAATTTCTGCTGCACCGATCCAAGTGGTACCTGCTCAACAGCGTCAAGTAGTGGCACCTGTGGCCAATGCACCGCCTGCAAAGCGTGCATATACGGGACCACACCCACTCTGCCCTACTTGCACCTATCATCATCCAACTGCTATTCAATGCCGCTTCTGTGCTCATTGCAACGTCTACGGCCACTTTACTGCCAACTGCCGTATTCGTCAAGCTCCTGCCAATCAAGCTCTACTCGCTGCCCCACAGGGTCAACAAGCTCCTCCGGCACCCGCAGTCAAGGCCAGAGCATGCTTCACATGTGGCGACCCGAACCATTTCGCCAACATGTGCCCGAACAGGGTGGTGAAACAAGAACCCCAGCAGCAACAGCAGCAACCACAGCAACAGCAGCAGCAACAGGCCGCACGTGCCAGAACTTTCAATCTCAACGTGCGTCAAGCCCAGGCCGACAACAACGTGGTCAATGGTACGTTCCTTGTGAATGGTATTTATGCTTCATGTTTGTTTGATACTGGAGCCGATAATTGCTTTGTGTCACTCGAATT
Organism: Helianthus tuberosus; assembly: GCA_030545235.1. Taxonomy (NCBI): domain Eukaryota; kingdom Viridiplantae; phylum Streptophyta; class Magnoliopsida; order Asterales; family Asteraceae; genus Helianthus; species Helianthus tuberosus. Next base: position 142,717,589 of record CM060427.1, on the reverse strand, counting down.
TGAGAAACTCCTTAGTCGTAAACGTTCTCGACTCTCCTCTGCGCTCGATGTTGAAGTCGCTACCGGAAGAACCGTCGCTGTAAACTCTGTTATTCGTGATTGTACTCTTGAACTCAACCATCACATCTTCTCGATCGACCTTATTCCAATGCAACTCGGAAGCTTTGATGTCATAGTAGGCATGGACTTTCTTCGCGAAAACCATGCCGAAGTTGTGTGCTTCGATAAAATGATTCGTTTTTCGCTCGCCAACGGGGATTCATTGTGCGTCTATGGAGATACTACTTCGAAGGGTCTCAAACTTATGTCATGCCTACAAGCCAGCAAGTATCTCCGTAAGGAGTACAGGGCTTTCTTGGCTCATGTCGTAGCAGCGGAGAAGGAAAAGAAAGAGAAGAAGAAAGTGAAAGATGTTCCAGTGGTTCGAGAATTTCCTCGAGTCTTTCCCGAGGATCTTCCCGGACTACCTCCAAAGCGTGATATCGATTTTCGCATTGACCTTATTCCTGGAGCAAATCCTATTGCCAGAGCTCCCTATCGACTCGCGCCGTCTGAAATGCGCGAACTCTCAACACAACTCCAGGAATTGCTTGAAAAAGGCTTTATTCACCCAAGCACCTCTCCGTGGGGCGCACCAGTCCTTTTCGTCAAAAAGAAGGATGGGACGTTCCGGATGTGCATTGATTACCGGGAATTGAATAAGTTGACTATCAAGAATCGCTATCCTCTGCCTCGAATCGACGATTTGTTTGATCAACTACAGGGCGCTACGTGTTTCTCGAAGATCGACCTGCGCTCCGGATATCATCAGCTGCGTATACAGGAGGAGGATATACCCAAAACAGCGTTTCGCACTCGTTACGGCCATTATGAATTCGTTGTCATGCCTTTTGGCCTAACCAATGCACCAGCAGTTTTCATGGATCTGATGAATCGAGTGTGTAAACCGTATCTTGACCGTTTCGTCATCGTGTTCATCGACGATGTCTTGATCTATTCCAAAACGAGATCCGAACACGCGCAGCATCTACGTTTGGTTCTCGAGTTACTCCAGGGAAATCAACTCTACGCCAAATTCTCCAAGTGCGAATTTTGGTTGGGGGAGGTTCAATTTCTGGGTCACATCGTAAATAGTCAGGGCATTCACGTCGATCCTGCGAAGATTGAAGCTGTTAAGAGCTGGGTTACGCCTAAGAACCCGACTGAAGTCCGCTCCTTTCTCGGACTAGCGGGCTATTATCGACGATTCATCAACGGATTCTCGAAGATTGCTGTACCACTTACTTCTCTTACTCATAAGGATCAGCCTTTTTTCTGGGGAACCAAACAAGAGTCTGCCTTTCAAACCCTCAAATACATGCTTTGCAATGCTCCTGTTCTCACGCTACCCGACGGAAACGATAATTTCATTGTCTACTGTGATGCTTCTAACCTTGGTCTCGGTTGTGTCTTAATGCAACGAGACAAGGTTATTGCTTACGCATCCCGTCAGCTCAAAATCCACGAGAAGAACTACACAACCCACGATCTCGAGCTAGGCGCAGTTGTTTTTGCATTAAAGATTTGGCGACACTACCTGTATGGTACCAAGTGTACGATCTTCACCGATCATAAGAGCCTACAGCACATCTTTAGTCAAAGAGAACTAAACATGCGTCAACGCCGATGGGTAGAACTTCTCAACGACTACGACTGCGAGATTCGTTATCACCCAGGCAAGGCAAATGTTGTTGCCGACGCACTTAGCAGACGGAGTTATCTGCTTAGCACTCGAAATGTTCAAGCCCAGCACAATCTCGAAGCTCTTATTCGCGATGCCCAGCATGCATGTTTCAACGAGCGCACCTTGAAGAAAGAGAGAATCTACCACGATGGAGCCCAGCTTGTGAGCAAATCAAACGGGATATTCCACTTTCTAGACAAAATCTGGATTCCCAAGCGAACCAACCTGCGACAAATCATCATGGATGAAGCCCACAAATCCCGATACTCTATTCATCCCGGTGCCGACAAAATGTACCATGACCTTCGATATGGGTATTGGTGGCCGGGTATGAAACGGGATATCGCCCTCTACGTCGGAAGATGCCTAACCTGTGCTAGAGTCAAGGCCGAACATCAACGACCCTCTGGCTTGCTTGAACAACCTCCAATCCCCATGTGGAAGTGGGAAAGCATAGCTATGGATTTCGTAACCAAGCTTCCAACCACGTCATCGGGTCACGACAGCATTTGGGTTGTTATTGACCGGTTGACCAAATCAGCCCACTTTCTGCCAATACGAGAGGATTACAAGGTGGAACGATTAGCCCGAATCTACACTGACGAGATCATATGTCGACATGGGACGCCTCGTGACATCATCTCTGACCGTGATGCTCGATTCACTTCGCGATTGTGGGAAACGTTTCAAACAGCACTAGGTACAACGCTTAATCTAAGTACTGCGTTCCACCCACAAACTGACGGTCAGAGCGAGAGAACGATTCGTACGCTTGAAGACATGCTCCGTTCATGTGTTCTAGACTTCGGTGGTAATTGGGATAGACACCTTCCGTTAGTCGAATTCTCGTACAACAACAGCTACCAGGCTAGCATCCAGATGGCACCTTTCGAGGCCTTATACGGAAGAAGATGTCGATCGCCCATTGTGTGGCACGAGATCGGTCACTCGCAACTAACCGGTCCGGAACTGCTACAAGAAACGACAGACAAAATCTTCCAAATTCGGGACAATCTAGCGAAGGCTCGAGATAGACAAAAGCTTCTCGCCGATAAAAAGCGCAAGCACCGTGAGTATGGCGTTGGTGACTACGTACTCCTAAAGGTATCACCTTGGAAGGGTGTAGTCCGATTCGGCAAAAAGGGGAAACTTGCGCCTCGGTATGTGGGACCTTTTAAGATTCTGGAAAGAATCGGAAAAGTCGCCTACAGACTCGAGTTACCGGAAGAACTTAACAATGTCCATCCGATCTTCCACGTGTCAAACCTCCGAAAGACCATCTACGAACCAGCCGTACATGTTCCTCTAGATGATTTACGAGTGAACGAAACATTGCACTTCGTGGAAAAGCCTGTCAAAATCATGGATCGCCAAACCAAAGAACTCAGGCGCTCACGCATTCCTATTGTGAAAGTCCGGTGGGAAGGCAAACAAGGCGCGGAGTTCACTTGGGAACTCAAAAGCGACATGAAGGCAAAGTATCCACAGCTGTTTAACGAAGAAGTAACGTCCAGCTAAGTAAGGCAAGGTGGCAATATTGTAAAAAGAGAGTATTCGAGAGAGTTTTCAGAGAATTTGAAATATGATAATATGTATGGAAGCCAACAGAAACCGCCGAAACTAATGAAGATTGAATATTATAAATGAGAGAAACTAGAGAGAGAAAGCTCTTGTCCGTTATCCGATCAATCAATAGAATCACGTCCTTAGTACGTTCTGGTGCATCGATCTCACTCGTGCACGGATTCCGCACGTCGTACGAGCCGGATCGCAATCGAAGCAAATTTAAACTAGAACCCACAATGATCAAGGTTTTGAAAGAAAAAGAAAAAGATTTTGAAAATGAAAAATTAAAGATTGAAAAAGATTTCTCTCAAACGAATTCATAGGCTTTTAAATCAGTCGATTTTAACCGTAAAATCCTGGTTAATTTGGCGATTTTCAACACGTGATTCACGAATCTAGTTACAGCTTTCGGTTTAATTTCGGGACGAAATTTCCTAAACAAGGGGAGGCTGAAACACCCCGTGTTTTCACGAGTGAAAGTCAAAGTCAAGGTCAAAGTCAACGACCGATTTCGCGCGACGTGACTCGTAGAATTGTTTGTATGATATTTAGATTATGTGGAGTAATTGTTGTACATTACAATAATCAAGCCTTACTAATCGTATTTCAATCGACCTACGACTGTGAACGATAGGAAGTAACAATGCGATAAAGTTAATCAAGCAAGCTAATCAAATCAACACCAAATCATAACTCGAACTATGTACTTTTACTTGTGGTTATATGTGTGTGTGCCTTACGTGTTACCTGTGCATGTTATTTTTATGCTATTGCATGTTGTATAAATCAAGCGAACTCAATCGAACTCAAAGTCTAACTCGAATATGAATGAACCCGAGCCCGAATTCCGAATCGAACTATATAAGAAGTAGTTGGGACTAAAAGTAATTTGAAGTAGGAAACCTTATCGAACCGCTCGTAAATCCGAGCCGAATCAACATCGCATCGAGCTCGCCCAAGGTGGTGGCATCCGCACGGATGGCCCATCCGCACGAATGGCCAATCCGCACGGATTGCCAGTCCGCACGGGTGGCCAGTCCGCACGGACAACCTACCCGGGTGCGTGCCATGCGCACGGCTCACTCCTTTCCCTTTTTGGCATCCTATAAATACACGGGTCACTCTCCACTTTTTCCACTTTTGGCAAGTGACGTCCGAACCACACGCATTCTTCACCTTTTCTCAGAATTCCCTCAATCCAGGTAAGATCTTGCACTAATTCTTGTACATCTTTGATCACTACACCATTCCACACATTTCCATCTTTCAAATCTTCACTTCCGACCAAGAAATCATCCGGATTCGAGGTATTCACGGGTGACGTCATCATGAAGTTCACAAGAACTTCATGCTTGGCTCCATTCCACCAAGAATATCTCAGATCTAAGCGATTTCTACAAGTTTTTACAATAATTCCACCTAGACCTAAACTTTTCTAAGGATAAAAGAGTTGAAAGAAATAAACCTAAGTTCCCTTCTTCTTTTACCCTTAAAACCGGTACGAATCCGATCAGTCCTAGAGTTCTACTCGTCAATAGTAATGCCCTAGTTCTAGATCTGGATTCCTACCCAGAGACAACTAATTTCGGGGTTAACCGGGACGACCGTTCTGAGTCGCCGACAGGCCGAGTTAGGGTGGTTCCTAACCGGTCTAGTCACGCGGGTGAGAACACAACTCCAAGTGGTTGCCACGTAATCAGAACGTCTCGATAAACGACAACGGAAACCAAGTGTAGACGAACGGAACAACCAGAGCAGTTGTCCGCACGGACAAGCTACCCGCACGGACTAGCTGTCCGCACGGACGAGTCATACGCACGTACAGCCCATACGCACGTACGGGTCGTACGCACGGATTACCATCCGCACGCGCAGGTCATACGCACGGGTTGTCACCCGCACGGACTACTCTTGGGACCCACTTTCTAAACGAGGTTTGAGTATCGACGAACGAGCAATCCGGACGGACGACCTCTGAATGGATTACTCTTCGGATCATGAGATACTAAGGCCTTAAAATGAAAACCAAACAATCTTCATCCGCACGGTCAAGCGGTACGCACGGACAGGCTATCCGGACGGATTGTCTCTGCCCGCGCGCACAGGCTGCCCGCACGGATTACCATACGCACGGACCGCCGTCCGCGCGGCCGGCTTGAAAGGTAGAAACACTTTGGTGTTTTCTAAATGCTACAACGAAAACTTCAAAGCACAAGCCATCATACACAAACACATCTTAGGAAGAAACAATCCACTTGAACATTTATTCACACAAACAATCTAACCGTACGAATAAGTCGCCCGCACGTATAACTAGTCCGCACGAGTTGCCACCCGCACGGACAGTCACACGCACGGATGACCTATCCGGATGGAGCACCGTCCGCACGGATCACCATCCGCACGCATCACCATCCGCACGGATAGGTCATGCGCACGGATGACCCCTATTCACGGATAACTAATCCGCACGATCAGTCATCCTGCCCACTCTCACTTGTACTGTTTTACGCGTCACTTATCGTTACGTTATCAAATCTATTCAGGCTAACCGTACTCGCTGAAAAGCGCTCCCTTCAATCCATACCACTGTGAGTATACTCGAACCCTTTTTGCTTTAGCACTTTTGGGTGTTACATACGTTACAACTATTCAAACTACAACTAGCACACTACTCAAGCTATTTTAACGCTAAACCAATAATGCATGTTATACGTGGCTCATGAATGCTTGTTTGTTATGTTTACACATGGAATGTTGTCTACCTGCCTTAGCAACGATAGTACTATAGTTTGGACTCAGCACCCGTTCACACGGGGGTTGTTAAGGACCTTTTACTTGCATGGATTACGGTGGTAATCGTGTATTGCGAACTGCCTCGGGCAGTCAACCCGCAGTCATTGGTATCGATGGATCTATGTCGATAACTAACGTGCTTCATTTCACTATGTGTACGTGCTGGTTATGCGTAAACGAATTCGAACTCTATATGCTATTATCAAACTTGTATGCTCACCTTTACATTTTATGTATTGACTTTATTTTAACGTATGTGACAGGTGCTTAGGTTGCTTATATGCTTCTCGGGCTGTGATGAAATTGAAGCTAGGAACTGGAGTCTTAGAAACCAATAACTAAACCGTCATGTTTAAATCTGAGTTGTCGGAACAGAATATTTGTTTAGTTTTTGTCTGTAATAACTTGTTTTGCTATTTGAGACATGGTATGGGACATGTTAACTTAAATTGAATGGTAATGATAGTTGTTATGGAAACTCCTAGACAATCTGTTTCGCTCAGTGCCGCGCCCCGATGATTCCGCCATCGGTTGGGGTGTGACATTTGCTGTCAACCACAATATGAAGGTGTTTCAAATGGATATTAAAAGTGCTTTCCTCTATGGTACAATTCAAGAAGAGGTGTATGTTTGTCATCCTCCAGGTTTTGAGGATCCATTTTATCCAGATCATGTCTACAGGCTAAACAAAGCCTTGTATGGCTTGAAACAAGCACCAAGGGCCTGGTATGAAACTCTTTCCAACTTCCTACTCTCAAATGGTTTCAAAAGAGGTACCATTGATAAAACACTGTTTTTAAAATGGAGAGCGAAGGATTTAATGATTGTCCAGATTTATGTGGATGACATTATTTTTGGAAGCACATGTAACTCAATGTGTGAAGAGTTTAGAGAACTCATGACAGCTGAGTTTGAAATTAGTGCAATGGGTGAGCTGCAGTGCTTTCTTGGTCTCCAAGTACAGCAAATGCAAAATGGAACTTTCATTCATCAAAGCAAATATGCTAAAGAACTTTTAACCAAATTTGATATGAATGATTGTAAACCATGCAGCACACCCATGGCAACAAATAAGTTGGTCATGTCTGATGAAAAAGATGAGCTGATTGACCAAACACTTTATAGAAGCATGATTGGGTCTTTACTGTACCTAACTGCATCTAGACCAGACATCATGTTTGCAACATGTGTCTGTGCAAGAAGTCAATCAGCTCCCAGAAAATCAAATCTCATTGCTGTAAAAAGGATCTTCAGATACATAAAAGGTGCTCCCACACTTGGTATCTGGTATCCAGCTAATGGGAACATCAAGCTTTCAGGTTTCTCAGACAGTGACTTTGCTGGATGTAACACCACAAGGAAGTCTACATCAGGAGGGTGCCAGTTTCTAGGTGATTGCTTAGTTTCCTGGCAAAGCAAAAAGCAAGCAGCTGTTTCAACATCCACTGCTGAAGCTGAATACATTGCTGCTGCAAGCTGTACAGCCCAACTCCTGTGGCTTCAAAATCAGTTACTGGATTTTGGTATCACTGCCTTAAAGACACCACTAATGTTGGACAGCCAGGCAGCAGAAAATATCATCAAAAATACAGTTTCTCACTCTTCCACCAAACACATCGACATCAGACATCACTTTGTGAGGGATTGCTATGAAAAAGGTTTGATTTCTCTGCATCATGTCCCAACTAAAGACCAGCTGGCAGATGTGCTCACAAAAGCACTTGATACAGCCACTTTTGAAAGCTTGGTCTCTTGGATTGGGATGCTGAACATGGAATAACAAGCAACATCTTGTTTTTCTATGAATAAATGCAACAAAATGTTTTCAGAAAATCAAAAATCCATCCTTACAAATAGCTAAAAATGAAATTTTCATTTAAATCCTTAAAAGTCTGCCATTAACCACTGATTGTTCAAAAGTCTGCTTTACTTCAAAAGCCTGTCCACTGCTGAAAGTCAACCCCTGTTCTCTCATTCCATTTGATAAACTCTGTTGTTCAAAAAGCAGTGTCTTATCCACTGATAGTGAAAATCATCCACTACTCTACTACCACTGCCTTCATCAGTCACTTTCATAAAAGTACTGTCCTTCACTTTCACCAGGGGTTGTCACGTGGGCAGTACATATTGGTCAGACCTTTTGTAACGGCTGCCACGTCAGCATTCACTTCCTTCCCTACAAAATCCCCCACTCACCACCAAAACAGGGTTTTACTGTCGAATTGAATTCTTAAAAATTCTCTTCTCAAAGCAGTTTTTCATCTCATTTCTTCACAAATTTCTTCGATCATCATCTTCAAAATGACAAAATCGAAGTCATCTTCAAAACCCTCATCCAAATCTTCATCGAAAACAGCCTCTCAAAAGGCAATTTCCACTGAAATTCCATATAAACCATCCCACAATCTCCTGGGTCTTCTCACAACACCAGGAACCACCAATGTTTTCGATTCCATCATTGACATCATGGCAAAATCAAAGTACAAAACTTTGTTCACCGTCGATGCACCAATCTATTTGGCGACCCAAAGAGAGTTTTGGAAGAATGCAACCCTTGAAAAACAAGGAGACATCGCAACCACCATACACTCTTCTATAAAGGGTAAAGCTGTCCAAATCACGCCACAATCCATTTCAGAGGTCTTTCAACTCGATGATCAAGAAGGGAATAGAGGATGGTCTCTACATTGAACCAGAAAATGCAAACATGACCAAACAAATCCCTCTGCCAGATGGAAGCAAGAAAATTGATGTGACCACAAATGCCCTGGCAGAAGCAGTTGCAAGTGTAAAAAGGGATAGAGAGGCCAAAAGGAAAGCCAGGGTGGATTATCCGGATCAGGGTACTTCAGGATCAAAAGATGATGAGAATCTTATTGATGAAAAGAAGATGCCTACAAGAAGAGTAAGGCTACCCAAATCCATTCCAACCAGACGTTCAAAGTCTGCTCCAAAACCACCACCTAAAACAGCTGTTGTAACTCCTGTTGTATCAACAACTGTTGGTACTTCAGTGGATTCAACATATGCTCCCACTTCAACACACACCACTTCAACACACACCAAATCCACTGCCTTACCACCATTACCACCAAAAACAAAATCACCTCCTGCCAAAAAGCAGAAGACAGTAGTTGTTAAAACATCTGCTGTAATGACAACAGTGGTTGGAACACCAGTTGTTTCAACAACTGTTAGTCAATCACAAACCACTGTCACTACATCCACCACCACTGTTCCATCCAAAACATCATCAGCCCCTCCTCAAATAAAGAGGAGAAGGCTAATTCTCAAAGATGATGACACTTCACCACCACAAACATCTTCAAAATCTTCAGCTCTTGTCACAATACCAAAACCTGTTCCTCTCTCTTCAGTTCCAATGTACAAGCCCTTACCTCCTGCAGGTGTTCAATTTCCTCTTGAACTAGCAGCTGTTATAGAAGAAATAAAATCCTTTTACTATGAGGATGACCCTGCCAAAAGGAGTTTGCCATCAATAAAAGGATATCCATGGCCTAAAAATGTTGATGAATATTTGAAAATCAAGGCCAAGCAAGCAGATGATATCTCAAAAAGAAACACACAAGGGAAATCTGACAAAGAAATTTCAAGAAACTATCAATATCTGCTCACACAAGTCAGATCCCTAGAACAATTTGCAAAAAATGTCAGTCAACAAATTTCAGAAAGAGCAGCTGAAACTTTGAAGAAAGACTACATTGAAAGCATCATGGCTCACAAGAAGTACAAAGGAGAGAAATACATGTACAAAGAGTGGACTGTTCCTGAGCTTGAAGATGAAGCTGCAAGAATTCAAGACATGATCAAAAGGAAGGTCACTCACATTCCTCCTGACTGGGCTAAGTTTAGAAAGAATGTACCTGACAAACAGGTAGAACTGAAAAGAATGAAAGAAGAACTGGTTGCTGCTGAATATGGAAACAAAAGACAAGTTGCTAGATGGAAAGAAGATGTGGTCAGGATCACCTACAAAAGGTTGGAAGAACTAAGAAAGAAAGATCCAAATGTTCCTCAAAAGCCTGACTATCCTGAAGCAGAGGTTTCAAAAAGACCAACAAAGCTGCAAATCAGGAGAGCAACTGCTCCAACTGGTGCTGCCATCTATAAAAGAAGGACACACAGACAGTTGGGAGGTGAAACCATCCAAGAAATGATCAAAGGAGATGAACTTGTAAAAGAAGGCATAAAGAAAATGATCATAGAAACTCTTGGTTTGGATCAAACTGCAAATACTGCTCAGCCAGTTATGAACAGGCAAGCCTCACCAAATACCTCTGCAAATAAACATCTCCCAAGAAACCCACCAGGCTCAAAAATACAAAAGTGGGAAACTGACAAACAGACCTGCGTATTGACTTTGCTCAGGTCTGGTGGAGAAGTGGAGAAAATATCAAGGGAACAAGCTCTTGGCCTAAGTCTTGAAGATTTGCAGGATCTCCTTGATCTTCCACTTAGCAGGGATGATGAAGACACAGATGCCCTAGACTTTGAACTACAATTCAAAGGTCAGATAAGGGAACTGTTAATGAGGCAATAATGATTTCCACAATAATGAAGAGTTTTGGCATTATCTGTTCCAGGGGGAGATTGTTGGGATTGAACCCTATCAGAGGAACAGATAATTAAAGCCAAAACTGGATCAGAGCAGTGGATCCAGAATAAGCAGATGTTTACATACAAATCTCTCCCCTTGAAAGTGGTTTCATATCTGCTGACCTCCTATCTGCTGATCTTACTAAGTGCTGACCTGCAACTGATGCCTTGCATCTACTGCCCAATGTCAAAGACTGATGGAAGACCAAAGCTCTGCTGATTCAATCTACTGCCTTGAGTCTAGTACTGCTGATCCGGACAAGCACTGCTGGGTTCACAGCAGTGGAAGGATGCAGCAGCTGTTTAAGTGTCTTTTATGTAATGAAATGTAATAGCAGTAGTTAGTACATCAGTGTTTGTATAGATCAGAGGTTAGAGTTTGTTAGGAGGTTAGATGTCACTTTCATGGTGACGTCAGCTAAGATGCTCAGTGGTTTGCAAGTGCTTATAAATAGTTCAGTACTTTGTACTGTTCTATTAGCTCTTTTGCAACATCGTCTTCTTTGCACGAACAAACAACTGAGCTCTGGCTGAGGGGGAGTTTGCATTCATTCATCAATCATTGTAATCGTTATTGAAACAAATTCAATCTTTCGATTCATTGTGAAAAGATGTTTGATTAAAGTATTACTCTCGTTTGATTGTATGCAAAGTTTGTTTTCATCATAATTCCGCTGCACAACTCCTTCATTTCCATCTTAATTTCAAACGAAAATACAATCAGAAACAAACTCAGATCCAACACTCTTCATCATGCGCAATGGAGGAGGGAGTAGCCCCAGCATCCGGGTTACGAGAACCCGCGCTCCCTGAGCTCTTTGAACCAGCTCCTCCTGACTTCTTCTCGCCTATACGCGACAAGCCTTCGAGTGAATCACTGATAATAACGTAATCTTCCAAGTTACTCTGACGAAAGCGTAGCGTACCTTTGTCAACAGCAACAGCAGTGGCGCGGCTACTCCCGCCTTTCTTACTAGTCACCTCAGCTTCAAGGGTGATCACCTTCTTCCTCTTAGGGGCTTTCTTCTTTTTCTCTTCCGGGTCAATCCCCAGGTTGCGCAACACACCTGCAAAGATGTTAGACCACGAACTTAGCTCCCCATTCGAAGACCCTACAGACTCCTAGCTGGAAAGATAAAGAATCTTTTTCCCAGCGGAGGTAATAGCTCGCAAAGGCATGTGATTGGGTACATGCGCACCTTCGGTTGCAGTCGGAGGATCGGCGAAAATCCCGGCAGGAGGATGAAGGAAGTTGCCTCGGATGTGTTCATACCAGTAAGTTTCCCCAGCTTCTAGCGGGCGAACACCCATAGATCCACCAAAAGTGGGGAAAGCAGCCTGGTAAAGTTGTACCTCTACGAAAGCAAAAACCATACATCTAAGCGCAAGATTAACAGAGAAATAACAATCAAGGAAATCACTGACCTCTATCCTCGAGCTTCAGAATTGGCACCTCTGTACTATCCTCAGGCCACTGGTCGCTCATCTGCGCAGCAACCAGGACGCTCTCACCAAATATACGATTTGGCGTCGCGGTCAAGTTCAAGTACCAATCGGCGTTCTTCGGAATCGCCAACTCTTCCTTCTCTATCACATCAGGCGCACGAAAGAGCATCACGAAGGGGATAACCTCCTCTCTAATGAAGAAAAACTTTTGTTTCCAATCATGGAAACTCTTGGGAGGGTTCCCTATGTTCCTGATAAGTTGATAGAAGACCCTGAACTTATCCACCGTCGGCTCTATGCCATGGGATCGACACAAGAACTCGAAATGTCGCACCCTCACCATTCCGGGTGGACTTAGTTGTGAGATATGGAAACCATAGTGGTGAAGGATATTAGACACGAAACCTCGTCACCGGCAACCGAAAGTTGCCCGGAAGGAAAAAGTCTTCATAAAGGATAATATACCCCGGCGGTGCATTGGCGGCCGTCTGGTTCTGGCCGGGGTACCGGGCATCCCATTCCGGTGGGAATCGGAACCCTCGAGTGATCTGCTCAAACAACCCTAAGTCCCACTTGAGGATAGGAACAGGGCCTTCACCGGGATTTGCTTCTTGTTCTTCAGCCATGGGTATTCGACGATGAAACTTTGAATATTCTGGAAGAGGAACTTGAAGATATGAAGAAAGATCTTGAAGATCTGCTACAGAACTTGAAGATTTGAAGATCTGAAGAAGATGAATAGAGAGAAAAAGATAGCAACAGTAGAAGGAAGTAAGGGTTTCTTCCGCTTCGTCGAGTATATATACCCATCGCATTTAATGCGATGCGTAAACGTGTCGAATTTGCCAATCACGTGACCAATCAGAAGACACCACGTAGGGCGAGAATCCCGGAGTGACGGTAACCACGCACGCGTGGACCTCACTTTCCTGACGGAAAGTGGAACCGTCAGAGACAACTTGATGACTGCCGTGTCAGCGGTCAACTCAAACGTCACCATCAGCGAAAATCCTCACCAAACCGTCAGAATTCAAATTTCGAGGATTTTCCCGCCCAATTTTCCAGAAACTTAATGCAGAAGTTACCCAGGTCGCGCAATATGCATGGTTACCCAAGGCATCCGCGCGCTATCAACACAAAACAAAGAATCATCAGCTGCCAGATATGTAGTCGCGCCGTAACAACTGTCAGAACATTTGCACGCGTGCGCCTACCAATAAAAAACAAGCATTTTCTGCAACATTCTTTTTCTAAGTCCAGAGCTCCAACCACTTGCCTCGCGCATGGTGCAGCCTCGGACTGGGGGGACTTGAAGGGGTATGGTCCCAAAAAAAGCCGCGCAAACCTTTATTTAGGTCGCGCAAAGGACCATACTCCTTATTCAACACATTTCTTATTGCCAACCTCGCGTGGGCTACTTCACCATTCTTTGATCCGGCGCGAGGTCTGAGCAATAGGAAGCTCCACTTTCAACACTTAGCATTCTGAAAGAGCATTCAGTAACCCATACCCTGCGCGGGGTAGTTACGTGTTCAGCAAGAATCACGCGTGACTACGGCGCAAGGCTGTTTCAGATAGTACACAAGGTACAAGTGGCAGAATGAAAGGGCCAATCGGCGTCCTTCTGGTCCTGCTCAATCGTGCTCCATGATCGTCTGACATGCAGGAGACAGAAAGTACTTAAGGACGCCTGTGTGGCACCAATCACAGGGCAGAGACACATGCCCCACGATCTCCACTTACCTGCTGATGGCAGAGGGGCGGCCAGGCCGACAACCATGACACGTGGCTCCAATCACGGTGCGCCAACACCAAGGAGCTCCCAGAAGCAACTAACGGTCGACACCAGTGAGACAAAGAGCATGTCCTCTATATTGTCGCCTTCCGGCCCAAGGCCCATCAGCCCACATCCTCTTACACCTCTCCGGCTATAAATAGAGACCTCAGTCCACAGGTTAAACATTCTATTCCCTCTACTCTCACTCTTAACACTGAATTATCTCCTCAAAAGCAGTCGCTTATTCTCACGCCGGAGCCCGGTTAAGAGGGAAACCCCCATATTCCCCTCTTAACGAGTAACGGTGTTTTGTTTTGCAGGCTTAGAAGATCATTAAGAAGCTCAGAAAGCCATAAGAAGATTAACCACTATGATAGAAGCATAACCCAAACTGGTTAATACTCAAATCAGTTCCGTGTTTTTCACATCTCCTGATGATCACCGAGAACCCACCGAATTTCGATGAAACTGGAATCGGGTGGCGGTGTTCCCGGACAGGGCCGGTTGTCACTGAACCCTACCCGACTCCCACTCCCTCCACCCTAATACAGTTACACATACATATTATTAGATACAATAAAATCTTATTGTAATATACATGCGACGGAAATGTGACCCAGTTACACAATATTTGACAGAGTAAAATGTTATTGTAATATACCAGTGACAAAAATGTGATGAAAAAAATGTTATCATGTCGTTCAAAGCCAATCTTATTCCCATAAAAAATGTGATGAAAAAAATAAAAAAGTTATCATGTCGTTCAAAGCCAATCTTATTCCCAAGAGTAATTGTAACTCAAAATAAGATATTCTTTCCATTTTTCCTTTTGTCGTGTGTCATCTTTTTAGGAAAAAAAAGAATACTATGCTCTGGTATTTGTAGCTTGAAAAGCACCAAGAAAAGTTTTAGAAAAACCCTCAAAAAGGATTTGTCATGTGAATGAGACAACACTTTGGCGTTAAAAAAAAAAGAAAAGAAAAAAGACAACACTTAATAAAGACAAATATAGGTTTTGTTATAAAAAATAAAATTTATATTTAAGGATAAATTACACTTTTCATCCTTTATGTTTGTATCACATTCTAACGGATAGCCTTTAACTTCAATAATTACAGTCACAATCCTTTATTTGCAAAACCCGTTACACTCTACGTCATTTAGTACTAACCAGATTAAAATTTTCAATTAAATTTACTTACTTAAGGGTATTTTGGTCAATTCATGTTTTTATTTAGATGTTTATTAATATAAAACAAAAAAATCACATATACACTTTATTTGCAAAATCTGTAACACTCTATGTCCTTTAGTACTAAGGCTATGGAGTGTGGGATGGAGACCCTAGGGGCTTTATCAGGACACGTCAGCATCACGTAGGATCCACGTTAGCCAGGGGGCTTTATCACACCATTCCTTAACTTGCAGGGTGTGGTATAAAGTCTCATATTAAACAAAATTAAAAAAAAAAGTTTTGATTGGATTAAATCATGTGGGCCCCACCTGAATATCTCCTTCTTCCTCGTTACCATGTTGGCGAGCACCCTATAGCGCCCCACCGTAAAACCCATGGTGTGGGGTGGCGCCACCACCCAGGCGCCATGGAGGCTGAGATGGCAAGGGTGGCGCCCCTATACCCTCCGGCCTAACCAGATTAAATGTTTGGAGAAGATGAAGTGTATGTGCAATTTTTTTGATTTTATTTATTAAACATTTAAATAAAAACATGAATTGACCAAAATACCCTTAATTGAATAAACTTAACTGAAAATTTTAATCTGGTTAGTACTAATGGACGTAGAGTGTAACAAGTTTTGCAAATAAAAGATCGTGACTGTGATTATTGAAGTTAAAGTCTATTCGTTGCAATACGGTACAAACATAAAGGATGAAAAGTGTAATTTACCCTATATTTAATATCAGGCATGATAAATTTTAATTTATTAAACATTGATACGTTGATATCTATTGTCTACAATGTTATTGATGTTTATTTATGATGTTAAAAAAGAAGCATTTTATAGGTATGATGATAAATGATGATGTATCATGTATGTTTGTATTGGACTCAATTTTTGGGCTTAGACTTGTATGAGATGTGTCGGCCCATCCATCATCTTTTACTTATTTGAATTTCATTCACTTTCTGTTTTATGCAATGCTATTAAAACAATCAACTAAAAAATCAAATTTTACTTACGCTGTTTAATCAACTTGACTACTTGTGAATTTGACACCCTTGTTAATCGTTATCCTAGTTAGTCTAATGTAAAAAAGGATTATAAGCTCTCTTTGTTTTTGATCAATTCTTCGACAAAAGTCACCGACTTACTAGCATGCTTTACTAAATAATGCGTCTTTTTTTGTTACGGTCTTAAAACTCTAACTTGGTGCACCATCCTTGACACCCATTATTACACTGTTCTGTAGTTAAAATTTTTATAAATTAATAATGTTGGAATCGAGATATTTTATTAATTTAGTGAGATATTATAATAAATTAATAATGTTGGGACTGAGATATTTTATTAATTTAGTGAGATATTATAATGATAAATTAATAATTTATTAATTTAAAGAAATATATATGACCTTTAAATTTCCAAGTCCAATTTTTTTTTCCGTTCAAAAAAAAAGTTAATTGTTTTTTAATACAAAAAGTTAGTTCGTTATACCAAAAAATAAATTACAAAAACAAGTTTGAATGCACATTTATTAGAATTTGGAATCTTTTAGCAATTATTAATTTAAAGTTTCGTTAGGACCAATATATACACAGTAAGATTTCAAAAAAGTTATTATCGTATTATTTTATCGATTGGGTCCCAATTTTGTATTGGTCTCAAGTTGAAATTAGATAAATTATTATTTATCAAGTATTAATTTATAGAGATTTTACTGCATTTCTTGTTTTTCATTAATCTTTTACAACAAACACATAACTAAATTCTCATACCTTTTCTACTAATACCAATGACCTCACTCATATTCCTTGTCCTCAATTTCTTTTGGGCACAAATTATACTATCCTTACGATAAATAAACAATCCAAAATATCAAATATAACATGCTATTTGCTTTTATATATATATATATATTGGAAAATGACTTTCATTAAACCCAAAACACTGGACAAACTATCACCAAGACGGAGATAGAAGCCGAAAGCCACAAGAACAAATGCTATTACATTACATCAAAGATACTCCATCTATCCCACTCTACAACATCTCCTTTAAATCTATGCTTATACCATAGAAAACATATAGCCTTGACGTCCGAGATCAAATCCACCACATGCGATTCCTTGCCATTGAAAATTTTTTCGTTCCTAGCTTTCCAGAGCCGCCAACACGCAAGAGTAACTAACCTATGAATAATCTCTTTCTTGTTCCCAGACGCTCCACAAAGCTCGTGCATCTTTACCAAGTCTTGAACCTGAAACGCATATATGTCTGGAATTCGAAACCAATTAGATAAGCCGTTCCACACCCCAGCCGAAATCACACAACCTGTAAGAATGTGCTCCATCGTTTCTTCTTTGCAATCACACCATACGCAAAAACTGTTAGCCACTTGAATGCCACGCCTAGCCAAAGCTACTCTGGTAGGCGGTCTATCCAAACAAGCCCGCCACATGAAAATATTACATTTAATCGGAAGCCACTTACTCCATTTAAAAACGAGAGTATCATCGTCCACCGTCAAACCCACCATCCACTTTTTAACATGTTATTTGCTTTTATATAACATGCTATTTGCTTTTATATGACTTCCCTTATCATATTTTTTAACTTTTATTTTTTCTGTCTACATTTCCTTTTAAGTTGTTTTTTTAATAGTTTCAAGATATTAAGTTGTTTTTTTAATAGTTTCAAGATATGACTGAATCAAACGATAAACAAGAAGAGAAAATATAGAGACATGTTAGGATAATGAATTAATATAAAATAAAACTAGGAGGAAATATAGTTATTTTCTAGTTATATATTATCTATATCTTAAAATGCATGGTCGGTGGACCATGCATTTTTGTATTTCACCCTCAGTTTTAGATATGTCACACATTCAACCTACATATTTTGGTATACGACACCTTTAGTTATACCTTTTTTATAATTGACTACTTTAACCCCCTATTTTTTTCTACTTAATAATTTCACACATCATTTTCTCCAACATTTCAATTCTTTTGTTTAAATTACTTTCACGACTTCACACAGCAACGCACGAGACATTATACTCTTCTTTATCTATGCCTAATCATGTTAATGTCACGAACGTAATGTGTGTGACAAAGCAAAATCACACGTTAATGTCCTCATCGTAATACGCGTAACAAAGTCGAGAAACAACGATGCCGCCGCAACGCGCGGCACGAGTCAAAAATCTAGTACAAGTTAAATTTGGGAAAATAATAATAATCCCAGTTGTGTAAAAAATAAAAACTACCCTCCTCATATTTCAAAATGACCAATTAAACATTCATTACGTTCTTTCTCCAATCAAACCCCTAAATCATAAACCAAGAAAACCCTAATTTTACCCCCAATTCATCTTACAGAGGTTAACCTTTTGATTATTACTGTTTCTTGATTTTTATCATCTGTGATGAGTTCCCACTTTGAATATTCAAAATCATCTTCTTTAGTCCGCCTCTGTGTTTCTTTCTCACCCCATTCACACATATCTTCTTGCAATCAATCTTTACAATCAAGAACTCCCACAAGATTGCTCCATTAAGCAACAAATTGCTGTTCTTTTTCATCAATTGATCATTTTTTTCTTCTAAAGATAAGGATCATTCTTCAAACCCTTCAAGAAAAAAAACCATCTTTTTTGCATATTACCCTAAAGACTTAAAGTACAAAGTCTTTTCCTTCAAGAAAAAAAACCATCTTTCATGCATATGCCATTTTCCTTTTTTATGCCATCTTTTTTGCATACGCCACCGACATGCACATGGCAAT
This sequence comes from Helianthus tuberosus, assembly GCA_030545235.1. Lineage (NCBI taxonomy): Eukaryota > Viridiplantae > Streptophyta > Magnoliopsida > Asterales > Asteraceae > Helianthus > Helianthus tuberosus. The sequence continues at coordinate 142,698,694 of CM060427.1, read as the reverse complement.
TTCCCTTTTTCACTCAAATAAATGCATATGCCATTTTCCTTTTTTATACTATACTTTGAGTAAAATACATTTAGGCCCCTTGCTTTTAGTTTTTTTAAATTGCGTTTTGAGTCCATTTTGACATTTTCTCTTTTCACCCATACTTTGAGTAAAATACATTTTGACCCCTTGCTTTTAGTTTTATTAAATTGCGTTTTGAGTCTTTTTCCTTTTCAAGTTAAACTTCATGCATATGCCATTTTCCTTTTTCACACAATACTTTGAGTAAAATACATTTAGGCCCCTTGCTTTTAGTTTTTTTAAATTGCGTTTTGAGTCCATTTTGACATTTTCTCTTTTCACCCATACTTTGAGTAAAATACATTTTGACCCCTTGCTTTTAGTTTTGTTAAATTGCGTTTTGAGTCTTTTTCCTTTTTCACCCATACTTTGAGTAAAATACATTTTGGCCCTTTGCTTTTAGTTTTGTTAAATTGTGTTTTGAGTCCATTTCCTTTCCAAGTTAAACTTCAATTATATTGCAATATTAGACCATTGAGGTTTAATCTCAAAAGTTTATAATGTTTCAACTTTATCGTTGTACCGTATATCTATACATTTTTAGCTTATTGCTTTCTTTAATTATTTTCGTTCGCTAATTTCTTTTTTTAAAAAACTAAACGTTTGGATTCAACCATACATTGAGTTGAACTAAATACGTGAAGACATGCGCTTTCATATGGTTTGCGCATGACATAGCGCTTGGACTAATCTGTTTGCAACGTGCCTACGACGCATTGCCCGCGGATTGCATTATGAATATTAAAATTTATGTGTCGGTATAAATTCGAGTTGGTGTACGTTTCGATGTAAACTTTTTTGGGGAACAAGTCAGGTCAAATATATTTGGTTTTTGATTGTTTTATGTACGTTTTTCAATTCTACGTTTCGACCCTACCTCAACACGCTAAGGGTATAATTTTTTCCGTTGATATGAATATCACTTTTGATTAGACGTGTTAGTTTTCCCTTAATACACATTTTATGCTTTTTGTACGTTTCCTATGTATGAGTCGGGTCACATATAAATACGATATACTTTACATTTTTATCCAGCTACAATGCTATTGAATTAAATTGGATACATCAAAATGTGTGTTTTCATATGTTTAACGCATTACATAACGCTTCGACTAATCTATTCGATGTTTGCAATGTACTTGCGCCGCAACGCGCGCAGGTTTCCCAGCCCCCATACGTTCATGATGTTGCAATTGTAGCCCCTTGACTTTGGTATATTCAAAGTTTCAGAAAATGACATATTTAGTCCCTAAACCTTCTACTTTGGATTTCCAAAACCACAACCTCATCTTTCAAACTTTGCTAGCACCAACCCTCTACTTTGGTTTTCCACCATCACCCCTTAGCTCTTACACAGTTACGCCACCAACCCTTTTCTTTTACATTTCCACCAACACCCCCTCATCTTTTACACATTTCCGTCACCACCCCTACCCCTTGCATTATTACTCCATTTTTACACCCGCCAAACTTTAAAAAAATTGCAATTGTAACCCCTAGACTACAACTCCTACTTTTGCAAATGACAATGCATTGTGTTTTTCGAAATGTCTTTGACATTGTTTTGTACACTTTGTGTCTACCTTTGTGATTTACAATTTTTTTTTGTAATTGTCTTTTACGCACTGGGTTTTACGAATTGTGTGTTGTCTTACTATATGTTTCCACCCGTCGCGCGCCGCCGCAACGCGCGGCGGGCAAAATCCTAGTTTGTTCAAACCCTAAAAGGGTGTTTCCCATTTCAAAATTTTACATTCCACCCTGTTAATCTTTTTCATTAATCATCAATTTTCTCCAAAAGATTTGGATCATTCTTTAAACCCTTGAAAAAAGAAACTATCTTTTTTGTATATTTACTCAAACCCTAAAAGGGTGTTTTCAATTTCAAGCTTTTCTTGAAAATCATCAAGTCATCTCATCTGGATAGTATCCCATCAAACATTTGATTTTTTTTTTTTTTTTTGGTATATATGTTTAGACCCATAAAGGGTGTTTTCAATTTCAAGATTTTCTTGAAAATCATCAAGTCAACTTATCTAGATGATAATATCCCATCAACACCTGGGAAATTCAAGATGGAAAAATCAAATTATTATCATAGATTAAGATGGCATTATCCACATCTAGCAAAGGTCACATTTTGGAGTTTTGTTTTCTTTGGATTAATCTTTGTTTACTTCTTTAATTCATCAACACTATCAACATATCTTTCTCACAAATCCTTAAAAATCAAATCTTGGGGCGGACCCGGATGGGAAAAACGGGTCAAATCATCAGCAAAGATCCAATAAAAAACAGGGTACTCTGTTTTAGTCACCGGTGCAGCCGGCTTCATCGGAAGCCACGTCAGCACGGCGTTAAAACGCCGTGGTGACGTCGTTTTAGGGTTGGACAATTTCAACGATTATTACGATCCCACCCTCAAAAGGGCTCGTCAAGTTTTGTTGGAAAAAAGGGGGATTTTCATTGTGGAAGGGGACATAAACGACACCGTTTTGCTGAACAAACTCTTTGAGGTAGTACATTTTACTCATGTGATGCATTTAGCAGCACAAGCTGGTGTTAGATATGCAATGCAGAATCTGAAATCTAATATTCGTAGTAACATTGCTGGTTTTGTTAATGTTCTTGAAGTATGCAAAAATGCAAATCCACAACCTGCAATTGTTTGGGCTTCTTCTAGTTCTGTTTATGGGTTGAATACAAAAGTACCCTTTTCAGAAAAAGACCGAACGGATCAACCCGCGAGCCTATACGCTGCAACGAAGAAAGCGGGTGAAGAAATCGCGCATACATATAATCATATCTATGGGTTGTCTTTAACGGGTTTGAGGTTCTTTACGGTTTATGGACCGTGGGGTAGACTGGACATGGCTTACTTTTTCTTCACTAAAGATATCTTGAAACGAAAACCAATACCCGTCTTTGAATCGGGTAATCATGGAACGGTTGCGCGTGATTTTACGTATATTGATGATATCGTAAAGGGTTGTTTAGGTGCTTTAGACACCACTGAAAAGAGCACAGGAAGCGGTGGAAAGAAGAAAGGAGATGCACAGTTTAGAATTTTTAATTTAGGGAATACTTCGCCTGTGCCGGTTTCGGATCTTGTTAGTATTTTGGAGAAGTTGTTGAAAGTGAAAGCGAAACGACGTGTGATGAAGTTGCCTAGAAATGGTGATGTCCCGTTTACTCATGCGAATATTAGTTTGGCGCAAAGGGTGTTTGGGTATAAACCAATGACGGATCTTCAAACCGGGTTGAAGAAGTTTGTTAGATGGTATGAGAAGTATTATGGTTCGGGAAAGAAGAGTGATCATTGAGGCAAAAAGTGGTAAACTTGTTCTTAAATTCTTATTCGTTTTGATATATTCGCATGATTGATTTGTTAATCGTATATGATGTTGCATCAAGGAAGGAGGAAAGAGGGATCTCACATGATGAACAAGTTTTTGTGGTCCATCGTGGTCTTCATTTGAGAACTTTGTGTTCTTGTTAACTCGCGCAAATGTAATTTATTGTAGCATTATTATTTTAGGATTCTTGACTAACAAAGCAAGTTTATGTGGTTGGACTTGTATCGATTCATGGTATTCAAATAAATAGAACACATTAGTTTGAATGTTATGATGTTTTCTTGTTTAATTTCTTGATTAGAGTTTGACTTGCTGTTTTTTATATAAATTTCTTGATATGTGTTTTGTTTTTGTGATCTCTTGATGATAATTTTTTGGGTAAATTACATTTTTCGTCCTTTATGTTTGTAGAGAGTTGCAATGGATGACCTTTAACTTTAATAATTACAGTCATAGTCCTTTATTTGCAAAACCTGTTACACCTTAGGTCCTTTAACCCTAACCTAGTTAAAACTTTCAGTTAAGTAAGGTCATGTGCAATACATGTGAGGGCAATACAGTCATTTAATAAAAAAAACTATCAAATTTTAAAAACTTGTATAAAAATTATAAAGCTAAATAATCATCATCTCCCTAGTCTCTCTCCCCTGTACACACACACACACACTCTCTCTACATACCACTCCCACAATAAGCATGCAACAGGTGTGTTTTGCAGTTCCTTTTCCTTGAGCATGAAACATCTTCAATACATCAAGTCTAGAGATCTGCGAATCGAGCCCTAATTAAGGATGGATGCTGTTCAACTCCAAATCGCGAAAGGGGCTGATAGAGTAAAGTAAACAATGGAATGAAACCCTAAAAAATCAACCCTCACCCACCCAAATTAAAATTTGGAATTAACTGAAAAAGAGAAAAAAATTAAAGAATCTCTACATCTTTCTATGACTTAGAAAAAAACCCTCTCACCGTTTTGATGGAACCCATAAACCAAAGTCGATTCTTTTATCAACACCATCAAAGCCAAAGCGAGATTCACTATGGTTCTTCCTTCCCATCGATAGTGAAAAAAAAACATCGATAGTGAAAAAAAAAACAACATCGATCATTCTGGTTGCCAGGACCATCGTTTTCTTATATTTATGTTATTAGTTAGTAGGAATTTGAAGGGATCGAAGGGAGATCTGCGAATCGAGCCCTAATTCATCTGGTAATTCCATTAGGGTTTTGAGTTGGGGTTTTGTAAGGGGGTGTGGTGAAGATACAGTGGTTGGTGGTGGGTTGGATGGAGAGGATGGTTGTGGGAGTGGTATGTAGAGAGAGAGAGTGTACGGGGAGAGAGAGACTAGGCAGATGATGATGATGATGATTATTTAGCTTTATAATTTTTATACAAGTTTTTAAATTTTGATAGTTTTTTTTATAAATGACTGTATTGCCCTCACATGTATTGCACATGACCTTACTTAACTGAAAGTTTTAACCAGGTTAGGGTCCAAGGACCTAAGGTGTAACGGGTTTTGCAAATAAAGGACTGTGACTGTAATTATTAAAGTTAAAGGTCATCCAATGCAACCTGCTATAAAGGACGAAAAATGTAAGTCACCCTAATTTTTTTCATTCCGGTTCGACTTTTATGATTTCTTTTGTTCTGTTACCTCGTTACCTGCATCTAAATTATTATTGTAAACTAAAGTTGCAATAGTATAAGGTATCAAACAATCATGTCATTATAGTAGTTGTGCATTCTTACTATCTAAATCGCATTCACTGTTGTAACATAAATCTATTAATAACCTAGGACAATATTTATGTAAACTTTACAGGTCATGTCTACCTTATATATTGATTCTTTATAAGACATTGCAACATGAATGGATGCTTTTCGAGTTACTACCAAGAGAATTACATCTTTCCAGGATACAATGTTGTAGGGAGATTGACTTTGTGGATCACAATCAAACGAAGGCTTAGCGAATACCCAAGATTGATTATTAGCTAGTTTGCAATGAAATATTAGTTGATCATTATGTCAAGTATCACCGTTTCGTCGTCAGTCAATCGATTGAAGAGAACAATAAATGAGAGTAGAAGAAGTGAAGAACAACTGTTCTAAGCACGAGGTATGAATTGAAATCGAATGTCTCAATACATAATGTAAAACTAGTCACAAATTACAACTGAAATTCAAGACGATTTCCTAGCTATGCAAGGTTGGGTGACTAGCAAATTTTCTCTGAAGTTTGCACACATAAGTTCATGCACCAAATTCACACTCAACTACTTGACAAGTGAAAATTATGTATAACATTGACAGTGACAATTACATCCTCTTAAGAGATGTTAACTTGACATCATAGGCTAGTTTTGCTATCTTGTTGAGATGTACAAAATTGACAAGTGACCAAGATGTGGCATCTTCTTCATTAGCGAGACTTCATCAATCTTCACTAGAGGTAACTTGCTTCAGTGGTAAGTTTCCTTAATCTTCATCAGATGGTAACTTGACATCCTAGGGTAGTTGCATAATCTTTATTAGTGGTAACTTGCCATTAGAGGCAATTTCCATTAATTCTTCATTGGTTATAAGTTCCAATCAGAGGTGCGTAACTTAGACTACACGGTATGGGGGGCCGTCCCCCTCCGTCCTCGGTCCGGCGCCGCTCCAACACCATTTCCCCCCCTACCGTCTTCGTCCTCGGCGTCGAGTATGGGACGCTGGAGCAGATCCACATGAAGACAAAAACCACACCTTCCCCTCTCTCACACACCTATACATACAATATATACATATACATTTTAGGTCCATCCCCCATTTCCATACCTCCATCCTCTTTGCCCCATCCTCACACCCATCCTACGTGGCGGATCATCCTCCAAGGGAGGACATGAACGCCAAGTGCCATCAGACGCAACTTGTAACCGCTCCAAGGGTTCCTTGATATTAACAGCCTAAAAAACAACAAATAAATATCTAGTTAAAAAACCCAGCCGTACGAACAGACGAAATTAATTAAAACTGCTAAAATTGGGGAAAACCTTGAGTTCAAAATTGGAGCTCTAGATGTCGAAATTGGGTGCCGAGGGTCGGGAAAACCTGCCTATAGCATTTGTCCAAGCGTGTGGCTCGTTGAGACGTTTATGTCCATTACTTATCCCCCGTATAACTTCAAACATAATGAAAGTTATGCCCTTTTTAGCTTGAACCATTTTCCAGTCCACTTCCGTGTGTCTAGTCACACCAAATACGAGTGTGCTAGACCATGGATCAACTCTGTATCACCATCAATGTGAAGATTAAGCATCAATCTGTACATACGCAAATTCTTCAGCCAAACAAATTCTTTGTCCCGCTTGTTTTTCTTCATCAAAACAATAAATCATGTCAAAATCGTAAACAAACAATATACATTTTATGATAATCTAGATACTTTTGCTTTGGTCATACGACATAACTTGAAGGTTGACTGTTAAACCAGACCACATAAAATTTTACATATCGAGGGTTTAGTTACATGATCTGAACGAAAAAGAAATGATCGATATGGGTTGTGTTTTACCAACCTGCAAAGCTGGAAACAAAGGAGCTTTCTGGATGAATGCAACAATGTGATGAAACCATCAATTTCTGGTTCAAACTTATCAAACTTGACCCTTGCTATTCCATATGGCTGATAAGGTACACTATCCCCTTTCTTCACCTCATAAGTCATAACCAACAGACAACATCATCACCCGCAAAGCATATAAATCGGCATCTGATGGTATTGTTTCCACCTAAACATTTCAGACTAGTAAACAAGAGCATATGAAAAGTTTCCACATTTGTAGTACTTCACTTTTTTTTTAATCAACTTTAGAGGATGTAAAGTTACCCAAAGTGTATTTTAAAAAAAATAGCACCCTTGAAATTGATTTTGTAAAAAAAATAGGCTATCATTGAAATAGTACTTCTTTTGTTGAGACGCTAATTATTAATAATTATTAATTTATACCATTGGAACTGCATGATGGTATTGATAGTTCCGTTGAAATCTGCATGAAGATACTGCATCTTTTCTAGGCTTTCTTCACTCACACCATTTGCAAATTCTACAACATTTGTGACATTGTTTCTCATTTTTGTTGTTTCTTTGATTTCTGTTGCAGCCTTATTTTGAAGCATGTAATTGAACCAAGTTAACACAGTAGATGTAGTCCCCTTTCCAGCAATTATGATGTATCTTGGATCTGTTTTGTTGATTTAACTGCAATTTTAAAAATTCAAGGGTCAAACAACACTCTTTGACGTTCGTGTCCAAAATCCATTGCTTTTAAAGTTAAATATAACAAGGATGCTAAAAAACAACTTTTTTCCATTAAAGATGATGTGGAACCTGTTGCATTTCTATCCCAGTTATAAAACTATTCTCAAAACAAAGAAGAGTAGCAATCAATTTTGAAATAAATATAATCCGTTTGACATCAGGAGTCAAACTGTAGTTCATATTTTGTGGATGTGACAATTTCAACTCATTTATATATAATACAAGAATTCATGTGGTTATCTCAAATGGATCAAATAGTATTATTGAAGAAGTATACTCAAAATGTGTTATTTATACTTATATGTGTGTGTGTGTATATGTATATAATATGTGTGTGTGTAACATAATTCTTTTATATTTAGATTGACCTTTTTCACTTGAACCACAAATGCTGTGAAAATCAACTTCAAAAGCATCTTTGAATAATGAATCCAATGTGCAATCATGAATAAATCCTGTGTTATATCATGAATACCAATTATCAAAACCAGGTTGTTATATGATAATGGTATGGTCAAATGTTGTAGACTAAAAGGAACTTACACTTATGTCATTGATGCTTTGATTGTTATTTGCTGATTTAGTCATCATATGCCCGAGATTTACACCGTTTTCCTGAAGATTACACTGCCAAAGTCTCTCATTCAACTGTGAATGTTCCAACATCACCCAGAATATCCTTTACAATGTCATGGTTAGAGGAACCTGCAAAACATAGTTGTATCATATATGATATTTGATTCGATTGTCCAACTAAATTGACACTTCTGATCTAAGATAATGAGAAAAATGCTTGATTTACGTGTTTTACAAAATGCCATATTTTGAATGGAATTCCTAAAAATGCGTCATTGAACTAACTCAATTCATCAATTATTGAACTCTCAATTCAAGAAAAAAAAAAGCACATATCCATTCAACCCCCTCTGATTTGAACAGATTATTGAATTAATCAAACCAAAATTCAAGGTGATATAAATAAGGGATATTGGCCTCTAATAATCCCTACTAGACGTCATTGGCCATTGACAGTCCCACCTTTTTTTATTCCATCTGACAGCCTCACCTTTTATATTAGAACAATCTTTTATTTTTCGTTGACCAACATAATATTTGTAAAACTTTGCAGATTAACATTTAAGAATTATATACATCCTATCTAGGTTTATCAAAACTCTTTTAAGTAAAATTTTAGAAATTGGCAATTGTTATTTACTTAATTTAAATCAAATATGGTAGATGTACAAAAAAAAAAAAAAAACTGGTTTGGATAACCCGACCTGACACCACACCTTGAATCGGTTTGTCCCACACTTATTCCAACCCAACCCAAACCGCCAATTTGTATATCTGTTCCTACTCTTGTTACAAAAACCAACTCGAACCTGTTTGAAAAAACGGTATAATATTAGGAAACTAGGGGTTTAAAAGAGCGAAACAATTTCAACGCAACCCAAGCCGATTAGTATATAGGATCAAATATTTTCCTTCATAAGTGGTTTACAACCCAACCGATTTTGACTCAAAACGGTTTTAACCAAACAACCTGGCCAAACTGAGCCGGTTTTGCTAAATAAAAAAGAACAAATGTACACCTCTACTATATTCTATAGATGGGACCAGTTAGGCGTAATATAACATTCCTTAAAGAGTTAAATGCCATTTTAGTCCTTGTGGTTTGGGCCATTTTGACAGTTTAGTCCAAAGGTTTCATTTTTAACCTGTGGGTCCAAAAAGGTTTCACAGTTGCCATTTTAGTCCACTGGGTTAACTTCATCCATTTTTTCTGTTAACGAGAAGGACAATTCGGTCATTTTATATGGCTGAATTGCCCTTTTAGTTAACAGAATTACATACAAAATGACCGAATTGGCCTTCTCGTTAACAGAAAAAATGGATGAAGTTAACCAAGTGGACTAAAATGGCAACTGTGAAACCTTTTTGGACCCACAGGTTAAAAATGAAACATTTGGACTAAACTGGCAAAATGGTCTAAACCATAGGGACTAAAATGGCATTTAACTCTTCCTTAAATGTAAACCAGTTGGCCTTCCAAGCTCCAACATTAGAACAGTACTGGGCCAGGCTCAAACTAGAAAGAAACCAGGAGCCCAAAACTTTAAAAATAAATAATTAGAGGTGTGACGATGTTATTTGTTACCTGAGGGTGTGAGCAGCGGTTCAATGACGTGTTGCCAGAAAAATAATGACGTCAACGAAGCCATCGGCTGTGATGGGTTTAGAAATCCGATAGGATGTGAAGATGGTTGTATGATGTCGTTTTTCTTCCGGTGATTGGGTATTCATTGCAGGAAATCTCTTTACAATGACTGCAGAAGAAACAAGAAGAATGTAAGGGTTGTTTGTTTGAAACGACAACTAGCAATAATTTCCATGTAAGAAACAATTGTTATTTAATTAACAACTACCTTTATTAATCTCTTATTATATGTGGATTAAGGGGATATGAGAGATGAGGGGCCAGTAGTGGGAGCCTCTTCCTCCACACCTTTCTTTCAATTTTGGGCAATCACCATATATTATCAAACTCAAAAGTGAAGGTAACAGCGTCTCTGGTAGATCGTTCACCTTTGGACATCTGCTAATGGTGAGATGTTGAAGGGATGTGAGGTGTTGGAGTCCGGTTGAAAGTGATTCCAGATTATCAAAATGATATATATCAAGTTTAGTAAGAGAAGATGGGAAAAGGTGGGACAATTGACTAAAATTCCTCACATTGGGTTCATTGCATAACCTTAGGTCAACAAGGGAAGCTGGGAAATTCTGATTGCCCCATTCTGAGATGGGCTTTTTAAACCCCCCTACTTCAAGTCTAACCAATTTGGGAGGCCAAAGCCCACGAGGAAAGGAAGCATCAATCATTGGACAATTTGTGATAAACATATCTTTTAACATGGTGAGATTGGATAGCTGACGGTCAGGAAATGACTCCAGCTTTTCACACTCATATATCTTCCAACTGATTAGATTTGGTAGCTGCAGGTCACCAAATGCCTTCATGTTTTTGCAACTTTCTATATTCAAATGTGTGAGATTTGGCAGCTGTAGGTTAGGAAATGACTCTATGCTTTCACAGCCTTGTATATCCAACGAGGTGAGATTGGATAGCTGAAGGTCAGGAAATGACTCCAGATTTTCACAATAACTTATCTCCCAACTGATTAGATTTGGTAGCTGCAGGTCACCAAATGCCTTCATGTTTTTGCAACTTAAAATCTCCAGTTCTGTGAGATTTGGCAGATGGAGGTTAGGAAATGACTCTATGCTTTCACAACCTATTATTGTCAAACTGGTGAGCTTTGATAGCTGATGAAGATCAGGAAATAACTCCATATTTCGACAATAACTTATTGACAAAGAGGTGAGGTGAGTGGAATCACTCAATTGATTTATTGATTTTAGATTATGACAACCATTTATGGTAAGTGACTTGAGATTCTGCCCTCCTCCACCTGTTGTTGTTGCTCTTGGTAAGGAGACATCTCTAACTGATCTACACCCTCTGATAACTAAACTCTCAATGCTATTTGGACAACACAAACGCTCCATACTATCACATGACTGTATCTCCAACTTCCTAAGAGATGATAGGAGGTCGCTCCCAGTGTTATCCTCATCCTCCTCTTTCTCTCCTAAACTCACCAAATTTTTACATTTCCCTACCTTCAATTCCTTTATATTTGTAAGAACTTTAATTGCCTCTGCATCTGATTCCCACAGGTATCTTATTTCATCACAATCATGTATGCTTAGTTCTTCTACTGCCCTTAAATTCTCTATAACACCTCTCCACACCTCATCCGTAAGCCCTAAAATTGATCTTGTTTCCAATTTTGTGGTTGATGAAGCTGCTTGAACCAGACTTCTCAGCACACTTTCACAACATTTATATATTGTTAATACTCTTAGTGAAGGTAATGCTTCAAGTGAGACATCAATCAAATTGGGACAGTTTTTTATTTGAAGCTCTCGAAGGCATGGAAACATTGCCTCGCTGTTGGTTGACCATACCTCCCAACTCGACATATCTTCAAACCTTAGAATTTCAAGTGAAGGTAGTCGCCCAAGTGGCGGTAGAGATGTACATTTTCTACAAGCGCGTAGCGACACATGAACCAATCTAGTAAAAGACGGATCCCCAACCCAGTTTGGAAACTCCATTCCCTCGTAACACTCAACCTCAAGCATTTTCAACTTATCACTGCGGGGCTTTAGCTCATTGAGAACTTCCTTCTCAAGTGTTTCACTTGCAGACCCATCATCCCATTTCAACTCTAACTTGTTAATCCCTTTGAAAGATAAGTTCGCCTCTCGTGCATGCATTGAGCTCTGCACTTTGTTCAACCCCTCAATGGAAATTTCCCCAGTGAGATCCTTCAACCCCTTAAGCTCGGTTATTGCAAAACCACTGTTTCCTCCGATGATAATCCTAGTGAGGGTCTGTAGGCATTTCAACTCACCAATTCCCAAGGGCAGGTTCTTCAGAAGTGGAGTATATCTAATGTCAAAATGCCTCAGCCTTTTGAGTTTAAAGAAGCTTTTAGGCAAATTGGTCAGTTTTTCACATCCAGAAACTATCAATGTCTGTAAATTATAAAGATTGCCAACATTCTCAGGCAACTCTTTTATATTTGTATGAGATAGATTAAGATACCTCAGGCGCTTCAAAGTACCAATGGAATTTGGTACCTCACTTATGTTAAAACGCCTCAAAGAAAGAACCCTTAACAGTGGTAGCTGAGGAAGCAAGTCAACCAAAATCTTGCTGGATAAGTGAAAGTTCTTCCAACCTTGATCTACCCCAACATATACTGCTAACAATGTTCTCAAACTTCTGGCCTTTTCAAATGCCCCGAACTTCTGGAAAGCTACATACTCCTCACAAATAAATGACATATGTCGGTACTTGGCTAAAGCTTCCTCCGTCATCTCCATCTGATTATCAAACCTTAAAAAATATTCTCCAGCAACAAATGTGGCCAGGTCGTTCATGAGATCATGCATCACAAAAAAGGGTTCACCGCCAGGTGCACGTTGGAAAAAGGACCTCGATAGCAATTTCTCAAAATATTCACGGGCCAAGCATTCTGGTGACTTGTTTGCAAGTGACTCATTCAGATATCCTTCAGCCACCCATAATAATACCAACTCCTCTTTTTCAAACAAAAAGTCCTTAGGGAACAAAGAGCAATAAGCAAACAATCGCTTCAAATCGGCAGAAAGATCATGGTAACTTAGCCTGAGGGCTGGAACAATTTCATTAGCAGTTTCTAAATCCCATATCTCACTGTTTAACACATCATCCCATTCTTCTCCATATGTCTTCGTTCTCAACAACCTTCCGATTGCCTTTATAGCCAAAGGCAAACAACCACACTTTTCGACAATACCTTCACCTAGTGGTTTAAGTGTTTCATGCGAGTTAAAGTTATCTACATCCAATGCATGTCGAGCTAATAAAGACAAAGCATCATCATGCGACAAACTCTCGAGAAGGTCTAGATGATTAAAACCTATCTTTTTAAGCAGTTCCTGCTGGCGAGTTGTCATTATTACCCTACTTCCAATAGCACCAGAATGAAATGGACGCACTAGGTTTTCCCAGTCGTCATAGTTTTCATTCCACACGTCATCGAGCACTACTAGAAATCGTTTGCCGTCAAGTTTCTCTTTAAGAGCAATTTGAAGCTGATTTGTATCTGAAAATTGTTTGTTTTCTGTAGCCACAGATTGAAAGATGGTTTGACTTATTTTAAAAATATCAAACTCGTCAGAAACACAAACCCAAGCCATGAGTTCAAAGTGGTCCTTCACTCGCGTATCGTTGTACAATATTCTAGCCAGAGTGGTCTTCCCCACCCCACCCATACCAACGATGGGAACGATAATAAAGTTTTGTTTAGATGGCTCATCCTGCAACAACTTGTTGATCAGCTTCTCTCTCTCACCTTCTCTCCCAACAACATCAGATTCTAGCAAAGATGTTTCGTTTCTTCTACTAGTACCTTTTGGCTTTTCATCTTTCACAATCAAACCCAGATCAGACTTTTGTTTTTCTAGTTGTTGTAACTGGGTGGTAATACTATCTAACTTGGGACTCAACCTATGACTTAGTGAGAAGTTTGTGCAGCAAGTTGGGATGAGCTTTCTTACCATGCTGGTGCTCGCTTCTGATTCCGGGGTCAGCTCACGATGCATAGCTTCTGTAGCCACATCGTCAAGTACGTCATCGATATCGTAAGCCAAATGTTGGAGACTATTGAGCCATAGTCTGACAGATTCATGAGTTGTTTCCTTGTGAGAAGCGTCATTCAGCAGAGCTTGGATCTGGGTCAACGTGATCCCCAACTGCTTGAGCTCCGAGTGAATCTTCTGAGAGCGAGCATATTTCTTGAAGGCTTCATCGGCTAGCTTCTCAAAAATGACTTTGACGAGGGCAGCAGCAGCAGCTTCAGCCATTGTTAACAGACAGTGAAGATGAGAAACGAGAATATTTGGTATGTGTGATATTGATAGAACTCACAGCTGCTTATAGTGATTGTATCGATGTTCTTGCTTGCTTGGTGAACATTTTTTAACAATTCTTTTGTAAGGAATAGCTGTCAGCCATTATAATACTTAATGGATTAAATTAATGTCAAGTTGCCAACGGTTACTTTACATGCACATTCTTTCCCGTGTATTGTGGCTGTATTTATGGTCATCGATTTATGAATGAATATGTTAATATGCTTCTGTTTGTTGAAGAGTGAAGACTGTGCTTTTATTTTTGCAACTTAATCCAGGTTACCTCTCTCTCATTCCTTTTACACAAATCTTTAAGTTCATCCAATTTCTAATTCTTATGCATATATGAATGTCTCGATATGTGTTCTAAACTCCTTCCTGATTTACACAATTACACCCTAATTTGTTGTAAATTTGCCCAAACTAATGTAAACTGGTAAGTCTCCGACTGGTTGCTGCATACTGGTTTAGGTAATTATTATTGCGGTGTTTAGCATGTGTGATACTTTTTTTTGAACGGCCAACAGAATCAATCTCGAGCACTCTCGGGGCACCCACTGGACCAAACGGAGTACTCCGAGAGTAACCCGAGTCCACCACCAATTTGATACTGATAGCTAATGACAGGGGTGTAGATATTGAGAAAATTCACAGCTGTTTATACTGATTTTATATATTCTTGGTCCTCTTGGTCAGCATATTTTAACACTTCTTTTGTTTAGGAGTAGGTAATGTGTAGGTATTATATATAGCAACCACTTGGTTAGTACTTTTTATTATATTTTATGGATTATAAATTTATAATTAATGTCAAGTTGCCTATTGTTAAAATGACCTGTTTTATTGCTGTGTCACACCCATAGTCCGATTAAAGAAATTGTTTTATTGAGCTGGAATGACAATAGACTAAAATTAAGTTTGCATAATTGGCAAACTTGACCCTTCAACTTTGTTTTAGTTTTCATTCTATGTTTTAATATCATTAACTGTGAATCAAAAGGCTAAATGGCTTTCATTTTTTAACATGATTTAGTGTAAACGGACACACAATTGCATAGTTATACCACCCTCCTTGATACATGTTCCCAGTTGAGTCACCTAAATAACTTGTTTTGTGGTTAATTCAGTGAAATGAAAGAAGTTAGAGGAGCTTTGTAACTCCAAAATCTAAAATCATTGTCCCCTTTCTTTCTATATAATACGTAATCCGATGACCTCGTTATCAATTTGAACTTGAAAAGTCGTCATTATATACATGGTTTTAAAAAACGGTTGAGGCGAAACGCCTCAAGGCGCGCCTCGAGATAAGAAATAACCAATTAATTTTAATAATCCTTTTTAATAATGGAGTAATGATTATCATTATCAAATGAAGGCGTACACTTTATATTAAGTTGCCGACACTAATATTTATTAAATTGTTTTGCCTTCAGAAAAAAAGTCACTATGTTTTCAAAAGAAGATGCTTTTTACAGACGTTTCAACAAATTCTTATAGTATTATTTTGCATAGTGGATAGGCATATAACTAAGAAGTTAAAGTAATAAATAATAAAAACTGACTTATTATTATATTCTTATAATCTGCTATTGAACTTCCTATTTTTTACACACGAAATTATAAATTACCTGAGCATCCTATGCAAGAAAACTTCTATACATGTGTACAAAGACAATTTCTTTGCCAAGTGCCCATTTATACAAACCTTTGCAAATTCTCCAAATGTTTATCTCATATCTCTTCACAAATTTTGGAGACCAATCAGTGGCGGATAGGGCTGTAAACGAACCGAACGAACACGAACAGGGCCTTGTTCGTGTTCGTTCGTTAAGGAAATAAATGTGTTCACGAACGGTTCATGAACACTTACCGAACGAGATTTTATGTTCGTGTTCGTTCATTAAGGAAATGAGCGTGTTCGCGAACGGTTCACGAACACAAATAAATTTGACGAACGCTACGAATGATAAAGATAGATGGCCTAAAGAGTAGCACTCGAACTTGAATCTCTTATTATGGAATGGAGGTCGATTGTATTCGCCGATGTAAATAGTGAGAAATGAAAGAGAAATAATGCATAAACAAAGTGAAAGTGAGTTTTCTAGTTTAATTGTTAGGGTAATAAAATAAATAAAAGTTTAATAATATAAAAAGTACAAATAAAATATAAGAAAGTACAAAGATCTTCAATTAAAACACAAACATACGAGCATAAACGGACGCAAATCAACGAATGTTCACGAACACGTTCACGAACACCTTACCGAACGTTCACGAACACAATCGAACGAACGAGACCTATGTTCATGTTAGTTCATTTAAATAATCGAACGAAATTTCTTGTTCATGTTCGTTCGTTTATTAAACGAACGAACATAAACGAACTTCCCGCCAAACGGTTCACGAACTGTTCGCTGAACGTTCGGTTCGTTTACAGCCCTAGTGGCGGATCCAGATTTTTTTTTCACTGGGTTCACTTTTTAGGTGTTTAAGTTTCGGTCAACTCAAACGTTCGAATTTTCGGGTCGAATCGGACATTAACACTAAAGTCAATATTTTTCCTATCCCATGATTTATCTCGGTCTCTAAAAACACATGAAGCATAAAAAGATGAATAAATAAGCACTATTTGATGTCGGTTCAACTACAAAAGCATCTAACTGAACAACCGGTTCAACTACCAAAGCTCTAATCGAACAATTTCTATTGATTATTAGCTAAGAGATTCTGTTAATCGTTTCTGTTCGACTAAGCTTAATTAAATTAATTACCATCTAATTGCTATGTTCAACAATATAGACCTGAACTTGGATTAAACATTATTGAATTTAATTTAGAGTTCAAAAATAAACTGTTCAAATATGAATATGAAACATTAAAAGGACACACCTTGCTGTTTGAAATGCCCAACACAAGTCACTTTTAATACTAAAAGTCAAAGAACATGAACCCATGATGAGAACCGCATAAGATGATAAGAGATTGAAGTTATGGGCTTTTCTTCAAGATTCAGCAGAACACACTAACAAATATATGCTTTATACATGTATGATTGAAGCAATTTTCACAGATTCAAAACAAAAAACAAAAAATTGAAAAGGGTTTATTGCAAATTTGTAAACTTTTTTTCAAATCACACCACAAATACCCCCTTCAAACAAGACTCAGCAACAGGGGTACACAAATATGTTCATATAAATGTACCAACATCATTTGGATTTATTTTCTGTGAAAGATTAACAGAAATGTCAAAATGAAGAAGGGTTCATCATTAAGATTTACCTTTTTTCTCCAAAATTTACAAGAAATACACCTAGAAAATCCAGAAAAGATTTGAAAGAATGAACAATGGTGGAGGTGGTCGGAAGGTGGAGGCGGAGGACGGCCGGTGTCGGCGGAGGTGGTCGGAAGATGGAGGAGCCGCTGCTGATTCTGACTATGACGTTGTTCTCTGATGTTTTTATGTTATGGGTTTGTGTTGTTGTAACCCTAAATGGGTTTAAAATTAAAGGAAAAAATAAAAAGAGAAGTAAAAAAACGAAAAAAAAAAAATATTTTAATTGTACCGCAAACAGAATTCGAACCTGGGTGTTTTGGGAAGAATAACACAGACATAACCAGTAGAGAACCAATGTTTTTTTGTTTATGGGTTCCCTTTATATTTTACTTATGGGTTCCTTTTCAGTTTGTTATATATATTTACACTAAAAATTAAAAACCGAATGGGTTCCTGGGAACCCGTTCTTTGTTAATAGGTCCGCCCCTGTCCAATCAATATAAAGCACCACCGACTTTGAAGATGATGACAAGTTAATGGTTTTATCTTCTCCAATTGAGATATCAATCAGATCATCATTAATTTCTGAAACGCATAACTTAGATTATTTGAAAATATACTCAAATAAATGATTATTTTTTTAATTTATGTTTTTTAATAGTGTCTTACTTCATTGCCTTTTTTTAATTTTGTTTTTACTCGATTGTGTTTTACAAAAGAATGAAAAACACATTTGTTTTGTGTTTTATGTCTATTGCGTTTTACAAAAAAATGAAAAACACAATTTTTGTATGTTTTTTGTTCATTGCGTTTTACAAAAAAACACATTTTTTGTGTGTTTTTTGTCCATTACGTTTTACATGAAAAACAATGTTTTTTGTCCATTGCGTTTTACAAAAAGAATGAAAAAACACATTTTTGTGTGTGTGTGTGTTTTTTTTTTTTTTTTGTCCACTGTGTTCACAAAAGAATAAAAAAAAAGTGTTTTTTGTCAATTGTTTTTTACGTATCTGGGTTTTCGAATAAAAAAAATCAAAAGTATAGCAATAGTATACTCGTTTTGAATATAAAAAACACTAGTTTTTATGGTGCAATTTTTATAAAAAAAAATAATGCCATATGAAAGACTTATTAACGTTTTAAAAATGGGGGAGAATTGGAGGAGAGAGAAATTATTGTCTTTGATTGACTAGAATACCCTTAAGCAATCTCACGCGTCTCTAGTTTTTTCAATTCAACCCATTTAATCAAAACCCTTAATTACTCAATTGATAGTCAAGATTACTTTCTAATTTTCCTACACTAATACATCTTCCGGACCCTTAATATTTTAACAACATATTTTAACAGCTATTTTGTAAGGAGTAGGTAATATGTAGGTATGTGTAGCCGTAACCACGTAACAACGACTTGGTTAGTACTTTTTATAATATTTCATGGATTATATTATTCATACACTAATACATCTTCCGGGCCCTTAATATTTTATCAACATATTTTAACAATTATTTTGTAAGGAGTAGGTAATGTGTAGTTATGTGTAGCTGTAACCACATAACAACGACTTGGTTAGTACTTTTTATAATATTTCATGGATTTTATTATAATTAATAATGCCAAGTTGCACATTGGTTAATTAAAAATTCAAAAGTATAATAATAGTATACTTGTTTTAAAGATAAAAAACACATTTTTTTTGTGTAATTTTTATAAAAAATAAAATCATATGAAAGAGTTATTAACATTTTAAAAATGAAGAAATTTAAGGAGATAGAAACTATTGTCTTTAATTGATTAGTACCCTTAAACAATCTCACGCGCCTCTAGTATTTGTTCAATTCAATCCATTTAATTAAAACCCTTAATTATTCAATAGATGATCAAGGTTACTTCCTAACCTTTTTACAGTAATAAGTCTTCCCATTATATTCTAACACTTAATACTTTATCAACATATTTTAACAATTATTTTTTAGGAGTAGGTAATATGTAGGTATGTGTAGCCGTAACCACATAACAACGACTTGGTTAGTACTTTTTATAATATTTCATGGATTATATTATAATTAATAATGCCAAGTTGCACATTTGTTAATATATAGATAATTGTTTTATTGCTATGACACACCCATAATACGATTAAAGAAATTGTTTTAATGAGCTTGAATGACAATAAACTAATTTTAAGTTTGTATGATTGACATATTCGGCCCTTCAACTTTGTTTTAGTTTTCATTCGGTGTTTAATTCTAATATTAACTGTAATTCAAAAGGCATAAATGCCATTCATTTTTTGGCTTGATATAGGGTAAACAAACACAATTGCTAGGTATGCCACCCCTTAGGCTATAGGGTATGGGGACCGTCCCCCACCCCGTCGAGCTCCGGCGACTCCGGCACCCCATCCCGCCCCCCCCCCCCCCCTTCCCTCCCGTCCTCAGTGTCGAGTTGTTGCCGTTGGCGACGGTCCGTTTTTGGTGGGCCCCCCTTCATTTATGATCGTTAAATAAAAAAATTTAATTTACCATTTTCTTCTTCATTTTTGACCGCCATTGATGCTAATGAAGGTTGATGACACATTTTTTTATTTTTGAATTTTGAAACCAACCTCTGGTTTTTTTTTTTTTTTTTCTTCATTTTTAACCGCCATTAATGAAGCTTTAGGAGAGGATGAATTTGGAGAAGATGAGTGAGAGGGAGAGAGAAAATGGTTTTTGAAAGATGTTTTGTTCTTTTAAGAAAGAGTGGATCTGAGAAGATGCTTTGAAGATGCTCTGAAAGATGCTTTGAAAATTAATATTTTAATTTTTTTTTTAATTTTACTTTTTTGGTTTAGGTTTAGGTTTTTTTTTAAATTAAAAATAAAAAATAATACAACTGTTGTTTTTAATGAAAATATTTTGTTACTTTATTTGTTAAATATTGAAAAAAAAAAGTAGAAGATTAAAAAAATAAAAAACATAAAAGTGGTGGGGTAGGATCATCTAAGACCATCCTCCATACCCTCTAGTTTTGTGAGATGGACCATCTTTGGGAGGACTATGACGTGGCGCCTGCATGGCGGATCATCCTCCCTTAGAGGACCATCACCATACCCTCTAGCCTTAATACATGTTCCTGGTTGAGCTGCCTAAATAACTTTTTATGATTAATTCAGTGTAATGAAAGTAGTCAGAGGAGTTTTGTAACTCCAAAATCTATAATCCTTGTCCCCTTTCGTTCTATATAATACGTTAGTAAAAGGGAATTAAAACATCGAAATCCAGTAAACAAAAACAAGATTCATTAGTGTACTTTTCAAGTTAAGAAGTCATGAATTAAAATCTACTTTTGATAATCAATAGATTAGTAAAAGGGATCAAATAAAATGAATCCTATTAGGGAACTTTCATAGGCTGTAGTTTCATTGTAACTCCTTAAAATCAAGAGTGAATTCCAAGGATTGTCCTTTATCTTTATACCCATTTTCAGGCGTTGTCCTTTATGTTCAAAATTGACGAGTTTTGTCCCTTATGTTTTCATATCATACACGTTTTGTCCTTTAGGCCTAACCCAGTTAGTTTTTTTAGTTAAATTTGGTCATACGCGAATCGAATCGAATCGTTCCGAAACGGCGAATTTTTCAATCGGAAACACGTTTATTCGGAACGAGTATTGTGAAAATCAGGTACGACCTTTTTTCCGATCCGGTTCGCGAACCCAGGCCGAATGGTTCGATTCTGTACCCGATTCTGGTACGGCAGAACCAATTCGGGATTCGAGGGGGATCTGCATTTCCTGTTGTGAATGATAATCAAAGAACAGAATTTTATTGATTTGATTCTTGCATATAAAACAGAAAACTAAGCCTTTATTTATAGGCATTACAAGAATGAATAAAAGGAAAGATTTTGATAAATATAGAGATGATGTTGAAGATCCATAATTTTCTCTAAATTATTTTGTTTCTTTTTCTAACACTCCCCCTCAAGTTGAATTATGGGATTTCCAAAATTCAACTTGGCCATTTGGGTTTTGGCATTGATTTTGATTTGGGTTTCTGGGTTTTTGGATTTTTTGGGTTTTTTTTTTTTTTGGTTTTTGGGGTTTTTGGTTTTGGGTTTTTGAGTTTTTGGGTTTTGGCTTTGGTTTTTTTTTTTTTTTTTTTTGAGCAGAATCGTAATATTTTGACAGGAGCACTTCGCCTTTTTCAGTGCCACGTCCATCCACCCTGATCTTCAGCCTCAGATGTGCCTTCACTTTGAACACTAATTATTTCTTTAAAAGCATTACTGGTGCCATCCTTCTCATCGCTGTTGTTACCTATGGCAATGACAACCTTCCCCTCTTGATTCGGGTTCTTAGTTTTGTGGTTGTCACTCCACCAGTCAAGGAAACTCACGATTTTAAAACATTGCTCTTTGGTGTGTCCCCTCATATCACAGTGACTACATTTCAGTTTGGATTTGTCAATTCGGGATGATGATTTTCCAGTGAAGTCTGATCGCCGATGTCCCTTCGTGATTAACCCCTGTCCATCGATTTCAGTGGTTCTGCCAGCGACAAGGCCCGCTGCTACGCAGGACGGTGAAGTTTCAGAGATGGTACCAAGGATTCCTTGATGTGCCATCTCCTTCCTTACAGCCGCGTAGGCTTGCTCAGCCGAGGGAAGGGGATCCCACCGAAGGATTTCTCTTT
Organism: Helianthus tuberosus; assembly: GCA_030545235.1. NCBI lineage: Eukaryota > Viridiplantae > Streptophyta > Magnoliopsida > Asterales > Asteraceae > Helianthus > Helianthus tuberosus. Next base: position 142,676,489 of record CM060427.1, on the reverse strand, counting down.
TGACTGGATCAAACTTCCTGTCAAGAGCATTCAGGAATTGGAATAATTTTTGTTCAGACCTGATATTGTTATGTTGCTATGTCAGCAGAGTAGGTCATTGGATTCGGATCCCTTCGATCTATTTCTCCCCAAATGCCTTGTAACTTTGTAACACCCCGAAAACGGGTTTAGTAATTAAACCCCGTTAATACTAAAAGACGGGTAAAAGTACCGTAAGTGGTAAAATTTACCCGGTGGAATATTAGGATTTAAATAATTAATCCTAATAATAAATAAAAGTGAATAAAAGCTTTAAGCAAATAAAATGGATAAAAGGCCCGAGCTAACGGGACCTAAAATAAACTTAGTCATAAATATTCCCGAACCCGCTAAGTTAACTAGGAATATTAAACCTAGTTAATAAGTGAGAGTATTGTTGAAAATAATTAGGTTGTGACCTAATTAATAACTAACCAAACACGAGGGACCAAAACCGGGTAACTTGAAACTAGACTTATAAACTTAAAATAAAACACAAACACACACACTAGAGTGTGTGTGTGTGTGCGTGAGAAAGAGCAGGAGACAAGCTCCATGGGAGCTAACCCTAAACTCAACAAATTCTTCAAATTGGAGGATCAAACAAGGGCCAAATTCGGATTTGAACACATAGAAACGGTCACCGAGTCAAGGGGATCGTAAGGTATGTCGAATTTCTAACATTCGTGAAGATGTAAAATTTTGATAATCATCCTAATCACGAATTAGGCATGAATTAGAGAGGCTATGGCTAGATTAGTGATGTATATTTGCTTAGGAAGGAAACCCTAAGTGAAAATCATACATAACATGCTATAGATTGATGAATTTGGTGATTTACCACACTAGGTTAAGTGGGTTTTAATCATATGATGAATTTGATGATATGATTGTGATTAGGATCATCATGCATGTTAGTAATCGGGAAATACTTAAACGATTTGCAAGTTTGAGTATTTGATCATAAGTGATAGTGATGAATTTTGATGTTAATCTTGGTAAAAATAACTAGTTACGAACTAGTTAGTAAATATGTAAAATTATACCCGATAGGTGTTTGTTAAAATGCCTAAACGAAGCTAAAATGTAGAAATTCCATGTGAAGTGTACATTTTAGTATGTTGATAGATCAATTAGCTTCTAGGAAGTCAAACTAACCAATGATTTAATCAAGTGATAAAGTCGACATAAGACCCGTTAGATGGAGTAGTCATAATTAATAATGACTAATCTAACCATCTTATGAATTATGATGATAGTAGGCACTTAACAAGCTAGATGAAGCTTGGGGAGAAAGCGGGTCAATCGAAGCAAGTGAGAAAAGAAAAGCGTAATTCGGATGCAAGGTAAGTATAGCTTACACTAGTCTTATATTTGTTAGAATGTTCTCTTATCGTATTAGTTACGAATAAGATAAATATAGAATTGAGGTTTGATGTTCCGACGTGTAAACATACGGAACAAGGTAGTCGAGCATGACAAGAAAACATGTTGATGGTTTAAAAGGAATTAAACGGTAAGTTGGTCATGCGTTGACCATAACTTTTTGTTTTGAAGGACACTGTAAGGCGTAAGCCATGATAGGCTAAAAAGCGTTAAGAAAACGATTAATAAGTGAAATGACCACACGGTGTAAACCAAAGCGAGTCATATAGATGAGATGGTAATAAATATCATCTCGCCAACATAATCGTTCACTTAGACCAAATGGGTCAAAAGGTGAAAATATCACCCTTTGACAATAACGACTAATGATTATTATCGAGCTATATTATTTCAGGTATAAATGTCAAATGGGTATTAGCAATACTATGAACTAGCGGTTATAAAAGCAAGGTATTAAAAACGGGTCAATATATTGATCTGCGCCAGGTATGTGAAATAGGGTAACACTCATTTAGAACATGTGGTTCAAGGGTGTTAAAAGAGGTCAAAATGGACATTTGGTTACTTGATAAGTAAACCAAATGTTTTAAGTAATGGACATTACGTTTGGAAAGCTTAATGACTTTTCAAACAGAATCATAGGTTAAAAGAGGGATTTTGGGTCAAATATGCTTTCAAAAGTCCTTCATTGTTAATAAGAGACTAAATGGACCAAAACGCCCTTGGAGGCTAAATTGAGCAAACAACCTTTAAAAGTTGTTTGGAAATGATTTTTACGATTTAATAAATACTTAGGACAAGTATAGAAGTTGAAAGATGTATTACGTTAGTCAAACGGCTCTATTTGGGTCTTTGCCGTAAAACAAAGAGTTAAGGGGTAAAACTTGGTTTGCATAGATTACCTTAGTAAAATCACCATAAATATAGTTGTGGTGGAAGTTCATTTGACAAATATTGCTAAAGTAGGATGCTAGAAACAAATGATTATGAATTATGCGGAAAAGGGTTTAAATACCCTTAACGGGTCAAAATAAGCATTTTAGTACAAACGGGTTTAAAAGTATACATAAACCCGTGAATTGAACCTAATATGATAGATAACATTGAAATTATAAGATTCATGTGTTATAGGAATCAAACAAATACGTTTGTTTGATAAAACCGCGAATGGGTCAAATTTTGGTAAAAAGGGGAAATAAGCCGAAGACTTAAAAGTCTTATATTTTGTTAAGCCGGATGTCGGATTTTAACTCCAAATGATGGAGAATCAAATTACAAACACGTAGGAAGAAACGGTAGGTCAAACGGACAAGCGGTTTGAAAGATACGGAAGATTTCGTGTCAAATTACGGCAAATTGGAAAAACTGGATGCAGGGTCCACCGTAAATTACGGTGGCACCGTAATTTACGGTGGAGATGAAAAGTCTTACGGCGGCCCCCTACTGGTTTACGGTAGGGGCAAGTCAAACCAATGGCCACCGTAAATTACGGTGCCACCGTAATTTACGGTGGAGGCCAGGTTGAATTTTTTTGTTTTTGTTATTAATTGTTTCTCGGACTCGTATAGACACGCTTTATGCCCTGTATGACTAAAGCATTTCATGTTTATGAAATGTAGGTACACCTTTGATGCCGGAAGACGATCAAGCTCAACGAAGAACCGAACACGATATAGATACACGCTTCCGCACTTTGCCATGTTGTAAATTTTAATCAACGAATTCGATCACGTTTTGTAGAACAGCTTATGAATTGTAAAAGTTTTAATAAACCCGTATTTTTATAGCATGTGAAGTCTTAACTACACATCTAAGCGTTGGTAATTACATACAAAAATCGTTGTTTAGTAACTAGGGTGTTACAAACTTGATCCAGAAATCTTCTACATCTGAGCCCTTTTGCTTGAGTTCGTTTGCTTTGACGTGTAAATCGAAGGTTTGTAGTTAATCTTTCCCACTGCTATATGTAACCACCAATGCGTCCCACAACTCCTTCGCAGTGGGAAACTCGGTGAGGTTGCCGGCTAACCCTGGTTCAATGTTTTGTATGAGCCATGAGAACACGACTAGATCGTCCTGTTCCCACTGCTCGAATTGTTCATCTGACGGGTTTGGTGGGGCAGGTTTTCCTGTAATATGGCTCAACAGGTTCTTAGATTTCCCCCCTATAGCGACTCGAATCATTCGAGCCCATAGAGCGTAATTTTGACTATTTAGGTTGATACTGATCTTCAGGCTATCGGATAAGGTTTGTTTTGGTGTTTGAGATTGGGTATTAAGGTTGGTTCGAAGAAGATTCGCAAGTTGAATTGCGAGATCGTCATTGTTGGTACGGTTGTTTGGGCTATCGTCTCCGGACATGGCAGCTGTGTAAACGCTGGACACTTGAACTTGCATTCAAAGTTTATCAATTACGCTGGATAATCGAAGCCTGGCCCGTTCTCTTATCGACGTATTTATTAAATACACCGGCGTATTTATTAAATACACCGTGCCACTTGAACTCGCGTTCAAGATTTAAGGTTGCCCAACAAAAGAAAAATAAATCCGCTCAGCGGATATATAATATGCCACGAATTTAAGCAAGAAGTTTTAGGGTTTCTTGAGCACTCCTCCTCTTTTATGCTTTCTGTTCGTGCGTCCCTTGGACCTCTAAAGCCGTTCCCTTCTTGTTTTATTCACAGCCGTATGTCTCCAATAATAATTCTTCCTTTTTTCGTCCAAAAAATGCTCTCCTTTAATTCTTGTGCGGCGGCGGCGACAGATGAATGCGGCGGCGACGATGATGACGTTGCAGTTGCGTGCTGGGTTTGTTGAATCCTTGGTTTTAAAATGCGCGATGCGCTCCGATGCGTTTTGGTCCAAAAATCCGATGCGCGATGCGTAATGCGAGCGCATCACGTATGCGATGCGTTTCTTATTAAAAAAATTCCAAAAAACTAATTATGCATAACAATTTTTATTGTCAATACTTACATATAATAATATACTTCTAAAACATTTTGTAACACCTCGGAAATTCACGTCCTATAATATGTTGACACGTGTCATAAAGTTTAAACGTGTGAAAGAAATATTATGGAAGGACTAAAGATGACAAACATGGAAAGTATGTAAATATACGTATTCTGAGTGTCAACTGTGAATAAACATAATGTACATTAACCCTACATGATGCTCATACCTTCAAACGAATAAATCATGGATCATACGAAGCTAAAAGTGAGAGATTACGAACTACAGGGGCTAATTGTGTCAACATGTTTAATTTATACCTCTGAGTGACCTTTTGACGAACCCGAAGCTTTGTAACTGTTAATTATGCTCACTAGAATATACGACATAAATTTCATAAAGTTTCGTAATCGCATGAGAAAGTTATGATCAAACTCGTGTGCGAAATGTTAAAGCGTAAACGTCGAAAGTTAGAACTTTTCGGGTAACAACAAAGTTAACCAAGGACTAAACGAAGTGGGTATATACTTTAAAGCCCTTTTTGATCAAGTTTGAAGGATCATAATGCAAGAAATGCAAGGAACAAGAGCCTTTTCGAAGTTTGAAGAGACAAGGACTAAAAATGCAAATTAACGAAAGTTGTTTGGCTGACCCACTAGGGGGTCGCGTAGCGCGAGCCTGAAGGCTCTAGCAGTGGCGCTACACCACTGCCATGTCTGGGCAGAATCCGAACTTTACGCATAAGGGCCTGCTAGGTGCGTTTGTGGGCGACTTGAACTCGATTTTCCACTTCACTTGACCCCTAAAACAACCCCTAAACATGTAGGACACATGTTGGTAACTCATGGTCAGTCCTAGACTTGTTTGTCAATCATCTATGGTGAGTGACTTTACTATAAATAGGCCTTCAATGTCTCAAACATTCCTCACACCTTTCCCTGCATTTGTGGATCATTTCTGGAGCTATCAAGCAGCCTCAAGTGATCAATCTCGTGCATAGGACTCTTGTAAGTCTGCTAGTTCTTGTTTAGTTGAGTTTAGCTTGTTTAATTAGCTAAAAGTCAAACCGTCGTAATTACGGTTTGACTTCGAGATTAGTCAATAATGGCTCAGTCATATCTCGAATTAAAAGTAGTTATAAGTTGGTATTTATGTGGGTAATAAAACCCCAAAAGGGTTTCCCCTGATCACCACTCTAACTAGTTCAAATGTCGGGTTAAACATGTTCTTAAAAAGTCAACAGGATGCTTAAAATGTCATTTATGCATAATTAGCTATCTAGAACATATATAACCTGTATGATCATTGTTATAACTTAGTAATTAGTGTAAGAACATGTCCAAACCTGTTAAACCCGACTATTTCCTGTTTAGACCCGGTTCGGAACCGAAAGTCACATAGTTTGACTTTCAGTTCTGACCCGTTTAGGCATATTTTAGAAATGCCTTAGAGTTTTAATTGGACTAGGTTACATGTTAGAACAACCCTCTGTGATTATACACCTCGGTTCATTAGTTATCCGATTAATATGCATGTTTCCGTTAATTGCTCATATGTTGACCGTTATGCCCTTATTACCTTAAAACGTGATTTATGAAAATGTAAAAGTGTAGAAGCCTTAGTTACTGATATATAGACTTGTATGCAAAGTTTGACATCAGTTTGACTTGTAGAATAAGAGTTATGCTCATTATCGCAAAACTAATGCTTTATGATAATAAAATGACGTAATTAGCGTATAGCCTAGTTAAACATACTTTTTGGTATCAAATATTTTACCCACTGATGTAATATATTATTTTGGGATTTTTAAAGATTTTTAATTAATTTTAGGCTGAGCATAACTCGTAGTCGTAAGCTTAATTCGGAAATTGTCGGTTTTGCCCTTACGGGCCATAAAATGAGTTTTACATATCTAAACGACCCCAAACCTTTTGCCACTGATTAGTTATGATAAATAAATTATTTTAAGCCTTCTGGAAATATAAAAATATCAGATTTAAGTATCGAACCCGGTAATGGCCTTTAATCGCCTTATTTAGCGTTTTTAACACATAGTATGTTTTAAAATCATATTGGACATACCCGGGTTGATACCTACTGATATAAGAGGCAAATTTTAATATTTTAACAGTAAGCAAAGGTTGATATACTCAGACTTCAGTTTTGAGCTTTTCGGCTTATGTGAAAGTACCAAAATACCCATACGGGGCCTAGTTTGGTTAAAAATGATAAATTTCACATACATGCTTTAACCTACTGATGTAACTTAACAAATTGAGTATAATTGCTAATTACATCAGACCTGTAACTCAGGTTGTCACTTAAACTCTTTTATAAACTTTTAAATGACCAAAATACCCCTACGGGGCATAGTTTGTGTCTAAACACATTTCGGGCATAACGAAAGACACCTTACTGATGTCACAACATATTTGAGACATAATTAACTTAGGAAACCTGTATATAGCTCTCATGACTACCCATCACGCTTATTACGCGTACGGTTCGGTTTATGTAACAAGTTTACATAAATTAGCCGAAACGGGTCAAACCTTAAAGGTTTTATCTCAAAATCCAGAATGTGAATAATAAACCCATATTAAACAAGTCTTCAAACTTGTCGGGTCTGAATCACATTCTATCCGGTCTTCGCTTAATCGTGCGTACGAACCGTATCTTGAAACTAGCCGGTCTAAGCTTAAGCTTAATAAAAGACCCGTTAGAATTCTAATAGGTTATATTAAACCTTCGTTCCAGATTAGGAGAAACAGTAAAAGCTACGTGCATTCTGCCATTTGTGATTTATACTTGCATCAGGTAAATACTTTTAACTTATTTTCCCTATACGGGCTTGGGTTACGGTACATAGCGTACCGCTTGATCGAGCATCAAATCTCCACGCTTAGTGGGTAGTTGAATAATTTGATCGGCTCGTTTAAACAGTCTTGTTTACTTTACAGCCTTTGGGGGGTTAATGACCATGTCCCGGATATCCCTGGCATCATCTTACGAGATGGCCACGACCTGAGCACGGGGTGTAGGCGTACTCCCGTGTATAACTCACTTAAAGTGGTGTGTCTATTAATCTTTAACCCGGATTTGATTCGGGCTACTGAACGCATAAGTAACATGTAATTCGTTCACAAGATTATAATATTAAATAATTCTCCCAAGTTAAATAAAATGATTTATGCCACGTGCATCCAAACCAATTTTCAATCATTTTCCAAAATGAGTCAGTTGAATGTATTTACCAGTGTAAACTGATGTATTTTCCCAAAAAGACTGAATGCAGGTACTAAACGAAATTTGGCTGGATTGTCTCCTAAGCATCAATAAAAGTCTCGCAAGCTTAGGATGCCAGAAGTCTGTTGAACAATAAATGTTATTTTGTTTCGATCCAACTGTGGATAAACACCGGATATTGTGACTTTGATTACAATAAATAAATTCGGTTGTATCTTATTTTAAATTTGCTTCCGCTGTGCATTATTATATTGTGTTGTTTGACTATTACGTTGCCAACCACGTCACGATACTCCCCCACCGGGCCCACCGGTGACACGTGGAAATCGGGGTGTGACAGGTTGGTATCAGAGCCAATACTGAGTGAATTAAACACTAGCCTTTTGTGTTTAATCTCAGTTACACAATTGCACATATCTAAACCTTCGAGTCTAGACATATAACATAGGACAAATTCCACCTTATTCGGTTATTGTTTTTGTCCTTTAAATTTTATATTTGTTATTGTTATCTTATGCTTTATTGACAGGAATATCAAAATGCCTCCAAGATTTCTCCGGACACGAGGACGAGGCAAGGGGCCAGTCACCGCCCCCAATGACCACGAATCGGGGCCGTCCAACGTACGAGCTCCAACCGCTACTGAGAGCGAGAATCCACGACGGAACAGGAGAAACCTGTTCGAACCAGCGAGACGATCTGTTTCGCACAACTCTACCCCTCCGGTCCACAATTCATATGGACCACACTCGGAAGACGAGCCCAATAACCCTCTGCCTTCATACATACTGCTGCAGAGGTCTTTGTCCCATCATTCCTATGGGGACCCTACTCTAGTGTTCAGAGGCCAGTTTAACCCGGCCAACTACTTACAAGAACCCGTGGGTTTTAACCCACTGGGTCCAGAGGACCACTTTTCAGGAGATCACGCGGATGATATGGACGAGGATACGGACCCCGTCATGCCGGCAAGTGGTACTCCGAACCACCCGATAGAGATCTCGGACGGATCTTCGTTTCACGGATCACCTTATGGTGGTCCAGATAGTTTTCAAGCCTTCTTTAATCAGCACGAGTGGTACTATACACCTTCTCACCACTCGTCGTCTCATGGGCAGCATCAGCAGCAGCAGTCTCAGCAACAGCAGCCACAGCCACAGCCGCATCATCAAGATTCATCCGAGGATCACCGGTTTGTGGCAGTTACGCCACCACCTCCACCGCCACCAGTTCAACCGCCACCTCCTCAACCGCCAAGGCGTAGGAGAACTGGTGCCCGCATGTCGGTGCGACCAGGGAACTTCCATTTCAGTTCCCCACGACAGTCAAGTGCTAGCCACTACCCACCGCACCAGGAGGACCCGCAATTTGGTGGACCCTCCAACCCTGCTGTACTACAGCCACCACCGATGGGATTTGATAACCCAATCCCGGCGTATACGAGTGGCATGGGATACAACCCGTTTGAACCCCCAACGCATCACAACTATGGTTATGGAGAGGCTGATCCGTACATGGTAGCAACGAACTATAACACCCAAGGACCCTATGGGGATCCATGGGGGGCGAGTTACCCGACTCAGGGATGCACGATACCTCCTAGACCCATTATCAGGTCGCAATCGCAGCCACCACGGTTTTCTCCCCCAGAAACGGAGGAAATTCTGCATAGGTTGGAGCAAGTGGAACGGGAAGCTCACGAGGAACGTAGGGAAAGACAGACGTTCTTACAAGGGTTGGTTAGTTTGGTCAAGGGAAAGAACAAGAAGAATCGTTGAATCCTTCCACAGTTATTTCCTCCTGTATTTACTGTTGAGCCCCTGCGTGGGTGTAATTGTTATGTTGCTTTGAACCCCTGCGTGGGCATGCTTGTTTGTTTGAACCCCTACGTGGGTGTATTGTTAGTGTGAGTCCCTGCGTGGACATGTGTGTTATTTAACCCCTGTGTGGGTAAGTTTGTAATTTGAAAGACCCGTTTAGGGCAAGTGTGTAATGCTTTGAATAAATAAATGGAATGTTTGTTTTTATAAATTTCATGATTTCCATTGTGCATATATACTTTATAAATGAAATAAATAAATTAAAATCATTCCTTTTAAATTAATCTGCCTATGTAATTAATTAATTAAGGATCTTAAAGTGTGAAACCTAGCCTCGTGTCAAATATAAGACCGGGCCAAAATGGTAAGACCTATTTAAAAGATTCAAATCCCTGTTAACATCTTAAAACATGTTAACACTCCTGGCAGAAGTGATTCGTTAAAATCACATGTCATTTATATATGTATAAGGATTCTTTAGAAGATTCCAAACCCAATTATATGATCTCTGAATCATGGGTTAAGATCATCAATTAAGATAATCATATTTTTACCACACGTGGTAATATGATGCCTACGGGCCCAGCTCACTTTCATACGAGCCAAAAGACAGAGGTAGTCATGACTCCCTGTCTGATAAGGGTAATGAACTAGGTTCAAACCTTAAAAGCCTTGACTCTCTGAAATCATAGCTTAAAAATTTAAATTGTCCATGTGACCAAGTCTTATGTGCTAATAAATATTGTTGTTATTTATGTTTAGGATAAATTTTAATTGAAATCCTAAATTAATACGATTAATAAGTTAACCAAATATGGTCTCTGTTTGCCATGGTTAACGAGTTACCCTAAGGGGTAATTCCATAATAAACTCCCAAATAAATATTGTCCTTGTTTTCTGCAACAGTTCAATACAAATGGCTAACTCTAATGAAGTCAATAGCCATCCAGCGGAGCCAAATGAAAACGCTCAGATTACATTAACGGGTGCCGAGTTAAAAGCGATCATAGACGGCGCTGTCACTCAGGCTTTGGAAAGGCAATATGAGGATTACAGTGGTACTCGAAGTAGGACCCACTCCGCATCACATTCAAAGCCCAGGACACATTCAGAGGCTCATAACAAGCCTCCTCCCAAAAAGGATGGACCCAAGAAAGACGGTGATGACCGTCAGTCCACCAACCGTCAAAGTGTCCCATCTCAGCACATAGTACTGCATCAAGAACCCAGTAACAAGGGTTGCTCCTACAAGTACTTCGTGTCTTGCAAGCCCCGGGATTTTAATGGGGAGAAAGGAGCCGTCGACTGTATGACATGGCTGGACGAGATGGACACAGTGGTAGATATCAGCGGGTGCGCTGAAAGGGATATAGTCAAGTTTGTGTCACAGTCCTTCAAGGGTGAAGCGTTGGCATGGTGGAGATCTCTAATGGAGGCCTCCGGAAAGATCCCATTGTATAGTATGTCGTGGGACCAATTCATTGCCCTGATCAAGGAAAATTTCTGCCCTCAACATGAGGTGGAGAAGATAGAATATGACTTTCTATCATTGGTGATGAAGAACCTCGACTGTCAAGCTTACCTGACCAGCTTCAATACGCTGTCCCGGTTGGTTCCCTACCTGGTAACCCCGGAGCCAAAAAGAATCGCTCGCTTTATTGGTGGTTTAGAACTCGAGATCAAGGCCAGTGTAAAAGCTTCTCGGCCAGTTACCTTCAGGTCTGTAACTGACCTTTCCTTATCCCTCACTCTGGATGCGGTCAGACAGAGATCGCTGAGGAATAAGGCGGCCGAGAAGAGGAAGCGTGAAGATGATGGTTCGCGGAGGTCGAACAAGAAACACCGTGGGAACGGTGATAACAAGAAGGGATCCGAGTCGAGGAAGGATGGGCATAGGTCTGATGAGAAGCCCAAGTGTAAAGTTTGCAAGAAGCAGCACTTTGGAAAGTGCAGACTGGAGTCGAACTCTCAGACCCAGTCAAAACCCATTGCTTGTGGAATTTGCAAGTCCACGGATCACAAAAAGATAAAGGATGCAACGTGCTACCGTTGCAATGAGAAAGGGCACATCAAGACCAACTGCCCGAAATACAACAAGAAGCCTGAGGAGGCTAAGAAGACTAATGCCAGAGTCTTCAGAATGGATGCGAAAGAAGCGGTGCAGGACGATAATGTCATAACAGGTACATTCCTTGTAAATGATGTCTTTGCAAGAGTACTTTTTGATTCAGGCGCAGATAAGTCTTTCGTAGATCATAAGTTTTGTAAATTGTTGAATTTACCTGTCAAAACCTTAAGCGTAAACTACGAGGTAGAGTTAGCAGATGGTACTATAGAAACCGTCTCTACTGTGTTAGATGGATGTGTTATATCCATTAAGAACCATTCTTTTCTTCTATCTCTACTTCCGTTTAAATTGGCTGGTTTTGACATAGTTCTGGGTATGGACTGGTTATCTCATAACCAGGCCCAAATTGTCTGTAACCAGAAACAAGTGGTAATAAAGACTCCGTCTGGTGAATCACTTACCATTCGGGGAGATACCCAGTATGGGCTGCCTGAGCAGGTGACTATGCTCAAGGCTTCCAAGTGTTTGAAGAAGGGGTGTGTCATTTACATGGCGCAAGTGATCATTGATGAGCCTAAACCGAAGTTAGAAGACATCCCTATCATTTCAGAATACCCAGAAGTGTTTCCTGAAGATCTACCTGGCCTACCACCAGATAGACAAGTCGAATTCAGGATCGATATCATCCCCGGAGCCGCACCTGTTGCTAGAGCTCCATACAGATTGGCACCCACAGAAATGAAGGAGTTGTGGACGCAGCTAGATGAATTGCTGGCTAAAGGTTTCATTAGACCTAGTTCATCTCCTTGTGGAGCGCCAATCTTGTTTGTCAAGAAGAAGGATGGGTCGATGCGTCTGTGCATCGACTATCGCGAGCTTAATAAAGTCACGATCAAGAATAGGTATCCTCTGCCCAGAATCGACGATTTGTTCGATCAGCTTCAAGGAGCAAGTTACTTCTTAAAGATTGATTTGAGGTCAGGCTACCATCAGCTGAAGGTCAAGGATGAAGACGTTCACAAGACTGCATTTAGGACTCGTTATGGCCACTACGAGTTCCTAGTGATGCCTTTTGGGCTCACTAATGCACCAGCCGCGTTCATGGATCTCATGAATCGCGTCTGCAAGCCTTACTTAGATAAATTTGTTATCGTCTTCATCGATGACATCCTTATTTATTCTAAGAATCAAGCTGACCATGAGAAACACCTTCGTTGTATTCTCAAACTTCTACATCAGGAGAAGCTCTACGCCAAATTCTCTAAGTGTGAATTTTGGCTACGAGAAGTCCAATTTCTTGGACACGTGGTTAGCGAGCGTGGTATCCAGGTGGATCCCGCTAAGGTTGAAGCCGTAATGAACTGGCAAGAGCCAAAGACGCCTACAGAAATTCATAGCTTCCTGGGATTGGCAGGATATTACAGGCGTTTTATTGAAAAATTTTCAAGGATTGCTGCACCCCTAACTTCCTTGACCAAGAAGAAAGTAAAGTTCGTTTGGGGCCCTAAGCAGCAAGAGTCCTTCGATGTTTTGAAACAAAAGTTGAGCAATGCTACTGTGCTTACCTTACCTGAAGGCGCTGAAGAATTTATAGTTTATTGTGATGCATCACACACTGGCATGGGGTGTGTGCTTATGCAGAAAGGCAAGGTTATTGCCTATGCATCACGACAGTTAAAGGTGCACGAAAAGAATTACACCACCCATGACTTGGAATTGGGTGCCGTTGTGTTCGCACTAAAACTGTGGAGGCATTATCTTTATGGAATCAAGTTTGTGATCTATTCTGATCACAAGAGCCTCCAACATTTGTTTAATCAGAAGGAATTAAACATGAGGCAATGCCGTTGGATGGAAACCTTGAATGACTATGATTGTGAAATCAAGTATCATCCCGGCAAAACGAATGTAGTCGCTGACGCCTTGAGCAGAAAGGAAAGGGTTAAACCCATTCGAATCAATGCCAAGCGTATGGAGATAAAGAACAGTTTGATAGAAAGGGTGTTAGCTGCACAGAAGGAATCTGTGTTGGAAGCTAACTATCCTAATGAAATGTTAGGAGTAACTGAGGAGCAGTTAACTCTTAGCAAGGACGGAATTCTGCGATTAAATGGACGAATATGGGTTCCAATTTTTGGAGGACTTCGTGATGTCATCCTCCAGGAAGCCCATAGTTCCAAATACTCCGTTCATCCTGGAGCTGATAAGATGTACCAGGATCTAAAGGCAAACTATTGGTGGATAGGCTTGAAAAAGTCTGTAGCCGCCCATGTAGCAAAATGCTTGACATGTGCGCAAGTCAAAGCCGAGCATCAGAAACCGTCAGGTTTGCTGCAACAGCCTGAACTTCCTACGTGGAAGTGGGAAATGGTAACTATGGATTTTATTACCAAGTTACCCAAGACGAGGAAAGGAAATGATACGATATGGGTTATAGTTGACCGACTGACTAAGTCAGCTCATTTCTTACCCATCGAGGAGACTTATAGCTCCGATATGTTAGCCCAGTTATATGTCGATAAGATTGTAACCCTACACGGCATACCTGTAGCTATTATCTCTGACCGGGATACTAGGTACACGTCACATTTTTGGAAGAGTTTCCAACAATCTTTGGGCACACGTTTGAATTTTAGTATGGCTTACCATCCTCAGACTGACGGTCAGAGTGAGCGTACTATTCAAACGTTGGAAGACATGCTACGCGCATGTGCGATCGATTTGGGAGGTAGCTGGGATAAGAACCTACCATTGATCGAATTCTCCTACAGCAATAGCTACCATACCAGCATAAAGGCTGCGCCTTTTGAGGCATTATACGGTAGAAAGTGTAGATCGCCTGTTTGTTGGGCGGAAGTTGGAGAAGTTCAGTTATCAGGACCAGAGATCGTGTTCGAAACGACGGACAAGATTGTCCAGATTCGTAACAATCTCCAAGCTGCCCGGAATAGGCAGAAGATTTACGCTGATCCAAATCGTAAGGATTTTCACTTCGAAGTAGGTGACAAAGTCCTACTTAAAGTGTCACCCTGGAAAGGAGTGATGCGGTTTGGTAAGAAAGGCAAACTAAGCCCGAGATACATAGGACCTTTCGAGGTTATCGAACGTGTCGGGTCAGTGGCCTATAAGTTGAACTTACCGGAAGAGCTCAGTGGAATTCACAATGTGTTCCACATCTGCAATCTGAAGAAGTGTTTCGCTGACGAATCACTGGTTATACCACATACAGATGTGCATATAGACGCGAGCTTAAAATTTGTTGAAAAACCTTTGTCGATTGAAGATCGACAGGTAAGGAAGCTTCGAAGGAAGCATATACCTTTTGTAAAGGTCAAATGGGATGCCCGTAGAGGTCCCGAATACACGTGGGAGGTTGAATCCACGATGAAAGAAAAGTACCCTTACTTATTTCAGTAAATCTCGGGTCGAGATTTATTTTAAGGGGGTGAGGATGTAACACCTCGGAAATTCACGTCCTATAATATGTTGACACCTGTCATAAAGTTTAAACGTGTGAAAGAAATATTATGGAAGAACTAAAGATGACAAACATGGAAAGTATGTAAATATACGTATTCTGAGTGTCAACTGTGAATAAACATAATGTACATTAACCCTACATGATGCTCATACCTTCAAACGAATAAATCATGGATCATACGAAGCTAAAAGTGAGAGATTACGAACTACAGGGGCTAATTGTGTCAACATGTTTAATTTATACCTCTGAGTGACCTTTTGACGAACCCGAAGCTTTGTAACTGTTAATTATGCTCACTAGAATATACGACATAAATTTCATAAAGTTTCGTAATCGCATGAGAAAGTTATGATCAAACTCGTGTGCGAAATGTTAAAGCGTAAACGTCGAAAGTTAGAACTTTTCGGGTAACAACAAAGTTAACCAAGGACTAAACGAAGTGGGTATATACTTTAAAGCCCTTTTTGATCAAGGTTGAAGGATCATAATGCAAGAAATGCAAGGAACAAGAGCCTTTTCGAAGTTTGAAGAGACAAGGACTAAAAATGCAAATTAACGAAAGTTGTTTGGCTGACCCACTAGGGGGTCGCGTAGCGCGAGCCTGAAGGCTCTAGCAGTGGCGCTACGCCACTGCCATGTCTGGGCAGAATCCGAACTTTACGCATAAGGGCCTGCTAGGTGCGTTTGTGGGCGACTTGAACTCGATTTTCCACTTCACTTGACCCCTAAAACAACCCCTAAACATGTAGGACACATGTTGGTAACTCATGGTCAGTCCTAGACTTGTTTGTCAATCATCTATGGTGAGTGACTTTACTATAAATAGGCCTTCAATGTCTCAAACATTCCTCACACCTTTCCCTGCATTTGTGGATCATTTCTGGAGCTATCAAACAGCCTCAAGTGATCAATCTCGTGCATAGGACTCTTGTAAGTCTGCTAGTTCTTGTTTAGTTGAGTTTAGCTTGTTTAATTAGCTAAAAGTCAAACCGTCGTAATTACGGTTTGACTTCGAGATTAGTCAATAATGGCTCAGTCATATCTCGAATTAAAAGTAGTTATAAGTTGGTATTTATGTGGGTAATAAAACCCCAAAAGGGTTTCCCCTGATCACCACTCTAACTAGTTCAAATGTCGGGTCAAACATGTTCTTAAAAAGTCAACAGGATGCTTAAAATGTCATTTATGCATAATTAGCTATCTAGAACATATATAACATGTATGATCATTGTTATAACTTAGTAATTAGTGTAAGAACATGTCCAAACCTGTTAAACCCGACTATTTCCTGTTTAGACCCGGTTCGGAACCGAAAGTCACATAGTTTGACTTTCACTTTGACTTTCAGTTCTGACCCGTTTAGGCATATTTTAGAAATGCCTTAGAGTTTTAATTGGACTAGGTTACATGTTAGAACAACCCTCTGTGATTATACACCTCGGTTCATTAGTTATCCGATTAATATGCATGTTTCCGTTAATTGCTCATATGTTGACCGTTATGCCCTTATTACCTTAAAACGTGATTTATGAAAATGTAAAAGTGTAGAAGCCTTAGTTACTGATATATAGACTTGTATGCAAAGTTTGACATCAGTTTGACTTGTAGAATAAGAGTTATGCTCATTATCGCAAAACTAATGCTTTATGATAATAAAATGACGTAATTAGCGTATAGCCTAGTTAAACATACTTTTTGGTATCAAATCTTTTACCCACTGATGTAATATATTATTTTGGTATTTTTA
Source organism: Helianthus tuberosus (assembly GCA_030545235.1). Taxonomy (NCBI): domain Eukaryota; kingdom Viridiplantae; phylum Streptophyta; class Magnoliopsida; order Asterales; family Asteraceae; genus Helianthus; species Helianthus tuberosus. Next base: position 142,659,765 of record CM060427.1, on the reverse strand, counting down.
AAGATTTTTAATTAATTTTAGGCTGAGCATAACTCGTAGTCGTAAGCTTAATTCGGAAATTGTCGGTTTTGCCCTTACGGGCCATAAAATGAGTTTTACATATCTAAACGACCCCAAACCTTTTGCCACTGATTAGTTATGATAAATAAATTATTTTAAGCCTTCTGGAAATATAAAAATATCAGATTTAAGTATCGAACCCGGTAATGGCCTTTAATCGCCTTATTTAGCGTTTTTAACACATAGTATGTTTTAAAATCATATTGGACATACCCGGGTTGATACCTACTGATATAAGAGGCAAATTTTAATATTTTAACAGTAAGCAAAGGTTGATAAACTCAGACTTCAGTTTTGAGCTTTTCGGCTTATGTGAAATTACCAAAATACCCATACGGGGCCTAGTTTGGTTAAAAATGATAAATTTCACATACATGCTTTAACCTACTGATGTAACTTAACAAATTGAGTATAATTGCTAATTACATCAGACCTGTAACTCAGGTTGTCACTTAAACTCTTTTATAAACTTTTAAATGACCAAAATACCCCTACGGGGCATAGTTTGTGTCTAAACACATTTCGGGCATAACGAAAGACACCTTACTGATGTCACAACATATTTGAGACATAATTAACTTAGGAAACCTGTATATAGCTCTCATGACTACCCATCACGCTTATTACGCGTACGGTTCGGTTTATGTAACAAGTTTACATAAATTAGCCGAAACGGGTCAAACCTTAAAGGTTTTATCTCAAAATCCAGAATGTGAATAATAAACCCATATTAAACAAGTCTTCAAACTTGTCGGGTCTGAATCACATTCTATCCGGTCTTCGCTTAATCGTGCGTACGAACCGTATCTTGAAACTAGCCGGTCTAAGCTTAAGCTTAATAAAAGACCCGTTAGAATTCTAATAGGTTATATTAAACCTTCGTTCCAGATTAGGAGAAACAGTAAAAGCTACGTGCATTCTGCCATTTGTGATTTATACTTGCATCAGGTAAATACTTTTAACTTATTTTCCCTATACGGGCTTGGGTTACGGTACATAGCGTACCGCTTGATCGAGCATCAAATCTCCACGCTTAGTAGGTAGTTGAGGTATGAATTGATCATTATGTCAAGTATCACTGTTTCGTCGTCAGTCAATCGATTGAAGAGAATAATAAATGAGAGTAGAAGAAGTGAAGAACAACTGTTCTAAGCACGAGGTATGAATTGAAATCGAATGTCTCAATACATAATGTAAAACTAGTCACAAATTACAACTGAAATTCAAGACGATTTCCTAGCTATGCAAGGTTGGGTGACTAGCAAATTTTCTCTGAAGTTTGCACACATAAGTTCATGCACCAAATTCACACTCAACTACTTGACAAGTGAAAATTATGTATAACATTGACAGTGACAATTACATCCTCTTAAGAGATGTTAACTTGACATCATAGGCTAGTTTTGCTATCTTGTTGAGATGTACAAAATTGACAAGTGACCAAGATGTGGCATCTTCTTCATTAGCGAGACTTCATCAATCTTCACTAGAGGTAACTTGCTTCAGTGGTAAGTTTCCTTAATCTTCATCAGATGGTAACTTGACATCCTAGGGTAGTTGCATAATCTTTATTAGTGGTAACTTGCCATTAGAGGCAATTTCCATTAATTCTTCATTGGTTATAAGTTCCAATCAGAGGTGCGTAACTTAGACTACACGGTATGGGGGGCCGTCCCCCTCCGTCCTCGGTCCGGCGCCGCTCCAACACCATTTCCCCCCCTACCGTCTTCGTCCTCGGCGTCGAGTATGGGACGCTGGAGCCGATCCACATGAAGACAAAAACCACACCTTCCCCTCTCTCACACACCTATACATACAAGGTTCAGCTGCGAAGAATCGAAAACGACAGGTTTGATGTTTGATGTTTTCTGGTTTATTTTGATTTTTGTGGTGATTGATTGTAGGAGATGAACAAGCTGTTTCATGGATCAAAACTCTGCTCTGATACCATGTTGTGAATGATAATCAAAGAACAGAATTTTATTGATTTGATTCTTGCATACAAAACAGAAAACTAAGCCTTTATTTATAGGCATTACGAGAATGAATAAAAGGAAAGATTTTGATAAATATAGAGATGATGTTGAAGATCCATAATTTTCTCTAAATTATTTTGTTTCTTTTTCTAACATTTCCTGTGACTATGCCTCTTCCATTACACCTTTTTTCAAGATTTCGGCGGCATCCACGGATTTACAATCTCAAAAGTGAAGTCAATGCCGTGTCGGCTAGATGTTTCATCTTTGGTCAATGGTTGAACAAAGTGAGGTGAGCGAAGTCATATATTTCATCTTTTCTCTTTTACCTCTCCTACTTTGACTATAAAGATCAAAACAACAATTTTCCAAAATTGGAATTGATATGAATATATTAGAATTTTCTAAGGAAAACTTAATATGTATGTTAAAAGTTACCTTGTTTAAGCCAACCATTTGTGAAAGTTTAGCTTTTTCCAAGGACACGAGAGCAATCTCACGGATAAACTTCGATTGCTCTGCGGCTGCTGCTGGTCTGTAGATCAGACTGTAGTCGTGCTCAGCCGACGAATTGTACGTTGCGCGCGTCCATGGCTTGTAAGCTTCATGATGCTTCGGGAGACAGCTGAAAACTGACGAAGTTTCTTATTGCTGATAAGTTGGATTAGATTTGCTTGTGTTTGTATCCCATTCCTCATTCATGTTGCGCGGCCCGAGCCGGCTATTTAACGTAGTTCTTCGATGGGACTGAGTATGGGTGTCATAGCAACTCTCTGTTTCGTCATAAGTGTCGCGCGTGGTGCGAGCGCTTTGCCTTATTGGCGATGGTGACCTATCACCTATCGTATTGGTTCGGCGTCTCATATTTCAGTTGCCTGGGCATTGGTGTCACCATCGGAGTTTGTTGCGTTTGGACTTGTGCTGGCCTTTGTTGCGCACACAGTTGTGCGTAAATGGCGTTTAGAGTCACCTGACTTTTTTGCGAACCACGACGTGGGAGTCTCTCCCTCTGGTAGTCCTGATTGTGCAGGTGTTGAAGGACCAGCACCTTAATTTGTAGGCAATGTTGTAGAAGGCGCTAGGCGCTAGTCGGGCGGTGAGGTACAGCCTAGGGATTAATCGGGATTAATAGGGATTAATCGGAATGGGAATTTTTATATGTAATTTTTCAAATTTATATATATATACACAATAATATAAAAATAATACTTCAAAATTCACATAAATACTTCAAGTTTCAAGGTTCAAACATAAGCAATTAAACTTAAACATAACAAATCAAGTACTTAGAAATTCAAAAACTAACATATATTTCAAATTGTTCTTTTACCTTGACCAATTACAAATGTATTCTTTTACCTTGACCAATTGTTCTTTTCGAACAACATTGTTGAGATTACTTTGTTTGCTTTTCGAAGTTGAATATCTATCAAATGCACCAAAAGTACGAGGTTCCTTCAAGTCTCCAAAACAATCATCAAGGTCGATTGTTTCATTATTACCAATGTCCACCTCGGCTCGCAAAGATTCATCATCCTTTTCTTTTGCCTTTTTTTTGTTTTTGACTTCATTAAGAGCATTCCGAACCCTCATTTGATCATCTTTGGTTGCTTTTTTACAACATGCAACATTTCCCCCTACGCCCGCAATATGTTGCTTTAATCTATAAACTCCCCCGGACATAACTTTGCCACATAAATTACATTGAGTTTTGTCTAAATTAGTTGCATCCACTAACTTTCCAAATTCCCATCCAATGTCATCCGATTTTCGTTTAAGACTTTTACTAGCATTAGCGGTTGATTCCATTGATTCCATCGATGTCATGTAACTTAAGATAAAAATGAATTCGACAGCCAATCAGAAAAAATAACAGAAACAACTTGAAGTCGTAAATCAGAAACAACATACAATTATACAAACAATCGAAACAATCAAAAAATAACAGACCACTTGTCGACATCAAACCTACTGTTGTTGCTGAAACATCAAACAATCAAAAAATAACAGACCACTTGTCAACAGAAACAATCAAAGAATAACTTGAACTCTTGAAGTCGTAAATCAGAAACAATCAAAGAATAACTTGAACTCTTGAAGTCGTAAATCAGAAACAATCAAAGAATAAATCAGAAACAACAACAAACTATCGAAACAATCAAAGTCGTACCTCTTCAAGGCGGAGCTGGTGTTGTGCGGATGAAGCAGGACTGCACTCTGCAGGATGCTCGGAGCTGGTGGTGTGCGGTGGTGTCCCGTCCGGACTGCGGAGGAAGTCGGAAGCTCAGATCTGCTCGATTAGTCCAATTTTAGGATCTGGATTTTAGGTTTTAAGTAATATTTGGGCTTAAAAGAATGGGCCAATTCAAAAAATGGGTTCAATTTTGTGTTTAATGGGCATGTTTTACATGGACCGATTAGTCCGATTAGACCGCCTGGGACCGACTTTTACCGACTTTAACCGCCTAACACCGATTTTGACCTCACCCGACTAATTGGACCGCTGATGTGTGTAAAATGCAACATATAAATTACATCAAATGAGGCATAGCCTAGTGATTAATTTTTGTCTAGGCGGTTGATGTGCGTTAAAGTGTCGTATATATTAGGTGTATATTTTAAGCCCCTTTAACACATATTTTAGCCAAGTTTTAAATTTATAAAACACGATATTTTACTAACACTAAACACACATATGGGCAAGTGCACCCATCGTGGGCGTAGTATAGTGTTGGTAAGATACCGAGGTCGTCCAAGGACACAAGAGCTTTTAGTACCGGTTTATCCTCAACGTCTAATCAAAATAAAAAGTTTAGAAAAATGTTTTTAAGCTAAGAAAAATAAAAACTAACTAAAATGCTGAAAATAAAAATAAAATAAAAACAGATAGACAAGACGAATCACTTGGTTCCGACTCGTATCTAGTATAACCTTTGATTATTTCCGCACTTTTGCACATAATTAAGAGATTATCTTAGTTATTGTAGTAGGCCCCTCTTTTGAAGGTGACGTTACCCTCACCCCAGTAGTTTGAGTCAGCAAGGATACAATCCTAAAATGGTGGATTATTGGAAGATAATGAATTAAGTTATTAATGCAATATTATGGTAGGCCCCGCTTTTGGCGGTGACGTTACCCTCGACTAAGTAGTCTGAGTCAGCAGGGATACAGTCCTAAATAGCCGGGTTATAGTATTAATAGTAGTTAACTTATGAGGGGATCAAAGAGTTTGGACCCCCGCCATCCAATACCGTGAAGCATTGAAGGAGGTCCTACTAAATTTGACCCAGGTCCATTGCAGGACCTCTAAACGCTGAACAATGGCAAGACCTTTACCAAACCGTTCCCTTAACCCCCGACCAGGTAGCCAACATACCTCCATATAGACCGTGGAGATATGAATGGTGAAAATCTTTTATTTTATATAGACAGTAAAATAATGCCAAGACACCACGGACAAACGATAAGGAAAGATCACCTTCAACATAAGTAACTAGTTATTAAAGTCATTAATACAAAACCAAATAAAAAGTGCAAAAGATTAGAAATAAAAAGTATTATACTAGACACTTTGTCTTCACCAAGTGATGTAAGAGACTTAGGCAAACATGGCCTTGATTGTCAAGAACTCTTACGATCAATCTTGGATCCCGAGATGACTCACACACTCTACGATGGACAATGGATGATGGTGATGGATGATGGTGTTGTGATGGTGGTGGGTGGTGGATGAAGTGTGAGAGAGGTGGTGTGCCAAGGGATGAGTTGAAATGAAACCAAGCACTCCTATTTATAGGCTGAACAGAGGGCTGGGCACGGCCCCGTGTCCGCTGGGCACGGCCCCGTGCCTGTCTGACACTCTCTCTCCTCATTAATTGTAATTCGCAATTACAATTAATGCGCCTGCTGTACTTTTGACACGCCCCCGTGTTCACTGGGCACGGCCCCGTGGTGGGCAATAGAAGCTTCTATAGGTTTGTCTTTTCTGCTGCTTCTTGGGCACGACCCCGTGCTGGCTGGGCACGGCCCCGTGCTGGCTGAGCACGGGGCGTGTTCAGTCTTCTGCCTTCTCTATTTTGCTTGGGAAGATGCCGTTGAGGGGTCGGGCAGTCCACTTATGTTCCTTTCCTTGTATTTATGTTGGGTTTAGCTGTCTTTTTGCTTCTTTTGTGTTTTTGAGCTCATTTAATCCTGAAAATACAAAAGGAAGACAAAAACACTCTTTTTCCAATATTAGTACTTAAAAAGGGTTAGTTTTGGACGCCTAGGCCGATTTCTAAAACATTGTTTGTAGGAGTCACCGTTTGGGCAGTACGATTACCACTTGCACGTATGGCTCCAACTTCTGTGAAGTCCCCATCGGCTTACTCGTCAATGGGTTGGTTTTGGACGTGCGTGTTGTTTGCTGCCATACCCATTTGAGAGTGTGAGCCGAGAGGTGGATAAGGAATACCCTGGTCAGCCATTGATTCAGAGTAACAGCTCAGAAAGAAGATGAAAAGTGATTGTAAAAAATCGGTGTCACCAATGAAGAAACGCCAATCTAATACAGTGATTAGCTTGTGGATTGTGTCTTGTCCAAATAAGGTTAATCTTCCTCTGAACTTGATGAACAGCGATGTGGATCCTGCAAAACAATCAACACACCGTGAAGCTCGTTACAAGGAGGAGAATAGGGGGGTTCCCCTTGTGACCACCATCCGGTGTGAGAATAAGAACTTGTTTTGAGGATAAAAGTGTATGTATTAAGTGAGAGAGCAAGAGAGCGATGCTTAAACCTGGAGATGAAGTTCTCTATTTATAGCCGAGGTGAATTGTGAAGGAGATAGACAGATGGGCCTTGGGCCCGAGACCGACAACAAGAAATATCTGTTCTGCCTCCCCTGTCACGACCGTTAGTGATTCCAGGCGAGAGGCCAGCTGGCGCACGCCATGGTTTTAAAAAACGGCTGAGGCGTGCGCCTCGAGGCTCGCCTCAAGGCGAAACGGCCAAAAAACGATTCTGAGGCGCGCCTCAGGGAGTTTATACTGTATGTGCGCCTCAGAGGGGCTGAGGTGCTAAAAAGGCTGCGCCTCAGAGGTTTTTGATATTTGTTTTTATGTTATTGAGTTTTTGTGTCAATTTCAAGCAGTTTATGTCTTTTTTATGTGTGTTTTTGATTATTTTGATGAATTTGATGATGAATTTAGTTAGTATTACTATTTTTATAAGATATATAATATTTAGATTTATTTTTTAACTCCGCCTCGGGCTTACGCCTCGAGGCTTTCGCCTCGAGGCTTACGCCTCATGAGGCGAAGGGAAAACACCTCGAAACTCGTTTCCGTTTTTTTAAACCTTGGCTCACGCTGAATAGATCCACGTGTCCTGACGGTTGTCCTTATTGTCTGGTCTGTCATCAGCAGTTAAGTGGAGATCGTTGAGCAGTGGTCGGCGCAAGCTGATTGGTGCCACGTATGTGTCCTTGTGTACTTTATTGTCCCCTGCACGATTGATCATCATGAAGCACGATAGAATACAGTCTGTTGAGCGTCTATTGGCCCATTGCTCTGCCACTCGTTCTTTTTGTACTTTTCCAATGTTGCCCTGCGCTTCTTGCCCCCGCGCGACTTGGGTACACCTCGTGTAGTTGGCGCAAGGTCAAGGAAGCTAGGTATTTTGTCAAAGGAACTAAGTGTCAGAAAGAAAAACTGGAGGTGTTTGATTGGGTTAGGGGTTGGGTGGGCCCATTGAATTTATAAATGTTATATTGTTTTTATTATTTTGTTTTGTAGTAAGGGCATTTTAGTAATTTCACATCCACTTAACACCAAAAACTAACCCCCATCCGCGCCAGGGACTATCCGGGAACGAAATTGCAAAAGTTGGGGACTATAGCTGTAATTTTAGAAAGTTAGGGACTAAAGGTGAAAAATGGGCAAACCACAGGGACTATCCGGGCATTTTTCTCTTATTTTGGTTTACTTTGGGCATGGTGTCGCGCGACCTGAGGTTAGCTCATATGACCGGCGCAGGATTTGGGACTATACCCCTTCAAATGTGTATTTTTTTACCATTTAATTCACAGCTTGTAAATAAAGAAGCATAAAAATGCTTTGTGATACTACCCCCAATTTGGATCTATTAGGTCGAAAACATAGACATACAGGCATACATATAAATTGAGCCAATACAAACTGGTTAGTACATACGTAAACACATATAGATATATGAATTAGAAATTCATGTAAAAAAGAAACAGGCATTCTGCTTATAAGTTAGTACGAATATTGCAAGTAACCAGAAGTAACACAGTAGTATTTAGGTTAAATTCTTAAGCAGTTCAAATACGCATTGTTTAGTCTTCTCCGTAAATAGCTAAAATCATAAAGTAAAACCGGTAACACTTGATTAACAAAATACAGAATGACAATTAATTAAGTTAGGTTAAGCAAACTTACATTAAATCGATGAAATTCAGACCTCAAGTGAGAGCGGTGGTGGTGAAGTGAATGGAAATTGTATTTACAAGTATCACACATTCGTCTCTCGGTATGACCATTGTGAAGATCGACAGTGGTTGGAAGATGGAAGAGTTTGTGGGTTTAGGTTTCTTTTGTTCCTTTGAATCGACGACGGAGTCAACTCCATTTGTTTGGAAGAGTTTGTGGGTCCAGTTGGGCTTAGTCCAACTTATTGGCCATTGCTGACTAAATTAGGCCCAATTAGGCTTAGTCCAATCTATTGGCCATTGCTTAATGCTTACTAAGGTGTTGTTTGTTTTTTCTGTGGGAAAAGGTCTGCAGTCTGCGGACCATATCTGCAGGAGAAGAGGTGGACCAAATGTCTGCAGTCTGCAAGGAGAAGAGGGTTTGTTTTTTTTCTTCTACGAAATCACTTTTCACACACAACACACACTTCTGCCTCAACTCTCTCTCTCTCTACTCTCTCTCTACAATCTGCAGACCACCACCGCCCATAACACCACCACCACCGCACCACCTCCGCCATCACACCACCACCATCATCTTCGTCGTTCAACCACCACCACCGCCTTCGTCGTTCAACCACCACCACCGCCTTTGTCTTTCAGCCACCACCTCCGCCATCTCACCACCGCCATCATCTTCGTCGTTCAACCACCACCACCGCCTTCGTCGTTCAACCACCACCACCGCCTTCGTCGTTCAACCACCACCACCACCGATCTCTCTCTCTCTCTCTACGGTATCTCTCTCTCTCTCTCTCTCTCTCTCTCTACAGTATCTCTCTCACCGATCTCTCTCTCTTCCTTCTTTCTCTCTCTCTCTACGGTATCTCTCTCACCGATCTCTCTCTCTTCCTTCTTTCTCTCTCTCTACGGTCTCTCTCTCTACGGTCTTTCCCTCTCTCTCTCTACAGGCAGGGATGTGGTTGTGGAGGTGGTGGCAGGGATGTGGTGGTGGAGGTGGTGGCAGGGATGTGGTGGTAGGGATGTGGGGGTGGAGGTGTGGAAGAAGAGGTCTGTGCCAAGAAGAGGTTCCAAGAAGACATGGGTGAATGTATGTGTGGTGAAGAGGTCTCGCAGACCTTTTTTTAATGAAAGGTCTGCGAGAAAACAAACAAGCTGCCGACTCCAAACCTCTGCGCGCGTCTGCGCGGCGCAGACATAAGTGGCCAGAAGTGCTTCTGGCCAAAAAACAAACACCACCTAAATTGATCATACAACTTCCTCATTGAATCACCTTATCTATCTATATCTATAATCTTCTATAATACTATATAAACATTTTCTATGTACAAAGTAGTAAATTCTCATCAAATTTTAAGATGGTATGTGAAGGGTCCAGTTAAAATGCCTAATTTTTTTAACCATTTTGTTCCATCTCTACCCCTACTCTATTTCTCTTCAATCTGGCCAGTTAAGAATTATAATTGATCGGCCATAATGGATCTGCCATGAATGGGAAGTGGAAACAATCCCAATGTAACGGATCGACCATGATGTTAATGATGGGAAGCGGAAACAGGTGACACGTTTCTAGACATGTTTCTAGACATCGGTATACATCACGGTCGAAGCTACCTGATAACCATTCGATATACCAAAAGTTTTGTACCTTCTCTCTCTAAGCATCTCCACCCTCTCTTTCTTGAGAGAACGTCACCGCCACTAATCCGGATGAACGTGGGAGCGGCGTTGTTTCAACCAACAGCTTCGGTAAACCGTTGAGCATTCGCTGAGAAACAATGTGCAAATCAACCTAGCCCTAAATTATTTAGGTATTGTATTCCCATCCAATCATAAGTAATAAGTACAGTCTGTAAATTGTTTCACTTTTTATTGTATTTGCATTATTACATTCTCATTATCTGAATATTGTTTTTATTCTTTCACTTATAAATTGATAAGAGTCCAACTTTCTCATTGAATCACCTTATAATATTATATTGTTATTATTAAAATTAAGGGTGGTTCTCCAATCCAGCTCCTCGTCGACCAAAACTTGCTACCTTTATGTATATAACTAGTTGATGCCCTGCCCGCGTTGCGAGGCGATAGCCGAATAATTAGCGAGTGTTAGTCAGCTCATTGACACGAAAAACAATTAAATCGAGTCAATCAATTAAAAGAAAACACTTTTATAGTTTTGATTAAAAAAAACTAAAACAATGGCAGTATTGTAATTTTTAACTGAGAGAAAGTTGTATTTTTTGACTGTGGTAAAATCGTAAATTGGCAAAAGCTAAAGTAATGGCAGTACTGTAAATTTGAACCTAGGGCAAAATTGTAAATTTTCACAGGGGTAAATTTGTAATTTTTAACTTGGGGTAAAACGTAATATAAATTTGAACTAAGGGCACAATCATAATTTTAAGCTTGAGGCAAAAGCACAATTTTATTTTGAACCGAGGGCAAAAGCGTAATTTTGAGTTGGGGGCAAAAACACATTTTTATTTTGAACTGTGGAAAAAACGTAATTTTGAATTGAGGGCGAAATCACAATTTTTAAACGGGGAAAAATCACATTTTTGAACAGAGGGCAAAATCGTAATTTTTAAGTGGGGGCAAAAACAAAAATTTTATTTTGAACTGGGGGCGAAAAGGTAATTCTGAGGTGAGGGCAAAACCACAATTTTATTTTGAATTGAGGGAAAATCGTAATTTTGAGCTGGGGACAAAAGCGTAATTTTATTTTGAGTTGGGGGCAAAACCGTAATTTTAAAGAGGGACAAAAACGTGATTTTAAATGGATATAAAATAATAAACTGGTTGGTCCAATGGGAGAGTGCCAGGCAAAGTCGTAATTTTGAATTGAGGGCAAGATAGTAATTTTAAGATGGGGACAAAAAGCGTAATTTTATTTTGAGCTGGGGCAAAAACGTAATTTTAAAATGGATATAGAACAATAAACGTGTTGGTCCAATGGGAGAGTGCCAGACAGCTGTCTGGCACTATTCCCCCATTTGGTTTTTGTATATGTAGGAAACTAGGTGATGCCCCGCCCGCGTTGCGGGGCGATGACCGAATAATTCTCAACCAATAAAAAAATAGTACTATAGTTTTGCTAGAAAGAAAAAGTAAAACGATGACAAGATCGCAATTTTGAGTTCAGGGCAAAACAGTAATTTATAAGGACTAATGAGCGAGTGTTAGGCAGCTCCTTGACACGATTTTTAGCTAGGGGCAACGTCATATTTTTTTAGTAAAATTGTAATTTTTAGCTAGGGGAAAACAATATTTTTATTTTGCACTGGGGGTAAAAACGTTTTTTTTTTTCTAATTGAGGGTGATATCGTAATTTTGAACCGAGAGGAAAATCGTAAATTTTAGCTGGGTGCAAAAGCATAATTATATTTTGAATTGGGGGCAAAGACGTAATTTTAAACTGGGGTCAAGACCATAATTTTAAAGTGGGTATAAAATAATAAACAGGTATAAAATCGCAACTTTGAGCCAGGGGAAAACAAAATTTTATTTTGAACTGGGGCGAAAACGTAGTTTTGGCTGAGGGTAAAAGCGTAATTTTTACCGAGGGCGAAATCGTATTTTTTAGCTCGGGGAAAAAGGGTAAATGTATTTTGAAGTTGGGGCAAAACCGTATTTTTTAACCGGGGGCAAAACCGCAAATTTAAAGTGGGTATAAAATAATAAACTGGTTGGTCCAATGGGTATTGCTCGCCGCCCATTTGAACCAATGGCAGGGAAACAATATTCCGGGACGAAAACGTAATTTTAAAACGTGTATAAAATAATAAACTGGTTGGTCCAATAGGGAATGGTCGGCCACCCATTTCAGCCAATGGCTGCCAACAACTATTCCCACCATTTGAACCAATGGCAGGGAAACACTATTCCAGGACAAAAACGTAATTTTAAAACGTGTATAAAATAATAAACTGGTTTGTCCAATAGGGAATGGCCGACCACCCATTTCAACCAATGGCTGCCAACAACTATTCCCGCCATGGGAATTGTATATGTTGAAAATTACATTAAAGCTTACTATTTTTCGTTTTAGTTTTCAATTAAATAATATCTTTTATATCTTTATCATTACATTTTCTCTTTCCTTAACAACCGCTTTCAAAAATTAAAAAAAATAATAAGGGTAAAAGGTGTTCCCACAAATATACAGATGAACAGTAACATTCTCTCTTTCCAACTCACAACCCTCTCTTAGGCCATCCGTAGTCATAACGCCCCTTTGTGGGCGTTATGCGACACGTGGCGCGCCACGTCAGCGTGTGGGCGTTATGGGGCCTTATGCATTTAAGCCCGTAGTCATAACGCCCCTACCTCATCATTACCCAATTATTTAATAAACCCTTAAATTATACATATATATGTATGTATATATCTCTGTGAGAGTGGAGGGAACACAAACCAAATGCATGGCGCCGCGAAAATTACCGCGCCACCCCCAAAAATTCGATTGATGGCGCCCCTTGTGGCGGTGTGCCGGCGCTATACCGGCGCTATGAGGGCATACCGCCCAATTATGCCGCCCCACTACGTTCGGACTTATAATATAAGAAACTCACTCATAAATACACAGGGGTTGAATGTGAATGCTTTAACATATGAGTACCAAATTTGAATAAGTGCACATCTTATAATTAAAGACCGGTGATTTTCTTATTTTTCTTGTTCGTGCTTCCTTGCGTGTTTATGTAAGTGCATTATCTATCGAAGTAAGACCAAAGGAATATTGTCATACATATATAGTAGTTGATAAAGTGGGTGGGTTGGGTAACATGTCAAATAGGTAACAATATAAATCAACTTGTGGATTTAGGAAGTTATTAGAATTTGAAATCATTAAGATGTAAAACAGAGTGGAATCGTGGAACCTGGAATCTGATATAGCGTTGAGATGGTGATATGTGTCACGGCCCCCGGCCCGGTGTTACCCGTTTCAGGAGCCGCGGGACAGAAAATCCCGTGGTATTTATTTAATTTGGCAGCGGAATTTTTAACAGGATTGTTTAAAACTTGAGAATGCCCGATTATTTTATTTCATAATCCGGGACAAACCCCGTAATTTACAATAAGGGAATTTCACTGGGAAACCCTGTTTTACAAAAACATGTTTTTTCATTTTATTGAGCCACTTCTTCAAGCTTGTAGTGCTACGCGACACTTTTTCCTGGATCACAGCAGATCACCTGAAACATGTTTTAAAAAGGTTTTATCAGCAGGGAAATACTGGCGAGTCATTCAAGTTGCACAAAACGACACATTGTTATAATGTACAGTATTAAGAGCGATTACAATGTTTATATATATCAACCAATTACCCACGGTATTTGTCACTCGACCTGTTTCTGTGACTATGGTCATATCACTCATTGGCTAACTCGTTGTCCAATGGTGACGGTTATCAAGTAATGTATACAAAACCTCACATACCGGCCCGCGAGGGCCAACTAATCGTAGACTAGGGCTAGTGTGTCATCGGTAGGCCTGCCACGTGTGCGACACGTGGCCCGGAACGCTTATCCGGTCAACTCTGCTTTGACGCGGCCCGCGTAATCCTGAGCTTACTCTTACGCGGCCCGCGTGAGACCCGTTTTTCTTGTTTTCTTAGTTTTTCATGCACGTCAGGGTTTTAGGGGTCCGGCTTTTCACTTACGGGTCGTTTTGGGACATTTTTTAAGGTCCTTACAATATGCAAAGCGAGACCATGCGTGTCAGTCTAATATGTGTCATCCTAAATGACTTATAGGCTGGTTACATTTCATTCTCTATTTAATTGCTCTTCATTGTAACTCTTTGGTTAGACATTAATACAACCAGTGTTGAAAGAATCGCTAGGCGCTAGTCGGGCGGTGAGGTACCGACTAGCGATTAATCGGGATTAATAGGGATTAATCGGAATTAATCGGATTGAGATTTTTATATGTAATTTTTAGTTACATATACACACATACATTTTTATATGTAGTTTTTTAAAGTAGACATGTTTTAACCCCTCATTAGCCTATTTTTTAAAGTAATTGGAAGGAATTTATATGGTATGGTCAAAATTTGGCCGGCATCTAGCCAAAATTTGGCCAGAATAGGACCGCCATTGACTGCCTAGCTATTAATCGGCCACTAATCGGTGAACCTCCGATTAGTGATTAATCGGTGATTAATCGGAGACTAGTCGGGATTTTTACAACCATGAATACAACGGACAATTTCACTAACAATAAAGAACTTACAATCTTTTTTAAGTACCTTTAGCTTGAGTTTGAATGTTTGATTTGCTTGCTTATGTTCAAGTTGTGAGGGTGTAATAAGATATAAATTATATAATTATCCAATGTAAAGATATATTTGTCCAATAGAGGTTATTGTAACGTGAATGTGTAATTAGATATAAAATTTTATAGTTATCTCATGAAAAGATGTGCATTTTAGGTTACTTACATTTCTTTTTTTTTTCAAACTGGAACTCTTTTATTAGACACACATAAGTATATCCATCTTTATAGAGCACAATCCCTTGTTTAATAAAACAACTTTGCTAGTCCATTTAATTGACCCACTATAAACGGTCATAACATTGCTATGTATGACTGGTCATAACATTACTATGCATGACCCTTGAACTCAACTAAGTAGGTCCATAGCCTCTGGTGTAAGAAAACCAAAAGTATCAAAGCAAATGGGATAAACACGTGCTGGTTGTCAAGGCACACTTTCTCGCGTTTGGTCACTTTGCCTGAAGCAGCCTGACCCACCGTAAAAGCCCACAAGCGGGGAAACCCCTGTTAGATCCACATGCATTTTTTCCTTCTATCAATCCAAAGACCAAAATGTCGACTAAATGAAGTGTAGTTGGTAATTTGACTATAGACAAGGATGAAAAATGGTGTGTAAAGACCAACGGAGACGACCGGTTAAATGCACTTAAATCACTTGAGACTAGGTCGAACGGTAACTAAACCAATCCTATAGTAACTTGTTCGGTCTATGCTCCATGAGACATCCATCCATTTCAGCAGAAAAAAGAAATAAAATATCACTGAAATAATGCAGCTTTTGTTGACCCACTAAATCTTTATTTTTTCTAGACTTTTTAGACAAAAAAAAAAGCTTTGATCGACTCAATCCGTTCCAATTTGAACCTCTAATAAGTAACCGTGTTGATTAGTCAAAGGCTTGGCTTAGACAAAGTATGAGAGATTGCTATATCTGAGATTGCATACAGTTGGAAGTGTAGGATAGTTCATTTTTAAACACGCTATTAGTGAAGCGGGTCTTATAACGAGCATCGGCTTAATAGCAAAAACAACAATGTTGACGAAGATTGTTGTTTACCGTAATGTGTTTTTTTTTTTACCATTTAAATCACAGCTTGTAAATAAAGAAATGAGTAAACTGCAATTTTACCCTCTGGGGTTTAAGCCAATTGGCACTCTGACTCCCTCCATAGAAATAATTGCAATTTACCCCCCAACATTGTTGTTCTGTCGCACTCTTATCCCCTGCCGTCAGTTAACAGTTGTTTGACCCTTATAGGTAAGGGTATTTTGGTAATCTTACCCCATATTTATTATTATTATTATTATTATTTTATAAAGTTCCAAATCTCCAATATTCTATTTTAATAAACTAGACGAGCACAACCATTTCTTCTTCAAAACCCTACAAACACAAACCAGAGCAAAATCCCCAATTTCATCCACAAATTAGGTCTATATATATTATTATCGACGATATACACACACTCACGAGTTTGTGTTTCCGCCATGGCTGCTTCGTAGAGAGAGCAAACACTCTCTCTCCTCGCTGCTGCAAACAATCACGGAGATTTGGCGGTGAAGCTTCGCAAGGCACTTACGTCATCCAGATCCCTAAAGACCAGATCTATCGCATTCCGCCACCGGAAAACTCTCGCAAAGCCAAAAAACTCGCTAATCGGAAAACTAAACGGAGTTGCTGCTGCCGCTGCTTCTGCTGGACACTCGCTGCCGTTGTTGATACCTCAAACTCTTCACACACAGTTGGGTTTTTCGTTCTTGATTCCTTTGTTGCTTCAAAATTAGGTTTTTATCGGTACCCTGTTCATCATCTTCTGCTTTGAACAGTTGGGTTTTTATCGGTACCCTGTTCATCATCTTCTGCTTCAAAATTAGGGATGAACTAGAAGATTGGTGTTGTGCAAGTGGGTTAGAGTATTGATTGAATAAAAATTATTTGAATGTGGGACATTTTGCTTGAAAGTAGCAGAGAGGTGTGAATGAAAGAGAGAGAGAGTGGTGGGATGAGTATTTTGTTGATTCAGTTTTCCGGTGGTGGTGGTGGATAGCAACAGATTCGCCACTGTAGGCGGCTAGGGTTAGGGTTTGGAATAGGAAGGAGGTGGTGGCTGAGTTGATGATGGCGGTGGTCAGAAGAGGAGAAGGAGGTGGTGGTGGTCAGAAGAGAATGAGGTGGTGGTGGTGGTGGTGGTGATGAACTTGGGGGTGTTTGGGATTCCTTTTTAATAAGGACTTATTGACTTGTATAAGTTACTAGGTTATAACCCCGTGTAATACACGGGTTGAATAAATATAATTTTATATATTAAATAATAAAAAGTTATATCTTTATGAACCCCGTATATTGTACGGGTTAAATAAATGTAATTTTATATATCAAATAATAAAAAAATTATATCTTTAAAAACTATGTGTATTACACAGATTAATAAACAGTCAAACTAACGTTGACTTGACAGAGTTGGATGCCCCCAGGGTAAGAGTGCGACAGAACAACAATGTTGGGGGGTAAATTGCAATTATTTCTATGGAGAGGGTCAGAGTGTCAATTGGCTTAAACCCCAGAGGGTAAAATTGCAGTTTACTCTAAAGAAATATAAAAATGCTTTGTCATACAACACCCAATTTGGATTTAGAGTTAATAGCCAAAATAGTCCCTGAGGTTTGCTCACTTTTGCCACTTTAGTCCAAAACCCAAATTTTTTACATCTGGGTCCCCGAGGTTTGCATTTTTTTGCCATTTTAGTCCAAAATTTAAAAACCCTATTTTTTGACTGTTGCAACCTCTTATTTTGTCTTTTAGTTCAGGGGCATTTTGGTCATTTTACTTTTCATTTAATATTTTCTTAATTCAAAAATTAATATATATATATATATATATATATTAATATACACATCAGATCATCTTCATCGTATTCTTCATCACTCTCTCTCTCTCCTCTGAAATACCTCCACACCACCACCACCACCGCATCATCCCCACCACCACCATCCCACTGCCGCCAACACCACCACCACCGTTGTAACAACTCTCATCAAAAAGTACTATTTAGTATTTTAATTACTCAATAGGAAACCCTAATTGAGAAACCCAAGTGATCCTGAACAAACCCTAAAATTTTCAGAACAATCGGAATCAGGATCAGGGCCCCTAAAACTCAGGGGGGGTAAACCCTACTCGGTAAAATCTAAACAGTTTGCTGTCAAAAACTTAAAATCACACGAAACCAACTCATCCAAGCTACTGGGGCACGAAGCTAACCTAGGGTAGAGTAGGGCCTGTCGCGCCACGCGACAGGAACAAGAGGAACCCTCGCGTGGCGCGAAGGAGCGATTTTTCAAGTATAAATAGGATTGTCTGTTTGATGCAATTTTTCGTTGATACGACGTTCAGTTTCAAATTACACTTCGAGTTATTATAGAAATAGTATAAAAACACACACTGCTCACGAAGTGCTGCCACAATTCAGGGTATTAGCACGATCGCTGCTACGATTCATTTTCCGATCGATCAATGTACTCAATGGGTGTTTAAGTGCTGCCCACATTAGGGTGATGCTTTGTCATTAGTCGTTAATTCGACAGATGTTAAGCATAACACTTTGTCACTCGTTGTGATGGTTGATCTCGTGAGTTATCGTAAATGTTGTATTGATTACTAACCCAGTTTTGTGTGCATTGTTATCTAAATTAGGTTAACCAGGCTAATTCATAGACTAGACTCTGTCCGTATTAAATCAGCAATGTGAGTCATTCTCTTTTTATCAAATTACTTTCAAAATCATGTTTATTATAAAAGTTATAATTACGGGGATTAAGTCTTTGTAATCACCAAGTTACAGCCGGTATGTGGGGTTTTGTATACATTACTTGATAATCGTCACCATTGGGGCAGCCAATGGGGGATATGACCATAGTCACAGATTCGGTCGAGTGACAAATACCGTGGGTAGTTGGTTTGATAATAGAAACATTGTAATCGTTCTTAATACTGTAAATTATAACAAATGTGTCATTTTAGTAAATAGAATGATTCACTCAGTATTTCCCGCTGACAAAACCTTTTTCAAACATGTTTCAGGTGATCTGTTGTAATTCAGGAAAAGTGCTGGGGAGCATTTCAAGCTTAAGATAGTGGCTCAATATAAAATAAAGAAATAAGTTTTGTAATATCACTATTTCATAGTAAAACAAAATATTGTATATTATTGGGGTTTTATCCCTTATTGTGAAATAAAATAAATCGGGAAAATTTTAGCTTTAAACGATCCTGTTAAATAAACTTCCGCTGTTAAACTCAATTAAATAAATACCACGGGATTTCTGTCCCGCGGCTCTTGAAACGGGTCAAACCGGGTCGAGGGCCGTGACAGAAAAAAGGTGGTATCAGAGCCACTGGGTTAAGCTAATTAAGTATTTAGAAATACTTAATTTTTTCCTGATTACTATTATGTGATTATGTGAGTTATTAACTGATTATTTGTTAGTTACAGTATGGGTAAGCAAAAGCTGTCAAGCATCTATCTTAAATTAGATAGATCATCCAATGAGAAGGGAAGTTCATCCCGAACCAAATCCTCGAAACAGGCTGAAATTCCTGAAGAAGGAATATTTGTGCGAAAGGCACAATACGAGGAATCACTTTCTCCTAGAAGAAGGGAGATGATTATTAAGAAAAGTAAAGAGAAAATCCGAGAAAAGAAGATTAAACAGGAAACCCAGGAATTAATTGATAAATCACCTTGGGAAGATAAGCTAGATGAGAAATGGGCAAATTTATATATGCTAGCTACAGTAGCAGAAAATATAAATCTTTAAATATTTTAAAGTTTTAGCACCTTACCCTTACAATCTAGAAACCCTGTGCAATAAATAAAATTTCAAACCCTAAGTGTGTTTTCCAGTTATCTTTGTAATAAATTAGTACATAGTATGTAATAAATTAAAAGGTTATTTATGAATTTTAACTTAGTATTTTATGCATTTTGCATATATGCTACATCAGCATGAGTGAGATATCTGAAGCCTTTCAGAACCTTAATCTTTACCCGGTGAATATCGAAGTTTCCAAAGAATTTACTGGATACTTTCCTGATATAGAACAACCTGTAGAATTCAATGCTCCACCCTTGAAAAAGCCAAAACCCAAGAAAAGAAGGAAATACGTTTGGGGGAGTCGTATACGTAAGAAAAAGCCAGCTACAAAACTTCCCAAAATAAACAATCCTTTGAAAAAGGGAAAAGAAATTATAACCGAAGAAAGTTCTAAACAGCAGGAAATGGAAACTGAAGACAAGGAAGAGGTTAAGGAGATAGGAATACATATGGAAAAGCAGTTTGAGGAATATTCTAAAGAAATAGTAATGGAAGTTGGGCAAGGCTCTAGACCAACTCAGATAGAAATCGGAGAGAGTTCCAATCAAAACCAGGGAAGGACCTTTCAAGATGAGATAGACTTCTTATTGGCAAGCTGTGAAACAATTCAGCCCGTTAATAATAATATTTTTACTTATCCTCTTGAAAACCAACTCCCTATGAATTAGGAACCAGCAATTCCAGACCCAATAGTCCACTCCCAACCCATAGGAATGGACGAATGGTGGACGAACGATTGGCAATTTCAAAATATTGTCAACGATCCTTATTCCTTTCTTCCACAATTCGATCCAGAACCCCTACCTAATCCACCCATGAGTAATGAAAACATGGCTGAACTTCGCCACTTTGGTGAAGAGTTGTTTGATGCGGGAAGTAGAATCAGGGAAATAGGGGGACAAATTGCCTGGAAGTACGATGAGAGGGAACTGCGTTTTTAGGATGGCAAGTGACGAGGGATAATAGGATGGTAAAACGGTGGTTGTATAATAGTAATAGTAAAAATTAGTCTGTAAATAACGAATAAAACTCTGTAAGATATTGGTGTGTAATGATGCATACTATACTAGATATAAAATGAAATCGAGAAATCGATTGTTTTGACTATACCTGTATTGTAAAATTTTCTGATTGTTTGTATATAATTGTTATTTAACAGATACTAATAGAAATTTATATATATATTATCAGATGGCAAATAGTGGTAATGAACCTATAAATGAAGTTAATCATTCTGAGCAACATTCAAGAGATCAATATATGACTCGGCAAGATATCGAAAACATTGTTGCTCAAGGGATAGCCAATGCTATTCCAGCATTCGTTGCTGCTATAAAGAATCCAATCGAACCGCAACAAATTGTCCCTAGTAAACAGATTACTGAAGATAACTTCAGTAATAGTGTCAATGGAGGCAATAATCATGTAGATCATAATAGGGAACCACATCAAGCTCCATTACCCAAGAAAATGAAAACTGCAACGCCTGGTTGCACTTTCAAAGAATTCCTTGCTTGTAAACCCACTGAATTTGCAGGCAATGAAGGAGCAACTGCATCACTGCGTTGGTTAGAGAAAACCGAAGCAGTCATTGCAATAAGTAAATGTGGTAAAGATGATCAGGTCATGTACGCATCAAATCTCTTCAAAGAAGGAGCACTCGAATGGTGGAATACTGTGTTACAATCAAAAGAAAGAGTAATAGCTTATGCTATGACTTGGGAAGAATTTAAGGGTTTGGTGGAAAGAAAATTCTATCCTGAGTATGAAAAGGAACAAATGACGAATAAGTTTCTAAATCATCGGATGATGGGTGTAGATTGTCGCGGTTATACCTCGACATTCTTTGAATATGCTAGAGTGGTACCAACACTGGCTTCGCCAGAACCGGTACTCATTTCTCGCTATATTTGGGGGCTAATTAGTGAAATCCACAATATTGTTAAAGCTGCGAGACCTCGCACTATTGATGATGCGGTAGAATTTGCTAATACTCTAACCGATGAACTGGTGCGCACAAGAGATGAAGATAGGAAAAAGGAACTAGCTCAGAAAATTACCCAAGGATTTCGTGTGGGTAATAATAACAGCTTCAAAAGAAAAGGAACAGGGCAATCTCCAGCTCCGTCATTCTGCAGGAAATGCAAAAAGAAACATTATGGAAGATGCGATATCACTTGCAATTTTTGCAAAACTATAGGACATCGTGAAGAAAACTGCAAAAAGAAGACTGTAATCTGTTTTAACTGTGGAGAAGCGGGGCATTATAAAACAGAATGTCCTAAATTGATCAAACCAGTACATAACAAACCCAAGGCGACCGAAGGAACTACTAAGAAGAATGCCAGGGCATTTCAGCTGACCACTCAAGAAGCAGAACTCATTCCGGATGTGATAGCGGGTACGTTCTTAGTTCACAACGTGTACGCAAAAGTATTATTTGACTCTGGTGCAAACCAAAGTTTTATAAATACTTCATTCTGCCAAACTCTTAGTTTACCTTTAACCAATATTAGGCAGATTTTTACAGTTGAAACAGCAGACGGAAATTCAGTTAAAATAGATAAAGTTTTGCAAGAAGGAAACATAGAACTTTTAGGACATAAATTCTCTGCAAAACTATTGCCGATGAATTTGGCTGAATTTGATGTTATATTAGGAATGGATTGGTTAGTAGCCAACCATGCTAGAATCCTTTGTGATCAAAATTCTATAGAAATTCAATCACCCACCGGAGAAGTGATTAGGATTACAGGAGATAAACCACGTAAGCCCATGAAGTTCATATCAGTAATGAAAGTTGCTAATTATGAACGAAAACAAGGAATAGTGTATATGATTTCGGTAATCATTAACACTAAGGGAAAAGATCTTAAGGAAATACCAGTAGTCTCAGAATATCCTGATGTATTTCCAGAAGATTTACCGGGATTACCTCCAGACAGGGAAGTAGAATTTAGAATTCATCTAATTCTAGGAACTATACCGATAGCCAAGGTACCTTATCGGTTAGCACCTACAGAAATGTTAGAACTGAAAAAGCAATTAGATGAATTATTAAGTAAAGGATTTATACAACCTAGCTCATCCCCTTGGGGAGCGCCAGTGTTGTTTGTAAAGAAAAAGGATGGTTCATTGAGAATGTGTATCGATTATAGAGAATTAAATAAGGTTACAATTAAGAATCGATACCCATTACCTAGGATTGATGATTTATTTGATCAACTTCAGGGAGCTAGATATTTTTCTAAGATAGATTTACGCTCCGGATATCATCAATTGAAGGTCCAAGAAGAAGACATACCTAAAACTGCTTTCAGAACTAGGTATGGTCATTACGAGTTTACAGTCATGCCCTTTGGATTAACGAATGCACCTGCAGCATTCATGGACATGATGAATAGGATTTGTAAACCGTACTTGGATAAATTTGTAATTGTCTTCATAGATGATATACTTATTTATTCCAAAAGTCAGGACGAACATTGTCAGCACTTGCATGCACTCTTAACTTTATTAAGAAGAGAAAAGCTTTATGCTAAATTCTCGAAGTGCGAATTTTGGTTGCAAGAAGTACAATTCTTAGGACACATGGTGAATCATGAAGGTATTCATGTAGATCCTGCTAAGATAGAGGCAATTACCAAATGGAAGGTTCCACAAACAGCAATGGAAATTAGGAGTTTTATAGGTTTAGCTGGATATTATAGACGGTTTATTAAGGATTTTTCCAAGATAGCTGTACCATTAACTAAGCTAACCTGTAAAACCACTAAGTTTGAATGGGGACCTAAACAAGAAGAAGCTTTTAGAATATTGAAACAGAAATTAACCCATGCACCAATCTTAGCCTTACCAGAAGGAACTGAAGATTTTGAAGTATATTGTGACGCTTCAAAACTAGGATATGGATGTGTGCTTATGCAACGCAAAAAGGTGATTGCATATGCATCAAGGCAATTGAAAAAGCACGAAGAAAACTATACGACTCATGATTTAGAAATAGGAGCCGTAATTTTTGCCCTTAAGATTTGGAGACATTATCTGTACGGAAGTAAGTTTACTATCTATACAGATCATAAGAGTTTAAGATATATATTTAGGCAAAAAGAGTTAAACATGAGGCAAAGGAGATGGATGGAAATCTTAAGCGACTACGACTGTGATATTCAATATCATGAAGGAAAAGCAAATGTAGTTGCAGATGCTTTAAGTCGTAAGTATTATGAGAAACAACGACGAGTTCGTGCTCTCAGATTAAATCTACAAATAGATTTAATGGAACAATTGAAGAATGTTCAAACTACAGCAATCAAAGATGATGCTGAAGGAATGAAAGGACGAATGAAGGAATTAGAACAAGGAGCAGATGGAATTTGGAGATTCCACAAAAGTAGAATTTGGGTACCTAAGCAGGGAGACTTAAGACCTAAGATTTTAGAAGAAGCTCATAAATCTAGGTATACCATGCATCCAGGAAACAATAAAATGTACCAAGATTTAAGAAAGAACTTTTGGTGGATAGGAATGAAAAAGGACATAGCAAGATATGTTTCTAAATGTCTTACTTGTTCACAAGTTAAAGCAGAACATCAGAAACCTTCAGGATTACTACAACAATTAGAAATGCCAGTATAGAAATGGGAACTTATAACAATGGATTTTGTTACTAAGTTACCCAAAACCAGAAAAGGTAATGATGCAATTTGGGTAATTGTGGATCGATTAACCAAATCAGCTCACTTTCTACCTATGAAAGAAACCTTTAGTATGGAAAGATTGGCAAAGTTGTATGTAGATGAAGTTGTATCCTTACATGGAGTTCCACTCTCCATTGTTTCGGATAGAGATAGTCGTTTTACTTCCCATTTCTGGAAAAGTTTCCAGCAAGCTATGGGAACTCGACTAAATTTGAGCACTGCATATCATCCACAAACAGACGGACAAAGTGAAAGGACAATCCAAACTCTAGAAGACATGCTCCGAGCATGTGTAATAGACTTTGGTGGAAGTTGGGATGATCATTTACCATTAATTGAATTCTCCTATAACAATAGTTATCACTCAAGCATTGAAACTGCTCCATTTGAAGCATTATATGGAAGAAAGTGTAGAACTCCAGTTTGTTGGGCAGAAATAGGAGAAAATCAATTATCAGGTCCTGAAATAGTACAAGAGACGACTGATAAGATTACTCAAATCAAGGAAAGGCTGAAGACGGCTCGAGATCGCCAGAAAAGTTATGCAGACAATAGATGCAAGCCTTTAGAATTCCAAGTTGGAGACAAAGTACTGTTGAAAGTTTCTCCTTGGAAATGAGTTGTGAGATTCGGTAAGAAAGGAAAGCTAAGTCCAAGGTACGTAGGACCATTTTCAGTGATCCAACGTATAGGACCAGTTGCTTATCGTTTAAAATTACCAGAAGAATTAGCAGGAGTACATGATGTATTTCATGTATCCAATCTCAAGAAATGCTTATCAGATGAATCACTGGTAGTACCTCTTCGAGATATAGAGGTAAATGAAAAACTCAAATTTGTTGAGAAACCTCTTCAGATTGAGGATCGAAAGATCAAGTTTCTTAAACATAAACGACTAGTTCTAGTCAAAGTCAAATGGGATTCAAAGAGAGGAGCTGAATACACTTGGGAGCTGGAATCAGAAATGAAGCGAAAGTACCCTCACTTATTTCAGTAAATCTCGAGGATGAGATTTTTATTAAGGTGGGGAGAATGTAACAACTCTCATCAAAAAGTACTATTTAGTATTTTAATTACTCAATAGGAAACCCTAATTGAGAAACCCAAGTGATCCTGAACAAACCCTAAAATTTTCAGAACAATCGGAATCAGGATTAGGGCCCCCAAAACTCAGGGGGGTAAACCCTACTCGGTAAAATCTAAACAGTTTGCTGTCAAAAACTTAAAATCACACGAAACCAACTCATCCAAGCTACTGGGACACGAAGCTAACCTAGGGTAGAGTAGGGCCTGTCGCGCCACGCGACAGGAACAAGAGGAACCCTCGCATGGCGCGAGGGAGCGATTTTTCAAGTATAAATAGGATTGTCTGTTTGATGCAATTTTTCGTTGATACGACGTTCAGTTTCAAATTACACTTCGAGTTATTATAGAAATAGTATAAAAACACACACTGCTCACGAAGTGCTGCCACAATTCAGGGTATTAGCACGATCGCTGCTACGATTCATTTTCCGATCGATCAATGTACTCAATGGGTGTTTAAGTGCTGCCCACATTAGGGTTATGCTTTGTCATTAGTCGTTAATTCGACAGATGTTAAGCATAGCACTTTGTCACTCGTTGTGATGGTTGATCTCGTGAGTTATCGTAAATGCTGTATTGATTACTAACCCAGTTTTGTGTGCATTGTTATCTAAATTAGGTTAACCAGGCTAATTCATAGACTAGACTCTGTCCGTATTAAATCAGCAATGTGAGTCATTCTCTTTTTATCAAATTACTTTCAAAATCATGTTTATTATCAAAGTTATAATTACGGTGATTAAGTCTTTGTAATCACCAAGTTACAGCCGGTATGTGGGGTTTTGTATACATTACTTGATAATCGTCACCATTGGGGCAGCCAATGGGGGATATGACCATAGTCACAGATTCGGTCGAGTGACAAATACCGTGGGTAGTTGGTTTGATAATAGAAACATTGTAATCGTTCTTAATACTGTAAATTATAACAAATGTGTCATTTTAGTAAATAGAATGATTCACTCAGTATTTTCCGCTGACAAAACCTTTTTCAAACATGTTTCAGGTGATCTGTTGTAATTCAGGAAAAGTGCTGGGGAGCATTTCAAGCTTAAGATAGTGGCTCATTATAAAATAAAGAAATAAGTTTTGTAATATCACTATTTCATAGTAAAACAAAATATTGTAAATTATTGGGGTTTTATCCCTTATTGTGAAATAAAATAAATCGGGAAAATTTTAGCTTTAAACGATCCTGTTAAATAAACTTCCGCTGTTAAACTCAATTAAATAAATACCACGGGATTTCTGTCCCGCGGCTCTTGAAACGGGTCAAACCGGGTCGAGGGCCGTGACAACCGTGATGAGAACCGACATCGGAAAACGACACCCATCTCTCTCTTTCTCTTTCCAAACACCCATCTCTCTTTCCTCTCTCTCTCCTCTCTGTAAAGTCTCTGCACTCTCCCTCTCTCTAAACAAACATCTGACTCTCTCTCTTCTCTCTCTCTCTATAACACCAACCGATCCAAAAAAAATGTGCAGAATTTCAAAATTAGGGCAAATCAAACATTCAAAAAAAAAATCAAACCTTGATCAGAAACAACAACACCACTAGCATTAACAGCAGTAGCAACATCAACCCTTTCAGAAACCAACAAATAAGCCCTATATCTAACAACAGATTTCAACAAACAAGCAACATCATAAAGCACCCTCAAGAACTTGTTCAGGTTTCAACACAACCACCCCAACAACCCCAGAAACAGCCTGATCAACAACATCAAGAACCATCTTCCCACCATCAAGAACTTGTTCAGGGTTCAGTTGCAGGACAACATTGGGGATCTTGATCTCTGGCCTCTTGTACCCACCTGGGAATAAGGTTCTTTGAGTGTTTTTATTAGTGTTGGTGAAAGAAACGCAAAAATCAAAACCCCTTCCTCTCGTTTTCGGAATCCCCTTCCTCTCGTTTCGTTTTCAAAATCAAATGCAGAAATCAAACGCAAAAATCAAAACCCCTCCGGCCCCTCCCTGCGACTCCGGTGAGCACTCATACTCCGGTGCCGGTTGAGTCCTAAACATGAAGATAATGTGAGGATGATGAACTTATGGTGAATCAGGGGATATGGGGAACTATGTGTGAAGAAGATGAACATATATATGAACCACCCACCGGTTTGAACCGGTTTTAGGAGATCGATGCGTAGAGAGAGACGGTGGTGGGGGTGTTGAGACGGTG
Organism: Helianthus tuberosus; assembly: GCA_030545235.1. Taxonomy (NCBI): domain Eukaryota; kingdom Viridiplantae; phylum Streptophyta; class Magnoliopsida; order Asterales; family Asteraceae; genus Helianthus; species Helianthus tuberosus. The sequence goes on along the minus strand of CM060427.1, from coordinate 142,632,171 downwards.
GTGGGGGTGGATCTGTGTAGAGAGAGAGAGAGCTGAGAGAGAGAGCTGAGTTTTAGTGAGAGAGAGAGAGAGTCATATATATATATATTATATAATATGTAATTAATTTTGTTTTAATTTATTAAAAGAGTAAATTAAAATGACTAAAATGCCCCTGCACAAAAGGACAAAACAATCAGGTTTCAACAGTGAAAATAGGTGGTTTTTGGAGTGTGGACTAAAATGGCAACAAAATGCAAACCTCAGGGACCCAGATGTAAAAAATTTGGGTTTTGGACTAAAGTGGCAAAAGTGAGCAAACCTCAGGGACCATTTTGGCTATTAACTCTTGGATTTATTAGGTTGAAAGCACAGAGACACACATACATACATATAAATTGAACCAATAAACCTGTTAGTACGTACGTGAACACATAGATACGTGACCATTGAAGAATTAATCTTGATATATTTGGTTTTAGAGATAATTAGTAGTTTGAATTTAAATAGTTATCTAGTTATTTTATTTATTAGGTATTAGAGTTAGTATTGGTTTAGTATAATTGGTTTTAGAGTTTGAGTTTAATTGGGATAGCTTGTTTAGCAAGTAATTAGTTTAGTATAAATAGATGGGTTAGGTTAGGTTATGTAATTACTTGGATGTTTGCTTTGATCTTTATTAATATATAAAAGAGTCGTGAGGAGTTCTCACAAAATCGTTGTGTTGTCGCGTTTTTGATCCAGTTAATTCCAACAATTGGTATCAGAGCGTGTAACGATCAAGCGGGAGCAAGAAGAATCGAAGCAAATCAACCCGGTGAAGTCGAAAACCTTCGTGGATCGACAGAGAGAAGAAGACTCGAAACCTAAGTGGATCGAGCAGGGAAGTCGAAGCCTAAGTGGATCGGCAACGAGAAGAACGAAGACTCGAAATCTAAGTGAATCGAGCGGAGACAAAGACTCGAAATCTGAGTGAATCGAGTAGAACGGTCGAAATCTGAGTGAATCGACAAAGAGATTTAAAGGTATGTTGCAATCTTAGTGAAGCAAGTATTTTGTGTTCGTCTGTTCGAGATCTGTGAACAAAAGAAAAAGAAAAGTGAAGTTTTGTTTTGGGTTCTGAATTGGTAATCTTTGAAGACCATAGGATAATATTAGGGTCATGCTAGCTGCACACGCCCAAAATTATTTTCACACCCCAAAGCGCCGCGCTATGGCCAAAGCGCGGCGCTTCGATCGACAAAATGTGCTTCGATTGACGTTTGAAACATTCGTTACTGTTTGACAGACATAAAGCTGATCATGATGTTTTGTCGTTAACCCTAAGCGCCGCGCTTTGGCCATAGCGCGGCGCTTCGACCCCAACTTTCAGCCTTTTCCCCTTTTAAAAGCAACCTGTGACTCTGTGAGACATACATTTCGATCACACACTGTCTTCGATATATATTTCTTTCCACATTTCAGATCCGTTGTGTTTCTTCTCAAAATAACGCGCGGTTTTGCTGTATTAGTTACATCTCTTGAAAAAACGATGTCGTGGTTAAACAACTATATTTTCGGTCAATATTCTGACGAGACAGTTGTTCCTGATTCTTACGAGGGGACCGCTATTTCTGACTCGTATGAGAAACCGGTCTCGTCCAACTTGAGGGAGGCAGAGGTTGTATCTGGCATTCATTATCGTGATAACACGGTGACGCTGGATTTGAATACCCCTGTGGAGGACCCTTACGCACAACAAGGTTATTCGAATTTCGGTTACGGTGGCGAGTACAGCTTTGTACAGCAGGAGTGTGGTCCAAACGACAGTTACGGTTGTCAACAGAGCTTACAAGGTTATTCGAATTTCGGTTACGGTGGCGAGCACAACTTTGAACATCAAGTATATTCGGACCTCGGTGACGATGGTGAGCCGGGGGATGTGTCTGTTGACGAGGAAGGCTGTTACCCGGTTACGTTTTCGTTTGATACGACGCAGACCTTTTCGTCACGTAAAGAGTTGGTGCGTTGGGTACAAGACACGGCAAAAGACAACGGTTACCTCATTGTGACTAAGAGGTCGAATAAAAGAGGAGAGAATTACAAGATTTGGTTTCAATGTACTTTTGGTGGGGAGCATAAGAGTATAGCTACACAGAGGAAAACGGGTAGCAAGAAAATAGGCTGCCCGTTCGAGATGATCGGGTTTTCGGAATCATCCGGAAGTGTTTGGAGGATCGAGGTGACGAAGGCGAAGCATAACCACACTCCTATTGAAAACTTAGAGGGTCACGCGTATGCGAGAAGGCTTTCTTCGGAGGATACAAAACTGGTTAAGGAGCTGGCAGAGCAAGACATTCCCAACCAAAGTATCTGGCGAACGCTGACAAAAAACAATCCGGCTAGAAAGCTTATTCCGAAAGATATACACAACGCTGTTCAGAAGATCAACGCCGAAAAAAATGTCGGTAAGTCTCCGATGCAAAAACTTGAAAGCATTCTTCTCGAAAAAAATTACACTTATTACATGCGCACGAATGAGATATCGAACGAAGTTGAAGATGTCTTCTTTGTTCACGAACATTCATTCACTATGTGGTGTGCCTTCCCGCATGTGCTAATGATTGACGCCACCTACAAAACGAACATGTACAACCTGCCATTTGTTCAGGTCGTAGGCATGACGTCAACAAACAAATCGTTTACGGCTGCTTGTGCGGTAATTTCCGCTGAGAAGTCAGAGAACTACCTATGGGTGTTGCAGAGGATCAAGTCTATGCTGGTAGGATGTATGGAACCGCGCGTGATTTTAACAGACAGGGATTTTGCGCTAATGAACGCGTGTGAACAAGTTTTTCCAAAAGCGCATAAGTATCTTTGTCGGTTCCATATTCAACAAAATATTAATAAGAACAGCAAGAAGAAATTCTCTGACAAGGATTGGAAAGAATTCATACGTAGTTTTTGGTTATTGTGCGACTCTACGACCGAGGAAATATACAGGTATAACTTGGAAAACCTTGAAGCACAGCTGAAAGAAGATGACCGTGAACGTAGGTATTTCTTACATAATTATGTTCAAATTTTATATAATAACAAAAACTGACTATTTACGTTTTTTTTTAATTTTAGAGGTTTTTGATTATATGAAGAAATCCTGGTTGGATCCGTACCGTGAAAAGTTTGTATCATGCTGGATTAACAAAACTATCAACTTTCACCAAACTACGACCAACAGGGTTGAGGGCATGCATGCAACACTAAAAAGTCACTTTCCAAGTCATCGCAACACACTGGATAAACTTGTACTGTATGTTGATCATGTTGTTGATAGACAATACACCGAGATTAGTAGTAGCTTTGAAACAAGCCTCCGAAAAGTGATGACGCACCACAAGAAGCAGCCCATGCTTGCATATATTCTCAGAAAGGTTTCAATATATGCGATTGAGCTTTTGAGTAGGGAACTACAACGTAAGGAAGACGGGTTGAGAGCCTACGGTGCAAGCTGTGGTTGCCAACTTTTTACCAGCTGTGGTTTGCCATGTGCCTGTCGTTTGGAAAAGTTGGAAAATAAAGGTAATTAATATCTTTGACCTTTCTCGTTATGATTCTGCCACCTAATTTGTTTTCATCCACAGGTCAGCAACTCCGGATCACACACATAGACGTGTTCTGGAAGAAGCTTAACTTCAAGCCTGCAAAGAAAAACATAGAGGATATCGATGTAGACGCGGAATTTGAAAAATTGAAACAAAAGATCGATCCAACACCCCCTCAAGTGAAAAGGAGCTTCTTTGAAAAGTTTCAGCAAATCCTCAATCCAGGGAACAATAACAAAAAACCTCCTGCTGTTCTGAAGAAAACTCGTGGTCGCCCAACATTGAAAACGCAGGAAGAAAGAAAGGTTGAAGCCGCTAGAAAAAGCTCGTACATTCCGTCGGAAGAAACTTGGGTCGAGGCCTCAGATGATCTTCCCCGTCACAGCTCGTACATATCACTCGAAGATTCTAGAAGACAAAAGAATACCAAACCGATCAACCTGCACCCTGATTTCCCGATGATCAAGCTCGGTCCTAAGACGGATATAGTGATCCGCAACTACGCATCTCAGATTCCCGAAGTGATCCATCCATACATCGTTAGAATAAAGGACGTGAAACCAGATGGTCATTGTGGGTTTCGATCGGTGGCTGTTGGGTTAGGAGTGAAACAGAATTCATATTTGACGATCCGGAAACAACTTATAAAGGAGTTACGTACGAACGAATCGCTTTGGAGGCAGTTTTTCGATCCGGAAAACATAGGACATTATGATGCGCTGCTTAGACGGATCAATTTCAAGGGGGTGGGACGAGCAGATATCGAAAATTACATGACGATGCCTGATACGGGGTTTCTTATTGCCCAACGATACGGTGTGATTGTTCACAGCTTCGACATGCGTGGGAGCTGTACAATTTTCCCTCTGCTGGGCGGGCCAAACGAAGCTGAGGAACCTCACATGGCTGTTGCGGTTGTGTTCGTCGACCATGGTCATTTCATACATGCAGAGCTTGGAGGTTGTTATCCAATGCCTCCCCCAAACCCACTCTGGACAGCACACAGATTAGAGCGCGCAGCAGCCTGGCATACATTATACAGGGATCAGATCAACACGTACGAGATGCTTACGTATCGTGCCCCTGACCTTAATGTAACCCCACATGTTCACGATGTAGGTTAAATGTGTTTAATAATAATCACGTTTGTGTTTGTTCATTATATGCGTTACATCACGTTAAAAACCGAATGTCACCGACACGACCCAATCAGATTCAATACGCACTTGTACGACCCAAAATGACCATATACATCTTAATACTACAATTAATGAAAAAATACGTCATGTTCATGTGCGGTAGGCGGCTGATACACATAACACCTCTCACAGGAGTACTTGTGCTTTCAAACTAAAATGATACGATATAACGGAATAAGACATCACACGTAACCGATTTGATCCGGAACTTGCAGTATAGTCCATATATTTTAAAAAATGATGTATAATGGAAAAAACGTAAAATTTAGACATTTATCGACGCGTTTGTGAATAAAAAACAATTTTAAAAATTTAAAAAAAGCCCCGAAGCGCCCCGCTTAGGTCATAACGCTGCGTTTTGCCCCGAAGCGCCCCGCTTTGGCCATAGCGGGGCGCTTTGACCCCTCGCTATAACTGAAGCGGGGCAGACTTCTCCCCCATTTCACACTCAAACAAAAACACACACCTAAGGTGCGATTACACACACTACTTCGCAGATCGTCTTGCTTCCGGATTTCAACCGCTATTAGGTACGATCGAACTTCGTTTATTGTTTTGTGTTAAAATTATTTGATTTTGATTTTGATTTGGGGGGTTGTGATCATGTTGCTGGGCGCTGTTCTTCATAACGAAGAACCAAAGCGCCGCGCCGAGGCCAAAGCGCGGCGCTTTGGTTCATGTTTATTTTTTTTTTTAATATTATTTGTTTAATATTAATTGTTTAATATTATTTGTTTAATATTGTTTCTTTTTTATTTAAATTATATTTAATATTATTTGTTTATTATTTAAATTGTTTAAATAATATAATTTATTTATTATTATATTTAATATTATTTATTTATTATTTATATTTAATATTATTTTTTTATTTCAACGTGCAGAGATGAATTCCTCCGATGAGGAGATTGATCATATGGAGGATGAGGGAGTGGTGGGAGATGAGGGAGAGCAGCCGGTATGTCCGTACCTGCAGTTTCCGGCGGCGTCACGGGCGAGGGGGAGATGCGCGAGGTTGCGCGCCATCCCCATTGGGGAGCATGTAGGGATAGATTGGGGCCTGCTGGAGGAGTTGGGAGAGGCCGCGCGGGCGCGTGCGATAGTTGGACTAGATACTCCCTGGTCGCGCCTATTTGAGTTAGCGATGGAGGACTCGTACCCTGAGGTTACGTGGGAGTTTCTTTCCACGTTTACATACGCGCCGCATCCGGCGGATTACGTCGAGGACCCGGATTTTCCAGTCCACGAGGTTACATTCCGTCTCGCCGGTCAGGAGTTTCAGATGAGTGTGCGGCAGTTTGTTGTGCATACAGGTTTGTTTAAATAATATTATTTATTATTTTATATTTAATATCATTTGTTTATTTAATGTTATTTGTTTATTTAATATTATTTGTTTATTATTATTATTTATTTATTTAATGTTATTTGTTTATTTAATGTTATTTGTTTATTTAATATCATTTGTTTATTTAATATTATTTGTTTATACAGGTTTGTACACAGAGGCCGAGCTTGATACTGATTTATATACGGAGGCGGTTACGATGATGGACAGGCAGACGCTTATCAGTTTCTGGAGGTCCATTTCCACTAGACCCTTTGGGAGATCCTGGCAAAAGGCCACCTCCATTAGAGACCCCTTGTTCCGATACTTGCAGCATGTTATCGCGGCAACTATCGTGCCGCGGGGTGCCAGCAGGGAGAAGGTCAACCTCAGTGACCTTTTCTTTCTATACTGCCTACTGCGGGGCCAGCCCTGCAATCTAGCAGCCTGCCTGGCAGATTACTTTGCCACCGCATACCACCGGCAGCTCCGCGGGTGGGTGCACACTGGCTCATTCATCACCGCCATCGCACGCTCGCTCGGGATCGTGCTCGAGGGAGATCCGCTGCTGTCCGATCCGGTCCCGTCTACCAGGTTGGGCCGCGCGTCAGTTTCTAGCATGCAGATCACCCGTCGCTTTGATGTTGGTCTGAGGTTTAGGGGCATGGACGGGCAGATTTGGCAGCCGGAGCCGGTGCCGGAGGTCATCCCGGTTGTTATTGAGTTGAGGCCTGGAGTGTTGGCCCCTCCTGCTGAGCAGGCGGCCGCTCGGCAGGCTCAGCTACAGGCTCTGGGACTCGATGAGTTCCCGGGCCAGCCTCAGGCTGAGGCTCAGGCTCAGCCTCAGGCTCAGCCTGTATTAGAGGATCCGGCTCAGGAGGAGCATATCGAGGAGGTCCCGGTACCACCAGTTCAGCCAGCTCCTGAGCCGCCACAGTACCCGCAGTACGTTTACGCTGACCTGCCTCCGGTAGCGCGTGAGGTGGCTCGGGACTTCGACCGGCGCCTCAGACGCCAGGCCGCACGCCAGGACTGGATCATCGAGACGCTCGTTTCTCTACGAGAGGTCGCTGGGTTGCCTCCACTTCCCCTCCCACCGTCCCCACCGCACGAGGATTAGTACCTTAGTTTGTTTGTATAGTGTTTTGTTATGTATTATGTAGTCAGTTGTACCTTTTTGTTTTGTATGTACAAACTGATATATATTTACATCACGTTGGTTTTGGATTGTTTACGTTTAATTCTTATGGCTTTCTGTACAATTTATTTAACGTGTTCGTTTAATTTAACAAAATAAACTAGGTTAACAGTTTATAAAGACGCACTTATATTATATACGTTCTATAAAAATAATGACGTAAAAAAACGTAATTATAAAACAACGTAATATAAAACTCAAATACAATTTTTTTCTCCAAAAAACACTACCAAACTAACCCACATCCCACCTATTTCAAAAAAAAAACAACACAAATTACAGCCAACACTTTTTGTCTTTTTGCACACTCGAAGCGCCCCGCTTTGGCCATAGCGGGGCGCTTTGGTCAAAGTCAACAGACAAGGACTGACTTTGTCAGTCCTTGTCTGTTGACCTTTGTCAGTCCTTGTCTGTTGACCTTGCCCAAAGCGCCCCGCTATGGCCAAAGCGGGGCGCTTCGAGTGTGCAAAAAGACTAATGCCGTGTGCGAATAGACCAGACTGACAAAGTCAGTCCTTGTCTGTTGACCTTGCCCAAAGCGCCCCGCTATGGCCAAAGCGGGGCGCTTCGAGTGTGCAAAAAGACTAATGCCGCTATGGCCAAAGCGGGACGCTTCGAGTGTGCAAAAAGGCCTAATATTAAGTTGGTAAATAATTAGAAATTCAAAGTTTGATGTGGGCCACGTGAAGAAAAAGAAACAAAGTGGTGTTGCTTACGTAAGGAATTATTAGAGATAAGGAAGTATTATTTGTGTTTTGGTGGCAAAATTTATAGCAAGGAATAATAGTCTTGGTTGGTTTCTTTAAAAAAATCAACGCACCATCCAAAACAAACAAACAGTATTTTTGGTGAGGTTTTTGACAGTCGATCTAAGTGAAAAAAAAGGTGTAAAAGATGGCAGGAGAACAACCAGTTAATACAGGAATTGTTCAGGTACGAGAAAACAACAATACCTCGTTTCAAGTTCCACGATTGACGTCAAAGAATTACAACACTTGGACTATCTTGATGGAGTCGGTATTAGACGCTCAAGGACTTTGGGAGGTGATTGATCCGGTAACAGGTGATGCCGTGGATGAGAAGAAAAACAAAGTTGCTAGGGCGGTTATTTTTCAAGCGCTACCGGAAGACATACTTTTATAAGTTGCTAAAAACCGAAGCGCGAAAGATATTTGGGAAGCTTTACGAGTAAGATTTCTTGGCGCTGACAGGGTTCAAAAGGCTCGATTGGCTTCGTTAAGGAGAGAATTCGAGCAGCTTCGAATGAAAGAGACAGATTCTATAGAAAACTTTGCTGGAAAGATAAGCGGATTTGTTTCAAGATATAGCAGTCTTGGGTCAAGTCTTGATGACGAAGCAATAGTTCGAAAGTTGTTAGATTCTGTACCAAAGAAGTATCTTCAAATTGTTGCTTCTATTGAGCAGTATTCGGACATCGAGAGCATGCCATTTGAAGAAGCAATAGGCAGGTTGAAAGCCTATGAGGAACGAATCAAAGAGCAAGACGAGACGAGTGATAATGATCAAAGTAAGGTCTTATTATCTAAAACTGATGGTCAAACTTTTAATACCAGTGGACAAGACTCTAAAGCCGATGGTCAAGAGAAGAATGAAGAGTCTGGTTGTAAGTGTTGTGGACGAGGATGGTCTAGCCAAAGTGATCATGGAAGAGGTCGTGGACGTGGTCGAGGAGGACGATACCAAAGGGATAAAAGGTTTATCGTATGTTATAATTGTCAAGAAAAGGGTCATTATGCAAGTGAATGTCCTAAGAAGGAGTCAAAGGAAGAAGTAGCAAACTTGGCCGAAGAGTATGATCCGTCACTATTTTGAAGAACGTGTCCATATCAAGATTAAGGGGGTGAATGAAGAATTAATCTTGATATATTTGGTTTTAGAGATAATTAGTAGTTTGAATTTAAATAGTTATCTAGTTATTTTATTTATTAGGTATTAGAGTTAGTATTGGTTTAGTATAATTGGTTTTAGAGTTTGAGTTTAATTGGGATAGCTTGTTTAGCAAGTAATTAGTTTAGTATAAATAGATGGGTTAGGTTATGTAATTACTTGGATGTTTGCTTTGATCTTTATTAATATATAAAAGAGTCGTGAGGAGTTCTCACAAAATCGTTGTGTTGTCGCGTTTTTGATCCAGTTAATTCCAACAACCATGAAGCTGTAAAGAAATTGAAGAACAAATTCATGTAAAGAACCAGGCATTATACTAATAAGCACGAACAAACTACAGAGTCACTTTTTTTTTTTGAACATAAAGGGAGATTTAATATATACAGCCAAAAGGCTAGAACATACGCAACTCAAAATTACACTAGTTAAACCTGCCTACTCGCCTAACCTTCTATGACATTAATTCCAAGTTCAATCCAATTTTCATACGATAAATACTCCAGTTTCGATTTAATATATATAGAGTCACATTTAATAGCTAAAATTATAAAGTAAAACCAGCAACACTAGATGAAAAAAAAATAATAGTACTTAGTCAGATTTAATTAAGTTAGGTTAAGCAAAGTTACATTATATCGATGAAAGTCTGACTTGAAGTAATTACAAGTATTACACGTCAGTAAGACAACTACTCTTCTTCGACGTCGTTTCGATTTCGTCCGACAAACAAGTGTGTTGTGAATTCTATCAAGTTTGACCGAAGTTTAAAGTTGGATTAGGTTTAACTGGTTCGACTCACATTGGTCTTATGATAGGCCCAGTCCAGCTTCTTAAACTAGTCTCACTTGAGCACAACTTAATATTATTAGGGATACGATAATTTACTACTTTTTTATTGGTTTTTTTAATGCATGCAATTATTTTAATTTTATAATAAAATATAAACTTTTAATTTTTTTGTTTTTTATGAATTATTTGATGGTCGGTGATCTAATATGTATAGTGCCGGACTCAACCATTCAGGTAAACCATAAAAAGACAAAATGAATAGCTACAAGTATGGGCTAGCCCACTTTGTAGAGACATATGCCTTTTAGAGGAAAGGTCCCAGATTTAATCTGGGTAAAAGTGAATAATTTCGAATTATTGATGAATAGAGTAGACATTAACCGTTACCATTAAAAAAATAGATACAAGTTCTAGCATCAATCCTACAATAAAATTTAGCAAATGTGAACTTAATAATTACCTTTGGTTATTAGAGTTCTTACTAGGATTCAATTCTGCCTTCATGCGTAATTTAGTTAGGTTAAACGAATACGCAGAATATAAAAGAAAGTCTATACAACTTTTTTTGAAGGGCCTATTTTTTTTAGAAAAAAATGGGCTCAATCACAGTCTAACCCACTTTAAAACCTTCACTTAAGTTACAAGCTCACGTTACCAAAAATTACAATAATAAATAAGTAAAAGAGTTTGGTGACGAAAACAAATTTAGAGATGGTTTTTGGAATTTTAATTTATAGGGGCATTCTATTCTAACTAGTTATTTTCCGCCCGCGCGTTGCGGCAGGACCCAATGACTACAAAAGGCGTGTCAGCAACAGCAAACAGATACCGAATATCAAAACATAAATAAAATGACGTGGTAAGTATAGTCACCCCGTCATAAAAAAACGATTTTAAATAACCTAATATATAATAATAGGACCCACACGTCCTACACGTTGGAAATTCGGTTGTTTTCAGTTCAGTTATTACGGTATTAACACGTTAAAATATGAATGAGCTCGGTACCGGTAACGGCAGCGAACGTACCGATCCGGAAAATCATCGAAATTAGGTACCGGCACCGAAAATGCTCGGTACAATACGATATGGTATTTGAAGGTAAAAATCAATAAATACAGGTATGGTGCTAGACCGGTGTCGAACCGAAAGTAATGATTCTGAAAACGCCAAAAGGTGGGTACCAAATTGGTACCGAAAATGATTTGGTATAGTAAATTTGGTACCGATACGATACCGGTTCGTTTACAGGATTTGATATGATTTGCTCATCAATATTCTAAATATCCAAGTTAATTTTACATGCTACAATTCATTCATTATAGAAAAAGACCAAAAGGAAAGCAAAATAAGTTGTTGTGTATATAAAACTTCATTCAAACAAAATACAGTTTACTTACTGTGTGTATGAAAAGTAATCTAAGCTAAGCGGTGCAATTACTTGCATTGCTGCGTTGCTACAGGATTTGATGAGCTCGGTACCAACCGATACCGAAAATATCGTTACCGAAATCCTCAAAAGTGGGTACCGGTACCGAATATACATAGTATGGTACGGTTCGGTACAGATCGGTACTGGTACGGCACCGGTATTTGAAGGTAAAAACCGGTGAGTACCTGTGCAGAACCGGTACCGAAAATACACCGGTTTGGTAAATTTGTGACCAATACCTATACCCGATACCATTTGCTCATCTCTTAATGATGTTACTATTCATTCCATTCTAATTTTAAATAATTCTAATCTAATTCTAATTCTAATTTTAATTTAATAATAATAAATCACTGATGTTACTATTCATTCCATTCTAGTTTTCATTTTATTATATATATAGATTATTTACATAAAGGGCCTTATTATATTTCTTTTAAAGTGGGCCTATTTATAGACATTTTTGGGCTGCTTAGTGGGAGCCTTAGAGCCCGTGCATCCGCCCATCACCTTAAACTTAAAATTCAGAAAAGTTCATTTCAAATATATCATCATCTTATAAAAGAATAAAGTGAGGGATAATTAAGTTGTTAAAACTTAAGGGTGAGCGGGGCACCTTCGGTGACCCAAGTCACCTTAGGGGAACACCGCCGCCATCACTTAGGTGAGGCAATTAGGGGAGCAAGATCGGTGAGAACTCACCGCATGAAGAGGGAGAGAGATGGTGGGCCAGCCTCATTTTCAACCAATCAAAACATTTTTTTTTTTTGAATAAAAAAACAAGGGGAGTTAAGAGGGGAGTGGCGCCATCAAATTGAGGGTGTTAGGGGAGTTTAAGAGGGGAGTTGACGTGGCATAACCTGATTGACCGTGCGTACGAGAGGGGACTCCCCTCTTAGGGGAGTGCCCCGTTCACCCTAAGTAGAAACTTTTAACTTTATAAAAAGTAAAAGAAAGTCGTAATGCAGTTAAATCAATGGGAAAGTTGTTACTATGATGCTAAATGGAGTGTAGTTTGTAACTTTGGCTCTAGATGAGGATGAGAAATAGCTTGTACAAGACAAATTGAACCGATCAAACCAAATGAAACAAGGTAGAACAGTTACTAAACCAATCTTGTAGTAACTTGTTCATTCTATGCTCCATGAGACATCCAACTATTTTTTTGGTCAAACTAGTATAATATGTAGTCAGCCGGAACCAACTGGGTTTGCTTGCTTAAAAGAAAAATATGACACACACTCTTTGAGTTTAGGCTACCTTTACTATTCTTTCTAGTAATAACAAATAAACGATAACGTTTTTAATAAAACTTTTATCTATCTTTTAATTTGTTTTTTTCCAATAACTTGCCTTCTTCAACTCTTTTAAAAAGTCTAGAAAGTGATGTTTAATTTTTGTGTCTAAAATTCCAATATAAATTTTACAGAAAACAGAGTTGTACTGAAAATAATATATCTCTTTTTGTATCGGAAACTATTCTGAGTTTCGGTACCAACCGGACAAAATCAATACCGTTCCTGATTTCAATTTTTATGGTTTCTTTTAATGGTATGGTAAACATTACCCAATACCGTCCCAAACTAAATTGATATTGACCAAACAATGGTTTGTGGTTTCGATATGTCATACAAGTCGATTGATAAACTATACCAAGTACTGGTACTGTAACAAACCGTATAGATGCCCCGATAGAACATTTGTATCGGTATTCATTATTATAGTTTTGATCGATGTAAAAATGTGGCAATATCCTTTTGGAAGACAAGTATTGTGTAATATAGCGTGATACTATTTTAAATAGTTTTTTTTCTAATAATGTTTTTGGTTGCATCGCACAAGAGAGTTTTCACTAGTTTGTTTGGAAATGCATTAATATTATAATAATATATTGCTTTTAAGTCTAATATTCTTATGTTATATTTGATGTTTGGTCATCTAATAGGTGTAACGGTTTATCATGATTTTGATAATCAAATATACAAATGGTTGACCATAGGTTTGTAAATGAACCAAACGAACATAAACGGGCATGTTCGTTGTATACATATATCTAAAATAACCGGTTACACAATATTTAAGTTAAACTGTTCAAATATACATTACATAGTCTATATAAGTAACTCAAATCATAAAGTAAAACTAGTAACACTTGATGAACAAACTACAGAATCACATGTAATACGTAAGTTAGGTTAAGCGAAGTTACATTGAATGGACGAAAATCAGACTTGAAGTGAGATTGTTGGTCATGAAGTGAATGGAAACTGTACTTACAACGATTACATGCGTCTCTCGCTGTGATCAATAATATTATTCGACGCCATTTTGATTTTGTAGGAAGTATTTCTAGTGGTGGTAGTGTGTTCTGATGGTGGCGAAAGCAATATGATCAGATCAAGTTGGTTTGAGTCCGGCTTCTTAAACAAGTCACTTAAGCCCAACTTAATATTAGGAGTTACCATTACTTGACTGTGTAAACCTAAACTTGTAAAATTCATAAAAAAAGGTCATTTGATAATAGAGTTACTAAAATAAAATAAAGAGTAAATTGCGGCTTTGGTCCTTGTGGTTTAGTGGTTATTGTTATATTTTACATAATTCAATTGTTTTGCAATTTACATTCTGAGTTTTTTATTATTATTACCGTTTTGATCCACTACACTAACTTCATCCAACTTATACCAAAAGGAGCAATTTCATATACCCCTTAGACAATGTGTAATGGGGCTCCATATACCGCCATAAAGCCCCTATAAAGCCCAAACACCATTACGGAGGGGCTTTATGAGTTTGAAAATGGTGGCTGGCGTGATATGTATAGCGCTTGATGGGGGGAGGATTTTGAAAAATGGACCAATCACAAACAAGCATGCTTTTTTATATTAATTAATAAAATTGAAAATTATTAAATAGGTAATGATGGGTAGGGGCTTTATGACTACGGACTCTAGTGATATAACGCCCCATAAAACCTCCGTGTGACGTGGCACGACACGTGTCGCATAACGCCCCACAAGGGGCTTTATGACTACGGATGGCCTTACAAACCAAAATTTAATCTACATATATCCCCTTCCTAAAAATTTAAAATATCAAATATACCCGGTTTGATTTATTTTATTAAAAATATATTAGAGAATTACTGTTTTACCCTTTTCTTTTTACTAAAACATAAAATTTTCAAAGTAACCCATTGTAGGGGTGTTCAAAAAACTCGTGGCTCGCAGCTCGCTCGAAACTCGCTCGAAAAAGCTCGAAATTGGCTCGGTTTTTAACGAGCCAGCTCGGCTCGGCTCGGTTTGTAAACGAGCCGAGCTCGAGTTTGGTCTGGCTCGGCTCGTGAGCTCGCGAGCTGGCTCGATAAGGTTTACATCCTTCATTTTTTTTTGTCCCACATCGCTTAGAAAACAAAAACTAAGGGAGTATTTCCCCTATAAAATAAGCTAAAGACAATGTATAAAGTGAATTAACTATTTATACTTGCATATTTAGCCATATGGTTAAATTAAATGGCAATTATGGCCCTTAGTCTATGAAGAAATTCATTTTAAGGGCTTTTTAAGTAGAAAATTGTGCGGTTTTTTGTTAGTTCGAGCTAGATCGAGCCGAGCCGAGCTAGCTCGAATTCTTATCGAGTCGAGCTCGAGCCTCAAATCTCAGCTCGATTTGAAATTCGAGCTCGAGCCGAGCCAGCTCGAATCGAGTTCGAGCCGAGCTCGAGCTGGGTCTAGCTCGGCTCGACTCGGCTCGTTTACAGCCCTAACCCATTGTTAACCTTTTTTCACCATCCTCTTATCGTCATCATCCAACATCCAAACATCTATTTTCATTCATCCTTCATATCACCAGCCGTAAACCCTTCTTTCAAGTTATTATAATCACCTAAAATAATTCACTGACATACTAATGATGGAAAATGTTCATAGTCAAATCACTAGTGTCCAATATATGTTTCCTATCCAGGGATTAAAGTATGATGATGATCGATCCTAATTTTCTTACTGATTTTGGTGGTCTATAGAAGTAATCGCGTACGACAAGTTTCCGACATAAAGCTTCCAGCGATTCCGGCCCGTCATATTCTTCTTCTTCATTGACGTGGTCGTTTTGTAATTCTTATTCAGTTTCTGCTATATCTGATTCCCAACTTGAATTGTTTTGTATGGCGGGAAGGAGGATCTAAGCAGTAGGGACAAATTCAATTACTTGGTTTTGAAATTGAGAAAAAAAATTGGGGGATTTTGAAGTGAGATTTGGGGATTTTCATTAGGGAAGTTTGTAAGCTGACAGTTTTGGAGGTTCATAGTTGGGAAGATGAGCTTGAAGAAATGGTGATAGAGAATAACGAAGCAGCAGACCTTTTGAATTCTGGAGGGCATTTTTGTCATAATGTGTAGTTTTATAAAAGAGTGTGTGTCTAACTCATTGTCGTGTAAAGTCATAAAAGTAATTTAGACAATGATGTTAAGTCGTAAAAGTAATTTATACATTAACTTGGTTAAGTAGAGATAAAAAAGTATAATATATGTGTTGTATGTTGTGGCGTAAAAGTAATTTAAACAAAATGAATAGTAAGTAGAAAAGTTTGGAGGAGTTTTGTTTCTATGTTAAATTTTTTGAAGGTGTTTATGTCCTATGTTAAAAAGTTAGGGGGTATCTTTTGCAAACCACCAGTTAGGGCTGTCCAAAAAGCTCGCGGCTCGGAGCTCGCTCGGATTTAACTCGGAAAAAGCTTGCTCGATATGGCTCAGTTTGAAAGTGATCCGAGCCGGCTCGACTCGGTTAGAAAGTGAGCCTAGCTCGGCTCGGCTCGTGACGAGCCAAATTGGCTCGGTTTGTCTCGCTTGGTAGCTCGGCTTAGCTCGAATTATTTAACTTATAATATATTTTATTTTTATATACATATAATATATTACAAAAAAGTGATTATTATTTACTTGTATTTAGACTTGTAGTTTGATATCTACGACATATGTAAAAGTTGATTGCCGTGCTAATGAGCACATATTGTATTTACTTGAAATATAAAACTTATTTTGCGTTGTCGAACGTGATTTTGTTTTGTAATGTATTAGGTTAAACTTATTTTAAATATGTTTTTTTAAAGTATTGAATAATATTTTAGAATACTGAATTTTGAGAGCTATGTATTAATTTTTATTTTTAAAATCGAGCCAAACCAAGCCGAGCCGAGCCCGAACTTAGATTTTCAGCTCGGTTTCAAATCCGAGCCGAGCCGAGCCAGCTCGGTTTATAATCGAGCCGAGCCCGAGCTTGCCTCGGCTCATGAACAGCCCGCCAGCTTGTTAAACACCATACGTCTTTTCCCTTCCCTGTTGTTCCAGTCAAGTTTGGTATGGATGAGAAAAAGACTGCTGGACGGGAGGAGAGATTCAGTTGATTGATCCTTCTAATCTGTTGCACTTGTTCTTCACATCAGGTGCGTGCGTTCGAACCACCATAATCACTGTCCCAAAAAGTCATTTATACCTCCGTTTTAGTTACTGTTTTGGTTTTAATCTTTGCCCCCTTTGTGGGTTAATCGTAAACTTCTGCTATTTGTGACTAGGGTTTTCTTGTTCGTGTTTTTTTTGTGGTTGATTTATGAACTAGAGGGTGTTTTGTGTTCAGTCCGTACCGTAGGATGTGAAATTGGGGACGTATGTTGCGCTGTTGTACATTTATTAGTTTTGTTTTTGCTTGTTTTGGAAGAGGTTTTAGCTATGGAGTTTACATGCACACCAGGTGTTTATTATAATACCTCAATGAAAGATGCCTCTTAACTTTATTTTTCATTTTTGAGTTAAATGCTTGGCTGGTCCCTGTGGTTTGTAAAAGTTGCAGACTTGGTCTTAGTGGTTTATTAATTACACGCATGGTACCAAAACTTGTCAAAAATGAACTCGCTTGGTTACTAGCCCTAACATCAGTTAAATATCTCTGTTAAAACACTCCATGTGCTTGGCATGTGAGGGTAATTTGGTCATTTCAGTCCAGCCAATTATAAAAAGAGTTTAATAGTGGTTGGTCCCACCCCACCCCCTTCTTCTTCCCCAAACCACCACCACCGTCAGTACTTTCCGGCCAAGTACCACCACCGTCTGTACTTTCCGGCCATGATAGTTGAAAAGGAACTTGGTCTTCTTCGTCTCTCTCTCTCTCTTCTTTCTCTCTCTATCTTCATCCTTTGATCCTTGTCTCACCAATAAATTCAACCACAGAATCAATCTGCAGCTCCGTCAACGCAAACTCGATCGATCAAACTCCGATTCAACGGTATCTTCTGAACCGTTCAACTCCGCTAATGTTTGTATCGCTTTGTTTGGTAGCTATGTGCTCGATGATTCTTGTTTCAGGTTAATTTTGATTTGTTCGTGATGTCAGAAGTTAGGTTTAAACTGTGTGTGACTGTTGTGTGGATGAAATTGTGTGTTCAGATGCTCTTTGTTCCATAGTTATGTGATCGGTGATTGTCGTTTTAGGTTAACTTAGATTTTGAATCGTGTTCTGTTAGAAGTTAGGTTTGAACTTGTTGTTTGATGGTGGTGGTACTTGGCCGGAAAGTACAGACGGTGGTGGTGGTTTGGCCGTTTGGGGAAGAAGAAGGGGGTGGGCAGTGGCGGATCTAGAAAATCCGCCAAGCCTAACATTTTATAAAAAAGCCGTAACGAAATCGTAAAAACGTCAAATTTTTCCAAAATTTACACTAATTTTACACTACCGCCGGAGCGCCAAGCCGTAGCGGAGGTTGCCCCTTCTTATATGCTAGGTCCGCCCCTGGGGGTGGGGTGGGACCAACCAGGTATTTAACTTTTTTTATAATGGGCTGGACTGAAATGACCAAATTACCCTCACGTGCCAAGCACATGGGGTGTTTTAACAGAGATATTTAACTGATGTTAGGGCTGGGGACCAAGCGAGTTCATTTTTGACAAGTTTTGGTACCACGCGCGTAATTAGTAAACCACTAGGACCAAGTCTGCAATTTTTGCAAACCACAGGGACCAACCAAGCATTTAACTCTAAAACGACTTTGTTTTCAGTGTTTAACTATGTGGCGTTTTCGAGCAGATCTCAGGTTGTTGATTTGTTTAGCACATCAGATGATGGCTTTGGGTATTTTGTTCTTTTTATAACTAAACTTGCTAAAGCTTTTTTGTTTAATTTTTTCAGCTTACAGATTGGGAGGAAGGAGAATTGAGAAAATATTAAAGACTCGAATCAAGTCAAGCCACAGGTAGAGGTTGACTTGAAATTGGCAACCAAAGAGCATGAAGACTCAATTTCAGAAGAGGCTCAGGTTATAGAGGTTGGTTCTTCATTTTCATGCATTCAAACTTAAATACACTTTATGGATGGTATTGGCATTAGAGAAAGGGGTTATAACAATAATAACATTGCATCTGTAGATATGTTTACCTTCTTTTAAGAGTACACTTTCATGTGATCGATACTACCGCATTAGAACTTTAGAAGAAAGGGTATAATTTTTTAACTATTTTTTTAGTTAGACATTAGATAATCTGGAATTGAAAGTAAGAACCAAAGTCACTTTTTTTAACCAAACACTAAAAAAGTTAGTTAAGCTGGCTTCTTATTTGAGAACCCACAAAGAAATTAGCGATTACTCGATAACAAATAGGCTTACATGTATATCTGAATAAATTAGAATATTTCTTGGTCAACATTATCCCTTTGACCCGAATTAACCAACCCGTTTCTGGCCTCCACTGGTGTATAGCCACTTTTTGTTTGTTTAGCAAGTGTAATTCAGAAAAGTTTTGAGTTCTCTAAAGATGAAATGTTTTATATATATATATATATAAATTTAGTTGTGGGGTTTGGATAAGGAGAGCATACATGCTTGCCATTTCACTCTGTCTAAACTTTTTAAGTTATTATTTCTTTTAGTTTATAATTTATGCATCATTTTGATAGACAGTACATTCTTGCTGAACTGAGGGAGCATAAAAACTCTTAAATTGACTTTGACTCTTTTCAACTTGTTTTACTGCTTTGGGTCAACTGGTTTTGTTTTTTTCTTCATGACTTTGTGTGTATGTAGCGTAAATTTTTTAATTAAAACAGAAAATTGATCATGTGTATTGCTGAGCTTCTTTTGTATACTAGATCGACATTCATGTTGTAACATCCAGTAGATCATTTTTCATGTCTAAATTGGGGATGAGTACTAAATTAGGGTTCTTGAACCTAAAAGTCGAGGTTTTTGATTTAATTGATTCAAAGAAAAAAAGTTTGTAAATAACAGGTTATATGGATGTTGATATATACCTGGACTCATATTTATATATGTATAAATTTCACATACCCTTGAACGAGTGATTGCTGTGTATATATTTGTTTGTTGCATCATATGTACCATGCATATTGCTATAGAAAATGTTCACCTAAACTGTTAATTTGACTATATCTTTGGGATACATTTGGATCTTTTAGGCTGCTAATACTCTGTTAGTTGTTAGCTGTTATCCATACAAACCCTATAGGTTCTTCAATATCCACATTTTCATTTTATTAAATTAGATTACTTTTTACTATTTATTTTATTAAGAGACAACGCCTTAATACTTTTTGTGTCCTTGGTTACATTTCTAATATCACTACCTTTTACATGGCCACTCACTCTCTGTTGGATTAGGTTAAACTGGGAGCTGTGTGTGTGTATAGGGACCCAGATGGGAAAAAACAGTCGATTCATCAGTAAACATCCGATTGAAAACAGGGTACTCTGTTTTGGGCATCCGAGCAGCCAGTTTCATCGGAATCCACGTCAGCGCCGCCTTGAAACGCTGTGTTGACTACGTTTTATGGTTAGACAATTGTAACAATTATTACGATCCTACCCACAAAAGGGCGTCAACATTTGTTGGAAAAAATGGGATTTTCATCGTGGAAGGGGACATAGACAACACTGTTCTGCTGACCAAACTCTTTGAGGTAATACATTTTACTCATGAGATGTATTTAGCTGCTCAAGCTGGTGTTAGATATGCAATGCAGAATCCAAAATCATATATTTATAGTAACATTGCGGGTTTTGTTAATGTTCTTGAAGTATGCAAAAATGCAAATCCACAGGCTGTTATTGTTTGGGCATCTTCTAGTTCTGTTTATGGGTTGAATACAAAAGTACCCTTTTCGGAAAAAGACCGAACGGATCAACCCGCGAGCCTATACGCTGCAACGAAGAAAGCGGGTGAAGAAATCGCGCATACGTATAATCACATTTACGGGTTGTCTTTAACGGGTTTAAGGTTCTTTACGGTTTATGGACCCTGGGGTAGACCGGATATGGCTTATTTTTTCTTTACTAAAGATATCTTGAAAACGAAAACCGATTCCCATTTTTTAGTCTAGTAATCATGGGACCGTTGCGCGTGATTTTATATATTGATGATATTGTAAAGGGTTGTATAGGTGCCTTAGACACCGCTGAAAAGAGTACATGTACAGGAAGTGGTGGGAAGAAAAAAAGGGGCTGCACAGTTTAGAACTTTTAATTTAGGGAATACTTCGCCTGTGCCTGTTTCGGATCTTGTTAGTATTTTGGAGAAGTTGAAAGTGAAAGCGAAACGACGTGTGATGAAGTTGCCTAGAAATGGTGATGTCCCGTTTACTCATGCGAATATTAGTTTGGCGCAAAGGGAGTGGGTATAAACCAACGACGGATCTTCAAACGGGGTTGAAGAAGTTTGTTAGATGGTATGAGAAGTATTATGGTTCGGGAAAGAAGAGTGATCATTGAGGCAAAAAGTGGTAAACTTGTTCTTGAATTCTTATTCGTTTCGATATGTTCGCATGATTGATTTGTTAATCCTGCACTTTATGAAAACAAGTTATCTTGTTTTCAACTGTTGGTATATGATGTTGCATCAAGTAAGGAGGGATCTCACACGATGAACAAGTTTTTGTGGTCCATCGTGGTCTTCATTTGAGAACTTTGCGTTCTTGTTAACTAGCGCGAATGTAATTTGTTGTAGTAGTATTAGTGTTGGATTCGTGACTAATAGAGCAAAATTTATTTGGTTGGACTTTTGTATCATTTCATGGTATTCTCCTATATATTAAAAAAGAAACGAAATGAACAGTAATGAAGGGTATTTTTGTAAACTCATTTTATAATAGGTATTCTCACATATCCAAAACACGGCTTAAAACCCACTGCCCCTTCCCCATTGTTCAAAAACCCACCGCAGAGGGGAGAGAGACAGCATACCGCACAGGAGAGCAAGAACGGACAAGATCTGGTGGGCGCTGATCAAGATGATGATGGTGGATTCGAGGTAATAGTCAGGGTTTACAAGTTTTATTTAGAATTGGATGGAACTTGCAAGCAAACGAGAGTGGACTCAAATTCAAATAAATAGAACACATTAGTTTAAATGTTATGATGTTTCTTTATTGAAGGTTGACTTGCTGTGTTTTTTTATTTTCTTTTTATTATAAATTTCTTGATATGAGTTTGGTTTTTATGATCTATTGATAATTTTTTTTCATTCAGCTTTGACTTTTATGATTTCTTTTGTTCTGTTACCTCATTGCTTTCTAGATACTGGATCCATGAATGGACAATATTTGTGTAAACTTTATAAGAGATATTGCAAGAGAATTACATGTTCTAGGACACAAATTTGTTGGGAGATTGACTTTGTGTGGATCACAATCAAACTAAGACTTAGCGAATACCCTAGATCGATTATTAGTTAGTTTGCAATGGAATATTAGTTAATTGATATTTCAGGAATCACTGTTTTAAGCACAAGGTATTAATAAAAATTGAATGTTTCATAATACAATAAAAAATTACAGGTGATTTCCTAGCCAACACTCTAGCTACGGATAGGGTTACTTGCAGATTTCCTCTAAAATATGCACACACCGAATTCACAATTAATTGCTTGACCCAAGAAGCTATGGGGTCAAGTGGCAATAAATTCAATGCGGACTCGTGTATTCATAATCTTGTTGAGATATACATAAGTGATAATTACGTATAACATCTTAACTGACTGTCTTATTCCAATGATAGACTGACATGTGGCATCTCTTATTCCTTAGACTGCGGGGTATGGTGGGGCTTGGGTTGGGCGTGGGTTGGGGCGGGTGCTGACACGTGGAATGGGAGCCCCCCCCCCCCCCCCACTGCCTGGTACGTGTCCGCGGGGTATGGTGGGGCGTGGGTTGGGTGCACCGCGTGGCAGGGTAGTTTAAAAAAAATATACAAAATTTAAAAAAATCACACAAACATTTATAAAAAAAAACATACAACTTCATTAATATTTATAAAATTACATAAACCTAAAAAATACAAAATAAGAAACCTAAAGCGTTAAATAAATTTCAAAAAGGTCGATCTTGTCGAACGCCTTTTTTTCCTTGCCGCGAAACTCTATGTTCGCCACCGCCACCCGGTCCTCGTGGCTTAACTCGCCCCCGGGAACGGCTTCGTAGTAAGCCTTGAAACGCTCGAGCTTGGGACGTAGCTCGCGCCATTTATGTTGGCACGCGTTCATGTTGTGGCGGTCGTTACCGACGTTTAGTCGGTAGGCCGCGAAAGCTTCCATCCAATATTTGGTTTGGCCCGGTGGCCGCCCCTTCATAGCGTCAACGACGCTTGTGACTAGGGCAAGTTCTTCGTCGTGGGTCCAGGATGCCATAGCGGGTTCGTGAGATGTTGGGTTTGTGGTGACCGGCTGGGGCAGCGGGTGGGGATATCGAATGTTTGGGACCACGGTGGGGGTTGGGATGGACCACCCGGTTGGGGTTTGGGGGTATTTATAGGGGATGTTGGGGTTTGGGTGACCGCTTGGGGTGACCGCTTGGGCCAAGCCAACGGTTTGAATTTAAAAATTCAAAACTTTTGGGATGGCCCGCTATGACGTGGCGGGTGAGCCAATGATATTCAGCCAACTAGGATGGCCAAACCTCCCCACGCCCGGCTTGAAACCCATGCCCCAAGGGCCACGCCGAAACCCATGCCCACCCGGGGTGGTGGCTTGGGCGTTTTCCCCCTACCCACGCCCAAACTCCCGCCCCATACCCCGCAGTCTTAACGAGAAATCTTTTTCAATCTTCACCAGATTGGTGGGAAGTCCCTTCTATTTTCATCAGATGGTAACTTGCCATCAGGGGCAAGTTCCATTGATTCTTCATCAGTTATAAGTTACCATCAGAGGTAACTTAGCCCATGAGCGACTAGACGCAAGCGCTAGTGGTTCCTTCAGTGGCAAGTCTTCTTCATTAGCAACAAAACCTTATTAGTGGCAAGTCTTCTTCGTTATGAACCTCTTGTCAATAATAAGGCTGCCTCCAAGTTAACAGCCTAAATAAATGTATAATTATTTAATTCAAGATCCATACGTTTTTACAAACCTTGAGTTCAAAATCAGGGAAAACCTTGAGTTCAAAATCGGAGCTCTAGATGGCGAAATTGGGTCCCTTATGAGTTTTAAACCATTTTCTAGCTCACTTCTGTGTGTCTAGTTGCTCCAAATACGAGTCTGGTAAATCATGGATGAACTCCATATCACCATCAACGTAAAGATTAAGCATCATTTGTTACCTTCCACCTAAATATTCCATCCTAGTAAACAAGAGCATATGAAAAACTGCAACATTTGTCTTACTTCACTTTTTTTTATTACCTTTCAATATGTAAAACCGACACCCACTTAGTTCTTGAACCTAATAACTATCGGTTAGTGAATCAATGGGTAGAACCGACACCACTTAGTTCTTGAACCACGGTCACGATTGTAGGCCTCGAGCTTGCAAACTCGTGAGTGCACAACAACACAATTTTCCCAAGCAAAACAGCCTCAGACTCGGAGAATTTACCCTCAAGATTAGCATCCACAAAATCTTCAAACTTGCACAACTCGGCACCTTGACGAATGGATGAACCGATTCTCGTTTTTCCCGAGATAATTTGGAAAACGAGCATCCCGAACGCGTAAATGTCACTTTTATCGGTAAACCGACCCGTTGTTGTGTACTCAGGGGCAAGGTATCCCATTGCAGCACTGGCTTTGAGAGTCGAAAATCTGATATCGTCGGCTAGTAGTTTGTGGAGGCCTGAACCTGAGAGCAACGGTGTGTAGTGGTGACCGATAAGCACTTTCTCGGCTGCTATGTTTTGATGAATGAGAGCCGGTTTGTTTCCTTTGATCTCGTGTAGGTACTCGATACCTAAAACAACAAACACAAAACAAAACCATCAAAATTCAAAGATTAAAGTACTGTTCCTGTGGTTTACCAAAATTTTGGATTTGGTCCATAGCTTTCCAAAAGTACATGGATGGTCCCTGTGGTTTGAACTTTGTAACGCATTTAGTCCCCAGCCAACAAATCTAAAGGTTTTAGCATGTCCTAGTTTGGGACTAAATGCATTACAAAGTGCAAACCACAGGGACCATTCATGTACTCTTTGAAAAAGCTAGGGACTAAATACATTACAAAGTGCAAACCGTAGGGACCATTTGTGTACTTTTGAAAAGTTAGGGACCAAATCTAAAATTTTGGTAAACCACAGGCACTACTACCGTACTTTACTCAAATTCAGAAACCAAACATCAAACATGAAAACAGATTATAGTGACTAACCTTTAGCAATGCCTTTGATAATCGAAAACCGAGTCGACCAATCAAGAACATTCACGGGTGCGGTTTTAGCCTTAACATCAAGATACTGCAACAAGTTTCCCTTAGCAACATAATCATAGATCAAAAAACACTCACCCCGACCTTTCGAACAGCAAAAACCTCGTAACCGAAGAAGATTTTCGTGTTTCAATGACGTTAGCATCTTTAACCCCTTCAAAAACTCGGTTTCGTCCGACACGCAGCTCGTTTTCGCAATTCGTTTAATAGCAACTATAGACCCGTCGCGTAAAATCCCTCTATAAGTAGCCGAAAAACTGCCTTTCCCTAACAAATACGAGTCGGAAAAAACCCGAGTTGCAGACTCAACATCGTCGACGTTGAACACGTAGCTCTCGGGAATATCTTGCAAGAACCCGCTTCCTGTTTGACCGTTTGACATCGGGTCCCACCCGTTTGAGTACTCGAGGCTAATGAGAGGTGAAGCACTTCTTCTGTTGGCTACTTCTTTGTCTTGATACTGATCCGTACTAATTCGACTATCGGATGACTCAAAGGCGGTCCCGATTCTCTGTTTTCTCCGGCGATACCAAATGAAAGTAAAGATTCCGGCGACTAATAACATGGTGGTCAACACGACTCCGAGTATAGCAGCAAGTCCGGCATTCGTTGACTTTGACTGATCGTTGGTTACATTTGCAGACTGTGGAATGGCCTTGGGTGTGAGTCCTTTCGACTGTGGTCCAAATGGCTCGGGTTTATTAGGACTTTCAGGATCAAAAGACGCATTGCATACTTTTAGATCCGTGAAACCGGATCCGCATAATTCTAGGTTGTTTGCATATTGAAATCCTTCGTCGAGTTTCTTCAAAACTTCGAAAATAAAAAAAAAAATTAAATTAGAAAAGTATAGCTATGTTTCAATAGATCAACAAAGTTAGGGGTGCTAAACGGGTCGTATTCGCGGGTTGGCCGGTTCAACCCTACCCGAACCCAGAAATTTTAGACAAACCCGACACGAACCCGAAAATCGTGTCATAGGTATGAAGCCGCACCCGACCCGAATATTCAAGGGTTGACCAAAACACGACCCGTTTAACCCGATTTTTTTTATATTTAAATTTTTTTCCGCCAATTAATATATTAGAGTTAAAATTACTACAAATACACACAATTATATATAATACAAGTACATTTAAATTTAAAAACTTATGTCAATTTCTCTTTTTAAGTTATCATTATGGCATAAAATACACATCTAGTTTAATTTATGATATAAAACATATTATAAAAAATATAATACAATATAAATGGGTTAAACGGGTCAACCCGCCAACCCGACCCGTTTAGCTAAACGGGTCCGCATGTTCAACCTGAAACTGACCTGAACCCGCTTAGACTAAACCCAAACCCACGAATTTCGTGTTAGGTTCATGTCGTATTTTCGGGTCATGTCAGAAATTCACACCCTTAAACAAAGATATAAACATAAAGTACAATTACCTAACGGGACATTGCCCGAAAGCGTATTGTTTCGCACGTCCAACACTTGTAACAACGGTGCGTCTGCTATTTTCGATGGGATCGAGCCAAAGAGGCGATTAAAGCTCAAGTCTAACCGCTGTAAAGTCCCCAAATTCCCGAGTGTAGCGGGGATTGCACCGGTTAGCTGGTTGTATTGAAGAGCAAGGACAGTGAGCTTCTTTAAAGAACCAAGTTGTGTAGGCAAGCTTCCACTCAGTTGGTTGTAACACAGTTGCAAAACTATAGAATATGATAAAAATACAACGTTAGGTAACATTATATTGTTTGATAAGGTTAAGGATTCGTTCTTTACAACATTTTTAAATGTAAATGGGGCCCACATCTGTCACATAACAGTAGTGTGATTAAGGATTCACAAATCATATGGTTTTGCAAAACGGGTCGTGTTTGCAGGTTGATGGGTCTAACTCGAAGTGAATCCGAAAATTTTACACAAACACGGCCCGCTTAACGCCACTTTTTTATTTAAAAAATTTCGCATATTAATACTTTAAAATTTTAAATTGCAATTTCACAACAAACCATACAAATGCATATAAAATATTACATTTAAATTATAAAATCATATATGTTGATTTATCTTTCCAATCAATTTAATTTATGACATAAAATATGTTTTAAAAATATAAAATAAAAAAACAAAAGGGATAAACGGGTCAACCAACAAACCCATCAGTTGACACGAACACGACCCACCCGAAATTGACCCAAACTCGTTTATATTAAACCCAAATCTGCAAATTTATTCGTGTCGTGTTTTCGTATTAGAAATTCACACCCTACAAAATAGATCAGGCTTTGGTCCAACCTTGTACACCCCTATCCAAAAACGAATCTTGTAACACGACAACATTGTTGGAATCAAGGCAACACATGATTTTCTTTTTCGTTTTTTAATTAAAAATTTTGATTCTCAGCTTCCAAGAAACGAAATTTTTACAAGAAAACAATTGGGTAACTCTTTCTTCTAGATCAGAAACTTCCTGACCCAGAATAATGCATGTATGGTGACTTGTAAATTATGTATCGAGAGTTGTAACATGTTTTGGATTATAGAACTTCTACTGGTTAACCAAACATTGATTCTTTCTTCCTGACATGTCACTTAATGTTTACCAATTCATACAAACATGCAGGAATTTTAATTATGATAGATATTCATGTTATTTATTTACTTAATACACTCATACTCATATTTACTAACACCGAGTGTAAACAAGCAGTGGCGAAGCTTGAGATTTCCGACCGGGGGCGGAAGTCAACGGACCTAAAATTTTCTAAAAAAAAAACGGGGGGTCAAAAACATATATACCCAAAAATTTCTATACGAAAACTACATACTCTCCACTACTGAGCGAAAAGTTCGGGGGGTCGGCCGCCCCCTCCCTCCCCTTAAAAGCTTCGCCCATGTAAACAAGCCGAGTCGAGCCCAAGCCTGTATCCAACTAGGCTTAAGCTCGGCTTAGCTTACTAGAGCTCGAGCTCTGATCATGAGTAGTTTTTCAAGCTCGTGTTGCCTCGGGGCCGGGTAGTTTGTTGTTTATTAACTAGTTATATGCATTTGTTATATAGTTCCTTTATATATAACATAATTTAGTTATTTTTATGATAGTTTTATACATAATACTACTAGCTTTTATCTAAATATATTACTAATATGATAAATAAAATTATATAAATAATAAGCTCGTTCCGCGAGAGCTCGATATGTGAAGCTCGAGCCCATTTCTTAAACAAGCTTATTTTTTTAGGTTGGGAGCAATTCAAGCTTTTATGGCTTGAGTTGTTACATCCCTAATTGACATACATATAACCAAAATCCAAATATGTATTAAAAAAAACATTTCAGGGCATGTTTGGCTAAGCTTATTATAGTTAAAAAGGACTTTTTGAAAAGGAGTTTTTAAAAAAAGTGTTTGGATTAGCTTATTGATGTAAAATGACTAAAATGAGCATTCTTTTAGATATAAGGGGGTAAAGAAGGGGTATATTGGTAATTTGTAGTTTGAAAAGTTAAAAGCTGGCCAAGAAGTCACAAAAGTCACAATATTGTGACTTCTTGAAACCTCATTTTTCTTCTTTGCAAAAAGCCATTTCTAAAAGGACTTTTGACTTAGCCAAACAAAAAAACAACTTATTGGCTTTTTGATAAGTCAATAAGCCAATAAGTTGTTTTGAAAAGCTTAGCCAAACATGCCCTCAGTTTTTTTACTGCAAAAAAAAAAAAAAAATCCAGTTGAAGGTATTATGGAGAGAAACAGCCCACAAATGATTATACACACACATAAATGATTATACCTACTTTAAATGCAAATAAATATTTAAAAGATCCAAATTACACTAAAAAAGGGCTACATTAATACATTATGAGTCTATGTATAGATGCATTAATCAAGTCTATAACTTTAAAACCATCATTTAAACAAAATCCCCAAAAAAAAAAAAAAACTAACCTTGAAGATTATCCATTTTCTCAAGCTCAGTAGGAATCTGACCAGAAAGATTATTCACATTGAGATACAAATCAGTGAGCTGAGTCAACTCACCAATCTCTTTAGGAATCTCACCATGCAACCCATTAAAATGCAAATACAACCCAGACAACCTTTCAAGCTGACCAATCTCAGAAGGTATCTGACCCAAAAGCCCTTTACCCTGAAGAGAAATATTCACCACTTGACCCAACCCATCACAAGCAACACCCTCAAATGACCCATCACAGTAACTAGTACCATTTGAACTCCAAGAACTTAAAGTTTGACCATCTGGGTCCAAAAAAGATTTGATTTTTAACAAGATTTCAAGTTCTTTATTGTGGGTATGTTCATTTTTGGCTAGGGTTTGGAGTGGGTTGGAAAGAAGAACAAGAATGAGGGTAGAGAGAGAAAGGAGGAGAGAGAGGGGGTGCATTGTGTTGTTTTGGTGAAAGAATTTGTGGGTTTTGGGGTTGGTGATGAAGTAATGAAGAGAATGAGTGAGGATTTGAAATGGTGAGCAGAGATGCTGACAAAAGTCACATGTGAAAGACAAATGGAGTCAAGGTTGAAACGGCTTTGTTCTTGTTTGAATTTGTTGCAGTTAAGAGCTTGTAGTATTTTGTATGTGTTAATATTAGTCCCTGTGTTGTAGGTTGTGGTTGTGGTCCTCCTCTTTTTGCATAATACTTCACATGTAGCGAGTATGATTCAGATTTCAGTGTGCACTTGTGTTATAACATCTATCGTTTTATCGCGCGTTTTGGCGGGCAGGATTGCAGGAACACAGTCGGTTTCAGCACGCTCGTACAAACGATAGAAAAAGCCTTAACAATGTAGTCGTAATAGGCTTAAAACGTGTTCACTTCATTGGTTTTTTTAATTGAATTTTAGTTAGACAATAAGAAGAAAAAAATTTAAATTGATCTACTTTAATTTATAATTTATAATTTATAATAAATGATAGAGTTAATTACATAGTTAGTCCATGTGGTTTGCACAAAGTAACATACTTAGGTACCAATAGTTTAAAATCACATTCTAGGGTATTAACTTTTCATTTTGTAATGTTTGGAGGTATTAACGTTATTTGTAGGTTTAAAATCACATTCTATTAGTACCCAAGTATGTTATTTTGTGCAAACCACAGGGACTAACTATGTTAATACCCTAGAAGGTGATTTTAAATTATTAGTATCTAAGTATGTTATTTTGTGCAAACCACAGGAACTACCTATGTAATTAACTCTAAATGATAAAGGAAAATATAAATTTAATACAACAGAATACTTGTTAGTTAGTAAATGAACGAGTGTTGTATAGGAAATTGTATTATCCAAACAAACATTGCAGCGTAAGTTTATATCACGTAAAAAGGTATTTATGTAATGTTAATTCACAAGATTTGTGTGTATTGTTGGTTGTATCTTTTGCTTTGTTGGTTTTACTTGCTTTAGGTGGTTTGTTCCTTAGGTTTCTAGTTTTGTACCTTTTAGGTTAGTGGTGGGTTTAAAAGGTTGATCCCTCATCGCTTGTTACTCCTTTACGCTTTCTCTCTCTCTCTCTCTCTCTCTCTACACGGAGGTTGCTTTTCTTGCATTTTCTTCAGCGATCTTCCAGTGACTGTAGGTAAGTATTCTGTTTATTTGTTGTCGTATGTTGTTTAATCGTGTTGGTTTTTGGGTATTCCTAGGTTTACGATTTTCTTTGGTGGGTTTATGTCTTAGTGATTTTGATTTTCCGGTGACTGTCGCTTAGTATTTTCGATCAGCGTGTCGTATGTTGTTTGATCGTCTTGATTAGGCTCTTTACTTTAGGCATATGAGAAGACTTTTAATAAGCAACCACGTCTATTTAAATCTAAGCCTATGATCAACTGTGACTGATAATTGTTGATAACATTTTTTAGTTTATGTTGGACTTCTGTTGGTGTGTAATTTATACATTTTTTTCCTTTTATGCAATAGGCTGTTACACCTTTTGTAGAACTGTGTTTGCTTCGTTGATTCGTTATTTCCTTATTGCCTACCGAGTTGGGTGCTTATTTCAGATTCACACGCCGGCCTAGGATGCGTGTGTCGGAGTTGACTACATCATGGTAAATGTACTACTTATTGTTTTATTTGTTACATCTTTTTAGTTATTTTAATAGATAATTAATTATTAATTTTGTAGGTCAACCGACACACACAATTCCAAGACAACCTTTGGATATGAGGTGTCCTAGATACGGATTTCACATCTAGCTTATAAGGTTAGTCCTTTTTTATTCTTTTTTTGCTTCACATCTCGCTTATAAGGTTAGTCTTTTTTTATTCTTTTTTTTTTTTTTGGCTGCTTGCATTGTATCAAAATTGTTGTTTTAAATTTGGTTTTAATGTTGTTGCCTACAGAATTATATCAAACTCAGTATATGTTTCATCTCACTAATATGTGATGGATGATATATTGGAAACATCAACTCAATGTACCCATATGCAAGATTTACATTTTCTAACTTCAAGTGAAATTCAAAGAAATGGATTTGACAGCTTTCCTTGCATAGCTAATGATGCAGTCAGTAATAGAGGCCAATATGCACAGGTGCAAGGAAACACGATATCATCACTGACCGTCTGACCCACAATGAAGAGTCAAGTGAAAATGTGAAAGCATCATTGACCACAATGAAGAGGTATCCCACCACAAGATTCACGTTTTCCAACTTCAATTGGAACTCCAAGAAACATGTTTACGAGCTAGCTATCAAAATGTTATGTATTCGAAAGTAACAATATGTAATAACCATTAACGGTCCTTGGTGATGTGCCTGCAACCGGATGAAACCGTCTTTGGAAAAAGACTTTGCTGCAACACTATGATGTTCGTGTTTTTGTATTACACAAAAATTCGGTCGTTGGGTTTCTTATTTTTGTAAAAACATTATGCTTATCATTGTACTAGGCTTTTGTTTTAGGAAAGCAAACAACTTTATTACTTTATATTGTATGAAAGTGTTATGTATTCGAAAGTAACAATATGCAACAACCATTGGCACTCAGTCTATGTTATAAATGCTTTGCGTTCATTGTGTCCATGACGCAACACGCACATACATAATTCTAGTTCTAATTTAAACATTAAACATCACAAAATCCGCTACAACTTCCACTTTGTTTTAACAAATACAAAAATACATGATTGTATTATCAGTCAAACAAGCTTTGTAAAGTTAACAAGTTAAAAACATAGAAAACTTGATCACAAGTTTAGATGAAAAAATAGTGAAAAATAATAATATGTTTTTTTCTTCTTTTGTTACACACCATGGTACTTGTTCTAACTCCTAAATGTTGAGAAAAGAAAAACATTTTACAAATGTGGGATGGTGACGTATTATTTTGTGCATGATGATGGCAGCTTTTTTCCCACACCCATGTCTTATTGAACATGTGAATATGGGAAGGAAGCAAATGAATTCACAAGTGTCTCGATCATATGTTTAAGTGGCAAATTCAGTGTTTATTTCAGCCTTTTTGGCAATATCTATTGTTTTTTCTTCATAGTCTTATTGCTTTTTTTCCTTTTGCAGCATGAGAGTATTTTGTCCCTTAATGTGGGGCTCAAACTTTGTAATATATGATGTGTTTTTTTTCATTTTTTTTAACTTGTGACAATAAGAATTATAATTCTCACACTTTTAATATTTTATTCGTTTATAAAAATTACTTGATTCTACATGTTGAGATCTTTTGTGTCGCTTTTTACATTTTTATCTGTTCCCTAGATTTCGCTGAGCGCAACATCATCGTCATATTAGTTTTTTCTCTAACTAAAATTTCTCAAAACTAAATTATTTTAATATAATTTAATATCTAAATCATTAATATATAAAAAAATAACTAAACATTCATTTGGCTAAACGGTGCCTCCTTCACTTAACCGATGTCTTGACTTTGGTTTATAGATAATGCAACCATAGTAGTAAAAAATCAAAATTCCGTATCGTCATCTTCGTTGTCTGAGCTTGATGAATTGTAGAAAATAGTGGAAGTTGAAATACATATCGATTTTGAGATGTGGGAGAAGAGTAGAAATCTTTTTGTGAGAAAAATGGTGTGAAGAATGTAGGAGAGAGTGTATATATATATATATATATTGAGAAAAATTAGTCAATAAATGTTTATTTATAGGTTTAATTTGTTGATTTATATTTTTAAATAACGATTATATGACTGATAACTCTCTTCCCATCTCCTGATGATCACTGAGAACCCACCGAATTTCGGTGAAAAAAAACCCAAAACCGGGTGGCGATGTTCCCGAACGGGGCCGGTTGTCACTGAACCCTACCCGGCTCACACTCCCTCCACCCTAATATAGTTACACATACACATTATTAGATACAATAAAATCTTATTGTAATATACGTGTGATGGAAATGTGATGCAGTTACACAATATTTGACAAAGTAAAATACGAGTGACAAAAATGTGATGAAAAAAATGTTATCATGTCGTTCAAACTAAGGGTGTTCAAAACCGGATATTCGAATTTCGGATACCAGATTTCACTATCCGAATC
The DNA here is from genome assembly GCA_030545235.1 of Helianthus tuberosus. Lineage (NCBI taxonomy): Eukaryota > Viridiplantae > Streptophyta > Magnoliopsida > Asterales > Asteraceae > Helianthus > Helianthus tuberosus. The sequence goes on along the minus strand of CM060427.1, from coordinate 142,598,553 downwards.
CGTATCCGAAATTTCGGATATATCCGATCGGATAGTGAATCCGATATCCGAATATACAATTTTTTATTTATTTTTATTTTTTTTGTTATTTTTTTATATTCAGAACCAGATATTTCGGATAGTTTCAGATATCCGAATATAAGTTTTAAGATATTTTCGGATATTTTTCAGATATTTCGGATACTTCGGATATTCGGATATCCGAAAAAAAAATTATAATTTCGGATATCCGAAATATCCGAAATTTTTTAAAATCATTATCCGAATCCGAATATGAAAATTCGGATATCCAAAATTTCGGATATCCAAATTTTCAGATATTTCAGATTCGGATATCGGATAATATCGGATTTTCGGATGCGAATAGTTTTGAACATCCCTAGTTCATACCCAATCTTATTCCCATAAAAATTGTGATGAAAAAAAATAAAATGTTATCATGTCGTTCAAAGCCAATCTTATTCCCAAGAGTAATTGTAACTCAAAATAAGATATTCTTTCGATTTTTCCTTTTGTCGTGTGTCATCTTTTTAGGAAAAAAAGAATACTATGCTCTGGTATTTGTAGCTTGAAAAGCACCAAGAAAAGTTTTAGAAAAACCCTCAAAAAGGATTTGTCATGTGAATGAGACAACACTTTGGCGTTAAAAAGAAAAGAAAAAAAGACAACACTTAATAAAGACAAATATAGTTTTTGTTATAAAATATAAAATTTATATTTAAGGGTAAATTACACTTTTCATTCATTATTTTGTACCAAATTGCAACGGATAACCTTTAACTTTAATAATTACAGTCACAATCTTTTATTTGCAAAACCCGTTACACTCTATGTCATTTATTACTAACCAAATTAAAATTTTCAGTTAAATTTATTTACTTAAGGGTATTTGGGTCAATTTATGTTTTTTATTTAAATGTTTATTAATATAAAACCAAAATATCACATATACACTTTATTTCCAAAATCCGTTACACTCTACGTCCTTTAGAACTAACCAGATTAATTGTTTGGGGAAGATGAAGTGTATATGTATTTTTTTTATTTATTAAACATTTAAATAAAAACATGAATTGACCAAAATACCTTTAAGTGAATAAACTTAACTGAAAATTTTAATCTAGTTAGTACTAAAGGACGTAGAGTGTAACGGATTTTGCAAATAAAGAATTATGACTGTGATTATTGAAGTTAAAGGCTATCCGTTGCAATACGGTACAAACATAAATGACGAAAAGTGTAATTTACCCTATATTTAATATCGGGCATGATAAATTTTAATTTATTAAACATTGATACGTTGATATCCATTATCTACAATGTTATTGATGTTTTATGTTTAAAAAGAAGCATTTTATAGGGTATGATCAATGATGATGTATGTTTGTATTGGGCTCAATTTTTGGGCTTAGACTTGTATGAGATGTGTCGCCCGATCCATCATCTTTTACTTATTTGAATTTCATTCACTTTCTGTTTTATGCAATGCTATTACAAGTTTACAACAATCAACTCAAAAACCAAATTTTATTTGCGGTGTTTAATCAACTTGAACTAAATACCACACACTAACTACTCGTGAATTTGACACCCTTGTTAATCGTTATCCTAGTTAGCCTAATGTAAAAAGTCACTGACTTACTAGCATGCTTTACTAAATAATGCATCTTTTTTGTTACAGTCTTAAAACTCTAACTTGGTGCACCATCCTTGACACTCATAATTACACTGTTCCGTAGTTAAAACATTTATAAATTAATAATGTTAGGATCGAGATATTTTATTAATTTAGTGAGATATTATTATAACGATAAATTAATAATTTATTAATTTAAAGAAATACGTATGACTTTTAAATTTCCAAGTCCAAAGTACATTCACAAATTAACTGAGTCAAGTTCATTGTTTTTTAATACAAAAAGTCAGTTCATTATATCAAAAAATAAATTACAAAAACAAGTTAAAATGCACATTTATTAGAACCAATATATATACACTGAGATTTCATAAAAGCTATTATTGTATTATTTTATCGATTGAGACCCAATTTTGTATTGATTCCAAGTTCAAACTGGACAAATTATTAAGTTATCGAGTATTAATTTATAGAGATTTTACTGTATATTTCTTACTAAACCCTCGTACCTTTTCTACTAATACCAACATGATCTCACTCATATTCCTTATTCTCAATTTCTTTGGGCACAAATTATACTATCCTTACGATAAATAAACAATCAAAAATATCAAATATAACATGCTATTTGCATTTATGGGTTGAGTTATAATACAAAGTATTTAAAAATAAAAAGGGTAAGAAGCCACTAGAGAATGACAAGTGTCCTAGGAGAAATTAAATGGAAAGGGTAATTTTGTCTATAAGAGGAAAGAGAATATGCACATGCAAGTCACATGTTATTTCCCCCCCCAATTTTTAAACGTTCGTAACTTTTTTACACGTCATTTGTTTTTAAAAAAAATTATACCATAAAATCGAGCGTTTTTTTATCTTTAATATGAGTACCATATTGTTATATTTTTCAAAAAAAAATTCAAAAACCCAGTTGCATATTACACAATGGACATGATGTAAAACACAATGTAAAGTAGATAAAAAACACAATCAATGACAACAGATAAAGACACAATGGACAACATACTAAAACACAATGACCATAACGTATAACACAATGGCGATAACATATAACACAATAAGTATCAGACTAAATAAAAACACAATTGATGACAACAGATAAAAGACACAATTAATGACAGCGGATAAAAGACACAATGGAGAGCAGATGAAGACACAATGGAAAACAAACTAAAAACACAATACACAACAAACTAAAACACAATGAACAAAGATAATAAAAAAACTGAACAAATTATTAAAACACAATGGACAACATATTAAAACACAATGAATAACATATTAAACACAATGACCTGAACGAATAACACAATTTATTGAAAACTCAAATATAACATCATCTTCATTGTGTCATATATTGTGTTATAATTTCTTATAAAAACGCAATGGATAGAACCCAAATTAACATTGTGTTATAGGTTTTGATAATAACACAATGGACATGATGTAAAACACAACGTAAAGTAGATCAAAAACACAATCAACGACAACGGATAAAGACACAATGGACAACATACTAAAACACAATGACCATAACGTATAACACAATGGCGATAACATATAACACAATAGGTATCAGACTAAATAAAAACACAATTGATGACAACAGATAAAAGACACAATTAATGACAACAGATAAAAGACACAATGTAGAGCAGATGAAGACACAATGGAAAACAAACTAAAAACACAATACACAACAAACTAAAACACAATGAACAAAGATAATAAAAAACTTGAACAAATTATTAAAACACAATGAATAACATATTAAACACAATGACCTGAACTAATAACACAATTTATAGAAAACCCAGATATAACACCATCTTCATTGTGTCATATATTATGTTATAGGTTCTTATAAAAACGCAATGGATAGAACCCAAATTAACATTGTGTTATAGGTTTTGATAATGACACAATGTATAGAAACTCTACTGAGCAAAACCCAGTTAAAAGACACAATGACCTGAAAACTTTAACACAATGCAAAAAAAAAAAAAAAAAAAAAAAAAAAAAACCAGTAAAAATGAAATTTTTTATTTTATTTTTATATGATAATATGGTACTCATATTAAAGATAAAAAAACGCTCGTTATTATGGTGAATTTTTTTTTTAAAAAAAATGTCGTATGAAAAAGTTATGGACGTTTTAAATCGATGGGGGAATTGGCATGTGCCTTGCATGTGGAGAGAGAAAATCCATAAGTATAGGATTCCCTTTATGCCCTTCTATTATCTTCTTTTTCCTACAACTAATCTCAACCCTCCAAATTTAAGATCAATGGACTAGAATTCTTCTTACCCTTCTTATTTATTTTATCCTTTGTATTTGATCCTAACCCTTGCATATATCATTTCCCTTATCATATTATTTAACTTTTATTTTTTCTATCTACATTTCCTTTTAAGTTGTTTTTTCATAGTATTCAAGATATGACCGAATCAAACGATAAACAAGAAGAGAAAATATAGAGACATGTTAGGATAATGAATTAATATTCAAAATCATCTTCTTTGAATCTTCATTTTAGTCCGCCTCTGTGTTTCTTTCTCACCCCATTTACACATATCTTCTTGCAATCAATCTTTACAATCAAGAACTCCCACAAGATTGCTCCATTAAGCAACAAATTGCTGTTCTTTTTCATCAAAAATTAACAATCTTTTGATGAAAAAAACAATCTTTTTTGCATATTTGTTCAAACCCTAAAAGGGTGTTTCCATTTCAAGATTTTACATTCCACCCTGTTAATCTTTTTCATTAATCATCAATTTTCTCCAAAAGATTTGGATCATTCTTCAAACCCTTGAAAAAAGAAACTATCTTTTTTGTATATTTACTCAAACCCTAAAAGGGTGTTTTCAATTTCAAGTTTTTCTTGAAAATCATCAAGTCATCTCATCTGGATAGTATCCCATCAAACATTTGAATTTCTTTTTTTTTTTTTGGTATATCTGTTTAGACCCTAAAAGGGTGTTTTCAATTTCAAGATTTTCTTGAAAATCATGAAGTCAACTTATCTAGATGATAATATCCCATCAACACCTGGGAAATTCAAGATGGAAAAATCAAATTATTATCATAGATTAAGATGGCATTATCCACATCTAGCAAAGGTCACATTTTGGAGTTTTGTTTTCTTTGGATTAATATTTGTTTTCTTCTTTAATTCATCAACGCTATCAACAGATCTTTCTCACAAATCCTTAAAAATCAAATCTTGGGGCGGACCCGGATGGGAAAAACGGGTCAAATCATCAGCAAAGATCCGATCAAAAACAGGGTACTCTGTTTTAGTCACCGGTGCAGTTGGCTTCATCGGAAGCCACGTCAGCATGGCGTTAAAACGCCGTGGTGACGGTGTTTTAGGGTTGGACAATTTCAACGATTATTACGATCCCACCCTCAAACGGGCTCGTCAAGTTTTGTTGGAAAAAGGGGGATTTTCATTGTGGAAGGGGACATAAACGACACTGTTTTGTTGAACAAACTCTTTGAGGTAGTACATTTTACTAATGTGATGCATTTAGTAGCACAAGCTGGTGTTAGATATGCAATGCAGAATCCGAAATCTTATATTCATAGTAACATTGCTGGTTTTGTTAATGTTCTTGAAGTATGCAAAAATGCAAATCCACAGCCTGCAATTGTTTGGGCTTCTTCTAGTTCTGTTTATGGGTTGAATACAAAAGTACCCTTTTCAGAAAAAGACCGAACAGATCAACCCGCGAGCCTATACGCTGCAACGAAGAAAGCGGGTGAAGAAATCGCGTATACATATAATCATATCTATGGGTTGTCTTTAACGGGTTTGAGGTTCTTTACGGTTTATGGACCGTGGGGTAGACCGGACATGGCTTACTTTTTCTTCACTAAAGATATCTTGAAACGAAAACCGATACCCGTCTTTGAATCGGGTAATCATGGAACGGTTGCGCGTGATTTTACGTATATTGATGATATCGTAAAGGGTTGTTTAGGTGCTTTAGACACCACTGAAAAGAGTACAGGAAGCGGTGGAAAGAAGAAAGGAGATGCACAGTTTAGAATTTTTAATTTAGGGAATACTTCGCCTGTGCCGGTTTCGGATCTTGTTAGTATTTTGGAAAAGTTGTTGAAAGTGAAAGCGAAACGACGTGTGATGAAGTTGCCTAGAAATGGTGATGTCCCGTTTACTCATGCGAATATTAGTTTGGCGCAAAGGGAGTTTGGGTATAAACCAACGACGGATCTTCAAACCGGGTTGAAGAAGTTTGTTAGATGGTATGAGAAGTATTATGGTTCTGGAAAGAAGAGTGACCATTGATTCAAAAAGTGGTAAACTTGTTCTTGAATTCTTATTCGTTTTGATATATTCGCATGATTGATTTGTTAATCCTGCACTTTATGAAAACAACTTATCTTGTTTTCAACTGTTGGTATATGATTTGCATCAGGTAAGGAGGAAAGAGGGATCTCACACGATGAACAAGTTTTTGTGGTCCATCGTGGTCTTCATTTGAGAACTTTGCGTTCTTGTTAACTAGCGCCAATGTAATTTATTGTAGTAGTGTTATTGTTGGATTCGTGACTAATAGAGCAAAATTTATTTGGTTGGACTTTTGTATCATTTCATGGTATTCAAATAAATTGAATACATTAGTTTAAATGTTATGATGTTTCTTGATTGAAGGTTAACTTGCTGTTTTTTTTTTTTTAATTTTCTTTTTATTATAAATTTCTTGATATGAGTTTGGGTTTTATGATCTCTTGTAATTTTTTCATTCAGCTTTGATAATTTTTGTAAACTTTATAAGAGATATTGCAACATGAATGGATACCATTTGAGTTACTACCAAGAGAATTACATGTTCTAGGACACAAATTTGTTGGGAGATTGACTTTGTGTGGATCACAATCAAACTAAGACTTAGCGAATACCCTAGATCGATTATTAGTTAGTTTGCAATGGAATATTAGTTAATCGATATGTCAGGTATCACTGTTTTAAGCACAAGGTATTAATAAAAATTGAATGTTTCATAATAGAATAAAAAATTACAGGCGATTTCCTAGCTAACACTCTAGCTATGAAGAGGGTTACTTGCAGATTTCCTCTAAAATATGCACACATATGTTGACACACCGAATTCACACTTAACTGCTTGACCCAAGAAGCTATCGGGTCAAGTAGCAATAAATTCAATGCGGACTCGTGTATTCATAATCGTGTTGAAATTTACATAAGTGATAATTACGTATAACATCTTCTTAACTGACTGTCTTATTCCAATGATAGACTGACATGTGGCATCTCTTGTTCCTTAACAAGAAATCTTTATCAATCTTCACCAGATTGGTGGGAAGTTCCTTTTATTTTCATCAGATGGTAAGTTGCCATCAGAGACAAGTTCCACTGATTCTTCATCAGTTATAAGTTACCCATGAGCGACCAGACGCAACTTGTAACAACTCTAGGGGTTCCTTCAGTGGCAAGTCTTCTTCATTATGCACCTCTTGTCAATAATAAGGCTCCCTCCAAGTTAACAGCCTATATAAACGTATACTTATTTAATTCAATATCCATACGTTTTTACAAACCAACGAAAATAACTAAAATCAGGGAATACCTTGAGTTCAAAATCGGAGCTCTAGATGGCGAAATCGGGTCCCATGAGTCGGGTTTTGTCTATTGCATTTGTCCAAGCGTGTGGCGACAAGCATTTGTCCAAGCGCGTGGCTCGTTGAGACGTATAACTCTACATGTGGTGAAAGTTATGCCCTTTTCAGTTTTAAACCATTTTCTAGCTCACTTCTGTGTGTCTAGTTGCTCCAAATACGAGTCTGGAAAATCATGGATGAACTCCATATCACCATCAACGTAAAGATTAAGCATCATTAGTTACCTTCCACCTAAATATTCCATCCTAGTAAACAAGAGCATATGAAAAACTGCAACATTTGTATTACTTCACTTCTTTTTATTACCTTTTAATATGTAAAATTACTTTTGAATGCATAAATACCTTTGCAATTATTATAATTAAAAAAAAACTATACTATCATTAACATGATACGTCTTTTTGTTGACATGCTAATTATTGATAATTATTTTTGTAAGATTAAATATATTATTTAATATTTAATCTAGTAGCCATTATAATCATTTACATAATATAGATCAAAATATATAATAACCTATTAAATAATTAGTTGGTAATTGTTGATGGACCATATTACCCTTATTAACTAATTAGGTTTCCTCCTGGGTGCTTATATAAGGAGAATTATGTGGAGGTTAAGGGGTTACTCAGTTACACAATTAGACACACCCCATTAGTCATAACATCATCATCGACCTCCTCTCCTAAGCCGATACCCCTTTTCGGTTTTCTAAGTTCCCATCATCAGTTAGCACCCTAAGGAGGAACCAGATCATGGTGACAAGCATTTCGAACTCCATTACTGGATTCTCCAACGTACTGTCTGCTGTAACAGGTATGCTTTAATGTTTTCCATCATGTTTAAATCAGAACTGAACCAACAATTTTTAGACAAAAATTAGCTTTTGGGTTGATCCAACACGTTCCATTTTGAATCTCTTACTCAAATAACTACTACTAACCATGTTGATTAGTCAAAGGCCCAGTTTAGTCCAAGTATGAGAAATTGATAAAGATTTGAAATTGCATACCACTGGAACTGCATGATACGAGTCTTGAGAGTTGAGTTAAAATCTGCATGAAGATACTGTATCTTTTCTAGGCTTTCTTCACTCGTACTATATATTTGCAAATTCTTCAACATCTGTGACTTTGGATGTGTGTTGTTGATATGCAGAAACCTTGGTAGAATGTCTTCTTTCTTCAACTCTTGTCAAGGGTCAAACAACACACATTGACATTAGTGGCCAAACCATTGTTTTGAAAATTAATTTTTTATAACCAAAACACATAACACCTCCTAAACACTATTAAAAGAAAGTTAGACTACTATAACAAGTAGTATATTTTTTACAATCATAGTTAAAACATTAACTAAAGATGAGGTTAAAAGAAATTAAAGTGTTTGCATGTCAGTCCAACAATCCAACCTGACCCGACCCATTTCAACCCTTACTAAAAAATTAACCATTTTTCTTAACCCAGACCTCTTTCGACTCGTTAGCAATCACCCATAATTTCTGTAAGAAAAAAAATATATGCTTACTAGAACTCATCTTGTCCTTGTTCATTTGTTTAGTCTTCGTCTAGAAACTCATCAACCACTTTGACCCTTTTACTCTAACTTAGCCTCTGGTGTGATAATCTTGGTCTTCAATCTCCGTTAATTCCTTATCACACTTTAGAGTTCACAATACAGCCTAGATTGCCTGTCGCGGAGAAAGAAATGTGACTAAGCGTAATGTCTAGATTGAATGAATACAACAAAATACAGAAACATACAAGTCTAACACCAATATCATATGCAAGGTTTTAACGTATAAGAGTGAACACTACAGTTATTTAGATAAAATCCCAAGTTGCCTACTTATATTAGGGCAATCTTTTATTTTTTGTTGGCCAAACTAATATTCGTTAACTTCTGCACATTTCTGAACTATATACATCTCATCTAGGTTTGATCCTTCAGTTTAGTATACAGATCAAGTAACCCGACCCGATACCATACCTGAAACCGGTTTGACCCAACCTGACCCAAACCGCCAATTTGTATATCAAATCCTACTCTCGTTACTAAAACCGGTTTGGACTTGAACCTGTTTGAAAAACAGGTATAATCAGGGCCGTCCCTAAGAATTTTAAAAAACTTTGGGCCCTGGGCGAGTAGTGAAAATAGAGCCCTAAAATATGTATTTTAAAAAAAAAAACTATCTATATAAAAAGCTTAAAATGTATTAAAAAGCTTAAAACATGTATATCACACCTTTCTTTCAATTTTGGGCATTCACCATATATTCTCAAACACAAAAGTACCTGCCGTCTATTCGGATTTCGGGGATATGAGAGATTCGGAGCCAGTAGTGGGAGCCTCTTCCTTCACACCTTTCTTTCAATTTTGGGCATATGAATATTATCAAACTCAAAAGTGAAGGTAACAGCGTCTCTGGTAGATCCTTCACCTCTGGGCAGATTTCAATGGTGAGATGTTGAAGGGATGTGAGGTGTTGGAGTCCCATTGAAAGTGATTCCAGATTATCAAAATAGTATATTTCCAGAGATGTAAGAGAAGAAGGGAAAAGGTGGGACAATTGACTAAAATTCCTCACATGGGGATCACCGAATAACATTAGGTGAACAAGGGAAGGTGGGAAATTCTGATAGCCCCATTCTGAGATGGGCTTTTTCAACTCCCCTACTTGAAGGGAACACAAATTGGGAGGCCAAAGCCCACGAGGAAAGGAAGCATCAATCATTGGACATTTTATGATACCCATATCTTTTAAGGAGGTGAGTTTTGATAGCTGAAGGTCAGGAAATGACTCCAGATTTTCACAATCTTCTATCCACCATCTGATTAGATTTGGCAGCTGCAGGTCACCAAATGTCTTCATGTTTTTGCAACGTCCTATGTACAGTTCTGTGAGATTTGGAAGCTGGAGGTTAGGAAATGACTCTATGCTTTTACAACCATCTATATACAACGAGGTGAGATTTGATAGCTGATGAAGATCAGAAAATAACTCCATGTTTTCACAATTGTATATGGTCAAAGAGGTGAGGTGAGTGGAGTGACTCAATTGATTTATTGATTTTAGATTTCCACAACCCCATGTAGTAAGTGACTTGAGATTCTGCCCTCCTCCACCTGTTGTTGTTGCTCTTGGGAAGGAGACATGTCTAACTGAACTACACCCACTGATGTTTAACCTCTCAATGCTATTTGGACAACACAAACGCTCCATACTTTCACATGACTGTATCTCTAACTTCCTAAGAGATGATAGGAGGTTGCTCCCAATCTTATCCTCATCCTCCTCTTTCTCTCCTAACCGCACCAAACTTTTACAATACTTTACCTCCAATTCCTTTAAATTTACAAGAACTTTACTTGCCTCTGCATCTGATTCCCACAGGTATCTTATCTCATCACAATGTTGTATGCTTAGTTCTTCAACCGCCCCAAGATACTCTATAACACCTCTCCACACCTCATCCGTAAGACCTAAAATTGATCTTATATTCAATTTAGTGGTTGATGAAGCTGCTTGAACCAGACTTCTCAGCACACTTTCACCACATCCATCTATTTTCAATACTCTTAGCGAAGGTAATGCTTTAAGTGAGACATCAATCAAATTGGGACATTTTGTTATTTGAAGCTCTTGAAGGTATGGAAACATTACCTCGCTATTGGTTGACCATACCTCCCAACTAGACATATCTTCAAACGTTAGAATTTCAAGTGAAGGGAAGGTAACATCAGTAGTCCTACTTACCTCCAAACTTATGACTTTAACATCATTCATTCCTTGAATCGACAACTCCTTAAGTGAAGGTAGCCGCCCAAGTGGCGGTAGAGATGTACATTTTTTACAACCGCGTAGCGACACTTGAACCAGTCGACGAAAAGACGAATCCCCAACCCAATTTGGAAACTCTATTCCCTTGTAACACTCAACTACAAGTATTTCTAACTTGTCACTATTGGGCTTCAACTCGTTGAGAACCTCCTTCTCAAGTGTTTCTCTTATAGAACCATCATCCCATTTCAACTCCAACTTATTAATCCCTTTTAATAATAAGTTTGCCTCTCGTGCATGCATTGAGCTTTGTACTTTGTTCAACCCCTCTATGGAAATTTCTCCATGGAGATTCTTTAATCCCTTAAGCTCGGTTATTGAAAATTCACCATCGCCTCCAATGATAATCTTGGTGAGAGTTTGAAGGTTTCTTAACTCACCAATCCCCAAGGGTAGCTTCTCTAAAAGTGGGGTGTTCCTGATGTCAAAATGCCTTAACTTTTTCAGCTTTAAGAAGCTTTTAGGCAACGTAGTTAAGCCCTCACAACCAAAAACTATCAATGTTTGTAAACTATAAAGATTACCAACATTGTCTGGTAACTTTGAGATTCTTGTTTCAGACAAATTAAGATACCTCAAGTGCTTCAAACTACAAATCGAATCTGGTACCTCATTTATGTTGAAACGCCTCAAGGAAAGAACCCTTAACAGTGGTAGCCGAGAAAGTAAGTCAACCACAATTTTATTGGATATGTAACACCTGTTCCAACTTTGCTCTACCCCAACATATACCGCTAACAGGGTTCTCAAACTTCTTGCTCTTTGAAATGCCTCAAACTTCTGGAAACCTACATAATACTCACGAATAAATGACATATGTCGGTACTTGGCTAAAGCTTCCTCCGTCATCTCCATCTGATTGTCAAACCTTAAAAAATATTCTCCCGCAACAAATGTGGCCAGGTCGTGCATGAGATCATGCATCACAAAAAAGGATTTGCCACTAGGTGCAGGTTGAAAGAATGACCTCGATAGCAATTTCTCAAAATATTCACAGGCCAAGCATTCTGGTGACTTGTTTATAAGTGACTCATTCAGATACCCTTCAGCCACCCATAATAATACCAACTCCTCTTTTTCGAACAAAAAGTCCTTATGGAACAAAGAGCAATAAGCAAACAATCGCTTCAAATCGGCAGAAAGATCATGGTAACTTAGCCTGAGGGCTGGAACAATTTCATTAGCAGTTTCTAAATCCCATATCTCACTGTGTAACACACCATCCCATTCTTCTCCTTCGGTTTTCGTCCTTAGCAACCTTCCAATTGCCTTTAAAGCTAAAGGCAAACCACCACATTTTTTTACAATACCTTCAGCTTGTGGTTTAAGTGTTGCGTGTGAGTCAAAGTTATCCACATCCAATGCATGTAGAGCTAATAAAGACAAAGCATCTTCATGCGACAGACGGTCGAGATGGTCTAGATGATTAAAACCTATCTTTTTAAGCAGTTGCTGCTGGCGAGTTGTCATAATTACCCGACTTCCGGTAGCACCAGAATGAAATGGACGCACTAGGTTTTCCCAGTCGTCATAGTTTTCATTCCACACATCATCGAGCACTACTAGAAATCGTTTGCGGTCAAGTTTCTCTTTAAGAGCAATTTGAAGCTGATTTGTATCTGTAAATTGTTTGTTTTCTTTAGCCACAGATTGATAGATGGTTTGACTTATTTTAAATATATCAAACTCATCGGATACGCAAACCCATGCCATGAGTTCAAAGTGATCCTTCACTCGCGTATCGTTGTACAATATTCTAGCCAGAGTGGTCTTCCCCACCCCACCCATACCAACGATGGGTACGATGATGAAGTTTTGTTTAGATGGCTCATCCTGCAACAACTTGTTGATCAACTTCTCTCTCTCACCTTCTCGCCCAACAACATAAGATTCTAGCAAAGATGTTTCGTTTCTTCTACTAGCATATATTGGGTTTGCACCTTTCACAGTCAAACCTAGCTCAGATTTTTCTTTATATAGACGTTCTAACTCGGTGGTAATATCTTCTAACTTCTTATGCAATCTACGACTTAAAGAGAAATTCGTGCAACAAGTTAGGATGAAATTTCTTATCTTGCCGATGACTGATTCTGGCTCCTGGGTCAGCTCTTGATGCATAGCTTCAGTAGCCACATCGTCGAGTACGTCTTCGATATCGTAAGCCAAATGTTGGAGATCATTTAGCCACCGTTTAACAGCTTCTTCTGTTATCTCCTTTTGAGAAGCATCATTGAGCAGAGGCTGGATCTGGGACAGTTTCTTTCCCAGATTCTTCAGGTCGGATTGGATTCGCTGAGAGAGATCGTATTTGCTGGAGGCTTCATCGGCTAGCTTCTGGAAAATGACTTTGAAGAGGGCAGCAACAGCGGTTTCAGCCATTGTTAACTAAGAGTGAAGATTGTAAACTGGAAATTGGAATATGAGAGTAATTGGTGTGTATGGTATGAATGTATGTATGAAGATATTCAGTTGAGTGGAGATAAGATAGGAGTGTTGTGATTGGAGATAAGAAATGAGTGGACAGAAAGAAGCATACATTTTATAGACATTTGAGCCATTTGTCTTGGTCAACGTACAGTTTTTTTTTAATATATCATACAAAGAATAATTGCTAGCACATAATTACAAATTTACACCAATTCGTCCACGAAAGGGATTCTAACTTCGATTTACTTCTAACCCAAAGAAAACCTCGGCTATAATATTTTTGATACGAACCATCTTTCCTTGAAACTTTAGCTCATTCCTTGCGCGCCAAAGACTGCAACATCCAATCATGATTTAATATGCAAAATGTGTTTTTAATCCGCAATCATATAAATATATATATTTTTAGTACGTTATGGGTAACATAAACTTGGTAATGAAGTTAAGTATGTATATGTATGCCTATAAATGCTAGCTCATCCTTTTCATAACTCACCCCATCACATCTTCAGTTGCTCTATCTTTCCAATTCTCTTCTCATTTCATTTGTTGTTTACTTTTGTGTCTGTTCCTTCTCATACTATTTTTTTACTACAAAAAGAAAAAAAAAACTTATGATGTTTGAGCACGAACATCCATTAAATCTTACAGATTTGTGGTCGGAACAACAACGTAACGAAGACTATGAAGAAGACAAGGAAGAGAACGATACAGTATAAATTCCATTTACTTTACTTTTTGATTCAATCTGAATGTTTATATAGGTTACATTGAGTTCAATCGGATACGTTGGAATGCATGTTCAGCAAACATTCAAAAACAATAATATTCGTTTGCTAAAAAGTGTTCCAATCCAGGTGAATCAACGAAACCTTCAATATCACTGTGTCTAATAATCATGCATTCAAAGAAAAGTAACCATTCAACATATGAAATCCAAAGAATTAAAAACCATTGACAAAGACAATTAGTGTAACCGAAAGACAATACACAAAGAAGAAACCCTAGGCTATGAATTAAAAGGAAGGCAAACAGCAACACTGGCCTGAACAGCAAATCTGATAAAGCATAGAAAGCTTCTGGCTCTGAAAATCGCTGCAAGTTTAAATCCTTCTACGCGATTTGAAGGTCTATAGCTAAAATGGTGAGACCCATTAGTCGACAAGTTTTTCACTCTAGGGTTACATGTTATAGTTTACACCATGCCATGTTTTGAAAGACCCAATTTTCAAATTATTAATATTATAATCTTATCAATAATTCATCAAACACAATAACAAAAACCCAGATTTTATGAAGAACAACATGAACTGAGACGAACTATATGATTTTCTGGCCACTGTAGTTCACCGGAAAATTTTCGGAAACAAGATTTTGCTTAAACTTTCAACAAAAACCCACTAGTAACATGTAAACATTCAAACAAACAAGGTTTTTGAACAAACTTTTAGCAAAGTAACAAGATTAACAATGATTTTTTTTTTGAACCTTTTTCCAGAAAATATTTAAACTTTTCAAAAGAACAGTTTAAAAAAAAAATCACTTAAAACAAGCTTGATAAAACACGACAATGTTTGGTTTTAAACAAGGAAAAGAGCCAAAGCTCTGATACCAATTGTAGGTCCCGTTTTTCTTGGTGGATCCGATACGAAAACATATCCTTGTTTATCACAAACACGGTAACGGGTGCGGAATCTCCGTGACGGTGCAAACCAAACACAATGTAAAACACACGCGTAACCAAAGATTCAATATCTATTGATTAGGGATGAGTACAACCACAAACATATACAAACAATGTTTACAGACTCTCACTAAGTCTCACAGCTCTCTCATACTCATCAGTTTCACACAGAAACTTAAATGAATATATATAGGCAACAGACACAGGTATCGACGAAACACAAAGATGGCACGACGAAACATCAAAAGCGACGAAACCAAAGGGGTTTCGTCACTTAATCATGCCCAAATAGAAGGGTTTCTTCGATATGTTTCTGGCCCAAATGGAGTTACGGCCCAACATCAATGTTACGGCCCAGTGTAGAAGTTTTGTTGAAACTAGTAATAAGACCCGCGCGCGTTGCGACGCGGGTACATCGCAAATGTCGAACGGATTAGTCCAAGCGTTATGTGATGCGTTAATCATATGTAAACGCACATTTTGACGTATCTGATTGAACTTAATGTAACATATAGTTGCATTGCATGTTATACGCGACCTGATTAACTCGAATTTATACCGTCAAGTCAAAACGTATTATATGCGACCCGATTCATATGTAGGAAACATACAAAATAAAGCGCAAAAGTATATTACCAAATTTGCGTCGAAACGTGAAAATTCGGTATAAAGCATATGTGCCAAAAACGTAAATTACCAAAGTATAGATAAAAATGTAAGTTCTTTAGAAAATAAATTAGTCAACGAAAGTTATTGAAGAAATAATAGGTTAAAAACACATATTATATATGGTTTAGGGGTAAAGTTGGAATGCTAGAAACTTGTAAAATGGAGTAGTAGCTTAGGGACTAAATATGTCATTTTATGAAACTTTAAAGTTATCAAATTCAAGGGGCTAAAATTGCAACATCATGAAAGTATGAGGGAGACAAAGTCGGTAGAAAACCCCACTGACTCCCGTGTTCTTATAATATCTTAAATTGTTTTATTTAGGATAGCATATAATTTAAATTTAAATAATACATTTTTTTAACACATGAACTTTGAAAATTTTGAATAATGAAACAATTTTACCTTGCAAACAAAGTTAAATATAGTTGGATCATTTTAAAGGTCAACTTTCATGGACCCACCAAAAACTCACATA
This sequence comes from Helianthus tuberosus, assembly GCA_030545235.1. Lineage (NCBI taxonomy): Eukaryota > Viridiplantae > Streptophyta > Magnoliopsida > Asterales > Asteraceae > Helianthus > Helianthus tuberosus. Next base: position 142,582,132 of record CM060427.1, on the reverse strand, counting down.
TCATAAACCCCTCATATCACAAAATCCACAGTCGATTCTCTTGGAAAGAAAAGAAAAAACAATGTGCCAACACAAAACCACCATTGCAACTACCACAATCACCACCATTACTACCACAGAAAACAAAAGAAATAGTGGTAACATGCAGTATTATTCTCTCTCTCTGGCCTATACAATCACCATCACTACTACCACAAAATCACCATCGCAACTATAGCATAACCACCTACCCGCCACCACGCTGAACCGTAGCTTATTGTTTTTATTTGGTTCAAAGTGCCTATGATCACGTAGGAGATGTTGTATCTTAGTCTCCTTCCCGATTTAAGAGCGGACGATCATAACACCGCCACCACCCCCACAACACAACCTTCTTACCCGTCGCCGTCTCCGAACACAGCACCGCCATCACAAAAACCACCACTACCACCGTCACCACCACCACCACAACAAAACCACCTAACTGGCGAAGGCGATTCTAGGGTTCCGATGACGACATCAAGGTTTTAGGTCCCGTTCAAATCCAGATATCTTCGGTTCAGATCTCAAGCGCGAGTCATCTTTGTGAGTAAGCCATCAGTAGTCGTTTTTGTTTGTTGGTCTTTGATTAAAGTTTGGTTTTTGTTTAATAATCAGGACCTCCAATTACCGCTTCGATTTATTATTAACAATTGGGGATCTCATGATTTAAAGGGGGAAGCAAAGAATGAATGTGAAATGGATCAAGAGAGGAGGAGTTGATTTTTTACAGTGAAATATAGAAAGTGAAGGAGATGATGATGTGGAGTTTGCGGCGGCGGCAGTGTTGTGATGGTCGTTGTAGAGAGATGGATCTATGATGATGGGCGACCATTAGGTTAAAAGCCCAATGCTCTACCAACTGAGCTATACACCCCAAAAAAGATGTAGTAGTAAATAAGGATTGGTGCGGAAAATCAAAGAGAGCGGCCCATGCATGACAGCCAGTAACAGACACGACAGAAGAGAGAAACCACAGATAGGGTAGGGGCCCGCCCCCTCCTAAAGCCATGAGAGTTGGTCAGAAAAACAAACGTTCTCATAGACTATATTGAGGAGTAAGAAAAGGGCTTTCATGACAATGAAGCCTTCTTGCGGGGGCTTGGGCTTGCTTTGATGATGGGTTTAAGTTTTTGGCCCTTCTGTGGGCTTTCATCGAGGAAAGCAGGCTTGATAGGCCCAAGTCTTCATTGGTTATTACCGGTAGAATATTTCTTTCTTTTCAAAAGATGTAGTACTATACATTAGATCTTGAAACATTTTCATATTGTTAGCCATTTTTTTGGTGTGGGGGGGGGGGAATGAATGAAAAGAAAAGCGGAGGCCCGCCATCTGCTAGCATTATGGTTTGGAATCGATTCTTTATCAATAGCCCACCCTTTCTTTGAACCTTGTCAATGATCGAACTTAAATTAAAGATATGAACTGAGTGCCATTTGATGAGTAACTGAGAACAAAGGAGAGGGATATGGAAAGAATGAAGTAATGAAAGAGGAAGTCATTGCTAGTAGTAACGACTTGTCACGATCCATTGGTTCATATAGAATCCATGTCCTAGGTGTATTAAAAACATTCTTTTCACTAAGCGTATATAATAAAATAGAGTGAAAGGGTCCACCCCGAAACCAAGGGGGTGCTAACTAACAGCTGAGTCCTCTCCGAACCGCAGGAGATAGTTGCCCATCATACGGCTCACCAACTTCACTTGCCTCTATGGGGGGCTCGCTCCGGGCAGGTTCGGATCACTTACAATACATGGCTCTACGAAGGAAGGGCTTGGGTTAGGAGCGTTTTCAATATGATTATTTTCCTGTATTTGTTCGATGAGAAATGCGAGTCTGTTTTGTCCACTTTCTCCATCCCCCTCTATAAAAATGAAAAAAAAAGGTAATGGGATGACTTCTTATTCCCGTGTTTGATCTCTTCCATCGCGGCCTCGCTCCTTGTCACCTATGTTGAAGAAAGGTTTGGAACCCTGTAGAGAATGAAGAGGGGCCAAAGATCTTCCTCTCAACAGTGCTTCTCGAGGCTCCACTCTCCCCCTGAATAAGTAAGGCCCCGTTAGCCTGGGCGAAGATGAGGATAAAGAGTAAGGATTGAAGCCCCCTTAGCTCTGCCAGGTACTGGACAGGGGTTAGCTCTGTAAATGTGTAGAGCCAAGTGTAGTGTGGTGTAGTAGTAGGCACTTCTAGGCCCCTTCCCGGCTACTGGATCACTCCAGTGCTTCGAGTACTACGGACCCTCTGCCATCCATTGCAGCAGAGCCCTTTCATGAGCGGGGGAGGGCTAAGCACAGTTCTTTGAATCAAACGTTGAATGAAATAGATTCTTTTTTCGATATCAAAATAGAAATAGGATAGGATAGATGGATCTATCTTTCTCTTTATATATATGACTAAAAAAAGGATTTTCTAGTGAAGTAGCGTAGCAAGAAGCTCTTCTGTCAGTTCCTTTCTTTGAAAACCAAGGATGAAGCTAGAATGTGGAGTACGGACTTATCATGCTTCCCAATTCCACTAGCATAAAAGAGTTTATTCAACTCCTGGGAGATTCTATAGTTCCTGAGCTACCCCAATTTGATGAGAATGAGGGAAAAAGTTGTGACAACCCTCACTAAACCAGGTATCCGTACGACTTAATTAATATATAATTACTGCTTAATTACTGTGCTTACTTGAAATTGGGGATAAACTGCTACTTGAATACTGATACATGTACTTACTTGCATCATACTTTAATTGCTGTCACTCTACTATTTACATACAGAACTGTAGTGACAACCGCGATGCACCAAACGCACAGTAGCACAATGAACGGATAACCTATTAAACGTGCTGTTATAACTAGCACCAGGCAGGTACTGCCTCTAAGGCCTGTAAGAGCCTGAGATAGTTGCTACACTAGTGGTGAGTGTAGGGATATAAGGGTTGTAGAACTGCGTCACTAGGTGATAATTATAGTGACCGGATGTGCCTAAAACGTACTTTGAGTACAAAATCCTGCACTTTAAATAAAAATTCTGCATTTATCTAAACTAGTAAAGTGCAAAAAGTTGGAAAAATATTACTAGACACTTTCCAAAGTGTCGGGAATAAACTGTGTCACTAAAAAGAAATATTAACGACACTTTAAATACCTATTTAACACTTTAACGGAGTAATATCCAACCGTACAACGGACTTAACCCGGGACATAAAAATATTGTCATTTACATTATTTTTTTTCTTTTTCTGAGCTAGTTAGGGTCCCCGAGTACCCTAACACCCGTTATAAATTACACACCACAAACTACACTAATTAAATTAAGTAAACTAACTAGACTACCTTGACTAATTAGTTAAACCCAAACCAAACCCCCCCACCCCTTGTCCGATCGTTCACCATATTAGGTGACACACTTTGTACTCTTTTTTATTATTATAATCTCAAGGGTTCAATATCTAGCCTACATATTGTTTAGTGGATAAAGAGAGTATATGGTTTATAAATTGCTTAAAGGACTAAACATTATCATTCATTACAACAACAAATTGCAACTTTTTTTTTTCCTTCTTTGATGCTATCGGCCGAACTTCAAAGCCACCCACCAACATTTCAAATTTTCCATTTTGCAATTCCACATAAATATCAAGGTGCTAGAGTTCACATAAGGAGACCCGGTGCTTGCGGATCGTCAAGAACCTCACCCCATTGCTTTTATCCACGCGTTTTCCGACTAGTTTCTTCCCTAGCCTCGAGCTAGTAGTAAGTTGCTTGAAACACACACTTGATCTATTTTAAAGTGGTTAAAAGGAACTTTGTCGGTTAAAATCTACGAACACACAAAAAGACATGGTAAAAGTCTACTAAATAATATAAACAAAGGGGTTAATAGATGAATATTTGTGTAAAACTTGTGAGACTTGTTTTATTATGATTATTTAGTGTTGATTTATGCTAGTAGTAGCTCGGATCGTCATCTAACCCGGCTAAGTCATGTTCATGGAACATGACCTAGTGTATGTTATAGTGTGAGGAGTGGTTAGATGAAGACCACCACTACCTATAACCATGAACTTGTGTAAAAACAATTTTTCTTATAAAATGGGGTTCTAAACTAGTAGATCTACGGATCTACAAGTGGTATTTTCAAAGGACCAAGTGTCAAAAGAAACCATATTTTTAGAAGCCGGGTCTTTCATAAACTAAAGATGTTTTTATGAACCCACAAGTGTGTAAACACTTGCGTGACAAAAAGTTTTAACAAGAGAATTATTTTTGAAATTTTGTCTAGAAGATGTACAAATGCATTTTCTGTAAAAATAAGAATTTCGAGAAACCGACCTCATTTATAAAAGTAGAAAGATCTATTAAAAATAATGGGAAGTTACTACACACATTTACACAACCCACAAGTTCATGCGTTTGCGATATTTTTGAACTAGTATGATGTTGGAATAAAGTTGTTGTTGAATAAGAAAAATGGTTGATTTGGTTTATAAAAGAAAATGATACGCTTGAAAGCGTGGCCACCTCCAGTTACAGAGGAAACTCTAGCGAAATTTTTCCAAAAAGCCTAACACTTAGAAATATTTTCACTATGAGTGTTAGAAATACATTTTGACTTGTTTTCAAATTATAGATTTCGCCACGACTTATTTACAAAATATCGGAGGTGGGATTTCACAAAATAAAACGTGATACATATATATATATATATTTAGTATATATTTTTCACAACATCACTTGTATAAGTGTTTATGATTATTTTGTGAACTACGTAAATATTATTTTTAGGGTAAAAATAATATTACTAAGTACTATTTTGGGAAAATCACATGTATTAAAGTATAATATTTTTGAGAAGAATATTTATATTTTGAAGTTGGAAATAAAATATATTTTAAGTGAGACTTAATAATATATTTCGAAATTATACACACATGTATTAAATCCCCCATCCTTGGGAAGGAAAATGACTACCAAGTATATACAGAATGTAAACACGAAATAGTTGCCTAACTATTTCCCAAAAACTTAAACCATAAAGCTAAGGCACGGTCGTCCGTCTAATAGAATTAGTACGTGTAGGTCGTCACACAGCTGATTGATTTGGAGGCATACTTGGTAGAGACGCACCACTGTGAGTTCATGTCCCCCTTTTCTCTTAACTGTTTTCAGTTTTATAACTTCGGGGGTGAAATACATGTTACTATGATTACGAATGTTTCTTACATGGTATGGTTAGCTAAGGAAGGAACTGTTAGGTTATGTGATTGGGTAGGTGAAACCTTAAGAACATTAGTCCTCGTAGTACGATCGAGGGATACGAGTGATAGGCCTATTTGAGCATAACAAACACCACCCATGCGCCCGCAGGTTGGACCATGTGGTGACCTTGTCTTAACACCACCCATGCGCCCGCAGGTTGGACCATGTGGTGACCTTGTCGTAACACCACCCATGCGCCCGCAGGTTGGACCATGTGGTGACCTTGTCCTATCCCCTCCCATGCGCCCGCAGGTTGGACCATGTGGTTACACATTAACTGATATGTTTCCTTATTTGCTTTCATACCAGAGTTTACAAAACATTCATACTTGCAATGATTATAAAGGTTTATTCGCGTGCACATACTAAACACATGAACTCGCTCAACATTATTGTTGATTTTTCAACTTACATGTATTTCAGGGAATTAAAGGATCTGGCGCGGTATGACACGTTTTCCGCTGCACTAGTTACGAGGTCATCCGGGTTTGGGGAATGTGACTCTTCCCTGGACAAGTCACAGTCCTTAAACTGTGTTTATGTCATGTTGATGTTTGTGTCTGTTAAGACAATGTTGTTGTATTTGGTTTTTAAAACTTAATTAAATGGATGATCTTGCATGGTTTTATTTCATATAGCTTTGTTATGGTTAAGCTATGGTATTAAGAAGTCACACCAAATTAACCACGCTTCCGCAAAGCCAGGATGTGACAGCTTGGTATCAGAGCTCTGATCATAGCGAACTAGGATTCCTTCTCGAGGCTAGACTATGATCACTAGGGCTCTCACGAAAACATTTTTACTGCATACCACTTAAGTCCAGATCCAAAACGTTTTTACAAACAAATGTTGAGCACATTTAATTATTATTTTTAGGCTCAGTCCGGAAAGGCTGAGGCTCGGTCTTGGAGGCCGAGGCTCGGTCTGAGAGATCGAGGTAGTTGGCTAGTGGGACTAGGAGAATTGGCTAGTGGGACTAGGAAGAGCAGTCTGAGAGGCTGGGAGAATTGGCTAGTGGGACTAGGAAGAGCAGTCTGAGAGGCTGGGAGAATTGGCTAGTGGGACTAGGAAGAGCAGTCTGAGAGGCTGGGAGAATTTGGCTAGGAAGAGCAGTCTGAGAGGCTGGGAGAATTGGCTAGTGGGACTAGGAAGAGCAGTCTGAGAGGCTGGGAGAATTTGGCTAGGAAGACCAGTCTGAGAGGCTGGGAGAATTTGGCTAGTGGGACTAGGAAGAGCAGTCTGAGAGGCTGGGAGAATTTGGCTAGTGGGACTAGGAAGAGCAGTCTGAGAGGCTGGGAGGCTAGTGGGACTAGGAGAACTATTTGATTGCTTATTGGTAACTAATATGTTTATATGATTATATGATTAATTGTTATACGTATGTGTGTTTGTGTTACAAACGTCATGCCTTCATCATGTACTAGAAAGAGGGACGTTATGAATCCCATGGCCATAGTATCAGACGACATAGTTTCATCGGAGCACGAGGTGTACATTTCCGATACTACCGGCACAGATGATGATGACTTTCAGCCCTTTGCACTGCCTGATGTCGTAGCAGAGCCTGCTGATGGCCATCTTGTTGGGAATTTGCCACTCGCGGTGATCCCTGCTCCTGTGCCCTTGCCGCTTCTCCCGTTGTTGATATGCCCCCCGACGTGGTCTCTGACGACGATAACGATCTATTAGAGGAGGACCCATTTGAGGGCGAGGCCCTATTGCTGTTGGTGATAGCCTGCTGCTTGCTGACGCTCCTGCAAGAAGAGGCTCATGCCCATTCACCTGTCCCAGACCCATTTGAGTCTGTGGCGTCCGCATCTTTGCATACACCGGGAGAGCAACATCACTCACACGACGCCGACCCCGATATGGCGTCATCAGCTGCACCAGTTCTCGCGCACAGCTTTGAGTTTGATCACGATATTAAGGATAATCCTGTTCTTCAACCTGGTTTTGATCCAGACCATGACATTGAGTACATACACTTAGACCAGCCCTTGGAGGATCCTGTAGCCCCTGTGTTTGTTGATCCAGCTAACTTTGAAATAAAGTTTGTTGATCTAGAGCCGGCCATGGCCCCTGAGCCAGGCGTTGCTCCTGACCCCGCATTAGAGCATGACACTGTTCATGCCGATGCACCTGCTAATGCTCCTTGATTGATCATCTGCTTGGACGAGAGAAAATTGGGGTAACTGTGCAAGACAATTTATTATTACGGGGGCCCACGTAATAACGACTTGTAGTGTACAGAAATCCTGGTGGACTCTGCGGGTCAAGCTAGTGAAAACCAATGTAGCAGGAAATAAGTTAAACACGAATGACCAAGGCGTTGTAGCCTCGAATAAGCCAAATTGGCAAGCCTATGTGAAGGCTCAGAAACTATCACCTCACTCATACATTAAGTATATTTGCGTGTGAAATTGGGTGATTACATGATGGCTTATGGTGCTATGTATCTCATAGACAACTGAAATGTTGTCTAGCCCGCTTCATACCACTTCGACAGAAGAGAATGCCACCCAGGCGTGACACAAACACCAGTACGTTGCCAAGGATAAAAGCCGAGCTGCAAAAATGCATCTCACAGGAAATTGCACGACATGAGGCCCTCCGCTTTAAACACAGCAATGGCACTACTGAAAATAACCCTCCAGCTGACTGCACCTATAAGCAGTCCCTGAACTGCAAGTCTTTGAACCTTGACGAAACAGGAGGCGTCGTGGCATTTGTTCGTTGGTCCGAAAAGACCGACTCCATTCTAAGAATGAGTAACTGTTCGCCCCAACAGAGTGTTACCTATATCTCGGGGTTATTTCTAGATGGCACACTCTCATAATGGAACCTCCAGGTTCAGACCCTTGGTACAAGATACTGCTAATGCACTGAGCTGGGACGAGCTCAAAGGAATGATGGAGAAGAAATACAATTCTAGGGCTGGAAACCAGAAGCGTGAGGTAGAGTTCCGGAATTGAAAATGGACGGACCAGAGATTCCTGAATACATCCAGCAATCTCACGACTTGTCTAGGGTCGTCCCCTACATGGTCACTCCGGAGTTCAAGAGGATTGAACGTTTCATTTGGGGATTAGCTCCTCAAATCATAAGCATGGTGACCTCATCCAAGCCTGCGACAATTACTGAGGCAATCGATTTGAGCGTGGCTCTCACAGAGGAGGCTATTCGCCTGAACAAGTTTGGTGAGATCGAGACAAAGAAGAAAGAAACTCACGTTGAGTCATCCGGAGGTAACAAACGAAAGTTCTCGAACTTCAAACAAGGCACTAGTGGTGTTGTTAAGAAAGGAGAGCCAAACGCGCCAGCTCAGGTTACAGCTGGTAGTGGGAAGAAAGGAAAGGGATATATGGGCACCCAACCCAAGTGCAACACCTGCCAACGTCACCATTCTGGCCGATGCGGGCCAAAAGTATGTGAAGCTTGTGGAAAGACTGGTCACTTGAAGGATTCCTGTTGGGCTAGTGCTGGCCGGGGAGGCCAAGGAGGATTTGGGAATAGAAATAATAACCGTGGTGGTATTGGGAATCGCCCACAGGGGAACAATTGAGGAAACGGGAATCGAGGCAACAATGCGAATCAAGCTGATAATGCGAACCAAAACAACAACCAAGCTGGAAACGGAGGTGGAAATGGGCAAAGACTTGGATGCTTTAACTGTGGAGATATTGGGCATTTGAAAAGGAACTGCCCAGAGTTGAACCAAGCCCGTGGAAGAGTGTTCCATATTGAAGCAAGGGAAGCGCGCCAGGATCCCAATGTTGTCACTGGTACGTTCCCTGTAAACCAACGCTATGCATCCGTTTTATTTGATACTCGTGCCGATTATAGCTTCGTATCATTAGAGTTTAAGAATATGCTTGGTTTAGCCGCTAGTAAGTTAGATATTCCGTACTCAATCGAATTGGCTAATGGGAAGTTAGTAGAAGCCAATGAAGTGATCAGAGGTTGTGTGATCGAATTGGGAGAGCGTGAGTTTGCTTTGGATCTACTACCAGTCCAGTTGGGAAGCTTCGACGTGGTGGTAGGAATGGATTGGTTATCAGGCAACAAGGCTGAGATAGTTTGTCACAAAAAGGTCGTTCGTATCCCAACCGAAGATGGCAAAACAATTGTGGTTCACGGGGAGAGGCGTGATACGCCGTTAAGGATCATCAGCTGCCTGAAAGCGCGAAAGTGTTTGCAGAAGGGATGTGCTGCCTTCCTGGCACACATTGTAGACAAGAAAGCTGCAGAACCAAAGATCGAAGACATCCCTGTCGTGAGGGAATATCCAGAAGTCTTCCCAGAGGACTTACCTGGACTACCACCTCAGAGGCAAGTAGAGTTTCACATCGATTTAGTTCCAGGCGCCGCGCCTGTGGCTAAGGCTCCTTATAGACTTGCTCCGTCTGAGATGCAGGAACTGTCAACACAACTTCAAGAGTTGTTAGACAAGGGATTTATCCGACCAAGCTTCTCGCCTTGGGGAGCTCCGGTCCTGTTCGTCAAGAAGAAGGACGGTAGTTTTCGTATGTGTATTGACTACCGGGAGCTGAACAAGCTGACGATCAAGAATAGATACCCTCTGCCAAGGATTGATGATCTATTCGACCAACTGCAAGGTTCAAGCTTTTATTCAAAGATCGACCTTCGATCTGGATACCATCAGTTAAGGATATTAGAGGAGAGTATTCCAAAGACAGCCTTCAGAACTAGTTATGGACACTACGAGTTCCTTGTTATGCCGTTTGGTTTGACAAACGCACCTGCAGTCTTTATGGACTTGATGAATAGAGTTTGCAAGCCGTACTTGGTCAAGTTCGTGATTGTGTTTATCGACGACATCTTGATTTATTCAAAGACAAAGGCTGAGCACGAACAGCATCTAAGAGCTATTTTGGAGCTGTTGAAGAAAGAACAACTGTATGCCAAATTCTCTAAGTGCGAATTTTGGCTACGTGAAGTCCAATTTCTTGGACATGTGGTTAATGGAAATGGAATCCATGTTGATCCCACAAAGATCGAAGCGATCAAGATTTGGGAAACGCCTAAGACGCCAACCGAGATTCGATAATTCTTGGGTTTGGCTGGCTACTATCAAAGGTTCATTGAGGATTTTTCGAAGATCGCTCAACCATTGACGCTCCTCACCCAGAAAGATCAGAAGTTTGATTGGGGAATCAAACAGGAAGAAGCGTTTCAGCTGATGAAGGATAAGCTCTGCAATGCGCCAATCCTAGCACTACCGGAAGGTACTGATGATTTCGTGGTATACTGTGACGCCTCGCGTCAAGGATTGGGTTGCGTGTTGATGCAACGCCAGAAGGTTATTTCTTACGCTTCACGTCAGTTGAAGGTACATGAGAAGAACTATACCACGCACGATTTGGAGCTAGGCGCAGTGATATTTGCTTTAAAGATCTGGAGACACTACCTATATGGTACGAAATGTGCAATTTTTACAGATCATAAGAGCCTACAACACATATTCAACCAGAAGGAGTTGAATATGAGACAGAGACGATGGGTTGAGTTGCTGAATGATTACAACTGCGAGATAAAGTATCATCCAGGGAAGGCGAATATGGTCGCCGATGCCCTAAGTCGAAAGGAGAGGATCAGGCCCATAAGGGTTAGGGCTTTAGAAATGATTATCCGAACCGATCTTTCCTTGCGCATTCGTGCCGCGCAGAAAGAAGCTCTCAAGGAAGGAAACCTTGAAGAAAAATATCTCCGTGGGATGGAGAAGCTTTTGGTGCCAAACGAGGAAAGGAACGTTATGTTTTGAGAAAAGGATTTGGGTTCCTCTGTTTGGTGGTTTAAGAAAGGTTATTTTCGATGAAGCTCACAAATCGCGGTACTCTATCCATCCAGGAGCGGATAAGATGTACCAAGATCTCAAAGATTATTATTGGTGGCCTAGGATGAAAGGCGATGTTGCTGTTTATGTGAGCAAATGTTTAACATGCGCTAAGGTTAAAGCTGAATATTAGAAGCCTTCAGGACTTCTGCAACAACCGGAGATCCCCAAGTGGAAATGGGAACAAATCTCAATGGATTTTATTACAAAGTTGCCAAGAACGCCAAGAGGTCATGACACTATTTGGGTAATAGTGGATCGATTAACAAAGTCAGCCCACTTCTTACCTATCAGAGAGAAGGATAATACGAGCAAGTTGGCCGAAATTTACATGAGGGAGATCGTTACGCGCCATGGAGTACCTCTCTCAATCATCTTTGATAGAGACGGAAGGTTTGTGTCAAGGATATGGCAATCCTTCCAAGAAGCTTTGGGCTCACAATTAAATCTGAGCACTGCGTTTCATCCGCAAACTGACAGTCAAAGCGAGCGAACGATACAGACTTTGGAAGACTTGCTGAGAGCGTGTGTTATGGATTTGGGCGGTAGCTGGGATAAGCATTTGCCTTTGGTCGAATTTTCATACAACAACAGCTACCACACCAGTATTGGTGTCGCGCCATTTGAAGCCCTTTACGGACGCAAGTGTCGATCACCTCTATGTTGGGCTGACGCAGGTGATAGACAGCTTGCCGGTCCCGAAATCGTCCAAGAGACGACAGACAAGATTGCGCAGATTCGAACGCATCGAAGCAGCTCGCCACAGACAGAAAGCCTATGCAGATCCAAACCGGAGACACTTGGAATTCCAAGTGGGAGGAATGGTTTTATTGAAAGTTTCACCCTGGAAGGGTGTGGCACGCTTCGGAAAGCGTGGAAAGTTAAATCCGCGCTACATTGGTCCTTTCAGAATTTTGGGAAGAATAGGACTAGTAGCATACAAGCTGGACTTACCTGCTGAACTCCATTCAGTTCACGATACATTTCATGTATCCAACCTGAAGAAAAGTCCAACTCAAGATACCATTGCCATTCCCATCGACGAGACTCATGTTGACGACACGCTCCATTTCGTTGAAGAACCGGTTGAGGTTACGGATTGGAAAGTAAACAAGACCCGCCGGAGCAGTGTCAAGCTCGTCAAAGTTCGTTGGAATGCCAGACATGGTCCTAAATACACCTGGGAGCGTGAGGACCGGATGAAAGAGAAATACCCCCACTTATTTCCTAAGAACCCTGCATCTACACGCAGAACTTACAATTTCGGGACGAAATTTATTTAACGGGGGGAGAATGTGACAACCCTCACTAAACCAGGTATCCGTACGACTTAATTAATATATAATTACTGCTTAATTACTGTGCTTACTTGAAATTGGGGATAAACTGCTACTTGAATACTGATACATGTACTTACTTGCATCATACTTTAATTGCTGTCACTCTACTATTTACATACAGAACTGTAGTGACAACCGCGATGCACCAAACGCACAGTAGCACAATGAACGGATAACCTATTAAACGTGCTGTTATAACTAGCACCAGGCAGGTACTGCCTCTAAGGCCTGTAAGAGCCTGAGATAGTTGCTACACTAGTGGTGAGTGTAGGGATATAAGGGTTGTAGAACTGCGTCACTAGGTGATAATTATAGTGACCGGATGTGCCTAAAACGTACTTTGAGTACAAAATCCTGCACTTTAAATAAAAATTCTGCATTTATCTAAACTAGTAAAGTGCAAAAAGTTGGAAAAATATTACTAGACACTTTCCAAAGTGTCGGGAATAAACTGTGTCACTAAAAAGAAATATTAACGACACTTTAAATACCTATTTAACACTTTAACGGAGTAATATCCAACCGTACAACGGACTTAACCCGGGACATAAAAATATTGTCATTTACATGATTTTTTTTCTTTTTCTGAGCTAGTTAGGGTCCCCGAGTACCCTAACACCCGTTATAAATTACACACCACAAACTACACTAATTAAATTAAGTAAACTAACTAGACTACCTTGACTAATTAGTTAAACCCAAACCAAACCCCCCCACCCCTTGTCCGATCGTTCACCATATTAGGTGACACACTTTGTACTCTTTTTGATTATTATAATCTCAAGGGTTCAATATCTAGCCTACATATTGTTTAGTGGATAAAGAGAGTATATGGTTTATAAATTGCTTAAAGGACTAAACATTATCATTCATTACAACAACAAATTGCAACTTTTTTTTTTCCTTCTTTGATGCTATCGGCCGAACTTCAAAGCCACCCACCAACATTTCAAATTTTCCATTTTGCAATTCCACATAAATATCAAGGTGCTAGAGTTCACATAAGGAGACCCGGTGCTTGCGGATCGTCAAGAACCTCACCCCATTGCTTTTATCCACGCGTTTTCCGACTAGTTTCTTCCCTAGCCTCGAGCTAGTAGTAAGTTGCTTGAAACACACACTTGATCTATTTTAAAGTGGTTAAAAGGAACTTTGTCGGTTAAAATCTACGAACACACAAAAAGACATGGTAAAAGTCTACTAAATAATATAAACAAAGGGGTTAATAGATGAATATTTGTGTAAAACTTGTGAGACTTGTTTTATTATGATTATTTAGTGTTGATTTATGCTAGTAGTAGCTCGGATCGTCATCTAACCCGGCTAAGTCATGTTCATGGAACATGACCTAGTGTATGTTATAGTGTGAGGAGTGGTTAGATGAAGACCACCACTACCTATAACCATGAACTTGTGTAAAAACAATTTTTCTTATAAAATGGGGTTCTAAACTAGTAGATCTACGGATCTACAAGTGGTATTTTCAAAGGACCAAGTGTCAAAAGAAACCATATTTTTAGAAGCCGGGTCTTTCATAAACTAAAGATGTTTTTATGAACCCACAAGTGTGTAAACACTTGCGTGACAAAAAGTTTTAACAAGAGAATTATTTTTGAAATTTTGTCTAGAAGATGTACAAATGCATTTTCTGTAAAAATAAGAATTTCGAGAAACCGACCTCATTTATAAAAGTAGAAAGATCTATTAAAAATAATGGGAAGTTACTACACACATTTACACAACCCACAAGTTCATGCGTTTGCGATATTTTTGAACTAGTATGATGTTGGAATAAAGTTGTTGTTGAATAAGAAAAATGGTTGATTTGGTTTATAAAAGAAAATGATACGCTTGAAAGCGTGGCCACCTCCAGTTACAGAGGAAACTCTGGCGAAATTTTTCCAAAAAAGCCTAACACTTAGAAATATTTTCACTATGAGTGTTAGAAATACATTTTGACTTGTTTTCAAATTATAGATTTCGCCACGACTTATTTACAAAATATCGGAGGTGGGATTTCACAAAATAAAACGTGATACATATATATATATATTTAGTATATATTTTTCACAACATCACTTGTATAAGTGTTTATGATTATTTTGTGAACTACGTAAATATTATTTTTAGGGTAAAAATAATATTACTAAGTACTATTTTGGGAAAATCACATGTATTAAAGTATAATACTTTTGAGAAGAATATTTATATTTTGAAGTTGGAAATAAAATATATTTTAAGTGAGACTTAATAATATATTTCGAAATTATACACACATGTATTAAATCCCCCATCCTTGGTAGGAAAATGACTACCAAGTATATACAGAATGTAAACACGAAATAGTTGCCTAACTATTTCCCAAAAACTTAAACCATAAAGTTAAGTCACGGCCGTCCGTCTAATAGAATTAGTACGTGTAGGTCGTCACACAGCTGATTGATTTGGAGGCATACTTGGTAGAGACGCACCACTGTGAGTTCATGTCCCCCTTTTCTCTTAACTGTTTTCAGTTTTATAACTTCGGGGGTGAAATACATGTTACTATGATTACGAATGTTTCTTACATGGTATGGTCAGCTAAGGAAGGAACTGTTAGGTTATGTGATTGGGTAGGTGAAACCTTAAGAACATTAGTCCTCGTAGTACGATCGAGGGATACGAGTGATAGGCCTATTTGAGCATAATAAACACCACCCATGCGCCCGCAGGTTGGACCATGTGGTGACCTTGTCTTAACACCACCCATGCGCCCGCAGGTTGGACCATGTGGTGACCTTGTCGTAACACCACCCATGCGCCCGCAGGTTGGACCATGTGGTGACCTTGTCCTATCCCCTCCCATGCGCCCGCAGGTTGGACCATGTGGTTACACATTAACTGATATGTTTCCTTATTTGCTTTCATACCAGAGTTTACAAAACATTCATACTTGCAATGATTATAAAGGTTTATTCGCGCGCACATACTAAACACATGAACTCGCTCAACATTATTGTTGATTTTTCAACTTACATGTATTTCAGGGAATTAAAGGATCTGGCGCGGTATGACACGTTTTCCGCTGCACTAGTTACGAGGTCATCCGGGTTTGGGGAATGTGACTCTTCCCTGGACAAGTCACAGTCCTTAAACTGTGTTTATGTCATGTTGATGTTTGTGTCTGTTAAGACAATGTTGTTGTATTTGGTTTTTAAAACTTAATTAAATGGATGATCTTGCATGGTTTTATTTCATATAGCTTTGTTATGGTTAAGCTATGGTATTAAGAAGTCACACCAAATTAACCACGCTTCCGCAAAGCCAGGGTGTGACAAAAGTCCTTAGCTATTCCTTTGGCCTATAATAAGAAAGGTCCATCAAGACTCAGAAATTACCCTCGATCTTTTCAATCCCTCTAGTAGAGAATTCTTAGCCTTCGTCTTAGAAACTGAGCTCTCACAAAGCAAGTCATTACTTATTGTTTACACACACTTTCTATTTTACTTAGCCTACTTCTTTATCATTAGATCAATTAGGCAGGGGAAGACTCTGTGTACTAACTTTCTCTTCTTTCTTCTTCTTTTCAATCCCTTGCCACTTCCCTTCTTTGCTAGCACGTACCTGTCTTTGCTTTGCACAAGAGATCCCCCTACTCTTCACACCCCTCTAGTCCTGATCTTGCTTATGCATTACTTGGGAAGGATTGCCCTATCCCTTTGTTGGGGGCTTTGGCTACCCTACCCCATTCCCTTCACAAGCCAAGGACAAGATGAATCTATTGCCCTGTCTCCAAGAGAAGAAATGGCACCAATTGATTCAATAGAAGGCATTAAGCAGACAGAGCGAGAAGAGAGGATATCCTTTATCCTGTTGCAGCTTTCATGAAGGCTTTCATTGAAGAATCGAAAGAATCTGCCCAGTCTAGGGCTGAAAAGGGGGGGCTAAATGCAGAGACAAGGCAACTGAGGATAGTGACTTTCTCCTGTAATGAATAGAATAGGCCCGAGAGCTATAAAAGGAGAGAGTTTCCTATTCCATATTCCGGTTGACCAATTCGCGCAGTATCCAATCCAGAATATAGCCTTGCTTTTGCCCTCTCCCGATAGTACATTTATGCTCCTAAATCACTGAATTCAAACTCTCTATCGGATGAAAGGGAGCGAGTGTAGGTTACTCCTAGAATGTTGGGTCTTAGAGCCTGTAGAGAGCAGTACAAGCGAATGGAGTGGAATCTACCATTGAAGAAATCTATTTGCTTAACCCAGGCCTTCAGATCGCACTTCCTGCTTAAAGAGGATCGGAAGAAGTTGAAGGTTGAGAAAGAAGGATCAGATGTGTACGAACAGAATGAACCCCAGATAGAGAAAGCGGACCAAGGGGAGATTCCCCTTTCGATTGGAGTTCTACGGTGGGAAAGAAAGTAAGGAGTTAGATCTCGGAAGTGAGAACTAGCTAGACCATATTGATTTTTAGATAGTCTCGACCTTAAAAGAGGGAGTCAAAACTGACTTATAGGGGTTGCCAGTCATAGCTATAGGAAGAGGGAATCCAACTATCGCAATTCAATCATAGGGCAAAACTGTGCTTGATTAGTACCGGCTTTCGTTGAACTGAACAAGCGAAATGAGAATGTCAGTCTAGTGCTAAAAAGGGCGAATAGCAATCGGACTAAATGCATGGCTTCGACTCCTAATTCTACCTTTAAAGGGCTTCGTTTCGGCCTATGGAATCTCAGTTCTGTAAAAGCCGGTCTTTGAGAGCATAAAGAGGGCCTTATAATTCATAAAGAGGATCTTATAATTCAAACTAGATATCGGATGAAAGTGGTATGACAACCTCAAAACCCGGTCCCATGGGGAGAGTTTTCTATTTGAGTTTCGGAAAAGAAAGGAGAAAGGACTTTTGAAGCTTGCTGACTAGGGTTGGAAGCTAAATTCAGTCTTCGCCATAACATAAGAAAGTCGTGGAGTGCATAAGCCCCTATAGAGATAGGGGGTCCTCTGCTTCCTATTGGCATTTTCCCAGAATTCATGGCCAAAAAAGTCCTTGGTGGTCTCTATTATGGAACCAGTGGCTTCCTCCTAAGATGAGTTGATTCTCTTCTTCTGGAGATTCCTCAGGAATGCTCTTCCTATGGATGACAGGCTCAGATACATGGGCTTTCAAATGCCTTATCAATTTCATTTCTGCATTAGAAGTCAACAGGATTCTTTACTTCATTTGTTTTGTCAAGGTGAAACTGCCTCTCATATTCACAGTCAGAAGCACTAGCCTTCCTCTTCGATTCAAGCAAGTCGACCATTGAATCTATTAAACTGGGCCGCTTCTTCCCCCTCCGCAAGAAGACTTCCTTCTTTCCCTTGCCTGGCTGGTTATCTCAAACCGGCATTCGAACCCACAAAGCCTAGCCGCACCGCCATTGTGCTATTAGCCCTACGCCTAGAAAGCCTCAGTTACAGACTGAACTTACCTATAGGAGGAGGTTTGATTCCATTGCCATTTACTGTTCCATGCGATCTTTACACCGACACCCCCATCTATCCAAAGGAGAATCAGCTGAAAGAAGAGAGAGCCCCCTTCCCGTTGTTGTCTCTAACTAAACCACCACCAGTACACTCTTCCACTACAGATGCTAAAAACCCGATTCCTTCCCAAGATTTTCTCTTATCCCTGACTTGCTAGTACTCAACCTAGAGATGAAAGAAGTAAGAGCCCCCTCTTGTCGCAAAATAGTAAATTAGGTTCAGTTGGAAAAAAAGCTGATAGCTCTTAGCCTGTTGGTTGCTTTCCTGTGACTTGACTTCCTCGTACTCCTTCTCCTAGAAAGCGACTTCTTTCATTCCTCGACAGCTACGAGACGCTCTCCCACCTGACGCATGCTTTCTAAAATCTCTTCTACAAAAGTCCTAAGTTCTTGCACGTTTTCTGCACTCATTTTGGAACAGGGAACTTACAATAATACAACGCCGCATTCTTCGAAGATTGATTGTGGAGATTTTTACCAAGCCTTCCCCCAATCCAACATTTTCAGGTGAAAAGAAGATAGATGACTGAGAGTCACGGGATTTTGAAAGCGCCGCATCTAGCTCAGCAGCTTCTTCAAAAGAGATGACGGATACAGAGCGGTTACCACTTGTAGGCTCATTCACGAACTAGGCCATGAGTTTGCTTTAACGAGTGCACGAGCAGAAGCGGAGACAGAGTCATCCCCCGATCTGAGATATTAGCGAGATTAGCTACACGCCACTTAACCTAAAGAAAGGTCGACCTGAGAAAGCCCTTTTTAAGCTGATAGGAGAACTTCACTTACTCAAGAAATTGAGTAGCGAGAATCTTTCCTCAGAGGCACGGAAAGGGTCCAAGCCATAGGAAAGACAGCAACTTGAGTGCGGAGAAGGGGAAAGGGCGCTCGAAGCAAAAGGAAAGAAAAGCACACCATATAGGTCAGCGGCATCAGCAGTTGAAGAAGTTGACGGCCGGATTCAAGCAAAAATGGGATAACCTAAGAAGGAAAGGTCTCCTTTCCATATGAAAGACGAAGAACTGGCTTTGAAGCCTCATTGAGTCCGGCTTAGCTTCAGGTATGAGTCAAGAACAGAAGAAGGGGATCGCCACAATCAAGAAGCAAGCTAAAAGCTGTTGTTTAGATGACTTTATGTTATGATACAACCCAAAAAAAAAGTAATGATTGGAGTAGCCCGCCCATTAGAGGCTTTCTTAGCGAAAAAAGTATATTCATGGATGGATTAGGGGAAAGAGTCTTCACCGTACTTTCAAGTGTCAATCATTTTTATTGAACTTTCTTTCAGGCTAGCTCTAGGCAGGGCGCATACACACGAACTTTGAGTCGGATCTGAGCTCCAGTAGACAGCGAGACAACCATTATGGTAAACGGGGGCAAAGCAAGGGAAAGAGAGGTGAGTGACGCCAAGGGGAATTCCAGCACGAAAGCAAGTGTTGTTATCACACGTCCGTCCTGTCTGATTGATTCACCTTCGATTATTCAATCAAGGAAGGGTGGGTTGGTAATTAGACAGGAAAGCTTTGCATGCCAAACTTGCGGGGGCTTATGTTGTTGGTCAGTTTCTCTGGGGCAAGTTTATGAGATCTAAATAGGGTCATCCATTGGATGTGGTGTCTAAGCCTATTTCTTTCTGATTTAAGCTCTCATGTTTGGAGGAATGTTTTCCCTCATGTTAGTACCATTCTGGGCAACTCTCATTGGGTGGTAGGTGCTGGTAACATCAGCTTGAGCATGGCTAACTGGGGTGCTGGTGCTTTTTCTGTGCAGAATGTGGATCTTAATACTCCTTTTAGAGAAGTTATTCAATCTGCTGATTTTTCTACCTTAGTTCTGCCTAGCTTATCCACAGAGGCTCAATCTATTTTGTAAGATATCTCTCTAGATTCTGACATCCCAGATAGACTAGTTTGGCAGCATTCCCCTTCAGGTCTTTTCTCCTCTGCTTCCTATTGGCATTTTCCCAGAATTCATGGCCAAAAAAGTCCTTGGTGGTCTCTATTATGGAACCAGTGGCTTCCTCCTAAGATGGGTTGATTCTCTTCTTCTGGAGATTCCTCAGGAATGCTCTTCCTATGGATGACAGGCTCAGATACATGGGCTTTCAAATGCCTTATCAATTTCATTTCTGCATTAGAAGTCAACAGGATTCTTTACTTCATTTGTTTTGTCAAGGTGAAACTGCCTCTCATATTCACAGTCAGAAGCACTAGCCTTCCTCTTCGATTCAAGCAAGTCGACCATTGAATCTATTAAACTGGTCCGCTTCTTCCCCCTCCGCAGGAAGACTTCCTTCTTTCCCTTGCCTGGCTGGTTATCTCAAACCGGCATTCGAACCCACAAAGCCTAGCCGCACCGCCATTGTGCTATTAGCCCTACGCCTAGAAAGCCTCAGTTACAAACTGAACTTACCTATAGGAGGAGGTTTGATTCCATTGCCATTTACTGTTCCATGCGATCTTTACACCAACACCCCCATCTATCCAAAGGAGAATCAGCTGAAAGAAGAGAGAGCCCCCTTCCCGTTGTTGTCTCTAACTAAACCACCACCAGTACACTCTTCCACTACAGATGCTGAAAATCCGATTCCTTCCCAGGCTTTTCTCTTATCCCTGACTTGCTAGTACTCAACCTAGAGATGAAAGAAGTAAGAGCCCCCTCTTGTTTCAAAATAGTAAATTAGGTTCAGTTGGAAAAACAGCTGATAGCTCTTAGCCTGTTGGTTGCTTGCCTGTGACTTGACTTCCTCGTACTCCTTCTCCTAGAAAGCGACTTCTTTCATGTAACAACCCTCGGTAAAATTAATACCCTCATAATATTTTCGACTCCCTAATATACTATAAAATATCTCCATATATCTTATATTACACCCCGTATGTGAAAACTGAGCCCTAGTTATGTTATAATTATATAAAATAAATAAAATTCTGAAAATATAAGCTGAGGCGGGTCGCGAACGACCTCACCTCAGACTAACGCGGGCCGAATTAGGACCAGGTGTTGACTTCGCTGACTTTTCTAGTCAAAGCGGGCCGCTTTAGGTTTACGTTAAGTGAATGCGGGCCGCGAGTGACTTGGTTACGCGAATGCACCAGAGGTCGACACGTGTCGTAATCGTGTCAAGTCTAGTAAACGACTCAGCTAAGCTACCGCGTTGACTTATGTTGACGCGGCCCGCTTTAGGTTTAGCGTTATCGAACGCGGGCCGCGTGAGGATCAGATTTCACAACTATAAATAGCCAGCATCAGATTTCAGTTTCCGTCGCTCACTTTCTTTTCTCAATCACGAAAACTAAATTAGAGAAGCAATATTTTGGGTATTATACCCCTAATTTAGCGAGGTTCTGCTCCATTGTAAGTATTATAACCCCGGTTTCATAATAGTTACGCTGCCCGATTGATTTAGGGTTCCGTAATAACTGTCGTGGTTCTGCCCGACGTAGTTATTGGAATACCGTCTCGGGGAGGGTATTATTAATAATTTCAAAGGGTTGTGATACTAATCAATGTACATTTGTATAAATTATAGATTATACCCAGGAAACCCTTACGAAAAGCCTAAGACAGCAATGTGAGTTTATCCTCTTTTTGTTAATGTTTTTGGAATAATTTACAAAACCTTAATTGTTTTACAATGTGATTAAGCGGTGATTGAGTCTTTGTAGTTCTTCAATTACTGCCGGTATTATGGGGTTTTGTATACAAAATTTATTACTACTTGCGAGTAGTAAGTCGGGAACGACAATTCATTATCATTGGACAACGAGTTAGCCAATGGGTAATTTGACCATAGCCATAGATCCGGTCGAGTGGCAAATACTGAATGAGTAATTGTGTAGAAATAAACAATGTGATCGCTCTCAATACTGTTTTAATTGATAAAATGTTTCTTGATTAAACTGGGATTCACTCACCAGTATTTCCCGCTGACAAATTATTTTTAAAACATGTTTCAGGTAACCCAATGTGAAAGCCTACTGGGATAAAGCCAGCTCGAGAGCACTGACGGCTTGGAAAATAAGTGGCTATAAAAGTTATCTAAGAAACAATGTTTTAAATTAAATAAAATAGGGTTCGTCCCTATAAATGTATTGTAATAAGAAACTTGGGTTTTGCCCATGTATTTATTAATATCAAGCATGGTGGTTTTACTCTGATAATCATTTCCTAACTACGGTCCTGATGTAAATTCCGCTGCGAGACTAATTAAAACTGATACCACCACACTCTGAGTTCACGTCCGCCCGTTCCCGGGGAACAGGGATCGGGGGTTGTGACAGAAGGTGGTATCAGAGCCTAGCCACTGGTCTGAGCCAAAGAAGTGTTCTGCTGACACTTAAATTTTGAATTAATGTTAGGAAATAAAATAAGGAAATATATGCATAACTGTAATTATGTGTTATGTGTTATTTGACTATCTGTTAGTTTTCAGTATGAGTGATCAAGGGCCATCAGATGTGAATCGTCAGTTAGCTGATTCACCTAGGAGTGAAGGTACATCATCACAGCCTGCCCTCTCGGGGTATGTTGCTGATCAGGAAGACGGGATATTTGCTTTTAGAGCTCAATCTGAAGAACCATTTCCTACTAAGAAACGAGGATGGTTCAGTAAAGATGCTTTTGCTCGTAGGAAAAGAATGAGGAAATTGCAACAGCAAAGGGCTTTAGCAGCTATTAAGAGAGAGACAGATGCTCAAACTCAAGAAATACTTAATAGAAGCCTAGCTAATTTCCATATCTTAGCTACGACTGCTGCTGACCCAGGACTGGAACAATTAGTAGCCCCACAACCACAAAACCCAGAACAGCCCATGGAAATAGAAAATCAAGAAGAGATGTACAACTTTAACCCAGAAGAAGTTCCTAGAGTACCTGCACCAAACCCCATAGACCCGAATTATGACCCCTGGTGGGACGACAATAGAGATTTTGTGCAACGTTACCCTATCCAGGATTATCCACCCATACGGAACATAGAAACTTACCCAGGTATGGACCCTTTAGATCCCTATTATCAAAATGACTATATTAGGGAAATATTAGAGGATCCTTACCAATTTCAGGAAATGTCACCCCCATATCAGGAACCCGTACCTCAGATTCCAAACCCAGTCCGAGAACCTGCACCCCCAATGAGTGCAGAAAACGTGCAAGAACTTAGGACTTTCGGGGAGGAGATCTTAGAAAGTAGTGAGAGGATGCGCCAGGTGGGAGAGCGTCTCGTATGGAAATACGATGAGCGCAATATGGATTTCTGGATAAATCCATATCCATGAATGTTAGAATGGAGGAAGCAGTAGTAATAATAATATAATAAAATAAAATAAGATATGTGTGTACGGATGCATATTATTATTTTATTTCTGTTGGTATTGTAATTTCATTTCTGTACTAGTGTGTATTAGACGCATAAGTATATGAAAAAGAGTAAAGTAGCAATGATCTACGCTTTTGACAAAATTGCGTGTCGTGTGATTAATTATATTAAGATATTATTTGTGAGATTAATATTGGATAAATGTTTAAAATTCAGATGGCCGATGAAGGAATTCAAGAAAATCTGAATAACGATAACCAAAGTAACATTAATGTGGTGGATGATAATCTGAATAATGGGAATTCGAACAACAATAACAATGGGAACCAGATGGATAATAGTGCTATCCAACATATAGTAGCACAAGGAATAATAGATGCGATGCCATTTATTCTTCAAACGGTTAAGGATGCTGATAATAAAAGTAGGCATAGCAGTAAACGACCATTTGAACCAGAAAACAGTGTGAACAATGGACCTGTACTTCAAATGCCTATTCCTAAAAGAAGAAGAACCGTGCCTAACGGTTGTTCTTATAAAGAATTCTGGTCTTGTAAACCAATGGAATTCTCGGGCAACGAAGGGGCCATTGCAACCTTACGCTGGATAGAGAAGACGGAGGCAGTCTTAAGGATAAGTAAGTGTGCTGAAGAAGATAAGATATTGTTTGCTTCTAATCTGTTTAAGAATGCAGCATTAGAATGGTGGAACACTATCCTCCAGACAAGAGGAAGTAATCAAACCTATAATATGGAATGGGAAGAATTTAAAAACAAGGTAGAAAGGAAATTCTGCCCACCCAATGAGAAAGAACAGATAGCAAACAAATTCCTAAACCTTAGGATGACTGGTGTAGATAGCAAAGGGTATACCAAGCTATTTTTCGAATATGCTAGGATAGTGCCAACTCTTGCTTCACCAGAACCAGTGTTAATTTCCCGTTATATTTGGGGATTAATTGGAGAGATAAGACATGTAGTCAAGGCAGCTAGACCACAAACCATAGAAGAAGCTGTAGAATTAGCCAATACCTTGACTGATGAATTAGTCCGTACCCGAGAAGAGGATCAAAGGAGGAACCTAACCCAGAAATTGACTCAAGAATTTCGTTCTGGAAATTCTAATCGTGGGAGAAATGTAGGATCTACCTCTGCACCCTATTGTAAGTATTGCAAAAGAAAGCATTCAGGAAGATGCTCTATATATTGTAACTTTTGCAAAATGTCGGGACACAAGGAAGAAAACTGCAGGAAGAAAGCTAACAGCAGGGTATGTTACAATTGCGGAGAACAAGGTCACATCAAGCCAAACTGCCCAAAATTAGCTCCAGCTACCGACAACAAGAATTCTAAAAATGCTAGAGCATTTGTTCTAACTGCAGATGAGGCCAAGTTAATTCCGGATGTTATAGCTGGTACGTTTTTAGTTAATGATGTCTTTGCTAAAGTATTATTTGACTCTGGTGCAAACCAAAGTTTTATTAATACATCGTTTTGCAAATTTCTAAATCAGTCATTAACTAAACTACCACAAGAATGTGTAGTAGAGACAGCTAATGGAGAAACCATTAGAATTTCTGAAATCTTGCAGGGAGCAAGCATAGAAATTTTAAATCAGAAATTTATTGCAAATCTTTATCCCATGAATCTGGTAGGATTTGATGTTGTTCTAGGAATGGATTGGTTAATAGCCAATAAAGCTAGTATTTTATGTGATCAAAAGTTAATTCAAGTAAAATCACCAAAAGGTAAAATGATCACAATTAAAGGAGATAAGCCCTTTAGATCTACTAAATTCATTTCTGCAATGAAAACTGCAAGTTGTATGAGAAAAGGTTCTATAGTGTATTTGATTTCTATAATCACTAACACTAAAGGGAAAGAACTAAAAGATATTCCAGTAGTATTTCAATTTTCAGATGTCTTTCCGGAAGAATTACCAGGACTACCTCCAGATAGAGAAGTTGAATTCAGAATTCACTTGATACCAGGAACATCACCAATTGCCAAAGCACCTTATCGTTTGGCACCTGCAGAAATGCAAGAATTGAAGAAACAACTAGATGAATTATTAGAAAAAGGATTCATACAGCCAAGTTCATCACCATGGGGAGCGCCGATATTGTTTGTTAAAAAGAAGGACGGATCAATGCGTATGTGCATTGATTACCGTGAATTAAACAAGGTCACGATTAAGAATCGGTACCCATTACCAAGAATCGATGATTTGTTTGATCAATTGCAAGGAGCTCGATTTTTCTCTAAGATCGATTTAAGGTCAGGATATCATCAATTAAAGGTACAGGAAGAGGACATTCCTAAAACCGCATTTAGAACAAGGTATGGTCATTATGAATTTACTGTCATGCCATTTGGTTTAACCAATGCCCCAGCTGCATTTATGGACATGATGAACCGAATGTGTAAGCCATATTTGGATAAATTCATAATTGTATTCATAGATGATATTCTAATTTATTCTAAGAATAAAGAAGATCATGCAAAACATTTGCACATACTTCTAAGTTTGTTAAGAAAAGAAAAGCTTTATGCTAAGTTTTCAAAATGTGAATTTTGGTTAGAACAGGTACAATTTCTTGGACACCTAGTTGATCATGAAGGAATTCATGTAGATCCAACAAAGATTGAAGCAATTACGAAATGGAAAACCCCTGAATCACCAACTGAGGTTAGAAGTTTCTTAGGATTGGCCGGTTATTATAGAAGATTTATTAAAGATTTTTCTAGAATAGCCATTCCCTTAACTAAGTTAACTTGTAAATCTGTTAAGTTTGAATGGGGAATAAAACAAGAAGAAGCCTTTAGAATTCTTAAGCAAAGATTAACCCATACACCTATATTAGCATTGCCAGAAGGAACTGAAGACTTTGTAGTCTATTGTGATGCTTCTAAATTAGGTTATGGATGTGTATTGATGCAACGTCAAAAGGTTATAGCTTATGCATCTAGACAACTTAAGAATCATGAAGAGAATTATTCAACCCATGATTTAGAATTAGGAGCTATAATTTTTGCTCTTAAGATTTGGAGACATTACCTTTATGGTAGTAAGTTTACCATATTCACTGATCATAAAAGTTTAAGGTATGTTTTCGGACAGAAAGAGTTAAATATGAGACAAAGACGTTGGATGGAATTTCTTAGTGACTATGATTGTGATATCCAGTATCATGAAGGAAGAGCAAATGTAGTGGCAGATGCTTTAAGCCGAAAGTATCATGAAAAGCCAAAAAGGGTACGTTCTCTTAAATTAAATCTGCAAGTAGATTTAAATGATCAGATAAGAGAAGCACAAGAATCAGTAATCAAGGATGATTCTGAAAAATTAAAAGGTATGTTAAAAGAATTAAAACAAGGAATAGATGGGATATGGAGATTCCATGAAAAGAGAATATGGATACCTAAATTAGGAAATCTACGTAATTGTATATTAGAAGAAGCCCATAAATCTAAGTATACAATGCATCCAGGAAGTGATAAAATGTACCAGGATTTAAGGAAAAATTTCTGGTGGATAGGAATGAAAAAGGACATAGCAACCTATGTTTCTAAATGTTTAACTTGTTCACAAGTTAAAGCTGAACATCAGAAACCCTCAGGTTTGTTACAGCAATTAGAAATGCCAGTTTGGAAATGGGAATTAATAACAATGGATTTTGTTACTAAATTACCCAAAACTAGGAAAGGAAATGATACAATCTGGGTGATTGTAGATAGACTAACTAAGTCAGCTCATTTTCTATCAATGAAGGAAACAATTAGCATGGAACAATTAGCTAGATTGTATGTAAATGAAATTGTTTCTTTACATGGAATTCCTTTATCAATTGTTTCTGATAGAGATAGTAGATTTACCTCTCGTTTTTGGTCAAGTTTCCAAAAGGCAATGGGAACCAAGTTAAAGCTAAGTACAGCTTATCATCCACAAACAGATGGACAAAGTGAAAGAACAATCCAGACAATGGAAGATATGCTTAGAGCTTGTGTAATTGATTTTGGAGGTAATTGGGATGAACACTTACCTTTAATAGAATTTTCTTATAATAATAGTTATCACACAAGTATCAATGCCGCACCATTTGAAGCACTTTATGGAAGAAAGTGTCGAACCCCAGTCTGTTGGGCAGAAATTGGGGAACAACAATTATCTGGACCTGAGATAGTGCAAGAAACAACTGACAAAATTATTCAAGTCAAGGAACGACTGAAAGCTGCACGGGATAGACAAAAGAGTTATGCTGATAACCGATGCAAGCCATTGGAATTTCAAGTAGGAGATAGAGTGTTGTTAAAAGTCTCTCCTTGGAAAGGAGTGGTAAGATTCATCAAACGAGGAAAGTTAAGTCCCAGGTATGTTGGACCTTTCAAAATTATTAGAAGAATAGGACCTGTAGCCTATCAGCTACAACTACCAGAGAAAATGGCAGGAATACATGACGTATTTCATGTATCTAATCTTAAAAAGTGTTTAGCTGATGAATCACTGATAGTGCCTCTTAAGGATATAGAGGTAAATGAACAACTCAAGTTTGTAGAAAGACCTCTACAAATTGAAGACAGGAAAATCAAGAATCTCAAACACAAAAGACTAGTTCTAGTCAAAGTGAAGTGGGATTCCAAAAGAGGACCTGAATACACTTGGGAGCTCGAGTCAGAAATGAAAAAGAAATATCCGCACTTATTTCAGTAGATCTCGAGGACGAGCTCTAAATAAGGTGGGGAGAATGTAACAACCCTCGGTAAAATTAATACCCTCATAATATTTTCGACTCCCTAATATACTATAAAATATCTCCATATATCTTATATTACACCCCGTATGTGAAAACTGAGCCCTAGTTATGTTATAATTATATAAAATAAATAAAATTCTGAAAATATAAGCTGAGGCGGGCCGCGAACGACCTCACCTCAGACTAACGCGGGCCGAATTAGGACCAGGTGTTGACTTCGCTGACTTTTCTAGTCAAAGCGGGCCGCTTTAGGTTTACGTTAAGTGAATGCGGGCCGCGAGTGACTTGGTTACGCGAATGCACCAGAGGTCGACACGTGTCGTAATCGTGTCAAGTCTAGTAAACGACTCAGCTAAGCTACCGCGTTGACTTATGTTGACGCGGCCCGCTTTAGGTTTAGCGTTATCGAACGCGGGCCGCGTGAGGATCAGATTTCACAACTATAAATAGCCAGCATCAGATTTCAGTTTCCGTCGCTCACTTTCTTTTCTCAATCACGAAAACTAAATTAGAGAAGCAATATTTTGGGTATTATACCCCTAATTTAGCGAGGTTCTGCTCCATTGTAAGTATTATAACCCCGGTTTCATAATAGTTACGCTGCCCGATTGATTTAGGGTTCCGTAATAACTGTCGTGGTTCTGCCCGACGTAGTTATTGGAATACCGTCTCGGGGAGGGTATTATTAATAATTTCAAAGGGTTGTGATACTAATCAATGTACATTTGTATAAATTATAGATTATACCCAGGAAACCCTTACGAAAAGCCTAAGACAGCAATGTGAGTTTATCCTCTTTTTGTTAATGTTTTTGGAATAATTTACAAAACCTTAATTGTTTTACAATGTGATTAAGCGGTGATTGAGTCTTTGTAGTTCTTCAATTACTGCCGGTATTATGGGGTTTTGTATACAAAATTTATTACTACTTGCGAGTAGTAAGTCGGGAACGACAATTCATTATCATTGGACAACGAGTTAGCCAATGGGTAATTTGACCATAGCCATAGATCCGGTCGAGTGGCAAATACTGAATGAGTAATTGTGTAGAAATAAACAATGTGATCGCTCTCAATACTGTTTTAATTGATAAAATGTTTCTTGATTAAACTGGGATTCACTCACCAGTATTTCCCGCTGACAAATTATTTTTAAAACATGTTTCAGGTAACACAATGTGAAAGCCTACTGGGATAAAGCCAGCTCGAGAGCACTGATGGCTTGGAAAATAAGTGGCTATAAAAGTTATCTAAGAAACAATGTTTTAAATTAAATAAAATAGGGTTCGTCCCTATAAATGTATTGTAATAAGAAACTTGGGTTTTGCCCATGTATTTATTAATATCAAGCATGGTGGTTTTACTCTGATAATCATTTCCTAACTACGGTCCTGATGTAAATTCCGCTGCGAGACTAATTAAAACTGATACCACCACACTCTGAGTTCACGTCCGCCCGTTCCCGGGGAACAGGGATCGGGGGTTGTGACATTTCATTCCTCGACAGCTAGATCTTTGCCGACTCTTAGCTTTCCAGGCGGGTTGGTGTTCAACCTTCATTCAATAGGGCTATCTATCCGAAAGGTCTTAATAAAAGAATCCCTGTAATAGAAGTTCATTCCTTAAATACCTTCCTAATCAGTAATTTGATGGTCTTTCGTAAAGACTTTCATGCGCACCTTCCTTCATAAGGACAGGTAACCAGGCGGGTGACTCACTCGTAGGTAGCACTATCCGATGCTTTGACTCCTTCTTTTAGTAGTTCCTTTGAAGCTAGTAACTAGAATATAGGACCCGGAAGGCGGGCTCTTATTGCTAAAACCGAAGCTGTTGTAGAGTTGATAAATCTCATTTGAGGGGATGCCTCTAGAAACAAGCCCCTCAGGGGCGGTAGTCTCCCTCCTAAGGTCGGTCGACGGTAGTCTCCCTCACGGTCGACAGGTATCACTTCTCCGACTAAAAGAGAGCTTGTCCACTTTGTACGTTTGTTGAGCAGACCAATCAGGCATTTTCTTTTTTTTAGAAAAGGAAGGGAACTTCTCACCGAAGGAGGCAGTAGGATTGAAGGAGGCGGGAAGCTACCGCTTCTAGAAGGGTTGCTTATCCTTCACTGCTGAATGGAAGTTCTGACCTAGTCTCTGAATAATACTTTTCGCATTGCTTGAAATATAGCGCCACCCTCAGCAAATTGATGGAACAATAAAATTGATAGTCATTGCTGTTGAAAACAAAAGATCCTCTAAAGGGGACACAACAAAAGTCGAGCCGTTATCTCTCTGCTGAACGGAAGTTCTGACCTGAGCTCTCACGGTTTCGTACTATAACTTATTCCCCTTACAGATATCATCTAGGTATACTCACCTGTAAGACTGAATATTGGGATCTGGATACGGGAGTATATTCAAGAGGTGGGACACATGAATGAGTTTAAGTTCTTAAAACATCTAATTCGTATCCTGAATCAGTTGAAATTTGTGTGAAAATTTAAGTGGATCAGTATATCGACAATCTAAGTGAATTGTTTAATTCTTAATGTGTAACTAAGCTCAACGGTACTTGTGGCTTGTCAAAAACTGATATGATCCTCTGATGCATACCGCCAAGGTTAAAATCGTCCATTACGAAATAAAAAACCCTGGTAATCAGCAAACAAAACCTCAAAATCATAACGTAAGATTCTTAATAAAAAACGTAATCGAAAAAATATAACAATTACTCAAAAAACAATCGATTCCTAATCACCATATCCTTCTTTTGAATTGAACTTCTGATGAATTTGGAAATTCAGAACTGAAACAAATCGATGGACCGACTATCGAAGAAGATGATGCAGGGTGAAAATTAAAAAGAAAGGGTGTGTTTTTTGTAAAGTTTGCGAATTCATATAACATTATATGCGAAAACACTAAAGGTGTAATATAAGGTGCGAATTCATGACAATACACATGCGATTATAAGTAAAAGTTAATAATCTTTGAAATTTCATATAACCCTTAGTTCAGTGCCGGGTTTCATAAGTACTCTCGGTCAATCATATCATTCTCCAGACGGGATGGGGTGTAGGCACGTTTATTGGAGCAGTTGGGAAGAACACCGGCCTCTTTCTTTTTTCAATCGTTAGAAAAAGGAGCTTGGTCAGCCATGTTCCCTACGTACCCTCTCGTTATTCCCATGATTCCCCGTTGCACCTATTCTCCGCAACCGTCGGTTCAGATCTATCTCGGGTACGGTCACTGCACTCCAATCGTTGTATCTCCAATCTCCGCCTCGGTTGGTGAAGAATCGCGAGACGGCAGACATCGGCCGATGAGGCTAGTAGGGCCCTAGTCCTGTAACCGGGCAATGATAATTCCTAACTGAGAAGTCACCACGTGCTGAAAACTAATTCTTCGGACATAAGGTGACGGTTACACGAAGACACGAAACTAGTATGTGGATTGTGTACCTGGCCAGTACAGAAGAAACATACGACGTTCGTGAGACCGTGATAATTGTTACAGGTATGTCCGTTAGAATCAGGGAGTAGGTGGACGTGAGGGCATGAACAAATGAAAGCTTACAAATTGATAAATAACGGAAGCAACTGTGATGGTCCAAAACCGGCCAGCGAATGAATCGGCTATAAAGGCCCCGAGCAAATGCGTCAAACTACTGATGCCACCAAAGTTGGTGACTGTGTTAGCAGCTTTAGTCATCGGCATATGAAGTTGTTATGTCAAAATAACTGATCATATTCGTCTGCACAAACACCTTTAAAATCAACATATGAAGCCTTTATCCATTTTCTTTTTAAAATAAATTGTAGAAGAAAGAGTGTACCAAATATGAAGGGCATGGTGATAAGTCCCCCTTTGAGCTTTTTTCCATGATCATGGGTTGTCTGTTGTATGTCTTCCATTGTTGGGTAGTTATGATGATAGCTGCTAAAACTGATACTTATTTATAGAGGATGGTCAATGGTGTAAGTCAACTTTAGCATTTTGTCACCATTTTTAACAAATTTCACAACTTTTAGATCAATGCACACAGATAAAAAATCAGAAATATCAACCTTCACTATTATAAAGTCTTGGTGCCATTATAAAAAGGAAGGAATATTAGATTTTAATAATCCCAACTATTCGCCATTTGCCACCAACAATCGCAACTTCAAAAATAACCACTGGCTGTCCCAACTATTGACATATTGGTCACCAATAGACCCTGACTAATAGAACCCTAACGCCATTAGTCTCTGGTCGTCTTGCCGGCATTCATTTTTATTACTTTACTAGTAGATGCCCCGCCCGTGTTGCGGGGCAATGATCGAATAATTCTCAATCAATTAAAAAAGAGTACTATAATTTTGCTATGAAAAAAAACGATGATAAGACCGTAATTTTGGGCTCAGGGCAAAATTGTAATTTTTCAGAACTAATAAGCCAGTGTTACGCAGCTAGAGTTATGCGCCGTCCGCGTTGCGAGGCGCTAAACCAAGTATTTCTTAGGTTAATAACATGTACGCCTTTATGT
The DNA here is from genome assembly GCA_030545235.1 of Helianthus tuberosus. Taxonomy (NCBI): domain Eukaryota; kingdom Viridiplantae; phylum Streptophyta; class Magnoliopsida; order Asterales; family Asteraceae; genus Helianthus; species Helianthus tuberosus. Next base: position 142,549,586 of record CM060427.1, on the reverse strand, counting down.
CGGTTAGGTATACATGCTACCTATAACACGATATCAAAAAAGACACATCAAGTTAACCAATTAAAGAAAAACAGTACCATAGTTATGATAAAAAAAACTTTTATAGTTTTGCTAGAAAAATTAAAATGATGGGGAAAACGTAACTTTGAACTGAGGGGGAAATCATAATTTTGTTTCAGGGATAAAATCGTAAATTAAATGGACCAATGGGGTTGACTAAAACGATGACAAGTGATGTGTGTAAAATGCAACATATAAATTACATCAAATGAGGCATAAAACTAACCATTTTTAAGTACTAATATTGGAAAAAGAGTGTTTTTGTCTTCCTTTTGTATTTTCAGGATTAAATGAGCTCAAAAACACAAAAGAAGCAAAAAGACAGCTAAATCCAACATAAATACAAAGAAAGGAACATAAGTGGACTGCCCGACCCCTCAACAGCATCTTCCCAAGCAAAATAGAGAAGGCATAAGACTGAACACGCCCCGTGCTCAGCCAGCACGGGGTCGTGCCCAAGAAGCAGTAGAAAAGACAAACCTATAGAAGCTTCTATTGCCCACCACAGGGCCGTGTCCAGTGAACACGGGGGCGTGGCGAAAGTACAGCAGGCCCATTAATTGTAATTGCGAATTACAATTAATGAAGAGAGAGAATGTCAGATAGGCACGGGGCCGTGTCCAGCGGACACGGGGCCGTGCCCAGCCTTCTGTTCAGCCTATAAATAGGAGTGCTTGGTTTCATTCCAACTCATCCCTTGGCACACCACCTCTCTCACACTTCATCCACCACCCACCACCATCACAACACCATCATCCACCACCATCATCCATTGTCCATCGTAGAGTGTGTGAGTCGTCTCGGGATCCAAGATTGATCGTAAGAGTTCTTGACAATCAAGGCCATGTTTGCCTAAGTCTCTTACATCACTTGGTGAAGACAAAGTGTCTAGTATAATACTTTTTATTTCTAATCTTTTGCACTTTTTATTTGGTTTTGTATTAATGACTTTAATAACTAGTTACTTATGTTGAAGGTGATCTTTCCTTATCGTTTGTCCGTGGTGTCTTGGCATTATTTTACTGTCTATATAAAATAAAGGATTTTCACCATTCATATCTCCACGGTCTATATGGAGGTATGTTGGCTACCTGGTCGGGGGTTAAGGGAACGGTTTGGTAAAGGTCTTGCCATTGTTCAGCGTTTAGAGGTCCTGCAATGGACCTGGGTCAAATTTAGTAGGACCTCCTTCAATGCTTCACGGTATTGGATGGCGGGGGTCCAAACTCTTTGATCCCCTCATAAGTTAACTACTATAACCCGGCTATTTAGGACTGTATCCCTGCTGACTCAGACTACTTAGCCGAGGGTAACGTCACCTCCAAAAAGAGGGGCCTACCATAATATTGCATTAATAACTTAATTCATTATCTTCCAATAATCCACCCTTTTAGGATTGTATCCTTGCTGACTCAAACTACTGGGGTGAGGGTAACGTCACCTTCAAAAGAGGGGCCTACTACAATAACTAAGATAATCTCTTAATTATGTGCAAAAGTGCGGAAATAATCAAATGTTATACTAGATACGAGTCGGAACCAAGTGATTCATCTTGTCTATCTGTTTTTTATTTTATTTTTATTTTCAGCATTTTAGTTAGTTTTTATTTTTCTTAGTTTAAAACATTTTTCTAAACTTTTTATTTTGATTAGACGTTGAGGATAAACCGGTACTAAAAGCTCTTGTGTCCTTGGACGACCTCGGTATCTTACCAACGCTATACTACGCTCACGATGGGTGCACTTGCCCATATGTGTATTTAGTGTTAGTAAAATATCGTGTTTTATAAATTTAAAACTTGGCTAAAAATAAGTGTTAAAAGGGCTTAAAATATACACCTAATATATATAACACTTTACCGCACATCAACAAGCGTGTAATTTAGAGTTGGAGGCAAAACAATAATTTGTCAGGACCAATTAGCAAGTGCTAGGCAGCTGTTTGGCATGAATAAAAACAAAATTAAGTCAAAAAAGTAAAATAAAACACTACCATGGTTTTGCCAAAGGTAAAAAAACGATGGCAAGATTGCAATTTTTAGCGGAGATAAAATCGTAATTTTAAAATGGAGGTAAAATAATATTTTGAACTGAGGGCAAAACCTTTTTTTTTAAATGGGGGCAAAATCATAATATTTTAGCTGCGGGCAAAATCGTAATTTTTAGCTGGGGGCAAAATCGTAATTTTAAACTGGGAACCAAATCGTAATTTGGCAGGACTCTAGCTGAGGGCAAAACTATAATTTTATTTTGAACTGGGGGGCAAAATTGTATTTTTTAACTGACGGCAAAATCGTAAATTTAAGCAAGGGACAAAAGCAAAATTTTATTTTGAATCGAGGGCGAAATCGTAATTTTACACCTGGGATAAAATTGTAATTTGGCATCACCTATAAATAACTATTATATGAAAAAAGAAAAAAAAAGAAAATTTAAAACTTGCCGCCAAAAGTGGCAATCACTTATGAAAACTATTGCCCGATGATTTCATCCACTTCTAAATGTATATGTTGAAATTAGTATGAATACAAACTAAAAGAATAGAATGATGATTGACAAAACCTTAGGAAAAAATGAAAAGAGAGATTTAAGGTAACATATGAATGAATCCTGCATTCCTGTGTTATATCATGAATAACGATAATTATAACCAGTTTGTTGTATCACATATGTAAGTAGTCAAATGATGTTGACTTACAGGAACTTACACTTATTTAGAGACTCTTGGTAGTTATTTTCTGATTCAGTCCACGTATGCGCGAGTTTTAATTCATTTTCCTGAATAATAATACACTGCTAAATTCCTCAAAACTTTTTGTTGAAAAATCATAGCTTGAGCTTGAGAGGTATCTCTATTCGCGCCACTTGTCAAGTGTGAACATTCCACCACAAGGAAGATCCTTTTTAGGAAGTCATGGTTACAGATTCCCTGCAACATTTAGTTGTAATTCGTAATGAAATGCAACATTCTCAGCCGATCCAGGAATCATATTGTAAACTACTAAGAAGCTAGTTAAAAAAGAACAAATTTCTTTTATAAGATTTAAATAATGTAACAAAGATAGAATTTGTTAATGAAGTGTAACCATAATTCCCATTTCATTCTTAATTTCTTATATATGTGCTTTTCATAACTTGAATCTTCAAGTATAGTACCCAAGTCAAATATGATTACACCATTGCTGATTTGGTATAGAAAATAAGGTAAAAACTCACACAAACATTTTATCAAACAGGTGGTGTGCATTTATTGTACTCCTTAAAATTCAACACAATTGCTTACCCCAACAACATCACATACACGAATTTTAGCATTAAGTTTCATCCTCAACATCAAACATTATCAAAACCCTAGCATGCATGCATGATCATAGAGTTACTAACTAGCAAGTATCATCATCTACACATTAAAATACATGATTCTAGCAAACCGTAACACATAGCATCCATGTTATCATGCATCAATAATCACAACAAGATCAAGAATTCATGTAGAATCAAGTAACGCAGCCATGAATAACAAGTTATGAGTGTATGTTAGAGGGATTACCTAGAACGATAGAGATGAAGATTAAGAACCCAAAAAAGATGAGTTTTCCTAGCTTCTTCTTGAGTTTTCTAGAGAGAGAGAGAGAGAGAGGAAGTGAGGTGACGTCTGGGGAATGGGGGCGATCTAGGGTTGGGTTTGGTTTTATTATATATTTTTTTTTAAAACAAAACTTTAGCAAATGCACAAAAGGTCCTCCAAGTTTTCCAATTCTCTAACTTGGACAAGAAGTTATCAACATAACTTTATAGAATGACACACAAGTCCCTTGTTTTGCATAGTTAATCAAATTAAATCCGTTTGTTTGTTCGCGTGTTACTAACTTGTGCATTTAAAAATTGTAATTAACAGAAAAAATGTTAACGGCGTTAACCTGAAAGTACGAGATGTCACAGCGTGGACTACCCGGGGTACCTCAGTTCCCGCGACATGTTGGGCTCGGTCCTGCCCCCTCACATGCGGCGTATCAACAGCTACATGAGGACGTTGGCTGGCTGAAGCATGTGATGTGTTGGGTAGCTGAGGAGTTGCAGGACCGACGACAGCGTAATGGGTTACTTCCATGACCCTACCTTCCAGCTGCAGCATGGCATCAACATTACCAGCAGCAGCAACATCAGCAGCAGCAGGATCCGCTGCCATAGTATTTTATCTTCTTCGATGTATTTAGTACTTAGTTATATTATATCTTTTGTTATGTATGTACAAACTTATGCTGTAGATATCAAACTTAGACAAATATATCATATTCAGTCGTATTGAAACAATATAGTATTTTAATTTAATTTAAGTGGTATAGTTGGAAACGGTGTAATATATTCAAACTGTACCCGGGTATTTCAAAATAATTAACGTTATAAAATTTTAAAACTGCTATAATATTTTAATTTAAACAGTATAGTATGGAAACACAGTAGAATATATTTGAACCATACCTGAGTAATTTAACAAAATTAACAGTATAAAAATCTTGAATGGTATAATATTCGAACCGCACCGAAACTTGGTATAATAATTTAATTTAAACGGAATTGTATTGAAATGGTATAATATATTCGAACCGTACCCGGATATTTCAAAATATTTAACGGTATATTATGGAAACGGTATAATATATTCTAACCATACACAAGTATTTAAAAATAATTTACGGTATGATATTTAAACGTTTATAGCATTCGAAACGCACTAGACATGGTATAATAATTTAATCTAAACGATAACAATATAATATATTCGAACCGTATATACGTTTTTCAAAAAAGTTTAACGGTATATAATATTAATGGTATAACATTAAAGATTATATATTTTAAGCAATATAACCTTGGAACCGGGTATGTATTTATACCACAAATACATCAAAATAACCAAACAAAATTCTGATAGGTTATATACGCTGCGTATAGCTCTATACGCAGCGTATATAAACCCTGGTTGTCTGTGCCAATGATTGCTGGGCAGGTTCTGAATTCTATGCAACTTATATGCTGCGTATAGCTCTATACGCAGCGTATAGGTGTAAGCATATAGGTGTAACCCTATACGCTACGTATAGAGCTATACGCAGCGTATATAAACCTTAAGTGTGCAAATAGGCAGTCTTGATGTGTAAATAGTCTAAGCCAATAACAATTGTAACAGATGCTTATGGTAAAAAGATAAACTGTATCCTTAGAGAATAACTTGTGGGATAGTAACAAGTTATTCTATTATTGTGATTATTTTGGCAAACTTTTTTTCTTAAATATTCTTGGGTATGTTCTGGCTGGCAGACTTTATTGTCAAAATTAAGCAAAGAATTTTCTTTTTTGTCAAGCTAAGAATGTGGATGTAGTAATGGTTTGTCCCTACATTAAATAAATAGTTACTTAGTTATACCTTTAAAAAATTCACTTGTTTGGACCAGAGATGTTATTCACGTTAACCAACCCACCCACTTTAGGACATCTACAGTTAACACTTGAGGGATATATATAAAGTTGGGAAAATTATATTTTTCGTCATTTATGTTTGTACCATATTACAATGGATAACATTTAACTTTAATAATTACAATCGAAATCCTTTATTTGGAAAACCCGTTGTATGTTTCGTCCTTTACCCCAAACTAGGTTAGATATTTCAGTTAACTCTGATCATGTGCATAGTACGTGAGGGCATTTATGTCCTTTTACCAACGTTTTCAAAACCGGACCGGATTGGCCGGTCGAACCGGTCCGACCGGGGATCGGCGAAGGAGGCAGCCCGGTTCTGCTTAGTTAACCGGTTTTACAAAGGACCGGCCGGTTAGCGGCGGTTTGCGGTCAAACCGGTGAACCGGGAACGGAGGTTCAACCGGAAATAATGGAACAAGGCTTCATTTTGCACAGATCTGACAAAAAAAAAACATCGATAAACAACAAAGAAATCTAACAATTTCCTTCAATAACCAACCTGCGATCTTTAATCCACACGAGATCAGCCTTTTATCTGCATCAAGACCCTTTGATTTTCATAATGGACTATGATAAGTGTGGCTAACGGAGAGAACATAGATAAGATCTTGAAAGTTGCCTAGGTAGAAGAAAAGAGCAGTACACTTTGAACTTTTAACCTAATAAAATATTGAGATACAATAATAGAATTTGAGCTTTGTTAAAAAGGTTAAATAAATGAAAATGGGCTCATATAAAACCTTGCTGATTATATATGTAAAAATGGGCTCATATGAAGCCTATTAATTTTTATAATATTTACGATACCTTCCGGTTTTTATGTTCGGTCCGACCAGTTGGACCGGTCGGACCATTGAACCGGTAAGAAGACCGGTTCGACGTCCGATCCGGTTCTGAAAACATTGCCTATTAGACCGCCCGTAGTGGGGCGTGTTTTTTAAAAATTTTTCAAAAAAAACGCCCTATAACGTCCCATAAGCCACTACACCCGGCGTTATAGGGCGTTATAATCGAAAAAAAATCAAGCCCGCGTGATTATTAAAACGCTTGTTCGATGTTGACCAGCCAATCAAAAGCCACAACGGCTAGTTAACAGCTATATTATTTATTTATTTTTTTTTTAAACCTTTTTCCTATATATATATATATATACAAACACAATCAAAACTCATTCATTTTCAACCAAAACTCTCAAAAACTCTCTAAAAAAATACAACCATTTTAAAAAAAATGGATTCTCCTAGTTCTTCATCCATGGTAAATTTTTACTACAACGAGTATTTTGCGGATGGCGATGGTTCGACCGATGAGGAGCTTGAGCAAGAGGCGGTTACGAGTGCATGTCAACTAGCGGTGAGATATGTCAAGCATTCTAGTCGGCCCCAAGCAGAAAAAAATAAAAGAGGTTATATTGAAAGAGACCGACGCGCGGCACACGATCGTTTGATGAAAGATTATTTTGATGAGGCGCCGACATTTTCGAACGAAATGTTTAGGCGTCGTTTCCGAATGAGTAAGCGGTTGTTTCTACGCATAGTCGACGACTTGGAAGCCAACTACGATTATTTTAAACAAAAACCGGATGCGAGAGGGGAACTTGGATTTACCGGTATCCAAAAGTGTACGTCGGCATTACGAATCCTTGCTTATGGTAACACTACCGACATCAACGACGAGTATCTAAAAATGGCGGAGAAAACAACACGAGACAGCTTGGAACATTTTTGTCGCGGTACAATTCTTATACTTTACTTTTATTTTTTTTAAACGACGAGTATGCTTAGAAATTTTTTTTTTTTGAATCTTATGTTTGTCTATATTTTTGTATAAAGGTATAATTGATGTGTACGGTGCGCGTTATCTTAGAACGCCTACATGGGAGGACCTTCAAAAGATCTACGAGGTACATAATGCCGAGCATGGTTTGCCTGGTATGATCGGGAGCATAGATTGCATGCATTGGCGTTGGGATAACTGCTCGACTGCATGGCGAGGCCAACACACACGGGGTGACCAAAAAGGACCCACTATTATTCTTCAGGCGGTTGCTTCACAGGATCTTTGGGTTTGGTCGGCTTACTTTGGCGTGGTCGGGTCATGCAATGATATCAATGTTTTTTAACAATCTCCGCTGTTAGAGGAGTGGATTTCTGGCAAAGCTCCAAAAGCGTCGTTTTACGCAAATGGAAACTACTACCCTCATGGATATTATTTGAGCGACGGAATTTATCCTAGGTATTCGATTTTCGTGAAGACGTATAGTGATCCTTTTGATGAAAAAAGAGCATACTTTAAAAAGGTTCAAGAGTCTTCACGAAAAGACATTGAGAGATGCTTTGGGGTTCTTAAACAACGTTGGCAATATTTGAGAAATCCTTGTCGTGCATGGAGCAAGCAAAAAATGAGAGATGCTATGTACGCGTGTATAATCATGCACAACATGATTTTGGAAGACGAAGGAAAGGCGATATGCCAGAATTATGTGCCAGAAGCCGTTCAAGAGGAGCATCCACAGGCGTCAATGGAAGAAAGAGTGAGTAATGCGCGAGAGTTGCGTTACGAACCGTACCATTCCCAGTTAATGGTTGATTTGCTACACCACGCATGGTCGGTTTGGTATGTACCACCTGAGGGAGAGGAAGAAACGGAGGACGAGGAAGACGAAGTTGGCGAAGGTGAAGAAAGCGAAGATGAAAACTAGTGTTTTTTTTTTAATTTCATCGGATTTTAATTTTTTAATTTCTAGTATTGTATTTTTTTTTTATTTAATGAAGTATTTAAGTTTAAAAAAAAAATTGAGAAATGCTTGAATGGGGGTTATTGGCATACTGCCCTATTACGCCACTTTTGCTATAATGCCCCATTGCTGACTAGGACGCCACGTGTCGGATAATGCCCCATGGTGGGGGCATTATAACCCACTACCACTACACATGGTCTTACCTCTGATTTCTCTCACTTTATAAACCCATCTTTCAACCTCCATCCTAAATTAGGGTTCCAAACTTAACCTGCTATCCAAGCTCCACCACCACCAAGTCCACTGTCAACCAAGCCAACCAACTCCGCTATTGTTTTGTTTCATTCATTTTACAAAGAAAACAGTACATGAAATGAAGTTCACCACCAGATAGATTACTTCGTTTCGGTCAACTTCACACTGAAATCCCACATTTTCTTCAACCAACATCCACCACCACCATATCCCAGTCGCCGCCACCACCACCATATCCAGCAAACACCACTTCTCCCTCTTTATAACAAACGGCCGGCGATTCCACCGGCGGCATTGGTTTCTCCGCCGCCACCACCGCCTCCGCCACCACCGGTGGAGAATCGGAATAATGAAACGAAAGCGGTGGAGAGTGATGAAGGGGTTAAGTTTAGGGTGATGAGCGGTTTGTATGTATAAATGATTGCAGCTCACTGTGATACAACGACAGCGAGAATGCTGGTAGGGAACAAGAGGGATTTGGAGAATATTAGGGACGTTAGTGTCGATGAGGGTAAAAGACTTGCTGAAGAAGAAGGGCTTTTTTTCATCGAGACGTCTGCGCTTGATTATACCAATGTCAAAGAGCGTTTCAGATCATGATTTGGGAAGTTTACAATAATGTTAGAAGGAAGGTTTTTAACTCGTATAAGGGGGAGTTGTCTTCTAACCGTGTAAGCCTCATCCATGGCTCCAAGAACACTATTTCGTGTTGTTGACGGTGAGTGAAGCCCTGTTTTTTTGTAGTTTTGATTTGGATTTGTCTGGTGGTTTTAAGGTATACAATGTTGTTACTCCGCCTTGCATTTTTTTGAGTTTCTAATACCACATATAAAACATGTGTTTAATTAGTGATTGTCTGATATGGATCAATGGTTGATAGATAATTCGTTGAGTGGATCAAGCTCAAAAGAAATTAGCAAGATGCAAGACTGAGATAATTCTCTATAATTTTCATTCATATCCTAAAATACTAAACATACTTTGCTATTTATAGCATTACAAGCAAAATTAATAACCCACTAATATACCCACTAACTAATAACATGGAGATCATGGGTAACAACCAATTACTCACTCTATTGACTAGGTAATACAAAGAAAAATAAATTTAACATGTGAAAAATATATAAATAAAGGAAATATCATTTTGGAGCTCCAACTTAGAAGGCACATATCATTGTCATCATCTTTTGTAACATTAATGCGTTCATTTTGGTTTGGGCTACTTGTGTAAAAGTTACCTGACTTAACTAATTTTTTTTTTATTTTTTTTTGTTTTATTTATAAAATATTAATTAGATTGGTAAAAAGACCAGCGTGCCCTTGTATAAATAGACTTAACTAAAATTTTTAACCTTGTTAGTGCTAAAGGACGAAACATGCAACGAGTTTTCCAAATAAAAGACTGTGACTGTAATTATTAAAGTTAAAGGCTATCCGTTGCAATCCGGTACAAACATAAAAGACGAAAAGTGTAATTTACCCTATAAAGGTTAACAACATTTTTGGCAGTGATAGCATTGTTTTGAATCTGTTTGAAACATATTTTTGAAGTGTCAACCGATACAAGTAGAGACCATTTTGAATATGTATCATGTTGATTAAACAACATCATTTATTGGGGAAAATGGATATATCAACTTTTCAGCGTTAGAGGTGGTAAAATGTGTGGTCGTGTAACGTGTCAAAATAGGTTATTTGGAAAAATGGATCTGTTAGTTATCTTTAGAGGATGTCACAATGAATCAGGTCTCATCCGAAAAATTAACATTTTAGTAACATTTTCTATCTTGTGTTGGATTTGAACTTGAGAGAACACCCTGTAAAAACAGCAGCAAAACTGCAAAAGAGTGCGTAATATTTGAACAAAAGTAATTGCTATAGGTATTAGTTTCGACTAGAGATGAACAACGGACGGGTATAACTGAACCAGTTTGGAGAAATCGACCTGAACCGAAACCAGTTGGAACCAGTGGCGAAGCTTGAGATTTCCGACCGGGAGGTGAAAAACGTATATACCCAAAAATTTCTATAAAACCGGGGGATCAAAAGCGTGTATACCCAAAAATTTCTATACGAAAACTACACTCTACACTACTGAGCAAAAAGTTCGGGCGGTCGGTCGCCCCCTCCCGCCCCCACTATGCTACGCCCATGGTTGGAACCGATATCGTACAAAGCGGTTTGGTTTGTAATACAAACCGTAGGTTTGGGACCGGTTTCCATTCTCCTCGCCAAAAACCAAACCACAGATTTTACAACGCGGTTGGGAAAAACCGGTCCTTTATTTAATAGAATGTTGTTATATTTATTTTTTTAATATTATAAAAATCCGTTTTTTTATACTATAATTGTTCGTAAACTATAGAAATAACAAAATTCGTATTTTATGTTTTTTCTTTTAATTTTTTTTTGTTGTAAAATCATTTAAAAAAAGTGTGTGCAAGAACCGGGAACCGAACCGAAACAACCAACCATACAAACTGGTGTTAAAAACCAACCATAAAACCGCCTAAACCGGGGTGGAACTGAACCGAAACCGGTTTGGCCAAGCATCAGCCAAAAAAAACCGAGAATAAAATACAAAAGTCCACGTAGAAACCTAACGGATTTGAGTTAAATTGTAACGGGAAATTCTCGTATCGGTTAGGAGAAAACAAATTTTGGTCATGACAATCCACCATTGGCCCCTTGTGTAATCCTTTTGTTAATCGAGAAATTATGTCAGACAAATATCCGATGTGTTATGTGTTAAAACTTCAAAACCCAGAAACATTCTTAAGACCCAACAATAAGTATGTTTAATTATTGGGCCAGTCTCCCAAGCCCATTACCATAGGCCCACAGCCCGCAAAGCCACAAAACCATTGTCCAATGATTTAAAATGTGCCGGCCACTTGCAAAGATTTATTAAAGCAAAGTGTAAAACGTGGCTGTGCCGGCCACTTACAAAGATTTATTAAAGCAAAGTGTGTTTTTTTTTTACTTTTTATTATTGATTCTACAACTCAGTTTTGTTGGAATGAATTATGTAAAATATATCATTTTAATGGTATTACCTACAGTGACAAAACACGGTGGCTGAGAACGTGATTGGTTGAGTGGGGTGATCACATGTCACCCACAAAAGTTTTTTTAGTTAAATTATGATTTTTTCCCGTTTAAATTTATAGTTTTATCATTTGTTTTTTTTTTCTCCCAGCCAAATTAGAATTTTGCCCTCATTTCAAATTTATAATTTTGTCATCGTCTTTTTTATATGTCTGTCAAATTATGATTTTGCCCCTAATGTAAAATTATAGCCATGCCATCGTTTTAGTTTTTTTTTTTCTTTTGACAAAACTAGGGTAGTGTTTTGTTTTATTTTATTATTTTTTTTACAAAACTATGGTATTGCTTTGTTTTAATTAGTTGAATCGGTGTAATTTTTATTCGTGCCAGACGGCTGCCTGGCATACGCTCATTTGTCCCAAAAATTACAGTTTTGCCCGAGTTTAAAATTATAGTTTTTCCATCATTATAGTTTTTTTTTTTTTTGTAAAAAAATATGGTAGTGTATTCTTTTAATTGGTTGACTCGACGTAATTTTTTGAAATCAAGTTATGAGTAGTATGTACAAGTAACCGAAACACAGACGTACATGTTAATGTTATGAAAGAAAATTAGTCGGTTTAATGTCCTGCAACGCGGGAAGGGCAAAAACTAGTGTATAATATAATAAATAAACAAGTAATAATATGGGCAGACCCGGCTTTGTGGGCTGGGCGGCCCGGGCAGACGCCAAGGCCCAAAAGGTTTATAGGGCTCAACAAAAATTTAGGGTCAAGATTTTTAAATGAGCACTGTTATCTTAAATGTTTAATAAATTATTTCAGTAACTAAAAATGAAGCTAGTTCAATGGTTAAGATACTCAAATTTGAAAACCAAGGTCAGGAGTTCTAAATCCTTCCTTTACATTTTTATTTCCTAAACAATTTTCAGTTAATCCCATGCATTTTTTATTTCCTAAACTGTTTTAAACTATCAATTCACTTAATTAATTGACTCTTTGATCTTGTTAACAAGATGATTATATGATTAATTGATTAATGTTTTGGGTTATAATCTTGAGGTCATGAGTTCAAACCCCATGATTAGCATGTCATTTTGTTGTTTCTTGATATATATTTGATGAGTTTATATTATACCAATTTTTTTGTTTCGCTCAGGGCTCAAATTTTTTTTATTAATTTCGGAGACGGCCCTGAATACGGGCTTCTCTTACTAGTTTATTATTATCACACCATCACTTTTTAATTTATTATATCATGTACTATTTCTTCTATTGGCTAGCAATCACAAACGGACTCATATATGTGGCCCACGTGATTAAACAATTAGTAGTATACTATATACCACAACTCTACAAGGTCGCTTTTCTTTCATGAAAATGAACTAGGTTTAAAAAATTTCGCTGCGTTGCGACGAATTTCTTTTGTTATTTAGTCTGTGTTTACATGTGTTTTGAAATCACTACGAGCGTGTTGCGAACGGAACTGCTGACAAGAATAAAAAGAAAATGTAGAAAAAAACACTAAAAGATAACCGAAAGAAAATCAACCAAAAAAGTTGTATGGTAACGTTGTTGTTCGTACGAAACCCGTGGTCAGAGATGAGCAAATTGTTCTGGGTACCGGTACAAAATTTGCCGAACCGAAAGATCTTAAGTACTAATTCGGTACCGACTTTTTGCGTTACTGGTACCGGTTCACTACCGTTTTTTACCTTCATATACCGGTACCATAACCGGTATTTTCGGTATCAGTACCGATTTGTATCGGTTGGCACCGAGCTTATCCCTACCCCTGAAACTAAAAAAAGAAAAAATTAAAAGTTGAAGAAAATCAACAAAAAAAAGTTGTACGATACCGTTGTTCGTACGGTATCCGTGATCAGGGATGAGCAAATGGTATCGGGTAGCAACACTGAATTTCCCGAACCAAAAGATTTTCAATATCAATTCGGCACCAACTTTTGGCGTTTTCTGTATTAGTGCCGGTTTTTTACCTTCATGTACTGATACCGAACAGGACCGTACCGGTTTTTCGATACCAGTACTCGTTTGATATCGGTTGACACTAAGCTTATCCCAACCTGACATTAAAAAAAGGAATAAAGTTAAAAGTATTAAAAAACTATATATTATTATAATATTGGAATCACTATTCATTTCAATTCGTTTAGTAATATATTTAGTCTGTGTTTACATGTGTTTTGAAATCACTACGAGCGTGTTGCGAATGGAACTGCTGACAAGAATAAAAAGAAAATGTAGAAAAAAACACTAAAAGATAACCGAAAGAAAATCAACCAAAAAAGTTGTATGGTAACGCTGTTGTTCGTACGAAACCTGTGGTCAAAGATGAGCAAATTGTTCTGGGTACCGGTACAAAATTTGCCGAACCGAAAGATCTTAAGTACCAATTCGGTACCGACTTTTTGCGTTACTAGTACCGGTTCACTACCGTTTTTTACCTTCATATACCGGTACCATATTCGGTATTTTCGGTATCAGTACCGATTTTGCATCGGTTGGCACCGAGCTTATCCCTACCCCTGAAACTAAAAAAAGAAAAAATTAAAAGTTGAAGAAAATCAACAAAAAAAAGTTGTACGATACCGTTGTTCGTACGGTAACCATGATCAGGGATGAGCAAATGGTATCGGGTAGCAACACTGAATTTCCCGAACCAAAAGATTTCCAATATCAATTCGGCACAAACTTTTGGCGTTTTCTGTATTAGTGCCGGTTTTTTACCTTCATGTACTGATACCTAACAGGACCGTACCGGTCTTTTCGATACCAGTACTGGTTTGATATCGGTTGACATCAAGCTTATCCCAACCCCTGATATTAAAAAAAGGATTAAAGTTAAAAGTATTAAAAAACTATATATTATTATAATATTGAAATCACTATTCATTTCAATTCGTTTAGTAATATATAGTAAATATAGTAAGGGGCTGTTTGGTGGCCTCTGAATGGTCATTAAGAGGCTACCTCTTAATGGAACCATTAAGAATTTTACCAATGAGAAGGTAGAAGAATGTGACATGTAATGATTTACCATTCAGAGGTTACCTCTTAACCATTCAGACTTAAGGTTACCTCTTATTCATTCAGAGGTTTTAAACCATTAAGAGGTAGCATCTGAATGGTCATTAAGAAGCTACCAAACAGCCCCTAAATATATAGTAAATAAATAGTAAATATATAGTAAATAATAATATATAGTAATAATTCGTTTATTAATATATACTAATATTAATAACGGGCCATAAACAACCATTTAAAGATCAGGCCCAATTACAGACAAACTCACATCAAAGGCCACATTTAAATGTCAACCAATCAAGAACATCGTCCGGTCCAATATGAAATTATGAATCACATGTTTTCATATTCAGAAGGGGATGACAGCGCATTTTGTTGCTCGTCTACCTGCTATCCTTATGTAATTTGCCTTGGTGATTGAAATGAAATTCAAATTGCTAAACATTTAAATCTGTAGGGAAAAAATGTTTTAGCATTACAACAAACATAAGTCGACCCATATATGATCAGGTGCTTACATTAAAATTTAAATTATACAAAAAGAACATCAATTCACACATGTTTGTGTTTGTGTGTATTTGTTCTATGTTGTTGTCAAAGTGTTTTGCATATACAAGTGAATATATTATATTTCCCATAAGAGTCGATGAGATAATTCAGTACAATTAGATTTTGGTTTTGATCAATAAGTAATGCTTCGTGGGGGAACTCGTATCAATCCGGTTCATTATGGTATCGGTACTCTCCGTATCAACCAAAAGAGAAAAAAAAGCCATGATGTGCCAAAAAGGATATCGACACGTGTTTAAATTGATCGAAAACCCTAAAACAAATATCAATGTTGTTCGATCCAAACGGGTTCGGTTTGTCACTCGTTTTACGATACCAAAACAAAACTCTATATTGAATACAATTCAAATCAAACTAAAGAATACAAATTATTTGAGAAAAAATCAAATCAAACTAAATAATAAATGAAGTATATTATTAAAAGTTTAAGAAGAAAAACAATAAATTAGTTGACACAATAAATAACGAGAATCTTTTAAGGAACTGAGATAATGAGGGAGATGTTAAACCAGAATCTTTTGATGAACTAAGATAATGAGGGAGATGCTAATTGTGGACCGGAAAAGGTTAGTTTTTTTATTATTAAACAAAGCTATAAATTAAATTTATATAAAAATGTATGCATGTAAAATAAAGGTATATCACAAAAATTGATGTTATAACTAGTCCAATTTTTATGTCTCTTTGTTAATTTGATGAATTACAATCATGTGGATCTAAGTTTGACTTTTAGGTTTCGTTTTGATTAGGTTTTTTTCGGTTCCATTCTGGGTTATTTGAGATTTTGATTGGATCAGGTCAGGCATAACTAGGTTGAAACCGCTTTCAAGTCATAGGGTATGGTACCAATAAATAACCGGTGGGTAGGGCCAGGTATGAAACTAGTACGAAGGAATTTTTAGTACTGAGTTTGGGCTTTTTTATTAAGTAATTTTTAGATAAGAATAAATTTGGGATCTTATGGATTTATTAAAGTTCGTAAAACTAATAAAAGATATTTATTAATACATCAATTGGATCACATTTAAATACCAACATATCAATATATAATGTATTAAAGTGAATCGTCTAATATGACTAAACTTTTATAAATAACAATCAGGCAAAGTTGGATTTTACTTTATGTATCGTACTATGACTGTCCAAAAAGCTCGCTCTGATTTAGCTCGAGAAAAGCTCGCTCGATATGGCTTGGTTTGAAACTGAGCCGCCGAGCTAGCTCGGCTCGGTTAGAAAGTGAGCCTAGCTCGGCTCGGCTCGTAACGAGTCAAATTGGCTTGGTTTGGCTTACTTGGTAGCTCGGCTCGGCTTAGCATGGATTATTTACATGTATTTATAGGAGTGTAATTTGACATCTATGACATATTTGAATGTTGATTACCATGCTAACGAACTAATATTGTATTTGGCTGAAATGTAAAACTTATTTTGTGTTCTTGAACTTGATTTTGACTTGTAATGTATTTGATTAAACGATTTTGGCTTGTAATGTATTAGATTGAACTTATTTTGAATATGTTTTTTTTGAACTATTGAATAATAATTTAGACAACTGAAATTGAGCAAGCCAAGCCGATTCGAGCCAACTCGGTTTAAAACCAAGTCAAGCCCGAGCTTAGATTTTCAGCTCGGTTTCAAATCAGATCCGAACGAAGCCAACTCGGTTTATAATCGAGCCGAGCTCGAGCTTGCCCTTGCTCGGCTTAGCAACACTCCGCCAAAGTGGGTGTTTGGGATTCCTTCTCAAAATGACTTATTAACTTATATGTCATAAGTGAGAAGTTAGAAATTCAAACTTATCAAAAATGACTTCTCAAACAGACAAAACTCTCTAAAATAAGCTAACCCAAACACTCAAAAAACAACTTATTAACTTTTATAAGTCAATAAGTCATACTCCAAAATAAGCTAACCCAAACACCCCCAAAATAGTAATTTACTCTTTTTGGAAACCACGGCCTGCTTTCTTAAACACCGTCTTTTCCCTACCCTTTTCCAGGTGAGTTTAGTATGGATGAGAATAACACAGCTGGAGGAGAGATTCAGTTGATTGATCCCTCTTATCTGTTGCAATTGTTCTTCACATTAGGTGTGCGTGCGTTCGAACCACCACTTTTCCACATAATCACGGTCCCAATAAGTAATTTAAATCTCTGTTTTAGTTGTTGTTTTCATTTCAGTCGTTGCCCCTATTGTGGGTTTGTTTTTGATCGTAAATCTCTGCTATTTGTGACTAGGGTTTTCTTGTTGGTGTTTTTTGTTTGCGGTTGATTTATGAACTAGAGGGTGTTTTGTGTTCAGTCCGTATGGTTTTCAGTCGCAGATGTAAAATTGGGGACGTATGTTGCGCTGTTGTACGTTTGTTAGTTTTGTTTTTGCTTGTTTCGGGAGAAATTTTAGCTGTTGAGTTTACATGCATACCAGGTGTTTGATTTAATACCTCAATGAAAGATGCCCCTTTTTTGTTTCAATTTCTGAAACAACTTCGTTTTTAGTGTTTAACTACACCACTAATCATTCATTCATAAATCATAAGTAATTGGGTCGAATTTGCCACCTCTAGCTATAACCGAGTCACAATTGCTGAGTTGTCACATATGGTTTTATTATAGATGGTTATTGTATTCCATGCTGATTTTTGATGGTAAACTATGAAGCTTTTTTTTCTTGTGGTAATGTTACAATATAATAAGCATTCACACCTCGATATGAAAGTATTGAAAAAAAAACTTGAACAAGCTTATGATAGAAGTTGTAAAATTCAGAGACTTAAATGTTAGGCAAGCTCTGTTTATCTATGAAATTAATAGGTAAAATGACCAAAATAAAAGTTTAACATTTTATGGATGGTATTGTTCTTAGAGTAAGGGGTTATAACAATAATTACATTGCATCTGTAGATATGTTTACCTTCTTTTAAGAGTACACTTTCATGTGATTGACACTACCACATTAGAACTTTAGAAGAAAGGGTATAATTTTATAACTATTTTTTTAGTTAAACCTTAGATAATCTGGAATTGAAAGTAAGAAACAAAATCACTTTTTTTAACCAAACACTAAAAAAGTTAGTTAAGATGGCTTCTTAATTGAGAACCCACAAAAAAATTAGCGATTACTCGCTAACAAATAGGCTTACATGTATGTCTGAATAAATTAGAATATTTCATGGTCAACATTATCCCTTTGACCCGTATTAACCAACCTGTTTCTGGCCTCCACTGGTGTATAGCTACTTTTTGTTTGTTTAGCAAGTGTAATTCAGAAAAGTTTTCAGTTCTCTAAAGATGAAATGTTTTTTTATATATATAAATTTAGTTGGGGGGTTTGGAGAAGAACATGCATGCTTGCCATTTCACTCTGTCTAAACTTTATAAGTTATTATTTCTTTTAGTTTTCAATTTATGCATCATTTTGATAGACAGGGAGCATAAACACTCTTAAATTGACTTTGACTTTTTTCAACTTGTTTTACTGCTTTGGGTCAACTGGTTTCGTTTTTTTCTTCATGACTTTGGGTAGCATCATGAAAATCCTCATTGTCGAGAGCATTATTGTTAACTGAAGATGGTTCTTGATTGTTAACAATAATTGGGCGAACCAACTGTGAATCTGTTGCGTTGTCACTCTCGAAAAACATCTGTGCTGCTGCACTTTCTTCGACTTCTTGAATATTGATCGAATTGAAAAAGTCATCGTACTCAAACATCCATGGTTGACCTGGACATTTGACTGGCAATGTGTGCCTTTGTACCCTGACCTCAGACCATTCCTCAACCCTTTTAGTCTCTAGGTTCCAGACTCTTAAGTTCGGGGTGGCATAACCAAGAAAGTAACCTTCAATAGCTTTTGCCCCAAACTTTCCATTAGGATCAATCATTGTGCAAGGAGCTCCAAACGGTTCAAGAAATCCCAAATCTAGTTTCCGTTTGTGAAGAAGCTCAAAGCAGGTCTTGTTGTGCCTTTTTACTGTAAGGACTCGGTTCATTGTGTAACATGCAGAGGCCACAGCTTCACTCCAGAATGGAATAGGCAATTGGGACTCTACCAACATAGTCCTAGCAGTTTCGATCAAAGTACGGTTCTTACGCTCAGCGACGCCATTCTGTTGAGGAGTGTAACTTGCACTGAATTCATGAAGAATACCTTTGGATGTACAAAACTCCACCATTGCATGATTTTTAAATTCAGTTCCATTGTCGTTGCGTATCCGTCTAACTTTCAAAGTATACAAATTCTCAATCGTAGTGATCAAGTTTTTGATAATTTGGAAAGTATCACTCTTGTGTGCCATGAATGCCACCCAAGAAAATCTTGAATAATCATCTGTCACCACGAGGCAGTATTGATCATTCCTGATGCTTTTATGCTTGACAGGACCGAATAAATCCATGTGCAAACGTTCAAGTGGAATAGCCACCGTGTTGATTTTCTTTGTCGGGTGTCGCTTCTTACTTTGCTTTCCTTTCTGTCATGAAACATGACGGGTGGTCCGTTGGACAACCCTTAAATGGTTTAAAAAGATTAAAATTCCATGCTTTACTTGGTTATTTGCTTGAACTTAGTAACTACGAGTGTTCGTGTGTTTTACAGGCAAATCGCTGAATTCGGTGCATTTAGAACGCTCAGTCATGAAACAAACAAGGGGGCGGCTGGCTTGATCACATGGCTGCTTGGGAAGAAACAAAAAGACACATGACAATTATTAATTTTACTCATCATCATCTAATCAATGGACATCATCATTACAAAGATTTTTTGGGGACTTTTTGGTGCATACAAGTTAAAAAGGGTAATACCCTAAGTCACCCTAAGTCACGTGACATACTGACTTTTGGGAGGAGATAATAAAAGAACTCATCAAATCATCACAACCATATTTCACGTGGGAGGCAAACACAAATATCATCACACGTGGATTGGCAGTGGACTTTTAGAAAGAAAAAAAAGGTGGGCGGCACATGTTGTCAGATACACATGAGATTGGAAGGAATTGGGCCGCACATGGGCTGCTGACTTGTGGGGCGGCACATCCAAGAAAAGACAAAAACAATTCACGTGGACTTGGTGGATTGGGCCGCCATAGAGGCAACCGTCATACAAGCTTAGTGGGCCGCACATGAGATGAGGGAATCATTATGACAATATTGGCAGCTCTCATTCACGTTACATCTTGGGCTGACAACACATACATCATGAAAGGCACACAAGTCAACATTAAAGCTACCGTAAATCAGACAAAACTCACCGTAACAATTTGAAGATCACCGTAAATTACGGTGAGACCGTAATTTACGGTGGAGGCAATGCGAAAATGTGTAACCGCTCATTAAAAATAGTTTTATTGTGTCTTTTCAATGGTCGGATCATTGGACGGTTTTGCAAGGAGGAGGGGCGATTTTTGGCTCTTCTCTTGTGTTCTTGAGTGATAAAAACAGGAATACTTTGTTTTTGATTCCAATAAACAAAGGTTTGATTGTGATGATGATTCACCACACTATGAGCGGCTAGGTTTGTTTGGTGATCATCCAGAATGTAAGGTTTACTTGTGACAATTATGTTTTGTTCTTGAATTTCTGGAATATTAAACTGTGCATGTGTTGTTAGTTTATTATGGTGCTTGATTGGGTGTTTGTAAATTGTTGATGTATGTTTGATCATAGTTCTAAACCATACGTTCTTGGTGCCGTTGGCAATCGAGATATCATGGGAGGGATTAGGGTTGGATATATGTTAATTGGTCATCGGGTAACAACCTCGATTTCTAGGAATCCGAGTACTTAGTTCCCTTTCATCACAAATAATTGATCTTGCATGAGCTATGTCTATGTAGTTCTTTCCAGTTGAACATAAACCTTGATTGTCACTTAAAACCTGAAACTCGGGATGATTACTACCCTCTTATCCTGTTACAAAACTTAACTTTGATTTGTAATCCAATTTAGTTCAGTTTAGACAATTAAAACCAAACAACCAAATCCGTGAATTTACATTTCTTGCAATTTAGATTAATCTAGTTAGTTAGACATACATTGAGATAACACATATTCCACAAACTCCCTGTGTTCGATACCCACTTACCGCTATCTATATAGTTGTTATTGGGATTAAATTTGCGTGACCACGACAATCACGTCAAAACACAGACGTCTTGAAGATGGAAATTTTTAAGAGGAATACCATTCACTAATTCATTTGACACCAAATGATTCATTTTTCGTAAGTGAATGTGACCCATCCGTCTATGCCAAGAGATTGAGTCTTTTTCAATGGCTTTGGTAACGAAACGTGTTGCTTGTGCAGTCGTTGTGATTGCTTGTTTCATATCAAGGACATACAAATCATTTATCCTTGAAGCAGATAAGAGAATCCAGTCTTTTGGAATCTTGAAACCGGGTTTCAGCACATAACATCCATTTGCATCAAAATGTACTGAAAACTGCTTATCACAGATTTGTGAAACGCTGAGAAGATTGTGATCAAGTTGTTGTACAAAGTTGATCTTGTCAAAACTTACAACCCCGTTGGAAACCATTCCTTCTCCCGTAATATATCCACCTTTATCTCCAGCAAAGGCAACATAACCTCCTCTAATAGATTTAACGTCGTAGAGAAGTTTCATGTCGCCGGTCATGTGCCTGGATGCCCCACTATCAACAATCCAATGACTGCTGAAAGTTCCTCCTGGAACACCCTGCACATGTACTCACATGATTAGTTGGAGATGGGGACCCAAGCCTTCGTGGTCTTGGGTCTTCCATTTTCATCAAAAAAAGTTATTTCAACTTCTCGATGATTTGGAAATTATGATGTTCCCCATGAATCAGTAACCGTTTTAGGTTTCCATGTCTGTTTTGTTTTACCAGATGTATTCTTTAAAATTTTAACTTCATGATTGTCTGAAGTTGAGTTTTCTGGTTTGACAGAAACAGATTGTTAACCACATCGGTTTTAATTGCTTTTTCAATAATCTTGACTTGTTGGCGTTTCTGTTTCTGTTTCTTTTCCCTTTCTTTTACAAGACGGGGATCTTGTTTTGAAGAAACAGATCGCTTTCGGTCATTTTGGTCATGGGGATCATCAACTTTGGCTTTTAGTTTATGAAGGTGTGGACAATTTCGAATAATATGTCCAAATGTACCACATGAAAAACATGATCTTCGTTCTACAAACCCTGAAGTATCATGTGATTGTCTTGTTGATGATGAACTTTGTGATCCCGAGGTACTTGGTTTGGAACTGTTTTGTTATTTTCTTTTCAAAAATTTAGCTTGATTGATATGATCAATATTAGATTTATTTTGAAAAGTTTCCAATTTATCCGTTCCCTTCGATTTTACAAAGTTCACCTTTTGATTCTTTTTCTTGTCTTGTTCCTTTCGACCTTGAGTTGTCAATTTTCCTTTTGGCTTGGTGTGATTTTGCTGCTTTTTCACAGTTGGTAATCTTTGATTACCGTTTTGTTTGCGAATTTCAGCTTTCGGAGTCGACGGACACTGTGTTACCGCAACGTGTAAACCCGACTTTCCCAAAAACCTACTTGTTGATTCTCCAAAAACTTTACTGATTAAAGATTGATTAACATTTTTAATCAGAAAATCTTTGTCAGAATAAACTCTATCATCACCAACAAGAGTGTACAGCAAATTCACACTCTCACACTCTTGTGAGGAAGTGGACGTGGACTCGGTCAGATCAGTCGTAGCAGGTTTTGCGGGAGGATCACATAGAATATGATTCTCGAGAGGTATGTCCTCTTCTTTGATTACCGCATCTGACTGTGCTGAGTCAGTATCATTGGATTCATCATCTGAAGAATCAGCATCCTCAACAATGACCTGAGCATCCTGATTCTGTTCAGCAGTTACAAATGTATCTGCTGACACATCCGAATCTGATGATACTTCCTGTTTGTATCCAAGTCCAGTTGTAAACTCCTCAAAGTTTAAAGGAACTGATGGCGCAAAATGAGTTCTATTTTCCTCATCAGGCATTGCGTCATAATTGTGTCTAACCGGTGGTGGACATTTTTTATATCCAATGCACGTGACATCCTTTTTCTCTTTCTGAACATCGATGATGTGATCCAGCACATAATTAGAGTTTAAATAACTATTTAGCTTAAGATGGATCGCCTCGTTTTTAGATTTAACACAAGTCATTTCTTTTTGCATTATCTCGAGCCTATTGATGTAACAGTTAATGGTTGTTTGTTTTCTTGAAACCATTTTCGTTAGCTCGGATTTGTTTTCCCTTAATGTTTCAATCATTGTTTTATACTCATTTTCATGGTTTGTATAAAACATGTTGGCTTCTTGTAACACCTCGAAAATTTCGGGTTCAATAATAAAACGACAC
The DNA here is from genome assembly GCA_030545235.1 of Helianthus tuberosus. NCBI lineage: Eukaryota > Viridiplantae > Streptophyta > Magnoliopsida > Asterales > Asteraceae > Helianthus > Helianthus tuberosus. Next base: position 142,526,025 of record CM060427.1, on the reverse strand, counting down.
GTGTCATGTAAGACAAAACGCGTTGTAAACCCGGATTTAATAAAGATGTTTCGGTAGGATTTAAAGTGGCGTCATGTTAAATTGTTACCTCTGAACGACCTCAAGTATAAATCCCAAGACCCGATTAAATGTTGTACACATCTTTTATGCCTCAATTCGGGGAATTATTGTCAATAAAGGAATTACAAAAGCATGATATGATCCCACGAAGAAAAAGAATGGTAAACCTTCATTTTCGGGTCTTGTAGACATATTCAAATGAAACAACTTCAAATGGTAGGGTATGTTACAGTATAAGACACTTCTTGAAGGTCCCTAGTTGATAATTGAGGCCCCAAAGTCGTACGAGTGGGTTACCTTTTCGAAATAATGAAAGAACAACAAAAATTCGCCCCTGATGTACCCTTGCGCACCGTAGCAAGGAAAGCCTTGCGGTGCGCAAGCTGCGCACAGCAACCAGAAAACAGGCTGTTGCCTGTTATGCGCGATTTTGACCCACTTAGCCGGTTTTTCTCACTTGTGGACGACCCCTAGACATCCCTAGGCACTAGTAACAAGTGTTAATCAGTTGTGGATGGATCCTAGACTTTGTTGTCAACTTGTTATGGTGATTGCAACTAGTATAAAAGGCCTTCAAGGTTTCAAACATTCCTCACAACTTCTCCTGCACTCTTGGATCATTTCTGGAGCTATCAAGCAGCCTCAAGTGATCATATCTCGTGCATAGGACTTCAGTAAGTGTTCTTGTCCTTCTCTAATTAAGTTTAGCTAGGTTAATTAGCTAAAAGTCAAACCGTCGTAATTACGGTTTGACTTCGAGATTAGTCAATAATGGCTCAGTCATATCTCGAATTGAAAGTAGTTATAGGTTGGTATTTATATGGGTAATAAAACCCCAAAAGGGTTTCCCCTGATCACCACTCTAACTAGTTCAAATGTCGGGTCAAACATGTTCTTAAAAAGTCAACAAGATGCTTAAAATGTCATTTATGCATAATTAGCTATCTAGAACATATATAACCTGTTTGATCATTGTTATAACTTAGTAATTAGTGTAAGAACATGTCCAAACCTGTTCAGCCCGACTATTTCATGTTTAGACCCGGTTCGGAACCGAAAGTCACATAGTTTGACTTTCACTTTGACTTTCAGTTCTGACCCGTTTAGGCATATTTTAGAAATGCCTTAGAGCTTTAATTGGACTAGGTTACATGTTAGAACAACCCTCTGTGATTATACACCTTGGCTCATTAGTTATCCAATTAATATGCATGTTTCCGTTAATTGCTCATATGTTGACCGTTATGCCCTTATTACCTTAAAACGTGATTTATGAAAATGTAAAAGTGTAGAAACCTTAGTTACTGATATATAGACTTGTATGCAAAGTTTGACATCAGTTTGACTTGTAGATTAAGAGTTATGCTCATTATCGCTAAATTAATGCTTTATGATAATAAAATGGCGTAATTAGCATATAGCCTAGTTAAACATACTTTTTGGTATCAAATATTTTACCCACTGATGTAATATATTATTTTGGGATTTTTAAAGATTTTTAATTAATTTTAGGCTGAGCATAACTCGTAGTCGTAGGCTTAATCCGGTAATTGTCGGTTTTGCCCTTACGGGCCATAAAATGAGTTTTACATATCTAAACGACCCCAAACTTTTTTCTACTGATTAGTTATGATAAATAAATTATTTTAAGCCTTCTGGAAATATAAAAATATCAGATTTAAGTATCGAACCCGGTAATGGCATTTAATCGCCTTAATTAGCGTTTTTAACGCATAGTATGTTTAAAAATCATATTGGACATACCCGGGTTGATACCTATTGATATAAGAGGCAAATTATAATATTTTAACAGTAAGCAAAGGTTGATAAACTCAGACTTCAGTTTTGAGCTTTTCGGCTTATGTGAAATTACCAAAATACCCCTACGGGGCCTAGTTTGGTTAAAAATGATAAGTTTCACATACATGCTTTAACCTACTGATGTAACTTAGAAAATTGAGTATATTTGCTGATTATATCAGACCTGTAACTCAGGTTGTCACTTAAACGCTTTTATACACTTTTAAATGACCAAACTACCCCTACGGGGCCTAGTTTGTGTTTAAACGTGTTTCGGGCATAACAAAAGACACCTTACTGATGTCACAACATATTTGAGACATAATTAACTTAGGAAACCTGTATATAGCTCTCATGACTACCCGTCACGCTTATTACGCGTACGGTTCGGTTTATGTAACAAGTTTACATAAACTAGCAGAAACGGGTCAAACCTTAACGGTTTTATCTCAAAATCCAGAATGTGAATAATAAACCCATATTAAACAAGTCTTCAAACTTGTCGGGTCTGAATCACATTCTATCCGGTCTTCGCTTAATCGTGCGTACGAACCGTATCCTGAAACTAGCCGGTCTAAGCTTAAGCTTAATAAAAGACCCGTTAGAATTCTAATAGGTTATATTAAACCTTCGTTCCAGATTAGGAGAAACAGTAAAAGCTACGTGCATTCTGCTTATTGTGATTTATACTTGCATCAGGTAAATACTTTTAACTTATTTTCCCTATACGGGCTTGGGTTACGGTACATAGCGTACCGCTTGATCGGGCATCAAATCTCCACGCTTAGTGGGTAGTTGAATAATTTGATCGGCTCGTTTAAACAGTCTTGTCTACTTTACAGCCTTTGGGGGGTTAATGACCATGTCCCGGATATCCCTGGCATCATCTTACGAGATGGCCACGACCTGAGCACGGGGTGTAGGCGTACTCCCGTGTATAACTCACTTAAAGTGGTGTGTCTATTGATCTTTAACCCGGATTTGATTCGGGCTACTGAACGCATAAGTAACATGCAATTCGTTCACAAGATTATAATATTAAATAATTCTCCCAAGTTAAATAAAAATGTTTATGCCATGTGCATCCAAACCAATTTTTAATCATTTTCCAAAATGAGTCAGTTGAATGTATTTACCAGTGTAAACTGACGTATTTTCCCAAAAAGACTGAATGCAGGTACTAAACGAAATTTGGCTGGATTGTCTCCTAAGCATCAATAAAAGTCTCGCAAGCTTAGGATGCCAGAAGTCTGTTGAACCATAAATGTTATTTTGTTTCGATCCGTTCTGTGGATAAACACCGGATATTGTGACTTTGATTACAATAAATAAATTCGGTTGTATCTTATTTTTAAATTGCTTCCGCTGTGCATTATTATATTGTGTTGTTTGACTATTACGTTGCCAACCACGTCATGATACTCCCCCACCGGGCCCACCGGTGACACGTGGAAATCGGGGTGTGACAGGTTGGTATCAGAGCCAACTCTGAGTGAATTAAACACTAGCCTTTTGTGTTTAATCTCAGTTACACAATTGCACATATCTAAACCTTCGAGTCTAGACTTATAACATAGGACAACTTCCACCTTATTCGGTTTTTGTTTTGTCCTTTAAATTTTATATTTTTGTTATTGTTATCTTATGCTGTATTGACAGGACAAAAAATGCCTCCAAGATTCTTCAGGACACGAGGACGAGGCAAGGGGCCAGTCACCGCCCCCAATGACCATGAAGCTGGACCGTCCATTGTACGTGCTCCAACTGCTACGGAGAGCGAAAATCCACGTCGGAACAGGAGAAACCTGTTCGAACCGGCGAGACGATCTGTTTCGCACAGCTCTACACCTCCGGTCCACAATTCATACGGACCACATTCGGAAGACGAGCCCAACAACCCTCTGCCTTCCTACATACCGCTGCAGAGATCTTTGTCCCATCATTCCTATGGAGACCCTACACCTGTTTTTCGGGGACAGTTTAAACCGGTAGGATTCATACCAGAACCCGTGGGTTTTAACCCACTGGGTCCAGATGACCATTTTTCAGGAGATCACGCAGATGACATGGACGAGGATACCCCCGTCATGCCGGCGAGTGGTACTCCGAACCACCCCATCGAGATCTCCGACGGATCGTCTTTTCACGGATCACCCTATGGTGGTCCAGACAGTTTCCAAGCCCTGTTTAATCAACACGAGTGGTACTATACGCCTTCTCACCACTCGTCGTCTCATGGGCAACAACATCAGCAGCAGCAACAGCAGCAGGAGCCACAGCCGCATCATCAAGATTCATCTAAGGATCACCGATTTGTGGCAGTTACGCCACCACCTCCACCGCCACCAGTTCAGCCGGCACCTCCTCAACCGCCAAGGCGTAGGAGAACCGGTGCCCGCATGTCGGTACGACCAGGGGACTTCCATCTCAGTTCCCCACGTCAGTCAAGTGCCAGCCACTACCCACCGCACCAGGAGGACCCACAAATGGGTGGACCCTCCAACCCAGCGATGCCTCAGCCGCCGCCAATGGGTTTTGACAACCCGATACCAGCATATACGGGTGGCATGGGATACAACCCATTTGAACCCCCAACGCATCACAACTATGGTTACGGGGAGGCTGATCCGTACATGGTAACAACCAACTATAACACCCAAGGATCCTATGGGGATCCATGGGGGGTGAGTTACCCGACTCAGGGATACGCGATACCTCCTAGACCCATTATCAGGACGCAATCGCAGCCACCACAGTTTTCTCCCCCAGAAAGGGAGGAAATTTTACAGAGGTTGGAGCAAGTTGAACGGGAAGCTCACGAGGAACGTAGGGAAAGACAGACGTTCTTCCAAGGATTAGCTAGCTTGATCATGGGGAAGAACAAGAAGGATCGTTGAATCCTTCCACAGTTATTTCCTCCTGTATTTACTGTTGAGCCCCTGCGTGGGTGTATTCGGTATGTTTGCTTTAAGCCCCTGCGTGGGCATGCTTGTTTGTTTTAACCCCTACGTGGGTGTATTGTTAGTGTGAGTCCCTGCGTGGACTATTATATTATGTAGTCCCTACGTGGACATGTGTGATATTTAGCCCCTGCGTGGGCATGTGTGTTATTAAGCCCCTGCGAGGGTAAGCACTTGTTTAACCCCTGCGTGGGTATTCTGTTAATTGAAAAGACCCGTTTAGGGCAACATGTAACACTTTGAATAAACAAATGGAATGTTGTTTTTATGAATTTCATGTTCGCCATTTTGTGCATAAATAATTTATAAATGAAATAAATAAATTAAAAATCATTCCTTTTAAATTAATCTGCCTATGTAATTATCTAATTAAGAATCTTAAAGTGTGAAACCTAGCCTCGTGTCAAATATAAGACCGGGCCAAGATGGTAAGACCTAGTTAAAAGATTCAAATTCTTGTTAACATCTTAAAACATGTTAACACTCCTGGCAGAAGTGATTCGTTAAAATCACATGTCATTCTTATATGTATAAGGATTCTTTAGAAGATTCCAAACCCAGTTATATGATCTCTGAATCATGGGTTAAGATCATCAATTAAGATGATCATATTTTATCATACGTGGTAATACGATGCCTACGGGCCCAGCTCACTCCCATATGAGCCAAAAGACAGTGGTAGCTATGACTCCCTGTCTGATAAAGGTAATAAACTAGGTTCAAACCTTAAAAGTCTTGATTCTCTGAAATCATAGCTTATAATTTAAATTGTCCATGTGACTAAGCCTTATGTGCTAATATATATTGTTATTGTTTATGTTAGGATAAATTTTAATTGAAATCCTAAATTAATACGATTAATAAGTTAACCAAATATGGTCTCTGTTTACCATGGTTAACGAGTTACCCTAAGGGGTAATTCCATAATAAACTCCCAAGTAAAATATTGTTCTTGTTTTCTGCAACAGTTCAATTCAAATGGCTGAATCAGATGAAATCAATAGCCATCCAGTGGAGCCAAATGTGAACGCCCAGATTACGTTAACGGGTGCCGAGTTAAAAGCGATCATAGACGGCGCTGTTACTCAGGCTTTGGAAAGGCAGTATGAAGATTACAGTAGTACTCGAAGTAGGACCCACTCTGCATCTCATTCAAAGCCCAGGACACATTCTGAGGCTCATAACAAGCCTCCTCCCAAAAAGAATGGACCCAAGAAAGACGGTGATGACCGTCAGTCCACCAACAATCAAAGTGTCCCATCTCAGCAATTGGTACTGCATCAGGGACCCCGTAACAAGGGTTGCACTTATAAGTACTTCGTGTCTTGTAAACCCAGGGATTTTACTAGGGAAAAGGGGGCCGTCGACTGTATGACTTGGCTGGACGAAATGGACACGGTGGTGGATATCAGCGGGTGCGCTGAAAGGGATATAGTTAAGTTTGTGTCACAGTCCTTCAAGGGTGAAGCATTGGCATGGTGGAGATCTCTGATGGAGGCCTCCGGAAAGATCCCGTTGTATAGCATGTCGTGGGATCAATTCATTGCCCTGATCAAGGAAAATTTCTGCCCTCAACATGAGGTGGAGAAAATAGAATCCGACTTTCTATCGTTGGTGATGAAGAACCTCGACTGCCAAGCTTACCTGACAAGCTTCAATACGCTGTCCCGGTTGGTTCCCTACCTGGTAACCCCGGAGCCAAAAAGAATCGCTCGCTTTATTGGTGGTTTAGAACCCGAGATCAAGTCCAGTGTAAAAGCTTCTCGGCCAGTTACCTTCAGGTTTGTAACTGACCTTTCCTTATCCCTCACTCTGGATGCGGTCCGACAGAGATCGCTGAGGAATAAGGAGGCCGAGAAGAGGAAGCGTGAAGATGATGGTTCGCGAAGGTCGAATAAGAAACACCGTGGGAACGGTGATAACAAGAAGGGATCTGAGTCGAGGAAGGATGGGCATAAGCCTGATGAGAAGCCCAAGTGTAAAATTTGCAAGAAGCAGCACTATGGAAAGTGCAGACTGGAGTCGAGCTCTCAGACTCAGTCAAAATCCTTTGCTTGCGGAATTTGCAAGTCCACGGATCATAAAACCCTGGATTGCAAGAAAATAAAAGACGCAACGTGCTACCGTTGCAATGAGAAGGGGCACATCAAGACCAACTGCCCGAAATACAACAAGAAGCCTGAGGAGGCTAAGAAGACTAATGCCAGAGTCTTCAGAATGGACGCGAAAGAAGCTGTGCAGGACGATAATGTCATAACAGGTACATTCCTTGTAAATGATGTCTTTGCAAGAGTGCTTTTTGATTCAGGCGCAGATAAATCTTTCGTAGATCATAAGTTTTGTAAATTGTTAAATTTACCTGTCAAAACCTTAAACGCAAACTATGAGGTAGAGTTAGCAGATGGTACCATAGAAACCGTCACTACTGTGTTAGATGGATGTGTTATATCCATTAAGAACCATTCTTTTCCTTTGTCTCTACTTCCGTTTAAGTTAGCCGGTTTTGACATAGTTCTGGGTATGGACTGGTTATCTCATAACCAGGCCCAAATCGTCTGTAACATGAAGCAAGTAGTGATAAAGACTCCGTCTGGTGAGTCACTTACCATTCGGGGAGATACCCAGTATGGACTACCTGAGCACGTGACTATGCTCAAGGCTTCCAAGTGTTTGAAGAAGGGGTGTGTCATCTACATGGCACAGGTGATTATTGATGAGCCCAAACCGAAGTTAGAAGACATCCCTGTCATTTCTGAATACCCAGAAGTGTTTCCTGAAGATCTACCTGGTTTACCACCAGATAGACAAGTTGAATTCAGGATAGATATCATCCCCGGAGCCGCACCAGTTGCTAGAGCGCCATACAGGTTGGCACTCACAGAAATGAAGGAGTTGCGGACGCAGTTAGATGAATTGCTGGCTAAGGGTTTCATTCGACCTAGTTCATCTCCTTGGGGAGCACCAATCCTGTTTGTCAAGAAGAAGGATGGGTCGATGCGTCTGTGCATCGACTATCGCGAGCTTAATAAAGTCACGATCAAGAATAGATATCCATTGCCCAGAATCGACGATTTGTTCGATCAGCTTCAAGGGGGCAAGTTACTTCTCAAAGATTGATCTGAGGTCAGGCTACCATCAGTTGAAGGTTAAGGATGAAGACGTTCACAAGACTGCATTTAGGACCCGTTATGGTCACTACGAGTTCCTAGTGATGCCTTTTGGGCTCACTAACGCACCAGCCGCATTCATGGATCTCATGAATCGCGTCTGCAAGCCTTACTTAGATAAATTTGTTATCGTCTTCATCGATGACATCCTTATTTATTCTAAGAATCAAGCTGACCACGAGAAACACCTTCGATGTATTCTCAAACTTTTACACCAAGAGAAGCTCTATGCCAAATTCTCTAAATGTGAATTTTGGCTTCGTGAAGTCCAATTCCTTGGGCATGTGGTCAGTGAGCGTGGTATCCAGGTCGATCCCGCTAAGGTTGAAGCTGTTATGAATTGGCAAGAGCCAAAGACGCCTACGGAGATACGTAGCTTCCTGGGATTGGCAGGATATTACAGGCGTTTCATTGAAAATTTTTCAAGGATTGCTGCACCCCTAACCTCCTTAACTAAGAAGAAGGTTAAGTTTATTTGGGGCCCTAAGCAGCAAGAATCCTTTGATATTCTGAAGCAAAAGTTGAGCAACGCCCCAGTACTGACATTGCCAGATGGAATTGAAGACTTTGTGGTATATTGTGATGCTTCGCACACTGGCATGGGGTGTGTGCTTATGCAGAAAGGCAAGGTGATTGCCTACGCTTCAAGGCAATTGAAAGTGCATGAAAAGAATTACACCACCCATGACTTGGAGCTGGGTGCCATTGTATTTGCACTAAAGCTTTGGAGGCACTATCTTTATGGTGTCAAATGTGTGATTTATTCTGATCACAAGAGCCTCCAACATCTGTTTAATCAGAAGGAATTAAACATGAGGCAACGCCGTTGGATGGAAACTTTAAATGATTACGATTGTGAAATCAAATACCATCCCGGCAAGGCGAATGTAGTCGCCGATGCCTTGAATCGGAAGGAAAGGGTTAAACCCATCCGAATTAACGCCAAGCGTATGGAGATAAAGAATAATTTGATGGAAAGGTTGTTAGCTGCACAGAAGGAAGCTGTGTTGGAAGCTAACTATCCTAATGAAAAGTTAGGAGTGACTGAGGAGCAGTTAACTCTTAGCAAGGACGGAATTTTACGATTAAATGGACGAATATGGGTTCCAATTTTTGGAGGACTTCGTGATGTCATCCTCCAGGAAGCCCATAGTTCCAAATACTCTGTTCATCCTGGAGCTGATAAGATGTACCAGGATTTGAAGGCAAATTATTGGTGGATAGGCTTGAAAAAGTCTGTAGCCGCCCATGTAGCAAAATGCTTGACATGTGCGCAGGTCAAAGCCGAGCATCAGAAACCGTCAGGTTTGCTACAACAGCCTGAACTTCCTACATGGAAGTGGGAGATGGTAACTATGGATTTTATTACCAAGTTACCCAAGACAAGGAGATGCAATGATACAATATGGGTTATAGTTGACAGACTGACTAAGTCAGCTCATTTTCTACCCATCAAGGAGACTTATAGCTCCGACATGTTAGCCCAGCTATACGTTGATAAGATTGTAGCCCTGCACGGCATACCTGTAGCTATTATCTCTGACCGGGATACTAGGTACACGTCACATTTTTGGAAGAGTTTCCAACAATCTTTGGGCTCACGTTTGAATTTTAGTACGGCTTATCATCCTCAGACTGACGGTCAGAGTGAGCGTATTATTCAAACGTTGGAAGACATGCTGCGCGCATGTGCGATCGATTTGGGAGGTAGTTGGGATAAGAACATACCATTAATCGAATTCTCCTACAACAATAGCTACCATACCAGCATTAAGGCTGCGCCTTTTGAGGCATTATACGGTAGAAAGTGTAGATCGCCAGTTTGTTGGGCGGAAGTTGGAGAAGTCCAGTTATCAGGACCAGAGATCGTGTTCGAAACGACGGACAAGATTGTTCAGATTCGTGAAAATCTCAAAGCTGCCCGAGATAGGCAGAAGAGTTACGCTGATCCAAATCGCAAGGATTTTCACTTCGAAGTAGGTGACAAAGTCCTACTTAAAGTCTCGCCCTGGAAGGGGGTGATGCGATTTGGTAAGAAAGGCAAGCTAAGCCCGAGATACATAGGACCTTTCGAGGTTATCGAACGGGTCGGGTCAGTTGCCTATAAGTTAAACTTACAAGAAGAGCTCAGTGGAATTCACAATGTGTTCCACATCTGCAATCTAAAGAAGTGTTTCGCTGACGAATCACTGGTTATACCACATACAGATGTGCATATAGACGCGAGCTTAAAATTTGTTGAAAAACCCTTGTCGATTGAGGATCGACAGGTAAGGAAGCTTCGAAGGAAGCATATACCTTTTGTAAAGGTCAAATGGGATGCCCGAAGAGGTCCCGAATTCACGTGGGAGGTTGAATCCACCATGAAAGAAAAATACCCTTATTTGTTTCAGTAAATCTCGGGTCGAGATTTATTTTAAGGGGGTGAGGATGTAACACCTCGAAAATTTCGGGTTCAATAATAAAACGACACGTGTCATGTAAGACAAAACGCGTTGTAAACCCGGATTTAATAAAGATGTTTCGGTAGGATTTAAAGTGGCGTCATGTTAAATTGTTACCTCTGAACGACCTCAAGTATAAATCCCAAGACCCGATTAAATGTTATACACATCTTTTGTTGGTGCATTCATCTGTCGTCTTCGTCTTAAGTCGAGTCTCTGGTAGCGTTGCGGATCTGATCAAGTGACATCACTAATGACATCATCATGTGACATCATTAGTGATATCACACTCATGACATCATTCTAGAAAGTCAAAATATGAAACAGATTTGATATTGTGAAAGGTTTCGCTTGAAGACAAATCTTAAAGTCAACATGAAGATTTCGCTTCAAAGAAACTTGTGGATTTCGCTTCAAGTGCCTCAAGCGAAACCATGGGTATTATATATAGGTCAATTGTCTTCTCATTTGTAACAGTTCCATTAGAAGTGTAACGTTACTCTGCCGGTTTGTCAAGTCGATATATGAATGAGAAGATCGTATTAAAGTGATATAACTTTGTTTCTACTCATTTCTTTCTGATTCAAAACAGTTTGTTTGTTTCCACCACTTTGTCACTTTGTCACTTAGTCAACATTTGTGTCATCTTGTAAGCACCGCTTATCGGAAATTGAAATCAATCGGATTTAATGTGATTTGCATGTGATAAGTAATAAAGTTTGTTGGTTTGCACATGAGATATCATTACAATAATTGACAAATACGTGTGATATAATGATTCTCACGTGAAGGTATTGTTGATTGCAAGTAAGATTGACTTTCATGTGATGTTATAAATAGAGGTTCAATGAATTAAAAGATAACATCACCGACCCATGTTTGTTAATCGAGATATTTGAAACAATTGTTTTGAACAATTAAAAAATTGTTGGATTTTTTTTTTCCACCTAATCTTTGATATTCAATCGAATAATCGTTTGATTGTGTGAATCTTTGTATTGATCAAAATTTGTTTTTGTAATTCTTTCATTACCAAAAATGAATTCTGAGATCTATATCGCACTGAAAAAATTTGATAATTTTGCAGGTATCAAGGGAGAGTCTATAAAAGAATTATTTGATAGATATTGCCTTCTAGTTTTGGAAATGGGAAAATTAGGGATAACCAAGTCTAATAAGGAGTGGGTTGATAAAGTGGCAAATATTTTACCGCGTGATGTGTGGGGAACGTATTTGTTAGCCTTGAAGGAGAGATATTTAGACTTGAATTTGAGCGAGTTTATTGAGAAGATTGAAGATCAAGAACTTGAACTCCAAAAGATTAGAAAAATGAAGTTTGTTGATACTGAGTCTGTCAGTATCGAGTCAGTTCAAAAAGAGTCGGATCAGGAGTCAGGAATTGAGGAGGTCAAATCTGAGAAAGTGTCTGAGTCAGAGTTCAAAGATGTCGGTAAACAGGAAGTGAAAATTGCTCATGAAGCAGAAATTGTTGAGAAAGTAAATTCAATATCTGAAACACCATGCCAAAAGTGTTTAAAACCGTGCATGGAGTGTCTCGAAAAAGACACTAAGTTTCAGGAATTGAAAGAACATGCTGACATGTTAAAATTTGATCTAGGACAAGTCAAAGAAGCATATGATACTCTATCTAGAACAGTTAAAATGATTAAAGAGGAAAGTGTCGAAAATGATAAAGCCACAAAATTAGCAAAAGCTACACTTTTTGATAAACAAGTGGAAGTCAATTTTCATTTGGACACAATTGCTTCATTAAAAAGGGAATTGGAGTTAACAAAAATTGAAAATGAAAGAATTGATAAGAAATTGATGAGTTATATAGCATCTTCATATGTGATTGAACAGATTGTCCCAAAACAACCTGATGTGTAACACCTGTGCCTCCACGGCCATCAAACAAATACCAAACCAATGAAATATTATATTTCATACTTGGGATTTGTAAAAATATGTGTATCATTTGCACATATCAATTCTTGTTCAATTTCAAACTCTAAATCGCTTTCTGGAGGGTTATACGCGCTCTGATGCGTAAATATAACCAGTTTAATCCAACGAACACTCCGGAATAGTGAAATAGGCTTAACATACCTTAAATAACCTTTACATAACTTAGATATAAGTTTTGGAAGGTTTGGTGTGGTGAAATCAAAGTTTAATCGCTTACAGGGACTAAAGTTGACAAACTGCGAAAGTATGCCAATTTGAACTGTAACAGACATTCCGGAACATGACCATAAGTTAAACATACCATAAATATCCTTCACATAGCTTAGAAATAGGCTTTGAGGTGTTCGGTATGCTAAAATAAACTTTTGTGTCATTCAGGGACTAAAAGTGTCAAAAAGTGCACAAGTTTGCATTTTCGCGCATAACTTACGTTCTGAATACATCTGGACATCCAAAAATTTATGTAAGCATGACTACATTATATTTTAGTGTTCGCCTTAAGAAAAATCCATTCGTCGCGTCATTTGGATCGTTTTTCGCGCTTATGCGCATTCCGTCGTAATTAAGCGAACATCGCGTTCGTACGACCAAACGAACCGACATCCGAGATATTTTTGAACACATTTTAAGTTCCCTATACTTTAACTTCATTTTAGAGCTTTGAAATGGGGTTAACGGGCCTTAAACGTATCGAAAATGGGCTGATTGCACTGCAGGGACCAAAATTGTAAATCTGCCAAAGTTGTTACCATACGGACCTCAACATTGGCAGCTTTGAGGTCCGTAAGGCAACCTGCAGACCAGATGCAGTGTATTAACAGCCTGTTTGCAGCTGTTTTAACCACAACCACACACTCACCACTTGCCTAATCAGCTGATAAGGACCAATTTAAGCCACCACAACTTTCCGACACTTGTACGGATGGGATCATGGCACGTTTTCCATGAAACGATCCTAACGGTTACCCGAAAACTATATATACCCATCCACCCCCATTGCATTTCTCACTAGAATTCTGATTTTGAGAGCTCTAAGTTGAAACCATTGTTTCATACCTGAGTTCTTGGATCGGGATTAGCATTCGGGGACCCTTCGTAAGTATTCTTTCGTTCTTTTCCTTATTTTACTGCTTTTCGAGTCAGAAAGTCAAACTTTGTTTGACTTTCAGCGTTGACCAGTAATGGTCAATGCGAAGTTCGTTTGAACTTCGCAACGTGATTGTAATCACGATGGTTATAGTCCTTTGGGACTATGCCTACTGATTACCACGTTGTCTAGGGTCGTAGGGTAAGCGATCTAATAAATCGCCTATACCTTCGAACTCGACCCATTTGGTCGATCATTAGGATCCGACCAAATACATTAGGTGACCATAGTATATAGGGAATAACCTTCCGAGGTTATACCCTATGGTCACATCGTTTAAGTAGTTGTATGATAGGTAGTTTATATGCCTTAAGTAAATTACCAGAATACCCTTTTCATGTATAATTGGTAATTAAGCATATGTAACCTAAACTTTTGTCACATAACTGATTATGTAACATGTTTAGGCATATAACACTTATCATAGGACTAGTTAGACGGTCCGAACGCGTTTCACGCGCACGACGCGTTAAAGTAGCATAAGTTACCTTAATGGGTCGCGATGAGTCGATAATACTTAGGTTTGGTTTCATTGTAGTATGTAGGCCTTGTTAAAACCATATCATATGAGTTCCAACACTCATTTGGTTTACCAAGCCTCATCCTATCCGATCTCCCGATTTAAGTCCGGTTTATTTATATAGTTTTAGATTGCCGACTGATTCCGTGCTCCCTCTAGCTTTGTTTGGTTGTTGTTGAAGACCTCTAAGCATTCTCAGGCGAGTACATTTTCCCCTATTTTACTGTTTTCAACTGTTTTGGGGTGACTCATATGTGCTAAATGTTTTCGATGTTATAACGATGGTTTCAAAAACAATTAAGACGATTTATACAAAACTAATAACGATTTCATAAAGTGAACAAACTTGTTGGTTGTAGTTACATAACAAATGACATTCATTAGCAATGATCAAGCCGACCAGTATTAGGTTATGGTACCATAGGATCTGACAAATCCCGTTATTTACTACACCCGTGGTTATGTGTGGGTATGGTAGGTAGCGACTGAATCTGTAATTATTAACTTACCCTATGGAGGTTTGTTAATACGAAAACGAGAAGCGACGAAAACGAGAAGCGACGAAAGTCACGAAGGTTTGAATGTTATTAGCGAGACGACCTTATAAGTAGTTTCACGACCTAAAACGAATTAAACGATTTACGATTGGGTTTCACACGATGTTTTAACGATTGGGTAAACGATTGGCTTCAAAGCGATATACGATATTATTTTGGTTATACATATTACATGATTTACATTTGGGCATGAACATTACTTTGGTGGTTTGGTTTGGATTAAGTGATTAAGTAACAATGCGTGTGGAATATGATACAAGCATGGTGGATACGCCGCTGGTACTTCCTATATATAAGTGTTTGTATGGTATTACATATTGTAGCGTTATTTGAATCATTTCAGTTTGAGACATAGAACATTTTATACAAGTAACATACTTTTCACAAGACATTTATTTACAAACAACTTATCTTATACAAACTCATTTTACATGGTTATTCATTTAATCATGCATTCTTCTCTTATTTATACATATCACCTGAACTTATCATTGTTTTTCAAATAATTTACTAAAACAAATGTTTTTGGGTTAAGAGTCATGGCTACGAGGTTTTACAAATTATAACTCGCTTGATTTGAGTTGGTTAATTAAGTTGCAATATTATACTCTTTTCAAAACAAGGTTTTTAAATAAAGTATTGCAACGTCTAAACTAGCCATGATTTTCGACACTCCTACAAAACCTATGTACTCGCCAGCATTTCTTTGCTGACCTCGTTTTCACATATGTTTCAGGTATTGTTGAATGATATCGATTGATAAGATGCATGCTCACATAGGACTGGACAAGGCCTTAGTGACTCAATAACAATGATAGACTATGTTTAAATAGTGTATTTAGATTTCAAGACGATGTAATTATTCAATGTTTAATAAAACGAAACACTTTTTGGTATCCATGGTTATGAAACATTAATTCTGTTGCAACACGCCCCGATGTTTCCGCCGCGCTTTGTTGTTTTACGCGGTCGGGGTGTGACATGATGAAACACCAGTCTTTAAGAGTGTTCCACCCCCAATGTGGAATCATTACACACAGAAATATCCAGATGGGGTGGAAGCTGCTTTGAATCTCAAATTGAGATCAATTGAGGATGATTTGCCTGAAAGCATTGATGTTACATTCTCTGCATCCGACACTGACAACGAATCACAGATTATCAAAACTGTTGTCGATCAGGTGTTAGATGAAGAGTTTGATAACTCTGAGAAGTTACAATCTGAGAAAGGTGTTATAGATTCTGAAGATGAGAGTAATTTTTTAGAACGTTTTATACCGAAATCAGACAAGAGTATGAATGATGATCCGATTATGGTGGTTTACACTATGATTGGAACTGACAAGCTTTATTCCGATTTTGAGTATCCTCTTCAGAATGTGAAAATTGAGAATGTTGAGAAAGTTTTTAGGTTGGTTGAAATGAACATTGATGAGGTTAATAACAAAGAATTCTTTTCAAAATCTAAAAAGTCATTTTTTACAACACGTGTCAACAACTTTGGGAAAAAGGAATGGGAAGGTAATGGTAACAAGAGAAATGGTAACAACTTTAAAAACAAAGGAATTGGTTTTGAGAAAAAGTTGGCTAAGAAGGTTGTCAAGCCTAAAGATAAAATGAATGATGTTTTTGTTGCTGGTCCAAGTGTTGATGAAGAAAAGGAATACATTTTTAGTCAAAAAGCAGTTGACGATTTCAATGCAGCAAAGAAACTGAAAGAAGAGTCGTTCAAATCAACTTTTGTCGAATATGATAAAAGAGTTTGCTATCGCTGCAATGAAATCGGACACATGGCAAGACAATGCAAGAAAGTTTTTGAAAAATCGTTCAAATCAACTTTTGTCGAATATGATAAAAGAGTTTGCTATCACTGCAATGAAATCGGACACATGGCAAGACAATGCAAGAAAGTTTTTGAAAAATCTGTCATTAAACCATTTGTTAAAAAATTTCAACCTAAGTCACCAGTTAACACAAAGGGCAAAAAGCCGATGGTTTCTCCAATTCACATTTTGAAAAGAGAAGAATCTTTGAAGTTGGAAGATAAGCCGAAATCGACATTTGAGATTGGTGAATCTTCAAAGTCCCAAATGACTTGAAAGATTTATCCAAAAACGAAAACTTTTAAAAATCAATTCTGGGTTGTAAAATCAAAACCATCGGTTGAGGAGAAAAAGATGGAAAACATTTTGAAAAATGCAACAAAAGTTGTTGAAACCAAATCACAATCAGTTGAGGTAAAGAAAATGGAGAACAAGTTAAAGTTTGATTCAAAAGTTTTTAATCCTACTGTTCAAAATATTTTTGGAAAAATGGTTGAGGGTAAGGTAAAAGGAGTTACAGAATTTTATGAATCAAAAAGGTATGTTCAAAACACCCAAGGACTGTCAGGCTTGGGTGAATCTCTTTAACTGAAAAACCTGACTTGCCGGAGATCCCAAGTTGGTAATCGTGGATCATGAATCGGCATCATTCTTTATCATGTTTGTATAAAATGTTTGAGAAATTTTTGCAGGACTTGCCGGAACTCCCAGGTTTGTAAGCGAGGAGTAGGAATCGGCACCTTGAGAATTCAATCAACAGATGATGATTGGTTGAAAATGTTTGATTGGATAGATCTTAAAAGTGGTAAATCAGGGACATTAAATTGTATCTGATTTTCTACAAGTTGTATTTTGAAGAACAATGTGATGAGCTACACTCCTAACCTACAATTGGTATCAGAGCCAGTTATGAGCCAATATACCTGAATCAGTTGGCTTTTCTACACATAATCTGATTTCTGGACTATTCCACGGACAAAATGGACTGAGTTTTTCATAGTGTGTGTAAAATTGTGTTTTAACAAACCCTTGAGTGTTTCAGATTAAAATTCAGATTATTTTACATAAAAATGGACTGAAAACAGGGTTTCGCTTGAACAGATAACAGATTTGACTTGAACAGACAGTTAGATTTCGCTTGAAATCTGTGGTGTTTTGAAGCGAAATTGAGGATTTCGCTTGAAAAGTTTTGTTTTAGCTTGAAAAGTCGTTGTTGGTTTGAAGCGAAATCGTGGATTTCGCTTGAGACAATTTGATTTAGCTTGAAAGTTGGTATGTTCTGAAGCGAAATTGTGGATTTCGCTTGAGATAATCTGATTCCTATTCAAAGGCTGTGAAATCAGTAATTAAGTGTGAAACAGTTTACGAGGTTGTTAGATGTTGAAAAGCTGATATTCAAAATCTCAAAGGCTAAACAAGATGAACAATTGGTTTGGTTAAAATGATGAGAAGTTGGAAGATAATCCTCAAATGTTTAGATGATTCATTAATTTGAATCACAATATCGTGTGTTATATGTTTGAGAATTTTGAGTGAGTCAAAATTATTTTGTCTTACGAGAGGTTGAGATGTGTAGGTTTTTGAATCTGTTGCTACGGAAAGCCAGGTGTCGATCCCAAAAGCATGGAAGCTTGATGAAAGGGGGAGCCTGAAGAGACTACCGAAAGGGAGAGCTGAATCTGAAAACAGATCCACCGGGATTCTGTTCGAGCAAGAGGGAATCTATTGATGCTGATTGAAAAATGAAGCACAAAGACTGATTAAGACTGAAGATGCAAAAACTCGACACTGAAGACTCGTCAACATCTGAGGGGGAGTTTGTTGGTGCATTCATCTGTCGTCTTCGTCTTAAGTCGAGTCTCTGGTAGCGTTGCGGATCTGATCAAGTGACATCACTAATGACATCATCATGTGACATCATTAGTGATATCACACTCATGACATCATTCTAGAAAGTCAAAATATGAAACAGATTTGATATTGTGAAAGGTTTCGCTTGAAGACAAATCTTAAAGTCAACATGAAGATTTCGCTTCAAAGAAACTTGTGGATTTCGCTTCAAGTGCCTCAAGCGAAACCATGGGTATTATATATAGGTCAATTGTCTTCTCATTTGTAACAGTTCCATTAGAAGTGTAACGTTACTCTGCCGGTTTGTCAAGTCGATATATGAATGAGAAGATCGTATTAAAGTGATATAACTCTGTTTCTACTCATTTCTTTCTGATTCAAAACAGTTTGTTTGTTTCCGCCACTCAAACTGTCGTATATTAGCTCAAATTGACTCATTCGGTCGTCAAATACGATCCTACATCTTTTATGCCTCAATTCGGGGAATTATTGTCAATAAAGGAATTACAAAAGCATGATATGATCCCACGAAGAAAAAGAATGGTAAACCTTCATTTTCGGGTCTTGTAGACATATTCAAATGAAACAACTTCAAATGGTAGGGTATATTACAGTATAAGACACTTCTTGAAGGTCCCTAGTTGATAATTGAGGCCCCAAAGTCGTACAAGTGGGTTACCTTTTCGAAATAATGAAAGAACAACAAAAATTCGCCCCTGATGTACCCTTGCGCACCGTAGCAAGGAAAGCCTTGCGGTGCGCAAGCTGCGCACAGCAACCAGAAAACAGGCTGTTGCCTGTTATGCGCGATTTTGACCCACTTAGCCGGTTTTTCTCACTTGTGGACGACCCCTAGACATCCCTAGGCACTAGTAACAAGTGTTAATCAGTTGTGGATGGATCCTAGACTTTGTTGTCAACTTGTTATGGTGATTGCAACTAGTATAAAAGGCCTTCAAGGTTTCAAACATTCCTCACAACTTCTCCTGCACTCTTGGATCATTTCTGGAGCTATCAAGCAGCCTCAAGTGATCATATCTCATGCATAGGACTTCAGTAAGTGTTCTTGTCCTTCTCTAATTAAGTTTAGCTAGGTTAATTAGCTAAAAGTCAAACCGTCGTAATTACGGTTTGACTTCGAGATTAGTCAATAATGGCTCAGTCATATCTCGAATTGAAAGTAGTTATAGGTTGGTATTTATATGGGTAATAAAACCCCAAAAGGGTTTCCCCTGATCACCACTCTAACTAGTTCAAATGTCGGGTCAGACATGTTCTTAAAAAGTCAACAGGATGCTTAAAATGTCATTTATGCATAATTAGCTATCTAGAACATATATAACCTGTTTGATCATTGTTATAACTTAGTAATTAGTGTAAGAACATGTCCAAACCTGTTCAGCCCGACTATTTCATGTTTAGACCCGGTTCGGAACCGAAAGTCACATAGTTTGACTTTCACTTTGACTTTCAGTTCTGACCCGTTTAGGCATATTTTAGAAATGCCTCAGAGCTTTAATTGGACTAGGTTACATGTTAGAACAACCCTATGTGATTATACACATTGGCTCATTAGTTATCCAATTAATATGCATGTTTCCGTTAATTGCTCATATGTTGACCGTTATGCCCTTATTACCTTAAAACGTGATTTATGAAAATGTAAAAGTGTAGAAACCTTAGTTACTGATATATAGACTTGTATGCAAAGTTTGACATCAGTTTGACTTGTAGATTAAGAGTTATGCTCATTATCGCTAAATTAATGCTTTATGTTAATAAAATGGCGTAATTAGCATATAGCCTAGTTTAACATACTTTTTGGTATCAAATATTTTACCCACTGATGTAATATATTATTTTGGGATTTTTAAAGATTTTTAATTAATTTTAGGCTGAGCATAACTCGTAGTCGTAGGCTTAATCCGGTAATTGTCGGTTTTGCCCTTACGGGCCATAAAATGAGTTTTACATATCTAAACGACCCAAACCTTTTTCTACTGATTAGTTATGATAAATAAATTATTTTAAGCCTTCTGGAAATATAAAAATATCAGATTTAAGTATCGAACCCGGTAATGGCCTTTAATCGCCTTAATTAGCGTTTTTAACGCATAGTATGTTTAAAAATCATATTGGACATACCCGGGTTGATACCTACTGATATAAGAGGCAAATTATAATATTTTAACAGTAAGCAAAGGTTGATAAACTCAGACTTCAGTTTTGAGCTTTTCGGCTTATGTGAAATTACCAAAATACCCCTACGGGGCCTAGTTTGGTTAAAAATGATAAGTTTCACATACATGCTTTAACCTACTGATGTAACTTATCAAATTGAGTATATTTGCTGATTATATCAGACCTGTAACTCAGGTTGTCACTTAAACGCTTTTATACACTTTTAAATGACCAAACTACCCCTACGGGGCCTAGTTTGTGTTTAAACGTGTTTCGGGCATAACAAAAGACACCTTACTGATGTCACAACATATTTGAGACATAATTAACTTAGGAAACCTATATATAGCTCTCATGACTACCCGTCACGCTTATTACGCGTACGGTTCGGTTTATGTAACAAGTTTACATAAACTAGCCGAAACGGGTCAAACCTTAACGGTTTTATCTCAAAATCCAGAATGTGAATAATAAACCCATATTAAAAAAGTCTTCAAACTTGTCGGGTCTGAATCACATTCTATCCGGTCTTCGCTTAATCGTGCGTACGAACCGTATCCTGAAACTAGCCGGTCTAAGCTTAAGCTTAATAAAAGACCCGTTAGAATTCTAATAGGTTATATTAAACCTTCGTTCCAGATTAGGAGAAACAGTAAAAGCTACGTGCATTCTGCTTATTGTGATTTATACTTGCATCAGGTAAATACTTTTAACTTATTTTCCCTATACGGGCTTGGGTTACGGTACATAGCGTACCGCTTGATCGGGCATCAAATCTCCACGCTTAGTGGGTAGTTGAATAATTTGATCGGCTCGTTTAAACAGTCTTGTCTACTTTACAGCCTTTGGGGGGTTAATGACCATGTCCCGGATATCCCTGGCATCATCTTACGAGATGGCCACGACCTGAGCACGGGGTGTAGGCGTACTCCCGTGTATAACTCACTTAAAGTGGTGTGTCTATTGATCTTTAACCCGGATTTGATTCGGGCTACTGAATGCATAAATAACATGTAATTCGTTTACAAGATCATAATATTAAATAATTCTCCCAAGTTAAATAAAAATGTTTATGCCATGTGCATCCAAACCAATTTTTAATCATTTTCCAAAATGAGTCAGTTGAATGTATTTACCAGTGTAAACTGACGTATTTTCCCAAAAAGACTGAATGCAGGTACTAAACGAAATTTGGCTGGATTGTCTCCTAAGCATCAATAAAAGTCTCGCAAGCTTAGGATGCCAGAAGTCTGTTGAACCATAAATGTTATTTTGTTTCGATCCGTTCTGTGGATAAACACCGGATATTGTGACTTTGATTACAATAAATAAATTCGGTTGTATCTTATTTTTAAATTGCTTCCGCTGTGCATTATTATATTGTGTTGTTTGACTATTACGTTGCCAACCACGTCATGATACTCCCCCACCGGGCCCACCGGTGACACGTGGAAATCGGGGTGTGACACTTCTGTGCATTTAGAAAGATCCACGATCAATTTCTGATTGTGGATAAATGTCACATCATACTTACTTAGCAAATCATCATATTTGCTTTGCAAGTCCGACAACTTATCACTTAAGTCAGCACAATTACTACTTAAATCGGCACATTTATCACATTTAACTACAGTTGGTTCATCGACACATACCTGACTTGATGAACTGCCAACATTAGCCATAAAGGCTGAATGAAGAGAAGAAGAAGAAGAATAAGCAGCTTGATCCACCAGAATAGATCTTCTATCATTCCCTGCTTCAGTTTCTCCCAATAATTCATCGATGTCGGCATCGACTATCACCCTCGATAAATGGTCATCGCCTGACGTTGAGGTTTCCTCATCTGAACTCCTAGAATAGCCAGAACTCTCTTCATCTGAAGATTCACCACCACTGGCGGAAGATTCTCCACCACTGGCGTGATTTAAATCCTTAGCAACTTCAACAAAACAAGTTGCTCCTCCCTGATCACCAATGCATAATTGCATTGACCAGTCACAACTTTCATCCACTTGTACCAAAAGAGCTTGATTGTTGTTTGATGGTCCTGCTTGATTGTTTACAGGTATCAAGGTGCGTTCATCATTCCTGTTTTGATGCTGATTCTGTTGGTTGCCTTGACTTCTGAAAGGGTTTTGGTTCCCATGCTGAGCTGGCTTCGTGCATTCCCTTTTGAAGTGACCACGTTCACCACAATTAAAGCACTTTACAGATTGCTTGTCAAACCCATACTTGGTATCTTTCTTGCTTTCCAAGCTGGTTTGACCAGTCCTTTCCATGAAGTCCTTTGCTCGCCTTACAGCACTGGCGAAAACCCATTTGATGTCCATAATATCCATCTCCTCTTTATCAATCTGCTGATAATCTTCTTGAGTTAGATTGATGTTTCCAATCTGCCCTGCTATCAATCCACAGTATGCGCTCACCAGAGTGTTCAGTATCTCCATGTGATCCTTAGCTACTTCAACACTAACTTTGGAGAAACTTGACGTGTCTAGCCGAACTGTAGATGGTTGACCAGCTGATGACGTGCTTCCATAACAGGCTTGCTGTTGAACAGGTAGTGGATTTCCATACATATTTGTTGTTCCAGTAGATCGATAGCTTTGCTGTTGAGGAACTGGTTGTACTGGTTGTATTGGATTTCCATACAAGTCTGTTGTTCTTTGCAGTTGGGCAACTATCTGTATCGGATTTCCGTACAAGTCAGTGCTTATGACAAATGCTGTTTGTAGCGGAGCATGTGGAGCGGGTTTTGCAGCTGTGCTAGAACCTCCACAGTTACCAAAATACATATCCAGATTTTGTTGCACAGGAATTATTTTCGCCTTCCAGATTTCTTCTTGATCTTTGTTCTCCAAGAGCTGAACGAAATCATTGATGTTTGTCGTAGCCAAAGTGCCATTGTATTTCAAGATTTCTAAGAAACCATTCCATTGAAGTGGCAGCGCATCGGCAAACTTTGTGACAACCTCTGCTGGAGTTGTTGCTACCCCATAATTATTCAATTCAGTCAACAAGTGATAAAATTGACTTGTCAAATCTCCCAACGACTCCTTTTTCAAGCTAATGAAGCCATCAAACTCTTTCTTGAGTAAATCATGTCGCAATTTGCGTGATGCTTCATTTCCTTCACCTCTCATCTTCAATGCGTCCCATAAACGCTTTGTTGTCTTGAAGCTTACAAACTGATGATAGATATCCTTGTTTAGCGCTTGAGTTATAATAGAAAAAGCCTTCTTTTTCTAAATCATAAATTTTCTTATTATCTGGAGTAAGATCTGCAAATGACGCGGCAGTTGAAGCGGCAACATCAAGGGCTTGATCGAAGTCTGTAATGAATCGTAACCATAACTCCGTGTTTTACCCAAGAATATACGTATGGAATATGTCTTCCCATCCAGGATATTCATTCATGTGCATTAGCTTTGGTGGACGATTATTGCTTCCGGTTTCATTTTCGCTTAAAAGTATACTTTGAATACTTTGATTTTGATTTGAAACGAACGCCCATTGACTTGACGAAACTTGAGATGAAGACGATGGTGCAGAAGTTTCGGCCCATGATGGAGATAAACCTATGCTTCTATACTTGCTCTCCGTATTGGATGGAATACCCCACCTGTCTGAACTCATTTTGGATGTATGACAATGAATACCTGCTCAAAAATCTCAAAACAACAGTTAACAGTGAATTAGAAAGCTTCTGTTAAAAATAAGTATTGTTGACGAATAATTGCGCGACGAAGTCTTGATTCTTCGTCAAAAGACAACGTGACGAAGAGTGTGATTCTTCGTTAAAGACCAAAACGACGAAGATTTAATGTTCGTTGAGCACAAAGTGACGAAGACTAGGAATGTTCGTCCAAGATAAACACGACGAAGAATTGAGTTCTTCGTCAAAAGACAATATGACGAATAATAGGGTACTTCATCGGTGTATTCTTCGTTGACAAATGTGACACCAACAGTTGTTAGATATTTGCACAAAATCAAATCTTATCCTTTAACCACCTTATCCTACTGACACAAATATGCCCACTTGTATGGCCAACTTGTCAAATACTCTTACCTTTTCAGCCAATTGCCATAATTTGAAAGACCAAATTGTCAAAAAATAATATAATAATCAAACTTCAATAATGCAATCTTCAACTTAAAAACCCAGAACAGTGAAGAACATATAGAACTATATGAGTTTTTTAGTTTTTCGGCCAACAATAACACACCGGATTAATTTCCGAACACAAATTTTTGCAAGAAAGTTTCAATAACAACCTTATCCTAACATGTATAAATGAGATATAACAAGGTTTTTATAAAAACAAAGAGCAAAACATCAATATTTTCACGATTTTAACACCTGTTTTTCCAGGAAAACATAATCTTCAAACTCAAACTTTAAGAAAAACACATGAAAATCTTTGAAAAATCAAGAAAAACAACTTGGTTTTAACACGGAATCGAGCCAATGCTCTGATACCAATTGTAGGTCCACCCGGAGGATCGAGTCAAACCTCTATTCCCTGTTTTCCGACGAACCCGAGAGTGCGGAATCCAAACGGGTAAGTTAAACCAAGTTAGAACACGAAAACGACAAACACGGTACAACGATAAACACTCAAATGTATTAATTCGTATGATGGTTACAAAACAATGTTTACAAAGGCTCTCTGTAAACTCTCAGTGTGTGTGTGTTTTACAGTGTGTTCTCTCTCAAATCTATTCAGACTTGTCCCCCAAATTGCCTTCTGTTTGCTGTTTAGTATATATACTGAACGTTCGACGAACTACTGCCGGCGAACTTCCCAAGTCGACGAAGTATGGTAACTTCGTCGTTATCCTTTGGTGGTGAACAACCTTCGTCACTCATCATTCAAGGCGAAGATTGTTATAACGATAAATTAATAGTTTATAAATTAATGATGTCGGGACCGAAATATTTTATAATTTAGTAAGATATTATTATAACGATAAATTAATAGTTTATTAATTTAAAGAAATACGTATGACCTTTAAATTTTCAAGTCCAATGTACATTCACAAATTAACTGAGTCAAGTTAATTGTTTTTTTTATTACAAAAAGTTAGTTCATTATACCAAAAAATAAATCACAAAAACAAGTTTGAATGCACATTTATTAGAATTTGGAATCTGTTAGCAATTATTAATTTATACTTTTGTTAGGACCAATATATATTGTCACAACCCCCGATCCCTGATCCCCAGGAACGGGCAGACGTGATCACAGATTTTGGTGGTATCAGTTTGTTTAGTCTCGCAGCGGAATTTACATCAGGACCGTAGTTAGGAAATGTTTATCAGAGTAAAACCACCATACTTGATATTAATAAATACATGGGCAAAACCCAAGTTTCTTATTACAATACATTTATAGGGACAAACCCTATTTTTATTGAATTTAAAACATCGTTTATTAGGTAACTTTTATAGCCACATTTTCCCAAGCCTTCAGTGCTCTCCAGCTGGCTTTTCATTAATTGGCTGTTCACATTGTGTTACCTGTAACGCGTTTTAAAAACATTTGTCAGTCGGAAATACTGGTGAGTGAATCCCAGTTTAATCAAGAAACATTTTATCAATTAAGACAGTATTGAGAGCGATCACATTGTTTATTTCTACACAATTACTCATTCAGTATTTGCCACTCGACCGGATCTATGGCTATGGTCAAATTACCCATTGGCTAACTCGTTGTCCAATAGTAATGAACTGTCATTCCTGACTTACTACTCACAAGCAGTAATAAATTTTGTATACAAAACCCCCATAATACCGGCAGTAATTGAAGAACTACAAAGACTTAATCACCGCTTAATCACATTGTAAAATAATTAAGGTTTTGTAAAGTATTCCAAAAACATTAACAAAAAGAGGATAAACTCACATTGCTGTCTTAGGCTTTTCGTAAGGGTTTCCTGGCTATAATCTATAATTTATACAAATGTACATTGATTAGTACCATAACCCTTTGAAATTATTAATGATACCCTCCCCGAGACGGCATTCCAACAACTACGTCGGGCAGAACCACGACAGTTGTTACGGAACCCTAAATCAATCGGGCAGCGTAACTGTTACGAAACTGGGGTTATAATACTTACAATGGAGCAGAACCTCGCTAATTAGGGGTATAATACCCAAATATTATAACTTTCCAACAGAAATTTGAGTTTGAGAAGTGTGAATGAGCGACGGAAAACGAAGTCTGATGGCCTTCTTATATAGTTGTGAAATTGAGTCCTGTCGCGGCCCGCGTAAAAGACAAGGGACCCTTACGCGGCCCGCGTCAACATCGGTCAACTCAGTAGCTTAGCTGGGTCAGCTTGTAGACTCGACACGATGTCGACACGTGTCAGCACCGGATGTCTCCGCGTTTCATGATCTGTCGCGGCCCGCGTCAAAGAGCTATACACCCTTACGCGGCCCGCTTCAACTTAAGAAATCCGCGCAGTCAAGTCCAGCCTTGATACGGCCCGCGTAAACTAAGGGTGGAGTATGTCGCGGCCCGCCTCAACCCTATATTTCATGTTTTTGATTTATTTTATATACTATAATATAATTAGGGCTCGGTTTTCACATACGGGGTATAATATAAAACATATTGAGACATTTTATAGTATATTAGAGTGTCGGAAATATTATGAGGGTGTTGGTTTTACCGAGGGTTGTTACATTCTCCCCACCTTGTTTCAGAGCTCGTCCCCGAGATCTACTGAAACAAGTGCGGATATTTCCTTTTCATTTCTGATTCGAGTTCCCATGTGTACTCAGGTCCTCTTTTGGAGTCCCACTTCACTTTGACTAGAACTAGTCTCTTATGTTTGAGATTCTTGATTTTCCTGTCTTCAATTTGTAGAGGTCTTTCTACAAATTTGAGTTGTTCATTTACCTCTATATCCTTAAGAGGCACTATCAATGATTCATCAGCTAAACACTTTTTAAGATTAGATACATGAAACACATCATGTATTCCTGCCATTTCCTCTGGCAATTGTAGCTGATAGGCTACAGGTCCTATTCTTCTAATAATCTTAAAAGGTCCAACATACCCGGGACTTAGCTTTCCTCGTTTGATGAATTTACTACTCCTTTCCAAGGAGAGACTTTTAACAATACTCTATCTCCTACTTGAAATTCCAACGGCTTGCATCGGTTATCAGCATAACTCTTTTGTCTATCACGTGTTGCTTTCAGTCGTTCCTTGACTTGAATAATCTTATCAGTTGTCTCCTGCACTATCTCAGGTCCAGATAGTTGCTTTTCCCCAATTTCTGCCCAACAGACTGGGGTTCGACACTTTCGTCCATAAAGTGCTTCCAATGGTGCGGCATTGATACTTGTATGATAACTATTATTATAAGAAAATTCTATTAAACGTAAGTAATCGTCCCAATTACCTCCAAAGTCAATTACACAAGCTCTAAGCATGTCTTCCATTGTCTTAATTGTTCTTTCACTTTGTCCATCCGTTTGTGGATGATAAGCCGTGCTTAGTTTTATCTTGGTTCCCATTGCCTTTTGGAAACTTGACCAAAAATGAGATGTAAAGCGGCTATCTCTGTCAGAAACAATTGATAAAGGAATGCCATGTAAAGAAACAATTTCATTTACATATAATTTAGATAATTGTTCCATACTAATTGTTTCTTTCATTGGTAGAAAATGAGCTGACTTAGTTAATCTATCTACAATCACCCAGATTGTATCATTTCCTTTCCTAGTTTTGGGTAATTTGGTAACAAAATCCATTGTTATTAATTCCCATTTCCACACTGGTATTTCTAATTGCTGTAACAAACCTGAGGGTTTCTGATGTTCAGCTTTAACTTGTGAACAAGTTAAACATTTAGAAACATAGACTGCTATATCCTTCTTCATTCATATCCACCAGAAATTTTTCCTTAAATCCTGGTACATTTTATCATTTCCTGGATGCATCGTATATTTAGATTTATGAGCTTCTTCTAATATACGATTACGCAGGTTTCCTAATTTAGGTATCCACATTCTCTTTTTATGGAACCTCCAAATTCCATCTGTTCCTTGTTCCAATTCTTTTAACATACCTTTTAATTTTTCAGCATCATCTTTGATTACTGATTCTTGTGCTTCTCTTATTTGTTCATTTAAATCTATTTGTAGATTTAATTTAAGAGAACGTACCCTTCTTGTCTTTTCATGATATTTTCTACTTAAAGCATCTGCCACTACATTTGCTTTTCCTTCATGATACTGGATATCACAGTTATAATCACTAAGAAATTCCATCCAGCGTCTTTGTCTCATATTCAACTCCTTCTGCCCGAAAACATACCTTAAACTCTTATGATCAGTGAATATGGTAAACTTACTACCATAAAGGTATTGTCTCCAAATCTTAAGAGCAAAAATTATGGCTTCTAATTCTAAATCATGGGTTGAATAATTCTCTTCATGATTCTTAAGTTGTCTAGATGCGTAAGCTATAACCTTTTGGCGTTGCATCAATACACATCCATAACCTAATCTAGAGGCATCACAATAGACTACAAAATCTTCAGTTCCCTCTGGTAATGCTAATATAGGTGTATGGGTTAATCTTTGCTTAAGAATTCTAAAGGATTCTTATTGTTTTAATCCCAATTCAAACTGTTGATGCATGGAATGTCTGTTGACTGCGTCTACAAAAAGTATGAAGTCAAGATTAGTCAACAAGGGGTCAAAGTGTAAATATTGTGTGAAATAGGGTTAGGTTCGCTTATGTGTCATTGTCTTAAGTCTGGATCGCTTTTATGTCATTGTATATTCTGGTCCGCTCATAGGGACTTAATGTGGTTCGCTTACAGTGCAGTGATGTAGGTCCGCTCATATGGCATGTCATATGAGCGAACCAGCATGTCTATATATAGAGGAGTAGTCTGAGCGGTCCAGAACATGTATGTGTGTGCTTGGGAGCCGAAACTCTGTCAAAATATCATCAGAAAGCAATAAAAAGATAGGAAATTAATAGGACAAGCTGTTGTAACTTCATATATGTTGATTCCGCCTTCATACATGAAGATGAGCTACTCGGATTGACTTTTCGGGTCACGTAAACGGTCCAATAAGTGGTATCAGAGCTTCAGGACGAGGAGTTCATACTACATCAGCTGATTCGACACTATTATCTCATTTCTACTCATATTTCTCTTTTATTTTTCGGATTCAACAAGTTTCATCGGACAAAATGAGTTGAATCTCAAGTATATTGAGCGAAACTAGTTGTTAATCAATCCTTAACAGTATCAGACTTTAAAACACAGTAAAAATCAATCAATTTTTCCAAAAACTCGATCGGTTCACGGACAGAATTTTCAAATTCAGATCTAGAACGAATTAGCGGTCGAAATTGAACAATAAACATATCATTGTGTTCGGAATTCAGTGTAGATCATTCATTGAAAGTATCAGATTGTAATTCGGACTAAAAATCGGTTAAAAACTGTGGTCCGCTTTTTCGGTCATCGCAAGTCTGGTCCGCTGTTACGTACTATCTGGTCCGCTCGAACGATCATATTCTGAACCGCTCGAACGGACACTACGTGGTCCGCTCGAACGATCATTCTCTGGACCGCTCATACGAATTTGATTGGTCCGCTCAAACGGACACTATCTGGTCCGCTCGAACGAACAAGTCTGGTCCGCTCGAACAGACATTGTCTGGTTCGCTCATTAGTACACTTTCTGGTTCACTTATCTGAACCTGTTTGGTTCGCTTATCTGTCACGTGCACAGATTGGTTTGCTTTTGTGGTTCTGTTTTCCAAAAATCTCGAAAATTTTTCTAAGTGTTGATTGATTTTGCAGGTACAATCAAAATGGATGATATTTTCATGAACCCATTTAGCGATATGTACGCATTCGCAGGAAACTCGGGAGATGATATTTCTACAAACAACAACAATACGAACGAGAACGAGAATACTCCGAAAGAAAAGAAGAAGGAAGCTTGGGAATCTGAAAGCGCGTTCGGAACGTTCAATAAACCTCCAAAGCTAATGGCTATTGAGGAGTACAGTAGGTGGTCCAGAAAGTTCGAAGACTGGTTGATGGCATTCGCATTTACTAGCTGGAAAAGTTTGAAAAACGGTTATGCAAATGGAAAGAAACATGGTGAAACTTTAAGAGCAGCTGAGGAGATTGACTCGTTTGTAGCTGAACAGAAATGTGTGGCATTGTTATTCCAATCAGTCCGGGAAGACATTATTGCCTTGATTGACTATTCAAATGCAAAAGATCTTTGGGAAAAGTTAGAAAAGAAATGTATAGGTAGTCAAGAAATTAAGAAAAACAAAAAGAAACTTCTTAGAAAAGAGTTTGATCTGTTTGGATGTCTAAAGAATGAGTCAGTTTGTAAAATGATAGAAAGATTTGGTCATCTGAAGCTGGAATTAGTAAGACATGATATCGACATTCCTGAAGAAGATCTTATCGACAAATTGTTCGATTCGTTGCCTGACGAGATGGATTGGAGATATTATGCACTCATGCTGAAGAATACCATCAAAGAACCAGAAAAGTTGACTTTAGATTTGCTGATTGAGAAACTCGAAAGTCATGAGTTGGAGTTGAAGAAGACGTACAAAGTCAATCACTCATCTCACCAGCAGAATTTGGATTTGTATTATCCAAAGAGCATGATGCCAAAAGCAACTTCTCCAAAAACTGCGTTTTCTGCTGAAAATGTTTCGACAGCTGGCAAAGAAAGTCAAAGTGGTCAAAGCAGTGGAAGTCACAGTGGTTATCACAGTGGATCTTCATCTTCTGGAAGTCATTCTGATGCAAAGAATCGTTTTCAATGCAACATCGCGATAGATTTGAAGAATGCTCAGAATTTTGATGAAGAGTCGGCCAAGCAGCAGATGATGTTTCTAGCATCGGTGTTGGAATCGTATGAAGGGCTGGTAGCTGGAAAGATAGGCAACACAAATCTGACGAAAGAAGATTACGATCAGATTGATCCGGAGGAAATGGAACTAATCGATATTCGTTGGGCTATGGCAAGTGCTGTTCGCCGAGCACAGCGTTTCATGGAAATTACCGAAAGGAAGACAATTGGCGGTGCATCTACTAAGCTGGGGTTCGATAAATCGAAGGTGACTTGTTTCAAGTGTAAACAGAAGGGTCACTTCAAACGAGAATGCCGAAACGCTTATGCTGATGAGTCGGAGAATCCTTTCAGAGATGATTACTACAAGAAGGCGATTTATCACCAGAATAAATCTGAGCCGCCTAGATTGAAGCAGGTTGAAGACAACATAGAGAAATCTAGAGCTCTGGCGGTGATTTACGATGATGAGGGTTATGATTGGAATCAAGAGGTTCTACCGGAAGAAGATGCGATTGGTTACGCATTTATGGCGAGAAATGACGATCCTATTCCATGGAAAGACGATCGAACTGAAGAGCAAAAATATCAATACAGGAAAATGATAGCTGAAAACAAAATCATTAGAATATCTCGTATCTATCTGGATGCGAGAAGAGCCAATAGATGGGATCCAGATAGAGAGTGCTATCTTAATGAGTATGGAAATATTGCAATTGATGATAGTACACTTGATATTGAAGCCATAATTCAGCAATACAAAGAAGATGATGAGTATTGGCAACACAAATGGTGGGGAACTCCAACTTCGAAAATGATTGAAGAGGAGAAAGAGAAAGAGAGAAAGGAGAAAGAGGAGAAAGAGAAGAAAGAAAAGCAAGTTGATACAGGCTTAATTGATACTACGCAAGAGTTGACAGCTGAGAACTTGGGAATGATGGCTGAAAAAGTGCTAGCTGCAAAAGCACTTGAGGTAGACCCTAATTCTGTTACTGAGTCAAAGGGGTCGGTAAGTCAAAGTGTGTCAACAAATGCGTCAGGTAACAAGATTGACGGGAATGCTGACTGCAAAAATTGCACCAAACAATGCAATTTTTGTAGCACTGTCACGTATCTTAACAATGAGAAAATTCAGAATCTGACAACAAAGGTTAGAAATGTTGAAGATCAGATTCTCGATCGTGACAAAACTGTAAAAGCTTCAACTGAACGGATCAAAGAATTAACGGCTCAAATTGAAAATGATAAAACTGAACGTGAGAAAATAAAATCTGAAAATGAAAAGTTAATTCTTGAAAACCGTCAGATTTCTGAAAAGTTTGAGAAATTGAAAAACATTGTCAAAGATAGTGATGATCGTAATGGCAAAACATTTAAAGAAAATGAACATCTAAGAGCTGTTTTGAGATTAAAAGAAGAATCGATTAATGAACAACTGGATCAAATTGCTAAACTAAAACTTAATGTTCAAGAAGCTGAAATTGAGAATGAACGAATCCAGTTGAAGCTTAACAGCTATAAATCAGCAAGCTTTGTTTTGCAGCATATTGTTCCTAAACCTATAGGGAAAAAAAAAGATGGCGAGGATGTGTTTTCTGATGGAACGGGTGTAGGTTTTCACAAAGTTCCACCGCCAGTTTTAGACAACTACACGAAAAAGCAGTCTAGTCTGGTGGAAATTGAGGAAGAAAGTGAAGTTAAACTTCCAGAGAACATTGATGTCATGTTTACGTCTTCCAATGACGATAGTGTCCAAAATGATATTGTAAAAGGTGTTGTTGAAAATGTACTAAAAATGGATAGTGACACTACTGAGGAAGATGGGTGTTTCTTGGACAAGTACATTCAGAAATCAAAGTCCAAAAACAACTTAAGTGATGAACCGGGTCTTGTGATGTACAAGATGGCTGGATCTGATAAGTTGTATTCGGATTCTGAGTTTCCCATTGAGAATGTTAATGTGAAAAAGTTGACAAATGTTTTCAAGTTAGTTGAAGTTGAGTTATCAGAAGTGAACAGTTTGTGTCAAACAAAAAGGCAAATGAATTTTGAGAAAGATAAAGCTTATTACAAAAAGCCTGTTGTTCCACCACGTTTTTATAATAACAATCGAAACAATTGGTCGGGTGGTTATCGAGGTGGTAAGAGTTATCAGAAAAGGAGTTTTCAAAACAGAAGGTTTGCTGAAAAGAAGGTGTTTGTGAACGGTTCAAGTTCACTTTCTGATGAGGAAAATGAAATTTTTTCAAAATCAAATAAAGAGTTCTTTGAGAAAAGAGCTTCACATTATCGGTCTGAAGGCACAAGTCGAGTTGTTGATACTCGAACATGTTTCAGATGTAATCAAGTTGGTCACATTGCACGAATGTGTACCAATGTGAAGCCTAAGATTGAAAATGTGAAGTTTCAACAGAAGAAAGTTGATGTGAAGGGTAAAGCACCAATCGTTGTTGAGAAAAAGAATGTGAAAAATGACAACATCCAAGTGAAAAATGAATCCATAAAGAAAATGGTAACTAAAAATGAAAAATTTTACAAACGGGTTGCATTATCTCAACAAGTTTGGAAACCAAAAACAGAAATGAAAATTTTAACTTCTGAAGTGAAAAAGGCTGAAGAATCAATTACGGTTGATTATGATGCAAATTTTCCACCTTTGAAGGCTGAAAATTTCAAAATTCAAATTGCGAGAGTCAAGGTTACACCTAAGGCTGATGAGGCCTGGGTGGACACCATGTTCGAATAAGCAGTTTGAATGGCCGGAGCTTCCTGGATCGCGAAGCATGAATCGGCATCTTTATTGAAATGTTTTAAAATCAACTTGTGGTATGTGCAGGATCTTCCAAGAGCCATTTCAAGATGGATCATGGATAGTGGCGCATCTGGACATATGACAGGAAAAACTGCATTACTGTATGATGTGAAGAATATCAATGGTGGTTATGTGGGATTTGCAGGTCATGAAGGAGGTCGAATTGTTGGTGAAGGAACGTTATCCAATGGGATTGTAACGTTTGAGAGAGTTAACTACATCACTGAGCTGGAGAACAATCTGCTTAGTATCTCGCAGATTTGTGACAATCAGTATACTACTCACTTCACTGATAAAGAATGTTTGATTTTGAAACCTGGTTTTGTTATTCCTGAAGAATGGATTATCATGAGGGCACCTAGAGTGAATGATTTATATGTGTTAGATATGTCTGTAGCAACTACAACTACTGGTCAAGCACATTGTTTTGTGTCTAGAGCAACTGAGAAAGAATCAAGATTGTGGCACCGAAAGATGGGGCATATTCACCTAAGGAAGATGAATCACTTGGTGCACAATGATTTGGTATTGGGAGTTAATATCAAAGGTTTTTATCTGGAAGGGGAGTGCATTAGCTGCATCAAAGGCAAGCAGAAGAAGAAGTCACACCCTACAAAGCAAGTTAATTCAGTTTCGAGACCACTGGAAAGACTTCACATGGATTTGTTTGGTCCGGTGAATGTCAAAAGTATTACAGGAGATTACTATTGTTTGGTCGTTACTGATGATTATTCCAGATTTTCGTGGGTTTCTTTCTTGAAGACGAAAGTTGAAACTTTTGATAGTTTGATGGGGCTGTTCAGGAAGATTGAGAATTTGTACCAAAGGCGTATCAAGAGAATTCGAAGTGATAATGGTACTGAATTCAAGAACAGCAAGATGGAAGAATTTTGTGATGAAAGAGGTATTTTGCATGAGTTTAGTGCTCCGTACACTCCGCAGCAGAATGGAGTCGCAGAACGTAAAAACCGGACACTAATCGAGACGGCTAGAACTATGCTCGCAGATTCAAAGTTACCGATAATTTTTTGGGTTGAAGCTGTTTCTGCCGCATGCTATACGCTCAACAGGGTTCGAACTGTCAAGAAGTTCAACAAAACATGCTTTGGGCTAATAAATAATCGCAAACCAAATTTGAAGTATCTAGAACCGTTCGGGTCACCTTGTACGGTTATAGAACCTTTTGGGAAGTTTGGTCCGAAGTGCATTGAGGGTATATTTGTTGGTTATTCAAATCCATTGCGACGTGTCTTCGTTCCAAGTGAAAAGCGGATTATTGAAGCTGCAAATGTTGAATGTCAAGGTTATACTATGCCGCCGCAGAATCCTGGTGATTCATGGCGTTATCATTATGACAAACTTTGGGATTCGTTTGACATGAGAGAAGAATCAGAGGATGATGAAGATTTCTTTGATGAGTTGGATATTTTGCGTGAATATGAGTCGCAGTTAAGGTTCCCAGCTGAGTATTCAAGAAGACCACGGGAAACTTCAAATGACGATGAAGCAGGTCCAAGCAATGCTGGTGAACATGATGATGTCCAACAGAATGAAGTTGCTCAGGATAATCAGTCGGCTCAGAATGATAATTTAGAAGCTGAAGACAGACCAGTATTTGATCATGGTGATTCAGATTCAGATTCTGAGGGGGAGCAAATTCAGATTTCAAGTCAAACAAACCAAGTTGGTGAACAAGATGCAGAGCAGAATGTTACTAATCTGGAGGGAAATGTAGATGTTCCAAGTGAAGTGATGCCGCGAACTTTTTCATATCATCCAGAGGAGTTGATCATAGGAGAATTGCAGACAGGCGTTCGCACTCGAAATCAGATTGATAAAGGGCTTACATGTTTTTATACAAAAGTTGCTCCTTTGCAAACTGAATTCTCATTAGGTTGTTTTATCTCGCAGGTTGAGCCAAGAACTTACAAAGAGGCGCTTACTGAAGACTCTTGGGTCAATGCAATGTAGGAGGAACTTAGTCAATTCGAGAAGTTGGGAGTGTGGAAGTTAGTTGATTTGCCAGATGGTCAGAGGAAGATTAACACCAAGTGGGTGTTCAAGTGCAAGAGGGACGATAGAGGAGTTGTCGTAAGGAACAAAGCTCGACTCGTTGTTCAGGGATTTAGTCAACAGGAGGGAATTGATTTTACCGAAGTCTATGCTCCTGTAGCACGACTAGAGGCAATCAGAATTTTCCTAGCATTTGCGTCTTGGAAGAATTTCAAAGTTTATCAGTTGGATGTTAAATCGGCATTTCTTTACGGGAAGGTTAAAGAGGAGGTTTATGTCGGTCAGCCGCCGGGCTTTTGTTAGGCCCTAAAGTGTGAGACTGACGCATCAAATTAATACAACGAGCTATAGTTACGAACTGGGCTTTACCGGGTTAGTTTATGTTAGGTTTTGGACCTTTATAGGTCACTTGGGCCAAGCTTTAGGCCATGTGGGCCAAGCAGGCCCAAGGGAAGCCCATGTAGGGAAGTGGGCTTGTCCATGTATATAAACAAGTTTTCAACTTGTTTTTAGGTTTGAACTTCTTAGAGCCTCAGTTACAGAAATTCTAGAGTTACAGAGGGAGGCGATTTTGGTGGTGTAGGAACTTGTACCAGACGGTTTTGCTAGTTGATAGTAATAGAATCGTGTGCAAGTTTCAAAGTGATTCGGTATCGTGTTCTTCGTTTTTCAATTGCTTTTCGGTTTTTCTTGAATCACATCAAGTTTGGATTCCGCACAAACTTGGTGTAGTTTGATATCATTGAAAGATCCGTTTCACGGGACCTACAAGTGGTATCAGAGCTTTTAGAACCTATTTCTAGGCTCGGTGTGATATCAAAGATTCAAGATTTTCATTGTTTTTGGGTTAGTGTTCTTCGTGTTCTTCATCGTATTCATCTGGTTTCTTTAAAAAATTAGTATATTTTGGTGGTGTTTGATCCTTTGAAAGTTGTTAAGATTTGAATTTTATTTATTTTTGATAAGCTTGAAAAGGATTTGAACAATCCCAAATTTTCGATAAAATCTGGTTGATTAGTTGATTTAAAAAAAAAATTCCTTTATTTTCGAAATTTCCTATTCTGTTGCATTATTCATATTTTCGAAATTAAAGATTGTTAAAACATTCCTATTGTGAAAGTTTGCTTGTCACCAAAATCTCGGGAGAAATTCATTTCCAAAAATAGAGTTGGAGTTCTTGAGTTATCTCTCAAGTGGTTTCGAGTTATCATCATCATCCATAACATACATCAGTACATCATAATCATCTGAGTCGCAACCACGTGCCCACTGTTCCGAGTCGCAATCTTCATCTTCACAGTTTCATTTCAACGGTTTCGAGTGAGTTCTCCTCCGAGTCGCAACCTCGATTACGAGTCGCAACCTCGATTACGAGTCGCAACCACCGTAAATCTCTTTGCCAGGAAACAGATCTGGTATCGTTGACAAGGCTCCGAGTCGCAATCATCTCTGAAGTTACATCATCATCACCTTTGTTTCGACTCGCAACCTTTGTTTCGACTCGCAACCATCAGTTTCGGCTCATCCTGCTTTGGTTTCGACTCGAAACCATCCACGGTTCCGAGTCGCAACCGAGATCTCGAGTCATCTTGTTATGTTTTCGAGTCGCAATCATCAAAGGTCTCGAGTCACGGATCTTTGAGTCGCCGGAAACCTGCAACTATCTTCTTCTCCGTCTCCAACATCTTCTCCGATCATCACCACCGTCTCTTTCAACCATTCATCATCGTTCCGGTCAACCACCTCCGATCACCTTAACTCACCTCCATATTCGCGGCCGTAACCTCCACGTCGAAACATACTACCACCATCTTCTCCGACGATCTCCGACCATCACCTTCATCATCATCATCTCCGGTTTCACTTCCATCACCTCCGTTTAACTTCCGACGACCTGCCTTCATCACCAACCAGTTGCATCCATAACTACCTCATCACAACCTGCATCTGTTCATCACTTTCACTCATTTACCTCGGCTCACCGTACAACTCTGTCGTTCATCGTCGCCCGGTTATAATCATCGTCTTCATCGTTGTAGGTGGTGGCGACTGAGATTCACAATTAGGGTTTCGGTATAGTTTAACGAAGAAGACGATCTGCCGTTTTGTTTTGATTTTATTATAGTATAATAATAATTATAATAAGCAATCATTACATAATCATTAATTATAATATTAATAAAAATAATAATAATAGTAAGTATTCTTTTATAATAAAAATAAAATTACATTCTAATTAAATTAAAAAAAAAGTTTATCTTATATATTTAAAAAAAAAAAAATTGTTTTGTTGGTTTTGTGATAGCAATTTGACAGGTTTTGAGGTGCGGTTCAGATAGTAGGTGCACTCGAAGATATAGTTAAAAGCGCACATTTTTGGGAATCATATCTTAAAATGTCTTCTAAAAGAGAGATGCTTGAGCAGGAATTCGAAGGATTCAGTTACTCATACGGTGAATCTATAGAAGCACTTACAGGTCGGTTTGCTGAACTGCTCTCTAAAATGGAGAAGGCAGAGATGGTGGTGTCTACTCGCATGAGCAACAGAAAGCTTCTGGATGCTATAAAAGGGATTCCAGATCAGGCGAACTGTAGTTGGTTTCGCAATGTTAATCAGATATTAGTGACAACTGACTGCGCCTGTTACAAAATGAAGTCAGATGAGCTAATCTCACTCATCAAATCATATGACAATGCTGACAAGCAGTCTACTCAAGGCAACACATCTGCTGCTGCTTGCTCATCCACACAAAATTCAGCATTTATGTTTAAGAAACCCCTGGCTCGAGAAATTACTAAAGAACGTGAAGAGATACTTTCTGTCTTTTGCACTCCTGAGTGTAGAGAAAGAAATGAGGCATCTCGGTTACATAACGCTGAGCTAATTCAAAATTACAATGATATAAAGAATAAAAATTTTACTTTATCAAAGAATGAAAAGCTTTATAAAGATAAAATTGAAGCTCAGCGTAAAGACATCGTCAAACTCAAGGATGATGTTAGTGTGAAATCATCTCAACTCTTATATGTTCAGGAGAAACTGTGCGCTGTGACTAAGGAACTGGAAGATATCAGAGATAGATATCAAATTAATGAGCTTAATATTAAGAAATTTGATTCTTCCAGTAACTTAGTCAAAAACTTGTGTAATCAACAGCTCGCATACAAGGAAAACAAAGGGCGTGGTTTGGGATTCAATCAAGTTCCTCCTCCTTATAATGACAACTACACATATTTACCCATGACTGAGGAGGAATTGATGAATGAGAACAAGATGGCTTACGGTCCTAAAACTAATAAGTCATCAATCAACAGCAAACCTGTTGATAAAGGAGCGACTCCTTCGGTAAATCTTGTTTCAAAGGGTACTTTTGATCCTAATGCTTCGTCTTCCCTTGCAGATGAAGTTAAAGTTGAAGGTGTCGTTGAAGATCAACAAGCGTCAAGTTCTCATGCGTGTGACATTTTTGGCTCATTTTTACAATCTATGATGAAGAATGTCAGGCCTGATGGTGTGGGCGAAAACGTTGATGCTTGTGTAAGAGAGACTGAATCGGCAAATAAAACGAATGAGCCGGCTGAACCATCTGATTCCAAACGCGAATCACCTGAAGCAGCTGATTCTGAGAAATTGGAATCAGTTGATTCTAGTGAATTCAGCTCAAGGATGTCATGTGCAGAACCGTCTTGTGCTGAAAATTCGTCAAATGTTTCAGCTGAAGTTTCTGCTAAAGTTTCTGGTATTTCATCCAACAAACCAGAACTCTCCGATTCTGTCAAAGCTGATGACATAAAGGATGAAGAGAAGACTAATGTGAACAAGGCTCCAAGTGCACAAGCTGAACAATCTGAACCTTCGGTTAGTGATGAAAAGGTTCAGATCAGGCAACAAGATCCGAAGCGAGCAAGTAAAGGACGTGGAAAGAAGAAGCCTAAACATCGACAAGCAGGCTCTCCACAGTCCTCAACGGGCAGCAATAGTCCTCAAAAGGCCCGTGATGTGAAAAATGTCTTTGTTAAGCCAGTCTGTAATGGCAAATGTGAGAAATATGCATTTGACTGTGCTAACAAGGGTTTCAGAAAAACTGGTGAGATTTCTGAACAAGACTTGCAGTCTAAGGAAAACAAGAAGAATCAAAGGAAATCTCCACCACAGAAGGCCCCTGCAAACGACAAGTACAGGCACCCAAATTCATCTTCGTCTGCAGGAAATGTGCAACACAAACAAGCACAGAAAGGACCGGTTCGTCCTTCAGGGCCTGCAAGAGCAAATCCAACTGATCAGAATGCTTTCTACATGAAGAGACAGACATGCTTCAATTGCGGCATTGCTGGTCACATTGCTCGGAACTGCACAAACCGTCCCTATGTACCCTACTATATGCAAAATCAGAGGGTTACACCAAAGGACAATTACCATTCTAAGCCAATGAAGGTATCTTCACCTAAGGCAATGAAGAATGTGAATCCCAAGGTTAAACCTTCTGATGGGGATTGGAACGCTGCCAAAAACAAACGCAAAGCTTTTCAGGAACAAAAACGTGTTTCTAAAACTAACAAACCTGAAACAGTTAAAGTTGCTCAACCGAAGGCAACAAACACGTTTGTTAAACCGAAACAGATTTGGAAACCCAAATCCAAGGCAGCAACGTCTCCAATCCTTGAAACGAAAGGGGACTTGTGTTTGAAAGAAGTGTCTTACTTTGATGCTTCAGGAAATCCCAGGACCACGATGGCCTGGGTACCCATGTCTTACTAATCTCCTTACCTTTCAGGAACAATCAAGGAGGAGCTGTTGACAATCTCTGGAATGTTGATAGCGGTTGTTCCAGAGATAAAACGGGTAACATTTCTCTGTTGCAAAAAGTTCAAATTTTTTTTACAGATGATATGTTTCCTTTGGAGGAGATAACAGAAGTAAGAAATAATCAGCAAAAGGTACCGTTTAAATTCAGTACTTTGATTTGAATTTGATTAGTCTTCAATCTAATGACGGAACGGTTAAACAAAAATATTTCTTTCTTGGTTCATTACTTTGTATATAAATTGTCCTTTCTCCAGTAAATGGTAAATTTGCGCAAAAATACAAGATTTATGCACAAATTTAGGGGGGGAGAGGAACATATAGATAGATATAGAGTTTAGGAGGAGAAAACTCGGAAAAATACAAAAAGAGTTTGCTGTATATATGCTTTGTTTTAGGGGGAGAAAATGAGAAAAATACAAAAACATTTGAAAAATGAAAAAGCCAAAAAGAAAAATTGCATGATATGGGAAGTGAAATAAATGTTCGTGTTAAAGGGTTTGATTAACACATGTAAGGTGCCATAGCTGAAAAGACTAGGATCTACTGCGATATGTCGATAGGCTTGACGCTCAACATGATAAAAGATACTAAGTGATATAAACATAACGAACTATGTACCATGTGGGTAACATACCAACGGCGTATGATTTTATGGTCTTAAATCTTGCGTTGATAGATAGCCAACATCTGAGGTTTCGGGTCTTTATATTGTTGAATCATCCGGGGATATCTTGGCTGTCCTTCTGTTCAGAACTAAAATTGTACATGACTCCAGGAAAGAAAGTCACTTGGAATTAGCTCATTTCTATTTGAATGTCTGTATGTTGTCCCGATACACACAATTTTGATCTGATTCTGAAATCTTCTCTGAAAAAGTCGTGTACCTCCTCTGCTGCATCCAGATATATGCTGACCTGGAGGTGCTAGGCAACGACAGCTTCTGCTGCATCCAGATACATGCTGACCTAGCTGTACGTTGTCGCGCTATAGATCTAATACACCCGAAAGAGGCCCTCAAGTGCCCAAAAGAAACCCAAGAAACCTATATCAAATTGAGAAAAACTCATTTGATCTTGTATATTATACCATCTCTACTTAAGATCTATTCTTTTCTCTTCTCAACCTATTCCCAGTTAAGATTTCAGAAATCTGGATTGGACTTGTGAAATATGTGGTAGGGAAGATACTTGCATGATAGAGTGTGCAGTTTATATTTCCAGGATTTGATTAGTATTTATTTGGGTGTTCATTGTTAAGAAATCAAAACATGATAAAATAGATTATATGCAGACCTAGACACAGTCAGGATATCTTAAAGGATGACATCAGTATACTCACTTGCTACGATGAATCGTTGTGCTTACCTTGATCGCGGGAGTATGCCTTGGAATGGGACACACGGGTATAATAGTATAATATTACCTAAAGCATATCACGAAGTTGAAAAAATTGAAAGTTGAGCGTTAAAGATTAAGTGGACAAACATATTGGCAATCGCATAAACCAGTTTGATTAGGCTCGTACTGAAAAGTGTTCTTTAGTCTGCCTGAGAACGAATTTTGATCCCATTGCAATTGTAATTGTATTTTATGGTAGTTGTTTATATTTTGAGTTTTTATTTGTTTTAATTCTTAAAATTAAAAAAATTGAAAAAATTCAAAAATACAAAGATAGTGTCTTGCTTTTCTATAAAAAAAAAAATCCAAAAATAGAGTGCTTATTTGTTTTTCTTAAAATTAAAAATGTAACCGTTCTTGAAGATTTGACTGATCATCAAAAGTTAAAAGAATTTAAATTGTGAAATTTCATGTACCTAGTGTTCATGTGGTACTCTCCCTGTTGCATAAGAAATGTTTGCTTATGAGTTTGTGAGCATGTGCAGAACTTGATTTTAATTAAGAACAGGGGTTGTTGAAGACTGAGATGCTATTAGCTGCTGACGAAGCATGGAGCAGCACGACTACAAGATGTACCTGAGTCAGAAGAACTGGATACGAAACGCCGTCTGACAGTGAAAGTACATTTGAAGAAGTACCATGAAACTGCTTGAAAGACAAAGATTACAGAAGAAAAGAGCTGCTGAGAATCCTCCTCTCACATTCTTTTTAACAAGATTTTCAAGCAAAGCTGATCGAGATCCTGATATGAAGCTAACCACAAGAGCTGAAGAAAAGAGACCCAGTGCTGAGAGTTCAGAAGTCAAGAACTTCCACAACATCTGTAGCATAGCGACAACCATAGACTTCGTTGAAGACGTTGCTCAATTCATGTTATGAAGACGATTTGATGGCATCAGTCTAGGGGGAGATTGTTAGGCCCTAAAGTGTGAGACTGACGCATCAAATTAATACAACGAGCTATAGTTACGAACTGGGCTTTACCGGGTTAGTTTATGTTAGGTTTTGGACCTTTATAGGTCACTTGGGCCAAGCTTTAGGCCATGTGGGCCAAGCAGGCCCAAGGGAAGCCCATGTAGGGAAGTGGGCTTGTCCATGTATATAAACAAGTTTTCAACTTGTTTTTAGGTTTGAACTTCTTAGAGCCTCAGTTACAGAAATTCTAGAGTTACAGAGGGAGGCGATTTTGGTGGTGTAGGAACTTGTACCAGACGGTTTTGCTAGTTGATAGTAATAGAATCGTGTGCAAGTTTCAAAGTGATTCGGTATCGTGTTCTTCGTTTTTCAATTGCTTTTCGGTTTTTCTTGAATCACATCAAGTTTGGATTCCGCACAAACTTGGTGTAGTTTGATATCATTGAAAGATCCGTTTCACGGGACCTACAGCTTTACCGATCCAATCCACAAAAACAAGGTCTACTTATTGGACAAAGCGCTGTATGGTTTACACCAGGCCCCGAGAGCTTGGTACGAGACTTTGTCTCAACACCTACTAGCCAACAAGTTCATTCGTGGAAAAGTGGATGCCACTCTGTTCACTAAAGAGGTCGATGGTCATCTTCTGATAGTTCAGATTTATGTGGACGATATAATCTTTGGGTCGACTAATGAAAATCTATGCAAAGATTTTGAATCAGTGATGAAGCAGAAGTTTGAAATGTCATCAATGGGGGAGATGAAATTCTTTCTAGGATTACAAGTTGAACAACTTCCTGAGGGAATTTTCATTCATCAGTCAAAGTACGTTCATGATATTCTAGAGAAATTTGGGATGTCAGGTTCTACTCTAGCTGCTACCCCACTTGCAACAAATCATGGGATTCACCCAGATCTCACCGGAGACAGGGCTGATGAAACGTTTTACCGTTCCATGATAGGTTCTTTAATGTACCTAACTGCTTCACGTCCTGATATAATGTACCCAACGTGCCTCGCAGCAAGATTTCAGTCTAACCCGAGAGCATCACATATGATCATTGTGAAGAGGATATTGCGCTACCTGAAAGGAACTCCTTCATTGGGGTTGTGATATCCTAGGAAAGGTGATTTTAAGCTCGAAGGGTATTCCGATTCGGATTTCGGATGCTGCAAAGTCAATTCAAAGTCAACAATTGCAGGATGCCAGTTCTTTGGTCCTAGATTGGTTACCTGGCAGTGTAAGAAACAAACGTCTGTGGCGTTATCTACATGTGAAGCGGAGTATGTTTCTGCTAGCAGTTGCTGCTCTCAGATCTTGTGGATACAGCAACAGATGCGCGACTACGGTTTGCAGTTTCTTAACACACCTCTTTTTGTTGATAATGAGGCCGCAATAAATATAACAAAGAATCCAGTACATCACGCTAAAACTAAACACATAGAAATTCGTCATCACTTTATTCGTGATTGCTTTGAGAAAAAGTTGATACGAATTGAGAAAATCCACACTGACGAAC
The DNA here is from genome assembly GCA_030545235.1 of Helianthus tuberosus. Classification (NCBI taxonomy): domain Eukaryota; kingdom Viridiplantae; phylum Streptophyta; class Magnoliopsida; order Asterales; family Asteraceae; genus Helianthus; species Helianthus tuberosus. The sequence goes on along the minus strand of CM060427.1, from coordinate 142,481,213 downwards.
AGAAAGCTGATTTACATACCAAAGCTTTTGATAAAAATCGGTTTACATATTTGTTAAAACTGAATGGTATGAAGCTTCTGTCGGTGTCGGATGGCATAATTGGCGATGATGAGAGTACTGTTGCGGATGAAGACGAGAAACAATCTGCAATGGTTTGTCGAATTTTTACTTGTTTTGGTATTTAGGGGGAGTAGATGTTTGTACATAGTTTATTTTCAGAAAATACAAAAACAGTAAAAAATGCAAAAATACAAAAACATGATAAAATCTGAAAAAGAGCTTGTGTATATAGGGAAAATGATAGTACATCAGCTAGACAATTACAGTATGCTAAAGATTTGAAAAGTATAAAAGAGTTAAACAATCTTACTGATGATGTGTCGATAGGTTTTCGCACATTTAGTAGATTTATTCGGGATATAAACCTAAAATTCAAACTTGTGAATTTGTGGGGAACACTACTTGGATATATAGGTAACCCCTGAAATCTCGTTTGAAAGGTCTCTTAATCTGATATACTAAGTCTTTATACTCTATGATATCTGGGGTATTATTCCGGGACTTTTGCTGAACGGTGGTTCTGACCTAGTCCCTGGCTAATACTTGCTGCAATGCTTGAAACACAGCATTAAACCCTCAGCATGCTGAAACAATAAAATTGATAAATGCTGCTGTTGTAAGCAAAAAGATCCTCTAAAGGGGACACACCGAAAAGTCGAAGCTGATATCTCTCTGCGTATACGGAAGTATCGACCTGAGATCCCTCGGCTCTCGCATACCTAAATTATATACAGATATCATTGTAGTATTCTCACCTGTAAGACTGATTATTGAGATTCTGGATACGGGAGTATATTCAAGAGGTGGGACACATGAATGATCTAAGTTCTTAATTCATCTAAATCGTATCCTGAATAAGTTGAAATTTGTGTGAGAATTTAAGATGGATCAGTATATTGACAATCGAGGTGAATTGTTTAAATCTAAGTAAGTAATGTAGCTTAACGGTACTTGTAATTTGTCTGAAAAGCTGATATGATTCCCTGACACGCTCATCAAAAATATGTTTGTAAATAGTTTACTTTGTTTAATTTCTGCAATTTAAGTTTTCTGTATTTCATTTCTTAGTTTAGAACACTTTATAAAATTCAAAAAGATTTTATTTCTGCTTTATTTTCCGACAAACCAAAGTGGAGAGTTGATTGTTGGATTCTTAGATGTTTGAAGCAGATGCAGGAGATTCTGGACTGAAGAATGAGGAGAGCTTATCTTGATAGAGTTTGATTTTTTGAATAGTCAAAAACAAGTTCATTAACTTGATACTTGTTATTTTCAGAAAATGTTTAAAATTGTTGTTTCTAAATCAGTTTGTTTCGTCAAATGATCAACCAAGGTCATTAAATTGGACTTGGTAGATTAATTGAGTAATCAGGGTCATTAACTTGGACCTGAATACTTGAGTGGATTGCTATAACTGATTAATTTTGTGATTTAATGTTGAAAAGATAGTTTGTAATGTTTGTTGGTTGAGTAACAGGTTTGAACTTCATTATTCCCAACGGAAGCTATTTGTCAAAGCTTGAACCAGATATCTCAGATTCTAGCATATCGAGATGGGGAGTCTGTGAAAGGGGGAGTCTGGATCAACAATCAATGGGAATGTGAAGATAGAGTGCTTATGATGAAAAGACATAGTTGAAGAAAAGACTAAGACTGAAGACTCAGGAGCTGAAGACTACGTCAACATCCAAGGGGGAGTCTGTTGATGCATGGAATGTCTGTTGACTGCGTCTACAAAAAGTATGAAGTCAAGATTAGTCAACAAGGGGTCAAAGTGTAAATATTGTGTGAAATAGGGTTAGGTTCGCTTATGTGTCATTGTCTTAAGTCTGGATCGCTTTTATGTCATTGTATATTCTGGTCCGCTCATAGGGACTTAATGTGGTTCGCTTATAGTGCAGTGATGTAGGTCCGCTCATATGGCATGTCATATGAGCGAACCAGCATGTCTATATATAGAGGAGTAGTCTGAGCGGTCCAGAACATGTATGTGTGTGCTTGGGAGCCGAAACTCTGTCAAAATATCATCAGAAAGCAATAAAAAGATAGGAAATTAATAGGACAAGCTGTTGTAACTTCATATATGTTGATTCCGCCTTCATACATGAAGATGAGCTACTCGGATTGACTTTTCGGGTCACGTAAACGGTCCAACACAAACTTAACAGATTTACAAGTTAGCTTAGTTAAGGGAATGGCTATTTTAGAAAAATCTTTAATAAATCTTCTATAATAACCGGCCAATCCTAAGAAACTTCTAACCTCGGTTGGTGACTCAGGGGTTTTCCATTTCGTAATTGCTTCGATCTTTGTTGGATCTACATGAATTCCTTCATGATTAACTAGGTGTCCAAGGAATTGTACATGTTCTAACCAAAATTCACATTTTGAAAACTTAGCATAAAGCTTTTCCTTTCTTAATACACTTAAAAGTGCGTGCAAATGCCTTGCATGATCTTCTTTATTCTTAGAATAAATTAGAATATCATCTATAAAAACAATTATGAATTTGTCCAAATATGGCTTACATATTCGGTTCATCATGTCCATAAATGCAGCTGGGGCATTGGTTAAACCAAATGGCATGACAGTAAATTCATAATGACCATACCTTGTTCTAAAAGCAGTTTTAGGAATATCCTCTTCCTGTACTTTTAATTGATGATATCATGACCTTAAATCGATTTTAGAGAAAAATCGAGCTCCTTGTAGCTGATCAAACAGATCATCGATTCTTGGTAATGGGTACCGATTCTTAATCGTGACGTTGTTTAATTCACGGTAGTCAATGCACATACGCATTGAGCCGTCCTTCTTTTTAACGAACAGTATCGGCGCTCCCCATGGCGACGAACTTGGCTGTATGAATCCTTTTTCCAACAATTCATCTAATTGTTTCTTCAATTCTTGCATTTCTGCAGGTGCCAAACGGTAAGGTGCTTTGGCAATCGGTGACGTTCCTGGTATTAGATGAATCCTGAATTCAACTTCTCTATCCGGAGGTTGCCCTGGCAGTTCTTCTGGAAAGACATCTGAAAACTGAGATACTACTGGAATATTTTTTAAATCCTTTCCTTTAGTGTTAGTGATTATAGAAATCAAATACACTATAGAACCTTTTCTCATATAACTTGCAGTTTTCATCACAGAAATGAATTTAGTAGACCTAGAGAACTTATCTCCTTTAATTGTGATCATTTTTCCTTTTGGTGAATTTATTTGAATTAACTTTTGATCACATAAAATACTAGCTTTATTGGCTATTAACCAATCCATTCCTAAAACAACATCGAATCCTGCCAGATTCATGGGATACAGGTTTGCAATAAATTTCTGATTTAAAATTTCTATTCTTGATCCCTGCAAGATTTCAGAAATTCTAATGGTTTCTCCATTGGCTGTCTCTACTAAGCATTCATGTGGTAGTTTAGTTAATGACTGATTTAAAATTTTGCAAAACGATGTATTAATAAAACTTTGGTTTGCACCAGAGTCAAATAATACTTTGGCAAAGACATCATTAACTAAAAACGTACCAGCTATGACATCTGGGATCATCTTGGCTTCTTCTGCAGTCAAAACAAATGCTCTAGCATTTTTGGTATTCTTGTTATCTGGAGCTGGAGCTAATTTTGGACAATTTAGTTTGAAATGACCTTGTTCTCGGCAATTGTAACATACCTTGCTGTTAGCTTTCTTCCTGCAGTTTTCTTCCTTGTGTCCCGACATTTTGCAAAAGTTGCAGTATATGGAACATCTACCAGAATGTTTTCTTTTGCAGTACCTACAGTAAGGTGCAGAAGTAGAACCTAGATTTCTCCCACGGTTAGAATTTCCAGAACGAAATTCTTGAGTCAACTTCTGGGTTAGGTTCCTCTTTTGATCCTCTTTCGGGTACGGACTAATTCATCAGTCAAGGTATTGGCTAGTTCTACAGCTTCTTCTATGGTTTGTGGTCTAGCTGCCTTGACTACATGTCTAATTTCTCCAATTAATCCCCAAATATAACGGGAAATTAACACTGGTTCTGGTGAAGCAAGAGTTGGCACTATCCTAGCATATTCGAAGAATAACTTAGTGTACCCTTTGCTATCCACACCAGTCATCCTAAGGTTTAGGAATTTGTTTGCTAACTGTTCCTTTTCATTGGGTGGGCAAAACTTCCTTTCTACCTTGTTTTTAAATTCTTCCCATTCCATATTGTAGGTTTGATCACTTCCTCTTGTCTGGAGGATAGTGTTCCACCATTATAATGCTGCATTCTGAAACAGATTGGAATCAAACAATATTCTATCTTCTTCAGCACACTTACTTATCCTTAAGACTGCCTCAGTCTTTTCTATCCAGCGTAAGGTTGCAATGGCCCCTTTATTGCCCGAGAATTCCATTGGTTTACAAGACCAGAATTCTTTATAAGAACAACCATAAGGCATGGTTCTTCTTCTTTTAGGAATAGGCATTTGAGGTACCAGTCCATTGTTTACACTGTTTTCTGGTTCAACAGGTCGCTTACTACTATGTTTACTCTTATTATCAGCATCCTTAACAGTTTGGAGTATAAATGGCATGGCATCTATAATTCCCTGTGCTACTATATGTTGGATAGCACTATTGTCCACTTGGTTTCCATTGTTATTGTTGTTTGGGTTCTCATTATTCAGATTATCGTCATTCTGAATATTATCATTCTGGATTTCCGGGTTATTATCCAAATTGACTTGATTTCCTTGGTCGGCCATCTGAATTTTAAACATTTATCCCATATTAATATCACAATTAATATTTTAATATAATTAATCACACGACACGCAGTTTTGCCAAAAGCGTAGATCATTGCTACTATACTCTTTTCATATACTTATGCGTCTATTACAATACCAACAGAAATAAAATAGTAATATGCATCCGTACACACATATTTTTATTTTATTTTTATTATATTATTATTACTACCACTTCCTCCATTCAAACATTCACGGATATGGATTTATCCAAAAATCCATATTGCGCTCATCGTATTTCCATACGAGACGCTCTCCCACCTGACGCATCCTCTCACTGCTTTCTAAAATTTCCTCCCCAAAAGTCCTAAGTTCTTGAACGTTTTCTGCACTCATTGGGGGTGCAGGTTCTCGGACTGGGTTTGGAATCTGGGGTACGGGTTCCTGATATGGGGGTGACAATTCCTGAAATTGGTAAGGATCCTCTAAAATTTACCTAATGTAGTTATCTTGGTAATAGGGATCTAAAGGGTCCATACCTGGGTAGACTTCTATGTTCTGTATGGGTGGATAATCCTGGACAGGGTAACGTTGCACAAAGTCCCTATTATCGTCCCACCAGGGATCGTAATTCGGGTCTAGTGGGTTTGGTGCAGGCACCCTAGGGATTTCTTCTGGGTTAAAATCATGCATCTCCACCTGGTTTTCCTGATTTTCTATCTCCATGGGGTGTTCTGGGTTTTGTGGTTGTGGGGCTACTAGTTGTTCCAGACCTGGGTCAGCAACAGTCGTAGCTAAGATATGAAAATTAGCTAGGCTTCTATTTAACATATCTTGAGTATGGGCATCTGTCTCTCTCTTAATAGCTGCTAAAGCCCTTTGCTGTTGCAATTTTCGCATTCTCTTCCTATGAGCAAAAACTTCTTTACTGAACCATCCTCGTTTCTTAGTAGGGAATGGCTCTTCAGATTGAGCTCTAAAAGCAAATATTCCATCTTCCTGATCAACAGTATACCCTGAAAGGGCAGGCTGGGATGATGTACCTTCACTCCTAGGTGAATCAGATAACTGACGATTCACATCTGATGGTCCTTGATCACTCATACTGAAAACTAACAAATAGTCAAATAAAACATAACACATAATTACAGTTATGCACTTATTTCCGTAATTTATTTCCTAACACAAAATTTTATAATTTCAAGTGTCAGCAGAACACTTCTTTGGCTGAGACCAGTGGCTAGGCTCTGATACCACCTTCTGTCACAACCCCCGATCCCTGATCCCCAGGAACGGGCAGACGTGATCACAGATTTTGGTGGTATCAGTTTGTTTAGTCTCGCAGCGGAATTTACATCAGGACCGTAGTTAGGAAATGTTTATCAGAGTAAAACCACCATACTTGATATTAATAAATACATGGGCAAAACCCAAGTTTCTTATTACAATACATTTATAGGGACAAACCCTATTTTTATTGAATTTAAAACATCGTTTATTAGGTAACTTTTATAGCCACATTTTCCCAAGCCTTCAGTGCTCTCCAGCTGGCTTTTCATTAATTGGCTGTTCACATTGTGTTACCTGTAACGCGTTTTAAAAACATTTGTCAGTCGGAAATACTGGTGAGTGAATCCCAGTTTAATCAAGAAACATTTTATCAATTAAGACAGTATTGAGAGCGATCACATTGTTTATTTCTACACAATTACTCATTCAGTATTTGCCACTCGACCGGATCTATGGCTATGGTCAAATTACCCATTGGCTAACTCGTTGTCCAATAGTAATGAACTGTCATTCCTGACTTACTACTCACAAGCAGTAATAAATTTTGTATACAAAACCCCCATAATACCGGCAGTAATTGAAGAACTACAAAGACTCAATCACCGCTTAATCACATTGTAAAATAATTAAGGTTTTGTAAAGTATTCCAAAAACATTAACAAAAAGAGGATAAACTCACATTGCTGTCTTAGGCTTTTCGTAAGGGTTTCCTGGCTATAATCTATAATTTATACAAATGTACATTGATTAGTACCATAACCCTTTGAAATTATTAATGATACCCTCCCCGAGACGGCATTCCAACAACTACGCCGGGCAGAACCACGACAATTGTTACGGAACCCTAAATCAATCGGGCAGCGTAACTGTTACGAAACTGGGGTTATAATACTTACAATGGAGCAGAACCTCGCTAATTAGGGGTATAATACCCAAATATTATAACTTTCCTACAGAAATTCGAGTTTGAGAAGTGTGAATGAGCGACGGAAAACGAAGTCTGATGGCCTTCTTGTATAGTTGTGAAATTGAGTCCTGTCGCGGCCCGCGTAAAAGACAAGGGACCCTTACGCGGCCCGCGTCAACATCGGTCAACTCAATAGCTTAGCTGGGTCAGCTTGTAGACTCGACACGATGTCGACACGTGTCAGCACCGGATGTCTCCGCGTTTCATGATCTGTCGCGGCCCGCGTCAAAGACCTATACACCCTTACGCGGCCCGCTTCAACTTAAGAAATCAGCGCAGTCAAGTCCAGCCTTGATACGGCCCGCGTAAACTAAGGGTGGAGTATGTCGCGGCCCGCCTCAACCCTATATTTCATGTTTTTGATTTATTTTATATACTATAATATAATTAGGGCTCGGTTTTCACATACGGGGTATAATATAAAACATATTGAGACATTTTATAGCATATTAGAGTGTCGGAAATATTATGAGGGTGTTGGTTTTACCGAGGGTTGTTACATATATACACTGAGATTTCAAAAAAGTTATGGTATTATTTTATCGACTGGACCCGATTTTGTTAGGGCTGGCAATTTTACACGAATACACGACACGAACCTACACGAAGTTAACAGGTATCGTGTATGGCCTTAACAGGTATCGTGTACCAAACAGGTAGACACGAGATTACCTGTTAATTTTCGTGTATAAACAGGTTAAATACCTGTTTACCTGTTAATACCTGTTAGTACACGATAAGAAATTAAATTAAATAAAACTCATCAGCCATGTGCGTGTGAGTTCCTTAATTTCTTTTTATTTTCATTCCTCATTCAATTAAAAAAAAAACCCTAAACTCCCTCTATAACTCTCAGATAGCATGCCGTGTTCGTGTTTTTGTTCGTGTTAACAGGTATTAACATGTAATTTTCGTGTATAACAGTCGAACAGTCGTGTTAACAGGTATTAACAGGTAATTTTCGTGTATATCGTGTCGTGTTCGTGTTTGAAAAAATGGACACGATAAGTTATCGTGTCGTGTTCGTGTATGTAATTTCGTGTATCGTGTCTTATCGTGTCGTGTCTTATCGTGTACGGGTATACACGATATGCCAGCCCTAGATTTTGTATTGGTCCCAAATTGAAATTGGACAAATTATTAATTTATAAATATTTTACTGTATATTTCTTGTTTTTCATTAATGTTTTACAAGAAAACACACATAACTAAATGCTCATATCTTTTCTACTAATACCAACATGACCTCACTCATATTCCTTATTCTCAAATTTTATTTTTTCTGTCTACATTTCCTTTTAAGTTGTTTTTTTAATAGTATTCAAGATCTGACCGAATCAAACGATAAACAAGAGAAAATTAGAGACATGTTAGGATAATGAATTAATATAAAATAAAACTAGGAGGAAATATAGTTATTTTCTAGTTATATATGCAAGTTAAATTTGGGAAAAAAATAATATCCCAATTGTGTAATAAATAAAAACTACCCTCCTCATATTTCAAAATCACCAATTAAACATTCATTGCCTTCTTTCTCCAATCAAAACCCTAAATCATAAACGAAGAAAACCCTAATTTTACCCCCAATTCATCTTACAGAGGTTAACCCTTCTGATTATTACTGTTTCTTGATTTTTATCATCTGTGATGAGTTCCCACTTTGAATCTTCATTAGTCCGCCTCTGTGTTTCTTTCTCACCCCATTCACACAAATCTTCTTGCAATCAATCTTTACAATCAAGAACTCCCACAAGATTGCTCCATTAAGCAACAAATTGCTGTTGTTTTTCATCAATTCATCATTTTTTTTTCTAAAGATAAGGATCATTCTTCAAACCCTTCAATTAAAAAAAACAATCTTTTTTGCATATTTGTTCAAACCCTAAAGGGGCGTTTCCCATTTCAAGATTTTACATTCCACCCTGTTAATCTTTTTCATTAATCATCAATTTTCTCCAAAAGATTTGGATCATTCTTCAAACCCTTGAAAAAAGAAACTAACTTTTTTGTATATTTACTCAAACCCTAAAAGGGTGTTTTCAATTTCAAGCTTTTCTTGAAAATCATCAAGTCATCTCATCTGGATAGTATCCCATCAAACATTTGAATTTCTTTTTTTTTTTTTGGTATATCTGTTTAGACCCCAAAAGGGTGTTTTCAATTTCAAGATTTTCTTGAAAATCATGAAGTCAACTTATCTAGATGATAATATCCCATCAACACCTGGGAAATTCAAGATGGAAAAATCAAATTATTATCATAGATTAAGATGGCATTATCCACATCTAGCAAAGGTCACATTTTGGAGTTTTGTTTTCTTTGGATTAATCTTTGTTTTCTTCTTTAATTCATCAACACTATCAACAGATCTTTCTCACAAATCCTTAAAAATCAAATCTTGGGGCGGACCCGGATGGGAAAAACGGGTCAAATCATCAGCAAAGACCCGATCAAAAACAGGGTACTCTGTTTTAGTCACCGGTGCAGCCGGCTTCATCGGAAGCCACGTCAGCACGGCGTTAAAACGTCGTAGTGACGGCGTTTTAGGGTTGGACAATTTCAACGATTATTACGATCCCACCCTCAAAAGGGCTCGTCAAGTTTTGTTGGAAAAAAGGGGGATTTTCATTGTGGAAGGGGACATAAACGACACCGTTTTGCTGAACAAACTCTTTGAGGTAGTACATTTTACTCATGTGATGCATTTAGCAGCACAAGCTGGTGTTAGATATGCAATGCAGAATCCGAAATCTTATATTCATAGTAACGTTGCTGGTTTTGTTAATGTTCTTGAAGTATGCAAAAATGCAAATCCACAGCCTGCAATTGTTTGGGCTTCTTCTAGTTCTGTTTATGGGTTGAATACAAAAGTACCCTTTTCAGAAAAAGACCGAACGGATCAACCCGCGAGCCTATACGCTGCGACGAAGAAAGCGGGTGAAGAAATCGCGCATACATATAATCTACGTAGCACAGATACGGGTACGGGACTGGGGTACGGGGACGATACGGGTACGGGGAACGGCAAAACTAAAAAATACAAGATACGGGTACAGCAAAAAAAATAATATTAAAAAATAAAAATATATTAACAAAGTCCAAAAATAAAAATATATTAAACAAAGTCCAGAAATATATTATTATCATATTAACTGATTAATAATTAAAGGATATTAAAATTGTGTTAAATTTAGTTAACAAGTTTACTTGCGTTTAACAATGTTAAATGGTATTAATTTACAAATTAATTGTGACATTAGTTAATAAAAACGTATTTGAAAAACTTACGATAAAAATCAAATAATGTATACATTACTAAATCTTACGGTAGATTAGATAAGTAATAAAATAATTAGATATTATGTTAGAAAGTTAAAGAATTGTTCTTTTTACTTAAAAGTGAACAAAGTGAAAGGGGTGATAATGTAAATTCATTATAAGTGATGGGTTCAAATAGATCAATGGCCAAAAGAAATGTTATTAAACTGTATCTTCTTTAATTTTCCATCTTATATGACCTGCTCGTGTTGCCGTCTCCCATCTCTGTTCCCGTCTACCATCTGATTACCTGTAGATATGCAGTGTATATATGCATATATAATTATAAAGGCCGACCTTACGTATTTGGAAGTTAAAAGGGTTAAAACCCTAAATATTTTAGGAAATGTCCCCGATACTTTGTTTTGGAAGTACCCAATATCGGGTACGGTTTTGTAGAAGTCCCCAATACCCGGGTACGTTTGGGAAACGTCCCCGAGCCGTCCCCTACGGGTTTCCGTCCCCGAGCCGTCCTCGGGACGGGTACTCGATGCAATATGCCGTCCCCGTGCTTCATAGCATATAATCATATCTATGGGTCGTCTTTAACGGGTTTGAGGTTCTTTACGGTTTATGGACCGTGGGGTAGACCGGACATGGCTTACTTTTTCTTTTTCTTCACTAAAGGTATCTTGAAACGAAAAACGATACTCGTCTTTGAATCGGGTAATCATGGAACGGTTGCGCGTGATTTTACGTATATTGATGATATTGTAAAGGGTTGTTTAGGTGCTTTAGACACCACTGAAAAGAGTACAGGAAGTGGTGGAAAGAAAAAAGGAGATGCACAGTTTAGAATTTTTAATTTAGGGAATACTTCGCCTGTGCCGGTTTCGGATCTTGTTAGTATTTTGGAGAAGTTGTTGAAAGTGAAAGCGAAACAACGTGTGATTAAGTTGCCTAGAAATGGTGATGTCCCGTTTACTCATGTGAATATTAGTTTGGCGCAAAGGGAGTTTGGGTATAAACCAACGACGGATCTTCAAACGGGGTTGAAGAAGTTTGTTAGATGGTATGAGAAGTATTATGGTTCGGGAAAGAAGAGTGATCATTGAGGCAAAAAGTGGTAAACTTGTTCTTGAATTCTTATTTGTTTTGATATATTTCGCATGATTGATTTGTTAATCCTGCACTTTATGAAAACAAGTTATCTTGTTTTCAACTGTTGGTATATGATGTTGCATCAAGTAAGGAGGAAAGAGGGATCTCACACGATGAACAAGTTTTTGTGGTCCATCGTGGTCTTCATTTGAGAACTTTGCGTTCTTTAGCTTGAATGTAATTTATTGTAGTAGTATTATTGTTGGATTCGTGACTAATAGAGCAAAATTTATTTGGTTGGACTTTTGTATCATTTCATGGTATTCAAATAAATAGAACACATTAGTTTAGATGTTATGATGTTTCTTGATTGAAGGTTGACTTGCTGTGTTTTTTTTTAATTTTGTTTTTTATTATAAATTTCTTGATGTGAGTTTGGTTTTTATGATCTCTTAATTTTTTTTCATCCAGCTTTGACTTTTATGATTTCTTTTGTTCTGTTACCTTATTGCTAGTCTTTCTTTTTCTGGATACTGGATCCATGAATGGACAATATTTTTGTAAACTTTATAAGAGATATTGCAACATGAATGGATACTACCAAGAGAATTACATGTTCTAGGACACAAATTTGTTGGGAGATTGACTTTGTGTGGATCACAATCAAACTAAGACTTAGCGAATACCCTACATCGATTGTTGGGAGATTTACATAAGTGATAATTACGTATAACATCCTCTTAACTGACTGTCTTATTCCAATGATAGACTGGCATGTGGCATCTCTTGTTCCTTAACGAGAAATCTTTATCAATCTTCATCAGATGGTAACTTGCCATCAATGGCAAGTCTTCTTCATTAGCAACAAAACCTTATTAGTGGCAAGTCTTCTTCATTATGAACCTCTTGTCAATAATAAGGCTCCCTCCAAGTTAACAACCTAAATAAACGATAATTATTTAATTCAAGATCCATACGTTTTTACAAACCAAAGAAAATAACTAAAATCAAGGAATACCTTGAGTTCAAAATCGGAGTTCTAGATGGCGAAATCGGGTCCCGTGAGTCGGGTTTTGTCTATTGCATTTGTCCAAGCGCGTGGCTCGTTGAGACGTGTAACTCCACATGTGATGAAAGTTATGCCCTTTTCAGTTTTAAACCATTTTCTAGCTCACTTCTGTGTGTCTAGTTGCTCCAAATACGAGTCTGGTAAATCATGGATCAACTCCATATCACCATCAACGTAAAGATTAAGCATCATTTGTTACCTTCCACCTAAATATTCCATCCTAGTAAACAAGTGCAAATGAAAAACTGCAACATTTGTATTACTTTTGAATGCATAAATACCCTTTGCAATTATTTTAATTAAAAAAAAACTATACTATCATTGAAATGATATGTCTTTTGTTGCTATGCTAATTATTGATAATTATTTTTAGACAAAAGGAGCTTTTGGGTTGATCCAACACGTTCCATTTAGAATCTCTTACTCAAATAACTACCACTAACCATGTTGATTAGTCAACGGCCTAGTTAAGTCGAAGTATGAGAAATTGATAAAGATTTGAAATTGCATACCACTGGAACTGCATGATACGAGTCTTGAGAGTTGAGCTAAAATATGCATGAAGATACTGTATCGTTTCTAGGCTTTCTTCACTTGTACTATTTGCAAATTCTTCAACATCTGTGACTTTGGATGTCAAGGGTCAAACAACACACTTTGACATTAGTGGCCAAACCATTGTTTTGAAAATTAATTTTAACAAGAATATAACCATAACACATAACACCTTCTAAACACTATTAAAAGAAAGTTAGACTACTATAAAAATTAGTATATTTTTTATAATAGTAGTTAAAACATTAACCAGAGATGAGGTTAAAAGAAATTAAAGTGTTTGCATGTCAGTCCAACAATCCAACCTGACCCGACCCATTTCAACCCTTACTAAACATTTATGAACTATATACATCTCATCTAGGTTTGATCCTTCAGTTTAGTATACAGATCATGTAACCCAACTCAACCCGACCCAAACTGCCAATTTGTATATCAAATCCTACTCTCCTTACTAAAACCGGTTTGGACTCGAACCTGTTTGAAAAACAGGTATAATCAGGGTCGTCCCTAAGAATTCTAAAAAAACTTTGGGCCCTGGGCGAGTAGTGAAAATCGAGCCCTAAAATATGTATTTTAAAAGAACTATCTATATAAAAAAGCTTAAAACATATATATTAAAAATCATATTTTTTAAAATTTATGGCCACGGGAGATTTTGGTAAACACCCAAATGAAGACTATAATGAATTATGAAATAGTTTATGTTGGGCTAACTAACATTCCTTAATTGTAAACAAGTTGGGCTTCCAACATTAAAACAGGCCCAAACTAGAAAGAAACCAGTCTTTGAAAATAACTAATTAGAGGTTTGACGATGTTAATTGTTACCTGACGGAAAAATTACAGCCGTCGACGAAGTCATCGGCTGTGATGGCTTTATAAATCCGATATGATGTGTGGAGATGGTGATTTGGTATTCACGACAGGAAATCTGTTTTGAGTGACTACAGAAGAAAGAAGAAGATAAGGGTTATTTACTTAAAACAACGTCTAGCAATAATTAACTGGTATTTAATTAACATGTATGTACCTTTCTTTCAATTAGTCTTCAATTTCGATTTTGGGGATATGAGAGATTCGGGGCCAGTAGTGGGAGCCTCTTCCTTCACACCTTTCTTTCAATTTTGGGCAATCACCGAATATTCTCAAACTCAAAAGTGAAGGTAACAGCGTCTCTGGTAGATCGTTCACCTTTGGGCATTTCCAAATTTCAAGATGTTGAAGAGATGTGAGGTGTTGGAGTCCGGTTGAAAGTGATTCCAGATTATCAAATTTCCATATGCACAGAGATGTAAGAGAAGAAGGGAAAAGGTGGGACAATTGACTAAAGTTCCTCACATTGGGTTCACCATTTAACACTAGGTGAACAAGGGAAGCTGGGAAATTCTGATAGCCCCATTCTGAGATGGGCTTTTTCAACCCCCCTACTTGAAGGAAACACAAATTGGGAGGCCAAAGCCCACGAGGAAATGAAGCATCAATCATTGGACATCTGCTGATAGTCATATCTTTTAACATGGTGAGATTGGATAGCTGAAGGTCAGGAAATGACTCCAGATTTTCACAATTCCATATCCACCAACTGACTAGATTTGGTAGCTGCACGTCACCAAATGCCTTCATGTTTTTGCAACGTGCTATGTATACTTTTGTGAGATTTGGCAGCTGGAGGTTAGGAAATGACTCTATGCTTTCACAACCATCTATAAACAACGAGGTGAGATTTGATAGCTGATGAAGATCAGAAAATAACTCCATGTTTTGACAACCTTTTATTGACAAAGAGGTGAGGTGAGTGGAGTTACTCAATTGATTTATTGATTTTAGATTTCCACCTGTTGTTGCTCTTGGGAAGGAGACATGTCTAACTGAACTACACCAAGTGAAGTTTAACCTCTCAATGCTATTGGGACAACACAAACGCTCCATACTTTCACATGACTGTATCTCCAACTTCCTAAGGGATGATAGGAGGTTGCTCCCAATGTTATCCTCATCCTCCTCTTTCTCTCCTAAACTCACCAATTTTTTACATCCAGATACCTTCAATCCCTTTAAATTTGTAAGAACTTTACTTGCCTCTGCATCTGATTCCCACAGGTATCTTATTTCATCACAATCCTGTATGCTTAGTTCTTCTACTGCCCCTAAATTCTCTATAACACCTCTCCACACGTCATCTATAAGCCCTAAAATTGATCTTATATTCAATTTAGTGGTTGATGAAGCTGCTTGAACCAGGCTTCTCAGCATACTTTCACCACATCTATCTATTTTCAGTACTCTTAGTGAAGGTAATGCTTTAAGTGAGACATCAATCAAATTGGGACATTTTGTTATTTGAAGCTCTCGAAGGCATGGAAACATTACCTCGTTATTGGTTGACCATACCTCCCAACTCGACATATCTTCAAACCTTAAAATTTCAAGTGAAGGTAGTCGCCCAAGCGGCGGTAGAGATGTACATTTTCTACAAGCGCGTAGCGACACATGAACCAATCTATTAAAAGACGGATCCCCAACCCAGTTTGGAAACTCCATTCCCTCGTAACACTCAACCTCAAGCATTTTCAACTTATCACTGCGCGGCTTTAGCTCATTGAGAACTTCCTTCTCAAGTGTTTCACTTGCAGACCCATCATCCCATTTCAACTCTAGCTTGTTAATCCCTTTGAAAGATAAGTTCGCCTCTCGTGCATGCATTGAGCTCTGCACTTTGTTCAACCCCTCGATGGAAATTTCCCCCTGCAGATCCTTTAATCCCTTAAGCTCGGTTATTGCAAAGCCACTGTTTCCTCCGATGATGATCCTAGTGAGAGTCTGTAGGCTTTTCAACTCACCAATTCCCAAAGGCAACTTCTTCAAAAGTGGAGTATTTCTGATGTCAAAATGCCTTAGCCTTTTGAGTTTAAAGAAGCTTTTAGGCAAATTGATCAGACATCTACATCCAGAAACTATCAATGTCTGTAAATTATAAAGATTGCCAACATTCTCAGGCAACTCTTTTATATTTGTATGAGATAGATTAAGATACCGCAAGTGCTTCAAAGTACCAATGGAATTTGGTACCTCACTTATGTTAAAACGCCTCAAAGAAAGAACCCTTAACAGTGGTAGCTGAGGAAGCAAGTCAACCAAAATCTTGCTGGATAAGTAAAACTTCTTCCAGCCTTGATCTACCCCAACATATATCGCTAACAATGTTCTCAAACTTCTGGCCTTTTCAAATGCCCCGAACTTCTGGAAAGCTACATACTCCTCACGAATAAATGACATATGTCTGTACTTGGCTAAAGCTTCCTCCGTCATCTCCATCTGATTATCAAACCTTAAAAAATATTCTCCAGCAACAAATGTGGCCAGGTCGTTCATGAGATCATGCATCACAAAAAAGGGTTCACCACTAGGTGCAGGTTGAAAAACTGACCTCGATAGCAATTTCTCAAAATATTCACGTGCCAAGCATTCTGGTGACTTTTTTGCAAGTGACTCATTCAGATACCCTTCAGCCACCCATAATAATACCAACTCCTCTTTTTCAAACAAAAAGTCCTTAGGGAACAAAGAGCAATAAGCAAACAATCGCTTCAAATCGGCAGAAAGATCATGGTAACTTAGCCTGAGGGCTGGAACAATTTCATTAGCAGTTTCTAAATCCCATATCTCACTGTTTAACACATCATCCCATTCTTCTCCATCTGTCTTCGTTCTCAACAGCCTTCCGATTGCCTTTATAGCCAAAGGCAAACAACCACACTTTTCGACAATACCTTCACCTAGTGGTTTAAGTGTTTCATGCGAGTCAAAGTTATCTACATCCAATGCATGTCGAGCTAATAAAGACAAAGCATCATCATGCGACAAACTCTCGAGAAGGTCTAGATGAATAAAACCTATCTTTTTAAGCAGTTGATGCTTGCGAGTTGTCATGATTACCCTACTTCCAGTAGCCCCAGAATGAAATGGACGCACTAGGTTTTCCCAGTCGTCATAGTTTTCATTCCAAACATCATCAAGTACTAGAAGAAATCTTTTGTCCTTAAGTTGCTCTCTCAGAGCAGTTTGAAGCAGATTTATATCTTTAAACTGCTTGTTTTCTGTAGCCACTGATTGGAAGATGGTTTCACTTAATTTAAATATATCAAAAACGTCGGAAACACAAACCCATATCAAGAGTTCAAAGTGATCTATCACCCGTGCATCGTTATACAATATTCTTGCCAGAGTGGTTTTCCCCACCCCACCCATACCAACGATGGGCACAATAATAAAGTTTTGTTTAGATGGTTCATCCTGCAACAACTTGTTGATCAACTTCTCTTTCTCACCTTCTCGCCCAACAACATCAGATTCTAGCAAAGATGTTTCGTTTCTTCTACTAGTACCTTTTGGCTTTTCATCTTTCACAATCAAACCCAGATCAGACTTTTGTTTTTCTAGATGTTGTAACTTGGTGTTAATACTATCTAACTTGTGATGCAAACTTTGACTTAGTGAGAATTTTGTGAATAAACTTGGGACCATGAGCTTCCTTACCTTGCTAATGACTGATCCTGATTCCTGTGTCAGCTCACGATGTATAGCTTCGGTAGCCACATCGTCGAGTACATCATCGATATCGTAAGCCAAATGTTGGAGACTATTCAGCCATAGTCTGACAGATTCATTGGTTATTTCCTTGTGAGAAGCATCATTAAGCAGAGCTTTAATTTGGGACAGTGTGATCTTCAGGTCATTGAGCTTAGAATCAATCTCCTGAGAGCGAGCAAATTTGTTGAAGGCTTCATCGGTTAGCTTGTCAAAGATGACATTGAGAAGAGCTTCTGCCATTGTTAACAGACAGTGAAGAGGTTTACTGGAAACTGGAATGAGAGTAGTTGGTGAATGGTGTGTAATCTGTATGCTATGAATGTAAGTAAGCAAGACACAAGTGGAGATAAGATGGGAGTGGAGATAAGATGGGAGTGGTCTGAGTGGAGATAAGAAACGAGTGGACAGAAAGAAGGATTCGTTTGATAGACATTTGAAACAATTGTCTTGGTCAACGTACAGTTTTTTAATGGAGTGGTTCCCAGGATTAAATGAGCTGCACATATTTGTTATGCCAAGTTGTCGACATTCATTTCTATTACTTGTGTTGCAATTAGAAATCATTTTACTATCGTTGTAAAAGAAATATAAACAAGAGTAAATGATACAAATGGCGTTTGGTTCGCGGAATGATTCGGAATTGGAACTAGGATATAGGAATTAGAATTTGAAGAAATTGGATTTGAAATTTAAACATTCCAATTGGAATTGGAATCTCAATTTCATTTGTGTTTGCTTGTCAAATGAATTGGAATCCATCACCCCGGCACTCACAACCACCAGTTCGGGTCGAAACGGTTCAGGTCGAAACGGTTCGGGTCGAAGCGGTTCGATTCGAAACTGTTCGGGTCGAAGCGGTTCGATTCGAAACGGTACTGGTCGAAACGGTTCGCGTCGAAACGGTTCGGATCGGGTCGAAACGGTTTGGGTCGAAACAGTTTGGGTCGAAAAGGTTCGATTCAAAATAGTACGAGTCGAAACGGTACGCGTCGAAACGGTTCGATTCAAAACGGTACGGGTCGAAACGGTTCGCGTCGAAACGGTACTGGTTGAAACCGTTCGCGTCGAATCGATTCGAAACGGTACGGGTCGAAACGGTACTGGTCGAAACGATACGGGTCGAAACGGTTCGCGTCGAAATGGTACGCGTCGAAACAGTTCGCGTGAAAACGGTTCGCGTCGAAATAAACATCTATATATATTAATAAATGAGATGATTTCGGCCATTTGTCTTTGAATGGTGGAGCCATTTTGCTGATGTGGCATCTATTGGTTTAGTGGAGGTTGATTTTGGGAGGGAATTGGTCTAATTATGTCTACACAAACCAAATTTCTAAATACACAAACCAAACCTCAAGTATTGGACGCGGGATCCGACAATAGTTGGGTCGGATATATGGGTTTCGAATTAACCCAATAACAATATGGATCTTGTATAATGTTTTGTCTCAATTATTTTCCCCAAAATATCAAACATGCGCTTTCTTTCTCTCTGTTCTCTCTCTATTATACCTACTTTCTTCGAGGTTCTTCTTCAATCAAGAATCTTTCAAAAATCGAGGGTAAACTACATCATGAACGCTTTAAACTGTTTGTTTATGTTGTTTGATCTTCATTTTAATCATGGAAAAGTAACTTTTTTTTGTTGAAAACCCTTTCGGCAAATGCTAATTATTGTTGTTATTCTTCTATTTTTGTAGATCATTACATATATACAGAAGGTATGTAAACGAAACAAGATTGTTATGTATTTTAAGTGTTTAATCCCAATTTTTAAAGATTTTTCTGCATTTTTTGTGTTGTTGTTTATAATTTACATTATCCGATTTGAATGTTATGAAAGGATCATTTGTTGTTGATGTCTTTATGGAGTGATGTTCTTAGTGATTCTTTTGTTTTGGTTTTTACTTTTTTCATGATTAACCCTAAATTTTATGCCATTGCCGGACTATCAATCTTCGTCGAACATGCTACAGGTAATTTTAGTTTTATTGTGTTTTTTTTTTTGCTAATTTTTTATCCGGTATATTGTTCGGTTTCGTCCTTTATGCTCGTTTAATTTTGGCTGTATTTTTTAGTTAGTAATAAGTTTGGTATTGATTTAATTTCCCGAAAATTTAAAGTGTTTATATAAATAAATTGATTTACGTTTTTTGAAACCCCTGCTTTTTTCATCAACGAAAATTTAAAGTGTTTCTATAAATAAGATTAGATTGTTATGTATTTTAAATGCTTAATCGCACTTTTTTTTTTTTTATCATTTTTCTGTATTTTTTGTGTTGCTGATGTTGATTTAAATTTTTCGAATCTAATCTTATTAATGTATTTATTCTTGATGTCTTTGAAAGAGTGATGCTCTTACTGATTTTTTTATTTTGTTTTTTGTTTTTTGTTTTTTCATGATAAACCCTAATTTTTATGCAACTGTAGGGGTCTGAATCTTCTTCGAACACAAGAGGTAAGTTTAATTTTATCGTTTTTTTGGTGTTTTTTTTGATCCGGTATTGTTTTGGTCAAAAATTACCGAAGCAATTAAGTGATCAAATTAGTTAAGTGAGGTAGTGTGCTAGAAATGTGTGTTGAAAATATGCTGATTAAGTTGTTAGTAAAAATAGTTTTCAGGATACGGCTCAGGATATTGAGTTGTATCTACGATCAAACTATGAGCAAAAAGTATATGGGGTGACACGAGATATACGAGGAAAGCCATTGATCAATCTAGATCGCCGGCACAAAACCTCGAGAGCTGACTATCGCAGCTGCCTTGTTCTTCTTATTGCTTTAAACGTCAGGATACAGTGCAGGATATTGATCAGATCACTAAGTGTTACAATGTTTTTTGTGAAAGTGAAAGTTGCGAGAGAGTAAGTGTGAGAGAGTAGTGAGTGTAGTTGTGATGTCCTATTCGATCTGATTTATCCACCTATTTATAGCTAGCAAACGAAAACAAAATCTCCTATAAGTATGGGATGCCTTCGAATATTCTCTAGTAGCCGTTGGAGACCAGGTAAAGCGGGTTCAACGTCTTCCTTTGAACGACTTAGACCGAGTCTTCCGGGGAAAGGGTCCTCATGAACGTTACCAGCTTGGACTCGTACTCCTGTACATAATCCGTTAGTAATCCTCAGGATACCATTCAGGATGTTACCAATATCCTGAATCAGCATCCCGGACATGAACATATATCATACAAGCAAGATATAATTTAAGATATTATCCAGGATATGAGCTCAGAATTTCACCCATAACAGGTATAATGATAGTTTTCATCATTTATGCTAATCTCTATAATTTTTAAGTTATTTTGTTTTGTTTTTTTGGCAAATCTAACTATGATATTTTTTGAAATTTGAAAATCTTTGTTTTTTTACTAATAAATTTTGAATTGTATTAATATGTATTAATAATTCTTTTGTTTTGGTTTATTATTTCTATTTTGCTTTTTTCATGATTAACTAATAAATTTTATATTGTGTTAATTTTGAATCCATTAAAGATTATGTAAATTTTTAGTGTGTGATATGTTTTTACGGAATATTGATTGTGTTTCTAAAAATAAATAGGTTTTAATTTTTTTTTTAAACCGTTCCTTTTTAATTAATTGTTTTAGAAGTTTCTCTCGATATTATAAGTTTGTTTCTATAAATAGTTTACCGTTTTAATTTTTAAAAAGCCTTCATATTTAATTTCCAGATATGGATCAGAGTAACAACAGTCCTTCATTTTTAAAGCTTATTGAGGAAGATGACCCATTATTTTTGGTATGTTTATTTGTTTTCTAATTAGTAATCAAATTTTAAGTAAACTAATGTTTATGTTTTTTTTTTTTTTTTTTTTTTTGTCTTAAACTCATAGCAAATACCTAATAACTATGCTTCATTGATGTGGGGAGAGCAACCACCTTAGAAAGAATCTGTTAAGATTGTTGATGGCAACAAGTTATGGTTTGTAAGACTGAAAAAAAACTGATTTGTGCCCTGTACTTGGTGATGGCTTCACCAAAGTTGTTCGGGATAGTTGTATAAGAAAAAATGACTATCTTATGTTTCAGTCCTTTGGACCATCATCATTCTTTCTTTCGGTGTTTAAATTATTTGTTCATGAAAAATTGCTTTATATCCAAAATCGCACCTGAGGAAGATGTTATTGTAAGTAGTATATATTATACAATCAGTATGTTGAATAATTTTTTCTTTCTGTATATTGGTTTTTTAATTTTTAATTATCACTACCTTTGCAGGTTATGGCTGATGAATTTTGGAGGCAATTTTATGGGAAAATTTCAAAGGTGGTCAATCAATCCTTTATTTAGTAGATAGATTTTATAACGTTAAGATGGACGGATTAACTGACAGCTGTGTTTTTACTCATGGATGTTCTGAGATGGTAAATTTAACCCTTTATTTAGGAAAAATTTCAAAGGTGGTCAATCAGCCCTTTTTTAGGTTTCATTGTTTATGCTGATGTATATAATTTTGTAAAATATATATATATATATATATATATATATATTTGCAAATCTAACTATGATATTTTTTAAAATTTGAATATTTGGGTTGTTTCTAATAAATTTTGTACTGTTTTAATATGTATTAATTACAATCCATCAAAGATTTCGTTATTTCCTTAAATTTTAGTATTATATGGTTTTCCTAAATTAAGGTATCTCTTTTCTATAAATAAATGGTGGAGCAATTTTGCTTGGCAATGTTAGACCTTCCTAATAAGTTTGCTTAATTTACGGGATTGGATGTTAGTGATTTGATTTTCAGAATTTAAATTTTAAATTTTGAAGTCAATCATTATTTTAAATTTAAATTTTGAAGTCAATCATTATTGTAAATCTTCCATTTTTTTGTTGTTCAAGATGTTTAATTCGGTTAGAATTAAAAGGGTTTGGAAATAAAAGGTTTGGTGTTTAGGTTTTCAGTTTAGATATACGTTAATTAAAAGATTCTACCTTTTTTTGCAATAGGTGTTTTGCTTTCTTTAAAGTAAATCCTTCAGTTGAGGTATCACTTGGATATAAATCTTTCATCTATTTTTTTTATCTTTCTTGAAAGCAAATGGGATGTTGTAACCGGACTTTTGCTTGTTTCTTTTGTATCAGTCATGTATTTTTTTATTTGTTTATTATTTTTTTATTCTTTTTTGCAAGTGAACATGACCAGAGGCAAACTGATAGTGTTTCAGTAAGCTTATAAATTTTCCATAGAGAAGAAACGAAGGGAGAAGCATTCTTAGAGTAAGCTTATGAACACCGTTTGATTCTTGGTCATATGTATCACTCTTGGCTTTAGGACACTTCTGATATCGTCTCGAGAAAAGACAAAAAGTATATATTCAAACAATATTCAATTATAAAAACATTATTGAACAATTTATAACGTTAATAAACAATGTGTTTTTTCAGCATTTGGTTGGCATTTTGTGCATAAAGATTGATTATTATTATTAGTTTTTTACTTAATGGTGTGGCTAGGGTGATTTACTAATCAAGTGGTGGCTCAAGTGGATGATTCTACCATGTTTGCTAGGTACGTGTCAAGATTTATGGGTAGTTTAATATATTGTTTGATTCGAGTTATAGAGCGAAAGGTATGGTTTATTAGGTTTATTTTGAGTTTTGATCTTTCTCCCACTTTATTCAATTGGATATTTTAAACTTTGCTATCTGAGCTTTATTTGGACCCAGTGACTTGAGATTTTGGGTTTTTAGGTCCGCTGGGCCTGGGGGATTACATTTGAGCTTTCGGTGAAATATGGTTTAAATCAAGATGATAGAACCTACCATAAAGATAAAAAAAATTTATAAATACCTCCTCGCGTATGTGATGCGTGCGTGTTCACCCCTGGTCTCCGTCTCTCGCCTCGGTTCCAAGGACCCTATTTCAGTATGCAGTTTTCTAATCTGATCGGAGGTGCAATTACCGACCAGATCGAGTGTCCATGTAAGCAGTCTCCATCTCTCTCTTAATTCCATCTTCTTCTTTCATTCTGTTCAATATTCCGGTGACAATATGACAAGGCAAACAAGATCAAGCTCCGGTGACTCCGCTCCCACATTCATCCAACAGAATCTTCTCCAAGATCCGGAGAAGGAAATATGCACCTTTGATAGTGCACACTTGTCAGCTCTCAAATCATCCGGCATCTTCCCGGAAGGGACGGTGTTCCGGCCGTTTGACCGGGAAATCCGGTCGGACATGCTTTCCGACGAGTGGTTATGTTTCAATGCCTTTCCCTTTACCTTAGGATTGCAGTTTCCCTTTCCCGATTTCATCACTGATTTCTTTAATGTTACCAAATCTGCTTCAGTCAGACAATGCCGATGCTCTGGCGAGTCTTGTCTGTTCTTGATCAGATCAAGAAAAATCATATCCCTGACCTTTCTGTTCATGACCTCCCCCTAGCATATCGGCTTAGATGCCATGGTTCCTGTAGATTTTTGTTCTACTCTACCTCCGGCGATCCACTGATACTTCGTGCCACCAGGAACGAGGAGAAATGGCAATCCAAGTTCTTCTTTGTAAAAAGAGACTCCATCCCTGGTGGAACGGAATATCTGGTGAAGTGGTTGAGAAAGGCTAGGATTTAGGGTTAAGGATGATCCTGTCTTGTATCCTGCTTTATATCTTGAGCTAATCAATTTTTTTTATTGTCTTGTACACAGCTGATTTTAGGAAGCTTGCACCTCCCCTAGCTGATTCACAAAAGAGAATTGACGCTATCAGACTCCTCCCAGAGGCTGAAAGAAGTTTTAACCTGTCTCCACCATCTCCAAGTCCACTTTCCAGTGCAAACATGTCTGGTAAGGATCCTGCACGATATCCTGCATACAAGTTTTTATTTGATATGTTTAGGAAAGAATTTTACTCCCTGTATGCAGACTCCAGCAAAGTTCCAATCCTCCTGGACCTTGATGAGCTTGACAGTTATCCCACTCCAGTCAATGTCAAGAAAGAGACTCCTGCCACCACCAGCTCCAAACCAGTTCCGGTTCCTAAGCCCAACCCAAGAACTCGTGCTTCCACCGCAAAAAAGAGGAAATGTTCTGAAGTTAGTGCCCCAGGCTCTGAAGGGTTCTCATACGAAGAACTCAGCTTTACTGATTCCTTGGAACCGATGACATCCTTCCTGAACAAGGTAATATCCTGCGACTATATCCTGCACACATATCCTGATAGGATATCCTGGCAGAATATCCTGGTTAGTATATTTTGACTTATACCTGAATTTTGATGTGCAGGGCCTCCAGCATCTGCTTCATCTTTACACCGATGCTTGCAGCACAAACAAGTTCCAAGAGGCCAGGATCAAACAGCTTGAGACCACCGTTGCCGACCAAGGGGCCATTGCTGAGGTTAAGACCTGTCATTATGAGGACAAGCTGAAGAAGGTCACCCAGGATGCTGAGATCAAACTGGCCACCATCCAAATGGAGCATGAACAGGCCATGGCCTCTTTCCGAGAAGGAATCAAAGCCTCTGCCATCGTCTCTCTGCTACAAGCTCGCATTAAGATGGCTTATGAGGCTAAGGAGACAGGCCTTGAGTGCCCATCCTGCCCGGTTGAATCCTGGGTGGCAAAGCTGAAGGAGCTTGGAGGCAAGGCTGTGCCACTTCCTGCTAAGACTGGCGAATCCTCCAAGTCAGCAGAGCCGGTGGACAAGGCTGGGGAACTGAAGGATGCTGGGACGGATGCTGATGAGGATGCTGCTCAGGATGCTGAGGCTGAGAAGACGGAGAAGGCTGGAGAAGATGCCGCTATGTGAGGGCATTCAAGTGGGCGATGATGGATATATGTGCCAAGGCCGGAGCCCACTTTTTTAAATTTGATCGTTGGTTTGTAACCCCAAGACAATTTACTTTTTCTGCACTTTACTTTTCCTGCATTTGAACAATATGATGGCCAAAGGTGGAGGGATCCTGAGTTTCAGGACGAAGCCCTTGGTTGTCACCGTTAGTATGCTTTGCTTTTGAACAATATAACAGTTGGAGGTGGATGGGTCTCGGTTTGAGACAAAACCTTCAACTGTTAAGTAAATATGGTAAGGAACTAACCGTGCTCTTGGTGGATGGACCTTGGTTTAAGGTGAAACCAAGAGCACAACTGTTGGTATGTTAATAAACATATTTTAATAAATCAGGGAATTTTCTAAAACATGTTTCAGGCGACCTGCTGTAAATCAAGGAAAAACGTGCTATGGAGCACTAACAAGCTTGAAGAGGTGGCTCAGTTAAAAATGAATAACATATTTTAATAAATCATGGAATTTTCTAGTTAAATTCCTCTATTGTAAATTACGGGGTTTTATCCAAAATTATGGAATAAAATAATTGGGTATTTTGAGTTTTAAAAGATCCTGTTAAAAAATCTTCCGCTGTCGCATCACGGATACCACGGGTTCCTGTCCCGCGGCTCTCGACCGGGTCAAACCGGGGCTGGGGCCGTGACAGGAAAAGGTGGTATCAGAGCTACTGAAAGAGCCACTGATTTAAGCCTATTAAGTATTTTAAAATACTTAATTTTCCTGATTTTCATTTTGTGATTAGATGTTTTATTAACCGACTACTTGTTAATTACAGTATGGGTAAGCAAAGAATCTCGGATATCTATCTTAAATTAGATAAGTCACCAAAAGAAAAGGGAAGCTCATCCCAATCAAACTCCTCAAGATAATCAGTAGATACTGAGGAAGGAATATTTGTTCGAAAAGCACAATATGAGGAACCACTTTCTCCTAATAAAAGAAGTTTGATTATTAGGAAAAGTCAAGAGAAAATAAAGAAATCACAACCAAAAGAAAAGAGAGAAAACCAGAAACTAGACAGTAACCCACCATGGGAAGACAAGTTAGATGAAAAATGGGCAGATCTATATATGTTAGCTACGGTAGCAGTCAATGCTAGCATTTAAATACCATGACCCAGTTCTAGCACCCTTATTACCTACAAACCAGAAACTTTACCCAGTAAATAAATAAGTTTTCAATAAACTCTAATTTTCAGTTGTCTTTTGTATTAAATTAGTTCCCACGGTGTGCAATAATACTTGAATGATTATCTGAGAAAATTTTTATTTTAAAATTTTAACTTAGCATTTTGTGTGCATTTTTGCATATATGCTAAACAGCATGAATGAGTTAGCTGAAGCCATTTAGAATCTCAATCTGTATCCAGTGAAAATAGAAGTTTCCAAAGACTTTACTGGTTACATACCTGATGTGGAAGAACCTATGGAATTCAATGCTCCACCACCAGAGAAACAAAAACCTAAGAAAAGGAGAAGATTTGTAGGATGGAGGCGTGTGCGCATAAGGAAACCAGCAACTAGGAGAATTCCCAAAATAGAGAATCCCATAGATAAAGGAAAAGGGATTGAAATCGGGGAAGATTCCAGGTAAACATAAATGGAATTTGGGGAAAGTTCGAGGCAAGCCGAGGAATTACCTTTATAGGAAGAATTGAATCGCATACTGGCAGGCTGTGATATCATTAGTCATATCAATACCAACCTTTACCCTTATCCTGCTAAAACTCAACTTCCAATAAATTTGGAACCAGCCATTCCAGACCCACTTATACATACCCAACCTCTAGGAGAAATGGACGAGTGGTGGACTAATGACTGGCAATTTCAAAACCTCCTCAATAACCCTTATACCTTTTTCCCTCAGTTCGACCCAGAACCTATACCAAACCCACCAATGAGCAATGAAAATTTAGCTGAACTCCGCCATTTTGGCGAGGAGCTGATAGGTGCAGGGAATAGGATTCGGGAGGTGGGAGAACAAATCTCCTGGAAGTACGACCAGAGGGAACGTCGTTACTAAAGTGCCCAGGGATAGGATGGTGGTGAAACTATGACTGTATAATAATAATAATAATAATAATAATAATAATAATAATAATAATAATAATAAAATAAGTCTGTAAAATAACCTACCAATAAAATCTTTGTAATATAACGGTGTGTAATGATGCATAATTGATGCGTGCGAAGTGTTACTTATATTTGGTGTATATTTTAAGCCCTTTTTTAACACTTATTTTAGCCAAGTTTTAAATTTATAAAACACGATATTTCACTAACACTAAACACACATATGGGCAAGTGCACCCATCGTTGAGTGTAGCATAGCGTTGGTAAGATACCGAGGTCGTCCAAGGACACAAGAGCTTTTAGTACCGGTTTATCCTCAACGTCTAACCAAAACAAAAGTTTAGAAAAATGTTTTAAACTAAGAAAAATAAAACTAACTAAAATGCTGAAAATAAAAATAAAAATAAAAACAGATAGACAAGATGAATCACTTGGTTCC
The DNA here is from genome assembly GCA_030545235.1 of Helianthus tuberosus. Taxonomy (NCBI): domain Eukaryota; kingdom Viridiplantae; phylum Streptophyta; class Magnoliopsida; order Asterales; family Asteraceae; genus Helianthus; species Helianthus tuberosus. Next base: position 142,453,272 of record CM060427.1, on the reverse strand, counting down.
GACTCGTATCTAGTATAACCTTTGATTATTTCCGCACTTTTGCACATAATTAAGAGATTATCTTAGTTATTGTAGTAGGCCCCTCTTTTGAAGGTGACGTTACCCTCACCCCAGTAGTTTGAGTCAGCAGGGATACAATCCTAAAGGGGTGGATTATTGGAAGATAATGAATTAAGTTATTAATGCAGTATTGTGGTAGGCCCCGCTTTTGGCGGTGACGTTACCCTCGGCTAAGTAGTCTGAGTCAGCAGGGATACAGTCCTAAATAGCCGGGTTATAGTATTAATAGTAGTTAACTTATGAGGGGATCAAAGAGTTTGGACCCCCGCCATCCAATACCGTGAAGTATTGAAGGAGGTCCTACTAAATTTGACCCAGGTCCATTGCAGGACCTCTAAATGCTGAACAATGGCAAGACCTTTACCAAACCGTTCCCTTAACCCCCTACCAGGTAGCCAACATACCTCCATATAGACCGTGGAGATATGAATGGTGAAAATCCTTTATTTTATATAGACAGTAAAATAATGCCAAGACACCACGGACAAACGATAAGGAAAGATCACCTTCAACATAAGTAACTAGTTATTAAAGTCATTAATACAAAACCAAATAAAAAGTGCAAAAGTTTAGAAATAAAAAGTATTATACTAGACACTTTGTCTTCACCAAGTGATGTAAGAGACTTAGGCAAACATGGCCTTGATTGTCAAGAACTCTTACGATCAATCTTGGATCCCGAGACGACTCACACACTCTATGATGGACAATGGATGATGGTGGTGGATGATGGTGTTGTGATGGTGGTGGGTGGTGGATGAAGTGTGAGAGAGGTGGTGTGCCAAGGGATGAGATGAAATGAATCCAAGCACTCCTATTTATAGGCTGAACAGAGAGCTGGACACGGCCCCGTGTCCGCTGGACACGGCCCCGTGTCCGTCTGACACTCTCTCTCCTCATTAATTGTAATTCGCAATTACAATAAATGCGCCTGCTGTACTTTCGACACGCCCCCGTGTCCGCTGAGCACGGCCCCGTGATGGGCAATAGAAGCTTCTATAGGTTTGTCTTTTCTGCTGCTTCTTGGGCACGGCCCCGTGCTGGCTGAGCACGGGGCGTGTTCAGCCTTCTGTTTTCTCTATTTTGCTTTGGAAGGTGCCGTTGAGGGTTCGGGCAGTCCACTAATGTTCCTTTTCTTGTATTTATGTTGGATTTAGCTGTCTTTTTGCTTCTTTTGCGTTTTTGAGCTCATTTAATCCTGAAAATACAAAAGGAAGACAAAAACACTCTTTTTCCAATATTAGTACTAAAAAAGGGTTAGTTTTATGCCTCATTTGATGCAATTTATATGTTGCATTTTACACACATCAATAATATCCCCACACTTGAACTTTTGCTTGTCCTCAAGTAAAACTCTTTAATATGTGGCTTACACTCCCAAATGGAATAGGTAGAAGAGAAGGTTTTGGGCTTGTCGTAGAGTGTCGGGATTTCCAAGATCTTTTTGGGTTTTATTTTTATTTATTTACACTCTTATTCGTAATGATTTATTTAGAACTGTTCATAAAAGAAATTACTTATTTGGGCATAACACGCTTTTTTTTTTTAAATTCTATTTATATACAAGTTCACATACCTCGCGGGGAAATCACTCACACTCAGCCGAAGGTGTATTTTTAGTGAATCACTCGAGAGCGGCACGGAACTTATTCCTACCATAGGCTTGCCAAGAAATCAATCCTCCTCCTTTTTAACTTTTATACCTTTGTAGATATCAAGAGGACTTTGTGGTTTAAGGGTTGGCTAGGGTTAAAGGTAGGTGGTTGGGTTAGTGGTTAGTAAAAAAAAAAAAGCTAAAAGCGTAACAAGTGTCGGTTTTCGTATTTTTGCAATTTTTTATTTTTAATGAAGCTTTTGTTCAAACAAAGTTATTTTTGATTACTTTGTTTGTTTATTTTCTTTTTGCTTCATTATTATCAAATTTTTTTTTTATTTTTTTTAATTTTACGAAGAACCGAACTTGTTACTAAAATAAAGGGTTAAAAATGAAAAAGGTTTTGGTGGATGAAAGGGTTTTTGTTTGGGTGATGAAACGAAAAGGTTTAGGCTCAAAGGGGCTAACTAGGGGGATTTTTGGGTAGGTGGTAAAAGAAAAAGAAAAATAAAGGTGTAGAAATGAAAAAGGTTAGTCCTAATGCCTCCATCATTTACTTACTCGGGTTTAAGTTGATAAGGACCGGGAATGTATTGTCATGGCAAGTTCTAGAGTCGTAAGAACCAAGCGGCTATTCACACAAGAAACGAAAAATGAGCATTTAGTCAAATGATATGAAATTGTGTGCTCAATAAAGGCTCAAAACTCACTTTTGTGGGAATGGGTTTTTATGTGATCAAGTATATATAATCAAATTTTAAATAAGTTTGTCATGCCTTTTCATAATTTTCTTATGTTGGTTCTTTTTATCACTACGCTATCGGTTGTAAATTTGTAAAAATATAACCTTTTTGAGAACTTGAATTTCCCGAGTTAAACCTAGACAAGTAAAAAAAATGAAATTTTTGAAAAAAATTTGGGGTGATTAGCGGTTCCAATAGAGTTTTGTGTAAGGCTTGTATTTAGGACTTGCAAAATTCAAGGTTTTAGCATCCCCCCCACACTTAAATTACACATTGTCCTTAATGTGTCCCAAAAATAAATTTTTAGGTTGATTAGATGTGTAAAATAGTGTTTAAAAAGCAAAAATTTGTGTTACTGGGCACTGAACACGGCCCCGTGTTATTCGGGCACGGCCCCGTGTTCAAGTGCCAGTAACAAATTGAAATACGAGAAACAGAAGTCTGGACACGGGGGCGTGTTGAGTGAACACGCCCCGTGTCCATGTACCTGTACTGGGTGTTTTCTGCAGGTGGTTCGACACGGGGCCGTGTTGGTTGGGCACGGCCCGTGTTGAACCTTCTGAAATGGAGAAAAATTGTCGGGTTGCCTCGTTCTTGTGCATGGGATCATTTTTCTCGTTCCCCTTTTCATCCTTTACCGCCATGAGTGTGTTTTATTCCTGAAAATTAAGCTAACTATAAAACATAAAAACTAATCTAAATTAAACTAAGGATAGTTCCGTGGAATGCCTCCATGGTGCGCCACGTTTATAAGGGTCCTTGGCTAGACCCAAAGCCTGGTCATATGTTACCCAAGTGGGATGTGTTGCATCCCATGTTACACCGTCGGAGAGCGTCATCCAAGCTTGAGTCTATGACCTTCATGTAGTTGACCGGATCTTCTTCCTCTACTCGCTTTCCACATTCAAATTTCACTTCCTCATCCCCAAACTTCAATGTTAGAGTTCCGTCATTCATATCCACCAATGCTTGAGCGGTGGCTAGGAATGGCCTCCCGAGGATGAGAGGGACCTCGGTGTCTTCTTCCATGTCTAGGATAACAAAGTCGGTTGGAAAGACGAATTTGTCGACCTTGACTAGCAGATTTTCGGCGACCCCATGTGGGAATTTGACGGACCTGTCGGCGAGTTGTATGCTCATCTTTGTAGGGCTTGTTGTTCCTAGGCCGAGTCGCTTGAACATTGAGGTGGGCATGAGGTTGATGCTAGCCCCAAGATCGGCTAAAGCATTTCGGACGGGGGACTTCCCAATCGAACAAGGGATTGTGAAGCTCCCGGGGTCGATTTTCTTTTGTGGAAGTTTGTTGAGTACTAGAGCTGAGCATTCTTCGCCTAGGTTAACTAATTGCAATGATTCAATTTTCCTTTTGTGAGTGAGGAAATCCCTCATGAATTTTGCATATTTAGGCATTTGGGTTAGGACCTCAATAAAATGAATATTAACATGCAATTGTTTTAGTAAACTCTCGAACTTTGCGAATTGCTCATCGGTCTTTTGACGATTTAACCTACCGGGGTATGGGATTGGAGGAGTCTTGGTGGGCTCTTGATTTGGTGTAGAAGCCTTTTCTGGCGCAGGAGGAGTCACAGGCTGGCTAGAATGACTTCTTTCATTTGGCGGCAATGGAGCATCCTCGGGACCCACGGTTCGATTTCTTAATGTGATGAGATGGACTTGTGCCTTTGGGTTTGGTTCGGTATTACTGGGTAATGCGCCTTGTGGTCTCTCGGAGAAATTTTAAGCTAGTTGATTTAATTGTTTTTCAACGTTTTGAATGCTAGCTTGTTGGTTTCTGAAATTCGATTCCAATTGTTGAAATCGATCCGAGTTCTTCTTTTCAGTGTCAGAGATGAGGCGAGATATGGTATCTTCAAGCCTTTCTCTTCCACCTTGTTGTTGAGGAAAATTTTGTGGTTGTTGAAAATTAGTTCGTTGGTTTTGTTGGTTACTACTATTTCCGGGATCTCTCCAACCAAGATTTGGGTGGTTACGCCATCCTTGGTTGTAGGTACCCGTAGGAGGACCCGACGGCCTAGGTCTATTATCCATGTAGTTTACCGTTTCGGTTTGTTCATCTAATTCTTTCATACAACTCCAATTTTCATGTGACCCACCACACCCTTCACAAGCCATAACCGAGGCCGTTTTTGTCATTTCTAGCCTTTTGATTTTTGAAGAGAGGGCCTCGATTTGGGCTTGTAAAGAGGTGCTTTCATCAACCTTATGGGCGCCCGGGGCAATAGATTTATTACCTCGGGGAGTGTGCCATTGAAAATTGGTTTGAGCAATTTCCTCAATTTGGTTATATATTTCATTTGGGCGACGATTACCTAAGAGTCCCCCGGAGCTTGAATCAAGTGTTTGTCTTGTGTGTGGCAACAATCCATTGTAGAAAGTGGATACTTGTTGCCATATCGCTAGACCATGGTGAGGACACTTTCTTAGAAGCTCCTTGAACCTTTCCCAAGTTTCATATAAGGATTCCCCATCCTCTTGTGAGTATGTATTAATTTCAGTCATTAATTTAGCCGTTTTAGCAGGAGGGAAATACTTATACAAAAACTTTTGGGCGAGTTCATCCCAGGTGTTTACCGACCCAGCTGGGAGGGTGTTAAGCCAAGCCTTAGCTCGGTCTTTTAGTGAAAAAGGAAACATTCGAAGGCGGATGGCGTCATTTGATGCTCCATTGATCCGAAAGGTATCACATATTTCTAAGAAGTTAGTAATATGTAGATGGGGATCCTCGTCCGCAAGCCCGTGGAATGTTGCGGAGTTTTGGAGCATTTGTATCAAATGCGGCCGAAGTTCGAAGTTGTTGGCCTCGACATTCGGGGCATTGATAGCGGCGCCAAGATTGCCTACGGTAGGCCGTAGGTAATCCATGAGGGTACGTTGGTCCGCCATTTGAAGTGGGTCCCCCGAAGCTTTCTCTTGATTTTTAGCTTTTAGTCTTTTTCTGAGAAAGCGCTCGGGTTCTTCTAAGGGTTCTTTTATGTCTCTACTAGAACTGGATGATTTCGCCATAACCTGTACTTATTTCTCGCTATATTTGGGGATTGATTGGCGAAATCCGTAATATCGTTAAAGCTGTGAAACCTCGCACTATTGATGATGCGGTGAATTTAGCCAATACTCTGACTGACGAACTGGTACGGACACTAGAAGAAAATAGAAAGAGGGAAGTGGCCCAAAAGATTACCCAGGAATTTCGTATGGGTAACCGTAATAATTTCAAGAGAAGAGGAACTAGACAATCTTCCATTGTTCCATTTTGCAATAGTTGCAAAAGAAAGCATTTAGGAAGATGCAAGGGATATTGCAACTTTTGCAAAATTCCAGGGCATCAGGAGGAAGATTGCAGGAAGAAGAAATTCACAGTTTGCTATAACTGTGGAGAAAATGGACATATTAGGCCAGACTGTCCGAAATTGATCAAACCAGCTAATAATAATAAAGCCAAACCTACAGAAGGAACTAATAAGAAGAACGTAAGAGCCTTCCAACTGACTACTCAAGAAGCAGAGCTAATTCCGGATGTGATAGCTGGTACGTTTCTAGTTCACAACGTCTATGCAAAAGTATTATTTGACTCTGGTGCAAACCAAAGTTTTATAAATACTTCATTCTGCCAAGCTCTTAAGTTACCCTTAACCAACCTTAGGCAGACTTTTACAGTCGAAACGGCAGACGGAAATTCTGTCAACATAGATAAGATGTTGCGAGAAGGAAATATAGAACTTTCAGGTCATAAATTTTCTGCAAATCTGTTACCTATGAATTTAGCTGGATTCGATGTGGTATTAGGAATGGATTGGTTAGTAGCCAACCATGCTCAAATCCTATGTGATAGAAACTCCATAGAAATTTATGCACCTACAGGAGAATTAGTAATAATTACAGGAGATAAGTCGCGAAAGCCACTAAAGTTCATTTCAGTAATGAAAATTGCTAATTATGAATGAAAGCAAGGAGTAGTGTATATGATTTCAGTAATCATTAACACTAAGGGTAAGGGACTTAAGGAAATTCCAGTAGTATCTGAATACCCAGAAGTATTCCCAGAAGAACTACTTGGATTACCACCTGATAGGGAGGTAGAATTTAGAATTCATCTAATTCCTGGAACTACACCGATAGCCAAGGCACCTTATCGGTTAGCACCCACCGAAATGTTAGAATTGAAAAAGCAATTAGATGAATTACTAGGCAAAGGATTCATACAACCTAGCTCATCCCCTTGGGGAGCTCTAGTGTTGTTTGTGAAAAAGAAGGATGGGTCAATGAGAATGTGTATCAATTATAGGGAATTGAATAAGGTTACAATTAAGAATCGATACCCATTACCTAGAATTGATGATCTTTTTGATCAACTTCAAGGAGCTAGATATTTTTCTAAGATCGACTTACGCCCCGGATATCATCAGTTAAAGGTACTGGAAGAAGACATACCAAAAACAACTTTCAGAACTAGGTATGGTCACTACGAGTTTACAGTTATGCCCTTCGGACTAACGAATGCACCTGCAACATTTATGGACATGATGAATAGAATCTGTAAACCGTATTTGGATAAATTTGTAATTGTCTTCATAGACGATATACTCATTTATTCCAAAAGTCAAGACGAGCATTGTCAGCACTTGCATGCGCTCTTACCTTTGTTAAGAAAAAAAATCTTTACGCCAAATTCTCGAAGTGTGAATTTTGGCTACAGGAAGTGCAATTTTTAGGACACATGGTGAATCATGAAGGTATTCATGTAGATCCTGCTAAGATAGAAGCAATTACCAAATGGAAGGCCCCACAGTCAGCTATGGAAATTAAAAGCTTTCTAGGATTAGCTGGATATTATAGGCGCTTTATTAAGGATTTTTCTAAGATATCAGTACCATTAACTAAGCTAACCTGTAAAGCAACAAAATTTGAGTGGGGCCCTAAACAAGATGAGGCTTTTAAGATTTTAAAGCAGGAACTAACAAATGCTCCAATTCTAGCCTTACCAGAAGGAACAGAAGATTTTGAAGTTTACTGCGATGCTTCAAAGCTAGGATTAGGATGTGTGCTGATGCAACGCAAAAAGGTGATTGCATATGCATCAAGACAATTGAAAAAGCACGGAGAAAATTATACGACTCATGATTTAGAGTTAGGAGCCATTATTTTTGCCCTTAAGATTTGGAGACATTATCTGTACGGAAGTAAGTTTACTGTCTATACAGATCATAAAAGCTTAAGATATATATTTGGGCAAAAAGAATTAAACATGAGACAAAGGAGATGGATAGAAATACTAAGAGACTACGACATTGATATTCAGTATCACGAAGGAAAAGCCAATGTAGTAGCTGATGCTTTAAGCCGTAAGTATCATGAGAAACAACGACGGGTTCGTGCTCTTAGATTAAATCTACAATTAGATTTAATGGAACAACTAAAGAATGTTCAAGAAACAGCAATCAAGGACGATGCTGAAGGAATGAAAGGACGGATAAAAGAATTAGAGCAAGGAAATGATGGAATTTGGAGATTCCATAAGAAAAGGATTTGGGTACCTAAGCAGGGAGAATTAAGAAATAAGATCTTAGAAGAAGCCCATAAATCTAGGTATACCATGCATCCAGGTAACAACAAGATGTACCAAGATTTAAGAAATAATTTTTGGTGGATAGGAATGAAAAAGGACATAGCTAGATATGTTTCTAAGTGTCTTACTTGTTCACAAGTTAAGGCAGAACACCAGAAACCCTCAGGTCTACTACAACAATTAGAAATGTCAGTATGGAAATGGGAACTCATAACAATGGATTTTGTTACTAAGTTACCCAAAACCAGAAAAGGTAATGATGCGATTTGGGTAATTGTGGATCGATTAACCAAATCAGCTCATTTTCTACCTATGAAGGAAACCTTTAGCATGGAATGGTTAGCCAAGTTGTATGTAGATGAAGTCGTATCTTTACATGGAGTTCCACTCTCCATTGTATCAGATAGAGATAGTCGTTTTACTTCCCACTTCTGGAAAAGTTTCCAGGAAGCAATGGGAACCCGGCTAAATTTAAGTACGGCATATCATCCACAAACAGACGGGCAAAGTGAAAGGACGATACAAACACTGGAAGACATGCTCCGAGCATGTGTAATAGATTTTGGTGGAAACTGGGATGACCACCTACCTTTAATTGAATTTTCCTATAATAATAGTTATCATGCAAGTATTGAAGCTGCCCCATTCGAAGCACTGTAAGGACGAAAGTGCAGAACTCCAGTTTGCTGGGCAGAAATAGGAGAAAGTCAATTATCAGGACCAGAGATTGTGCAAGAAACTACCGACAAGATCACTCAAATCAAGGAAAGACTGAAGACAGCTCGAGATCGCCAGAAAAGTTATGCAGATAATAGACGCAAGCCGTTAGAGTTTCAAATTGGAGACAAAGTACTATTGAAAGTATCTCCTTGGAAAGGAGTAGTCCGGTTTGGAAAGAAAGGAAAGCTAAGTCCAAGATACGTAGGACCATTCCCAGTGATCCAACGTATAGGACCAGTTGCTTATCGTTTACAACTACCAGAAGAACTAGCTGGAGTACATGATGTGTTTCATGTATCCAACCTCAAGAAATGTCTATCTGACGAATCTCTGGTAGTACCTCTCAAAGATATAGAGGTAAATGAAAAGTTAAAATTTGTTGAGAAACCTCTTCAGATAGAAGATAGAAAGATCAAGTTTCTTAAACACAAGCGTTTAGTGCTTGTCAAAGTCAAGTGGGATTCGAAAAGAGGACCTGAATACACTTGGGAGCTGGAATCGGAAATGAAGCGAAAGTATCCTCACTTATTCCAGTAAATCTCGAGGACGAGATTTTAAATAAGGTGGGAAGGATGTAACAACTCTTATCAAAAGTCCTATTTATTATTTTATTTGGTCAAATAGGAAACCCTAATTGAGACCCCCAAGTGATCCTGCATAAACCCTAAAAATTTCAGAACAATCGGAATCAGGATCAGGACCCCTAAAACTCAGGGGGGGGGGGGTAAACCCTAGTTGGTATTATCTTGACAGTTTTACGTGTAAAACGAATTTGCATGAACCACCAACTCACCTGAGCTACTGGGACACGGGGCTACCCTATGATAGGGTAGTACCCCTCGCGCCACGTGATGACCCCTTGCGCCACGCGAGGGGGTCGGTTTTTTTAGATATAAATAGTAGACTTTGGCACTTGCAATTTCGCGTTGGTTCGACGTAGAAATTCAATACGTACACTGAGATATAGCAGAAACAGTCCTAAAACACACACGATCACGAAACGCTGCCGCTATAACAGGGTAATAACTCGATCGCTGATACGATTCAATATCCGATCGATTGAAACTATCCAATGGATGTTTAAGTGCTGCCCACATTAGGGTTATGCTTTGTCATTCGTCGTAAATTCGATGGATGTTTAAGTATCGCACTTTGTCATTCTTTATGAGGGTTTAATCTCGTGAGTTATCGTAAATGCTGTATTAGTTACTAACCTAGTTCGTGTGCATGTTGTTTAAATTTAGGTTAAAAGGCTAATCAGTAGGCTAAACTCTGCCCATATAAATCTGCAATGTGAGTCATTCTCTTTTTATCAAATATTTTACAATACTCCATTTTCAAATGTTATAATTACAGGGAGTAAGTCGTGGTTATTTTAATCACCGGCTAGTGGGGTATTGTGCACATTACTAATTTTCACTGGTTAGGCTAATATATCCTAACAGTGATTGTCACTACTTGGGTGACAGGACCCAATAGTGGTATGACCATCGTCACGCAATGTGACACGGGGCCAGATAAAAATAAGATAGAAGCCATTGTAATCACTCTTATGCTGTAATTGATAACTATGTGTCCTTTTATCAAAAGGAATGATTCACCAGTATTTCCCCGCTGACAAAATATTTTTAAAACATGTTTCAGGCTACCTGTTGTAAATCAAGGAAAAACGTGCTATGGAGCACTAACAAGCTTGAAGAGGTGGCTCAGTTAAAAATGAATAAACATGTTTTAATAAATCAGGGAATTTCCTAGTTAAATTCCTCTATTGTAAATTACGGGGTTTTATCCCAAATTATGGAATAAAATAATTGGGCATTTTGAGTTTTAAAAGATCCTGTTAAAAAATCTTCCGCTGTCGCATCACGGATACCACGGTTTCCTGTCCCGCGGCTCTCGACCGGGTCAAACCGGGGCTGGGGCCGTGACAGTGTACAAACTCCAAGACTTAGAAAGGTGAAAACCTTTAAACCTTAGAGAGTATGAAAATACCCTTTCGTGAGAGAGGGTGATCAATCCTCATATACCTTTAGGATCCAGGATATAGCCAATAGTTACGAAATTGTCAGCCACTTTTACATGAACTGGTCCCGCTACCTTGAACTATCCCTAGATAACTTGCGCTCCAGGTGGGGTGTTTAAACCCAATTCGTAAGAAAGGTGAATACCTTTAAACCTTTGAAGGGATTAGAATCCCTTATACGTGAGAGAGGGGGCCAATCCTCCAATCCTTCGAGATATCCTGAGCGTATATCCTGGAGCTATATCCTGAAGCATATTCTGCAAAACAATCTTAAACTAAGGTGGGTGTTAGCTTGGCTAACACCCCTCCGATGCTTAAGTCAGTATTGGGTTCAAGATAATAAACAAATTCAAACATATTTAAAAGAGGTAGAATACATACCATTCTGAGATAGAAATTAAATTCTATTCTTACTTGAAATATAGCTTTAAGTGTATAGCATTCCATGATCTTGGTAGCATATCCCCTTCCATACTCCTGAGTCGGTATGCTCCTTTTCCTGATTCTGACTCAACCTCATATGGTCCTTCCCACTTTGGAGCCAACTTTCCATCGGCAGGATTAGTAGTATTTTGAAAAGCCTTTCTTAACACCCAATCACCAACTCGAAATCTTCTAGTCCTTATATTCTTGTTATATGCTCTGGATATCCTTTGTTGATATGCTGCCATCCTTAGCCTTGCTGCATCTCTTGTTTCGTCTACAGTGTCCAAGTCTTGACATAAAGCTTCAGGATTCTGCTCAAGATCCCGGAGTATAGATCTTGCCGTAGGTATCACCATTTCTGTTGGGATTGGTGCTTCTGCTCCAAATACCAAGGAAAACGGAGTCTGGCCAGTTGCATTTTTTACCGTTGTTCTATCAGCCCACAAAACAAAGGGTAGTTCTTCTGCCCATCTTCCCTTTTTAGCTCCTAGTCTATTCTTCAAGTTGTTGACAATTATCTTGTTTGAGGATTCGGCTTGTCCATTTGCTTGAGGGTGTACCGGAGTAGATGTGATCATTTTGATTCCCCAACTTTTGCAAAAGTCAGTAGTTCTCTTGCTTATAAACTGAGATCCATTGTCACAAATGATTTCAGCTGGTACTCCAAACCTGGTCAGGATATTCCTCTTTATGAAGGATACTACTTCTTGGTCTCTAACTTGAATAAATGCTTCAGCTTCAACCCACTTAGAGAAATAATCAGTCATTGCCAGCATAAAGACTTTTCCTCCTGGAGCTTTTGGTAATTTCCCTACTATGTCCATCCCCCATTTCATGAATGGCCATGGGGAAGCTATAGGATATAGTGGTTCAGCTGGTTGATGCAGTATGTTACTGTGCCTTTGACATGCATCACATCTTCGAGCATATTCTGTAGCATCTTGCTTCATTGTCGGCCAATAGTATCCCGTTCTTAATACTTTCAAGAATAATGACCTGCCCCCAGTGTGGTTACCACAATCCCCTTCATGTATATCTTGGAGCACTTCCTTAGTTTCAGGATCCTTCAAGCATCTCAGGTATGGACCTGCAAGAGATTTCTTATACAAAACGTTATTTATAATGGTGAATCGTGATACCTTCATCCTGAATGCCTTAGGATTTTCGTCTTTAGGGATGTATTCTTCCTTAAGATATCTTATGATTGGAGCCATCCATGATTCATCATCCTTATCAGGATCACGACCAGGATCCTGGATGCTTGTTACCTCCTTATCCTTAGCTTTGAAGGGATCCACAGCAGGATACAGGATATGAAGTATTGGTATTTGGGTTCCCTCTGGCATCCTGACCGATGATCCTAAGTTTGCCAAGGCATCCGCTTCAGCATTATCTTCTCTTGGTACCTGTTCAAGTGTAAAAATATCGAAATATCATGCTAATCAAGGTACTCGGTTAACTTCTTACCTTTAACTGCATAGGATCCATTAAAATGATTAGTGATTAACAAGGAGTCAACATATACTTGCAAATTCTTGATATTCATATTCTTAGCCAAGTCTAATCCTGCAATTAAAGCCTCATATTCTGCTTCATTATTAGTAGCAGGAAATTCACACCTAATAGCCTGGGGTAATATGTCCCCCTGTGGCGATTTTAGTAGTATTCCCAATCCTACTCCTCTAACATTAGATGCTCCATCAGTATATAATGTCCAGGATCCTGAGGATTCTCCTAACTGCTGGACTTCTAGGTCTACTTCATCCTGAATGTCACTACTGAAATTAGCCACAAAGTCAGCTAGAGCCTGTGATTTTATGGCATTTCTAGGTTCGTATACTAAGTCATAAGCACTTAATTTCACTGAGCACTTAGCCATCCTACCTGACATCTCAGGTTTCCTAAGCACATTTTTAACAGGATAATTGGTTTTAACAGGATAATTGGTTTTAACATGTATCCTATGTGTCTCAAAGTAATGTCTAAGCTTTGTCGATGCCATAACTAGAGCCAATATTAACTTTTTGTTGGTGCACTACGTCTGTCGACTACGTCTTATGTCGAGTCTCAGGTTCGTTGCGGTACGGAACAAGAATGATGTCATCATTCTTGATGATGACATCATCCTTGTGACATCATCCATTACATCATCATCATATGAAGTCTTCAACATATTCACGTGAAAGATAAGATGCATCATCAAGTGAAGACAAAAGAAGTTTGGTCCAATTAGAATTCTTCATTTGAAGGTCCAATGAAATGCCACCATTTGAAGATCTAATCATGTTGAAGTCAACCGTTTGAAGTGATCGTGTTGAATGAAGGGTTCCGTTTGAGAAGCTGTTGAATAATGACCCTTCCGTTTGAGCTGGTCGTTTGAATGAAGACCCTTCCGTTTGAATGATAACTTGGCCATCTCTATATATAGTGTTCAAACGGTTTCATTTGTAATGATTCAGAAATCTAATACCGAGGTGCTGCCGGTATTTCCTCGTACTGTAAACGTTGCTTATTGAATGCAAAAGAGGATTAAAGTGATTTTCTAGCTGTTTACACATTCGTTTCTTAGTTTCCGCCTCTGAAACGGATTAGAGCTCTTCCGAACGACTCATTAAGGTCGGGATCGATCCTACAAGTGGTATCAGAGCTCAGGACGAGGAGTTCTTGACATATTCAGCTTGAAAATCTGATTTTCTACACTTTCTTTCTTAAAATCGATACTTTTTACGGATAAAATCGGCTCAAATCTTCACACTATGTTCGGAATTGACAATTAACAAAGCCTTGAAAGTTTCAACTTAAAATTCGAAGTAAAGATGGTGAAAATTGACTCAAAACTGGTGTTCGTTTGATAACAGCGCCTGTCCGTTTGAAAACTGATGTCAATCGTTTGAAGTTTGAGTCCCATCGTTTGAAAACTGATCAATCGTCTGAGTCAATCGTTTGAAACTAGTTTGTCGTTTGAGAACTAATCGTTTGAGGTTATCGTTTGAAAACAGTTCATCGTTTGAAATCCTTGTCGTTTGAAAGTCCATCGTTTGAAAGTCCATCGTTTGAAATCTTTGTCGTTTGAAAGTCCATCGTTTGAATTCAAACGGAACAGTCCATCGTTTGAATTCTTTGTCGTTTGAATCCATAGTTTGAAACCAGATCTGTCCGTTTGAAATACATTCTGTCATTTGAAATCACATCTGACCGTTTGAAACTATGTTAGTTTGAGAAAGTTTTCTGTATATCATGGACTCTGAATTTTATAACGCTTTTGCAACACCGATATCAATGACTCAAAGTGCTATGATTGAAAATGAAACCGGGACGTCTCAGAAACCACCCAAACTCATGGATATTGATGATTACAATGGATGGTCCGAAAGGTTTGGAAATTGGGTTGAAGCGTATTACTTGGATGCGTGGGAACACACTGAAGAGCCGTATGTTAAACTCACAAAGAACGATGTTGTGAATGGTACTCCGTTGACACTTAGAGAAATGACTACTGTAGATAAAAAGAAATATCGAGATGAGAAATTGATGGTGAGTCTGCTTCAGCAAGCGATAAAAGAAGATATTTTGATACTGCTTCAACATGATGGAACTGCATATTCGATATGGAAAGAGTTGGAAGCAAAGTTTACTGGAAGTGACGATATGCTCAGGAATAAGATGTCTCTCATGAAAAAGGAATTTGACTTATTTCGGGGATTGAAAAATGAGAGTGTCAAGCAATTAATTGATAGATATTGTAACTTGGTGAGAAATATGACGAAACTTGGTGTTAAGAAAGATACTGATGAATTGGTTGAAAAACTTGCAGATGCGCTACCATATGAAACATGGGGAACATTTCTGATGATGCTGCGGTCAAACAAAACAGATTATAAGAAAATGACACTGGGAGATTTTATCAAGCATCTGGAAGCTCAGGAAATGGAGCAGAGGAAGATTGCTAGGATGAAGAATTACGATGGAGAACAAGATATCAGCTTGTATTACAAAGGTGGTGTCAATGAAAAGTCAAATTTTTCTCAGAAAATAGAAACTGCTTACAGTGTGAAAGATTCTTCTGAAAAGAAATCATCCCAGGGATCAAGCAACACTAGATTTTCATCATTCGATCCAAACATTTCTGCAACAAAGAATGGAAGAAAACTTCAATGCAATATTGTATTAAATCTTGAAAGTGATCAGTATTATTCTGAAGAAGTTGCCAAAAATCAAATGTCTTTGTTGGGAATGGTGTTAGAGTCATATAGTAGTTTTGTGGCCGGAAAGATCGGTAATCCAATGCTCACGAAAGAGGATTACGATCAAATCGATGCTGAGGAAATGGAATTGATGGATATTAAATGGTGCATGGCCAGTGTAATGAGAAGAGCTGAGAAGTTTAAACAAATCACGGGAAGAAATGATTTTCTTGATGCAAGTGTTTCAAATTTAGGCTTTGATAAGTCCAAAGTTACATGTTTTCGTTGCAGGGAAAAGGGGCATTTCAAGAGAGAGTGCAAAAATCGTGAAGCTACTGGAGCTCAGAATCCTTTTGGAAATAACGATTATCACAAAAAGGCGATTTATCATCAAATCACACCACCAGCACTGCATCAGGCACAAACTGCACATGGAATGATGCAGATTAAAGACTCAAAGAAAGCTTGTCTGGGAAATGATGGTGGATTCAGTTGGGATAAATATGTTCCAATAAACAGCAAAGTGTGTTTGGCAGAACAAGATGATGAAAAACTGGCTGAAGGTTTCAATTGGGACAATTTTTGTCCAGATCAAGAATTTATGGCCAAAGAGATGTCTAAAGACACTTCAAATGTTAATGTTTTTTTTGCTAATGCTTATGATTTGAAATGTGCAGAAAGGTGCAGAAAAGTCATGGAAGCAGCTGAAGAAAGACGAAGGAAGAACAAAGAAGAGGAAGAAGAAGAAGAGAGATTGAAGAACGAAGCGAAAGCTGAGAAAAGAAGAAGAGCTGAGTTTTTACAATCAAGCAGAAGTGTCAAAGAAGTTCCAGAATATGAAGTGAAGATTGATGAAGAACGAGTTGAAGTTTCTGAAAAGTGCATGAACTGTGATTCGTTAATCAAACAAAACAATTATTGCACAATATTCACAAGTTGAAAGAATCGTATGACACAATGAACAGAGAAATTAACAAATATACTGATTCGAGTGGTGAACAAGCAATGGCGATGAATACTTTGAAAGTAGCATATCTTAGACAGCTGGATGATGCTAACTTTTATATCAAGAAATGTGCTGATTTAGAGTTGGAGCTGGCAACACAGAAGATAGAGACTGAGAAAGTTAAAAAGTTATTAAACAGTTACTCATGTTCTTCTTTTGTTGTTGACAGGATTTATCCCGTAGTGGAGAATTTGAAGACATTTGAAGAAATGAAAATGTCTGAAGAAGAGAAAGATGTGACAAAAGATGAAGTGAAGACTTCTGGTAAGAAACCAAGTGTGGTCTACACTAGATGTCCGCCCCCGGTCGAAAATGGATTTTTACCTCGAAATCCAAATTCAGAAAGAGTCGAAAAGGCAATAAACTTACAATGGGAGTCTGGGACGTCGGATAACTTGCCAGAAAATATTGATGTCACATACACGTCGTCTGATACTGATCATGAGTCAAAGTTGATAAAAAGTGTGGTCGATCAGGTGTTAGATAAAGATGATTGTGAGGAGTCAAAACCGGAGTCCAAATCTGAGTCAAAGTCTGAGTCCGATGCGTCAAAGTCAACAGTCAAAAAGGAGAAACGGGTTTATGATAAACAATTTTTGCTATCGAAATCTAATTTGAATGATGAATCAGTCAAAGTAGCATATACTTTGAAAGGTTCTGACAAATTATATTCTGATGAGAGTTTTCCAATAAGAAGTGTTAGATTTGAAATGATTCAAAAGGTTTTCAAAATCACAGAAATTAATATTTCTGAAATAAAAGATTTAAATCTTAATGGAAAACCTAAACAATACACTTCAAGAGATCAACAAAGAATTAACAAGAAAATGGGTTACAATTATGGTTACAGTTTCCAAAAGAAACCAAACCATAATCGTAATTACAAAAAGAAAGGTCTTGGTTTTATTCAACCGAAAAATTATAAAAATGAAAAATTTTATAAACCAAAAACTATGTTTGTTTCAGGAATTTTTTTAGATGATGAGAAAGAACAAGCATTCAGAAAGCAGACAAATCAAGAATTCCTTGCCAAGAAGCAAGAAGAGTTGAAGAAAAATCATGTTCCAAAGAAGATAGAAACCATAACCTGTTTTCAGTGCAAGATTGCTGGTCATGTTGCCAGGAATTGTTCGAAAACATTCAAACCAAAACAGGAAGTATCTGGTAAACTGAAAGAGAAAGTTGTTGAGAAAACTGAACTTTCAACCCGAAAGTTCACTGGCTTTGAAAATTCAATCTTTGAGAAGGGAGAATGTTCAAAGAATGTGGTTAAAAGAAAAGAAAATCTGATAAATCAAAAATGGGTTGTTAAAGGTTCAGGTAACAATTATGGTGATGAATCTGATTCCACAAAATCAGAGGAGCCAAAGGTTGTTATAGAAAAGGTTGAAAAATCAGTTCCAACTATGAACGATGAAAATTTTCCACCTTTGCGTGCTGAAAATTTCAAAAGGAAAGTTGGTAAAGTTGAGATATCAAATCAATTTTATAATGACAAAAAGGTTTTTGATGTTGACAAGGCCTTTAACCCTACTGTAAAACATATTTTTGGAAAAATGATTGATCGAAAAGTCAAAGGGGTTAAAGAGTTCTACGAGAAGAAGAGGGGAGGTAAGAAATCGAGTGATGATAACTCGGTAACACCCAAGGAAGGTCAGGCTTGGGTGGACATATTCTTCAAAGAGTAAAAACCTGACTTGCCGGAGATCCCAAGTTGGTAATCGTGGATCATGAATCGGCATCATTCTTTATCATGATTGTATAAAATGTTTGAGAAGTTTTTGCAGGACTTGCCGGAACTCCCAGGTTTGTAAACGAGGAGTAGGAATCGGCACCTTGAGAATTCAATCAACAGATGATGATTGGTTGAAAATGCTTGATTACATTGATCTTACAAGTGGTAAATCAGGGACATTAAGTTGTATCTGATTTACTACATATGATTGGTAAAACAATGTGATGATTTGATCCCCAATTTTACAAGTGATAAAATCAACAAAACTTATTTTCCGGAAAAACCATTTGATTAAAACAAACTTAAGTGTTTTGAAATCATAATGGGAAAATAGTTTGTTGTGAGGGGGAGTTCTGATTGTTTATGCCAAGTGGATGGCGATTTGAGGCAATTCGATATTAGTTGTCATGTTTGTGTACAGTTTGTTTTCAAATTTCCTAAAATGTGTTTGCATTTTAGGGGGAGTAAGAATTTTAGAAAATCCAAAAACATTTGAAAATTTGAAAAAAGCCAAAAACATGATAAAATGAAAAATGAGTTTTGTTGCATAAAAGAGGAAATGATAGTACATCAGTGGACGATCACAGCATGCTAAAGAATTGGAAAGTAAAAATGTGATAAACGATCTCACTGATGATGTGCCAGTAGGTTTTTGCACATTTAGTAGATTGTGACGAGATATAAACCTAAATTTCAAACTTGCTTATTCTGTGGGTTAACACAAACTTGGATATATAGGTAACCCCTGAAATCTTGTTTGAAAGGTCCCTTATTCTGAGATACTAGGTCTTTATGCTCAGTGATATCTGGGGTATTATCCCGGGACTTCTGCTGAAAGAAATTTCTGACCTAGTCCCCGGATAATGCTTTCTGCAAATGCTTGAAACATAGCATCGCCCTCAGCAAGCTGATGAAACAATAAAATTGATAGTCACTGCTGTTGTAATGCAAAAGATCCTCAAAAGGGGACTCACCAAAAGTCGAAGCCGTCATCTCTCTGCGTATCGAAAGATCGACCTGAGCTCTCACGGCCCTCGTACTATAATTTATTCCCCTGACAGATATCATCTGTGGTATACTCACCTGTAAGACTGAATATTGGGATCTGGATACGGGAGTATATTCAAGTAATGGGACACACGAATAAGTTCAAGAGCTTAAAACATTAATCAATGTATCTCGAAGAAATTGAACTTTGTGTGAAAATTTAAGTGGACAAATATACTGACAATCTAAGTGAATCGTTTAGAACTTAAAATGTAATGAAGCTTAACGGTGTTGGTGATATGTCTCAGAAACTGATATGATCCTCTTGCACAAACTCACAAAAATATTGTTTGTAAATATTTCATTTACTGCTTTTCAGTACTTTCAAAAATCCAAAAAGATTTTAGTGTGTTTTAGCATAAATTTTGAATAATTCAAAAAGATTTTCAACAACTGGTGTTGAAGAGCTGATTTTCAAAATTCCGAGTGCTAAACATGATGAATAAATGGTTTGGGTGAAAGTGTTTGAAGATTGTTGAAACGGAATGAGAAAAGTTTTACAATAAAAATGTTATTCCTGCATGTGGTAAATTAGATTTGAAAATCTTATCCACAAATGATTATCAGAAAATTTATTTTTGGGTAGAGTTTTTGCAGGTTAACTAGGTTCCAAAACCTGAGTGTGATGAAGTGCCAGATTACAATCTAATAATCTGTGGAGAGTGAATTCCAGACAGCAATCCCAGCTTAGCAAAAGGGGGAGTCTGATGACATCGAGAGGGAGTCTGAAGATAGTAAAGCCAGACTCAGATTCTGAAGATTACAAGAAAGAGTAAGAGATTGATTGAGGATTCTTGCAATGACAAATACTTCAGAGGAAGATTGAAGACTGATAAAGATTGTAGATTGACAATTAAAGACTCGACACTGAAGACTCCGTCAACATCCGAGGGGGAGTTTGTTGGTGCACTACGTCTGTCGACTACGTCTTATGTCGAGTCTCAGGTTCGTTGCGGTACGAAACAAGAATGATGTCATCATTCTTGATGATGACATCATCCTTGTGACATCATCCATTACATCATCATCATATGAAGTCTTCAACATATTCACGTGAAAGATAAGATGCATCATCAAGTGAAGACAAAAGAAGTTTGGTCCAATTAGAATTCTTCATTTGAAGGTCCAATGAAATGCCACCATTTGAAGATCTAATCATGTTGAAGTCAACCGTTTGAAGTGATCGTGTTGAATGAAGGGTTCCGTTTGAGAAGCTGTTGAATAATGACCCTTCCGTTTGAGCTGGTCGTTTGAATGAAGACCCTTCCGTTTGAATGATAACTTGGCCATCTCTATATATAGTGTTCAAACGGTTTCATTTGTAATGATTCAGAAATCTAATACCGAGGTGCTGCCGGTATTTCCTCGTACTGTAAACGTTGCTTATTGAATGCAAAAGAGGATTAAAGTGATTTTCTAGCTGTTTACACATTCGTTTCTTAGTTTCCGCCTCTGAAACGGATTAGAGCTCTTCCGAACGACTCATTAAGGTCGGGATCGATCCTACACTTTTCTAAATGTGAATATCTAGTTTCAGCATCTAATAAACTTTTACTAACATAATAGACAGGATATTGCTGACCTTCATGATCCTTTATAAGGACGGCACTTACAGCATTCCCTGATACTGCGAGGTATAGGGACAGTGGTTCACCATTCTCAGGCTTCATCAATAGAGGTGCAGTTGAGAGATACTTCTTCAAATCCTGCAGGGCTGCCTAATGCTTCTCTTTCCATTCGAACTTCTTGTTTTTCTTCAGGATATCATAAAATTCTTTGCATTTTTCCGAGGATCTTGAAATAAATCTATTTAGTGCTGCCACTCGCCCTGTCAATCGTTGAACATCCTTCATGTTTGAAGGTGATTTGATATCCAAGATAGCTTTAATCTGCTCCAGGCTTGCCTCTATTCCCCTTTTAGTCACCATATATCCTAGAAACTTTCCTGCCCCCACTCCGAAATGGCACTTAGCAGGATTTAGCTTCATGTTATACTGATCCAGGATATCAAATGCTCCCTTAATATCCTGGAGGTGATCCTCAGCCTTCTTAGATTTTACCACCATATCGTCAATGTATACCTCCATAGTGTCCCCCAGCTTGTCTTTAAACATCATGTTCACCAATCTCTGGTACGTTGCACCTGCATTTTTCAAACCAAAAGGCATAGCAGTGTAACAATAAATACCTGTTGGTGTCATGAAGGCAGTATCCTCCTGGTCCGAAGGTTCCATTTGAATCTGCTGAAATCCTGAGGATGCATCCATGAAGGTTAACATCTCATGGCCGGCAGTAGCATCCACCATTGCATCAATATGAGGAAGAGGAAATGGGTCTTTGGGACAAGCCTTGTTCAAGTCTGTGTAATCTACACAGACTCTCCATTTCCCATTTTTCTTCTGTACCACGACTACATTCGCTAGCCACCTTGGAAACTTGACTTCTCTGATCATTTTAGATTTCAATATCCTCTCTACTTCTTCCTGAATGATCACATTTCGCTCCGGAGCAAACTTCCTCCTCTTTTGTTTGACAGGTTTAAATGATCTGTCAATACCGAGCTTATGTGTTATAATATCTTTGGAAATGCCTGGCATATCCTCGTGCTTCCACGCGAATGTCGACATCCTGCACTTCAAAAAGTTAGTTAACTGTTCTTCAATATCCGGAGGGATATTGGTTCCTACGAGCACCGAGATATCCGGATTATCCTGATCTAGGATAACTTTCTTCATATCCTGCTCTGAAGCCTCCACGATATCCTGGGCCCGCATCTTTAATTGCTACGCTGCATTAGGCTTGGTTGAGGATTTCATTGAGGATGAGTAACATTCCCTCGCCTCCTGCTGATCACTATCAACCTTGACAACTCCCCAAGGGGTAGGGATCTTGATGCATTGATGATAAGTTGATGGCACAGCCTTCATATCATGGATCCATGGCCTGCCCAGTATGATGTTATAGCAGGATAGGGAGTCCATCACACAGAAACGTTGTATTGAGTTGACCCCTTCAACATATACCGGTAGCTTTATCTCTCCCACTGTGTTCCTAGCCTCTCCACTGAATCCAACAAGCACAGTGGATTTCGAAGTGATATCCATTGGAGATACATTCATTCTTTTCAAAGTTTCTAGTTGGATTATGTTGACGGAGCTGCCATTATCTACCAATATCCTGCGTATAAAATGGTTAGCCACATATAATGTTATTACCAGAGCATCATGGTGAGGATCCTGGACAGTATCCCTGTCATCACTGTCAAATGTGATCACTTTATCAGTTGTGAGGGTAGTCATCCTGGCTGGTTTATCTCCCCTTTCGGCCTTAGCTTCCTTTGCATGTCTCTTGGCCGCAGAATACGAAGTCCCACAAATGTCGGATCCTCCTGAAATAAAGTTAATTATCTTGGCATCCGCAGGAGGTGATGCTACTCGTTCAGGATCCTTCTTAGTATCCTGACCCTTATTCTTCTTTCTTCCTAGGAGATCCTTCAGATATCCCTTGCTTAGAAGATAACTTATTTCTTTTCTTAGAGCAATGCAATCCTCAGTTACATGTACGAAATCTTCATGGAAGGCACACCATTTGGACTTATCCTTCCAATAAGCTTTTTGTTGATTCTTTCGAGGCCACCTGGCTTTGTCTCCCAGACCCTGCATAGCATACATCAGTTCAGATATGTTAACAGAAAAGCAATATTCAGATAATTCAGGATACTCCTCAGGATCCTCATCTTCAACAACATTCACTCTCTTGCTGTCATTTCTGCCATACGGCTTAGAGCGATATGGCTTAAACGATGATTCTGACTTCCTATTGGTTGACTCATAAGTGGTGGACGAGTTCATCCTCTCTTGCATCTTCTTGTCATCCTCCAGTTGAATATATCTTAGTGCCCTATTTCGAGCTTCGTCCAAGTTCCTGCATGGGTTCATTACAAGATCTTGGTAAAACTGAGAATCTTTTTGCAGCCCCATCTTGAAAGCTTGCACAGCTGTTGCAACATCAAGATGTGGAATATCTAAGGATTCTCGGCTAAACTTGTTCACACAATCTCTTAAGGATTCCTGAGGTCCTTGAGTTATCCTGTAGAGGTCACTTGTTAGTTTTTCAAAATTTCGACTGCAAGAAAATTGACCATTAAATAAATTTACTAAGTGAGCAAATGATGTAATCGAATGAGGAGGAACGTTTAAGAGCCATTTTAAGGCTGTTCCTGTTAAGGTAGAACCAAAACCCTTGCATAGGCATGCTCCCTTGAGGTCTGGAGGGATAGGGTTGATCTCCATTCTTTCCCTATACTGGGCAATATGCTCTTCAGGATCCGTAGTCCCGTCATAGAGCTTCATGTTGGGGGTTTGAAATCTTTTTGGGATTTCAGCATCACAGATAGGATATGCAAAGCGAGATATCCTGTGGCTGTCTTGGGACACCTCCGGAATTGGCTGGACCACTCCAGGTACACTGGATATCATGTCCTTCAATTTTTGAAGCTCCCTAGTAAATGTCGACGTCATACCTGCATCCTGCAAATATCCACTATTGTTAGTAGCAAGAATATTATTATTATTTGACATGTTACCGGTCTGAGGATTCTGGCCATCTCCTGAAGCATATCCTGAGCTCCTCACAGTTGACATCCTGACTGAGGAGGGTATTTCAGGAGTATGATTCTGAGAATTGCTAGGCACGATATTTCCACTGTTATCCTCAGTATATACGGCCGAGCTGAAGTTCAAAGTTCTGGGCTGTAAAGGAGTGACAATATCCTCAGCTGGCCTGCTTGAACTAGATTTCAAGAGTTGTATTTCTCTCATCAGCATTTGGTTTGTTTCCTGTTGCTGCCTCATCTGTTCCTGTATACTACCAAATAAGGTTAGAATTTCATCATTAGAAGCCAAAACAGGAGCAGATCCCTGAGTGCTCCAAGTAGGGATAACATCACGAGCCACATGACTTTCAGTTCCTTGTGAAGAGGTTTGCATTCTCGGAGGAGGTGGTGGAAGTAGCAAACCAACTATTACAGAGGTTGTAGCAGACACGGTGGAGGAGCTCAT
Source organism: Helianthus tuberosus (assembly GCA_030545235.1). Lineage (NCBI taxonomy): Eukaryota > Viridiplantae > Streptophyta > Magnoliopsida > Asterales > Asteraceae > Helianthus > Helianthus tuberosus. The sequence goes on along the minus strand of CM060427.1, from coordinate 142,429,090 downwards.
GTTTGATCTTGAGGCCATTGTAAATAATGTGGTAAAAAGTTTTGAGAATAGAAAACCAAGTAACGATTTTACAAAGGTTTTTAGCAAAGATAGCACCACTTGCCCCACGGTGGGCGCCAAATTGTTTTGGTCAAAAATTACCGAAGCAATTAAGTGATCAAATTAGTTAAGTGAGGTAGTGTGCTAGAAATGTGTGTTGAAAATATGCTGATTAAGTTGTTTGTAAAAATAGTTTTCAGGATACGGCTCAGGATATTGAGCTGTATCTACGATCAAACTATGAGCAAAAAGTAAAGGGGGTGACACGAGATATACGAGGAAAGCCCTTGATCAATCTAGATCGCCAGCACAAAACCTCGGGAGCTGACTATTGCAGCTGCCTTGCTTTAAACGTCAGGATACAGTGCAGGATATTGATCAGATCACTAAGTGTTACAATGTTTTTTGTGAAAATGAAAGTTGCGAGAGAGTAAGTGTGAGAGAGTAGTGAGTGTAGTTGTGATGTTGTCACACCCCGATATTTCCACACTTTACCGGTGGGCCCGGTAGGGGAGTAACGTGACGTGGTTGGTAACATCATAGTCAAACAACACAATATTTAAATGCACAGCGGAAGCAAAAGATAAATATATTACAATCCGAATATAAAGTAATATCCAAGTATTACAAACGGAACGTAAAGGATCCACAGGCGGATCTTAAAACAACAAAAGAAATTTTCAGACTAATGGCTTATGTGGAGGAGTTGCAAAGTCCTCATCTAACAAGTCCTGAGCAGCTTCCAGCCTATTACGTACTTGTACCTGTCACTTAGACTTTGGAAAATACGTCAGTTTTCACTGGTAAATACACTCAACTGACTCATTTGAAAAGAGTTTGTAAATTGGTTTGAATGCACTTCGGCACAAAATATGTTGACACATTTATTAAAATGCACAAGGCAAAATTAATCTTTTATACTTGGGACAAACTATATCTCATGTTATCAGTTTTACATAACTTGCTCTACATACGGGGCCCGGTTCTATGTCGGTTCAAGATTAACCGACACACCACTATTCCCTTATTGGGTATAATTAATTAATAAACATATGGCATCTGTCAGGTGTATGCCTACACCCCGTGCTTAGGTCGTGGCCATTGCATTTAATGAGTCAAGGATATCCAGGACACGGTCGCATTAACCCCCAATGTTTCAGTCAAGCAATACGAATTAAAAACAGGTTATTTGGATTTCCCGACTCATTGGTCTTCGAATCCCATACCTGACCATGCGGTAATTATATTACCGTATCCCAAGCCCGTAATAGGGAAAATAAGTTAAGAGTATTTACCTGAGCTAGCTCCTGTCTTAAATAGCAAGAATTATAATACTCAGCCGTATTCACTTAAGTAAGTGTAGGTACAATTTACCGGAAGGCTCTAGTCTGGAATGATGGTATAAATAACCAATTAGAATACTAACGGGTCTTTAATTAAGCCTAAACTTAGACCGGTTAGTTTTAAGGAAATATACGGTTCAAACGCATGATAAAGCGAAGACCGGAATAGAATGTGATTTAGACCCGAAAAGTTTGAAGACTTGTATAATATGGGTAATCTAAACACATTCTGGATTTTGAGATAAAACCGATAAGGTTTGACCCGTGTCGGCTAATTTGTATAAACTAGTTACATAAACCGAACCGAACGCGCATGAAGCGTAACGGGTAACCATAAGAGTCCTAAACAGGTTTCCTAAGTTAACATGCCTTAAATATGTTGTGATATCAGTAGGATACCTTCCGTTATGCCCAAAACGAGTTTAATCTCATATTAAGCCCCTTAGGGGTATTTTGGTCATTTTAAAGATTATAAAAGGGATCAGTTAAGCTTCTGTGATCCGGGTCTGAATAAATCAGTAAAATAGTTTATTTTAACTTCGTATATCAGTTGGTGTTAAGTCCTATGTGGCAAAATGGTTTTAAACCCTTACTATGCGCTTAATACGCGTATAACGCCATTTTAAGCGATTTACGGGTTAAAATAGTATTCTGAGTTTCCAGGTCAGTTTACAAGGTTCAAAACACTTCATTTATTATTTAAAATCAGTAGCAATTGGATTGGTAGCAAAAGGACTTGTAAAACTCATTTTATGGCCGAAAAGGGTATAATCGGTATTTACCGAATCAAGGTACTAATCCTAGCTTATGATCAGCTTAAAAATAATTAAAAATCTTCAAAAATCCCAAAATATTATATTACATCAGTGGGTAAAATGTTTGGTGTCAAAAATGGGGTTTAGATAGGCTTTACGCTAATGACGCCGTTTAATTAATAAAAGTGTTTATAATTACGTCATTAAGCATAACTCCTAATCTAGACTTCCGATTGACGTGAAAATTTACTGACATGTTCAATAATCAGTAACAAAGACTTTTGTACTTTCACATCTTCAAAAATCTCGTTTTATGAACATAAGGGCAATATGGTCAACATTTGGCAATTTAACGGAAACATGCAACGAATTGGACAATCAAGGTAACAACCACATAGGTTTATACTAACATGTTACAAGGTCCTAATGGAACTTTAAGGCATGTCTAAACCTATCAAAACCGGGTCAGAATCGAGGTCAAAGCAGAAAGTCAAACTATGCGACTTTGGGCTCCGAATCGATTCAAAACAGAGAGTTGTCGAATCAAACAAGCTTAGACAAGTTATTATACTTATTTTCAAGTTATATGAATGATAAAACAGATTACACGCCTTCTGTATCGTTAATTATGCGTTTAATGGTTCTGTTGACTTTTTCGGAAGAAGTTTGACTCAACAAACGACATAGTTAGAACGGTTATCAGTGGGTGCCCTTTTAGGGGTTAATTGCCCACCTAATTACCAACTTATAACAACTTTCGTTTCGACAAAACCCTGGACCGTTTGTGATTTATCACTAAGTCAAACCGTAATTACGACGGTTTGACTTCTAGGCTATAAACTAATCAAGACTTAATTAAGAAGGGTCAAGGGTACTTACACGTGTCTAATGATGATTAGGAAGGTCTTGGGATCTGCTTTTATGCTCCAGAAATGATCAGGAAGTGAATGCAAGAATGTTTGCAACTTATGAACTTTATATAAGAACTTTGATCTTCATAGATTGTTGCCATGCAAGGCTACCAATGCTCAAGGATGAATACATGTGTCCCCTATAGCCTCAAAACTATGATAGGAAGTCCATTGTATTGCAACAAGTCGATTTAAGTCGGTTAATAGCCCAAAACAGCCACCTGTGGGTTTTTCTGTCGCTGGGCACTGCTTGCGCACCGTAACAAATATTTGTTGCGGTGCGCAAGCCTTCATCAGGCTTGTCATTTTTGCATTTTTGGTCCCTAGTCCCCCGAAACATCGCTTTCTCATTGTTTCTTGCATTTTGAGGCTTTAGTATTGACATATGGGGGCTTTAAAACTTATACCCACTTTGTGAAGTCCTCGGCCACTTCGGGTTTACCCGAAAAACCCTAAATTTCAACGTTGACGTTTCTAACCCCTCGCACACGAATTTCATCATAACTTTCTCATACGATAACGAAACTTGGTGATATTTTTATGGTGCAATCTAGTGAGCATAATTAATCGTTACAAGGCTTCGGGTTTGCTACAAGGTCACTCAGAGGTATATCTTAACATGTTGACACATTTAACCCCTATAGTTTGTAATCTCTCACTTTCTTTCACAATTCGTTTCGTATGATCCATGATCCATTCGTTTAAGGTTATTAACATCATGTAGGGTTATTGTAAAGTATATTTATTCATTGTTGACATTTTGAACCCTTATATTTACATAGTTTCATTGTTTATCAACTTTAGTCCCTCGAAAGTATTCTTTCACACGTTCAAAAGTTATGACACGTGTCAACACATTATAGGACGTAAATTTTCGAGGTGTTACAGATGTCCTATTCGATCTGATTTATCCACCTATTTATAGCTAGCAAACGAAAACAAAATCTCCTATAAGTATGGGATGCCTTCGAATATTCTCTAGTAGCCGTTGGAGACCAGGTAAAGCGGGTTCAACATCTTCCTTTGAACGACTTAGACCGAGTCTTCCGGGGAAAGGGTCCTCATGAACGTTACCAGCTTGGACTCGTACTCCTGCACATAATCCGTTAGTAATCATCAGGATACCATTCAGGATGTTACCAATATCCTGAATCAGCATCCCGGACATGAACATATATCATACAAGCAAGATATAATTTAAGATATTATCCAGGATATGAGCTCAGAATTTCACCCATAACAGGTATAATGATAGTTTTCATCGTTTATGCTAATCTCTATAATTTTTAAGTTATTTTGTTTTGTTTTTTGGCAAATCTAACTATGATATTTTTTGAAATTTGAAAATCTTTGTTTTTTTACTAATAAATTTTGAATTGTATTAATATGTATTAATAATTCTTTTGTTTTGGTTTATTATTTCTATTTTTCTTTTTTCATGATTAACTAATAAATTTTATATTGTGTTAATTTTGAATCCATTAAAGATTATGTAAATTTTTAGTGTGTGATATGTTTTTACGGAATATTGATTGTGTTTCTAAAAATAAATAGGTTTTAAATTTTTTTGAAACCGTTCCTTTTTAATTATTTGTTTTAGAAGTTTCTCTCGATATTATAAGTTTGTTTCTATAAATAGTTTACCGTTTTAATTTTCAAAAAGCCTTCATATTTAATTTCCAGATATGGATCAGAGTAACAAGAGTCCTTCATTTTTAAAGCTTATTGAGAAAGATGACCCATTATTTTTGGTATGTTTATTTGTTTTCTAATTAGTAATCAAATTTTAAGTAAACTAATGTTTTTTTTTTTTTTTTTGTCTTAAACTCATAGCAAATACCTAATGACTATGCTTCATTGATGTGGGGAGAGCAACCACCTTACATAGAATCTGTTAAGATTGTTGATGGCAACAAGTTATGGTTTGTAAGACTGAAAAAAAACTGATTTGGGCCCTGTACTTGGTGATGGCTTCACCAAAGTTGTTCGGGATAGTTGTATAAGAAAAAATGACTATCTTATGTTTTAGTCCTTTGGACCATCATCATTCTTTCTTTCGGTGTTTAAATTATTTGTTCATGAAAAAATGGTTTATATCCAAAATCGCACCTGAGGAAGATGTTATTGTAAGTAGTATATATTATACAATCAGTATGTTGAATAATTTTTTCTTTCTGTATATTGGTTTTTTAATTTTTAATTATCACTACCTTTGCAGGTCATGGCTGATGAATTTTGGAGGCAATTTTATGGGAAAATTTCAAAGGTGGTCAATCAATCCTTTATTTAGTAGATAGATTTTATAACGTTAAGATGGACGGATTAACTGACAGCTGTGTTTTTACTCATGGATGTTCTGAGATGGTAAATTTAACCCTTTATTTAGGAAAAATTTCAAAGGTGGTCAATCAACCCTTTTTAGGTTTCATTGTTTATGCTGATGTATATAATTTTGTAATATATATATATATATATATATATTGCAAATCTAACTATGATATTTTTTAAAATTTGAATATTTGGGTTGTTTCTAATAAATTTTGTACTGTTTTAATATGTATTAATTACAATCCATCAAAGATTTCGTTATTTCCTTAAATTTTAGTATTATATGGTTTTCCTAAATTAAGGTATCTCTTTTCTATAAATAAATGGTGGAGCAATTTTGCTTGGCAATGTAGACTTTCCTAATAAGTTTGCTTAATTTACGGGATTGGATGTTAGTGATTTGATTTTCAGAATTTAAATTTTAAATTTTAAATTTTGAAGTCAATCATTATTTTAAATTTAAATTTTGAAGTCAATCATTATTGTAAATCTTCCAATTTTTTTTTTTTGTTGTTCAAGATGTTTAATTCGGTTAGAATTAAAAAGGTTTGGAAATAAAAGGTTTGGAGTTTAGGTTTTCAGTTTAGATATACGTTAATTAAAAGATTCTACCTTTTTTTGCAATAGGTGTTTTGCTTTCTTTAAAGTAAATCCTTCAGTTGAGGTATCACTTGGATATAAATCTTTCATCTATTTTTTTATCTTTCTTGAAAGCAAATGGGATGTTGTAACCGGACTTTTGTTTGTTTCTTTTGTATCAGTCAGGTATTTTTTTATTTGTTTATTATTTTTTTATTCTTTTTTGCAAGTGAACATGACCAGAGGCAAACTAATAGTGTTTCAGTAAGCTTATAAATTTTCCATAGAGAAGAAACGAAGGGAGAAGCATTCTTAGAGGTATGCTTATGAACACCGTTTGATTCTTGGTCATATGTATCACTCTTGGCTTTAGGACACTTCTGATATCGTCTCGAGAAAAGACAAAAAGTATATATTCAAACAATATTCAATTATAAAAACATTATTGAACAATTTATAACGTTAATAAACAATGTGTTTTTTCAGCATTTGGTTGGCATTTTGTGCATAAAGATTGATTATTATTATTATTAGTTTTTTACTTAATGGTGTGGCTAGGGTGATTTACTAATCAAGTGGTGGCTCAAGTGGATGATTCTACCATGTTTGCTAGGTACGTGTCAAGATTTATGGGTAGTTTAATATATTGTTTGATTCGAGTTATAAAGCGAAAGGTATGGTTTATTAGGTTTATTTTGAGTTTTGATCTTTCTCCCACTTTATTCAATTGGATATTTTAAACTTTGCTATCTGAGCTTTATTTGGACCCAGTGACTTGAGATTTTGGGTTTTTAGGTCCGCTGGGTTACATGGGGGATTACATTTGAGCTTTCGGTGAAATATGGTTTAAATCAAGATGACAGAACCTACCATAAAGATAAAAAAATTTATAAATACCTCCTCGCGTATGTGATGCGTGCGTGTTCACCCCTGGTCTCCGTCTCTCGCCTCGGTTCCAAGGACCCTATTTCAGTATGCAGTTTTCTGATCTGATCGGAGGTGCAATTACCGACCAGATCGAGTGTCCATGTAAGCAATCTCCATCTTAGCTCATTAACTCCATCTGATCTGAAATTTTAGGATTTTGGTGATGTTTAACGATTCAATGTGTATTGTTTCTTTGCTCTTTATTTGCCAAGTTTGATTCATGTTTTGAGGATTTGTGTTTTAATAGCTGCTGACAGCATACATTGATCTATTTCAGGTATGGGAATGGATCATAACATGTTGAGAGTTCGTCTTCGTGAAGCAGGATTTGATGAAGAATCGATTAAACGAAGGGATAATGGTTCATTAATCGCTCATATTGCTAAACTTGAAGCTCAGGTTGTTATTCTTTTCCACATTGTTGATAACTGTATGGTTTTGTTAATTGGATTCAATTGTTAGGACCGATGACCAATTTTTTACTTGCCAAAGATTTTATTTTTAAGCAACATACTGACTAATTAGCTCCTAAAAATGTTGACTGGAGGTGGAGATGGTCAAATGAATGATTTAGTTTGCTGCTATTATCATTGGAACCGCGATTGGTTTAAACGTGGTAAATGGAGTTAGTTGAGCCAGTCCTCAGAGTGTTGCCATAACCGAAAGGTAACCTCAAACAAGTACGTTTTATAATTTTTTATGATATTTTTTAGTTGTGAATGTTTCAAATTTTGAAGAAATTGATTGGTAGAATTGATTGATTTACTTCAAATGCTACTCAATTAAGAGCATTAAAAGTCTGACCCAAATTAAGCAGACAACTATTTTTTTTTTGTTTTTTTTTTGCAGATTACTTTTTTGGTTGTGAAGATCGTGTGATTTTGGAATAAGAAGTCTGGGCTGAGATTCGTTTCATTTGAGTCTCTCGACTGTGGCTTCTTCTGAGGTTCGTTTCGATTGTAATGGGTACATGCTAATGACGAATTTGTGATAAAATTGTTAGGGTTCTATGATGTTTGGTTGAGAGTTTGGATTTGGGCGCACAAATATTTTTATCAAGAAGATTTTACCGTTTTATACCTTCATGGTGTCCCTTTGTTTAGGATATTTTATGTAGTATTATATTTTAGAATAAAAAAGAAATTACAAACAACAAATAGTGGTTGGATGCAACTTGGTCGATTTCATTTGGGTTTGATTAAGTTTTTTTCTTGACCTACTTCAGTGGTATTCATTCTTGATTTATGTATGAGTTTCTTTATTTGTTTATAAAATCCTAATCTTCTTCATGAAACAAATTGCTAAGGTTCTACTAAATCCAAACATGTATTTTTTGGTGATGTTTTTTGTTGTAGCTGATGTGGGTGGGGCAAGGTTCTGTGGCTTGGTTATAACTCCGTCGTTCCACCGCGTCAAGAGGTAGTCGTTTTCACGCGGTCACGGATTTGCAAATGAGTGGGATTTGCCATCTCCGGCGTTACTTGCAGATTCGTCACACACGTACATACACTGCGTTTCTCTCTGTTATTCTGATCTTAATCGCCGCCTCCCTGTTATTTTGCTCTTAATCGCAAAGGTATGTTTAGAACCATTAAACCTTTTCTGTTACTTTGGATATTTAGATTTTTGATGTGGACGTGAATGTGTACATTATGTAGGTAGCTCCAATCGATGAGTAGCATGCCAAAATAATCTTTGCAAGTCTCCTTTTCCTCAACATATTTAGCATATTATAGATTTGCTTATGTTCTATCAATGTTAGGCTAAAAAAATAAGAGTTGCTGTCCATTTAGCGGGTCAATTTATGTTTTATTTTGATATGGTTGTATGCGTGTGGCGGATATTTCGGATTTCAACATTTTGCGACTTATATGCCTATTATAAATAACTTATTTGTAATCTGTGATTTATTTTCTTTTTCACTGGTATCACTGAATTCGGATTCTTGAAGTCATGCATTATTTGTGGAATTTAAGCTATTTAGTTGATTTATGTTTGCGTGTTTTTTGTGAGAGAAGTCAAATGATTTTGTTACTTTTCTTCATCTGATAGTGCGGTTTTGTGATAGGACTACAAGTTGCCCCTTTCATTAATCTTAGTGTTAGTGTTAGTGTATAAGTAAATGATTCCAAACTGCTTGAAATTTCCACAGGTCCCAAATTGTCACTCATAAGAAAATTATTCATGTAATTGATTCCAAACTGCTTGAATAATCCGTTATACTAAAAAAAATATACATTATTAATATACATTCTTGCTTTTGTATGTTTTTATGGCTCTTTACAACAAGAAAAAGTTTAAGAAACCGAATTAAAAATTTATGGTGAGGAAAATGGAAAGATGATACTTTAGATGTTAAAAGTGTTATTTTATACTTTTATTTGTTGTAAATTAAATTTTCCTCCACGGAAAGTTTCCAGGTTATAACCTAGTCTTATTATATATCACAAAAAAAAAAATACACTTCTTATGGTATTGTATTATGCAAAAGGAGATTTCACGATGTCAAAATCATTCAATCAACATCGTTAATTGACGAATTTGTTGTTACATAATTTAGCAGTATAGAGCATTTGCATAATTTCTTCATGGAAACTTTGCATGCGTTCCATCGTTTATTCACCGGCCATTATTTAAGTTGTAAAAAAAGCAACAATAGACAAGTAAACATCGAATCTATACATATTTTTTTTTCTGATCTTAGACAAGATTGGCTTAACCTCTTTTTTTTATCCTAACATGTGGGAATATGATGACACACATTTTTTGTATATGATTTCTAAAAGGCACAGAACCACACAACTCCATTTGAAAATTCAACAGTTAGATAATTACGGGTGTTGTCATTGGAGAGGAAGAATTGAATGCGAATCGGACATAGTCAAGCCCTAAAGAATTGGGGGCACCAAACTTCAGCATATATTTTGTTATAGTCGAGCTGCCCCTACCTTAGATGCCAGGGAGAAACTTTTGCGCACCCAACTCTGAATTTGTAAAAGTTGGGTGTTCATTAATTATAAGTCTGCATTATGGTTTGATTATAAATAGAACAACTTTTGGGCTCAAGTGAGTCATTTATCTAAATCGGTCTGCACGGCTTGTTTAAATAACGGGTTATACATTTCAACTTGTCGTTAACGGGTCAAACAAGTCAACCTACGCATGACAACTCAAACTTAAATTATCACCCCTGCTTTTAAAGCTGCTATATACCCTTGTTACTATCAGCTATGTGATCTCCTAGAAATAACATTAGTAAGTCAAAAGTGTACGGTCACACAAACCATCCATTCATTAAAAAGAACATCATGCCAACTGAATAATGTTTGGTACATTTTCATTTGCTACAACAGCCCAACAAAAGAGAAACCAAGACTGTGTCCAGCTAAACAAAGAAAACCCTAGCAAATCACAGCCCGGCAATTGGCCCCACCGGTTATTGTCGGATCGGGTATCGATTAACATTCACGAACATAGGATGAACAACTGTGAGTTTGAATATGCACAAAATATGTGCAGGGACTCGTCTGGTGAAACATAGACAAAGAAAATATACAATGTAAACTTCTAATTTCACACATACAAATAAAGACATCGGTGGGTATTTATACCCTTACAATACGACAGTTATTTAACCCAACACAGTCCATTTCAGCTTATTATCTATCAACTTACTAACTATTGTATTACTGTTTAAAATTGTAAAAAATGTCAATAAAAAGACATAAAAGTGTTTGTGGGTCAACTCAACACAGTCCATTTCAGCACACTCAAAAAACAACAAATGTGAATAATAAGAAAAGGGTATTTAGATGATTGTGTGTATTAAAAGTAAACTCTTGAATACATTCACCTATTTCACCCATGCATATTTTATCTCTTCTTATGATTTGAGTAATTTAAGATAAAACTCAACGTAAATATATTCATTCATAACTAAATTGGTCTAGAAACTTCAAATGGTGACCAACTTCTTATATGCAAATTGCAAGAAATGCGTGACCAAGTTAATATATTTCATAACTTGAATCTTCAACAAGAGTACCCAAATCAATTGCGATTTCACCACTGCTGATTTGCTATAGAAAGTAAGATAAAAACTCACACAAACCTTTTATCAAACAGTTGGTGTGCATTCACCCATTCATCTTTTATCCCTTCTTTTAATTTGAGTCAATTAAGAATGCATAAAACGTGTGACCAAGTTCATATTATTCATAACTTGTTTGTTCAACAACAATACCCAAATTAACTGTGATTACACCAATGCTGATTTGCTATAGAAAGTAAGGTAAAAATTCACACGTACGTTTTATCAAACAGGTGGTGTGCATCCATTCCATTCTTTACAATACAGCTCAACAACTACAAAATTAGAATATCTGTATATGATATGACTTCTCCGAATCGGGGAGTACTTCCAGATTATCCCGTCCGTTTTCCTGTAACATGAAATTAATACTCTGTCTAATGCATTCAAAAGGAGACTGTTGTGGCCTAGGTAGTTATTTTAGAAATTAATCATCGTTGAATATAAAACGTAGAAGTAACAAGTTTCATATATCAAATCACTGAGAAACTCAGATGTTTAACGAGTAATAACCCAGATACGAATATACACAAAAATGCAGAATGTTTGTGTGCTAGATGCACACCACATGTTATTTGTTTTACTAATGTATCATTTTCTAAGAATTTAAACAATAACGTATGTAAGTTTATTAGTCTAAAACCTAATTTGATCTTTTGTTGGCTAAACAGAGTTGCTGCAGAAACATAAGTGACATGAAATCTAAAAACAATCAGTTCGATGTAAAGATTATGTAATTAACTCTTACGTGGATTATTGAGAATGAGTTCCAACATAAGCTAACTAGTTCTATACCCGTCCGGTGGACGGGTATGTTAATGGTATAATAACACGAGTATTTAAACAAAAACATTATTTGTCAAAATGACATTAAGTGTTTTATATCTGTCCCAACTGAAAACACATTAAACCCCATATTTGAAGCAATCAATAATCTCAAAGCATAACTCACTTTGTTCCACCAACAAAAGTGTCACTGCTTTGTGAAGGCAACATTGACACTATGAATTTGAACTACAAACCACCAAAAATAAAGTACCACGGGAGTACTTGAATTGTATATAATATAATGAAATGTTATCTCCAATACACATGTCATGAACAACATGCATAAACACTTACACAATTATCTCACTGATTTGTGAGGACAACAGTATATAGCGTTGTGCCACCTAGTCCCCTTGGCTGGAACCTCGCTCATGTGAAAAGTACCCACCTTTCTGTGGCTTAGAACAAAGCCATTAAAGAAATAAGTTATTTTTATAACTCATTCATGTGAAGAGTGCCCACCTTTCTTGCGGTTGCATAATACTTGTCAATTAATTCCCTCAGCAAACGTGAACCATTCTTTGATTAAATAGCATAACTCAGCTCTCGCAAAACCAGTGCCTCATATCTCAGCGCCAAGCAACTCTGAAAATAAAGATGTGAGAAAAACAATGTAATTAGGATTTTGATTCATAAACTAAAAGCATGAAATCATGAGCGAATATTAAGAACCATATTGAATAAATATCTTTGTCTGATTCAGCGACGACTCGATGAGCATACGCAACCCGCTTTACCAGACTCGACTTAGTTTTCTCTATCGTTCGGTTCAACACTTCCTCTGTACGAGCAAGAATGTAACCAAAAGAGGAAGTCTAATAATTAAGATATATCCATGGGTAGTATATGCCATTCCAAAAAAATTGTAACTAAAAAATAATAGCTTAAAGTTATGAACTGATGATTTATCAACAAATGCCATCCTATATTCATTTCCTGGCAAGGATGTTGGAACTCGTGGGAAGTTTTGATCACCATAAGAATATGAGCCCACTCAACTGGATATTTTGATGTATCCCTATACAATAATAAAGAAGCATGTAAAATTACTAATAAAATTTTAGGTTAATCACGCGAATAGGTGATAATAATAATAGATACTTGCCTTATTTTTACAAGAGGATACTCTTGTCCCAAGCATATCATGATCCAAACCATGTCCTACAAGAATCCCTTCCCAGCTCTTGTCGGATCTTCCATATCGGTTTTTCATTGCATAAAAAATTTAGAATTTTCCTTTGAACATCTTGAGATATTCTGGTCTAATTCCTGTGCTCTCATACCTGGAAAATAAACTTTTGTATGCTTACTTGAGGAACTTTGTAGCAGTTACATAATCGTATTTGCCCTCAAATTATAGGAAAAGATAGCATATAGGAGATACCTGTTGTTTGTAACAGGAAGTTGTGGCTTGACATAAGAATGAAAGTGTATGTTTTCATATTTATCCTTACACAAAGATCTAAAGTATCAATGTACCATCACTACCACCGCCAACCATTTTGCTGGAAACCATCTTGTTTTCTCATTTTCAATTCTCAGGTCATCATCCATGTGTAAGCTAGCAACTCGATAAGCCTACAATGACATCCATACCAAGTGTATCATTTTATTGACAGGTGGCAAGATGGGTGTGTTGGGTTGACCCGAACCACCTTTTTCCAGATAGATTAAAAAAAAGTAAGCAGTTAATTTGTTAATTATAATTATGTAACTGTTATCATTCCAATAATAATCTAAACAATTTAAGAAGGTTTATGCATTAAAAATACACTTAAGGCGACTTCAACCCTGTATTCAACCTGTTTCATGTAAGCTAAAATTCTTTTTTTACCAGAATGAAAACTGTTTTTGTTGATGTTTGCTTGGTTGAAACACTCCCTCCTCCACTTAACACACTCACTGCAAACACAAAACAACAAAAATGATGAGTTGAGAGTTTGATTGAATCATGTACCAATGCACAAACGTGATAAAATTGAATAAAGTGAACAAAACGAACATCAATTAATCAAATTCGCACCTGGTAACTGATTGGAGATTAGGAGAGAAATCTGGAACGATCACGAATAGGATTCCTAGTCATTGGTGAAGTCAGATTACAATATTTAGTCAAGAACAATTTCTGAAAATAATCACATTACAAAAAAATCGAGCAAAAACATCTCAGTTAATCAAATTCACACCTGGTAACTGCTTAGATCGCTCCAATTTCACCACGGATACAAGGTGGAAACACGAGATTCTGAAGTGCACCAATCAATTTCTGAATGCATCCAGCGATTGATTTGCATAGGTTAGGAAGAAATCATGATTTTTTGGGGAAAGATCGCAATAATGGAGATGTAGAGGATGGCAGGTTCTTCTAGTCCTATACCCAACAGGCGCTAAACTGCAAGAAAATAGGAGATAGATCGTGGCCTCTGTACTTCCTAGTTTGTAGGATGTTTAGATCAGAAGGTAATCAAGAAACCGTAAATAACTTCCCCTTCTAGAAGTTTTTCATGAATTATAAGGGCTAGGATTTAATTTCAGCTTCATCCAATGGCTCATATTTCTTATTGTTCCCATTGACTTTAATGGGAACATAAGAATATATAATTTGAGTCAAACTGTAATGGGAAATTCACGTACCTGTTAAGTGCAAAATATCATGATAATCACGTACCTCCGTAGACCTATAGCCCTTGAAACTGGGTATTAATACCCGAACTCATACCCGGTTATACCCGATTATACCCAACCCGGGTACATAGGGTATGGTCTTTCCCCTTAATACCCGTACCTGAACCCTACCCGGTTCCTTTCTCAATACCCGATCATGCCTCGAACCGTCCGAAAACAGAGGAAACCGAACCGAACACTTCATATTTCTATATATTTCTATCTTTTATACATCCAGACATCCAGTTCATATTTTATACCTTCATTTCGTATATTTATATTTCCATTCCATTTATTTATTTATTCATCCATTTCATGTATTTATACATCAATTTCATTTATTTCTAAACAAAAGTTTTAGCTCAAGTTTGGTTTTGACTATTAACCGAAACTAAACAAACAAACTAAAAACCGTCAATCTAACATAATAAACTAAACTAGTTAACTAAAAACAAATTGATTAACAAAATAGACTAATTGATTACTTCGATTTCTTGGGGAATTGAACCAATCGAACCATGCACATTCTTGCAGTGTATGTGTTTCCTGCCGATCACAGGGGAACCCTTCTAGTTTTAGCATATTAAAGACACCCAACCATATTTTTTCTTGTTAATTACTTCAGGTCATCTCATTTTTATTTCAATGCGGTGACACTTTGACATTTATTTCAACAGTTTAATTATCGTCATACTCATTAAATCTCATTAATAACAAAGCTAAGGTACGATCTGAGGAGGGTAAGATGTAGACAGCCTTACCTCTACCCGTAGGAATAGAGAGACTGCTTCTAGTGAGACCCCCGACTCGAATCTCAACAGTTTAATTAAAAGATCAATATTGATAACTATAAAAACTAACATATTTATTTTGAAACTATAAAGTTATTAATAAAAAAGTTGTGTCACACCCTCAAATTCCACATGCGGAGTATTACCGTGAGGCGTGCGATTGCCCAGGAACCAGGTACTAATTATTTTGAACCGTTTGCGAATGTTATAATTTTTCCCAATTAACACGATTAGTTTCTATTTTTAGATATCCAAAAACACAATTTAGTTTAACAACGGAAGTGTAAAGAAAACCCTTTACAATTTAAAACCACAAGTTCTTTAATTATACGTTAATATGAAACTTACAAATCACGCACTCCAGCCGATTGCAATGTCCGTCTGAAGCTGTAACGACCAACCTTCAAAGCATGCAGTAGGGTGTCAACATAAAGTTGGCGAGTTCACGAGTTCACAATTTTCCAGTTTTATTCCCAAAAACTTTTTTTGTTTAATTAGTTAAGTTACTCATTTATATCATGCCATGGGGAGCTACCCAATATGTAAGTTACTAAACTGCGTCATACCGAATACTCTGCGACCTCATGTTTGTTTGCCCTGTTTTGTCAATGTCTATCATCATTGACGGTTTGCCTGAGTCTATTAGTTCACGGCCAATCCTCTCCGGGCACGACGTGAGGTGGGTGAAATCTAAATAGCGTTATCAACTAATAACTCGTTCGCCAGACACTGGCGACTAATCGGTATCATAAGTACGGATTTTCTTGATAGAGTTTCGTTTAGTACACTTGTTGCATCTAATATAAATAGTAATTAACTGAGCTTCCCACACAAGGGGAAAATGTTACCCGTATCCCACACAAGGAGATAATGTTACTCGTATCCCGCACAAGGAGATAATGTAGTTTGTATCCCACACAAGGAGATAACATAGTTTGTATCCCACACAAGGAGATAGCGTTGTTTGTATCCCACACAAGGAGATAGCGTTTTTCTTTCCGTTTCCCAACCACCGGGAACACATGCTTTTAGTAAAAGTTGTGAACTCACATTTGCTTTGCTCGGTAGATAAAGCATTTGTCCTAAGTTGGTCAACCACATCTTATTATGGTTATCACTTATTAGGACATTATACAAGTAATCACGTACTAATTACACGTATCTAACCCGTATTCATCAAGTATTGTACAAGTATCAACTATCGTACGTTACACTAACATGCATGGACATTTATAATTATCATCTCAGTTAATCATTACTCAACGTACTGTATAAATGTACATTTAAACAAATAGAACATGGGCTTTTACTAGTGTGCGACCCACTGGAGTGCGACCCACTAAGGTCAAAGCCCATGTTGAAGTGTGCGGTCCACACAGGAGTGTGCGGTACACACGGGAGTGTGCGACCCCTGACATGTGTGCGGTCTAATTTAGGGTGTGCGGCCCAGCTTAGTCCCTTGTACGTTGTGCACCAAGAGCTGTACAATCAGAAGTGTGCGGCCACTAGGTTGCGGCTTGCATAGTCTGCTTGTACAGTGTGTAATTATGGTTTGTACATCACCTGAGTGTGCAGTCCAATAGTGTGCGGTCCACTAATAGATAAGGCCCAAAGGGACTATGCGGCCCACTTGTTAAGTGTGCGGCCCACACTGGAGTGTGCTGCCTGCTTGACAAGTGTGCGGTCATGCAACTTGGAGTTTGTACGATGTGCAGTACTGACTTGTACATAAGGAGTGTGCGACATAGCTTATTTAAATTAGAAAAAGATTAACAAAGACATTCAACATTCCACTTTATGCGTCAATCCCTCAAATCCTATTATCATCACGTGTTTACCCAAATAATCTATGCTCACACATCCATTCCAATAATAGGTAAGTCTTCTCGACCATAACTCACACCAAAACTCGACATTTAATTTATATGGCGTTTTATCAGTTATTAAAAGAAACATATACCACATTTGCAAACATTAATCATTCTTTATTCATGATTCCTAAACAGTTTATGAGCAATATTCTAAAACAACTTTCACATCTAACAAACAAACAGTGAACGAGTGGATGTTCTCATTCAAAACAGCAGACACCGACTTTCCCCTCTTGAATTCATATACAAAACAGTTGGTGCCTAACTTATCTTAAACATGCTTGTAAATTTCATCTAACAATTTTTCAATTATGTATATGACCACAAGAATGCAAAACCACTCATATACTAGCCAAGAATTTCAATCAGTTAATGAATTTTTTGCAAAAATAGGGGGTTTGAGCCAGAAAAGAGTGCCATTAGGTGGTCACCAATATTGTTTTCATGTCTAGGTAAGTTGTAACATCAAACAGCGACCTTCATGATCATTTCTGCAAAAAGTCAGAGTTCTGCAAAAGCTGCACAACCTTGCTGAAAGTCGCTGAATCATCCTACCACCTTGCTGAAAGTCGCTGAATCATGTCACTACCATATAAAAGTCGTTGTTTCATATGACAATCTTCTTAAAAGTCGCTGTTTCAAAGGACAATGTTCATAAAAGTCGCTGAATCATCCAGCAATCTTCATAAAAGTCGCTGAATCATCCAGCAATCTTCATAAAAGTCGCTGAATCATCCTACAATCTTCCTCAAGATCGCTGAATCATCCTACAATCTTCCTGTGGTGGTTCTTGAGAGCTAAACAGGCCAAGAAGGAAACAAAATTAATATGTGTTTTTGTGTGGTTTGTAGACATTACTTTACTTTTCGGGCTCTGGATGTGTGCGGCTTTGATTTGATCATAATGCTACCGAAGAGGATGAAAACCACAGGAAGAATGGTTCCAATGTAGAATACACTCTCGTATGCAGTGATTGTTTCGTCCAGACTTAATACCTGAAACGTAATATATATATATATATATATATATATATATATATATGTATGACATGAATTAATGGGGTATTTCCACGTGCATTTTGAAAATGATTATTTGATAGGTGGCCAACTATAAGAAAGCATGATGTAATGCTTCGAGTTGTAGTAACTGGATATCTTTTGTTTGAAATACACTGGTCAATCTAATGAGAAAATAACCAAAAACTAAAATTATTTAAAAAAAAATTGATTAAATTTCTAAATTTTGTATCGAGTGAATTGCAAGTTTTGTCCTTTATCTTTAGGCCATTTTGCAGACGGTGTCCTTTATGTTTAAAGTTGACGAGTTTTGTCCTTTATGTTTTAAATTCCTGCACGTTATGTCCTTTAGGCCTAACCTAGTTACTTTTTTCAGTTAAATTAGATCACAAAAGAATATTTTAGTCTTTTTACCCATTTAAATAAAAATGTTTTAACAAATAAAACAAAAATAAAAATGTTTTAATAATATATAATACTCTACTCTCTCACACTTACTAAACATCCCCCTCTCTCTCTATCCCCCCTCTCTCTACATCTCTCTCTCTCTACTCCAACCTCCGATCTCCGATTCCTTACATCAATAGTCAATAATATTCACATCCAGCAGCATGAAGAGTTTCGTGAGTTTGAAGATCTTGAGATTTATCTCCGATCCTTTGTTAACTGATGGTGAGGTGACGCTTACGGATGAGCAGAGAAGCTTAAGGTTAGAGAGGTTGTTTGAAGAATTGGATCGGTTTGAAGGTTGTACGGAAACTGCTGAGATGAATCAGATCGAAGAAAATATTGGAGAATTTCAGAAATTAGGACCGGTTTCTGATGAAGATGAGGATATTTTTGGTTCAGAAATTAGGACCGGTTCAGCAAATCATCAAATCGGTAGGTTTAGATTTAACCTAGTTTTAGGATATTTTTGTTGAATTAAGTTGAATCTGAAAATTTTGGGGTTTGTACTGAATCTGAAAATTTGGAGGTTTGTGTTTGGATGAAATTTTGGTGGTGGTGGCGGGGTGGATGGGTGGTGATGATGTCGTTGCAACGGTGGTGGGTTGGTGGGTATGGTGGAAGCAGGTGGTGGTGGTGGAAGGAGGCTATGGTTGTGGTGGTAGCGTCGGTGGTGGAAGGAGGCTGTTGTGGTAATGGTGGAAGGAGGTTGTGGTGGTGGTTATGGTGGAAACATGTGGAAGGAGGTTGTGATGGTGATTATGGTGGTACAGATGAAGCATGAGGAAGATGGTGGTATAGAGGTTATGGTGGTGGTTAAAGTGTTTTGTTTTAATAAAATGGTTAGTTATTTAAGTTTTTATATAATCAGTCTCTAAAAGGTAAAGTGACAAAATTGCCCTCATGTGCAAGGCACATGATTAGATTTAACTGAAAAAAAATTAACTAGGTTAGGCCTAAAGGACATAACGTGCAGGAATTTAAAACATAAAGGACAAAACTCGTCAACTTTAAACATAAAGGACACCGCCTGCAAAGTGGCCTAAAGATAAAGGACAAAACTTGCAATTCACTCTTTTGTATCTATATATTTCTAGCTATAACCTTTTTCTTCATGGTATTAACAACTGAACATATGGGTGAAAAACTTAAAATTGGGGTAAACAAGTAGGTCCAGTTTTTCCTTATATATTCACATTTGTTGTAGTTATAGAAGCTGACTGTAAAACCTCGAAAATTCACGTCCTATAATGTGTTGACACGTGTCATATGGTATGGTCTTTCTCCTTAATATATTCACATTTGTTATACCTGATTATACCCTACCCTGGTACATAGGGTATGGTCTTTCTCCTTAATACCCGTACCCGAACCCTACCCGGTTCCTTTCTCAATACCCGATCATGCCTGGAACCGGCCGAAAACAGAGGAAACCGAACCGAACAATTCATATTTCTATATATTTCTATCTTTTATACATCCCGTTCATATTTTATACCTTCATTTCGTATATTTATATTTCCATTCCATTTATTTATTTATTCATCCATTTCATGAATTTATACATCAATTTCATTTATTTTTAAACAAAACTTTTAACTCAAGTTTGGTTTTGACTATTAACCGAAACTAAACAAACAAACTAAAAACCGTCAATCTAACATAATAAACTAAACTAGTTAACTAAAAACAAATTGATTAACAAAATAGACTAATTGATTACTTCGATTTCTTGAGGAATTGAACCAATCGAACCATGCACATTCTTGCAGTGTATGTGTTTCCTGCCGATCACAGGGGCACCCTTCTAGTTTTAGCATATTAAAGACACCCTACCATATTTTTTCTTGTTAATTACTTCAGGTCATCTCATTTTTATTTCAATGCGGTGACACTTTGACATTTATTTCAACAGTTTAATTATCGTCATACTCATTAAATCTCATTAATAACAAAGCTAAGGTACGATCTGAGGAGGGTAAGATGTAGACAGCCTTACCTCTACCCGTAGGAATAGAGAGACTGCTTCTAGTGAGACCCCCGACTCGAATCTCAACAGTTTAATTAAAAGATCAATATTGATAACTTTAAAAACTAACATATTTATTTTGAAACTATAAAGCTATTAATAAAAAAGTTGTGTCACACCCTCAAATTCCACATGCGGAGTATTACCGTGAGGCGTGCGATTGCCCAGGAACCAGCTACTAATTATTTTGAACCGTTTGCGAATGTTATAATTTTTCCCAATTAACACGATTAGTTTCTATTTTTAGATATCCAAAAACACAATTTAGTTTAACAACGGAAGTGTAAAGAAAACCCTTTACAATTTAAAACCACAAGTTCTTTAATTATACGTTAATATGAAACTTACAAACCACGCACTCCAGCCGATTGCAATGTCCGTCTGAAGCTGTAACGACCAACCTTCAAAGCATGCAGTAGGGTGTCAACATAAAGTTGGCGAGTTCACGAGTTCACAATTTTCCAGTTTTATTCCCAAAAACTTTTTTTTGTTTAATTAGTTAAGTTACTCATTTATATCATGCCATGGGGAGCTACCCAATATGTAAGTTACTAAACTGCGTCATACCGAATACTCTGCGACCTCATGTTTGTTTGCCCTGTTTTGTCAATGTCTATCATCATTGACGGTTTGCCTGAGTCTATTAGTTCACGACCAATCCTCTCCGGGCACGACGTGAGGTGGGTGAAATCTAAATAGCGTTATCAACTAATAACCCGTTCGCCAGGCACTGGCGACTAATCGGTATCATAAGTACGGATTTTCTTGATAGAGTTTCGTTTAGTACACTTGTTGCATCTAATATAAATAGTAATTAACTGAGCTTCCCACACAAGGGGAAAATGTTACCCGTATCCCACACAAGGAGATAATGTTACTCGTATCCCGCACAAGGAGATAATGTAGTTTGTATCCCACACAAGGATATAACATAGTTTGTATCCCACACAAGGAGATAGCGTTGTTTGTATCCCACACAAGGAGATAGCGTTTTTCGTTCCGTTTCCCAACCACCGGGAACACATGCTTTTAGTAAAAGTTGTGAACTCACATTTGCTTTGCTCGGTAGATAAAGCATTTGTCCTAAGTTGGTCAACCACATCTTATTATGGTTATCACTTATTAGGACATTATACAAGTAATCACGTATTAATTACACGTATCTAACACGTATTCATCAAGTAGTGTACAAGTATCAACTATCGTACGTTACACTAACATGCATGGACATTTATAATTATCATCTCAGTTAATCATTACTCAACGTACTGTATAAATGTACATTTAAACAAATAGAACATGGGCTTTTACTAGTGTGCGACCCACTGGAGTGCGACCCACTAAGGTCAAAGCCCATGTTGAAGTGTGCGGTCCACACAGGAGTGTGCGGTACACACGGGAGTGTGCGACCCCTGACAAGTGTGCGGTCTAATTTAGGGTGTGCGGCCCAGCTTAGTCCCTTGTACGTTGTGCACCAAGAGCTGTACAATCAGAAGTGTGCGGCCACTAGGTTGCGGCTTGCATAGTCTGCTTATACAGTGTGTAATTATGGTTTGTACATCACCTGAGTGTGCAGTCCAATAGTGTGCGGTCCACTAATAGATAAGGCCCAAAGGGACTATGCGGCCCACTTGTTAAGTGTGCGGCCCACACTGGAGTGTGCTGCCTGCTTGACAAGTGTGCGGTCATGCAACTTGGAGTTTGTACGATGTGCAATACTGACTTGTACATAAGGAGTGTGCGACATAGCTTATTTAAATTAGAAAAACATTAACAAAGATATTCAACATTCCACTTTATGCATCAATCCCTCAAATCCTATTATCATCACGTGTTTACCCAAATAATCTATGCTCACACATCCATTCCAATAATAGGTAAGTCTTCTCGACCATAACTCACACCAAAACTCGACATTTAATTTATATGGCGTTTTATCAGTTATTAAAAGAAACATATACCACATTTGCAAACATTAATCATTCTTTATTCATGATTCCTAAACAGTTTATGAGCAATATTCTAAAACAACTTTCACATCTAACAAACAAACAGTGAACGAGTGGATGTTCTCATTCAAAACAGCAGACACCGACTTTCCCCTCTTGAATTCATATACAAAACAGTTGGTGCCTAACTTATCTTAAACATGCTTGTAAATTTCATCTAACAATTTTTCAATTATGTATATGACCACAAGAATGCAAAACCACTCATATACTAGCCAAGAATTTCAATCAGTTAATGAATTTTTTTGCAAAAATAGGGGGTTTGAGCCAGAAAAGAGTGCCATTAGGTGGTCACCAATATTGTTTTCATGTCTAGGTAAGTTGTAACATCAAACAGCGACCTTCAATGATCATTTCTGCAAAAAGTCAGAGTTCTGCAAAAGCTGCACAACCTTGCTGAAAGTCGCTGAATCATCCTACCACCTTGCTGAAAGTCGCTGAATCATGTCACTACCATATAAAAGTTGTTGTTTCATATGACAATCTTCTTAAAAGTCGCTGTTTCAAAGGACAATGTTCATAAAAGTCGCTGAATCATCCAGCAATCTTCATAAAAGTCGCTGAATCATCCAGCAATCTTCATAAAAGTCGCTGAATCATCCAGTAATCTTCATAAAAGTCGCTGAATCATCCTACAATCTTCCTCAAGATCGCTGAATCATCCTACAATCTTCCTGTGGTGGTTCTTGAGAGCTAAACAGGCCAAGAAGGAAACAAAATTAATATGTGTTTTTGTGTGGTTTGTAGACATTACTTTACTTTTCGGGCTCTGGATGTGTGCGGCTTTGATTTGATCATAATGCTACCGAAGAGGATGAAAACCACAGGAAGAATGGTTCCAATGTAGAATACACTCTCGTATGCAGTGATTGTTTCGTCCAGACTTAGTACCTGAAACGTAATATATATATATATGTATGACATGAATTAATGGGGGTATTTCCACGTGCATTTTGAAAATGATTATTTAATAGGTGGCCAACTATAAGAAAGCATGATGTAATGCTTCAAGTTGTAGTAACTGGATATCATTTGTTTGAAATACACTGGTCAATCTAATGAGAAAATAACCAAAAACTAAAAATTATTTAAAAAAAAATGATTAAATTTCTATATTTTGTATCTAGTGAATTGCAAGTTTTGTCCTTTATCTTTAGGCCATTTTGCAGACGGTGTCCTTTATGTTTAAAGTTGACGAGTTTTGTCCTTTATGTTTTAAATTCCTGCACGTTATGTCCTTTAGGCCTAACCTAGTTACTTTTTCCAGTTAAATTAGATCACAAAAGAATATTTTAGTCTTTTTACCCATTTAAATAAAAATGTTTTAACAAATAAAACAAAAATAAAAATGTTTTAATAATATATAATGTTCAAGTCCGGCTTCCGATCTAATGCTCGGCAAGAAATTTCAAAATGGTTAATTCGGCTAAGGCCGAAGGGGTTAACCTGACAAATGTGGACCCTAAAATACTGTAAAACCCTAATCAAGAAACGAGAAAAAGGAACCCTATAATTCGCGAAATTACAGACGCGAGTATAAAAGGGAAACTTCCCTTGACGGAACGGATATATTGATTCCCTTTCGGAGGGAAGAACTGGATGAAGATCCAGAGGAATCCTATAATCTCTAATGAACTTATCCAACTGACGTTGGGTAAGCACACTCACACTCTCCGCCAGATTCTCCTTACCAGGAGCCATTTCATAAATAAAAAGAGAAGAAACTTAAGTAAAAGAAATGGACGCACCTTGAGGAAGAAGAAGAGACTCGAAAAGAAGAGGGTAACAGCAGAGAAGGAAAAAGATGAGAGAAGAAGGGTAAAAATGAAATGGTAAAAAGTGATTTTATAAGGGTTTGAGTCGGTCGCGGGGTAGTCACATCAACCGTCACCTCCCACGAATTCCAACACGAGGAATTGCTACCATCACAGGTAGGTGACCGACCGTCAAATCGCGAAAGTCACCCACGCCACGTCATCACCATTCAAATCACACCATGTCATCGACTCAGACCACTCCCGTAATGACACATCATCCGAATAGGACAAAAAACTTGAAATAATAGTTTGCTAAGTTTTTACAAAGACTTACCAAACTGGGGGACTTGAAGATACATGTCCGAGGCCGGACATGATTCCCATGACGAACAAGACTCCACCTGGACGTACATCCGAATAATGTCCGTCCAACATCAAGAACTTCCGAAGATGAACCTCCATTCAAGTGCGTCTGGACGGATGATGTCATCTAAGTTGACTACTATAAATACCCCATCAAGTACAAAGCCAAGTACGATTTTCTGAACCTTCGTCCTTACTTTCTCTCTCTATTTTCTCTCTCTACCAATACTTATCCTCACGCCGGAGGGTGGTCGCAGAGGGGCCCTCCCATCTCTGCGGCGAGCCTAACGGTTTTCTGTTTTGCAGGACTGTTCCCCAAGTTCTCTCACAAGATCCAAACCCTCGTTTACAGGCTCCGGCCTAAACACGATTCTTTGGTTCTTCACAACTAAATCAACTCAAATCCATCTCTCTAGTTAACGACTCGCTGGCTCAGTGATCAAAACGTACGTACCAACTGGTACGACACTTGAAAACTCATCTACTCGAATTTTTCCAAGTCATTAAGGAGAAACCCGTAATTAGTTTAGAACAAAATTTCATACATTATTTTCATAAGATGCTACAATTTTTATATTCATAACAAAGATTATTTTGCATATGACAAACAATGATATAGACGGTAGACATGAAGTAAACATGTAGAATACGTTACCATGTCACCACGTCGAGAAGAAATAAGCACGTCTCGAAGCCTAATAGTCAGAAAGGTATAAATATTTTCAATACTTCATATACTTTTCAAATTAAAAAACCTAAACAAATGATAACACAGTGAAAGAAACTCTTCCCATTGTTGATAGAATGCCCAAGAAAATACACATCAATAATGCACAACCACAACATAAAAACATTTGTGCAAATGCTGGTCATAATAACGAATTATGATTCAAATCAATAAATGGTATAATACAAATGAATGCAATCTTGGAACTCGATCTCCATTAAGTTAATTCCTGATCACACTCCAGTGTTCACAATACAGTCTAGATTACCTGTCACAGAGAAAGAAATGTGACTAAGCCTAACGCCTAGAGTACCTGAACAAATACAATAATAGACAGAAAAATACAAGTCTAAAACGAATATATCTATATATCTATATGCCATATACAAGGTTTTAATGTAAAAGAGTGTACATTACAATTATTCAGATAAAATCCCAAGTTGCCTATTTATATTAGGGCAATTTTTTATTTTTGATGAACAAAATAATATTTAGGTTTTAATGTAAAAGAGTGTACATTACAATTATTCAGATAAAATCCCAAGTTGCCTAATTATATTAGGGCAATTTTTTATTTTTGATGAACAAAATAATATTTGTAAAATAAAATTATATACATCTCATCCAGGCTTATCAAAACTCTTTTAAGTAAAATCTTAGAAATTAACAACTGTAATTTACTTAATTAAAATCAAATATGGTATTACAGATTAGAGACGTACATAAAAACCGGTTTGGATTTTCAAAGTAGTTTCTAACCTGATCCAATACCACACCTGAAACCGGTTTGACCCACTCCGATTCCAACCCGACCCAAACTACCAATTTGTATATCAGTTCCTACTCTCGTTACTAAAACCGGTTTGGACTCGAACCTGTTCGATAAAACGGTATAATATCTGGAAAATTGGGGATTTAAAAAAGTTAAAACGGTTTCAATGGGACCCAAACTTATTTGTATAGGAACAAATATTTTTCTTCATATGCAGTTTACGACCGACCGAACCGGTTTTTACTCAAAACGGTTCTAACCAAACCTGGCCAAACCGAGCCGGTTTTGCTAAAAAAAAAAAGAACAGATGAACACTATGAAATAGTTTAACTTGGGCTTCCTTAAATGTAAACCAGTTGGGCTTTCAACATTAAAACAGTACTGGGCCTGGCCCAAACTAGAAAGAAACCAGGAGCCCAAACTTTTGAAAATTAATAATCAGCGGTTTGACGATGTTAATTGTTAACCAGAGGCCTGAGGGTGTGAGCACTGAGCAGTTGTGGTTTGATGATGGGTCGCCGGAATAATTACAATTTTGGAAACCACAGCAGGCTTCTTAAACACCGTCTTTTCCCTAATTCCCTGTTCCAGGCGAGTTTCGTATGGATGAGAAAAAGACTGCTGGACTGGAGGAGAGATTCAGTTGATTGATCCTTCTAATCTCTTGCAATTGTTTTTCACATCAGGTGCGTGCGTTCGAACCACCATAATCACTGTCCCAAAAAGTCATTTATACCTCCGTTTTAGTTACTGTTTTGGTTTTAATCTTTGCCCCCTTTGTGGGTTTGTTTTTAATCGTAAATTTCTCCTATTTGTGACTAGGGTTTTCTTGTGCGCGGTTGATTTATGAACTGGAGGGTGTTTTGTGTTCAGTCCGTAGGATGTGAAATTGGGGACGCATGTTGCGCTTTTTCTGTTCGTTAGTTTTGTTTTTGCTTGTTTTGGAAGAGATTTTAGCTATTGAGTTTACATGCATGCACACCAGGTGTTTGTTTTAATACCTCAATGAAAGATGCCTCTTTCTGTTTCATTTTTTGAAACGACTTTGTTTTCAGTGTTTAACTATGTGGCGTTTTGGAGCAGATCTCAGGTTGTTGATTTGTTTAGCACATCAGATGATGGCTTTGGGTATTTTGTTATATTCATAACTAAATCATAGATTGAACAGACCAAAGTAACACCCTTCCTTGGTTTTACAATGTTTTGTTATTTGCTTTTAGAATAGGTTGGTTTGAGATGAAATTCAGATATATTTTTTTTAAATCCTATATTAATACTTTTAGTGTTATAAAGCTTTTTTGTTTATTTTTTTCAGCTTGCAGATTGGGAGGAGTGAGAATTGAGAAAATATTAAAGACTCGAATCAAGTGAAGCCACAGGTAGAGGTTGACTTGAAATTGGCAACCAAAGAGCATGAAGACTCAATTTCAGAAGAGGCTCAGGTTATAGAGGTTGGTTCTTCATTTTCATGTATTCAAACTTAAATACATTTGATTATAGTAGTTAAATGTGTCCTCAACAGATTATAGAGGTTGACCCGCAAACGTTTATAATTCATCGTTTTTTTAACTAAATTGCTGCATTAGTTATGGTTACAAAAAAATATTATCACATTAGCAATCTGAATTTAATAATGAGTTAATTTAGGATGAAGCATGCATTTAAATAGACATTTGGCTACTCTCAGCCCTTTCATCTTTTAAGTACATTTAGATTAAATTCAGAGGTAAAAGAGACTGATGGCACCTTATTATCTATTGTTTTTAATGAAGTATACACCTCTTTTTGGACGTGTTTAGACATGCTTATGTTAGAAGTTGTAAAATTCAGAGACTTAAATGTTAGGCAAGCTCTGTTTATTTATGAAATTAATAGGTTAAATAACCAAAATAAACATTTAACATTTTATGGATGGTATTAGCGTTAGAGTAAGGGGTTATAACAATAATAACATAGTATCTCTAGATACGTTTACCTTCTTTTAAGAGGACACTTTCATGTGATTGACACTACCACCATAGTTGTCAATAGCGCGCTATGTAGCCATCCGACCAAGTGTCGCTATATGGGTCATAGCGACCAATAGCGTATTTAGTGACAATTTTTTTTCTCCTGTTGATGCCATTAGGCGTAGTAATAAGCTAAAAAAAGAAACTGAACTAATGAGACCATTAGGATTTTCGGAGTTGCATTCGTGTCCGCAGGCACACACGAGTTCAACTAAATTCCAGTTCAGAAACTCATTTTTTGCACCCCCCTGCGCGCGGGTAGGACTTGTGGTAAAACATGTCATAAAGCTACAATGGAGTAGTAAAGGCTTTACCTTATAAACAACCACTCACTTTGTTCCCACACCAATGTGGGACAAAGTATTTACCACCTTTTGAGACTTTCATTCACACACCCAAAACTTCCAACATATAAGTCCTAAACTTTTGCTACTAATTATTAGCTACATGATCTTAAATGGCATATATAATAGTTTTTTTATTTTATATGTGGAATCTTATTTATTTTCAAAGCATAACATATTTTTTATGTTTTTAAACAACACTGAGATATAGCTATAAAATAGCTGGATTTATAGGTTTTTGTTAAATATACATGTAAAATAGCATATATACAAGGTTATTTTGATGTAATATGCGTATAAAAATTTTCAAAATTCTTTTTCTAGTGTAATCGCTATTTATAAAATAGCCGTCGGCCCGTCGCTATTCGCTACGTAGCCTATAGGTGCCTTGTCGCTATTTGTCGCTATTCGCTATCAACAACTATGACTATCACATTAGAACTTTAGAAGAAAGGGTATAATTTTTTGGAACAATTGCATATTTACCCTTAAAAAATTTCTTAATTGCGTATTTACCCAACTTAAAATTAATATTGCATATATCCCCTTCCTTAACTAATAAAATTGCAAATTTATCCATTTTGATTTATTTCATTAAAAACAAGTTATATAATGACTTTTTACCCTTATTTTTTACTGAAACTTTAAAAAAATTACATATTTATTCATTTTTACTGGTTTTTGTGACTTTTTCACAATTCTTTTTGTTTTTTTTTTTTTTACATTTTGCTAGCTAGGTTTTTTTGTTTTTTTTTGCTTTTTTACTAAGTTATTTGTTTTACTAAGATATATTTAGAGGTGTTTGTGATTTTCAGCTGATTTATAAATATATACATTAAAATACGTTTAATGATTAAAAGGAAAAAACACAAAACAAATAACTTTGTAAAAAATACTAACTAGAATGATCTTCAGCTAATTTATAAATACATACACTAAAATACTTCTAAAGCAAGTTACATTCTTTTCTTTGGTCTGTAGTCCTCTAATTAAGCTCCCACTTATTCAGAAAATGTTTATATTCTATAGAAAAATATGCATCTACGTACTTTTAATTTGAGTGTTTAGATTGTAAAAAAAACAACAAAGGAAAACTAACAAGCAAAACGTAAAAAAATAAAAACAAAAAGAATTGTGAAAAAACCACAAAAACTAGCAAAAATGAGTAAATATGTAATTTTTTAAAGTTCCAGTAAAAATAAGGGTAAAAAGGTCATTATATGACTTTTTTTTAACAAAATAAATCAAAATGGGTAAATTTGCAATTTTATTAGTTAAGGAAGGGGATATATGGAATTTTAATTTTAAGTTGGGTAAATATGCAATTAAGAAGTTTTTTTAAGGGGAAATATGCAATTGTCCCTAATTTTTTAACTATTTTTTTAGTTAGGCCTTAGATAATCTGGAATTGAAAGTAAGAAACAAAGTCACTTTTTTTAACCAAACACCAAGTTAAGCTGAAATGTTTTTTTTTGTATATATAAATTTAGTTGTGGGGTTTGGAGAAGGAGAGCATGCATGCTTGCCATTTCACTCTGTCTAAACTTTATAAGTTATTATTTCTTTTAGTTTATAATTTATGCATCATTTTGATAGACAATACATTCTAGCTGAACCGAGGGAGCATAAAAACTCTTAAATTGACTTTGACTTTTTTCAACTTGTTTTACTGCTTTGGGTCAACAGGCTTCTTTTTTTTCTTCATGACTTTGTGTGTATTTAGCGTAAATTTTTAAGAAAAACAGAAAATTGATCATGTGTAATGCTGAGCTTCTTTTGTATACTAGATCAACATTCATGTTGTAGCATCCAGTAGATCATTTTTCATGTCTAAATTGGGGATGAGTACTTAATTAGGGTTCTTGAACCTACAAGTCCAGGTTTTTGATTTAATTGATTCAAAGAAAAAAAGTTTGTAAATAACATATGGATGTTGATATATACCTAGACTCATGTTTATATATGTATAAATTTCACATACCCTTGAACGAGTGATCTGTTGACCTGTTCCTTTTTTAGGAAAGTTTATGTGCTTTTATCAACTAATTATGTTATTTGTTCATAAATGTAGAACTGTAGTTTGATTGCTGTGTATATATTTGTATGTTCCATCATATGTACTATGCATATTGCTATAGAAAATGTTCACTTAATATGTTAATTTGACTATATCTTTGGGATACATTTGAATCTTTTAGGCTGCTAATACTCTGTTAGTTGTTATCCATACAAACCCTATAGGTTCTTCAATATCCACATTTTCATTTTAGTAAATTAGATTACTTTTTACTATTTATTTTATTAATATAAACGCCTTAATACTTTTTGTGTCCTAGGTTACATTTCTAATATAGTACACTATCTTTTACATGGCCACTCACTCTCTGTTGGATTAGGTTAAACTGGGAGCTGTGTGTGTATATAGGGACCCAGATGGGAAAAAACAGTCAAATCATCAGTCAACATCGGATCGTAAACAGGGTACTCTGTTTTGGGCATCCGAGCAGCCGGTTTCGTCGGAATCCACGGCAGCGCCGCCTTGAAACGCTGCGTTGACTATGTTTTATGGTTAGACAATTGTAACAATTATTACGATCCTACCCACAAACGGGCGTCAACATTTGTTGGAAAAAATGGGATTTTCATTGTGGAAGGGGACATAAATAACACCGTTTTGCTGACCAAACTCTTTGAGGTAATACATTTTACTCATGAGATGCATTTAGCTGCTCAAGCTGGTGTTAGATACGCAATGCAGAATCCAAAATCATATATTCATAGTAACATTGCTGGTTTTGTTAGTGTTCTTGAAGTATGCAAAAATGCAAATCCACAGCCTGCAATTGTTTGGGACTTTGGGCATCTTCTAGTTCTGTTTATGGGTTGAATACAAAAGTACCCTTTTCGGAAAAGGACCGAACGGATCAACCCGCGAGCCTATACGCTGCAAGGAAGAAAGCGGGTGAAGAAATCGCACATACGTATAATCACATTTACGGGTTGTCTTTAACGGGTTTAAGGTTCTTTACGGTTTATGGACCCTGGGGTAGACCGGATATGGCTTATTTTTTCTTTACTAAAGATATCTTGAAACGAAAACCGATTCCCATTTTTGAGTCGAGTAATCATGGGACCGTTGCGCGTGATTTTACATATATTGATGATATTTTAAAGGGTTGTTTAGGTGCCCACTGCTGAAAAGAGTACAGAAAGTGGTGGGAAGAAAAAAGGGGCTGCACAGTTTAGAATTTTTAATTTAGGGAATACTTCGTCTGTGCCTGTTTCAGATCTTGTTATTATTTTGGAAAAGTTGTTGAAAGTGAAAGCGAAACGGCGTGTGATGAAGTTGCCTAGAAATGGTGATGTCCCGTTTACTCATGCGAATATTAGTTTGGCACAAAGGGAGTTTGGGTATAAACCAACAACGGATCTTCAAACGGGATTGAAGAAGTTTGTTAGATGGTATGAGAAGTATTATGGTTTGGGAAAGAAGAGTGAGCATTGAGGCAAAAAGTGGTAAACTTGTTCTTAAATCCTTATTCGTTTTGATATATTCACATGATTGATTTGTTAATCCTGCACTTTATGAAAACAAGTTATCTTGTTTTCAACTGTTGGTATATGATGTTGCATCAAGTAAGGAGGAAAGAGGGATCTCACACGTGAACAAGTTTTTGTGGTCCGTCGGGGTCTTCATTTGAGAACTTTGTGTTCTTGTTAACTTGTGCAAATGTAATTTATTGTAGTAGTACTATTGTAGGATTCGTGACTAATAAAGCAAAATTTATTTGGTTGGACTTTTGTATCATTTCATGGTATTCAAATAAATAGAACACATTAGTTTAAATGTTATGATGTGTCTTGATTGAAGGTTGACTTGCTGTGTTTTTTTTTTAATCTTCTTTTTATTATAAATTTCTTGATGAGTTTGGTTTTTATGATCTCTTGATATTTTTTTTTTCATTCAGCTTTGACTTTTATGACATCTTTTGTTCTGTTACTTCATTGCTAGTCTTTCTTTTTTTGGATACTGGATCCATGAATGGACAATATTTTTGTAAACTTTATAAGAGATAATGCAACATGAATGGATACCATTTGAGTTACTACCAAGAGAATTACATGGTCTAGGACACAAATTTTTTGAGAGATTGACTTTGTGTGGATCACAATCAAACTAAGGCTTAGCGAATAACCTAGATCGATTATTAGTTAGTATGCAATGGAATATTAGTTAATCGATATGTCAGGTATCACTGTTTTAAGCACAAGGTATTAATAAAAATTGAATGTTTCACAATACAATCAAAATACAGGCGATTTCCTAGCTAACACTCTAGCTATGAAGAGGGTTACTTGCAGATTTCCACTAAAATATGCACACATATGTTCACACACCGAATTCACACTTAACTGCTTGACCCATAATCTTGTTGAGATTTACATAAGTAATAATTACGTATAACATCTTCTTAATTGTCTGTCTTATTCAAATGATAGACTGACATGTGACATCTCTTGTTCCTTAACGAGAAATCTTTATCAATCTTCACCAGATCGGTTAGAAGTTCCTTTTATTTTCATCAGATGGTAACTTGCCATCACAGGCAAGTTCCACTAATTCTTCATCAGTTATAACTTAGCCCATGAGCGACCAGACACAACTTGTAACAGCTCTGGGGTTCCTTCAGTGGCAAGTCTACTTCATTAGGAATAAAACCTTATTAGTGATCTTCATTATGAACCTCTTGTCAATAATAAGGCTCCCTCCAAGTTAACAGCCTAAATAAACGTATAATTATTTAATCAAGATCCATACGTTTTTAAAAACCAACAAAAATAACTAAAATCACGGAAAACCTTAATTGAGTTCAAAATCGAAGTTCTAGATGGCGAAATTGGGTCCCGTGAGTCGTGCTTTGTCTATTGCATTTGTCCAAGCGCGTGGCTCGTTGAGACGTATAACTCCACATGTGATGAAAGTTATGCCCTTTTCAGTTTTAAACCATTTTCTAGCTCACTTCTGTGTGTCTAGTTGCTCCAAATACAAGTCTGGTAAATCATGGATCAACTCCATATCACCATCAACGTAAAGATTAAGCATCATTTGTTACCTTCCACGTAAATATTCCATCCTAGTAAACAAGAGCATGTGAAAAACTGCAACATTTGTATTACTTCACTTTTTTTATTACCTTTTAATATGTAAAATTACTTTTGAATGCATAAATACCCTTGCAATTATTATAATTAAAAAAAACTATACTATCATTGACATGATACGCCTTTTGTTGACATGCTAATTATTGATAATTATTTTTAGACAAAAGGAGCTTTTGGGTTGATCCAATGCGTTCCATATTGAATCTCTTACTCAAATAACTACTACTAACCATGTTGGTTAGTCAACGGCCTAGTTAAGTGGAAGTATGAGAAATTGATAAAGATTTGCAATTGCATACCACTGGAACTGCATGATACGAGTCTTGAGAGTTGAGTTAAAATCTGCATGAAGATACTGTATCTTTTCTAGGCTTTCTTCACTCGTACTATATGCAAATTCTTCAACATCTCTGACTTTGGATGTGTGTTGTTGATATGTAGAAACCTTGGTAGAATGTCTTCTTTCTTCAACTCTTGTCAAGGGTCAAACAACACACATTGACATTAGTGGCCAAACCATTGTTTTGAAAATTAATTTTAACAAGAATATAACCAAAACACATAACACCTTCTAAACACTATTAAAAGAAAATTAGACTACTATCAAAATTAGTATATTTTTGTAATCATAGTCAAAACATTAACTAGGGATGAGGTTAAAAGAAATTAAAGTGTTTGCATGTCAATCCAACCTGACCCGACCCATTTCAACCGTTACTACCATTTTTCTTAACCCAGACCTCTTTCGAATCATCCACCCATAATTTCTGTAGGAAAAAAGTATATGCTTACTAGAACTCATCTTGTCCCTTGTTCATTTGTTTAGTCTTCGTCTGGATACTCATCAACCACTTTGACCCTTTTACTCTAACTTAGCCTCTGGTGTGATAATCTTGGTCTTCAATCTGCGTTAATTCCTTATCACACTATAGAGTTCACAATACAGCCTAGATTGCCTGTCGCGGAGAAAGAAATGTGACTAAACGTAATGCCTAGAGTGAATGAATACAACAAAAATACAGAAACATACAAGTCTAACACCAACATCATATACAAGGTTTTAACGTATAAGAGTGAACATTACAATTATTTAGATAAAATCCCAAGTTGCCTATTTATATTAGGGCAATCTTTTATTTTTTGTTGGCCAAACTAATATTCGTTAACTTCTGCACATTTATGAACTATATACATCTCATCTAGGTTTGATCCTTCAGTTTAGTATACAGATCATGTAACCCGACCCGATACCATACCTGAAACCGGTTTGACCCAAACTGACCACAGCCCGACCCAAACCGCCAATTTGTATATCAAATCCTACTCTCGTTACTAAAACCGGTTTGGACTCGAACCTGTTTGAAAAACAGGTATAATCAGGGCCGTCCCTAAGAATTCTAAAAAAACTTTGGGCCCTGGGCGAGTAATGAAAATCGAGCCCTAAAATATGTATTTTAAAAAAAAAAAAACTATCTATATAAAAAAGCTTAAAATGTATTAAAAAGCTTAAACCAAACCGAGCTGGTTTTGGTAAACACCCAAATGAAGACTATTATGAATTATGAAATAGTTTATGTTGGGCTAAATAACATTCCTTAATTGTAAACCAGTTGGGCTTCCAACATTAAAACAGGCCCAAACTAGAAAGAAACCAGTCTTTGAAAATAAATAAATAGAGGTTTGACGATGTTAATTGTTACCTGACGGAAAAATTACAGCCGTCGACTAAGTCATCGGCTGTGATGGCTTTATAAATCCGATATGATGTGTGAAGATGGTGGTACGATGTCGTTTTACCTCCGGTGATTTGGTCAGGAAATCTGTTTTGAGTGACTACAGAGAAAGAAGAAGAAGGTAAGGGTTATTTATTTAAAACAACATCTAGCAATAATTAACTTATATTTAATTAACATGTATGTACCTTTCTTTCAATTAGTCTTCAATTTCGATGCAGGGGATATGAGAGATTCGGGGCCAGTAGTGGGAGCCTCTTCCTTCACACCTTTCTTTCAATTTTGGGCAATCACTTAATATTCTCAAACTCAAAAGTGAAGGTAACAGCGTCTCTGGTAGATCGTTCACCTTTGGGCAGCTCCAAATGATCAGATGTTGAAGGGATGTGAGGTGTTGGAGTCCCATTGAAAGTGATTCCAGATTATCAAATTCAGTTATGTCCAGAGATGTAAGAGAAGAAGGGAAAATTCTGATTGCCCCATTCTGAGATGGGCTTTTTCAACCCCCCTACTTCAAGGAACCACAAATTGGGAGGCCAAAGCCCACGAGGAAAGGAAACATCAATCATTGGACAATTTGTGATAAACATATATTTTAACATGGTGAGATTGGATAGCTGAAGGTCAGGAAATGACTCCAGATTTTCACAATAACTTATCCTCCAACTGATTAGATTTGGCAGCTGCAGGTCACCAAATGCCTTCATGTTTTTGCAACCGGCTATGTCCACATATGTGAGATTTGGCAGATGGAGGTTAGGAAATGACTCTATGCTTTCACACCATTGTATAGACAACGAGGTGAGATTTGATAGCTGATGAAGATCAGAAAATAACTCCATGTTTTTACAAGAACTTATTGACAAAGATGTGAGGTGAGTGGAGTTACTCAATTGATTTATTGATTTTAGATTTCCACAACCATTTATATAGATACCAAGTGACTTGAGATTCTGCCCTCCTCCACCTGTTGTTGTTGCTCTTGGGAAGGAGACATGTCTAACTGAACTACACCCACTGATGTTTAACCTCTCAATGCTATTTGGACAACACAAACGCTCCATACTTTCACATGACTGTATCTCTAACTTCCTAAGAGATGATAGGAGGTTGCTCCCAATCTTATCCTCATCCTCCTCTTTCTCTCCTAACCGCACCAAACTTTTACAATACTTTACCTCCAATTCCTTTAAATTTACAAGAACTTTACTTGCCTCTGCATTTGATTCCCACAGGTATCTTATTTCATCACAATCCTGTATGCTTAGTTCTTCTACTGCCCCTAAATTCTCTATAACACCTCTCCACACCTCATCCGTAAGCCCAAAAATTGATTCTATTACCAGTTCAGTGGTTGATGAAGCTGCTCGAACCAGACTTCTCAGCACACTTTCACAACATTTATATATTCTTAAAACTCTTAGTGAAGGTAATGCTTCAAGTGAGACATCAATCAAATTGGGACAATTTTTTATTTGAAGCTCTCGAAGGCATGGAAACATTGCCTCGCTATTGGTTGACCATACCTCCCAACTCGACATATCTTCAAACCTTAGAATTTCAAGTGAAGGTAGCCGCCCAAGTGGCGGTAGAGATGTACATTTTCTACAAGCGCGTAGCGACACATGAACCAATCTATTAAAAGATGGATCCCCAACCCATTTTGGAAACTCCATTCCCTCGTAACACTCAACCTCAAGCATTTTCAACTTATCACTGTAGGGCTTTAGCTCATTGAGAACTTCCTTCTCAAGTGTTTCACTTGCAGACCCATCATCCCATTTCAACTCTAACTTGTTAATCCCTTTGAAAGATAAGTTCGCTTCTCGTGCATGCATTGAGCTCTGCACTTTGTTCAACCCCTCGATGGAAATTTCCCCCTGCAGATCCTTTAATCCCTTAAGCTCGGTTATTGCAAAGCCACTGTTTCCTCCGATGATGATCCTAGTGAGAGTCTGTAGGCTTTTCAACTCACCAATTCCCAAAGGCAACTTCTTCAAAAGTGGAGTATTTCTGATGTCAAAATGCCTCAGCCTTTTGAGTTTAAAGAAGCTTTTAGGCAAATTGGTCAGACTTTCACATCCAGAAACTATCAATGTCTGTAAATTATAAAGATTGCCAACATTCTCAGGCAACTCTTTTATATTTGTATGAGATAGATTAAGATACCTCAGGTGCTTCAAAGTACCAATGGAATTTGGTACCTCACTTATGTTAAAACGCCTCAAAGAAAGAACCCTTAACAGTGGTAGCTGAGGAAGCAAGTCAACCAAAATCTTGCTGGATAAGTAAAACTTCTTCCGGCCTTGATCTACCCCAACATATACCGCTAACAATGTTCTCAAACTTCTGGCCTTTTCAAATGCCCCGAACTTCTGGAAAGCTACATACTCCTCACGAATAAATGACATATGTCGGTACTTGGCTAAAGCTTCCTCCGTCATCTCCATCTTATTATCAAACCTTAAAAAATATTCTCCAGCAACAAATGTGGCCAGGTCGTTCATGAGATCATGCATCACAAAAAAGGGTTCACCGCCAGGTGCACGTTGGAAAAAGGACCTCGATAGCAATTTCTCAAAACATTCATGGCCCAAGAATTCTGGTGATTTGTTTGCAACTGACTCATTCAGATACCCTTCAGCCACCCATAATAATACCAACTCTTCTTTTTCAAACAAAAAGTCCTTAGGGAACAAAGAGCAATAAGCAAACAATCGCTTCAAATCGGCAGAAAGATCATGGTAACTTAGCCTAAGGGCTGGGACAATTTCATCAGCACTTTCTAAGTTCCATATCTCACTGTTCAACACATCATTCCATTCTTCTTCTTCGGTTTTTGTTCTCATTAACCTTCCGATTGCCTTTAAAGCTAAAGGCAAACCACCGCATTTTTTTACAATACCTTCAGCTTGTGGTTTAAGTGTTGCGTGTGAGTCAAAGTTATCCACATCCAATGCATGTAGAGCTAATAAAGACAAAGCATCTTCATGCGACAAACGCTCGAGATGGTCTAGATGATTAAAACCTATCTTTTTAAGCAGTTGTTGCTTGCGAGTTGTCATGATCACCCGACTTCCAGTAGCCCCAGAATGAAATGGACGCACTAGGTTTTCCCAGTCGTCATAGTTTTCATTCCACACATCATCGAGCACTAATAGAAATCGTTTGCCCTCAAGTTTCTCTTTAAGAGCAATTTGAAGCTGATTTATATCTTTAAACTGCTTGTTTTCTGTAGCCACAGATTGATAGATGGTTTCACTTATTTTAAATATATCAAACTCATCAGATACGCAAACCCATGCCATGAGTTCAAAGTGATCCTTCACTCGCGTATCGTTGTACAATATTCTAGCCAGAGTGGTCTTCCCCACCCCACCCATACCAACGATGGGTACGACGATGAAGTTTTGTTTAGATGGCTCATCCTGCAACAACTTGTTGATCAACTTTTCTCTCTCACCTATTCGCCCAACTAAATCAGATTCTAGCAAGGAGGTTTCGTTTCTTCTATTACTATTAATTGTTGGCTTTTCACCTTTCACCATCAAACCAGGATTTTGTTTTTGTAGATGCTGTAACTTGGTGGTAATACTATCTAACTTGGGACCAACCTATGACTTAGTGAGAACTGTTTGCAGCAAGTTGGGATGAGCTTTCTTACCATGCTGGTGCTTGCTTCTGATTCCGGGGTCAGCTGACGATGCATAGCTTCAGTAGCCACCTCATCAAGTACGTCATCGATATCGTAAGCCAGATGTTGGAGACTATTGAGCCATAGCCTGACAGATTCATCAGTTATTTCCTTGTGAGAGGCATCATTAAGCAGAGCTTGGATCTGGGACAACGTGCTCCCCAATTGCTTGAGCTCCGAGTGAATGTTCTGAGAGCGAGCATATTTCTTGAAGGCTTCATCGGCTAGCTTCTCAAAAATGACGTTGACGAGGGCAGCAGCAGCGGCTTCAGCCATTGTTAACTAACAGTGAAGATGTAAACTGGAAATTGGAATATAGGAGAGTAGTTGGTTGATCTGTATACTATGAATGTAAGTAAGTAAGCAAAGACACAAGTGGAGATGATAAGATGGGAGTGGACTGAGTGGGAGATAAGAAACGAGTGGACAGAAAGAAAGAAGGATACGTTTGATAGACATTTGAATCAATTGTCTTGGTCAACGTACAGTTTTTTTAATGTATTGTAGTATTATTATTGTACAAGTAGTAGTTCCCAGGATTAAATGAGCTGCACATGTTTAATTGTTATGCCAAGCTGCCGACATTCATTTCTATTACTTGTGTTGTTGTTCGATTCAAAACGGTACTGGTCGAAACGGTTCGGATCAAAACAGTTCGCGTCGAAACGGTTAGATTCGAAACGGTACAGGTCGAAACGGTTCGCGTCGAAACGGTTTGATTCGAAACGGTACAGGTCAAAACGGTTCGCGTCGAAAAGATTCAGTTCGAAACGGTACTGGTCGAATCGATACGGGTCGAAACGGTACGGGTCGAAACGGTTCGATTCGAAACGGTACTGGTCGAAACCGTTCGCGTCGAATCGATTCGAAACGGTACGGGTCGAAACGGTTCGATTCGAAACGGTACAGGTCGAAACGGTTCGCGTCGAAATAAACATCTTATTATATATCACAAAAAAATACACTTCTTATGGCAATGTATTATGCAAAAGGAGATTTCACGATGTCAAAATCATTCAATCAACATCGTTAATTGACGAATTTGTTATTACGTAATTTAGCAGTATAGAGCATTTGCATAATTTTTTCATGGAAACTTTGCATGCGTTCCATCTTTTATTCACCGGCCATTATTTAAGTTGTAAAAAAAGCAACAATAGACAAGTAAACATCGAATCTATACATTTTTTTTTCTGATCTTAGACAAGATTGGCTTAACCTCTTTTTTTTATCCTAACATGTAGGAATATGATGACACGCATTTTTTGTATATGATTTCTAAAAGGCACAGAACCACACAACTCCATTTGAAAATTCAATAGTTAGAGAATTACGGGTGTTGTCATTGGGGGCACCAAACTTCAGCATATATTTTGTTATAGTCGAGTTGCCCCTACCTAAGATGATGCCAGGGAGGAACTTTTGCGCACCCAACTCTGAATTTGTAAAAGTTGGGTGTTCATGAATTATAAGTCTGCATTATGGTTTGACTATAAATAGAACAACTTTTGGGCTCAAGTAAGTCATTTATCTAAATCGGTCTGCACGGCTTGTTTAAATAACGGGTTATACATTTCAACTTGTTGTTAACGGGTCAAACAAGTCAACCTAGACAAAGAAAATAGACAGAAAATATACAATGTAAACTTCTAATTTCACACATACAAATAAAGACATCGGTGGGTATTTATACCCTTACAATACGACAGTTATTTAACCCAACACAGTCCATTTCAGCTTATTATCTATCAGCTTACTATTGTATTACTGTTTAAAACTGTAAAAAATGTCAATAAAAAGACATAAAAGTGTTTGTGGGTCAACTCAACACAGTCCATTTCAGCACACTCAAAAAACAACAAATGTGAATAAAAAGAAAAGGGTATTTAGATGATTGTGTGTATTAAAAGTAAACTCTTGAATACATTCATCTATTTCACCCATGCATATTTTATCTCTTCTTATGATTTGAGTAATTTAAGATAAAACTCAACGTAAATATATTCATTCATAACTAAATTGGTCTAGAAACTTCAAATGGTGACCAACTTCATATATGCAAATTGCAAGAAATGCGTGACCAAGTTAATATATTTCGTAACTTGAATCTTCAACAAGAGTACCCAAATCAATTGTATATTTTAGCTAATGATATGAATATACTAGTATGAAGTTATTATGCTGATTTTTTTGAAATATGTCAGCTAGAGATACGAATATACACAAAAATGCAGAATGTTTGTGTGCTAGACGCACACCACATGTTAATTGTTTTTACTAATGTATCATTTTCTAAGAATTTAAATAATAATGTATGTAAGATTCGGTTCGAAACGGTACTGGTCGAATCGATACGGGTCGAAACGGTTTGCGTCGAAACGGTACGGGTCGAAACGGTTCGATTCGAAACGGTACTGGTCGAAACCGTTCGCGTCGAATCGATTCGAAACGGTATGGGTCGAATCGATTCGAAACGGTACAGGTCGAAACGGTTCGCGTCGAAATAAACATCTTATTATATATCACAAAAAAAATACACTTCTTATGGTAATGTTTTATGCAAAAGGAGATTTCACGATGTCAAAATCATTCAATCAACATCGTTAATTGACGAATTTGTTATTACGTAATTTAGCAGTATAGAGCATTTGCATAATTTTTTCATGGAAACTTTGCATGCGTTCCATCTTTTATTCACCGGCCATTATTTAAGTTGTAAAAAAAGCAACAATAGACAAGTAAACATCGAATCTATACATTTTTTTTTTTCTGATCTTAGACAAGATTGGCTTAACCTCTTTTTTTTTATCCTAACATGTAGGAATATGATGACACGCATTTTTTGTATATGATTTCTAAAAGGCACAGAACCACACAACTCCATTTGAAAATTCAATAGTTAGAGAATTACGGGTGCTGTCATTGGAGAGGAAGAATTGAATGCGAATCGAACATAGTCAAGCCCTAAGGGTCTGTTTGGTATGGGGTAATGGAATGGACGAATGAATGGAATGGACGAGGTAATGGAATGGACGAGGGAATGCAATGGATCATTACCATTACATGTCTTGTTTGGTTACCATGTGTGAATGGAATGAGTTATTACTGTGTATTGTTCCGTAGACAAGAAAAAAGAGTAATAAAATCAGCGGTGAGTGGTGGTGGTGGTCGGTGGTAGTGATTGTGGGTGGTTATAGGTGGTGGGTGTCGGCGGCGGCGATAGGTGGTGGTGGTGGTGGTGGCGGCGAGTGGCGGTGCGGCGGCGAAGACGAGTGGTGGTGGTGGCAAGGTGGTCGTTGGTGGTGGGTGGCAGCAGAGGTGGCGGATGGTGGCGGCGGCGGCGGTTGGTGGCGGCGAGTGTCGTTAGCGGTTGGTCGCAGCTCTGGGTGATAACGGTGGCGAGTGGGTGGCGGCGGCGGCGGTGGTGGCTGTCGGGGTGAGGTGGTGGCGGGTGGCGGCGATGGCGTCGGTGGTGGGTGGTGGTGGTGGTGGGTGGTGGCGAAGGTGGTGGGTTGTGGTGTTGTTGATGAATGGTGCAAGAGGGGATGGAATGGAAAAAAAACATGGGGGGGTGGAAGGAATGATTTTGAGGGAATGGAATGCATTTTGGAATGGGTGATTCCATTCCATTGACCAACCAAACACCTTTTTCTTCATTCCCTCGTAATCATCCATTCCATTCCACCTCTCATTCCTGCATACCAAACACTACCTAAAGAATTGGGGGCACCAAACTTCAGCATATATTTTGTTATAGTCGAGTTGCCCCTACCTAAGATGATGCCAGGGAGGAACTTTTGCGCACCCAACTCTGAATTTGTAAAAGTTGGGTGTTCATGAATTATAAGTCTGCATTATGGTTTGACTATAAATAGAACAACTTTTGGGCTCAAGTAAGTCATTTATCTAAATCGGTCTGCACGGCTTGTTTAAATAACGGGTTATACATTTCAACTTGTCGTTAACGGGTCAAACAAGTCAACCTAGACAAAGAAAATAGACAAAGAAAATATACAATGTAAACTTCTAATTTCACACATACAAATAAAGACATCGGTGGGTATTTATACCCTTACAATACGACAGTTATTTAACCCAACACAGTCCATTTCAGCTTATTATCTATCAGCTTTCTATTGTATTACTGTTTAAAACTGTAAAAAATGTCAATAAAAAGACATAAAAGTGTTTGTGGTCAACCCAATACAGTCCATTTCAGCACACTCAAAAAACAACAAATGTGAATAAAAAGAAAAGGGTATTTAGATGATTGTGTGTATTAAAAGTAAACTCTTGAATACATTCATCTATTTCACCCATGCATATTTTATCTCTTCTTATGATTTGAGTAATTTAAGATAAAACTCAACGTAAATATATTCATTCATAACTAAATTGGTCTAGAAACTTCAAATGGTGACCAACTTCATATATGCAAATTGCAAGAAATGCGTGACCAAGTTAATATATTTCGTAACTTGAATCTTCAACAAGAGTACCCAAATCAATTGTATATTTTAGCTAATGATATGAATATACTAGTATGAAGTTATTATGCTGATTTTTTTGAAATATGTCAGCTAGAGATACGAATATACACAAAAATGCAGAATGTTTGTGTGCTAGACGCACACCACATGTTAATTGTTTTTACTAATGTATCATTTTCTAAGAATTTAAATAATAATGTATGTAAGTTTATTAGTCTAAAACCTAATTTGATCTTGTTGGCTAAACAGAGTTGCTGCAGATCGAAACATAAGTGACATGAAATCTAAAAACAATCAGTTCGATGTAAAGATTATGTAATGAACTCTTACGTGGATTATTGAGAATGAGTTCCAACATAAGCTAACTAGTTCTATACCCGTCCGGTGGACGGGTATGTTAATAGTATAATAACACGAGTATTTAAACAAAAACATTATTTGTCAAAATGACATTAAGTGTTTTATATCTGTCCCAACTGAAAACACATTAAACCCCATATTTGAAGCAATCAATAATCTCAAAGCATAACTCACTTTGTTCCACCAACAAAATTGTCACTGCTTTGTGAAGGCAACCTTGACACTAAGAATTTGAACTACAAACCACCAAAAATAAAGTACCACGGTAGTACTTGAATTGTATATA
The DNA here is from genome assembly GCA_030545235.1 of Helianthus tuberosus. Lineage (NCBI taxonomy): Eukaryota > Viridiplantae > Streptophyta > Magnoliopsida > Asterales > Asteraceae > Helianthus > Helianthus tuberosus. The sequence goes on along the minus strand of CM060427.1, from coordinate 142,384,765 downwards.
ATATAATGAAATGTTATCTCCAATACACATGTCATGAACAACATGCATCAACACTTACACAATTGTCTCACTGATTTGTGAGGACAACAGTATATAGCGTTGTGCCACCTAGTCCCCTTGGCTGGAACCTCGCTCGTGTGAAAAGTACCCACCTTTCTATGGCTTAGAACAAAGCCATTAAAGAAATAAGTTATTTTTATAACTCATTCATGTGAAGAGTGCCCACCTTTCTTGCGGTTGCATAATACTTGTCAATTAATTCCCTCAGCAAACGTGAACCATTCTTTGATTAAATAGCATAACTCAGCTCTCGCAAAACCAGTGCCTCATATCTCAGCGCCAAGCAACTCTGAAAATAAAGATGTGAGAAAAACAATGTAATTAGGATTTTGATTCATAAACTAAAAGCATGAAATAATGAGCGAATATTAAGAACCATATTGAATAAATATCTTTGTCTGATTCAGCGACGACTCGATGAGCATACGCAACCCGCTTTACCAGACTCGACTTAGTTTTCTCTATCATTCGGTTCGACACTTCCTCTGTACGAGCAAGAATGTAACCAAAATAGGAAGTCTAATAATTAAGATATATCCATGGGTAGTCTATGCCATTTCAAAAAAATTTGTAACTAAAAAATAATAGCTTAAAGTTATGAACTGATGATTTATCAATAAATGCCATCCTATATTCATTTCCTGGCAAGGATGTTGGAACTTGTGCCAAGTTTTGATCACCATAAGAATATGAGCCCACTCAACTCGATATTTTGATGTATCCCTATACAATAATAAAGAAGCATGTAAAATTACTAATAAAATTTTAGGTTAATCACGCGAATAGGTGATAATAATAATAGATACTTGCCTTATTTTTACAAGAGGATACTCTTGTCCCAAGCATATCATGTCATGATCCAAACCATGTCCTACAAGAATCCCTTCCCAGCTCTTGTCGGATCTTCCATATCGGTTTTTCATTGCATATAAAATTTAGAATTTTCCTTTGAACATCTTGAGATATTCTGGTCTAATTCCTGTGCTCTCATACCTGGAAAATAAACTTTTGTATGCTTACTTGAGGAACTTTGTAGCAGTTACATAATCGTATTTGCCCTCAAATTATAGGAAAAGATAGCATATAGGAGATACCTGTTGTTTGTAACAGGAAGTTGTGGCTTGACATAAGAATGAAAGTGTATGTTTTCATATTTATCCTTACACAAAGATCTAAAGTATCAATGTACCATCACTACCACCGCCAACCATTTTGCTGGAAACCATCTTGTTTTCTCATTTTCAATTCTCAAGTCATCATCCATGTGTAAGCTAGCAACTCGATAAGCCTACAATGACATCCATACCAAGTGTATCATTTTATTGACAGGTGGCAAGATGGGTGTGTTGGGTTAACCCGAACCACCTTTTTCCAGATAGATTAAAAAAAAGTAAGCAGTTAATTTGTTAATTATAATTATGTAACTGTTATCATTCCAATAATAATCTAAACAATTTAAGAAGGTTTATGCATTAAAAATACACTTAAGGCGACTTCAACCCTGCATTCAACCTGTTTCATGTAAGCTAAAAATATTTTTTTACCAGAATGAAAACTGTTTTTGTTGATGTTTGCTTGGTTGAAACACTCCCTCCTCCACTTAACACACTCACTGCAAACACAATAAAGAACAAAAAAAAAATGATGAGTTGAGAGTTTGATTGAATCATGTACCAATGCACAAACGTGATAAAATTGAATAAAGTGAACAAAACGAACATCAATTAATCAAGTTCGCACCTGGTAACTGATTGGAGATTAGGAGAGAAATCTGTAACGATCACGAATAGGATTCCTAGTCATTGGTGAATTCAGATTACAATATTTAGTCAAGAACAATTTCTGAAAATAATCACATTACAAAAAAAAATCAAGCAAAAACATCTCAGTTAATCAATCCAATTTCACACCTGGTAACTGCTTAGATCGATCCGATTTCACCACGGATACAAGGTGGAAACACGAGATTCTGAAGTGCACCAATCAATTTCTGAATGCATCCAGCGATTGATTTGCATAGGTTAGGAAGAAATCATGATTTTTTGGGGAAAGATCGCAATAATGGAGATGTGGAGGATTGCAGGTTCTTCTAGTCCTATACCCAACAGGCGCTAAACTGCAAGAAAATAGGAGATAGATTGTGGGAACATAAGAATATATAATTTGAGTCAAACTGTAATGGGAAATTCACGTACCTGTTAAGTGCAAAATATCATGATAATCACGTACCTCCGTAGGCCTATAGCCCTTGAAACCGGGTATTAATACCCGAACTCATACCCGGTTATACCCGATTATACCTAGGGCTGTAAACGAACCGAACGAACACGAACAAGGCCTTGTTCGTGTTCGTTCGTTAAGGAAATAAATGTGTTCACGAACGGTTCATGAACATTTATCGAACGAGATTTTATGTTCGTGTTCGTTCATTAAGGAAATGAGCGTGTTCGCGAACAGTTCACGAACACAAACGAACATAAATAAATTTGGCGAACGCGACGAAGGATAAAGATAGATGTCCTAGAGAGTAGCACTCGAACTTGAATCCCTTATTGTGGAATGGAGGTCGATTGTATTCGCCGATGTAAATAGTGAGAAATGAAAGGGAAATGATGCATAAACAAAATGAAAGTGAGTTTCCTAGTTTAATTGTTAGGGTAATAAAATAAATAAAAGTTTAATAATATAAAAAGTACAAATAAAATATAAGAAAGTACAAAGATCTTCAATTAAAACACAAACATACGAACATACACGAACGCAATCAACGAATGTTCACGAACACGTTCACAAACACCTTACCGAACGTTCACGAACACAATCGAACGAACGAGACCTATGTTCATGTTCGTTCATTTAACTAATCGAACGAAATTTCTTGTTCATGTTCGTTCGTTTAATAAACGAACGAACATAAACGAACTTCCCGCCGAACGGTTCACGAACTGTTCGCTGAACGTTCGGTTCGTTTACAGCCCTAATTATACCCTACCCGGGTACATAGGGTATGGTCTTTCTCCTTAATACCCGTACCCGAACCCTACCCGGTTCCTTTCTCAATACCCGATCATGCCTGGAACCGGCCGAAAACAGAGGAAACCGAACCGAACAATTCATATTTCTATATATTTCTATCTTTTATACATCCAGTTCATATTTTATACCTTCATTTCGTATATTTATATTCCCATTCCATTTATTTATTTATTTATTTATCCATTTCATGTATTTATACATCAATTTCATTTATTTCTAAACAAAAGTTTTAGCTCAAGTTTGGTTTTGACTATTAACCGAAACTAAACAAACAAACTAAAAACCGTCAATCTAACATAATAAACTAAACTAGTTAACTAAAAACAAATTGATTAACAAATTAGACTAATTGATTACTTCGATTTCTTGAGGAATTGAACCAATCGAACCATGCACATTCTTGCAATGTATGTGTTTCCTGCCGCATCACAGAGGTACTCTTCTAGTTTTAGCATATTAAAGACACCCAACAATATTTTGTCTTGTTAATTACTTCAGGTCATCTCATTTTTATTTCAATGCGGTGACACTTTGACATTTATTTCAACAGTTTAATTATCGTCATACTCATTAAATCTCATTAATAACAAAGCCAAGGTACGATCTGAGGAGGGTAAGATGTAGATAGCCTTACCTCTACCTGTAGGAATAGAGAGACTGCTTCTAGTAAGACCCCCGGCTCGAATCTCAACAGTTTAATTAAAAGATCAATATTGATTACTTTAAAAACTAACAGATTTATTTTGAAACTATAAAGCTATTATTAAAAAAGTTGTGTCACACCCTCACATTCCACATGCGGAGTATTACCGCGAGGCGTGCGAATGCCCAGGAACCAGCCACTAATTATTGTGAACCGTTTGCGAATGTTATAATTTTTCCCAATTAACATGATCAGTTTCTATGTTTAGATATCCAAAAACACAATTTAGTTTAGCAATGGAAGTGTAAAGAAAACCCTTTACAATCACAAGTTCTTTAATTATACGTTAATATGAAACTTACAAACCACGCACTCCAGCCGATTGCAATGTCCGTCTGAAGCTGTAACGACCAACCTTCAAAGCATGCAGTATGGTGTCAACATAAAGTTGGCGAGTTCACAGTTTTCCAGTTTTATTCCCAAAAACTTTTTTTGTTTAATTAGTTAAGTTACTCATTTATATCATGCCATGGGGAGCTACCCCATATGTAAGTTACTAAACTGTGTCATACCGAATACTCTGCGACCTCATGTTTGTTTGCCCTGTTTTGTCAATGTCTACAATCATTGACGGTTTGCCTGAGTCTATTAGTTCACAGACAATCCTCTCGAGGCATGGCGTGAAGTGGGTGAGATCTAAATAGCGCTATCAACTAATAACCCGTTCGCCAGGCACCGGCGACTAATCGGTATCATAAGTAGGGATTTTCTTGATAGAGTTTCGTTTAGTACACTTGTTGCATCTAATATAAATAGTAATTAACTGAGCGTCCCACACAAGAGGAAAATGTTACCTGTATCCCACACAGAAAGATAATGTTACCCGTATCCCGCACAAGGAGATAATGTAGTTTGTATCCCACACAAGGAGATAATGTAGTTTGTATCCCACACAAGGAGATAGCATAGTTTGTATCCCACACAAGGAGATAGCGTTGTTTGTATCCCACACAAGGAGATAGCGTTTTTCGTTCCGTTTCCCAACCACCGGGAACACATGCTTTTAGTAAAAGTTGTGAACTCACATTTGCTTTGCTTGGTAGATAAAGCATTTGTCTTAAGTTGGTCAACCACATCTTATTATGGTTATCATTTGTCCTAAGTGCGGCCCACTTGTCAGTGTGCGGTCCACACGGGAGTGTGTAGTTTGTATCCCACACAACGAGATAACATAGTTTGTATCCCACACAAGGAGATAGCGTTGTTTGTATCCCACACAAGGAGATAGCGTTTTTCGTTCCGTTTCCCAACCACCGGGAACACATGCTTTGAGTAAAAGTTGTGAACTCACATTTGCTTTGCTTGGTAGATAAAGCATTTGTCCTAAGTTGGTCAACCACATCTTATTATGGTTATCACTTATTAGGACATTATACAAGTAATCATGTATTAATTACACGTATCTAAAACGTATTCATCAAGTAGTGTACAAGTATCAACTATCGTACGTTACACTAACATGCATGGACATTTATAATTATCATCTCAGTTAATCATTACTCAACGTACTGTATAAATGTACATTTTTATCAAATAGAACATGGGCTTTTACTAGTGTGCGGCCCACTGGAGTGTGCGACCCACTAAGGTCAAAGCCCATTTTGAAGTGTGCGGCCCACTTGTCAGTGTGCGGTCCACACGGGAGTGTGCGACCTCTGACAAGTGTGCGGTCTAATTTAGGGTGTGCGGCCCAACTTAGTCCCTTGTACGTTGTACACCAAGAGCTGTACAATCAGAAGTGTGCGGCCACTAGGGTGCGGCTTGCATAGTCTGCTTGTACAGTGTGTAATTATGGTTTGTACATCACCTGAGTGTGCAGTCCAATAGTGTGCGGTCCACTAATAGATAAGGCCCAAAGGGACTATGCGGCCTACTTGTTAAGTGTGCGGCCCACACTGGAGTGTGCTGCCTGCTTGACAAGTGTGCGGTCATGCAACTTGGAGTTTGTACGATGTGCAGTACTGACTTATACATAAGGAGTGTATATGACCACAATTTCATCTAACAATTTTTCAATTATGTATATGACCACAAGAATGCAAAACCACTCATATACTAGCCAAGAATTTCAATCACTTAGGGGCTGTTTGTTTGCTTCTGAATGCATCTGAATGGAATCAACCTCTGAATCGGTCAGAGGTTAAACTTGTTTGGTTCAACAAAACAAAACATCTGAATGGCTGAATATGGCTCTGAATGGGCCAGATTTAAAACAACGCTGAATGGATCTGAATGAAAAACAAGACACATCTACCCCTGTCGTTTTTCCACAGCAGCTAAGGGGCTGTTTCTCCACAGCAGCTCCTTCTCCACCCACCCGTTGCCCCTCCTCCACCTTGCCTCCCCTCCAATTCGCCCCATCATCTCCGTCAACACCTCCGCCGCCCACCTCCACAATCGAAACTCAAATTTTCATCGTCAGACTCGTTCTTCAATTCAGGTTATATACTATTACATTTCAACTCAAATCATTTAATTACCTATCAGTTGATGATGAACTCTGATCGGTGGTGGGTGTTGATGTTGAACTCAGATCGGTGGTGGGTGTTGATGATGATGATGGCGGTGGCGGAGATGATGATGATGATGGCGACGATTGAGGCGATTGACGATGATGGCGGTGGCGGAGAACTCAGCTCTGGCGATTGACGATGATGGCGGTGGCGGAGATGATGTTGATGATGATGATGATGGCGGTGGCGGAGAACTCAGATCGGTGGCGGAGATGATGATGATGATGGCGGTGGCGGTGTTGCAGGAAGGGAGAGAAAGGGGAAGGCTCGGAAGCACGGAAACGGCTAGTAGGTGCCGTCTCCCGTCCCGGGGACTGCATGGGGACGGAAACGGCACGGGGACGCCGTGGAAACGTTTCCGGCAGGCTGGGGACGGCTCGGGGACGCGTTGCAGAAGGGGACGGGGTTTGGGGACGTGCAGGAAACGTTTCCGGTGACTTTTCCGGCCAGATTCTTGTCAGTTTCCGGCGAACTTTTTGCAAAATGATGCTAAATTTCGTCTCGAACAGATCTCCGGTTGTAGGTGCATCACCGGAGGGGAGAAAGAAGAAGATGAGGAGTGAAAAAGAAAACACTTAAAAAGCTTCCTCTTTAAAGCTGTTTTGCAGAAAATTTTGGCAATGTTTGACCTTTTGCAGTAACTTTTGCAGAAAAGACTGTTTCAATAGTAAAACAAAATTCATTTTTCTTTTAACATATTTTAAATTACCATAGCAAGTACACAGATTATCTTAAATCGTTTTTTTTAACTAATTAGATATTTAGATGATTTTAAAATCTTATTATATTAGTTCTATAATATATTTATAGAGTAGATGAACCGGAACTTGAAAGCGATTTGATTGTTAACGTTTGATTAGATTAGGAAGATATGGGATTTTTGAATTTTACATCAATATATAACTATTTTGAGGTTTTGTGTTACATTATCTTTAATATATATTTATTTTTTATATGTTTTTATTCCCGTACCCGTCCCGTCCCCGCTTCTTTAATTTTTTAGTTTTGCCGTTTCCCGTACCCGTACCCGTCCCCGTACCCTATTCCCGTACCCGTCCCAGTGCAACATAGGGGGAACGGGGTGGGGGGATGATGAATGCTGATGAATGATGATGATGATGATAGGGTTTTATAGAAAAAAATTTCTATAATAGGTTTATTTTGTGGGGAGGGGTAAAAATGTCATTTTACACTGTCATTCAGATATGGAACCAAACAGCACTTTACTGGTTCAGCACTTACCCATTCAGACCCTCTTACCCATTCAGACCTCTTATTCATTCAGCACTTATTGGTTCAGATGTTGCCAAACAGCCCCTTAATCAAACATATATTTTGATTACAACAGTCATGTGAATAAGACCTTATGAACTTCTAATGTGGAATAAAAGAGAACACAGCAAACACCAAACAACTCATAAATATATATATCAAAGATCCTCAACAATCAATTATCACAATTCAACTTAAACCAAGAAATGAACTCACAAAACTACTAATGAAACAACACAATTTTTACAGTATACAAACAACTAACCATTTTCATCTCGGTCCCGACACCATCATCAGCTGCTGTTACTAAGACTGCCGACGTCCGCAGCCGTCGTTCAGCCACTACCATCACCATCTTTACTGCCCGAAACCACCACAATAACCATTGCTGCTTTCTTGAACCCAAGCACCACCTTAATCTGATCGCCGGAAAATCACAGTCGTCGCCGCTGACGGCGGCGCCGCTGCCGTCGCTGCTGTAACAATCACCACCGCCTCTCTCTCATCATCCTTTCACTCCGCCGCCCTCTCTATCTTTCTCTCTTCTGATCTCGTCAAATCATATCGTATCCGGGTGTGTGTGTGTGTGTGTATACGAACAGAGGTGTTACAAGGGTATAAGGAAGGAATTTAGGGGTGGATGTTTGTCGGTATTACTGTCGGAAAGACGGCCGGAGCTCCTCCGTTGCCGGATTCATTTGAGAGATGGAGAGGAGTGTGTGTAACAGAGGGAGGAGGGGATGTGCGCGTGTGTGTGTGGTTGTTGACGGAGAATGAACGGCCGGTGGAGTCGTCGGAGTCCGGTTCGTCGCCGGAGAGTCTCATCGAAGAGAGATGAGTGTCTGAGATATGTGTGAGTGCGGCTGTGCTTACGTATGCATTTAGGGTTTTAAGAAAAGGAAAATTGGTATTTAATAAACCAACCTTTAACCAGTTGGTAAATAATAATCCAATCTACAGAATTGGTATATAATAATCCTACCTATCAATATGTTGGTACTCAATGAACTTCTGTTAATTTTTTTTAACTGAAGTTAGTTTTTAAGTTTTATTTATTACACAAACAATCCCTGTAGTTATAAGTTACTAGTTTTAAGTTTTATTTATTACACAACAGTCCCTGTAGTTATAAAAAATCATAAACATCCTAAAAAATCAAAAAAAATTCTAAAAAATCATAAAAATTCTAAAAAAATCAAAAAAATTATAAAAAATAAAAAAAAATTCTAAAAAATCATAAAAATTCAAAAAAACCAAAAAAATTCTAAAAAAAAATCAAAAAATTCTTAAAAAATCAAAAAATTCTAAAAAATAAAAAAATCCTAAAAAATCATAAAAATTCTAAAAAATCATAAAAATTCTAAAAAATCAAAAAAATCTTAAAAAATAAAAAAAAATTATAGAAAAACCTAAAATACATACAAGCACAGGTTTCTCTTCTCAAACTGATACACACAAGCATGCCCATCTTCCCTCTCGATCCCTCTCATCTCACTCTCGATTACATAATAAACAAACACAGAGGCTTCATTCCTCTACTTGTGACAAAAACCCAAACCAAACACTCACTCGGTCCACCCCCTCCCTCGCCGGCCGGTGAAACCGGTGGTTCTTTCCGTCGGTGGAACCCCCCCCCCCTCTCTCACACGTGCAGATTTGAAGCAAAAGGAGAGCCACCGCACACGGCGGCGACACGGTATCTCGGCGGTGACGGGTGGCGTACGGCGGCGAAAAGCTCGGAGAGACGGAGAGAGAGAGAAACTCGGAGAAAGAGGAGAGAGACGACAAGATCGGAGAGGATGGTGTAACAGCGGTAGCACCGCCGCTCACGGCGGCGGCGGCGGTGGAGGCTCAGACGGTGGTGGAGCATTCTTTATTTTTTTTCTGTTCGACGTCCTCTCGACTAACCCTGGTAAACACCCCTCTCAATTTCTTTTTATTTCCTGCAAAAATTGAAGGGGATGATGATCATTTTGTTGATGGTGATGATTCTTTGGTACATGATGAAAGATGATGCGGTTGATGTTCGGTTCGTTCAGCTTCAGTTCAGGTGCACATCAGCAGGTTCGGGTCACGGCTCAGTCACCGGACGATTCGTTTAAAACTTCAGTTTATTTCAAAAATCAGAATCTGATTTGGGTTTGTTTGTTTAAGTTTCATTTTAGTTTTGTATAAATCGTATATAAATCGTATAAATATTTAATGCTTCATTGATTGTTGCGTTTTGAATATTATATCGACAACTAGTGTTGTCGGGGTCGTCCAAAAACAGAGGAAACTCTACCCGTTTTTCGTAAAATTTCCGTAAAGCGAAACACGTTAATTTTATAAATCGATTTTTTTTTATTTTTTAGAATTTTTAGAATTTTTATGATTTTTTAGAATTTTTTAGATTTTTTTTTATTTTTTTTATTTTTTTGATTTTTTAAGATTTTTTTGATTTTTTTAGAATTTTTAGAATTTTTTTGATTTTTTAGGATTTTTATGATTTTTTTATAACTACAGGGACTGTTTGTGTAATGAATAAAACTTAAAACTAGTAACTTATAACTACAGGGACTGTTTATGTAATAAATAAAACTTAAAAACTAACTTCAGTTAAAAAAATTAACAGATGTTCATTGAGTACCAACATATTGATAGGTAGGATTATTATATACCAATTCTGTAGGTTGGATTATTATTTACCAACTTGTTAAAGGTTGGTTTATTAAATACCAATTTTCCTTTAAGAAATGGTTTATTGTTTATTTAATGGGTAAGGTTTTTAGGGGTTTAGGTAAGTTGGGTTGGGTCTGGCCCAAATGCATGAACCTGTTAAATGATTATGTGTCTTGCTTGTCGCAACCCTCGACCCCTGCCCGGGAGCGGGTGCCGCGAGACTCAGAGCTGGTGGTGTCGGTGTTTATTAATTCGGCAGCGGAATACATCAGGACCGTAGTTAGGAAATATTTTTATCAGAGTTAAACACCATACTTTTATAATAATAACGGGGATAAAACCCGAGTTTCATTTGACAATACATTTATAGGGGTAAACCCTAATTATTGAAAATATAAACTTCGTTTCTAATTTGGTAACTTTTATGGCCACAACTTTAAGCCTTCAGTGCTCTTCAACGACTGAGTCAGGCAGAGCCTTGACATGCGTTACGGAGCCCTAGATCGATCGTGTAGGGTAACAAGCAGGGTTATAATACTTACAACGAGGCAGAGGTTCACTTTATAGGGGTATAATACCCGAGTATTATAATTGCTACAGAAAGTTTGAGAGAGAATTCGAATTTTGAACGAATTACAAATGAACTCGTCGACCTTTATTTATAGGCCTGGAGTATGGCGGCTCGCGGCCCGCGTAAGCATCTTCTAACTCTCTCGCGGCCCGCGAGAGAGTAGACTAGGTCTTAGGCTTGGCTGGTCAGCGAACCTAGCATTGCCACGTGTCAACACGTGGCGGCATGGGTGTCCGACAAGCAACCAGGGCTCGCGCCCCGCGAAAGATCAAGGGGATCCGGGTCGCGGCCCGCAACTACCCCATATATTTTGTTTTTCTTGATTTTTATAAATCTAAAGGTATTTCAGGCTCGTTTCTCGCATACGGGGTATATTTTAGGACGTTTAGGATCACGTTAAGGGTTCTAGGAGGGTTGTTGATGTAGCGTGTGTTACGATAACGAAGAGCAAAACACGTTGATTCTGCGAATAACCGTGTTGATCTTCCCCAAACCCCCAAAATTCAACCCAAAGGGCACATAATTTGAAGTGAAAATTGAGTAAATTCAAAATTGATGTTTGATCTTAAACCTTACAAGAGAAACACATAAATAATGACATAAATTCAAAATGGGCCACAAAAAGGCCATGGGCCAAACACAAGCCCAAAAACAAAATGCCCAAAACACCGAAAAAAAACATAAAAAGGTAAATAACTAATAGAAATAAGCGTTTTTTTGGCCCAGACGATGACCCAAACAGCCATAGGCGTTTGTAGCAAGATGGAACTCGTTCTCACGATCGTTTCGCCTGGTCGCACACCCAAAACGGACCCCATAGCCCAAGTTAGAGCCATTTTAGTGAAGCCCCTTTTGTCACACGATCTTGGGCCTCCAAATACAAGATGGCCTGCTCCTCCACACTTGGACCTGCATCACACGCTAATCAAATTAAGATACGATGTATCCCCAACCCAATCAGGAAACTCTATACCCCCATATGACACTATGCCAAGCTTTATCAAACTCTCACTATGAGGCTTCAACGCATCGAGGACCTGCTTTTCTAGAGATTTCTTTCTAGAATCATTAAACATGTCACTCCATTTTAGTTATAAACTGCTTAGCCTTTTTTGCGATAAGTTTTCCTCGGATGCATGCGACGCTATTTCCACTTTTTCCATCCCCTTGATGTGAGTCTTCCCATGAAGATTTGTGAGGTCTTTAAGCTCGGTTATTGCAAGGCCATTATCACCTCCAGTAATGATCTTGGAGAGAGTTTGTAAGCATTTCAGCTTGCCAATCTCTAAGGGTATCTTACCCAAAAGCGGAGTATCCCTAATATCCAGATGCCGCAAGTTTTTAAGCTTTGAGAACTTTATGGGCAACATACTTAACCTGTTACATCTATAAAGGATTAATGATTGTAAATTGTAGAGATTGCCTACATGTTTTGGTAGACATGTGATTAAAGTACGAGATAAATTAAGGTACCGCAATTTATAAGCCATGATTTCGGAGAATCGAGGCCTAGTCGCGTAGACAAGTTTAATTTATAAGCCATGATTTTGGAGAATCGAGGCATTAAGGTTTGAATCAAAGTTCATTACCTTTTCTTGACAGGGAGCTGTAGGCTACCACTGTCTTTAGTCTCAGAGAACATCAACTATAGCCCGTAGGCACTTCCCTTCTAAGGGATGTTTATTATGGAATTGCCCCTTAGGGAAATTCATTAACCATGGTAAACAGAGACCATATTCGGTTAATTTATTGCTCATATTTATTTAGGATTTCTATTTTAATTTATCCTAATTATAAACAATAACAATATATATTAGCACATAAGGCCTAGTCACAAGGACAATTTTTTTTACATTATTAGCCAGGATTTCAGAGAATCGAGGCATGAAGGTTTGAATCATAGTCCATTACCTTTGTCAGACAGGGAGTCATAGCTACTACTGTCTTTTGGCTCATGTAGAAATGAGCAAGGCCCGTAGGCGTTATATTACCACGTATGGTTAAAATATGATCATCTTAATTGATGATTTAAACCCATGATTCAGAGATCATTCAGTTGGGTTAGGAATCTTTTGGATAGGTTTTACCGTCTTGGCCATGTCTGCAATGACATTTAGGCTAGGTTTTACCATCTTGGCCATGTCAGCATTGACATTTAGGCTAGGTTTTACCTTTAAGATTCTTTTTAATAATTAACGCAGAACAATTTCTAAATTGAAATTGTTAATAAGGATCTGAATCTAAATTGAGGAACTACCATCTCGGCCGGGTCTTAATATGACACGAGGCTAGGTCTTGTCCTTTTAGATTTTGCCATTTTATTATAATGGTAGATCTTATAAAAGGAATGTTATTTTCCATTTATTTAATATTTCCTGATTAGGATAAATATTTAGTCATTCCACTATAAAATTAAAAAGTTCAAGGTTGCCCTAAACGGGACTTGAAAGGAATAATGTTGTCCTCGAAGGGACTAAAAGATAAATATGTCCTTATAAGGACTTATTAAGGAAACGATCTTCAGCAAGAGGAGTTTCTTCTTCATTTTATTTCTGAACGTACTCTCCTTGGATGCTCGTTTCATTCTAGCCGCGGTACGAAGCTCAGCATATCAGGGCTCCAGATGTGGAGAATTTCTATTACAGCTTCTTCGCTTGGCGACGTATATATAAAAAATTGGAAGCAAAAATTTCCAGATTAGGATTGAGAATATTCCTATGTTAAGTCTAGACTCAACAGGTCAAAGAATGTGCTACTGTGTCATTGAGATTAAACACTAAGGGCTAGTGTTTAATTCACTCAATGTTGGCTCTGATACCAACCTGTCACACCCCTAATTCCACGTGTCACCGGTGGGCCCGGTGGGGAGTATCGTGACGTGGTTGGTAACATCATAGTCAAACAACACAATTTATGAATGCACAGCGGAAGCAAAAGATGAATATATTACAATCCGAATATAAAGTAATATCCAGTATTACAACGGAAAGTAAAGGATCCACAGGCGGATCTTAAAACATAAACATTGTTCAACAGACTTTAGACGCCTAGAACTTGCAAGATTCCTTGTTAACGTCCTGAGCAGCTTCCAGCCTATTACGTACTTGTACCTGTCACTTAGACTTTTGAAAATACGTCAGTTTTCACTGGTAAATACACTCAACTGACTCATTTGAAAAGAGTTTGAGAAAATTGATTTAGATGCACCAGGCACAAAATATTTTGACACTTTGATTAAAATGCTCAGAGGCAAAATTACTCTTTTATATTTGGGAAAATTATTTGTATATAAGCTTGTATACAGTTTTACTTATTTGTCGTCCATTAGGGCCGGTTAGAAGAGCCGGACAGATTAACTGACACGCCACAGGTATAATGCCCACAGGCTATCATCCTCTAAGTGGATTACCAGTTCCGGTATAGTGCCCAGAAGGATGATACCTCGGAGTGGATTACCAGTTTTTACATAATGCAGCTGTCAGGTGTATGCCTACACCCCGTGCTTAGCTCGTGGTCATTTCGTAAAATGATGCCAAGGATATCCGGGACATGGTCATTAACCCCCAAAATCCATACACCAAATAATACATATTAAACAGGTTATGTAAATACATCAATCACAATTCGATTTAAATGACTACATACACCTGACCAAGCGGTACTTTTATAGTGCCGTATCCCAAGCCCGTATAGGGAAAATAAGTTAAGAGTATTTACCTGAGCTTGCTCATGTCTTAAATAGCAAGAATTATAATAACTCATCCGTATTCACTTAAGTAAGCGTAGGTACAATTTACCGGAAGGCTCTAGTCTGGAATGATGGTATAAATAACCAATTAGAATACTAACGGGTCTTTAATTAAGCCTAAGCTTAGACCGGTTTATTATATGGTTCAAACGCACGATTAGGCGAAGACCGGAATAGAATGTGATTTGGACCCGATAAGTTCGGAGACTTTCCTTATATGGGTATTTCATACACATTCTGGATTTTGAGATAAAACCGATAAGGTTTGGCCCGTTTAGGCTAATTTATGTAAACTAGTTATATAAACCGAACCGAACGCGTAATAGGCGTAACGGGTATTCATGAGAGCCATATACAGGTTTCCTAAGTTAATATGCTTCAAATATGTTGTGACATCAGTGGGATGTCTTTTATTATGCCCGAAACGAGTTTAAACACAAACTATGCCTCGTAGGGGTAGTTTGGTCATTTTCAAGGTTATACAAGAGTCTAAGTATTAACCTGAGTTACAGGTCTGATATAATCAGCAAAAATACTTATTTTACTAAGTTATAACAGTAGGGTAAATTATATATGTGAAATTTATCAATTATAACCAAACTATGCCCCGTAGGGGTATTTTGGTAATTTCACATAAGCCGAAAAGCTCAATACTGAAGTCTGAGTTTAACAACCTTTGCTTACTGTTAAAATATTATAATTTGCCTCAAATATCAGTAGGTATCAACCGTTGTATGTTTAATATAGTTATAGCACATACTATGCGTTAAAAACGCTTAAAAAGGCGATTAGAAGCCTTTTCCGGGTTCGATACATAAAGCTGATATTTTTATTATTCCAGAAGGCTTAAAATAATTTATTTATCATATGTGATCAGTAGCAAAAGGTTTGGAGTTGATTAGATATGTAAATCTCATTTTATGGCCCGTAAGGGCAAAACAGACAATTACCGGAATAAGCCTACGACTATTAGTTATGCTCAGCCTAAAATTAATTAAAAATCTTTAAAAATCCCAAAATAATATATTACATCAGTGGGTAATAAGTTTGATATCAAAAAGTAGGCTTAACTAGGCTATACGCTAATTACGCCGTTTAATTAACATAAAGCTTTCATTTCACGCTAACGAGCATAACTCTTAGTCTACACCTCAAACTGATGTCAAACTTTGGATGCAAGTTTAAATATCAGTAATTAAAGTTTCTACTCTTTTACATTTCCAAAAATCACGTTTTAAGGTGAAAATGGCATAATGGTCAACATATTAGGAATTAACGGAATCATGCGTATTAATTGGTTAACTAATGAACCATGGTGTATAATCACAGAGGGTTATACTAGCATGTAACCTGGTCCAAATGAAACTCTATGGTATTTTTAAAACATACCAAAACGGGTCAGAACTGAAGTCAAAGCAAAAGTCAAAGCTTTGCGTCTTTCGGTTCCGAACCGGGTCTAAACAGTAAATTGTCGGGTTGAACATGTTTAGACATGTTCTTACACTAATTACCAAGTTATATTAATGATCAAACAGGTTGTATGTGTTCTACATTGCTAATTATGCATAAATTAGAAACTAAGTATCATGTTGACTTTTTAATCACAAGTTTGACCCGACATTTGACCTATTTAGAGTGGGAATCAGGGGGAACCCTTTTAAGGGTTTATTACCCACATAATTACCAACTTATAACTACTTTCAATTTGACTAATCACTGAACCATTAGTGATTAATCGTTAAGTCAACCGTTAATTACGACGGTTTGACTTTTAGACTAATAACTAAGTAAAACTTAATCAAGGAAGGTCAAGGGTGCTTACCAAAGTCCTAATCACGATTAGGGATGCTTGGTGTCTGCTATTGAGCTCCAGAAAGACCCACAATTGCAGATGGAATGAATGCAAGAATGTTGCAACATTGAAGGCCTTATATAGTGAATTTTGATCCACAAAATGTTGACATGTAAGTCTACCAATGACCACAACTCTTCAACAAGTGTCCCTAAGGGCTAAAAATCAGTTTAGGCGGCCTTTGGTGATGTTAAGGGGCAAGATAAGTCGTTTGCAAGGCTGAACAGCCATTTTAAACGAGTTTCTGCATCTGGGAACTAGCTTACGGATCGTAAGGTCAATAATGTTGAGGTCCGTAAGGACCTTATCAGCCAAACAAAGTTTCATTTGTTGACAGTTTTAGTCCCTGCACTTCCAAATGCCATTTCCGACTCATCTAAGGCCCGTTAAACCATTTTTAAGGCTCTACAATGATGCCTAAGCATAGAGAACATGAAACATGCTCAAACATATGCCGGATGACGGTTCGTTTGGTCGTACGGTCACGTTGTTCTGCTAATTACGACGAAACACGAACGGACGCGAAAAACAATCCAAACGACGCGACGGATGGAATTTTATCAAGCCAAACACTAAAATAAAATATTTTAGTGCTTACATAAATTTTTGGGTGTCCGGGAATATCCAGAATGTAAGATATGCGCGTAAACGCAAACTTGTGCGCTTTTTGACACTTTTAGTCCCTGCATGACTTAAAAGTTTATTTTTGCGCACTAAACACCTCAAAACCTATATCCAAGCTATGAGAAGGATAATTAAGGTATGTATAACTCATGGTCATATTCCGGAAGGTCCGATAACATACGAATCGGCATACTTTAGCAGTTTGACGCTTTAGGTCCCCCTAATGCGCAAACTTGCGTAAATCATCATTTAATAGCATTGAAGCCTCATCTAGTCCATATTAGGCATTCTTAAAAATATTATTAAACATCATAATGCTTCGGGCTCGATAAAAGGTCATTCAAAGGTATAATTAAACATATTGACACTTCTAGTCCCTTATACTTGTAAAGTTGCGCGTAACTTCACTTTTAGGCATAAAAGCCTTGGTTTACCAATGATTGGCATTCCCGAGAGTATAATCAAATATCATGAGGCTCTCGGTTTGTTAAAAGGTCACTCAGAGGTAAGAATTTACATGTTGACGCTTTTAACCCTTTTCTGCGCAAACTTTCAATTAATCACATAAACGGCTACACTTGATTAACAAGTGGCTCAATTGTGAATATAAAACCGTAAAAGGTTAATTAGAAACTTATTTTTGGTATGATAATACTTCCAGTTCTTTCATAATCAAATTTTTCGATTTTTCGAAAAATTAGTCCCTTGAATTCAATGTTTGACTTCATTAGGGTTTATTACACGTGTCAATACTTCATTGGACGTGATTTTACGAGGTGTTACATCCTCACCCCCTTAAAAGAAATCTCGACCTCGAGATTTGCTAGAATGATGGAAGTATTTTCTGAAGTAGCATGGACTTACTTCCATAGTATATTTGGGCCTCTAAGGGAATCCCAGTTGACCTATACAATAGGTACATACTCTCCTTCGGAGCTTCTTAACCTGTCGATTCTTAGTCTATATAGTTTTATTGTCTAATCATAAAGTTTCATTAGTCTGCCTATCATTACGTGATAATGTTTTTCGGTTATTGGCGAAACACATCCTTTGGTTACTAGTGTGTAATGTATTGCGAGCTCCGCCAAGCTCCTTAAATAGGTATTAGCTTATAAGCTAGTTGATCTTGATACATTCGATTTCCTTCGAATGATTCTATATATTCAGAGCTTAACTAGCCTGATAATTTAACAAATTTGGCACACAGAGATGTCAGAGATGTCCGTACTCTCTGGCTTTGGTTCATCTATCGATGTCGGTGTCAGATAAATGACACATTCTCTTTACCAATGCAAGGATGCCCTAAGTAGAGATATTTATAAGGACATTTTATATTGGATATCTTCTTTGAATACTACTAGTCGACTTCAGTACAATATGACCATTGGGATATCTCAGGGGTTCCATGCATTAAACCTCCATACTGATCAGGCATGGAAGCAATCTATGGGACACACTAGGATACGCCAACCCTCATATGGCACTTTTATCAAACATAGTTTGGCATTCGCAGGCGATAGAAAACAATGAGGAAAATAATAAAATAAAGTAATATGTATTGTCGTACTCTTTTTGGGGAAAAGTACTCCAGATTCTTATGAAAGGATTTTCTCCGAGGATGGGAGAGAGGGTCATTAAAGATTCCATTGGTAAATTATACCTTATTTTTAATATCTGAAGTCCTTATGTATGCAACCAAAAGTTTGCTAAGCTTATGGTTTACTAAGGGTCTATTAATGGCATTCAAGGTTTGGAGCGAAACCAATACCTGCTTGACAGGGGACCATAATGTCACAACTGTCTTTGTCACAAGGACGATTATAAATTTCTCAAAGGCTAGCCTTACATGACTTTGGTTATATATATATATATACATATATGGCATAGAAGCCTGTCGCGAGGGACGTAGAAAGATATGGCATAAAGCCCAGTCATGAAGGACATAAGTAATCATATGGCGCGAAGGCCTTGTCGTAATGACATTTAGGTGCGGCACAAATGGCCTTGTCTCTAAGACGTTATAGGATATGGCACTAAGGCCTGTCACCCGGGATGTTAACATTTAGTATGTTAACTTGTCACGAATGACGAATTATAGCACGGAGGCTTGTTATGGGTGACTTGAAATATAACTTGTGGATTTGTCACAAGGACATCAATTCATAGGCTGCAATCTTATTAGATCAGGAGTTTTAAGGTTTGAACATAGTTCTTCACCTTTGGACAGGGAGTCATAGACTACAACTGTCATCGTCTTGAAAGGCGATTCTCTTGACAGAAAGGTAAACCAATTAACATCACTAATGGATGTCTATCTATAATTTTCGTATCTAATGATATTAGTCATGATCACATCGATCATATTGACTATTAGGTTTGGGTATAATCCCACCATTTTGAATAGGGGATCATAAAGATCACCACTATTTTGTCTTATCGACAGTAGAATAAAGTATAGCCCGTAGGCAATTCATCACTAGGGATGTCAATATTATGAATTTATGATCATTATACTGATGATACTAGTCAGGATCGCAATGATCATATAGACTATTAGGCTTGAGCGCAGCTCACTACCTTAAACAGGGGATCATAGAGATCGTAATGTTTGTGTCACAAATAGACAATATAATATGGCCCGTAGGCGAAACATCACTAATGGATGTTTACAATGGATTCATCATTTTTGATGATATAAGTCAGGATTGCATTAATCATATTGACTATTTGGCTTGAGCATAGCTCACCACCTTAGACAAGGAATCATAAAGATCACAATGTCAATGTCTCAGATGGACAATTTATTATAGCCCGTAGGCAAAACATCTTTTCTTGACAGGGAGTTGTAAGCTACCACTGTCATTAGTCTCGGAGGATGTTAATTATAGCCCGTAGGCATTTTCCCTCCTAAGGGATATTTATGGTATGATCATCTTTTCAGGTGATATTAGTCGAGATCGTATGGACCCTACCGACTATTATGCTTGGACGTATTCCAACATCTTTAGACAGGGTCAAAGACCACCACTGTCGTTGTCTTATCGGACAACAAATTTAGCCCGTAGGCACTTCATCACTCACGGATGTTTATAATATGATCATCTTATAAGATGATATAAGCCATGATTTCTAGATCATAAGGTAAATTAGGAATTTAAAAATTTCCAAGATAGGGATGACTGTTGTGATTTTATCGAATCACATTTGTCAGGAGTGCTAACACGTTCTTAGGTGTTAACAAGGATCTGAATCCCTTGAGTAGGTTTCACCATCTTGGCCGCGTAGGCTAGGTTTCACCTTTAAGATTCTTTTTAAAATGCATACTGGCAGGGAAGGAAGGATATTTACTTTATTTAGGATTTTTATCATAAATCCTAATTTACAAGTTAATAATAGCACAAATGGCCTAGTCGCGTAGACAAGTTTAATTTATAAGCCATGATTTCGGAGAATCGAGGCATTAAGGTTTGAATCAAAGTTCATTACCTTTTCTTGACAGGGAGCTGTAGGCTACCACTGTCTTTAGTCTCAGAGGACATCAACTATAGCCCGTAGGCACTTCCCTTCTAAGGGATGTTTATTATGGAATTGCCCCTTAGGGAAATTCATTAACCATGGTAAACAGAGACCATATTCGGTTAATTTATTGCTCATATTTATTTAGGATTTCTATTATAATTTATCCTAATTATAAACAATAACAATATATATTAGCACATAAGGCCTAGTCACAAGGACAATTTTTTTTTTAAATTATTAGCCAGGATTTCAGAGAATCGAGGCATGAAGGTTTGAATCATAGTCCATTACCTTTGTCAGACAGGGAGTCATAGCTACTACTGTCTTTTGGCTCATGTAGAAATGAGCAAGGCCCGTAGGCGTTATATTACCACGTATGGTTAAAATATGATCATCTTAATTGATGATTTAAACCCATGATTCAGAGATCATTCAGTTGGGTTAGGAATCTTTTGGATAGGTTTTACCATCTTGGCCATGTCTGCAATGACATTTAGGCTAGGTTTTACCATCTTGGCCATGTCTGCATTGACATTTAGGCTAGGTTTTACCATCTTGGCCATGTCAGCATTGACATTTAGGCTAGGTTTTACCTTTAAGATTCTTTTTAATAATTAACGCAGAACAATTTCTAAATTGAAATTGTTAATAAGGATCTGAATCTAAATTGAGGAACTACCATCTCGGCCGGGTCTTAATATGACACGAGGCTAGGTCTTGTCCTTTTAGATTTTGCCATTTTATTATAATGGTAGATCTTATAAAAGGAATGTTATTTTCCATTTATTTAATATTTTCTTATTAGGATAAATATTTAGTCATTCCACTATAAAATTAAAAAGTTCAAGGTTGCCCTAAACGGGACTTGAAAGGAATAATGTTGTCCTCGAAGGGACTAAAAGATAAATATGTCCTTATAAGGACTTATTAAGGAAACGATCTTCAGCAAGAGGAGTTTCTTCTTCATTTTATTTCTGAACGTACTCTCCTTGGATGCTCGTTTCATTCTAGCCGCGGTACGAAGCTCAGCATATCAGGGCTCCAGATGTGGAGAATTTCTATTACAGCTTCTTCGCTTGGCGACGTATATATAAAAAATTGGAAGCAAAAATTTCCAGATTAGGATTGAGAATATTCCTATGTTAAGTCTAGACTCAACAGGTCAAAGAATGTGCTACTGTGTCATTGAGATTAAACACTAAGGGCTAGTGTTTAATTCACTCAATGTTGGCTCTGATACCAACCTGTCACACCCCTAATTCCACGTGTCACCGGTGGGCCCGGTGGGGAGTATCGTGACGTGGTTGGTAACATCATAGTCAAACAACACAATTTATGAATGCACAGCGGAAGCAAAAGATGAATATATTACAATCCGAATATAAAGTAATATCCAGTATTACAACGGAAAGTAAAGGATCCACAGGCGGATCTTAGAACATAAACATTGTTCAACAGACTTTAGACGCCTAGAACTTGCAAGATTCCTTGTTAACGTCCTGAGCAGCTTCCAGCCTATTACGTACTTGTACCTGTCACTTAGACTTTTGAAAATACGTCAGTTTTCACTGGTAAATACACTCAACTGACTCATTTGAAAAGAGTTTGAGAAAATTGATTTAGATGCACCAGGCACAAAATATTTTGACACTTTGATTAAAATGCTCAGAGGCAAAATTAATCTTTTATACTTGGGAAAATTATTTGTATATAATCTTGTATACAGTTTTACTTATTTTTCGTCCATTAGGGCCGGTTAGAAGAGCCGGACAGATTAACTGACACGCCACAGGTATAATGCCCACAGGCTATCATCCTCTAAGTGGATTACCAGTTCTGGTATAGTGCCCACAAGGATGATACCTCGGAGTGGATTACCAGTTTTTACATAATGCAGCTGTCAGGTGTATGCCTACACCCCGTGCTTAGGTCGTGGCCATTTCGTAAAATGATGCCAAGGATATCCGGGACATGGTCATTAACCCCCAAAAGCCATACACCAAATAATACATATTAAACAGGTTATGTATATACATCAATCACAATTCGATTTAAATGACTACATACACCTGACCAAGCGGTACTTTTATAGTGCCGTATCCCAAGCCCGTATAGGGAAAATAAGTTAAGAGTATTTACCTGAGCTAGCTACTGTCTTAAATAGCAAGAATTATAATAACTCAGCCGTATTCACTTACGTAAGCGTAGGTACAATTTACCGGAAGGCTCTAGTCTGGAATGATGGTATAAATAACCAATTAGAATACTAACGGGTCTTTAATTAAGCCTAAGCTTAGACCGGTTTATTATATGGTTCAAACGCACGATTAGGCGAAGCCGGAATAGAATGTGATTTGGACCCGACAAGTTCGGAGACTTTCCTTATATGGGTATTTCATACACATTCTGGATTTTGAGATAAAACCGATAAGGTTTGGCCCGTTTAGGCTAATTTATGTAAACTAGTTACATAAACCGAACCGAACGCGTAATAGGCGTAACGGGTATTCATGAGAGCCATATACAGGTTTCCTAAGTTAATATGCTTCAAATATGTTGTGACATCAGTGGGATGTCTTTTATTATGCCCGAAACGAGTTTAAACACAAACTATGCCTCGTAGGGGTAGTTTGGTCATTTTCAAGGTTATAAAAGAGTCTAAGTATTAACCTGAGTTACAGGTCTGATATAATCAGCAAAAATACTTATTCTACTAAGTTATAACAGTAGGGTAAATTATATATGTGAAATTTATCAATTATAACCAAACTATGCCCCGTAGGGGTATTTTGGTAATTTTACATAAGCCGAAAAGCTCAATACTGAAGTCTGAGTTTAACAACGTTTGCTTACTGTTAAAATATTATAATTTGCCTCAAATATCAGTAGGTATCAACCCTTGTATGTTTAATATAGTTATAGCACATACTATGCGTTAAAAACGCTTAAAAAGACGATTAGAAGCCTTTTCCGGGTTCGATACATAAAGCTGATATTTTTATTATTCCAGAAGGCTTAAAATAATTTATTTATCATATGTGATCAGTAGCAAAAGGTTTGGAGTTGATTAGATATGTAAATCTCATTTTATGGCCCGTAAGGGCAAAACCGACAATTACCGGAATAAGCCTACGCCTATTAGTTATGCTCGGCCTAAAATTAATTAAAAATCTTTAAAAATCCCAAAATAATATATTACATCAGTGGGTAATAAGTTTGATATCAAAAAGTAGGCTTAACTAGGCTATACGCTAATTACGCCGTTTAATTAACATAAAGCTTTCATTTCACGCTAACGAGCATAACTCTTAGTCTACACCTCAAACTGATGTCAAAATTTGGATGCAAGTTTAAATATCAGTAATTAAAGTTTCTACTCTTTTACATTTCCAAAAATCACGTTTTAAGGTGAAAATGGCATAATGGTCAACATATTAGGAATTAACGGAATCATGCGTATTAATTGGTTAACTAATGAACCATGGTGTATAATCACAGAGGGTTATACTAGCATGTAACCTGGTCCAAATGAAACTCTATGGTATTTTTAAAACATACCAAAACGGGTCAGAACTGAAGTCAAAGCAAAAGTCAAAGCTTTGCGTCTTTCGGTTCCGAACCGGGTCTAAACAGTAAATTGTCGGGTTGAACATGTTTAGACATGTTCTTACACTAATTACCAAGTTATATTAATGATCAAACAGGTTGTATGTGTTCTACATTGCTAATTATGCATAAATTAGAAACTAAGTATCCTGTTGACTTTTTAATCACAAGTTTGACCCGACATTTGACCTATTTAGAGTGGGAATCAGGGGGAACCCTTTTAAGGGTTTATTACCCACATAATTACCAACTTATAACTACTTTCAATTTGACTAATCACTGAACCATTAGTGATTAATCGTTAAGTCAACCGTTAATTACGACGGTTTGACTTTTAGACTAATAACTAAGTAAAACTTAATCAAGGAAGGTCAAGGGTGCTTACCAAAGTCCTAATCACGATTAGGGATGCTTGGTGTCTGCTATTGAGCTCCAGAAAGACCCACAATTGCAGATGGAATGAATGCAAGAATGTTGCAACATTGAAGGCCTTATATAGTGAATTTTGATCCACAAAATGTTGACATGTAAGTCTACCAATGACCACAACTCTTCAACAAGTGTCCCTAAGGGCTAAAAATCAGTTTAGGCGGCCTTTGGTGATGTTAAGGGGCAAGATAAGTCGTTTGCAAGGCTGAACAGCCATTTTAAACGAGTTTCTGCATCTGGGAACTAGCTTACGGACCGTAAGGTCAATAATGTTGAGGTCCGTAAGGACCTTATCAGCCAAACAAAGTTTCATTTGTTGACAGTTTTAGTCCCTGCACTTCCAAATGCCATTTCCGACTCATCTAAGGCCCGTTAAACCATTTTTAAGGCTCTACAATGATGCCTAAGCATAGAGAACATGAAAAATGCTCAAGCATATGCCGGATGTCGGTTTGTTTGGTCGTACGGTCACGTTGTTCGGCTAATTACGACGAAACACGGACGGACGCGAAAAACAATCCAAACGACGCGACGAATGGAATTTTATCAAGCCAAACACTAAAATAAAATATTTTAGTGCTTACATAAATTTTTGGGTGTCCGGGAATATCCAGAATGTAAGATATGCGCGTAAACGCAAACTTGTGCGCTTTTTGACACTTTTAGTCCCTGCATGACTTAAAAGTTTATTTTTGCGCACTAAACACCTCAAAGCCTATATCTAAGCTATGAGAAGGATAATTAAGGTATGTATAACTCATGGTCATATTCCGGAAGGTCCGATAACATACGAATCGGCATACTTTAGCAGTTTGACGCTTTAGGTCCCCCTAATGCGCAAACTTGCGTAAATCATCATTTAATAGCATTGAAGCCTCATCTAGTCCATATTAGGCATTCTTGAAAATATTATTAAACATCATAATGCTTCGGGCTTGATAAAAGGTCATTCAGAGGTATAATTAAACATATTGACACTTCTAGTCCCTTATACTTGTAAAGTTGCGCGTAACTTCACTTTTAGGCATAAAAGCCTTGGTTTGCCAATGATTGGCATTCCCGAGAGTATAATCAAATATCATGAGGCTCTCGGTTTGTTAAAAGGTCACTCAGAGGTAAGAATTTACATGTTGACGCTTTTAACCCTTTTCTGCGCAAACTTTCAATTAATCACATAAACGGCTACACTTGATTAACAAGTGGCTCAATTGTGAATATAAAACCGTAAAAGGTTAATTAGAAACTTATTTTTGGTATGATAATACTTCTAGTTCTTTCATAATCAAATTTTTCGATTTTTCTAAAAATTAGTCCCTTGAATTCAATGTTTAACTTCATTAGGGTTTATTACACGTGTCAATACTTCATTGGACGTGATTTTACGAGGTGTTACATCTTTATTCCTAGTATCCTTTATAATCTCATCATCTAACCTTAAAAATAATTCTCCAGCGACCGACATGGCCAGGTCATTAAGCAAGTCATGCATCACGAACAACGATGAGTCATTGGGTGCATACTGAAAAAATGACCTTGACAACAACTCTTCAAAATATTCAAGACCTAAGCTTTCCATTGACTTGTTTGAAGATGACTGGTTCAAAAAGCCTTCCGCCATCCAAAGTATAATCAAATCGTCTTTGTCAAACACATAGTCCTTGGGGAACAACGAGCAGTATGCAAACAAATGTTTCAAACTTGCGGAGAGATCATGGTAGCTTAATCTGAGGGCTGGGATAATCTCACCCCCTTTCCTAATGTAACAACCCTCGGTAAAATCAATACCCTCATAATATTTCCGACTCCCTAATATACTATAAAATGTCTCCATATGTCTTTAATTACACCCCGTATGTGAAAACCGAGCCCAAATTCTGTTATAGTTTATAAAAATAAAATAAAAATCTGAATTTAGAGCTGAGGCGGGCCGCGTAGGATCCCACCTCAAGCTGACGCGGGCCGCGAGAGACCTGTACACGCGATTGCACCAGAGGCCGACACGTGTCGACATCGTGGCGGACCTACTCAACAACTCAGCTAAGCTAGTCCGTTGACCAGCTTTGACGCGGGCCGCGTAAGCCCTGCTTGTCTTTCACGCGGGCCGCGACAGAACCCAATTACACAACTATAAATAGCATGCATCAGATTTCAGTTTCCGTCGCTCACGTTCTTTTCTCAATCTCGAATTCTGAATAGTTGAAGTAATATTTTGGGTATTATACCCCTAATTAGCGAGGTTCTGCTCCATTGTAAGTATTATAACCCCGATTTCATAATAGTTACGCTGCCCGATTGATTTAGGGTTCCGTAACAACTGTTGTGGTTCTGCCCGACGTAGTTGTTGGAATGCCGTCTCGGGGAGGGTATTATTAATAATTTCAAAGGGTTATGGTACTAATCAATGTACATTTGTATAAATTTTAGATTATAGCCAGGAAACCCTTACGAAAAGCCTAAGACAGCAATGTGAGTTTATCCTCTTTTTGTTAATGTTTTTGGTAATGTTTTACCAAACCTTAAATGTTTTACTATGAAATTAAGCGGTGATTGAGTCTTTGTAGTTCTTCAATTACTGCCGGTATTATGGGGTTTTGTATACAAAATTTACTACGAGTAGTAGTAAGTCTGAATGACAGTGCATTACCATTGGACGACGAGTTAGCCAATGGGTAATTTGACCATAGCCATAGATCCGGTCGAGTGGCAAATACTGAATGAGTAATTGTGTAGAAATAAACAATGTGATCGCTCTCAATACTGTTTTAATTGATAAAATGTTTCTTGATTAAACTGGGATTCACTCACCAGTATTTCCGACTGACAAATGTTTTTAAAACACGTTACAGGTAACACAATGTGAACAGCCAATTAGTGAAAAGCCAGCTGGAGAGCACTGAAGGCTTGGGAAAAATGTGGCTATAAAAGTTACCTAATACACGATGTTTTAAATTAAATAAAATAGGGTTTATCCCTATAATGTATTGTAATAAAGAAACTTGGGTTTTGCTCATGTTATTATTAATATAAAAGAAGGTGGTTTTACTCTGATAAACATTTCCTAACTACGGTCCTGATGTAAATTCCGCTGCGAGACTAATTAAAACTGATACCACCAAACTCTGAGTTCACGTCCGCCCGTTCCCGGGGAACAGGGATCGGGGGTTGTGACAGAAGGTGGTATCAGAGCCTAGCCACTGGTCTGAGCCAAAGAAGTGTTCTGCTGACACTTAAATTTTGAATTAATATTAGGAAATAAAATAAGGAAATATATGCATAACTGTAATTATGTGTTATGTGTTATTTGACTATCTGTTAGTTTTCAGTATGAGTGATCAAGGGCCATCAGATGTGAATCGTCAGTTAGCTGATTCACCTAGGAGTGAAGGTACATCATCACAGCCTGCCCTCTCGGGGTATGTTGCTGATCAGGAAGACGGAATATTTGCTTTTAGAGCTCAATCTGAAGAACCATTTCCTACTAAGAAACGAGGATGGTTCAGTAAAGATGCTTTTGCTCGTAGAAAGAGAATGAGAAAATTGCAACAGCAAAGGGCTTTAGCAGCTATTAAGAGAGAGACAGATGCCCAAACTCAAGAAATACTTAATAGAAGCCTAGCTAATTTCCATATCTTAGCTACGACTGCTGCTGACCCAGGTCTGGAACAATTAGTAGCCCCACAACCACAAAACCCAGAACAGCCCATGGAAATAGAAAATCAGGAAAACCAAGAAGAGATGTACAACTTTAACCCAGAAGAAATTCCTAGAGTGCCTGCACCAAACCCCATAGACCCGAATTATGACCCCTGGTGGGACGACAATAGAGACTTTGTGCAACGTTACCCTATCCAGGATTATCCACCCATACAGAACATAGAAGCTTACCCAGGTATGGACCCTTTAGATCCCTATTATCAAAATGACTATATTAGGGAAATATTAGAGGATCCTTACCAATTTCAGGAAATGTCACCCCCATATCAGGAACCCGTACCCCAGATTCCAAACCCAGTCCGAGAACCTGCACCCCCAATGAGTGCAGAAAACGTGCAAGAACTTAGGACTTTCGGGGAGGAGATCTTAGAAAGTAGTGAGAGGATGCGCCAGGTGGGAGAGCGTCTCGTATGGAAATACGATGAGCGTAATATGGATTTCTAGATAAATCCATATCCATGAATGTTAGAATGGAGAAAGCAGTAGTAATAATAATATAATAAAATAAAATAAGATATGTGTGTACGGATGCATATTATTATTTTATTTCTGTTGGTATTGTAATTTCATTTCTGTACTAGTGTGTAATAGACGCATAAGTATATGAAAAAGAGTAAAGTAGCAATGATCTACGCTTTTGGCAAAACTGCGTGTCATGTGATTAATTATATTAAGATATTATTTGTGAGATTAATATTGGATAAATGTTTAAAATTCAGATGGCCGATGAAGGAATTCAAGAAAATCTGAATAACGATAACCAGAGTAACATTAACGTGGTTGATGATAATCTGAATAATGGGAACTCGAACAACAATAACAATGGGAACCAGATGGATAATAGTGCTATCCAACACATCGTAGCCCAAGGAATAATAGATGCAATGCCATTTATACTTCAAACTGTTAAGGATGCGGATAATAAAAGTAGGCATAGCAGTAAGCGACCACTTGAACCAGAAAACAGTGTAAACAATGGACCTGTACTTCAAATGCCTATTCCTAAAAGAAGAAGAACCGTGCCTAACGGTTGTTCTTATAAAGAATTCTGGTCTTGTAAACCAATAGAATTCTCGGGCAACGAAGGGGCCATTGCAACCTTACGCTGGATAGAAAAGACGGAGGCAGTCTTAAGGATAAGTAAGTGTGCTGAAGAAGATAAGATATTGTTTGCTTCTAATCTGTTTAAAAATGCAGCATTAGAATGGTGGAACACTATCCTCCAGACAAGAGGAAGTGATCAAACCTATAATATGGAATGGGAAGAATTTAAAAACAAGGTAGAAAGGAAATTCTGCCCACCCAATGAGAAAGAACAGATAGCAAACAAATTCCTAAACCTTAGGATGACTGGTATAGATAGCAAAGGGTATACAAAGCTATTTTTCGAATATGCTAGGATAGTGCCAACTCTTGCTTCACCAGAACCAGTGTTAATTTCCCGTTATATTTGGGGATTAATTGGAGAGATAAGACATGTAGTCAAGGCAGCTAGACCACAAACCATAGAAGAAGCTGTAGAATTAGCCAATTCCTTGACTGATGAGTTAGTCCGTACCCGAGAAGAGGATCAAAAGAGGAACCTAACTCAGAAATTGACTCAAGAATTTCGTTCTGGAAATTCTAACCGTGGAAAAAATGTAGGTTCTACCTCTGCATCTTACTGTAAGTATTGCAAAAGAAAGCATTCAGGAAGATGCTCTATATATTGTAACTTTTGCAAAATGTCGGGACACAAGGAAGAAAACTGCAGGAAGAAAGCTAACAGCAGGGTATGTTACAATTGCGGAGAACAAGGTCATATCAAACTGAACTGCCCAAAATCAGCTCCAGCTACAGATAACAAGAATACCAAAAATGCTAGAGCATTTGTTCTAACTGCAGATGAAGCCAGAATGATTCCAGATGTCATAGCTGGTACGTTTTTAGTTAATGATGTCTTTGCTAAAGTATTATTTGACTCTGGTGCAAACCAAAGTTTTATTAATACATCGTTTTGCAAATTTCTAAATCAATCATTAACTAAACTACCACAAGAATGTGTAGTAGAGACAGCTAATGGAGAAACCATTAGAATTTCTGAAATCTTGCAGGGAGCAAGCATAGAAATTTTAAATCAGAAATTTATTGCAAATCTTTATCCCATGAATCTGGTAGGATTTGATGTTGTTCTAGGAATGGATTGGTTAATAGCCAATAAAGCTAGTATTCTATGTAATCAAAAGTTAATCCAATTAAATTCACCAAAAGGTAAAAAGATCACAATTAAAGGAGATAAGTTCTCTAGATCTACCAAATTCATATCTGTGATGAAAACTGCAAGTTGTATGAGAAAAGGTTCTATAGTGTATTTGATTTCCATAATCACTAACACTAAAGGAAAAGAACTACAAGATATTCCAATAGTATCTCAGTTTTCCGATGTATTTCCAGAAGAATTACCAGGACTACCTCCAGATAGAGAAGTTGAATTCAGAATTCACTTGATACCAGGAACATCACCAATTGCCAAAGCACCTTATCGTTTGGCACCTGCAGAAATGCAAGAATTGAAGAAACAACTAGATGAATTATTAGAAAAAGGATTCATACAGCCAAGTTCATCACCATGGGGAGCGCCGATATTGTTTGTTAAAAAGAAGGACGGATCAATGCGTATGTGCATTGATTACCGTGAATTAAACAAGGTCACGATTAAGAATCGGTACCCATTACCGAGAATCGATGATTTGTTTGATCAATTGCAAGGAGCTCGATTTTTCTCTAAGATCGATTTAAGGTCAGGATATCATCAATTAAAGGTACAGGACGAAGATATTCCTAAAACCGCATTTAGAACGAGGTATGGCCATTATGAATTTACTGTCATGCCATTTGGTTTAACCAATGCCCCAGCTGCATTTATGGACATGATGAACCGAATATGTAAGCCATATTTGGATAAATTCATAATTGTGTTTATAGATGATATTCTAATTTATTCTAAGAATAAAGAGGATCATGCAAAACATTTGCACATACTTTTAAGTTTGTTAAGAAAAGAAAAGCTTTATGCTAAGTTTTCAAAATGTGAATTTTGGTTAGAACAGGTACAATTCCTTGGACACTTAGTCAATCATGACGGAATTCATGTAGATCCAACAAAAATCGAGGCAATTACCAAATGGAAAACCCCTGAATCACCAACTGAGGTTAGAAGTTTCTTAGGATTGGCCGGTTATTATAGAAGATTTATTAAAGATTTTTCTAGAATAGCCATTCCCTTAACCAAGTTAACTTGTAAATCTGTTAAGTTTGACTGGGGAATAAAACAAGAAGAAGCCTTTAGAATTCTTAAGCAAAGATTAACCCATACACCAATATTAGCATTACCAGAAGGAACTGAAGACTTTGTAGTCTATTGTGATGCTTCTAAATTAGGTTATGGATGTGTATTGATGCAACACCAAAAGGTTATAGCATATGCATCTAGACAACTTAAGAATCATGAAGAGAATTATTCAACCCATGATTTAGAATTAGGAGCTATAATTTTTGCTCTTAAGATTTGGAGACATTACCTTTATGGTAGTAAGTTTACCATATTCACTGATCATAAAAGTTTAAGGTATGTTTTCGGGCAGAAAGAATTGAATATGAGACAAAGACGTTGGATGGAATTCCTTAGTGACTATGATTGTGATATCTAGTATCATGAAGGAAAAGCAAATGTAGTGGCAGATGCTTTAAGCCGCAAGTATCATGAAAAGCCAAAAAGGGTACGTTCTCTTAAATTAAATCTGCAAGTAGATTTAAATGATCAAATAAGAGAAGCACAAGAATCAGTAATCAAGGATGATTCTGAAAAATTAAAAGGTATGTTAAAAGAATTAAAACAAGGAATAGATGGGATATGGAGATTCCATGAAAAGAGAATATGGATACCTAAATTAGGAAATCTACGTAATTGTATATTAGAAGAAGCCCATAAATCTAAGTATACAATGCATCCAGGAAGTGATAAAATGTACCAGGATTTAAGGAAAAATTTCTGGTGGATAGGAATGAAAAAGGATATAGCAACCTATGTTTCTAAATGTTTAACTTGTTCACAAGTTAAAGCTGAACATCAGAAACCCTCAGGTTTGTTACAGCAATTAGAAATGCCAGTTTGGAAATGGGAATTAATAACAATGGATTTTGTTACTAAATTACCCAAAACTAGGAAAGGAAATAATACAATCTGGGTGATTGTAGATAGACTAACTAAGTCAGCTCATTTTCTACCAATGAAAGAAACAATTAGCATGGAACAATTAGCTAAATTGTATGTAAATGAAATTGTTTCTTTACATGGCATTCCTTTATCAATTGTTTCTGATAGAGATAGTAGATTTACCTCTCGTTTTTTGTCAAGTTTCCAAAAGGCAATGGGAACCAAGTTAAAGTTAAGTACAGCTTATCATCCACAAACAGATGGACAAAGTGAAAGAACAATCCAGACAATGGAAGATATGCTTAGAGCTTGTGTAATTGATTTTGGAGGTAATTGGGATGAACACTTACCTTTAATAGAATTTTCTTATAATAATAGTTATCACACAAGTATCAATGCTGCACCATTTGAAGCACTTTATGGAAGAAAGTGTCGAACCCCAGTCTGTTGGGCAGAAATAGGGGAACAACAATTATCTGGACCTGAGATAGTACAAGAAACAACTGACAAGATTATTCAAGTCAAGGAACGACTGAAAGCTGCACGGGATAGACAAAAGAGTTATGCTGATAACCGATGCAAGCCGTTAGAATTTCAAGTAGGAGATAAAGTGTTATTAAAAGTCTCTCCTTGGAAAGGAGTGGTAAGATTCATCAAAAGAGGGAAGTTAAGTCCCAGGTATGTTGGACCTTTTAAAATTATCAGAAGAATAGGATCTGTAGCCTATCAGCTACAACTACCAGAAGAAATGGCAGGAATACATGATGTGTTTCATGTATCTAATCTTAAAAAGTGTTTAGCTGATGAATCACTGATAGTGCCTCTCAAAGATATAGAGGTAAATGAACAACTCAAGTTTGTAGAAAGACCTCTACAAATTGAAGATAGGAAAGTCAAGAATCTCAAGCACAAAAGACTAGTTCTAGTCAAAGTAAAGTGGGATTCCAAAAGAGGACCTGAATACACTTGGGAGCTCGAGTCAGAAATGAAAAAGAAATATCCGCACTTATTTCAGTAGATCTCGAGGACGAGCTCTAAACAAGGTGGGGAGAATGTAACAACCCTCGGTAAAATCAATACCCTCATAATATTTCCGACTCCCTAATATACTATAAAATGTCTCCATATGTCTTTAATTACACCCCGTATGTGAAAACCGAGCCCAAATTCTGTTATAGTTTATAAAAATAAAATAAAAATCTGAATTTAGAGCTGAGGCGGGCCGCGTAGGATCCCACCTCAAGCTGACGCGGGCCGCGAGAGACCTGTACACGCGATTGCACCAGAGGCCGACACGTGTCGACATCGTGGCGGACCTACTCAACGACTCAGCTAAGCTAGTCCGTTGACCAGCTTTGACGCGGGCCGCGTAAGCCCTGCTTGTCTTTCACGCGGGCCGCGACAGAACCCAATTACACAACTATAAATAGCATGCATCAGATTTCAGTTTCCGTCGCTCACGTTCTTTTCTCAATCTCGAATTCTGAATAGTTGAAGTAATATTTTGGGTATTATACCCCTAATTAGCGAGGTTCTGCTCCATTGTAAGTATTATAACCCCGATTTCATAATAGTTACGCTGCCCGATTGATTTAGGGTTCCGTAACAACTGTTGTGGTTCTGCCCGACGTAGTTGTTGGAATGCCGTCTCGGGGAGGGTATTATTAATAATTTCAAAGGGTTATGGTACTAATCAATGTACATTTGTATAAATTTTAGATTATAGCCAGGAAACCCTTACGAAAAGCCTAAGACAGCAATGTGAGTTTATCCTCTTTTTGTTAATGTTTTTGGTAATGTTTTACCAAACCTTAAATGTTTTACTATGAAATTAAGCGGTGATTGAGTCTTTGTAGTTCTTCAATTACTGCCGGTATTATGGGGTTTTGTATACAAAATTTACTACGAGTAGTAGTAAGTCTGAATGACAGTGCATTACCATTGGACGACGAGTTAGCCAATGGGTAATTTGACCATAGCCATAGATCCGGTCGAGTGGCAAATACTGAATGAGTAATTGTGTAGAAATAAACAATGTGATCGCTCTCAATACTGTTTTAATTGATAAAATGTTTCTTGATTAAACTGGGATTCACTCACCAGTATTTCCGACTGACAAATGTTTTTAAAACACGTTACAGGTAACACAATGTGAACAGCCAATTAGTGAAAAGCCAGCTGGAGAGCACTGAAGGCTTGGGAAAAATGTGGCTATAAAAGTTACCTAATACACGATGTTTTAAATTAAATAAAATAGGGTTTATCCCTATAATGTATTGTAATAAAGAAACTTGGGTTTTGCTCATGTTATTATTAATATAAAAGAATGTGGTTTTACTCTGATAAACATTTCCTAACTACGGTCCTGATGTAAATTCCGCTGCGAGACTAATTAAAACTGATACCACCAAACTCTGAGCTCACGTCCGCCCGTTCCCGGGGAACAGGGATCGGGGGTTGTGACACCTAATTCCCATATGTCACTATTCAACAGCTCCTTCCACTCGTCTTCTTCTTTAGTCTTTGTTCTCAATAACCTCCCAAGTACTCTTAAGGCCAAAGGCAAGTTATCACATTTTTTCACAATGCCTTCACCATATGGTCTGAGGATTGGATGCAAATCAAAGTTATTTACACCCAACGCATGTTGAGCAAACAAAGACATAGCATCGTCATCTGACAAAGTTTGCAGATAGCTTAGATCTTCGCAACCTAGCTTTTTGAGCAGTTGTATCTTCCGCGTTGTCATTACAATTTTACTTCTGGGAGCACAATCATGAAATGGGCTCACAAGGGTCTCCCACTCCTCATAATTTTCACTCCAAACATCATCTAATACTATCAAAAATCATTTCTCCTTTAGTTGATTTCTAAGAGCTACTTGAAGCAGATTTAAATCTACAAATTCCTTGTTTTCTCCATTCACAGATTGTAAGATAACTTTGCTTATATTAAAGATATCAAACTGATCAGAGACACAACCCAAGCCATTAGTTCAAAGTGCTTCTTAACTTTCTCATCGTCATACAAAATTTTAGCTAGAGTGGTTTTCCCTAACCCACCCATACCAACTATAGGCACGATGCTAAAGTTCTTATCACATGACTCGTCCCCTAATAGCTTCACAAGAAATTCCTTCTTTTCCTTTTCCCGTCCAACAACACTAGATGTATCTACCAAAGAGGTCTGATAAATTCTTTTTGACTTTTCATCTTTTACAATTAAACAAAGAGTAACCTTCTCCTTCTCTAGATCTTGTAATTTGGTGGTAATATCATCTAACTTGTGATGCACCCTCTAAGATAGTGATAAATTTGTGTACCAAGTTGGGACAAGCCTTTTTACCTTGCTGGTGATGCCTCCAGATTGGTGGGTGAGCTCACGATGCATAGCTTCCGTTGCCAGATCATCAAGTACATCATCAATGTCGTAAGCCAGGTGTTGGAGACCACCGAGCCAGTTTTGAACAGCTTCATCAGTTATTTCCATCTGAGAAGCATTGTTAAGGAGAGACTGGATCTGGGTGAGTGTTCTCTCTAATTTCTTCAGCTCTGACTGGATTCCTTGGGACCGTCCAATTTTCTTCACAGCTTCAGAAGACAGCTTCTCAAAAACAGCTTTGAGGAGTTCAGAGGCAATGATTTTAGCCATTGTTAGTGAATGAATTAGTGATGAAGGAAACTGTGTATAACAAGATAATATGTGAATGAATTAGATCTGATCTATAACCGGTTAACTAAATAGACCTGATCTGTAGCAGTACACCAAATGCATCTGATCTGTAATCCTCAATGAATAAATTATAATATGCAATAATTGACTTAATGAATTGTTGGATCCAAGTGACCTTGTTTCACACTACTTATTTTAGTAGCAACTTGTTAAATATATATTATTAATGGGCGGAATTTGGATTTAACAACTAGGGAACTAATCTAATCTAATCTGACCCATTACTTAATGGAGTATGCTCTAATTCAAAACCTAACTTATGTCTAATAATTGGATTTTAGACCCATGTTGATCTGCCAAAATAGGTTGGGCATTTAGGTCACTTATTACACCCATGTTTCTTTTTTTTTTTTTTTTTGCTCCATTGGGTCATGTAAATGCATGAAAATATGAAATCATAGCGTATCAGATCAAAACCCGACCCGTTGACAAGCATAAACAGTATATCTTATATGATTAAATGGAAAACGCACCTGAATTGAGGATCTCAACTCCCATACATAAATCAAGAGAATGGCCAGCAAGCATTAATCAAACAGCATGTTATAAACTTGGTTTAAAGCAGAGTGATGCCCTCATAGGCGTTTAGGTCCCGTCTTTCCTTCGAGGCGTGAGGTGTGAGGGAAGAACTTCACATGTACAACCGGATAAGCTTTATGTAAGACCAAAAGTTGCGTCTGTCTCGTGTATTTTACACATTAGTCTTTTTAACAAGTCAAGTGTTCATAAAATTCTTCATCCATTTGTCTCTTTTTACATGTCACCTTTTAACAAAGTTTGACCAATTTTAACCCAAATGTGCATAAAGTGCCACCTCAAGGCTCTGAGGCGCTTTCCTGAATCGTGATCTCCTTGCGCACTTCGCACATCAGACATGTCTTTTTATTTAAAACAAAGCTTATGGAAACAGATTCACAAATTTGCAGATCATAGTATTTTTTTATTATTAGAAGGTTTAGAACATATCATGAAACTGAAAATGCACTTGATAATCATTGGGCGCAGCTCAGCTTGGCTAGGTAAGTGGTTGTGAAAGCTCGGCTTTAGAAGAGATGGCATGACTAAACCGAAAAACCAAATTCGGTTCAGTTTCAAACACAAAAAGGCGAATTTAACAAGATGGATGAACATGGGTTAAAGTTTCGGGTCCATGGCTTCAGCGTCTAGTTGCCTTGTTTTTTAGTAAGCAAATTTGTTAAATGGGTTGGACAAATAAGAAGATCTATAGCCCATGTTTTTTATTAGCTAATTGTTAAATGTGTGGCACAAACAAGAAAATTGATAGCCCAATACATGTGATTTGCGTTGCCCGGTTTTGACTTTTAAACAAACTAAGTTTCCTAAACCAAAAGTCAGTTATCTAACTCAGTATCGGTCTTTAGAAGGGGTGGAAGTGTTATTGTTATATGTGTAAGGGTGTTTTTGTTTAAGGGGATGTAATGTTATATGCAATGGCGAAGCTTTAGATTTCCGACCAGGGAGTCGAAAACGTATATACCCAAAAATGTCTATAAAACGGGGGGTCGAAAACGTATCTACCCAAAAATTTCTATACGAAAACTACATACTCACCACTACTGAGCGAAAAGTTCGGGGGTCGGCCGCCCCCTCCCGCCTCTGGTTATATGGCAGTATTTTAATAATGTTTATCGAAAGTGAATATAAAAGCCTAAACGATTTATATGCTGTCATAAGGGGATGTAAATGTAATGTGTTATGTGTTACGTGTGGTGTCTCATGATATTTGGGATAATTGGATGTGAAAATTGAGGTTGCGTTGAGGCTGGTAGTGGTGTAGTAGAATGGCACTTATGAGTTTCAAGAAGATAATGATAGCGAATATAGCAATCCAGGTTACAATATTTTTGAAAAATTAAAATATACTATATAGTATTATTAAAGTTACTAATAAAACACACTAGCCTAGGGGTAAGATCAAATAAAAAGTTCATTTTGCCTAAGACTGCCCGTAGTGGAGCGTTTTTTTTTAAAAAAAATTGAAAAAAAACGCCCCAAAACGCCCCTCCCCCCACTACGCCCGGCGTTAGCCGGCGTTATTTTCAAATAAAATGCATGGTGGCGTGATTTTTAAAACGCCGAAGTTGTTTGCATGTGATAATGGAAGACCAATGGGATTGTGCCAACAAACTTTGACTAACTGACAAGTTTAGCTTTTTTTTTTTTTTTTTTTTTTAATCCTTTTCTCTATAAAAAATAATAATTATTTATTGATTGCTTGGGGGTTATTGAAATAATGCCCCACTACGCCACTTTTTGCTATAATGCCCAAGTGTGACTAGGATGCCACGTGTCGGATAATGCCCCATGGTGGGGGCATTATACCAACTTACCACTACACATGGTCTAAGTAGAATGAGAAATAATCTCAACCATTCATTTTTCTAATCAATGGTTAAGATGAAAATGTATGAAAAAAGAGGAGTATAAGGGTATCTTGGGAAAATCACATTTTTTGACTTTCTCTCTCCACATGCAAGTCACATGCATATTTCACCATATTTTTTAAACGTTCATTAATTTTTTATACCGCATTATTTTTTCATAAAAATTTCACCGTATCAAGCGTTTTTTATCTTTAATTTGAGTATCATATTGACGACTAAAAAAACCCACAAAGATGTGTTGTATTTCTACGTTGTATAACATTTTTTATGCTAGATTTTTGTACTATATTTTTGTACTCTTAAACGAAACTAAACAATGAATATTATCAAAACTACATTTAAAATACTTTAAAAAATAGGGATTGTTTGATAACCAAGAAATTATGGAGGAAACTGAGCTACAACTTCAACATCTCCACAAAACTTTGAGGTATGATGTATTGTCAAAGTAGGTCAACTTTTCTAGACACACTAAGGGGTCAATCCACAGTATCGAATGTGCTGCTTTTCTTTGGTTCTTGTAAAATCGTTCATTTTTTTAAACGGTTTCGAAGTTCGAATGGTCGATGCATAGGCCATATGTTCTCCACGTCAATATTTTTTAAAACTTTTTCTTTGCACGTCTATATTTTTGTGCTGAATTTTTTTGCCTTAAATTTTTTTCTTAATTTTTTGTGCTGAATTTTTTCGTGCTATATTTTTTTGTACTGGATTTTTGGTACTATAATTTTTTGTACTGAATTTTTTTGTTGTATTTTTTAGAAAATAAAAGGGTGCCACATGTGATTTTCACACTCCTATTTATAAGGACCAAAATGCCCTTTCTTCCTACTTATATGGAGTGCAACATGGCATCATCACAATCCTTCTTATATTACTTAGGCAAAATCTACATTTTAGTGGATCCTTCCCTATTTCATAGAGTTGTATTAATTCTTTTTTTTTTTTTTTGAATGTGCATATTATATAAAAATCAAACAAGCCCGTAAATCAAAAAATTATTTCATAATCCCCTGTCACTTCAAATACCTTTTTAGTGTAGTTCATTAAATTTTCTTTATAATTATACTAGTCTGGTGTCTGCGCGATACGGCGGGCACGACACCTTGCATTGCGACCCTCGTTTGTTTCTGGTAGTTTTCTTTTTCATATAATATTTATTGTAGCATCATTGTGATTGGATAGACGTAATAAGCATTACACATGTC
Source organism: Helianthus tuberosus (assembly GCA_030545235.1). Lineage (NCBI taxonomy): Eukaryota > Viridiplantae > Streptophyta > Magnoliopsida > Asterales > Asteraceae > Helianthus > Helianthus tuberosus. The sequence continues at coordinate 142,344,917 of CM060427.1, read as the reverse complement.
TAGTAACTAATAAATTTAGCATTTAACCTGACAATGTTTCAAGAAACCATTAATACAATACACTAACGCATGGATAAGGAAAATAAGCTTATATCATCATATACAAAACTCTGTCTAGACAAAAGTTTGGAAACAAGCTTATATCATCATTTTCAGACACAAAAACTCTGTCTAGACAAAAGTTCCAGTACACTACAATATCTTATTCATATCAGCACATGGATATCCTAATTTAACATAAAACATAAAAAAACCTTGATTCCGTTGCGAAGAACACTTTGACGTCAAACGCGAAATGACGAAGAAGCCAACGAATTAAAGGCGGTGACTCTGACTCTGTCGTGGCAGAAACTGTGGTCCGTTCACCATCTATTGCAGCCAGATGTTAGATTTCCAACAATATTCTCTCTTCTCATCTCTCTCAGAATCCTCTCTCCGGTGATAGAGATCATAATCGGAGCGAGAACAGAAATCAGATACTGAAAAATGGAAAACTTATATGTCACAGCCCCCGACCGCATCCTGGGAGCGGGAGCCGTGAACCAGTCAGATGGTATCGGTATTTATTAAATATGCAGCGGAAAAATTTTCATCAGGATCGTAGTTAGGAAACAATTTCAGAGTTTATAAAGCACCGAAATTGTAATATTAAACAAATGGGCAAAAACACATATTTAATTCAATTGTTTTTATAGGGATAAACCCTAAATAAATAAAACATAAATTTCTTCTTTTATTCAGGTATTTATAGCCACTTTATATAAGCCTTCAGTGCTCCATCGCTGGCTACTATTATCTTTACAGCAAATTACCTGAAACACGTTTTGAAAATATTTTATCAGTAATAAATACTGGCGAGTTCATTCCATTTTTATTAAAATATATTGTTATTTTTACAGCATCAAGGTTTTTATATTTGTTTATATTTACCCAAAACTCAATCAGTATTTGTCACATGGTGGCAATTCCGATGTGACAGTGGTCATATTACTCATTGGCTAACTTTCATCTAATAGTGAAGTTTATCAAGTAATAAATATAAAATATATCTTTTTATGATTCAATGGTATCGGTCACTAGGCGATTCCCGTGACGGTGGTCAAATCACTGTTGATCATTCTTTCAACTAGTGACTCTGGTCATATCACTGTTGATCATTCTTTCAACTAGTGACTCTTGTCATAACACTGTTGATCATTCTCTCAACTAGTGCCTTTGGTCATAACACTGTTGATCATTCTCTCAACTAGTGCCTTCGGTCATAACACTGTTGATCATTCTCTCAACTAGTGACTCTGAACTTAGTAGTGTCACAAGACATTACTTGGTCAAATATATTTTCTAAGGCACAAAATTAGCGCAGAAAATATAATATATTGTTTTCTATCAAATTAATAGCTATAACTTTATCAAATATAATATATTAATTAAATAACTATTATCATTTAATATATTAACAAGACTAAGATAATAAATGATTACAATCAATGTCACATGACATTTTCTCATTCAATTTATTAATATCTAATATTTAATATTATTATTAATATTAATTCTTATTATGATCTTTACTTCATATAGGTCTTAATTCAAGTATTTCTTTAACTTAATTGTAAATTAAATTCCTTTAAATGACATAGTAAACGTCACATGTTTACTTGATTTGAAACTTAAATAACTTTACTTTTAATTTTATATGTGTCTTAAGCATTCAAAGTTAATAGTTTCTAAATTCTTTTAATATTCCTTTAGCTATATGAGTCCTATTGCTTCTTATACATTATAAATGTTATTTTTATTTTTTATTATGTCACCCGGATGAAACAAGTATAAAATAAATAATCAAAGATTAAATTTAATAGTTATTAAACGTAAATAGTAAGTTAGGTTATGATTCCTTTCAATCTTGAACCTAGTTAAAACCCCACATACCGCTAGGAATTGAAGAATACAAAAAACTTAATTACTGTAAGTATAACTGATAAACATTTAGGAATTTGGAAAGCATTTTTAAATATAACTGTATCACAAAAGGTGATAAAAAGAGGAATGACTCACAAACTGTGAGACAAGAGAATGGACTCACTTTGTAACTTTAGGGTTCAACCAGAAAGTCTCCTTGTAGAATCTTGGGTATAACTTCTGAGCTATTTTAAAATATATATATATATATATATATATATATATATTTGCACTCGTGTTAAGTATAGTAACCCTAATTCAACCTTATCCCTATGTCACGAGACAGAACCCCAACGAACTTAGTCGGGCAGAGCCTTGACATGCGTTATGGGGCTCCAGATCAATCGGAAAGGGTATCAGTGATCGGGAGTTAAAACACTTAAAACGGGGCAGGGCTTTATTATTATTATAGGTGAGGTAAAAATAAAAATGAAAATATAGAATTATTTTAAAGAGAGATTGTGAGAGATGAAAGAAGGAAAAATGACGGATTGTTTTCTGAAGAGATCGATGCCTTTTTATAGTTGCCCTACAATTCGATGCTCGTTCCATCAACCTCCACGTAGCATTTGGACATTAAATTCATGTATACCTAGTCTTTCAAAATGAGGGTTTCAAAATTAGCCACGTATATATCTACATAATTAATGTAAAGTATTTTGATTTTTAAAGTGTACACGTATACTAAATTTTTAAATGTTTAGTTTTTTTTAATATTATTTTATTATTATAATTAATTCAACAGCTTCACTTATTTGGCGCGTGTAACTTCTAAAGTATGACGTTTTACAAAACAATAAATATGTCATTAGAACGAGAATATCGTGTCTACATTTTGGCCTAAGTTTCATTAAAAACGGAGTAAGTTAAAATATAATGTATTTTTATAATTAAATTATTAAACGGTTCCTAGGCCCGTCTAGGTACTTCATATTTCTAACATTCAACTTACCCGTAATCTACCCGTTTAATAATATAAGTTTTATATACTTTATTTTAATATAGAAAATAGAAATGTGACACATATAAAAGCCAATTAATTAGTATAACATTACAACCAATTATATATAAAATAGTTTTTTTTAAACTATTTGGGTCGAATAATTATATTAAAAATAAAACTAGTTACTAGTGGTTAATAAATTTAAACAAACCTATAATTCTTATATGATAAAAATGGGAATGTTACATCCTCCCCACCTTGTTTTAAATCTCGTCCTCGAGATTTGGGCTACGATATATCTTTTAGAGTTATGTCACGTCTTAGTCAATAAAACAATATTAAGGTAAATGATACAGAATCAAAACATCAAATTTTGTGAATATGAGTTGTACAATAAATAGGACTCAATGGTTCAACTGAATTATTTGAAAAAAAAAATCAATGTCAAGTGAACGAGATGAAATGATATAATTTCCAAGGTGACTAGGTTCAAGACAAAGCAGATATATGATCAATAGATGTCTAAATTGACTGTTTATTAAATGACTTTTAGAAACAATAGAATTCATTGTCAAAGGAAACTTACTTTGATTGTCAACCGAGGAAGATTTAGAATCAACAAGCTCAAAATGAAATAGAAGCACAAAAATAAATTGTCAACTATTAAACCATGATATGAGAATAATTAATGTGTTGACATTTTTTGAATTGCAAGGATACACCGAAATACAACAGAGTTAGTGTATCATTGTCTTAATACATTATTGCATTAAGACTATTTTCAATGATGAGTCAAACGAAATATATATGTGGTTTTGAATGATTCGTATGATTATGATTAGTCCAAGCTACAAGTTTATATCGACGCCGCAAGGTGTCGAAATGATTGAAATAGCTCAATAATTACGGTGACCGAACAAGTTCACTGTTTTCATAATCAACTGAAAGTTTTAATGAAGAAAATTTCAAATAAATATTATAGGATTTTCAACTGATGATGAAAGACCAAATGAATATCATAGATTTTTTGATTAATGATGAAAGAAACGTTAAGAGGTACACCGGAATATAATACGAATTTGTATATTCTTATCTTAACACATAATTGTATGAAGACAGTTTAAGATAATGAATCAACAGAAATTAAATAAATAAATCCATACATCAGGTGTGAGAATGAGATTAGCTTAAGCTTCAAATTTAAAGAAAACGCCACCACAAGGTGTCGTAACTAATTAAATGATTCAATGAAGATGAAGACCAGACAAGTGTATTATGGTTCTGAATAGATGAAGTACTTGACAGGATGCATTTATTTAAAAACTTTTATTTATGCTAGGGTTAAATAATAACTTAACTTAGATGTTACAAATCAGTGATTACGTCTGGAATCATTTCTGCTTCTTGCGTAGTAAGTACGAATGCTCGCGCGTTCTTCTTAGCTCCGTTTGTTGTTTTGCCTGGTTGTCGGGTGCTTTAGTCAGTTTCGGGAAATATGGTTTGACGTGTCCTGTTTCTCCGCAATTGAAACAAATATTAGTTTTCCTTCTACACTCTTTCTCTATATGCCCGGTCATCTTGCAGAAGTCACAGTAGGGCGTTCTCCTAAAACGACATCTTCCTGAATGCTTTTTGTTACAGCTTCTGCAGGTAGGTTGCTCCAATGACGGTTCAGTTCCTTTCTTCTTGAATTCTTGAGAAATTTTCCGGGCCAACTCTTTCTTCTTGTTTTCTTCTCTTGTGCGGATTAGTCCATCTGTCAGGATGTTAGCTAGTTCAACTGTTTCTTCAATAGTCTGTGGTCTGGCGCCCTTGACCATGTCTCGGATTTCACTCATTAATCCCCAAATATAACGAGAAATTAGTACGGGTTCTGGCGAAGCCAGAGTTGGTACCATTCTTGCGTATTCGAAGAACGTTGTCGTATACTCCTGGCAATTTATATCTATCATTTCATGATTTAGGAACTTGTTAGCCATTCGTTCCTTTTCATAAGAGGGACAAAATTTCCTTTCTGTCATTTCCTTGTATTCCACTATTCTAACGCTTCTTCTTTAAAGAGGTTGGAAGCATACATCACCTTATCTTCTTCGGCACATTTGCTGATTTTAAGAACAGCTTCCGTCTTTTCCAACCATCGCAGAGAAGTCGTGGCTCCTTCACTGCCTGCGAACTCAGTTGGTTTACAAGCTAGAAATTCTTTGTAGGTACACCCGAGAGTCATCGCCTTCATTTTCTTGGGATATGGGGTTTTGATAACATCATCATTGCCTCCATTGACACTATGGCTAAAACTGTCGTCACGAGTATGCTTGCTACTCACAACTTTGGTGGGTTCTACGGGGTTTTTAACAACTTTAATTATTAAAAGTAAAGCATTAGCTATTCCTTGGGCTATTAGATTTTCTATAGCATTTTTATCCAAAGGATTTTCATTATTAGCATGAACTTCTGGATTATGTGATACTTCATTCGACATCTGAATGGCAAACATTTTCAATTATTAATATCACAGAATAATTAAAACAAAACAATACTTCTAGGAATCATATGTGCATATCTACATATATATATTCATATATTTAAATCTACAAAAATAACACATATGTTACTTTGTATTAATTTCCTAACTTTATTGTTTCAGATTAGGTATTAAAAGAACACCTAAATAGCTTAAACAAGTGGCTTTGATACCACCTTCTGTCACATCCCCCGACCCCATCCTGGGAGCGCGAGCCGTGAACCAGTCAGATGGTATCGGTGTTTATTAAATATGCAGCGGAAAAATTTTCATCAGGATCGTAGTTAGGAAACAATTTCAGAGTTTATAAAACAACGAACTTTTAATATTAAACAAATGGGCAAAAACACATATTTAATTCAATTGTTTTTATAGGGATAAACCCTAAATAAATAAAACATAAATTTCTTCTTTTATTCAGGTATTTATAGCCACTTTATATAAGCCTTCAGTGCTCCATCGCTGGTTACTATTATCTTTACAGCAAATTACTTGAAACACGTTTTGAAAATATTTTATCAGTAATAAATACTGGCGAGTTCATTCCATTTTTATTAAAATATATTGTTATATTTTACAGCATCAAGGTTTTTATATTTGTTTATATTTACCCAAAACTCAATCAGTATTTGTCACATGGTGGCAATTCCGATGTGACAGTGGTCATATTACTCATTGGCTAACTTTCATCTAATAGTGAAGTTTATCAAGTAATAAATATAAAATATATCTTTTTATGATTCAATGGTATCGGTCACTAGGCGATTCCCGTGATGGTGGTCAAATCACTGTTGATCATTCTTTCAACTAGTGACTCTGGTCATATCACTGTTAATCATTCTTTCAACTAGTGACTCTGGTCATATCACTGTTGATCATTTTTTCAACTAGTGACTCTGGTCATATCACTGTTGATCATTCTTTCAATTAGTGACTCTGGTCATAACACTGTTGATCATTCTCTCAACTAGTGCCTTTGGTCATAACACTGTTGATCATTCTCTTAACTAGTGCCTTCGGTCATGTCACTGTTGATCATTCTCTCAACTAGTGACTCTGAACTTAGTAGTGTCACAGGACATTACTTGGTCAAATATATTTTCTATAGCACAAAATTAGCGCAGAAAATATAATATATTATTTTCTATCAAATTAATAGCTATAACTTTATCAAATATAATATATTAATTAAATAACTATTATCATTTAATATATTAACAAGACTAAGATAATAAATGATTACAATTAATGTCACATGACATTTTCTTATTCAATTTATTAATATCTAATATTTAATATTATTATTAATATTAATTCTTATTATGATCCTTACTTCATATAGGTCTTAATTCAAGTATTTCTTTAACTTAATTGTAAATTAAATTCCTTCTATTGTTTTTCTTAAATGACATAGTAAACGTCACATGTTTACTTGATTTGAAACTTAAATAACTTTACTTTTAATTTTATATGTGTCTTAAGCATTCAAAGTTAATAGTTTCTAAATTCTTTTAATATTCCTTTAGCTATTTGAGTCCTATTGCTTCTTATACATTATAAATGTTATTTTTATTTTTTATTATGTCACCAGGACGAAAGAAGTATAAAATAAATAATCAAAGATTAAATTTAATAGTTATTAAACGTAAATAACAAGTTATGTTATGATTCCTTTCAATCTTGAACCTAGTTAAAACCCCACATACCGCTAGGAATTGCAGAATACAAAACACTTAATTACTGTAAGTATAACTGATAAACATTTAGGAATTTGGAAAGCATTTTTAAATATAACTGTATCACAAAAAGGTGATAAAAAGAGGAATGACTCACAAACTGTGAGACAAGAGAATGGACTCACTTTGTAACTTTAGGGTTCAACTAGAAAGCCTTGGGCATAACTTCTGAGCTATTTAAATATATATATATATATATATATTTGCACTCGTGTTAAGTATAGTAACCCTAATTCAACCTTATCCCTATGTCACGAGACAGAACCCCAACGAACTTAGTCGGGCAGAGCCTTGACATGCGTTATGGGGCTCCTGATCAATCGGAAAGGGTATCAGTGATCGGGAGTTAAAACACTTAAAACGGGGCAGGGCATTATTATTATTATAGGTGAGGTAAAAATAAAAATGAAAATATAAAATTATTTTAGAGAGAGATTGTGAGAGATGAAAGAAGGAAAAATGACGGATTGTTTTCTGAAGAGATCGATGCCTTTTTATAGTTGCCCTACAATTCGATGCTCGTTCCATCAACCTCCACGTAGCATTTGGACATTAAATTCATGTATACCTAGTCTTTCAAAATGAGGGTTTCAAAATTAGCCACGTATATATCTACATAATTAATGTAAAGTATTTTGATTTTTAAAGTGTACACGTATACTAAATTTTTAAATGTTTAGTTTTTTTTTAATATTATTTTATTATTATAATTAATTCAACAGCTTCACTTATTTGGCGCGTGTAACTTCTAAAGTATGACGTTTTACAAAACAATAAATATGTCATTAGAACGAGAATATCGGTGTCTACATTTTGGCCTAAGTTTCATTAAAAACGGAGTAAGTTAAAATATAATGTATTTTTATAATTAAATTATTAAACGGTTCCTAGGCCCGTCTAGGTACTTCATATTTCTAACAGTCAACTTACCCGTAATCTACCCGTTTAATAATATAAGTTTTATATACTTTATTTTAATATAGAAAATAGAAATGTGACACATATATAAGCCAATTAATTAGTATAACATTCCAACCAATTATATATAAAATAGTTTTTTTTAAACTATTTGGGTCGAATATAATTATATTAAAAATAAAACTAGTTACTTGTGGTTAATAAATTTAAACAAACCTATAATTCTTATATGATAAAAATGGGAATGTTACATTATAATCCAAAAAACCCCATCTTAGGAACTAAAAGATATGAATTGGTTTATTAAAACCTTAGTTATTCAAGAACAGAACCTCGGAAGATACAACTTGCTCCAATCTTGAGTTGACTGTGCTTCTTTCATATGTGCTCTCTCTTTCACTTTCTTTATATTGTGTTTTTGTGTAATTAACAAACTAACTATGAGGGGTAGAATAAGCAGGAGGTCATGGAGATAGACAGTATTGTTAGTTTCTTTTGAAATTTGAATAACCTTTTAAATTGAATTTTTGTTAGTTTATGTTGACATTTCACATTTGACTAATTTCTTAAAATTAGGAAGTTTTGTTAAAATTTGACTAAAGTATAAAGAAATTGTTTACTCAATTATTTGACAATAGTTTTAGTTTTTAAAATTTTAGAATGAAAATGTTATAGAACCTATTATTTAACTCATTAAATGATTATATAGTATAGATTAGTTGTTATATTCTTCTTTAATCACTTGTACATTAAAGCATTATCGACTTGTACTTTTTAATCCGTGCGTCGATATTAAACAAGACAACTACCGAAACGTCAACAAAAATGTGTAGGTCATCATGCTATCTTTAGATTTTTTAAACAGTATAGTTTATAAGATATGCCAAGAATACGTAAAAAAAATTATAAGTTTGTTGTGGAGGGGTAAATTATAACTAATTATCTATAATTTTGTTAAAACTTTAGAGATTTAAGTGTAATAAGTTTAGGGGCTAAAAAATAAATAGTGTTTAAAAGACCAAACTACCCTCATTTTAGGGGTCTTTCTATAAATAAATGGGGGAAAAGTTCTTATTTTTTAGGTATCTTAAAATACCCCTCCCTCATGTGTAGGACCGGTTTTGACTCCGAAACGGTTGCGAAACGAACGTATGACGTGCGGAATCCGTACACGAACGCGACCTAACACACACGATGTAATATAAACGTGATTCTATTAGAAATCTAACAAGAACAAGCACCTTGAATCACTTTCTCTCTCTAGATCTAGAGTTCTCCTAAACACAAATGAGCCAAAAGTCTCTAATCTAAACATAAAGCTCCTATTTATAGGCCTTGGCTTTTAATGAGATTCCTCATTAATTACAATATTGCCACCTTGCCTTTTGTCTAGATATTACATCATAACGACTCATTTTCTTCTGTTTCTCGCTACGGCTCGGATTGACGAAGGCGATAGACAAATGCACTAATAGACTCCCACTTGGATATTGCCACAGTCAATCTCGTAGCGCCTTGTCTTTCTTTCTCTTTTTGAATCTTCTTGAAGCTTTAACACGTTTTCATCAACGTAGACTCCCTCTTGCTCGAACAGAATCCCCGTGGATCTGTCTTCAGCTTCAGCTCCTTCTTTCTGTAGACTCTTTTCTTCATCAGGCTCCCCCTTTCGTCAAGCTTCCGTGCTTTGGGATCGACACCTTGCTTTCCGTATACAAGCTCCTTTAGGATAGTTACATGGCTCCTTGAATCCACGCTTCCTTTTGCGTTGAGCTCGTCTTCAGACTCCCCCTTAGACTCGGCTTTCAGGATCGTAGTCTGGTATAACATCTGCAATTCTCTGACATTTATTAGTAACAACGTATTGAACATCCAATTTTCCAGAAATCGTAATCTGGTTCTATTCAACTTTCTAAAACACTCCTCCTATCAACAATCTTCATAGATTTGGCAGTATTTAAGAATCCAACATCGAAAACTGACTTTTTTCAACAAATTTTAACAGTCTAGGAATCCAAATCCCTCACAGTTAATCATCCAAGTCCAAACTAATGACTTTGGAGATATCACAAACTGTTTTTTATTTTTGAATTTAAAAACTTCAAGTTTCAAATTAATGAACTTGTTTTATTTTCAGAAACACAATCAACATACTTAGATTTTGAAACTCAGCATTTCAGACATCGGTTGTCGAAAATAAAGCAGAATCAAAAATCTTTTTTTATTTTTCTGAAAATATAAAGCAGTAAAGAAATATGTACAAACATATTTATAGACAATATTTTTGTTTGATTATGCGTCAGAGGATCATATCAGTTTTTGACAAGTCACAAGTACCGTTGAGCTTAGTTACACATTAAGAATTAAACAATTCACTTAGAATGTTGATATACTGATCCACTTAGATTTTCACACAAATTTCAACTAATTCAGGATACGAATTAGATGTATTAAGAACTTAAACTCATTCATGTGTCCCACCTCTTGAATATACTCCCGTATCCTGATCCCAATATTCAGTCTTACAGGTGAGTATACCTAGATGATATCTGTAAGGGGTTATAAATTACGAAGAACCGTGAGAGCTCAGGTCAGAACTTCCGTTCAGCAGAGAGATGACGGTTCGACTTTAGGTGTGTCCCCTTTAGAGGATCTTTTCTTCAACAGCAATGATTATCAATTTTATTATTTCATCATTTTTGCTGAGGGCGACGCTGTATTTCAAGCAATGCGAAAAGTATTATTCGGGGACTAGGTCAGAACTTCCATTCAGCAGAAGTCCCGGAATAATACCCCAGATATCACTAAGCATAAAGACCTAGTATCTCAGAAAGAGGGGTCCTTCAAATGAGATTTCAGGGGTTACCTATATATCCAAGTAGTGTTCCCCACGAAATAAGCAAGTTTGAATTTAGGTTTATATCCCGAAAAAGTTTACTAAATGTATAAAAACCTATCGGTATATCATCAGTGAGACTGTTTAACGCTATAAAATCATTACATTTCTTTAGCATACTGTAACTGTCTACTGATGTACTATCATTTCCTCTTTTTACACAAAAACTCAATTTTTGAATTTTATCATGTTTTTGGCTTTTTCAAATTTTCTAATGTTTTTGGATTTTCTGACAATTTTTCTCCCCCTAAAATGCAAAATCATTTAAAGAAAATTTGACAACCAATACTGATAGCTTTATCTCGCCATCCATTTTCTGCTTCTCATGCACTGATTTGCAGAAAATAACAAAAAGTACCAACAATTACCCCCATGATTTACAACCCATTGATTTTCGACAGTTTGAAAACCGTTTTTCAATCTTGTGAAAGTAATCATGTTTGTTCCGCCGTGAGGGTTTCGGCATATTCAATCAACACATATTTTTGTAATTTTCTATTTTTGACAAAAAATTAAAACAAACATATTTTTGGTTTTTCAAGTTTTTAACAAACTAAAACATATTTTTGGTTTTTAATTTTTTTTTCAAATTTTTAGGGTTTTTGAAAATATTGTTTATTTATGTACAGAAAAACAAACTCCCTGTTTAACCAAACCAGGGTTCAGCAGCCTCCTCTCTTCGTTGTGACAGGCTGCTCCAACTTCCATTCTCACAATCTTCGATTTTGTTGATCACCTGCACATTCAGACTACTTGATTACTTGAACAATTTAGCCCAGGTCTGTTGAACCTTAGGCATTTCAACACAATATGTATCATTCAATTTCGGAAAATCTTTGTCATCTTGAACAAAGACTTTTTCATCTTTAACTTCAATTTTCTCATCTTTTACCAAAATCACTTGTTTTTTAACACTCCATGTTTGACCTTTCGGAGTACCTCTTTTATAAAAATGTGACTCTTTTTGAACATTTTGATTTTGAACAACAACTTTTGGTTTCCAAAACTCAGTTGGTTTTGTTGCATCGACAGTTGTTTTGCAACTTTGTGTTGTTCTTAATCTGGGTATGTGAGAATTCTGGTTTGATTTCCAAGTTTGGTTCAAAACAAACTTGTTTGTGTTGTACCTCCAAGTTTGTTTTGAATCAAATTTGGTCGACCTTTGTTTCACATTCTCATATCTTTGTTTCTCAACATTTTCAGACTTCTTTTTGTCAACATCCACAAATTTCAGATTTGGACACTTTCGTGCAAGATGTCCTATTTGATCACATTTGAAACATGTTCTCTTGGACACATCTTTGATCTGTGGTTATTGCTTCTTCTTTTGAGCACATAACTCTTCATTAGACTGTTGTCTAAATTTGAGTTTTTCCTCTTCTTCAAAACTTTTTCCTTGAACAAAACTCATTTTTGCCTGATAATTTGGCACCTCATTTTTCTTCCAATTTTGTTTCTTTTTATAACCCAACCCAGCCTTCATATTTTTCTTCCTGTAACCAGGTTTGTTATAAAAAGTTTTGTGACCTTTACCAGCAAACTTTGAAATTTCAGACTTCTCAATCTCAACCATCTTGAAAACTTTATCAACCTTTTCTGAAATCACATTCTGAATCGGGAATACAACATCTAAGAATAATTTGTCCGATCCAATCATGGTATAAACCAATCCCTTTGAATCATCATTCAAATTCTTCTCGGATTTTGTGTTTTTCAGATATCCATCATGAAAATTACCTTCATTTTCATCCTGTGATTCAGAATTACCTGATTCAACCGACTCTTCTTTCAACACACTTTCAACGACCTTACCTACCACCTCTGAATCACTAGAATCATCATGATTTGAAATAGGTTACGTCAATGTTGTCTGGCAATTGATCTACCATGTTGAAAGCTTTTTCGACCTTTTCATCATCTTAAAACACAAACTTTTCCGGTGGTGGAACTTGATGAAACTCTGAGCCAATACCTTTCGTGTTTTGCTCAGAATCTTTCCCATCCGGTTTTATGTTGAAAATACGTTCAAGCACATATGACGACGCGTGATAACTTCTTAATTTGTTGTTATCCTGTTCTAAATCAGCAATTTATCTTCAATATAAGAATTTACAACTTGTTGTTTTATTTCATACATTCGTTTTAGTTCATTTGATGTTTCAGAACAATATTTCAATCTTGATTGAACAAGTTTCATTTCACTTTTTACTTTTTCAAATGATTCTTTTGTAATGTGATAAGCCAATTTTATTGAATCATACTCCTTTTTCATTTCTTGGCAAATATTTTCTTTTTGAAAACATTCTTCTGTCATTTTAGAAACATTTTCTTTCAAAACTTCATTCTCTTTTTCTAATTTTTTATATTTTTCTGAAAGCGTTTCATTATTTTCTTTTAAAACCTTTTCATTTTCAAACATTTCTTTGCACTTGTTTTTGAAAACTTCTTCAAGTTTTGTGAAATCAAGATCTCTTGTTCTGATCTTTTCGTCTTTTTCAGTACAAGCACTGCACGTTTCCATGCATTTCTTGCACTATTCAACAATTTCAGTCAAGATGTTAGAATCAGAATTTACCTCAGTGATTGGCACCTTGGTGTTTGCATCTGTTTCTGTCTGATCAGCTTCTTTCTGCTGCTTCTCTTCAACAACATCACCACTAACATCTGTTGAACTTTCAACCTTCACTTCTATCGAACTTTCCTTCTCCTTCTTGGCCTCTTCAACTTGCTGTTCTTCAGTAATATCCTTTTCTTTCTCAACTACCTTCTCTTCAACTTTCTCAACTCCTTCTTTCACTTTTTCTTCAACCTTGACCTCCTCAGCAACCTTCTTCAAATCATCAACTAAATTCTCAATGTTCTTCTTCATTCTTTCTTCATTCCTCTTCCTCAGTTTTGTTTTCATAGCATCCCTGATGATTTTATCCAGCCTTTTCACATATGTTTTGTCTTTTGCAACATTTGAGTAATATTCGCCGGATCGAGGAATTACTAGAAGAACATCATCGTGAACTATGTCACTTCTGGGAACAACCGGTTCACCTTGTTTGTTGACATAACATTCTTGTTTCTTATCCCATCTTTTGTTCGCAACAGCATTCTCATATTCTTCCTGCATTTTCTCCATTCTGCACCCCACAATGAATCTTTCTCTTTGAGTTTTCTCTTTCAAAATCTCTTCTCGAGTTTTCTCTTTTGTCTCAGTTGTGCCTTTTTCTTCTTGGTTTTCATCTTTTATTTCAGCAACAAAAACAAACTGTCTTTTCTCTGTTATAGATCTGCCATGAACTGTTTTTCGAACATTTTCCAAGCGATCTTCTTCTGGACAAATTAAGCTCCAGTCAAAACCTTCATTATCGTGAATTACTGCACAAGCTCTTGACTTGGGTTTATCTTCAATCATTTTAGGCTCTTCTTTACTTCGATGGTAGATTGCCTTTCGATAATAGTCATCATTGAAAGGTCTCTCAGATTCAGCAACTTCAGAATTTCTACATTCTCTTTTGAAATGACCCTTTTGCTTGCATCGGAAGCAGGTCACTTTGGATTTGTCGAATCCAAGCTTTGTTGACGGACCACCTAACGATTGCTTCCCGGTAATCTCCATATATCTTTGAGCTCTTCGAATGCAACTTGCCAAACACCAACGAATGTCTATGAGCTCCATCTCTTCCGGATCAATTTGGTCGTAGTCTTCTTTGGTCAATTCGGAGTTTCCAATTTTTCCAGCTACAAGACCTTCATACGATTCCAGAACCGATGCTAGAAAACTCATTTGTTGTTTAGCTGCATTGATGCTCATCGACGGAGAATTCTTCAGTTTGAGAGCAATGTTGCACAGAATCTCCTCTGCTTCATCAGAACTTGATTTTGAAGATGAATGATATCCAGAATGATAACTTGATGAGGTTGTTTGTGGTTCCTTCATCTTCTCACCACTGAATGTTGTCTTTGGTGAACTGACAACTTTCTCCGAAGGTACATTGCCTTTGTAGTATAGACCAACATTCTGATGATGCGATGAACCACTCATCTTGTTTTGCTTTTGTAGCTCCAGATCATGACTCTCAATCTTTTCTAACAACATATCAAGAGAAATCGTATCATATAAAGAATCATTTTTCAAGATAAAAACAAACGTTTGCCACTGATCAGCTCGTGGTAACGCTTCAATTACTTTATCAACAACTTCTTCTCTCGTTTTCAGAATTTTAAATCTTTCTAGTTCAATCTTTAAATGGCAAAACCTCTCAATCATTTGCCTCACTGTCTCTCCTTTTAAACTATCAAATAGATCAAATTCTTTTTCCAATAACGCGATTTTGTTTTTCTGAATTTGTTTACCCCCCTTAGCTTTCGTTTTTAAAGCTTTCCACACAGACTTCGATGACCCATCATGTATTAATAATGAAAAAATGTCATCTCGAACTGCTTGCTGGATCAAAGCAATCATCTTCTGTTCGTATGAAAATTTCTTTTTGTCTTCCTCTGGATAATCTTTGATCAGAATTTCTTCTCCTTTGTTATTTACTGGGTTATCATAACCAAACTTCAAACAAAACCAACTCTCATGTGCATATGCCTTCATCCAATTGACAAACCTCTCCTTCCACCAAACATAATCCTCAATGTTATTCAGCTTCGGAGGTTTTGAATAGGTTCCATAA
This sequence comes from Helianthus tuberosus, assembly GCA_030545235.1. NCBI lineage: Eukaryota > Viridiplantae > Streptophyta > Magnoliopsida > Asterales > Asteraceae > Helianthus > Helianthus tuberosus. The sequence continues at coordinate 142,329,277 of CM060427.1, read as the reverse complement.
AAGTTGTCATGGTTAATGTTGTCTTTGATGGTTTTCGTTATCGCTTTGGGTGTAACGTTTGAACCTTCCACTGTATCCGAGGTAAACGCGTTGTAGAAAGTATTGAAAAATTCTTCAGCCATGGTTTGAACTTCTTGAATTACCTTGAATCAACAAAAAAACAAACACTTATCAGTTTAAACACTATCAAATAACTGAATCAAAATAATACTCGAATTGGTGAATATTCTGTGCGGACTGAAGGTTGACAAACTGTGCAGACTGAAGGTTGACAGACTGTGCGAACTGCTATGACCCGGATCAAAATCAAATGACCTGACTCTACTCCCAACAATCTGACAAGGTTCAAACGAACTGGACCTTTGAATGATCAAACTGTGCGAATTGAACTTAAGTCCAAATGACCTGGTCCACTTGATTGTGAGCACTATACGACAAAAACTTTTCAAATATACAAACTGATGAATCAAATCTCTGACAATTTTTAAATGCTTACACACATATCACTGTATCACATGCAAATAAATTGGGCCGATTGTAATGATGTTACAAAGTGGGTCTATTATCAAGCTGATAAGTCACAAGGGCCAACACGAATTAATGTCAATTTGTAAATGGGCCGTCCATCTTTTGATTAAATGCTGATTGGGCCTAATTTTTTTTAAATGTACAGATTGAAGTTTAGATTGGGCCGATTAATATGTTTATATCAATTCAAGTAATCACATGCAACAAACACTACTCGAAATCTGATTAGGCCGATTTATCTCATTAATTGCTTTAATAGGCTGCAAACTCTTTAATACTGTTATTGAACCTAGAAATGTAACAAGCCGACAATTCAATTCACATGTACACCGATTTGTTTCACATGCAATACAGGTTATCCAATTAATTCTATTGGACCGAACAACCCTTAGATTCACGTGATGGACCGATTGGAACAAGAGTGAGCTGACACTTTCACGTGAGCATGTCGACAAACTATTTCAAACGGAATAATGACACATCACATTCAAACAAAATAACGATCTGTTCAAGCGAAATTATAACTTTCAAACAGAATCTTCAAACGAGATATGCACTTTCAAACAGAATATGTCCTTACAAACGAAATCAGATGTGATTCTCAAACGAAATTACTATTTTCAAACGGAATTAGATCGATTTTCAAACAGAATTAGGATTTTTCAAACGGAATTAGGAATTTTCAAACGAAATGAGGCTGTTTTCAAACGGAATTAAGCTGATGACGCGAAATCGGACCTAAAAACTCAGATTTCTCCTAAACGGCTAGGAATTAGGATCTGAAACTTGGTAGGGTTATAGATCAGGTGTTTTCGCACAACATATCAAAAAATCATGAATTTTGGACCGTAAAAACCCGTTCAATTTGATGATTTTCAGTGAAAAACGTGAAAAAGATGAAGAAATAGATGAAATTCGGATCTGAAATCGATGAAATCACGAGCGGAATTGTGTTTTGGATCAGTGCAATCGAGCTCCTTGTCACGACCCCCGACCCACCCTGGACGGAATCGGGAGCCGCGAACAGCCAAGTGGTACCGGTGATTATTTTGAAAAATATTGCAGCGGAAATTTCATCAGGACCGTGAGTTAGGAAAAATATCAGAGTTTAGAAAACACCGGATTTTATTTATTAAATAGATGGGATAACCCATGTTTTACAATGGTAGCTTTAATAAAGATAAATTTGATTACATAAAACAATATTTCTTAATTTGATTTAATTAATAAAATAATAAGCCACTTCTTTGAAGCCTTTCAGTGCCGTATCCATCTCTTACTCCAATCTACTGTAATTACCTGAAACGCGTTTTAAAAAGGTTTTTCAGCAGGAAATACTGGTGAGTTCATTCATTTTGCTAACCTTGTAACCTAGTGCACACGAACTAGGTAGGTAACTTAATACAGCAATTACGATAACTCACGAGATTAAAACTCTCACAACGAATGACAAAGTTCAATCACTTAAACATCCATCGGATTCACAACGAATGACAGAGTATTCCCCGAGTTCGGGTGGTACTCAAACATCCAGTCGGAATCACGACTAATGACAAAGGATAGTACTTAAACATCCGGTCGGATAGTTTAAATCAATCGGACATTGAATCGTAGCAGCGATCGAGTTAATACCCGGTATTGCGGCAGCGATGCGGCTTATGTGTTGTATTTGGTAATGAACAGACTATAACTCGGAGTATATAACGAATTTTTACGTCGTTCAAACGCCAGAATTCAAGTCCCAATGCCTGCTATTTATACTGAGAATTTGACCCCCTCGCGTGACGCAAGGGGTCACCCTTTGGACTTCGCGTGACGCGAAGGTCCACCTTTTACCATAGGTTTGCCACGTGTGTTTGTAGCTCAGCTGAGTCGACGGAAATGATAAATTCGATTTAGACAACGAGTTATATGGATAATCGTAAATAGGAAATACCCCCCCTGAGTTTTAGGGGCCCTGATTCTGATTCTGATTGTTCTGAAAACTTTAGGGTTTATGTAGGATTACTTAGGTGTCTCAATTAGGGTTTCTTATTTATACAAAATATAATATTATATATATAATAAGAAAATAATAGTTTTGAGAGTTGTTATGGTTTGGGACAAAAGGGAATAAAACGGTGAGAAAAGAGAATAGACCCACTTTGTATATTTAGGGTTCAACTAGAAAGCCTCCTGGTATAAATTTTGGGTATAACTTCTGAGCTATATAAAAATATATAATGCACTTGTGTTAAGTATAGTACCCCTAATTCAACATTGTCCCGATTTCCCGAGACCAAATCCCAACAACTTAGTCGGGCAGAGCCCTGACATAAGTTATGAGGCTCAGATCAATCGGAAAGGGTAGCGGTGATCGGGTGTAAAAACACTTAAAGCAGAGCAGGGCTTTATTTTTATTATTAATGAAAATAAAAAAATAAAAATAGAAGTTTTGAAAGGGTAGTTTGGCGACACAGGGAATAAGGAAAAAGAATGCAAGATATGAAGTTTGGTAGGCTATTTATATCAAAGGCTTTATGCCTTGTCATTATTTTGATTTAGATATGAAAGACACGTATCATATCTATCTATTCTAATTGTTCTTTCAAAGTTACACATACCTACTTCATGCAAATATGTTATTATTTATATTTAGTTCTTATCTGATTATGTGTACTCATAAATTCAAATGTAAAGTTTATTTATTATTTTATTTATTTATTTTTTTACGTAAATAACCATAAATGATTTGTTAATTTATTTAATTATTTTATTATTATATATCTTATAATTAATTTAACTGCTTCACTTATTTGGCGCGTATAACTTCTAAAATATGACGTTTTATAAAATAATAAATATGTCTTTAGAACGAGAATATTTTTGTCTACATTTTGAACCAAGTTTCATTAAAAATGGTGTAGGTTCAAATATATTGTATTTTTATAATTTAATTAGTATACGGTTACTAGGCCCATCTAAATACTTTATATTTTTAATGGTCAGCTTACCCGTAATCTACCTGTCTAATAATATAAGTTTTTATATACTTTTATTTTATTTAGAAAAGGTCACCCATATACAAGCCAACTAATTATATTATTTCAACCAATAAAATAGTGTTTAAAACTATTTGGGTTGAATAATTATATCAAAAAAAAACTTTTTACTAGTTACTAGTTTACTAGGGGTTAATAAATTTAACCAAACCTATAATCTTATATGATAAAAATAGGAATGTTACATTCTCCCCACCTTGTTTTAAATCTCGTCCTCGAGATTTGGGTTACGATATTTCTTTTAGACTTTATGTCATATTTTAGTCAATAAAAACAATATTAAGGTAGATGACACAGAATTAAAATATCAAATTTTGTGAATACGAGTAGTATAATAAGTAGGATTCAATGGTTCAACTGGATTAGTTTAAGAAATCGATGACAAACGAATGAGGTGAAATGATATAATTTCCAAGGTGACTAGGTTCAAGCCAAAAGATATAGGATCAATAAATATTTAAAATGAATGTGAAGAACTTTTAGAATCAATAAAAATTCTTTGTCAAAAGAAAGCTTACTTTGATTAGCAACTGAGGAAGACTTAGAATCGACAGGTTCAAAAGGAAATAAAAGCATGAAAATAATTTGTTAAATATTGAATTATGATATGAGAAAATCAATGTGCTGAGATGAGTGAATTGCAAGGATACACGAAAATACAATAGAGTTAGTGTATTATTGTTTAGAGTTCCAAGTTGTTTTAATTGTGAAACAATGTGATAGTACACTATTAGTGACCATATTTTTCATAGTATGTCCTAGAGATCGAAATATAATAAGAACAAGTTGTTTTGGCATGACCAACCATTATATTATATTTGTAAAGCAAATGTAATATATATTATTTGTGTTCCTGTCTGAACCGTATCTTACATATCAAATATAAATACTATGTAATATATATTATTTGTTACGCATTTTTACTATATGTAAATGGTCACCACTTTTAAATAAATATTATTTTAGTATTTTACTATACTATGTAAAATAACTTATTTTTACTATGTAATATATATTACAAAACACAGTAATGAAGTTATTACAAAATATTTTAGTATTATTATTTTGTAAAAGAAATCACTATTATTTATAACGTTAAATGAAAGTTGTAAATAAAGGTGTAAAAATATTTATTGTACAAAAGTATTTGTAAAATATTTTTTAAATATATAACACTTAATGGGTCGATTCTATGTGATTACTTATTTTCATTTTGAAATCATATAACGTTGTGAATGTATTTACAAATGTTGTAAATAAGTGAAAACGGGGACTATTCTTATATATTACAATGTTCTCTTAACTCAACGTAGTTGATGACTACCATATTATTCTTATATGGTCATTTTCTTGCCAGAGCGTTACGGTACATAGTTACCACAAAACATGTGATAAACAATTATTTTTATATAATTTTATTCGTCCCTCTAATTCTTGTATTATTTTATGAAAATATGTCTTCTCCTTACAGTACAAAGTATATATAAAAAAAATATTTTTATATATAATTAAAATTTGCTAAATAAGTATGATGACTTAATTTATATACATTAACTAGTTATTATCATGGTTGGATATTGGTTAATACTGCCTTGTTTAAGCATGGGTGATCAGTCCATGCCTAACTAAGGCTAGGCTATCCAATACCTGCCCCTGACAATAACCCTAGTACCTAAAAATAATAATTAATAAAACTAATATTAATTACCAATAATAAATAACTAAACATAAACTTTAGAGTTAATTGCCATTTTAGTCCCTGTGGTTTAGGTCATTTTGCCAGTTTAGTCCAAAGGTTTCATTTTTAACATCTGGATCCAAAAAGGTTTCATCGTTGCCATTTTGGTCCAACTGACTTAACTCCATCCATATCTGTTAAGTCTGCCAAGGGCATTTTTGTCATTTCATTTAAAAGAAAACGCAATAAAGAAAAAAGAGTTAATAAAAAGAAAATTGAAATGACAAAAATGCCCTTGGCAGACTTAACAGATATGGATGGAGTTAAGTCAGTTGGACCAAAATGGCAACGATAAAACCTTTTTGGATCCAGATGTTAAAAATGAAACCTTTGGACTAAACTGGCAAAATGACCCAAACCACAGGGACTAAAATGGCAATTAACTCTAAACTTTAAATGAGAGTATACCTTAAACATAATTTTATACATATATATAAAAATATAAATTCTTCACCTCAATGGTTTAACAAAATTCATTAACTTGATATCAAAGAGTCACTGTTTTGCAATAATGCGGTTCAGAGTGCAAAAAGCGGAATGTTATTTGAGTTTGGATAAAATAACAAATTGGAATGAAGCCCTCCAGTGGTCTTCATAAATCAAACGAACCACATGCGTAACAAACAGTGCATGTGTAACGTGTGGATTTACCAAGAAATGAAACAGATCAATATTCGCTACTATGAAAGAAATCCTCATGGTATGATGACCATTAGGGAAAGTTGAAACACGAAAGTCAACTTATTATATGCAGAAGTCATAATTTCAACTAAAGAAATATAAGAACTTTTATCTGGAATTTCGTGTGATAACCGTTGTTAAGTGACATTACCAGGGAATGGGAATAAAATGAAATAGGGAATTTGCAAAGGTACGTGACTCCTTTTGCAATGATAATAATTATGACTCTGATTATACTGTGCACCGATGGTTGTGAGATCTTGTTACAACGTACCTCAGCGAGATTCGTGTCGTTTGTAAAATCGTGTGTTAAAGTGTTGCTTTAGTAGTTCTACCATTAACAGGATTAGCATTGGTGTTGTCGTGCCAAATCATGTTTTCAAAAGGCCTTGTTTTGAAAGTCGTGTGTCTGTGGACTTATAATTAAATTTTCATGTGTTTTCTTGTGCACTAGCACAACTTTACATGCTTCTTACTTGCATTAATAGTTTATGGTAATGCTTTGGAAATTATTTATACTTTTGATGGCGTCCCAACTTAAAGGGTTCTTATTGCACGAGTTACGAGGTAGATGATCAAACGAAATAATGTTTGATATCGATATATGTAAGAGATTCTAGATAAAGGAATCTAGATTTATTTTTGACGCATATGCTTGTGCTTTATTCCTAGTTGACTTTTGGAATTCCTTATAGATACACATATCTATATAATCACATATTTCATATAGTATACATACCCTTTATAAGGTCAATGTATTTAACAGATTCTTATTTTCAAAAACATACCCTTTATAAGGTCAATGTATTTAACAGATTCTTATTTTCAAAAACAAGTCAGACATCAGGTCATGATACTATTTAGGGAAAACTTGTCACTTGTTTGACATATTATATACCCCGTTTTATCCGGTTTGCGCCGGAGAGGTAACCTCAATATATCCGGACAAACTGGAGAGTCTGCTACACCATACCCAGTTTTGTCGGAGAAAATTTTCTATTTCCCATAAATAGTATTTTAAAAGTGCCTCTTTTATTAGGCTTTTATCCAGAATTAGGGAAATTTGTATTCCCATAACATATCTTATTCTAGACCAATTAATATCACTTAGCCAGAATTAATAGCAATTAAGTGCTATTGCCTGCAATGTTCTAATCGTCATTCTTACGGCATACCAAAATCCATCATACTTTATTTACACAAGTACTTAGCTTATCTCGAAGCTTATACTAAGGCATCTTTTCTTAAGTTCAAGTCTAAATGCTATCATATGTGATACCAGTTAATAGCAATCTCCTAACTCTTTTATATAAGTTTAGGTATTATTATCACAACACCTATAGGCTTAAATCAGTGGCTCTGATACCACCTTCTTTCACGACCCCCGACCCACCCTGGACGGAATCGTGAGCCGCGAACAGCCAAGTGGTACCGGTGATTATTTTGAAAAATATTGCAGCGGAAATTTCATCAGGACCGTGAGTTAGGAAAAATATCAGAGTTTAGAAAACACCGGATTTTATTTATTAAATAGATTGGATAACCCATGTTTTACAATGGTAGCTTTAATAAAGATAAATTTGATTACATAAAACAATATTTCTTAATTTGATTTAATTAATAAAATAATAAGCCACTTCTTTGAAGCCTTTCAGTGCCGTATCCATCTCTTACTCCAATCTACTGTAATTACCTGAAACGTGTTTTAAAAAGGTTTTGTCAGCAGAAAATACTGGTGAGTTCATTCATTTTGCTAAAACGACTCATTTGTTATAATTTACAGTATTAAGAGAGATTACAATGTTTCTGATATCAACCAACTACCCACGGTATTTGTCACTCGACCGGATCTGTGACTATGGTCATATCACCATTGGCTGCCCCAATGGTGACGTTCATACCACTATTGGGTCATGTAACCCAATAGTGACGTATATCACTAATTTTAGGCTCGCCCACCTAAAGTGATAAAACAACAGTAATGTGCAAAATACCCCACATACCGGCTGTAATTTGGTGATTACATAAACTTAATCACTGTAATTATAACTTGGAAAATAAATATGCTTTTATAAACAAATTTGATAAAAAGAGAATGACTCACTTTATAATCATGCAGATTCATACGGCCAAAGTTTAGTCTACAGATAAGCCTTGATATATTGCAGATTTATACAGGCAGAGCTTAGCCTATTGATTTAACCTTGTAATGTCACACCCCAACTGATGGCGGAATCATCGGGACGTGGCACTAGGCGAATCAGATTGCTCAAGAGAATCCATAACAACTATATTGCGACAATATTTAATACATTCGTTATCCCATACTAAGAAATCATACAATCACATATGTTATCACGGATTTCTTGTCCTCTCGAACAATACAATCAGACAACCTAGATTTTAGTTGAGTTTCTAGACTTCCTAGCTTGATTGATATAGTCTGCGATCTAACCTGCAACATACGTTAAAATATTTGTCAATACAAAAGTATTGGCGAGTATACAGGTTTGATATATATAGCATAATAGATAAAAGTGTAGCGAATTACCATATGCATAAACGTAACACACGACATATGTACTCACAAAGCTGATACTACCAACTAAGTCCTCGATGCTCGAATATGCGATGGCAAACTAGACCCCGTCGGGCACAATAGTACTATACTAGTCATGGTGGGACGTCGCGAGTATAAACCCTAGCACATATGCAACTAGCATCACGTATACCTATGCAACACGGTTATTCGCAAGTAGTGATTCGATCGATTGAATAATTCGTTTGATAAGTTCGATTTGTTAGAAACGTATGTTACACCCAAAATTCGTGTAAAAAGAGTTCAAGTATACTCACAGTGCGTATTGGTTTGGATTTGCGGGATTATGTCCGAGAATACCCTGGTTATAGACTGATCACCTGAGTGTTTGGTGGCGCGTTAAAGAATAACGGAATACGCGAAAACGAATGAAAATTTGGATTGAGGGCTGGCCCGTTCGGATGGGCTGTCCGATCGGATGGCCCGCTGTCCGATCGGATGGGTTGCTGTCCGATCGACTGGGCTGCTGTCCGATCGACCGGCAGCCTGTCCGATCGACTGGGCTGCTGTCCGAACGGCTGGCAGCCTATCCAGCTGATATTCGACTAACTTTGAAGGTTTTTTTTCAATGATTTTGCTCGAGGCGGTGTTCTTACATGCTAAACAACTGAAATTCCATCAATTCCGACCCGTTCTAACGGCCGGGAACCACCCCGTTCCATCGGATCTGACCGTTCTTGATGGCTTTTCTCAAGTTTAACCCGAAATCACACACACTTTGGCTAGATAACCTAGATTTTGGTGAGATTTATTATAAAACAGGTGAGATTACTTAGATCCGAGTTGTTTATGGTGAGAATGAGGTCACACTTTGAAGTTCATGTGAACTTAGGATGACATCATCTTCAAGACACCTCAAATCCGTAAGAATCACACAATTTCTTGATTAGAAAACATATATTTAGCCGAGATTTGTGTAAAACATATGGAAATCACCCAGATCTGAGTTGTCCTTTCATGGGACGACATCACACTTGAAGTTCATAAGAACTTCATGGTGACATCACCCTAGAATGCTCAAAACCCAGAGATTTCACGGTTAAAAGTGTAGATTTAACGGGTAGAAAGGTGTAGAATTGGTTATAGATCAAGGAAGTACAAGATTTGAGTGGAAAACTTACAAGAATCGCGAGGAATCGAGAGAAAAGTGGGTTGGAACGTCTGGTCGCACGAAAGCAGTCCTATCAAGTGTTCTTGATGTGACTGAGGGGTATTTATAGGCAAAGGAGGTGAAGAGGTGACCTGGGTCGGTTGGCCCGTTCGATCGGTTGGCATGGTCCTGTCCGATCGGTTGGACTTGTCCTGTCCGATCGGTAGGACTTGTCCTGTCCGATCGGTTGGACTTGTCCTGTCCGATCGGTTGGACTTGTCCTGTCCGATCGGTTGGACTTGTCCTGTCCGATCGGTTGGACTTGTCCTGTCCGATCGGTTGGACTTGTCCTGTCCGATCGGTTGGACATGTTCGTGTCTCAGCATTTGGATCGTTGCGCGTTGCGATAGTTTGGGTCACATTTCCATATATTTATATTATTATTTATTTATTTATTATAATTAATCACAAAAAGGGTCGTATATACGTATTCATATTCCACAGTTTCGATATAACAAACGGTTTTCGATTCGAGTATGCGATTATTAGCGACGTTTCACGGCCATCAAGGAGGGTAGTATAGGTCCTTTCTTGATGTTGACGTGAACGTTATTGTGTGTTGTGCCACAATGACTGACGGGGTACCGTTCACTCGTGTTTTCATCATCGTCCCGACGACTGGAGCTGTAGCACTCACCCGAGAGTCTTTGTTAGCGTTAATTGTTTATGTTTCGACACATCATGGTCACTGAGGAGGGTATAATAGGTCCTCACTCAATGTCATCATGAGTGTTTGTGTTTGTGATGTAGCTATAATATGTTGCGAAAATATGCGATTATCCTTCGAATAGCGATGTATGCGATATAGTTACATTATGATCCGAATCTCTGGTGCTAGGCGTAACGAATATCTCGAGTAGTAACAACGCACGAAAGTGCGGGTTGTTACATGTAACCTAGTGCACACGAACTAGGTAGGTAACTTAATACAGCAATTACGATAACTCACGAGATTAAAACTCTCACAACGAATGACAAAGTGCAATCACTTAAACATCCATCGGATTCACAACGAATGACAGAGTATTCCCCGAGTTCGGGTGGTACTCAAACATCCGGTCAGAATCACGACTAATGACAAAGGATAGTACTTAAACATCCGATCGGATAGTTTAAATCAATCGGACATTGAATCGTAGCAGCGATCGAGTTAATACCCGGTATTGCGGCAGCGATGCGGCATATGTGTTGTATTTGGTAATGAACAGACTATAACTCGGAGTATATAACGAATTTTTACGTCGTTCAAACGCCATAATTCAAGTCCCAATGCCTGCTATTTATACTGAGAATTTGACCCCCTCGCGTGACGGGAGGGGTCACCCTTTGGACTTCGCGTGACGCGAAGGTCCACCTTTTACCATAGGTTTGCCACGTGTGGTTCTAGCTCAGCTGAGTCGACGGAAATGATAAATTCGATTTAGACAACGAGTTATATGGATAATCGTAAATAGGAAATACCCCCCTGAGTTTTAGGGGCCCTGATTCTGATTCTGATTGTTCAGAAAACTTTAGGGTTTATCTAGGATAACTTAGGTGTCTCAATTAGGGTTTCTTATTTGTACAAAATATAATATTATATATATAATAAGAAAATAATAGTTTTGAGAGTTGTTATGGTTTGGGACAAAAGGGAATAAAACGGTGAGAAAAGAGAATAGACCCACTTTGTATATTTAGGGTTCAACTAGAAAGCCTCCTGGTATAAATTTTGGGTATAACTTCTGAGCTATATAAAAATATATAATGCACTTGTGTTAAGTATAGTACCCCTAATTCAACCTTGTCCCGATTTCCCGAGATCAAATCCCAACAACTTAGTCGGGCAGAGCCCTGACATAAGTTATGAGGCTCGGATCAATCGGAAAGGGTAGCGGTGATCGGGAGTAAAAACACTTAAAGCAGAGCAGGGCTTTATTTTTATTATTAATGAAAATAAAAAAATAAAAATAGAAGTTTTGAAAGGGTAGTTTGGCGACACAGGGAATAAGGAAAAAGAATGCAAGATATGAAGTTTGGTAGGCTATTTATATCAAAGGCTTTATGCCTTGTCATTATTTTGATTTAGATATGAAAGACACGTATCATATCTATCTATTCTAATTGTTCTTTCAAACTTACACATACCTACTTCATGCAAATATTTTATTATTTATATTTAGTTCTTATCTGATTATGTGTACTCACAAATTCAAATGTAAAGTTTATTTATTATTTTTTTTTACGTAAATAACCATAAATGATTTGTTAATTTATTTAATTATTTTATTATTATATATCTTATAATTAATTTAACTGCTTCCCTTATTTGGCGCGTATAACTTCTAAAATATGACGTTTTATAAAATAATAAATATGTCTTTAGAACGAGAATATTTTTGTCTACATTTTGAACCAAGTTTCATTAAAAACGGTGTAGGTTCAAATATATTGTATTTTTATAATTTAATTAGTATACGGTTACTAGGCCCGTCTAAATACTTTATATTTTTAATGGTCAGCTTACCCGTAATCTACCTGTCTAATAATATAAGTTTTTATATACTTTTATTTTATTTAGAAAAGGTCACCCATATACAAGCAAACTAATTATATTATTTCAACCAATAAAATAGTGTTTAAAACTATTTGGGTTGAATAATTATATCAAAAATAAACTTTTTACTAGTTACTAGTTTACTAGGGGTTAATAAATTTAACCAAACCTATAATCTTATATGATAAAAATAGGAATGTTACACTCCTGCTCTGATACCACTTGTAGGACCGGTTTTGACTCCGAAACGATTGCGAAACGAACGTATGACGTGCGGAATCCGTACACGAACGCGACCTAACACACACGATGTAATATAAACGTGATTCTATTAGAAATCTAACAAGAACAAGCACCTTGAATCATTTTCTCTCTCTAGATTCTCTCTCTAGATCTAGAGTTCTCCTAAACACAAATGAGCCAAAAGTCTCTAATCTAAACATAAAGCTCATATTTATAGGCCTTGGCTTTTAATGAGATTCCTCATTAATTACAATATTGCCACCTTGCCTTTTGTCTAGATATTACATCATAACGACTCGTTTTCTTCTGTTTCTCGCTACAGCTCGGATTGACGAAGGCGATAGACAAATGCACTAACATCATGCACTATAATATAGTATATAGATTACGATGGGCTATTAAAAGCGGTATATACCTAAGTATACAAAATAAGATCAGATCATTTCAAAACTCTAAAAAATAAGAACTTTGAGAATCCTTACAAGCAATCACATTATTTATCTCATATATTTAATAATATTTGAGGGTAACCTTAACATTTTTATAAGTAATTGTGTGATCACACATACATAAATTATTTATTACACATGTGTAAACTTATGATTATATATAAATAATCACAAATAACATATAGAGTAAAATGCACGGATAGTCCCTGTGGTTTTGCAAAATAACACCTATAGTCCCCAACTTTTGAAAATTACACCGGTGCTCCCTGTGGTTTGATAGTTTGTTACTCGGATAGTCCCTGGAGTGGATGACGGTTAGTTTTCTCCGTTACGTTAAGTGGATGTGAAATGACAAATTTACCCTTCATCTTCTCCACTCTATAAAAACAAAACAACCCCACCCCAACCCACCCCCCCTCCTTTCTCTCTTCTTAAATTCTTTTTAATTTCTTTTATTTACTAATTTTGTCACATATATATAAAACAAAATATACATGCAGTTCTTATAAAAAAATTTAATAGTTTTGTCACATAATTTTTATAAATTTTCATCCAACCACTAACTCAGATATTTTTTTTTCTATTAAGGTGAAGGATCTTTTAAATTTTATAAAGTAAGACAAAAATTAATTTTCTATTTTTTTATATATACATCAGTTTTATAAAAATAAAATCTACTTCAACCTCTAAATTTTATAAAACTAAAATGCTAGTGACCTTATTGAAAAAGGTCAAATAAACAAATTTTATCATATGTACTAAGTTTGTAATTCATCTTCTACTCTTTTAAATTCATTCCTAACAAAAAACAGAAGCCACCCCCTCTCTTATCAAACAATGTATCGTTACCAAACCTTAAAATTATCCACCAAATAGTAAGTGTAATGCCATGAACCAAATTATGTGACAAAACTATTAATTTTTTTATAAAAACTGCATGTATATTCTGTTTTATACATACGTGACAAAATTAATTAAATAAAAGAAATTAAAAAGAGTTTGAGTAAATTGCCAAAATCCTACCTGAGGTTTTATATTTGCATTAAGGGCATTTTGGTCATTTCACACCCACTTAACACCAAAAACTAACCTACATCCATGCCAGGGACTATCCTGAAACGAAATTACAAAAGTTAGGGATACAATTGTAATTTTAGAAAATTAGAGACTAAAGGTGAAAATGGACAAACCACAGGTACTATCCTCGCATTTTTCTCTTTAAACAATAATACTCTATATAAAATAAATAAATAAATAAACAAAATAATTTATTGCTAGGAGGTTCTCAAAAGTTCTTAATTTTTTTCTTATGAAAACAATCAAACTTGTATAAAATATAGATAAAAAGGGTAAATTACACTTTTCGTCCTTTATGTTTGCATCAGATTACAATGGATAGCCTTTAACTTCAATAATTACAGTCACAATCCTTTATTTGGAAAACTCATTACACACTACGTCCTTTACCACAAGCTTGATTAAAATTTTTAGTTAAATCCTATCACATAAGGGTAGTTTAGTCTTTTTACCAATTAAAATATATTAAGAAAAAAGCTTTAATATTTACCCTCAACCCCCTCCATCTCTCTCAACTCACACTATCCCCTCGACCCTCTTTAAATCATCTGAAATAAAACCACCTACAAACTTATATGATCTCATTCTCATTCTTAACCTACAAAATTTTCAGTTAAATCCTCTGACGACCTACAAAATCAAAACTTCCACAACCCCTTGATTCTCATTCTTAACCTTCATCCCCTCACAATCTCATTAATATCAAATACTCTTCATCTGTGAACAATCGGTCAAGAGAGAGAGGGCGTGGTAGTGGTAGTGGTAGGTTGGGTCGTAGGTTAAGAGAGAGGGTGAATGTGTTGGGGCGGTGATGGCGGCAGATCCGGTGGTGGTGGTTAGGTCACGGGTCAAGAGATGGAGAGGGTGAAGATGATGGGGTGGTGATGGCGGCAGATCTGGTGGTGGTGGTGGTGGTTAGGTCATGGGTCAAGAGATGGAGGGTGTGAAGGTGTTGGGGTGGCGGCGACGGCAGATCTTGGTGGTGGTGGCGGATTTGGTGATGGTGGTGGTGGTTGTCACAGTTGAGTGTCACGAATATAGGGGGTACCAAATCCCAAGTAGAAACTACCGTTTCAGCATAATCCGCGAACCGTTTCGAGAACCAATGTGAACACAACAAAATAAACCCACTACACAACCAAAAACCTAAAAAACCCAAACCCCACCCCCCCCCCAAAAAAAACCCTAAACCCCACCCCTCCCAAAAAAAAAACTAACTCCACCCCCCCCCCCCCCCAAGCTAAATGCTAAAAACTAAACCCCCAAAAAAACTTAAAAAAATATAAAAAAATCTAAAAAACAAACAAAATTTTTTTCATAAAAATATTAAAAAAAATTGTGTATTTTTTAGATTTTTTAGGTTTTTTTGGTTGTGTTCACATTGGTTCTCGTGATTCTTGCAATAAAGTGTGAGATTCATTGGGGAACACTAAAATGTGGGGAACAGTGGGGAACCGACTCAAACAAACTCCGATTGGACTCATTCCAGCGGCGTTAGAACCGGCTCGTCGAAACCTAACGAGGATCTCTTAGCCCCAAACCCTTAATCATAACCCATAAACCCTAAATATATTAGGGTTTGGCTTTTAGGATTTAGCTTTAGGGTTTAGCTTTAGGTTTAGCCTTTAGGGTTTAGCTTTTATGGTTTATAGTTTAGATTTTACGGTTTAACTTAGGTTTTAGCCTTAATTTTTAGCTTTAGAGTTTAGGAGTTAGGATTTAGGGTTTAGGGTTAAGAGATCTTAGTTAAGGTTCGACGAGCCGGTTCCAACGCCGCTGGAATGAGTCCAATCGGAGTTCGTTTGAGTCGGTTTCCCGCTGTTCCCCAGTTTTTTAGCGTTCCCCAATGAACCTTCCCATATATATATAGAGTTAGGATATAATAGAAAGTATATTTGGCTAAGAAGGTGTAACAACTCTCATCAAAAATCATATTTATTTAATTAATTAGTCCAATAGGAAACCCTAATTGAGACACCCAAGTGATTTTGTACAAACCCTAAAATTTTCAGAAATTTCAGAATCAGGATTAGGGCCCCTAAAACTCAGGGGGGGGGGGTAAAACCCTAGTTACGATTATCCATATAACTATCTGTCGAAATTGAATTTCATAAAACCGTCAACTCAGCAAGCCTACCCATGCACGTAGCTACCCTATGAACATAGGTAAGCCGTCGCGTAGCGCGACGACTATAGGGGTAACCAGTCGCGCTACGCGACTGGGTCAAATTTTCAGTATAAATAGAGGATGTTGGGACTTGAAATTTGGCACTTGAACGACGTAAAAACTCACAATATACGCGGAGATATCATAGAAATACTACAAAAACACACACACGGTCACTAATTGCTGCCGCAATCAGGGTAATAACTCGATCGCTGCTACGATTCAATGTCCAATCGATTAAACTATCCAATGGATGTTTAAGTGCTGCCCACATTAGGGTTTATGCTTTGTCATTCGTCGTTAAATCGATGGATGTTTAAGTATCGCACTTTGTCATTCGTTGTGAGGGATTAATCTCGTGAGTTATCGTAAATGCTGTATTAAGTTACTAACCTAGTTTGTGTGCATTATTTAAACTAGGTTATCAAGGCTAATCAGTAGGCTAAGCTCTGTTCATATTAAATCTGCAATGTGAGTCATTCTCTTTTTATCAAATTACTTTATAAAACTCTATTTGTTTTTAATGTTATAATTACGGGGATTAAGTCTTTGTAATCACCAAATTACAGCCGGTATGTGGGGTTTTGTATACATTACTTGATAATCGTCACCATTGGGGCAGCCAATGGGGGATATGACCATAGTCACAGATCCGGTCGAGTGACAAATACCGTGGGTAGTTGGTTTGATATCAGAAACATTGTAATCGCTCTTAATACTGTAAATTATAACAAAAGAGTCGTTTTAGTAAAAAGAATGATTCACTCAGTATTTCCCGCTGACAAAACCTTTTTCAAACATGTTTCAGGTGATCTGCTGTGATCCAGGAAAAGTGCCGCGTAGCACTACAAGCTTAAGGAAGTGGCTCAATATAAATAAAGAAACATGTTTTGTAAAATAAAGGATTTCTCCGTGAAATCATATGATTGTAAAATACCGGGGTTTTATCCCGAGTTGTGAAATAAAATAATCGGGAAATTGCAGTTTTAAAAAGATCCTGAAGAAAACTTCCGTTGTTAAATTAATACCACGGGATTTTCTGTCCCGCGGCTCCTGAAACGGGTCAAACCGGGTCAAGGGCCGTGACAGAAAAATGTGGTATCAGAGCCACTGATTTAAGCCTATTAAGTATTTAGAAATACTTAAATTTACTAATTTCCATTATGTGATTATATGTTTTATTAATTGATTATTTGTTAGTTACAGTATGGGTAAACAAAAGCTGTCAAATATCTATCTTAAATTAGATAGGTCATCCAATGAGAAAGGAAGTTCATCCCAGACCAAACCCTCAAGTCACTTTGTAACCCCTGAAGAAGGAATATTTGTGCGAAAGGCACAATATGAGGAACCACTTTCTCCTAGTAAAAGAAGTCTGATTATTAAGAAGAGTAAAGAGAAAATAAAGAAATCTCGAGAGAAGAAAATTAAACAGGAAACCCAGGAATTAACCAGTAAATCACCTTGGGAGGACAAGTTAGATGAGAAATGGGCAGATCTTTATATGCTAGCTACTGTAGCAGTTAATACAAATCTTTAAATATTTTGACTCAAGGTTTTAGCACCCTTATCACCTACAGTCTAGAAACTTTATTTCAGTAAATAAATAAATTTACAATAAAAACCTAGTATGTTTTTAATTTTCAGTTATTTTGTAGTTATCCGATCTGAAATAATATTTAAAGATTTTCTATAAAATTTTGTTATAATTTTAAACTTAGTAATTGTGTGTATTTTACAGCATGAGTGACTTGTCTGACGCCCTTCAGAACTTAAATCTCTATCCGGTAAAAATAGAGGTTTCCAGAGATTTCAATAGGTATATACCAGACATAGAAGAACCTATTGAATTTAATGCTTCACCACCTCCAGAAAAACCCAAGCCCAAGAAAAGAAGAAGATTTGTAGGATGGAGACGTGTGCGTAGGAGGAAGCATGTCACTAGAAAGATGCCTAAAATAGAAAATCCTTTAGATAAAGGAAAGGGAATTGAAGTCGGGGAAGAATCTAGACAGATGAGGTTACAGTTTGATGAATATTCTAAGCAAATAGAAGCATGATATAATTTATAAAACAAATAAAATTTTAGAAAATTTACAATTTTGTTTGTATATTCGTTTTCGTGATTATGTGTAATTAATTGTGACATTGGATTATTTCTTTTATACTAATTATTTATCTATAAATTAATTATCAGATGGCAAACGTTGGTAATGAACCAGTTAACGAAGTTAATCAATCTGAGCAACTCCCAGGGGATCAATATATGACTAGGCAAGATATAGAAAATATCGTTGCTCGGGGAATAGCCAATGCTATTCCAGCAATAGTTGCTGCTGTTAAAAATCCAATCGAACCTCAACAAATCGTGCCTAGCAAACGCATTTCTGAAGATAACTTCAGCAATAGTGTAAATGGAGGCGGTAATCATACTAATCATAATAATAATCCACAGCAGGCTCCGCTCCCTAAGAAAATGAAAGCTGCAACGTCTGGTTGCACTTTCAAAGAATTTCTTGCTTGTAAACCCACTGAATTTGCAGGCAATGAGGGAGCAACTGCATCATTGCGTTGGTTAGAGAAAACCGTGGCAGTGATTACTATCAGTAAATGCAACAAAGACGATCAGGTCATGTACGCGTCGAATCTTTTTAAAGAAGGGGCGCTTGAATGGTGGAACACTGTGTTACAAGCAAAAGGAAGAATGAGGGCATATGCGATGAACTGGGAAGAATTTAAGAGTCTTGTAGAAAGAAAATTTTGTCCCGAATATGAAAAAGATCAAATGGCAAATAAATTCTTAAATCATCGTATGATAGGTGTAGATTGTCGCAGTTATACTTCGACATTCTTCGAATATGCTAGAGTGGTACCAACGCTGGCTTCGCCAGAACCGGTACTCATTTCTCGTTATATTTGGGGATTAATTAGCGAAATCCGTAATATCGTTAAAGCTGCGAGACCTCGCACTATTGACGATGCTGTGGAATTAGCTAACACCCTAACAGATGAGCTGGTACGCACTCAAGATGAAAACAGGAAAAAGGAATTAGCTCAGAAAATTACCTAAGGATTTCGTACGGGTAATAATAATAGCTTCAAGAGACGAGGAACAGGGCAATTTTCAACTCCGTCATTCTGCAGGAAATGCAAAAAGAAACATTATGGAAGATGTGATATAACCTGCAATTTTTGCAAAACTGTAGGACATCGTGAAGAAAACTGCAGGAAGAAATCCACAATTTGTTACAATTGTGGAGAAGTAGGACATTTCAAAATAGAATGTCCTAAATTGATTAAACCAGCAGACAACAAAGCCAAGACGACTGACGGGGCTACTAAAAAGAATGCCAGAGCATTCCAGCTAACCACTCAAGAAGCAGAACTCATTCCAGATGTGATAGCTGGTACGTTCTTAGTTCACAACATATATGAAAAAGTATTATTTGACTCTGGTGCAAACCAAAGTTTTATCAATACTTCATTCTGCCAAGCCCTTAACTTACCTTTAATCAGCATTAGGCAAATTTTTACAGTCGAAACGGCAGATGGGAATTCAGTTAAAATAGATAAGGTTCTGCAAGATGTAGAAATAGAACTTTTAAGTCATAAATTTTCTGCAACTCTATTACCTATGAAGTTAGCTGAATTCGATGTTGTATTAGGAATGGATTGGTTAGTAGCCAACCATGCTCGAATTCTTTGTGATCAAAATTCCATAGAAATTCAGACACCCACTGGAAAAGTAATCATGATTACAGGAGATAAGCCACGTAAACCCATGAAATTCATATCAGTAATGAAAATTGCTAGTTATGAACGAAAGCAAGGAATAGTATATATGATTTCAGTAATCATTAATACTAAGGGTAAAGAACTTAAGGCTATTCCTGTAGTTTCAGAATACCCAGATGTATTCCCAGAAGAATTACCAGGGTTACCACCAGATAGGGAGATAGAATTTAGAATTCATCTAATTCCAGGAACTACACCGATAGCCAAGGCACCTTATCGGTTAGCACCCACAAAAATGTTAGAGTTGAAAAAGCAATTAGATGAATTACTAAGCAAAGGATTCATACAACCTAGTTCATCCCCGTGGGGAGCACCAGTGTTGTTTGTAAAGAAGAAGGATGGTTAAATGAGAATGTGTATTGATTATAGAGAATTGAATAAGGTTACAATTAAGAATCGATACCCATTACCTAGGATTGATGATCTATTCGATCAACTTCAGGGGGCTAGATATTTTTCTAAGATAGATTTACGATCCGGATATCATCAATTGAAGGTACAAGAAGAAGACATACCTAAGACTGCTTTCAGAACTAGGTATGGTCATTACGAGTTTACAGTCATGCCCTTTGGGTTAACGAATGCACCTGCCGCATTCATGGACATGATGAATAGGATCTGTAAACCATATTTGGATAAATTTGTAATTGTCTTTATAGACGATATCTTTATTTATTCAAAAAGTCAGGAAGAACATTGTGAGCACTTGCATGCACTCTTAACTTTGTTAAGAAAAGAAAAACTGTACGCCAAATTCTCAAAGTGTGAATTTTGGTTACAAGAAGTGCAATTTCTAGGTCATATGGTGAATCACGAAGGTATTCATGTAGATCCTGCTAAGATAGAGGCAATGTCACACCCCGAATTTCCACGTGTTACCGGTGGGCCCGGTAGGGGAGTATCGTGACGTGGTTGGCAACATAATAGTCAAACAACACAATATTTAAATGCACAGCGGAAGCAAAGTATAGATTTAATTCAACCAAACGATATTGTAATATTAAGTATCACAAATAGTCGAATATAAATCCACAGGTAGATCAAATAAAAAGGAAACAAATGTTCAACAGTTTATAACATCCAAGCTGGCGAGACTTAATGTGGATGCTAGGAGACAAGCCAGCCTATTTCGCGTAGTACCTGCACTTAACCTTTTTAAGAAAAATACGTCAGTTTACACTGGTAAATACAATCAACCGACTCATTTTGAAAAGAGTTTAAGAAAATGCTTTTAAGGCACAAGGCACAAATAATATTTTATAACTTGGGATAATTATTTAAATATATATAATACTTGTATGGATTTACATGTTCCTTATGCGTTCAGTAGCCCGGATCGAGCCGGGTTAAAGATCAATTAACACACCACTAAATTTATGAGACACTAACAGGTGTACGCCTACACCTGAGTGCTAAGGTCGTGGCCATTTCGTAAAATGATGCCAGGGATATCCGGGACACGGTCATTAACCCCCCAAAGGCTTTAAGTAAACAAAACAATGTTAAACGAAACGTCTCAATACTTTCATTATCATTCATTCAATCAAAGATTCAACGTCCCGACCAAGCGGTATTTTATATACCGTACCCCAAGCCCGTATAGGGAAAATAAGTTAAAAGTATTTACCTGAGCAAGTATAGTTCAAAATCAGCAAATGCAAGTATCTTTTACTGGTTCTCCTAATCTGGAACGAAGGTTTATAATAACCTATTAGAATCCTAACGGGTCTTTAGTTAAGCTTACGCTTAGACCGATTAGTTTTAAAGATACGGTTCGTACGCACGATTAAGCGAAGACCGGATAGAATGTGATTTAGACCCGACAAGTTTGAAGACTTGCTTAATATGGGTATATGATACACATTCTGTATTTTGAGATAAAACCGATAAGGTTTGACCCGTTTCAGCTAATTTATGTAAACTAGTTACATAAACCGAACCGAACGCGCATGAAGCGTAACGGGTATCCGTAAGAGTCCTAAACAGGTTTCCTAAGTTAACACGCCTTAAATAAGTTGTGACATCAGTAGGATATCACCCATGACGCCCCAAACGAGTTTAATCTCTTAATAAGCCCCGTAGGGGTATTTTGGTCATTTTAAAGATTATGAAAGGGTTTAATTAGACACCTGTGATCCGGGTCTGAGTTGATCAGTAAAATAACTTATTTTAACAGGTTATAACCTTTGGTAATAAGTCTTATATACTAAAATAGTTTTAAACCCAAACTATGCGTTAAATACCCGTATAAAGTCGTTTTAAGCGACGTACGGTTTAAAATACGATTCTGAGTTTTCTGATCAGTTAAACAAGCTCAAAACACTCCATTTAATTTTTAAAATCAGTAGCAATTGGATTGGCACCATTTGGACTTGTAAAACTCATTTTATGGCCGAAAAGGGTATATTCGGTATTTACCGAATTAAGGCGCTAATCCAAGCTTATGATCAGTTTAAAAATAATTAAAAATCTTCAAAAATCCCAAAAATATTATTTAACATCAGTGGTTAAAAGATTTGGTGTCAAAACTGAGTTTAGATAGGTTTTACGCTAATGGCGCCGTTTAATTAATAAATATGCTTATAAATGCGCCATTAAGCATAACTCCTAATCTAGACTTCCGATTGACATGAAATTTTGCAGACATGTTCAATAATCAGTACTAAAGACTTTTGCACTTTTACATTTTCTAAAATCTCGTTTTATGGTCATAAGGGCATTACGGTCAATATTTAGGCGATTAACGGAAACATCGAACGATTAGGGATTCGAGTGGTATAAACGCAGAGGTTTATACACACATGTAACTAGGTCCTAATGGAACTTTAAGGCATGTCTAAACCTATATAAATCGGGTCAGAACTGAGGTCAACGCAAAAGTCAAACTTTTGCGTCTTTCGGCTCTGAATCGGTTCTAAATAGAAAGTTGTCGAATCAAACAAACGTAGACAAGTTTTTATACTTATTTTCAGTTGGTAAGAATGATAAAATAGGCTATACGCCATTTACATCGTTAATCATGCATTAAACCAAACATAACAATTCTGTTGACTTTTTCGGAAGAAGTTTGACTCGATAAACGACCTAGTTAGGATTCGAATTAATGAGTGCCCTTTTAGGGGTTTATTAACCATATAAATACCAACTTATAACAACCTTTGATTCGACTAAACTCTGGACCGATTATTTATTATCGAAAAGTCAAACCGTAGTTACGACGGTTTGATTTCTAGGCCATAAACTAAGTATGAATGAATTTAGAAAGATCAACGGCACTTACACACGTCTAAAGGATGATATAGAATGTTTGTGGCTTGCTTGAATGATCCAGAAATGCTCAGAGGGTGAAATGAATGATGAATGAACAATGTTGCATAATGTGGGTCTTATAAACAACTTCAAACAAGCTTGGATGATCGACAACTAAGTCTAGGAGTGTTGCATTATCATCCACATGTATCCTACACACTAAAAACCACCTTAGGGCAGCCCAAGGTATGAGAGAAAGGCACTTGAGTCGGTTAAAACACCAACAGCCAGCTGCCAATTGTTTCAGCATCAGTAGACCCCTCGCGTGACGCGAGGGTACCCCCCATGGGCCGTCGCGTGGCGCGAGGCCCTGGATTACCTTTAAACAAATTTCTGAAATTGTTGTTTGGTCCTTGGTCCTTCTAAACATCGCTTTCACAATGTTTTCTTGCATTCTAAGGCTTTTTATTTGATATATGGGGCTTTAAGACTTATACCCTCTTTGTTAAGTCCTCGGGTAACTTTGTGATCACCCGAAAAGCCCTAAATTTCAATGTTGACGATTCTAACCCTTGCACACGAATTTTATCACAACTTGATCATACGATAACGAAACTTCATGAAATTTTTGTGGTACATTCTAGTGAGCATAATTAATCGTTACAAAGCTTCGGGTTTGTCAAAAGGTCACTCAGAGGTATAACTTAAACATGTTGGCACATTTAACCCCTGTAGTTTGTAATCTCTCACTTTCTTTCACAATTTGCTTCGTATGATCCAAGATCCATTCGTTTAAGGTTATAAACATCATGTATGGTTATTTTAAAGTATATTTATTCATTGTTGACACTTTGAACCCTTATATTACACAGTTTCACTGTTTGTCAACTTTAGTCCTTCAAGAACATTCTTTCACACATTCAATCCTATGACACGTGTCAACACATTATTGGACGTGAATTTTCGAGGTGTTACAGGCAATTACCAATTAGAAGGTTTCGCAAACCGCAATGGAAATTAGAAGTTTTATAGGTTTAGCTGGATATTATAGACGGTTTATTAAGGATTTTTCCAAGATAGCTGTACCATTAACTAAGCTAACCCGTAAAGCCATTAAGTTTGAATGGGGACCTAAGCAAGAAGAAGCCTTTAGAATATTGAAGCAGAAATTAACCAATGCTCCAATCCTAGCTTTATCGAAAGGGACTAAAGATTTTGAAGTTTACTGTGATGCTTCAAAACTAGGATTAGGATGTGTACTAATGCAACGCAAGAAGGTGATTGCGTATGCCTCAAGGCAATTGAAAAAGCACGAAGAAAATTATACGACACATGATTTAGAATTAGGAGCTGTAATTTTTGCCCTTAAGATTTGGAGACATTATCTTTACGGAAGTAAGTTTACTGTCTATACAGATCATAAAAGTTTAAGATATATTTTTGGGCAAAAAGAGTTAAACATGAGGCAAAGAAGATGGATGGAAATCCTAAGTGATTACGACTGTGATATTCAGTATCACGAAGGAAAGGCAAATGTAGTTGCAGATGCCTTAAGTCGTAAGTATCATGAAAAACAACGACGAGTTCGTGCTCTCAGGTTAAATCTACAATTAGATCTAATGGAACAAATAAAGAATGTCCAGGAAACAGCAATTAAAGAAGATGCTGAAGGAATGAAAGGACGAATAAAAGACTTAGAACAAGGAGCTGATGGAATTTGGAGATTCCACAAAAGTAGAATTTGGGTACCTAAACAAGGAGAATTAAGAAATAAAATTTTAGAAGAATCTCATAAATCTAGGTATACTATACACCCTGGAAATAATAAAATGTACCAAGATTTAAGGAATAATTTTTGGTGGATAGGCATGAAGAAAGATATAGCTAGATATGTTTCTAAGTGTCTTACTTGTTCACAAGTTAAAGCAGAACATCAGAAACCTTCAGGTCTACTACAACAATTAGAGATGCCTGTGTGGAAATGGGAACTTATAACAATGGATTTTGTTACTAAGTTACCCAAAACCAGAAAAGGTAATGATGCGATTTGGGTAATTGTGGATCGATTAACCAAATCAGCTCACTTTCTACCAATGAAAGAAACCTTCAGCATGGAAAGATTGGCAAAGTTGTATGTAGATGAAGTCGTATCTTTACATGGAGTTCCACTTTCCATTGTATCAGATAGGGATAGTCGTTTCACTTCACATTTCTGGAAAAGTTTCCAAGAAGCAATGGGAACTCGACTAAATCTAAGTACTGCATATCATCCTCAAATGGACGGGCAAAGTGAAAGAACAATCCAAACTCTAGAAGACATGCTCAGAGCATGTGTAATAGATTTTGGCGGAAATTGGGACGACCATTTACCATTAATCGAATTCTCCTATAATAATAGTTATCATTCAAGTATTGAAACTGCCCCATTCGAGGCACTATATGGAAGAAAGTGCAGAACTCCAGTTTGTTGGGCAGAAATAGGAGAAAATCAATTATCAGGTCCAGAGATTGTGCAAGAAACTACTGATAAGATCACACAAATCAAGGAAAGGCTGAAGACGGCTCGAGATCGCCAAAAGAGTTATGCAGACAATAGATGCAAGCCATTAGAATTCCAAGTTGGAGACAGAGTACTGTTGAAAGTTTCTCCCTGGAAAGGAGTTGTTAGATTCGGTAAGAAAGGAAAACTAAGTCCCAGATACGTAGGACCATTTCCAGTGATCCAACGTATAGGACCAGTTGCTTATCGTTTACAACTACCAGAAGAGTTAGCTGAAGTACATGATGTATTTCATGTATCCAATCTCAAGAAATGTCTATCAGACGAATCACTGGCAGTACCTCTTCAAGATATAGAGGTAAACGAAAAATTAAAGTTTGTAGAGAAACCTCTTCAGATCGAAGACAGAAAAGTGAAGTTTCTCAAGCACAAACGACTAGTACTTGTCAAAGTCAAGTGGGATTCAAAAAGAGGAGCAGAATACACTTGGGAACTGGAATCTGAGATAAAGAAAAAGTATCCCTATTTATTCCAGTAAATCTCGAGGACGAGATTTTTATTAAGGTAGGGAGAATGTAACAACTCTCATCAAAAATCATATTTATTTAATTAATTAGTCCAATAGGAAACCCTAATTGAGACACCCAAGTGATTCTGTACAAACCCTAAAATTTTCAGAAATTTCAGAATCAGGATTAGGGCCCCTAAAACTCAGGGGGTAAAACCCTAGTTACGATTATCCACATAACTATCTGTTGAAATTGAATTTCATAAAACCGTCAACTCAGCAAGCCTACCCATGCACGTAGCTACCCTATGAACATAGGTAAGCCGTCGCGTAGCGCGACGACTATAGGGGTAACCAGTCGCGCTACGCGACTGGGTCAAATTTTCAGTATAA
Organism: Helianthus tuberosus; assembly: GCA_030545235.1. Classification (NCBI taxonomy): domain Eukaryota; kingdom Viridiplantae; phylum Streptophyta; class Magnoliopsida; order Asterales; family Asteraceae; genus Helianthus; species Helianthus tuberosus. Next base: position 142,302,623 of record CM060427.1, on the reverse strand, counting down.
ATAGAGGATGTTGGGACTTGAAATTTGGCACTTGAACGACGTAAAAACTCACAATATACGCGGAGATATCATAGAAATACTACAAAAACACACACACGATCACTAATTGCTGCCGCAATCAGGGTAATAACTCGATCGCTGCTACGATTCAATGTCCGATCGATTAAACTATCCAATGGATGTTTAAGTGTTGCCCACATTAGGGTTTATGATTTGTCATTCGTCGTTAAATCGATGGATGTTTAAGTATCGCACTTTATCATTCGTTGTGAGGGATTAATCTCGTGAGTTATCGTAAATGCTGTATTAAGTTACTAACCTAGTTTGTGTGCATTATTTAAACTAGGTTATCAAGGCTAATCAGTAGGCTAAGCTCTGTTCATATTAAATCTGCAATGTGAGTCATTCTCTTTTTATCAAATTACTTTATAAAACTCTATTTGTTTTTAATGTTATAATTACGGGGATTAGGTCTTTGTAATCACCAAATTACAGCCGGTATGTGGGGTTTTGTATACATTACTTGATAATCGTCACCATTGGGGCAGCCAATGGGGGATATGACCATAGTCACAGATCCGGTCGAGTGACAAATACCGTGGGTAGTTGGTTTGATATCAGAAACATTGTAATCGCTCTTAATACTGTAAATTATAACAAAAGAGTCGTTTTAGTAAAAACAATGATTCACTCAGTATTTCCCGCTAACAAAACCTTTTTCAAACATGTTTCAGGTGATCTGTTGTGATCCAGGAAAAGTGCCGCATAGCACTACAAGCTTAAGGAAGTGGCTCAATATAAATAAAGAAACATGTTTTGTAAAATAAAGGATTTCTCCGTGAAATCATATGATTGTAAAATACCGGGGTTTTATCCCGAGTTGTGAAATAAAATAATCAGGAAATTGCAGTTTTAAAAAGATCCTGAAGAAAACTTCCGCTGTTAAATTAATACCACGGGATTTTCTGTCCCGCGGCTCCTGAAACGGGCCAAACCGGGTCAAGGGCCGTGACAGAAGGCTATGAAGTGATCTTGACCATCTATTTAGTTAATCAAGGGCTAAGATTAAATGATGGAAATTGAAAAGAAGAAAAGAGGCGCGTGAGTTTGTTTAGGGGAATTCTAGTCAATCCAAGGCAATAGTTTCTCTCTCCTCCAATTCCCCCCCATTTTTTAAACGCTAATAACTCTTTCATACGGCAATATTTTTTTATAAAAATTACACCAAAAAAAACGAGCGTTTTTTATCTTTAAAACGAGTATACTATTCCTATATTTTCGAAAAAAAATTTGAAAACCCAGTTGCGTAAAACGCAATGGAAAAAAAAAACCTAAAAAATGACATTTTTCTAAAACGCAATGCACAAAAAACACAAAGAAATGTCTAATTTGTAAAACGCAATGGCTAGAAAACACAAAGAGATGTGTTATTTCAAAAACGCAATAGCCTAAAAACACAAAAGAAAGTGTACTTTCTAAAAAGCAATGGACTGAAAACACATAAAAATGTGTTTTACCTAAAACGCAATGCACAAAAAACACAAAGAAATGTCTTATTTCTAAAACGCAATGGCCAGAAAACACTTAAAATGTCTATTTTCTAAAACGCAATGGACTGAAAACACATAAAAATGTGTTTTACCTAAAACGCAAAGCACCAAAAACACAAAGAAATGTCTTATTTATAAAATGCAATGGCCAGAAAACACTTAATAATGTCTCCTTTCTAAAACGCAATGGCCTAAAAAAACAAAAGAAAGTGTTCTCTCTAAAACTCAATGGACTGAAAAAACCTAAAAATATGTTTTACCTAAAACGCAATGACTAAAAACACTTCAAAAATGTGTTTTTCTAAATCGCAATGGCCAGAAAACACATAAAAATGTCTTAGTTCTAAAACGCAATGGCCTAAAAATGTCTGTGAATTGTCTGAACCAGGAAGTAGGAGATCAAAAGGTTGTCTACGAATGCAGTTTTCCAGAGGCAATTTACAGAAAATTAAATTTTCTTAGCTCAACCCCAGCCAGGGGCTGCCGCCCATGGGACCCTACCACCAGGAGTTCTGCCCCCAGACCCCCGCCAAGATCGTAAAACGCAATGACTAAATCAAAAACCCAGATCATAAAAATGAAATTAAAGAATTTCTTACATGGATCGAAGTCGGTTTCTTCAACGATTGATGAAATTTTAATGATAGAAACACTTATCAGCGATCGAATCGAACGGATCGAGTGATAATCTTCAAAATCACGGGAAAATACGAGATTTTGAATGAAATTAAACTGGGTTTTCTTCAAAAAAAAAGCTGAAGAACACGTTGATCGGGTATTTGAATCATTGATTGATGACGAAAATCGCATTATAATGTAGTGATTATTGAGATAGTAAGTGAAGAAAAGGTTGAAGATGTTGGGTTTTGAAAATGGTGGGTTTTGAAATTACTGGGGAGAAGAAGGAAGAAGAAAGGATGGGATTGACTAAAATACCCTTTCAACTTCCTATTTGATCCCCATCCTATATATATATATATATATATAGGGGATGGATCATGAAAAAACTACTTTAAATGAGAAAAAAAAACTAACCAAAAAAACTTAAAAAGCATACAAAAAAAACTAATTAAAAAAGCCTAAAAAACATACCAAAAGAAAAATTTATACTGCACATGTGCAATAATACGGAAAAGCCTAAACCACCTAACCCACCCCCAACCTAAATTCACCATCCCCCCCCCCCCCCCCCCAAAAGCCTAAACCCCCCACCCCCTAAAAAAAACCTAAAATAAACCCTAAACATAAACCCCAAAAAATCTAAACCCCCCTCCCACCCCCCCCCTCCCGGCAAAAAAAAAAAAACTAAACCCCCTCCCTCCCACACCAAAAAACCTAATCCTAATCCTAAAATAAGACAACATAAGGATAAAACTCAATACATGCTTCTCATATAGAGATGTCAGTCGCGTAGGGCGACCGGGCCAGGCCCCCTCCAAAAAACCTAACCCTAAAAGCTAAACTAAACTCAAAAGCTAACTTTAAGCATATGATGCACATAAGTACACATATAATGCACATGTGCAGTACAAGTTTTTTTTTTTTTGAAAAAAAGTTTTGCGAAATTTTAAAAAGAAAAATTGTAAAAAAAAATCAGTATTTTTTTAGGCTTTTTTAGTTTTCTCATTTATATGTAGTTTTCTTATGATCATCTCCCTATATATATATGGGTGGGAGTTGGCTACAAAGTCCATTTTTCCTACAAAGTGTAAAAATATCATAAAACATCTAATGTCAGCCATAAAACACATTCAAAACCCACAAATAACAAAGTGAAGATTACTAAAACGCAATATTTGTGGGTTTTGCATTGTGTTTTGGTTGATAAGGTTTTGATTATCGAATGAGTAACATTAGTGTGTTTTATGTTGATTATCATGTTGTGTTCTATATTCATAGTTCAAAGATGATGTGGTTGAAGTTTTGATGGACTGTTAGGGTTTGGATATTGTGTTTTAATGATCTACACTCTGTTATTTGTGGGTTTTGAGTGTGTTTTATGACTGAAATTGTGGTGTTTTATAACTTTGTACACTTTGTAGGAAAAATGAACTTTGTAACCGAACCCCACCATATATATATATATATACACACCATATATGACATGGACATATATATGGATTCACCAAAGTACAAAATCATCAACTTAGTAGATGATTTTGGTTGGTCATGAATAAGATAAAAATGTACAATTAACCAATTTGCTAAGCAGCCAAATAAGGACAACCCGGACGTGTACATACCCAAGATGGTAAATATTGGAGACGAGGTGGGGTTGGCTTACTTTGATGTCTTGGAAGCTACTTAATTAGATATGCATCTAACCAAAGAACAAGCAAGTGGGGTAGGTGGAATCATGGTTGGAGAACCAAGATTCCATTGTTCACACCTTACCAACACTCAAGTCTTTCAACATTGAGGATTGAAGACTTGGATTGGTTTGGTTTCAACACTTATAGGTTATTTGGAACCTTTAGGGCAGTAGCTAATTGAGGTTTTTGGGCCTCTAATCTTATGGAAATCAACCATACACAAGCCCCACAACCATAGGTTTGATTGGGAACAAAGTTGGTACAAGATTCCCACAAGATGAACAAGTAATGAAATATGTTTGTAAAAGTTTTACAAAACAGAATTCAAATCTGAATTTTTTGGAGCCTCATATAAGTGATGTAACACTTTGTCACACCTTGTAGGACCGTGGGTAACATTATTGAAGTTCATCCAAGTAGATTTAAGAAAGAAAATAAGAAGAAAGACGTAGAACAAAGTCCAAAATCACTGTTTTGGACGTGTGCACAATCTGCCAACACTTGGAAGTTTGGATGATTTGTGAGATCTTGGGAGTGATTTGAGAGAGTGTAAAGGGTTGAGAGAGTGTGGAGGAGGCTTATTTATAAGGGGGATATTAGGGTTTGACATTTAATGAAGTTAGGTTGAGGTTAGATGGTTGGGAGGTGACATAAGTGCAAAATTCGTGAGCTGAACAAAGAGTCTGCTGCCAGACCCCCTTACGGACCGTAAGGTAGGGCTTGCGGTCCGAAAGCCTTTCCGGAAAAAAAATTACATTTTAGTCCTTGTTGCTACTAGTTAGGTTATATTATGCAATAAAATTATGTGTGAAATATAAATTATGGTCTAAAGGGTGGTGTTAAGCATGTTATGAATATAGTGTATGAGTTGATTGAGTCCAAACATCGAATAAACATGGATACTTGTCGGTTTCGTATAAATTTTATATATTGAGTGATTGATTGCATGTTGTGTAAGCGTGATTAAACAAGATTGAGATATAACATGATTTTCATTATGATCAAAGTCTCGTGATTACAAAGGTCTATACGAAGTACGAATACAATTTACTAAAAACGAAAGTATGAAAATACGCATGGTTACATCAAAGATCCGATTCTTAAGGAATTACATAACTCAAAATATTCGGTAAATCCTGGAAGAGATAAAATGTACCAGGATTTGAAAAGAAATTATCGGTGGATGGGCATGAAGAAGTCCATAGCCATCCATATAGCTCAATGTTTGACGTGTTTTCAAGTTAAAGCTGAACATCAGAAATCGACGAATTTGTTAAAAATATTATTGTCTAATTTAGGCCGTTTGTTTAAGTGCTTATACACACCAATTTAAAGGTCAATCCCACCTTTTCAAATACTTTTGGTGTTTTGTTTTCAAGTGAGGTTTCTTTTCATTTAAAAAAATGATATAGTCTAACTTGGGACGTTTATTTAATTATTCGGTTATCATTTTAGATGTGTAAAGTTTATGACACTGATAGACCACACCGATCCAATTAACTCCAAAGCTTTATAAAAATTAATAGGAGAAATATATAACCTATCACGAGAGCTTTGATACACTAACATAAACGAGTACTGCGTTGCAACATGTCGCTTGCCGCAACATCCCATAGGTTTCCTTAGAGATGGGCATATCCGGTTCTTTTTAATAACCGGAACCGGTTCCAAACCGTACCCGGTTCTTGAATGAGTGTCAATGGAACCGGTTCTTGATGTAACCGGTTCCGATTCCTACCCGGGTTTTAACCATTAAAACTAGAACCGAGTGTATCCGGTTCCGGGTAGGGTTGGAACCGGTTCTTGGTGTAACCGGTTCCAGTTCCTACCCGGGTTTTAACCATTAAAAATACTGTAGGAACTCGTTCCTACCTAAGGCTGTTCTTTTTTATCCGAAACCCGACCCGAATTCGAAGTCACCCGAACCCGAATTAGAGAATAACTGAAAAACCGGAACCCGAACAACCCGAACCCGACCAACCTGAACCTTAAATGGGTCGGTTATCGGGTCACTTTTTCCCAACCAAAAACCCGAACAACCCGACCCAAATAACCCGAAACTTGAAACCCGAATAAAAACCGGAACATTAGTTTTCTTTTTTTATAGATGCGATTTGATTTGGAGTGTTTTGTATTTGAAACATTAAGTTTTGAGACTTTTGAATATTATCATACCATATTGTTAAATGATGTTTGAATATGTGATGATATTTTTTTAACAACATGATATATATGATCATATTTTCTAAAAAAAAAACATTCTTTTTTTCATTTTACATTTAAACCTGAAAAACGAACAACCCGACCCGAACTAACCCGAAGCCGAATAACCCATACCCGAATAACCCGAACTTTAAATGGGTTGGGTATCGGGTCACTTTTTCCTAACCAAAACCCGAACAACCCGACCCGAAAACCCGAAACCCGAAAAAATAACCCGAAGAACACCCCTATTCCTACCCGGGTTTTGAACCGGAAAACGTACATTAAACCCGAACCGACCCAAGGAAAGATGCGTGGAGGGTTTGAGAATTGATTTTTGTTTTCTTTTAGAGTTAAATGCCATTTTAGTCCCTGTGGTTTGGGTCATTTTGCCAGTTTAGTCCAAAGGTTTCATTTTTAACCTGTGAGTCCAAAAAGGTTTCACAGTTGTCATTTTAGTCCACTGGGTTAACTTAATCCATTTTTTCTGTTAACGAGAAGGCCAATTCGGTCATTTTATATGGCTGAATTGCCCTTTTAGTTAACAGAATTACATACAAAATGACCGAATTGGCCTTCTCGTTAACAAAAAAAATGGATGAAGTTAACCAAGTGGACTAAAATGGCAACTGTGAAACCTTTTTGGACCCACAGGTTAAAAATGAAACCTTTGGACTAAACTGGCAAAATGGTCCAAACCACAGGGACTAAAATGGCATTTAACTCTTTCTTTTATTTGATTTTGATAACTCGTTTCGTTCATCTTTTATGTGTTATAAAATTACGAACCTGGTTAACTCATTAAATAGCTTTCTTCTTAGTTTTAGTTTTCTTGTGTTCTTCCATGTCGTCTGGTATATGAAAAAAAAACCCTGGCAGTGTACGGATTATATATAGAGAGTGGTTAAAAGCTAAGGATTACAAGATACAACTCCTATAGAATAAAGTACAAGTTGTTAAATCTCTTTGCTTTGGATGTTGATTATTTTGATTTGGGAAAGTACATTTACATTATATATTTAATAGAATATATGATAATATAATCTAAACGCAGAAAACATTAAAAAAAACAAACGATAAAACTCTGCCACAAGTCACGCTGATGCTGGTTTTCGTCCGGGTATGAACCGGGTACGAATCTACGGGTAGGAATCGAGTCCGGGTAGGAACCGGGTACGAACCTATTTTATTTATAAAATGTGGAACCGGGTTGGAACCAACGGGTTTTTTGAACCCGGAACCGGTTCTTCTAAAGGACGGGTAGAAACTGGAACCGGTTCGAGGTCGGTTCTACCGGTTCGGGTTTGGAACCGGTTATTATGCCCATCTCTAGGTTTCCTATTAAATAAAAATATTTTATATTATTCAATTTGTATATATGTTTTAATATCTAAACTTTTTTTTTCAACAGCATCTTTTAATATGTAAAAAGAATGAATTCCCAACCATATTGGCCACGTGATTTTATTTTATTAAATGTAATGTAATGATGATGATAATGATGTTATGTCACTTTCAATATTTAAGGTAGAATTAAATAAAGGGTCCTAATAATTTTACATGGAATCATCTTATTCTAATATGGTACATACAGGTCGTATAAGGTTATACGGCTTGTATAGAATAAAATGAACCGACAAAGGCTGTGTCAGCTAAACCCCCCAAAAAAACCTATAAAAAAAACTAACCCTCCCACCCCCCAAAAACCTAACCCCCCACCCAAGCTAAATGCTAAAAACTAAACCCCAAAAAAACTTAAAAAATATTAAAAAATCTAAAAAACACACAAAACTTTTTTCATAAAAAATATTAAAAAAATTTTGTGTGTTTTTTAGTTTTTTTAGGTATTTTTTGTTGTGTTCACATCGGTTCTCGTGATTTTCGCAATAAAGGGTGGTTCTAAATGATCATTCTCCTATACATATATATAGTGAGGTTCATTGGGGAACACTAAAAAAGTGGGGAACAGTGGAGAACCGACTCAAACGAACTCCGATTGAACTCATTCCAGCGGCGTTGGAACCGGCTCGTCGAACCATAACGAGGATCTCTTAACCCTAAATCATAACCCATAAACCCTAAATATATTAGGGTTTGGCTTTTAGGGTTTGGCTTTAGGGTTTAGCAAAATTCGTGAGCTGAACAAAGAGTCTGCTGCCAGACCCCCTTACGGATCGTAAGTAGGGATGGCAATCAAACCCGAACCCGCTGGGTAAACCCGAAACCCGACACATTTGGGACGGGTTTGGGGTCGGTTAATCGGGTTTGAGACGGGTTTGGGACGGATTTGGGATTTAGTGATATACCCGTTTATCCTACCCAATTACCCGAAAAGTGTACCCGTTTACCCGATTGTATACCCGATATATTTTTTTTATATTATTATATATGTATATATATGATATATCCATTTTTACATATATAGGTATCATATTCCGTATACATTATAGTTATTTGATATATATTTTTATAATGACAATACAAAATATAACCGGTTAGTAGTTACCCGATATATACCAATGGGTTTTGAGATGAGTATACCCAACGAGTAACCTTTTTAAATTAACGGGTTTACCCGAAACCCGCGGCTATACCCGATACCCGATGGTATTTACCCGCTAGAAACCCGACGGGTTTTGGGACAGGTTTGGGACAAGCTTATCTAACCGGGTTTGGGTTTGGGAGTACCTAAACCCGTCACAAACCCGACCTATTGCCATCCCTAACCGTAAGGTAGGGCTTTCGGTCCGTAAGCCTTTCCGGAAAAAAAAATTACATTTTAGTCCTTGTTGCTACTAGTTGGGTTATATTATGCAATAAACGTATGTGTGAAACATAAATTATGGTCTAAAGGGTGGTGTTAAGCATGTTATGAATATAGTGTATGAGTTGATTGAGTCCAAACATCGAATAAACATGGATACTTGTCGGTTTCATATAAATTATATATATTGAGCGATTGATTGCATGTTGTGTAAGCGTGATTAAACAAGATTGAGATATAATATGATTTTCATTATGATCAAAGTCTCATGATTACAAAGGTCTATACGAAGTACCAATACAATTTACTAAAAACGAAAGTATGAAAATACACATGGTTACATCAAAGATCCGATTCTTAAGGAATTACATAACTCAAAATAATCGGTACATCCTGGAAGAGATAAAATGTACCAGGATTTGAAAAGAAATTATCGGTGGATGGGAATGAAGAAGTCCATAGCCATCCATATAGCTAAATGTTTGACGTGTTCGCAAGTTAAAGTTGAACACCAGAAACCGTCGAATTTGTTAAAAATATTATTGTCTAATTTGGGCCGTTTGTTTAAATGCTTATACACACCAATTTAAAGGCCAATCCCACCTTTTCAAATACTTTTGGTGTTTTGTTTTCAAGTGAGGTTTCTTTGTTCATTTAAAAAAAATGATATAGTCTAACTTCGGACGTTTATTTAATTATTCAGTTATCATTTTAGATGTGTAAAGTTTATGACATTGATAGACCACACCGATCCTATTAACTCGAAAGCTTTATAAATATTAATAGGAGAAATATATAACCTATCACGAGAGCTTTGATACACTAACATAAACGAGTACTGCGTTGCAACATGTCGCTTGCCGCAACATCCCATAGGTTTCCTACTAGTTCCTATTAAATAAAAATATTTTATATTATTCAATTTGTATTTATGTTTTAATATCTAAACTTTTTTTTTCAACAGCATCTTTTAATATGTAAAAAGAATGAATTCTCAACCATATTGGATACCTGATTTTATTTTATTAAATGTAATGTAATGATGATGATAATGATGTTATGTCACTTTCAATATTTAAGGTAGAATTAAATAAATTCAAACGTGCGGAAACCATTGCATAGTTAAAAAAAAATGGAAATTCCTATATATAGGGGAGGGAATCCAATTGTATGATTGTACCCTTCAAAGTTGAAAGTTAGTTGAGTTCTGGTGTCATGGAGATCAGTTACATGATACTACTTTTCCTTTTCTTCATGTTTATGCATCTGGCATATTTATCAAACTCCAAGTCTATCATCAAGAATCTCCCTGGTTTTCATGGTGATCTCCCATTCACTCTTGAAACTGGGTATGTATTTCAGTATTTTCAAAACTTATAATGGAAACCTGTTTTTGTTTTCATTTATTTACTTTTTTCTTATATGTTTAATTATTTGTTTAATTAATTGATGAAAGATATGTGGGAATTGGAGAAGACGATGCGGTTCAGGTCTTCTACTACTTTGTTGAATCACAAAGAGACCCTTTGCACGACCCTCTTCTTCTTTATATTCCTGGTGGCCCTGGTGCTTCCGGACTATATCCTCTCCTCTATCAAATCGGTAAGTTTATTATACTTTTGGTTTTCTACCGAGAGAGGCTGTGGACCTACTTAGTCGAGTTCAAAGGGTTATGCGTAGTAATGTTATGACCCCGAGATCTATGATGTAGTTTATAAGAATTAGTTTTGCTATTCAAAAAGGGTATGGGCGTAGCTTTTTGCCCGTTTAACAACTATCTTGATGTAAATTCATAACACGAAAAATAATTTATGAATTTTAATAGCTCCAGGTGCTTAAAAAACAAAACGTTAAAACCATCAAATTTACGCATGTGAGTTCATTTTCACATTAAATAATTTCAATCAATATTATGAAGTTCTCAACAGAAATTAAAAGTCGGTCAATCGACTGCTGCCATGTTAATCAGTAGAATTTATAAAAACAATATATTGTCAACCTAATTTATAAAATTTAAATGTTATAACTAATTTATGTAGTCTTGATATTTTTTGGAACAAAAAAAAAACAATAAAGTGAATCAGCAACATCAATTAAGCAATTAAAGATACTCAGTAATAAAAAAAACTGAAAAACAATAAACCTAGATGCTCTATACCCTCTAGCCTTATACTAAACAATTAAAAGATAAATATGGAAATTAGAATACAACTAACAAATAAAAGATTTCATCATGAATTCTTCCACATAAGTAGTCACTTTCCATTAGCTTCCATGAGGGTCACCAGTTAGGTTAGATCGGTGTATTGGATGGATGCTTCCGCATCAAAAATCTTTCAGGGAAAAATATTTCGAACCCTTTTGTTTGATTTTAAACCTGTGCAGAAAAATATATAATAAGCAGCATTAGGCCAAGGTGTGGGCTCATGACCACCATAACCCTTCACCTCAATGCCACGTCACTCACCTCTAATCTCCATCCAAAACCATTACACTAAGGGTTTGGTCATGACCCAAACCACCATCCACTTATTTATTTTAATTTATTTTTGTGAAGGGAAAGGATTTTTTTAAAAATGAAAAATAGGACCATGGTTGTCATGGTTTAATTCATGCAAACCATGGTGGATCAAACAAAGAGGGTGATGTAACCTTCGATTCATGTTCCTATGTGGTGAATCATGTCCCAACCATAACCCTCACACCCTCTAGCCCTAAAATATTGCATTGTTAGAAATATATATGTACTTAAATGCTCATTGTTAGAAATGTATATATATGTACTTAAACTAGTGCCCCGCCCGCTTTGCGGGGCGATGCCCGAATAGTTCTCAATCAATTAAAAAAACACTACTATAATTTTGCTAGGAAAAAAACTAAAAGAGTTAATTGCCATTTTAGTCCCTGTGGTTTGGGTCATTTTGCCAGTTTAGTCCAAAGGTTTCATTTTTAACATCTGGATCCAAAAAGGTTTCATCGTTGCCATTTTGGTCCAACTGACTTAACTCCATCTATGCTCCTCAGTTAGTCAAGGGGTATTTTTTTCATTTTGTCTATTAAATGTATTGAAACTCAAACATATCTGCAACACCCTGCAACCGTACTTAAATCAAACATATATCTGCATAAAATGTATTTAACTCAAACAAAATGTATTGAAACACACACCTACTTCACACCAACCCAAAAACGCCCAACCTGTAAGATCTATAGAACGATACAAAGAAGACGTAATCAACTGATGATGATCAGTTGATTAGTCTGAATGATACAAACAAAAACAGATGATTCACCAAATCAAACAACAAAATACAGTAGGGAAAAATGAGAAATTATTTGCTATAGATCTTCTATAAGTCTTCAGCAGACCAGTGAATCACCCAGGAACCCCGTCGGCCACCAAGCTCCACCAATAACCACCATCTCCGGAACCCCGTCGGCCACCAAGCTCCATCGATAACCACCATCTCCGCTCCACCGCTGACCACCATCTCCGCTGAATCATCATAACCGATCTGAATCATCTCTCTCTAACCCCTCCCCCCCAACACCATCGTAGATCTGAGTCACCTTTCTCTCTCTCTGTCTCTAAACCTCGTGGGTAGTCGATTTATGCCCTAACGAAACTTTGAGAGGTAAATTAAGCCACTTGACTTTCGCCGGAGCTCGCAGGATGACGGTGGGTCACCGGATCTAACCACCATCGTCGCTTGATCTTTGTTAAAATCCCCCACATAAAGAAGCAGGTGTGGTCTCGAGCCACCACAGTCCCTGAAAGGCGGTTGTCATCGTGGTAACTAGAATGGTGGTGGTTGTGGTGTGGTGGTGGGTGGTGGTGAATGGTGGTGTGGCTGGAGGTGTGAGAGAGAGAGGAAGAGAGATGATTTCTTTTATGAAAATAACATATGTAAATATATATAACTGCTTAAATGGGGGAGGTTAATAAATGATCTATTATAAAATTAGGAAAAGACCAAATTGCCCTTGACTTAACAGAGGTGAATGGATGGAGTTAAGTCAGTTGGACCAAAATGGCAACGATGAAACCTTTTTGGATCCAGATGTTAAAAATGAAACCTTTGGACTAAACTGGCAAAATGGCCCAAACCACAGGGACTAAAATGGCAATTAACTCAAACTAAAAGGATGATAAGACTGTAATTTTGGGCTCAGTGCAAAACTGTAATTTTTCAGGACTAATGAGCGAGTGTTAGGCAGCTCCTTTAGACGAAAAAAATTAAATCGAGTCAACCAATTATAAAAAACATTTATACTTTTGCTAGAAAAATTAAAACGATGGGGAAAACGTAACTTTGAACTGAGGGGGAAATCATAATTTTGTTTCAGGGATAAAATCGTAAATTAAATGGACCAATGGGGTTGAGGGCAAAATCGTAACTTGGCTGTGTGAGGAAAAAAACTAATGGCAAAACTGTAAATTTAAACGGAGCAAAATCATAATTTTGAACCGATGGCAAAATTGAAATTTTTAGCTGGGAAAAAAGCGTAAATTTATTTTAAAATGAGGGTAAAAACATAATTTTGAACAGATGGCAAAATCGTTATTATAAGGAAAAAAACCTAATGGCAAAACTGTAAATTTAAACGGGGCAAAATCATAATGTTGAACCAAGGGAAAAATTGAAAATTTTTAGCCGGGAGAAAATCGTAAATTTATTTTTAAGTGAGGGTAAAAGCATAATTTTGAACTGATGGTAAAATCGTAATTTTAAAACGGGATAAAATCGTAAATTTGTTGGGCCAATAGAGGAGTGTCATGCATGACTATAAATATAAACGGGACAAAATCGTAATTTAGCAAAAAAAAAAAAACAAATTGTGGGTGGCAGATGGCCGCCCAACTCCACCAATCCAATGGAAGAACTATTGCCGGGGATGGTTTTTGTGCAGATGGCCGCCCAACTCCACCAATCCAATGGAAGAACTATTGCCGGGGATGGTTTTTGTTAGGGTGAAGGGAGTCGATTGCCGCATGCTCAATTCACCGATCGGCAATGGGCGGCAAACCATTGCCAACCCATTTGCCGCATGCAAGTTTGTCGAAATTGGAGTGAAAAGGGTGAGGCAACACCGATTCGGTAAGGGAGGAAGGAGAGAGAGAGAGGGGGGTGTGGGGTGGGGTCCATTCCTATCTCAACCAATCACACATTTTTCCTTTTTTTTATTTAAAAAGTTTACCACTTCACCAAGTGTCTAAACCATTGCCAACACTTTTCACCAAAGTTTAAACACTTTTCACCGATTGACATGGCACGCTCTGATTGGTCGGTTTTTTGGTTTGCCACTCAAAGTGTTTAACCACTCCCTTCACCCTTAGAGTAGATAATAATGCTATAAACTACCTCAAATATGTGCCTACTGAAAACAAGTCTATTCTCTCACACACATACACACTAAAACACAGGTTGTTTCTTCTTTGCACACACCGAAACCACACTGATCCCTCACATATTAAAACAGTCTGCTCTATTTCACACACACTAAAACACACATTAGCCATGGTTGTTTCTTCATCGGTTCCCTACCAGAATATCAAAGTTGAGGATCTAGAAGAACCGTCACTTTTCATATGATTTCTATTAATTGTTTATTAAATCACCTGTCTATTAATTATTTATTTTTGATATTATACAAACTAGTGTTTAACGCAAGTGTTGCGGGCAGCTGGGTCGTAAAACCGCGCTAAGCAGTAATCAATCGACAACCAAAATCTGGAAAAAAAAACGTAAAAAAGCGCTAATTTATTATGCCCCATTAGGGATGAGCATTTGGTACTGGGTACCGGTACCGAACGTACCGGGTATATTTGGTACTGGTTCCCATTTTCCCTGTTTTCGGTACCAATACAGGTACGATACCGGTATTTACAGGTAAAACACCGGTAAGTACCGGTACCAATTTTCCCCATGATTCGGTACCGGTATTAGTTCGGTACCGAACGGGTACCGTGCTCATCCCAATGCCTCATAACATAAAACGTAATAAAAATGCACGTTATAGAACTTTTATATATAAATTAGAACCAATGGGGTGGTGATCCATTGGAAAAAGCAAAGATTTTAAACACCTTAGGAGGGGAAGATCTTGGGTTCAAGTGCTACAGACAACAAGAATAAAAAAAAATTGCCGTTAAAAAAATATATAAATAAGAAAATATGTATATAAAAACGAAAAAAACCTTTGTAAAACTCATTATAAAAACCTCCTGTCAAGATTAAAACACATTTTTTAAAGGCATAATTTTTCTTTTGAAAGGCAAGATTAAAACACTTGCTTTAATTTCTTTTGTGTTGAGTGAAGGAAAATAACACGTGTATCTTTTTAAGGTGTATACTCAGGTGCGCAACATAGTAGGGCCGGAGGGGGTGGCTGACCTTAATCATGCATGTTGAAAAACAATAATCACGCATGTTTTAAACCATAACATGTTTTATTACATAATTATAACATGCTTCATTACATAATTATAACATGTGTGATTATGGTTTGTCAACATGGGTAATTAGGGTTTTGAGTTTTACAACGTGCGTAATTTCACAGTGTACGCTCGTACGTTAAGAAAAATATTGTATTTTACACTTTCACTTAACATATGAATGTTGAACTTAATTTCCGGTCATAATTATATTCTATATATGTTGTTAATGAAAAACGATGAATAGTAACTTTGTATAACCATTCTCAGATGTCATTTCCATCTATTATAAGCTTTCTTTAATTTTCCAAAATAAAGTTGACTAATTATATATTATATATATTGTTAATGAATAACGATGAATAATAATTTTATTTTTATAATAATATGTAGTCTTTTATTATGGTAGAGGATCCTGTAAAAAGTGTGAGAAGTGTGAGAAGTGTATTATTACACTATATATAATACTATATAACACCATATAAACACCGTATAACAATATGTAAGATCATATAATACCATATAACACTATGTAACACTATATAACAAATATAACACTATAGGTTGTCTGATAGCATGTCTATGATAGATGTGTAGTGTTATATTTGTTATATAATGATATATAGTGTTACATAGTGTTATATGGTATTATATGGTGTTACATATTGTTATACGGTGTATATATGGTGTTATATAGTATTATATATAGTGTTATAATACACTTCTCACACTTTAGGCCCTTTTTACACTATCCTTACCCCTTTTATTATTATTTTATTTAATATATTATAATGGTTTATTATTATATTTACTTTTAATAATATATTTTTTTTTCTTTTTTAAACCATATATTTCGTTTAACATTTTTAATAATTCTATTTTCTTTTTTTATAACACATATTAATACTTCTTTTTTAAAAAACATATATTAATTTATCGATTAATTTGATATTTATTTACTAATTTATATTTATAACTTTTTTACTAAATATATAGCATTTTTATTATTTTTATTTAATATATTATAATAGTTTATTATTGTATTTACTTTTAATAACATATTTTTAATTTTTCTTTAAACAAAACGATATATTTCCTTTACCTATTTTTTAATAATTTTTTTCTTTCTTTAGAACATATATTAATTTATCGATTAATTTGATACTTTTTTAATAATTTACGTTTATAACTTTTTTCTAAAAACTTAAGCACATAGTTGTGCTTAATTTTTCCCTTTAACATCCTGTTATAAGTTTTGTTAAAAAAGAAGTTGTATTTATAATAAATCAAAACAAAGTATTTATTTTGGTGTCATAAAACAGTAGGATAAAAAACTAAATTGTTCTAATGGTTTAGCTTTCTAAACATGTTTATTTTCAAATCACGTTTGTTTTACATTATTATTTGCTTGGTTTCGCCGCAACCCGCGATGGAAAAAAAAAACTCGTTATATATTATATATAAGGACAATGAATAGTAACTTTATTTTTATAATAATGTATAGCTTTTTATTATTTATTTATTTAATATATTATAATATTATATTATTATATTTACTTTTAACTTATTTTTTTATTTTTTTCCTCTTTTAAAACCATATATTTTCTTTATATATATTTGATGAAGGACGATAAATAGTAACTTTATTTTTTAAATAATATATAGCTTTTTATTATTTATTTATTTAATGTATTATAATAGTTTATTATTATATTTACTTTTAGTAACATATTTTTTATTATTTTTTTCTCTTTTAAAACCATATATTTCCTTTACCATTTTTAATAATTCTTTTTTTCTTTTTAGAACATATATTAATTAATCAATTAATTTGATACTTTTTTAATAATTTATGTTATAACTTTTTTTTCTAAAAACTTAAGTACATAGTTGTGCTTGATTTTTTTCTCTCAACATTTCAGTATAAGTTTTGTTAAAATCGAAATTGTACTAAAAATAAAGTATTTATTTGGTATCATAAAACGGTACGATGATAAACTAAAACGTTCTAATGGTTTGACTTTTCTAAAAAAAAACATGCTTTATTTTCAAATAACGTTTGTTTTATATTACCATTTGCTCTATTTCGCCGCAACGCACGACCTAAAAAACTAGTAGTTATTAAAATTCATTCGGTTAAAAACCAGAATTTAATTTAGTACCAATCCATATTTCTAAATGTATATCTATATTTGTATTTTCTACACTTGTAATATATTCTACAAACTTTATCTATGTATATTTTTTTTTTTTTTTGAAATGCAACTATTATTCACAGAACACTACCCTCAAACACAAGGGCAGCCAAACACCAAACAGCAGCCATTACATGACATCAAAAGACACCCAGTTATCCCACAAGATATCTCTATGTTTGGATCTATTCCTATACCATAAAAATCCTAATGACTTAATATCTTCAACAATACAGACAACCGATTTACGCTTATTAGAGAATCTTATATCGTTCCTCGCTTTCCAAATACACCACCAACCCACCATGATAATACCTTTCAAGATGTCTTTAGCTTTGGTCCCCAAACCAGCAAATTCGTGCACCACAAGCAGGTCATCCAAAGAGAAAGCGAAAATCGGACTAATATGACACCAGCGGCTAATGTGGTACCAAACAGCCACCGCCACCTCACAGGAGCAGAACAGATGTTCCGCCGACTCGATACCATCGTTGCACAACACGCACCTTTCGTCCCCGTTGTAACAATTACGCTTCCTAAGGGCATCCAAAGTAGCGATTCGACCCATTTGAGCTCTCCACGCGAAGATATTAACCTTTTTCGGCACCCATTTCGACCATTTAAAAACGAAATTATTACTGAAATCTTCATTGCTTCTGAGAAATCTCTTGACGGCACCAACTGAGAACTCCCTATCGTCTCCCCCGATCCATTCCCACCTATCATTCGTGTCAGAAAGCTTAACCGATTCCAAGAGGGAATTGAGACCATTCCATTCAGCTATCTCCTCCGTAGAAACAGGACAACGAGACCACCCCCAACTCTCCGAGAAGGCCTGGGCAAGCCTATTGAAACGGTCCGCAATCAGACATTTTTTATCACCTTCCAAGCGAAACAGAGCAGGGAACCGCTCCTTAAGCGGAGTGTTGCATAACCACGGGTCGATCCAGAATTTAATCCCCTGCCCATCTCCCACCAGGCCCTTAAAATTCTGAAGCAATTGAACTCCTCCAACTTTGGTTTTAACAGATTCCGAGACAATACCTTTCCAAACTCCCCCCATATCTTTTTTCAAAGGAAGCAAACCCCAGATTCTATTGGAACTATGAATAGAGTCCACCACCTTTTTCCAAAGAGCCTTACCATCAGTGAGATACCTCCAGACCCATTTACTCATCAGCGCGATGTTGGTATCTTTCAGCTTTGAGAGCCCAATTCCCCCCATGTTAACCGGAGCAGTGGCTCGGCTCCACGCCACCTAGTGAAGCTTTTTTCCGGCCCCATTACCCCCCCATAAAAATTTTTTTATAATAGCTTCCAATCCCCTCGTAACCGCCACCGGAGCTTTAAAGAGAGATAGGTAGTAGTTGGGCAGACTTTCGAGCACCGACTTAATGATAGTAACCCGACCGCCAATAGATAGAGAAGACGCCTTCCACAAAGCAAGACGCGCTTCAAAAATATCAAAAATAAACTTCCAGCTAGCTATTTTACTCATTTTAGCACCCACCATAATACCGAGATGGATAAAAGGGATCCTGCCCACCCCACAATTCAACGCCTCGGACATATTTTTGACTTCCGAATCCTCCACTCCCACCCCAAAAAGGCTAGATTTTTTCATATTAATCTTTAGACCGGAACAAATGTAAAAACATCTAAGCAGGAGAGCCACGTTTCTAATATTCCCTCGAGCCCATTCTCCCATTAAAACACAGTCGTCCGCGTACAGAAGGTGGGTAAGAACCGGCCCCTCTTGCGGAAGGATAATACCCTTGAACGCACCCACCCGGGACGCTTTTTTCACCATACACGAAAATGCCTCCATGACTATTAAAAAAAGAAACGGAGAAATAGGATCTCCCTGCCTCATACCCTTATGACACGGGAACTCAAAAGTCGGCGACCCATTAACAAGAACCGAGGACCGGGCCGACGAGAGAATGCCATGAACCCAAAGACACCATTTGGGAGGGAATCCCATCTGCTTCATCACCGACGATACGAAGTTCCAGTTGACATTATCATATGCTTTAGCAAAGTCAATTTTGAACAAAAAAACTTTTCTCCCCCTCTTCCTAGCCCACGTTAGGACTTCATTGAGAATAAGCGGCCCATCCAAAATGAGCCTGTCCTTGAGGAAAGCTGATTGGTTTGCTGAAATAATCTTTCCCATAACCAATTTAATTCGATTAGCCAAGACTTTCGACACGACTTTGTTGATAATACCCACGAGGTTAATAGGCCGAAATTCACCTAACCCTTCCGGATCTTTAACTTTAGGAATAAGAGTAATGAAAGAGGAGGAACAACCTCTTGAGAAGTGACCCGTCTCGTAGAAGTTCTTGAATAAATTATCGAAATCTTCTTCAAACAACTCCCAGAAACATTTAAAGAACTTCATGTTAAACCCGTCCGGACCCGGGGCTCTTTCACTACCGCAGTCGAAAACCGCCTGTTTGATTTCCACCCTAGAGAACTCCCTCGTCAACAAAGCGGCATCCTCTTCCGAAACTTTATTGTCAAAAGAACACTTTAACTCAGGCCGAACTCGGAGCTCCTCTTTGAATTTATCTCGAAAAAAATTGTATACCATCTGTTTGACCTTCTTCGGCTTGGAGATCCAAACATCGTTATCCATGAGACCCGGGATCGCGTTAGAGGACTTTCGCTTATAATTAAACCATGAAAGAATTTCGTGTTATCGTCCCCATCCATAGCCCATCTCACCCTGGACCTTTGTTTCAAATCCTTAGCCTTATTACAATCTGCCTCTAAAAGCCTTTTTTTGCACTCCAGACGCACCCATTCTTCCTCTTCCGACAGAACCCTATACTCCATCTCCACGTCCAGACTTTCCAACTCATGTCTCGCTTTCTCCTCTTCCTCTCCTTCCTTACTCCGAAGTTCCACTATCCACTCCTTAATTTTATTCCGCAGGTGCCTCAACTTAAGCATAAGGGCCAAGTCCGGAGGCCCCTCTGAGCAGAACTCCGCAAGAGCCGACGAGACCACTTGAGCGAAGTCCGGCCTGTCCAGCCAGGAACTAAAAAATCTGAATGGTTTCGCCCCGAAATTCAAGTCCTTAATCACTAAAAGGAGAGGGCTATGATCCGAGTGCACCCTAGGGAGGGCACGCACAAAAGCCTCCGGCCAGAAATTCTGGAAATTTTTGCACACCATCACTCTGTCAATTTTACTAAACTTGGGACCATTCACCCCATCCACCATAAACGTAAACTTACTTCCTTTTAACTCGAAATCACACAGATCCGCTTCATGAATAAATTGATTAAAATCCCTAGCACAACTAGCTTTGAATTTGGAATTTTTACGTTCTTCCGAGCTACGAACCGCATTAAAGTCCCCAGCCACCACCCACAGCCCCTCTCTACCAGATTTGGCTACCAGAATACGCTGCCATAAAGCCCTTTTATCAACCGTTTTCTGAGGCGCATACACGTTTAGAATATTCACGTCCTCCGAGCATCCTTTAACAGAGCCAGACACCATCAAAAAATTCGAATCCTTGATAACCGATTTAAGTGAGAACGTACCTGGGTCCCAAATACAGAGAAGCCCCCCGGATCTACCAGAAGGATCCACCACCTCCTTCGCCCAGTTAAAATGCCCCCAAAAACTCTCAATATCGACATCCGTAATATCCGATCTGTTTGTTTCCTGGAAAGCCAAAAATGACACCTTTTCTCTAAACCTTAACTCCTTAATCCATCTAGCCTTTTTCTCAACCCCAAAACCCATAATTGATATTCTAAGAACTTTATTTATGTATATTTATTGTTTGCGCATTTATTTTGTCTGGCCCACACATTTAAAGCCTAACTTTAGAAACAATGAAAAAACCGACCTATAGTGGAACCAGAAATCCCATTAACCGAAATTGAACATATATGATTTTTGATAACCGAAGTGTGCAATTATCGTTTCGGTTTTAGGCAATAACTGAACTGCATCGAACCATGTTAACCCCTAAAAGATATTATCACCACATCTTTTTTTATTTCTTTTAGTTCTATTAATTCGCTAGATTACGCAAAAAGTCAAAGACATTAATAACACGTCCTTTTCATTTCTTTTAATTATATAAATAACAACTTTAGTGGTCTCACCTACCTAAAGTTTGTTACTCTACTAGATTTACAAGTGTATGTTATGGTTTTTTTTAAACTAAAACTTCATTAAAAACCAAAAACCAAAACCCCGACAAAGTTTCGAGGCGAAACTAATTAAGCCGACCGGTCAAAAACGATTACATCAAAAAGCAAAATTACACCAATCATTCTCGTCCACAACCTCTTTGTTTTGCCTATGTTTAAACCAAAGAAAACTCATTGTCTTGATATTCGCCACAATATCCGCCACCTTGAAACTCTTATGCTCGAACAAACTTTAGTTTTTTGGACGCCAAATCCAGCAACACGCTATAATAAAAACTCCTCGAATGACTTCCTTCCTTGTGGTCGACTCCGCGCAAATGTTGTAGAAGTCGAACAAATTACTAACTGTGAAGGCTAACACCCTCGGAATTTTGCACCACGACGATATCCCTTGCCAAACTCCCGTCGCAACTCTACATCCTGTAAATAAATGTTGGACATTTTCCTCCCAATCGCCACAAAGGACACAATCCATATTACCCACATCAATGTTTCTTTTCGTTAACGCCCTTTTCGTTCGGATTCTATCTAAAGTTAAACGCCAAGCAAAGATATTACACTTACTTGGAACCCAACTACACCACTTGAAATTATAGTTGTCATTCGAGTCATCCGGTATACCTTTCAGTATCATCTTCTTCACCGATTTAACTGTGAAAGAACCCGCATTATCTCCGAGCCATTTCAACGAATCCTCCCTCTGAGAAAGCGCCACATCTCGAATCATACTACTGCATAAATTAAACTCCGAAACCACCTCACTGTCTACCAGATTAGTAGACCAGTTCCATTGAATACAACTTGTTTCTAACAACCCCTCGCATCTGTCCCAAACGCAGTAATCATACTGCTGCATAAATTAAACTCCGAAACCACCTCACTGTCTACCAAATTAGTAGACCAGTTCCATTGAATACAACTTGTTTCTAACAACCCCTCGCATCTGTCCCAAACGCAGTAGTTAGTCTGTTTTTCCAGACTGAATAGCCACGGAAATATGACCTGTAGCGGCTTGTCCGCTGTCCATGCATCTAACCAAAAGAGTATACTCTTTCCATCCCCAACTAACCCCTTAATAAAATTACTGACTTGATTACCTGTTAGACGCCACAATAGGGATGGCAAAAATACCCGAGCCTGACGGGTATACCCGAAACTCGACACAAATGGGACGGGTATTCCTGATACCTGACGGATATTAGGCCGGGTATGGGATTAGTTTTAAAAATTTTCGCGGGTATGGGTCGAGTATGGGATTAGGTGATACCCGACCCGATTATCCGAAACCACATACCCGTTTACCCGATCATACACTTATATTTTTATTTTTCATTAACCCTTGTCTATTAGTGATTTATTTTAGTATGTACATAATGTGAAAAAATAAATCTTCTTTTAGCATATGTATTTGATAATAGTATTTATATTTAGCATGTTGTGAAGTATATACATGTAAGTGTATAAGTATTATAAATTTATTATTAATTTATAATAAAACTAGTATTAAGCCCCTGCGTTGCAGCGGTTGTCGTAAAACTGAATCAAGTAGTATCAATGCTATACCATTATCAACAATCACCAACACCGGAAAACTCGTAAAAACAAAATAAATAAAAACGGAAAAAAAGGAAGCCGAGCGAAAAGCAGAGTAAAATCTTTGAATTACGCACGCTCGTTGCAGAGAAATTAAATCGAAACGTAAAACATATAAAAAATAACTAAGTTAATCCAGGACCCGTGCGTTGCGAAGAATGTGTCAAACGGAGAAAAATAGATGTGTTTTGACGGGCCAAACGGGAAAAATATACGAAAAATGTTGAACCCCATACGTACGTTGCAGTACGTTAACTCACAAAATTTAGAACGAAACGAAAAAACTTGGGAATGATGAAAAGTATGGTGGAACAAAATTGAAAATTAAAAAGAGTAAGGGTTAAATTGGAAAAGATGAAAAGCTTTAGATTAATACGTAAAAAAACAAAGAGTATAAATTGTAAAAGTATAAAAGTTTTGGGTAATATTATTAATAAGTATAAAAACAAAGGGTCTAAAACAAAGGATATTAATAATTTATTAGATATTAGATTTAGATATTTATAATATTATTAATTGGACTTATTAATATTAAAATAAAAATAAGGATAAAGATAAAGATAAGTGATATTTATATATATTGGTTATTAGTATTAAAAGAAATATGTTAATTAAATAAATATAAATAAAATTTATGTGGTTGAAGGAGAGAATGCCATGTGGCATTATTTGTAGTCTTTTATTAATATTTAGATTTATGTGTATTTAATATACCTTTTTAATGAATAATACTTGTTGTATAAATAAAATAATATAATAATTACAGTAGTAAAAGAATGTATTTAGAAATCCCAATGTATGTCTTTTAACAAACTAATGTGTATACCCGATACCCGACGGGTAATTACCCGACAAATACCCCGATGGGTATTGGGTCAGGTATGGGGATGCGATTTTATAACCGGGTATGGGTATAGGATTACCAATACCCGGCCCGAACCCGACCCATTGCCATCCCTACGCCACAAACTTTCCCAACGAACCAAGGTATTCCATGGACTAGCCAAAACCGCTTTAGAAGGAAATTGCTTGCACATTCTTGAAGTTTCATGAAAGGCCATTGTAACTCTTCTCCACAAACCTTGCTGATCCTTTTTAAACCTCCAAAACCATTTCGCCAAAACCAAGTGTATGTTACGTACACGCATGTATTCAACACAAACGACTGCATAGCCGATTTAATGTACCGTTTGACCATTGCTCTTATTCATGTGCTGTTGACGGTAACTTTTTCTTGGTGATACGCATATGAGATTTTTTTTTTTTTTTTTGCTTTGGAGTCTGATTTCTGAAGGAGATAAAGTGGACGTGAAAGGGTTTATAAACTAAGGGTCAAGTTATTCTACAAAGGCTTCTAATTGTAAGAAGTGTAAGAAAGATTTATAGAGTGACAAGTGTCTAATAACCTAAAACTAAACCCACTACATCACCACAAAAAACCTAAACACCCACCCCCACCCCACCACCACCCAAAAACCTAACCCCCCCCCCTCCCCGCAAAAAAAAAAAAAAAAAAAACTACACCTCGCCAAAAAAAAAAACCCCAAAAAACCTAACGCCCCCCCCCCCCCCCCCAAAAAAAAAAAAAATCTAAAAAAAACTAAACACCCACCCCCACCACCCAAAAACCTAAACCCTCACCCCCTCGGGTGGGTGATGTGGGGGGGGGGTAGGTTTTTGGTGCTGGTGGATGTTTAAGGGGTTTTTTTCTTTTTTGTAGTGGGGTTTTTTTGTGTAGTGGGTTTTTTTAGGTTATTGGACACTTGTCACTCTATAAATCCTTCTTACACTTTTTACAATTAGGATCCTTTGTATTTGATCCTAATCCTATAAACTAAATTGAATTAAAATTTGGAATATACACACCCACATGAACATAACTTTTAAATTCGGGCCAACTATCAAATTTGGACCTGTTTTTCTAATTTACCAGTTTTTCTATTTCTGTTTGTATATTTTTGCTATGATTTTATTCATGGTATATATCAAAACAATTATGATTAGTCTCGTTCACCTACAATTCTCAAATAACAGACACTAATTTCATTAATGAGAAAGATTATAGAGTTGATTAACAAAATCTCTTTTACACCACGGCTTATTTTAGAACGATGATGCATTTTCTCGAGTATATCTATGACTTATTTATATCCTCCGCGATCGACATAATGTAAATTAATTCGCATGTAAATAATGAAAGATACCATATATCTTCTTTGTTTATTTGTAAATGGATAGTTGTTTGAGTAGTGGGTTTAGTTATTTTAGTAATAGCTATAAATATTACTTGTATGCTTTTGTTTAAATTATGAATGAATGATATGAATTAGTCTCTTCCAAAAACCCTAAATTCTCTCAAGCTTCTATCTTTTATTCTTGGACCATTTGAGAAATGATTAAGTTCGTATTAATTGGTATAAGAGCGGTGGTGATCCGCATCAATGGATTACTCCAATAATATAGATTTCATATATTATTTTTTTTTTACAAAACGGGTGTTACACTTTACGCTTTTATGAACTTGATGTAAAGTTTAGAGTAAATTACAAATTTTATCTTTTAACTGTAGCCAAAATTATGAAAGCATCCTTTAAAAAACCACTACACTAAAATCCTTTTTTTTTAAAGTTCTTTCATGTTTGGTCCTTTTAACTAATTGATGTTAAGTTTATTTTCCAATTATGTCATGTGCACTACACATGAGGGCATAAATGTCCTTTTACCCATTCATTTCATTAGTTTAAAAAACTAAATGAGACCCACCATGCACCACACCATCTTAATCTCTCTACTCCCTCTCTTTCTCCAATCTATATATGTATATCGTTTTCTTTATCTTCATTTCATTGCATCACCACACCATGGGATAAATCAACCAACTTTTTTCTAGCAACCCACAAAATCACCACCGACCACCTGAATCCCCTTCGATCTAGAGTTTTTACGATCTATCTATGTCTCGTGGCAAATAGACAAGTGACATTGTGGATCCGATCCTACATTGTACAACCGTGGTGTGGTGTGGTGGTGAAGCTGAATTTTATGTCTTAACTTGTTGGATTCGATGGTGAGTTAAGGTGGTTTAGATGGGGTCACCGGAAAAAAAGATGTCTAGAGAGACTAGAGAAAGGGTAGATAGAGACTAGCAACATTTCGATGGTGTGGTGGTGGGGTGACAGTTCCTTGATCTTGAAAATAAAAGATTATGTTGATATTGGGAAATGCAATTGGTCGAGATTGGTTAGACACGATGGTGATTGATAAAGATGGAACGGGTATTGACTTTGGTGTGTATTGAAGAAAATGAAGCTGAGCCACTTGGTTTTTTCAATCAGATGAAGTGAGGGGTAAACTAATGCCCTCATGTTCGGTTCACAAGACTTAACTAGAAAATTTGACACTAGTTAGTTAAAAGGACCAAAAGGAGAACTTTTAAAAAAATGGACCCTTAGTGCTATCTTTTTCTTTTAAAGGGCACAACTAACAGCAAGAATAACTAATTTGGCTATATTTAAAGCACAAAAATTATAATATACTTTAATGTTGAGTTAATTGCCAAAATCGTCCCTGAGGTTTGGGCACGTTTGCCATTTTCGTCCAAAATGACACTTTTGTACCAAATTGCCCCCAACGTTTGTAACTTTTTGCCATTTTCATCCAAACCACTAACTTAGTTTATTTTTTCTGTTAAGTTGAGGATATTTGGATGAAACTGACAAATATAAAACCACAGGGACGATTTTGGCAATTTACTCAAAGCCTTTTTAATTTCTTTTATTTAATTATTTTTGTTACATATATAACAAAAAAGAATATACATGGAGTTTTTAGAAAGAAAAAAAAATTAATAGTTTTGTCACATAATTTTTATAAATTTTCATCCAAATCACGAACTCAGTTTATTTTTTCTATTAAGGTGAAGGATGTTTTAAATTTTATAAATTAAGACAGAAATTAATTTACAGCTTCTTTATATAAATCAGTTTTATAAAGAGAAAACGTCATTGGTGTGCAACACATAACAATCGATTACAACTTGTAGCATTTATCAGTTGTAGAGATAGAAAAAAATTGTAAAACGTTATATATTTTTTAAATATGTTGACTACCTAGGAAATATGTTGGTACAAATAAAATATTTATTTAATTAAGATTATGAGAGTAACTAACTAATACTTATTTTGAGGGACGATTTTGGCAATTAACTCCTTTAATGTTTGATATGCCTCTACAAAACAATAGGTTTACTTTTATGGCTTAAGTCATTGATGATTGGATTTTAAGAAAATCATCTATTTACTAACCAACACTAATCCAACTATCTTCTACAGGTCCACTACATATCAACATTGAAAACTCAACATTGGAGTTAAACCAAAATTCATGGACAAAGGTTAATTTTAACTCGACATTTTATCACATGTTTTATACAAAGACATATAAAATTAAAAAAAGGATTTCTTTATCATATGAATGTGTGTGAGTTTATGGTATGTATGGTGCAATGACAATAATTGTATAATTTTGTAGGTAGCCAATATGATATTCGTAGATCTACCCGCTGTTGTAGGGTTTTCATATGCTAAAACATGGGAAGCATCAAGGAGTAGTGATTCCATTTTTGCTTTACAATGTTATGAGTTTATACAAAAGGTTAGATAAGTTTAGTGCAACATCAATATTATCATTTTCAAATGAGGAATATATTTATCTCTTTCATGGACTCAAAATTTAAGATTTCTATATATTTGGTCTCTTGGACCAACATCCTTTTTTTGTTAATCCTAGACTTATTGGCGGCAACAGGCTCATAACTCATCCTCTAACATATTTTATGTGTTTTATGTACAGTGGCTTGTGGAGCACCCAAGGTTTCTTAATAATCCATTCTACATGTCTGGGATTTCATACTCTGGCATTGTTATACCAGCTGTTACTTTAGAGACATACAAAGGTAACGATTTTTGTATGCGTGTACTATATCATATTATTTATATCCTAATTACAATATTTACTCTTGTTTTATGTAGGCAATCAACTTGGAAATCAACCACGAGTGAATATTAAAGTAAATATCGAACTTCTTCGTAACATTATTGAAAAATTATATTTCTTTACTTATTAACTGGTGTGTGTATATATATATTTGTACGCGCTCGTGTGTATGTGTGAGTATTATTAATAGTTTCCCATTATACAGGGATGCATATGTGTAAGCCCTTTAACCGATAAATTCCACGATTTTAACTCGAGATTAGAGTTTGCCCACCGGTTAGCACTTATTTCAGATGATATATACGAGGTAAACAAAAAGTATATATCAACTTCATGACATAGTTACTTCACAATTTGTGAGCTATGGTCTAACATCTTCATGATTCTTGATATATTTCAGTCTACAAAAGAAACTTGTAATGGAAACTACATAAATTCTGATCCGGATAACACTGTATGTTTATACAATCTTCAACGGATAGAGGAGGTACAAATGGAAAATATTTAATTAAATATTTGTATTTGTTTTTATCACAATCTCTAATAATTTTTCTAATTCCAGTGCACAAGCAAACTTAACATAGGCAATATATTGGATCCACTTTGTGATGCTGCAAATCCAGAGCCAACTTGTTTTGTAACTTTTCTTTCTCATATTAAACAATATGTCCACACGTACACGTACACATCATACACATACACACACATACATATACACATTTATGTGTGTGTATGTGTGGGGACGGTTCCATACACAATACTCTTAACCTAAAAATAATGAGAAATAAAGTGTCTATATGAATACAATGTGCTGATATGCAAACAAAAAGTGTTCATATGTAACAAAAAATACTGATATGTAACCACCAATGTGTTGTTGCATATCAACTGTTTGTTACATATATATTTGCATATCAACACTTTGTAATCATATCAACACTTTGCTTCATACGATTCTTATGTTAAGATCTATTTGTATTTGATCCTACCATTGTATGTGTGGATACATACATATATATATATATATATATGTATATATATATATGTATATATATATATGTATATATATATATGTATATATAGGGTAGGGATCCTAAGAGAAGAGCACCCTATTTGAGAAACTTGAGAAGAAATCTGGACCACACATTTTTCTAAGCTTTTCGTAATATACACATATGTATAGATTACGATTGACTATATACATATGTGTATAATTCAATATACATATATGTATATAGTCAATTTTACACTATACATATGTGTATATTACGAAAAGCTTAGGAAAAATGTGTGGTCCAGATTTCTTCTCAAGTTTCTCAAATAGCCTACTTCTTCTCACATGATCCTAACCCTGTATATATATATGTATATATATATATATATATAACATTTTTTTATCAAATCAACCATTCTTAGTTAACAAAACTAAGAGAATATGATCAGTTTACCAATTATTTTACATTTCTAGGAAGCTGCTTATAGATATTTAGAATCTTGGGCTAACGATAACGTTGTTCAGAAAGCACTTCATGTTCGTGAGGTATGTTTTTACAATTACTTAACAACTAATGAAAATATCTACTCAATGATAAATGAGTGGGTGCTCTCAAAAGTATGATCAGTATTGTTGTCACTATACGAAAGTATAAATGAAAATACCTACTGAATTCAATTATTAAATAAAATCTGTATTAAGGCAAAATGTTATATATAGTTTCATCATAGTAACACATAGAATCTACAAATTCCACAAATGAACAAATTGTTTGGTCTTTTGTAGTCATCTCCAAAACAAAACTCCATTTTCTTTTGAATTGATTTTATGCCATTTCTTTTTGTAGGGAACGATTGAAACTTGGGAGAACAGTAATTATTCTCTACAATACGATATGAACAAAGAAGACACGATTTATTACTCATATGACATCTTTAGTAGCGTCGACTACCATAGACAACTTGTTGCAAGAAACTCTCATGTTTTGATCATTAAGTATTGCAGATACTCTTAAAAATAATATTTATAGTGTAGGCATATATGGTAATTACTTCTATTTTGATCTCTTATGTAATTATCTATTTGTAGTGGTGATCATGATATGAATTTTCCATACATCGGCACTTTGAAATGGATTAAGTCTCTAGATCTTCCAACTGAAAGCCCATGGAAGCCATGGTTTGTTAGTAACCAAGTTGCTGGGTGAGCTCACATTTCTTACATAAGCATTTTCTTAGTTATTAGACATATAGACTGACAATTCTTTACTTTTGTAGATACCGGGTGACGTATGCTAAAAACGGATACAAGTTAATGTATGCAACTATTAAGGTAAGAAACATGAAATTTAAGCGGCATATATAGTCAAACTTTAACCAATCACTATTCGCTCAGAAGGATGGCTTAAATATGTCCAAAGAACTCTGTAACTGTAAAACTGGTTATATTTGAATTTTTGCTTGAAACATAACTAAACAAAATGAATCTAGAACAAAAAATGATTTATTTGCATTATGTAGGGTGCTGGTCATGTAGTGCCATTAGACAAGCCCGAAGAAGCTTTTCTGATCGTGGATGACTGGCTATCTACTAGTTATTTAAGCGATATCTAAGAACATAAAATATATCACTGTTATTAATATCCTTGTCAATTCTAAGTCATGACAAATTATGTCGCATATCAAGTTAATGTTCTTCTGTTTTAGTCTTCTTATGTAAAATCGAAGTCTAATTATTTTATATTATGTTTAATTTAATATGATGTATAATTATAAATGATTATTTAACTATATTTTTAATTTTTTTATGTTTAACATTTAATATAAATATATTTCTTTATCGGGTACACCTTAAAATAATGTTTCAAAGAATGTTGTGCATGTAAATATCTGAATTTCATATACCTCTCTACAACCTTCATTATACATCCAACTTAAAATCAAAATTACATGTATCTCACTAGACAATATTCTGCATTGTAACTACTCGAAAAGTGAGCAACTGCCCCCAAAATTTGCAACCAAAAGCTTGCAAACTAGCGACAATTTCCGACCGACCTCTTATTGGTAGCAAAATCCTATGATATGTTCGCAAAATGATTGCAAAATTCTTTATTTTCAGTTCCAAACCGATTGGAAAAATCCAAAAACTAAAAAGTTTGTGGGAGTTGCATGTTTGGCGGTCACAATATTGGCTAAAAGAAGTCTGTGGGAGTTGCGACCGCTTGACGGTAGCAACATTGGCTAAAGGATTAAGTGGGCTAGTTAAAATTCAATTGGCACTCAAACATCAAATTTAGGGTTTCTTTTCATCAACTGGCGCTCAAAGCTCCACTCCACCGTCACATTTACGTTCAAAGAGAAGTCGGAAACTTTCAAGAACCTCTCTCGCATCCAAAGCTCCACTCCACCTCGTGAGGCGAAGGGAAAACGCCTGGAAAATTCCGTTCTTTTAAACCTTGATACCCGGCATGGCGGGCTTCATCCCTTGGCATGAGGGAGATGTTGATTATATCATAAGAACATGGGTAAAACATAAACCCTAATAATGTAAATTCAATCATGAACAATAAGATAAGACGTGTGTACCTGATTAGCCAGTAACCACACTAGGGAATGAAGTAGACGTCATGTTCGTCAGATTTTTCGAGTTCCTCCTTAGGGTACAATCTAATGATGGTGATGAAGAAACCGATAAAGGGGAATCGGTTAGGAGAGGAGGCGATTTGATGTTATGTGTTTAATCAAGTTGTCTAACCTTGAAACCTCAACATTAGTCTCCTTATATATGCACCCAAGAGGAAACCCTAATTAGTTAATAAGGGTAATTTGGCCCATCAACAATTACCAACTAATTATTTAATAGGTTGTTATATATTTTGATCTATATAATGTAAATGATTATAATGGCTACTAGATTAAATATAACATAATATATATATTTAATCTTACATTCTCCCACTTAGCCGAGTAATCATTTACTATAAGTATTAGATAAGCCTGATCAGGAGTTAACACTCATTTTAGCCTTAAACAAGAACTATAGCAGAGAAATACAGCCGTTGTATCATTATGCGACTCAGGACCCCCATTAGTCATACTATAGCCTTAATTTAAAACCTAATCGTTATGATCAAAATACGCAAAAACCCTTTGTTTGATTTGTAACTTCATTTGTCTATATGCCATTATGCCGGCTTGACATATATTAGAGACATACAAAATCAAACTGATGAGGAAAATTAACTAAT
Source organism: Helianthus tuberosus (assembly GCA_030545235.1). Lineage (NCBI taxonomy): Eukaryota > Viridiplantae > Streptophyta > Magnoliopsida > Asterales > Asteraceae > Helianthus > Helianthus tuberosus. The sequence goes on along the minus strand of CM060427.1, from coordinate 142,270,154 downwards.
AGTTAGTCATTCAAAGTACGATATGCGGTTGCGCACGGCCATCAATTAATACCCGTCTATGAGCTCTCTTAATAAGACTTATGGGTAATAGCCCTTCAGTTACAGGATCCTTAAGCATATCATGAATGTATTCGATACAAAGACTTAGTTTCCTCAATTCGTTCATAAACGAATAATTAATTGCGTATCAAAATTTAATGCAGCACCTTTCGAACTGTTACTGTTCAAGGAGTCATGGTAGCTGACTTTATCACACTAAGTCTTCAAAACATTAATTATATGGAGTTAATAAACTTATGAGTCCACTGATAAATTTTCAACAACATTTAGTGACTATATTATGTCGTTATAACTTAGGTTGTTGATATCAGTCCATTATGACTCGTCCATGAGATAGGTTTTGTCTGCTGACATAAGGATATACCCGAAATTGCATTTTGTCATCTTTGAACATTACAAAGTTAAAGTAATCAACCGGTTTTAATTCTCACTTCTTCTTTAAATTATAGCCTCTCGTTTCCTTTAAAGATATTGTAATACTCTATTAGATGCTTCACATTAATCTAGACATATCTAGTGTGTTGAAAAGTGAATAATATCTAAACGAGTATAGACTTGAACTTACATAAGGCTTCTAATTAATGAAGCGTAAGGAAATAATCTCATTTATCCTATTATCCTCTAAAGGAGAGCAGTAATGTTTGTTACATATGTAAGGACCCATTTAATGTTAAACTTATGGAACGGAACTAATGTCCCATTGGATTTATATCAGTATGTCATGATATCTATCACGTAAGAGATATCTCTGAGATCTATTATATCAAAGTTTGTGTTAACAATGCTTTGACTTATGTAACATATACCTGTCAAAAGAATATCATCTATATAGACAGGTTTATCTTAGTTGCTCCACTCATTTTGAGGTAGGTACATTAATCCACTTGGTTGTTGATGAAAATAATTACGTTAAGATTTCATCACATTATGATGTTTGCATTAACCCATACATGGATTTTATTGGCTTACAAATAAAGTGTTCTTTAACCTTCAGTTTGGAACTTTCAGGTTGTTTGTTTTATGAACATGTAAATATGCCAGCCATTTGTTAGGGAAAATTGTTTCTAATGTTCATCTAATGTAGCTTTAAACTATTATAAGCTACTAGAACAGTGATGATCCTCGAAGAAATCTTCTTTAAGATAGGTAAGAATGATTCTTTGACAATTTATCTCTTCCTGAGTACTTAATTTGAAGAGATAGGATCAGTAAACATTTCCAAAATCCATTTCAACTTCATTAGGGAGGTTATTTAATCATCAAAGTTAGTAGGCTTTTAAACCTAAATGACCTCCTGAGTTGATTATTAGGTTTATTAGAAGTTTCAGTTTATGGATTAGCTCTTGGTTAGGTTGCTATCATTTTCAGGATTCTAAGTTTATAAGAGTTGGTGCAGTATAGTGTACAAGAGGTGTAATCGGAGTTAACTTCGGAGTGAAATTTAATGACACTCTTCCCCCCGCCTCTTGTATTCCTTAGAAGTCATGATAAGGACTTTGACTGCTCCCACTGACCTTAGAAATCTTTAGGAACTCAGCATGCTAAGGGTCAATATTTAACGACCAAAAAATTCTAACAGAGAAAAACAAATTAATGACGTTAGTCGTTGTGATTTCTCTTGTTGAGGATTATGTTAGTTTAGGTAAGAAATCTATGTGTGCCCACAGTTAAGCAACAATGAAACTTTTGTAAGAGTACCTTTAGATTTAAGGAGACAAGTTTTGATAGAACAGTGTCATAATGGAGTAGTGTCTTGTACAAGAGGTGTAAATTGAAGTAATATAAAGTTTTCACTCCCCCACCTCTTGCAACTATTGCAAGTTATTATTAAGACACTTAATGCTCCCACTGATCTTTAATATCTCTAGAATGCTACAAGAGAAGTTTCAATGAGCTACTTGACATGGGAACCTATCACATATACGTTAGACTTTATTTTATTTCTTTAGTGTCCAGATGTCATAAGAAAACTCAGGGACATATTTAATAGAAATCTTATTAAGTACATATATGAATAGATTTCTTCTAAGACCGTGGGCCATATGTGACAAAATTTAGATACAAGTTGATAGTCTTTTAAATGATAAATGAATTATGTCTGAATATTCCATTTGGAATAAGTTCCACGAATGTCAATGAATGACTTATGGTGGACCCATACTTATTCCTTAAGCCAAGTCATATTTTAGGGCTTTAACGTCATGATTTAAAATCACTTAGAATGAGATTAGATGAAAATCATCCTTATTAAGCATGTCATGATTTCTCATGAATTTCGGTTGTAATAAGTCTCATTTTCCTTTTGTCAAATTCTCATTTGCATGATGATAAAAGCTGTGAAAGTTTAAGGTATCATCTAGTTTCATCTTAGTAATGTTTCTATCAAGATATTTAGAACAAATAAAATGAGAGTTTAAGATAAGTGTGACTTTATGTTGGTTATGCAAACCTCACAACCTTCATGACATAGCCTAAGTAATGATACTGTATTCTGATTAATCTTCAGAATATGTAAGGTATCGAAAAGCTTTGTTAGAAGACTGTTTATTATGGTTCTTATAGCCTTAACAATTAATTTTGTCACTAACTCTCATGTTAGTTATTTGTCGAGTTCTGGTAAGGAAACGTATGGAACTAGAGTCAACTAATCATGTGTTAATTGGAATATTAAAATTACCAGACTTAAATATCATTAGTAAGTGACTATCTAATTAATTTATCCAACTGTTCTTTAGAATAATGGATAGTCTCATTGCTTATGTCTAGTCTAATAGCATAATAATGCAGTGAGATTTTCCCTTGAAGAACCTGAAAGTTGGAATTTTTACTTGTAATTTGTCTATGGACCTTAGAACAATCCTCTTTTAAAGTTTTAAGTGGTTGTAAGGTGAGTAACAACTTATTTTCCAGCTTCAAACATTTATTTCTTTGTACATATGTTGCTTATCAACACACTCATTATACTTTGGTACTTTTGAGTGTTATAGTTGATTTATAAGGCATCAAATTGTACAAGTGAAAATCTTAGTATGCAATGTACTGGAAAAATGTACTTATTTCTATGCGTAAACCCTTAACTTTATGGGTCATGGTATTGTACATTATAATGTATTCACATATACCACTTAACTTTATAGTTTAGAATTTTAAATGAAGGCATGCATCTTAGGAGTTCATGTGATCATTCCACAGATAATATATTAGTCTTAGGAAAAACTTAATCTGGAATAACTTTAGTGATAACATTTATGTTAGAGAGTTCTTGATTATCATAAGAGACATCACGTTCGATTTATCCTAATCATCATGCTCTACTTTTCTTCTGTAGTGCTTTTATCAGAAGTGAGCAATAGGATTATCGTGTCTTAAGAGATAATCAAGAATTTAATTTTAAGATCTAATTCTTATAGAAACTTAAAATAAAGCAAAACATTTTAGGTTTAGGAATTAGAGTGGATGAGATATTGATTTATAGAAGAAAATTACAGTGAGTAAAATTATGGGTACTAAAAAATAAGGCAGACAAAATGATCATAAGATTAATGAAGGATCATTAATGTGAGGATCATTATATGAAGAAGTTGTGATATGTCTATTACTAACATCAAAATAATAGACTTAGTTAAAATTCTACTTAGACGAAGACAAATCAGCTTTGGCCAGAAGTGTAATCATTTAAGCATGTGTGCAAAGTAATCGTGACAAATTAGCTTTGGCCAGAGATGAGACAATCACTTTAGTTATGCACTTGTTAAGAATGTTATACATGAATGAATTAAATTAGCTTTGGCCAGAAATTAAGACATTCACGTTTGTAATGCATACTCAACATGGCTTTCATAATACATGAACGATAAATAGATGTATTAAATCAGCTTTGGCAAGAAATGATACATCAGAAGCTCATTCAAGTTAAGCCATTTTGGTTTTGTAAAACATTATTTGATTCTGTTTAATTAACTAAGTATTTACAAAAACCAATTATTTAATAGCAAATCACATTAAACAGCCTAATAAAGTAATGAGGTTGAGATATCAAGTTAGTCTTAGGTCTCGAGTGAGATCTCGACTCAGTTATGAGATCTCGACTCAGTTATGAGGTCTCGAGTGAGATCTAGAGTGAGGTCTCGACTCATCTTGAATCATTATGAGGTTTCGAGTCATTAAGGTCTCGAATCGCAACCATCAGATTGCGAGTCACTAATGCCAGTCGAAACCTCAGTGGTCTCGAGTCGAAACCTTATGGTCTCGAGTTGTAAAGATTAAAACCTTGCGGTCTCGACTCGTTAAGGATGATCCCGAACCTTTTGTAAACAGTTGTTAGTGTGATAAGGTTGAATCAACTAATTTTAAGGGATTTGATTATAATTTCAAAATATCTTATGTGTATCTATCCAAGTTAATTATTCGATTATAATTAAAATTATATTTTATTCGAAACTTGGAGATAAAGTTACACAACTTTAGGAAATATAATCAAACTTAATTTTATCACAAAATTATGAAATTTTAAAAGAAACAACCATGGCAATAGCGTGAATAAGGCAAGTTAATTTTCAACATAATAACTGATTAATATTTGAAAGAATTATACGATAACAAATCAGTGTAATTGGATTCCACCAATTCTAATTTAAATGCACACATTAACATATATGTGAACATGACTTATATGAACACGTAAAACGAGAAACCTCAATTTAATATTAATGAAGTGCAATATTGATAAGAATTCATTGAATTAATTATGGTCTCAAACTTCAAAACCAATATGTACTATAATAATTAATCAGCTGTGGGAACTGATACCGTAAAGGGTTTAAATGAGTTCGATTATTTTAAGAAAAACGATTTAGTAATCATCAAAGAAAAAAAAAATTGATTGATTTTAATTTCCAAATCGATTCATTGAATTCCTTGATTGAATTAATATAATCAACATCTGCTCTGCTCTGATACCACATGTTGATTATATCATAAGAACATGGGTAAAACATAAACCCTAATAATGTAAATTCAATCATGAACAATAAGATAAGATGTGTGTACCTGATTAGCCAGTAACCACACTAGGGAATGAAGTAGACGTCATGTTCGTCAGATTTTTCGAGTTCCTCCTTAGGGTACAATCTAATGATGGTGATGAAGAAACCGATAAAGGGGAATCGGTTAGGAGAGGAGGCGATTTGATGTTATGTGTTTAATCAAGTTGTCTAACCTTGAAACCTCAACATTAGTCTCCTTATATATGCACCCAAGAGGAAACCCTAATTAGTTAATAAGGGTAATTTGGCCCATCAACAATTACCAACTAATTATTTAATAAGTTGTTATATATTTTGATCTATATAATGTAAATGATTATAATGACTACTAGATTAAATATAACATAATATATATATATATATATATATTTAATCTTACAGGAGAAGATCTTTGCAACCACTAGGTTTGCTAGTCTTAGATCCATCACTATACCATCCAGCTAGCGGTGCTAACAGGGGTGGGGTGACTGTGGGTGGTGGTGATGATGGCGGAGGTGGCTGATGAGGATGGTGGTGGTTTTCTAGAGAGAAAAAAAAAGAGGAGAGAGAGAGAGGAAAGGTGTGTGTGTGTGTGTATGTTAAGTAAATTGCAATTTGTGTCCTGGGTAAAATGTAATTTCACCTCATTTTTAACAGGGAGATGGCGAGAGGGACACAAAGAAACAAGTTTGTAAACCACAGGGACTTAGATTGTGATAATTAAACATGAGGGGAAATAGTGATCCCGCCACCAAACCATAGGGATGCAAATTTCAGTTTAGTCTTAATAATTTAAGGTGAGAATCCAAGGGGTGTAGAATTGAATAAGCAAACAAATTTGTTTTAGTTATAGATAATCAAGTGGATGTATTCAGTGTTGGCGAATCTCTAGTGGCTTGCGGCTGAAGGCAGAGCTTGAGTGCAAGTCAGATTCTAATAAACAAGTTAATTAATGGTGGATAGTTATCTATTCTCCTATACGGTTTATGATAGGAGGTTTGTGGATGATTATTGTGTTGTTAATTAATTAGTATCCTAGTTGTAGTCTAATTGTATGATTTACCATACATACATCTGGTACCAATTCCTTTTATTCAGTAACTTTATTATCTAAATTAAATTAAGATCTCCTACTTGTAACTGATTTCATATATTTTGCTTATAAGTTGTCTTTAAGCAATTCTACAGTTATCCCAGTAAATGATTTTCAACATTATCTTGCACAAATTTTTACTTCACCACTTATATCTGCATCACTTGTATGTATGGTGTTTTCTATTAAGATCTTGTTCTAAACATACAATAAAAGCCTAAAACATGCAATGGCATACTCTGTTCTTTAGGTGTTCCTTGAGAGTTGCTCTGTTTCGCATTGATTAAATCTAAAATATTATAGTGTTAGCTGATAGCCTGATAGTATATCTATAATCTATATCTATAATACCTTATTAACGAAACTAGATTTTCTACCCTTATGGTAATTTGTCACGCATATAAATTTTAAAGCATTGTGTACAAGAGAAACAAGTTATGTTAGAGAGAGTGAAATGGGACATTATCCAAAGTTTTAAGACGCCTAGAGGGTAATCCAGGGATTTCACCTCTGCTTCAACTCATCGCCGTTGTTGAACATTTATGGTCTTTATTCAATGCACAGATTTCAGTCTTGCTTTCAAGATATGTTGTTATCTCTCCACCTTCCCTTATTCTCTCCCAAATCGTTTGTGCTTCCCCACACATATACAAGACTCTCTGCCTCTCTTCGCATTCAATTTGACAATCTTGTATGAAGAACTGAGCATATTCATTAAGGAGGTTACAAAATCGCATATTTTTTGGGTTCCCGTGAGTTCCTCTTTCGATTCAAAACTATCCAGACTTTGAGTTCGACAACGATATTCATCAGTGGATCCACAAGGTACACCAATCTCAACCGTTTGAATATTCCAAATTTTACGATTTTATTATTCTGTTTGTTAGTCGTTATTAGGTTAGAATATGCAATTGACGGATTTATTCATGCGTGAATGTATTACTTATTATTGATTTATTACTGTTTATAGATAATCATGTCTCCCAATCGCCAAAAGTTTAGAACTGCCTTCAATTTCATGCTTATCGGTTCAATTTGGTTCAATTTCATATTAGTTTTATTTTATTTTCTAAAGGTTTGTTCAGACTAGAAGATCTGAATTTGGGAATGTTTATGTAGGTCGCATTTTAGATGTCTCAGTGGTGTTTTTTAAGCATCGTTCGTTCCCAGGCCCAGGACTGGCTAACTCAAGGAAACACGGATGTTTTTTGCCAAGTAGAGGATGACATGGTTAGTTTTTTATGCTATTTTGTATTGAATTTGTGGTGCAGGTGGATGAAATATTTATTGTAGAAGTAAAGGATGCTTGGATTTATGATGAAATATTAGGCCTTTGCTGTGGGTTTTACCGATAAAAACAACGGGTGTTCAAGGAGATCAGAGGACTCATTATATTTCTAATGTTGTTGCACTTAGAGCTGTCAGCAGTCAAGATGGCATGACTGCCATCTTGACTGCTGAGCACATGTTTTTATCCCTGTTTTTATTGCTAATGCATATATTAATTTTTAAAATTAAACCATACTGAGTTTTATTGTTTGGTTCATCTGGTTTCAACAAAAAGTCTAGACTAAACCACCAGCTACAGTTTCAGAAAACTACAACCCAAACCCATACCGGGTCTGGTGGGTCAGTCACATAGACTGGTTTTAGCAGTTTAGCGTTCGGTTGTCGTTGATTAGCAGGTGCATATCAATCTAGTTTGAATGATCTTTGGATTAAGGTTGATACGTTAACTGTTTGGTCTCCATATCATTTGAAAGTGTTGATCATTTTATTTAATTTTTTTCTTACCACCGTGTCAAAGGTAACCAAGCGTATCCTCTTGTTGTTTATTTGATTTTGAGTGACTGCATATTGGCCCTCAAACAACTAATTTGTATAATGTTAATAATTTCTATATTAGGGGTATAGTTATTGTATGAAACCATACTTAACAACTGGTTTCTAATTCATTTTTATCTAACTGTGTTTCAATTGTAGGCATTTACACTTGATAATGATAGAGCTCTAGAAGATATGTATAGTCAACTTGTTGAGAATTCCCCCCAACTTGATGCTGGCTTGAACACAATGTTCACTCGCATTGCTACTGCCTTTGCTTCAATGAAGGTAAAGAACAATAAATAATGATCATTTATATAAGTTATTGGTTTAAAGGATGAACTCATTGCATATCTTATTATCTTTAGGAGTTTCCATATATATGGTATAGGGGATGGATGGGTCTTTTGCAGCAACATTTTGTGATTTGGTGCCTGTAAAGCTTCCGGATTTTTCAACGAAAAAAATGACATCTGATGTTGACCTTTTAATTTCATTAAGAATATTACAGACCGATTTTTTTCGCTTTGACTTTTAGCAAATTTGGAGTGAGTTTTGCGCTAACGATCTATGGTATTTCTGGATTCATATTGATGTTGAAATTTCAGTCGAATAACCAAGCACGGGTGATGCATCAGATTGTGTTATCGGTTAGTTGCATCCCCTACAATGGCTGCCAGACATTGACATCAAGTGGGCTCCAAGTATGCTTATTTGTTATTACCGCAACGTCCGGGTTCATCACCTATGTCAAAAACCCATACCACTTGAATTTTATGTATCACTTATGATAAGTGAAGTGTTTTTTTTATTTCTAAATTTGAAGAATGATATCTATGAGTAGGTAGCAATTTCTAAAATTTGGCAATTTCAATCTTCATTATCAAAGAAACACATTCAAGAGCTATGGAACTTTCAGCATGTCACATCCCAAAAGCCTCAGAATGCACAAAAAGCGATGGTCAAGATCAAATCTACTCTTTAACTCGATTATATAATTTTATTTTGTTTAATTTCTTGATTATAAATAAGAGTTTGGTCAGAGGAGAATTTATTTTTCTTTATTATATTTATACATTGTGGATCATTAAATCTCTTCAAAGGAGAATTTAGAGTTTATAAATGAGTCTCTGTCATGATAATCAAAAATTTTAGGTGTTATAAAAGAGTCAATTTGTGTTTTTAGGCTTTTATAGGACATCTAGATAGTTAAAAAAAGTTTATAACTATTATTAATATTAAATACTTGTAATTTTATTAATGGGTCATGTCAGTCATTTTGGATTAAAATTGGAGCAGGTTCCTTTCATGTGGGTTATTTTGTATTAAAAAGCACACACATCTATACTATAGGTTAAAGCATATTAAGACAATTAGGTTAGAAACATGGAATCAGATTAGTCTGGATGGAAAGAATCTGAGTTGGTTAGAAAACGAATGGTTGATCATGGGGTGAAGAAGACGCTTGGTTGTAGCTAGATCAAAGTTAAAAACAAGGTGTCGGGGATTTTTTTGCTGGAAGTAGTTTACATGAATACAAGTAAGACATCTCTGTAATTCTATACTTACTCGAATACCAATTGAAGACTGAGTCCATGATCATGGAATTAATTAAAAGGTGATGTATGTATATACTTTCATTCTCTTTTGGTTAGCGCACAATGCTACGAGACTTTAGGTCCCAAAACCCGAGTTGCGTCTCTCAGGGATGTACTAAACTATGCATAGTCTTGACCTCAACCCGTTTTGACCCATTATCCAACCCATCACCTCTACCATTATGATTTATGAAAGAGTAAATTAAAGGGATACCTACTTGTGTCTTCTTGAAACATGCATTGAAGGATTCAGTTGTAAAAGTTTCCAATTACCAAAAGGTTAGATTCTACTTGATCATTAGTATGCTTTCAAAGTCTTGCATGTGTAATAGAGGTGGCAAAATGGTAACATGGGTAACGGGTCAAGATGGGTAACTTATAGGTTCAAAACAAGCACGTTGGTCAGGCCAACCCACAAACTCTTAATATATCATTGCACCTTAAATTTTTTTAAAAAGTACTTGAAAAACTATATCATTGCAATGATAATCGAAACTTTAAATAAAATGATTTAGTTTTATGTGTTATGGTTACACTCATGGTGACTTATAGCTTGTTTGTCACCTCTAATATTGGTGATGGTTAAGAAAGCTGGTGAATTAATTCATCAACTATATTATTAAAGTTTCAAATTTAAATAGCGTTTCTAAATACATATATTTATTTAATTCATAAAGCTTAGACTCTGATGTGATTTAACTTTTAACTATATCACCTGGGATATTGGCAGGGAAGGGTATCTCTCGCCTTCTGGTATATAATGTATAATTAATCAATCATCTCATTTTTTTTTAAATTTCTTTATTACTTTCTACTATAGAATGTGGTAAAACAATTTCATTCCTCAAGAATTGACTTTAGAGGTGCTTGGATGCATGTTTTCAAAGTGCCTTTCGTGTTGTAGTAGACGCATATTTTTAAACCGTCTATTTTGACTTCAAGAGTTATAATCAGAGTCAAATAATTTGTAGATAGGAGATTTGGATAGTGAGGCAACTTGACATATTATTTAAGGTCTACACAGAGTTATCAACATTAAAATTTGAATATTAATTAGTAAGATTGGATTTAAGTTTTGCTCACTAACTTTTAACTTTTCTTGTGTTTGTATTTCTTTTATATGTTTGTTCTTGCAGCTAGCAGGTATCCTCTTTGTTTTATGTGTAGTTGTTTGTTTTAAACATCATTAATAGCATGAGTCGTTAATGTCGGCTATGTGTTTGATGAAATGTAAGTTGTTTTGTACATTATCACACCGTATTGCAACCCATTTTTTGGATTTCGCAGTGACGCACGGGCATTCCCACTAGTCTTCTCTAAAGTAGTTTACTATTTTAGCTATATAAAACATTCAAAGACACAGAATAAACTAAAATAAACACTAATTAAAGCCTAAAACATGCTGCAATGAAAGGCACAATATGTTCTTCTCTTCTGGATTTGAGAGTTGCTATGTTTCAAATACAGAGCTTCTTGTCACTTCTAGTTTATATTTTGGTAATTATTAATAATAATAATGTTGCTACACAAACATAATTGGGATGAACTCTATAAACAATCGGTTCGACATCAGTTATCCAACAAAAAACTTATAGATTATGTAACGAAATCTTACATGGATTATTGAGAATTATTTCCAGATGGTGTACATATTGGCACACCAAGCTACCTATTTGCACACCAAACCCTAGCTTTATATACATCGCGTATAGCCACATTTTTCAATTTCCAAGAGAATCTCTGATATGATGTGGGAATTTGTCCCTTTATATACGCTGCGTATAGACCTATACGCAGCGTATATAAATGGTGGTTTTTTTAGGAAACATTGTTATACATTATTTATCTTTTTAGCAAACTTTTACAATAAGTAATATTTAAAAATAGATAAATAAAAAACATTGTTAAGTATTCTATCGTATAGTATAATATATGTCTCGTATTATGGATGTAGTATCATATCATATAGTGTAGTATAAATCTCGTATAGGCCTATACGTGTAATATAATATTGTATCCTATCATATCGTATATTGTAGTAAAAAGACATTGTTAAGTATTCTATCGTATAGTATAATATAGGCCGTGTATAGGTCTATGGATGTAGTATCGTATCATATAGTGTAGTATAAATCTCGTATAGGCCCATACGTGTAATATAATATTGTATCATATTGTATCGTATCGTATAGTATAGTATAAGTCATGTATAGGCATATATGTGTAGTATCGTCTCATATATGCCTATAGGTGTAGTATCGTATCATATGGTGTAGTATAAGTCTTGTATAGGTCCCGTATAGGCTTATGTTGATGCATTATTTTGGTGTCTGTAACTTGTCTTTATTTACGATGTAATTTATACGGTCTTTTATATTATCGAGTCTGTAATTCGCCGTCGACCAAGTCGGATATCCTCCTATCCTACTTGCGTCCGACAAAGTTTGTCTCGTCCGTTATGTAAATGTTAATGAACAATGCATGTTGCATATGTGTTAAGTTTATGTTACGTGTTTGTGTTTGTTTTGCTGCAAACTGTCAAAACAGTTTGCAGCACACACATCAGTTGCAACCTTCGATGAAACCCCAGGTTTCGTCGGGCACTACATGATGAAACCCTCCAAAGGTCAAAACTCAAGGTTTCGTCGTGATGTCCAGAAGGTTTCGTCAGGCCCATTAGAGGTTTCGTCGGGCCCAATCATAGTTTCGTGACTGTTGGGCCTGGGCTGCTATATAAACACCTCATAGTTTCATTTTGAAACTATGAGAGCATAACCATTACTGAAAGTATTCTGTCAAACTGTGTGTGTATCTGTTTGATCATTGTTCTCATCCCTTTAATCAATTGACTGTGATTCATTGGTTATATCGTGTTTTTACTATCTATGTTTGGTTTGGCATAGTCACGGGGATTCCGCACTCGTGACCGTGTTTGTTATAAACAAGAATTCGGTTTTCGTATTCGATCCTCAGAATTCGGGACCTACAAGTGGTATCAGAGCGTTGGCTCTTAACCTTGTTTAAAATCAAACATAGTTCGGTTTTCATCAAGTGTTAAAACTAGTTATTGTTGTTTTTCTGAAAATTGTTCTTGAAAAGTTCATGTATTTCTGGAAAAGTTTTCGTAAAAACTGTTGATCTTGTTGGTTTGCTAAAAATTTTTATCAAAAACCTCGTTAGTTTGTTTGTTCACGTGATAAACCGGGTTTTTAGTGAAAGTTTTAAGCAAATTTCGTGTTTCGGAAAGTTATTCATTGACCGGAAAGTTCATTGTTCTGGGTTTGATCTTCATATCTTCAAAGAACCTTCAAAGTGTTCATAGATATTCTTGGAATTTAAAATTAAAAGATAAATTGGAAATTGATAAAAGGATTAAATATTGTACACCATACCTTGGTTTTGTAAGATGGGTATGTTGTGAGTTGAAATCGGGTGTACTATGTCAGTAAACAGATAAGATTTGATTTGAAAAATCTCACCAACTTTCACCAACTATCTGTGAACCTTATCTCGATGAAACCTCGAAGCGACGAAACCCCTTGAGTTTCATCACAAGGAACTTCGACGAAACCCCTGAGTTTCGCCATAAGCAACTTCGACGAAACCCCTAGAGTTTCGTCAAAGGTACTTCGACGAAACTTCTGAGTTTCATGGGAAGAGTTTCATCGTGTCAATTGTCAATTTTAAACAGAGGACTTGCAAAAGTGTTTTAACATTGTGTTTTCAAGTATGTAATCAGGTATTATCATTCATATATCAAATATGAGTAGTACAAGTCCATGGGATTGGAGTACGGACCCACGACCAGGTCAAGATCAAACCTCGGCGGCCGCGTGGTTAAGGAATGTCATGCCTCCACAATCAATAAGTGCAAGTCAATGGGCATTGGTGTCGAATCAAAATCAAAGCATTCAAAATCTATTGCTTAGTGAAAGTGAGACGGGTAGCAACAATCGCCCGCCAAAGTTAAATCACATGAACGACTATCCATCATGGAAGGGTCGTTTCCATACTTACGTTCTAGGGCAAAACACAGAATTAAGGACGTGTTTCACCTCTCCATACAACACAGCCCTCGAAGAAGCAGGTTCAAGTGCAGCGACATTGGCGAATATGCTTGAAGACGACAAGAAAGCATATGATTTAGAGAAGAAGGCGTTTGCTATTCTAACACAAGCTCTTCACAAAGACATCTATCATCAATTCTCTTATTGTACGAGCACGAAAGCATTATGGGATGCATTGGTAGCAAGAGGAGAAGGAAATGCAGCTACTAGAAAGACACGCCATGATCTATTGAAGAAAGAGTTTGAATCATTTCAGTTCTTGGAGAATAAAACCCTAAATGATATGACTACACGTTTTTATCATTTGATTAGTGAAATGTATTCTTATACCGTTCTTGCAACTCAACAGGAAATGGTTGCACGGTTTGCTGATGCTCTACCTCCGAAGTGGAGTCCTTTAATTGAACACTTAAAGCACACGGGCGTCTTGGATGCTGTTAGTATCTACGAGTTCGTTCAAAAGTTGGAGCATAAGAACGAAGAGAAAATTCGGAAAGCTAAAAGGATTGCAGTTCCTCAAAACACAGAAATGTATCTGAATGGTTTTAATCCTCCAGCTAGTTCTAGTTCCGTTCAGCAACCAAAGCTTCAAACGGCGTTTATGTTGAATACAAGCTCTTTTCCATTTCCACAATCAGCTCCACCTCAGGTTTTCGATCCAAGTGCTTATCATCCGCCAGCGCATATGATTGCTCAAGCTCATGCTTTTTCTAAACCAGATCCGAGTGCATGGCTACCAACACCCCAACCTCCGCCTCAAGTTACCACTACTCAACCTCAGTTCGATCCAAGTGCTTATTTTCCACAATCTCAACCTCAAGCCCAACCACAACCACAACAACGACAACAACAGCAACAGCAAGCACATTATACCAACAATCCTCCACCCCAAAACACCAACACTGTCAGAGTTGATACTTCGAACTCTCAAAAGTTAGCATTGAAGTAGCGAAGGAGCATATGGAACTCATTAACACAATGGTCAGTGCTTACTGTGGTTTAGTCACAGGTCAAATTGGAAACATCAATATGACCAATGAAGATTATCAACAAATCGACCGTGATGAAATGGAGTTGATGGATATAAAGTGGGCATTCGCAAGTGCTGTTAGAAGGGCAAAGGATTTCATGAGTCGAACTTGAAGAACATCCTTGAAAGTAAGAAGGATACGAAGTACGGATTTGATAAGGATGCGGTTACATGTTTTAATTGTGGCTAAAAGGGTCACTTCAAACGTGAGTGCACCCGACCGAGCAGACAAGGAAATCAAAATCCTTTCCGTAATCAGACGAGTACTTCCAATGCCAATCAAGACAATCGTGAAAAAAGGATGGTAGCGGTGAACAACAACCAGAACCAGTCTGGACCTTCAAACACCACCAGAGCATTAGTTGTTCAAGCTGATGAAGGGTGTAATTGGTCTGTACAATTTGGGGAAGGTGATCAAGAAGGAGGAGGAGGAACAGCGTGTTATGCAAAGATCATCAATCACATCAAGCACGTTCACAGGGAAGAATTTTCTGAAAGTGACGACATTTCGGGTTATACCGGGAGTTCTGATGAAGAAAGTTCTAATTCGGGTGGCTATAATTCGGAATCTGATGTGAAAGAAGAAGGGAATTCTAATGTTGATGATTTATTGAATGAAGCAGAGGAGTTGAAGAGTCAGAAATCTATTCTCATCAAGAAGGCTGGAGTCGCATCAAAAGAAATGGAGAAGTTCTTATCTGAAGACGGATCTTTTTCTTATCAGACTGCCTTTATGGAAAATGTCTCAGCCTCTACGAGTCAGGTAAAATCTGAAACTCCTGCTCCTAGTGTTTGTAATGTTTGTGCAGATTTGAAGCTGAATCCGAAAAGGTTCATAGCCATAATCAAAGTTTGGTTATTGAGTTGTCTAAGTGCAAAGAGGCAAATATGGCTTTAGCAAGAAATGAAAAGGATTTTAAATCTGTGATTGAAACCTTAAAGAAAAGTGTTTCCGAGCTAACAAAAATTGTTTTCAATAAGCAAATTGGTATTAACAATTACATTAATATCATCGAGGAAACCAAAAAGGAGCTAGCCATTGCCAAATGCGAGCATGATGCAATCAAGCTCAAATTGGAGAGTTTCTCTAACTCCCGATATGTGCTTAATCACATCATTGACGCTCAACAACTAAAGGGAAACAAGAAAGGCGTAGGGTATAAGAAATGTCCGCCTCCTTTGAGACATAATTATACTCATATGCCCGATGAAAAAGAAATGCCATGTTTTGAACCCAGTGTGCCTATTGATTATGAGGAAGTTACTATTGGCCTAGGGTTCAAATCGGACAGTTCCTCAAGTACCTCATCTGATGAAACTGAAACTTCAACATCGACAAATCAAAGTGCTCCAATTATTGAGGACTATGAATCGTCTGATGATGAATCAGATGTTTGTGATCAGGATAAATCACTTGATAAAATGAAAGGAGTAGATATTCCAATTGAGAATTACATTCTTTGTGATCCTCCTACTCCTGCTGTTCAATCAGTTGTCAAACAAGTGAGAGATCCTGGAAAGGATGTCAAAGATGACAAGGAATGTGTGTCTGCTGTTAAGAGCAATAACGTGTTGTATACTTTGGTCGGGGATGTTAAAATTTATTCAGACAACGATTTTCCAATCAAAAATGTCAATCCATCTTCGATTGATAAAGTTTTTGAAGATAACACAAGCAAGTTTTTGGGAAATACGATCCCAGGAGTTACTGTAACTCAATGTGATCCAATTCCAAAAGCTGAAATCAGAAAACAATTTGGAAATCAGAAACCACCGATAAAGCAACAACCTATTGCTGTTAAGGGTAAACAACCAGAAAGGCGAGCTCAAAAGCCTAACGTTTCTCAATCTAAATTTGAAACAAAAGGAGCTCATTATCAAAAGAAAAACAGTAATGTCAAATTTGTAGCATCGAAATGTACGGATAAAATTGAGACTTTTGAAAACAAATCAAACACCAATTTTGTCCAACAAGTCAAGATTTTAAAACGTAACAGTCAAAACAATTACACTCAACATACAAACGGGTGTGATGAAAAAGCAAGTACCTTAGTGTCACACCCCGATATTTCCACGTATTACCGGTGGGCCCGGTGGGGAGTATCGTGACGTAGTTGATATCATCATAGTCAAACAACACAAATTTAAATGCACAACGGAAGCAAAAGATATATTTATTTCAACCGAATAAATTGTAATATTAAGTATCACAAAATAGTTGAAACAGGTCCACAGGTGGATCAAATAAAAAGGAAACATAGTTCATCAGACTTAAATTGCATCCAAGCTTGCGAGACTCTTATTGATGCTAAGGAGAGGCCAGCCTATTTCGAGTAGTACCTGCACTTAATCTTTTTGGGAAAATACATCAGTTTACACTGGTAAATACAATTAACTGACTCATTTTGAAAAGGTTTAGAAAATTGATTTAAATGCACAAGGCACGAAACATTTTATAACTTGGGATAATTATTTATATATAAACTTGTAAGAGAATTACGTGTTCGTTATACGTTCAGAAGCCCGGATTGACACCGGGTTAAAGATTAATAGACACACCACATGATATAGTCCCGCGGTGGGTTATTCCTGAAACCGGCGGTTATACCTTATTATTTATTTATGCACTGTCGGGTGTACGCCTACATCCCGTGCTTAGGTCATGGCCATTTCTTAAAATGATGCCAAGGATATCCGGGACATGGTCATTAACCCCCCAAAGGCTTTAAGCAAACAAAACAATTTAAACGGGACATTTCAATAAATTAATTTTCATACAATTAAAAATTCAATGCCCAACCAAGCGGTATTTTATATACCGTACCCCAAGCCCGTATAGGGAAAATAAGTTAAAAGTATTTACCTTTGCAAGTAATAATCACAAACAGCAAATGCACGTAGCTTTTACCGGGTCTCCTAGTCTGGAACAAAGGTTTATAATAACCTATTAGATTCCTAACTGGTCTTTAACTAAGCCTAAACTTAGACCGGTTAGTTTTAAAGGAAGATACGGTTCAAACACACGATTAAGCGAAGACCGGAATAGAATGTGATTTAGACCCGACAAGTTTGAAGACTTGTATAATATGGGTAAACTAAACACATTCTGGATTTTGAGACAAAAATGATAAGGTTTGACCCGTTTCGGTCAATTTATGCAAACTAGTTACATAAACCGAACCGAACGCGCAAGATGCGTAACGGGTAACCATATGAGTCATATACAGGTTTCCTAAGTTAATATGCCTTAAATATGTTGTGACATCACTAAGATATCTTCTATTATGCCCAAAACGGATTTAAACTCCAATTATGCCCCTTAGGGTATTTTAGTCATTTTAAAGGTTATAAAAGAGTTTAATTATTAATCTGAGTTACAAGTCTGATTTAATCAGTAAAAATACTTATTTTTATAAGTCATAACAGTAGGGTATTTGTAAATATGTGAAATTTATCTTTTATAACTAAACTATGCACCGTAGGGGCATTTTGGTAATTTCACTTAAGCCTAAAAGGTCAAAACTGGAAATCTGAGTTTAAAACTTTTGCTTACTATTAAAATATAAAAATTTACTGAAAATATCAGTAGGCATCAAACCTTTTATGTTTAAAATAGTTTTGATACATACTATGCGTTAAAAATGCTTAAAAAGGCGATTTTAGCTATTACCGGGTTTTATAAGAAAAGCTGATATTTTTATTATTCCAGAAGGCTTAAAATGATTTATTTATCATATACAATCAGTAGAAAAAGGTTTGGGATCAATAGGATTTGTAAAACTCGTTTTATAGCCCAAAAGGGCAAAACCGACAACTACCGAATTAAGCTTAGAACCCTATGTTATGCTCAGCCTAAAAATAAATAAAAATCTTACAAAATCCCAAAATATTATATTACATCAGTGGGTAAAAATTTTGGTATCAAAAATTGGGTTTAGATATGCTATATGCTAATTACGTCGTTTAATTAATAAAAAGCTTTTCATTTACGCTAATGAGCATAACTCCTAATCTAGACCTCAAACTGATGTCAAATTTTAGGGACAACTTTATAAATCAGTAACTAAGGTTCGTATTCTTTTACATTTTCAAAAATCACGTTTTAAGGTCATATGGGCATAATAGTCAATATTTAAGCATTTAACGGAAACATGCATATGAATCGGATAACTAATGAACCAAGTTATATAATCACAAAGGGTTATACTAACATGAAACCTAGTCCTAATAAGGCTCTAAGGCATTTCTAAAATATGCTACATTGGGTCAGAACTGAAAGTCAAAGCAAAAGTCAATTTATGCGACTTTCGGTTCCGAACCGAACCTAAACTGAAAATTATCGGGTTGAACATGTTTAGACATGTTCTTACATTAATTACCAAGTTATATTAATGATAAAACAGGTTGCATGGCTCCTACATTGCTAATTATGCATTAATTTGGAAATAAGCTTTTTGTTGACTTTTTAAGGTTAGCTTTGACCCGACAATTGACCTAGTTAGAGTGGGAATCAGAGGGTGCCCTTTTAAGGGTTTATTGCCCACATAATTACCAACTCATAGGTACTTTCAATTTGAAATTTGATTGGACAGATTATAATTAATCACAAAGTCAAACTCTAATTATGACGGTTTGACTTTAAGCTATTTAACTAAGCTAAACTGAATTAAAGAAAGTTAAGGACACTTACAAGGGTCCTAAGCACGACTAATGACTCCTAGGAAGGGTGCTTGAGCTCAAAAATTCTCCAGAGGTGAAGTTGTGAGAGTTTCCAAGTGCAAGTGTCCAATGTTGCAACTTGTGGGTTTCTTGTATAGGAGTTTTGATCACTTAGGATCATGCCAAGGAGGTCTACAAGTGTTATGAGATCAGTACAAGTGCCCCTATTGCATGTTAAACCATTGGAGGAGTCCCTGGTATGCAAAACAAGCTTCCAAAGTCGGTTAACAGACCTGAACTGGCACCTGCAGGTGAATTCTGTTTCTGGGGTGTTCAGGCGGCCCACATAAGGGTCCCCTGATACCTTACACGGCCCGTGTGGCTTCCCAGAACCAGCCAAACAAGTTTCATTATTTGCACTTTAGGTCCCTGGTCTTTCTAAACGTGGTTTTGAGTTTATTTCTTGCACTTTTGGCCCTCTAACTTGACTTTTAAGGGCTCCATGACATAACCAAACACCGTTAAGTCCTCGGTTAACCTTGTGTTCACCCATAAGGCCCTAGAATTCAACGTTGATGCTTTTAACCCTTCGTATACGAATTTTATCATAACTTTCTCATACGATAACGAAACTTGGTGAAATTTTTACCACATATCCTAGTGAGTACAATTTATAGTTACAAAGCTTCGGGTTCGCCAAAAGGTCACTCAGAGGTATACTTTCAACATGTTGACACATTTAACCCCTGTAGTTTGAAATTTCTCACTATCTTCCACAATTAGCTTCGTATGATCCATAATTCATTCGTTTAAGGGTATAAACGTCATGTAGGGTTATTGTAAGGTATATTTATCCATTGTTGACACTTTGAACCCTTATATTCACATACTTTCTTTGTTTGTCAACTTTAGTCCTTCATAGGTGATCTTTTACACGTTTAAAGCTCATGACACGTGTCGATACATTATTGGACATAAATTTACGAGGTGTTACACTCAGGTTCTACGGGTTCGACATCTGTTCGTCGATCAGATTCTCCTAAGTTTGTGGAAAGGAGAACATGTTTTAAGTGTGGGGAGTTTGGACACATCATTAAAAATTATACAAATACTCCCAAGGATAAATTTGTTGAGAAAGCACCACCTGAAAAGGTTCACCCTCAACGTCGTCCCGTTTCACCAAAACATGATAAAAGAACTGCTAAGGAACAAGAAACGAAACAACGACGCCAAAACGTCAAAGCTGTAGAAAAGGCTTTAAAATCTGAAGTCAAAACAATCAATAGGGAACCAAGTTCTTCACAATCTTTAAGACCAGAAGTTTCAAAATCTTTTCATAAAAACCAAACTGGTAAACAAAATCAAACTTGGAGACCTAAGACGGGTGAAAGTTCAGGGGGAGGTGTTGTGTTACAAAACCATCAGGAAATCAAGATCACTTTTCGTGATGCTCAGGGACGACCCAAGACTACTAAGGCTTGGGTCCCCATCCTTAACTGATCGTTGGATGATATGTGCAGGATGTTCCAGGAGGAACTGTTAATAGTCATTAGATTGTTGATAGTGGAGCATCTAGGCACATGACAGGCGACTTACGGCTTCTGTATGATGTGAGAAATATTAGAGGAGGCTATGTCGCGTTTGCTGGGGACAAAGGCGGATACATCACTGGAGAGGGAATGATCTCCAATGGTGTTGTATGTTTCGATAAGATCAATTATGTTCGTCAAATTGATCATAATCTTCTCAATGTTTCGCAAATCTGCGATAAAAAGTTCACCGTGCATTTTGATGATGCCGGTTGTTATGTGCTGAAACCTGGTTTCAAAATTCCAAAAGAATTTTGTCTCGAAAGCGACAGAGAAGGAGTCTATATCTTGGCACAGGAGAATGAGGCACATTCACTTAAGAAAAATGAACCATTTGGTGAAAAACAACCTTGTGAATGGTGTTCCCGTGAAAAGTTTTCATCTACAAGACATCTGTGTTTCGTCCGAGAAAGGGAAACAAACGAAGAAGTCTCACCCTCTGAAGAAAATCAACATTGTTAGCATGCCTCTCGAACGTCTTCATATGGACCTCTTTGGACCTATGAAACACAAGACAACATTCGGGGATGCTTATTATTTAGTGGTTACTGACGATTATTCTAGATTTTCTTGGGTAGCTTTTATGGCACACAAGAGTGACACTCCTGGAATCCTTAAGGATCTTCTTACTATGCTGGAAAATTTATAAACGTTGAAAGTGAAGAGGATCAGAAGCGACAATGGAACTGAGTTCAAGAACCGTGTGATGGATGAGTTCTGTACTTCTAAGGGCATTCTTCATGAATAAAGTTCTCGCTATACTTCACAACAAAACGGTGTCGCGGAGAGGAAGAATCGGACAATTATTGAAACTGCAAGAACGATGTTGGTAGAATCGGAGCTTCCTGTTCAGTTCTGGGGGGGCTGTGTCGATTGCTTGCTACACGTTAAACCGAGTTCTTACAGTTAAGAGACATGGCAAGACTTGTTTCGAACTTCCACAGAAAAGGAAACCGGATCTTTCCTACCTAGAACCTTTTGGCGGTCCATGCACTATGATTAAGCCGGATGGAAAGTTTGGTGCGAAAGCTATCGAGGGTTTCTTCCTTGGATATGTTACTCTGAATTTTCGTGTATGGAATCTGGCTACCAAAAAGATTGAGCTATGGAGTGAAGTAAAGGTTTAAAGGTATACAAGTTCTATTAGAGCTCCGGGTGATCCTTGGATGTTCGATTATGATGGGCTATTCGACTCCTTTAATCTGCCATCCTTTAACGAAGAATCTGCAGCTGCTAGAATGTTATTTGATAGTGACAACGCTGCTGGCTCGACATTGGTTAGACCTGTTATTGTTAACCCCCAAGGTTCTAATTTGGTTAACAACACGGTTTAAAATGAGGTATTTGAAGATGCTACTGAGTACAATGGGTCATCGGAAGATGATGAATATCATGATGCGCACGAAGGCACTTCAGCTCCAGTTACTCCTGTTCAGGGTGCTTCTGTAGAAACTCCTCATGTGCAGAATGTAGATACTGCTGAAGGGAATGCATCCACTTCTACGCCTATTCCCGGTATGGAGTTGGTTGTTGATCTTAATATTAACAATTTGGGTATTAATGCTCGTGTTCTTGAAAATCCTGAAATGAGGATTCACGATACCCATCCGCAGCAGAATATTATAGGAGATGTCCAACGCGGGGTGCAGACGCGTAATCAGCTGAGAAACAACCAGAATGCTGGTTTGTATTCAGCCATCAGAGAATCTGGTTATCAAAATGATTGGTCCTTTGCATGTTACGTTTCACAAGAAGAACCAAAATCTTGGAAGGAAGCCTTAAAGGATAATTCTTGGGTTGAAGCCATGCAGGATGAACTGCAGCAATTTCAAAAGCTAGGTATTTGGAAGCTTGTTGAAAGGCCAGAGAACTACAAGAAGATTGGCACACGCTGGGTTTACAAATGCAAGAAGGATGATCGTGGAGTAGTTATTCGCAACAATGTGAGATTGTTTGTTCAGGGATTTCGCCAAATCGAAGGCATTGACTACAATGAAGTTTATGCACTTGTTGCACGTCTGGAAGCTATTCGGATCTTTCTAGCTTATGCTTCATTCAAAGGATTCAAAGTCTACCAGATGGACGTCAAAAGTGCTTTCCTTCACGGTGTGGTTCAGGAAGAGGTGCACGTCGAACAACCTCCAGGTTTTAAAGATCCTATTCAACCCGATCGGGTTTGGTTGCTCAACAAAGCTCTTTATGGTTTGCATCAAGCACCTAGGGCTTGGTATGCAACCTTATCCAACTATCTTCTGGAGAATAGATTTCGACGAGGTCTTATTGATTGCACTCTCTTTATCAAGGAACAAGATGGAGATCTTCTGCTGGTGCAGGTATACGTTGATGATATAATTTTTGGTTCAACTAATGATACTTTGTGCAGGCAATTCGAGCGTGTGATGCAAGAGAAATTTGAGATGAGCGCAATGGGGGAAATGAATTTCTTCTTGGGACTTCAAGTTCAACAAACCGAGTCTGGGATATTCATCCATCAGACTAAATATGTTGGTGACATCTTGAGCCGATTCCAGATGTCAGATGCAACGCCCATTGGTACCCCACTTCCGCAGAATCACGGGATTACTCCGGATCTGAAGGGTGAAAGTGTTAACTCTTCATACTACCGTGCTATGATCGGATCTCTCATGTATCTAACAGCCTCGAGGCCCGACATCATGTATCCAACGTGCCTGCTTGCAAGATATCAAGCCAACCCGAAGGCCTCGCATCTTTCTGCTGTCAAAAGGTTTTTTCGCTATTTGAAGGGTTGCCCTGACACCGGTCTTTGGTACCCTAGGGATGATAGCTTCGACTTGATTGCATACAGTGATTCTGATTTTGGTGGTTGCAAAATTGATGGCAAATCAACAACAGCTGGATGTCAATTCTTAGGAAATCGCCTGGTCACATGGCAGTGGAAGAAGCAAACGTGTGTTGCTACATCAACCTGTGAAGCAGAATACATTGATGCCTCTAGTTGTTGCTCCCAAGTTCTTTGGATACAATAACAAATGCGCGACTACGGTTTTGAATTCCTATCTACTCCTATTTTTGTTGATAACAATGCTGCCTTACAGATCACTAGAAATCATGTGCAGCATTCCAAGACCAAACACATCGAAATTAAATATCACTTCATACGTGATTGTTTTGACAAAAGATTAATCGATGTTGTTAAAGTTCACACCGATCACCAACGTGCCGACCTGTTTACAAAAGCTTTTGATAAATCACGTTTTGATTATCTACTTTTGGTCAATGGCATTAAGGTGATACCCGAGTAACTTCTTTGGTTAATCGTTTCTGTAAATATTTTCTTTAAAAACTCAAAAAATTCAAAAAGATTTTCAGCTTTTAGCATTTTAGGGGGAGTAAATTCAAGAAAATACAAAAACATCTGAAAATTTCAAAAAACCAAAAATATGTCTTTACTTTCTGTCTTTCCGTTTGAAAAATACAAAATTCAAAAAAATAGAAAATCAAAAATGAGTTTTTTGGATTAAGGAAGATGATGATATTCACTGGTGTGGTCGGTCAACATGTTCAAAATGTAAAACAAAAATCCAGAAATGATAAATATCTTTACTAATGATGTATCGGTAGGCTCACAATCAGACTAAAATGTGCAGGATGATACAAACCTAACAGACTTCAAGTCAGGTGGGAACCATTCATTGGCATATGGTCTTGGTACCGAAATTTCGTTTGAGAGATTGCCGAGGTTCTGAGATATTCGGTCTTTATGCTGCTTATCATCTGGGTATCATGGTTGTTTCTTTTACCAAAAAATAATGGAGACGAAGTCTAGATCTTCCATGATACTATACATACGTGTACATATTGCATTCGACCTCAATAAGTGATCAACAATCACATTTATCCGGGAGTCAAGTTCGTCTCTTTGCTGTACATTGTACTGACCTGTTCACGGACTTGCTCCTGTGCCCTCATGCATCGAAAATCAAGTTCCTCATCAATAAGTGATTCTATCACATAGGGCTTGTTTTTCAATCAAAAATAAGTGAGTATCTCACATTCTTTTATACGGTCAAACAGATGATAAACGGTATACTCACCGGTAAGATGAACTCTCGTGTATACCTTGATACGGGAATGTGTCGTGAGTGGATAAACATCGACTTGTAAGTATAATCCTTACCGTAAATCGTATCTCCTAATTATGATTATAGCTGATCAGTTTGAGCTTATGTGGACAACAATACCGGTAATCGAGGTAGTATACTTATCCAGAGCTTTAAACAGAAATCAAAATCATGTTGACAAAGACCGTAAGCTGGTATGATTCCTTATCCTTGAAATTCGCAAAAAGATTGCATTTGTACAGTTGTTTATTGCTTTTTATAGATTTTCGATTAGTTTACCGCGCTTTAAATTCTGTTTTAGTGTACTTGTAAAGTTCATTTTTGAATTAGCCGAAGTTGTGACTTGGTGTTTTCTGCCGGAAGCCTGAAACCTACTTCATAAAATGTCCTTGCATTTGGTAAACTCAATCAAAATGGAAATCTTTCATATAAACAAAATCTTTCAAAAGTGTGTAAATTTTCAAGACTTAGTGAATTTTTGGAAAAATGGTCGACGAAACTCATAAGGTCGACGAAACCCCTTTAAAGACGACGAAACTTCCTGGTCAAAGTCAACTGTGTTTAACCTTGGTCAACTTTGGTCAAAACTGATTGGGTTCATGACGAAACCCCTTATTTCGTCGAGGTCACGACGAAACCCCCCGACCCATTAACCTTTCGTCGTGGGCTATCTGTTCAAGCCCAAATCCAAGCCCAAACATGAGGTTTCGTCAAGCCCAAACAAGGTTTCTTCGAGATGGAGGTTTCGCTGGGGTTAGTTGGTATATAAAGGGGTCCCAGGTCTGCAACAACATCACTCTTTCAAAACCCATACCTATTCATCTTCTCCAACACTCAAAACCCATTCCTTTCACCGACTCTCAAACCCATCATTTTCTCTCTATTTTCATCAAAACCGAAGGTATCACAATGATCGGTTAAATGTTTTGAACCATTGGAAACTTTGTGTTTTGTTTGAAACTTGCTAATAAACCCTCGGACTCTTCTAACTGTTTCGATATCCTCATATAAAACTTTGTTCTTTTTGTTTTGCTTTTCATCAGAACAGATAGATTTAGGGCTTATATGTTGATTTGGTTTGAGTTTTGGTTTACAAAAACAGGGGATGATGTTGGTTGATGATTTTAAACTGGTTTGGGTGGGTTTCGGTATAAACTCATGTTGGTTTTGATTCTTGGTTGTTTTCGGTTTGTTTGGGTAAAAACATAGTGTCAGTGTGTTCAATTTTTAGAATCAATCATTTGTTAACCAACAATCGACGAAACCCCTTTAATTTGAAAACCCCCAAATGATGAAACCCTAACTGTTCAAAACCCTCTATCAACGAAACCCTTGGACGACGAAACCTTAGTTTCTTCAACTGATTGATGACGAAACCCTCTATGACGAAACCCTCTTAAAATGAAAGACCTTTCATCGAAAGGATGTCGACGAAATCCCTCTGGTCAACAGTCAACATTGACTTTGTTTGACCAAGGAGGTTTCGTCGTAATGGAGGGAGTTTCATCGAAGTCTTGGAGTTTCTTCGTCCAGGACTTAGTAATTTTTTTCAAGTATGGTGCCTTTCACAGAACAAGTGCATTTAAATGATTAATGTCCATTTGATATTCAAACGTGTTTGTAAGTATGTTTAATGGATATATTGTGACATTTTGACTTATTGTGGATGTGTGCATTGCAGATGGCACCGAAAGAGCGAAAACGCAAGCCCGCGACTAAGAAGGAAAACAAACCAGAGGAGGAAGTGATGTCCAAGAAGCGTCACAACCAGATAGCCTTTCTAGATCCGGAAGAAAAGATCGCCAAATTGAAAGAAATCACTAAATGGATCAGGGAGTCGCGGATCAATAAAGTTGTTACATTTTCAACGCCTGTTTACAAATCGTTCATTAAAGCTTTCTGGAATTCCGCAAGCGTGGTGCAAGTAGATGGTACTGAAGTCATACAAGGGCAAGTTAATGATCTGATCGTGACTGTCTCTCCAGATATATTGAACGTTGTTTTAGAGTTGCAAGACGATCCGAATGCACCGTTCTCTATTCCGATTATGTGTACTCGTGGCTGCTTATTACGGATGAAGTGTATTGGCGACATCTTCAGCAATCAGATTAACAAAGGAGATTTACCGTTACGTTACAAGTTTCTCTTGCATGTTCTCATTCAGTGTATCAGCAACAGACCTGCAGGATATGATATGGCAGGCAACGATCTCGTTGGTCTTATGGTGGCTTTGGTGCTGAACAAACCGTTTAGCATATCAAAGTATATCTTCGCGAATATGAAAGAGAATATAACGAGAACTGGAAGTAGAATAACCGGGAACAAATTCTGGATGTATCCTCAGTTTCTTCAAATGATCATGAACGTTCAACATCCTAATCTTCCAAAAGCCGACGACGACATCCTAAAGATAGAACCTATGATCTTGCAATCTTTAAGGATAATCAAGAGTCTTGCAGCCAAGAGATACAAGGAAAGCGATCCTCCTAGGAAGTTGATAGGTGCTCTTGGGAAACCAGACTACATTGCTCTGGAAGACGATAAATGGTGTCACAATGACAGCCAATCAGACGAAGAAGAGCCGGAATTAAAAAGAAAGATGGCTGAAAAGTTTGGTCGACCGGATACTGATTCGTCTCACAGTGACAGTGATGATGATGAAGCTGGTGATTGTGGTGATGCAGGTGCTGGTACCGTTGGTGCATCGTCTGCCGGTGCATCGTCTACTGGTGCAGCTGGTGGCACTTCAGCTGGTAATGACGATGATGATTCTGAATCTGATGAAAATCCACCGGAACCCGGATATGAAGTTTACTATGATGATCGAGGTGTTAAAAGGATCAGGAAGGTTAGACGGGAGGATGATGATGATGAATACGTTCATTCGGATACCGAAGCGGAACGATTAAAGAGAAAGGAAACGGCTGTCAAACGCAAGACGAAAGCAAGAAAGTACGTTGGTACTTCTTCTGCACAGTAATCCGTTCCTCAAGAGCCTATACAAGAAGCAGAAATGGATCCTAATCTTGGATTCACGGCCACTGAAGCTTCTGGAATGATTCCTTCACCTTTGAGGTCTACAGAACCAACTCCTGCAGTGAGTTCAACACCTGAAACTCCTGTTGTGACTCCTCAGGCACCTACTCGCTCTATTGCATCAACCATACGTGCAACGTCCTCGCAGCCTACCGCAGAACGCCGAAAAAGTGTATTCGAACAGATGCAGCAGGATGAGAAGATAGATTTCCTATTTTCTCAACTTCAAGCTGTTGCAGGTCAGATCAACAGGCATACTGAAGTGATACAAGCCACTAGAGCAGACTCGATCAAGCAACAGTTGGAAATTAACACGTTAAATGCCACTGTTGGACGACAAGCAGCAGAAATCACTCGTCAACAAGCTGAAATTGAGCAATTAAGGGCAGAAAATGCTAATCTGAAAGCTGCAGATGAAGTTAGAGAGCGTCAACTGCAACAGATGCGTGCGGCAGCTAATACACGCGGTATTGAAATGAACCGCATGAAAGAAAGCAACTCTCTACTTCAAAAGTTGGCCGAAGGTCTGAAAGAAAGACATGACTTTATGAAGCAGTGGTACGATTCTCGAAACACCACGATTGTTGATGGGGTCAAGAAGATCAATGAAGGCTATGAGTTTCTTCGAAAGCGCGTCAATACTTTATGGAACGAACGATGTAAACCGCAAGAGGTGTTGAAGAAAAAGGATGATGATCCTGAAGATCAAGGGAATCCCGATCCCTCTGCTACATCAGAACAACCACCGGCTACTTCTTCTACACAATTAATAGTCTTCAAGCCTACGCAACTTGGATCTGCGCAAGGAACCTCCAGTGGAACAGTTGAAGAAATACAACAGATTGAATCTTTGCCTGGTACTTCTTCTGTTCCTAGCACTGCTGATCTTGCATTGCAGGTTGTACATCCGATTACAGGAGAATTACTTGAAGAAGGAGAGATTATCTCTGATCTTTCACATGAGCAGTTACTTGCTCTGAACGCAATGAAAGAGATTGACGATGCTGAGATTGATAAAATGCTAAGTGAGCCTAAAACTGCCGATGTTGAAAATATTGAAGAGGTCGTATTTGAAGGAAATGAAAAGAAATCAACCTATGTTCGTGCTGACGGAACAGAGTTTGATCCATTTGAAGAAGAATGGATGCAAGAGAATCGGGAAGACATTGATGAACAATTGAAGAATCGTACGTCTTCTGATAATCCGGCTGATGCATTCTAAGAATGGAGAAAACAGTTCTTGTCTAGGGTTGAAAAGCCTACACCTCCGGAAGCACAGGTTGATTTTCTACAATTTGAGAAAGTGAAGCCGCATGGAAGAATTCTCTGTTGCATGTTCGTAAAGGAAATACATTGCGTCGCCATCAAACGGGAATTCGGTATTCAGTATTTTCGATCATTGCTGAGCATATTGTCTTTACCTTTTTACGATGTTGCAGCTTTGACAAAGCTTGAGCTCATTAATCGCTCAAACTTCAAAGGAGCTACATTGTTCGAGCGAAAGATAAAGTTTAACAAAAGATCAGGCTGGAAAGATGTAATAATCCTTAAAAAACCGACACCCTTATAATTGTTCCGACACCCTAATATATTTTAAAATATCCCAAAATGTCCCAAAATACACCCCATACGCGAATACGGGCCTCAAATATATTAAATAGTATTAAAAATAAATAAAAATCTGAAATATCAGTCGAGGCGGGCCGCGTAGGACCCACCCCAACCTTACGCGGGCGGTATAAAGGTCAAGACCTGAATTCGTTTGATTTCTTAAGTTCAGGCGGGCCGCGTAAGATCTCCGTTTAGTTAACGCGGGCCGCGAGAGATCGAAATAGTGGCTCAGCCAGGTAATGACACGTGTCATCATCGTGGCGGAGCTACATAGTGACCGGGACAAGCTATACGTTGACCTGGAGTCAACGCGGGCCTCGTAAGCCCTGCCCATATGTTACGCGGGCCGCAACAAAGCCAAACTCAGCAACTATAAATAGAAAGCATCGGGTTTTCGTTTCCGTCGTTCATTTCTTTCTTTCTTAAGCAAATTTCTGAATAGTAGAGATAATACGTGGGTATTATACCCCCTTAATTAGCGAACTTCTGCTCCGTTGTAAGTATTATAACCCCTGGATACGTATTAGATACGCTGCCCGATTGATCTAGGGTTCCGTAATGGCTGTCGTGGTTCTGCCCGACGTAGTCATTGGAATGCCGTCTCGGGGAGGGTATTGCTAATGTTAAAATGGGTTATTATACTAGCGCGTGTGCATTTGTGTAAAATTTAGATTATCACCAGGAAACCCTTATGGAAAATCTAAGACAGTAATGTGAGTTGATCCACTTTTTGTTAAGCGTTTTTACAAAACCTCATTTAATTAATTATATATTAAACAGTGATTTGGTATTTGTAAGAGTACAATTATCATGAGTATGTTGGGGTTTTGTATACAAAATTTGTTACCACCTGGTCAAGGAGTAACATGTCCACAAGTCGGGTTCGACAGTACCATGGATGTTAATTGTGATGTCTTGGAAACAAATATAATTGCGGGATCGCCCTCAATACTGTGAATTGGTTTTTAATTAAACTTGATTAAACTGGGATTCACTCACCAGTATTTCCCACTGACAAATGTTTTTAAAACGCGTTTCAGATAACAAAATGTGAAAGCCAAATAGAAGCCAGCTGGACAGCACTGAAGGCTTGGAAAAGTGGCAATAAAGTTACCTAAAAAGAAATAGATGTTTTTCTTAAATAAAATAGGATTTATTCCTATGAAATTGTGTGTAATGCAAACTTGGGATTTATCCCATATGTTTAATATTATGAAAAAGTGGTATTTTACTCTGATCAAAATATTTCCTAACTACGGTCCTGATGAAAAATTCCACTGCCAAATCAGACGATACACGATACCACCGAAACTGGCTCGCGGCCGCCCATTCCCAGGAATCAGGGATCGGGGGTTGCGACAGAAGGTGGTATCAGAGCTAAGCCACTGATTCAGCCACAGAGGTGTTCTGCTGACATCAAAATGCAAAGTGTTAGGAAATAAATTACGGAAATACGTGCATAACTGTATTTAATTGTTATTTGTTATTTGACTATCTGTTAGTTTACAGTATGAGCGACCAAGGACCATCTGACGCGTACCGTCAATTGTCTGGTTCGCCTAGAAGTGAAGACACCTCCTCTTCTCAGCCTGCCCTCTCAGGGTACTCTGCTGATACGGAAGAAGGAATCTTTGTGTTTAAGGCTCAGTCAGAGGAGCCGTTTCCTCAGAAAAAGAGGGTATGGTTCAGTCGAGGGGCACACGAGCGTAGAAAACGTATGAAAAAGTTACAGGAACAGAGGGTACTAGCAGCAGCCAAGAGAGAGACAGATGCCTATGCCCAGGATATGATAAATAGGGGTATAGCCAATATCCACATATTTGCAACCACTGCAGCTGACCCTAATCTGGAACAGATAATAGCACCCCAACCACAATTGCCAATCCCTGACAAACCCATGGAAATAGAAAACCCTGAAAACCAAGTGGAGATGCATGACTTCAACCCGGAGGAAATCCCTAGGGTACCTGCACCAAACCCCCTAGACCCAAATTACGACCCCTGGTGGGACGACAATAGGGACTTTGTGCAACGTTACCCTTTCCATGAAGACACACCCATGCAGAACATAGGAGCCTACCCAGGTATGGACCCTTTAGATCCCTATTACCACGATGAATACATTAGGGAGATCTTAGAAGATCC
The DNA here is from genome assembly GCA_030545235.1 of Helianthus tuberosus. Lineage (NCBI taxonomy): Eukaryota > Viridiplantae > Streptophyta > Magnoliopsida > Asterales > Asteraceae > Helianthus > Helianthus tuberosus. The sequence goes on along the minus strand of CM060427.1, from coordinate 142,238,315 downwards.
TTACCGATTTCAGGCACTTTCACCCCCATATCAGGAACCCGCACCCCAAATTTCGAACCCAGTCCTAGAACCTGCACCCCCAATGAGTGCAGAAAATGTCCAAGAACTTAGGACTTTTGGTGAGGAAATTTTAGAGAGTAGTGAGCGAATGCGACAGGTGGGAGAGCGACTCGTATGGAAATACGATGAGCGCAATATGGATTTTTGGATGAATCCATATCCGTGATGTGATGGTAGAAACGGTAATAGTAATAATAATATAATAATAAAAAAAATCAAATAAAATATGTGTGTATGGATGCCTATTACTATTAGTGTAATTCTATTTCAGTTGGTATTGTAATTTTCATTTCCGTACTGGTATGTAATAGATGCATAATAGTATATGAATAGAGTATAGTCACAATGATCGACGCTTTTGGCAAAAATGTGTGTCATATAATTGATTATATTAATATTATTTTGTGATATTAATACGGGATAAATGTTTAAAATTCAGATGGCCGATGAAGGAAATCAAGACAATCAGAATAACGATAACCATAGTAACATTAACGTGGTTAATGAGAATCCAAGCGTCAATAACAATGGATACCAAATGGATAATAGTGTCGTTCAACACATAGTGGCACAAGGAATTATAGATGCAATGCCATTTATTATTCAAACGATTCAAGAAGCGAATAATAAAAGTAAGCATAGCAGTAAGCGACCTATTGAACCAGAACACAGCGTGAACAATGGCCATGTACTTCAGATGCCCATTCCCAAAAGAAGAAGGACCATGTCTTACGGTTGTTCTTACAAAGAATTCTGGTCCTGCAAACCAATAGAATTCTTGGGCAATGAAGAACCCATTGCAGCTCTACGCTGGATAGAAAAGACTGAGGCTGTTCTAAAAATAAGTAAATGTGCGGAAGAGGACAAGATAATGTTTGCTTCTAATCTATTTAAGAACTCAGCCTTAGAATGGTGGAACACTATCCTTCAGTCGAGAAGAAGTGATAGGTTATATAACATGGAATGGGAAGAATTTAGGAACATGGTAGAAAGGAAATTCTGCCCTCCTAATGAAAAAGAGCAAATAGCAAACAAATTCCTAAATCTTAGGATGAATGGAGTGGATAGTAAGGGGTACACAACGTTATTCTTTGAATATGCTAGAATTGTACCAACCCTTGCATCACCAGAACCAGTGTTAATCTCCCGTTACATCTGGGGATTAATCGGAGAGATTAGGCATGTAGTCAAGGCAGCTAGACCTAAAACTATAGAAGAAGCTGTAGAACTAACAAACACCTTGACTGATGAATTGGTACGTACTAGAGAAGAAGACCAGAGGAAAAACCTAGCACAGAGGCTTACTCAAGAATTCCGTTCTGGGAATTACAACCGTAGGAATATGGGTTCTACCTCTGCACCATTCTGCAAGGTCTGCAAGAAAAAGCATTCAGGAAAATGCTCCACTCTTTGCAATTTTTGCAAGATGCCAGGACACAAGGAAGAAGATTGCAGAAGGAAATCCAGTAATGGAATGTGCTTCAATTGTGGAGAAAAAGGTCATATGAGGACAAAATGTCCAAAATTGGCTCCAGCTATGAACAACCGGAACACCAAAAATGCTAGAGCATTTGTGTTGACTGCAGATGAAGCCAAGATGATTCCGGACGTGATAGCTGGTACGTTTTTAGTTAATGATGTTTGTCCTAAAGTATTATTTGACTCTGGTGCAAACCAAAGTTTTATTAATACTTCGTTTTGCAAACTTCTAAATCAGTCATTAACTAAACTACCACAAGAATGTCTCGTAGAGACAGCTAATGGAGAAACTGTTAGGATTCCTGAAATCTTGCAGGGAGCAAGAATAGAAATTTCAAATCAAAAGTTTATGGCAAATCTTTATCCAATGAATCTGGCAGGATTTGATGTCGTTTTAGGAATGGATTGGTTAATAACCAATAAAGCCAGTATTTTATGTGATCAAAAGTCAATTCAAGTAAATTCACCAAAAAGTAAAACGATCACAATTAAGGGAGATAAACCATCTCGATCCACAAAATTCATCTATGTGATGAAAACTGCAAGTTATGTAAGAAAAGGTTCTATAGTGTATTTGATTTCCATAATCACTAACACTAAAGGAAAAGAACTAAAAGACATTCCAGTAGTGTCTCAGTTTTCAGATGTCTTTCCAGAAGAATTACCAGGACTACCGCCAGACAGAGAAGTTGAATTCAGAATTCACCGGCTACCAGGAACCGCACCGATTGCCAAAACACCTTACTGTTTGGCACCCGCCAAAATGCAGGAACTAAAGAAACAATTAGATGAATTACTAGAAAAGGGATTCATACAGCCAAGTTCCTCGCCATGGGGAGCGCCGATACTGTTTGTTAAAAAGAAGGACGGATCAATGGGTATGTGCATTGATTATCGTGAATTAAACAAGGTCACGATTAAGAATCGGTATCCATTACCAAGAATCAATGATCTGTTCGATCAACTACAAGGAGCTCGATTTTTCTCTAAAATCGATTTAAGATCAGGATATCATCAATTAAAGGTACAGGAAGAGGACATTCCTAAGACCGCTTTCAGAACAAGGTATGGTCATTATGAATTTACTGTCATGCCATTTGGTCTAACCAATTCCCCAGCCGCATTTATGGACATGATGAACTGAATATGTAAGCCATAGTTAGATAAATTCATAATTGTCTTCATAGATGATATTCTAATTTACTCTAAGAGTAAAGAGGATCATGCAAAGCATTTGCACGCACTTTTAAGTTTATTAAGAAATGAAAAGCTTTACGCTAAGTTTTCAAAGTGCGAGTTTTGGTTAGAACAGGTACAATTTCTCGGACATTTAGTGAACCATGAAGGAATTCATGTGGATTCCACAAAGATCGAGGCGATTACTAAATGGAAGACCCCTGAGTCACCAACCGAGGTTAGAAGTTTCTTAGGATTGGCCGGTTATTATAGAAGATTTATTCGAGATTTCTCTAGAATTGCCATTCCTTTAACTAAGTTAACCTGTAAATCCATTAAGTTTGAATGGGGACCAAAACAAGAAGAAGCATTTAGAATTCTTAAGCAAAGATTAACTAATACACCCATACTAGCGTTACCAGAAGGAACTGAAGACTTTGTAGTCTATTGTGATGCTTCTAAGTTAGGTTATGGATGTGTATTAATGCAACGTCAAAAGGTTATAGCTTACGCGTCTAGACAACTTAAGAATCATGAAGAGAATTATTCAACCCATGATCTAGAGTTAGGAGCTATAATTTTTGCCCTTAAGATTTGGAGGCAATACCTTTATGGTAGTAAGTTTACCATATTCACTGATCATAAGAGTTTAAGGTATGCTTTCGGGCAAAAAGAGTTAAATATGAGGCAAAGACGTTGGATGGAATTACTTAGTGATTACGATTGTGATATTCAATATCATGAAGGAAAAGTAAATGTAGTGGCAGATGCTTTAATTCGAAAGTATCATGAAAAGCCAAAAAGGGTACGTTCTCTTAAATTAAATCTACAAGTAGATTTAAATAATCAAATAAGAGAAGCACAAGAATCAGTAATCAAGAATGATACTTAAAATTTGAAAGGAATGATTAAGGAATTAGAACAAGGAACAGATGGGATTTGGAGATTCCATGAAAAGAGAATGTGGATACCTAAATTAGGAAATCTACGTCATCGTATATTAGAAGAAGCCCATAAGTCTAAGTATACGATGCATCCAGGAAGCGATAAAATGTACCAGGATTTAAGGAAAAATTTCTGGTGGATAGGAATGAAGGACATAGCAGCCTATGTTTCTAAATGTTTAACTTGTTCACAAGTTAAAGCTGAACACCAGAAACCCTCAGGATTTCTAGAACAGTTAGAAATGCCAGTGTGGAAATGGGAATTGATAACAATGGATTTTGTTACTAAATTACCCAAAACAAAGAAAGGTAATGATACAATCAGGGTGATTGTAGATAGGCTAACCAAGTCAGCTCATTTCCTACCAATGAAAGAAACTTTCAGTATGGAACAGCTAGCTAAATTCTATGTAAATGAAATTGTTTCTTTACATGGAATTCCTTTATCAATTGTTTCTGATAGAGATAGCTTATTTACCTCTCATTTTTGGTCAAGTTTCCAAAAAGCAATGGGAACCAAGTTAAATCTAAGCACAGCTTATCATCCTCAAACGGACGGACAAAGCGATAGAACAATTCAGACAATGGAAGACATGCTTAGAGCTTATGTAATTGATTTCGGAGGTAATTGGGACGATCACTTACCTTTAATAGAATTTTCTTATAATAATAGTTATCACACAAATATCAATGTTGCACCATTCGAAGCACTTTATGGACGAAAGTGTCGAACCCCAGTCTGTTGGGCAGAAATTGGGGAAAAGCAACTATCTGTACCTGAGATAGTGCAGGAAACAACCGACAAGATTATTCAAGTCAAAGAACGATTGAAAGCAGCACGTGACCGACAAAAGAGCTATGCTGACAATCGACGCAAACCATTGGAATTTCAAGTAAGAGATAAAGTATTGTTGAAGGTCTCTCCTTGGAAAGGAGTAGTAAGATTCATCAAAAGAGGAAAGCTAAGTCCCAGATATATTGGACCATTTGAGATTATTAGAAGAATAGGACCTGTAGCCTATCAGCTACAACTGCCAGAGGAAATGGCAGGAATACATGATGTATTTCATGTATCTAATCTCAAGAAATGTTCAGCTAATGAATCGCTAATAGTACCTCTTAAGGACATAGAGGTAAATGAACAACTCAAGTTTGTAGAAAGGCCTCTACAGATTGAAGACATGAAAGTCAAGAATCTCAAGCACAAGAGATTAGTTCTAGTCAAAGTGAAATGGGATTCCAAAAGAAGACCTGAGTATACATGGGAGCTTGAATCTGAAATGCAAAGGAAATATCCACACTTGTTCCAGTAGATCTCGAGGACGAGCTCTAAAACAAGGTGGGGAGGATGTAATAATCCTCAATAAACCGACACCCTTATAATTGTTCTGACACCCTAATATATTTTAAAATATCCCAAAATGTCCCAAAATACACCCCATACGTGAATACGGGCCTCAAATATATAAAATAGTATTAAAAATAAATAAAAATCTGAAATATCAGTCGAGGCGGGCCGCGTAGGACCCCACCCCAACCTTACGCGGGCGGTATAAAGGTCAAGACCTGAATTCGTTTGATTTCTTAAGTTCAGGCGGGCCGCGTAAGATCTTCGTTTAGTTAACGCGGGCCGCGAGAGATCGAAATAGTGGCTCAGCCCGGTGATGACACGTGTCATCATCGTGGCGGAGCTACATAGTGACCGGGACAAGCTATACGATGACCTGGAGTCAACGCAGGCTGCGTAAGCCCTGCCCATATGTTATAAGGGCCGCGACAAAGCCAAACTCAGCAACTATAAATAGAAAGCATCGGGTTTTCGTTTCCGTCGTTCATTTCTTTATTTCTTAAGCAAATTTCTGAAGAGTAGAGATAATACGCGGGTATTATACCCCCCTAATTAGCGAAGTTCTGCTCCGTTGTAAGTATTATAACCCCTGGATACGTATTAGATACGTTGCCCGATTGATCTAGGGTTCTGTAATGGCTGTCGTGGTTCTGCCCGACGTAGTCATTGGAATGCCGTCTCCGGGAGGGTATTGCTAATGTTAAAATGGGTTATTATACTAACGCATGTGCATTTGTGTAAATTTTAGATTATCACCAGGAAACCCTTACGGAAAATCTAAGACAGCAATGTGAGTTGATCCACTTTTTGTTAACTGTTTTTACAAAACCTCATTTAATTAATTATATATTAAACAGTGATTGAGTATTTGTAAGAGTACAATTATCATGAGTATGTTGGGGTTTTGTATACAAAATTTGTTACCACCTGGTCAAGGAGTAACATGTCCACAAGTCGGGTTCGACAGTACCATGGATGTTAATTGTGATGTCTTGGAAACAAATATAATTGCGGGATCGCCCTCAATACTGTGAATTTGGTTTTTAATTAAACTTGATTAAACTGGGATTCACTCACCAGTATTTCCCACTGACAAATGTTTTTAAAATGCGTTTCAGGTAACAAAATGTGAAAGCCAAATAGAAGCCAGCTGGACAGCACTGAAGGCTTGGAAAAGTGGCAATAAAGTTACCTAAAAAGAAATAGATGTTTTTCTTAAATAAAATATGATTTATTCCTATGAAATTGTGTGTAATGCAAACTTGGGATTTATCCCATATGTTTAATATTATGAAAATGTGGTATTTTACTCTGATCAAAATATTTCCTAACTACGGTCCTGATGAAAATTCTGCTGCCAAATCAGACGATACACGATACCATCGAAACTGGCTCGCGGCCGCCCGTTCCCAGGAATCAGGGATCGGGGGTTGCGACAAAAGATGAGTCGTACAAACCCCAGTTCCCTATTTATCAACAGATCAAGTTCACGCTAGATCCAACGACCAACACGGCGCGTTACAAGCTTATCTACCAACCGCCGAAGGTCATGAACAAGATACCGTTGATGCCAATGGAACATAACTTTCTAGAAGAAATGGCTTTGTGGTGCTATGACTCAGATACGCATGAAGCGGTGATCGTTTTTAAAGGTGATCGTGATAACTTTCGGATGTTGGATCCGATGTGGATTGTTAATATGTCAACAAACGACATCAGCAAGCTATTTCGGCATGATATATTTTACGAAGACAAGGACGCTCATCAAGCGCTTAGATTTCAACGCATCGCTTGTTATTGCTTTTATCGAGGAATTCATGCAGGAAGCACCTGGACGCTGAAACACTGAAGACGAAAGATCGAAGACCGAAGACAGTAACAGACAAGGGGGAGTTTGTTGATGCATTATTTTGGTGTCTGTAACTTGTCTTTATTTACGATGTAATTTATACGGTCTTTTATATTATCGAGTCTGTAATTCGCCATCGACCAAGTCGGATATCCTCCTATCCTACTTGCGTCCGACAAAGTTTGTCTCGTCTGTTATGTAAATGTTAATGAACAATGCATGTTGCATATGTGTTAAGTTTATGTTATGTGTTTGTGTTTTTTTTGCTGCAAACTGTCAAAACAGTTTGCAGCACACACATCAGTTGCAGCCTTCGACGAGCACTACATGACGAAACCCTCCAAAGGTCAGAACTCAAGGTTTCGTCGTGATGGATGACGAAACTCCTAGAGTTTCGTCGTCCAGAAGGTTTCGTCAGGCCCATTAGAGGTTTCGTCGGGCCCAATCATAGTTTCGTGACTGTTGGGCCTGGGCTGCTATATAAACACCTCATAGTTTCACTTTGAAACTATGAGAGCATAGCCATTACTGAAAGTATTCTGTCAAACTGTGTGTGTATCTGTTTGATCATTGTTCTCATCCCTTTAATCAATTGACTGTGATTCATTGGTTATATCGTGTTTTTACTATCTATGTTTGGTTTGGCATAGTCACGGGGATTCCGCACTCATGACCGTGTTTGTTATAAACAAGGATTCGGTTTTCGTATTCGATCCTCAGAATTCGGGACCTACAGCTTATAGGTCTCATATACGTCTATGGATGTAGTATAGCTCCAACGTAGGCCTATAGGAGTAGTATAAGTCTCGTATTGGACTGTATGTGTAGTTTAGATCCCGTATAGGCTTATAGGTCTCGTATATGTGTAGTTTAGGTCCCGTATAGGCCTCTACTCTACTCTACTCTACTCTACTGCACTGCGCTAAACGATATGATACTATATGAGACTTATACAACACTATACGATACGATACGATACGATACGATACTACATCTGTAGGCCTATACGAGACTTATAGGCTTATACGAGGTCAATACGTGACCTATACTACAATTATACGACACAATACGATATTGATCATATAAAAATGATTAATGTTGTATAAAAAAAGTTTGTAAGAAATACTTACATTTTTATTTATTTAAAATAGAAAACTTTTTATTATAAAACTTTACTAAAACGATTAATATTGTATAAATGTTTCTAGAAAAACAAACCACCCTTTATATACGTTGCGTATAGGTATATACGTAACGTATATAAAGGGTCAAAAAGACATTTTTACCCCTTGTTTAGGCTGCGTATAGCCCCCAATCCAGGGGTAAAATGGTCTTTTTACCAAACTTGCCCCATATATACGTCACATACAGGGATATAAGCGGCGTATAGTAAAAAAGACCATTTTATCCCTGGATTGCGGGCTATACGCAGCCCAACAAGTGGTAAAATTGTCTTTTTGACCCTTTATATACGCTGCGTATAGACCTATACGCAGCGTATATAAAGGATAGTTTTTTTTTAATTCCAAACCTGTGGTAAAATACTCTTTTTGACGCTTTATATACGCAGCGTATAGGCCTATATGCAACGTATATAACGCGATGTATATAAAAGGTGTATTTTTCTAAAACAATTTTATTCATTATTTATCGTTTTAGCAAAGTTCTATAATAAGTACTTTAAAAATCATTTTTAAGTATTGTATAGTATAAGTCTCGTATAAACCTCTTATAAGTCTCGTATAGGTCTTGTATATGCCTATAGGCCTATACGGGACCTATACTACACTTGTAGGCCTATACGGGTGTTCTGTGATATCCTATAGTATCGTATCATATCGTATTGCATCATATCGTATCGTATCATGTAGTGTAGTATAAGTCTCGTATAGGTTCCCTATAGGTTTTGTATGTGCCTATAGGCCTATACGGGACCTATACTACACCTATAGGCTTATACGGGTGTTGTATGGTATCCTATAGTATCGTACTTTATCGTATTGCATCGTATCAAATCGTATAGTGTATAGTATAAGTTTCGTATAGGTTCCCTATAAGTCTTGTATGTCACACCCCAACCGATGGCGGAAACATCAGAGCGAGACAAAATAGATTGCTCGAGACATCATAACACTAATATTTGTGACAAGTATTTAAATAATAAATTTCATTCCATTTCTAAAGAGTCAATTACAAGGATTTGAAAGAAATACAACAACATGAATAATGAAATACAATACAATAAGAGTTCACAATTTAAAGTGTGTATCTAAGCATCCTACTAGATTCCATGCATCACCAACATCTTCGTTAAACCTGCAACATGTTTTAAAAGCATAGTTCAATTCAAAAAGTATTGGCGAGTATACAAGTTGGTGCGTAGTATTTAAGTATAAAAATGATAAGGAACAATCCACATGGCAAACCTGGTTATATGTGAACCCGAGACCGAGTCTGACCCGACAGTTGACCCGACAAAAACCCGAACCAAATCTGAGTTCACCCGAAACAAAGTTGACCCGACAGAAACCCGAACCAAATCTGAAACGAAACTCGAACTAAAATGAACCGAACCGAATTCACCCGAAAAAAAACTGACCGAACCTACTGTTGACTTGGCTTGACTGAACCCGAGCCTGCACCACTTCTGACTACGTTGACTGTGAACCCGAGACCGAGTCTGACCCGTAGTTGTCTTGTTGAACCGAACCATGAGCCTAGACCCGAGCCAAACACGACCCAAATCGAAACTGAGCCTACACTGACCCGAGAACAACCACCACCATCGTCGTCGCCCGACTGGCCAGCCTAGAGCCGCCCTACACCACCATCGTTGTTGGTGCATTTTTGTCTATCGCCTCCGTCAATACAGTCCGTAGCAGAAACCGAAGAAATCAAGACATTATAGTGTTATATTTAGTCAAAAGGCAAGGTGGCATTTATATAATTAATGAGAAATCTCATTAAGCCCCTTGGCCTATAAATAGAATCCTTAGGGTTAGGATTTAGGACTTTTGCACATTTGGATCTTGGAGAGCTTTGAAGCTAGAGAGAGAAAGTAGAGAGAGATAGTGCAAAAGGTGATTCACGTTTCTTGTACGTTTTTAGGTTTTTAATCTAATCACAGATTTAGTACGGTTCTCGTGTTTGGTCCACGCACGTGTACGGATTTCGCACGTCACACGTGTCGATACGCAATCGTTACGGAGTCGAAAACCGATCCTACAAGTGGTATCAGAGCAGGAACTCGATTGCACGGATCAATCACACAGAATCGCACAAGATTTCAACAGATTCAGATTCAAATTTCATTCAGATTTGTCAAATTTCTTTATTTTTCTATCTTCTACACTTCTTGACTGAAAAATGCAAAATTAACATGGCTTTTACGGTTAAAATTGGCTGATTTTTGAATATTATGTGCGAAAATCATTGATCTATAAGCCTACAAAATTTCATATTAAAATTCCAAGTATTTTGAGAGAAATCAAGATTTTTCTGTCCGAATTTGCTAACATGTTCGCTGCTGTTCTTAGTAATGTTCACCGATCGGATGACCATCTGACCTTCAGCATTTTTGTTTGTTTGGTATAAAGTGCCAAGTGTCGGATTGCAATCCGAACGGATCACCATCCGATCCATAGCTAATCTCTTAGTGTGATACATTTTGTCAAGTGTCGAGTGAAACAATCGTCGAGTGGTGACTTGATCGGACCACCACCCGATCCATTGCAAGTCATTAGAAGTTGATTTTGTTGTAACTCTGACCCGATCGGATCACCATCCGATCCACAGCACATTGTTCATTCAAGTTTTAAAGATCAAGTGTCGAGTGGCAATCCGAACGGAGTGCCATCCGATCCTAAATACTTCATTTGCTTGTGTCACAGGGCTTAGTGTCGGATCATCACTCGATCGGATCACCATCCGATCCAAAGCATATTGTCAAGTGTCGGATCACTACTCGATCGGATCACCATCCGATCCAAAGCATATTGTCAAGTGTCGGATCACTACTCAATCGGATCACCATCCAACACCTAGCAGTCAATTGATTTGAGGACCAATCGTCAGATAGTCACTCGTTCGGATCACCATCTAATCCGCTGCCATCTGATCATTGTTACTGTTGACTTTAGTTGACCTCACTCGATCGGATACCTATCCGATCCAGTTGTTTGATAGGTTTTGAACTGATCATTTTTAATTAATCGTTTGCAGGTGATTCGAGGTGAAAAACGAGTTGTACATCATGGCTGAAGAATTTTACAATACGTTCTACAAAGCATTCACATCAGAAACTTCGGTGACTTCAACTGTTACACCTAAAACTATAACAAAAGCAATTAATGATAATATCAAACATGATAACTTCTATGGAACTTATTCGAAACCACCTAAACTCGAAAGTATTGAAGATTACACATGGTGGAAAGAACGTTTTATCAACTGGGCCAAAGCTTACGCACATGAGAGCTGGTTTTGTATGGAGTTTGGATATGATAGACCTATCAATGACAAAGGAGAAGAAATCCCACTCAAAAGCTTATCCGTTGAAGACAAAAAGGACTTCTCATATGAACAAAGAATGATTGCTCTAATCCAACAGTCGATTAGAAATGATATTTTTGCATTACTTGATCATGATGGTTCATCTAAATCTGTTTGGGAAGCTTTAAGAGTTAAAGTTGAGGGTGGTAAACAGATCAAAAAGAATAAAATTGCTTTATTAAAAAAGGAATTTGATCTGTTTGATAGTCTAAGAGGAGAGTCGGTGAGATAAATGATTGAGAGATTTTGTCATTTAAAAATTGAGCTTGATAGGTTTGGGATAGTAAAAACTCGAGAGGAAATCATAGACAAAATCATTGAAGCGTTACCACGAGCTGATCAGTGGCAAACGTTTGTTTTTATTTTGAAAAATGATCTGTTATATGAAACAATTACTCTCGATGTGTTGATTGAAAAAATTGAAACTCATGAGCTTGAATTGCAGAAACAGAACAAGATGAGTAGCTCTTCGCATCAACAGAATGTCGGTCTTTACTACAAGGGCAATGTACCTCAGGTGACTGTAAATGAATCACCAAAGACGGCATTCAGTGTTGAAAAGCCAAAAGAACCACAGAAAAGCTCATCAGGTTACGATCCAGGATATCATTCATCGTCAACAACATCAAACTCTGAAGAACCTGAAGAGATTCTCTGCAACATCGCTTTAAAGCTGAAGAAGTCTTCGTCAATGAACATCAATGCTGCTAAACAGCAAATGAGTCTTCTGGGATCAATTTTGGAATCTTACGAAGACCTGGTACCTGGGAAAATTGGAAATTCCGAACTAACAAAGGAAGATTATGACCAGATCGATCCAGAAGAGATGGAACTCATTGATCTAAGATGGTGTTTAGCAAGCTGCATTCGAAGAGCTCAGCGGTTCATGGATATCACTGGCAGACAATCAATCTGTGGACCATCAACAAAACTGGGATTCGACAAATCAAAGGTGACTTGTTTCAAATGCAAACAAAAGGGTCATTTCAAAAGAGAATGCAGAAACTCTTTTGTTGAAGAAACCGCTAATCCATTTAAAGAAGATTACTATCAAAAGGTGATCTATCACAAGAACAGAGAGGAATCTCCAAGGTTGAAACAAATTGAAGATAATCCTGAAAAGGAGAAATCAAGAGCTTGTGTTGTGATTCAAGATGATGAAGGGTTTGACTGGAGCGAATTTCTTCCAGAAGATGATCTTGTTGATGATAGGTTCACAGCACATGGCAGAACTGTATCGAAGAATAAACATCACGCATTTGTTGCTGAGATAAAAGAGAAAACAAGAGAAGAAATTCTGAATGAAAAGACATACAGAGAAAGATGTATTGCTGGTTATCGGATTGAAGAGATGGAGAATGAATACAAAGAAGCAAAGAATTATAGAAGATATGACAAGAAGCGAGAGTGTTATGTCAACAGGAACGGGGAACCAGTTGTTCATCCAAAAGAAGTAGTTTTTGATGATGTTCTTGCAGTAATCCCTCTATTGGCGAGTATTACTCAAATGTTGAAAAAGATAAAAACTACAAGAAAAGGTTGGATAAAATCATTCGAGATGTCATGACAGCAAGTTTGAAGAAGAGGGATGAAGAAAGAATGAAGAAGAGTGTTGATGAGTTAGTTGATGATTTGAAGAAGGTTGCTGAGGAACAGAAGAGTGTTGCTGAAAAAGAAGACAAAGTAGTTGATGAAAAAGCTGTTACTGAAAAATAGCAGAATGAAGAAGATCAGAAGAAGAAAGAAGAAGCTGAGAAGCAGGAAAGTTCGTTTGAAGTGGCTGGTGTTGGTGAGGAACAACAGAACAGAGAAGTCGATCAGACACAGACGGAGTCGAAAGCCGAAGTGCCAATCACTGAGGTAAAAACTGAATCTGAAGTCTTAAACAAAAATGTTGAACAGTGCAAGAAATGCATGGAAACGTGCAGTGCTTGTACTGAAAAAGATGAAAAATTCAGAAAAGAGACTTAGAATTCACTAAAATTGAAGAAGTTTTCAAAAATAAATGCAAAGAAATGTTAGAAAAAGAAAAAGTTTTGAAAGATAATGATGAAAATTTGACACAAAAATGCAAGAATTTAGAAAAAGAAAATGAAATTTTGAAAGAAAAGGTTTAAAAAATAACAGAAGAATGCCTACAAAAGGAAAATGCTTTTCAAGAAATGAAGAAAGAGTATGATTCGATAAAATTTGCATATCATATTACAAAAGGATCATATGAAGACGTGAAGAGTCAAATAAAACTTGTTCAATCGAGATTAAAATATTGTTCTGAAACAACTGATATGCTTAAGCGACAGTATGAAATAAAGCAACAAGTTGTAAACTCTTACATTGAGGATGTTGCTAAGCTAAAGCGTAAAATAGCTGATTTAGAAGAAGATAACAACAAGTTACACAGTTATCATGCTTCATCATATGTGCTTGAACGTATTTTCAACATAAAACCCGGGTGATGATGATTCTGAGAAAAACAAGAAAGGTATTGGCTCAGAGTTTCATCAAGTTCCACCACTGGAAAAGTTCGTATTTTATGATGATGAGAAGGTGGAAAAAGCTTTCAACATGGTCGATCAATTTCCAGAAAACGTTGACATAACCTATTCCAAATCTGATGATTCTAGTGATTCAGAGGTGGTAGGTAAGGTCGTTGAAAGTGTTTTGAAAGAAGAGTCTGTTGAAACAGGTAAATCTGAATCACAGGATGAAAATGAAGGTAGTTTTCTGAAGGTTATCTGAAAAACTCAAAATCTGAGAAAAATGCGAATGATGATTCAAAAGGATTGGTATACACCATGATTGGATCAGACAAATTATTCTCAGATCTTGAAGTCCCGATTCAGAATGTGATTTCAGAAAAGATTGACAAAGTTTTCAAGATGGATGAAATTGAAAAGTCTAAAATTCCAAAGTTTGCTGGAAAGAGTCACAAAACTTTTTATAACAAACCTGGATACAAAAAGAAAAACATGAAGGCTGGGTTGGGTTATAAAAAGATACAGAATTGGAAAAGAAACGAAACGCCAAATTATCAGACAAAAATGAACTTAGTTCACGGAACAAGTTCAGAAGAAGAGAAAGAACTCCAATTTAGATGACAGTCTAATGAAGAGTTCTATGCTCAGAAAAAACAACAACAACAGGCTAAAGATGTGTACAAGAGAACATGTTTTAAGTGTGATCAAATTGGACATCTCAGTAGAAATTGCCCAAATCTTAAACCTGTTGGTGTTGAAACAAAAAGGAAGTCTGAAGTTGTGAATCAGAAATCAACCAAGTTTGACTCAAAGCAAACTTGGAAGCCTAAAATGTCAAAGGGTGACTCACAACAAACATGGAAACCAGTGACACCCGGATTTAGAACAACACAAAGTTGGAAAACAAGCGTTGATGCAACTAAACCAAATCAGTTGTGGAAACCAAAAGTTGTTGTTCAAAATCAAAATGTTCAAAAATATTCACATTTTTACAAAAGAAGGTGCTCCAAAAGGTCAAACATGGACAGTTAAGAAACAAATGACTTCGGTAATTGAAGAAAAAGATGATGTCAAAATTGAAAAAGTCTTTGTACAAAATGACAAAGATTTTCCGAAATTGATGAAGCATATTGTGTTGAAATGCCTAAGGTCAAACAGACCTGGGCTAAATTATTCAAGTAATTGAATAATTTGAATGTGCAGGTGCTTCAGAAAGAGGATGAAAGTCAAACCAACGGAGGAAGCAGCCTGGCACGAGAGGAAGAGGCTGCTGGTCCCTGCAATTGAAACAGGGAGTTTGTTTGATTTTTGTACATAAATAAACCTTATTTTAAAACCCTAAAAATTGAAAAATTAAAAAAAAACCAAAAATATGTTTTTATTTTGTCAGAAATTCAAAAATTTTCAAAAATATGTTGAGTGAATACGCCGAAACCCTCACGGCTGAACAAACATGATTAATTTCACAAGATTGAAAAGCGGTTTTCAAACTGTCGAAAATCAATGGGTTGTAAATCATGGGGGTACAGTATATTCTCTGCAAAACAGAGCATGTGAAGCAGAAAAGTGGATGGCGAGACAAAGCTATCAGTATCAGGTTGTCAAATTTTCTTTAAAATGTTTTGAGTTTTAGGGGAGTAAGAAAATGTCAGAAAATCCAAAAACATTAGAAAATTTGAAAAAGCCAAAAACATGATAAAAAAAAGAGTTTTTGTGTAAAAAGAGGAAATGATAGTACATCAGTAAGACAATCACAGTACGCTAAAGAATTGGAAAGACAAATGTGATAAACGGTCTCACTAATGATATGCCAGTAGGTTTTTACACGCTTAGTAGATTGTTTTCGATATATAAACCTAAAAAATCAAATACTTGCTTATCTTGTGGGGAACATCTCTCGAATATACGGGTAACCCCCGAAATCTTGTTTGAGAGATTGCCTGATTCTGAGATACTAGGTCTTTATACTGTTTGATATCTGGGGTATTATACCTGGTCTTCTGATATTGCGGAAGCAATGTCCTAGACCTCGTATAATACTTTACGCGCTGTTAAAGCTTACCCTCTGCATAAAAATTGAAAAAATATCGAAAGATGTAATTCAAATGCAGTTGTAAAGAAGATTCCCAAGGGGAACATACCTAAAGTCGAGCCTTCATCTCTTTGACTGAACGGAAGTTCATACCTGAGCTCTCAAGGTCTCGCACTAACCCAGAGAACAGATATCAAATTGGTATATTCACCTGTAAAACTGAATCTAGGGAATTTTGATACGGGAGTATATTTTGAGGTGGAACACGCGAATAAGTTTAAGTCCTTAAAACACTAATCTCGTATCTCGAAACAATTGAACTTTGTGTGAAAATTTAAGTGGATCAGTATACTGACAATCTAAGTGAATCGTTTAGAACTTAAAGGGTTTAAAGCTCAACGGTGCTAGTTGTTTTGGTAAAAAATTACCGAAGTAATTAAGTGATCAAATTAGTTAAGTGAGGTAGTGTGCTAAAAGTAAGTGTCAAAAATGTGTTAGTTAAATTACTTGCAAAAACAGTTTCAGGATACGGCTCGGGATATTGAGCTTTATCGACGATCAAACAATGAGCAAATAATGAGCGAAAAGTAAAGGAAGTGACACGAGATGTACGAGGAAAGCCCTTGATCAATCTAGATCGCCGGCATAAAACCTCGGGAGCTGACAATCGCAGCTGCCTTGTTCTTCAATTGCTTCAAAAATCAGGATACAGTGCAGGATGTGGTACGGATCGACTAAGTGTTACAACGGAAATGAAATACAAGTGTGGTGTTTGCAACTAGCTAGAATGTGATTGTGTTCGAGAGTGTAAGTGTGAAATGATGTGTGTTCTAAGTTGATCCGACCTCATCTATTTATAGTGAAGATAAAACAACTAACTACCCTAAACTCGCGGGATTCACCGAATATTCCCTCTTGGAACGTTGCAGACCTGGTCTTTCGGGCTCAACGTCTCTTTCTCAACAAATTCGTCCGAGTCTTGAGGAGAAGAAGTCCTTGTGACCGTTAGCAAGCCTCTGCCCTTAATCTGCACGTGGTTAATTCAACAAGCTTCAGGATATCGCCCAAGATGTCAGCAATATCCTCTTCCAGCATCCTGATTACAAATAAACAAACAAAGGCAGGATATTGGTCAGGATACATATGTTAAGAAAATGACCCCTAACAATTGTCCCCAAATATATCAGTTGGGATACCAATCCAACGGATATATTTCAAAACTTTACTTCATAACTCAAGGCCATTAATATGACTAGACTCTTGAAATGACAGCGGTGCAACTTCCAAGGCATTATTTACTTTTCACCCCCCTATATTCATCCTATATTAACCGAGGGACTCCTTGTCTCGGTTACCCTTATCTTCAAGCAAGCATCAGGTATCTTCTCTTCTAATCTCCTCTCTTTAATTTTTCATAATTTGCTCAATGGCACCACGAACGAAATCCCGCTCAGACCGGCCAGCCTCAACCCTCATAAGTCAAAACTTTATCACCGATCCAGCAAAGGAGATTTGCTGTTTCAATAATGCTGATATTGCTGCTCTCAGAGACTCCGGTGCCTTTCCCACCGGAACGGTCTTTCGCCCGTTTGACAAGGAAGCCCGATCGGATGCATCATCCGACGAGTGGGTTTGTTTTTTCGCTTATCCTTTCTCCCTTGGACTCCGGTATCCATTTCCACCCTTTATCTCCAGTTTTTTCGACCTCACCGGCCTTAGTTATGCCCAAGTTATGCCAATGGTCTGGCGAATCTTGATAGTGTTGGATCAAATCAAATCTCGTCATTACCCTAACCTTCTTGTTGAGGACCTTCCCGTAGCATACCGATTAAGATCCCACGGCAACCACCGTTATCTTCTATTCTCCATCAAGAGCCCTTTGGTCCTTAAATCCACCAAGAACGAGGATCGGTGGCGACGAAAATTCTTTTTCGTCAAAAGAGACTCCATTGATAAGGGTTTCGATCTTCCGGTTAAATGGTTAACCAAGGGTAGGATTTAGGGTTTTAGGAATATCCCCAATCATATTTTCAAATTGTATCCCGGACTTATATTCTGACATTTTTATGCAGCGAATTTCAGAGATTTAGTGCCTCCTAGCGCGGAATCCGAATCCAAGATCAAGGAAATCTACCGTCTTCCTGCCAGCGAAAGAAGTTTTTCCCTGTCTCTCACAGATCCTCATCAAAAATCAAACTCAGAAATGTCTGGTAAGCATATTTTCATATGTTAATTATTTTCAAAAATATGATGAGTTTTAAGAGTATCTTCCCTTATGTAGCACCAGTCGTCAACCTTGATGCTTTCGAACTCGATGAACTGGATTGTTATTCCAGCCTT
Source organism: Helianthus tuberosus (assembly GCA_030545235.1). Lineage (NCBI taxonomy): Eukaryota > Viridiplantae > Streptophyta > Magnoliopsida > Asterales > Asteraceae > Helianthus > Helianthus tuberosus. Next base: position 142,220,059 of record CM060427.1, on the reverse strand, counting down.
GAACCCGCCAAACAAGAATCCAAGCCAAAGTCGTCTGCTACACCAAAGCCTACCTCCTCGAAAACTGTTTCTGCTCCCAAAGGCCCTCCGGCATCCAGGACCAGGGCATCCAGCTCTCGGAAGAGAAAGGAGACTGACTCCCCAGCTGTTTCTGAAACATTCTCTCTTGAGAATCATGGGTTCAATGACGCCACCTCATTTCTCAAACAGGTAGAATTTTCTTTCCAATATCCTGTATAAGTATGTTAGTCTTTATCCTGCTTATATTAATACCTGTGTCTTCATCTATAGGGTCTGGATCGCCTCATGCATTTATACGAAGATGCTACCGGTCTTAACAAGATGTTGCAGATTCAGCTGGAGAAAGCTCAAGCCACCATAGCTGATCAAGGGACCATCGCAGCTGCCAAATCCCAGCACTATGAGGACAAATACAAGGCAATGACTCAGGAACATCAAGCCGCCCTTCACAAAGCTAATGAGGATGCTCAAGCCAAGCTGGACGCCGCTCTTCTCCAATATCAGCAGAACATGAGCTCATACCGGGATAGCCTAAAAACTTCAGTGGTCATCTCTCTTCTCCAAGCCAGGATAAGGATGGCTTACGAAGCCATGGATCTGGGTTTTGAATGCCCTTCCTGGAATGTAAAGGCTTGGGAGGAGAAACTACAGGGCCTCGGAGGTCATCCCGTTGCTCATCCTGCAAAACATACTGGTGAAGAGCCTTCTAAGGCGGCAGAGGAGGTGGCCAATGCTGATGATGGTGCTGAGAAGAATCCTGAGGGTGATGCTGGAGCAGATGCTGGCAAGGAGCTTGCTGTTTAAGAAGGTGCTGCCCCTTAGGCAGCAGAGTGGGCGATGATGGATATACGTGCCAAGGCCGGAGCCCACTTTTTAATTTCATGGTTGTGGTTGCATAAACAATTTACTTTTCCTGTCCTTGAACAATTTACTTTTCCTGCACTAGAACAATATGATGACCAAAGGTGGATGGATCCTAGGTTTTAGGATGAAGCCCTTGGTCATCAATTAGCATAATTTGTTTTGAACATAGTAACGGTTGTAGGTGAATGGGTCCTGTTTTGAGACAGATCCTGCAACCGTTACAAAACTATGGTAACAACTAATCGTGCTTTTGGCGGATGGTCCTTACCAAAAGCACAACTTTTGACTTGTTAATAATATAACTATCTTTTGACTTATTTTCTGTTACTTTGCATTATTTAGTGTAAGTCTTAGCTTTGTAAAAATTTTATACTGTTATTTTACAAAATATTCTGACCAGTATGCTTAGAAACATACTGCAGAAGCCTTTTATTAAATAGATCTTTCAGATGTTCTTTCAATTTTGTAAAAATTTCTTTAGAAAGTAAAAAATAGTTTAGCTCTTCAAAACCAGGTTTTGATGATGATCAAAGTTTCAAGCCAATACTAGTTTTAAGCATCCTAATCAAATATCCTTAAAAGGACTTTGAGGATATACGTCAAGATACTTAACATGATGTTACTAAAAATTTAAATGAGGCTCACAAAGGAAAAATCATACCAGACATAGGATATAAACCTATTACCGAATTCCAATCCCTATGCAACTCTTCCAATGAAGATGTCCCCAGTGCAAGATACTTAATGCATTAGTCGCAAACTTCATTAGTTTTATAGCACCATCTTGTCAGGGAGGTCCCCTGTGTACAATGTCTTCAAGTATCTTAGAAATTTATTTAATGTCAGTTTGCATTGCATAAGCAATATTTTACGTCTCAAGGGTAGAACCCAAGGATGTACTGGAGATAAATCCTTTGTAACCTGGGGAAAATCCCAATTTTTCATGCGCTACAGGCGGGAGTGTATAAACTCCAAGACTTAGAAAGGTGAAAACCTTTAAACCTTAGAGAGTATGAAAATACCCTTTCGTGAGAGAGGGTGATCAATCCTCATATACCGTTAGAATTCAGGATATAGCCAATGGTAACGAAATTGTCAGCCACTTTTACATGGACTGGTCCCGCCACCTTGAACTATCCCTGAATAACTTGCGCTCCAGGCGGGGTGTTTAAACCCAATTCGGAAGAAAGGTGAATACCTTTAAACCTGTGAAGGGATCAGTATCCCTTAAACGTGAGAGAGGGGGCCAATCCTCTAATCTTCTGAGTTATCCCGAGTGCATATTCTGGAGCTATATCCTGGAACATATCTTGCAAAACAAATGTAAACTAAGGTGGGTGTTAGCTTGGCTAACACCCCTCCGATGCTTAAGTCAGTATTGGGTTCAAAAGAATTAATAATATAAAAATACATTAAAAAGAAGTAAGAATTCATACCATCTTGAGTTAGAAATTAAATTCTAGATTCACTTGAAATAGAGCTTAAGGTGTATAGCATTCCAAGATCTCGGTAGCATATCTCCCTCCATATTCTTGAGTCTATATGCTCCTTTCCCTGCTTCTGATTCAACTTCATATGGTCCTTCCCATTTTGGAGCTAACTTGCCATCGGCAGGATTAGTAGTATTTTGGAAAGCCTTTCTTAATACCCAATCTCCAACCTTAAATCTTCTGGTTCTAATATTCTTATTGTATGCCCTGGATATTCTCTGTTGATATGCTGCCATCCTTAGCCTTGCCGCATCTCTCTTTTCATCTATAGTGTCTAAATCCTGACTCAAGGCTTCAGGATTCTTCTCAGGATCACTTAAGATAGATCTTGCAGTAGGTATTGTCATCTCCGTTGGAATCACTGCTTCTGCTCCAAATACCAACGAAAATGGGGTTTGACCTGTTGCATTCTTTACCGTTGTCCTATCAGCCCATAAAACAAAGGGTAATTCTTCTGCCCATCTTCCTTTTTTGGCTCCAAGCCTTTTCTTTAAGTTGTTGACAATTATCTTGTTAGAGGATTCTGCTTGTCCATTTGCTTGAGGATGTACCAGAGTAGATGTGATCATTTTGATCCCCCAACTCTTGCAAAAGTCAGTAGTCCTCTTACTTATGAACTGAGAACCATTGTCACAGATTATCTCAGCTGGTACTCCAAATCTGGTCAGGATATTCCTCTTTATGAAGGATACTACTTCTTGGTCTCTAACTTGAACAAATGCTTCAGCTTCAACCCACTTAGAGAAATAATCCGTCATTGCTAGCATAAAGACTTTTCCTCCCGGAGCTTTTGGTAGCTTTCCCACTATATCCATGCCCCACTTCATAAATGGCCAAGGGGAAACAATAGGATATAATGGTTCAGCCGGTTGATGCAGTATGTTACTATGTCTTTGACATGAGTCACATCTTCGAGCATATTCTGCGGCATCTTTTCTCATTGTTGGCCAATAATATCCTGTTCTTAATACTTTTGAAAATAACGATCTGCCCCCAGCATGGTTACCACAATCCCCTTCATGTATATCCTGAAGGACTTCTTTGGCTTCAAGATCCTCCAAGCATCTCAAATACGGTCCTGCAAGAGATTTCTTGTATAAAATATTATTTATAATAGTGAATCGTGATACCTTCATCCTAAATGCCTTAGGATTTTCATTTCCAGGAATGTGTCCTTCTTTGAGATATTTCATGATTGGAGCCGTCCAGGTTTTAGGATCCTCTTCAAGATATTCTGCCCCAGGATCCTGAATACCAGCTACTTCTTTATCTCGAGGATTCGTTGCAGGATATAAGACATGTACTATTGGTATTTGTGTCCCTTCAGGTATCCTGACCGACGATCCCAGATTTGCTAAGGCATCTGCTTCAGCATTATCTTCCCTTGGTACCTGTTCAAGTATAAAAACATCGAAATATCCTGCTAATTTTTTGAGAATATCGAGATATTCGATTAATTTCTCTCCCTTAACTGCATATGATCCATTAAAATGGTTAGTAATTAACAGAGAGTCAACATATATGTTTTGGTCAAAAATTACCGAAGTAATTAAGTGATCAAATTAGTTTAGTGAGGTAGTGTGCTAGAAGTAAATGTCAAAAATATGTTAATTAAATTACTTGCAAAAGCAGTTTAAGGATACGGCTCGGGATATTGAGCTGTATCGATGATCAAACAATGAGCAATTAATGAGCAAAAAGTAAAGGAAGTGACACGAGATGTACGAGGAAAGCCCTTGATCAATCTAGATCGCCGGCATAAAACCTCGGGAGCTGACAATCGCAGCTGCCTTGTTCTTCAATTGCTTCAAAAGTCAGGATACAGTGTAGGATGTGGTACGGATCGACTAAGTGTTACAATGAAAATGAAATACAAGTGTGGTGTTTGCTATCAGCTAGAGAGTGATTGTGTTCGAGAGCGTAAGTGTGAAATGATGTGTTCTAAGTTGATCCGACCTCATCTATTTATAGTAAAGATAAGATAACTAACTACCCTAAACTCGCGGGATTCACCGAATATTCCTTCTTGGAACGTTGCAGACCTGGTCTTTCGGGCTCAACGTCTCTTTCTCAACAAATTCGTCCGAGTCTTGAGGAGAAGAAGTCCTTGTGACCGTTAGCAAGCCCCTGCCCTTAATCTGCACGTGATTAATTCAATAAGCTTCAGGATATCGCCCAAGATGTCAGCAATATCCTCTTCCAGCATCCTGATTACAAATAACCAAACAAAGGCAGGATATTGGTCAGGATACATATGTTAAGAAAATGACCCCTAACAATTGTCCCCAAATATATCAGTTGGGATACCAATCCAACGGATATATTTCAAAACTTTACTTCATAATTTAAGGCAATTAATATGAATAGACTCTTGAAATGACAGCAGCGCTATTTCCAAGACATTATTTACTTTTTACCCCCTTATACTCATCCTATATTAACCAAGGGACTCCTTGTCTCGGTCATCCTTATCTTCAAGCAAGCTTCAGGTAACTTCTCTTCTAATTTTCTCTCTTTAATTTTTCATGATTTGCTCAATGGCACCACGAACGAAATCCCGCTCAGTCCAGTCTGCCTCAACCCTGATAAGTCAAAACCTTATCACTGATCCAGCGAAGGAGATTTACTGTTTCAATAACGCTGACATTGCTGCTCTCCAAGACTCCGGTGCCTTTCCCGCCGGAACGGTCTTTCGCCCGTTTGACAAGGAAGCCCGATCGGATGCATCATCCGATGAGTGGGTTTGTTTTTTCGCTTATCCTTTCTCCCTTGGACTCCGGTATCCATTTTCACCCTTTATCTCCAGTTTTTTCGACCTCACCGGCCTTAGTTATGCCCAAGTTATGCCAATGGTCTGGCGAATCTTGATAGTGTTGGATCAAATCAAATCTCGTCATTACCCTAACCTTCTTGTTGAGGACCTTCCCGTAGCATACCGATTAAGATCCCACGGCAACCACCGTTATCTTCTATTCTCCATCAAGAGTCCTTTGGTCCTTAAAGCCACCAAGAACGAGGATCGATAGCGACGAAAATTCTTTTTCGTCAAAAGAGACTCCATTGATAAGGGTTTCGATCTACCAGTTAAATGGTTAACCAAGGGTAGGATTTAGGGTTTTAGGAATATCCCCAATCATATTCTCAAACTATATCCCGGACTGATATTCTGATGTTTTTATGCAGCGAATTTCAGAGATTTAGTGCCTCCTAGCGCGGAATCCGAATCCAAGATCAAGGAAATTTACCGTCTTCCTGCCAGCGAAAGAAGTTTTTCCCTGTCTCTCACAGATCCTCATCAAAAATCAAACTCAGAAATGTCTGGTAAGCATATTTTCATATGTTAATTATTTTCAAAAATATGATGAATTTTAAGAGTATCTTCCCTTATGTAGCACCAGTTGTCAACCTTGATGCTTTCGAACTCGATGAACTGGATTGCTACTCCAGCCTTGAACCCGCCAAACAAGAACCCAAGCCAAAGTCGTCTGCTACACCAAAGCCTACCTCCTCGAAAACTATTTCTGCTCCCAAAGGCCCTCCGGCATCCAGGACCAGGGCATCCAGTTCTCGGAAGAGAAAGGAGACTGACTCCCCAGCTGTTTCTGAAACATTTTCTCTTGAGAATCATGGGTTCAATGACGCCATCTCATTTCTCAAACAGGTAGAATTTTCTTTCCGATATCCTGTACAAGTATGTTAGTCTTTATCCTGCCTATTATTTACATTAATACCTGTATTTTTATCTATAGGGCCTGGATCGCCTCATGCATTTATACGAAGATGCTACCGGTCTTAACAAGATGTTGCAGATTCAGCTGGAGAAAGCTCAAGCCACCATAGCTGATCAAGGGACCATCGCAGCTGCCAAATCCCAGCACTATGAGGACAAATACAAGGCAATGACTCTGGAACATCAAGCCGCCCTTCACAAAGCTAATGAGGATGCTCAAGCCAAGCTGGACGCCGCTCTTCTCCAATATCAGCAGAGCATGAGTTCATACCGGGATAGCCTAAAAACTTCGGTGGTCGTCTCTCTTCTCCAAGCCAGGATAAGGATGGCTTATGAAGCCATGGATTTGGGTTTTGAATGCCCTTCCTGGAATGTAAAGGCTTGGGAGGAGAAACTACAGGGCCTTGGAGGTCATCCCGTTGCTCATCCTGCAAAACATACTGGTGAAGAGCCTTCTAAGACGGCAGAGGAGGTGGCCAATGTTGATGATGGTGCTGAGAAGAATCCTGAGGGTGATGCTGGGGTGAATGCTGGCAAAGAGGTTGCTGTTCAAGAAGGTGCTGCCCCTTAGGCAGCAGAGTGGGCGATGATGGATATACGTGCCAAGGCCGGAGCCCACTTTTTAATTTCATGGTTGTGGTTGCATAAACAATTTACTTTTCCTGTCCTTGAACAATCTACTTTTCCTGCACTAGAACAATATGATGACCAAAGGTGGATGGGTCCTAGGTTTTAGGATGAAGCCCTTGGTCATCAATTAGTATAATTTGTTTTGAACATAGTAACGGTTGTAGGTGAACGGGTCCTGTTTTGAGACAGATCCTGCAACCGTTACAAAATTATGGTAACAACTAATTGTGCTTTTGGCGGATGGGCCTTATCAAAAGCACAACTTTTGACTTGTTAATAATATAACTATCTTTTGACTTATTTTTCTGTTACTTTGCATTATTTAATGTAAGTTTTAGCTTTGCAAAAATTTCATACTGTTATTTCACAAAATATCCTGATTGGTATGCTCAAAAACATACTGCAAAAGCCTTTTATTAAATAGATCTTCCAGACATTCCTTTATCTTTATAAAAAGTTTTCTAGAAAGTAAAAAATAGCTTATCTTTTCAAAACCAAGTTTTGATGATGATCAAAATTCCAAACCAATACTAGTTTCAAACATCCCAGCCAAATATCCTTAAAAGGACTTTGAGGATATGTGTCAAGATATTTAACATGATGTTATTAAAAATTTAAATGAGACTTGCAAAGGAAAGACCATACCAGACATAGGATATAAACCTATTACCAAACTTCAATCCCTTTGCAACTCTTCCAATGAAGATGTCCCCAGTGCAAGGTACTTAATGCATTAGTCGCAAACTTCATTCTTTTAACTCTACACCACCATCTTGGCAAGGATGTCCCCTTCGTACAATGTCTTCAAGTATCTTAGAAACCTATTTAATGTCAATTTCCATGGCATAAGCAGTTTTTCTCGTTCCGAGGGTATAACCCAAGGATGTACTGGAGATAAATCCTTTGTATCCTGGGGAAAATCCCAATTTTTCATGCGCTACAGGCGGGAGTGTATAAACTCCAAGACTTAGAAAGGTTAAAACCTTTAAACCTTAGAGAGTATGAAAATACCCTTTCGTGAGAGAGGGTGATCAATCCTCATATACCGTTAGGATTCAGGATATAGCCAATGGTAACGAAATTGTCAGCCACTTTTACATGGACTGGTCCCGCCACCTTGAACTATCCCTGAATAACTTGCGCTCCAGGCGGGGTGTTTAAACCCAATTCGGAAGAAAGGTGAATACCTTTAAACCTGTGAAGGGATCAGTATCCCTTAAACGTGAGAGAGGGGGCCAATCCTCTAATCTTCTGAGTTATCCCGAGTGCATAGTCTGGAGCTATATCCTGAAACATATCTTGCAAAACAAATGTAAACTAAGGTGGGTGTTAGCAAGCTAACACCCCTCCGATGCTTAAGTCAGTATTGGGTTATAAAGAACAAATTACACTAAACACATTTAAAAGAAGTAAGAATTCATACCATCTCGAGTTAGAAATTAAATTCTAGACTCACTTGAAATAGAGCTTGAGGTGTATAGCATTCCAAGATCTCGGTAGCATATCTCCCTCCATATTCTTGAGTCTATACGCTCCTTTCCCTGCTTCTGATTCAACTTCATATGGTCCTTCCTATTTTGGAGCTAACTTGCCATCGGCAGGATTAGTAGTATTTTGGAAGGCCTTTCTTAATACCCAATCTCCAACCTTAAATCTTCTGGTTCTAATATTCTTGTTGTATGCCCTGGATATTCTCTGTTGATATGCTGCCATCCTTAGCCTTGCTGCATCTCTCTTTTCATCTATAGTGTCTAAATCCTGACTCAAGGCTTCAGGATTCTTCTCAGGATCACTTAAGATAGATCTTGCAGTAGGTATTGTCATCTCCGTTGGAATCACTGCTTCTGCTCCAAACACCAACGAAAATGGGGTTTGACCTGTTGCATTCTTTATCGTTGTCCGGAGTAGATGTGATCATTTTGATTCCCCAATTCTTGCAAAAGTCTGTAGTCCTCTTACTTATGAACTGAGAGCCATTGTCACAGATTATCTCAGCTGGTACTCCGAATCTGGTCAGGATATTTCTCTTGATGAAGGATACTACTTCTTGGTCTCTTACTTGAACAAATGCTTCAGCTTCAACCCACTTAGAGAAGTAATCCGTCATTGCTAGCATAAAGACTTTTCCTCCCGGAGCTTTCGGTAACTTTCCTACTATATCCATCCCCCACTTCATGAATGGCCAAGGGGAAATTACAGGATATAGTGGTTCAGCTGGTTGATGTAGTATGTTACTATGCCTTTGACATGCATCACATCTTCGAACATATTCTGCAGCATCTTTCCTCATTGTTGGCCAAAAGTATCCTGTCCTCAATACTTTCGAGAATAATGATCTGCCCCCAGTATGATTACCACAGTCCCCTTCATGTATATCTTGAAGTACTTCTTTAGCTTCATGATCCTCCAAGCATCTTAAATATGGTCCTGCAAGAGATTTCTTGTATAAAATATTATCTATAATAGTGAATCGGGATACCTTCATCCTAAATGCCTTAGGATTTTCATTTCCAGGAATGTGTCCTTCTTTGAGATATTTCATGATTGGAGCCGTCCAGGTTCTAGGATCCTCTTCAGGATATTCCGCCCCAGGATCCTGAATACCAGCTACTTCTTTATCCCGAGGATTCGTTGCAGGATATAAGACATGTACTATTGGTATTTGTGTCCCTTCAGGTATCCTGACCGACGATCCCAGATTTGCTAAGGCGTCTGCTTCAGCATTATCTTCCCTTGGTACCTGTTTAAGTATAAAAACATCGAAATATCCTGCTAATTTTTTGAGAATATCGAGATATTCGATTAATTTCTCTCCCTTAACTGCATATGATCCATTAAAATGGTTAGTAATTAACAGAGAGTCAACATATACTTGCAAATTTTTGATACTCATGCTCTTAGCCAATTCTAACCCTGCAATTAAAGCTTCATATTCTGCCTCATTATTGGTAGCAGGAAATTCACACCTAATAGCCTGGGGTAATATGTCCCCCTGTGGCGATTTTAGTAGTATTCCTAATCCTACTCCTCTTACATTAGATGCACCATCAATATATAATGTCCAGGATCCTGAGGATTCTCCTAGTTGTTGAACTTCTAGGTCTACCTCATCCTGAATGTCACTACTAAAGTCAGCCACAAAGTCAGCTAAAGCCTGAGACTTTATGGCATTCCTAGGTTCATATACTAAATCATAAGCACTCAACTTTACTGACCACTTGGCCATCCTGCCTGACATCTCTGGTTTCCTAAGCACATTTTTAATAGGATAGTTTGTTTTAACATGAATCCTATGTGTCTCGAAATAATGCCTAAGTTTCGTTGATGCCATAATTAATGCTAGTATCAATTTTTCTAAATGAGAATACCTAGTTTCAGCATCTAACAAACTTTTACTAACATAATAAACAGGGTACTGCTGACCTTCATGGTCTTTTATAAGAACGGCACTTACAGCATTCCCTGATACAGCAAGGTATAGGGATAGTGGTTCACCATTTTCCGGCTTCATCAATAGAGGTGCGGTTGAGAGATACCGTTTCAAATCTTGTAGGGCTGCTTCATGCTTTTCCCCCCATTCGAATCTTTTGTTCTTCTTTAGGATATCATAGAAGTCTTTGCATTTCTCCGAGGATCTTGAGATAAATCTGTTTAGAGCTGCTACCCGGCCTGTTAATCTTTGTACATCCTTCATATTCGAGGGTGATTTTATATCCAGGATAGCTTTAATCTGCTCCGGGCTTGCCTCTATCCCCCTTTTCGTCACCATATACCCAAGAAACTTTCCTGCCCCCACTCCGAAATGGCACTTAGCAGGATTCAGCTTCATATTATACTGATCCAGGATATCAAATGCTCCTTTAATATCCTGGAGGTGATCCTGAGCTTTCTTTGACTTTACTACCATATCGTCAATGTATACTTCCATGGTGTCCCCCAGTTTATCTTTGAACATCATGTTTACCAATCTTTGGTATGTTGCACCTGCGTTTTTCAAACCAAAAGGCATAGCTGTATAACAATAAATACCTGTTGGCGTCATGAAGGCGGTATCCTCCTGGTCAGAAGGCTCCATTTGTATCTGTTGAAATCCTGAGGATGCGTCCATGAAAGTCAGCATTTCATGCCCAGCAGTAGCATCTACCATTGCATCAATATGGGGGAGAGGAAATGGGTCTTTAGGACAAGCTTTGTTCAAGTCTGTGTAGTCTACACAAACTCTCCATTTCCCATTCTTCTTCTGTACTACAACCACGTTTGCAAGCCACCTTGGGAACTTAACCTCTCTGATCATTCTTGACTTTAATAATCTCTCAACTTCCTCTTGGATAATCGTGTTCCGCTCAGGAGCAAACTTCCTTCTTTTTTGTTGCACAGGCTTGAACGACTTATCAATTCCAAGCTTGTGAGTGATGATATCTTTGGATATGCCAGTCATATCCTCATGTTTCCATGCAAACGTAGACATCCTGCATTTCAAGAAGTTAATTAATTGTTCCTCAATATCCTGAGGGATATTGGTCCCTACGAGCACCGATATATCGGGGTTATCCTGGTCCAGGATAACTTTCTTCACATCCTGCTCCGGATTCCCCACGATATCCTGGGCCCGCGTCTTTAATTGCTATGCTGCACTAGTTCTGGCTGAGGATTTCATCGAGGAGGAGTAGCATTCTTTCGCCTCCTGCTGATCGCTATCAACTTTAACAACTCCCCAAGGGGTAGGTATCTTGATGCATTGGTGATATGTTGATGGCACGGCCTTCATATCGTGAATCCATGGTCTTCCTAGTATGATGTTATAGCAGGATAGAGAGTCCATCACACAGAAACGTTGTATCGAGTTGACTCCTTCAACGTATACCGGCAACTTTATCTCTCCCACTGTGTTTCTGGCCTCTCCACTGAACCCAACAAGCACGGTGGACTTCGAAGTGATATCCATTGGGGATACATTCATCCTTTTAAGTGTCTCTAGTTGGATTATGTTGACGGAGCTGCCATTATCAACCAATATCCTGCGTACAAAATGGTTAGCCACATATAATGTTATTACCAGAGCATCATGGTGAGGATCCTGGACAGTATCCCTGTCATCAGCATCAAAAGTGATCACTTTGTCAGTTGTGAGGGTCGTCATCCTGACAGGTTTGTCTCCCCTTTCGGCCTTGGCTTCCTTTGCATGTCTTTTTGCTGCCGAATACGAAGTTCCACAAATGTCGGATCCCCCCGAAATGAAGTTGATTATCTTGGCATCCGCGGGAGGTGATGCAGCTCGCTCAGGATCCTTCTCCGTATCCTGACCCTTATTCTTCTTTTTTCCCAAGAGATCTTTCAGATATCCCTTGCTTAGAAGATAGCTTATTTCTTTCCTTAAAGCAATGCAATCCTCAGTCATATGTCCGAAATCTTCGTGGAAAGCGCACCATTTCGACTTATCTTTCCAGTCAGCCTTTTGTTGATTCTTTCGAGGCCATCTAGCCTTGTCTCCTAGACCCTGCATAGCATACATCAATTCAGGAATATTAACAGAAAAGCAATATTCAGACAACTCAGGATACTCTTCAGGATCCTCATCTTCGACAGCGTTCACTCTCTTGTTTTCATTTCTACCATATGGCTTAGGCCGATATGACTTAAATGAGGATTCTGACTTCCTATTAGTCGACTCATAAGTGTTGGATGAGTTCATCCTTTCTTGCATCTTTCTGTCATCTTCCAACCGAATGTATCTTAGGGCCCTGTTCCGAGCTTCATCCAGGTTCCTGCATGGGTTCATTACAAGGTCTTGGTAAAATTGAGAATCTTTTTGCAACCCCATCTTGAAAGCTTGCACAGCTGTTGCAACATCAAGATGAGGAATGTCTAGTGATTCTCGGCTAAACTTGTTCGCATAATCCCTAAGGGATTCCTGAGGCCCTTGTGTTATCCTGTAGAGATCACTTGTTAATTTTTCAAAGCTCCTACTATAAGAAAACGGACTATTAAATAAATTTACTAAATGAGCAAAAGATGTAATTGAATGTGGAGGAACATTCAAGAGCCACTTCAAAGCTGATCCTGTCAAGGTTGAACCAAAACCCTTGCACAAGCATGCTTCTTTGAGATCCGGAGGGATAGGGTTGATCTCCATCCTCTCCCTATACTGAGCGATATGCTCCTCAGGATCCGTCGTTCCGTCGTAAAGCTTCATGTTGGGGGTTTGGAACCTCTTTGGGATCTCAGCATCACATATAGGGTATGCAAAACGAGATATCTTGTGGCTATCTTGAGATACTTCCGGGATCGGCTGGACCACCCCAGGTACACTAGATATCATGTCTTTCAACTTCTGAAGTTCCCTGGTAAGTGCTGATGTTACACATGTATCCTGCAAAGATCCACCACTGTTAGTAGTATGAGTATTATTATTATTAGACACGTTACCAGTTGGAGGATTTTGCCCATATCCTGAAGCATATCCCGAGCTCCTCATGGTTGACATCCTAATCGAGGAGGGTATTTCAGGAGTATGATTCTGAGGAAGACTGGGCACGATATTTCCCCTATTATCCTCGGTATACACAGCTGAGCTAAAGTTCAACGCTCTGGGGTGTAACGGAGTGACATTGTCCTCCGCAGATCTGCTCGAGCCAGCTTTCAGGAGTTGTATCTCCCTCAAAAGCGTTTGGTTCGTTTCCTGTTGCTGCCTCATTTGTTCCTGCACACTTCCAAATAAGGTTAAAATTTCATCATTAGAAGCTAAAACGGGAGCAGATCCCTGGACACTCCGAGTTGGGATAACATCTTGAGATTGTGTAGAGGCTGGCATCCTTGGAGGAGGTGGTGGAAGCACCGAACCGGTAGTGGCAGAAGTCATAGCAGACACAGTAGAGGAACTCATGTTTGATCGTGAGGCCATTGTGGACAATGTAGCAAAAAGTTTTGAAAATAAAAAACCGATTAGCGATTTAACAAAAAATTTTAGTAAAGAGAGCACCACTTGCCCCACGGTGGGCGCCAAATTGTTTTGGTAAAAAATTACCGAAGTAATTAAGTGATCAAATTAGTTTAGTGAGGTAGTGTGCTAGAAGTAAATGTCAAAAATATGTTAATTAAATTACTTGCAAAAGCAGTTTAAGGATACGGCTCGGGATATTGAGCTGTATCGATGATCAAACAATGAGCAATTAATGAGCAAAAAGTAAAGGAAGTGACACGAGATGTACGAGGAAAGCCCTTGATCAATCTAGATCGCCGGCATAAAACCTCGGGAGCTGACAATCGCAGCTGCCTTGTTCTTCAATTGCTTCAAAAGTCAGGATACAGTGTAGGATGTGGTACGGATCGACTAAGTGTTACAATGAAAATGAAATACAAGTGTGGTGTTTGCTATCAGCTAGAGAGTGATTGTGTTCGAGAGCGTAAGTGTGAAATGATGTGTTCTAAGTTGATCCGACCTCATCTATTTATAGTAAAGATAATATAACTAACTACCCTAAACTCGCGGGATTCACCGAATATTCCTTCTTGGAACGTTGCAGACCTAGTCTTTCGGGCTCAACGTCTCTTTCTCAACAAATTCGTCCGAGTCTTGAGGAGAAGAAGTCCTTGTGACCGTTAGCAAGCCCCTGCCCTTAATCTGCACGTGATTAATTCAATAAGCTTCAGGATATCGCCCAAGATGTCAGCAATATCCTCTTCCAGCATCCTGATTACAAATAACCAAACAAAGGCAGGATATTGGTCAGGATACATATGTTAAGAAAATGACCCCTAACAATATACTTGCAAATTTTTGATACTCATGCTCTTAGCCAACTCTAATCCTGCAATTAAAGCCTCATACTCTGCTTCATTATTAGTAGCAGGGAATTCACACCTAATAGCCTGAGGTAATATGTCCCCCTGTGGCGATTTTAGTAGTATTCCTAATCCTACTCCTCTTACATTAGATGCACCATCAGTATATAATGTCCAGGATCCTGAGGATTCCCCTAGCTGTTGAACTTCTAGATCTACCTCATCCTGAATGTCACTACTAAAGTCAGCCACAAAGTCAGCTAAAGCCTGAGACTTTATGGCATTCCTAGGTTCATATACTAAATCATAAGCACTCAACTTTACTGACCACTTGGCCATCCTGCCTGACATCTCTGGTTTCCTAAGCACATTTTTAATAGGATAGTTTGTTTTAACATGAATCCTATGTGTCTCGAAATAATGCCTAAGTTTCGTTGATGCCATAATCAATGCTAGTATCAATTTTTCTAAATGAGAATACCTAGTTTCAGCATCTAACAAACTTTTACTAACATAATAAACAGGATACTGCTGACCTTCATGGTCTTTTACAAGAACGGCACTTACAGCATTCCCTGATACAGCAAGGTACAGGGATAGTGGTTCACCATTTTCCGGCTTCATCAATAGAGGTGCGGTTGAGAGATACCGTTTCAAATCCTGTAAGGCTGCTTCATGCTTTTCCCCCCATTCGAATCTTTTGTTCTTCTTTAGGATATCATAGAAGTCTTTGCATTTCTCCGAGGATCTTGAGATAAATCTGTTTAGAGCTGCTACTCGGCCTGTTAATCTTTGTACATCCTTCATATTCGAGGGTGATTTTATATCCAGGATAGCTTTAATCTGCTCCGGGCTTGCCTCTATCCCCCTTTTCGTCACCATATACCCAAGAAACTTTCCTGCCCCCACTCCGAAATGGCATTTAGCAGGATTCAGCTTCATGTTATATTGATCCAGGATATCAAATGCTCCTTTAATATCCTGGAGGTGATCCTTAGCTTTCTTTGATTTTACCACCATATCGTCAATGTACACCTCCATGGTGTCCCCCAGTTTGTCTTTAAACATCATGTTTACCAATCTTTGGTATGTTGCACCTGCATTTTTCAAACCAAAAGGCATAGCTGTATAACAATAAATACCTGTTGGCGTCATGAAGGCGGTATCCTCCTGGTCAGAAGGCTCCATTTGTATCTGTTGAAATCCTGAGGATGCGTCCATGAAGGTCAGCATTTCATGCCCAGCAGTGGCATCTACCATTGCATCAATATGGGGAAGAGGAAATGGGTCTTTAGGACAAGCTTTGTTCAAGTCTGTGTAGTCTACACAAACTCTCCATTTCCCATTCTTCTTCTGTACTACAACCACGTTTGCTAGCCAGCTTGGGAACTTAACCTCTCTGATCATTCTTGACTTTAATAGTCTTTCAACTTCCTCTTGGATAATCGTGTTCCGCTCAGGAGCAAACTTCCTTCTTTTTTGTTGCACAGGCTTGAATGATTTATCAATTCCAAGCTTGTGAGTGATGATATCTTTGGATATGCCTGTCATATCCTCGTGTTTCCATGCAAACGTAGACATCCTGCATTTCAAAAAGTTAATCAATTGTTCTTCAATATCCTGAGGGATATTGGTCCCTACGAGCACCGAGATATCAGGGTTATCCTGGTCCAGGATAACTTTCTTCACATCCTGCTCCGGATCCTCCACGATATCCTGGGCCCGCGTCTTTAATTGCTATGCTGCACTAGTTTTGGCTGAGGATTTCATCGAGGATGAGTAGCATTCTTTCGCCTCCTGCTGATCGCTATCAACTTTAACAACTCCCCACGGGGTAGGTATCTTAATGCATTGGTGATATGTTGATGGCACTGCCTTCATATCGTGAATCCACGGTCTTCCCAGTATAATGTTATAGCAGGACAGAGAGTCCATCACACAGAAACGTTGTATCGAATTGACTCCTTCAACCTACACCGGCAACTTTATCTCTCCCACTGTGTTTCTGGCCTCTCCGCTGAACCCAACAAGCACGGTGGACTTCGAAGTGATATCCATTGGAGATACATTCATTCTTTTAAGTGTTTCTAGTTGGATTATGTTGACGGAGCTGCCATTATCAACCAATATCCTGCGTACAAAATGGTTAGCCACATATAACGTTATTACCAGAGCATCATGGTGAGGATCCTGGACAGTATCCCTGTCATCAGCATCAAATGTGATCACTTTGTCGGTTGTGAGCGTAGTCATCCTGACAGGTTTATCTCCCCTTTCAGCTTTGGCTTCCTTTGCATGCCTCTTTGCTGCCGAATACGAAGTTCCACAAATGTCGGATCCCCCCGAAATTAAGTTGATTATCTTGGCATCCGCAGGAGGTGATGCTGCTCGTTCAGGATCCTTCTCAGTATCCTGACCCTTATTCTTCTTCTTTCCTAAGAGATCTTTCAGATATCCCTTGCTTAGAAGATAGCTTATTTCTTTCCTCAAAGCAATGCAATCCTCAGTCATATGTCCGAAATCTTCGTGGAAAGCACACCATTTCGACTTATCTTTCCAGTCAGCCTTTTGTTGATTCTTTCGAGGCCATCTAGCCTTGTCTCCTAGACCCTGCATAGCATACATCAATTCAGGGATATTAACAGAAAAGCAATATTCAGACAACTCAGGATACTCTTCAGGATCCTCATCTTCGACAGCATTCACTCTCTTGTTTTCATTTCTACCATATGGCTTAGGCCGATATGACTTAAATGAGGACTCTGACTTCCTATTAGTCGATTCATAAGTGTTGGATGAGTTCATCCTTTCTTGCATCTTCTTGTCATCTTCCAGACGGATATATCTCAAAGCCCTGTTACGAGCTTCATCGAGATTCCTGCAGGGATTCATTACAAGATCCTGATAAAACTGAGAATCCTTTTGTAATCCCATCTTAAAAGCTTGCACAGCTGTTGCAACATCAAGATGTGGGATATCCAAGGATTCTCGACTAAATTTGTTCACATAATCCCTCAAGGATTCCTGAGGCCCTTGAGTTATCCTGTAAAGATCACTGGTTAGTTTCTCAAAACTCCGACTACAAGAAAATTGATTGTTAAATAAATTAACCAAATGAGCAAATGAAGTGATTGAGTGAGGAGGAACGTTTAACAGCCATTTTAAGGCTGATCCTGTTAGAGTAGAACCAAATCCCTTGCACAAGCACGCTTCCTTGAGCTCCGGAGGGATAGGGTTAATCTCCATTCTTTCCCTATACTGGGCAATATGCTCCTCAGGATCCGTAGTCCCATCATAAAGCTTCATGTTGGGGGTTTGGAATCTCTTTGGGATCTCAGCATCACATATAGGGTACGCAAAACGAGATATCTTGTGGCTATCTTGAGATACTTCCGGGATCGGCTGGACCACCCCCGGTACACTAGATATCATGTCTTTCAACTTCTGAAGTTCCCTGGTAAGTGCTGATGTTACACCTGTATCCTGCAAAGATCCACCACTGTTAGTAGTATGAGTATTATTATTATTAGACACGTTACCAGTTGGAGGATTTTGCCCATATCCTGAAGCATATCCTGAGCTCCTCATGGTTGACATCCTAATCGAGGAGGGTATTTCAGGAGTATGATTCTGAGGAAGACTGGGCACGATATTCCCCCTGTTATCCTCGGTATAAACAGCTGAGCTAAAGTTCAACGCTCTGGGGTGTAACGGAGTGACATTGTCCTCCGCAGATCTGCTCGAGCCAGCCTTCAGGAGTTGTATCTCCCTCAAAAGCATTTGGTTCGTTTCCTGTTGCTGCCTCATTTGTTCCTGCACACTTCCAAATAAGGTTAAAATTTCATCATTAGAAGCTAAAACGGGAGCAGATCCCTGGACACTCCGAGTTGGGATAACATCTTGAGATTGTGTAGAGGCTGGCATCCTTGGAGGAGGTGGTGGAAGCACCGAACCGGTAGTAGCAGAAGTCATAGCAGACACAGTAGAGGAACTCATGTTTGATCTTGAGGCCATTATGGACGATGTGGCAAAAAGTTTTGAAAATAGAAAACCGATTAGCGATTTGACAAAAATTTTTAGTAAAGAGAGCACCACTTGCCCCACGGTGGGCGCCAAATTGTTTTGGTCAAAAATTACCGAAGTAATTAAGTGATCAAATTAGTTAAGTGAGGTAGTGTGCTAAAAGTAAGTGTAAAAAATGTGTTAGTTAAATTACTTGCAAAAACAGTTTCAGGATACGGCTCGGGATATTGAGCTGTATCGACGATCAAACAATGAGCAAATAATGAGCGAAAAGTAAAGGAAGTGACACGAGATGTACGAGGAAAGCCCTTGATCAATCTAGATCGCCGGCATAAAACCTCGGGAGCTGACAATCGCAGCTGCCTTGTTCTTCAATTGCTTCAAAAATCAGGATACAGTGCAGGATGTGGTACGGATCGACTAAGTGTTACAACGGAAATGAAATACAAGTGTGGTGTTTGCAACTAGCTAGAATGTGATTGTGTTCGAGAGTGTAAGTGTGAAATGATGTGTGTTCTAAGTTGATCCGACCTCATCTATTTATAGTGAAGATAAAACAACTAACTACCCTAAACTCGCGGGATTCACCGAATATTCCCTCTTGGAACGTTGCAGACCTGGTCTTTCGGGCTCAACGTCTCTTTCTCAACAAATTCGTCCGAGTCTTGAGGAGAAGAAGTCCTTGTGACCGTTAGCAAGCCTCTGCCCTTAATCTGCACGTGGTTAATTCAACAAGCTTCAGGATATCGCCCAAGATGTCAGCAATATCCTCTTCCAGCATCCTGATTACAAATAAACAAACAAAGGCAGGATATTGGTCAGGATACAAATGTTAAGAAAATGACCCCTAACACTAGTGATTTGTCATAAACTGATATGATCCTCTAACGCGTACTCAAACAAAAATATTGTGTGTAAATATTTTACTGCTTTATGTTTCAGAAAATTACAAAAAGATTTTGATTCCACTTTATTTTCGACAACCGATGTCTGAGAAGCTGAGTTTCAAAATCTAAGTAAGCTGATCATGTTTCTGAAAATAAACAAGTTCATTAATTTGAAACTTGTAGTTTTAAAATCTAAAATAAAAAACAGTTTGTGAAATCACCAAGGTCATTAAGTTGGACTTGGATGATTAAATGTGAGGGATTTGGATGCTTAAATTGTTGAAATCTGTTACAAAGAGCTAGGTTTCGATGTTGGATTCTTAATACTGCCAAATCTATGAAGATTGTTGATAAGGGGAGAGTATCAAGTAATCCTGGATATATTCATATTATTATATTTTAGAGCCAGGTTCTTGATTAAAAGTTTTTGAGTGCCAGGTCACGATTCCTGGACAATCGAAAAAGCTTTCACTATCGTATATTTGAAATGTTTTAGCTTATGCTGAGAGAGCCAGGTTTTTCAATCCTGGATGTTTAAAACATTTTTACTTATGTATGTTTGAGATTTGCGGATGAAAGTTCCAGATTTCGACCCCGATAGCCGAGTCTAAGGGGGAGTCTGAAGACAAGCTCATCGCAAGGGGGAGCTTGTATCTGGAAAGCCAGGTGTCGATCCCAAAAGCACGGAAGCTTGACGAAAGGGAGAGCCTGAAGAGTATAATGAAAAAGGGAGCTGAAGCTGTAGACAGATCCACGGGGATTCTGTTCGAGAGGGAGTTTGTGTTGCTGAAGATGTAATAAAGCTTAAAGAAGACTCAAGAGAGAGAGAAAGACAAGACGCTACGAGATTGACTGCGGCAATATCCAAGGGGGAGTCTGTTGGTGTATTTATGTCTATCGCCTCCGTCAATACAGTCCGTAGCAGAAACCGAAGAAATCAAGACATTATAGTGTTATATTTAGTCAAAAGGCAAGGTGGCATCTATTTAATTAATGAGAAATCTCATTAAGCCCCTTGGCCTATAAATAGAATCCTTAGGGTTAGGATTTAGGACTTTTGCACATTTGGATCTTGGAGAGCTTTGAAGCTAGAGAGAGAAAGTAGAGAGAGATAGTGCAAAAGGTGATTCACGTTTCTTGTACGTTTTCAGATCTTTAATCGAATCACAGATTTAGTACGGTTCTCGTGTTCGGTCCACGCACGTGTACGGATTTCGCACGTCACAAGTGTCGATACGCAATCGTTACGGAGTCGAAAACCGATCCTACAATCGTCCTCCATCTTCTGATGCGAAACCGGAGCCGGGGTGGACCCGAATCCTGAAACTGAAGTCTCGAAACTGAACCAAAGGAAACACGACCTGAATCGAACCTTGAACAGACCCGAGACGGTCACCCTTCACCGCCGCCGTCACCTGTGCCGCTACCGTTGCCGGTGACTGAGAAAACAACCGGAGCTTCTCCAGTGACTGTGTCGAGGAGGGAGAGAGAAGGTGACTGCGAGGTGGGTGATGTAGAACGTATGGAGGTGTGGGTGTTTATGTGTGGTCGGCCGGAAACTCGGCGCTGGAACGCCGTCTCAGAATCTGAGTTCCGGTGGCCGGATTCGGTGAGAGAGAGAAGAGAGGTGAGTGATGAGGAGGCTAGGGTTTCTAAATGAAGAAACGAGGTTTAAATAGCTAGGGTTTTTAGATGGGTTGGGCCTAAAGCCCGTTAGCGATCCAATCACGTTTCTGGAGCCCGTTTTCGAACCCGAACGTCGTGAAATATTGTAGGATATTATTTTAGGATTAAGAATACGTAAATGTTGTCGGAAATCGATGTGTGAGGCGTTCTTTTGCCGGTTTCGTTAAAAACGCGTAAAATGTGTCGGTTGTCGTTTCTTGTCCGTTTTTCGATCTGATTTCGACTGTGATTCTATAAATGGAAGGCGAATACGAATTTTAAAAAAAAAAATGAATACGGAAATACGAGACGTTACATTGTATATGCCTATAGGCCTATACGACACCTATACTACACCTGTAGGCCTATACGAGTGTTCTATGGTATCCTATAGTATCATATCGTATCGTATATTGTAGTATAAGTCGTGTATAGGTTTCCTATAGGTTTTATATGTGCCTATAGGCCTATACGGGACCTAAACCACACCTATAGGCCTATAAGGGATCTATACTACACCTATAGGCTTATACGGGTATTGTATGGTATCCTATAGTATCGTATCGTATAATGATTTTGAGGCGTGAGGAGTGAGGAAATAACATAACATGTACAACCAAATAAGTTTTGTGTAAGACCAAAAGTTGCATATGTCTCGTATATTTCACACATAAGTCTTTTTAACAAGTAAGCCATTCATAAAATTCTTCACCCATTTGTCTGATTTTACATGTCACCTTTTGACAGAGTTTAAAATATTATCTAACAAGAATAACTCAAATCAAATCAAATGCAATTTTGTAAGCGAGTGTCAACAGGAATATAGTATCACTAGAAACACGAGTGACAACGTAGCACCCTTTTCAGTGTGAAAACTTATTAAGCCTTAACACACAGAATTTACTTTACACACAATTCTTTTGTTGGCTTTAGCAGCCGTAGCACGGGCTACGACTCAAGTGCGTATTCGTAGTGTATTTTTTTATTTTTTCGGTTTTATATCAAGGATACCCCTATCCAACCAAAACTTGTAAAATAAGGGAGCCCGATTGAAACAGTGGCCCAGCCAATTGCCCAAATTATTAATAATTTTATTATATTAATACAACAATTATGTATTCAAGTAATTTATTATATGGAAGCTACAGAAATGTTCCCGTCAGAAAAGCTTTATTTATTTACCACAAGAAATTAGTCTTATTTATTTGTTGAATGGTTCTTTTTATTGATAAAAATCACTACTAACGGTTTGGTTTACGATTTAACCTAAAAATTGTTAAAATCTGACTATGAGCGCCTCTATATTTATACTAAAAACACCTCTTAATTAAAAAAACATTATCATACTCGGTGACGACGATTACGAGGGTCCCAGATTGGGAACCTCGTCTGCGCTAGCTGTCCCCAACTAAATAATTGGGCCCAAGCCCAGTATGATTTCCCAACTCGCTTTCGATCCAAGAAGATAAAGGCCCATAAGGGAAATCTGACTTTCCGGCCCAAAGACCTCTGAACCAGGCCACTGCTTCCCAGGACACACGTGATGTGACTATTCTCCTTCGTTAAATGCCCTAAAGACCGCCGACTACCTTTACGACTCGGTCTTGTGAGGGTCGGGTTATTCCTTAAGGACGAAGCATACATTAAATGCTCAAATCCTAGAAGATCCCATTAGGGAAACAACTCTCTGAATAATACCCGGACATCCCTATTGTCAGGAAAGACATTCGAACGGTCTCTGGCAGGAGAGGGCCCACCTCGGATGAAGAGACTCGACCATATAAGTTGACATTCACTCTCATTTACTATCTCACTGAATTCCCACATTCAATA
This sequence comes from Helianthus tuberosus, assembly GCA_030545235.1. Lineage (NCBI taxonomy): Eukaryota > Viridiplantae > Streptophyta > Magnoliopsida > Asterales > Asteraceae > Helianthus > Helianthus tuberosus. The sequence goes on along the minus strand of CM060427.1, from coordinate 142,197,134 downwards.
CCAGTATCTCACCAAGAACATTCGGACCAATTCAATACCCGTATTTATTATCACATCCTCCCTGGAAAAGAATCTTATTCTCACGCCAGAGCTAAGTCACGAATCTCCCCCCCCCCCCGGCGGGCTCTCTGTGACGAGCCTAAATCGTATAGCCTAAATTTTGCTTTTGCCCCTTGCTTAAATTTACGATTTTGCTCTCAGTTAAAAAATTCAATTTTCCCTCAGTTCAAAATAAAATTATGGTTTTGCCCTCAGCTAGAGTCCTGCCAAATTACGATTTGGTTCCCAGTTTAAAATTACGATTTTGCCCCCAACTAAAAATTACGATTTTGCCCGCAGCTAAAATATTACGATTTTGCCCCCATTTCAAAATAAAAAAATGGTTTTACCCTCAGTTCAAAATATTATTTTACCTCCATTTTAAATTTACGATTTTACCTCCGCTAAAAATTGCAATCTTGCCATCGTTTTTTTTCTTTGGCAAAACCATGGTAGTGTTTAATTTTACTTTGTTGACTCAATTTTGTTTTTATTCATGCCAAACAGTTGTCCAGTACTCGCTAATTGGTCCTGACAAATTATTGTTTTGCCCCCAACTCTAAATTACACGCTTGTCATCGTTTTAGTTAAAAAAATTATCATAACTATGGTATTGTTTTCCTTTAATTGGTTAACTTGATGTATCTTTTTTGATATCGTGTTATAGGTAGCATGTATAACTAACCGACATAAATGCGTACATGTTATTAAACTAAGAAATACTCGGTTTAGCGCCCCGCAACGCGGACGGCGCATAATTCTAGTTGTATATAAAAATCAAACAAGCCCGTACTTCAAATACTTTTCTAGTGAAATAGTTCTATAAATTTCCTTTTATAATTATATTAGGAATGGGCTATTAAAAGTGGTATATACCTAAGTATACAAAATAAGATCAGATCATTTCAAAACTCTACAAAAATTAAGAACTTTGAGAATACTTGCAACTGGGGAAGGTTCATTGGGGAACACTAAAAAAGTGGGGAACAGCGGGGAACCGATTCAAACAAACTCCGATTGGACTCATTCCAGCGGCGTTGGAACCGGCTCGTCGAACCCTAACTAAGATCTCTTAACCATAAACCCTAAATCCTAACTCCTAAACTCTAAACCCTAAAGCTAAAAAAATAAGGCTAAAACCTAAGCTAAACCGTAAAATCTAAACTATAAACCCTAAAAGCTAAACCCTAAAGGCTAAACCTAAAGCTAAACCCTAAAGCTAAACCCTAAATCTAAATCCTAAACCCTAAAGTCAAACCCTAATATATTTAGGGTTTAGGGGTTATGATTTAGGGTTTAAGGTTGAGAGATCCTAGTTAGGGTTCGACGAGCCGGTTCCAACGCCGCAGGAATGAGTCCAATCGAAGTTCGTTTGAGCCGGTTCCCCACTGTTCCCCACTTTTTTAGTGTTCCCCAATGAACCTCACACTACTTGCAACCAATCACATTATTTATCTCATATATTTAATAATATTTGAGGGTAACCTTATCATTTTTATAAGTAGTGTAATCACACGTACATAAATTATTTACTACACATGTGTAAACTTATGATTATATATACATAATCACAAATAACATATATTAATAAAACTACCTTTAAATAATAATACATGTATAAAATAAATAAATAAACAAAATAATTTATTGCTAGGAGGTTCTCAAAACTTCTTAATTTTTTTAACTTATGAAAATAATCAAACTCGTATAAAATAAAGATAAAAAAAAGTCATACCGATCAAATTAAAAAAAAAAAAAAAAACTATTTTTATCAAACTAATATAATTCTTTATTAAGTTACCATTTTTACCACATATTTTTACCGCCAATAACATGTTGGCGCTCGAGTAACACCCGCGAAAACCTTCAAAACAAAACAAACTTCAACAACTCGCGCCAAATTTTACCTCCAAATAAATACCCATCGTTCTCCACCAACATTATTCACACTCCATTCATTCCCCCCAAATTCCAATCAAAACCTCTTCACTCTGTAGCTGTTATTCAGCTATGGAGACTCCACCAATCATCGTAGACCTCACACAGTCACCCGTTTCAAAGCCCAAACAAACGGCGGACGTTATGGCCGTTGATTCGCCGGAATATTCCGTTAAACGCACGGTTACGAGCACCGGTGGGACTCGTGTATCGACAAAGCAGAGGATCAAGCCAGAAGAAACTGAAGAAACGGAAGAAGGTATGGATTTATGTTACAGTAAAGCGAAAAGAGCTAGGGTTTTGTCTGAAAGTGACCCGGATGTGGTGTCTCGTGATTCGTTGAGTACTAGGGTTTTGTTGGAAAGTTGTTCGAGATATGTTGATTCTGTTAAGGAGGAATTGGGTGATGGGTTTGGAGATTTGATTGATGCTGAACCGATTTCGGTGTGTAAAGTTGAGAAAATGGATGATTTAGAGGTGAAACGATCGAAATTACACACAGACATTTCGTCGAACACCTTATGTGCACCGTCAAAACTTGAAGGGTCAGCTCTAGAAGGTTCTGTGAAGAAAGAATATGACATGATGGATCAAAAGCCTAAGTTAGTTAGCCCGATTTTGTCAAAATCTCACACAGACATTTCGTCGAACACCTTACGTGCTTCTTCAAATGTTGAGGGTTCGGTTCTAGAAGGTTCTGTGAAAAAAGAATATGATGGGGTGGATCAGAAGCCTAAGTTAGTTAAGCCCATTTCATCGGTGAGGCCGGATTTGGGTAATGTGTCGGGTTTAAGTAAGAAGGGGCAGAAAGTTGTGGAGGATAGGAAGGTGAGTTTGGTAGGAATAGAGACTGGGGATTTTGAAGAGGAGGCTGATTGGTTGTTGGTGGGACGGACCGCGATTACAGGGTTATCGACAACGAAAGGGCGGAAGCTTGAGGATAATGAGATTGTTCATTTTGCTTTTCCTAATGGGGATGTGAAAGTGAAGAGTGGTTATTGGGCGAATTCGCGAGGTGGAAGTGCTGCTTGTGGGATTGTTAGATTCTCTACTAAAAGATCTGGAGAGGTAATAATTTAAGATTCTTGATGAATTAATGATTAATCAGTGATTATTTGAAAAGATTTTTTATTGTAAATAAAAATTTGTTCTGTTTTGAATTTAGATTGGTCGTCTTCCAATGGAGTGGTCAAAGTGTTTGATTCCGCTTGTTAATTCGAAAAAGGTTAAAGTTCTTGGTAGATGTGTGGCTGCACCACCAAGTCTCAGCATGATGCAAGAGATTATGCTTTACATAAGGTGATATATGTTTGATATATATATTTATCTTCTTTGTAGGCATGATTATAGTTCTTATATATTAATTATATGTTGTTTGTTTGGTTGGGTAGCTTTTATATTCATCATTCGATATTCACTGAAGATGGAAATTGTTCATGGAAGTTAGATTCTCCATCAAACATTGACACTACAATTTATCCTTTGTTAACTTTGTTCAAATTGTTGAAAAAGAGCCCATTTCAAAAGGTAATTGTTTTTTTAAAGTTTAGCTTCTAGAAGGTTTAAGCTAATGAAGTTTGTATCAAATATTAATGGAGTTCTGATGCTGTTGTTAACTGTGTTCTAACCAGGCTGAGTTTACACCGGAAGAGCTTGACACTCGTAAACGCGCGCTTACTCTTGAAGTATGTTTGCCTGATCAATACCTTTATATGTTTTGCTGTTTATATTTTTATTTTTTAGGGTATCATTGTTTCAGAATTTGTATTTGTTTTGGAACTATGCGTTTGATTTTGATATCATTTGTAGTGACAAGTCAACCTATTTTGAGTTCCTATTAGTGGTGTGCACGGTTTGGTTTGTTTTGTGTTATGGTAAAACCTAAACTGTAACCAATATATTTGGTTTTCGGTTTTTGAAAATTGTTCTGTTTTGGTTTTAGCAACGGTTCGGTTTTGTTTTTGGAACATAACTACGTAAGATTCAAAATTAGAAAGTATAATCCAAAATTTAAGATTTTTTTAAATGTTTACATTTAAGTTATTATATTGAAAATAGAAACATTGATATTAATAAATAATATTGTTTACAAAAACCTCATGTTCTAATCAATTTGTGTTTTTTCTAAAGTTTATATTAATACCTTTTCTTTTATAGTACTTTGAGAGTCATTTATTTTTTTTAGGTTAAATTTGTTATTTCTTAGAGGCAATAGATAAATCATTTCAAATATAATTAAACATCTTAATGTATTTATTATAAATACTTAACATTCAAGAATAAAACTAATAGGTCCTAAATTAATATATAACAAACATTAAAAAATGATTTTTAGGTTATTTGGTTTGGTTTTCATAAAATGCAAAACCGTAACCAAACTGTAAATTTCGGTTCGGTTTTTCCGGTTTGGTTAAATCTTTTTTTTTTGTTTCAGTTTGGGGTTTTTTTTTTGGTTTTTTGCTCACCCCTAGTATTTTAAATACACATTTACAAAGTAGACCATATGTTAGGAGATTTTTTGGATTATGTTACTGTTAGTGATCATCATGATCATTTTCCAGTGTTATATGTACACCTTTATTTGATATTATACTTGAACAATCACATTCTGTCATAGAACCATTACAACTTCTAATCATTTCACTTGTTTACTAAATTTGTGTCATTGTTTTTATCAGAATGATTTAAACGAAGCTGCGTCAGTGCTGCCTAGCGCAAAAAGCCGGAAGGGTGGTCAACCATTGCTTATAGAACCAAACAAAGACGCTCAAGTTCTCACCGAATCATCATTAAACAAGCTTGTTGGGGCTGCCGATATGTATAATCTAGAGGTACACTGAAAAAAAACAACTTAATAATTTTAATTTTCTATTTTCACCGGAAAAACGACCAACATTGTCTAAATTTTTTTGTAGGAAATGGATCCTCCAACCACACTTACATGTGATTTAAGGCCATATCAAAAGCAAGCTCTCTATTGGATGACAGAATCGGAAAAAGGCATAGATGTTGAAAAGGCAGAAGAAACGCTTCACCCGTGTTGGGCTGCATATCGTATTTGTGACGAGTATGATATTTAATTGTTTTTTAATTTATGATGTTTTATAATGCGAAAAAGATTAAACATTTTATTTTTTTTTATGATTAACAGAAGGGCAACTGCAATTTATGTGAATATTTTTTCTGGTGAAGCAACTACTAAATTTCCAAAAGCAACACAGATGGCTAGAGGAGGAGTAAGTATATACTTTCCAGTAAAACTGTTATTTTAGGGGTGCTAAACGGGTCGTGTTTGCTGGTACAACCCGACTCGAACCCGAAAAATTTAGACAAACCCGAACACAACCCGAATATTCGTGGGTTGACCTGAACATGACTCGTTCAGCCCGAATTTTTCTATTTTTTAATTTCTTTTCCGCAAATTAATATGTTAAATTTAAAATTTACTAAAAAATCCCAAATGTATTTCTTATGTCATTTTCTTTTTTTAAGTTATAATTATGACATAAAACACACATCCAGTTTAATTTATGACATAAATCATATTGTAAAAAAATAATATAATATGATATAAATGAGTTAAATGGGTCAACCTGCCAGCTTGACCCGTTTAGCTAAACGGGTTCAACCTAAAACTGACCTGAACTTGTTTAGAGTAAACCCAAACCTGTGAATTTCGTGTTAGGATCTTGTTGTGTAAGAAATTCACACCCTTAGTTTTTTCATGATTTATTGATCAAATATGTTGTAATTTATTTTCTTTGTCGTACGTCAAATTATGTAGATATTAGCAGACGCAATGGGGCTTGGTAAAACAGTGATGACCATTTCTTTGATCCTTGCAAGACCACACAAAGGAACCTGTGAAAACGAAGACGAAAATGAGTTCATAAAAAAGAATAATGGCTACGAAACAAATGTTTCTAGAAGACCACAAGGTGGAACACTAATTGTTTGTCCTATGGCTTTGCTGAGCCAATGGAAGGTTCGTCCTTTAGTCTTTTAGATTTGTGAAATGTAGGCCTGTAAACGAACCGAACGAACATATATTCGAACAATTTTTTTTTGTTCATTTTTGTTTATGTTCGTTCATTTAAGACCTAAACGGACTATTCACGAAGATAAACAAACATAATTAAACAAAGATAAAACAATGCAAATGAACATAAACGGGCATGAAGTAGCTTTTTTATATAAATTTCCCGCCGAACAAGTTCACGAACAATTCAGAACGCTCAGATTGTTTACAATCCTAGTGAAATGTACCCTTTTTTATTATTTATATTTATTAACTGTAATTTTAATTTTTTTCTTGATTGTAGGATGAACTCGAAACCCATTCTGCACCAAACAGTATATCTGTTTTCGTACATTACGGAGGCGAAAGAAGCACTGATCCAAAAGTGATAGCTGAACCTACTGTCGTCTTAACAACTTACGGTGTTCTGTCTGCATCTTATAAAAGCGTAATCCACTATCTTACTCTTCAAAATAGTTTTGGAAGTAACTTATCATCTATAATAATAATTTATGTGATTTTTTTTATTTTTTTTCAGTTTGGTGAAAATAGCATATTTCAAAAGGTAGATTGGTATAGAGTGGTGTTAGATGAAGCTCATACGATTAAGTCTTCAAGAAGCCAAGGTGCTCAAGCCGCTTTTGCGTTATCTTCGTACTGTAGGTGGTGCCTTACTGGTACCCCTCTTCAGGTAACCCTAACGCGCCACATTTTTTTGTCATATATGTATACATGTATACGGTATATGAGAATCATTTCATTTACACGAACTGAATTGTCTTTCTGCAGAATAATTTGGAAGACCTGTACAGCCTTTTGTGTTTCTTGCATGTTGAACCATGGTGCAACTGGGCATGGTAAGTGATCTAGAGTTGACCACATGGCTGACTTGATATGCATGCACTTACCCTATTTTTTACTATCAAGTAGAGGTGTACAAACCGTTTTTTACAAGCCGAACCGAATTTTTAAACGAACCAGATTTTAAGGGTAAACAAACCGGGTTTTTTTTCCAAACCGGTTTGGTTTTAAAACCGGTTTCCAATGATCAAATGCAAACTGATAACAACCGGTTCGAACCGGGTTTAAAACCGGTTTGGGACAAAAAAACAGTTTTAACAAGGAATATATTATTCTTGTGCATCTCTAGAGAAAATGTTGTTATGGAAGTGCATATGTTGATCGAAATCTTGGTTTTTGTTGTCTTTCTGGTTTAATTTTTTATTCGTTTGATTTTTAGGTGGAACAAATTAATTCAGAAGCCTTATGAGAACGGTGATAAACGAGGGCTAAAGCTTGTAAAAGCGATATTAAGACCACTCATGTTGAGAAGAACAAAAGATACAAAAGATAAAGAGGGAAGGTGTGTATGCAATCTTTATAAAACTGTTCATTGTCTTAACTTTTAAATATACGATTAAATGTTAAATCTTTTTTTATTTGATCCAGGCCAATTCTTGTTCTACCACCAACTGACATCCAAATTATCGAATGCGAACAATCCGAAGCCGAACATGATTTCTACGATGCCCTTTTCAAGAGATCTAAAGTAAGTCCCATTTGTCGTTTCAACCACATTAGTTTATTGTTAACGTTCATGCACCTCATACATTTTCTTGTTTGAAACAGGTTCAATTTGATCAATTTGTAGCGCAAGGCAAAGTTCTTCACAACTATGCTAATATACTTGAGCTCCTACTTAGATTACGACAATGTTGCAATCACCCATTTCTTGTTATGAGGTTAACATTTGATTCCTAGTTAAAGATCAAACTTCTTTTTATTTTTACTTTTACCATTTTAATAAAAGCTTCATGGTTTTTTTAACATTTTTTAACGTCTACAGTCGAGGCGATTCCCAACAGTTTTCGGATCTAAACAAACTCGCAAGAAGGTTTCTCGATAACAATCTTGATTCATCAACTCCGAATCCAAGTAAAGCCTACATACAAGAAGTTGTCAACGATATCAAAAACGGCGAAAACACCGAATGTCCCATATGTCTAGAATCTGCAGATGACCCTGTGCTCACACCATGTGCACATAGGATGTGTAGAGAGTGTCTATTATCCAGCTGGCGAAGCCTGACCCACGGGTTATGCCCGATTTGTAGGCAAGATTTGCGAAAAACCGATCTTATTACGTGCCCGACTGATAGTAAGTTTCGAGTTGACATTGAGAAGAATTGGAAAGAGTCTTCAAAGGTTTCAAAGTTGTTGGAATGTTTGGATAATATAAGGAGAAAAGGATGTGGAGAGAAGAGTATTGTTTTTAGTCAGTGGACGTCGTTTTTGGATCTTTTGGAGATTCCGTTGAAACGGAGAAACATTGGGTTTTTACGATTTGATGGAAGTTTGTCTCAGAAGAATAGAGAGAAGACTTTGAGGGAGTTTAGTGAAACCACTGATAAAATGGTGAGTTTTTTTTCAAATATTTGAGTTATGACAATGTTGAATCACCCTATAAAAAGTTTTGAAAACGGGCTGGTGAAAAGCCTGTTTTACCCTTGTATGGTTTTCGAAACGTCACTTCTCAAGGTTAAAAACGAATATTTACTCTTGTGTAGTTGTGAAAATGGTCTTTTTTAGCCTCTACGCAAAGGAAAGAGTGTTACCTTTGTTTACGCAAAAAATGGTTTTTTTAAATGCTAGTGAAAAGACTGTTTTACCCTTGTATGGTTTTCAAAACGTCACTTTACAAGGTTTTAAAAAGTATCTACACTTTAGACATGAAAATGATCTTTTTGTAGCCTCTAGGCAAAGAAAAGACAGTTTTATTTTGTTAAATTGTATAATAGGTTCTTTAGCCTATATTTTAAACAAATACAGTGAAAATACTATTTTACCCCTTCAAGTTGTAGTTTTGATGCATAAAGATTGAATTTTCAGTTAATTTTGATTATATATATCTAAATTATGTCATCTTGCAGGTGTTGTTAATGTCCTTAAAAGCTGGTGGCGTTGGCTTAAATTTGACTGCAGCTTCTAATGTATTTCTTATGGTATGTAACCATTTTGACTTTATTTATTGACTTTTCTATTTAGTTTTATTAGTTTCTTGATTTGCTTACAAAACTCATGTTACTATGCTAATTCTTGTAGGACCCATGGTGGAATCCTGCGGTTGAGGAACAAGCCATTATGAGAATTCATCGTATCGGTCAAAAACGAACTGTTTGTGTTAGAAGATTTATCGTTAAGGTTAGTATATATTGTTCAAGTTTTACTTTAATAGAACCCGTGTTTACATATCTCCATTTCGTTTCAAATACCATTGAATTGTTCATAAACCTATAATAACTCTGACATTTGTTAGATTTGACTTTTTTGCTGACCTTAAGACTTTCAAGACTTTTTCTGCCTAACAAACATAGAAAACTGGCTAATAGTATTTGAATTTTTCTGGGTCAACAATTCTAAATTTCTAATCATAAATTTAAAACACCTGACTTAAAACATCATAAATTAATAAAGTTTTTTGAGTCAGCAGCTTTCATTTTTTGACTTTTTAGACTCTTTTTGTCCTGTGTCCTTGTGGTCTTAATTTTTTTGTTTCTAGTAGTCATTTAAACGTATAAACTAAAACAACTAAACATTAAACCTATGGATTGTTTAAGCACAAGACTTTTTAATCAAGTCTTTATTTATGTTTTTTTTTTTGACTTTTTGTTAATTTAACTTTGACTTTTTGTTTAGGACACGGTGGAGGAACGAATGCAACAAGTTCAGGCAAGGAAGCAGCGGATGATTGCCGGAGCGCTAACTGATGAGGAAGTTCGCTCGGCTCGGCTTGAAGAACTTAAGATGCTCTTTAGATGATTTATTTTGTTAGAATGATTTCTCTTTTGTGAAATGGAAATACATTTGGTTTAGTTTATGGGTTAATTTTTGTAAATTATGTTCTTTATCAAGAGCTTTTGTCATAGACAATTGAAACTAAGCCGTTAATATTGAAACAAGTTGGCTGGTTTGATGAATTTAATATATGTGCAGTTTGGTTTAGTAAAAAAAAATTAGTAGTTTATTGGTTTGGAACTTGGAACTACAATTTGTAAAGTATTTATAAATTAATTAAAACTTTTGCTACAAACAAGATTAAAAACTTAGTTTAAACCGTAAAAGATGGTACCTAACATTGTTGAATAACAAGAGTGTTTCTCGCTTTTTAAATGAACTAGCCCATAACATATACAATGTTCCACTCATAGACAAACTATTGGTAAGTTTGGAGAAGTGTGATATATTAATATAAAGATTATTTTCATATATACCTTGAAAACTTTCATATATATCCAAACAAAACAAAGTAGTTAACATATTAAATATACCCAATTTATTAAAAAACAATCTAATAAATGATCATATTACCCTTAATTTTTTTAACTTCAATTTTTCAAATATGCTCAGGTTAACTTTATATTTTTACATAACACATTTTTAGCTTAAATTTATTTTTCCTTTAAAAAAATTTTATCCGTAAACAATACTTATTCTCCATATATAATATTTAAGCTAAACAAATTAAGTTAGAAATGAGTAAATATAAAATCTGAACTTAAAGGCCATATAATTTCTAAGTTTTAAAAAATAATGCTAAAATTATCATTTATTAACTATTTTAATCATGAATTGAATATATGTGATATTTCAACTACTTTGTAAGAATATATATAAAATTTATAATTTTGCATGAGCATATATGATATTTTGCAACTTTGCAGGGATACATATGAAATTCCGCTCATGACAAGCTATTAGTAAGTCTAAAGAAGGTGTGATATACTAATATAACACCAGTTTTTTATTATCTTTAAAACGTAAAATTTCCTAATCACCACTTACCATACCCATCTTTCTTTTTATTAAATCTTTATATACTTTATACCTTATTATCCAAGTCCTTTTCAACCCAAATAATGTATGTCATGGTCCCAATTAGATTTGTAGAACATGGTTACAATTACTTAGGATAAAGTTTATTAAAAAAAATACAAGGTTTACATAGGTCCACGTGTCTCAACCATCACGTACTCATAAAACAAACGGTAACATGAAGACCAACATCCGATTGCCGACACGTGGGTGGTGTGTGAATCATAAGCTATCATGGCCGTTGGATTGTTGATACGAGTCAAAGATCTAGAGAATATGTTGACTAAGCAGGGATCTTATCTTTAAAGCATGAGATGTTAATAAATTAATTCATGATAATTTCCAATCCATAAATTTCCAACAATTGTAATTCATATTCTAGGGGTTTAAAAAAAAAAAGAAGTTGATTTTTTAATGTTAACCTAAAAGCTTTTTATATTTTGTAATTTTAACCCGTATAAATTGTTTTTTTTTTCACTTTTAACTTAAAAGTTTTATTATTTTCAATTTAACCTCACAATATTTTTACCTTCAACTTTGGTCCCTATACTTTTCATCTTTCGCAAATTTTCGTTTTACGTTTCGTTCTAAATTTTGCGAGTTAAGACGGCGCGATGTGCGTGTGTCGTTTAACTTTTTTTTGTTTCGTTTAAAATTATGCGAGTTAACACAACGCAACATGCATGTATGGTTCATTGTTTTACATTTATTTTTTTTATTTGACAAGTTCGTCGCAACGCACGGGTCCTGGATCGACTCAGTGTTGATAGTCGCTGACGGTGGTGTAACATTAGTGCTATTTGACATAGTTTTACACCGCGAGGGAGCTTAAATCTAGTTAATTTAATATATTAACAGTGAGCTTCCACGTTAGAAACAATATCGTAAAAAACTTGTGACGCTGTTGGTTGAGCTGTTTACAGCTAAATAACGCCAAGCTGACAGTCAGTCAAACCACGGCTTCTTTTCACGTGTATCAGTTATTCAATATTCAATTATGTAGTAATACATGCCAACAAACTATTATTCATTTGTTTAAACACGCCCACATGGTATACGAGTCCTTAAATTATTATTGTTAGCATGTCTTTGTCCCCTGGCGTTTGACACGTTCGGCTTTTTAGCGCCGGAGGCGGTTCGGTTCTTGACTAGAGTTCAGCGTATGGTCTATTCAGTAATTTGCCCTGATGATTGGGATGACGGCGCAGTTTGTTGCTCGTCTACCTGCTATTCTTATGTAATTTGCCCTGGTAACTTATGTAATTTGCCCTGGTAACTGGGATGAATCAATTCAACAAAAAAAAAAATAGACGAGATTTCTATTAACATAAAATTTAATATAATACTACCCTTGTTTAACTTCACCACATCATTTATAAGCTACATAGTCACGGACCAAAAACTATTTTCTGAGGATGCGAACGAGGAGTTCAATCAAAGTTTTAGTGGTTACTATTGAGATTTTTGCTTATAAATTACACTAAAAATTCTATTTAAAGGGAGCATCCGCACACCCACCCATGCACCTAGCCACCTAGGTCCGCCCTTAAACCTACATTTGTTCTTTTTCCTTTTAGTTCCGACCACCTTTCGACATATGTCCAAGTAAAATAATTCTTGTTTTTTTAATTTTTAATATTTGATGTTTTATAAGATTTTAAATGTATTTTTGTGATGGATGTAATTTTTATTTAGAGTTAATTGCCTGGATGGTCCCTGTGGTTTCACGTTTTTTCACGTTTAGTCTCCACCTTTTGAAAATAGCAGGTATGCTCCATATGGTTTGTCATTTTGTTACTCGGATAGTCCCTGAGTAGATGTCAGTTAGTTTGGAAATAGCATGTATGCTCCCTATGGTTTGTCATTTTGTTACTCGGATAGTCCCCCGCTCCCTATGGTTTGTCATTTTGTTACTCGGATAGTCCCCAGAGTAAATGTTGGGGGACTATCCGAGTAACAAAATGACAAACCATAGGGAGCATACATGCTATTTTCAAAAAGTGGGGACTAAACGTGAAAAAACATGAAACCACAGGGACCATCCGGGCAATTAACTCTTTTATTTATGTATTAGTGTAATTTTTATTCGAAACGAAATTACGCGCCGTAATGTATAAGTCATCTAGACACAACTTACAAACCGTTGCTTGTATTTTGTTTTTGGCTCTATAAAACAATCTTTTTTAACTAAACCACGAGTGTAAGTATACACACATACATACATCCTAACATTTTTTTTAGAAAAACTAAATATTCATGTGTGTTTAATTGTTTTCCTTAGACAAGCCGGTATACATTTTTTATCGAACCAAATCGATAGTGACATCGATACCAGTATCAATATTCATTTTCATAGTTTCGCTCGACGCAAAGCACGTATCGTATCTTTTTAAGCATCACATGACTTTATTCATTTTTGGGTAAATTACTTTTTGAGTCCCTGTGTTTTAGGGGTTTTAGCCACTTGAGTCCAAAATCAAAATGTTTAACGCCCTGAGTCCTTATAGCCACTTTTCTTAACCATTTGAGTCCAAATTTCTAATACTGTTAGAATTTTTTGGTTAAGTATTATTAAATGACTAAAATACCCTTATAGTTAAAAAATAAAAAATAAATTATTATTAGATTTCTCTCCCTCTTTCTCTCTTTTATATATCTCTCTCTCCCCCTTATCTTTTTCTCTCTCTCTAAACATTCTGCACCTTCATCTTTCTCGTCTTTCTTTCTCTCTCTAGAACACCCGCATCCCCCGCCACTACACCACTGTCACACCCCGACCACGTAAAACAACAAACCGTGACGGAAACGTCGGGGAGTGTTGTAACAGAATTATTGTTTCAAACCATGGATACAAAGAGTTTCGTTTTATTAAATATTAAACATTGTCTTAAAGTTAAACAAGCAAGACAAACATAGTCTATCATTGTTATTAAATCACTAAGGCCTCGTCGAGTCCTAAGTGAGCATGCATCCTATTCGCAATCAACGTTAAGCAACATCACCTGAAACATATGTAAAAAACAAAGTCAGCAAAGAAATGTTGGCGAGCACATAGTTTTTGTGTGAGTGTCAGATTCATAGCTCGTTGAAATATCTCGTACAACTTCGTTAATCGATATTTGAAACCTTGTTTTGTAAAATGTTTGTATTGTAAAATGAATAACCAATTCAAGCAGATTGGTTATAATTTATAAACCTCGATGCCATGAATCTTAACCCAAAACATTTGTTTATGTAAACCAAATCATAAATCGTTCTCGTAATAAAACTTGTATGGTTCATATAGTTTCTGTCACACCCCGAATTTCCACGTATTACCGGTGGGCCCGGTAGGGGAGTATCGTGACGTGGTTGGTAACATAATAGTCAAACAACACAATATTTAAATGCACAGCGGAAGCAAATTATAGATTCATTTCAACCAAACAATATTGTAATATTAAGTATCACAAGTAGTTGAATATAAATCCACAGGTAGATCAAAATAAAAGGAAACAATGTTCAACAGTCTATGACATCCAAGCTTGCGAGACTTATTGTGGATGCTAGGAGAAAAGCCAGCCTATTACGCGTAGTACCTGCACTTAACCTTTTTGAGAAAATACGTCAGTTTACACTGGTAAATACAATCAACCGACTCATTTTGAAAAGAGTTTAAGAAAATGCATTTAAGGCACAAGGCACAAATAATATTTTATAACTTGGGATAATTATTTGAATATAATGCTTGTAAAGGATTTACATGTTTCTTAGGCGTTCAGTAGCTCGGGTCGAGCCGAGTTAAAGATCAATAGACACACCACATTATGTATATGAGACACCGACGGGCGTACGCCTACGCCCCGTGCTTAGGTCGTGGCCATTTCGTAAAATGATGCCAGGGATATCCGGGACATGGTCATTAACCCCCCCAAAGGCTTTAAGCAAACAAAACAATTTAAACGAGACATTTCAATACTTTAACCATCATACAATTAAAGATTCAATGCCCGACCAAGCGGTATTTTATATATCGTACCCCAAGCCCGTATAGGGAAAATAAGTTAAAAGTATTTACCTGAGCAAGTATAAATCAAAATCAGCGAGTGCAAGTATCTTTTACTGGTCCTCCTAATCTGGAACGAAGGTTTATAATAACCTATTAGAATCTAAACGGGTCTTTAGTTAAGCTTAAGCTTAGACCGGTTAGTTTTAAAGATACGGTTCGTACGCACGATTAAGCGAAGACCGGATAGAATGTGATTTAGACCCGAGAAGTTTGAAGACTTGCTTAATATGGGTATATTTTACACATTCTGGATTTTGAGATAAAACCGATAAGGTTTGACCCGTTTCGGCTAATTTATGTAAACTAGTTACATAAACCGAACCGAACGCGTATGAAGCGTAACGGGTAACCATAAGAGTCCTAAACAGGTTTCCTAAGTTAACATGCCTTAAATATGGTGTGATATCAGTAGGATACCTTCCATTATGCCCAAAACGAGTTTAATCTCATATTAAGCCTCGTAGGGGTTTTTTGGTCATTTTAAAGATTATAAAACGGATTAATTAAGCTTCTGTGATCCGGGTCTGAATAAATCAGTAAAATAATTTATTTTAACAGGTTACCTCATTTGGTAATAAGTCTTATGTGGCAAAATGTTTTTAAACTCAAACTATGCGTATAATACGCGTATAAAGCCGTTTGAAGCGACGTACGGGTTTAAATAGGATTCTAAGTTTTCTGATCAGTTAAACAGGTTCAAAACACTTCATTTATTATTTAAAATCAGTAGCAATTGGATTGGTAACAAAAGGATTTGTAAAACTCATTTTATGGCCGAAAATGGTATATTCGGTATTTACCGAATCAAGGCACTAATCCTAGCTTATGATCAGTTTAAAAATAATTAAAAATCTTCAAAATCCCAAAATATTATATTACATCAGTGGGTAAAAGGTTTGGTGTCAAAAATTGGGTTTAGATAGGCTTTACGCTAATGACGCCGTTTAATCACTAAGAAGCGTTCTAATTACGTCATTAAGCATAACTCCTAATCTAGACCTCCGACTGATGTGAAAATTTAGGGACATGTTTTATAATCAGTAACAAAGATTATTGTACTTTCACATTTCCAAAATTCTCATTGTATGGTCATAAGGGCATTATGGTCCATATTTAAGCATTTAACGGAAACGTCGGACACTTAAGGATTTAAGTGGTATAAACGCAGAGGGTTATACAAACATGTAACTAGGTCCTAATGGAACTTTAAGGCATGTCTAAACCTATCAAAACCGGGTCAGAACTGAAGTCAAAGCAAAAGTCAAACTTTTGCGTCTTTCGGTTCCGAATCGGTTCAAAACAGAAAGTTGTCGAATCAAACAAGCTTAGACAAGTTATTATACTTATTATCAAGTTATATGAATGATACAACAGGTTACACGCAATCTATATCGCTAATCGCGTGTTAATTCGAAAATCACAATTCTGTTGACTTTTTCGGACAACGTTTGACTCGTCATTTGACCTGGTTAGATCGGGAATCAGTGAGTACCCTTTTCAGGGTTTATTACCCATTTAATTACCTACTTATAACAACTTCCATTTCGGCAAAACACTGGACCGTTTGTGTTTTATCGTTAAGTCAAACCGTAATTACGACGGTTTGACTTTTAAGCTAAATACTAAGCTAAACTCAATTAAAGAAAGTTAAGCAAACTTACAAGTGTCTAATGAACGATTTATGATGCTTGGGATCTGCTTTTATGCTCCAGAAATGATCAGGAAGTGTGGTTGCAATGTTGCAACATTATGAGCTTTATATATGAACTTTGATCTTCATAGATTGTTGCCATGCAAGGCTACCAATGCTCAAGGATGAATACATGTGTCCACTATAGCCTCAAAACCATAATAGGAAGCCCATTGTATTGCAACAAGTCGATCTAAATCGGTTAAGGGACAAAACAAGCAGCTGCCTGTTGTTTCTGCAGCTGGCAGTCGCACGCGGCCCGCCGTAGTCTCCGGATCAGGTTACAAAACTTTCTTTTATTGCATTTTTGGCCCTTGGTCCCCCGAAAGGTTGCTTTCTCATGTTTTCTTGCATTTTAAACCTTTAATATTGACATATAGGGGCTTTAAGACTTATACCCACTTTGTGAAGTCCTTGGCCACTTTGTATTTACCCGAAAAATCCTAAATTTCCACGTTGACGCTTCTAACCCCTCGCACACGAATTTTATCATAACTTTCTCATACGATAACGAAACTTGGTGATATTTTTATCACACATTCTAGTGAGCATAATTAATTGTTACAAAGCTTCGGGTTTGTCAAAAGGTCACTCATAGGTATAACTTAAACATGTTGACACATTTAACCCCTGTAGTTTGTAATCTCTCACAATTGGCTACGTATGATCCATGATTTATTCGTTTAAGGTTATAAACATCATGTAGGGTTATTGTAAAGTATATTTATTCATTGTTGACATTTTGAACCCTCAAATTCACATAGTTTCTATGTTTGTCAACTTTAGTCCTTCAAGAACATTCTTTCACACGTTCAAACCTATGACACGTGTCAACACATTATAGGACGTAAATTTTCGAGGTGTTACATCCTCACCCCCTTAAAAGAAATCTCGACCTCGAGATTTACTGAAACAAATGAGGGTATTTCTCTTTCATAGTGGACTCTACCTCCCATGTGTACTCGGGATCTCTACGGGCATCCCATTTGACCTTTACAATCGATACATGCTTCCTTCGAAGCTTCTTAACCTGTCGATCCTCGATCGACAATGGTTTTTCCACAAATTTCAAGCTCTCATCTATATGCACATCCGAATGTGGTATGACCAGTGATTCATCAGCGAAACACTTTTTCAGATTGCAGATGTGAAATACATTGTGAATTCCACTAAGCTCTTCTGGTAAGTTTAGCTTATAGGCAACTGACCCGACACGTTCGATAACCTCGAAAGGTCCTATGTATCTCGGGCTTAGCTTGCCTTTCTTACCAAATCGCATCACTCCCTTCCAGGGTGATACTTTAAGTAAGACTTTATCACCTACTTCAAAGTGAAAAGATTTACGCTTGGGATCAGCGTAGCTCTTTTGCCTATCTCGGGCAGCTTTGAGACGGTCACGAATTTGGACAATCTTGTCCGTCGTTTCAAAGACTATCTCCGGTCCTGATAACTGGACATCTCCAACTTCCGCCCAACAAACGGGCGTTCTACACTTTCTACCGTATAAGGCCTCGAAAAGCGCAGCCATAATGCTGGTGTGGTAGCTATTGTTGTAGGAGAACTCAATTAGTGGTAGGTGGTTATCCCAACTACCACCCAAATCAATCACACATGCACGAAGCATGTCTTCCAACGTTTGAATAGTACGCTCACTCTGACCGTCTGTCTGAGGATGGTAAGCCGTACTAAAATTCAAACGCGTGCCCAAAGATTGTTGGAAGCTTTTCCAAAAATGTGACGTGTATCTAGTATCTCTGTCAGAGATAATAGACACAGGTATGCCATGTAAAGCTACAATCTTATCTACGTACAGTTGGGCTAACATGTCGGAGCTATAAGTCCCCTTGATGGGTAAGAAATGAGCTGACTTAGTCAGTCTATCAACGATCACCCATATAGTATCATTGCCTTTCCTTGTCTTTGGCAGCTTGGTGATGAAATCCATCGTCACCATCTCCCACTTCCATGTGGGAAGTTCAGGCTGTTGTAGCAAACCTGACGGCTTTTGATGTTCTGCTTTGACTTGCGCACACGTCAAACATTTAGCTACATAGGTAGCTACAGACTTCTTCAAGCCTATCCACCAATAGTTTGCCCTTAGGTCCTGGTACATCTTATCTGCTCCAGGATGAACGGAGTATTTGGAACTATGGGCTTCCTGGAGGATAACATCTCGAAGTCCTCCATAAATTGGAACCCACATTCGTCCATTCAATCTTAGTATTCTGTCCTTGCTAAGTGTTAACTGCTCCTCAGTTACCCCTAGCTTTTCGTTAGGATAGTTAGCTTCCAACACAGCTTCCTTCTGTGCAGCTAACAACCTTTCAATCAAATTGTTCTTTATTTCCATGCGCTTGGCATTGATTCGGATGGGTTTCACCCTTTCCTTCCGACTCAAGGCATCGACGACTACATTCACCTTGCCGGGATGGTATCTTATTTCACAATCGTAATCATTAAGAGTTTCCATCCAACGACGTTGCCTCATGTTCAAGTCCTTCTGATTGAACAGATGTTGAAGGCTCTTGTGATCAGAATAGATCACACACTTGATTCCATATAAGTAGTGCCTCCACAGTTTTAGTGCGAATACAACGGCACCCAACTCCAAGTCATGGGTGGTGTAATTCTTTTCGTGCACCTTTAACTGGCGTGAAGCATAGACAATGACTTTGCCTTTCTGCATAAGCACACATCCCATTCCGGTGTGTGATGCATCACAATAAACTACAAACTCCTCGATTCCATCAGGCAAAGTCAGTACTGGAGCATTGCTCAACTTTTGTTTCAGAATATCGAAGGATTCCTGCTGCTTAGGACCCCAGTCAAACTTAATCTTCTTATGCGTCAACGAAGTCAGGGGTGCAGCAATCCTTGAGAAGTTTTCAATGAATCGCCTATAGTATCCTGCCAAACCTAGGAAGCTACGTATTTCTGTAGGCGTCTTTAGCTCATGCCAATTCATGACAGCTTCAACTTTAGCGGGATCTACTTGGATACCACGCTCACTAACAACATGTCCAAGAAATTGGACTTCTCGAAGCCAGAATTCACACTTCGAGAACTTGGCATAGAGCTTTTCTTTATGAAGTAGTTCCAGAATGCAGTGAAGATGCTTCTCATGGTCAGCTTGGTTCTTTGAGTAGATGAGAATGTCGTCGATGAAAACGATGACGAATTTATCTAAGTATGGCTTGCAAACGCGATTCATGAGATCCATGAACGCGGCAGGTGCATTAGTGAGCCCAAAAGGCATCACTAGGAACTCGTAATGACCATAACGAGTCCTAAATGCAGTCTTGTGCACGTCTTCATCTCTAACCTTCAGTTGGTGATAGCCTGACCTTAAGTCAATCTTAGAGAAAAAACTTGCCCCTTGAAGTTGATCAAACAGATCGTCGATTCTGGGCAAAGGATACCTATTCTTGATAGTGACCTTATTAAGCTCACGGTAGTCGATGCACAGACGCATCGATCCATCCTTCTTCTTGACAAATAAAACTGGTGCTCCCCAAGGAGACGAACTAGGTTTGATGAAGCCTTTGGCTAGCAGATCATCTAACTGCGTTCTCAATTCCTTCATCTTTGTTGGTGCCAACCTATAAGGCGCCCTTGCAACTGGTGCTGATCCAGGAATAATGTCGATTCTGAATTCTACTTGCCTATCTGGTGGAAACCAGGTAGTTCTTCAGGAAAAACTTCAGGGTATTCATAAATGACGGGGATATCCCCAATCTTGGGCTTCGGCTCATCAATAATCACTTGTGCCATGTAGATGACACAACCCTTCTTCAAACACTTAGAGTCCTTGAGCATAGACATTTTCTCAGGCAGCCCATACTGGGTATCTCCCTGGATAGTAAGTGATTCACCAGACTAAGTCTTGATCACCACTTGCTTCATATTGCAAATAATCTGGGCCTGGTTATGAGATAACCAGTCCATACCCAAAACTATGTCGAAACCGGCTAGTTTCAAAGGAAGTAGGGATAAAGGAAAAGAGTGGTTCTTAATGGATATGAAACATCCATCTAATAAGGTTGAGGCGGTTTCTAAAGTGCCATCTGCTAGTTCCACCTCATACTTCACACTTAAGGTCTTAACAGGTAATTTCAACAATTCACAAAACTTATTATCTACGAACGACTTATCAGCGCCTGAATCAAATAACACTCTCGCATAAACATCATTTACGAGAAAGGTACCTGTTATCACATTGTCGTCCTTGACGGCTTCCTTAGCATCCATCCTGAAGACCCTAGCATTGGTCTTCTTAGCCTCTTCAGGCTTCTTGGCGTATTTTGGGCAATTGGTCTTGATGTGCCCTTTTTCATTGCAACCGTAGCAGGTCGCATCCTTCATCTTTTTGCAATCCAAGGTCTTGTGTTCCTTGGACTTGCACAACCCACATGCAAAAGTTTTTTATTGTGAATTTGAATTCGATTCATACCTGCACTTCCCAAAGTGCTGCCTCTTGCAGATTTTACATCTGGGTTTTTCACCCGTCTGCTGACCATCCTTCCTAAATCCTGACCCCTTCTTGTGGTCATTGTTTCCCTTCTGCTTCTTGTCTGAACGTCGTGAGTTGTCATCCTCACGCTTCCTCTTTTCGGTATCGGTGTTCCTCTGCGATTTCAGCCTGACCGCATCCAAGGTAAGAGACAATGATATTTCTGCTACAGACCGAAAAGTAGCTGGTCTGGAGGCCTTCACACTTGCCTTGATCTCCGGGGCCAAACCCCCGATAAAACGAGCTATACGTTTGGGTTCCGGGGTTACTAAATATGGAACCAATCTTGACAAAGTGTTAAAACTAGTAAGGTAGGCCTGACAGTCTAGGTTTCTCATGACCTGCGACAAGAAGTCAGCTTCAATCTTCTCAACCTCATGTTGAGGGCAGTAGTTTTCCTTAATCAGTGACATGAACTGTTCCCAGGTCATATTGTATAACGGGATTTTCCCCGTAGCTTGGATCAAAGATCTCCACCATGCTAATGCTTCTCCCTTGAAGGACTGAGACACGAATTTCACAATATCCCTATTATTGCAACCACTGATATCCACAACCGTATCCATCTCGTCCAACCAAGTCATGCAATCTACTGCTCCTTTTTCCCCAGTGAAATCCCTGGGTTTGCACGAAACGAAGTACTTATAGGAGCAACCCTTATTACGGGGTTCTTGATTCTGTACGACTCTTTGGGATGGAGCACTCCTCTGGTTTGATGAGTGGTGAGAATTATTGTTGTGGGCAGTGTGGGTCCTGGAGGGTGTTCTAGAGTGTGGTGCAGATTGGGTCCTTGCACGGGTACCACTGGATTCATGGAGCTATCTATCCATAGCTCGATTTACGGCATTATCTATCATTGCCTGTAATTCTGCACCCGCTACATTTACTCGGGCATTATCATGCTCTCTCCCTGGGTGACTATTGATCTCGTTTGAGTCGGCCATGTAGCTTGAACTGTTACATATTGACAATAATTTATTGGTGAGTTTATTATAGAATTGTCTTTTATGGCAATTTTATTAACCGTGGTAAACATAGACCATATTTGGTTAATTTATTACTCACATTTATTTAGGATTTCTAATATAATTTATCCTAATTATAAAACAATAACAGTTTTATTAGCACATAAGGCTTAGTCACAGGGACAATTTAAATCGTAAGCTATGATTTCAGAGAATCAAGGCTTTTAAAGTTTGAACATAGTTCATTACCTTTATCAGACAGGGTCATAGACTGTTACTGTCTTTTGTCTCATATGAAAATGAGAAGGGCCCGTAGGCATTCTATTACCAATGGATGGTAAAAAGAACTGATCATATTTATTGATGATTTAACCCATGATTCAGAGATCATTTAGTTGGGTTAGGAATCTTTGAAAGGATCCCTATATAATAATAACACGTGTGATTTTAACGAATCATGTCTGCCAGGAGTGTTAACATGTTTTCAGATGTTAACTGGGATTTGAATCTTTATAACGGGTTTTACCATCTTGGCCAGGTCTTAGAATGACATGCAGGCTAGGTTATACCTTTAAGATCCTTAATTAAAAATTAAAATAGGCAGATAGATTTTAAAAAAAGAATGATTCCGATTTATTTATTTCATATATAATTTAATTATGCATAACATAGCAAAGATGAAATTTATAAACTTACATTCCATTAAAACTTAAAAGTAGTACACTTTGCCCTAAACGGGACTTTTCACAGAAACATTTTCCCTCGCAGGGGCTATACTGGCAATACAAGTCCTCGCAGGGACTGTTTACAAAAACAAATTATCCACGCAGGGACTAACAGAGACAAGTCCACGTAGGGACTAAGTACAAAGATAGATATCCACGCAGGGACTACATACATACTTAAATAAATGTCCACGCAGGGACTTGATTTAAACAAGGAAATACAATAATACATATTGGGATTTAACGATCCCGTTTCTTCTTTCCCTTCAGCAAACTTGCCAAACCACTCATGAATCCCTGATTCTTCCTACGCTCTCTCTGGAGGTCTCGCTCAACCCTGTCCAGCCTATGACGGAGATCCTCCTGCTCTGGTGGGGAAAACCGTGGTGGCTGGTACTGTAGTGGTGGCTGAGCAGGTATTTGATACCCACGAGCTGGGTATCCCACTCCCCAGGGTGTTCCATAAGGTCCTTCTAGGTGAAGGGCATTGTAGTCTGCTGCCACTTGGTATGGGTCGGCCTCGGCATAGTTATAGTTAGTGTATGCTGGCGGTCCGAATGGATTGTAAGCTGCCGGAGCAGTATAAGCAGGGATAGGGTTGCCAAAACCCGGTGATGGCAGTGCAATAGGTGCCGAATTCACCTCTGATACTGGAACTGAAGGTCCACCCACTTGTGGTTCTTCATATAGAGGCGGGTAGTGGCTGCCACTAGAGTGTTGAGGGGTACTGAAATGAAACTCCCCTCCTCGTGCTGACATCCGTGCGCCAGTCCTCCTACGTCTTGGTGGTTCTGGAGGCTCTAGATGAACTGGCGGCGGTGGTGGCGGTGGCGTGACTGCCACAAAACGTGGATCCCCAGAGGGATCTTGCTGCTGCTGCTGCTGGTGAGGCGATGAATGGTGAGATGGTGTAAAGTACCACTCACACCGGTCGAACCGTGCCTGATGACTATCCGGACCTTGGTATGGTGTTCCGTGAAAAGACGAACCATCAGAGATCTCAACAGGATGGTTCGGGGTTCCGGTGGCAGGCTCGACGGGATCTGTGTCCTCGTCCATCTCTTGATCACCAGCAAAATGATCCTCTGGTCCTAGGGGGTTAAAGCCCACTTGTTCTGGTAGGTAGTCTGCCGGGTTAAACCGGCCCTGAAATACAGGAGTAGGGTCGCCAAAGGAATTGTGCGATGAGGATCGCTGTAGAGGTATATATGAAGGTTGCAGGTTGTTGGGTTCATTCTCAGACTGAGGTCCAAAGGAGTGATGATATGGAGGCGTTGAGCTATGCGACGTAGATTGTCTGGCAGGCTCCTCATAAATCCTCCAAGGTTCCCGCGGATCTATACTCCTTGTAAAAGAAGGAGTTCGCCGGTGCGAAGGCCCGACCTCATGGTCGTTAGGGGCGCTGATCGGCCCTTTTCCTCGTCCTCCGTGCCTGAATCTTGGCGGCATTGTTAACCTGTTAATATAAACTAAGGTAACAACAAGGAAAAAAAAAATAAAGGACAAAGTTAAAATTAAAATAAAAACATTTTGGATTATTCCTAAGTTCTTTGTCTAGACTCGAAGATTTAGGAATGTGCAATTGTGTCATTGAGATTAAACACAAAAGACTAGTGTTTAATTCACTCAATGTTGGCTCTGATACCAACCTGTCACACCCCGAATTTCCACGTATTACCGGTGGGCCCGGTAGGGGAGTATCGTGACGTGGTTGGTAACATAATAGTCAAACAACACAATATTTAAATGCACAGCGGAAGCAAATTATAGATTCATTTCAACCAAACAGTATTGTAATATTAAGTATCACAAGTAGTTGAATATAAATCCACAGGTAGATCAAAATAAAAGGAAACAATGTTCAACAGTCTATGACATCCAAGCTTGCGAGACTTATTGTGGATGCTAGGAGAAAAGCCAGCCTATTACGCGTAGTACCTGTACTTAACCTTTTTGAGAAAATACGTCAGTTTACACTGGTAAATACAATCAACCGACTCATTTTGAAAAGAGTTTAAGAAAATGCATTTAAGGCACAAGGCACAAATAATATTTTATAACTTGGGATAATTATTTGAATATAATGCTTGTAAAGGATTTACATGTTTCTTAGGCGTTCAGTAGCTCGGGTCGAGCCGAGTTAAAGATCAATAGACACACCACATTATGTATATGAGACACCGACGGGCGTACGCCTACGCCCCGTGCTTAGGTCGTGGCCATTTCGTAAATGATGCCAGGGATATCCGGGACATGGTCATTAACCCCCCCAAAGGCTTTAAGCAAACAAAACAATTTAAACGAGACATTTCAATACTTTAACCATCATACAATTAAAGATTCAATGCCCGACCAAGCGGTATTTTATATATCGTACCCCAAGCCCGTATAGGGAAAATAAGTTAAAAGTATTTACCTGAGCAAGTATAAATCAAAATCAGCGAGTGCAAGTATCTTTTACTGGTCCTCCTAATCTGGAACGAAGGTTTATAATAACCTATTAGAATCTAAACGGGTCTTTAGTTAAGCTTAAGCTTAGACCGGTTAGTTTTAAAGATACGGTTCGTACGCACGATTAAGCGAAGACCGGATAGAATGTGATTTAGACCCGAGAAGTTTGAAGACTTGCTTAATATGGGTATATTTTACACATTCTGGATTTTGAGATAAAACCGATAAGGTTTGACCCGTTTCGGCTAATTTATGTAAACTAGTTACATAAACCGAACCGAACGCGTATGAAGCGTAACGGGTAACCATAAGAGTCCTAAACAGGTTTCCTAAGTTAACATGACTTAAATATGGTGTGATATCAGTAGGATACCTTCCATTATGCCCAAAACGAGTTTAATCTCATATTAAGCCTCGTAGGGGTTTTTTGGTCATTTTAAAGATTATAAAACGGATTAATTAAGCTTCTGTGATCCGGGTCTGAATAAATCAGTAAAATAATTTATTTTAACAGGTTACCTCATTTGGTAATAAGTCTTATGTGGCAAAATGTTTTTAAACTCAAACTATGCGTATAATACGCGTATAAAGCCGTTTGAAGCGACGCACGGGTTTAAATAGGATTCTGAGTTTTCTGATCAGTTAAACAGGTTCAAAACACTTCATTTATTATTTAAAATCAGTAGCAATTGGATTGGTATCAAAAGGATTTGTAAAACTCATTTTATGGCCGAAAAGGGTATATTCGGTATTTACCGAATCAAGGCACTAATCCTAGCTTATGATCAGTTTAAAAATAATTAAAAATCTTCAAAAATCCCAAAATATTATATTACATCAGTGGGTAAAAGGTTTGGTGTCAAAAATTGGGTTTAGATAGGCTTTACGCTAATGACGCCGTTTAATCACTAAGAAGCGTTCTAATTACGTCATTAAGCATAACTCCTAATCTAGACCTCCGACTGATGTGAAAATTTAGGGACATGTTTTATAATCAGTAACAAAGATTATTGTACTTTCACATTTCCAAAATTCTCATTGTATGGTCATAAGGGCATTATGGTCCATATTTAAGCATTTAACGGAAACGTCGGACACTTAAGGATTTAAGTGGTATAAACGCAGAGGGTTATACAAACATGTAACTAGGTCCTAATGGAACTTTAAGGCATGTCTAAACCTATCAAAACCGGGTCAGAACTGAAGTCAAAGCAAAAGTCAAACTTTTGCGTCTTTCGGTTCCGAATCGGTTCAAAACAGAAAGTTGTCGAATCAAACAAGCTTAGACAAGTTATTATACTTATTATCAAGTTATATGAATGATAAAATAGGTTACACGCATTCTATATCGCTAATCGCGTGTTAATTCGAAAATCACAATTCTGTTGACTTTTTCGGACAACGTTTGACTCGTCATTTGACCTGGTTAGATCGGGAATCAGTGAGTACCTTTTTAAGGGTTTATTACCCATTTAATTACCTACTTATAACAACTTCCATTTCGGCAAAACACTAGACCGTTTGTGTTTTATCGTTAAGTCAAACCGTAATTACGACGGTTTGACTTTTAAGCTAAATACTAAGCTAAACTCAATTAAAGAAAGTTAAGCAAACTTACAAGTGTCTAATGAACGATTTATGATGCTTGGGATCTGCTTTTATGCTCCAGAAATGATCAGGAAGTGTGGTTGCAATGTTGCAACATTATGAGCTTTATATATGAACTTTAATCTTCATAGATTGTTGCCATGCAAGGCTACCAATGCTCAAGGATGAATACATGTGTCCCCTATAGCCTCAAAACCATAATAGGAAGCCCATTGTATTGCAACAAGTCGATCTAAGTCGGTTAAGGGACAAAACAGGCAGCTGCCTGTTGTTTCTGCAGCTGGCAGTCGCACGCGACCCGCGTAAAGATCTTCATGATCTTACGCGGCCCGCCTTAGTCTCCGGATCAGGTTACAAAACTTTCTTTTATTGCATTTTTGGCCCTTGGTCCCCCGAAAGGTTGCTTTCTCATGTTTTCTTGCATTTTAAACCTTTAATATTGACATATAGGGGCTTTAAGACTTATACCCACTTTGTGAAGTCCTTGGCCACTTTGTATTTACCCGAAAAATCCTAAATTTCCACGTTGACGCTTCTAACCCCTCGCACACGAATTTTATCATAACTTTCTCATACGATAACGAAACTTGGTGATATTTTTATCACACATTCTAGTGAGCATAATTAATTGTTACAAAGCTTCGGGTTTGTCAAAAGGTCACTCAGAGGTATAACTTAAACATGTTGACACATTTAACCCCTGTAGTTTGTAATCTCTCACAATTGGCTACGTATGATCCATGATTTATTCGTTTAAGGTTATAAACATCATGTAGGGTATTGTAAAGTATATTTATTCATTGTTGACATTTTGAACCCTCAAATTCACATAGTTTCTATGTTTGTCAACTTTAGTCCTTCAAGAACATTCTTTCACACGTTCAAACCTATGACACGTGTCAACACATTATAGGACGTAAATTTTCGAGGTGTTACAGTTTCGTAAACATCGTTGTGTGACATCGTTTAACTCGTTCTCGTTATAGAACATCATTCATTTGTTTAAATCGTTCATAATCGTTCAATCGTTCAAAATCATTCTCGTACAAATCGTTCTCGTTTTAATTGTGAAAACTACTTTTGGTCGTCTCGCTAATAACATTCAAACCTTTGTGACTCGTTCATCGTTCAACTCGTTCTTGCATTAACAAACCTCCAAATGGTAAGTTAACAATCATCAGATTCAGTCGTTACCCACCTAACCCACACATAACCATGGGTGCAGTCTGATAACTGGATTTGTCAGATCCTATGGTACCATAACCTAATACTGGTCGGTTCGGCCAAAATTAATGAATGTCATTCGTTATGTAAAGCTCGTTCACATTGTCGAAATCGTTATTAGTTTAGTATAAACCATCTTACTCGTTTTGAAACCATCGTTAAAGCATCGAAATCATTTTGATACATATGAATCACCCCAAAACAATTGAAAATAGTAAAAGAGGGGATCTATGTACTCACCTTTGGGTGCGTTTTTATATGTTAATACAATCCCTCAATTTATTCGTCCTAAATTAAATAAGAATGATTTAATCATCAAAAAACCCCCAAAAATACCGAAGTTTCTCCGATACTTAGAATTTTCACATAACTTTGAGATTTCTCGAAAATTTATTATTTTTGATTATCTTGGTGTATTTGTATATATGTACTCAAGCGTAACACACATAATCTTGTCAACACTAACACATGATCATACACATATTGTAAAACACATAGCACATTGTAACACATAAAATAACCCATGAACAACCCATTCTAGTGTATGTTGAAAAACACTTATTTTAGCGTTTCGATAACATTTTTGGGTGTCGGAAGTCACGTATGACTAACCAAACACCAAGTAAACTTAATATAAGTTAAAATACTTATTTTTATAGCAAAAATATCAGTTTGGTTACTGATCTAAAACAGTTTTGTAAAAATCATCCGAAAAGCCGATTTTTAACCGTTTTACCGCATAGTTTTGCATCAAACGTTACCCGAACCATCCCAAATCGAAATGACTTGAAATTTTAACACAACCCATGTTATTTACTGAATAAAATAATGGTTATACTCATGATAGTGCAGGTCTTAAATAAAGCACATAAATCATGCAAATTTCACATAATTTACCACTTTTTAAGCTATATGTACAACATGCAAAGCTATCAAACCTATGTCAAAGTTTCATGCCATTATAATGTACCAAATAATAATATTTTTAGTGTTTATTACCTGTTCAAAAATATTTTGTCATACAATCACTTTTTTCATCACTTCTTGAGCTTTAAACCAACATATATTCACATGTACAAGTGCCTAAAGCATACTATCATAACATCATCATTTTATGTTAATCTAAATGCATCAAATATGTGATATATTCAGATTTATTTTGTCACACCCCCAAAATCCACACGCGGAGTATCACCGCTTGGAGGCGTGACTGACCAGGATCAAACCACTAATCATATTGAACAAGCAAGTAATTAATTGTAAAAGTCCAACCAACACAATTAATGTTCAAAACAAACATAGTTTAAGTTATGAGCGGAAGCATAATGTTCAAAACCAAAACATAAGTTTAAATATCCAAAGATTTAACATGGCACACAGCTATCCATGTCCCACAACGACACTCCCCATGCAAGCTCCAGCTAAGTACCTATGGACCTGCAAAGCATGCAGTAACGAGTCAACAATAATGTTGAGCGAGTTCACAGTTGGGTGTTCGTTTTAAGTTATTCCAAAAACAGTTCCTTTAACTGGCATCCCTGCCGTGGGGGTTACCCCATAGTTGAAAAACGTGATTCTGTTTAACCCATTAACTCTGGAAATCCAGCCGTGGGGGCTACCCCATGATAGTTATCTGGCATTTCGGCCGTGGGGGCTACCCCATGTATACACTAGACTCGTTACCATATCGACTGCTGACTGAAGTCATGTTTAAGTGCCCTGAACTGTCAATGTCTATCAGCATTGACGTGCCCAGATCCATTAGTTCACGCCCGTCCTCTGCGGCATGGTGTGAGGCTTGTCAGACCTAAATAGCGCTATCTAACTAATGACCCGCTCGCCATTGGCCCGGCTATTAAGTCGATATAAAAAGGAGGGACTTCGTGATAGAGTTTTGGTCTAGTAAAGTTATCTGTCCGTAAGGACGAGGAATTACATTCCTGAACCATTACTGTCCTACCCAAGAAAGGACGAGGAATCCACATTCCTTAACCCCATTCCCAACCCCTGGGAATCCCATGCTTTGTAGAGTGTGAACTCACCTTAGATTGCTCGGTAGGTAAACGAAAGGTCAATTGAGCTGCTAGAGGTCAACCACGTCCTAACATGGTTACCATACAAGTCAGGTCTAGGTGCACGTATGATTACACATATATAACAGATTATGAACACAGGTTGATCATGGTAAACACATAATACATGTTAACACTTTAACAATAACAGTCAAGTACACATCATGCCTAACTTGTACGATCTAACAGATAAAGCCCGATAACAGTCGGCCCAACATGTTGTGCGGTCGGCACAGCCTTGTGCGACCCACATCATGTTGTGCGATTCAATAATACACCCGGCCCAACATATCAAGAAGCCCAAATAACATAAGGGTTCAATAAGTAACCGACCCAAACAATTAAATCGTGGATCCCTTGTGCGATTGAGACTAGCCCAGCCCAATATATAAACATACGACCCAAATAACAAACAAACAGACAATCTTGTGCGACTCAAAGGTCCTTGTGCGACTGGGGACCTCTTGTGCGACCAGGTCAGCTTGTGCGACTGGTCTTCTTGTGCGAGTGGACCTCTTGTGCGACCAAGAGGTCTTGTGCGACTAGCTTTATCATCCGAATATTATGGAAATCAATTACACAACTATTATCTTGCAATCAATTTCAAGTTTCCATTTATTTGACCAATCAACAAATTAACAGTTTCATACCTAACCAATATTCGATCAAACAAGATTCTTAACATTAATTCCCATGAACCCTAACATAATCATAACATGAACAATAACTAATCGTATCATATCAACTGGTCCGATTACATGAACATACAACCGATTACATATGCTTAATCCTAAATCATTATTACGCACAACAATCATGATAGCCGATTTACCATATCCTATGATTAACAATCCAAATCATAAAACATAACAGCCGATTTAACTCAAGCATTCGGTTTTCTCAATCATTTACAACGTCAATATCACACCCCAACCGATGGCGGAATCATCGGGGCGCGGCACTGAGCGAAACAGATTGTCCAGAAGTTTCCATAACAACTATCATTACCATTCAATTTAAGTTAACATGTCCCATACCATGTCTCAAATAGCAAAACAAGTTATTACAGACAAAAACTAAACAAATATTCTGTTCCGACAACTCAGATTTAAACATAACAATTTATTCGTTGGTTTCTAGGACTCCAGTTCCTAGCTTCAATTTCATCACAGCCCGAGAAGCATATAAGCAACCTAGGCACCTGTCACATACGTTAAAATAATGTCAATACATAGAATGTAAAGGTGAGCATACAAGTTTGATAATAGCATATAGAGTTCGAATTCGTTTACGCGTAACCAGCACGTACACATAGTGAAATGAAGCACGTTAGTTATCGACATAGATCCATCGATACCAATGACTGCGGGTTGACTGCCCGAGGCAGTTCGCAATACACGATTACCACTGTAATCCATGCAAGTAATAGATCCTTAACAACCCCCGTGTGAACGGGTGCTGAGTCCAAACTATAGTACTATCGTTGCTAAGGCAGGTAGACAACATTCCATGTGTAAACATAACAACAAGCGTTCATCAGCCATGTATAACATGCATTAATGATTAAGCGTTAAAATAGCTTGAGTAGTGTGATAGTTGTAGTTTGAATAGTTGTAACGTATGTAACACCCAAAAGTGCTAAAAGCAAAAAGGGTTCGAGTATACTCACAGCGATATGGATTGAAGGGAGCGCTTTTACAGCGAGTACGGTTAGCCTGAATAGATTCGAGAACGTAACGAAAAGTGGCGTGTAAGAACAGTACGAAGTGAGATGGTGATGCGTGCGGATGGTGTTCCATCCGGATAGGCTATCCGTGCGTACGACTGTCCGTGCGGGTGGTAATCCGTGCGGACTAGTTGTACGTGCGGGTGACTTATCCGAACGGACAAGTTGTTGGTGTGGATAAACATTCAAGTGGATTGTTTCTTCCTAAGATGTGTTTGTGTATGATGGCTTGTGCTTTGGAGTTTTCGTTGTAGCATTTAGAAAACACCAAAATGTTTCTATCTTTCAAGCCGGTCGCGCGGACGGCAGTCCGTGCGTATGGTAGTCCGTGCGGGCAGCCGGTGCGCGCGGGCAGAGTCAATCCGTCCGGATAGCCTGTCCGTGCGTACGGCTTGGCCGTGCGGATGAAGATTGTTTGATTTTTTTAAGGCCTTAGTATCTCATTATCCGAAGAGTAATCCATTCAGAGGTCGTCCGTCCGGATTGCTCGTTCGTCGATACTCAAACCTCGTTTGGAAAGTGGGTTTCAAGGGTAGTCCGTGCGGGTGACAACCCGTGCGTATGACCTGTACGTACGTATGGCCTGTACGTGCATACGGCTCGTCCGTGCGGACAGCTAGTCCGTGCGGACAACTTGTTCGTGCGGACAACTGGTCTGGTTGTTCCGTTCGTCTACACTTGGTTTCTGTTGTCGTTTATCGAGACGTTCTGATTACGTGGCAATCACTTGGAGTTGTGTTCTCACCCGCGTGACTAGACCGGTCAGGAACCACCCTAACTCGGCCTGTCGGCGACTCAGAACGGTCATCCCGGTTAACCCCGAAATCAGTTGTCTATGGGTAACATTCCAGATCTAGAACTAGTGCATCACTATTGACGAGTAGAACACTGGAACTGATCGGATTCGTACCGGTTTTAAGGGTAAAAAGAAGGAGAGAACTTAGGTTTATTTCTTTCAACTCTTTTATCCTTAGAAAAGTTTAGATCTAGGTGGAGTTATTGTAAAAACTTGTAGAAATCGTTTAGATCTGAGATATTCTTGGTGGAATGAGGTCAAGCTTGAAGTTCTTATAAACTTCATGATGACGTCACCCGAGAATACCTCAAATCCGGATGATTTCATGGTTAAAATCGAAGATTCGAAAGATAGAAATGTGTAGAATTGTGTAGTGATCAAAGATGTACAAGAATTAGTGCAAGATCTTACCTGGATTGAGAGAAATCTGAGAAAAGGTGAAGAATGCGTGTGGTTCGGACGTCACTTGCCAAAAGTGGAAAAAGTGGAGAGTGACCCGTGTATTTATAGGATGCCAAAAAGGGAAAGGGTGAGCCGTGCGCATGGCACGCACCCGGGTAGGCTATCCGCGCGGACTGGTCATCCGTGCGGATTGGCAATCCGTGCGGATTGGCCATCCGTGCGGATGCCACCTCCTTTGGTGAGTTCGGTGCGATATTGATTTGGTTTCGATAAGCGAGCGATTCGATAGGGTTTCCTAGTCAAATTACTTTCAGTCCCAACTACTTCTTATGTGGCTCGACTCGGGATTCGGATTCGGGTTCGATTGAGTTCGCTTGATTATCACAACAGAACATAAAATAAACATGCACATGTAACACGTAAGGCACACACACACGTATAATGACAAGTAGAATACATAGCTCGAGTCACGATTTGATGTCGATTTGATTAACATAGCTTGATTAACTTTATCGCATTGTTACTTCCTATCGTTCACAGCCGTAAGTCGATTGAAATGCGGTTAGTATGACTTGGTTATTGTAATGAACGACATTTACTCCACATAATCTAAATATCATACAAACAATTCTACGAGTCACGTCGCGCGAAACCGGTCGTTGGCTTTGACCTTGACTTTGACTTTCACTCGTGAAAACATGGGGTGTTACAGTCAAATACCACTCTATGTTGATCTACAATGCTATTCATGTGAGCCGCCTATCATCTATTCATAACATAAATCAACCACATCTCATTCATAAACCATTCTGAAAGAACATATGATCCACCACATCATCAAACATATAATCGAATAACAATATAACACTAACCGGTTAATAGAATATAGCAAGTATGATCCGAACAAGGGGATGATCCGAACACTAAGATCTTCGATGGAGAGAGAGTGGGTTGCCGTCAAGTTTGAGAGAGAGGATGAGAGGAAGCTAGGGTTTGTGTGTTTAGAATGTTTTCAAACAAATGAGGAGTATGCACCCACCCCTCACTGTTATGCGCCAAAGAGAAAGAGTGGGCCAAACCCTCACTGGGCTACCCATTGATCCGAATACAAAAGTGTAGCCAAAATGGGCTTGTGCGATTGAGTGGTGTTGTGCGTTTGGGCTCAACTATACATACATATATTACACATAACATAAAGTCATTCATAGCATTCAATACTTCAACATAGTTCATGTAATCACATCAGGTCTACATACGTTACATCAAAGTACAAAAATAGGTTCGGAAATACGAGTTGTCACATTATCCCTAAGTTGAAAGAAATTTCGTCCCGAAATTTAGCACGTACTCACTGAGGAAGCTAGTTAAGTTGTATGGTTTTCCTGGTTCTCCTGGGGTGTCACATCCTCCCCCCGTTGATCTGGAATTT
Source organism: Helianthus tuberosus (assembly GCA_030545235.1). NCBI lineage: Eukaryota > Viridiplantae > Streptophyta > Magnoliopsida > Asterales > Asteraceae > Helianthus > Helianthus tuberosus. The sequence goes on along the minus strand of CM060427.1, from coordinate 142,162,622 downwards.
CGTCCCGAAATTCCGTAGCTTCAGCCTCAGTAGTGGTTGTACTGTTTGCGAGTAGTTGGGGATATTTTTGTTTCATCTGATCTTCGCGTTCCCAAGTGAACTCTGGGCCGCGACGTGAGTTCCAATGAACTCGAACGAGAGGTATTCTAGTACGCTTGAGGACCTTAACATCCCGGTCCGTGATTTCGACTGGTTCCTCGACGAATCGCAACTGCTCGTCGATAGTGAGCTCCTTCAAAGGAACTATGTGGGTCTCATCTGACAGACACTTCTTCAGATTCGACACGTGGAAAACATTGTGAACTGCACTGAGTTCTGCTGGTAAGTTCAGTTTGTAGGCCACCTTGCCTATTTTCTCAATGACTTCGAAAGGTCCGACGTATCGTGGGTTAAGTTTGCCTCGTTTACCAAAACGAACCACACCCTTCCAGGGTGAAACCTTGAGTAGTACTCGCTCTCCAACCTGGAGCTCTAATCGTTTTCTGCCCTTATCGGCGTAGACTTTCTGACGGTCACGAGCTGCCGCCATTCGTTGTCGTATCTGAGCAATTAGCTCTGTTGTGTCTACCACTAGTTCTGGACCAGAAATCTGACTATCCCCCACCTCTGCCCAACAAAGAGGTGACCGGCATTTACGCCCGTACAATGCCTCAAACGGAGCAGCTTTAATGCTGGTGTGGTAGCTGTTATTGTATAAAAATTCCACAAGTGGCAGATGCTTTTCCCAGCCGTTGCCAAAGTCAATCACACATGCCCTAAGCATGTCTTCAAGGGTCTGGATGGTGCGTTCAGACTGCCCATCCGTTTGCGGGTGATAGGCTGTGCTCATATCTAATCTTGAGCCAAAAGACTTGTGCATTGCTTGCCATAGTTCTGATGTAAAACGTGCATCTCGATCTGAGATAATAGAGGTGGGCACCCCGTGCCTCGAGACAACTTCCTTAAGATATACGTCTGCTAGTGTGGAGAACTTATCTGTTTCCTTGATAGCCAAGAAGTGAGCAGACTTTGTGAGTCGATCCACGATCACCTAAATAGTATCGTTACCACGTTGAGATCTAGGCAGGCCAGTAACAAAATCCATGGAAATTTGCTTCCATTTCCATTGTGGTATCTCTGGTTGTTGAAGTGGGCCTGAGGGTTTCTGATATTCCGCCTTGACTCTCGCACAGGTCAAGCACTTGCTAACGTAGATTGCTATGTGGGCCTGAGGGTTTCTGATATTCCGCCTTGACTCTCGCACAGGTCAAGCACTTGCTAACGTAGATTGCTATGTGGGCCTTCATGCTAGGCCACCAATACGTAGTTTTGATATCGTGGTACATTTTATCCGAACCAGGATGTACTGAGTAGCGAGACTTGTGTGCCTCATCCATCACAAGCTCTCGTAGGTTGCCATAAAGTGGGACCCAAATGCGTCCTGTTACGTAGTAAGCACCGTCTTCCTTTTGTTCCAATCGTTGCCTTGAGCCGCGTAGAGCTTCAGCCCTGATGTTTTCTTGTTTCAATGCCTCTACCCGAGCATCTCCTATCTGGGAAGGAAGACTAGACTGTATAGTGAGTTGTAAAGCTCGTACGCGCTTAGGCGTAGAGTCCTTTCGACTGAGGGCGTCAGCCACAACATTGGCTTTGCCTGGGTGGTACCTGATCAAGCATTCGTAGTCATTCGGTAGTTCGACCCATCGTCGTTGTCGCATATTCAGTTCCTTCTGTTTGAAGATATGCTCGAGGCTCCTGTGGTCGGTGTAGATGGCACACTTGGTACCGTACAGGTAATGTCGCCATAACTTAACTGCAAAAACAACAGCTCCCAGCTCTAAGTCGTGCGTAGTGTAGTTTCTTTCATGAACCTTGAGTTGGCGCGAGGCGTAGGCTATAACCTTGTCCCGTTGCATCAATACACAACCAAGACCCTGAATTGATGCGTCGCAGTAAACCACGAAGTCGTATGTGCCCTCTGGAAATGAAAGGATAGGTGCACTGCAAAGTCTATCCTTTAAGTGCTGAAACGCTAGCTCTTGTGCATTACCCCATCGATAAACAACGCCTTTCTGCGTTAGTGAGGTGAGAGGCTGTGCAATCTTGAAGAAATCCTTAATGAACCTCCTGTAGTAACCTGCCAAACCCAAGAATTGGTGAATTTCCGTTGGTGTGCGAGGTGCAGGCCAGTTCTTAATCGAGTCTACCTTGGATGGATCAACGTGAATTCCATCCTTGTTCACCACATGGCCTAAGAAATGGACTTCACAAAGCCAGAAGTCGCATTTTGAAAACTTGGCGTATAGCTGTTCTGCTCGAAGGAGTTCCAAAATAAGTCGCAAATGTTGCTCGTGCTCCTCCTGACTCTTAGAATAAATCAGGACGTCGTCGATGAATACAATAACGAACTTGTCTAGGTACGGCTTGCACACTCGATTCATCAAGTCCATGAAGACCGCAGGTGCGTTTGTTAGCCCAAAAGGCATGATAAAAAAAAACTCGTAGTGTCCATAACGGGTTCTAAAGGCTGTTTTAGAGACGTCCTCTTCTCGGACTCTCAGCTGGTGATATCCTGATCTCAGATCAATCTTTGAATAGTAGCTCGACCCTTGCAGCTGGTCGAACAAGTCGTCGATGCGTGGAAGAGGATAGCGATTCTTCACAGTCACCTTGTTGAGTTCACGGTAGTCGATACACATACGGAAGGTACCGTCCTTCTTCTTCACGAATAGCACTGGAGCTCCCCAGGGTGAAGAGCTAGGACGAATAAAACCCTTATCCAAGAGTTCTTGTAGTTGCGTAGAGAGTTCTTCCAGCTCTGATGGAGCTAAGCGATACGGTGCAGCTCCAGGAGCTAGTTCAATCTGAAATTCAACTTGACGATGAGGAGGAAGGCCAGGTAGTTCCTCAGGAAATACCTCAGGATAGTCGCGTACTATCGGAAAATCTTCTATCTTCTTCTCTTTCTTCGAGGTGTCAGTAACGAGAGCCAAAATAGCAATGTGGCCCTTTCGCAAACACTTCTGGGCCTTAAGGAAAGAGATGACGCTCTCAACAGCACCCCTCTTATCGCCACGAATCATGAGTGGTTCATCATCTGAACGAGGAATACGGACAATCTTCTCGTTGTAAAGAATCTCTGCTCGGTGTTGGGATAACCAATCCATACCAATAACGATGTCAAAACCATCATACGTTGGGATCATTCCTAGCATCACCCTGACCAATCACGAACACTCGACCCCTGGCACCATTGCCGTCGTTATTACCCCCGCTGTTGCCTCCATTATTGTTCCCGTTTCCTTGGTTGTGGTTCTGATTCTGGTTCTGGTTCAACTGTGGACAGTGTCTCTTGAAGTGACCTTCAACACCACACTGATGGCATCCCTTATTACCCTGATGTTGCTGCTAATTTTGTGGAGCTTGTGGCTGCTGTTGTTGGTTCTTGTTTGCAGGACGTGAGCTTCTACAATCTTTGGCTTCATGACCAAGCTTGTTGCATCTCTGACAACGATCTTTGTTGCACGGCCCGTTGTGGTGAAAATTACATCGATTCCATCCTGCCCTTGACTACCAGAAGGTTGCTGACCAGGACTCTGGTAGTCATCGATCTTTCGCTGTTGTGCCTGGGACTGAACCGTAGTCGAACTCTTGCTAGAGGTTCCATCCCACTTCCGTTTGTTGTCACAGGAAGTAGCAGAGGTAGTAGTAGTAGTAGTAGTAGTAGTAGTAGTAGCACCGATACGTTTAGGCAGCTTGTTCTGTTCCACTGCTTGGTCTGTGAGACGATGAGCAAGACGAGTAACATCCTGGATAGTAGCAAGGTTAGCAGAAGTCACATGACTTTGAATCTCTGGTACTAAGCCTTTGAGGTACAGCTCAATGCGCTTGGTGGGAGGATCCACCATAGTTAGACATAACACTGCCAGTTCGTTGGATCGTTTCGTGTACGCTTCTATCTCTGACCCCGTCATCTTCAGGTTAAAGAGCTCCACTTCCAGCTTGTGGATGTCATCACGACTACAGTATTCACGTTTGATTAGTTCCTTAAGAATCATTCCATGGGGTGGCATTAGCAGCCGCCAGCCCCAGCATCTGAACTTGCGCGTTCCACCAAGTTAGCGTAGTGCCTTCGAGAGTACCAGTGGCATATTTCACCCCACGAGCCTCGGGGCATTCACACGTCTCTAAGACAGACTCGAGCTTTTCAAACCAATGGAGGAGTCCAACAGCTCCTTTAGTGCCACCGAAAGTACTAGGACGACAGTCCATGAACGTCTTAAATGTGCATACAGGCGGCTGAGCGTTCTGACCTTGTTGCCCGAGGAAGAAAAGACAGGGTTAAGCGCGAGAGTTGGGTCATGAGAGTAGGATCTAACATCCTAGGGTAGGTTCGTAACAGCAGTTTACACCTCCTACCTGAGCGGCTGCGAATGCTGCCGTAACTTGTTTGTTGATAAGAGCCGTCAGCTGGCTTGAGTTAGGTTCACACGTTCCCTCATGATCTCACATCGAAGGAAACACAAATAGGAAAGGTGTCGCGAATGTGTGTAAGTGTGGAGTGACAGTAGGGAGCAAGCACAAATGTGTTTTCAAACTGTAGTTGCTACGTTTATCTAAGCATATCATGAGCAAAGTTCTATGCAATCTAGCAAGTAGGCAATATAAACATAATTCATACCACCTAGAATGTCGAGCCTTGCACGTGGAGTGAAGCATCGTTGTGGATCGTAGAGCACTGTACAGGTTATAGTCTGGTTTTAACAAAAACGTTTTCCCTTATTAAAACCAAGTTCTCTATAACCAATGGCTCTGATACCAATCTGTCACACCCCCAAAATCCACACGCGGAGTATCACCGCTTGGAGGCGTGACTGACCAGGATCAAACCACTAATCATATTGAACAAGCAAGTAATTAATTGTAAAAGTCCAACCAACACAATTAATGTTCAAAACAAACATAGTTTAAGTTATGAGCGGAAGCATAATGTTCAAAACCAAAACATTAGTTTAAATATCCAAAGATTTAACATGGCACACAGCTGTCCATGTCCCACAAAGACACTCCCCATGCAAGCTCCAGCTAAGTACCTATGGACCTGCAAAGCATGCAGTAACGAGTCAACAATAATGTTGAGCGAGTTCACAGTTGGGTGTTCGTTTTAAGTTATTCCAAAAACAGTTCCTTTAACTGGCATCCCTGCCGTGGGGGTTACCCCATAGTTGAAAAACGTGATTCTGTTTAACCCATTAACTCTGGCAATCCAGCCGTGGGGGCTACCCCATGATAGTTATCTGGCATTTCAGCCGTGGGGGCTACCCCATGTATACACTAGACTCGTTACCATATCGACTGCTGACTGAAGTCATGTTTAAGTGCCCTGAACTGTCAATGTCTATCAGCATTGACGTGCCCAGATCCATTAGTTCACGCCCGTCCTCTGCGGCACGGTGTGAGGCTTGTCAGACCTAAATAGCGCTATCTAACTAATGACCCGCTCGCCATTGGCCCGGCGATTAAGTCGATATAAAAAGGAGGGACTTCGTGATAGAGTTTTGGTCTAGTAAAGTTATCTGTCCGTAAGGACGAGGAATTACATTCCTGAACCATTACTGTCCTACCCAAGAAAGGACGAGGAATCCACATTCCTTAACCCCATTCCCAACCCCTGGGAATCCCATGCTTTTTAGAGTGTGAACTCACCTTAGATTGCTCGGTAGGTAAACGAAAGGTCAATTGAGCTGCTAGAGGTCAACCACGTCCTAACATGGTTACCATACAAGTCAGGTCTAGGTGCACGTATGATTACACATATATAACAGATTATGAACACAGGTTGATCATGGTAAACACATAATACATGTTAACACTTTAACAATAACAGTCAAGTACACATCATGCCTAACTTGTACGATCTAACAGATAAAGCCCGATAACAGTCGGCCCAACATGTTGTGCGGTCGGCACAGCCTTGTGCGACCCACATCATGCTGTGCGATTCAATAATACACCCGGCCCAACATATCAAGAAGCCCAAATAACATAAGGGTTCAATAAGTAACCGACCCAAACAATTAAATCGTGGATCCCTTGTGCGATTGAGACTAGCCCAGCCCAATATATAAACATACGGCCCAAATAACAAACAAACAGACAATCTTGTGCGACTCAAAGGTCCTTGTGCGACTGGGGACCTCTTGTGCGACCAGGTCAGCTTGTGCGACTGGTCTTCTTGTGCGAGTGGACCTCTTGAGCGACCAAGAGGTCTTGTGCGACTAGCTTTATCATCCGAATATTATGGAAATCAGTTACACAACTATTATCTTTCAATCAATTTCAAGTTTCCATTTATTTGACCAATCAACAAATTAACAGTTTCATACCTAACCAATATTCGATCAAACAAGATTCTTAACATTAATTCCCATGAACCCTAACATAATCATAACATGAACAATAACTAATCGTATCATATCAACTGGTCCGATTACATGAACATACAACCGATTACATATGCTTAATCCTAAATCATTATTATGCACAACAATCATGATAGCCGATTTACCATATCCTATGATTAACAATCCAAATCATAAAACATAACAGCCGATTTAACTCAAGCATTCGGTTTTCTCAATCATTTACAACGTCAAATACCACCCTATGTTGATCTACAATGCTATTCATGTGAGCCGCCTATCATCTATTCATAACATAAATCAACCACATCTCATTCATAAACCATTCTGAAAGAACATATGATCCACCACATCATCAAACATATAATCGAATAACAATATAACACTAACCGGTTAATAGAATATAACAAGTATGATCCGAACAAGGGGATGATCCGAACACTAAGATCTTCGATGGAGAGAGAGTGGGTTGCCGTCAAGTTTGAGAGAGAGGATGAGAGGAAGCTAGGGTTTGTGTGTTTAGAATGTTTTCAAACAAATGAGGAGAATGCACCCACCCCTCACTGTTATGCGCCAAAGAGAAAGAGTGGGCCGAACCCTCACTGGGCTGCCCCATTGATCCGAATACAAAAGTGTAGCCAAAATGGGCTTGTGCGATTGAGTGGTGTTGTGCGTTTGGGCTCAACTATACATACATATATTACACATAACATAAAGTCATTCATAGCATTCAATACTTCAACATAGTTCATGTAATCACATCAGGTCTACATACGTTACATCTAAGTACAAAAATAGGTTCGGAAATACGAGTTGTCACATATTTGCTGATGTAATTTACATTTAACATATCATACATAAACCACCAAATACTTGCATTTTTACCACCATTCAAGAACATGTAACACTTAAACAAGTACTTTATCAAAATAAAGCTCAAAACTCAAACACATATGTATATGTATACGGTTATACATATACATATACATCACCATTTTTTTTATTTGTATCATGACCCATTTCATTTTAGATTTCAAGTTTAGTGAAAATCCCAAGATTCAAGAGAAACTTCAAATCATCAAGAACAACCAAGAATCAAAAGTATGATTTAAAAATAAGTGTTATACCTTCAAGATTCAAGTAGGTTGTAGCGTGAGATTTTGATGATAGGAAGCTTGTAATCACTTGACAACACCTTGGGAACACCTTTGTATCTTCACACCACTTGAAACATGCTTGAAAGGGAGTTTGAATGTGAAGAACAAGACTTGAAGGTGAAGAAGATGGAGAGAGGGAGAGAGGACGGTTATGAGGGGGAAGTGAGAGAGAGGAGTTGAGTGTTGTAATGATCTTGTGAAGATTGATGTAGATTATATAAGATTTTGGAAGATTTATGAATGTGCATGCAACAACACTTGTCACCTAAAGATCAAATAAAATATATGAAAGATCTAGCCAATATTTGTGGGTCCCTTATGCATTATAACCGTAAATGCATATGGGGGGTAGAGTGTAATTTTTGATGGTATATTAGATAAAAATAGGTATTTAACTGGATACCGGGTATTTTATCTAGCGTTTAAATCCCGGTTTATGGCGTTCTAAATTATTTTTAATATTATATAAAAATAATCTCGCCAAAATATTACTGAAATAAATTTCAGTTGCCAAGACTGGCTGCGTTGTCTGCGTTTTGCAGTAGAAGCACTGTGTTGCGCAGAAACACACGGTACGCGCTTAAACTTGAAAAATAACGTTTTTTAGGCGTTTTAATTTATTTTTCAACACGAACCTGATTAAAATAAAATTTTAATCATAACAGAATATTTTTGGGATTTAAATATTATCCGGGCGGTCACCAACGTTCGTTTCGCAGTTTTTGTCGCAAATAGTTCTAAAGTTCAAATAAACATGTTTTTGCCATACCGAATCCTTCAAAACTTATTTCTAAGTTATGTAAAAGGTATTTAAGGTATGTTTGGCTTACGTCATAGTTCCGGAGTGTACGTCGCGTTAAACTGATTGCGTTTATGCACCAGTTTGCGTATAACCTTCCAGAAAGTGATTTAAAGCTTGAAATCGGAATCGAATCAAATTGAAAAATCATCACACACAATAACACATATAATAACACCAAAGCACATTGTTTTATTGATAATCAACATTGTTTTACATTATACGATGATTACAGAACACAGTTGTCACAGTCTCCCCTACTTTAGGAAATTTCGTCCCGAAATTTTATTTGGAGGAAACTTGTGAAAACAAATGCGGATATTTTGTCTTCATCTGGTCCTCACATTCCCAAGTAAACTCGGGGCCATGTTTGGATTCCCAGCGAACTTTAACCAATCGAATCCGTTTGTTCTTCAACTGTTTGAATGTACGGTCCACTATCTCCATAGGTTTCTCGACAAAGTGCATCGTTTCATCAATTTGAATCTCATCGAGAGGAATGTGAAGATCAGCATCAGCTAAACACTTTCGCAAATTGGACACGTGAAAAGTCGGATGAATATTTCCAAGCTCTGGGGGTAGCTCTAGTCGATAGGCAACCTTTCCAATTCTTTCAACAATCTTAAATGGTCCAACATATCGTGGTGCAAGTTTTTCTTTCTTTCCAAATCTCACCATTCCCTTCCAAGGTGACACCTTGAGTAGGACACGGTCTCCGATTTGAAATTCTAAGGGCTTGCGTCGTAAATCCGCATAACTCTTTTGACGGCTTCTAGCTGTCACAAGATTATCGCGAATTCTCTTGATTTTGTCTGTTGTTTCCAGAATGAGTTCAGGTCCAGTAAGCTGAGCTTCACCGATCTCATTCCAACATACAGGTGAACGACATTTTCGACCGTAGAGAGCTTCGAATGGTGCCATATTGATACTAGCATGATAACTGTTGGTGTAAGAGAACTCGATCAGTGGAAGATGAGAATCCCAATTTCCACCAAAGTATATCACGCATGCCCTAAGCATATCCTCCAAAGTTTGAATTGTTCTCTCAGATTGTCCATCTGTTTGGGGATGATAAGCAGTGCTTAGATTTAGTTGGGTTCCCAAAGCAGATTGCATGGCCTTACAAAAATGAGATGAAAACCGAGCATCACGATCGGAAATGATATCCAAAGGAACACCATGTCGTGATACAATCTCATCAACATAAATCATTGCAAGTTTATCAGCAGGTAGATCCTCACGAATCAGTATAAAATGAGCTGATTTCGTTAATCGGTCGATAACAACCCAAATAGCATCGTGACCTTTAGATGTACGCGGTAACTTAGTGATGAGATCCATTGCAATGTTCTCCCACTTCCAAACCGGTATCTCTAGTTGTACAAGCAAACCAGAAGGTCGTTGATGTTCAGCCTTGACTTTGAGACAAGTTAGGCATTTCGATACATACAAGGCAACATCCTTCTTCATACCAGGCCACCAGAACTGAGTACGAAGATCCTTGTACATTTTATCAGCACCAGGATGGATAGAATATCGAGACTTGTGAGATTCATCCATTACCAAGGTGCGAAGATCGTCTTGTTTCGGAATCCACAAACGATCCATGAAATAGAGTAAACCATCGTCTTTCATTTCGAGTTTAAGCTCAAGTTGAAGCGGTAGCTCATATTTCAATAAGCCCTTGATCACACTAGATCGTTGAGCTTGAAGGACACGAGATTGAACATCAGATAGAGTTCGAACAGAATGAAGCTTGACTCGTTCCTTTCGACTAAGCGCATCGGCTACGACATTCGCCTTACCAGGATGGTAGCGGATCTCGCAATCATAATCGTTTAAGAGTTCAACCCAACGTCGTTGCCTCATGTTCAGCTCCTTCTGATTGAGAATATGCTGGAGACTTTTGTGGTCTGTGAAAACCACACACTTCGTTCCATAGAGGTAATGTCTCCAGATTTTAAGCGCGAAAACCACAGCTCCTAATTCAAGATCATGAGTCGTATAGTTCTTCTCGTGAATTTTCAGCTGTCTAGACGCATAAGCTATGACTTTACCTCGTTGCATAAGAACGCAACCAAGTCCTAGATTCGATGCGTCACAATAGACAACAAAATCATCGTTTCCCTCAGGTAGAGATAAAACAGGAGCATCACAGAGCTTCCGTTTCAGCGTTTAGAACGCTTCTTCTTGCTTAGGTCCCCACTCAAAAGGCTTATTTTTCTGAGTCAAAGCAGTGAGTGGAACCGCGATCTTTGAGAAATCGGAAATGAATCGACGATAATAACCAGCAAGACCAAGAAATGATCGAATCTCTGTAGGTGTCGTCGGTGTATTCCAATCCTTAATTGCAACAATCTTGGATGGATCTACATGAATACCCTGCTCATTGACAATATGACCCAAGAACTGAACTTCTTTAAGTCAGAATTCACACTTGGAGAATTTAGCAAAAAGTTGTTCCTTCTTTAGGAGTTCCAATGTCAAACGAAGGTGTTGCTCGTGATCGGCTCGAGACTTTGAATAAATGAGAATATCGTCGATGAACACAAGGATGAACTTATCTAAATAAGGTTTACAAACCCTATTCATTAAGTCCATGAAGATAGCTGGGGCATTTGTCAAACCAAAAGGCATGACAGTGAACTCGTAGTGCCCATATCTCGTACGAAATGCAGTTTTGGGAATATCTTCTTCGAGTACACGAAGCTGATGATACCCAGATCGCAGATCGATCTTGGAAAAGCATGAAGCACCTTGCAGCTGGTCGAAGAAATCATCAATTCTAGGTAGGGGATATCGATTCTTGATGGAAAGCTTATTAAGCTCACGATAATCGATACACATTTGAAAAGATCCATCTTTCTTCTTCACAAAGATGACAGGAGCTCCCCAAGGCGAAAAGCTTGGATGGATGAATCCTTTATCAGACAACTCTTGAAGTTGTTTCGATAACTCTTGCATCTCCGACGGTGCAAGATGATAAGGTGCTTTCGCAATCGGGTTGGCATTGGGTACAAGGTTAATATGAAACTCGACTTGACGAACTGGAGGCAAACCAGGAAGTTCATTGGGAAACACCTCTGGATAATCCCGAACAATCGGAATATCCTGAATACTCTTGCTCTTGCCTTTCTCCTCGGTGACATGTGCCAGAAAAGCAACATATCCTTTTCACAAATAACTTTGGGCCTTTGTACACGACATAAGCTTCAAATCACCAGATGGCTTCTCGCCACGAACTTCTAAAACATCGCCAGACGAAAGAGGAATACGAACAACCTTATCAAAACAAACCACCTCAGCATGATGTTTGGTTAACCAATCCATCCCCACGATAATATCGAAACTCCCAAGTTGCATCGGCGTGAGGTCAATGGGAAAAAGATGGTTATCAAGGTTTAACTGACAATCACGAATAACAGAATCGAGAACAAGAGGTTTACCAGTAGCAACTTCGACAGATAAGGGTTTCCTCAGTTTAGTTCTAGGTATCGCAAGCAAAGATTCAAAAGATAAAGAAACAAAACTTCTATCGGCACCGGAATCAAAAAGAATAGATGCAAGTCGATTGTTAATAAGAAACGTACCATTAACCAACTCGTTGTCAGCCCTCGCTTCGTTAGCATTCAGATTGTACGTTCGTCCACGAGCGGGATTCACATTTGCGTTGACATTCACGTTCGGATTCGCATTAGCATTCGCGTTTGCATTCACTAGCCTCGGACAGCTGTTGCGGAAGTGTCCAAACTCTCCACAATTGAAACATGAACCCGGTGGGAATCTAGCAGCATTCCTCCGAACTGGAGCTTGATTCTGAACAATCTAATTCTGATCCGAACGACAGACGTTGGCCAGATGCCCAAACCTACCGCACGTTGTGCATTGCTTACAAGCTTGTTGTGCAACATGATGACCATTGCAGCGAGCACAATGAGGTGCGGTACCAGCATACGCTTTCTTCGCAGGCGGTTGAGCTGGTGGGTTCTGAGCAGTAACTGCAAAGTTCTGAGCACCCTTTCGCTTTCTCGACTTCTTCGACGACTCACATTTCTTACCCTTACCCTTTTCCTTGACAGATTCGGACGACTTCTTCTTATCACCCTTGCAGGTAAGTTTACCCTTCCTGACTTGCGACTCAGTCAGGGTAGCAGATAACTCGATCGCTTGACGAACAGTAGTAGGGTTAACGCCAGTCACAATATCCTGTATGGAATCGGGTAAACCATCGATATACCTCTCTATCGCTTTCTCCAACGGGGTAACCATAGTAGGGCACAAAAGACTGAGTTCCTCAAATCGATCCGTATACGCACGGTGTTCTCCCCCATCTTGTTTTAGATCGTCAAACTCTCATTCCAAAGCTCGAATTTCGTGACGGGGGCAAAACTCTCTCATCATGAGAGCTCGAAGCTCTTCCCATGTTTGTGCCAAAGCCACTTCGGCACCCCTGTCGCGCATCACTCTGTTCCACCATGTAAGAGCACGCTTCTCAAATACACTTGATGCAAATTCAACCTTACGCCCATTCGGACATTGCACATGTCTGAATGTGCTCTCGATACTTTCGAACCATTGAAGGAGCGCAGTTGCTCCTTGCGACCCAGAAAACTTCAACGGCTTAGCGGAGTTGAAACTCTTGAAATTACATTGTGCATTGTTATTATTGTTGTTGTATAGCTCGTGGATTTGGGTCACAACGCCTGGAAGCACAGTAGCCATTTGCTGAGAGACAAGGGCTGCGACTTCTTTAGCAGTAAAAGATTGTGCATCACGTCGAGGAGGCATTGTCTAACAAGGAAATATGAGAAACGAGTGAGGTCGACAATTAGGAAAAACAAAAGAGGTATTGAAAATATCGACAAAACATAAGGAAGGCGATCATTTGTTTGTTACCTCGAACAACCAAACGACACGCAGTGACTAATCAAAGTAATGAATCTAAATAATGTATCGCGAAGACATGCTTGCCTATAAGTGAACACTCACCCCAAGAGTTCCCAGGTAAGAGTGACTGGTCCGATTATGTGGATTTGTACGAACACTCTAGCCTTAGACAGAAAACTCAGGGTACAGGCATCCACTCTTCCAGTTTGCACGTGTTCACATTATTTAGACCCAAACTTTGTGTTGGTGCACACATCTGTCATCTTCGTCTTATATCGAGTCTCGGGTTCGTTGCGGTTCGGAACAAGGATTATGTCATCATCATTGATGATGACATCATAGAGATGACATCATCATTACAACATGCTCACATGAGACAAAACAAAGATGGTTCATTTGAAGTAAATTAGGTGACCGTTTGAAAGCATTACGTTTGAAAGAGTCACGTTTGAAAGCATTTCGTTTGAAAGGTGTCCGTTTGAAATGGTCATGCATGCTTCAAACGGACTAGTGAAGGCTATAAATAGGCTTGTGTCGATTTCATTTGTAACAAATTTCAGATTTGATACCGAGGTGCTGCCGGTATTCCTTTTGATTGTAAACGTTATTAATTCAATATACAAGAGGTTTAAAGTGTGAATCAAGCTGTTTTCACATCCGTTTCTTTGTTCCCGCATCTGAAACGAATTTGAGCTCTTCCGAACGACTCATTCGGGTCAAAAATCGAATCTACAAGTGGTATCAGAGCTCAGGACGAGGAGTTCATACCAAAACAGCCTGTTTTCATCACAATTTCTAACTTCTACGCCTTCTTTTTAAAACTGAACAAGTTTTCACGGTTAAAATCGGCTAAAACTTTCACAATGTATGTGTAATTGTTTTTTAACAAACCCTTGAGAATATCAGATCTAAACTCGAAGTAAAACTAGTAAAATGGCTTGAAAACTGGGGTCCGTTTGAACGAAGCAGCAACTGACCGTTTGGAACTGGTCTATTCCGTTTGAAATTGATCCATCCCGTTTGAAAGCAGCCATCCCGTTTGAGGTTGTCATTTGAAATTGACCGTTCCGTTTGAAATTGACCGTTCCGTTTGAAAAGTGTGAACCGTTTGAAATTACATTGTGTTGTGTGAAATGTAAAATGAAGTAATTAGTTTGCATGTGACATGTCGTGTATCAGTCCACTAACTACAGCGGCCCAATCAATTTTCATGCATACTTAAGATGTTGGGTTTAATGGAGTGCAGGGCCCAATGAAATCAAATTTGTACTAAAAGTTGTCGGAAGTTTATAGAATCAAAGTTGCATGTGCTATCATCGGTTCTTGTGTAGTTTTGTGTTATCAAAGTTGTCGGCCAGAATAATATACAATCATATTGCATGTGATTCCAAGTTAAAGTGTGTCAGGCGCAATCAAAGTATTCGGTCCAATCAATGAAATGGATAGTGTTGTCTGATTAAAGTATACGGTCCAATCATAGAATTTTGAAAGATAATATTGTCGGTTTCTTATATCAACAACAGTCACAATATTGATAAGCATACATCTCGGCCCAAATCTTTCTAAGCCCAGCCCTAGTGAACTTCATTGTTTGTGGCCAATTGGAAGCTCATATTTCGTGGCCCATTTGATTTAGTTCATTCATTTAGTTTGCAAAATTCATTGAAACGAGTTCACGAATCATCGACACGAGTCCTAGATCGATTCAACCGACACACATTCACATATTCAATTCATTTAAACTGATTGTTTGTTTGTTTTGTTTCAGTTATTATTTTTACGAGGTGAACCAGTTCATTTGAAAGTTTGTTTGAGAAATTCTTCGATTTTGAATCATGGGTGACGATTTTTACAACGCGTTTGCTACTCCGACTACTCCAGCTTCTACTGCTCAGAATATGAACTTAGAAAACAAGACCGGAACATTACAAAAGCCCCCGAAACTGATGAGCATAGAAGAATACTATGGGTGGAAAGACAGATTCGAAAACTGGGTTCAGGCAAACCATCTTAGGTCATGGGAGTGTATTCTGAAGAAATATGTTTTGCCACGTACTGAGTTACAAGTTGTGAAAACAATTTCTGAGTTTAGTGATCAAGAACGAGAAATGTATAGAGCTGAAAAGATGATGATCAGCTTACTTCAGCAAGCTATCAAAGAAGACATTTTCATACTGCTTCAGCACGACAAAACTTCAAAGTCAATATGGGATGCTCTACGTGTTAAGTTTGAGGGTAGTGAGAACATGATTAAGAGCAAGAAGGCGTTGCTCAAGAAAGAGTTTGATCTGTTCAGTATTTTACCGGGAGAAGATACGAAGAAGCTGATTGAACGTTATTGCCACTTAGTGTGATCTATGTCGATGATTGGTATAACCAAAGATCCTGATGAGTGGGTAGACAAATTAGCTGATGCGTTACCGCAGAAAGAGTGGGGAACTTACTTGATGATTCTGAAAAATACCGGGGTTTATGATGGGTTAACGATTTCTCAGTTCATTGAGAAAATTGAAAGTCAGGATTTGGAACAGCAAAAGATCGCGAGGATGAACAGTCCAAGTGGTCAACAGGATGTAAAAATGTACTACAAAGGCAGTGTTCCAGAAGCTGAGAGAAGTCCTAAAATTCAGACTGCATTTAGTGCTGGGGATTCAATGGAAAAAGCTGATCAAAGTTCAAACAAAAGCAGTGGATTTTCTTCATTTCCAAGTGTTAATCCAAAAGATTTAAATACAAGTTTTCATTCTCAGAGCACAAAAACTGGAAATGGTTATGTGATTCAGTGCAACATAGCTTTGAATCTTCCAGACGGCCAAAGTTTTTCTGAAGAGGTTGCGAAAGATCACATGGCTCTACTTGGTTCTGTATTGCTTTCTTATGAAGGGTTAGTGGCTGGAAGGATCGGAAATCCTATGCACACAAAGGAGGATTACGATCAGATAGATGCCGAAGAAATGGAACTTATGGATATCAAATGGTGTCTAGCTAGCGTTCTGAGAAGAGCTGAAAAATTCAAGCTGATTACTGGAAGAAATGACTTTCTAGATGCACATGTTTCTACTTTGGGTTTTGATAAATCTAAAGTTACTTGTTTTCGATGCAGGGAGAAAGGTCATTTCATGTCACACCCCGACTTTCCACGTGTCACCGGTGGACCCGGTGGGGAGTATCGTGACGTAGTTGATATCATCATAGTCAAACAACACAATATATAAATGCACAGCGGAAGCAAAAGATAAACATATTACAATCCGAATATAAAGTAATATCCAGTATTACAACGGAATGTAAAGGATCCACAGGCGGATCTTAAAACATAAACAGCGTTCAACAGACTTTAGACGCCTAGAACTTGCAAGATTCCTTATTAACGTCCTAAGCAGCTTCCAGCCTATTACGTACTTGTACCTGTCACTTAGACTTTTGAAAATACGTCAGTTTTCACTGGTAAATACACCCAACCGACTCATTTGAAAAGAGTTTAAGAAAATTGATTTAGATGCACTAGGCACAAAATATTTTGACACTTTGATTAAAATGCACAAGGCAAAATTAATCCTTTATACTTGGGACAAACTATATCTCATGTTATCAGTTTTACATAACTTGCTCTACATACGGGGCCCGGATCTATGCCGGTTCATGACTAACCGACACACCACTATTCCCTTATTGGGAATAATTTATTAATTAGCATATAGCATCTGTCAGGTGTATGCCTACACCCCGTGCTTAAGTCGTGGCCATTGCATTTAATGAGTCAAGGATATCCAGGACACGGTCGCATTAACCCCCAATGTTTCAGTCAAGCAATACGAATTAAAACAGGTTATTTGGATTTCCCGACTCATTGGTCTTTGAATCCCATACCTGACCATGCGGTATTTATATTACCGTATCCCAAGCCCGTAATAGGGAAAATAAGTTAAGAGTATTTACCTGAGCTAGCTCCTGTCTTAAATAGCAAGAATTTATTAACTCGGCCGTATTCACTTAAGTAAGCGTAGGTACAATTTACCGGAAGGCTCTAGTCTGGAATGATGGTATAAATAACCAATTAGAATGCTAACGGGTCTTTAATTAAGCCTAAGCTTAGACCGGTTAGTCTTAAGGGAAGATATGGTTCAAACGCATGATAAGGAAAAGAACGGTTTAGAATGTGGTTTTGACCCGGCAAGCTCGTATGCTTGTTTAATATGGGTGACTTAAACACATTCTGAATTTTTGAAATAAAATGATAAGGTTAAACCCGTTTCGGTTATTTTATGAAAACTAGCCTCGTAGGCTTAACCGTACGCTTATAAGCGAAGCCGGGTAACCGGATGAGTTATACACAAGTTTCATATGCCAATATGTTTAAAATATGTTAAGATATCAGTAAGATATCAACATGTATGCCCGTTATAGTTTTAAAACCGAATTAAGCCTCAAAAGGGCAATTTGGTCATTTTACGATGCATAAAGAGGGCTAGTGGATAAACTGATGTCATGGTCATTATATTTTTGTAAAAATACTTTATTTATGATGTTATATCAGTAGGGTGTCGAAAATATGTGTGGTTTATAGTTTAAAACCAAACTATGCCCCAAAAGGGCATTTTGGTAATTTCACACATAGTTTGGGGACTTATTTGGAAATCTGAGTTTGGGTCAAGTACCTACTGAATTTATATTTAAAATATGTTTAATAATCAGTAGGTATCAAGTTTTATTTCATAGATATGGTATTAAACCATACTATGCGCCGAAAAGGCGTAAAAGTCGGTAAATGACGATCTAGATGAGGTTTAAGGTTAGGTATATGTTATGAACAGATTTGTAAGGTTAAAATAAGTTATTTATTAGTTCATAACAGTAGGTAAAAGATTTAGTTATGAAAATGTACTATCATTTTAAGCCTCATAAGGGTATTTTCGTCATTTATCGAATACACGCAACGCATGCATGCAACTCAGTTTGAATCTGATTTAATATTTAAAAATTTTATAAATATAATATAACATCAGTGAATAAGGAGTTTTGCCATAAAAATCATGTTTATACCATTCCATATGCCGAAAGGGCATTTTTGTCATTTTAAAAATATACAAAATGGTTTTTATGCAAAACTCAAATCATGACCAGATCTTGACATCAAAATAAATTTGAAATATTGTTAGATCAGTTTATAAACCACATGCACGCTCATATTTATTAAAAATTCTCATTTTAACATAAAAGGGCATTTTAGGCATTTTAACGGAACTTGTGTTAAATCTCAGATTTTGAATATGATCTTGTAGTATGAAGGATCATAATATGACTTTGATTCAACCCTAAAAGTTATTAAATCGGGTCAGATTTGAAAGTCAAAGATTTGGTCAAATTGTTAGACTTTTTGAGTCAAACAAGCAATTTCACCAAATTGATCAGTTTATCATGTTCTTGTAACAATTACCAAGTTATTTAGGTGACAAAACATGATCCATAAGCTCTATATTATCAGTTTTGATTAATTTAAGAATCTGCCCAGATTGACTTTTAGATTACTAACTTTGACTTATCAAATAGACTGGAATTCGTGGAAATCAGAAAGCATGATCCTAATGGATTATAACCAACTTGATTACCATCATAAAACAAGATTCAATTGGACTTTTTGCTGATCAATTCATGATCAAATCAGAAAGTCAAACAGAAGTCAAAATATAGTGTTCTTGGCTAAATTAAACTATGAACAAGAATCAAAACATGATTGGAATACTTACAATCACTGAATGAAAGATCAAGAACACCAGAAAAATCCAAGATGGTTGAGCAAATCGGATTGGAGCATGTTTGAGTGTTTGAAGTTGCAAAAATTTATAAAAATGAAGAACATGATGTGTTCTATAGGTTTCTTGGAATGAATCAGATGTTGCCAGGTGTTAAACCACTTATAAAATCTATGGGCTGCCCCTAGTATCGATTTAGTGGTATTAGAAATCAGATTGGACATGAAAACAGCAACGAATAGGCTGTATTTAGCTGTTTTGCACTTCTGATCAGGCCATGCGGCCCGCCTGAGGAACACCAGGAGCTAATGCGGGCCGCCTGCAGGTTTATAACAGCAGCAGCAGTTTCAGTTTTGGCAGAAAAATGGTCCCTGAGAGCTTTAATGTCATTTAAGGCATGTTTAAGGCCCGTTATCCTCATTTCAAAGCTCTAACATGAATCCTAAATATAGGGGACATGAAACATGTTCAAAAACATGTCAGATGTCGGTTCGTTTGGCCGTACGGTCACGTTGTTTGTCTATTTACGACGAAACACGAACGGACGCTAAAAACGAACCAAACGACGCGACGAAGGGAATTTTATCAAGGCGATCACTAAAATAAAATATTTTAGTGCTTACATAAATTTTTGGGTGTCCGGGGATATTCAGATTGTGAGATATGCGCGAAAATGCAAACTTGTGCCCTTTTTGACACTTTTAGTCCCTGGTGGACTTGAAAGTTTATTTTTGCGCACCAAACACCTCTAAGCCTATATCTAAGCTATAGAAATGATAATTAGGGCATGTTTAACTCATGGACAATTTCCGGAAGGTCCGTTACCGTACGAATCGACATACTTTTGCAGTTTGACGCAAATAGTCCTTAAATTGCGCAAAGTAGCGCGAAATGCCATTTAATGTTATCCAATCCTTCCATGGCCCATATTTATCCTTCCCAAGCATATACTTAAATATTAATACGCTCTCGTTCTCTTAGATGGTCACCGAAAGGCGTAGATTCAAAAGTTGACGCTTTAGGTCCCTCTATTGCGCAAACTTGCGCATTTCATCATTTAATAGCATTAAAGCCTTATCTAATCCATATTAGACATTCTTGAAAGTATTATTAAATTTCACGATGCTTCGGATTCGCTAAAAGGTCATTCAGAGGTATAATTGAACATATTGACACTTTTAGCCCCTCTAACTTGCAAAGTTGCGCGTAACTTCACTTAAAGGCATAAAAACCTTAGACGGCCATGATTTGGCATTCCCGAGAGTATAATTAAATATTATGAAGCTCCCGGTTTGTTTAAAAGGTCACTCAGAGGTAAGAATTAACATGTTGACGCTTTTAACCCTTTATTGCGCAAACTTTCAATTAATTATGCAAATGGCTACACTTAATCATCAAGTGGCACATTTGTGAATATAAACATCGTAAGAAACTTATTTTAGGTATGTTAACACTTCCAGTCCTTTCATAATCAAAGTTTTCGATTTTTTCAAAAAATTAGTCCCTAAATTTCAGTGTTTGACTTCATTAGGGTTTATTACACGTGTCAATACATCATTGGATGTGATTTTACGAGGTGTTACATTTCAAGAGAGAATGCAAGAACCGAGAAGCAAGTGACGTGAAGAATCCATTCGGAAAAGATGACTACTACCGGAAAGCCATATATCAACAGGTTGGTCAACAACAACTACAAGAACCACAAGTGGCTCATGGTAGAAAGGTGATAGAGGATTCAAAAAGAGCATGTCTGGGGAATCAAGAGAACTTTAACTGGAATTTTCAAGATGATGAAAAATTGCCTGAAGGCTTTAGCTGGGATATGTTTGTAGATGAAAAAGGAGATTTTAAAGCATTCATTGCTAAGATTGTGAAAGAACCAGATATGTTTACCACATGGATGAAGTCTATTGGTGAAACTGTGAAGAATGTGGAGAAAGAGTCTGTTGCATCTGAAGAAAGCTCACATAGCTCAGATGAAAGTTCAGAAAAGGAAGTTATTTTTGATCAAACACCAGTTGATTCTGGTTCTTCGGATGATAATGCTGAAAATTCAATTGATTTTGATCAATCACCAACTGATGACAGCAGTAGTGATGATGAAGAAGAAAAACATATTAATATTGCAAAATCTCATCTATCTCCTGAAAGTTTTCATTTTTATTTTGCAGAACGCTTGGAAAAACTGAAAGAGAAACAAGCTGCAAAAGAACAAATGAAACAGAAGTCTGAAAGTGGTGATCAAACAAAGGAAGCTGTTCAGAATGAAGAAGTAAAAAGTGTTGCTAAGGAGATTGCTGAACCATAAAAGATACATGAAGCAGAAAAGGTGGTTGAAGTTGAAAAAAATCATAGAAGTTGAAAAGATTGTGGAAGTCATCAAGCCTTGCTTGAAGTGTTTGGAACCATGCAAGGAATGTGCAGCAAAAGAAGAGAAGCTAGCAGAGTTTGAGAAGATGAAGGAACAGTTATTGTTCAATCTCAACTATGTGAAAGAATCTTATGATGTTTTGAACAGAACAGTAACTGGTCTTCAAAAGACAAATTCTGAAAGAGAACAAGCACTAACGATGATGAATGCTGTGATGATGACAAAACAGAAAGCTATAAACTTCTACATCGAAGAAAGTGCTAAGTGGAAGCAAGAGTTGGAAACTGGAAAGATTGAAAATGAGAGAATCAGACGATTATTGCAGAGTTATTCTAGTTCTGATTATCTTATTGATAGAATTTATCCGATTGTTGCAGGTATGGAAGCTTTTCAAGATGAGAAGCCAAAGAAGAAGGATACTGGTAAGAAACCGACTGCTAGCTATAACAAGTGTCCGCCTCCAATCTGGGAAGGGTATTCTCCCAGAAAACCAAATGAGGAGCAAGTCGAAAAAGCAGTTAATATAAAGTTAAAAACCGAATCAACTGATGAATTACCAGAAAACATTGACGTTACGTTTACCTCGTCTGACACTGATCATGAGTCTGAGTTAATAAAAAAGGTGGTCGATCAGGTGTTGGATACTGATGAGGAGTTTGAGTCAAAGTCTAAGTCTGGAGGGTCAAGTTCGTCAGTCAACAGTCCAAAGTCGTCGGTCAAACGGGCATACAGTAAAGAGTTTTTGTTATCAAAAGCAAATTTGGATGATGAAACATTTGAAGTAGCATACACTTTAAATGATTCTGACAAATTATACTCTGACAAAGAGTTTCCAATAACAAGTGTTAGATTTGAAATGATCAAAAAGGTTTTCAAAATGATAGAAATTAAGATTTCTGAAATAAAAGATTTAAATCTTACTGGAAAACCTAAAAAATATACTTCAAGAGTAAAACAACGATTAAACAAGAAAAAGAGTTACAATTCTGGTTTTGGTTTTCAAAAGAAACCAAACCATAATGGTAGCTACAAAAAGAAAGGTTTAGGTTTTATTCCACCAGAAAATTATAAAAATGAGAAAAATTCTAAAACAAAAACAGAATTTGTTTCAGGTGGAAGTGCAGAAGAAGAACAGAAGAAACCTTTCTGGAGACAATCAAACCAGGAGTTTCTTGCTGAGAAGAAAAGGAATGGAACTGGAGTGTTTCATCCAAAAGAGACTCGAACCTGTTTCAAATGCAATGAAGCTGGTCACATTGCATGGAACTGTCCGAAAAATGCTAAGACTAAACAGGGAGTTTCTGAAAAACTGAAAGAAATAGTTGTTGATGTTGAACCACCAACCGAAAAATTCAAAATGTTTGAAAATTCAACTTATGAGGTTGGTAATGTTCTAAAAAGAATTTTTACAAAAAGAAAGCAAAAGATAACCAAATGTGGGTTGTCAAGAAGAGTGATGTAAAAGTCGGCGATGAATCTGGTTCCACAAAGCCAGAAGAGCCACAAGGTGAGGTAAAAGAGGTAAATTCTGTATCTTCAGTGAATGATGATGAATTTCCATCACTGAATTTTGAGAAGATTAAACAGAAAGTTGGTAAGGTTGAGATCTCAAATCAGTTCTTTGCTGATCAAAAGGAATTTGATGTTGAGAAAACATTTAATGGAAGTGTTAAGAAAATTTTTGGGAAAATGATCGATGGGAAAGTAAAAGGGGTTAAAGATTTTTACGCAACAAAGAAAGCAACTTTTAACCCAACTGAACAAGAGCTAAAGGAACTAAAAACACCCAAGGTTGGTCAGACTTGGGTGGAAATTCTTTTCCCTTGAACATCTGACTATGCCGGAGATCCCAAGTTTGTAATTGTGGATCAGGAATCGGCATCTTTCTTAGTAATTGATTGTGTGATTGAATCTTATAAAAGTTAAATTTTATAGGATAAGTGTGAATTGCCGGAGCTCCCAGGTTGGTAAGCATGGAACATGAATCGACATATTTCTTGAGAAATTCACGAAAGTGATTTCGATTTAAAAGTGGTAAATCAAGGACATTAAATTGTACTTGATTTTCTACAAGTGTTTATAGCCTTCACTAGTCCGTTTGAAAGTGACATGATACGTTCAAACGGACCATTCAAACGGACATGACAAATTCAAACGGACTTCTCAATGTGATGAATCAAATGGTTAATCAAGGTCATTAGGTTGAACTTGATTGGATCAAACTTACAAGGGGTATTAGAAGAAGAATGTGATGAATCAAACCCTTAACCTACAAGTGATAAAATCAACAAAACTTATTTTCCGGAAAAATCATTTTGGTTAAAACAAACTTAAGTGTTTTGAAATCATAATGAGAAAATAGTTTTGTGTAAGGGGGAGTTCGGATTGTTTATGTCTAGTGGATGGCGATTTGAAGCGATTCGATATCGGTTGTCAATTTTATTGTATAGTTTATTTTCAAATTTCCTGAAATGTGTTTGCATTTTAGGGGGAGTAGAAATTTTCAGAAAATCCAAAAACATTAGAAAATTTGAAAAAGTCAAAAACATGATAAAATTCAAAAATGAGTTTTGGTGTCAAAGAAGAGGAAATGATAGTACACCAGTAGACAGTCACGGTATGCTAAAGAATTGTATTGTTTAAATAGCGTTAAACGGTCTCACTGATGATATGCCGATAGGTTTTTACACATTTAGTAAGCTTTTTCGGGATATAAACTTAAATTCAAACTTGCTTATTTCGTGGGGAACACTACTTGGATATATAGGTAACCCCTGAAATGTCACACCCTGGCTTTGCGGAAGCGTGGTTAATTTTGGTGTGACTTCTTAATACCATAGCTTAATCATACCAAAGCTATATGAGTTAAAAACATGCAAGATCATCCATTAAGTTTTGAAAACCAAATACAGTACCATTGTTTTAACGGGAACATAACCTAACAACCATAACCTTGTTCAACAAACATTACAACTTAAAACATGACATAAACATGGTTTAAGGATTGTGTCTTGTCCAGGAAAGAGACACATCCCCTAAACCCCGGATGACCTCGGAAACTAGTGCAGCGGAAAACATGCCATACCGTGCCAGATCTCGTTAATTTCCTGAAATACATGTAAGTTGAAAAATCAACAATAATGTTGAGCGAGTTCATGTGCAAGTGAGTAAGTAAAACACTTGTAAGTATAAAAGTAGTCGTGGTATGTAGCAGTGTAAGAGGACTAGTGATCACCAATGGTTTGCAAGGCCATTAGCATGTTGTGAAATGAAATAGGAAGACTCAACCCTAGCCGATTTTTGCGTTGGGCAACCAAGTCACTCAAGGTCCGTTCTGTTGGTCCTCAGAGAGGTCCGTTCTGTTGGGCCTAGAGCTGGGCTCGCTACACCCAGATAGATCTACCGCTTAAGTCCCTCGGTGTTCTACCTACCCATTCACATGATCTAAACCTCCTTACGTTAATCATACCGTGTATAAAAGTACTTGTAAACAAAGTAACATGTATTTCACCCCCGCAGGTAAGAAAACTGAAAACAGTTAGAGAAAAGGGGGACATGAACTCACAGTCGGTGCGTCTCTACCAAGTGTCTCCGAATCTGAAAGCTGTGCGACGACCTACAAGTGCTAATTCTATTAGACGGACGGCCGTGCCTTAGCTTTATAGTTTAAGTCTTTGGGAAATAGTTAGGCAACTATTCCGTGTTTACTTTTTGTATATACTTGGTAGTTAAGCTCCTTCCCAAGGATGGGGGATACAATACATGTGCGTAAGTTACGTTTTAACAATCGTGTGGTAATGTAATCACCGGTGTAACTTATATAATCATAGTGAAAGCGTTCGCAAAGTTTTGGAATCATTAACGCTTGTAAATATTATTTTTACTCTAAAATAATATTTATGTAATTTCACAAAATAATCATAAACAGTGTTGTGACAAAACATATTTATCACGTTAACTTAGTGAAAATCCCACCTCCGAATATTTAGTAAAATACAGTTCTGGCGAAATTTATGTTTCGAAAATATGTCAAAAATAGTTCTAACACTTGTTGTGTAAATAATTCTAAGTGTTAGGTTTTTAGAAAATTTCGCCAGAGTTTCCTCTGTAACTGGAGGTGGCCACGCTTTCAAGCGTATCATTTTCTTTTAACAAATTAATTCAACAACTTCTTTATTCAATCAAACAATTTCCGACACATCAAACTAGTCGATAAGTATGTAAATCGCATAATCGCATGAACTTGTAGTTTTTCCGCATCTATAATGTAAATCCCATTATATTTTGTAGTTCTTTATATAAAGTAACTTCAATCTTGTAAAAACCTCGTGTTTAGAGAAATCCGTCTTTACAATCTTCTAGTAACAAGTGACAAATCTAGTTCTTTGTCGGATCTTTTCATTTCACAAGTGTTTACACACTTGTGGTTTATAAAATCATGTTTGTTAGTGTAAGATCCATCTTTTTAGAAAACATGATTTCTTTAACGTGTGGTTCTTTGAAAATACCACTTGCGGATACGTAGATCCGCTAGTTTTAAACACTATTGTACAAGTTAAATCACTTTTACACAAATAAAATGCCTTTAAACAAGTCCATGTCTCGTGTGTGGTAGAGTTTCACCTTTTAACCCTTGTGTTAACTAAAAACGAGCTTATGTGAAGATCCATGATCTTACAAAGTCGGGTTAAACGATGATCCGAGCTACCACATCATAGATCGGGTCTCAAAAATCACAAATTCCAAATACTACAACTTTTACACATGTTACAAGCTATTAACCATCATTTTAGTGTTTTTACTAGACTTTTATGCTTCAAAAAGTATGTTATCGATATTTAACCGACGAAAATCCTTTTAACCACTTTAGATACGTTCAAGAGTGAGTTTTAAGTGTTATACCTCTAGCTCGGGGCTAGGGAAGAATCTTGATGAAAAATGGGTGGATAAAAGCTAACGGAAGTGGTCCTTCGCGCTCCGAGTGCACCAAGGCTCCTAATACTCGACCTTTGATGTTTGTATGACCTTGGATTGGCTTGAACAAGAACCGAAAATGGGTGTATGGGGGCTGGGGTGTTCGGCCGAGAGTCTTGAGGGAGGGAGAGAGTTAGTGAGTTGGTGAAATATGATGGTGATTAACTCATGTGTTTAGTGATGTTATTTATAGGCAATTTAGATGTTATTATCCATTGGGTTTTATGTCACCTTGATACTAAACATCCAAGATTTAACAAAATCACAAGTACAAGGGGGTGTCCCCTAGGTAACCGATTCGGTTTGGGGGGGGGGGGGCTCTTGTTCGATTTTAAGTAGATAGTTAGGAGGTTAATTATGTTAACTAAGTTAAGTTAAGTGTTTAACCTCGTTGGTAATATATTGCGTGTTATAACGGGTGTTAGGGTAATCAGGGACCCTAACTGGCTCAGAAAAATATAATTAGTGAAAATAGTAATATTTTCATGTTCCGGGTAAAGTCCGGTTGTTCGGTTGGATAGTAATCCGTTAAAGCGTTACAAAAGCTTTAAAGTGTCGTTATTGTTATTTTTAGTGACACATCTTGTTTCCAACACTTTAGAAAGTGTCTAGTAGTATTTTCCCCATGCTTTGGCACTTTACTAGTCGGCTAGAAGCTGGCTTATTTATTAAAGTGATGTGTTTTGTACTTAAAGTACGTTTTTGGCACATCCAATCAGTGTATCTTATTCCTAGAGACGCAGTTCCACAACCCTTATAACCCTACACTCACTACCAGTGTAGTCAGATATCTCAGGCTCTTATAGGCCTTGGAGGCAGTGTTTGCCTGATGCTGGCTTTATCAGCATGTTCAATAGGTTATCCGTGTATTGTGCTACTGTGCTTTTTGTGCATCATGTTTGTCACTAAGGTTCAGCATATAAATATTGTAGTGACAGCAAGCAAGTATGATGCAAGCAAGTTCATGTATCAGTATTCAAGTAGCAGTTCATCAGCTAGTTCAAACAAGCACAGTAATTAAGCAGTAATTAATCATTAATTAAGTTGTACGGATACCTGGTTTAGTGCGGGTTGTCACATTCTCCCCCCGTTAAATAAATTTCGTCCCGAAATTTAAGTTCTGCTTGTAGATGCAGAGTTCTTAGGAAAAAGGTGGGGGTATTTCTCTTTCATCCGGTCCTCACGTTCCCAGGTGAATTCAGGACCATGTCTGGCATTCCAACGAACTTTGACGAGCTTGACACTGCTCCGGCGGGTCTTGTTAACCTTCCAATCCGTGACCTCAACAGGTTCTTCAACAAAGTGGAGCGTGTCGTCAACATGAATCTCGTCAGTGGGAATGGCAACGTCAACTTGAGTTGGACTTTTCTTTAGATTGGATACATGAAATGTATCGTGAACGCCATTTAGTTCAGCAGGTAGGTCCAACTTGTATGCTACTGTTCCAATTCTTTCCAGAATTCTGAAAGGACCAATGTAGCGCGGATTTAACTTCCCACGCTTTCCAAAGCGTGCCACCCCCTTCCAGGGTGAAACTTTCAATAACACCATTTCTCCAACTTGGAAATCCACATGCTTCCGGTTTGGATCCGCATAGGCCTTTTGTCTGTGGCGAGCTGCTTCGATGCGTTTAAGTATTTGCGCAATCTTGTCTGTCGTCTCTTGGACGATTTCGGGACCAGCAAGCTGCCTATCACCTGCGTCAGCCCAACAGAGGGGTGATCGGCACCTGCGTCCGTATAGGGCTTCAAATGGCGCGACACCAATACTGGTGTGGTAGCTGTTGTTGTATGAGAATTCAACCAAAGGTAAATGTTTATCCCAGCTACCGCCCAAATCCATAACACATGCCCTCAGCATGTCTTCCAAAGTCTGTATCGTTCGCTCGCTCTGGCCGTCAGTTTGCGGATGGAATGCAGTGCTCAGATTCAACTGTGAACCAAAGGCTTCTTGGAAGGATTGCCATATCCTTGACACAAACCTTCCGTCTCTATCAGAGATGATTGAGAGAGGTACTCCATGGCGTGCGACAATTTCTCTCATGTATATTTCCGCAAGTTTACTAGTACTGTCTTTCTCCTTGATTGGCAGAAAGTGTGCGGACTTTGTTAGGCGGTCAACAATCACCCAAATCATATCATGGCCTCTTGGCGTTCTTGGCAATTTCGTAATAAAGTCCATGGAGATTTGTTCCCATTTCCACTTGGGAATCTCAGGTTGTTGCAGAAGTCCCGAAGGCTTCTGGTATTCCGCCTTAACCTTAGCGCACGTTAAACATTTGCTCACGTAGATAGCAACATCGCCTTTCATCCTAGGCCACCAATAATATTCTTTGAGATCCTGGTACATCTTATCCGATCCAGGGTGGATAGAGTACCGTGACTTGTGCGCTTCGTCGAAAATAACTTTCCTTAATCCATCAAACAGAGGAACCCAAATCCTTTTCTCAAAACATAACGTTCCTTCCTCGTTTGGTACCAAAAGCTTTTCCATCCCGCGAAGATATTCTTCTTCCCGGTTTCCTTCCTTAAGGGCTTCTTTCTGTGCAGCACGAATGCGCAAGGAAAGATCGGTTCATATGATCATTTCCAAAGCCCTGACTCTTATGGGCTTGATTCTTTCCTTACGACTTAGGGCATCGGCGACTACATTCGCCTTCCCCGGATGATACTTTATCTCGCAGTCGTAGTCGTTTAGCAACTCAACCCATCGTCTTTGCCTCATATTCAACTCCTTCTGGTTGAATATATGTTGTAGGCTCTTGTGATCTGTAAATATTGTACATTTCGTACCATACAGGTAGTGTCTCCAGATCTTTAAAGCAAAAACCACTGCGCCAAGCTCTAAATCGTGTGTGGTATAGTTCTTTTCGTGCACTTTCAACTGACGCGATGCGTAAGCAATAACTTTCTGGCGTTGCATCAACACGCAACCAATCCTTGTCGCGATGCGTCGCAGTATACCACAAAATCGTCAGTACCTTCCGGTAGAGCTAAGATTGGCGCGTTGCAGAGCTTATCTTTCAGTATCTGGAATGATTCTTCCTGCTTGATTCCCCAATCAAACGTCTTATCCTTCTGGGTGAGGAGCGTCAAAGGTTGAGCGATTTTTGAAAAATCCTCAATGAACCTTCGGTAATAGCCAGCCAAACCCAAGAATTGCCGAATCTCGGTTGGCGTCTTTGGCGTCTCCCAATCCTTGATCGCTTCGATCTTTGTTGGGTCCACGTGGATTCCATCTCCATTCACCACGTGCCCAAGGAATTGGACTTCTCGTAGCCAAAACTCGCACTTGGAGAATTTGGTGTACAGTTGTTCCTTCTTCAGCAGTTCTAGAATGGCTCTAAGATGCTGCTCGTGTTCAGCCTTCGTCTTTGAATAAATCAAAATGTCGTCGATGAATACAATCACGAACTTGTCCAAGTATGGCTTGCAAACCCTATTCATCAAGTCCATAAAGACTGCAGGTGCGTTTGTCAGGCCAAACGGCATAACAAGGAACTCGTAGTGTCCATAACGAGTTCGGAAGGCTGTTTTCGGGATACTTTCCTCTTGAATCCTTAACTGATGGTATCCAGATCGAAGATCGATCTTAGAGTAAAAGCTAGAGCCTTGCAGTTGATCAAACAGATCGTCGATTCTTGGCAGAGGGTACCTATTCTTGATTGTTAGCTTGTTCAATTCTCGGTAGTCGATACACATGCGGAAGCTACCGTCCTTTTTCTTGACAAACAGGACCGGAGCTCCCCAAGGCGAGAAGCTTGGTCGGATAAAACCCTTGTCTAACAACTCTTGAAGTTGTGTCGACAATTCCTGCATCTCAGATGGAGCAAGTCTATAAGGTGCCTTAGCTACAGGCGCGGCGCCTGGAACTAAGTCGATGTGAAACTCTACTTGCCTCTGAGGTGGCAGTCCAGGTAAGTCTTCTGGGAAGACTTCTGGATATTCCCTCACGACAGGGATGTCTTCGATTCTTGGCTCAGCGGCCTTCTTATCCACGATGTGTGCCAGAAAAGCAACACATCCTTTCTGTAAACACTTCCTTGCTTTCAAACAGCTGATAAATCTTAGCGGTGTGTCACGCTTCTCTCCGTGAACCACAATTGTCTCACCATCATCGGTTGGGATACGAACAACTTTCTCGTGACATACTATCTCAGCCTTGTTGCCTGATAACCAATCCATTCCTACCACCACGTCGAAGCTTCCCAACTGGACTGGTAGTAGATCCAAAGTAAACTCACGTTCTCCCAATTCTATCACACAGCCTTTGATCACTTCGTTGGCTTCAACTAATTTTCCATTAGCTAATTCGATCGAGTAGGGAATATCTAACTTATTAGCGGCTAAACCAAGCATATTCTTAAATTCTAACGATACGAAGCTATAATCGGCACCAGTATCAAATAAAACGGATGCATAGCGTTGATTCACAGGGAACGTACCGGTAACAACATTGGGATCCTGGCGCGCCTCCCTAGCTTCGATCTGGAACACTCTTCCACGGGCTTGGTTCAACGTTGGGTAATTCTTCTTAAAATGCCCGATTTCACTGCAGTTATAGCATCCAAGTCTCTGCCCGTTTCCACCTCCATTTCCAGCTGGGGTGTTGTTCTGGTTGGCATTGCCAGCCTGGTTCACATTGTTGCCTCGATTTCTGTTTCCTCCAAAATTTCCTTGTGGGCGATTCCCATTCCCACCACGGTCATCATTCCTATTTCCAAATCCTCCCTGGCCTCCACGGCCAGTACTAACCCAACAAGAATCCTTCAGGTGTCCACGTTTCCCACATGCTTCACATACTTTTAGCCCACATTGACCAGAATGGTGACGCTGGCAGGCATTACACTTGGGCTGGGTGCCCATATACCCCTTTCCTTTCCTTCCATTACCAGCTGTAACCTGAGCTGGCGCGTTGGGTGCTCCTCTCTTACCATCACCGCTAATGCCTTGCTTGAAGTTCGAGAACTTTCTTTTGTTAACCCCTGACGACTCAACATGAGTCTCCTTCTCCTTCGTCTTGTTATCACCAAACTTGTTCAGGCGAATCGCCTCTTCAGTGAGAGCCACGCTCAAATCGATGGCTTCGGTAATAGTCGCAGGTTTGGAGGAGGTCACCATGCTAATGATTTGAGGAGCTAATCCCCAAATGAAGCGCTCGATTCGCTTGTATTCTGGTGTGACCATGTAAGGAACCACTTGAGACAAGTCATGGAATCTTTGCACGTACTCCGCTACCTTTGGACCGTCCATCTTTAAGTGCCAAAATTCAGTCTCCAACCTTTGAATTTCCGCGCGAGAACAGTACTTTTTGCGCATAAGTTCTTTCAATTCGGTCCATGACAGCGCGTAGGCGGCAGCTTCGCCTAGGGTTTGTACTTGCAAGTTCCACCAAGAGAGGGCTCCATCCAAGAATAGCCCTGAGATATAAGTGACTTGCTGATCTATCGCGCATTTGCTCATGCGTAAGACAGAATCGGTTTTCTCAGCCCAGCGGGTAAAGGCAACTGCACCTCCTGTGCCATCGAAGTTGACCGGTTTGCAGTCTAGAAACTGCTTGTAGGTGCATCCTGCACGTATGTTAAAACATGTGTTTGGCATTAGCATCATCGCTAAAAATTTCCAACTAGATCATGGTAGGTCCAAATGGCTTGGTATTACCGTGAGGTGGATTGTTATTGCCTTGGTTAACACTCCCGCTCGCTCCTGGCTGAGAAGCTGCGTACTGCGCTATGGCAGCAGCAATGATTTGTTGTAGCTCTTCCTGAGTGGTAGGCATAGGCTGTTGTTGACGTCTGGGCGGCATCTTCTAAAAGATGGTTTGCGTTGGTCAGGCCATAGCGAAATGTACGTATATAGTAATAGTAATAGCACGTAATATCTCATGTCATCAATACATCACAAATACCAATCATCCACATTTCATGTCATAAAAATGCAAATAAGTAATCAAGCGAAACAGTTGTGATGAGAATACTGCGATTGTCATATATCAAGACCACATGGTAAGTGTATCAGTACATCATATTGTCATACAATCATCCATCAACTAGGGGCTACATCACCCCTGTCCAAAAATCATAACAAATCAGTGTCAAATACAACATCAGATACATAGTCAACAAAAGTCAAAATCAAAAAGTGGTCTCCAAAATGTTGTGCAATCCGACAATCGCCGTCTTCTCATCCTCGTCTACCCAAATAGTAACTGGTGAGCTCTACGCAGATGGTGGTGGAGGAGGGGGAAAGTTAGTATAAAACAAACGGCGTAACTGTAGCCAGTCCTCCTCCTGGGCTCGCTGAGTACGGATAATGGAAGCAATCTGCTGCTCTAACGTAAAGAGACGGGCAGCAATATCTGGAGGTAATGGTCGAAACGGCTGTAGAGGGGAGTGTGTCTGACCATGACACTGACATGACAGCCGAGCTCTCTCGAGCTCCTGAATACGCTGTGTATGTGACTCGAGTTGTGCGACAAAGGACATCAAGACGTCCTCGATAGTGTGTCCCCTGTGAAAAGCATGGTAGGGGTCAGTAGGTGGCATACCAGAGTCTGGTGCCCATAGAAACGGCTCACTAGTGGGGTCAAAAGGTGTCCCATGCAAGGGAGCAAAAGTGGGTGGAACGGATGACGTCTGGGGCATGAAAGGAATGGGCATCGGTACATGCCCAACCGGATGGGCTGAAGAACCCTCTCCAGGCCCTGCTGGAGGTATAAACATAGGAACCTGAAATGAAAAGTCAACATGTGGTGCAACGGGAATCTGTGGAGGAAAAGGTGGAACGTCCTCGTCAGCCGGTATCCATCCGTGCTGTGCAGACTCATCCGGTGGATCCATACGTGCCGCGAACAGAGCATGTCCGGGCTCTAGTGGAACAGGATCAAGTAAGGGAGCAACAACAGGGTGAACGGGTGCAAGGTGCTCTATAGGGTGGTCAGCATGTATATCACCAACGGGTAAAGGAACAACGGGATCAACAGCAACATGATCGCCCTCAATCAAGGGAACATCTACAAGGAGATCATCAATAACCGGCTCGAAAGGGATATCAGCATGCACTGGGTCATGCTCAGGTATAGGGTCTAGAGCGGCTGCCTGCTCAGGAGCAACGGCAGGCTCGAAGTCATCAAAAGCCATGTCAAAATCAAAATATGGGTCAACAGGATCCACTGGGTCAAAGGGGTCTACTGGATCCTCCATAAACTGATCCATGGGAACAAACTCTAAGTCACGATCTGGGTCGAATCCTGGGGGAAACATAGGATCGAAATCCCCCTCATCATCATCATGGTCGAACACAAGACTGGGGATAGGGGCAACAGAAGATGCCTGATCAGGATCTGATCCATGAGAAAAGTGCTGCGCACTCTGGACATGTGAGGGTACAGAGGCCACAGACTCAAAGGAGTCCGCGACTGGAGAGTGAGCAGGTGACTCCGCGGCGAGAGCATCCGCGATCAACAAGGGATCGGCAGCAGGAAGGGCCTCGCCCTGAGCATCCTCCTCGAAAGGCTCCTCATCAAACATATCGACATCATCCTCCTCATCGTCGATGGGTAAATCGTAAGCTGGATACGCAGCCAGCGGTATAGGAGCAGGGATCAATGCCAGTGGTAGATCCCCGGCGATAGGACCATCTGCGAGCTCGCCAGCACCGTCAGGTAGTGCAAAGGGCTGGAAATCGTCCTCATCTGTGCTGGTGAAGTCGGACGTATAAACCTCGTGCTCCGATGACTCAATGTCGTCTGAAACGATAGGCCTCGGGCCTGTGGTGCCTGAACCACCAGTGTCTGCAGAATCCATGTGTCTGTAACATATACACAAACATGCACAAATAGTCAATCAAGTAATCACATAAGTCACCAGGTAAGGTATCACGTAATTCTCCTAGTCTTGCTAGCCAATTTCATCCAGTCTATAAGACTGCTCTATCCTCCACCTTGATCACTTAGATCGATCCTCGGTCTCCTTGACCGAGCATTCAGTCGTTATGACTGAACCTACTCTTCCTAGCCTTGCTAGACTACTACCTTGGTCACCTAGACCAAACCTCGATCCTCCAGACCGAGCCTTATAACAAACCAACGTGCTTAACTACTTCGATCACCTCGGTCCTCCAGACCGATCCTCAGCCCTCCAAGCTGAGCCTATAATTAATAAAATGTGCTCAACATTTGTTTGTAAAAAGTTTTGGATCTGGACTTAAGTGGTATGCAGAAAAATGTTTTCGTGAGAGCCCTAGTGATCATAGTCTAGACTCGAGAAAGAATCTTAGTTCGCTATGATCAGAGCTCTGATACCAAGCTGTCACACCCTGGCTTTGCGGAAGCGTGGTTAATTTTGGTGTGACTTCTTAATACCATAGCTTAATCATACCAAAGCTATATGAGTTAAAAACATGCAAGATCATCCATTAAGTTTTGAAAACCAAATACAGTACCATTGTTTTAACGGGAACATAACCTAACAACCATAACCTTGTTCAACAAACATTACAACTTAAAACATGACATAAACATGGTTTAAGGATTGTGTCTTGTCCAGGAAAGAGACACATCCCCTAAACCCCGGATGACCTCGGAAACTAGTGCAGCGGAAAACATGCCATACCGTGCCAGATCTCGTTAATTTCCTGAAATACATGTAAGTTGAAAAATCAACAATAATGTTGAGCGAGTTCATGTGCAAGTGAGTAAGTAAAACACTTGTAAGTATAAAAGTAGTCGTGGTATGTAGCAGTGTAAGAGGACTAGTGATCACCAATGGTTTGCAAGGCCATTAGCATGTTGTGAAATGCAATAGGAAGACTCAACCCTAGCCGATTTTTGCGTTGGGCAACCAAGTCACTCAAGGTCCGTTCTGTTGGTCCTCAGAGAGGTCCGTTCTGTTGGGCCTAGAGCTGGGCTCGCTACACCCAGATAGATCTACCGCTTAAGTCCCTCGGTGTTCTACCTACCCATTCCCATGATCTAAACCTCCTTACGTTAATCATACCGTGTATAAAAGTACTTGTAAACAAAGTAACATGTATTTCACCTCCGCAGGTAAGAAAACTGAAAACAGTTAGAGAAAAGGGGGACATGAACTCACAGTCGGTGCGTCTCTACCAAGTGTCTCCGAATCTGAAAGCTGTGCGACGACCTACAAGTGCTAATTCTATTAGACGGACGGCCGTGCCTTAGCTTTATAGTTTAAGTCTTTGGGAAATAGTTAGGCAACTATTCCGTGTTTACTTTTTGTATATACTTGGTAGTTAAGCTCCTTCCCAAGGATGGGGGATACAATACATGTGCGTAAGTTACGTTTTAACAATCGTGTGGTAATGTAATCACCGGTGTAACTTATATAATCATAGTGAAAGCGTTCGCAAAGTTTTGGAATCATTAACGCTTGTAAATATTATTTTTACTCTAAAATAATATTTATGTAATTTCACAAAATAATCATAAACAGTGTTGTGACAAAACATATTTATCACGTTAACTTAGTGAAAATCCCACCTCCGAATATTTAGTAAAATACAGTTCTGGCGAAATTTATGTTTCGAAAATATGTCAAAAATAGTTCTAACACTTGTTGTGTAAATAATTCTAAGTGTTAGGTTTTTAGAAAATTTCGCCAGAGTTTCCTCTGTAACTGGAGGTGGCCACGCTTTCAAGCGTATCATTTTCTTTTAACAAATTAATTCAACAACTTCTTTATTCAATCAAACAATTTCCGACACATCAAACTAGTCGATAAGTATGTAAATCGCATAATCGCATGAACTTGTAGTTTTTCCGCATCTATAATGTAAATCCCATTATATTTTGTAGTTCTTTATATAAAGTAACTTCAATCTTGTAAAAACCTCGTGTTTAGAGAAATCCGTCTTTACAATCTTCTAGTAACAAGTGACAAATCTAGTTCTTTGTCGGATCTTTTCATTTCACAAGTGTTTACACACTTGTGGTTTATAAAATCATGTTTGTTAGTGTAAGATCCATCTTTTTAGAAAACATGATTTCTTTAACGTGTGGTTCTTTGAAAATACCACTTGCGGATACGTAGATCCGCTAGTTTTAAACACTATTGTACAAGTTAAATCACTTTTACACAAATAAAATGCCTTTAAACAAGTCCATGTCTCGTGTGTGGTAGAGTTTCACCTTTTAACCCTTGTGTTAACTAAAAACGAGCTTATGTGAAGATCCATGATCTTACAAAGTCGGGTTAAACGATGATCCGAGCTACCACATCATAGATCGGGTCTCAAAAATCACAAATTCCAAATACTACAACTTTTACACATGTTACAAGCTATTAACCATCATTTTAGTGTTTTTACTAGACTTTTATGCTTCAAAAAGTATGTTATCGATATTTAACCGACGAAAATCCTTTTAACCACTTTAGATACGTTCAAGAGTGAGTTTTAAGTGTTATACCTCTAGCTCGGGGCTAGGGAAGAATCTTGATGAAAAATGGGTGGATAAAAGCTAACGGAAGTGGTCCTTCGCGCTCCGAGTGCACCAAGGCTCCTAATACTCGACCTTTGATGTTTGTATGACCTTGGATTGGCTTGAACAAGAACCGAAAATGGGTGTATGGGGGCTGGGGTGTTCGGCCGAGAGTCTTGAGGGAGGGAGAGAGTTAGTGAGTTGGTGAAATATGATGGTGATTAACTCATGTGTTTAGTGATGTTATTTATAGGCAAGGTGATTAACTCATGTGTTTAGTGATGTTATTTATAGGCAATTTAGATGTTATTATCCATTGGGTTTTATGTCACCTTGATACTAAACATCCAAGATTTAACAAAATCACAAGTACAAGGGGGTGTCCCCTAGGTAACCGATTCGGTTTGGGGGGGGGGGGCTCTTGTTCGATTTTAAGTAGATAGTTAGGAGGTTAATTATGTTAACTAAGTTAAGTTAAGTGTTTAACCTCGTTGGTAATATATTGCGTGTTATAACGGGTGTTAGGGTAATCAGGGACCCTAACTGGCTCAGAAAAATATAATTAGTGAAAATAGTAATATTTTCATGTTCCGGGTAAAGTCCGGTTGTTCGGTTGGATAGTAATCCGTTAAAGCGTTACAAAAGCTTTAAAGTGTCGTTATTGTTATTTTTAGTGACACATCTTGTTTCCAACACTTTAGAAAGTGTCTAGTAGTATTTTCCCCATGCTTTGGCACTTTACTAGTCGGCTAGAAGCTGGCTTATTTATTAAAGTGCTGTGTTTTGTACTTAAAGTACGTTTTTGGCACATCCAATCAGTGTATCTTATTCCTAGAGACGCAGTTCCACAACCCTTATAACCCTACACTCACTACCAGTGTAGTCAGATATCTCAGGCTCTTATAGGCCTTGGAGGCAGTGTTTGCCTGATGCTGGCTTTATCAGCATGTTCAATAGGTTATCCGTGTATTGTGCTACTGTGCTTTTTGTGCATCATGTTTGTCACTAAGGTTCAGCATATAAATATTGTAGTGACAGCAAGCAAGTATGATGCAAGCAAGTTCATGTATCAGTATTCAAGTAGCAGTTCATCAGCTAGTTCAAACAAGCACAGTAATTAAGCAGTAATTAATCATTAATTAAGTTGTACGGATACCTGGTTTAGTGCGGGTTGTCACATGAAATCTCGTTTGAAAGGTCCCTCTTTCTGAGATACTAGGTCTTTATGCTCAGTGATATCTGGGGTATTATCCCGGGACTTCTGATTTTGCGGAAGCAATGGCCTAGTCCCCGGAGAATACTTTCTGCTTGCTTGAAAAATAGCGTCGCCCTCAACAAATTGATGAAACAATAAAATTGATAGTCATTGCTGTTGTAATCAAAAGATCCTCTAAAGGGGACACACCAAAAGTCGAGCCGTCATCTCTCTGCTGAACGGAAGTTCTGACCTGAGCTCTCACGGTTTCGTACTATAATTTATTCCCTTACAGATATCATCTGTGGTATACTCACCTGTAAGACTGAATATTGGGATCTGGATACGGGAGTATATTCAAGAGGTGGGACACATGAATGAGTTTAAGTCTTTAAAACATCTAACTCATATCCTGAATCAGTTGAAATTTGTGTGAAAATTTAAATGGATCAGTATATTGGCAATCTAAGTGAATTGTTTAATTCTTAATGTGTAACTAAGCCCAACGGTACTTGTGACTTGTCAAAAACTGATATGATCCTCTTTCACAAACTCACAAAAATATTGTATGTAAATATTTCTTTACTGCATTTCATTTCGGTTATATCAAAAATCCAAAAAGAGTTTCGGTGTGTTTTAGCATAAATTTTTGAAAAATCCAAAAAGATTTTAGACGACTGATATTGGAAAGCTGATTTTCAAAATTCCGAGTGCTAAACATGACGAACAGGTTTGGGAAAGTTTGTTTAAAGATGTTTGAAGTGAAAATGATATTCATTCAAGTGGTTCATCAGAAATTGACATGATAAATCATTTTGTTTAATACTTGAAAATGATGTATTCAGGGTTGTGTCTTCTAGTGATTAGCAAAGTTTCTAAATTTGTTATATCTTATCTTTTATGAATCTTATGTTTTGGGTAGAGAATATGCAGGTGATCCAGGTTACGATACTTGAACCTGTGAAAGCCAGACTACGATCCCAGTACAAGTTGAGGGGGAGTCTGTTAGAGAAAGAGAGTCTGAAGTTGCTAGAGCCAGCTGCTGATCCTGAAGAATACAAGAGAAAGTTAGAGTGAAGGAAGTTCAAAGACTGATAAAGACTGAAGATTGAGAAGACTCGACACTTAAGACTCGTCAACATCTGAGGGGGAGTCTGTTGGTGCACACATCTGTCGTCTTCGTCTTATATCGAGTCTCGGGTTCGTTGCGGTTCGAAACAAGGATTATGTCATCATCATTGATGATGACATCATAGAGATGACATCATCATTATAACATGCTCACATGAGACAAAACAAAGATGGTTCATTTGAAGTAAATTAGGTGACCGTTTGAAAGCATTACGTTTGAAAGGGTCACGTTTGAAAGCATTCCGTTTGAAAGGTGTCCGTTTGAAATGGTTATGCATGCTTCAAACGGACTAGTGAAGGCTATAAATAGGCTTGTGTCGATTTCATTTGTAACAGATTTCAGATTTGATACCGAGGTGCTGCCAGTATTCCTTTTGATTGTAAACGTTATTAATTCAATATACAAGAGGTTTAAAGTGTGAATCAAGCTGTTTTCACATCCGTTTCTTTGTTTCCGCCTCTGAAACGAATTTGAGCTCTTCCGAACGACTCATTCGGGTCAAAAATCGATCCTACAAGTGGTATCAGAGCTCATGACGAGGAGTTCATACCAAAACAGCCTGTTTTCATCACAATTTCTAACTTCTACGCCTTCTTTTTAAAACTGAACAAGTTTTCACGGTTAAAATCGGCTAAAACTTTCACAATGTATGTGTAATTGTTTTTTAACAAACCCTTGAGAATATCAGATCTAAACTCGAAGTAAAACTAGTAAAATGGCTTGAAAACTGGGGTCCGTTTGAACGAAGCAGCAACTGACCGTTTGGAACTGGTCTATTCCGTTTGAAATTGATCCATCCCGTTTGAAAGCAGCCATCCCGTTTGAGGTTGTCATTTGAAATTGACCGTTCCGTTTGAAATTGACCGTTCCGTTTGAAAAGTGTGAACCGTTTGAAATTACATTGTGTTGTGTGAAATGTAAAATGAAGTAATTAGTTTGCATGTGACATGTCGTGTATCAGTCCACTAACTACAGCGGCCCAATCAATTTTCATGCATACTTAAGATGTTGGGTTTAATGGAGTGCAGGGCCCAATGAAATCAAATTTGTACTAAAAGTTGTCGGAAGTTTATAGAATCAAAGTTGCATGTGCTATCATCGGTTCTTGTGTAGTTTTGTGTTATCAAAGTTGTCGGCCAGAATAATATACAATCATATTGCATGTGATTCCAAGTTAAAGTGTGTCAGGCGCAATCAAAGTATTCGGTCCAATCAATGAAATGGATAGTGTTGTCTGATTAAAGTATACGGTCCAATCATAGAATTTTGAAAGATAATATTGTCGGTTTCTTATATCAACAACAGTCACAATATTGATAAGCATACATCTCGGCCCAAATCTTTCTAAGCCCAGCCCTAGTGAACTTCATTGTTTGTGGCCAATTGGAAGCTCATATTTCGTGGCCCATTTGATTTAGTTCATTCATTTAGTTTGCAAAATTCATTGAAACGAGTTCACGAATCATCGACACGAGTCCTAGATCGATTCAACCGACACACATTCACATATTCAATTCATTTAAACTGATTGTTTGTTTGTTTTGTTTCAGGTATTATTTTTACGAGGTGAACCAGTTCATTTGAAAGTTTGTTTGAGAAATTCTTCGATTTTGAATCATGGGTGACGATTTTTACAACGCGTTTGCTACTCCGACTACTCCAGCTTCTACTGCTCAGAATATGAACTTAGAAAACAAGACCGGAACATTACAAAAGCCCCCGAAACTGATGAGCATAGAAGAATACTATGGGTGGAAAGACAGATTCGAAAACTGGGTTCAGGCAAACCATCTTAGGTCATGGGAGTGTATTCTGAAGAAATATGTTTTGCCACGTACTGAGTTACAAGTTGTGAAAACAATTTCTGAGTTTAGTGATCAAGAACGAGAAATGTATAGAGCTGAAAAGATGATGATCAGCTTACTTCAGCAAGCTATCAAAGAAGACATTTTCATACTGCTTCAGCACGACAAAACTTCAAAGTCAATATGGGATGCTCTACGTGTTAAGTTTGAGGGTAGTGAGAACATGATTAAGAGCAAGAAGGCGTTACTCAAGAAAGAGTTTGATCTGTTCAGTATTTTACCGGGAGAAGATACGAAGAAGCTGATTGAACGTTATTGCCACTTAGTGCGATCTATGTCGATGATTGGTATAACCAAAGATCCTGATGAGTGGGTAGACAAATTAGCTGATGCGTTACCGCAGAAAGAGTGGGGAACTTACTTGATGATTCTGAAAAATACCGGGGTTTATGATGGGTTAACGATTTCTCA
Organism: Helianthus tuberosus; assembly: GCA_030545235.1. Taxonomy (NCBI): domain Eukaryota; kingdom Viridiplantae; phylum Streptophyta; class Magnoliopsida; order Asterales; family Asteraceae; genus Helianthus; species Helianthus tuberosus. Next base: position 142,121,237 of record CM060427.1, on the reverse strand, counting down.
GTTCATTGAGAAAATTGAAAGTCAGGATTTGGAACAGCAAAAGATCGCGAGGATGAACAGTCCAAGTGGTCAACAGGATGTAAAAATGTACTACTAAGGCAGTGTTCCAGAAGCTGAGAGAAGTCCTAAAATTCAGACTGCATTTAGTGCTGGGGATTCAATGGAAAAAGCTGATCAAAGTTCAAACAAAAGCAGTGGATTTTCTTCATTTCCAAGTGTTAATCCAAAAGATTTAAATACAAGTTTTCATTCTCAGAGCACAAAAACTGGAAATGGTTATGTGATTCAGTGCAACATAGCTTTGAATCTTCCAGACGGCCAAAGTTTTTCTGAAGAGGTTGCGAAAGATCACATGGCTCTACTTGGTTCTGTATTGCTTTCTTATGAAGGGTTAGTGGCTGGAAGGATCGGAAATCCTATGCTCACAAAGGAGGATTACGATCAGATAGATGCCGAAGAAATGGAACTTATGGATATCAAATGGTGTCTAGCTAGCGTTCTGAGAAGAGCTGAAAAATTCAAGCTGATTACTGGAAGAAATGACTTTCTAGATGCACATGTTTCTACTTTGGGTTTTGATAAATCTAAAGTTACTTGTTTTCGATGCAGGGAGAAAGGTCATTTCATGTCACACCCCGACTTTCCACGTGTCACCGGTGGACCCGGTGGGGAGTATCGTGACGTAGTTGATATCATCATAGTCAAACAACACAATATATAAATGCACAGCGGAAGCAAAAGATAAACATATTACAATCCGAATATAAAGTAATATCCAGTATTACAACGGAATGTAAAGGATCCACAGGCGGATCTTAAAACATAAACAGCGTTCAACAGACTTTAGACGCCTAGAACTTGCAAGATTCCTTATTAACGTCCTGAGCAGCTTCCAGCCTATTACGTACTTGTACCTGTCACTTAGACTTTTGAAAATACGTCAGTTTTCACTGGTAAATACACCCAACCGACTCATTTGAAAAGAGTTTAAGAAAATTGATTTAGATGCACTAGGCACAAAATATTTTGACACTTTGATTAAAATGCACAAGGCAAAATTAATCCTTTATACTTGGGACAAACTATATCTCATGTTATCAGTTTTACATAACTTGCTCTACATACGGGGCCCGGATCTATGCCGGTTCATGACTAACCGACACACCACTATTCCCTTATTGGGAATAATTTATTAATTAGCATATAGCATCTGTCAGGTGTATGCCTACACCCCGTGCTTAAGTCGTGGCCATTGCATTTAATGAGTCAAGGATATCCAGGACACGGTCGCATTAACCCCCAATGTTTCAGTCAAGCAATACGAATTAAAACAGGTTATTTGGATTTCCCGACTCATTGGTCTTTGAATCCCATACCTGACCATGCGGTATTTATATTACCGTATCCCAAGCCCGTAATAGGGAAAATAAGTTAAGAGTATTTACCTGAGCTAGCTCCTGTCTTAAATAGCAAGAATTTATTAACTCGGCCGTATTCACTTAAGTAAGCGTAGGTACAATTTACCGGAAGGCTCTAGTCTGGAATGATGGTATAAATAACCAATTAGAATGCTAACGGGTCTTTAATTAAGCCTAAGCTTAGACCTGTTAGTCTTAAGGGAAGATATGGTTCAAACGCATGATAAGGAAAAGAACGGTTTAGAATGTGGTTTTGACCCGGCAAGCTCGTATGCTTGTTTAATATGGGTGACTTAAACACATTCTGAATTTTTGAAATAAAATGATAAGGTTAAACCCGTTTCGGTTATTTTATGAAAACTAGCCTCGTAGGCTTAACCGTACGCTTATAAGCGAAGCCGGGTAACCGGATGAGTTATACACAAGTTTCATATGCCAATATGTTTAAAATATGTTAAGATATCAGTAAGATATCAACATGTATGCCCGTTATAGTTTTAAAACCGAATTAAGCCTCAAAAGGGCAATTTGGTCATTTTACGATGCATAAAGAGGGCTAGTGGATAAACTGATGTCATGGTCATTATATTTTTGTAAAAATACTTTATTTATGATGTTATATCAGTAGGGTGTCGAAAATATGTGTGGTTTATAGTTTAAAACCAAACTATGCCCCAAAAGGGCATTTTGGTAATTTCACACATAGTTTGGGGACTTATTTGGAAATCTGAGTTTGGGTCAAGTACCTACTGAATTTATATTTAAAATATGTTTAATAATCAGTAGGTATCAAGTTTTATTTCATAGATATGGTATTAAACCATACTATGCGCCGAAAAGGCGTAAAAGTCGGTAAATGACGATCTAGATGAGGTTTAAGGTTAGGTATATGTTATGAACAGATTTGTAAGGTTAAAATAAGTTATTTATTAGTTCATAACAGTAGGTAAAAGATTTAGTTATGAAAATGTACTATCATTTTAAGCCTCATAAGGGTATTTTCGTCATTTATCAAATACACGCAACGCATGCATGCAACTCAGTTTGAATCTGATTTAATATTTAAAAATTTTATAAATATAATATAACATCAGTGAATAAGGAGTTTTGCCATAAAAATCATGTTTATACCATTCCATATGCCGAAAGGGCATTTTTGTCATTTTAAAAATATACAAAATGGTTTTTATGCAAAACTCAAATCATGACCAGATCTTGACATCAAAATAAATTTGAAATATTGTTAGATCAGTTTATAAACCACATGCACGCTCATATTTATTAAAAATTCTCATTTTAACATAAAAGGGCATTTTAGGCATTTTAACGGAACTTGTGTTAAATCTCAGATTTTGAATATGATCTTGTAGTATGACCACAGAGGGTTATACTACATAATATAAGGATCATAATATGACTTTGATTCAACCCTAAAAGTTATTAAATCGGGTCAGATTTGAAAGTCAAAGATTTGGTCAAATTGTTAGACTTTTTGAGTCAAACAAACAATTTCACCAAATTGATCAGTTTATCATGTTCTTGTAACAATTACCAAGTTATTTAGGTGACAAAACATGATCCATAAGCTCTATATTATCAGTTTTGATTAATTTAAGAATCTGCCCAGATTGACTTTTAGATTACTAACTTTGACTTATCAAATAGACTGGAATTCGTGGAAATCAGAAAGCATGATCCTAATGGATTATAACCAACTTGATTACCATCATAAAACAAGATTCAATTGGACTTTTTGCTGATCAATTCATGATCAAATCAGAAAGTCAAACAGAAGTCAAAATATAGTGTTCTTGGCTAAATTAAACTATGAACAAGAATCAAAACATGATTGGAATACTTACAATCACTGAATGAAAGATCAAGAACACCAGAAAAATCCAAGATGGTTGAGCAAATTGGATTGGAGCATGTTTGAGTGTTTGAAGTTGCAAAAATTTATAAAAATGAAGAACATGATGTGTTCTATAGGTTTCTTGGAATGAATCAGATGTTGCCAGGTGTTAAACCACTTATAAAATCTATGGGATGCCCCTAGTATCGATTTAGTGGTATTAGAAATCAGATTGGACATGAAAACAGCAACGAACAGGCTGTATTTAGCTGTTTTGCACTTCTGATCAGGCCATGCGGCCCGCCTGAGGAACACCAGGAGCTAATGCGGGCCGCCTGCAGGTTTATAACAGCAGCAGCAGTTTCAGTTTTGGCAGAAAAATGGTCCCTGAGAGCTTTAATGTCATTTAAGGCATGTTTAAGGCCCGTTATCCTCATTTCAAGGCTCTAACATGAAGCCTAAATATAGGGGACATGAAACATGTTCAAAAACATGTCGGATGTCGGTTCGTTTGGCCGTACGGTCACGTTGTTTGTCTATTTACGACGAAACACGAACGGACGCTAAAAACGAACCAAACGACGCGACGAAGGGAATTTTATCAAGGCGATCACTAAAATAAAATATTTTAGTGCTTATATAAATTTTTGGGTGTCCGGGGATATTCAGATTGTGAGATATGCGCGAAAATGCAAACTTGTGCCCTTTTTGACACTTTTAGTCCCTGGTGGACTTGAAAGTTTATTTTTGCGCACCAAACACCTATAAGCCTATATCTAAGCTATAGAAATGATAATTAGGGCATGTTTAACTCATGGACAATTTCCGGAAGGTCCGTTACCGTACGAATCGACATACTTTTGCAGTTTGACGCAAATAGTCCTTAAATTGCGCAAAGTAGCGCGAAATGCCATTTAATGTTATCCAATCCTTCCATGGCCCATATTTATCCTTCCCAAGCATATACTTAAATATTAATACGCTCTCGTTCTCTTAGATGGTCACCGAAAGGCGTAGATTCAAAAGTTGACGCTTTAGGTCCCTCTATTGCGCAAACTTGCGCATTTCATCATTTAATAGCATTAAAGCCTTATCTAATCCATATTAGACATTCTTGAAAGTATTATTAAATTTCACGATGCTTCGGATTCGCTAAAAGGTCATTCAGAGGTATAATTGAACATATTGACACTTTTAGCCCCTCTAACTTGCAAAGTTGCGCGTAACTTCACTTAAAGGCATAAAAACCTTAGACGGCCATGATTTGGCATTCCCGAGAGTATAATTAAATATTATGAAGCTCCCGGTTTGTTTAAAAGGTCACTCAGAGGTAAGAATTAACATGTTGACGCTTTTAACCCTTTATTGCGCAAACTTTCAATTAATTATGCAAATGGCTACACTTAATCATCAAGTGGCACATTTGTGAATATAAACATCGTAAGAAACTTATTTTAGGTATGTTAACACTTCCAATCCTTTCATAATCAAAGTTTTCGATTTTTTCGAAAAATTAGTCCCTAAATTTCAGTGTTTGACTTCATTAGGGTTTATTACACGTGTCAATACATCATTGGATGTGATTTTACGAGGTGTTACATTTCAAGAGAGAATGCAAGAACCGAGAAGCAAGTGACGTGAAGAATCCATTCGGAAAAGATGACTACTACCGGAAAGCCATATATCAACAGGTTGGTCAACAACAACTACAAGAACCACAAGTGGCTCATGGTAGAAAGGTGATAGAGGATTCAAAAAGAGCATGTCTGGGGAATCAAGAGAACTTTAACTGGAATTTTCAAGATGATGAAAAATTGCCTGAAGGCTTTAGCTGGGATATGTTTGTAGATGAAAAAGGAGATTTTAAAGCATTCATTGCTAAGATTGTGAAAGAACCAGATATGTTTACCACATGGATGAAGTCTATTGGTGAAACTGTGAAGAATGTGGAGAAAGAGTCTGTTGCATCTGAAGAAAGCTCACATAGCTCAGATGAAAGTTCAGAAAAGGAAGTTATTTTTGATCAAACACCAGTTGATTCTGGTTCTTCGGATGATAATGCTGAAAATTCAATTGATTTTGATCAATCACCAACTGATGACAGCAGTAGTGATGATGAAGAAGAAAAACATATTAATATTGCAAAATCTCATCTATCTCCTGAAAGTTTTCATTTTTATTTTGCAGAACGCTTGGAAAAACTGAAAGAGAAACAAGCTGCAAAAGAACAAATGAAACAGAAGTCTGAAAGTGGTGATCAAACAAAGGAAGCTGTTCAGAATGAAGAAGTAAAAAGTGTTGCTAAGGAGATTGCTGAACCATAAAAGATACATGAAGCAGAAAAGGTGGTTGAAGTTGAAAAAAATCATAGAAGTTGAAAAGATTGTGGAAGTCATCAAGCCTTGCTTGAAGTGTTTGGAACCATGCAAGGAATGTGCAGCAAAAGAAGAGAAGCTAGCAGAGTTTGAGAAGATGAAGGAACAGTTATTGTTCAATCTCAACTATGTGAAAGAATCTTATGATGTTTTGAACAGAACAGTAACTGGTCTTCAAAAGACAAATTCTGAAAGAGAACAAGCACTAACGATGATGAATGCTGTGATGATGACAAAACAGAAAGCTATAAACTTCTACATCGAAGAAAGTGCTAAGTGGAAGCAAGAGTTGGAAACTGGAAAGATTGAAAATGAGAGAATCAGACGATTATTGCAGAGTTATTCTAGTTCTGATTATCTTATTGATAGAATTTATCTGATTGTTGCAGGTATGGAAGCTTTTCAAGATGAGAAGCCAAAGAAGAAGGATACTGGTAAGAAACCGACTGCTAGCTATAACAAGTGTCCGCCTCCAATCTGGGAAGGGTATTCTCCCAGAAAACCAAATGAGGAGCAAGTCGAAAAAGCAGTTAATATAAAGTTAAAAACCGAATCAACTGATGAATTACCAGAAAACATTGACGTTACGTTTACCTCGTCTGACACTGATCATGAGTCTGAGTTAATCAAAAAGGTGGTCGATCAGGTGTTGGATACTGATGAGGAGTTTGAGTCAAAGTCTAAGTCTGGAGGGTCAAGTTCGTCAGTCAACAGTCCAAAGTCGTCGGTCAAACGGGCATACAGTAAAGAGTTTTTGTTATCAAAAGCAAATTTGGATGATGAAACATTTGAAGTAGCATACACTTTAAATGATTCTGACAAATTATACTCTGACAAAGAGTTTCCAATAACAAGTGTTAGATTTGAAATGATCAAAAAGGTTTTCAAAATGATAGAAATTAAGATTTCTGAAATAAAAGATTTAAATCTTACTGGAAAACCTAAAAAATATACTTCAAGAGTAAAACAACGATTAAACAAGAAAAAGAGTTACAATTCTGGTTTTGGTTTTCAAAAGAAACCAAACCATAATGGTAGCTACAAAAAGAAAGGTTTAGGTTTTATTCCACCAGAAAATTATAAAAATGAGAAAAATTCTAAAACAAAAACAGAATTTGTTTCAGGTGGAAGTGCAGAAGAAGAACAGAAGAAACCTTTCTGGAGACAATCAAACCAGGAGTTTCTTGCTGAGAAGAAAAGGAATGGAACTGGAGTGTTTCATCCAAAAGAGACTCGAACCTGTTTCAAATGCAATGAAGCTGGTCACATTGCATGGAACTGTCCGAAAAATGCTAAGACTAAACAGGGAGTTTCTGAAAAACTGAAAGAAATAGTTGTTGATGTTGAACCACCAACCGAAAAATTCAAAATGTTTGAAAATTCAACTTATGAGGTTGGTAATGTTCTAAAAAGAATTTTTACAAAAAGAAAGCAAAAGATAACCAAATGTGGGTTGTCAAGAAGAGTGATGTAAAAGTCGGCGATGAATCTGGTTCCACAAAGCCAGAAGAGCCACAAGGTGAGGTAAAAGAGGTAAATTCTGTATCTTCAGTGAATGATGATGAATTTCCATCACTGAATTTTGAGAAGATTAAACAGAAAGTTGGTAAGGTTGAGATCTCAAATCAGTTCTTTGCTGATCAAAAGGAATTTGATGTTGAGAAAACATTTAATGGAAGTGTTAAGAAAATTTTTGGGAAAATGATCGATGGGAAAGTAAAAGGGGTTAAAGATTTTTACGCAACAAAGAAAGCAACTTTTAACCCAACTGAACAAGAGCTAAAGGAACTAAAAACACCCAAGGTTGGTCAGACTTGGGTGGAAATTCTTTTCCCTTGAACATCTGACTATGCCGGAGATCCCAAGTTTGTAATTGTGGATCAGGAATCGGCATCTTTCTTAGTAATTGATTGTGTGATTGAATCTTATAAAAGTTAAATTTTATAGGATAAGTGTGAATTGCCGGAGCTCCCAGGTTGGTAAGCATGGAACATGAATCGACATATTTCTTGAGAAATTCACGAAAGTGATTTCGATTTAAAAGTGGTAAATCAAGGACATTAAATTGTACTTGATTTTCTACAAGTGTTTATAGCCTTCACTAGTCCGTTTGAAAGTGACATGATACGTTCAAACGGACCATTCAAACGGACATGACAAATTCAAACGGACTTCTCAATGTGATGAATCAAATGGTTAATCAAGGTCATTAGGTTGAACTTGATTGGATCAAACTTACAAGGGGTATTAGAAGAAGAATGTGATGAATCAAACCCTTAACCTACAAGTGATAAAATCAACAAAACTTATTTTCCGGAAAAATCATTTTGGTTAAAACAAACTTAAGTGTTTTGAAATCATAATGAGAAAATAGTTTTGTGTAAGGGGGAGTTCGGATTGTTTATGTCTAGTGGATGGCGATTTGAAGCGATTCGATATCGGTTGTCAATTTTATTGTATAGTTTATTTTCAAATTTCCTGAAATGTGTTTGCATTTTAGGGGGAGTAGAAATTTTCAGAAAATCCAAAAACATTAGAAAATTTGAAAAAGTAAAAAACATGATAAAATTCAAAAATGAGTTTTGGTGTCAAAGAAGAGGAAATGATAGTACACCAGTAGACAGTCACGGTATGCTAAAGAATTGTATTGTTTAAATAGCGTTAAACGGTCTCACTGATGATATGCCGATAGGTTTTTACACATTTAGTAAGCTTTTTCGGGATATAAACTTAAATTCAAACTTGCTTATTTCGTGGGGAACACTACTTGGATATATAGGTAACCCCTGAAATCTCGTTTGAAAGGTCCCTCTTTCTGAGATACTAGGTCTTTATGCTCAGTGATATCTGGGGTATTATCCCGGGACTTCTGATTTTGCGGAAGCAATGGCCTAGTCCCCGGAGAATACTTTCTGCTTGCTTGAAAAATAGCGTCGCCCTCAACAAATTGATGAAACAATAAAATTGATAGTCATTGCTGTTGTAATCAAAAGATCCTCTAAAGGGGACACACCAAAAGTCGAGCCGTCATCTCTCTGCTGAACGGAAGTTCTGACCTGAGCTCTCACGGTTTCGTACTATAATTTATTCCCTTACAGATATCATCTGTGGTATACTCACCTGTAAGACTGAATATTGGGATCTGGATACGGGAGTATATTCAAGAGGTGGGACACATGAATGAGTTTAAGTCTTTAAAACATCTAACTCATATCCTGAATCAGTTGAAATTTGTGTGAAAATTTAAATGGATCAGTATATTGGCAATCTAAGTGAATTGTTTAATTCTTAATGTGTAACTAAGCCCAACGGTACTTGTGACTTGTCAAAAACTGATATGATCCTCTTTCACAAACTCACAAAAATATTGTATGTAAATATTTCTTTACTGCATTTCATTTCGGTTATATCAAAAATCCAAAAAGAGTTTCGGTGTGTTTTAGCATAAATTTTTGAAAAATCCAAAAAGATTTTAGACGACTGATATTGGAAAGCTGATTTTCAAAATTCCGAGTGCTAAACATGACGAACAGGTTTGGGAAAGTTTGTTTAAAGATGTTTGAAGTGAAAATGATATTCATTCAAGTGGTTCATCAGAAATTGACATGATAAATCATTTTGTTTAATACTTGAAAATGATGTATTCAGGGTTGTGTCTTCTAGTGATTAGCAAAGTTTCTAAATTTGTTATATCTTATCTTTTATGAATCTTATGTTTTGGGTAGAGAATATGCAGGTGATCCAGGTTACGATACTTGAACCTGTGAAAGCCAGACTACGATCCCAGTACAAGTTGAGGGGGAGTCTGTTAGAGAAAGAGAGTCTGAAGTTGCTAGAGCCAGCTGCTGATCCTGAAGAATACAAGAGAAAGTTAGAGTGAAGGAAGTTCAAAGACTGATAAAGACTGAAGATTGAGAAGACTCGACACTTAAGACTCGTCAACATCTGAGGGGGAGTCTGTTGGTGCACACATCTGTCGTCTTCGTCTTATATCGAGTCTCGGGTTCGTTGCGGTTCGAAACAAGGATTATGTCATCATCATTGATGATGACATCATAGAGATGACATCATCATTATAACATGCTCACATGAGACAAAACAAAGATGGTTCATTTGAAGTAAATTAGGTGACCGTTTGAAAGCATTACGTTTGAAAGGGTCACGTTTGAAAGCATTCCGTTTGAAATGGTTATGCATGCTTCAAACGGACTAGTGAAGGCTATAAATAGGCTTGTGTCGATTTCATTTGTAACAGATTTCAGATTTGATACCGAGGTGCTGCCAGTATTCCTTTTGATTGTAAACGTTATTAATTCAATATACAAGAGGTTTAAAGTGTGAATCAAGCTGTTTTCACATCCGTTTCTTTGTTTCCGCCTCTGAAACGAATTTGAGCTCTTCCGAACGACTCATTCGGGTCAAAAATCGATCCTACACTTTGACGAGATTTTGAAAACTCAGAAGGCACTAAGCCAAAAATGAGTCAAACTGGAAGGGTTCAAAACCTTACAACAGAGGGTTCAAGACCTAGTAATCAATCATCCTAGAACGGATGATTAATTTTCGAAGCAGATTCGGATTTTGTTTTTAAAATCTAAACGCAAATAAACTTGCGTTGGGGTCCTAGAAAGTTATAGGCTAGGTCAAATTATTACTAATAACCTAATTCCCTATAACCATTGGCTCTGATACCAACTTCTTCTGTCACACCCCGACCACGTAAAACAACAAACCGTGGCGGAAACATCGGGGAGTGTTGTAACAGAATTATTGTTTCAAACCATGGATACAAAGAGTTTCGTTTTATTAAATATTAAACATTGTATTAAAGTTAAACAAGCAAGACAAACATAGTCTATCATTGTTATTAAATCACTAAGGCCTCGTCGAGTCCTAAGTGAGCATGCATCCTATTCGCAATCAACGTTAAGCAACATCACCTGAAACATATGTAAAAAACAAAGTCAGCAAATAAATGTTAGTTTTTGTGTGAGTGTCAGATTCATAGCTCGTTGAAATATCTCGTACATTGTAACACATAAAATAACCCATGAACAACCCATTCTAGTGTATGTTGAAAAACACTTATTTTAGCGTTTCGATAACATTTTTGGGTGTCGGAAGTCATGTATGACTAACCAAACATCAAGTAAACTTGATATAAGTTAAAATACTTATTTTTATAGCAAAAGTATCAGTTTGGTTACTGATCTAAAACAGTTTTGTAAAAATCATCCGAAAAGCCGATTTTTAACCGTTTTACCGCATAGTTTTGCATCAAACGTTACCCGAACCATCCCAAATCGAAATGACTTGAAATTTTAACACAACCCATGTTATTTAATGAATAAAATAATGGTTATACTCATGATAGTGCGGGTCTTAAATAAAGCACATAAATCATGTAAATTTCACATAATTTACCACTTTTTAAGCTATATGTACAACATGCAAAGCTATCAAACCTATGTCAAAGTTTCATGCCATTATAATGTACCAAATAATAATATTTTTAGTGTTTATAACCTGTTCAAAAATATTTTATCATACAATCACTTTTTTCATCACTTCTTGAGCTTTAAACCAACATATATTCACATGGACAAGTGCTTAAAGCATACTATCATAACATCATCATTTTATGTTAATCTAAATGCATCAAATATGTGATATATTCAGATTTATTTGCTGATGTAATTTACATTTAACATATCATACATAAACCACCAAATACTTGCATTTTTACCACCATTCAAGAACATGTAACACTTAAACAAGTACTTTATCAAAATAAAGCTCAAAACTCAAACACATATGTATATGTATACGGTTATACATATACATATACATCACCATTTTTTTATTTGTATCATGACCCATTTCATTTTAGATTTCAAGTTTAGTGAAAATCCCAAGATTCAAGAGAAACTTCAAATCATCAAGAACAACCAAGAATCAAAAGTATGATTTAAAAATAAGTGTTATACCTTCAAGATTCAAGTAGGTTGTAGGATGAGATTTTGATGATAGGAAGCTTGTAATCACCTGACAACACCTTGGGAACACCTTTGTATCTTCACACCACTTGAAACATGCTTGAAAGGGAGTTTGAATGTGAAGAACAAGACTTGAAGGTGAAGAAGATGGAGAGAGGGAGAGAGGACGGTTATGAGGGGGAAGAGAGAGAGGAGTTGAGTGTTGTAATGATCTTGTGAAGATTGATGTAGATTATATAAGATTTATGAATGTGCATGCAACAACACTTGTCACCTAAAGATCAAATAAAATATATGAAAGATCTAGCCAATATTTGTGGGGTCCCTTATGCATTATAACCGTAAATGCATGTGGGGGGGGGGGGTAGAGTGTAATATTTGATGGTATATTAGATAAAAACAGGTATTTAACTGGATACCGGGTATTTTATCTTGCGTTTAAATCCCGGTTTATGGCGTTCTAAATTATTTTTAATATTCTATAAAAATAATCTCGCCAAAATATTACTGAAATAAATTTCAGTTGCCAAGACTGGCTGCGTTGTCTGCGTTTTGCAGTAGAAGCACTGTGTTGCGCAGAAACACACGGTACACGCTTAAACTTGAAAAATAACGTTTTTAGGCGTTTTAATTTATTTTTCAACACGAACCTGATTAAAATAAAATTTTAATCATAACAGAATATTTTTGGGATTTAAATATTATCCGGGCGGTCACCAACGTTCGTTTCGCAGTTTTTTTCGCAAATAGTTCTAAAGTTCAAATAAACATCTTTTTGCCATACCGAATCCTTCAAAACTTATTTCTAAGTTATGTAAAAGGTATTTAAGGTATGTTTGGCTTACGTCATAGTTCCGGAGTGTACGTCGCGTTAAACTGATTGCGTTTATGCACCAGTTTGCGTATAACCTTCCAGAAAGTGATTTAAAGCTTGAAATCGGAATCGAATCAAATTGAAAAATCATCACACACAATAACACATATAATAACACCAAAGCACATTGTTTTATTGATAATCAACATTGTTTTACATTATACGATGATTACAGAACACAGTTGTCACAACCACCACCGTCACCACCACAGCCACAACCATCGAGCACGAGCTATCTTTAACTCGTTCGACACTGCTTCTTTACGCTTACTAGAAATCTCCCTGCTATCCTGTTGAGAGCTAGACACGGTATCCGAGGTGCCTCCAAGTCCAAGACTCAAAAAACTGCCCTTAAATTTCCCTTGAAGCCCACTTTGATTGGTATTTAAACTGACATTGTTTTGAGTATGCACTGGTGCAGTGTCTATAGGGAAATATACAGAAGATGAACCGGTAACATCTCTATTTATCTGTGGTCTATTTAAAGATCCGAAACTTGATTCTCCACCAGAAGATAATACATTATTCGCTTGATTCATATATTGTTGAGCCCAACCCATGTGTCATCCGGGAAATAATGGAAAGTGTTGAAGATTTGTATTAGAACTATTGGAGCTTGGGTTAATTTGGGGATTTTGAAAGTTTTTAAGGACCGTTGAGTAAACCCTAGGGTTTTTGATAGTTTCGGGGACCCCTTGTGTAACAGACCGATGAATATCCTCCCAACCAGCAAGAGAGAAAGGCATATCTAGAATGGAATCGAAATTTTCGTCATCTTTCTTTCGTTTATTTTGATAATTTTGATGATTTCGATGCGAATTGTTGTTAGGAGTTGTTCAGATCATGACCTAGTTGACTTCGATTGGTCAAAATTGGAGTTGATGATGTTATATCATATGTGCGGTGAGTTAGGTAGGTGATTGAACTAGTTGTGTTAGGAGGAATCGGTTTAGTGTTTTGTTGTTGAAATGGATTTTTGATGAGGAATTGGTTGAATTTGGAGTTTAGTTGAAGGAATTGATAGGGATGAATGTTGATTGCAGGTTGAAGGTTGGTGGTGGTGGTTATGACAGAGGTGGTGGTGATGGTGGTTCTGATCTAAAAGGAGAATAAGATAAAAGAAGGATTTTTATAAGGGTAAATTACTCTTTGTGTGTAAATGACTAAATTGCCCTTGTAGTTAACAAACTTAGTGGATGGTGTTAGATATTTGTACTCAAATGGCTAAAAAAGTGGCTACAAGTACTCAGGGCGTTAAACATTTTGATTTCGGACTCAAATGGTTAAAACCCCTAAAACACAGGGACTCAAAAAGTAATTTACCTTTCATTTTTAAGATTTTTGCTCGACGTAAATACAATTTGATTTCATTTTCAGCAAATCACTACTTTGTATCGTTAGTCTATTCTTTCGCTTGCTATACCTAATATCAGTACCGTACCGTACCGTACCGTTACCATAACAAACCAAATTTTACATCATACTTAAAAATCAATTATTTTAGTATTATTAATCTTTCTATACTAATAAACAAAAAATCCTTTGGAACAAATCTTTTTTGGACACATGTCATTCTCTGGTAATTTCTCACCTTTATTTTTTTATTTATCTCTTTTATTAAATAATAATAATAATAATAATATTAAACATCAATTTAACTAAATCTATTTATCTCTTTTGTTTTCATAATCTGAAATTGATTTCTTTTTTAACTCTAAAGTTTCAATCTTTGACAATTTAAGTCTAAAGTTTCAATCTTTGGTATTTTAACCCCTTTGATTAATTTGATTTTTCACTTCTAAATTCAAAAGTTTTCATCTTTTGCAATTTAACCCCTTTAATTTTTTTTTACTTTCAACCCAAAGCTTTTCATCTTTCGCAATTTAATCTCAACACTTTTTTTACTTTCAAGTTTAGTCTCTTATATACTTTTCATCTTTCATAAGTTCTCCGTTTAACGTGTCGTTCTAAATTTCCGAGTTAACACGTCGCAACGTGCATGTGGGGTTCAACGTTTTTCATCTATTTTTTTTTCCTGTTTGACATGTCCGTCGCAACGCGTCTATTTTTCTCGTTTGATAGGTCTGTCGCAACGTGCGATTAATTATTTTTTTATCGGTTTTACACATAGGCTCGTGGTCATGTGAGAAACATTTGCCTTTCATCTAACATAATATATAACTAATGAATCCCCGCCGCAATGCGGCTGGTGGTAATTCTAGTTTGTTATATATAGAAACCAACTTGAAGGCAAGCCAAGCCTACTCATCATCAATAAACTATCCTTTTTAAAAACTTTTGACTGCTCATCATCGGCTCACCGTGCATAGCACACGCATCTTGATCTTTCTCTCTCTATATATACATATATAAAAACACCCACACCCACAACACACACATCTCAACCATCAATTTCCACCGAAACCCTAATCCCCAAATCTCTCAATCCAATCCAATCCAATTCAATCTTCTCTATTCTCATTCCAACTGATCGAACAATAATCTCAATCTATGGCGAACGAATCGGTGAAAACTCGGACTCAACTCAGTAGATTACAACGGCGTGCACCGGCGTCAATACAGGTAACTCCGGTGACTCAATGGAACGCTGCGATTCCGTTATTATCTCCGTTAATTACGTCACCGGAGGTGAGGAAGAATTCTGTGAATAACAATAGTCAAGAGGAGTGTCGAAGAGTTGTTAATAGTGATAATAAGATTTCGCCGGAGCCGGAAAAAGGTCCGGTTGTTTATAAGAAGTGGCAACATCCGGCGGCTCCGTTTTATTATGAGCCGGCGCCGACGACGTCGTTTTTGCAGTCGATTTGTACTGGTGTTGTTGATAGAACTAGAAGTTGATGATAGATACAGATTTAGGTTTCATCATCACATGTATTTTTTTTTTTTAATTTTTTTTCTTTAATCTTTTTAATCTAATGGTGAATGATTTTCTTTTGTTTCTCATGTTTTTTAATTGGCTTAACCTAACCTATATAAAGTTATTGGGACTAACTAGGGCCCGCAATTTCAGACACGAAACGACACAACTTTAAAAAGTTCGTGTGTTACCCTTAACAGAATTTGTGTCTTAAACAGGTCGACACGATAAGACCTGTTAATTTTTGTGTCTTATCGTGTTCATGTTTATCTATATCGTATTCGTGTCTTAACAGGTCGTGTCTGACACGATATGCGAGCTTGAGTCTTAACAGGTCATGTTCATGTCTTCGCGGGTTGTATTTTACACTTATAAGTTTTTTCGTGTCTTAATAGGTTGTGTTCGTGTAACCTGTTTATTATCAGATTCGTGTTTGGAAAAATTAACACGATAAGATTTCGTGTCGTGTTCGTGTTCACCTGTTTCGTGTTCATGTCTTATCTTATCGCGTACGTGTCTAAATATGCTAACCCTTGGGCCAACCTAAAAGAAGGGTATATTTGTCTTTTTAATAAGTTAATAACGTGTATAGGTTTTTATGTCATAGTTTTGTGTTTTTGGAGCCTTGTTAGGAGGATTGTATTGTTAGACCCGCACGAGTGAAGGAAAACTTAATGCAATGTTATGGGATGGATAAGAATTGTGGAATTATGTTTGATGTAGACCGGGATGTTTGACCATCAACGTCATGTTTGATATTAGAATAGGATGTTTGACACTATAAGCGTAGTGGTTAATGTAATGTTATGGGATGGATAAAAGTTGTGGAATGATGAGGCGTAATAAGATGTTTATGATGACTAGAAGCCAACATCATGTCGCCCAACAATGAATAAATTTTAACGTAAAGATCATTGATCGACATAATGTAATAAATGTCGTAAAGTGACATGCTTCAACGTAATAATGGTTGGTCGGACCATTAACATCATGTTTGATGTTAGAATAGGATGTTTGACCATCAGTGTAATGGTTAATGTAATGTTATGGGATGGATAAAAATGTAGAATTGTGAGGTGTGATAAGATGTTGACGACTAGAAGGCAACATCACGTCACCAAACAATGAATAAATTTTAACGTAAAGGTTGTTGATTGACGTAATGTAATAAAGGTCGTAAACTGACATGCTTCAACGTAATGATGGTTGGTTAGACATTATTTCATGGTTGGATCAAAACGTGTGTTTAATGATGACGAGATAAAGATCATATCGTCATTGTGATAAGAGTCGATGAAAGTGTCTATGATAAACATTATGTTCTTGTAATAAAGATCGTGTAATCAAGGTTGTAACTTGTAATGCTGGGAGATGTGGAATGGCGCCCCACCTCCACATCAGCCAATAACCAATAACGCCATGATGTCGCTCCACCTCCACCTCTTAGGAGTCAAAGGGTGTGCTAAAGGGGCGCCGAAGGAGCTCTTGTTGGTGTAATGGTGGACATTAATAGCGAGGCTCTTGTGGACCCCAAGAGTAAACTAAATATGAACTAGTTACATGAAAAGTATGACGTGAGTGAAAGGTTGACACGCTAATTTTTTAACGGTAAATTTGGATCACTGAGGACCACTGGAGTATAATCATATCATCAGCAAAACCACCCGATCATACCATCTCTAAAAGGACATTTTTCTTACGTTAAGCAAGTAAAATGGCAATACACGATTCTTGTCGTGTATAACATATAACGCATTAGTTGAAAGAAATTTGACACACAAAGAAAAAGGTAGATACACAGCATTGAAATCACGTATTTGATTTCTTTACAAGACATGACTATCTAGAATCTAAATTAAAAAAAAGGCCACTTTAATGATTTTTCTTTTAAAACCATGACGATGATACGTGTGAGCTATCACATTATATCATAACTACTTCAAAAGATCAAGTACAATGCGGTTGGGGCTTGGGAAGTAGAGGTGCACAAAAAAAGTACCTGAAATCGGACCCAGTAAAAAAAAAAACCGAAATCGGACCCGGTAAAAACACCGGAACCGGTTTTTCTAATACCCAAGTTTCTATACCCAAAATTGACCCTACCCATAGGGTATAGATAGGATATGCATTTTGATCTTCATACCCGGAACCAGAACCAGAACCGAAGCCGATCATACCCGATTAATACCCGAAGCCGAAGCCGAAACCAGAACCGACTATACCCGGCTATACTCGATACATGATTCTAATATTTATCTTTTAAATTTATGCTAGTGTAATTATTTTAATTATTTTACATTATACAATGCATATTTAATAATTTTGAACAAAAAGACGAGAAAATAGGGTAATTAAACACAATAGGTTATTATAAAACCTAAAAATATGGTACTAAAAACTCAGAATAGAGTTAGAAAAATCCGAAAATAGAGTGTTTTAATATCCGGTTTCTTAAGAACCGAAACCAAACCCTATCTGGAACCGGGGTATAGAGAGTATGGTTTTTTGGTCAAATAACTATAACCGGAACCGAACCGATTATAATAATAACCTGTTCTAACCCTTAAAATGAGAAACCAAAAACCAAAACCGGTTGTTAAAAATACATGGTTTGTACACTTGTATATGGGAATAGAGGTGTTCAAAATAACCGGTTAATTAACCGTAACCGGTTATTAACCGAAACCGTAACCGGTTAATAACCGATTTAGGAATAACCGGTTAGTGGTTATTTTTAACCGTAGGTTAGTAACCGGTTACAAGTTTTTAGTATAATAACCGGTTATTAACCGGTTTTTTTAAACCGGTTTTTTAACCGATAGACCGGTTAACCGAAAAAATAACCGAAAAATTCAAAAAAAAGGCAAAAAAAACCGGTTTTTAACCGAAAATAACCGGTTAATTAACCGGACCGGTTAAAGTAATTAACCGGACCAGTTAATAAAATAACCGGTTAAAGTAATAACCGGTTAAAGCATTAACCGGTTAAAGTCAAAAAGTCAAATTAACCGGTATAACCGGTTAACCGGTCCGGTTATTAAAATTAACCGGTTTGTGCACCTCTATATGGGAAGCAGATTTTACAAAAGGATGATAATATTGTAAATCCTAACTGAACCCCGTCATAAATTTGGGCCTAGAGAAATTTATGACATTTAATAGACTCCATTATAGCCCAATTAATTTGAAAGTTATTGGACCTTTTAATTTGCAATAATACAGTCAAAAAGGAAAGAACCACCAATGAAATGAATTGTTGGCCCCTCCCATGGGCTAATGATATATTTCTCTTATTATTTAATATTTGTTGATTCTCAAATATATATTGTGTTAATAAAATAATATAGTAGTAATAGTTTTTTTTTTAAATAACACAACGAGAAACTAAATTCAAATTTCAATGCTTGAGAACTCAATTGGGCTTCGCAAGAAGCACTACTTACTAGGCCCAAAATTTTTATTGGGCTTCACCTTGTAGCCCAAGTAAATCATCTGGGCTGCACATATTAGGCCCATTGTTGCACATCAATAATGGTAGACTTAAGTATGCTTATTTCTCCACTTTTGGGCTGCACACATTAGGCCCAAGGGTTGTATTTTGGTTGCACATCAATAATGACAGACTTAAGTAATGCTTATTTCTCCACTTTTTAAGTCAAGACACAATTAATTATGTAAAATAATTTCTTTTAAAATATTTGAGATTTAAAATAAATATTTAGTTTAAAAAAAATCAAACTCATATACCATTTTATTCATTTTTAAATAAATGTGTAAATGTCTTGTCCTTTTCTTATCATCTATTAAGTGTAACGATACTGATGTTAACACTTGAATTTAATAATTTTTTTAATGTACAATTTTGTAAAAAAAGGTAAGTGTTAGATATTAATAAAGTGTGTAAACAAAATATTATGTGTACAATTACATACTATATTGAGTAAATTATTATTTTGGCTCTTGTAGTTTAATCAGTTTAACCTTTTCAGTCCAAAAAAGAATCTTTTGACATATCAGACCCTGAGATTGCATTTTATAACGGTTTTGACCCCTAACACTAATTATGTTACTTTTTTCTAGTTAACCCTAAGGGTATTATGGTCATTTTATAGCTTAGGGGCTGTTTATGTAAGTTATAAAGTTCTTTTAATAGTTTTATTTGTGTAATTACTTACTTTTTTATTTCTTTATTTAACGATTCTTACTAAAAAATACGTTTTAAATATAAAAATAAATACATATTTCTTTAACAATTTGTTTTTCTATAAATGTCGATTTAAAAAAATTGTTTGTAACCTTCTTAAAACCGTTTATCGTTTTTAAAATCGTTCATTTTTTAAATTGTTTGTTTTTAAAATCGTTCTTTTTAAGTCCCCATTTTTTTATATAAAATGAACATTTCATTGTTTTTGGATGAGTTATCTGAAAATAGAGAGTTGTCGGAAGAGGAGGAATGGGCAAAAGCGGAATGTTTGAAAGATATTATGGAGTTAGAAGGGTATAGAATCAAGGATCTCAAACAAAGAGCAAGGATTAAGTGGGACTTGGAAGGAGATGAAAATTCGGCTTTCTTTCATGGGTACATAAATAGTAGACGGGCCAGCAATAATATTCCGGGGCTCATGATAAATGCGGAGTGGACGACTAAACCTGCATTGGTTAAAAAGGAGATTATGGGATTCTACAGAAATGTTTTCTAGGAAAAAATTAAGGACATACCTAAACTCACTTGCCACAACATAAAGCGTTTGGCGGTCGAGGAGGCGGCTTCCCTGATTATTCCTTTCAGTAATGAAGAAATCAAGAGTGCGGTGTTCGAGTGTGGGGCGGACAAAGCTCCTGGTTCAGAAGGTTTTAATTTCAAATTCATCAAAAGGTACTGGTCTATTTTTGAGATTGATTTTGCTAACATGCTTGGTTCTTTTTACAGTAAAGGTACGATCTCGGAGGCTTGCAGCTCTTCTTTTATTACGCTTATCCCGAAGAACAAAGATCCGTTGGGATTGAAAGACTATAGACCGATTAACTTAATTGGGGTGATAAGTAAGACTATCTCTATGATTCTTGCTAATCGCCTCAAAAAGGTGATCGGGGGGTATCATCTCGGAAAATCAGACGACTTTTCTAAGAGGAAGGTATATTCTCGACAGTCCCCTCATGTTAAACGAGATTATCGCTTGTATTAAAAAAGAAAAAAATAAGGCTTTTCTTCTTAAAATCGATTTTGAAAAGGCGTATGATAATGTTAGTTGGAGGTTTCTGTTGGATATCATGGGGCAAATGAGTTTTCCTAGTTTATGGTGCAAATGGGTGGAAGGGGTTCTTTCCTCGGCTAGGTCTTCGGTGTTGGTTAATGGGTCTCCCACCTTCGAATTCGGATGTTCCAAAGGTCTTAGACAAGGAGACCCTCTATCGCCGTTTCTGTTCCTAGTGGTTATGGAAGCTCTTTCCAGCATTCTTTATAAAGCTGGGATAGAGGGGTGGTTTAAAGGAATCCAAATGCCTAATAATGGTCCGTTAGTCTCTCATCTTTTCTACGCGGACGATGCTCTTGTGATGGGGGAATGGGATAAGGATAATGCGATGAGCGTTTCGAGGTGTTTGAGAATTTTTTATGTTTGTTCGGGATTAAAAATTAACTTACATAAATCTAATCTATACGGGATGGGGGTGGAAGTGGATGATATTAAAGATATGGCCAACGTGGTGGGGTGTAACACAGATAATATTCCGTTATCTTATTTGGGGATTGCGGTGGGGGCTAATATGAATAGAATAAGTAATTGGACCCCGATAGTTGGGGTTTTTGATAAAAGGTTGTCTGTTTGGAAAGCTAAATCTATCTCGATAGGGGGGAGACTTACCCTGATTAACTCAGTGTTGGAAAGTCTCCCTATATATTACTTGTCGCTTTATAAAGCCCCAGTTGGAATCATTAAAATGTTGGAAGCCAAAATGAGAAAATTTCTTTGGGCGGGTGTAAATGATAATAACAAAATGAACTGGGTGGCTTGGGAATGGGTTACGTGGCCTAAATTAAATGGGGGGTTGGGTATCAATCGTCTCAAAGAAGTTAATGAGGCCCTTTTGGTTAAATGGGGATGGAGGTACAGGGTTGAAAATCAAAGTTTATGGAGGAAAGTGATCGATGCTTGTCACGGCAAAATAAACCAGAGGTGTTATCTTCCTTTTAACGGTAATCTGGGAGGGTGTTGGAAAAATATTGTGAAATCAACTTACACTATTAAAATCAAAGGGAAGGGTTTAAACCATCAGATCTTGGGCAAGGATGGGAACGAGGAAGATATTAGGTTCTGGATTGACACATGGGAAGGAGATATTCCTTTTTCGGAAAGATGGCCACATTTGTTTGGGTTGGATCTGTTTAAAACTTGCAGGGTAGCAGACAGAATGGAGATGAACAGAGGAAATGGTGGGTTTACATGGAACTGGTCTAGACTGCCTGAGTCGGTCGTGGAGCTAAAGGAGTGGCAGGAATGCATAGAGACCCTTAATAAGGTGACGCTCAACAATTCTAAGGATAGGTGGGTCTGGTTGGAAGATAGCAAAGAAGGTTTTTCGGTGAAGGCTGTAAAAAATGCCTTGATAGCCGAAAGGGGTAATAGTCAGCTTCCTAATTTCGAGTGGTGCAAATGGGTGCAGATTAAATGCAACATTGTGGCTTGGAGAGGTAACTTGGATAGACTTGCTACGAGAGTGAACTTAAGAAGAAGGAATGTGGACATTACATCGGTTATGTGCCCTTTTTGTAACGAGTTTGAGGAAACGGTGGAGCCTCTTTTTTCGGCGTGTTCTATGGCGACTCGAGTTTGGGCAGAGATACGTGTTTGGTGCAAAATCCCTCCGATTTATATTTTCGATTTCAAAGACATTCTGGATATTCATAATTATTCTCAAGTCGGAAAGAAGGCTAAGGAAATCATCCAAGGGTTGGTGATTATCTCGTGTTGGAGCATCTGGAAAGGTTGGAACGAGTTGGTTTTCAATCAAATCAGTCGTAGTCCGCATGAGATTGTGAGGAAGATCAAGTCGAGAGGGTATGCTTGGATTAACAATAGAACGTCTTGTAATTATATTAGTTGGGGTGATTGGTGTAAATATCCTATGTATATGTTGTAATTTGTTTTCCATTGCCCGTTTGGGTCGGGGGTGTTTGTGTTGTTTGGCCTTTTGCCCGTTTGGGTCAAAGGTGTGTTTTTTAATAAAGATCTCTTTTCAAAAAAAATATATGTATTGATTAAAAGGAGCTGTACTTAACTACTAATTAATAGGTCTGACTTTGTATTTGTGAGTATATATGAATTCTGAAGTTGGCTGAGATGTGATATGCACGAGTATATCAAGTCTTTGAATTTAATATGTGTATATGCTAGTGGGCCGAGTATGTTGATAATTTAGAGATATTCGTTTGTTATGATGGAGCCGCACATGGGAGGATCCAAGATGTCCCAGAAATCAATTAATTAAAGATGTTGCACATGATGTTCAAATGAAGATTCCAATGTGTATGATACATAGTACTATATATAAAGTAATTAAAAGAACAGTTTCTAAAATTTGTCCACATATAATTGTTTATTGGTCCGCATGTAACAGCCAATTCATTATATCCATACTTCATTTTTTATAATTAGTTTTGAAGTGTGGATATATGTTCACACATGCAATTGGTTCTACAATTCTAAGTGGCTAAGGTTATAATTAATGGCAATCAAATTTGTGTGAAGTTAGTGGTCATAACGAGTAGGACCATGATGAATTGCTAGCAATATATAATTTATTAAATATGTTTTTATTTTCTTTTCTTTCTACTAACTGCTTTTAACCGTAAAGTGTTGCTTGCATATCAATCCCTTATGCTTTAGTGGGAATATTAGGTGAATGTTTTGAGCATGAGTATATCACGCCCATTTGAACACTATTGTTTGGACACTAGGGTTATGCAAAACCCTACTCGTATATTTACCTACATTGAATGTAAATTAGGTCACGCGTAACGGATCTGATTTGTAATTAACGCGTAAAGATACATTATCACTTACCGAGCAAACTAAGGTGAGTTCACTACTCTTTCACAAGCATGCGTCCGGGGAGGACAAACAAACTAATATTCCGGGGATGAATACTTTTACTACTTGGTTTAATTTTGATGTTAGTTAATAAACTCAACACTATCACCAAAGTCCCTACTTACTACCGAACTAGTTGCCGGGGAGGCAACGGGGTATTAGTTGATAGCGCTATTAGGCTTGACAACCTCACACCGTACCGGGGAGGACGGGTGTGAACTAATGACCTTAACCACATGGCCAATGTTGATAGGCATTGATGAGGGCAAACAAACATACGTCACTTCGGTATCAAGTTTATTATTGACATGCCTTTAAACTAAAATACCTAACATGATTTTCATTAAACAAAACTGTGAACTTGCCAGTTTTATACTGATACACTTTTCTGCATGCTTGCAGGTCGTTAGATGATTACATGAAGCGGAACTTGCAATCAGGAGAGCCGAGGATGTCATGGGTCGTGCGTCTTAATAATACGTTAATGTTATGTGCTATGCTTAATGAACAAATTGTTTTCAAATTACTTAGAACGACTTTCAAATGCTTCCGCTGAACGTATTTTGTTTTAAACAGATGTTTGAATTTCACTTTTCACGTTGAATGAGATTCCAAGTTTATTATATTACTATCAGTTCAATGTGATTAGTGGCTAGATCCTGGTACGTCACACGCATCGCGGTGGTTTCCGCATGTGGTATTTTGGGGGTGTGACATAACAGGCGTACATTATATCATAACTACTTCAAAAGATCAAGTACAATGCGGTTGGGGCTTAGGAAGTAGAGGTGCACAAACAAACGGTACCTGAAATCGGACCCGGTAAAAAAGGTACCCAAAATCGGACCATTGTAAAAAAATCCGGAACCGGTTTTTCTAATACCCATGTTTCTATACCCAAAACTGACCATACCCATAGACCATAAGGTATAAATAGGGTATGCATTTTGATATCCACGCCCAGAACCAGAACCGGAGCCGGTCATACCTGATTAATACCCGAAACCGAAACCAGAACCGACTATACCCGGCTATACTCGATACATAATTCTAATATCTATCTTTTAAGTTTATGTTAATGCATTTATTTTAATTATTTTACAGTATACAATGCATATTTAATAATTTTTAACAAAAAGACGAGTAAATAGGGTAATAAAACGCAATAGGTTATTATAAAACCTAAAAATAGGGTATTAAAAACTCGGAATAGAGTATAGAAAAATCCGAGAATAGAATATTTTAATACCAAGTTTCTTAAGAACCGAAACCAAACCCTACCTGAAACCGGGGCATGGAGAGTATGGTTTTCTGGTCAAATAACTGGAACCGGAACCGAACTGATTATAACAATAACCAATTCTAACCCTTAAAATGAGAAACCAAAAACCAAAACCGGTTATTAAAAATACCTGGTTTGTACACTTGTATATGTATATGGGAAGGAGATTTTACAAAAAGGATGATAATATTGTAAATCCTAACTGAACCCCGTCATAAATTTGGGCCTGGAGAAATTTATGACATTTAATAGACAACTTTCCACATTTCCATTATAGCCCAATTAATTTGAAAGTTATTGGACCTTTTAATTTGCAATAATACAGTCAAAAAGGAAAGAAGCACCAATGAAATGAATTGTTGGCCCCTCCCATGGGGCTAATGATATATTTCTGTTATTATTTAATATTTGTTGATTCTCAAATATTGTGTTAATAAAATATTCTCAAATATTGTGTTAATAAAATAATATAGTAGTAATGTTTTTTTTTTTTTATTTTATAAATAGCACAACGAGAAACTAAATTCAAATTTCAATGCTTGAGAACTGAATTGGGCTTCGCAAGAAGCACTATTTAGTTGGCCCAAAATAAATAATCTGGGCTGCACATATTAGGCCCAATGGTTGCACATCAATAATAGTAGGCTTCACTTAAGTATGCTTATTTCTCCACTTTTGGGTTGCACATATTAGGCCCAAGGGTTGTATTTTGGTTGCACATCAATAATGGTAGATTTAAGTAGTGGTGCACAAATCGGGTTTTCGGGTAGGACCGGGTTTCGGGTAGGATCGGGTTCGGGTAGGATCGGGTTTTAAAAAATCGGGTTTTTTTAATTTAAAAACCGGGTCGGGTCCGGGTTTTCTACCAAAAATGTATACCCTATATACTCGGGTCCGGGTAGGGTTCGGGTCGGGTTTTATAAAACCCGGGTATTATAATACCCTATTTCCGGGTTCGGGTCCGATTCGGGTATTCATCGGGTAGGGTTCGGGTATGCACCGGGTTGGGAAAAAACCTGCACCGGGTATTAAAAAACCCGCATCGGGTTGGGAAAAAACCGCATCGGGTAGAGCGGTTGCGGTTGTGGCTGGAGAAGGCTAGACGAGTGATGCAGGTGGCTGGAGAAGGCTAGACGAGTGATGCAGGTGGCTCAAGCAATTGCATGTTGGGCCGAAAAAAATCAAATGAGAACAACCAGGACCAGCCATGCATTGTCACGAGATTTAGTGGGGTTTTGGTTTAGTTCTTTTGGGCTTTGAAAAGAAATATGTGGATTACATAATTTTGTTTATCATAAGAACTAGAAACCTAATACTTAAACAAGATTCATTACATCAAAGTGCATACATAATTTTGTAAAATCATAAGAACTAGAAGTCTTAATGCATACATAATTAAACAAGATTACATCAAAATCGGGTTTTTTTAAACCGGGTTTCGGGTATAAACCGGGTTTCGGGTATAAACCGGTTCCGGGTTCGGGTTCGGGTATTTATAAAACCGGGTTTCGGGTATAAACCGGGTATAAAAAAAACCGGTTCCGGGTTCGGGTTTTAGATCAAATATGCATACCCGGTCCCTACCCTACGGGTAGGGTCGGGTTCGGGTTCGGGTATTAAAAACCCGGGTTTTATAATACCCGGTTCCGGGTTTTTTTTTCGGGTCCGGGTTCGGGTTTTTTGTGCACCACTAGATTTAAGTATGCTTATTTCTCCACTTTTTAAGTCAAGACACAATTAATTATGTAAAATAATTTCTTTTAAAATATATGAAATTTAAAATAAAGATATAGTTTTAAAAAAAATCAAACTCACATACCATTTTATTCATTTCTAAATAAATGAGTAAATGTCTTGTCCTTTTCTTATCATCTATTAAGTGTAACGATACTGATGTTAACACTTGAATTTAATAAATTTTTAATGTACTATTTTGTAGAAAAAAGGTAAGTGTTAGATATTAATAAAGTGTGTAAACAAAATATTATGTGTACAATTACATACTTTATTTAATTTAATGAAAGTACATATTATCTAATCATCAATTATATACTGATAATTTACAAACTGAATGAATAGTGTGAATAGTTAAAATCTTACTTCTTATATAAGAAACACATATGACCCTTCTCAACTCAACCCCACCACTTCCCACCCCATTTTCTTCTCTGGTATCAAGAGACAGATTAGAGAGATAGAGAGGAGCAAGAGAAAGACAAAGATTAGCCCGGGAGAGAGAGCTGAACGACGGTGATGGAGGAACGGGTGGTGGTCTACGTCCGGCTACCGACCGGTGCTCATGTTCCGGTGGTTTTCACGCGTGAGTATTTCTATCCACCCCAAATTCATCTTTGACACCCTAACATAAACCCACCATCCATCTCAGGCACCACCATACCCGGCCACTTATCCACACGAGAGAGGGGCATGCGGTATCTGAACCACCGCTCAACCTCCGCTACGCCGCTTGACCTCCAGCCGTCGTCATACTCATCATCGCCTGAATATCAGTCTGTAGCGAAGCTTTTCCATAGCGTCCTCCAGTTTCGTTACAGTAACTAACCCCTTTTCTTCTTCTACTGTAGTCCTTTCTTCTCCTTAGATCTCCATTAAATCCACAAGTTTAAAACCCACAATTTTATTAGGTATTCTTCTACTATTTAATTTCTGGTAATTGATTATTTTATAAGCTTTATCACTTACAATTTTTTTTTTAGTTAACAGGTCTATAAAATAATTCGTTCAAGATTAGTGCTATTGCAAGCAAGTATATTGTTTCTTTACAGTGTTTCATAGTGTACCACATTCTGACATAGTCGGTTCATGGGTTCAAGAAGGTAATGGCGTCAAGTTTATTGGGTGAATCAAAATTTAAGGTATCATATATTTGCTGTCTTTACAGTTGATGTTCTCATTTTTTCATTCTTCTTCACCAATTGAATTTTTTTGTAGCCTTCATGAATTAAATCTTTCATGTGATTTGATTGTTTTGATGATACTTACAAGGTGTTCGATGAAATGCACGTGTTTACTTTTTATGTTAATTAGTATGTACTTTGTTACTATCTTTGTACTAAATCAAGGTATAGATCAAATTTTGGGTATCCTCAGTATTTGGTAGCAAAATTTCATATCAGAGTGGACTTCAAGATTTACTTATTTAGATTTAATAACTAAAGCATATACTATAGTATTATTAGAAAACTAATGTTTTCTTTATTTATTTGTTTCAACTTACTGTAAGTACTTGGTTTTCCAAACATATATTATATTTAAACTATGTTTTGGACTGACAAGTATGAAGTATGGAACCCAAGGGTTATTTCAATAGGTAAGGAATCTAACGGTTCACAAGTATATATTCGAACTATGTTTTGGGATGACAAGTGTGGAACACAAGGATTATTTGAAGCATGTAATCCATGGGTTATTTCAACTGCTTAATACATGGGGGTTTTTTTTTCCTTATATTACTAACACATTACAGTTCTCATGTTTGTAGATTTAGAAAGTCTTATGTGTTTGGGAACTTTGATTGTTTATTCAAACTCTAATATGTTTGTTATTTTTTTTACTAATGGGCTACAAGATTATAAAAAACACCAAATAGGAAAGTGTTAAAATTTCAAGCTCATTGTGGACTGTAAGGTAAAATTGATTTGATTTTGAAACTTGATATACTCCATTATAATAATAGTCAATAGCAGGGTCAACAAATTAATAGTCAAAGACGCTGGCCCTTTACACGTATTTACCCACCTAATCCTCCACTACTCCCACTAATCCTCCACTACTCCCACTTGAATGAGCAGTCCACTATCAAACCACTACCCAAAACCCGGGAACCACCATCCCAAAAACCGGGCGGCAACATATCATGTCTCTATTATACATATATTAAAAATGCATATATTAAAAACTACCCCTTCACCTACAATAGAGGGTAATGTTAAAAATATAAGTATTAAATGTTTTTATTATGGAGTGGCAGACAATTGCATATGGTTTTTTTAGGTAAAAATGAGTGGATTGTTTTTTATTATGGTGAGTGCTCTTATTGTGGCCACATACGGTTATGTTTGGCTATATATAGTCTTTGAATGTATTGAACAAAAAAAAAATGTAAATTACCAGTTTGTCTGTTCTCTTTGAAGGCTACTAAGCCTTATTATCTTCTATCTAATAATAGTAAAAGAGAGGGAGATGTCAATGGTGGGTCTCCAGACGGTTGCTAATAGCAATCACCACCAACACAATAATTGATTATTTAATAAAGAAAAAGATATTATAAAAGTTGTCACTTTTCTAGAATGGTGACTATAAAGATTCACTTACACAGTTACACACCTTTGAATAATGCATAAAATCAGCCCAATTAAGTTATTACTTTATTCCCATTTTTTTTTAATAACAGTAAAACTTCTATATAAAATATAGAAAACGGCCAGCAAGAAACTGAGACCCGTGACTACAAAATTACATCACGAATGTTAAAATCAACCCACCTTTCCCACTCCAGGTTACACAATTTGGATCTACTTGTAACGAAAAGAAAAACATTTTCTTTGATAGAATCCGCCGTTAATTAAATAAATATTAATGCCCATTAATATGGAACATTTAAATTTAATTAAATATGGAACTTACCTTCCAGACAAGAATCTAAATGCAGAAACAGGTGATATGCTTGCACCCATTCCTATATTACTATTGACTTGAATAAATACTGAACATAGTAGATTGTAGCAGCCATTAGCTTTATATACATCACTCTGTAACAAAAGATAATTATATTAAGTCACAACTTCAACTTATCCATTTATAGAAAAATTTTATTAATTTTCTTATTCTATCATTGATTCTTAAACATAATTAATTTAGTGTTTTTGTAAGTACACCAATTTATATGTAGCTGAAAGGGAAGGGAAAATCTAATCATGACGGAGTGGTGGAAAATACTAATGAATCGTCTAAGATTAGATTTTTTTTGTGTTGGAAATTAAAAAAAATTCCTTTGTTCAAAATTATTGCACTTCAATACTTTCTTCTCCCAATTCAAATGATTTTAATGCTAATTGGAGTTTGTTAGACGTTTATTGATTTAAGGATAACTTTCTCTTAAACACTTCAATACTTTCTTTTACCTTTATTCTTACTGTGAACTTTAGACATTTACAACCATGTATAAATCCTACAGATGATGCTAAATAATTAAATGTTTTACATGGCCTATAATATTTAGAGTGGTAGAGAAGGAGATATAGTATGCCTACAAACTGTTAGACTCAGATTTGGGTGGAAATACATATGCACAACTAAAAACATGTTCATAGGTGGAAATTCTTTAGGCAACTAAGATGCATTGTCATTCTAAATGTCCGGTTTTTTTTCTTAATAACACCTTTTTAAACAGCTATATTTGGACCTACATATTCTTTATATTTGATAATAGATGAAGAGTCAAATTGAGTTGAGGATAAGGATGCAGATATTTCAGTTTTTTTTTTTTTTTTTTTTTTTTTTATTTCTTTAGCTTGCATTTGATGGTGTCATGAATTGGTACCGGAAACGAAAGAGTCAGTCAACGACTGTGAAAGAGAACCAATACAACGACTGATAGTCATTATACAAAGACCTCAAACTAATAACAACAATGGAAATATTTTTCTTTTTTAAGATACATTTTTGAATTTATTAACAAATAATCTAAGATACACTTGTAAATGAAACCAATTACTGTATCTACTTAACATATGTCAGGTACAACAGGTTCATGGCGTGCTCAATGAATCGCTAAGAAATTGATTTAACTATTACGACTTTGTTACAATGCTTGTGTATGTCTTTCCGGCCACCATGGTGAATAATAGATGATTTTCCCCACTTACACCACTCGCTTGCGTAAACAAATTAACTACTAGATACGTGACGTGTTTTTCCCTCTACTAGACACGTGAAATAGATCCGTTATTTTACCGTGTTGATCCGTAATTTCCCGCTACCAGATACGTCAAGTCGTTGATTCGTGATTTTCCCGCCGCAACGCGCGGTGGTGGTACAACACTAGTTCTTAGAAAACCAAACTAAACCAGTAACTACGTCGGTTTAACTCGTTGGACCAACTGGTATATTCCATAAACTAGTTGGCCTGACATCGTTCTTTGTTTGTTCATTCCACTCCAGCGTTGCACGAATTGTTAAAACATGATGATTTATTACACGTGGTAGGTAGGCAAGCGACATGTGCTGGTTTTCGTTTTAACCAGTCAAATTAGGCAATCTTTTTTTGCTTTTAGAAGCATGTAAAGTGTCATAAAAGTTGAGGCTTGGAAGGTTGTTTATAGTTATACTACTTCACCAAAAGTAGGTTTTGACTTGTCAACTCTGGCCCCAATCATTATGTGAGATTGTACTACAATATATCATAAATTGGTGAACTACCTCACAGTCAAGACTCCTTTTCATGAGCATAAATAATCAAGGATTAAATGCGGAAGGTTATCTATCTTATTATGTATATGCATTAAACTACTAAGTTTAATGTATTGATTTAAATCTTTGATTATTTTACATTAAATTTGATGTAACATTATGTATTGACTATTTCCATATAGTATTAGACACCACATGTTACATCACCACATCTTCAGTTTTCATCATTATCAGTGGCGGATCCAGGGGTGTTTTGAGGGTTCCTGGGACCTCCTTAGTTTTGGAAAAAATGGAAAAAATAGTGAAAATTTTGTATGATTTAAAAAAAATAGTAAGAATTAGTGAAAATATACCAAAAGGAAACTGTTGAAAAAAATTTCTGGATCCGTCACTGATCATTATGACATATTTACATGAATAACGTTTCAACTATAGTTAAACATAAAAGAACTATAAACATTATACGATTTATCCATACCAAAAAAATAAATAAATAAATTATTCATTAAAGTTTTCAAGTAATTTATGTGTGACAAATAATATGCATCTTCTTAAATGAACAAACATGTGATGCATCTATAGCTCAACCAAATTAAAATAAATATGTACCGTTATAAAACCAACTCGTAGGGTCAAAGAGTGACTGAAGTTATTATTTTCGACCACTATCGCATTAGAATAAATATGTATCGTTATAAAACCAACTCGTAGGGTCAATGAGTAACTAAAATTATTATTTTCGACCACTGTATCTGTTAAACCTAATGTTGTCATGTTCGTCAAAAGGAGGTTATCGTGTCACTAGTGTGATTGATGCCACTTAAGTTTTTGGTTTTTCATTGTCATCTTTATACACGCACATGTGTTTTGTTTGTTTTTTATGTTTATTTTTTTTATATATTTGGTTGATTGCGTTTGGTGAAGGAAAAAAAAGGGAGTCAACTTTTTTGAATATACAATAGAAATTTCCTAATCCTCAAAGTCATAAACTTTACAATAGAAGTTTCCTAATCCTCAAAGTCATAACCCCTCCAATATCTCTAATCTTTATATCCTTGACATCTTATTCTTTTACAATTTATTTTTATTTTATTTTTTTGAAAGTTAAATTTTATTAAAAAACACTTTTTACAATTTATTCATTTCATACTACTTTAACGAAAACTTCACAACCTTTTCATATTTATTTCAATTGGGATTCAAACTCATAATTCCTTGATTGATTTCTGATTTTTAGATTCAAACCCAATTAGCTAGAATTAATTTATCTTTTCATTGGAATTTATAATGTTAAAAAATATGAACCCTAAATTAACAAACCATGAATCGTTAATAGGAATTTATTATGTTAATAAAATACGAACCCTCAAATTAACAAGCTATAAATCATCTATACCTTATAATAAAACAAAACAAACTTAAGCCACTTGTCATATTCTTATTCATATTATTGCCACCTGTCACTCTAAAACCACTCCCTCAAAGAGATTGAGCGCCAATTCCCTTACAGTCGTTTCCTTTTCTCGCTAGACCTCACATCCGCTCTCTCTATTCTCGCTATTTCCTTTTCTCTCACACACGCAGTTTCCATAAACATGAATAAGTTTCCTTTCTTTTCTATATGATGTATCAAATAAAAAACCCTAGATCTAATTCTATATTATTATATCTTTCCGATTTTGCTTTCAATCCATTCGTGTTTGGCTTTTTGTTTCAATGATTTGGCGATTCTTCTTTTGATCAACACTATGTAAGGTAATTTCGTCGATTGCTTCTTATTAATCGGTGATCTTGTGTCTTCTATCCATGAAATTGTTTAATGAGTCGTTTTTGGTATGCCTTATATGTGATTTCTTTATGTGTTCTGCGATTTCATCTAATTTGTTGTACAAAAATCCCTATTCTGATGTTTATACCCATTCTCTTTGATCTCCTTAGATTCCAAACCCTTAATTTCTGTGGTTTTTTTCTGGGGCATCAACCCACTTCCAGATAGAAGATTCAAATTAAGGGGTGATGATGGCATATGGTGGTTCTTTGAAGACTCGAGTGGTGATCTTTGGTGGCGGCTAGCCCACAACCATCGTAGTGGGTAAATAACCAACCTAAAAATATCAAATTGAACAACAAATCGGTATCGGGATCTGCCGTCAGGTGACCTTTAATTTGATTTTAATTTCTCTAATCGTTTTTTCTTGATTTGATTCCATTTAGTAATTGAAAATCAGTGATTCATTTGAAAAAAAAAAATTAGGTTTTAGGTTAAATTTACATGTAATATATTTTAGTAGTTTTGGGGCTGATTTAAATATGAATTAAAAAAACATATTTGGATTTTTAGTCAACGGTTGTATGTATATTATAGATTGCTGATGATCTTTCAACTTGAATTTAATTTTTGAACTATTGATTAGGTAAGTGAAGGACTGACCAGGCTGGTAGAGCTGTAATCGTCACCGGCATTCCATTTGTTTTGTGGAATGATCCTAAGGTATTCGTATGTTGATTTTGATGTTATCTGACTATGTTACATTAATCTATGTTGTCATGCATTTGATGTTATTTGGATTCTTCTGGAAGCATTTAAGTTATTAGATGAGATGCCGTGATTGGAATTAAGTAGATGAATCCATCTATGGAGCACTTGTGAAGGGCTGTTGTGAAGTAGAGGATACTGAAAGGGCTTTTTTGGTACTTGACAGAATGGTAGAGAGTGGGTTTGCTCAACGTTTAACACGTTATTCGCGGGGTATGTAAGTTAGCCCTTATGGAGTAAACTATCATGCAGGTACTCATGGAGTTTGCCCTTATTTTTTTTACCAAAGCTAACTTTCTTCATTGATTTATATTGATTTTGTAGACTTAGAGGGCATTTTGGAGAACTTTTGGTACTTCAATAAGACTTCTTTGTAGTTAAAAAATGCTTTGATATGAGTAGTGTGTCTATGTTGCTCATTGTGTTGTTTGCTTGCTTGAGGTGCAGGACTAAGGGGCAATTCTTTTTTGTCGTCAAACATATTAAAGAAGGTTGTAAAACCACTTTCTGGTTGCAGGTCGAATCCAAATGAACTTCTCATATAACCTTCTAAATAATACTTACTTTTCTCACACTAATTTTCAATGTTTTAATCACTTATGTATCAAACTGGTTATGTTTATTACTAATGAGTTAAACGGGTCAAAATTGGTAAATGGTCAAATGGGTCAAGCATGTTAAACAATGTTTTAATTGAGTTTATGGCTAATGTAGTTGGACATTCTGTTGGGTAAATGTAACACCCTATTTTCTATTTAACGGTTTTATATGCAAATACCAACAATTAGATGTGTAGCTAAGACTACACATACTATAAAAAAATATGGGTTTATTAAAACTTTTACAAATTATAAGTTATTCTACATAACGTGATCGAATTCGTTGTTTAAAATATACAACGTGGCAAGGTGCGGAAGCATGTAACTATATCGTGTTCGGTTCTTCGTTGAGCTTGATCGTCTCTCGGCATCCAAAATGTACCTACATTTCATAAACATGAAATGCTTTAGTCATACTGGGATTAAAACGTGATTAAACGAGTCCGGGAAACAGTTGATTCTAAAAACAAGAATTTGGAAATGACCTCCACCGTAACTTACGGTGGCACCGTAAGTTACGGTGGCCCCTGTAATGTTATTTTCCTACCGTACAACAGTAGGCAACCACCGTAGCATTTTCATCTCCACCGTAACTTACGGTGGCACCGTTAGTTACGGTGGACTCTGTAACAGCCCAGTTTCCTTTTTGCCGTAATTGACACGAAATCTTTCGTATCTTTCAAACCGCTTGTCCGTTTAACCTACCGTTTCTTCCTACGTGATTGTGATTTGATTCTCCATCACATGGAGTTAAAATCCGACATCCGGCTTAATAAATTCTGAGACTTTTATGCCTTCGGCTTATTATCTTTTTACAAGATTTTGACCCGTTTACGCATTTATCACACAAACATATTTGTTTGACCTTTATATCACATACACTACTTCAACTTAAGGTTATTTACCATATAAGGTTCTAACCACAGGTTTATTACACAATTTAAACCCATTTTCACTTGTATGCTTATTTTGACCCGTTAAGGGTATTTAAGCACTTTTGAGCCTAATTTCGCTTTTGATTACTTCTAGCAATCCATCACCACATTTCTTATCATATAATCTCCCACCACAACTGAATTTATGGTGGGTTTAATGTGGTGATCTATAAAAACCAATTTTTACCTCTCGGATCATTATTTTACGGCAAAAACTCAAATAGTGCCATTTGACTAATATAATACCTCTTTCAGCTTCTATACTTATTTTAAGTATTTATCTAATCATAAAACTCGTTTCCAAACAACCTTTAAAGGTTGTTTGTTCAAATTAGCTAACAAGGGCGTTTTGGTCCTTTTTAGTCTTTCAATTACGACAAGGTCTTTTGAGAGCATGTTTGACCCATGATTCTTCTTTTGAATTATGATCTTGCTCGAAAAGTCAATATGCTTTTCAAAACGCCACTACCCTCTTTTAAAACATTCGGTTTACCCATTTAAGTAACCCATTGTCTATCTAAGACTTCATTAAATACTCATTGAACCTTACGTTCTCAATGAATCATTACTCTATTACACATACCTGGCTCGGGTCAATGTATTGACCTGATTTAATGCCTTGCTATAATATTCACTAAATAGTAGCGATGCAAATATCATTTCTACATTTATTCATGAAATCATATAGCTCGACAAGAATCATTAGTCGCTATTATCAAAAGGTGGTATCTTCACCCTTTGACCCGTTTGGTCTAAATGACCGATTATATTGGCGAGATGACATGTATTTTCATCTCGACTATATGACTCGCTCCGATTTACATCGTGCGGTCGCTTTACTTATAATTCATTTCTTAACACTTTTCGGCCTATTAAGGCTTACTTCATAAGTGTCTTTTAAAGCCAATAGTTATGGTCGATGCATGACCAATTTACCATTTTACCCTTATTGTTTGTTTTGGTTTACCCTATAAGGTAACCATTCAAAAGTTCATTTTCCATTTGTCATAAAATGATCAAATTACCGATTTAACTCCTTTTAAACCATCAACATGGTTTCTTGTCATACTCGACTATCTTGTTCCGTACGTTTACACGCCGGAACATCATACCTCAATTATGTATTTATCTTATTCGTAACTAATACGATAAGAGAATATTCTAAAATATAAGACTAGTGTAAGTTATACTTACCTTGCATCCGAATTATGCTTTTTCCTTCATTCTTGATCCGTTTGACCCGCTTTCACTCCAAGCTTCACCTAGCTTGTTTAAGCGCCAACTATTATTCATCATTTCACAAGGTGGTTAGTTTAGTCATAACTTAATACGATCATTCCACCCTACGCATTTTATATTCAAGAATTATCATTCATCGTATTATAGGTCGGTTTGACTGTTTAAAGTCAACGGCCTATTAATCATAAGTGATTACATGATGTAGCTTTACTACTCATTTAACTACTTGGTCAAATACACGGTAGCATCATACTTAGGCTACCGTTTATTCACTTCGTTTACCAAGTTTTATAACCATAATTCA
This sequence comes from Helianthus tuberosus, assembly GCA_030545235.1. Taxonomy (NCBI): domain Eukaryota; kingdom Viridiplantae; phylum Streptophyta; class Magnoliopsida; order Asterales; family Asteraceae; genus Helianthus; species Helianthus tuberosus. The sequence continues at coordinate 142,084,427 of CM060427.1, read as the reverse complement.
TCGAATTAACACTACATTAATCTTTCTTAACACATGATGATATCAAGCTTCATTTTTAACATGAATTTATCATCATTTCCATTCTTTTTACACCAAACCCAATTCATGGTAATTATGATTCATGTACTCAAACACCTAAATGGTTCAAGTAGCATACTTTTATTATCTAATATGAGGATTCTAATCACAATTTAGACACTAACATCATCATATCATAAAAACCCATCTCTATCATGTATGAACAAGTACTCAATCATGTAAATTTGTTCAAGTACTTTGTTTCTACTATCAACTATGATGATTTCTAGCACAATTATATCATAATCTTCATTATCTAGCCATAACCCACTTAGCACATACAAGGGAAATCATCAATTCCCTAGTTTTCAACACTAGTTCATCAAATTGTTAACTAGGGTTGTTCCTACACATAGATTTCTTCACAACTACACTCATGGATTCATCATCCATTCCCAAATTGTGATTTTGAGTGCTCATCATAACTTCAAGACATCACCAAATTACAAAATTTAACATACCTTACGATCCCTTTGACTTGGTGATCATTTATACGCGTTCATGCATTGATTTGGGGCTTGATTCGAGCTCCAATTTGGTGAATTTGTTGATTTTAGGGTTTGAGCTCTCTTGGTCGCTCCTGATGATCGATCCACACACACAAAGTGTGTGTGGTGTGTGTTTTTTTTATTAATAGAACTTGTTCCCTTTTTGACGATTTTGGTCCCTCAAGTTTTGTTAACTAGTAAGTAGGCTACAACCTACTTATTTTCAACAATACTTTGTTTTGTTAACTAGGTTAAACTTTGCTAGTTTAACTTAGTGAGTTCGGGGTAGTCATAACCCGTTTTATTTTAAGTCCCGTTAGCTCGGGCCTTCTATATACTTTGTTTTCCTCAAAGTATTTATCCTCTTTTAATTATCATCAAATTTATTTATTTAAATTCTAATATTAACCGGGTTAATTTTTACCACTAACGGTATTTTACCCGTCGTCACTAGTAACGTGGTTTAATTACCAAACCCATTTTTGGGGTGTTACAAGTCTACCCCCTTAAAGAGGTTTCGTCCTCGAAACCTTTTCTTACATAATTTATTGAGTTTCAACCCAATGTACATAAACTGAGTAACCTTCTAAGCATTACTCACACTTTGACCATTTGTTAGTGTCATTAGACAAATATGGTAACATCTTTTAATTACACAACATATGTATCTTTTATGCGAATTTACGCAACTCAGAATAACGCCATCTTGTCATTTCGACTTGTTTGATTAACTTAGCGAAATCCATCGCCTTTATACTTTCGGATTCTTTGTGAATCCGTTATTTTCACCCATTTGGATGTTTCTAGTGAGATCTTTCACTGTTTACGAACAGACCCCTTTTCTTTACGAACTTATTCATTTGGTTCATTCGTACAGCATTCGCCACTAAAATGAATTTCCTGATTTTATCTTATTTATTTAGCACTATCTAGATGTGCTATTAACGAAACTCTACAAGGCATATTACCACATACCTTCCGGCTTTATCCTTTTTATCGTGCCTTTACTCGATCTGACTTCCCAACACTTTGCTTGTGTTGCCTTGTGATCGCTCAGTATAGGCGATCAATACTTTTCGTTATTATGACCTCATGGACCATCACTGCCGTTTTGTACTCACTTACCTTTATTATTTGGCTTGACTGAGTAGCCATTTGGCCACTTGGTCATACACGCTTATCAACTATGATTATTTCACGCTAATCCTAATATAGATAGCGTGTTGAACACTTTCTTAATTTAAATATTGACCTTAACCGGCCTCACTGACTAGTCTTATTAGTCCAGTTACTTTATACCCATCTCTCGGGCTACTATGTGATTTTATTTCACATAACTTTCCTGACCGTGATCGCGTCACGTCGTGTTTTAGGTTTATTTCCCAATCATCTCATACTATATATGTTTGATAAAACGTTGTTTTTTACTAAAACGGAATTTTAGTTTAATGTTTTATCTTTAATTTATGTCAAGCAATTTTGACGACTTGGCATTTACTCTTTTACAGTCTTTGTTTTACGCGAGGATTCTCACTGGTTCTCTCACTTTGTTTAAGTAACTCGTAGGTTCTCTCACGTGGCCTCGTAGGCTATTTCCTTAGGTCTTCACCCCCTTTTAATGGGAACCCTAAGGTTTATTCCCCTTTCTTTTCGTGACCCGAGGGTCATTCTGGTCCCGTAGACCTTAACACTAATCGCATTCCCGTAGGTTACGATGATCCCACAGATTCATCTTTTATTTGTATCTACATTCAAATGCATATATGTATATATGCATATATAGCTTCAAAGCATGTCTTGTTATGTTTGGAATCGTATATTTCCGCTTTTGAACTTTAGTTGACCTTGACCGTAGTCTAAGGCTTCATTTGTTTATTTTCGGATGAAATTTTCCGACTTTATGACTTCTCATATCATTTATGCGTCGGTTCATCTTATGCTCACCATTCTCCAGTTTTCATATATCCGTACTCGATTATGTCCCATTACCGGGCTCATTATTCTTTTGCTTTTAACGGTACCACTATCCCGTTTGTATTTACTCATGCCGTCCGGCGTGATATTGTAATCGGCCCGTTCAACTTTAAAATAGTTGAACATAATTTATTCACAATTTTTATTTACATTATTTTGTCATCTTTTAGTTATGACCCAAAACCCGAGTCCTTTAACTTTCCATCCGAGTTTCCGTTTCTCGGTCTGTGCATGCGTTCAATTCTTACCCATCAACCGGGTGTTTTACCGAAGTCGTTATTATTGCAACCCTCCCAGTATGCATTAAGACCTCGCTTCATTTCTATATTCCGACTTTGTCCTCGAGTTTGACGTTTTACAAAAACGACTCGTTTAGGGACATATTCGCATTTTCCGGGTTCGAGTGTAAGTACACTCCCTCCCAACGCATATCTTGATCATTCTACATGTTTATATTCTTCGGGTTCGAGTGTAAGTACACCCCCTCCCAATGCGTACCTTAACTATTTTACATGTTTCTCTGTCCCTTCTTTCGGGCTCATTATCCTAATGTAATACGCTTCCGTCACTCGGCTGTGCGTTTACATTCTTATCAAATATTTTACTCATTTGATTCATTTGGGTACTTTTAATTTGTCCCATTTACCCCGTCCTTACTGCATCGGATGTAAATGTGTCAGCTATAAGAAGTTCATGGTATCATATGCCACTACTTACTTGGCCAGAGTAAGCGATTAACACATGAAACGCATGACCTTTTTATAGTTTTCACATCACGCCCTATGTAAGTAATACCTCTGTTTATTTCTCTTGGAAACAATATCCTGGATAGGTATTCTATTCAGGTTTGTCCAAGTTTTCAATCTAAATCTGCAACTATCAGTTTCTACGTATTGGTTGCATGTTTATATTCATGCAATAATTTAAACGTGCACCTGGTAAATGCTTGCCCTAACGGGCTTTTCTTGCCATTAGTCTTGTTCGCGACCATTACGCGATTTAGGTCCTTGATGAGCATGCTCTTCTTGTCATATCTCGGACCGTTCCATCATCATATCCACAATTCGTTTGACTCTCGTCGTCTTCAAACGCGAGTTTCCTTCAATTAAAACATTCACAAAAGTTAGTAACATCAACTTCAATAATCGCCCGTATTATAATACAAGGCTTTTTCTACTATACGCGTCAACGCGCGTATTTTCGTCAACTATATCAATCATTTCAATTGGGGTAACGTGTATCACACGATAGCCCTATGTGTTGTTTACAACACTTTAGCATGCTAAACTATTAACATACATGTACTTACCGGATCTGCGATCAAGCCTCGAACCGAACACTATTCTTTATCAAGAGCGTAAGGTTTAAGTCCAAGCATGGTTTTCCCCACCATACTTGAATCTCTTAAACCAGGGCTCTGATACCAACTTGTAACACCCTATTTTCTATTTAACTGTTTTATATGCAAATACCAACAATTAGATGTGTAGCTAAGACTACACATACTATAAAAAAATACGGGTTTATTAAAACTTTTACAAATTATAAGTTATTCTACATAACGTGATCGAATTCGTTGTTTAAAATATACAACGTGGCAAGGTGCGGAAACATGTAACTATATCGTGTTCGGTTCTTCGTTGAGCTTGATCGTCCCTCGGCATCCAAAATGTACCTACATTTCATAAACATGAAATGCTTTAGTCATACTGGGATTAAAACGTGATTAAACGAGTCCGGGAAACAGTTGATTCTAAAAACAAGAATTTGGAAATGACCTCCACCGTAACTTACGGTGGCACCGTAAGTTACGGTGGCCCCTGTAATGTTATTTTCCTACCGTACAACAGTAGGCAACCACCGTAGCATTTTCATCTCCACCGTAACTTACGGTGGCACCGTTAGTTACGGTGGACTCTGTAACAGCCCAGTTTCCTTTTTGCCGTAATTGACACGAAATCTTTCGTATCTTTCAAACCGCTTGTCCGTTTAACCTACCGTTTCTTCCTACGTGATTGTGATTTGATTCTCCATCACATGGAGTTAAAATCCGACATCCGACTTAATAAATTCTGAGACTTTTATGCCTTCGGCTTATTATCTTTTTACAAGATTTTGACCCGTTTACGCATTTATCACACAAACATATTTGTTTGACCTTTATATCACATACACTACTTCAACTTAAGGTTATTTACCATATAAGGTTCTAACCACAGGTTAAAAGTGTCAACATGTTAATTCTTACCTCTGAGTGACCATTTAACAAACCGGGAGCTTCATGATATTTGATTATACTCTCAGGAATGCCAAACATTGGTCGTTTAAGGTTTTTATGCCTATAAGTAAAGTTACGCGCAACTTTGCAAGTTAGAAGGACTAAAAGTGTCAATATGTTTAATTATACCTCTGAATGACCTTTTAGCGAACCCGAAGCATCGTGATGATTAATAATACCTTCAAGAATGTCTAATATGGATTAGATGAGGTTTCAATGCTGTTAAATGATGAAATGCGCAAGTTTGCGCAATAGAGGGACCTAAAGCGTCAACTTTTGAATCTACGCCATTCGGTGACCATTTAAGCAAACGGGAGCGTAGTAATATTTAAATATATGCTTGGTAATGATTATTATGGGCCATGGAAGGCTTAGATATCATTAAACGGCATTTCGCGCCACTTTGCGCAATTAAGGGACCAATTACGTCAAACTGTATAAGGAGGTCAAATCGTATGGTAACGGACCTTCCGGAATATGTCCATAAGTTAAAAATACCCTATTTATCCTTTATATAGCTTAGATATAGGTTTAGAGGTGTTTGGTGCGCAAAAATAAACTTTTATGTCATTCAGGGACTAAAAGTGTCAAAAAGTGCACAAGTTTGCACTTTCGCGCATATCTCACATTCTGAATATCCCCGGACACCCAAAAATTTATGTAAGCACTAAAATATTTTATTTTAGTGATCGCCTTAATAAAATTCCATTCGTCGCGTAATTTGGATCGTTTTTAGCGTTCGTTCGTGTTTCGTCGTAATTAGACGCACAACTTGACCGTACGGCCAAACGAACCGACATCCGACATATTTTTGAACATGTTTCATGTCCTATATGTTTAATCATCCTAGTGGAGCCTTAAAATGAGGTTAAAGGGCCTTGAACGTGCTTAAAATAACCTTATATGCTCACAGGGACTGATTCTGTAAATTCAGAAAGTTGTTTTGCTGACCTGGGACATGCAGGCGGGCCGCGTAAGCCTGCTGAGTTACCTACGCGGGCCGCGTGGCCTGATCAGATACAGAAATAGCTGGTAACAGCCTGTTTCTTGCTGGAAATTGTTCTAGATGGTTCCAATACCCCTAAATTCGATACTAGGGGCTGCACATAGTATGTTAAAACCGGTCTACACTTGTCATGATCTGATCTTAACTCCCCGACACTTGTCGCGATCTCGTGAGGTCCCGAAAAGTATAAATAAGAGTTGAGTTCATTTGTTTTTCACACCTTTCCCTTCTAATCTGCTTATTCTCTGAATTCCTGGAGGATCTTGAGTTTCTTAAGAACCTCCTTCAGCCCTTTGGACCCATTGTAAGTGTTCAATCGTGCTTAAGTTTAGTTATTTAGCGTTTATAGCCGAAAAGTCAAGCATGGTGATAAACGCTTTGACTTTTAAGCGGTTGAGCCATTGTTCATAACGAACATGGCTTCGTGACCGTAATTAGGTAGGTGATTAACCCTTAAAAGGGCGCCTACTAATTACCACGTTTACTTAGTTTAATTGTCGGGTCAAATAAAAGTCAAACGGGTTAGTTTTAAATAAAATACATAACTGTTAATATAAAATCAGTTTTCTCACTTTAATAACTTGGTAAATATTAGTTGAACATGCCTAAGCGTGATTCAACCCGACAATTCTAAGTATAGGCCCGGTTCGGAACCGATAGTCGCAAAAGTTGACTTTTGCTTTGACTTTCAGTTCTGACCCGATTTAGCTTAGTTTAGATATGCCTTAGGATTCCTTTAAGACCAGGTTATAGGTTAGTATAACCCTTCGAGGTTATACAACTTGGTTCCATAGAAATCCTAGTTCATGCTTGTTTCCGTTAAATGCCTAAATGTTGACCGTTATGCCCTTTTGACCCTAAAACGAGAATTTTGAAAATGTGAGAGGACAATAATCTTTATTACTGATTTATAAACTTGTCCCTAAAATTTGACGTTAGTTTGAGGCCTAGATTAGGAGTTATGCTCAATAGCGTAATTAGAAAGCCTTTTATTAATTAAACGGCGTAATTAGCGTATATCCTATCTAAACCCAATTTTTGATACCAAACTTTTTACCTACTGATATAAAATAATATTTTGATATTTTTAAATATTTTTATATATTTTTAGGCTGAGCATAACATAGGGTGCTAGTCTTGATTCGGTAATTGCCGGTTTTGCCCTTTTGGGCTATAAAATGAGTTTTACAAATCATTTTGACCCCAAACCTTTTTCTACTGATCTAATATGATAAATAAAATATTTTGAGCCTTCTGGAATAATAAAAATATCAGCTTTCTATACAAAACACGGAAATGGCTCCAAATTGCCTTTTTAATCGTTTTTAACGCATAGTATGTATCGAAACTAGTTTAAATATATAAGGGTTGATGCCTACTGATATTTTCAGTAAATTTCTATATGTTAACAGTAAGCAAAATTTTTAAACTCAGATTCTCTGTTTTTCCCTTTTTAAGCCTATGTGGAATTACCAAAATGCCCCTACGGTGCATAGTATGGTTATAATTAATAAATTTCACATATATATGATACCCTAATGATATGACTTATTAAATTAAGTATAATTACTGATTTAATCAGACCTGTAACTCAGAATGATATTTAAACTCTCCTATAATCTTCAAAATGACCAAAATACCCCTACGGGGCATAAATTGGTCTTAAACTCGTTTTGGGCATAATGGAAGGTATCCTACTGATATCACAACATATTTAAGGCATATTAACTTAGGAAACCTGTTCATGACTCTTATGGATACTCGTTACGCATTTTTCGCGTTCGGATCGGCTTATGTAACTAGTTTGCATAAATTAGCCGAAACGGGTCAAACCTTATCATTTTTTTTTCTCAAAATCCAGAATGTGTTTAGTTTACCCTTATTACACAAGTATACAAGCTTGTCGGGTCTAAACCACATTCTAAACCGGTCATCGCTTAATCGTGCGTTTTGAACCGTATCTTCTTTTAAAAACTAACCGGTCTAAGCATAACCTTAATTAAGATCCGTTAGGAATCTAATAGGTTATTAAAAACCTTCGTTCCAGATATAGGAGCCCAGTAAAAGCTATCTGTACTTGCTGATTTGATACGGCTGGGATTGAATATATATTTAGCTCAGGTAAATACTTTTAACTTATTTTCCCTATACGGGCTTGGGGTACGGTATATAAAATACCGCTTGGTCCGGCATTGAATTCTTTAATCGAATAGAGGTTAAATTTATTGATATGCTATGTTTTGAATGTGTTTTGTTTGCTTAAAGCCTTTGGGGGGTTAATGACCATGTCCCGGATATCCTTGGCATCATCTTACGAGATGGCCACGACCTGAGCACGGGGTGTAGGCGTACACCTTTCAGTGCATAACTCAATATTGTGGTGTGTCTATTAATCTTTAACCCGGTCTACGGATCGGGCTACTGAACGCATAAGTAACATGTAATTCCCTTACAAGATTATATTCACATAATTATCCCAAGTTATAAAATGTTTTGTGCCACGTGCATTCAAATCAATTTTCAAACCTTTTCAAAATGAGTCAGTTAAATTGTATTTACCAGTGTAAACTGGCGTATTTTCCAAAAAGGTTAAGTGCAGGTACTAATCGGAGTAGGCTGGCTACTCCTAGCATCAATAAAGAGTCTCGCAAGCTTAGATGCCTAAAGTCTGTTGAACAAATATTTCATTTTATTTTCGATCCGCCTGTGGATTCTTTACATTCCGTTTGTAATACTTGATATTACTTTATATCGGTTTGTAATATATTTATCTTTTGCTTCCGCTGTGCATTTAAATATTGTGTTGTTTGACTATGATGATATCAACTACGTCACTATACTCCCCACCGGGCCCACCGGTGACACGTGGAAAATAGGGGTGTGACAGTCTAAATGACCGATTATATTGGCGAGATGACATGTATTTTCATCTCGACTATATGACTCGCTCCGATTTACATCGTGCGGTCGCTTTACTTATAATTCATTTCTTAACACTTTTCGGCCTATTAAGGCTTACTTCATAAGTGTCTTTTAAAGCCAATAGTTATGGTCGATGCATGACCAATTTACCGTTTTACCCTTATTGTTTGTTTTGGTTTACCCTATAAGGTAACCATTCAAAAGTTCATTTTCCATTTGTCATAAAATGATCAAATTACCGATTTAACTCCTTTTAAACCATCAACATGGTTTCTTGTCATACTCGACTATCTTGTTCCGTACGTTTACACGCCGGAACATCATACCTCAATTATGTATTTATCTTATTCGTAACTAATACGATAAGAGAATATTCTAAAATATAAGACTAGTGTAAGTTATACTTACCTTGCATCCGAATTATGCTTTTTCCTTCATTCTTGATCCGTTTGACCCGCTTTCACTCCAAGCTTCACCTAGCTTGTTTAAGCGCCAACTATTATTCATCATTTCAAAAGGTGGTTAGTTTAGTCATAACTTAATACGATCATTCCACCCTACGCATTTTATATTCAAGAATTATCATTCATCGTATTATAGGTCGGTTTGACTGTTTAAAGTCAACGGCCTATTAATCATAAGTGATTACATGATGTAGCTTTACTACTCATTTAACTACTTGGTCAAATACACGGTAGCATCATACTTAGGCTACCGTTTATTCACTTCGTTTACCAAGTTTTATAACCATAATTCATCGAATTAACACTACATTAATCTTTCTTAACACATGATGATATCAAGCTTCATTTTTAACATGAATTTATCATCATTTCCGTTCTTTTTACACCAAACCCAATTCATGGTAATTATGATTCATGTACTCAAACACCTAAATGGTTCAAGTAGCATACTTTTATTATCTAATATGAGGATTCTAATCACAATTTAGACACTAACATCATCATATCATAAAAACCCATCTCTATCATGTATGAACAAGTACTCAATCATGTAAATTTGTTCAAGTACTTTGTTTCTACTATCAACTATGATGATTTCTAGCACAATTATATCATCATCTTCATTATCTAGCCATAACCCACTTAGCACATACAAGGGAAATCATCAATTCCCTAGTTTTCAACACTAGTTCATCAAATTGTTAACTAGGGTTGTTCCTACACATAGATTTCTTCACAACTACACTCATGGATTCATCATCCATTCCCAAATTATGATTTTGAGTGTTCATCATAACTTCAAGACATCACCAAATTACAAAATTTAACATACCTTACGATCCCTTTGACTTGGTGATCATTTATACGCGTTCATGCATTGATTTGGGGCTTGATTCGAGCTCCAATTTGGTGAATTTGTTGATTTTAGGGTTTGAGCTCTCTTGGTCGCTCCTGATGATCGATCCACACACACAAAGTGTGTGTGGTGTGTGTTTTTTTTATTAATAGAACTTGTTCCCTTTTTGACGATTTTGGTCCCTCAAGTTTTGTTAACTAGTAAGTAGGCTACAACCTACTTATTTTCAACAATACTTTGTTTTGTTAACTAGGTTAAACTTTGCTAGCTTAACTTAGTGAGTTCGGGGTAGTCATAACCCGTTTTATTTTAAGTCCCGTTAGCTCGGGCCTTCTATATACTTTGTTTTCCTCAAAGTATTTATCCTCTTTTAATTATCATCAAATTTATTTATTTAAATCCTAATATTAACCGGGTTAATTTTTACCACTAACGGTATTTTACCCGTCGTCACTAGTAACGTGGTTTAATTACCAAACCCATTTTTTGGGTGTTACAGTAAAAACAGTTGATGAAAATATGCAGAAGTACATCGACATTATGCCTGCCTTTAGCTACAGTTAGTTAGTTAGTTAGTTCTGAAACTGAATTTGTATACCAGCTATGTATTTTGTAGACCACTTTAACAAGGCTATATAGGTAGCGATGAGCTCTGTACCAATCGGTACAAAAATTCCCAAAAAATGGGTACCGGTACCGAAAATACCCGGTTTGGTACGGTTCAATACCGGCATGGACCGATATTTGAAGGTAAATACCGGTACCGAAAACGCTAAATGTCGGAAATTCGGTACCGGTTACCAGTTGCTCATCCCTATATACAGGTATTAAAACCCAATGCGAGTCATTTGATTTGGAAGTTCAACGTATGCACCTGTATTCTATTTTCATAAAAAAAACATATTATCGCAAAATCCGCTGTGAAGTGCGGTTGGGGTAAATTATAACTAAAAACAAGAAAACCTTATTTTAATAATGTTTACAGGTCGTTATTTGTGTTTGTAAAATGGTAATTTAAAATATTTTTAGGGTAGACTTAGGATTAATAAGTGCATTTACATGTGTTTGTTTCTGCAGAGTAAGAGAAGCCACGACTGATTTGGCATTGGGTCTCTCTAGAGGTTCATATTGTAAACACCGTCATGCAATTTTTAACAAGTGGACATGTGCATGTTATGCAAGCAAACTTAACCAACAAACTGCTACTCAATCTAGCTGCTCTTCATTATGTGATTGCACCTCCAGTATGCTTACTTTATAATATATCATCTGCACAATTATTTATATACATTAAACATATGTTCATGGCCTAAAAATCAATGCCACTACCAGTCTTTCCTTTGTGCACTATAACTTTCTTATATTTGATTCAAGTTGTGCATTTCCTCATATAATATAATAGTATCAGTTGTGAAGGTTCATGAAAATATATTCGATTGGATGTGATGGTGTGTTCAATTCTTCAAATTATATTAGACCAAATATTTTTTATTAGTTCAACTGTAAATAACTATTTTTAGTTAGTTAATTGCCGCAACATTTGTGAACTGTTGTGCCATTCAGTAGCGCCTTTCATTTATGATGGGTGGTGTGGAATAAAGCCCCTAGGGGCTTTAGCACACCACGTCAATGCCGAGAATTGGTCAGTGATAATTTCAAATATGCTTTTGTTCAATATGAAATAAGCATGCATACGCCTTTTTGTTGAAATTAATGACCTTTTGTTTTCAAAGAACTTATCAACGTTTAAGGTTTAATGAATACATTAAAAACGCAACATGGTTAGTTGTATGTCGTTTCGTCAAGAGTAAAAACCAAAGATAGAGTCAAACTACTGATATTAGACGAGGATGGCAAACCTACACATAAAACAACAAATGTGGTGTATAAAAAATCTTTAACGAGTTGTTATTTTTTCGTACTTGTTTATTTCAATTCAGTGTAATATAATATTTACATTAGTACTTTAAACGTTTATATCAACACTGTTAAATAATAAATTTTATTGGGAAGCCACCCGTGTAACACACGGGTACTTAGACTACTGAAGTAATAAATAAATCACTAAATGGGATAGTGAAAGATATTTTTTTTTTCAAAATTTCTGATACAACCACGCTCGATCTATAACCACTCAATCCAAACAAAGATGGTTCAGGAGTAATCAACCGCAATGTGACACAGACTGTTCCAGTGTGGACGATCGATCAGATTCGGTTATAAGAAGAGTACTTAAAAGTCAAAAGTCAAAAGTAGATGTATAGTGATAAGTGACATCTAGACACTAATTAGGCTACGTGCAACACTTTTTTTACTGCACACCAAAAGTGACTGTTACATCATTGTCACGTACACATGAGCTCTCACTCATTTATATTCAGTTTTGTGTATAATGGTTTCACATTGAATTTTAATTAAGAAAAAAAAAAGAAAACAAATAAAACATGTGAAGCATACCCCCCCCCCCCCCATTTCCTCCTTCACGTCATGAAAGCTCCAACGCCCCACCCATTAGCGGATCTTGAACTTAGTTTTCAGTAAAATCATGGGGACAGACTCTCAAAATCTCATATCTTTTGGAAATTTTCAATAAAATATACACTATGGAGCTAAAGGGGGGGGGGGGGGATCTGGCTCGTGAAAAGCTCTGCCCCAAGCCCCACCCTATCACGTCCCACTAGGACGGTGTTTCATTCCCAGTCACGCTTAAACCGATGCCACATAACATGGACGTTAAACCATAATACATAGAGATAGAGTTATAATCAAATTAGTATTTTATTCCGTTTCATAGGTAGAGGATCCTGTAAAAAGTGCTCAAAGTGTGAGAAGTGTGTTATAACACTATATATAATACTATATAATACCATATAAACACCGTATAACAATATGTAACACCATATAATACCATATAACACTATGTAACACTATATATCATTATATAACAAATATAACAATATAGTTTGTCTGATAGCATGTCTATATAGTGTTATATTTGTTATATAATGATATATAGTGTTACATAGTGTTATATTGTATTATATGGTGTTACATATTGTTATACGGTGTTTATATGGTGTTATATAGTATTATATATAGTGTTATAATACACTTCTCACACTTTAGACCCTTTTTACACTATCCTTACCCCTGTTTCATATATATTTTAATTCACCACATCTTGGATTAAGTCAAACTGACTATAAACCGAAAAAAAAAAAAAGCAGGGACAAGGAATTGTTGGTTGACTTAATCCAAACATGGAAAAAAGCAAACAATCAACGATTTTGACTTTAGAAATTGCATAATCTTTTTCCTCTACAACCTCTCCAATACGTCTCTTGTAAAATTCCCTACCGTTTCTAATGTGTCTCTCCCCTTTTAATTAGTCTTTATTTTGATTTAATAATTTCAAATAAGAATTTGTTTTTTTAGAAAAGCAACTTACACACCTCTAAACTACTACTAAACTATACATTTTTTCACCATGAGAATTAAACCCTTGTCACTTGAAAAAACAAAACCTTATTCAACACCTTGATACCGTTAGACTAAAGTCCATATCCAAATACAAAATCGTTAATACATCGTAATATGAAAGGAAGTATGGATGAAATCTTTCCAATGATTAATGAGATTCGAAAAATTAGATATATTAACCAGATAACTAAACTAATTTTCTTTCATTTATTTCTACTAATGTTTTTACAACAATGCTTCCCATTCAAAGGGAGGGAGAAAATTTGGAGCAAGACATATTTCATATTATTTCTACAATAATGTTTTTACAACGCCTCCTATTTTAAGTAAGGGAATGTGCAACGTGACATTCTTGGAGCTGTCTTTGGGGATATGGAGAGAGAGGGAGGAAAGCTCTCTGTCCCCATGAATGCCTTCAAACAACCTATAAGAGAGAGAGAGAGAGAGAGAGTGGGGGGGGGGGGGGTGTGGACGTTTTTGAAGTCGTTTTCGTTGTGAGAGAGGTAAAGCTTTTAAGTTGGAGGTGGATATGGGTGACATGGACCATTTTCTAAATAATCCATTAAATCTATACTATATAATAAAAGAAACCTGTTTTAGGACACTTGTCATTCTCTCATTTAATTGATTAAAAATATTAAAGTATGATAAGATTTTATGATATTTATAATATATACTATATAATAAAAGAAACCTGTTTTAGGACACTTGTCATTCTCTCATTTAATTGATTAAAAATATTAAAGTATGATAATAAGATTTTATGATATTTATAATTATATTTATAAATTATTACCTATATAGGTATTACGTGTATTAAAGATGGTTAAATATATTTAATATGTATATGATATATATTAAAATGTTTTGTTTAATATACTTATCTAAATATTTATTATGGATAAATATCTATATCTATCTATACTATCTATTAGGGCATCTCTTATAGATAATTAATATTTTAATTTAATCTTTTTTAATTAATTATAGATAATCCTCCTATTAAATATTATTTAGTTTAATATCTTATGGATAATTATTATGTAGTTTAATCTTCTTCTCATTTATAATATTGTTTAGAGAAAATTTCAATTTTGGCCTCTGTAGTTATATCACTTTTACTCTTTTAGCCAAAAAAAAAAATTAACATCTGAACCCCCAACGTCTTCTTTTCTAACTCTTTTGGCCCCTAACACTAACCCCATCCATTAAATGTTAGGGGCCAAAAGGGTTAAAAAAAGACGTTAGGGGCCAAAAAGGTTAGAAAAAAAGACGTTGGGGGCTTAGATGTTAAAAAAATATTTTTTGGTTCTTTTCTAACTCTTTTGGCCCCTAACACTAACCCCATCCATTAAATGTTAGGGGCCAAAAGGGTTAAAAAAAGACGTTAGGGGCCAAAAAGGTTAGAAAAAAAGACGTTGGGGGCTTAGATGTTAAAAAAATATTTTTTGGGTTAAAAGGGTAAAAGTGATATAACCACGGGGGCCAAAATCATAATTTTATTATTTGATGTATAAAATTAGATTTATTCAATTCGTACAATACACGAGGTTTTTAAAGATATATATATTTTTTATTATTTAGTATAGAAAATTACATTTTTTCAAACCATGTAATACGTATATTTTTAAAGATGTAATTTTTTTATTATTTGGTATATAAAATTACATTTATTCAACCCGTGTAATAAATGGGGTTTTTTAAAGATGTATTATTTTATTATTAAACAATATTACATTTATTCAACTCGTGTAATACACGTGGTTTTAAAGATTTATAGATATAACTTTTTATTATTTAATATATAAAATTATATTTATTCAACTCGTGCAATAAAGAATGTTTTTAAATATATATTGTTTTATTATTTAATATATAAAATTTATTTATTCAACCCGTGTAATACACGAGGTTATAACCTAGTATGCTATATAAGCATCGAGGAAGGAGAGGTGTTCGTCTCACATTTCCACGATCGAATTTTGTAAGAGGAGGTGAGAAAAAGGAAAGGACATTTTTGAAGTGTGTTTAATTGTAAGAGGGCAAAGCCTAGGTAGAATGTGTAAGGGTAACGTGGATATGCTTTTGGGAGCATCGGAGATCCTCCAATTAAATAATAAAATCATTCGCCAATCAAAAGAATCGATATTTTAAAGATGTATCTTACAACACCAACTATTATAAAAGAAAAATAAAACAAAAAAATGAACAACAATCTAGAGATGAAGGAGTAAAAGCATGAATAACAACCTTCAAAGGGTTTGTAGACTAATGATATGAAGGTGTATATATTGAAGATTCGAGTTCTATAAAGAACATTAGTGTATAAATAAAAGAACAATTAAATAAAGATGCGTGTTTGTCTTTCTAAATAATTTAAAATGTAACATCATAAGTTAAAACTTAGATTTAATTGATGTAATACTTAGAAGAAAAGGTTTTAAAGTTTACCTTCTAAGACATCCTTTTAAAAATTTGCTTATATTTTAGTTATCATATATAAGAAACAAAATCATACCTGTAATCATAATTATTATTTTTCCTACTACTACAGTACTTCTAATAAATACTAATAAAAAAGTGAGCTAATATTATATAGTTGGAGAGCCCCGTTACCCCACTCTGGCCATGCTGTTTTAACTGGGCTCACGTTGACTTCAGAGTTTGGCTTGAACGTTCCCGGAAAACCATACTACCAGCTGTCAGTTGATAGTCATTGTACCAGTACCACCACAAGAGCAAAACTCTCTGACGTAACACACAGCAGAACAAAAACCTAGGTAAGCTCGGGATTCGAATTCACAACCTCGCATTTATTTATATTTACAAAGAATTGTTTCACTTGTGTACTCTTGCATTTGTTTTTGTTTGCTACTACTACACACAACACAGAAACACAAACACAAACACAGTGGTGCAGTTCATCACCTTCATTCAAACTACAAATTTCCCCCAATTTTCATCTTCCACAAAATCAAAACAAACCCTAATTCCACTCTCCACACTCATAATCCCCAAATTCCCCCAATATTGCCACCAATTCCTCCACATTTCACCTTCAATTCCACAAATCTCCACTCAATTTCACAACACATTCATCAATTTCACACTTTTCAACCTTTTGAAGCTTTTCACAGGTTCATCAATGGTGCGATTAGCGAATATCAAACACGCACTCTCATTCGATTCATCATCGTCAAAACCGGTAACGAACAACACTCAATTTCACGAAAACCGTCACAAAAAAGCCGAAACAATCGGAATATTATCGTTCGAAGTAGCTAACGTGATGTCAAAAACGGTTAATCTCCACAAATCGTTAACAAATTCCGAGATCTACACGTTAAAACACGAAATCCTCAACTCGTACGGCGTAAAAACCCTAGTTTCGTCAGACGAAACGTATGTTCTACAGCTTGCGTGTACGGAGAAGCTAGAGGAGTTGAATTCGATATCCGACGTCGTTTCGAGGCTTGGAAGGAGGTGTACGGTGCCGCAACTGCTAGGGTTTGAGCATGTGTATATGGATATTGTTAACGGAGTGATTGATATTGGGGAATTAGGGTTTTTAGTCAAGGATATGGATGCAATGGTGAGGAAAATGGAGAGATATGTTAATGTTACTGCTAGGTTGTATGGTGAAATGGAGGTTTTGAGTGAATTGGAGGTTAGTGTTAATAAGTTTCGACAGGATGCGCACGAAGAAAGCCGGCGAGTGTTTGAGCAGAAGGTGGTTTGGCAGAAGCAGGATGTGAGGCATTTGAAGGATGTTAGTTTGTGGAATATGAGTTATGATAAGGTTGTGGAGATGCTTGCGAGAACGGTCTGTACGCTTTATGCGCGTATTTGTTTGGTTTTCGATGATACGATTAAACGGCGAGAGATGTTTTCGAATAGTTCGGTTTCGCGTGTGGATTTGCGTTCGTGTAGAAGTTTGTCTCAGGTTTCGGGTCAGGTTGATGCGCGTAGTGTGAAATCTAGTAGTGGTTTTAGGCCTGAAATTAGATCGAAAAAGGGGGAAATGTCTTTGTTTAAAGCGGAGGATTTTAATTTCGCGTGTGGGTTGGGTGCGGGGAGGTTGTTTATGGAGTGTTTGAACAGAAGTAGTACGGTTTCGAAAATGGATGATTTCGATGACGGTTCTGTTCGAAAAGGCGGTGATGATCATGATCGAAGCAGCCAGATTTCAGGGTCGTGTAGCGTTTCAAGTAGTGTAAGAAAAGATATAAATCATTCAGGTTTTCAATGTCGGATTCCAATGATGGGAGAACAAAGACGTTTGAAAACGAATATGACAAACAGGGTTAAATCGGCTCCAAAGAATAGATTAATGGTACAAGCGTCTCAAAACACCATTGGAGGCTCTGCGTTGGCGTTGCATTATGCGAATGTTATAATTGTGATCGAGAAATTACTTCAGTACCCGCATTTAGTTGGTGAGGAAGCTAGAGATGATTTATATCAGATGTTACCAACAAGCTTGCGATTGGCGTTAAAGATGAGTTTAAAGTCATACGTGAAAGATTTAGCGATATACGATGCGCCACTTGCCCATGATTGGAAAGATAGGCTTGACGAGATTCTTTCTTGGCTTGCGCCTTTGGCGCACAACATGATGCGGTGGCAAAACGAGAGAAATTTCGAGCAGCAACAAATTGTTTCGAGAACGAACGTTCTACTTTTACAAACTTTGTATTTTGCAGATAGAACAAAGACAGAAACAGCAATTTGTGAGCTTCTTGTGGGTTTGAATTATATTTGTCGTTATGAGCATCAGCAAAACGCGTTATTGGACTGTGCAAGCAGTTTTGATTTCGACGATTGCCTTGAATGGCAAACGCAATACTGAGCTTCATGGAGATCAACTGGATTCGTCATCCTGAGTCGTGAGCGTGAGTTTGTCTATCTCTGCTTCGTTTGATACATTTAGTTCAATATGATGTGAATATCATAGATTTTGGCTTTCTATTGATTTATAATCATTGTATGGATGAGTTGTTTTATGTACTTTGTTGTAAGGCATATGTTTTCGCCTTTGAAGTACATAAATTAACTTGAAAAACGATCTATAATGTATTTCATTGGTTCTCGATTTCATCTATCATACGAGTCTATTCATGTTTAAGTTCTAGTGTTATTATCTAACCGTTGTTAAATCTTGTTTTTTCAATCCCATTGACAAATTTATGCTTAAAATCATCATGTGCCACTTTGACTTTTGACTTTGGTGAATGGTTGTATGATTTCCTTTTTTGTACACTTCATTGATGTCTTACACTTTTTGCTAGACTACCTAAGAACATGTAATCATTCAAAGTGTGCATTATATCCTTCTGATACTTGAATACTCTAACATGCAATCATTAAAAGTGTGCATTATATACTTCTGCTACTTGAATTCTCTAACATGCTTTCTCTGCATCACTGATGTTATAACTGGACCATATTCAGTTAAGGTTTCCAGAACTTCTTTCAACCACTACCGATGCACATGACGGGTGGTCGGTTTGTGGGGTCGCCTGCACAATGGATCCACTTTTAGAGGTTTAGTTGTATGTAATCTTGTAGCTGGTAGTGGTTTAGTTGAAAAGGTAAAAGGTTAAAGGTAGCTGCAGTAAGCAAACGGCTTTAGAACCTTTATTGGACATGACTAAAACCATGGTGAGATCATATATCTAGGGCTGTAAACGAACCAAACGTTTGACGAACAGTTCATGAATTATTCGACGGGAAGTTCATTTGTGTTCGTTCGTGTTCGTTCGTTTATTAACCAAACGAACACGAACAAGAAATTCCGTTCGTTTAGTTAAATGAACAAACAAGAACTGAGGTTGCGTTTGTTCATTTATGTTCGTGAACGTTCGGTAACGTGTTCGTTTGTGTTCGATAGTTCACTAGTGTTTTTAGTTTTTATATTTTATTTAAATACTTCAAAATTCTGACAAAGAAAATATTTAATAAGTGTCATTGTGTTATATATTCTGTTCATGGACGTTTGTTTGTGTTAGTTTGTTTCCATTTGTGTTCATGAACACGAACACTATGTTTGTGCTCATTTGTGTTTTTCAACGTTCGTTGCCTAAAATTAACAAACGAACACGAACACGTTCATTTCCTTAGCAAACGAACACAAACATAAAATCTCATTTGGTAATGAACAGTTTGTGAACACATATATTTCTTAACAAATGAACACGAACAAGGTCATGTTTGTGTTCGTTCGCTTCGTTTGCAACCCTAACTACCGATGCACAACATGACTGGTTTTTTGTTAATAGAGTAAATTACCAAAATCGTCCTTTATGTATGCTATTTATTGCAAATCATGTCCTTTATCTTTAATAAGTATAAAAAACGTACTTAATGTTTGCAAACCCTTACAAGTTATCCTTTAGTCATAACACAATTAGTTTTTATGGTTAAATTTGACTAAGTCAACCCCACATAAGGGTATTTTAGTCATTTTATCCTAAATATTAAAATAAATAATCATAAAACCAATAAATAAAACAATTTTAGAATTATATATGTGTATATAGTTATAAATATATACAGATAATGTCTTCTCCCTCTCTCTCTTTCTAGCTATCATACCCCCACCACCACAACCCACCTGCCGCCGCCACCGCCACCACCACCGCCACCGATCTGCCACCACCACCACTTCACCTGCAAGTTTACTCTGCTCCAAACAAGTTTTCCGACGAGTTTCAAACCAGTTTTCTGGCAATCAAATCATAAACAACCCACACTTCTCTCTGTTCTACACAACCACCACCCGACCACCGCCACTCGACCACCACCATCACCCGGGCACCGCCACTCTCAGATCTGTGAGATCTTGGCAACCTGCAAGAAACGAAAACCCTAATTTACTCCAATCTGAGGTACGTTCTTTGTAATCGCAAATCAAAGGCAAATATAATAATAACTTGTTAGAGAGTTTTGAAACTAAACTTAGGGGTTATTGATGTCGATGAAACAGAAGAACTTAAGGTTTGGGGATAAAAGAAATTGAGACCACTGGTGAACAGATTAAGTATGTAATGAGTGTTAAGACATTGAGAAGTGGTATATGTTGGTGATGATGATTAAATGTATGTTGTCTTGAGATGGGTGAGGAAGGGTTTGATGGTGGCAGGTCTTGAGATGGGCGGTGGTGTTGGCTGTAGTTGGGTGATGGTGGCGGTAGATGAGTGGGTGGTGGTGGTAGGGTACTTTTATAGAGAGAGAGGAGAGTTGAGACCGAGTGAGGAAACAAATGTCGTTTCTGTTGAAGATGTACATCATATGCGCATTGTTGCCGGATGCCGTCGGTACCGGCGGTGATGGACTGATCTCGGAGCCTCCGAACTGCATTGCTGAATTGTAAGTGGTTGATTGGCTACACAATTAATTCAAAGCAAGACTGCGTTGATTCTCCAAAATCCTTGCGACGGTATGGAAGTTTAGAGAGAGAAAGAGGAGATTGTAGAGAGAGATTGAAAGAGAGCAGGTAGAGTGAGAGAGTGAAAGTGGTGGTGGCGGTGGCGGTGACTGTGGCAGGTGAGTTGTGGTGGTGGTGGTGGTGGGGGTAGGTGTGAGAGAGAGAGAGAAGGAGAAGGGGTTAATAATGTCTGTATGTATATATTACATATATAATTCTAAAATTGTTTTATTTATTGGTTTTATGATTATTTATTTTAATATTTAGGATAAAATGACTAAAATACCCTTATGTGGGGTTGACTTAGTCAAATTTAACCATGAAAACTAATTGTGTTATGACTAAATGACATAACTTGTAAGGGTTTGCAAACATTAAGTACGTTTTTTGTACTTATTAAAGATAAAGGACATGGTTTGCAATAAATAGCATACATAAAGGACGATTTTTGTAATTTACTCTTGTTAATATAAGCTGTGGGATGGGGCGGGTGATCGATTAGTGGGGTCTCCTGCAAAACGGATCAACTTTTAGTTGTATGTAATCTTGTAGCTGGTAGTGGTTTAGGTGAAAAGAAAAAAGGTTAAAAGTAGCTGCGGCAAGCAAACAGCTTTAGAACCTTTATTGGGCATGACTAAAACCATGGTGAGATCATATATCTAACACTTTTGAGTGGGTCCCATTTATATGGTACTTAATATGATACGACTGAAGGTGGACCAACAGACTAATGGAATAATGGTCCCATTTGAATGTGAAATTGACCATTGAAACCATCATGAGAGCATGCATATTACCCAAGCATGCTGCTCAATTTCATGAGGAGTTTACTTTTTTTACCGATGTCCTGTCCAGGGCCGTCCAAACCGCTCGACGCTCGCTCGGAAAATACTCGTTCAATTTAAGGCTCGGTTGTAAACAAGCCGCTCTGCTCGGTTTGGTTTTATTTGTTAACAAGCCAAGCATGAGCAAAGGTCTACTCAATTCGGCTTGAATTATTATTTTTAATTAGTATATATATACATATACAGATTTAAGATCCTGTACATTAATTCAAAAGTGTGAGAAATATTGTGGAGATGACATGTGTCCTCATCTAAATTAATTTAAAAGGGTAAACAAGTCATTTTTTATTGATTTAATTAATTGATAATCTCCATAACCGCCACCCTTAATTATAAGAATACGAATTAAGAATTAATCTACGAATTTGTGTCATCTCGTTCATCAATTATTAATTATGAAGATCGCAAATTGAAAATTTATAGAGTGTTATATAGTGATGGATGCAGAATGAAGGTTTTTATATTACACTACAAATCTCTATAATACACTACGAATAGCATATAACATCATATAACCCTTTTATAACTCTATATAACACTACAACATTAGATATAACACTGCAACCACCATTCAGAACTGTATGATGTTATATATTTTTATATAGTGTTACATAGTGTTATATAGTGTTTTTTGGTGTTATACAGTGTTATATGATGGATGTATAGTGTTATATGGTGTTATATGGTATTATATGGTGTTATATAGTGTTATTTAGAGTTATATAGTGTTATCCAGTATTATATAGTGTTATATTTTTCTAATAGCATGTCTATGATAGATATATAGTGTTATATATTTGTTATATAGTGTTATATAGTGTAATATACTGTTACATAGTATTATATGGTGTTATATGGTGTTAAATAGTATTATGCGGTGTTATATGGTGTTATATGGTGTTATATAGTGTTATATGATGGATGTATAGTGTTATATATTTCTTGTAGCAGTTACATATTTCTGGATTTTTTAGAATGTCCGGATTTTAGAATAAGTTTAAAATTGAATCGTTAGAATTTAGGAGTGAGTCGCTAGAATTTAGGAGAGGTTACCTAATTTGAAACATATACAAAGACACTATTACCCCTACAATTTTCAAATCAGTCCAAATAATTAAAACACAATTTATAATTTGGTCCCTATTGATCTCAACCATTAGATCAAAGATCTAATGGTTTAAAACACTTCTCGCACTTTAGACACTTTGTACACTATCCCTACCCTACATATACATATATAAACACATATATACACAAATATAAATTATATATACACACATGCGCGCACGCACACCTATTTACATACACACATACATATATACATAAATATAAATTAAATTTATGGTTATATATATGAGTGGGGTTTCTGCGCAAATTGTGTTTTTCCTACAAAGTGTAGGAAGCAATCCTGGCCATTGGACGGTGTGTTTAATGGCTAAGATCAAGTTGGTGGCATTTTTGTAATATTTGTATGTCATTAATTAATTGTTATAATAGGTTAGGGGTAGTCTGGTCATTTACCATATTTTAAATCAATCGAATAACTGCCAAAAATAACACACATCCTATAATCTCCCTCATTTCTTCTCTCCATCTAAAATCCACTATCGATAACCATCTTGCATACCAAAATTAGCTAGAATCATGGATCAAGATTACAAATTCGGCATGAAATACAAGCGTAAGAGATGATCATAGTACTGTGTTTTATTGCACTTGATGTTGGATGCTAAATGTGTTCATAGTAGTGTGTTTTAGTGATAAAACACAATGTGACGAACAAGTGACTAACTTGGTAAATGTGTTGTTTTTTATATTGATATTGTTTTAATGATTGATGTGTTAAAGGCACATTGTAATTAGATCCTGCATATACATGTATTCAGTGTGTTTTGTTAAAGACAACGTGTTTTTTTTAAAGTTTGATCATAGTACTGTGCTTTAGTGCACTTGATGTTGAATACCGGATGTGTTCATAGTAGTGTGTTTTAGTGATAAAACACAATACGACGAACAAATGACTAACTTGGTAAAGGTGTTTTTTACATTGATATTGTCTTAAGGATTGATGTGTTAAAGCTACATTGTGATTAAATCCTTCATATACATGTATTCAGTATGTTTTGTTGGAGACATCGTGTTTTTTTAAAGTTTGATCATAGTACTGTGTTTTACAATGTAACGCCATGGTTTTTTTTTTCAGCGAACCACTTTAGAAGAAGAAGAAGAAGACAAATTGTGACTTGAATGATAAACAATGAATCAGTTCTAATATAACTGTCAATTCGATTTCAATGTGATATTTGGTTTCCTTACATTTCTCATGTGCTAGTTATAATAAATATATACCATAAATAGAATAAATATCACATTACCTTCTTGTCCTTTTCATTAAAATAACTACTTGTCACATATCATTATGTTGTGGCTTCCTACACTTTGTAGGAAAAATTGGCTTTGTAGCCAACTCCTACTCTATATATATAAGGGAAGATTATCTTGAGAACACTAAATATTGCGAGAACCATGATAACGAATGAAAAACAATCAAAACCAATTTTTTTTAATACAAACCTTGTTGTAATTAAAATACAACATTAAAAAAAGAGTTTACAACATCAAATAGGTCATTCTTCTCTCAAATCACTCTTATTGGATTTTTTACACATGTGAAAAAATAACAAATTTACACGAGTAAATGACAAACTTACACATTTTTAAATTTTCTTTATTTACGAATTCAAATAAATTTTAATGTGTAAATTTAATTTCTAACATTGTATTCGAAATAATAATAATGATAAGTGTAAACATATTTTTGAATTTGAATTGTTTTTGACCAAGTTATCGTGATTTCTTCATTTGTCCTCACGGTTCTCACAATATTTAGCGTTCTCATTTAAACCTTCTCATATATATATACCACTCTATTAGATTTTGTTTCACTATATACAAATTTACAACTATATCTATACGCATTAGCCCAATCACGCCAAAAAAAAATTAACATCAAATCCAAAAGTTAAATCCGAAACCGTTTAACAATAGTTTGCTCATCGCCTCAATGTCTCATACTGCTACCCTAAGTTGATCGTCTCCAGCTCTCAACGTCATTATTCGTGTAATATGATCATCGCCTCATCGGCCACAACGTTGTTATTCACTGATCGGAAAATTCTCGTCTGATTTGAGACTCGGCTTTAAATGATCCGCTCCGCTCGGTTCGATTTGTAAACGAGCCAAACACGAGTAAAGGTCCGCTCAGCTCGTAACCAACTTCCCAGCAGTGTACAAACCTGTGCTATACTGTTTTTGTTTTAAGATGTTTAATGATTCTATGTTGTAACTTTGAGGAATAAAAGTACCTAGAGATTGACAATTTGAATTTTTATATATCAAAAAGGTCAACAAGTTGTATTAAATTTAGAGATTGACAATTAGAATTTTTATATATCAAATAGGTCAACAAGTTGTATTAAATTTTTGATAATGGGCCAAACACGTATGTAGAATAATTAAGTTAACAAGAATACGGGTCAAACAAATCTAACGGAGTGAGTCAAAAGTTGGCTACATGTGTGAATCGGATGTGGAGCAGATTGAGAGGCAGTGCACTCTTTGGTGGAATAGAAGTAGGATGTAGAGGTATAACTGTATAAACGACTAATCGAGTTGAGTCGATTGCGAGTTATTCCAGATTGACTTGTTAATACATTGAATAAGTGAATGACACTTTTGGGGGTTTTCTTGACTTTTTAATTTTATACTATTTTCTTTTCTAGTTAAATTAGTTTTAAATTATTTTCTTTATCCTTTGCCAAAAATAGAATAGCATATATAAAGTATTATTTGGAGTTTTAATAATTCAGTTCAATAACGTTATAAACATTCTCTCAAAGCAGGGGCGTACCTTCTTCGTGGCCCGGGGTTGCCCCGGCACCTCCTAATATTTCGCTCGTAGTGTTAGTTTTACCGAATATTTCCAAAAAAAAATTGTTGTGTACAATATATGATTTTTAAGAGTCTACCCCCACTGATTTGGATTTTAAGAATCCGACCTCCACTAATTTTTTCATTCAAACTCCACCAATTTCTCAAAGGGCGTACTTATAAAAAGCGTGTGTGATTCCTCACATGATAAAAATGTTATTTTAGAACTAATCAAGTTTTCTTAAACTCTTTTGTTGTTGCCAAAGATCCATTGAGCTTAAGGGCCGGCCCATCCCACACAATGGCTAAAAGCCTAGAACTCGAAGTAATGACTGCAGGCATGGTTGGGCTTAGGCCGAGCTTTTCTTTTGCTAAAATAATTTCAATTATTAAATAACTGCCCATCTGCCGTATGTAGTATGCGGATTACAATTGGCAAAACCATTGGAATTAAGGTGTTGCTTCCCTTGAAGTTAAGAGTTTGAGTCCTGCTGAAGGCGGATTTAATAACGATTAGATGTTTCTTTTTCTCACGATTTAACATCGCCGTCACAACGTGTGGCTTTCTATTTACTGGTATATTATTATTATTATTATTATTATTTTACTATACACAAATTATATTATATGAACAGTAACTTACAAGTTACAAGACCTCAAACTTATGTTACAACCTTTCAAAGCAACATATTACATGAAATATAGTGATATGCCTGTGCTACCTCCTGTTTTTTGAAGAAATCTAAATTAATTTCCCATGACACCATGCTCTCCACCAAAATTATCTTCGCTGCCTTCCACTAAATTACAAGTTTTTCAAGCACCAATTATTATTAATATTTAATATTAATATTAATATTAATATTAATATTAATATTAATATTAATATTAATATTAATATATACTACAAAACCAATGTGAAGGAATAGTGTCAGGCTGCTGTCTGTCAATCTTTTATGGGTCCGGGCATATTAGTATTTTACCCTCCACGTTAAAATTACGAAGTTGACCCGTGTTCAAACTTACGATTTCCTCTCGTTAAAAATTACGGTATTGCCATCGCTCTAGCTTTTGGCAAATTAGGATTTTACCCTAGCCC
The DNA here is from genome assembly GCA_030545235.1 of Helianthus tuberosus. NCBI lineage: Eukaryota > Viridiplantae > Streptophyta > Magnoliopsida > Asterales > Asteraceae > Helianthus > Helianthus tuberosus. The sequence continues at coordinate 142,057,581 of CM060427.1, read as the reverse complement.
AAAATTACAATTTTGCCCATATTAAAAATTACAGTATTTTCATCGTTTTAGTTTTTTTTTTATAAGGTGCGTGGGGGAATAGTGTCAGACTGTTGCTTGGCATTCCCCCATTGGCCCGGTTATGATACGATTTTACCCTCAGTTAAAAATTACGAATTTGCCCATGTTCAAGGTTACGATTTTGACCTTGGTTAAAAATTACAGTACTGTCATCGCTTTAGGTTTTGACAAATTACGATTTTACCCCAGCCAAAAATTACAATTTTGACATCAGTTTAAAATTACAATATTGCTATTGTATTAGTTTTTTTTAGCAAATCAATTTCGAAAATTCGATCTCTTCAACCCTCGTTTCTAAATTCCTGAAACTCTGTCTCGATTCCAGTGTACGAAACCCTAATCGCTGAAACGATACTGTAACACCTCGAAAATTCACGTCCTATAATGTATTGACACGTGTCATAAGCTTGAACATGTGAAAGAATGTTCTGAAGGGACTAAAGTTGACAAACTTGAAAAGCATATGAAAATACGAGTTCTAAATGTCAACAGTGAATAAATACACTTCATAATAACCCTACATGATGTTTATAACATCAAACGAATAAATCATGGATCATACGAAGCTAAAAGTGAGAGATTACAAACTACAGGGGTTAAATGTGTCAACATGTTTAAAGATATACCTCTGATTGACCTTTTGACAAACCCGAAGCTTTGTAACTGTTAATTATGCTCACTAGAATGCGCGATATAAATTTCATAAAGTTTCGTTATCGTATGAGAAAGTTATGATCAAATTTGTGTACGAGGGGTTAAAGCGTTAACATTGAAAGTTAAGACTTTTCGGGTTAACCGGAAGTGTCCAGGGACTTGGCAAAGTGGGTATAAGTCCTAAAGCCCTTGTGAGTAAATATAAGGGGGTCAAAATGCAAGAAATAACCTTGATTGCCCTTTCGAGAAGCCAAAGGACAAGTTGCAAAACAAAGAAAATTAAAAATCTGATTATTAGGGCCCAGGCGGCCCGCGTACGGATATGGTAAACTTGAGGCGGGCCGCGTGGGGACATCAGATGCAGAAAAACGGGCAGCAGCCTGTTTTGCGCGATTTTAACCGATTTTACTGGTAATTCTCAATCTTGGGCGACCCCTAAAATGTTCCTAGACCCCAGGGACACTTGTGGGATGATTGTGGTCAATTGTAGACTTAGTTGTCAACAAATTGTGGTGTTTACAAACACTATATAAGGCCTCCAAGTTTCAAACATTCTTGCACTCACTTCTGATCATCTCTGGAACTCCAAAGCTGATTCCAAGACTTCCTAACCATCCATTAGACACAAGTGAGTATGCTTAACCTCTTCTAATTAAGTTTTAGCTTAGGTATAGCTTAGAAGTCAAACCGTCGTAATTAACGGTTGACTTTAAGATTAATCACTAATGGTCCAGTGATTAGTCGAATCAAAGGTAGTTATAAGTTGGTAATTATGTGGGCAATAAACCCTTAAAAGGACACCCACTGATTCCCATCCTAACTAGATCGTTTGTCGGGTCAAACTTAATCCGAAAAAGTCAACAGAAGCATAAAATGCATAATTAGCAATCTAGATGGCGTGCAAGCTGTTTGATCATTATTATAACTTGGTAATTAGTGTAAGAACATGTATAAACATGTTCAACCCGACAATTCCCTGTTAAGTCCCGGTTCGGAACCGAAAGTCGCATAGTTTAACTTTTACGTTGACTTTCAGTTCTGACCCGTTTAGGTATGTTTTAGAAATACCTTGGAGCTTCATTTGGACCAGGTTACATGCTAGTATAACCCTCTGTGATTATACACCTCGGTTCATTAGTTATCCGATTAATACGCATGATTCCGTTAATTGCTCATATGTTGACCATTATGCCCTTATTACCTTAAAATGTGATTTTTGAAAATGTAAAAGTGTAGAAACCTTAATTACTGATATATAAACTTGTATGCAAAGTTTGACATCAGTTTGACTTGTAGATTAGGAGTTATGCTCATTATCGCAAATTTAAAGCTTTATGTTAATAAAATGACGTAATTAGTGTATAGCCTAGTTAAGCCTACTTTTTGATATCAAACTTAATACCCACTGATGTAATATATTATTTTGGGATTTTTAAAGATTTTTAATTAATTTTTGGCTGAGCATAACTAGTAGTCGTAAGCTTAATCCGGTAATTGTCGGTTTTGCCCTTACGGGCCATAAAACGAGTTTTACATATCTAAACGACTCCAGACCTTTTGCTACTGATCACATATGATAAATAAATTATTTTAATCCTTCTGGAAATATAAAAATATCAGATTTAAGTATCGAAACCGGAAATGGCCTTTAATCGCCTTATTTAGCGTTTTTAACGCATAGTATGTTTTAAAATCATATTGAACATACCCGGGTTGATACCTACTGATATTTTAGGCAAATTAGAATATTTTAACAGTAAGCAAAGGTTGATTAACTCAGGCTCCGGTTTTGAGCTTTTCGGCTTATGTGAAATTACCAAAATGCTCCTACGGTGCATAGTTGGCTATAAATGATAAATTTCACATAAATAATTTAACTTACTGATATAACTTAGAAAATTGAGTATGTTTGCTGATTACATCAGACCTGTAACTCAGGTAAATACTTAAACTCTTTTATAACCTTTTAAATGACCAAACTACCCCTACGGGGCCTAGTTTGTGTTTAAATACGTTTCGGGCATAATGAAAGACATCTTACTGATGTCACAACATATTTGAGGCATAAATTAACTTAGGAAACCTGTATATGGCTCTCATGAATACCCGTCACGCTTATTACGCGTACTGTTCGGTTTATGTAACAAGTTTACATAAATTAGCCAAAACGGGTCAAACCTTATTGGTTTTATCTCAAAATCCAGAATGTGTATGAAATACCCATTTAAGACAAGTCTTCAAACTTGTCGGGTCTAAACCACATTCTATTCCGGTCTTCGCTAAATCATGCGTCTGAACCGTATATTCCCTTAAGACTAACCGGTCTAAACTTAGGCTAAATTAAAGACCCGTTAGCATTCTAATTGGTTATTTATACCATCATTCCAGACTAGAGCATTTCGGTAAATGGTACCTACGCTTACTTAAGTGAATACGGCTGAGTTATTAGATTCTTGCTAATTAAGACAGGAGCTAGCTCAGGTAAATACTCTTAACTTATTTTCCCTATACGGGCTTGGGATACGGCACTATAAAAGTACCACTTGGTCGGGTGTGTAGTTATTTAAATCGTATTGTGATTGATGTACTTACAACCCGTTTAATATGTATTATTTGGTGTATGGCCTTTGGGGGTTAATGACCATGTCCCGGATATCCTTGGCATCATTTTAAGAAATGGCCACGACATAAGCACGGGGTGTAGGCATACACCTGACAGCTGCATTATGTAAAAACTGGTAATCCACTCCGAGGTATCATCCTTGTGGGCATTATACCGGAACTGGTAATCCACTTAGAGGAAGATAGCCTGTGGGCATTATACCTGTGGCGTGTCAGTTAATCTAGTCCGGCCCTACAAACCGGCCCTAACGGACGACAAATAAGTAAAACTGTATACACGATTATATACAAATAATTTTCCCAAGTTAAAAAGGTTAATTTTGCCTCTGTGCATTTTAATCAAATTATAAAAGATATTTTGTGCCACGTGCATTCAAACCAATTTTCTTAAACTCTTTTCAAATGAGTCGGTTGAGTGTATTTACCAGTGAAAACTGACGTATTTTCCAAAAAGGTTAAGTGACAGGTATTGAACGAAATTGGCTGGAAGCTCAGGGCGCTAATAAGGAATCTTGCAAGTTCTAGGCGTCTAAAGTCTGTTGAACAAATGATATGTTTTAAGATCCGCCTGTGGATCCTTTACTTTCCGTTGTAATACTGGATATTACTTTAAATTCGGATTTGTAATATATAATTTATCTTTTGCTTCCGCTGTGCATTCATATATATTGTGTTGTTTGACTATTATGTTGCCAACCTCGTCACGATACTCCCCACCGGGCCCACCGGTGACACGTGGAAAGACGGGGTGTGACAGATACCCTGTCTGATTGATCCGAAACCCTAGCAACGAAAAGCTGAAGTTCCGCCTAAATAAGGTGAGTCCTTATACGTTGCGGTTTTAATCTCGTGATAATCGTTGAAGTTTGATTTGGTTTCTTACACTTATACGTGTTACATTGTGTGTATAGCTAGGAACCAGGTCTTAAACCCAGGAGGCATGAAAATCCTAAATTCTACAATGTGAGTCATTCTCTTTTATCAAATGCTTTCAAAACCCTAAATGTTTTCCAATTGTTACTTATATTATAGTGATTAAGTATTTGTATTCGTACTGGAAAACTATTGTCAGTATGTGGGGTTTTGTATACACTACTTGATAAGCTTTAATACTTGAGAGAATAATCAACAATGATATGACCACAGTCACAGGGACTGCCGAGTGACAAATACCAGTGGGTAGTTGTAAGATATAAACAAATGTAAAAACCCTTAGTGTTGTAATTATAAGAAATCTATTTTCATACGAATGAATGAATTCACCAGTATCTTCTGCTAATCAAATGTTTTTAAACTCGTTTAAGGTGATTTACTGTGAAGGAAAGGAAAAAGTGCTATGAGGCACTCAAGCTTAAATAAGTGGCTATGTCACATGAATAAAACGTGTTTTGTAATTGAGGGTTTATCCTTGTGAAAACCTTTTATGTAAATTTGGGTTATACCCCATAGTTCATGAAATGAAAACTACGATGTTTGAAAACTCTGATATTTTTCATGACACCCGGTCCTGATGAAATTTCCACCATGATAATTTTAATAAACACCGGGTCCACTTGTGTTATTCACAGCTCTCGTCCAGGTAGAGTCAGAGGATGTGACAGTTTTTTCCATGTTTATTTTACTATATATATGTATGCTTGTTGACGTCACGCATTGTCACACCCCGACTTTCCACGTATTACCGGTGGGCCCGGTGGGGAGTATCGTGACGTAGTTGATATCATCATAGTCAAACAACACAATATATAAATGCACAGCGGAAGCAAAAGATAAATATATTACAAACCGAATATAAAGTAATATCAAAGTATTACAACGGAAAGTAAAGGATCCACAGGCGGATCTTAAAACATAAACATTGTTCAACAGACTTTAGACGCCTAGAACTTGCAAGATTCCTTATTAACGGCCTGAGCTTCCAGCCAATTACGTTCAGTACCTGTCACTTAACCTTTTTGGAAAATACGTCAGTTTACACTGGTAAATACAATTAATCGACTCATTTGAAAAAAGGTTTAATAAAATTGATTTGAATGCACAAGGCACAACATATCATTTATAACTTGGGACAATTATATAAAAATCTTGTATACAGATTTACATGTTCGTTGTACGTTCAGGGCCCGATGTAGAAACCGAGTTAAGATTAACAGACACGCCACAAGTATAAGCCCACAAGAGAGTGAGATACCGTTTCCCTTTAAGCAACTTTCAGTGTATGCCTACACCCCGTGCTTAAGACGTGGCCATTTTATAAGACAATGATGTCAAGGATATCCGGGACATGGTCATTAACCCCTAAAGGCTTTTATTTCAAACAATACAGATTAAAGCAGGTTACCTCAATAATTTAATCACAATTTGACTAAACATTCAATACCCGACCAAGCGGTATTTTTATAATACCGTATCCCAAGCCCGTATAGGGAAAATAAGTTAAAAGTATTTACCTGAGCTAGCAATGCAATTTATACTCAGCCGTATATTCAAATCAGCAAGCACAAGTACTTCTACTGGGGCTCTTAATCTGGAACGAAGGTTTTATTAACCTATTAGTTTCCTAACGGGTCTTATTTAAGTCGTAACTTAGACCGGTTAGTTTTCAAAAGGAAAACACGGATCAAACGCATGATAAAGCGAATACCGGTTTAGAATGTGGTTTTTGACCCGAAAAGCTTGTATTCTTGCTTAATATGGGTAACTTAAACACATTCTGGATTTTGAGACCAAAAAGATATGGTCTGACCCGTTTCGGCTAATATATGCAAACTAGTCACATAAGCTGATCCGAACGCGACAAGTGTGTAACGAGTAACCAAAAGAGTCATATACAGGTTTCCTAAGTTAATATGCCTTAAATATGTTGCGATATCAGGAGGATACCTTCCATTATGCCCAAAACGAGTTTAATCTCAAAATAAGCCCCGTAGGGGTATTTTGGTCATCTTAAAGGTTATAAAAGAGTTTAAATGAAGTTCTGAGATTCGGGTCCGAATACATCAGTAAAATAACTTATTTTAATAGGTCATATCAGTTGATAATAAGTCTTATATGGCAAAATGGTTTTAAACCCAAACTATGCGTTTAATACGCGTAAAAAGTCATTTTAAGCGATTTCCGGGTTATATAGGAAATCTGAGTTTTCTGATCAGGTTTTAAAGTTCAAAATACTTTATTTATTATATAAAATCAGTAGCAATTGGATTGGTGTCAAAATACTATGTAGAACTCATTTTATGACCGAAAAGGGTATAATCGCTATTTACCGAATCAACGCCATAACCTTAGGTTATGAGCAGGTTAAAAATAATTAAAAATCTTTAAAAATCTAAAAATATTATATTACATCAGTGGGTAAAAGTTTTGGTGTCAAAATTTGGGTTTAGATAGGCTTTATGCTAATTGCGCCGTTTAATTAACAAAAAGCTTCTTAAATGCGCTATTTAGCATAACTCCTATTCTGGACCTCGAACTGATATGAAACTTTAGGGACATGTTTATAAATCAGTAACAAAGGTTATTGTCTTTTCACATATCCAAAATCCTCGTTTTATGGTCAAAAGGGCATTATGGTCAACATTAAGCAATTAACGGAAACATGTAAACGAATCGGATAATCAATGAACCAACCACAGAGGGTTATGCTAACATGTAGCCTGGTCCTAAGGAAGCTCTAAGGCATTTCCAAATCATACTAAAACGGGTCAGAACTGAAGTCAAAGCAAAAGTCAAAGTTTTGCGACTTTCGGTTCCGAACCGGGTCTAAACAGGAAATTGTCGGATCAAACAAGCTTAGACCAGTTATTATACTTATTACCAAGTTATATGAGTGATAAAATAGGTTATACGCCTTCTGCATTGTTAATTATGCTTTAATTCGAAGATTAGCATTCTGTTGACTTTTTCTAATCAACTTTGACCCGACATTTGATCTAGTTAGAGTGGGAATCAGAGGGAGCCCTTTTAAGGGTTTAATGCCCACATAATTACCAACTTATAACTACCTTCAATCCAACTAATCACTGGACCATCAATGATTAATCGCTAAGTCAAACGGTAATTACGACGGTTTGACTTTTAAGCTAAAACTAAGCAAAAACTCAACTAAAAAAGGTTAAGCATACTTACCAAAGTCCTATGCACGATTAGTGATGACTTGGGTCTGCTCTTATGCTCCAGGAAGCTCCAAGAAAGCAGATGGAATGAATGATCACAAAGTTGCAACCAAATGGCCTTTTATAGTGCTTAAATCTCATTAGATTGTTGACAACTAAGGCTACAACTGATCATGGATCACCCACAAGTGTCCCTAAGTGCCTAGGAATGTTTAGGGGTCGCCCATGGATGAGAAAATATCTTCTTAAGTCGGTTCCAGGGCTGAACAACCAACTTTCACGATTTTCTGCATCTGGGGGTCTGACGTGGCCCGCGTAAGGCTTGCCAAGACCTTACGCGGCCCGCCTGGAGCCTAACTTCAAGTTTAAAGTTTTCCAACTTTTGTATCTTGGCTCTTGGTCTTTCCAAAGGGTAACCAAATTTTATTTCTTGCATTTTGAGCCCCTCAACTTGACTTATAAGGGCTTCAAGACTTATACCCACTTTGTTAAGTCCCTGGGTCACATTACGTTTACCCGAAAAGTCATAAACTTCATCGTTGACGCTTTAACCCCTCGTATACGAATTTGATCATAACTTTCTCATACGATAACGAAACTTTATGAAATTTTTATCACGCATTCTAGTGAGCATAATTTACCGTTACAAAGCTTTGGGTTTGCTAAAAGGTCACTCAGAGGTACACTTTAAACATGTTGACACATTTAACCCCTGTAGTTTGTAATCTCTCACTTTCTTTCATATTTAGCTTCGTATGATCCATGATTTATTCGTTTAAGGGTATAAACATCATGTAGGGCTATTGTAAAGTATATTTATTCATTGTTGACATTTTGCACCCTTATATTCACATACTTTCCTTGTTTGTCAACTTTAGTCCCTCTAGAGTATTCTTTGTCACGTTCAAAGCTTATGACACGTGTCAATACATTATAGGACGTGAATTTTCGAGGTGTTACATCCTCACCCCCTTAAAAGAAATCTTGACCTCGAGATTTGTTAAGATGATGGAAGTACTTTTTGTCGTATAATGGACTTAACTTCTATAACATATTTGGAGTCTTTCCAAGCTCCCAAAGTGACCCCTATATTAGGTACATATATCCTTTTGGGGCTTCTTAACCTGTCGATCCTCAATCGATACAGGATGCTCATCACATCATAATTTTGCATATCATTATGTGATAGTGTTTCTTGACTTATTGGCGAAACACATCCTTCAGTCACTAGTGTGCAATATATTGCGAGCTCCGCCAAGCTCCCTAAATAGGTTTTAGCTTATAAGCTACTTGATCTTGATACATTCTATTTCCTTCGAATGATTTCTATATATTCAGAGCTTAACTAGCCTGATAATTTAACAAATTTGGCACACCCTTCCAAGGTGATATCTTTTGTTGAACCTTATTTCTTAACAAGAATTTAGGAGGTTTGCTATCTTCATTAATCCTTGATTTTCTGCCGAATACTGGCATTTTACATGCAACTTTCAGATCCTGATAATTGGACTTACCACTCAATTGTTCTAACAATAGATGTTTAACATTCCATCTATACAAGGTCCCTAACGGAGTAGCCTTGATACTTACATAATAATTGTTATAGAAAAACTTATTTTATGGTGAGATGGTTATTCCAACCATTGCTCAAAACTAATCTTAAGGAGTAGCCAATCCTTACAGTTAGTCGAATAAATCGACGATCCTGGGCAGCTGATGGCGATTCTTAATTGTCGCCTAATTAGGGTTGCGGTAAACAATGCATAAGCAAAATGAACCGTCTTTCTTAATTAACAATACCGAATTCTCAGAATATTGAGTTAGGCTATATGAATTCTCTATCTTAAAATTTACTTAATTAGGGTTTTGATTATTCCATAATCAATCATGGAGTTCTTACAACATTCCAACCCAAAGTGGGATGTTAATCTTAACTCTACTTGCCTCTCGGAAGGTAAACAGGGTAGTCTTTGCAGAAGGTAATCAAGACACACGGAGATTACATAGATTTTTCCAAATCTCGGCTTCAGTTCATTTATCCTTGCCTATGTCAGATAAGTGGCATATTTATGGTACGAGTCCACAGATTTAATCAGAGACACTTAGTTGGACAATTCCATTCTGGATATCTTCTTTGAATACTATTAGTTGACTTTAGTACCATATGATCATTGGGATATCCTTGTGGTTCCATGCATTAAACCTCCATACTGATCAGGCATGGAAGCAATCTATGGAACTTATTAAGATACATCAATTTTCATACGGCGGTTTTGTCATACCATTTGGTATTCGTAATCAATAGGGATTAAAGAGATATCAATTACATGCGAATGTACTTTATCTATAGAGAGGGTACATTAGAATTTTATGACTTAAAGATTTTTGACAGGAACAGAAGAAATGGTTCCTATTATTTTCGCTTTCACTTAATAACTATGGTTCTTAGGAAAGATTTTAAAAGTTTGCTATACTTATAGTTTGTGAAGGATTTAGAGTAAGTAGCATTCGGCTCTCTGAACCTTTTTCACGATCCCTTCACAGCTTTTCCAACAGCTGTGTCTTATCATGGTTTGAAGAACATCCTTGGACTTTCTAAGGTTTACAATTGTAGTATCATTAGCATGCGTCGCATCATCAATGGCGTGATTGACTGATGTCTTATCCGAGTTTGTTATACTCAAGATTTGGTTCCTATTACTAAATGAATCAATTTCTTGGTTGCGATCCGACAACTGCTATTCCTCATCCTCATGGCCATATATACTAACCATGGTTTCATTAAACCATACAGGCCAATATAGCATTAGCATTCTTAATGAACGTTATTTAATATATATCAATTATACTTAGCCTAGGTCACAAAAGACCATTAATGGCATTTAAAGTTTGGTCCTAATCCATCATCTTTTTTACAGGGAATCAAAATGTCACATCTGTCTTTATTATAGTGATGAATTTGGATAGCTTGAAAGCTTGCCATAAGGATATCAGAAAAGAGTGATTCCTAATAGATATAAAATATCAATCTAAGATTTGTTGGAGCATTTTCTATAGTGTCATCGGCCAATTTCTACCTCGCATTAAATGACCGGAGTCCTAATCAAGCGGAGACAACAGTTCTCAACATTTATCGTTCATTATAGAATCATATGTGCCAGCATCGAATACATTTTTGCATAAACTGTTTGATAAGGAAAGGTACATGCTATGTAATTGTCATTCTGCACCATCTCCTGGGCGTTCATCATGCGTTTGTTTTCTTGGCCTCTTCGGGCTTCTTCTGATTCCTAGGGCAGTTGGTGTAACAACTCGTATCAAAAGTCATATTTAATTAATTAATTTATCTAATAGGAAACCCTAATTGAGAGACCCAAGTGATTTTGTATAAACCCTAATTTTTCCAGAATTTTCAGAATCAGGATTAGGGCCCCTAAAACTCAGGGGGGTAATACCTTAGTAGACGATTATCTAAATTGCGTGCGGAAGAAGTTGAATTAACGAATTCTGTTGAGTCAGCAAGGCTAGTCCCAATCGTGGCAACCCTACACATAAAACAAAACTTTACGCGGCCCGCGTAAAGTTAAGCTTATTCTCACGCGGGCCGCGACACACCTAAAATCTGACTATAAATAGAGGACGTCGGGACTTGAAATTTGGAATTGGAACGACGTAAATTCAAGTTTCGTAGAGGGAATTATCGTCTGTTTACTTTCAAAAACACACACTGATCACGAAGTGCTGCTGCAATCAGGGTAATAACTCGATCGCTATTACGATTCAACGTCCGATCGATTATAACTATCCAATGATTGTTTAAGTGCCGCTCAAATTGAGATTATACTTTATTAATTCATTGTGATTTCGATTTGAATGTTTGAGTACTGCTCGAATTCGGACTATACTCTGTCATTCGTTGAGAATCCATTGAATTATTAAGTATTGCACTAATAAATTATTGTGAGGGTTTAATCTCGTGAATTGTCGTAACTGCTGTATTAGTTACTAACCTGTTGTGTGTGCATTGTTATTTAAATTAGGTTAATTCAGGCTAATCAGTAGGCTTATATTCTGCTCGTTAAAATCTACAATGTGAGTCATTCTCTTTTTATCAAATCTGTTTACAAAAAGTATGTTTATTTTCAAGATTATAATTACAGTGATTAAGTATATGTAGTCACCAAATTACAGCCGGTATGTGGGGTATTGTGCACATTACTGTTTTTATCGATTTAGGTGGGCGAACCTAATTAATGATACTCGTTACTATTGGGTGAACGGACTCAATAGTAATATGACCACAGTCACCGAAACGAGTCGATGACAAATACTGTGGGTAGTTGGTTGAAATAAACATTGTAATCTCTCTTAATACTGTGAATTATAACAAACGAGTCGTTTTTGTAAAATGAATGATTCACTCAGTATTTCCCGCTGACAAAACCTTTTTCAAACATGTTTCAGGTGATCTGTTGTGAGCAAAGGAAAAGTGCCGAGTAGCACTACAAGCTTAGAAAGTGGCTCAATGTAAATAAATAAAGAAACATGTTTTAAAGAAATAAAGGATTTCCTAGTGAAATCAAGGGTTTGTAAATTACGGGAATTATCCCTATATTATATATAAACGAGCAGTTTTAAATGATCCTGTTTTAAAAAGACTTCCGCTGCGATTAAATTAAATACCACGGGAATTTCTGTCTCGCGGCTCCTGAAACGGGTCAAACCGGGTCGGGGGCCGTGACAGAAAAAGGTGGTATCAGAGCCACTGATTTAAGCTTACTATTGATTTTAGCCTATTAAAATAATTAGGAAATTTAATTGCTATTCTATAGAAATATGTTTTATTAACTGATTAATTATTGAGTTACAGTATGGGTAAACACAAGATTTCTGCTATCTATCACAAATTAGATACTGCACCCACAAGAAAAGGAACCTCTTCCTCCAAACACCCAGCAGATCTAGATGAAGGGATTTTTGTTCGTAAAGCAAACTATGAAAACCCTCTTACCCAAGAGAAAAGAAATTCAATTCTTAGAAAGGGACAAGAGAAAATAAAGAAAACCCAAGTCAAGAAAGTGAAGTTTAATCCAGAAATCCAGGAATTAGGAAATAAGTCACCTTGGGAAGATACCTTAGATGAAAAATGGGCAAACCTTTATATGCTAGCTACCGTAGCAGAAAATGCAAATATCTAAATTTTAAAACCTGGTCTAGTAGAAAAGTAATACCCAGTAAATAAATAAATTATAGTGTGTTCACTTTCCTGTAATCTTTTGTACAAATCCGTATGCAATAAACTTAATGTTTATTTGTTAAACTTTGTTCCAAAGTTTTAACTTAGCATTTTTGTGCATTTTGCATATATGCTGTCCAGCATGACTGAGATATCGGAAGCATTTCAGAATCTCAACCTCTACCCAGTACCAATTGAAGTCTCCCACGACTTTACTGGTTATATTGCTGACATAGAGGAACCTCTGGAATTCCAAGCTCCACCGCTGGAAAAAGCAAAGTCTAAAAAGAAAAGAAGATATGTAGGATGGAGGAAAGTGCGCAGAAGAAAGCCAGCTACTAGGAAACTTCCTAAAATAGAAAACCCTATAAACAAAGGAAAGGAAATCGAAGTCGGAGAAAGTTCCAAACCAGCAGAATTCAGGGAGGACTATAAACAAAAAGGAATAGAGATAGGAGAGAGTTCTAGACAAACTGAAGATATCACATTTCAAGACGAAATCGACCGTCTATTGGCAAATTGTGATGTTATTAGCCCTATCCATAATAATTTATATCCTTGCCTAGAAACCCAACTACCTGTCAATCTGGAACCAGCTATTCCAGATCCACTAATCCACACTCTACCGTTAGGACAAATGGAAGAATGGTGGACAAATGACTGGCAATTCGAGAATATTGTCAACAGTCCTTATTCTTTCCTTCCACAGTGGGAGCCAGACCCTATTCCCAATCCTCCAATAAGTAACGAAAATTTAGCCGAACTCCGTCAGTACGGTGAAGAACTGATAAATACAGGAAATAGGATTAGGGATATGGGAGAAAGGATTACCTGGAAGTACGACGAAAGGGAACGTCGCTACTAAAACTTATTATGACCAAAGAATAGTGGGGTTGGGAAAAGTGTCTGTATATTAATAATAATAAGTAAATATAACTCTGTAAAATGGGAAATAAAACATTGTAAGATAAAAGGTGTGTATGGATGCCTATCTAATATATATAAAGCAAAATAGAAGTCGAAACATCGACAATTTTGGATATATATCTGTGTTATCAACCAGATTTTATGTGCTTCTGTGAAATTGTTTATTCATTACTCAATACTAATAATTATATTTTTAATAATTATCAGATGGAAAATGCTAATAATGAACCAGTAAATGAAGGGAATCAATCTGAACAAAATCAGGAAAACCAATATATGACTAGACAGGATATAGAAAATATTGTTGCACAAGGGATAGCCAATGCTATTCCAGCATTCGTTGCTGCTGTTAAAAATCCAGTAGAACCGCAACAAATCATTCCTAGTAAACGTACTCAGGAAGATAATTTTAGTCACAGTGTAAATGGAGGCAGCAATCATGATGATAATAATCTACGACAGGCTCCACCTCCTAAGAAAATGAAAGCTGCAACACCTGGTTGCACTTTTAAAGAATTTCTTGCTTGCAAACCTGCTGAATTTGCAGGTAATGAAGGAGCAACAGCAGTACTGCGTTGGTTAGAGAAAACCGAAGCAGTAATTGCAATAAGTAAGTGTTCAGAAGAAGATCAGGTGATGTATGCATCAAATCTGTTCAAAGAAGGAGCGTTAGAATGGTGGAACACGGTGCTACAAGCAAAAGGAAGAAGGATGGCTTATGCCATGAAATGGGAAGAATTCAAGAATCTTGTAGAAAGGAAATATTGTCCTGAATATGAAAAGGAACAAATGGCAAATAAGTTCCTAAATCACCGGATGATAGGAGTGGAGTGTCGCAGTTATACTTCGACATTCTTTGAATATGCTAGAGTGGTACCAACACTGGCTTCGCCAGAACCGGTACTCATTTCTCGATACATCTGGGGATTAATTAGTGAAATCCGCAATATTGTTAAAGCTGCAAGACCTCGCACTATTGACGATGCTGTGGAATTAGCTAATACTCTAAACGACGAACTAGTACGCACACAAGATGAAAACAAAAAGAAGGAATTGGCTCAGAAGATTACCCAGGGATTTCGTACAGGTAATAATAGTAATTTCAAAAGAAGAGGAACAGGGCAATCTTCCACTCCACCGTTCTGCAAAAATTGCAAAAAGAAACATTTTGGAAGATGTGGTGTAACTTGCAATTTTTGTAAAATGGTAGGACATCGTGAAGAAAACTGTAGAAAGAAATCCACAATCTGTTACAATTGTGGAGAAGCAGGACATTTCAAAACAGAATGTCCTAAATTGGCCAAACCAGCAGATAACAAAGCTAAACCAGCTGACGGAGCTACCAAGAAGAATGTCCGAGCCTTTCAGTTAACTACTCAAGAAGCAGAACTCATTCCAGATGTGATAGCTGGTACGTTCCTAGTTCACAACGTATATGCAAAAGTATTATTTGACTCTGGTGCAAACCAAAGTTTTATCAATACTTCATTTTGCCAAGCCCTTAAGTTACCCTTAACAACCCTTAGGCAAAATTTTACAGTCGAAACGGCAGACGGGAATTCTGTTAAAATAAATAAGGTTTCGCAAAAAGGAAAGATAGAATTGTTAGGCCATAAGTTTTCTGCCAACCTGTTACCTATGAAATTAGCCGAATTTGATGTTGTGTTAGGAATGGATTGGTTAATAGCCAACCATGCTCGAATCTTTTGTGATAAAAACTCTATAGAAATTCAAACACCTAATGGGGAAATAATCACCATTACAGGAGATAAACCACGCAAACCCATGAAGTTCATATCAGTAATGAAAGTTGCTAGTTATGAACGAAAGAAAGAAATAGTGTATATGATTTCAGTAATCATTAGCACTAAGGGTAAAGATCTTAAGGAAATACCAGTAGTCTCAGAATATTCAGATGTATTTCCAGAAGAATTACCAGGATTACCACCAGATAGGGAAGTAGAATTTAGGATTCATCTAATTCCGGGTACTACACCAATAGCTAAGGCACCTTATCGATTAGCACCCACCGAAATGTTAGAATTGAAAAAGCAGTTAGATGAATTACTAAGTAAAGGATTTATACAACCTAGTTCATCCCCTTGGGGAGCACCAGTGTTGTTTGTGAAAAAGAAAGATGGATCAATGAGAATGTGTATCGATTATAGAGAATTGAATAAGGTTACAATTAAGAATCGATATCCATTACCTAGGATTGATGATCTATTTGATCAACTTCAAGGAGCTAGATATTTTTCTAAGATTGATTTACGTTCCGGATATCATCAATTGAAGGTACAAGAAGAAGACATACCTAAAACTGCTTTCAGAACTAGGTATGGCCATTATGAGTTTACAGTCATGCCCTTCGGACTAACAAATGCCCCAGCAGCATTTATGGACATGATGAATCGGATCTGTAAACCATACTTGGATAAATTTGTAATCGTATTCATCGACGATATACTTATTTATTCCAAAAGTCAAGAAGAACATTGCAAACATTTGCATGCACTCTTAACTTTGTTAAGAAAGGAAAAGCTTTATGCAAAATTCTCAAAGTGTGAATTTTGGTTAAAGGAAGTGCAATTTTTAGGTCATATGGTGAATCACGAAGGAATTCACGTAGATCCTTCTAAAATAGAAGCAATTACTAATTGGAAGGTTCCGCAAACTGCAATGGAAATAAGAAGTTTTATAGGTTTAGCTGGATATTATAGAAGGTTTATTAAGGATTTTTCCAAGATAGCTGTACCATTAACTAAGTTAACCTGTAAAGCCGTTAAGTTTGAATGGGGACCTAAACAAGAAGAAGCCTTTAGGATTTTGAAACAGAAATTAACCAATGCTCCAATCTTAGCCTTACCAGAAGGTACCGAAGATTTTGAAGTATATTGTGATGCTTCAAAATTAGGTTTTGGAGGTGTGTTAATGCAACGCAAGAAGGTAATTGCATATGCCTCAAGACAATTGAAAAAGCATGAAGAAAATTATACGACTCATGACTTAGAATTAGGAGCCGTAATTTTTGCCCTTAAAATTTGGAGACATTATCTTTACGGAAGTAAATTTACTGTCTATACTGACCATAAAAGTCTAAGATATATATTTGGGCAAAAAGAGTTAAACATGAGGCAAAGGAGATGGATGGAAATATTAAGTGACTACGACTGTGATATCCAATATCATGAAGGAAAGGCAAATGTAGTTGCAGATGCCTTAAGTCGTAAATATCATGAAAAGCAACGACGAGTTCGTGCTCTCAGATTAAATCTACAGATAGATTTAATGGAACAATTGAAGAATGTTCAAGATACAGCAATCAAGGATGATGCTGAAGGAATGAAAGGACGGATAAAGGAATTAGAACAAGGAGCAGATGGAATTTGGAGATTCCACAAAAGTAGAATTTGGGTACCAAAACAAGGAAACTTAAGACTTAAGATTTTAGAAGAATCTCATAAATCTAGGTATACTATGCACCCTGGAAACAATAAGATGTACCAAGATTTAAGAAAGAATTTCTGGTGGATAGGAATGAAGAAAGATATAGCAAAATATGTATCTAAGTGTCTTACTTGTTCACAAGTTAAGGCTGAACACCAGAAACCCTCAGGTTTACTACAACAATTGGAAATGCCTATATGGAAATGGGAACTTATAACAATGGATTTTGTCACTAAGTTACCCAAGACCAGAAAAGGTAATGATGCGATTTGGGTAATTGTGGATCGATTAACCAAATCAGCTCATTTTCTACCAATGAAAGAAACCTTTAGCATGGAAAAATTAGCCAAGTTGTACGTAGACGAAGTAGTATCTTTACATGGAGTCCCACTCTCCATTATTTCAGATAGAGATAGTCGTTTCACTTCCCATTTCTGGAAAAGTTTTCAGCAAGCAATGGGAACTCGACTAAATTTAAGCACTGCATATCATCCTCAAACAGACGGACAAAGTGAAAGGACAATACAAACACTGGAAGACATGCTCCGAGCATGTGTAATTGATTTTGGTGGATGTTGGGATGATCACTTACCATTAATTGAATTTTCTTATAACAATAGTTATCATTCAAGTATTGAAACTGCTCCATTTGAGGCACTTTATGGAAGAAAGTGTAGAACTCCAGTTTGTTGGGCAGAAATAGGAGAAAGTCAATTGTCAGGGCCTGAAATAGTGCAAGAAACGACCGACAAGATAACTCAAATCAAGGAAAGATTGAAAACAGCTAGAGATCGCCAGAAGAGTTATGCAGATAATCGCCGCAAGCCTATAGAATTCCAAATTGGAGATAAAGTACTTTTGAAAGTTTCTCCTTGGAAAGGAGTAGTTAGATTCGGAAAGAAAGGAAAGCTAAGTCCAAGGTACGTAGGACCATTCCCAGTAATCCAACGTATAGGACCAGTTGCTTATCGTTTACAACTACCAGAAGAATTAGCTGGAGTACATGATGTATTTCATGTATCCAATCTCAAGAAATGTCTAGCAGACGAATCTTTGGTAGTACCTCTCCAAGATATAGAGGTAAACGAAAAGTTAAAATTTGTTGAGAAACCTCTTCAAATTGAGGATCGAAAGATAAAGTTTCTCAAACATAAATGATTAGTCTTAGTCAAAGTCAGATGGGATTCAAAGAGAGGAGCTGAATACACCTGGGAGCTGGAATCAGAAATGAAGCGAAAATATCCTCATTTATTCCAGTAAATCTCGAGGACGAGATTTTATTAAGGTGAGTAGAATGTAACAACTCGTATCAAAAGTCATATTTAATTAATTAATTTATCTAATAGGAAACCCTAATTGAGAGACCCAAGTGATTTTGTATAAACCCTAATTTTTCCAGAATTTTCAGAATCAGGATTAGGGCCCCTAAAACTCAGGGGGGGTAATACCTTAGTAGACGATTATCTAAATTGCGTGCGGAAGAAGTTGAATTAACGAATTCTGTTGAGTCAGCAAGGCTAGTCCCAATCGTGGCAACCCTACACATAAAACAAAACTTTACGCGGCCCGCGTAAAGTTAAGCTTATTCTCACGCGGGCCGCGACACACCTAAAATCTGACTATAAATAGAGGACGTCGGGACTTGAAATTTGGAATTGGAACGACGTAAATTCAAGTTTCGTAGAGGGAATTATCGTCTGTTTACTTTCAAAAACACACACTGATCACGAAGTGCTGCTGCAATCAGGGTAATAACTCGATCGCTATTACGATTCAACGTCCGATCGATTATAACTATCCAATGATTGTTTAAGTGCCGCTCAAATTGAGATTATACTTTATTAATTCATTGTGATTTCGATTTGAATGTTTGAGTACTGCTCGAATTCGGACTATACTCTGTCATTCGTTGAGAATCCATTGAATTATTAAGTATTGCACTAATAAATTATTGTGAGGGTTTAATCTCGTGAATTGTCGTAACTGCTGTATTAGTTACTAACCTGTTGTGTGTGCATTGTTATTTAAATTAGGTTAATTCAGGCTAATCAGTAGGCTTATATTCTGCTCGTTAAAATCTACAATGTGAGTCATTCTCTTTTTATCAAATCTGTTTACAAAAAGTATGTTTATTTTCAAGATTATAATTACAGTGATTAAGTATATGTAGTCACCAAATTACAGCCGGTATGTGGGGTATTGTGCACATTACTGTTTTTATCGATTTAGGTGGGCGAACCTAATTAATGATACTCGTTACTATTGGGTGAACGGACTCAATAGTAATATGACCACAGTCACCGAAACGAGTCGATGACAAATACTGTGGGTAGTTGGTTGAAATAAACATTGTAATCTCTCTTAATACTGTGAATTATAACAAACGAGTCGTTTTTGTAAAATGAATGATTCACTCAGTATTTCCCGCTGACAAAACCTTTTTCAAACATGTTTCAGGTGATCTGTTGTGAGCAAAGGAAAAGTGCCGAGTAGCACTACAAGCTTAGAAAGTGGCTCAATGTAAATAAATAAAGAAACATGTTTTAAAGAAATAAAGGATTTCCTAGTGAAATCAAGGGTTTGTAAATTACGGGAATTATCCCTATATTATATATAAACGAGCAGTTTTAAATGATCCTGTTTTAAAAAGACTTCCGCTGCGATTAAATTAAATACCACGGGAATTTCTGTCTCGCGGCTCCTGAAACGGGTCAAACCGGGTCGGGGGCCGTGACAGTTGGTCTTGATATGCCCCTTCTCGTTGCAACCATAACAGGTTGCGTCTTTCAATTTCTTGCAATCCAAGGTTTTATGTTCCTTAGACTTGCAAATCCCACAAGGTAGAGGCTGAGATTCAAATCTGCATTTCCCGAGGTGGTATTTTCGACAGGTTTCGCACCTGGTCTTCCCACCCGAATGCTGGCTGTCTTTCTTAAACCCGGAACTCTTCTTATCCTCAGAGTTCCTCTCCCTATCGGAGCGATGAGAATTCTCATCCTCCCTTTTACGCTTTCCATCTTCAGAGGCTTTGACAGCCTTGTTTCTGACCACATCGAGTGTGAGAGATAGCGACAGATCTGCCGCTGACCTGAATGTAGTAGGTCTTGAAGCCTTAACACTGGCTTTGATTTCTGGGGCTAAACCCCCAATGAAGCGAGCAATTCTCTTGGGTTCTGGTGTTACTAGGTAAGGAACCAGTCTGGACAGGGTATTGAAACTGGTGAGGTAAGCTTGACAATCTAAGTTTGTCATAACCAATGATAAGAAATCTGACTCAATCCTCTCAACCTCGTGTTGAGGGCAGTAGTTCTCCATAATGAGAGCAACAAACTGTTCCCATGACATGTTGTAAAGTGGGATCTTCCCAGCAGCTTGAATAAGAGCCTTCCACCATGCTAGTGCCTCTCCCTTGAACGATTGGGATACATACTTCACTACATCCCTCTCAGCACAACCGCTTATATCGACAACTGTGTCCATTTCATCCAACCAGGTCATACAATCGATTGCCCCTTTCTCCCCAGTGAAATCCCGGGGTTTGCAGGAAACAAAGTATTTATAGGTACAGGACTTGGTACGTGGTTCATTATCGAACACTATCCTCTTGGATGGAACACTGTGTTGAATAGATGAATGTCGATCATCATCCTTATTTGACTCATCTTTCTTTGAGGGTGGCTTGCTATGAGCCTCAGAATGAGTCTTGGGGACAGACTTAGAGTGGGGTACAGATGAGGCTTTACTATGCGTCCGACTATACTCCCTAAATTGCTCTTCTACAGCTTTAGATACAGCTGTATCAATCAGTGTATGAAGTTCTCCTCTGGTTATATTAATCTTATCATTCTCATTATTCTCCAGGGGATGACTGTTGATCTCGTCAGAGTCAGCCATGTAGTCTTAATTACTACAAAAAGAAAAATAAGGGCAAGGTTTATTTAGAAGCCCATACAGTACCATCGTTCTTGACGATTTATTAACCATGGTAATATAAACCATATTGGTTAATTTGTTAGTTATATTTAATTAGCATTTTCATTATAATTTATCCTAGTTATAAAACATTAAGGATATTAAGGTGGCGCAAAGGGCCTAGTCACAAGGACAATTTTAAATTTACAAGCCGTGATTTCAGAGAATCGAGGCATTAAGGTTTAAACATATTTCATTACCTTTTCTTGACAGAGAGTCAAAGACTACTACTGTCCTTAGTCTCAGAGGACGTTAATTATGGCCCGTAGGCACTTCATCCCAAAAGATGGCCTGTGTGACTTTAACGATTCACAGTTTGCCAAAAATGTTAACATACTTACAGATGTTAACAGGGATTGGAATCTTTTGGATAGGTTTTACCGTCTTGGCCATGTCTGAAATGACATTTAGGCTAGGTTTTACCTTTAAGATTCTTTTAATATTTAACGTGGAACAATCCTAAATTGAGATGTAAACAAGGATCTGAATCTAATTGTGGAACTACCGTCTTGGCCCTGTCTTAAAACGACACATGGCTAGGTCTTGTCCTTTTTTAGATTTTTGCCATTTTATTATAATGGTAGATCTTATAATATAGGAATGATATTTTAAATATAATCGTTCCATTTAAAAATTTAAACAAGTATATGGTTGCCCTAAACGGGACTTCAAACTAAAAATGACTTGTCCATGCAAGGGCAAATCAGAAAAATAACAAAAGAAGCAATTTAAAAGACAATGAAACGAATTAGGATTAGTCCTATGTTCTTGTCTAGACTCAAGAATGTGCAACTGTGTAACTGAGATTAAACACAAAGGACTAGTGTTTAATTCACTCAGTGTTGGCTCTGATACCAACCTGTCACACCCCGACTTTCCACGTATTACCGGTGGGCCCGGTGGGGAGTATCGTGACGTAGTTGATATCATCATAGTCAAACAACACAATATATAAATGCACAGCGGAAGCAAAAGATAAATATATTACAAACCGAATATAAAGTAATATCAAAGTATTACAACGGAAAGTAAAGGATCCACAGGCGGATCTTAAAACATAAACATTGTTCAACAGACTTTAGACGCCTAGAACTTGCAAGATTCCTTATTAACGGCCTGAGCTTCCAGCCAATTACGTTCAGTACCTGTCACTTAACCTTTTTGGAAAATACGTCAGTTTACACTGGTAAATACAATTAATCGACTCATTTGAAAAAAGGTTTAATAAAATTGATTTGAATGCACAAGGCACAACATATCATTTATAACTTGGGACAATTATATAAAAATCTTGTATACAGATTTACATGTTCGTTGTACGTTCAGGGCCCGATGTAGAAACCGAGTCAAGATTAACAGACACGCCACAAGTATAAGCCCACAAGAGAGTGAGATACCGTTTCCCTTTAAGCAACTTTCAGTGTATGCCTACACCCCGTGCTTAAGACGTGGCCATTTTATAAGACAATGATGTCAAGGATATCCGGGACATGGTCATTAACCCCTAAAGGCTTTTATTTCAAACAATACAGATTAAAGCAGGTTACCTCAATAATTTAATCACAATTCGACTAAACATTCAATACCCGACCAAGCGGTATTTTTATAATACCGTATCCCAAGCCCGTATAGGGAAAATAAGTTAAAAGTGTTTACCTGAGCTAGCAATGCAATTTATACTCAGCCGTATATTCAAATCAGCAAGCACAAGTACTTCTACTGGGGCTCTTAATCTGGAACGAAGGTTTTATTAACCTATTAGTTTCCTAACGGGTCTTATTTAAGTCGTAACTTAGACCGGTTAGTTTTCAAAAGGAAGACACGGATCAAACGCATGATAAAGCGAATACCGGTTTAGAATGTGGTTTTTGACCTGAAAAGCTTGTATGCTTGCTTAATATGGGTAACTTAAACACATTCTGGATTTTGAGACCAAAAAGATATGGTCTGACCCGTTTCGGCTAATATATGCAAACTAATCACATAAGCTGATCCGAACGCGACAAGTGTGTAACGAGTAACCAAAAGAGTCATATACACGTTTCCTAAGTTAATATGCCTTAAATATGTTGCGATATCAGGAGGATACCTTCCATTATGCCCAAAACGAGTTTAATCTCAAAATAAGCCCCGTAGGGGTATTTTGGTCATCTTAAAGGTTATAAAAGAGTTTAAATGAAGTTCTGAGATTCGGGTCCGAATACATCAGTAAAATAACTTATTTTAATAGGTCATATCAGTTGATAATAAGTCTTATATGGCAAAATGGTTTTAAACCCAAACTATGCGTTTAGTACGCGTAAAAAGTCATTTTAAGCGATTTCCGGGTTATATAGGAAATCTGAGTTTTCTGATCAGGTTTTAAAGTTCAAAATACTTTATTTATTATATAAAATCAGTAGCAATTGGATTGGTGTCAAAATACTATGTAGAACTCATTTTATGACCGAAAAGGGTATAGTCGGTATTTACCGAATCAACGCCATAACCTTAGGTTATGAGCAGGTTAAAAATAATTAAAAATCTTTAAAAATCTAAAAATATTATATTACATCAGTGGGTAAAAGTTTTGGTGTCAAAATTTGGGTTTAGATAGGCTTTATGCTAATTGCGCCGTTTAATTAACAAAAAGCTTCTTAAATGCGCTATTTAGCATAACTCCTATTCTGGACCTCGAACTGATATGAAACTTTAGGGACATGTTTATAAATCAGTAACAAAGGTTATTGTCTTTTCACATATCCAAAATCCTCGTTTTATGGTCAAAAGGGCATTATGGTCAACATTAAGCAATTAACGGAAACATGTAAACGAATCGGATAATCAATGAACCAACCACAGAGGGTTATGCTAACATGTAGCCTGGTCCTAAGGAAGCTCTAAGGCATTTCCAAATCATACTAAAACGGGTCAGAACTGAAGTCAAAGCAAAAGTCAAAGTTTTGCGACTTTCGGTTCCGAACCGGGTCTAAACAGGAAATTGTCGGATCAAACAAGCTTAGACCAGTTATCATACTTATTACCAAGTTATATGAGTGATAAAATAGGTTATACGCCTTCTGCATTGTTAATTATGCTTTAATTCGAAGATTAGCATTCTGTTGACTTTTTCTAATCAACTTTGACCCGACATTTGATCTAGTTAGAGTGGGAATCAGAGGGAGCCCTTTTAAGGGTTTAATGCCCACATAATTACCAACTTATAACTACCTTCAATCCGACTAATCACTGGACCATCAATGATTAATCGCTAAGTCAAACGGTAATTACGACGGTTTGACTTTTAAGCTAAAACTAAGCAAAAACTCAACTAAAAAAGGTTAAGCATACTTACCAAAGTCCTATGCACGATTAGTGATGACTTGGGTCTGCTCTTATGCTCCAGGAAGCTCCAAGAAAGCAGATGGAATGAATGATCACAAAGTTGCAACCAAATGGCCTTTTATAGTGCTTAAATCTCATTAGATTGTTGACAACTAAGGCTACAACTGATCATGGATCACCCACAAGTGTCCCTAAGTGCCTAGGAATGTTTAGGGGTCGCCCATGGATGAGAAAATATCTTCTTAAGTCGGTTCCAGGGCTGAACAACCAACTTTCACGATTTTCTGCATCTGGGGGTCTGACGTGGCCCGCGTAAGGCTTGCCAAGACCTTACGCGGCCCGCCTGGAGCCTAACTTCAAGTTTAAAGTTTTCCAACTTTTGTATCTTGGCTCTTGGTCTTTCCAAAGGGTAACCAAATTTTATTTCTTGCATTTTGAGCCCCTCAACTTGACTTATAAGGGCTTCAAGACTTATACCCACTTTGTTAAGTCCCTGGGTCACATTACGTTTACCCGAAAAGTCATAAACTTCATCGTTGACGCTTTAACCCCTCGTATACGAATTTGATCATAACTTTCTCATACGATAACGAAACTTTATGAAATTTTTATCACGCATTCTAGTGAGCATAATTTACCGTTACAAAGCTTTGGGTTTGCTAAAAGGTCACTCAGAGGTACACTTTAAACATGTTGACACATTTAACCCCTGTAGTTTGTAATCTCTCACTTTCTTTCATATTTAGCTTCGTATGATCCATGATTTATTCGTTTAAGGGTATAAACATCATGTAGGGCTATTGTAAAGTATATTTATTCATTGTTGACATTTTGCACCCTTATATTCACATACTTTCCTTGTTTGTCAACTTTAGTCCCTCTAGAGTATTCTTTGTCACGTTCAAAGCTTATGACACGTGTCAATACATTATAGGACGTGAATTTTCGAGGTGTTACATCCTCACCCCCTTAAAAGAAATCTTGACCTCGAGATTTGTTAAGATGATGGAAGTACTTTTTGTCGTATAATGGACTTAACTTCTATAACATATTTGGAGTCTTTCCAAGCTCCCAAAGTGACCCCTATATTAGGTACATATATCCTTTTGGGGCTTCTTAACCTGTCGATCCTCAATCGATACAGGATGCTCATCACATCATAATTTTGCATATCATTATGTGATAGTGTTTCTTGACTTATTGGCGAAACACATCCTTCAGTCACTAGTGTGCAATATATTGCGAGCTCCGCCAAGCTCCCTAAATAGGTTTTAGCTTATAAGCTACTTGATCTTGATACATTCTATTTCCTTCGAATGATTTCTATATATTCAGAGCTTAACTAGCCTGATAATTTAACAAATTTGGCACACCCTTCCAAGGTGATATCTTTTGTTGAACCTTATTTCTTAACAAGAATTTAGGAGGTTTGCTATCTTCATTAATCCTTGATTTTCTGCCGAATACTGGCATTTTACATGCAACTTTCAGATCCTGATAATTGGACTTACCACTCAATTGTTCTAACAATAGATGTTTAACATTCCATCTATACAAGGTCCCTAACGGAGTAGCCTTGATACTTACATAATAATTGTTATAGAAAAACTTATTTTATGGTGAGATGGTTATTCCAACCATTGCTCAAAACTAATCTTAAGGAGTAGCCAATCCTTACAGTTAGTCGAATAAATCGACGATCCTGGGCAGCTGATGGCGATTCTTAATTGTCGCCTAATTAGGGTTGCGGTAAACAATGCATAAGCAAAATGAACCGTCTTTCTTAATTAACAATACCGAATTCTCAGAATATTGAGTTAGGCTATATGAATTCTCTATCTTAAAATTTACTTAATTAGGGTTTTGATTATTCCATAATCAATCATGGAGTTCTTACAACATTCCAACCCAAAGTGGGATGTTAATCTTAACTCTACTTGCCTCTCGGAAGGTAAACAGGGTAGTCTTTGCAGAAGGTAATCAAGACACACGGAGATTACAGAGATTTTTCCAAATCTCGGCTTCAGTTCATTTATCCTTGCCTATGTCAGATAAGTGGCATATTTATGGTACGAGTCCACAGATTTAATCAGAGACACTTAGTTGGACAATTCCATTCTGGATATCTTCTTTGAATACTATTAGTTGACTTTAGTACCATATGATCATTGGGATATCCTTGTGGTTCCATGCATTAAACCTCCATACTGATCAGGCTTGGAAGCAATCTATGGAACTTATTAAGATACATCAATTTTCATACGGCGGTTTTGTCATACCATTTGGTATTCGTAATCAATAGGGATTAAAGAGATATCAATTACATGCGAATGTACTTTATCTATAGAGAGGGTACATTAGAATTTTATGACTTAAAGATTTCTGACAGGAACAGAAGAAATGGTTCCTATTATTTTCGCTTTCACTTAATAACTATGGTTCTTAGGAAAGATTTTAAAAGTTTGCTATACTTATAGTTTGTGAAGGATTTAGAGTAAGTAGCATTCGGCTCTCTAAACCTTTTTCACGATCCCTTCACAGCTTTTCCAACAGCTGTGTCTTATCATGGTTTGAAGAACATCCTTGGACTTTCTAAGGTTTACAATTGTAGTATCATTAGCATGCGTCGCATCATCAATGGCGTGATTGACTGATGTCTTATCCGAGTTTGTCATACTCAAGATTTGGTTCCTATTACTAAATGAATCAATTTCTTGGTTGCGATCCGACAACTGCTATTCCTCATCCTCATGGCCATATATACTAACCATGGTTTCATTAAACCATACAGGCCAATATAGCATTAGCATTCTTAATGAACGTTATTTAATATATATCAATTATACTTAGCCTAGGTCACAAAAGACCATTAATGGCATTTAAAGTTTGGTCCTAATCCATCATCTTTTTTACAGGGAATCAAAATGTCACATCTGTCTTTATTATAGTGATGAATTTGGATAGCTTGAAAGCTTGCCAAAAGGATATCAGAAAAGAGTGATTCCTAATAGATATAAAATATCAATCTAAGATTTGTTGGAGCATTTTCTATAGTGTCATCGGCCAATTTCTACCTCGCATTAAATGACCGGAGTCCTAATCAAGCGGAGACAACAGTTCTCAACATTTATCGTTCATTATAGAATCATATGTGCCAGCATCAAATACATTTTTGCATAAACTGTTTGATAAGGAAAGGTACCTGCTATGTAATTGTCATTCTGCACCATCTCCTGGGCGTTCATCATGCGTTTGTTTTCTTGGCCTCTTCGGGCTTCTTCTGATTCCTAGGGCAGTTTGTCTTGATATGCCCCTTCTCGTTGCAACCATAACAGGTTGCGTCTTTCAATTTCTTGCAATCCAAGGTTTTATGTTCCTTAGACTTGCAAATCCCACAAGGTAGAGGCTGAGATTCAAATCTGCATTTCCCGAGGTGGTATTTTCGACAGGTTTCGCACCTGGTCTTCCCACCCGAATGCTGGCTGTCTTTCTTAAACCCGGAACTCTTCTTATCCTCAGAGTTCCTCTCCCTATCGGAGCGATGAGAATTCTCATCCTCCCTTTTACGCTTTCCATCTTCAGAGGCTTTGACAGCCTTGTTTCTGACCACATCGAGTGTGAGAGATAGCGACAGATCTGCCGCTGACCTGAATGTAGTAGGTCTTGAAGCCTTAACACTGGCTTTGATTTCTGGGGCTAAACCCCCAATGAAGCGAGCAATTCTCTTGGGTTCTGGTGTTACTAGGTAAGGAACCAGTCTGGACAGGGTATTGAAACTGGTGAGGTAAGCTTGACAATCTAAGTTTGTCATAACCAATGATAAGAAATCTGACTCAATCCTCTCAACCTCGTGTTGAGGGCAGTAGTTCTCCATAATGAGAGCAACAAACTGTTCCCATGACATGTTGTAAAGTGGGATCTTCCCAGCAGCTTGAATAAGAGCCTTCCACCATGCTAGTGCCTCTCACTTGAACGATTGGGATACATACTTCACTACATCCCTCTCAGCACAACCGCTTATATCGACAACTGTGTCCATTTCATCCAACCAGGTCATACAATCGATTGCCCCTTTCTCCCCAGTGAAATCCCGGGGTTTGCAGGAAACAAAGTATTTATAGGTACAGGACTTGGTACGTGGTTCATTATCGAACACTATCCTCTTGGATGGAACACTGTGTTGAATAGATGAATGTCGATCATCATCCTTATTTGACTCATCTTTCTTTGAGGGTGGCTTGCTATGAGCCTCAGAATGAGTCTTGGGGACAGACTTAGAGTGGGGTACAGATGAGGCTTTACTATGCGTCCGACTATACTCCCTAAATTGCTCTTCTACAGCTTTAGATACAGCTGTATCAATCAGTGTATGAAGTTCTCCTCTGGTTATATTAATCTTATCATTCTCATTATTCTCCAGGGGATGACTGTTGATCTCGTCAGAGTCAGCCATGTAGTCTTAATTACTACAAAAAGAAAAATAAGGGCAAGGTTTATTTAGAAGCCCATACAGTACCATCGTTCTTGACGATTTATTAACCATGGTAATATAAACCATATTGGTTAATTTGTTAGTTATATTTAATTAGCATTTTCATTATAATTTATCCTAGTTATAAAACATTAAGGATATTAAGGTGGCGCAAAGGGCCTAGTCACAAGGACAATTTTAAATTTACAAGCCGTGATTTCAGAGAATCGAGGCATTAAGGTTTAAACATATTTCATTACCTTTTCTTGACAGAGAGTCAAAGACTACTACTGTCCTTAGTCTCAGAGGACGTTAATTATGGCCCGTAGGCACTTCATCCCAAAAGATGGCCTGTGTGACTTTAACGATTCACAGTTTGCCAAAAATGTTAACATACTTACAGATGTTAACAGGGATTGGAATCTTTTGGATAGGTTTTACCGTCTTGGCCATGTCTGAAATGACATTTAGGCTAGGTTTTACCTTTAAGATTCTTTTAATATTTAACGTGGAACAATCCTAAATTGAGATGTAAACAAGGATCTGAATCTAATTGTGGAACTACCGTCTTGGCCCTGTCTTAAAACGACACATGGCTAGGTCTTGTCCTTTTTTAGATTTTTGCCATTTTATTATAATGGTAGATCTTATAATATAGGAATGATATTTTAAATATAATCGTTCCATTTAAAAATTTAAACAAGTATATGGTTGCCCTAAACGGGACTTCAAACTAAAAATGACTTGTCCATGCAAGGGCAAATTAGAAAAATAACAAAAGAAGCAATTTAAAAGACAATGAAACGAATTAGGATTAGTCCTATGTTCTTGTCTAGACTCAAGAATGTGCAACTGTGTAACTGAGATTAAACACAAAGGACTAGTGTTTAATTCACTCAGTGTTGGCTCTGATACCAACCTGTCACACCCCGACTTTCCACGTATTACCGGTGGGCCCGGTGGGGAGTATCGTGACGTAGTTGATATCATCATAGTCAAACAACACAATATATAAATGCACAGCGGAAGCAAAAGATAAATATATTACAAACCGAATATAAAGTAATATCAAAGTATTACAACGGAAAGTAAAGGATCCACAGGCGGATCTTAAAACATAAACATTGTTCAACAGACTTTAGACGCCTAGAACTTGCAAGATTCCTTATTAACGGCCTGAGCTTCCAGCCAATTACGTTCAGTACCTGTCACTTAACCTTTTTGGAAAATACGTCAGTTTACACTGGTAAATACAATTAACCGACTCATTTGAAAAAAGGTTTAATAAAATTGATTTGAATGCACAAGGCACAACATATCATTTATAACTTGGGACAATTATATAAAAATCTTGTATACAGATTTACATGTTCGTTGTACGTTCAGGGCCCGATGTAGAAACCGAGTCAAGATTAACAGACACGCCACAAGTATAAGCCCACAAGAGAGTGAGATACCGTTTCCCTTTAAGCAACTTTCAGTGTATGCCTACACCCCGTGCTTAAGACGTGGCCATTTTATAAGACAATGATGTCAAGGATATCCGGGACATGGTCATTAACCCCTAAAGGCTTTTATTTCAAACAATACAGATTAAAGCGGGTTACCTCAATAATTTAATCACAATTCGACTAAACATTCAATACCCGACCAAGGGGTATTATTATAATACCGTATCCCAAACCCGTATAGGGAAAATAAGTTAAAAGTATTTACCTGAGCTAGCAATGCAATTTATACTCAGCCGTATATTCAAATCAGCAAGCACAAGTACTTCTTTATCAACTGTATATAAATATTTAATTTTTCTGTTTTTAAATTATATTTTTGTTTTTAATTTTCTTGCTCTTTTATTATTTTACTTAAATTTAATTAAAAAATCTACTAATTTTTTAAATGGTTTTTTTAACTAACCGCATTTCCGCCCATCACAGTACAAGGGTTTGCTGTCGCTAGTTTACAAACACTTATTATTAATTATTTATAAATAGTTACTTATCATTTGAAATGTCGATCTAAGCACGTGTTAAAACCTCTTACGAGACCAAAAGATTTTTTTAAATCAACTCTGTTCTCGTTAAGATTTGTATCGAAATGTTCAGAAATAAATAAGCAAGAATGTGTGTTTAGTTCTATTTTTTGAGAAGTTAACAAGCACAAGTTATTTAAAAATATTCGATTAAGTTTTAGTTTAAATATTATGATAAAAATCTAAAAATAAAATCATGATTCAATTGGTTTATTCACAAGTTATTGATGTTTTTTTCAATTGTTTCTTTCACACGTGATCTTAGTCACGATTCTCGCTTCATATTCACACCACACAACATCGGCATGATGTACCCATGGTCGTGATGTCAAGATGCCATGTATATTAAAGAGCGAGTAAAGTACCGTTAGAGGTAAAAGTTAACTCGTAAACAAAATAACTAGGAACAAATTAACCTAGTTAGTAACATGTAAATAAGTAATCAAAACTAAATTTGAGGGACCAAAGCTGCCAAAGAGGAAACTTGTGTTTTAAAACACAAGAATTAAGACATAACACATGTGTGTGTGTGTGTATGTCGATCATCAGGAGGAGCAAACAAGGGGCAAACCCTTGTTCACCCAAAATCATCAAATTGAAGAGGAAATTGGACCTCAAATTCGTGCATGAACGCATATTAACGATCACCTAGAGAAGGAATCATAAGGTATGTTTAAAAACCTAGATTGGTGAAAATTATAATTTGAGACAAGTAGAATACTTGTAATTAGATTATTGGATTATGATCCAAAGATGAAATTAGGTGTAGATGTATGCTTAATTTCCTTAAACATAAGAAAATTATGAAATATTTGATGTAAGGTTACTTGTAAGTGATTAACAAGTGGATTATGAAGTGGATTTTGATAATATGATTGAGTTGATGATATATCTATGTTTATAATCATCATGAATGATAGTAATAGGAGGTTATTTTAATAATCAACAAGTTTGAGTTCATGCTCATACCTACCATGAATTGGGTTTTGTATAACATGATGAAATTAATGTTATACTCATGTTAGGGTGGGAGTTGGCTACAAAGTCTATTTTTCCTACAAAGTGTAAAAAGTCATAAAACACCATAATGTCAACCATAAAACACACTCAAAACTCACAAATAACATAGTGAAGATTACTAAAACACCATATTTGTGGGTTTTGTGTTGTGTTTTGGATGATAAGGCTTTGATTATCAAATGACTAACATTAGTGTGCTTTATGTTGATTATCATGTTGTGTTTTATATTCATAGTTGTACGATGATGTGTTTAAAGTTTTTAAGGACTGTTAGGGTTCGGATATTGTGTTTTAGTGATCTTCATTATGTTATTTGTGGGTTTTGAATGTGTTTATGGCTGAAATTGTAGTGTTTTATGACTTTGTACACTTTGTAGGAAAAATGGACTTTGTACCCGAACCTCACCCACTCATGTTAATATATGTTTGAAATCATCATGTTTATGTGCATGCTTAAAGTCTTTGGCTAAATTTGATGTTGGGTAAAATTATATACATATGATACATTGGGTTGTTTCACGGTGATGAAATAATCCCAAGTTATTATATAATAATCGATAGATTAGCATACAATGATTATAAATTATGTTAACTTGATGTTAACAATAACACGAACTAAGTTAAAGAAAGTAGTTAAAATGGTGGCCTAAAAATAGTGCCTACCGGGTAATTAATGAAATGCCTAAATGAGTTGTTGAACTTAATTGTGGGTTTATATATGTTAACAGGCAATTGACTTTCAAAAGTCAAACTGACCTTTAATAAGATCGAATGATAATTTTGATAGAAAATCCGTAAGGTGGGATAGTCGTGATAAATGATGACTAATCTAACCATCTTGCAAATGATAAATGATAGTTTGACGCTTGACTATTAGCATAGTATATTTTATGAGATATTCTATAGTATTTGATGTGATATTGTATCCCATATTTAGTGTGATGTTTGTTAGGCTATACCCCTATAAGTAATAGGGTCCCATGTACACTCCATTCATTCGAAATACAATACGACAAGCTATGTGGAAGCTTGGGAAGAAGCGGGTCAAATGGATCAAGTACACGGGAAAAGCATAATTGGATGAAAGGTAAGTAAAGCTTTACATCTTTTAAGTAGAACACCCACTTATTGTATTGGTTAAGAATAAGGTGATTTAGTATTTGAAATATGACGTTCCGACACGAAACTATACGGGTCAGAACAAGTGAAATTGGTAAGAAACCATATTTGATGGTAAAAAGGGGTAAAACGATAATTTGATCACGTGATGACGAATAAACAAGGAGTTTGAAAAGTTACCTCATGGTATAAGCTATAATGGGTAAAAAGGGGTAAAATGGTAATCTGGGCACGCGTTGACTAGATGAATAATGAGTTTTGAAAAGACACTATGGCGTAAGCCATAATGGGTCAAACGAATAAAAAGACGACTTAAGTAGTATGATCACAAGGTGTAAATTGAGTTGGACTAAATGGGCGAGATGGTAAATAAGTACTATCACGTAATACATAATGTTTGGTCATCCTAATGTAAAAGGGGTAAGTCAAATGGAGGGTAAAATGGTCATTTAGGCCAAACGGGTCAAATGGTGATGTTTCACCATTTGACAATAATGACTAATGGTTGCTAGTCGAGTTTTGTGCTCACAGGATGAATAGCGTGTGGCTTGCATCGCTTTTAATTAGCAACTAATAATGCAAGGTATTAAAACGAGTCAACGAAATGACCCGAGCCAGGTATGTGTAACGGGACAAACTCTCAATGAGGACTTAGGGTCTGCTGAGAGTTAAACGAGTCATGGGTGGACAATGGATTATCTAAAGTGAGGTATGACTAATAATTTAAATAGGAGATATTGTTCTTAGGAACACAATGATTTTAAAATAGAATATGGGTTAAAAATGCCCACTTGGTCAAAACAAGCTTTAAATATCCTTCGTGATTAAAAGGATTAAAGTTAACCAAACCGCCTTCGAATGATAAATCGGGCAAACGACCCTTAAGGGTAGTTTGGATATGAGTTTTATAATTTGGTCAATCCTTCCGGTAGTATACAATGGAAGGTATAAACCATTTGGACATAATGCTACATAATGGGTCAATTTCGTAAAATTGTCAAACTTGAGGGTAGGATATGAATATAATGATTTTCTATCACAATCCGTCACAATTGAAGTTGTGATAATAGTTAAATGAAGATCATAAAGTGGGAACGCATGTTATGAATGGTGAAACTGAGATATGGGTCAAAATTAGTTTCTGTTTGGTTAGAGTAATCAAACAGGTCAAAATAAATGCGTAAACGTAAAACGTGTAACGGGAGCGTAAACGCGTGTTTCGTAAACCCGTAGAAGGGTTAAAATTTGTAAGGAATTGATCCTTACCATAAAAATGTGGATAATATAGCCAAGTATGATAACGGGTCGAATAATCGCATGAATAAATTGTGAGCCGATAGCATAAGATGAAAAAGTCATTATTCCGGGTTGCGGATTTTGAGTCTAGAATGTGGCGATTAATTTACGATCGTAAGCTATGGTACTCCTACCGTAGCTTACGTCGGATATCTCCACCAAATTTCTTATTTTGTTTATTTGGGTTATTTGAGTTATTAAATTACATTTTTAACATTTTATAACGTTTAATATGTTAAATGATTCTTTGGTCATGCTACCAGGAAACGGATGGGATCAAGCTAAAGATGAACCGAACACGTCTGAAAGTTATGTTTCCGCGTTTGTTCTTTTGAACATCAAATATAACTATGATAGTACGCTAAAACTTTTGGAAACCTTATGAAGTATTTAAGAGACTCTAAGTCATGTAATGATGTGATATAAAGTTTTTATTAAACTTCAACTTTTAAATGGATGTTATTTGCATTAATTTTATATAAATGCAAATATTTTACTAAATTCTCCTTTAGTTAAGTACGGGTCTTACATGCCACTTCTCCTTTCACGTCCACACACCACAATGGATGGTCTAAAAACTATTTGTACTCATCCTCCAATGAAAATGACACACACACATATACGTGTGTATTATGAGGGTTCTAGGCAAGACACGGTTGCTTTACGATAGCATTATGAACAAAACAAATTATTAATTTTATAAGTCTTAAACAATTTTAAAGGGATGTTGGATTTAAATAACCTTAATTTTCACAAATTGGTTGGTAGAGCTCTCAACTTTCGATTTGTATCACACCACTCCTAACTTTTAACTTATTGGCCGATAGCACTCTCAAACTAACTGAACCCTAACCCAATTAGTTTTTTTTCGCTGATGTGGCACTTGTGTGTTAACGTGGCAGTTGACGTGGCGGCTGACTTGGCAACTAACATGGCGTATGGCTTAGCTTTTTGATGACGTGGCACTAGTTTGGTGACGTGGCAGCTGAAGTCAATAAACTGGGTTAGTGTTGGGTTAGTTTGGGAATCCTATCGGCCAATAAATTGAAAGTTAGGAGTGGTGTGGTAAAAATCAAAAGTTGGGAGTTCTATCAGCCAATTGGTGAAAGTTAAAGTTATTTAAATCAAATATCCCAATTTTAAATTATAAGAAAATGTTTAAAACTTGCAAATGTAAGTATACTAATACAATGTTTATACATATGCACGACCTACACATGCACATACACATTTAAAATTGAGTAAAAAAACATATGAACAGGCTAATTTAATGTTTTCTATGTACATAACATATATATGTGTAAGAAATAGAATTAAGAAAAATATGAACTATTGATAAAAGAGTTATATGATTTAAGCTTGTTTTTTCCTTTTTTCACAGTAATTTATTATTTTGATATATATATAGGGTAAGGTTCATGCGAGAACCACCCTTATTGCGAGAACCGCGAGAACCAATGTGAACACAACCTAAAATAGCTAAACAAACCCTAAAAAAACTAACCCCCACCCCACCCCCCCCCCCCCAAAAAAAAAAACCTAAACCCCCCAAGCTAAATGCTAAAAACTAAAACCCCCAAAAAAACCTAAAAAAATAAAAAAAATCTAATTTTTTTTTAATATTTTTTATGTTAAAATCGCTACTTTTAGTATAAAAAAATTAAATTTTTTTTTGGCTTCGAAAAGTAGCGACTTTTTGATAAAAAAAATATTTAAAAAAAAAATTGTGTGATTTTTAGCTATTTTTAGGCATTTTTTGTTGTGTTCACATTGGTTCTCGCGGTTCTCGCAATAAGAGGTGGTTCCTAACGGATCTTTGTCCTATATATATATATAGGGAGGAGCTCATGCGAGAACCACCATTATTGTGAGAACCGCGAGAACCAATGTGAACACAACCTAAAATAGCTAAAAAAACCTAACCCCCACCCCCCCCCCCCCCCCAACCCCAAGCTAAAATGCTAAAAACTAAACCCCCAAAAAACCTTAAAAAAAAATCTAAAATTATTTTTTTTTAATATTTTTTATGTTAAAATCGCTACTTTTAGAACCAAAATTTTTTTTTTTTTTTTGCTTCGAAAAGTAGCGATTTTTTTATAAAAAAATATTAAAAAAAAAATTGTGTGATTTTTAGCTATTTTTAGGCATTTTTGGTTGTGTTCACATTGGTTCTCGCAATAAGAGGTGGTTCTCGCATGATCTTCTCCCTCTATATATATATATAGGTAAACCTTAAATCATGAAATGGACCAATGAGGCATTTGGGTCCCAGTTGGCCTTCAAAACTGAAACACAGAGAAGTTGTCTAACTTGAATAAATTCATGCATGCTTCTGTCCTCTTTCCTTTCATCAATATTATTATTGTCAAACAAGACATGTTATCTCCCATTGATATTGGGCTCTTCTAGTACAAACACTACATGACACCATGTGCGTGTCACGTGTCATTTTCTAAGAATAATAAAGAATTTTGTTTTTTCATGGCATCCCATCATTTCTGGTTTGAGTCGTTTTACTAAGGATTTATTTTTCGTCTGTAGGTCCAAAAAGGTTACTGTTGCCATTTTAGTTCACTGGATTAATTTCATCCATTTTTTCTGTTAACGAGAAGGGCAATTCGGTCATTTTATATGACCGAATTGCCCTTCTAGTTAACAGAATTACATATAAAATGACTGAATTGCCCTTCTCGTTAATAGAATAATGGATGAAGTTAACCACGTGGATTAAAATGGCAACGGGGAAACCTTTTTGGACCTATAGGTGAAAAATAAAACATTTGGACTAAACTGACAAAATGACTCAAACCACAAGGACTAAAATGACATTTAACTCTAAGATTTATAAAGAAGTTTGTTTTTTCATGGCATGTAGGGTTGTTCATGAGCCGAGCCAGGGTAAGCTCGGGCTCGGCTCGATTATAAACCGAGCTGGCTCGGCTCGGATTTGAAACCGAGCTGAAAATCTAAGCTCGGACTCGGCTTGGTTTTAAACCGAGCTGGCTCGGCTCGGCTTGGTTTGGCTCGATTTTATAAAGAAAAATATAATATATAACTCTCCAAATTCAGTAGCCTAAAATATTATTCAATGCTTCAAAAAAACATATTCAAAATAAGTTTATCCTAATACATTATAAGTTAAATCATGTTTAGCAACAAAAAATAAGTTTTACAATTTCAATGAAATACAATATTAGTTCATTAGCAAGGTAATTAAGATTCAAATATGCCATGAATATCAAATTACAAGCCTAAATATATATAAATAATAACAAGTTTTTTAGTAATCTATACTATATTATAAAGCATTTCCCAAGGACTTCTTAAAACTTAAGAGGTACAAGTAGAAATGCTTGGAATACAACACACGATGCATATATTAATTAGGTTTGAGGGGTAATTTTGTCTTTTTCCCACAAGGAGCATGTTATTTATTATTTATTAACACTTATGATGTTATTTATTATTTCAGAATTTATTAACACTAATGATGAAAAGAAACTCAAGCATTACAACATTTTAATAAAAATATTAGGTGACAAAAGTGTTAATATTAAGAAAAAATAATCTATATATCGTGTACACATTTTGAAACAAATTTTACAAGAGAGCCAAGCTATTTTAGAGGGAGTAAAGTTGCGCATTGCCCAAAAATTTAAGACATTTTAAGGGTATTTTAGGAATTTTTACCCCTTTGTAAATAAATAATTGAAGTTGTGCAAAATGTACAAGAGAGGCAAACTATTTTAGAGGGGGTAAACTTGCGCATTGCCCAAAAATTAAAGACGGGGTATTTTAGGAATTTTTACCCCTTTCTAAATAAATAATCGAAGTTGTTACATGCAATTAAATTAATAAAATAATATAGATTTAATAATGATAATAAAAAGAGATTTCCAAGAGTTCTCGCTGCTGCTGTGCTGCATGTTGTATTTTAGGAATTTTTACCCCTTTCTAAATAAATAATCGAAGTTGTTACATGCAATTAAATTAATAAAATAATATAGATTTAATAATGATAATAAAAAGAGATTTCCAAGAGTTCTCGCTGCTGCTGTGCTGCATGTTGTTACATACAATTAAATTAATAAATAATATAGAGTTAATAATGATAATAAATAGAGATTTCCAAGAGTTCTCGTTGTTGCTCTGAATGGTTTCCTAACCGATAATGACAATAAAAACAGAATTCAAAGAGTTCTGTGCCACATGGTTTCCCAATCGACCAAACGAATTGAATTTTGAAACAGTCAAACAGTTGGCCATCATTGAGAAATATATATAGTGTTCAATGGCCATCATTGGCAAATAAATCTAGAGTTCAAATTCACATGGTGGCTATAACCCGTAAAAAATCACTTGCGTGGATCTCAAATTTCGATCTCACGATTTCTTTTTTGTATAGTATTCGAATATCACCACCCAATCACTGGCGACTAAATTGCAGCTCATGTCCGCCGACAACTGCCGCCTTCTCTGAGATGATACCACCACTCCATATTTCGAATTCTAGAGAAACCAAATCACTTTTCAATCTCTACTCCTAATGAACCGGCCGGTGATGCCAATCCGCGACGATAAACCACCGATCGAC
Organism: Helianthus tuberosus; assembly: GCA_030545235.1. Classification (NCBI taxonomy): domain Eukaryota; kingdom Viridiplantae; phylum Streptophyta; class Magnoliopsida; order Asterales; family Asteraceae; genus Helianthus; species Helianthus tuberosus. The sequence goes on along the minus strand of CM060427.1, from coordinate 142,018,695 downwards.
GGCGGCCGGAAATTTTTTGGATTATTCAAGTCAGCGTTTTGAAGGTCAAGTAGTTACAGTAATACTACTGTATCTTCTTTGGTTGAAGGATTTAACGGTCACACTAAAAGCGGAAGTTATAGAGTTTCGTTGCTGATTAGATCTCCGATTCTGATGTGGTGTCGTTTACGGCTTGATCCGTGGTCTAAACTCTACTTTGAATGAATAATAATCTCAGTTTTGTTCAGTTTTTATTTGCATATATTACTTGTTTATTTCTTGTTTGATGAGATCCAGATGATTGTTATTTTTTATTAATTGGGTTTAGTTGTTTGATAATTGTTTTTTGTTTTATTTAAGTTTTAATAGATTAGGTGATAAACCACATAGTTGTATTTTAGGATTTTTACTTAATCTAGATTAAGTTTTAGGTCATTCTGATAAGAGTTTCAAACCTTTTGGGCCTTTGGCCTTTTGTTACTAGGCTGTTATTTAAGTTTTATTTATTTATTTATTGTTGATTTTAGAATTAGAAGTAATGGCTTGTGGAATATATTTTGGTAATTCAAGTGTTTACGGTTAAAGTGAAACTAATGGTCGTAAATTCTTATGGATCTCTGTTTTGCTTCATACTAACATTTAACTATGACTTGAACCGACGTTTGAAAACATATAGCAGTCGACGACAACTCGATATTATGTCTAAATTAACGATCACTCCTAAATAGTTAGGATATGGATATTTTTTGTATGTAAAGCTGGCTTTATTGATATAATTCTTATGTTTAAAACATCTTTTATGCATCTTGTTATAGGGTATTCTTATGGGTCCCTGTTTTGCTTTGCTTGCAAGTGTTTATGGTTAAACTGAAACTAAGGGTGGTGAATTCAACTAAATGTTTAAACTATGTTGCCTACAGCCCATGATACATGTTAGAGGTGCACATTAAAAATTGTTCGTGAACCGAAACCGACATTCGGAGAGACACTGGTTTAAGCATGATAGAAGTTGTAGGGTTTGGAACTGGTTCGAGCCTAATGGAAAGGAACTTGCACGCTAACAACCTTTAACGATGTTTCCCGCCGCATCGCGCGGGCACCCCACTAGTATATTATAATGTATATAAAAATAAATATATTATGAAGAAAATAATCCGAACTAAGCCGAGCTGAGCTACCAAGCGAGCCAAACCGAGCCAACTCGGCTCGTTACGAGCCGAGCCGAGCTGGCTCACTTTCTAACCGAGCCGAGCTGGCTCGGTTCACTTTCAAACCGAGCCATATCGAGCGAGCTTTTTCCGAACTAAATCCGAGCGAGCTTCGAGCGAGCTCTGAGCTGCGAGCTTTTTGGGCAGCCCTAAATTGGCATGCCATCATTTCTTAAGCATTTACTGTTAATTTACAGCATTTCAATCATGTTTATTAAGTTGTTAAGTCTACGGGTCGAGTTTCGTCAAGTAGGGTTAATCACTCTTTTCCTCGATAGCCGGGTCGTCCTCTAATTCGTCTCCAGCACAATGAAAACACAGAGTGACTCGTAACAAGGAGAATGGAGTGGGGGTTGCTCCTTGTTACCACCCTCCGGCGTGAGAATAAGTATTTGCTTGGGAGCAAGATAAGTATTTAAGTAGTAATTGTGAGAGAGCAGATTAACGTTACCTCAAACCTGGTTCGAGATGGGTATTTATAGCCGAAGAGTGAAGGAGAAGGGCCAAAGGGCCGCTTGATGGGCCTAGGGGGCCTAGGGCCCGACTGACAATCTTGCAGCTTTTTGTAGATGTGACAGTTGTGCGGGTCACGAGAGTCTTGGGCGCACGCGGAGATGTTGTCGTGTGTCCTGCTGCATCAGTTGTATGAAGGAACACCCGTCACGTGGCCAGCAGTCTGTTCACCAGCTTTATGCATGTGGGTTGGGCAGCTGCGCATTGGGCGGTCAGCTAACCGCTGCTGTCAGTGCCCGAGCATACCACTTGCTGGTTTGGTCACGGAAGTCAAAGTGACAGTTCCACTTGTATAACAATAGGATACGGTTTTGCACCGCATCGCTATGCGCGGTAAACTGAGCACACACCAAACATTTCTATTGCCACTCTGCACGCGCCAGTGTAGGACCGCAGCCTGGAAATGTGTTTGACAGAAAGTGAATGTAGTGAGCTACTATCATTATTGGTAGTAATTACCGCATCTCTTGTATGTTGACAAAAACAACCATTTTCATATACAAGGTGAGTCGTCTCATCTCTCCCCAAGAGGGAAAGCAAACCGGGTTCGTGCGTGCCCGCACGAACGGAGGTGAATCCTGTCAGTAGGGGCAATGAGCCGGGTGATGGTCACTCGCGCCCAAACCTGGTACGAGAATTAGGACCATACCCCTTCAGAGCTTTTGGTTTTTCATACTGTCAAAAGAGTTGAAGAATGGTTTTTTCCTCTTGTTAAAGAGTTCAAGAATGAAAAAGTAACATTCCTTTAACAAAGACAAATCTTGCATACTTAAATCTATTAAAGATTTCCTCAAAGAGAGCTTCATATAGGAGATCAAATCCTTCTTTTACTCCATCTTTACACTATACATATTAATATATTGTCTACCAATACCCAAAATATCCTCTATCTCAGTTAGATATGTTAGTTTATTAATCAACCACCTTCTTCAATCACTGACTTTACCTTGACTTTGACTTCATTAGACCTTATTGGCTTGGATTAACACTCTCCTTAACTCATCAGCAATACCCTTCAAAAGAACCGGTTTTTGGATAAGTCCATTCATCCCAATTTGCATGCATCGTTCCCACAGATCTTCATCGGCACTAGCCGTTGAAGCAATAATCAACGGCCAGTTTTGGCTTCTAAACTTTCTTAACCTCGACGCAACTTCAAACCCGTCTAGATCGGGCATGTGTAGATCCAATATCAAGATTTGGTAAGCGGATACGGGTGGATTGAGAGCCGTGAGACAGTCGTAACCCGAGGTTACGGTCGTAACCACACAGCCTAATTTCTCGAGCAGCTTACGGGATACCGCACGATTTGTATCGTCTTCGTCGGCTAGAAGAACTTGAAGGCCTCTAAACATTGAGTTTGATTGCGGGTTGTGATCGGATGATTCGCTGGTTTCGGATAATCCGATCATGATTGATGGCCGAAGCTGAAACGCGAGAACGAGGGACATGCTTTGATCGAATTCTACGGGATTCGGGACTACCCATATGTTCCCTTGCATCATCTGCCCAAAAACCAACATTTATTTCAAATCAAATTAGCCAAAAACATTAACAATAAAACAGATTATTAGTAATAGTATCAAATACAATGATTAGAGGTGGCTAAATTGAAAACAGATTTGGTTGACCCGAAACATTTCTTGACCAAAAGTTCTATTGTTCTTTATAAATGATTAAAAAAGATATAAAGAGTAAAATGCCATTTTCGTCTCTCCGATTTGGCCAGTTTGCGACTTTCGTCCAAAGGTTTTTTTTCCGTATCCGTATCTGGATCCAAAAGGTTTGAAATCTTGCTGCTTTCATCCGGCTTGTTAACTCCATCCATTTTTTTTTCGTTAAGTCAGGGGTAATTTCTGTATTTTTTGTTAACTTAAAAGGCAATTCGGTCTTTTTCACTTTATGTACAAGCATTTAACATAATGTATATAAAGTGAAAAAGACCGAATTGCCCTTTAAGTTAACAAAAAAGACGAAAATACCCTTGACTTAACAGAGAAAAATGGATAAAGTAATCGTGTCGGATGAAAATGGCAAGATTTCAAACCTTTTGGATCCAGATGTGGAAAAACAAACATTTGGACGAAAGTCGCAAAACTGACCAAACCTCAGGGACGATAATGGCATTTTACTCAAAATATAATTTCGAAAACATAACCTAACCATATAAAAGAAAAGATTTACAAGGGTTTATGCATTATGAGTGAACTTTGGGCGACTTTCGACCCATTTCCTTTTTAGCCAACTTTCTTAACCCGTTTGACCCACCATAAGTAAACGAACCGAAATTGGCACTACATAAAACTACAAATATCATGCAACAAATTTCTTAATAAAGATTCAAACACCAGTTCAAAAACTAACCTGAACCAACTTTTTGCACATACTAAAGCTCAAACTTTCCTCAGCCACCAATCGACGGTTTCTCTGATCACTTGAAGACGGTTTCAAAACCAAAAATGCATCACTTAACCCGATTTCAAACTTAACAACAACCGAACAATCATTTGAATTTGATCTCCAAGAACGCCATTGCTGATCGTTTCTACCAACGCTTCCACTCTCTCGATAAATCCTTAACGTTAAACATCCACCTCCGTTACCCCAACTCAAAAGATTACCGATCATATGCAAGATCACCTGTAACACCCGTCTTTCATCTCCCATTACGTAATTTGGTAAAAATTTATCAACGTTTATGTCAAAGTCGTAACCTTTATAAACACACAAACACTTTGCAAGACACGCAGCTTCTTTGATCATACCATGAAGCTGAAACGATCGCATTTCCAATAGAAACTTGCCGTTATCTTTGGAATAATCGTCCACTACATCGTTAATCAGCATCGAAAGAACACTGCTTGTCTTGACCATTGTGTCGACAAGTATACGTTGTTGACTGTTTGGTTTCTCGTCTTGTAGAATCGAAAGCAAACCCATGATTGAATGCATCGGTTTTCGTAACCCCTTACTCATAACCGTTTGAAACGAGCTTCTTGCTTGACTCGCCCTCATCGCATCTTGTTTCGCCTGTTGTAACGCTTGGTTTTGCGCCACTAGTTTATCTCTCATGAGTCGAGATTCTTCCAAAACCGCAGCGTGCGAGAGCGCAACGGCTACTTGATCCGCAACGACTTTGAGTATTTCGAGCTCCGAATTCGTCCACGATCGAAAATTTCCACCGGGTAGAACCAAAACTAATATTGCGTAACATGCTTGAATCATCTCGGGGGTCCCACCTTTAAAGTCGGCAACTCGAAGCATCGGCATACGGATTGCAGCAACGGCTCCCGGTTGACTCGACCCTCCACTGCTTAACTCGGCTAATCTCGATTCGGGTTCCAATAACTTTACGACTTCGCTTTGTTTGATTTCTTGAACATCGGAATCGTTAATCGGGATGCAAAACCGATCACCGGTTGTCGAATTGCCGCCTCTTAGCTGATGAGTGAGATTCATCACCGTTTTAGCTTCATCTGGCATCCAAATTGCGCAGTTTTGCAAATCTAAAGTCTCGGATAGCTTATCGAGAGTCGTGTAAAGAATCGTGTGGCGATCGAGAGACTTTCGTATTTCTTGTGTGAGCATACGAACGTGCCACCCGGCTTCTTTTTGTCTCTTGATCATTCCCATTTCTCTACCGAGATCCCAAAACTTCTTTTTAAGCATAAATTCTCTAACTTTAACTTTCAAAAGCAATGGAATGAGAGTGAATAACGTAATGGCGGTTGCGAATGAGACTAACGCAGTTAGGAACTTGAATACGGTGAGTGCGAGCATTAGTTGAAACGGGTGGGCATCGTATGTCCAACCGTTGAGTAAATGTGTCATTCCGCATAGTACGATAAAGAGAATGAATTGAACAAGTACCCATTTGAAAGGGACGTTTGAACAACTAACGAAGTACAGAAGCTCGATTGGAATCGAAAAGTAAGCGACTGCTATTAAGAAATCGCTCACTCGTTGTGTTTCCATTATGTTTCGGTACCCAAAGAAGCCTTCGGCCTCACAGTTACACCCTGAGAACCCATTCTCAGATGCTGAAACACAGATCAACAACAAGAAAACCGCTGCGAAAATTGATAATGTTTTCGACATCTGGTTCGTCAAACTGATCCTCCAATTTGCATAATTTGATCAGATTATACAAAACCCTTAATTCCTCTTGAAGTTAACATCCTGTTCATCCAATGAATCAATTATAAAACAGAGAGAAAGTGTTATAAACAGGTTAATTAACCAGAAACGAAATTGAAAAAACCCTTTGAGACATTTAATCAAACAGTTGGTGTGCTAAATTTCATCTCAGCCTTTTCTGAATCACAACATTGCTTAAATTGAACCCAAATTTGTACACAAAAACAGAGAAAAAAAATGTTAAAAAAAGATTAATTAACCAAAAAAGAAATTGACAAAACCCTTTGAGACATTTAATCAAACGGTTGGTGTGCAAAATTCCATCTCAACAAAAAAACTTCTAAATTTCAACATTGCTTAAATTTCACCCAATCTTGTACACAAAATCAAATGAAAAATTTAACAAAACCAAGAAATCCAAACTCCCAAGCAAATTAAACACAAGAAACAAAAAATTACTGAAACCCCCACAAACCAATCAATCCAAATTAACCCAAAAATCAATAATGCGGGTGTAAAGTAAGCCGTACCGTGCAAGAACACATCCTCAGCACCACCAAAATTCACTTCTTCAAATCAAGAATCAATCAAATTCATTCAAGAACCAACAAGTTTAACAAAAACCCATATCAAAACAGCCTTTGAATGATCCGATTAATGGAAAAATAATGAAAAAGATTGGATTTTTGAGTTGAAGTGTGTGGGATACTAGATGCATGAACCCACCTCAGTTTTTTCCCCTTAATTTACACCCACTACCAGTTTTGAAACTGAAGTTTTGTAGGGGGAAAGAGACGAGTTTTCCGTTAGATTTAGCGCCGTTGTTTTGTGTTAGAGAGAGAGAGAGAGAGATTGGAATGGAATAGAAAAGGAGATCAAGAAAAGGAAAAGAAAGAGTTTTTAATTCATTTGGTTGTGATTTTGATGAAACAAAGAGAGGATGCACCTTATATAATAATAATAATAATAATAATAATAATAATAATAATAATAATAATAATAATAATAATAAGTTTATATTTAATTTGGAGTTAAATGCCATTTTAGTCCCTGTGGTTTGGGTCATTTTGCCAGTTTAGTCCAAAGGTTTCATTTTTAACCTGTGGGTCAATTTTTTTTTCACAATTGTCATTTTAGTCCACTGGGTTAACTTCATCCGTTTTTTCTGTTAACGAGAAGGCCAATTTGGTCATTTTGTATGTAATTCTGTTAACTAAAAGGGCAATTCAGCCATATAAAATGACCGAATTGGCCTTCTCGTTAACAGAAAAAACGGATGAAGTTAACCCAGTGGACTAAAATGGCAACTGTGAAACCTTTTTGGACCCACATGTTAAAAATAAAACCTTTGGACTAAACTGGCAAAATGGCCCAAACCTCAGGGACTAAAATGGCATTTAACTCTTTAATTTGGTTGGGTTGGGTTGGGTTGGGTTGGGTTGATAAGGGTGTTTATGGTGCGGTTTAGTTGGTTTTGATAAATTTGGGTTCGGGGCGTAACTATGGCTACGGTTGTAGTCGAGCCGAGCTAGGTTGGGCTTAAGTTTGAGCTCGAACTTAAACGAGTCAGTTTGGTTTGGCTCGTTTATTTTATTGAGCTGAAAAGTCGAGGTTGAGCTTGTAAAAAGTTCGAGTCAACTCGAACCCAAAAGATAGACTTATGTATTATTTTCATTTTTTTCTAATATTATAAAGACATAAAGGTGGATGTAAACGAGCTGAGTCAAGCCCGAGTTCAACTAGGCTTGAGCTGGGTTCGGTTCGAGTCTAATATTTAGAGATCGAGCTTGGCTCGGAGGTAAAACCCGAGAGATTGAGTTGGGCTCGGCTCGAGGAAATTTAAGAACAATTTTAAATGAGCTAAAAACTCTGCTCGAGCTCGCTTTGATAGCGTAAACGAGCCAAACCTTAGCGAGAGCTCGGCTCGCCAATGTTAAATGTAGGTGTATATATATATATATAGGAACAGGATCAGGAGAGAACGCCTCAAAGTTTGAGAACGGTGAGAACGCTTCCTGGCCTAACACGTGTCCCGCGTCATGGAGAAGGGGGTTTTTTGTCTTTTCATTCTTCTTTTATTTCCCAACGCGGTATAATATTTTATGGCATCTAAGTTTTTTTTTGGCGTTAATCGTATTTTTTAAACTTTTTGGCGTTGAATTAATTGTTTTTGTGTCACATATATAATTTTTTTGGCGTTATAGAGTTTTCTGGTTAATTTTTTTGGCGTTATAGAGTTTTCTGGTTAATTTTTTTGGCGTTATGGCGTTTTGTATAATAATTCACTACGAGTCGCTAATATTTGCATAAGATTAAAATAAGACCAAATTTTTTTTTTTTTTTTTTTTTTTTTTTTGCGTTTAGTGATTTTTTTGACGTTTAATACCCTTTACAAGGTGTTTTGCCAGCAGTTGTTCTCCCAGTTTTCATACTTCTAGCTTTTTGGTGTTTGTAGTTTTTTGCGTTTTATATAATAATGTTATTTTTTTTTATAGAGAACTAGTTAACAAATCAACATATAACTTGATATCAAAACAATATAAAATGAAAACTAAAATAATATAAAAATTATAATATAATTTCTCTTCCGAATCTTCACTGTCATCAGCCTCTATCTTCTTGAATTTGTTTGGCGTTTTGAACCTTTTTTGAATAGTTTTGCTAGTTGCCAACTTTCCTACATAAACCCCGTCTTTTTCAGAAGAAGCTGCTTAGTGGCATCATGTTTTTGGTGTGATACTCTTGTTTGGCGGCATGTCATTGAAGATCAACTCTTGCTTGATGCTATTTATAATAATGGAGTCCAAAATAACATTTTACACTTTAGTTGAACCCTTTCTTCCATGCCTATAATCATCAAGAAGAAATCTCACATGATAGCATATCACCGTCATCAGTCTCTTTTTCTTGAATATTTGTCCATCTCATCCAGCAAAATATTATTGAGTTAACCCTCTTAGAAAAAGGATCCATTTCAGTGAAAGCTTTGACATCTGTGGCGTTTTAAAGGGAGTGGTTTCTAGAGGATATGACGTTTTTGTGTTTTTCTGGGTGTGATTAATTTCATTGTGTATAGTCCCCTCTCTTATAGGAGTTTTTTGGCGCGTAGTTTAAGCGGGACTTTTTATTGTAATAAATGATAGTTATAAGGTAACTGTCTTTTCAGTTACTGTATTTTGTATTACTGTGTTGACCAGCTTTTATGAGTTTTTATAGGTTATAAACGTCTCATCTTCTAAGTTTGGCGTTTTTTAAATGGCCTTATGCAGACCATCATGACAAAATACAATAATGGAGTAAATAAAATAGTAAGGAGGAAAATATTTTTTTGTTATTTATGGCGTTTTGTTAGAGTGAACAATTTTTAGTATTATTTTGGCGTTTTGCTAATAAAGATAGTAATATATCATTTAATTATCTTAAATAAAAAAGATTACATAGAAGAAAAAAAAAAGGAAACAAATTTAAAATCCTTCGTCAGAAAGTACTTTATCTGAATAGTATCCATCACTTGTGTCATCTTCTTCTCCTCGGAGTCTTCATCTTGATCTTCATCCATGTCATCACATTCACCTTCATCAGCTTCTTGTTCCTGAAGATTTTGAAGCCTCCACCTGAACATGTCTTGCATTAACTCCAATTTTGAGTCTATTTCTGGGTTGGTACAGGTGGCGTTATGCAATTCTTCCATGAAACCCAGTCGCTGCTTTGTCATGATGTTCTCTAGCCAGTAGACTTGTTGTTCTCCGTTGTCGTATGTAATCGTCACCATGTCTGTTTCATCATCAAAACGCCATGATGTCATGACAGGGTCTGGCTTCACATCTCCTTTGATTGCTCCAAATTTTCTGGTTAATGCTTTCAAAAGCATATGCGTTTCATGGCATTAGTTGTATAGAGCGATGCCAATGGATAAGATTTGCCTCTGTATCTGGTCTTCCATGTTTAGAATTGCCCGGACCGTCTTAACATACACCCTCCTTCTGTTGTCAAAATGGATGACGTATCGCCTGATCCCCAGAGTGTATCTCCACGAAAAGATTGTTGCCATTTTTGGCGTTTTGCTTAAGTTGGCGTTTTTGGTTAACGATTTTTTTTTTGCAGAAAATGAATAGATTGAGTGATTATGGAAGCTATGGTTTACGTTTGTTTATATAATGATGTTTTGGAGCGTAATTTAGGAGGAAATTTCTTCTAATAAATGTTAATAACTGAAATTCAGTTATTTGTGTTGTTTTATCTTCCTGTAATATTCAACGCGTTTTATTTTTAATTTGTGGCGTTTTGTTTTTTAATGGCGTTTTATTTTTTGTATGGCGTTTTATCCTATGATGGCGTTTTGAATATGAGAGGTAAAAAGACCCTTTTACCCTTAATGAAGCGCGTCCCACCTAATAATATTGATGTTATTTACGAAAACGCCATGGCACAATCTAGTCCATGGATTGTTTTGATCGGACGATCCATAATCGTTCTCACACTTTTCACCGTTTTCTCCAAATCCCGACCCTATATATATATATAGGGTTGAGTTCATTTCAGAACTCTAAATAACTACAGAACTTTCAGAACTGCTAATAAACAATCATTTTATATATAATTTTTTGTATTTATAATATTTTTATCATCTATTATATGTATTTCTTTGATTACATACATGTTAAAAGTGGTTTACATATGTTTAATTGCCAAAATTATATATATATACATATATGTGTGTGTCATAACTAATTACATATATGTAAAAAAACTAGTTTACATGTGTGTAATTATAAAATTACATATAAAAAATGATAAACTTACTCTTAACATGTATGTAATCGTAAAAATACACATAATAAATGATAAAATTATCCTAAACATAAAAATATATAAATAAAAAGATTGTTTATTAGGAGTTCTGCGAGTTCTGTAAATATTTATGGTTCTGAAATGATCCTGGCCCTATATATATATATATATGGGAGAAGATCGTGCGAGAACCACCTCTTATTGCGAGAACCGCGAGAACCAATGTGAAAACAACCAAAAATGCCTAAAAATAGCTAAAAATCACACAATTTTTTTTTAATATTTTTTATATAAAAATCGCTACTTTTCGAAGCAAAAAAAAAAAATTGGCCACTAAAAGTAGCGATTTGAGCATAAAAAATATTAAAAAAAAAAAATATATATTTTTTTATTTTTTTTCGATATTTTTTAGATATTTTTTGGGGTTTAGTTTTTAGCATTTTAGCTTGGGGGAGGGGGTGGGGGGTTTAGGTTTTTTGGGGGTGGGGGAGGGGGGTTTAGGTTTTTTTTTTTTTTGGGGGGGGGGGGGGGGGAGGGGGGGGTGTAAGTTTTTTGGGGGTTTTAGTTTTTAGCATTTTGCTTGGGGGGGTTAGTTTTTTTTAGGTTTTTTCGCTATTTTAGGTTGTGTTCACATTGGTTCTCGCGGTTCTCGTAATAAGGGTGGTTCTCGCATGAACTCCTCCCATATATATATATATATATATATATATATATATATATATATATATATATAATTTGTTTGGGTTCGTTTAGACTCGCGAACCTAAACGAGACATGTATGTAAAGCTTGAGCTCGATAACTAAACAAGTCATAATGCTCGTCCGAACTTTTTATTGATCGGATCCCGAGTAGCTCTCGAGCCGCTCCGCCTCCTTTACACCCTACACAAAGGCATAATAAAAATATTATATGTATTATTTTTTTGATATTTTTCTAGCTCTTTATATAATTAATTAAACTTTAAATGTTGACACTTTAACCCCTATCACATATTTTTAATTTTAATACATTTAAAACTAAATTAGTATATATGAAATAAAATAATTCGAGTCGGCTCGGTTCGTTTACAACTGAGTTGATTTCGAGTCGAGCTTTTTTAGCGAGTCACGAACCATCAACTTTGAACACCACTAGCTATGGTTTAAAGGATGACAAATTGAACTGACTGGATTGGGTGAGATGATTAGACTGGCTGGTTTTATTGGTAATGGCAGTTTAACAATTTGGTTTGATGGTTTGACTGTTTTCTTTTATTAAAGTTTTGAAATGATGAACGTGGTTCAGGGCCGACCCTCTGAGCATGGGCCAGGTGAGCGACGCCTAAGTGCTAAAAATCTAAGGGCTAAAAAATCTCTATATATACTTTTAACTGTGCCAATCTGTTTTATTATTTGAAGTTACAATCATTTTAAAAGGCCGAAATTTAAACCCAAACTAAATAAGTAATGGTAAAATGGTATACTCAGTTTTAAAAGGCGTAAATTACAAACAATTAAACCCAAATTAAATATAATGTACCAATCGATTTAAGGGGTAGAGCCTGATTTTTTTTTTTTTTATCTCGGTGAGGGTTCTAATTACAACTATTTTCGGAGATGGTCTAAGGTGGTTCATAATTATAGCTTATATACATAACTACATATTCAATATAAAAAAAATGTAAAAATAGTGAAAGGTAAACTCTTAGGTAGGTTTAAACAGTCATTTCCAAGTTCAAACTAAACCGAATTGTTAAGCGACAAACCATCAAAACCAAACCACTGGATCTCAAAGCAGCCTGCGCCTGCTTAGGATTAAATGGTTCGATATTTTTAACGATTTAGTTACAACCTAGAAGGCTAGAATTAAAGGTTGGACTGTTAGGAAACAGAAATTAAAGAGTTGTGTTAGTTGTTAAACTCAATTTGTTACGTGCCAACCACCTCTTTTTTTAAATGTTGGGTTAAATAACACAAATATAATGTGGTTTAACACATATTTTAGGCACTTGGTGATTATTATTATTTTTTTTTTGGTTGGACAAATTCATAATATACCACCAGTGTCTTTGTATTTATTCCTACCAGTTTTTTGCTAGTAATACAATTAACCTGGCGATATTTTCTAGACATGCAGCATTTAAAAAAGTGATATTTTAAAAAGCTCAAACTATCTACACACTCTATCTGCCTATTTAGACACCCTTTGCCTCGTATAGGGTTACATCAAACTCAGTGTCTGACTCATGTCAGTCCTGGTTTGACTGCTCCTATATGCCTCGTATAGGCCTATATGGGGCGTATAGTACCCCTCGTATAGGTCTCATATATGACCCCCGCCCCATATATGCCACGTATAGGCCTATATGGGGCGTATATAAGGTTTTTTTTTAACAAACATTTTATACAATATTAATCGTTTTAGCAAACTTTTATACAAAAACAAGTTTTCTATTTTAAATAAATAAAAATAACAAGTACATGATATGATACAACACCTGTATAGGCCTATACGAGACCTAAACCACACCTATAGTCCTATGCGAGACCTATACTACACCTACAGGCATATACAAGTTATTATAATTAATAATAGATTTTTTATAATTAATATTAGAGTTATTATAATTAATATGAGTTTTTATAATTAATATTAGAGTTATTATAATTAATATGAGTTGTTTTATAATTAATATTAGTGTTAATGATATTAATATGAGTTTTTTATAATTAATATGAGTGTTATTATAATTAATATGAGTTTTTCATAATTAATATTAGTGTTATTGATATTAATATGAGTTTTTTATAATTAATATTAGTGTTATGGATATTAAAAAGAGAAAACAAAAAAATTTAAAAATATATGCCCCATATAGGGCTAGACTGGGCGTATAATGAGGTCCAAAAGACCATTATAACCCTGTTTTGTCTCCAGTCTAGGTCTAATTCAGGGGTAAAATACGCCTCATACAGGCCTATACTAGGCGTATAAGAGAGGCAAAAAAGACTATTATAGCCATGTTTTGCCCCCAGTCTAGGCCTAATTCAGGGGTAAAATGGTATTTTTCAAGTATACGCCCCATATAGGCCTATACGAGGCATATAAGACAAAATATGACATAATCAGAGATTCTCTTGGAAATTGAAAAACGTTATACGCTACGTATAGACCTATACGAGGCGTATACGAGGGTGTGTAAATAGGGACTAGGGTGTGTGAATATGTAGATCCGGCTCGGTTCGTTTACAACTGAGTTGATTTCGAGTCGAGCTTTTTTAGCGAGTCACGAACCATCAACTTTGAACACCACTAGCTATGGTTTAAAGGATGACAAATTGAACTGGCTGGATTGGGTGAGATGATTAGACTGGGTGGTTTTATTGGTAATGGCAGTTTAACAATTTGGTTTGATGGTTTAACTGTTTTCTTTTATTAAAGTTTTGAAATGATGAACGTGGTTCAGGGCCGACCCTCTGAGCATTGGCCAGATGAGCGGCGGCTAAGTGCTAAAAATCTAAGGGCTAAAAAATCTATTGAACAGGAATGCCAACCGAAACTTTTGAACAAATTAGCCTAGCTGTGGCTGAATGTCACAAATTGGTAAATTTCAAAAGTTAAAACTTGTAGGTTACTGTATCACTTTAAAGCTCACTCTTTTTTCGGTTTCTGGTGATTATTATATTATTAATTTATTATTACTAGGGGGTTAAAGAGGTCCTTGTGAAACTTGGTGGGCGAGGTTCGGTTTTGTTCAGTGAAGGAAAAGAACCGATTAAACAAGGTATTATTGCGGCTGAAAAAGTGCTTGATACAACGGTGCAGGGGATACATTTACTGCTGCTTATGTTGTTGCTTTTGTTGAAGGGAAATCCAAAGCTGAATGCTTGAGATTTGCAGGTTAGCTAGCATATGCTGTTTTCTTATTAATAGATGTATATGTGTGGTTACTATGATTTATTTTGTTATTTGCAGCTGCCGCAACTTTTCTTTGTGTCCAAGTAAAGGGAGCGATCCCAAGCATGCCTCGTAGGAAGGCAGTCTTGGATCTTCTTAAATCTGTTTAGGAAAAATAAAGCTAATTTAACTAGGATTCCGTTTGGACATAAATAAGGTACATAGTTGTCGATAGCGAATAGCGACAAATAGCGACAAGTAACCTATAGGCTACGTAGTGAATATCGACAAATAGCGACCCTTGGTCGCATGGCTACATAGCGACCCATATAGCGACCCTTGGTCGCATGGCTACATAGGAAAATTTTTATATGTACATTACATCAAAAGACCCATATAGCGACCCTTGGTCGCATGGCTACATAGCGCGCTATAGCCACTATTAACAACTATGATATGCAGATTTGGAACCAGTGAAAGGCAGTGGGTAGAAGCTCAAGTTGAGAACACAAAATAGCAAGCTATTCTGGTAACACTTAAAGGTCAGATGAAGCTCATATTCACCTTGATCTTCATTCACTTAGGTATAATATCACTATTACATCCAGGTAATAAAATCAAATCTGAATTATGCAATACATGGACGCCCTGGCGTTCAGTTTCTATTCAGGTAATAAAATCAAATCTGAATTTTGTTAGATGTTCATCAGTAACTGGTTCAGGGGTTTTTTTATTATATCCAAGGAAGATGATCGTGGCTGGGTATTGTTTATCAGCGTTTGAAGTCTTCGATTCATGACCCAGGTAGCTATGGATTCTACTTCTCTACTACCTCTCTTTGGCCGAACTACTAGGTAAGTATGCGACCAAACGGAGGAATCAAGAAGTTCACATCGGCTGCTTACTCCAACGTAAGTATGCGATCATTAATCGCACCAATTTAGCTCCATAATCTCTACTGATCATGTGTTTTCATTGTCTTAATGTAGTGCGTTCGCAAACCATCCTGATATTCTTTCGTTTAGTGCCCCTTGCACGTCTGTTTGACATCGTTTATTTACCGCTATTATAATTTGTTTCATAGTTAATACTGGTTCCCTTTATTCCTCCTTTTCTTCACTCCTCGGCACATTTATTGTTTCCTCCATTGTTGGTGTTAATTTCTATTTAAAACCATGGCTGCAATCGGTTTCGAAGGCTATGAAAAGAGGTTTGAAGTTACGGGCTTTACCAAAGCCCAACATCTTCACTGACCCTGAAGGTCAAGGTCTCCGGGCTTTACCAAAGCCCAAGTGGATGAGATCTTGAACCCTGCTGAATGCACAAATGTCTCTTCGTTGTCGAATGAGCATGTAGACTCTTATGTTCTATCCGAGTCGAGTCTATTTGTGTTCCCTTACAAAATCGTTATCAAAACTTATGGAACCACTAAACTGTTGCTCTCGATATCGGCTATTCTGAAGCTGGCGGAATCGATTTCGCTTACTGTCCAGTCAACAAGATACACACGTGGTTGCTTTATCTTTCCCAGTGCTCAATAGTACCCTCACCGCAGCTTCACCGAAGAAGTTTCAGTGATGGATGGTCATTTTGAAAAGCTTGGTTTAGCCAGCAAGGAGTGATGTAATTTCAGTTTTTTAGGTATGATTTACTTATGTAAGAGTTTGATGGTATTCGATTGGGTAATTAAATGTGTTTTAAAAACTGTATATCCAGTTTCAAGTGTTAATGATTTAGGCTTATTGCTCCATATTACATATGACATATGTGTGGGTTTTGTAGGTAATGGCAAAGGTGCCGCAACTTCTTAATATGCTATGCGAATTGCACCATATGTTCAGGTAGATTTTTTCCAAATAATGTTTAATCAATTTCGATCTGTCTCAAGTAGTAAGTTATTTATTTTTTGTATGATTATTAATTAAACAAATGTTACATTATATGCTATAGATCTTATATATCCCGTTAAACCCCTCATATTGTCACAAATCTTCGATTCAAGAAGCAAAAACTCATATCCAATGGGTTCCAACGACCTGACTTCGGTGACGGCGCTAGCCCCGGGTTCGTCTTCACTTTCAGTTTTTTTTTTCTTTTTAAATTGATTGATGGTATTAACTTGAAATTTGTTCATTGAATTGTTACAGGAAGATTTTTATTGGTGGTTTAGCGAAGGATACTACCATAGGTTAGTGTTTAATTGCATGTGTTTCTGTAATTACGAAAGTGCCATTGTTTGTATTATTGTATCTGATTTGATGTGTTTAATTGTGTATAGATACATTTGTTAAGTACTTTGGAAAGTATGGAGACCTTACGGACTCGGTTATTATGAAGGATCGACAGACCGGTCGGCCGAGGGGCTTCGGGTTTGTTACGTATGCGGATCCTTCGGTTGTTGACACTGTTATTGCTGAGACACATGTTATTAATGGGAAACAAGTAAGTGAATTTTTGTTTTTAGGTTATTTTGGTTATGAATGAGGATTTTGACTGTAACTTTATCGATATTTATTGCATGTTTCATTAGCAAAGTTGAATGCAATTGTACTTATGTTAACTGAATACATGTTATGCGGTACGACATTGATTAAAACCTAAGATAGAGGCTGAATAAAAGGTGTCATTATGAAAATATGCGCTCAGGAAAACGCCCCAGGGGAAAAGGTGTGCCTCATGTAGTTCTGGGTCAGAATTGGTCAACTAAAGAACAAGAAGTGGATATTTTAGCTGAATTTACTTTTAAACGGGTGACGATGACACAATCACGAAGTAGACCTAGGTGATCGGAATAGTATGGTTATCTCCAGCTTTGCCCTGCAACCAAGGTGCTTATTTTGTAATTGAATAAATTTCTTTCACCTGGTCTGGTTAATATTCTATTTACTGTATGTATAAAATATTATTTTAACTCATTTTTATATTTGTTTGGTGTAGAGAGTTTAGCAACTTAAAATTCTTTATTAAATAGATATTGATTTAATTGATTGGGGTGAATAACAAAATGAATTTACGTAATGAATCAAAGAATTTAATTTCTAATTTGATTTCGTTTGCAAATTAAAAGTCTTTGTGAATGTGAATGTGAATTGTGCAGCTAATTATATGGATGGCATAAAGAATCCACGTGGGCTACAATATACAAGTTAACTTAGAACAAGATGGCATAAGCTTTCCAAGGCATTATTACTGTTGCCTGCTGGTGTATATGGCTCGCGAGGAACGAGGCCAGGTTCAAAGGAGTCTCGGTTAAGGTCGATAATATTTGCAGCCAAATAAAAGCTCTGGGATATTTATGGTTTCACAATAGATCGAAGTACAAGGAGGTTTCTTGGATCGAGTGGTGTAAATTTGTTAATATGTAATTTTCTGTTTGTGTTTTGCGGTCTTCCCGGTCTGTGGGTTTAGAGTATATGCAGGGGGTATTGCAGTAAAAACTTCTGATTTGGATATCGATGGTGTTATGGGAATGGAATTTCCACCTTACAGATTCTTTTTCATCTTTTGATCAAAATTATTTTTTATTTAAAT
Source organism: Helianthus tuberosus (assembly GCA_030545235.1). NCBI lineage: Eukaryota > Viridiplantae > Streptophyta > Magnoliopsida > Asterales > Asteraceae > Helianthus > Helianthus tuberosus. The sequence continues at coordinate 142,000,659 of CM060427.1, read as the reverse complement.
AATATACATTAATAACCTATTTGTTAGGCCCTCGAGATGTTTCTAATAAAACAAATCTGGGTATAACTTGGTTTTTAATAGGCATCAAAATAATATACTTTCCGGTTGTAAAGAAAGGTAACCGAAAACAGGATGGTTTAACTGGGGTTGCCAAACTGTTGCTTATGATTTTCTAAATTGCTTCATTTAAAAAAAAAACAGATTGAGAGGGGTCAAATAATAAATCTATCTAAGACTGAGAGGGGAACACGTTAAACGCGTTGACAATCCCCCAATGTCTATTTTTAATGAGGCATATTGCGTGCTAAATTGTTATTTTCAATGATTTTGTTTCATTAATGTTTTTTTTTAACAATAATTAACCCAATAGTTATTTTTTAATACGTTAAAAAATGGAGAAAAAAGTACTTGCGGGTCCAATGCAACTAAAGCGTTTTAACATGGATCCTACCTATCCATCTCACCACCTCTAATTTAGGACATTAAACATTCTCATTTTGTGACCCATTTACCATAAATGGGTCCTATGGAGGTTATGTTTTCTACTGACATGTTAATTGTGTATAAGTAAAAAAGTTAACCGGTTATAATTGGTCAAATGGTCGAACAAATAAAAGAGATAAAATTAAATAAAGGTGCATTAAAATGCTTATCGGTTGTTTTGTTTACAATTATTGTTTTTTAGATTGTGATCATGCTTATCGGTTGTTTTGTGTATAATACCATTTTCTATAGTAGGTGCTTGATGTCAAGCGGATGAATGGCCTTACAACTGATCCACAAATGCTTGATGTCGCTTCAGATAACGTCAGAAGGGAGGCATCCACCATCTCCCATAATGTCAGTGAAACAAGTTATTTCTTCTCTTTATTTAGTTGATTATTTTGAATGGGTTATTGTGCTTAAGGCTCTTATATGCACTTCATGTTGTTTTGTTATCAAATTTGGTTCAATAACCAACAATCCATAGCCTATCTGTTTGTTTAAATTAGATCGGACATGCTTCAATGAACTTCATGTTTTTTTGTTGGATTAGATATGAAAAAACTTCTTTACTTGCAAAAAAAAAAAACCCATTTTAATAATCTATCAGTTATCGCCTCATTCCTCTCAACATGAACCCTAATTTCACACCTCATTCTCCCCTCTTTACATCTTCAAAAAGATATTAAATTTGTGTTTTCCATGAAATTTAATATACCACTTCGATAGATTCAACTTCTGTAATCAATAGATAAATTGGTTTTAAGAGGATTTACCATATCTTTCATGTGTTTATTTGAGTCTTTATGGCCGATTTGTATTAATTTGGGAAAAGTCTCTTAAGTTCTAAATTTATTATTTGCCCATGTCATTGAACAAGCAATATGCATCCTTAAGTAAATTCGTGGCAAGTATCATGTGTTTTTAATTATCATGCCACAAGTCTGAGACACTTCTATGCTTATAGAATGCTCGAAAACAAAGTATGCACTTTGTCATTAACTTATCTAATACGTCACATTATTTAAGTTTATTTTAATTATATTGTTGTGAGTATATAGGATTAACATTGAATTATTGAATATATATCCTCACAAATTTTATAAAAAAACCCTTTTAATAAAATTAATAAAATATTAATATCCTTAAAATAGAGCGACCCGTGGGTACCACGGGTTATAACCTAGTCTCTATATATACTTTTAACTGTGCCAATCTGTTTTATTATTTGAAGTTACAATCGTTTTAAAAGGCCGAAATTTAAACCCAAACTAAATAAGTAATGGTAAAATGGTATACTCAGTTTTAAAAGGCGCAAATTACAAACAATTAAACCCAAATTAAATATAATGTACCAATCGATTTAGGGGGTAGAGCTTGATTTTTTTTATCTCGGTGAGGGTCCTAATTACAACCATTTTCGTAGATGGCCTAAGGTGGTTCATAATTATAGCTTATATACATAACTACATATTTCAATATAAAAAAAGTGTAAAAATAGTGAAAGGTAAACTGTTAGGTAGGTTTAGGGCTGTAAACGAACCGAACGAACACGAACAAGACCTTGTTCGTGTTCGTTTGTTAAGAAATATATGTGTTCGCGAACCGTTCATGAACACTTATCGAACGAGATATTATGTTCGTGTTCGTTTGTTAAGGAAATGAACTTGTTCGTGTTCGTTTGTGTTTGTTTGTTAATTTTAGGCAACAAATGTTGACGAACACAAATGAGCACAAACTAATGTTATGAACACAAATGGAAACAAACGAACACAAACAATCGTTCATGAACATAATATATAATACACTGACACTTATTAGATATTTAATTTGTCGGAATTTTGAAATATTTTAATAAATATAAAAACTAAAAACACTAATGAACTATCGAACACAAACGAACATGTTACCGAACGTTAACGAACATAAACGAACGAACACGGCCTATGTTCATGTTTGTTCATTTAACTAAACGAACGAAATTTCTTGTTCGTGTTCGTTTGTTTAATAAACGAACGAACACAAACGAACTTCACGCCGAACGTTTGGTTCATTTACAGCCCTAGGTAGGTTTAAACAGTCATTTCCAAGTTCAAACTAAACCGAATTGTTAAGCGACAAACCATCAAAACCAAACCACTGGATCTCAAAGCAGCCTGCGCCTGCTTAGGATTAAATGGTTCGATATTTTTAACGATTTAGTTACAACCTAGAAGGCTAGAATTAAAGGTTGGACTGTTAGGAAATAGAAATTAAAGAGTTGTGTTAGTTGTTAAACTCAATTTGTTACGTGCCAACCACCTCTTTCTTTAAATGTTGGGTTAAATAACACAAATATAATGTGGTTTAACACATATTTTAGGCACTTGGTGATTATTATTATTATTATTATTTTTTTTTATTATTTTTTTTTGGTTGGACAAATTCATAATATACCTCCAGTGTCTTTGTATTTATTCCTACCAGCTTTTTGCTAGTAATACAATTAACCTGGTCTTTTTATATATATATATAAAGTGATTGCCGTTCAAAAAAAATACAATTAACCTGGCGATATTTTCTAGACATGCAGCATTTAAAAAAGTAATATTTTAAAAATTGAAACTTTATTGACCATTCTATGATTCTAGTGGTCTGCAGTTGTGCACAAGAAGGTTCACTTCATCAGAACCAAACCAAAATTTTCCGAATATTGAATAATGTTAACCAATAGGTTTTGGCGTTAAAGCTAAGAATCGCTAGGCGCTAGTTTGGAAAGTGAAGTGAATCGAAATTAACAGGGATTAATCGGATTGGGATTTTATATGTAATTTTCAGTTATATGTATACACACATTTTTTATGTATTTTTTTAAGTAGACATGTTTTAACACCTTATTCGACCCATATTAGTAGATAGGATTAACTGCAAGAATTTACAGGTTTTGCTCAAGAATCTGGCCTAAATTGGTTGGAATCATTAGACTACCACCGACTTTTGGCCAATTAGGACTGGATTTGACCACTGTTGACCGCCTACTAATTAATTGACCGATTAGATAAAAAAAATACTCGGTGAACCTGGGACTAGCGATTAATCGAAAGCCAGTCGGGATTTTTACAACCATGACGTTAACCAATCGGTTTTAGATTAATCGTTTTTTATTTTGAGTACGAGTCGGTCACGATTAATTTGAGAGGAACTAAAATTTCACGAACTGCCTTTGTTTTGCATCTTTTTCTTGTGAGATAAAGTTTTGGAATTGTTAAAAGTTTCGTGAAGGCTTCAAACCATTCATATATCATAAAATTCATTCATATATATCATAAAATTCAAACTAAATGAATAGTGAATTTAGGGTATATTAGAATATGAGGTATGGGGCGGGGTTGTGGCGTGGATTGGGTATAAACGCCTAAATCACCACCCCGGGTGGGTTTGGAAATTTAGGGTATATTAGAATATGGGGTATGGGGCGGGGTTGTGGCGTGGGTTTGGTACAAATGCCCAAGTCACCACCCCGAGTGGGCTTGGGTTTCGACGTGGCCCCTTAGGCGGGGGTTTCAGCCCGGGCGTTGGACGGGGCTATCAAGATTACATGACGGGATCTCATTGGCCAAGACAAGTAGCCGTTTGGGCTAGCCGTTGGTCAACGGTTATGTGTTTAAAAAAAATTATTCACTATAAATACTCACACTTCTATTCATTTTTTTACCACAACTACTCCACCTCTTCTATAATCATCTCTATCTTATTTAAAAAAAAAAATTCTCATCCAACCACAATACGAAAAATGAATCCTCATAATCATGGTTTTGACATGAACAATCCGTGGGCATTCCAAGAAACACCTATATGATAAAATTCAAACTAAATGAATAGTGAATTTAGGGTATATTAGAATATGGGGTATGGGGCGGGGCTGTGGCGTGGGTTGGGAATAAACGCCTAAGTCACCACCCCGGGTGGGCTTGGGAATTTAGGGTATATTAGAATATGGGGTATGGGGCGGGGTTGTGGCGTGGGTTTGGTACAAACGCCCAAGTCACCACCCCGGGTGGGCTTGGGTTTCGACGTGGCCCCTTGGACGGGGGTTTCAGCCCGGGCGTTGGACGGGGCTATCAAGATGACATGACGGGATCTCATTGGCCAAGACAAGTAGCCGTTTGGGCTAGCCGTTGGCCAACGACTATGTGTTTAAAAAAATTATTCACTATAAATACTCACACTTCTATTCATTTTTTACCACAACTACTCCACCTCTTCTATAATCATCTCTATCTTATTTTAAAAGAAAATTATCATCCAACCACAATACGAAAAATGAATCCTCATAATCGTGGTTTTGACCTGAACAATCCGTGGGCATTCCAAGAAACACCTAGCCCAGCATCCAATCGTCCAATTGCTCCCTTTTTAATACACTCCACGAGGCCGGATATGGCTGGTTATGCATCGTTTATCTCGAATCGTTTGAAGAATGATGTCGGTCGAAAACACCAATGCCTTTCGCGCAACGCGCGTCATTGAAAAATACTAGTTTATACAATTTCTAAACATTAAAGAACAATCATCAAGTTTCATTAGTCCGTCATAAAAATTAAAAATATGTGTGGAACTTACTAAGGGCCAGAAGGTGGTCAAACCCTTCTACTTTTAGACATAGACTCATGATCATCATCATACTCAATAGAGATAGCAGAGTTAACGTAGGTGTCACACCCCAACCGATGGCGGAATCATCGGGGCGCGGCACTGAGCGAAACAGATTGTCCAGAAGTTTCCATAACAACTATCATTACCATTTAATTAAAGCAATACGTCCCATACCGTATCTTAAATAGTCAAACAAGTTATTACAGATAACATCAAAACAAATACTCTGTTCCGACAACTCAGATTTAAACATAACTAATTTATTTGTTGGTTTCTAGGACTCCAGTTCCTAGCTTCAATTTCATCACAGCCCGAGAAGCATATAAACAACCTAGGCACCTGTCACATACGTTAAAATAAAATCAATACATATAATGTAAAGGTGAGCATACAAGTTTGATAATAGCATATAGAGTTCGAATTCGTTTACGCATAACCAGCACGTACACATAGTGAAATGAAGCACGTTAGTTATCGACATAGATCCATCGATACCAATGACTGCGGGTTGACTGCCCGAGGCAGTTCGCAATACATGATTACCACCGTAATCCATGCAAGTAAAAGATCCTTAACAACCCCCGTGTGAACGGGTGCTGAGTCCAAACTATAGTACTATCGTTGCTAAGGCAGGTAGACAGCATTCCATGTGTAAACATAACAAACAAGCATTCATAAGCCACGTATAACATGCGTAAATGGTTTAACGTTAAAATAGCTTGAGTAGTGTGATAGTTGTAGTTTGAATATTCGTAACGTATGTAACACCCAAAAGTGCTAAAGCAAAAAGGGTTCGAGTATACTCACAGCGATTGTGGATTGAAGGGAGCGCTTTACAGCGAGTACGGTTAGCCTGAATAGATTTGATAACAACGATAAGTGGCGCGTAAATCAGTACAAGGTGAGCGTGGTTAGGATGGCTGATCGTGCGGATCAGCTATCCGTGAGAGGGAGTCATCCGTGCGCATGAACTATCCGTGCGGATGGTGATCCATCCGGATAAGCTATCCGTGCGTGCGAGCTGTCCGTGCGGATGGTAATCCGTGCGGATTAGTTGTGCGTGAGGATGGCTTATCCGTGCGGATTGGTTGTGCGTGCGGATGGCTTGTACGGACAAGTTGTTTGTGTGGATAAACGTTCAAGTGGATTGTTTCTTCCTAAGTGTGAGATGTGTTTGTGTATGATGGCTTGTGCTTTGGAGTTTTCGTTGTAGCATTTAGAAAACACATAAGTGTTTCTACCTTTCAAGCCGGTCGCGCGGACAACAATCCGTACGGATGGCAGTCCGTGCGGACATTGGTAATTCGTGCGGACAGTCTGTGCGCGCGGGCAGAGACAATCCGTCCGGATAGCCTGTCCGTGCGTACGACTTGGCCGTGCGGATGAACATTGTTTGAATTTTATTTTAAGGCCTTAGTATCTCATGATCCGAAGAGTAATCCATTCAAAGGTCGTCCGTCCGGATTGCTCATTCCTCGATACTCAAACCTTGTTTGGAAAGTGGGTCCCAAGGGTAGCTCGTCCGGGTGACAACCCGTCCGTATGGCCTGTGCGTGCGGACAGCTTGTCCGTGCGGACAGCTTGTCCGTGCGGACAGCTTGTCCGTGCGGATAGCTGGTCCGTGCGGACAGCTTCTGGTCTGATTGTTCCGTTCGTCTACTCTGGGTTTCTGTTGTCGTTTATCGAGACGTTCTGGTTACATGGCAACCACTTGGAGTTGTATTCTCACCCGCTTTCGAGTTCCCAAGTAAACTCCGCGCCTCGTTTACCTTCCCATCGAACTTTCACAATGGGAATGCGTGAGCGCCTGAGTTCTTTGGTCTGGCGATCCATGATTTCGACAGGCTTTTCCACGAAGTGTAATGTTTCGTTCACTTGTAGATCATCTAGAGGAACATGTAAGCCGTGGTCGGCGATGCACTTTCGGAGGTTTGACACGTGGAAAGTCGGATGGACATTGCTAAGTTCCTCCGGTAATTCGAGTCTGTAGGCGACTTTTCCGATCCTTTCGAGAATCTTAAAGGGTCCAACATATCGAGGCGCGAGTTTCCCCTTCTTGCCGAATCGGACTACACCCTTCCAAGGTGATACCTTTAGGAGTACGTAGTCACCAACGCCATATTCACGGGGTTTGCGCTTTTTATCGGCGTAAACTTTCTGTCGATCCCGAGCTTTCGCTAGGTTGTCCCGAATTTGGAAAATTTTGTCTGTCGTTTCTTGTAGCAGCTCCGGACCGGTTAGTTGCGAGTGACCGATCTCGTGCCACACAATAGGCGATCGACATCTTCTTCCGTATAAGGCCTCGAAAGGTGCCATCTGGATGCTAGCCTGGTAGCTGTTGCAAAAAGACAGCTAAATCCAACATAAATACAAGAAAAGGAACATTAGTGGACTGCCCGGACCCTCAACGGCACCTTCCAAAGCAAAATAGAGAAAACAGAAGGCTGAACACGCCCCGTGCTCAGCCAGCACGGGGCCGTGCCCAAGAAGCAGCAGAAAAGACAAACCTATAGAAGCTTCTATTGCCCATCACGGGGCCGTGCTCAGCGGACACGGGGGCGTGTCGAAAGTACAGCAGGCGCATTTATTGTAATTGCGAATTACAATTAATGAGGAGAGAGAGTGTCAGACGGACACGGGGCCGTGCCCAGCGGACACGGGGCCGTGTCCAGCTCTCTGTTCAGCCTATAAATAGGAGTGCTTGGATTCATTTCATCTCATCCCTTGGCACACCACCTCTCTCACACTTCATCCACCACCCACCACCATCACAACACCATCATCCACCACCATCATCCATTGTCCATCGTAGAGTGTGTGAGTCGTCTCGGGATCCAAGATTGATCGTAAGAGTTCTTGACAATCAAGGCCATGTTTGCCTAAGTCTCTTACATCACTTGGTGAAGACAAAGTGTCTAGTATAATACTTTTTTATTTCTAATCTTTTGCACTTTTTATTTGGTTTTGTATTAATGACTTTAATAACTAGTTACTTATGTTGAAGGTGATCTTTCCTTATCGTTTGTCCGTGGTGTCTTGGCATTATTTTACTGTCTATATAAAATAAAGGATTTTCACCATTCATATCTCCACGGTCTATATGGAGATATGTTGGCTACCTGGTAGGGGGTTAAGGGAACGGTTTGGTAAAGGTCTTGCCATTGTTCAGCGTTTAGAGGTCCTGCAATGGACCTGGGTCAAATTTAGTAGGATCTCCTTCAATACTTCACGGTATTGGATGGCGGGGGTCCAAACTCTTTGATCCCCTCATAAGTTAACTACTATTAATACTATAACCCGGCTATTTAGGACTGTATCCCTGCTGACTCAGACTACTTAGCCGAGGGTAACGTCACCGCCAAAAGCGGGGCCTACCACAATACTGCATTAATAACTTAATTCATTATCTTCCAATAATCCACCCCTTTAGGATTGTATCCCTGCTGACTCAAACTACTGGGGTGAGGGTAACGTCACCTTCAAAAGAGGGGCCTACTACAATAACTAAGATAATCTCTTAATTATGTGCAAAAGTGCGGAAATAATCAAAGGTTATACTAGATACGAGTCGGAACCAAGTGATTCATCTTGTCTATCTGTTTTTATTTTTATTTTTATTTTCAGCATTTTAGTTAGTTTTATTTTTCTTAGTTCAAAACATTTTTCTAAACTTTTATTTTGGTTAGACGTTGAGGATAAACCGGTACTCAAAGCTCTTGTGTCCTTGGACGACCTCGGTATCTTACCAACGCTATACTACACTCAACGATGGGTGCACTTGCCCATATGTGTGTTTAGTGTTAGTGAAATATCGTGTTTTATAAATTTAAAACTTGGCTAAAATAAGTGTTAAAAAGGGCTTAAAATATACACCTAATATATATAACACTTTACCGCACATCAAGTTTTTTTTGGCGCCGTTGCCGGGGACACAAGGATTTTAAGAAAGTTAGGAATCAACGGCCTAATCATATTTTGTTTTTCTTTTTATTTTTTTAGGATTTTCTTAGTTTTTCAGCTTCTGCAGCTCTCAGCACGGGCCGTGCCCGGTCAGACACGGGCCGTGCCCAGCAATCATCACTGGCAGTTTTGTTTTCTGAGTTACAGAGAGCTAAACACGGGGCCGTGTCGGTGCAACACGGGGTCGTGTCCAACTCCCAGTAACAGGGATCCAGAAATAAATTACTGTGCCTCTGAACACGGGCCGTGTTCATTGAGCACGGGGCCGTGGTGAACATTCTGACCAGCGTTCTTTTCTGTTTTTGTTGCAGGACTTGGAACCCAGGCGCCACATTTGAACCTCCTACGTAGTGCATGAGCTCCAGTTCTAATAGAGACATAAAAGAACCCCTAGAAGAACCCGAGCGCTTTCTCAGAAAAAGACTAAAAGCTAAAAATCAAGAGAAAGCTTCGGGGGACCCACTTCCAATGGCGGACCAACGTACCCTCATGGATTACCTACGGCCTACCGTAGGCAATCTTGGCGCCGCTATCAATGCCCCGAATGTCGAGGCCAACAACTTCGAACTTCGGCCGCATTTGATACAAATGCTCCAAAACTCCGCAACCTTCCATGGGCTTGCGGACGAGGATCCCCATCTACATATTACTAACTTCTTAGAAATATGTGATACCTTCCGGATCAATGGAGCATCAAATGACGCCATCCGCCTTCGAATGTTTCCTTTTCCACTAAAAGACCGAGCTAAGGCTTGGCTTAACACCCTCCCAGCTGGATCGGTAAACACCTGGGATGAACTCGCCCAAAAGTTTTTGTATAAGTATTTCCCTCCTGCTAAAACGGCTAAATTAATGACTGAAATTAATACATACTCACAAGAGGATGGGGAATCCTTATATGAAACTTGGGAAAGGTTCAAGGAGCTTCTAAGAAAGTGTCCTCACCATGGTCTAGCGGTATGACAACAAGTATCCACTTTCTACAATGGATTGTTGCCACACACAAGACAAACACTTGATTCAAGCTCCGGGGGACTCTTAGGTAATCGTCGCCCAAATGAAATATATAACCAAATTGAGGAAATTGCTCAAACCAATTTTCAATGGCACACTCCCCGAGGTAATAAATCTATTGCCCCGGGCGCCCATAAGGTTGATGAAAGCACCTCTTTACAAGCCCAAATCGAGGCCCTCTCTTCAAAAATCAAAAGGCTAGAAATGACAAAAACGGCCTCGGTTATGGCTTGTGAAGGGTGTGGTGGGTCACATGAAAATTGGAGTTGTATGAAAGAATTAGATGAACAAACTGAAACGGTAAACTACATGGATAATAGACCTAGGCCGTCGGGTCCTCCAACGGGTACCTACAACCAAGGATGGCGTAACCACCCAAATCTTGGTTGGAGAGATCCCGGAAGTAGTAGTACCCAACAAAACCAACGAACTAATTTTCAACAACCGCAAAATTTTCCTCAACAACAAAGTGGAAGAGAAAGGCTTGAAGATACTGTATCTCGCCTCATCTCTGACACTGAAAAGAAGAACTCGGATCGATTTCAACAATTGGAATCGAATTTCAGAAATCAACAAGCTAGCATTCAAAACGTTGAAAAACAATTAAATCAACTAGCTCAAAATTTCTCCGAGAGACCACAAGGCGCATTACCCAGTAATACCGAACCAAACCCAAAGGCACCAGTCCATCTCATCACATTAAGAAATCGAACCGTGGGTCCCGAGGATGCTCCATTGCCGCCAAATGAAAGAAGCCATTCTAGCCAGACTGTAACTCCTCCTGCGCCAGAAAAGGTTTCTACACCAAATCAAGAGCCCACCAAGACTCCTCCAATCCCGTACCCCGGTAGGTTAAATAGTCAAAAGACCGATGAGCAATTCGCAAAGTTCGAAAGTTTACTAAAACAATTGCATGTTAATATTCCTTTTATTGAGGTCTTAACCCAAATGCCTAAATATGCAAAATTCATGAGGGATTTCCTCACTCACAAAAGGAAAATTGAATCATTGCAATTAGTTAACTTAGGCGAAGAATGCTCAGCTCTAGTACTCAACAAACTTCCACAAAAGAAAATCGACCCCGGGAGCTTCACAATCCCTTGTTCGATTGGGAAGTCCCCCGTCCGAAATGCTTTAGCTGATCTTGGGGCTAGCATCAACCTCATGCCCACCTCAATGTTCAAGCGACTCGGCCTAGGAACAACAAGCCCTACAAAGATGAGCATACAACTCGCCGACAGGTCCGTCAAATTCCCACATGGTGTCGCCGAAAATCTGTTAGTCAAGGTCGACAAATTCGTCTTTCCAACCGACTTTGTCATCCTAGACATGGAAGAAGACACCGAGGTCCCTCTCATCCTCGGGAGGCCATTTCTAGCCACCGCTCAAGCAGTGGTGGATATGAACGACGGAACTCTAACATTGAAGTTTGGGGAGGAGGAAGTGAAATTTGAATGTGGAAAGCGAGTAGAGGAAGAAGATCCGGTCAACTACATGAAGGTCATAGACTCAAGCTTGGATGACGCTCTCCGACGGTGTAACATGGGATGCAACACATCCCACTTGGGTAACATATGACCAGGCTTTGGGTCTAGCCAAGGACCCTTATAAACGTGGCGCACCATGGAGGCATTCCACGGAACTATCCTTAGTTTAATTTTCAGGAATAAAACACACTCATGGTGGTAAAGGATGAAAAGGGGAAGGAGAAAAATGATCCCATGCACAAGAACGAGGCAACCCGACAATTTTCTCCATTTCAGAAGGTTCAACACGGGCCGTGCCCAACCAACACGGCCCCGTGTCGAACCACCTGCAGAAAAACGCCCAGTTCAGGTACCTGGACACGGGCCGTGTTCACCCAACACGCCCCCGTGTCCAGCCTTCTGTTTGACTTATTTCAATTTTGTTACTGGCACTTGAACACGGGGCCGTGCCCGGATAACACGGGGCCGTGTTCAGTGCCCAGTAACACAAAATTTTGCTTTTTAAACACTATTTTACACATCTAATCAACCTAAAAATTTATTTTTGGGACACATTGAGGACAATGTGTAATTTAAGTGTGGGGGGGGGGGGGGGATGCTAAATCCTTGAATTTTGCAAGTCCTAAATACAAGCCTTACACAAAACTCTATTGGAACCGCTAATCACCCCAATTTTTTTCAAAAATAACATTTTTTTTACTTGTCTAGGTTTAACTCGGGAAATTCAAGATCTCAAAAAGGTTATATTTTTACAAATTTACAACCGATAGCGTAGTGATAAAAAGAACCAACATAAGAAAATTATGAAAAGGCATGACAAACTTATTTAAAATTTGATTATATATACTTGATCACATAAAAACCCATTCCCACAAAAGTGAGTTTTGAGCCTTTATTGAGCACACAGTTACATATCATTTGACTAAATGCTCATTTTTCGTTTCTTGTGTGAATAGCCGCTTGGTTCTTACGACTCTAGAACTTGCCATGACAATACATTCCCGGTCCTTATCAACTTAAACCCGAGTAAGTAAATGATGGAGGCATTAGGACTAACCTTTTTCATTTCTACACCATTATTTTTCTTTTTCTTTTACCACCTACCCAAAAAATCCCCCTAGTTAGCCCCTTTAAGCCTAAACCTTTTCGTTTCATCACCCAAACAAAAAACCCTTTCATCCACCAAAAACCTTTTTCATTTTTAACCCTTTATTTTAGTAACAAGTTCGGTTCTTCGTGAAAAAAAAAAAATTGATAATGATGAAGCAAAAAGAAAATAAACAAACAAAGTAATCAAAAATAACTTTGTTTGAATAAAAGCTTCATTAAAAAATAAAAAGTTGCAAAAATACGAAAACCGACACTTGTTACGCTTTTAGCCCTTTTTCTACTAACCACTAACCCAACCACCTACCTTTAACCCTAGCCAACCCTTAACCCACAAAGTCCTCTTGATATCTACAAAGGTATAAAAGTTAAAAAGGAGGAGGATTGATTTCTTGGCAAGCCTATGGTAGGAATAAGTTCCATGCCGCTCTCGAGTGATTCACTAAAAATACACCTTCGGCCGAGTGTGAGTGAATTCCCCGCGAGGTATGTGAACTTGTATATAAATAGAATTTTAAAAAAGGCATGTTATGCCCAAATAAGTAATTTCTTTTATGAACAGTTCTAAATAAATCATTACGAATAGGAGTGTAAATAAATAAAAATAAAACCCAAAAAGATCTTGGAGATCCCGACACTCTACGACAAGCCCAAAACCTTCTCTTCTACCTATTCCATTTGGGAGTGTAAGCCACATATTAAAGAGTTTTGCTTGAGGACAAGTAAAAGTTCAAGTGTGGGGGTATTTGATGTGTGTAAAATGCAACATATAAATTACATCAAATGAGGCATAAAACTAACCCTTTTTTAGTACTAATATTGGAAAAAGAGTGTTTTTGTCTTCCTTTTGTATTTTCAGGATTAAATGAGCTCAAGAACGCAAAAGAAGCAAAAAGACAGCTAAATCCAACATAAATACAAGAAAAGGAACATTAGTGGACTGCCCGGACCCTCAACGGCACCTTCCAAAGCAAAATAGAGAAAACAGAAGGCTGAACACGCCCCGTGCTCAGCCAGCACGGGGCCGTGCCCAAGAAGCAGCAGAAAAGACAAACCTATAGAAGCTTCTATTGCCCATCACGGGGCCGTGCTCAGCGGACACGGGGGCGTGTCGAAAGTACAGCAGGCGCATTTATTGTAATTGCGAATTACAATTAATGAGGAGAGAGAGTGTCAGACGGACACGGGGCCGTGCCCAGCGGACACGGGGCCGTGTCCAGCTCTCTGTTCAGCCTATAAATAGGAGTGCTTGGATTCATTTCATCTCATCCCTTGGCACACCACCTCTCTCACACTTCATCCACCACCCACCACCATCACAACACCATCATCCACCACCATCATCCATTGTCCATCGTAGAGTGTGTGAGTCGTCTCGGGATCCAAGATTGATCGTAAGAGTTCTTGACAATCAAGGCCATGTTTGCCTAAGTCTCTTACATCACTTGGTGAAGACAAAGTGTCTAGTATAATACTTTTTTATTTCTAATCTTTTGCACTTTTTATTTGGTTTTGTATTAATGACTTTAATAACTAGTTACTTATGTTGAAGGTGATCTTTCCTTATCGTTTGTCCGTGGTGTCTTGGCATTATTTTACTGTCTATATAAAATAAAGGATTTTCACCATTCATATCTCCACGGTCTATATGGAGATATGTTGGCTACCTATTAGGGGGTTAAGGGAACGGTTTGGTAAAGGTCTTGCCATTGTTCAGCGTTTAGAGGTCCTGCAATGGACCTGGGTCAAATTTAGTAGGATCTCCTTCAATACTTCACGGTATTGGATGGCGGGGGTCCAAACTCTTTGATCCCCTCATAAGTTAACTACTATTAATACTATAACCCAGCTATTTAGGACTGTATCCCTGCTGACTCAGACTACTTAGCCGAGGGTAACGTCACCGCCAAAAGCGGGGCCTACCACAATACTGCATTAATAACTTAATTCATTATCTTCCAATAATCTACCCCTTTAGGATTGTATCCCTGCTGACTCAAACTACTGGGGTGAGGGTAACGTCACCTTCAAAAGAGGGGCCTACTACAATAACTAAGATAATCTCTTAATTATGTGCAAAAGTGCGGAAATAATCAAAGGTTATACTAGATACGAGTCGGAACCAAGTGATTCATCTTGTCTATCTGTTTTTATTTTTATTTTTATTTTCAGCATTTTAGTTAGTTTTATTTTTCTTAGTTCAAAACATTTTTCTAAACTTTTATTTTGGTTAGACGTTGAGGATAAACCGGTACTAAAAGCTCTTGTGTCCTTGGACGACCTCGGTATCTTATCAACGCTATACTACACTCAACGATGGGTGCACTTGCCCATATGTGTGTTTAGTGTTAGTGAAATATCGTGTTTTATAAATTTAAAACTTGGCTAAAATAAGTGTTAAAAAGGGCTTAAAATATACACCTAATATATATAACACTTTACCGCACATCAGAAGCATCACAGTAGACAATGAAATTATCGTTCCCGTCGGGTAGTATGAGAACAGGAGCATTGCAAAGCATGTGTTTGAGGGTTCGAAAGGCAGACTCTTGTTTGGTTCCCCAGACAAAAGGCTGATCCTTGTGAGTGAGAGAGGTAAGTGGTACAGCAATCTTCGAGAATCCCTCGATAAATCGTCGATAATAGCCTGCTAGCCCGAGAAAGGAACGGGCTTCAGACGGGTTCTTAGGTGTAACCCAGCTCTTAACAGCTTCAATCTTCGCAGGATCAACGTGAATACCCTGACTATTTACGATGTGACCCAGAAACTGAACCTCCCCCAACCAAAACTCGCACTTGGAGAATTTGGCGTAGAGTTGGTTCCCCTGGAGTAACTCGAGGACCAAACGTAGATGTTGCGCGTGTTCGGCTCTCGTCTTGGAATAGATCAAGACATCGTCGATGAACACGATGACGAAGCGGTCGAGATATGGTTTGCACACTCGATTCATCAGATCCATGAAAACTGCTGGTGCATTTGTTAGGCCAAAAGGCATGACAACGAATTCGTAATGGCCGTAACGAGTGCGAAACGCGGTTTTGGGTATATCATCCTCCTGTATATGCAGCTGATGATATCCTGAACGCAGATCGATCTTCGAGAAACACGTAGCGCCTTGTAGTTGGTCAAACAAATCGTCGATTCGAGGCAGAGGATAGCGGTTCTTGATAGTCAACTTATTCAATTCCCGGTAGTCGATGCACATCCGGAACGACCCGTCCTTCTTTTTAACGAAAAGGACTGGTGCGCCCCAAGGAGAGGTGCTCGGGCGAATAAAGCCTTTCTCAAGTAATTCCTGGAGTTGGGTTGAGAGTTCGCGCATTTCGGACGGCGCGAGTCGATAAGGAGCTCTGGCGATGGGATTAGCTCCAGGAATGAGATCAATGCGAAAATCAACATCGCGCTTCGGTGGTAGTCCGGGAAGGTCCTCTGGAAAAACTTGAGGGAATTCCCGAACCACAGGAACGTCTTTTACTTCCTTCTTTTCTTTCTTTTCCTTCTCCGCTGCTACGACATTAGCCAAGAAAGCCCTGTATTCCTTGCGGAGATACTTGCTAGCTTGTAGGCATGACATAAACTTGAGACCCTTCGAAGTAGTATCACCATAAACACACAACGAATCACCGTTTGCGAGCGAAAAACGAATCATTTTATCGAAGCACACAACTTCGGCATGGTTTTCGCGAAGAAAGTCCATGCCTACTATGACGTCGAAACTTCCGAGTTGCATCGGAATGATGTCGATTGAGAAGATGTGATTGTTGAGCTCGAGAGTGCAATCCCGAATAACAGAGTTTACAGCGACGGTTCTTCCGGTAGCGACTTCAACATCGAATGCAGAGGAGAGTCGGGAACGTTTACGACTAAGGAGTTTCTTAAATTCGAGTGACACAAAGCAATTATCGGCTCCAGTATCAAACAAACATGAAGCATAAATACCATTCACAAGGAACGTACCATTGACCACGTTGTTATCGGCCTGGGCTTGACGCACATTGAGATTGAAAGTTTTGGCGCGTGTGGCCTGTTGTTGCTGCTGTGGTTGCTGCTGTTGCGGTTCTTGTTTCACTACCCTGTTCGGGCACATGTTGGCGAAATGGTTCGGGTCGCCACACGTGAAGCATGCTCTGGCTTTGGCTGCGGGTGCCGGAGGAGCTTGTTGACCCTGTGGGGCAGCGAGTAGAGCTTGATTGGCAGGAGCTTGACGAATACGGCAGTTGGCAGTAAAGTGGCCGTAGACATTGCAATGAGCACAGAAGCGGCATTGAATAGCAGTCGGGTGATGATAGGTGCAAGTAAGGCAGAGCGGGTGTGGTCCAGTTTATGCACGCTTTGCAGGCGGTGCATTGGCCACAGGCGCCGCTACTTGACGCTGTTGGGCAGGTACAGCTTGGGTCGGTGCAGCAGTAATCGCACAGTTCTTGTTGGTGGAGCTGTTCTTTCTCTTGTTGCTCGACGAGGTGGTTTCAGTAGTTGGTGCACCAGTAGTGGCTTGATGCAGATGCTTGGAGGTCTTATCCCACACCCCAGCCTTAACCCTTTTGTCATTGAGTTCAGCGGCTAGTAGATAGGTTTCCTCGATCGTGGTAGTCTTAGCCGCTTGCACGAAATCAGCAACGCAGTCGGGCAAAGCTCCGATGTACTTCTTGATGGTCATCTCAGGAGTCTTGACCTGGTCAGGACATATAATGCTGAGCTGTTTGAAGCGAGCAGTGAGGCCAGCATTGTCTCCATCCTTCTGATGTATGTGCCAAAATTCATCTTCAAGCTTTTGACGCTCGTGAGGAGGGCAGAATTCCTCTAGCATGACTTCCTTGAGCTCGTCCCACGACAAACCGTAAGCTGCATCATTCCCTCTTTTGTTCCTCTCGGCCATCCACCAGTCTAAAGCACGGGACTGAAAGACGCCGGTAGCGTTCAGAGTTCGAAGGTCATCAGGGCAACCACTTTGTCGCAGAGTAACCTCGATAGAGTCAAACCAGTGGAATAGTGCAGTAGGGCCTCCTTCGCCTGTGAATTCTTTCGGCCCACATGACTTGAATTGTTTTAAACTGAAAGGTCTTGCGACAGCTCTAGGACCTTCAGTCCTCGATTCCTCGGATGATTTGCTGGCATTCTCATAGGCATCGCTCACCGCCTTTGCTACAACTTTCGCGACGATGGAAGCAAGGCGTCTGTCCTTCTTTTCCTGGCGAGAGAGTGGATGACGGGATCCAGACGACATTGTCTGCAATAGACATCGCCATGGAACTCAACACATGTATTCGAATCTCACCTCACACGTCTACTACTACTAAAGCTCAGTAACACGTACCATGTACACGCATATAGTCACAAAATCACATAATTGCACAAAATCACATAAACACATAGAGCACATAATCACAATATTCCTAAACACGTAAGCATAACAGCAAGAAACACGTATAACTTAATCACTAAAAGCAGTCAGAAAACAGAAACCTAGTATTCAGAGTTTGCGAGTGTTCGAAAGCAGTGTAGCGCGAGCGATTTGTCAATGTCGTGTCGTGTGAGTTTTGTGTTTTTAGCAGAAGCAATAGTGTTGGGTCGAAACCAATAGTACCTCAAAACGTTAACAAATAACAGAAAAGCACATAAAATCTTCATAAAGGTCGATAAATCAAAAGTAGATTGTCTGCGGCTAATAGACTTCGACTAACCAAAGTGGCTCGACTATTCGCAAGGATCTTGTGTGCACAATTACCTCCAGGACTATGCCTTTGCCTCGATTCTTGGGCGTTGGCGCAATTCCCATTGGTTATGTTGTGTCTTTAGATCGTTGGAGTCCATCGAACTTTGGTGAGAGTTTTTGTATAAAAGCAGGACGAGTCGTCAAGGTTAGGGTTTCACCCCTATCTTGCAACTTCCGTCCTCGTTTTTGATAAAAATTGAGGAGATTATTCATCAAAATATGGATTTCACTCCTGATTTGGTATGATTCTCCTCGTTTGTAGCTAAAACGTAAGTTGATTAGGCAACTTTAGTCGAGAGTTTGCGGTTTTCACACCTATTCCCGGCCTCATTACCTGTTCACAACTTGAAAATTCGAGTGCAATGATAGAAAAGAACGAGTGATAGTGGTGAGTTTACGCATACGCGTGAGTCGGTTTGTTGGTTCTTAACTATAGACTAGGTCTCTAAGACTTCGACCCGGACTAGGTCGAGTCTTGCCTAAATTCCTATAGTTATGGCTCTGATACCAATCTGTCACACCCCAACCGATGGCGGAATCATCGGGGCGCGACACTGAGCGAAACAGATTGTCCAGAAGTTTCCATAACAACTATCATTACCATTTAATTAAAGCAATACGTCCCATACCGTATCTTAAATAGTCAAACAAGTTATTACAGATAACATCAAAACAAATACTCTGTTCCGACAACTCAGATTTAAACATAACTAATTTATTTGTTGGTTTCTAGGACTCCAGTTCCTAGCTTCAATTTCATCACAGCCCGAGAAGCATATAAACAACCTAGGCACCTGTCACATACATTAAAATAAAATCAATACATATAATGTAAAGGTGAGCATACAAGTTTGATAATAGCATATAGAGTTCGAATTCGTTTACGCATAACCAGCACGTACACATAGTGAAATGAAGCACGTTAGTTATCGACATAGATCCATCGATACCAATGACTGCGGGTTGACTGCCCGAGGCAGTTCGCAATACATGATTACCACCGTAATCCATGCAAGTAAAAGATCCTTAACAACCCCCGTGTGAACGGGTGCTGAGTCCAAACTATAGTACTATCGTTGCTAAGGCAGGTAGACATCATTCCATGTGTAAACATAACAAACAAGCATTCATAAGCCACGTATAACATGCGTAAATGGTTTAGCGTTAAAATAGCTTGAGTAGTGTGATAGTTGTAGTTTGAATATTCGTAACGTATGTAACACCCAAAAGTGCTAAAGCAAAAAGGGTTCGAGTATACTCACAGCGATTGTGGATTGAAGGGAGCGCTTTACAGCGAGTACGGTTAGCCTGAATAGATTTGATAACAACGATAAGTGGCGCGTAAATCAGTACAAGGTGAGCGTGGTTAGGATGGCTGATCGTGCGGATCAGCTATCCGTGAGAGGGAGTCATCCGTGCGCATGAACTATCCGTGCGGATGGTGATGCGTGCGGATGGTGATCCATCCGGATAAGCTATCCGTGCGTGCGAGCTGTCCGTGAGGATGGTAATCCGTGCGGATTAGTTGTGCGTGCGGATGGCTTATCCGTACGGATTGGTTGTGCGTGCGGATGGCTTGTACGGACAAGTTGTTTGTGTGGATAAACGTTCAAGTGGATTGTTTCTTCCAAAGTGTGAGATGTGTTTGTGTATGATGGCTTGTGCTTTGGAGTTTTCGTTGTAGCATTTAGAAAACACATAAGTGTTTCTACCTTTCAAGTCGGTCGCGCGGACAACAATCCGTACGGATGGCAGTCCGTGCGGACATTGGTAATCCGTGCGGACAGTCTGTGCGCGCGGGCAGAGACAATCCGTCCGGATAGCCTGTCCGTGCGTACGACTTGGCCGTGCGGATGAACATTGTTTGAATTTTATTTTAAGGCCTTAGTATCTCATGATCCGAAGAGTAATCCATTCAGAGGTCGTCCGTCCGGATTGCTCATTCGTCGATACTCAAACCTTGTTTGGAAAGTGGGTCCCAATGGTAGCTCGTCCGGGTGACAACCC
Source organism: Helianthus tuberosus (assembly GCA_030545235.1). Classification (NCBI taxonomy): domain Eukaryota; kingdom Viridiplantae; phylum Streptophyta; class Magnoliopsida; order Asterales; family Asteraceae; genus Helianthus; species Helianthus tuberosus. The sequence goes on along the minus strand of CM060427.1, from coordinate 141,980,252 downwards.
GTCCGTATGGCCTGTGCGTGCGGACAGCTTGTCCGTGCGGATAGCTGGTCCGTGCGGACAGCCTCTGGTCTGATTGTTCCGTTCGTCTACTCTGGGTTTCTGTTGTCGTTTATCGAGACGTTCTGGTTACGTGGCAACCACTTGGAGTTGTATTCTCACCCGCGTGACTAGACCGGTCAGGAACCACCCTAACTCGGCCTGTCGGCGACTCAGAACGGTCATTCCGGTTGACCCCGAAATCAGGTGTAACACCCTGAATTTTTTTTTTTTTTTTGTAAAGTATACGACAAACAACATGTAATTATGACTACATATTCTTTGTAAAAACACGGGTTTGTTTAAACCTTAAAATTATAAAATAATACAACATAACATAATTGAGTACGTCGTTTAAACATTTCAAAAGTTGTTTAGCAAACAGTTTACATCATAAACATTGTTTAAACCGAGTTAATTTATGCGAAAGCTTCAAGAGTATGTGTTCGGTTCTTCAAAAGTTGCTTGATCGTCACCCATAATCCTTGAGTACCTAAGACTGAAATGTTTACATAAACATTTATATTAGAATGCTTAGAAATGATACTTGATCGAAACTACGATCGAAATGAATTTGAAAATTTACAATTATATAAAATTTATAAACATTCAGGCCCTACCGTAACTTACGGTTTCACCGTAAGTTACGGTGTTCAATTTCCAATAATGGTTCACCGTAAACCAGTAGACTCACACCGTAAGCTCCTGACCTTTACCGTAAGTTACGGTACTACCGTAACTTACGGTAGTCCCTGTAAATCCATCTTTTGGTTGCTTTGTTCATTATACTCAAGCCTAAATCTCGGGTTTCGCTCTTTCTAACATACCAATACATTAGTTTCTCAAAATTCTAATATGTTACATATGAACCAATATCAAAGATCAATCAATCATATTCAAAAATATCATGCATATCACGTTATATCAATTTACTAATGTGCAAGGTTCAAATTACGGGTTTCTTATGAATTATTAACCCGTTTTACCTATCTACTCCTTTTGACCCGTGAAGGGAAGTTAGACACTTTTAACTATAAATCTATATATAAGCGTACCTGGCTCGGGTCAACATATTGACCCGTTTTAAGACCTTGTCTCTATAATATGCTAATTCATAGCCTCGCTAATTCATAAACCAATTACCCTGCGAGCATGAGACTCGACATACACTTATTAGTCGTTAATTGTCAAATGGTATAAATATTACCATTTGACCCGTTTGGTCTAGACTGCCAAATATTTTGTGCTTAATATTAAATGGTGTTGTTTTAAACTTCAACTCTTTTTCGTCTACACATGACTAATTCGTCGTTTTACTCTTTTTATTCGTTTAGGCTTACCTTAATAAGTAGCCATTCAAAAACTCATTTTATATATATGTCATCTCGTGACCAATTACCATTTCGCTCATTTTACCATTAAACATGGTTTATCATTATTTTATATGTCCCGACCCGTTTCATTTCGTGTCGGAACCATATTTCAAATATAGCTTTTGTCGTATTTACAACCTATGAATAAACACATAACTTACAAAAGAGGGCGTAAGCTTTACTTACCTTGCATCCGGTTATGCTCTTTTTCTGCGTACTTGATTCGTTTGACCCGCTTCTTTCCCAAGTCTTCATCTAGCTTGTCTAGAGTCAAACTATCATCATCACAATTCGTAAGACGGTTAGATTAGTCATAATCATTTACGACTATTCCATCCTACGGGTTTTATGTCGAATTTATCATTCGTCCATATCAAAATTATCATTCGATCTAATCATTGGTCAGTTTGACTTTTTAAAAGTCAATTGACTTATCAACATATTCAAATGAACATTTGGTTCAATGAACTCACTTAGGCATATTTCATCCGAACTCTTAACGAAATAAAATTTTACATACTAACTAGTAGGCCGCGATTTCATTTAGGCATTTCATATCACTGAAAATGGGCTGTTTTTGGTGACTTGTTTAACCTGTTTACATGTCTTCAAAAATTATGTTTTTTTTATATGGCGTACATCTCAGAGGGTTAGGCCTTGTGTTAAAATTTCAAGATCTAACTCTTTACCAAAAATTCATAAAAATTCATTTACTAAGCTGCAATCAGATTCGTCACTTCTGACTGCAGCTTACGGAAAAATTCATTTAAAATTCCTCGTTTATCCGATTGACGAAATTCCAATTGGCGATTCTTTTAATCACTTAAAACTTTCTACAGTAAAAATTTGAGACCATAACTCAATTCCTAAATTGAGTTATGACATTCGTAATGGGCTGCAATTTCTGCCAGAAAACGCAGCTTGAACCTTTGATACGGAAAAATTCATAAAACGCTCAATTCTCGTCGAAAAAATGCGATTCCAGTGGGGTTTTAAAGATATTTCCTGGAATTACATTTTAGACTCAAGAAACACATGTTTTTATTACGTTTTGTCCAGGTTACAGCCGATACAAGTCGGTTGTAAATTCTGATCAAGAGTCGTTTGAATTCAGCTTTCAATTTAAGCAAGTTCTTGACATCATAACACCATTTTAGCAATCAAAAACCCTAACAACAATCACCTTCAATGGTGTTTATGGATTTTTTTACTAAAATTAGGCACGATTTCAACATATCTTGTCTAGGGTTTACTCCTAAACACTACAAGGTTCCTATTTCATCCATATAACAAGCATGCATCAACAAATTTCGAATACCCTAAATTCATGAGAATTTCAAGTAGAGAATTAACATCAAATTTTACATACCTTACAACTCCCTTGCGATGAGGATCACGATTCTAAGCTCGGATTTCGTTTTGGACCAGATTTGCACCTCCAATTGAGAGTTTTTGTGAGTTTTATAGGGTTTGGAGCATGGGGATCGCCCCTGTCTTTCTTCTGATCGACCAGACTCCCATTTTGGGGTGTTTGGTTTATTTTTTATTTGTTTTATCAATTTTGGTTTCAATTTTAACAACTTAGGTCCCTCCACTTTTCCTTAATTCTTAATTTAAGTGTTTTAACCCACTCATAAGTCACTTTCTAACTAGGTTAGAATTATTCCTAGTTAACTTGGTAGGTTCGGGAAGTTGTAACCCGTTTTACTTTAAGTCCCGTTAAATCGGGCCTTTTATCTTTCTATTTTCTTGAAAGTTCTTGTTCACTTTAAATAAATATTAGGATTATTTAAATAAATTCCTAATATTTACCAGTTTACTTTTACCACTTACGGTACTTTCCCCGTCTTATGTATTAACGGGGTTTAATTACCCAAACCCGTTTTCGGGGTGTTACATTAGGTGTCTGTGGGTAGAATCCAGATCCAGGACTAGTGCTTCACTATTATCGAGTAGAAGACTAGAACCGATCAGGTTCGTACCGATTCTAAGGGAAAAAGAAAGAGAGAACTTAGGTTTATTTCTTTCAACTCTTTTATCCTTAGAAAAGTTTAGATCTAGGTAAAGTTATTGTGAAATCTTGTGGAAATCGTTTAGATCTGAGTTATTCTTGGTGGAATGAGGTCAAGCTTGAAGTTCATAAGAACTTCATGATGACGTCACCCGAGAATACCTCAAATCCGGATGATTTCATGGTTAAAAGTGAAGATTTGAAAGATGGAAATGTGTAGAATTGTGTAGTGATCAAGAATGTACAAGAATTAGTGCAAGATCTTACCTGGATTGAGAGAAATCTGAGAAAAAGTGAAGAATGCGTGCGGTTCGGACGTCACTTGCCAAAAGTGGAAAAGTTGGAGAGTGACCCGTGTATTTATAGGATGCAAAAAAGGGAAAAGGGTGAGCCGTGCGCATGGCACGTACCCGGATAGGCTATCCGCGCGGATAGGTCATCCGCGCGGATTGGCAATCCGCGCGGATTGGCAATCCGCGCGGATTGGCCATCCGTGCGGATGCCGCCTGCTTTGGTGCGTCCGGTGCGATGTTGCTTCGGTTTCGATTTGCGAGCGATTCGATAGGGTTTCCTAGTCAAATTACTTTCAGTCCCAACTACTTCTTATATGGTTCGACTTGGAATTCGGGTTCGGGTTCGTTTACATTCGAGTTAGACTTCGAGTTCGATTGAGTTCGCTTGATTATCACAACATAACATAAAATAAACATGCACAGGTAACACGTAAAGCACACACACACACACGTAGAAATGACAAGTAAAATACATAGTTCGAGTTATGGTTCGATGTCGATTTGATTAGCATAGCTTGATTAACTTTATCGCATTGTTACTTCCTATCGTTCACAGTCGTAGGTCGATTGAAATACGGTAAACACGATTTGATTATTGTAATGAACGACACTTACTCCACATAATATAAATAAAATAAAAACATTTCTACGAGTCAAGTCGCGCGAAATCGGTCGTTGACTTTGACCTTGACCTTGACTTTGACTTTCACTCGTGAAAACACGGGGTGTTACAGTAGGGTCTGAAGAGAGTAAGATGTAGACAGCCTTACCTCTACCTCGTAGGAATAGAGAGACTGCAGTACTGAGACCCCCGACTCGATAGTAGTTTTGGATTAAACCTTAGACATAAGGCACATAACACATATTTTTAGACACAGAAGTGCAAGTTTAACCTATTATGTTTGGTTTACTTCACCTCCCTTATTTGATGTTTAAATTCTTTGATCAAACAAGATAAATACAATGAAATGTTAGTTAATAATATTCCTTTAAACACACTTATATAAATACCTAAAATGGGAGTTTCGTGGGGGGATCCACTTGGGCTGCATGAACACAATTGGGACACACTTTTGATCCTATCATTAGGCTTGTACTCAATTCTCTTTTTACTTTCTTTTTTCAATTATCACTTTAACAAATCTACAACTTTTCTAGGCAACCAATACTTTTTCCTAAATAATAATAATAGTCTAATGCTTTTAGGTTTTTATTCAAGCGACGAGTATAAAATCTATTCCTAAAATTCACTTAATGCATGTTTATGAGACGTGAACCCTTACAACTTTAGTAGGGATACACGATAAACTACTGGTGCCACTAGACCAAGATTTTCTTTCCATGTTTTTTAGTTAAAATTCACGAACCATTTTTTTTGAGAAAAATACATCAACTCTAATAAGATACGCTTAAAACCATGTAACCCGGATATGGCTGTGTATATGAATACGTCAAGTGGATAAATTAGCATGTCAAAACAAGTGGAGTCTAATCCGGTTGACAACTAGAACTTATAAATCAAATCGTTTTTTTTTTTATTTAGTTTTAAACGGATTGATTGGCCGGAACATATATTTATAACTTATCAAACAGATTAAAATATTGAGATATTGGATTTAAATGACATCAAATTTCACCAATTGGTTGTTAACACTCTCAACTTTCGATTTGTATCACATCACTCCCAACTTTTAACTTATTGGCCCATAGCACTCCCAAACTAACCTAACACTAACCCAGTTTGTTGACATCAACTGCCACGTCATTAAAAAAGCTAAGTCAGATGCCACGTTAGCTGCCAAGTCAGACGCCACGTCAGCTGCCATGTCACCACACAAGTGGCACATCTACAAAAAAAACTAATTAGGCTAGGTTCAGTTAGTTTGGGAATGCTATCAGCCAATAAGTTAAAAGTTGGGAATGGTGTGATACAAATCGAAAGTTGGAAGTGCTATCGACTAATTGGTGAAAGTTGAGATTATTTAAATCTAATATCCTTAAATTATTTACAGTATAAACCTCTCAACTGACGATCTTATTATTTAGGGGGTGTTTAGCTTAGCTTTTCCAAACTTCTTATAACTTTTTGGAAAAGTTAGTAAGTCACAATGGAGTGACTTATTGACTTTTCCCCTCACATATACTTCCAATCCCAAACATCATTTAACTTTTCAAAAAGTCAATAAGTTATAAGTTAGTTAGCTAAAATAAGCAATCTTAAACGCCCCCTTATTTTCATGTTAGGTTTTACTTTTCTATTTACATTATTGTACTACTAGGATTGCATATTTAACCCTTAATCTCAATGACAATAATTTCAATCAACCATCTACATCATGTCAACATTGGTGTACTCCATTTAGGTTTATTTTTCTTTCTTGGAACTTATATAGTTGTATTATTTGGGATCCCATTGTTTTGTTGTAGTTTATGCTGTGCGCATAAAATTCATATTTAAAGTCATGATATCCAATGAAATCCAAGTCTTGAACTTAATGATTGTTTCTTTTTTCATTCAAAGGTTCAACATTTTTAGGCCGTGGGGTATGGGGCGTGGGTTAGGGTAAAACATCCAAGCCACCACCCCGAGTGGGCTTGAGTTGGGGCGTGGCCCCTTGGGGCTTGGCTTTCAAGCCGGGCGTGGGGCGGAATGGCCAAGAGAGCTGGCGGTATTTCATTGGGTCACCCCGCCACGTCAGGCGGCCAATTCAAATTTTGAATTTAAAAATTCAAACGGTCCCCCCATACCACCCAACCGCCACCCCGGTCTCCCAACATCCTCTATATATTTGTAACCCCCCAACCCACTGGTCCCCCCATCCCACGAACCGAAACCCCACCGGCTACCCATTCTTGAACCCGCTACCCCACTGGTCCCCCCATCCCACGAACCCAACACCGCTATGGCATCCTGGACCCGTGAAGAAGAAATGGCACTCGTCACTGAAGGGGCGGCCATCGGGCCAAACAAAATATTGGACGGAAGCATTCGCGGCCTACCGACATAACGTCGGTAACGACCGTCACAACCTCAACGCGTGCCAACATAAATGGTGCGACCTACGGCCCAAGCTCGAGCGTTTCAAGGCTTACTACGAAGCCGTTCCCGTTGGCGAGTTAAGCCACGAGGACCGGGTGGCGGTGGCGAACATAGAGTTTCGAGGCAAGGAAAACAAGGCGTTCGATAAGATCGACCTTTTTGAAAATTTTTTAACACTCTAGGTTTGTTTATTTTGTAATTTTTAGAAATTATGTCATTTTTAGGATTATGTAATTTTTAATGAAGTTGTAGGTTTTTTTTATAAATGTTGTGTGATTTTTTATAAATTTTTTGTATTTAAAAAAAAAAACCATTCTGCCACGCGGTGCACCCAACCCAAGCCCAACCCACGCCCCGCCATACCCCGCGGCCACGTAACCAGACAGTGGGGGGGCTCCCTTTACACGTGTCAGCAAATGCCCCAACCCAAGCCCAACCCCCCGCCCCACCATACCCCACGGTCTTAGGCCGTGGGGTATGGTGGGGCGGGGGTTGGGTTGGGGCATTAGTTGACACGTGGCTTGGGGGAGGCAGACATGGACTAACCCACATTCAACACGGTATGGTGGGGCGTGGGTTTGGCAGGCTTTGCTGGGCTGACCCGCTGGGCTATTTGAATATTATTTAAAACAAAAAATTTAATTTTTTAATATTTTTAAATAAAGAAAATTACAAAAAAAAAATTCCTAACTTTTATATTTGTTTTTTATCTCTTCTCTCATCGCCAAGATTAGTTGTAACTCTTCACCCTCTAGGTGATCAATGGGCTGGAATAGAAATTTCAAATCATCCCGTTTTTGTTTCTGGGCATATCTAGCGGCATATCTAGCTTCTTTGCTCCTTCGTATTTCGGCCCTTTGTTGTTGGAATACGTTGAATGTATCCAACTTGCATGAAATGTTATCCAGCTGCTCGTTGTATATTCCCCCACGCGAGCCCGAACTCCCAGCTGAAGGCGATGCCGTACCAGATCTTATAGTGAAAAATTAATTTTTTTTAACATAGTCGTTGGCCAACGGCTATTTTGTTTTGGCCATACACAACCCGCCATGTCAGCTCGCTTCCCCCGCCCCATGCCCGGCTTGAAACCCAAGCCCCAAGGGCCACGCCCCAACCCAAGCCCACCCGGGGTGGTGCCTTGGGCGTTTTCCCCCAACCCAAGCCCATACCCCAAAGCCTTAGGTTGCTTCTATATTTTCCACTTTATAATAAGTGTGAGATATTATCATGATTTGAGTTATTTATGGTAACACAAACTTTTTTTGTCAAATTCATGATTTGAGTTATTTATGGTAACACAAACTTTTTTTTGTCAAATGTAAACCTTAAATAATTGGTCCAATTTTGTTGGTTGTCCTCTGTCAAATAAAATTATACTTTACAATAGAACAGGAAAAGAAATTTAACTAAAAAGTATTTTACCATAGAGAACCATGACAAAGTAAAAGGCAAAAATAAATAATGAAATTACTTTGAACAAAGTAAATAACATCACATACTTTTATAAAATATATATAGGATTTGAACCTAATTTACCGCTTAATTTGTCTTACTAAATATGCTAAAATTACAAGTTTTGTCCTTTATCTATATATTCATTTTTAGGCGGTGTCCTTTTCAACGAATTTTGACAAGTTTTGCCCTTTATAGGGAATTTTGTTGCAAGTTACTTCCTTTGAGCCTAACCCAGTTAAATTTTTCTGTTAAATCTTATTACTTATTTAAAGGACAAAACTTGTAAATTATCCTCCACAATCACCCCAACGTCACCACATCACCCCGCCGGACAAAAACTCTCTCTCACTAAAAACCACCACCGTCACCTCCACTCCCCACCACCACCACCGCCCCTGCCGCTATCCCCTTCTATCACCATTGCGCTGCCTCTAAACCCATACCTGCCTCCACCACCAACCACCCATCCCTAAATCAACAACCACCATCAACCACCCATCCCTAAATCAACCTGATACGAATATATATACATATATATTAAAAAGAAAAAAAAAAAGCCTAAAAGATTAACATAGAGGAAACAGAACTAACCAGCACTTCCAGTAAATTCGGAAACAAAAGCACGCCTTTTATCCCTCGCAGATACATACTCACTCTACAACATCATCCAACACAAACTAGTCATCTAATAAGAAATACTCTAAATATCAATTCAAACCTCAACTATTTATAGATTGAAATTGCAAGAAATCGACTACTGACAAGTGACAATGAATGATTGAGGTATAAACAGATTGAAATTAAGAAAAATCGGGAAATATATGAAGATTAAGATGAGGAAATTGAGATTGGACCTGATGATAATCTTCTGATGGGACAACTAGGGCGTCGAGAGGTGCAGAGTGTGAAGCCATTAGAGATCTCAAAGCAGAGAGAGTGCCTGCCATAGTTGTTGTTTGGAGATTTGTGTTTTAGGGTTTGTGAATTATGATCTGATCGTTCGGTGAGTGAAGAAGAAGAGGTGACGGTGGGGTGATTGTGGAGGATAAATTACAAGTCTTGTTCTTTAAACAAGTAAAAAGACTAAATTACCCATGTGTAATAAGATTTAACAGAAAATTTTAACTGGGTTAGGCTCAAAGAACGTAACTTGCAACAAAATTCCCTATAAAGGACAAAACCTGTCAAAATTCGTTGAAAAGAACACCGGCTGAAAAAGGGTATATAGATAAAGGACAAAACTTGTAATTTTTCCTATATAATAAATGTTGATTTTTTCTTCTTTGTATTAGATTGTGCGTTAAACAATTGAGGAAGGTGTCGGGGGAGCAGGGAACACCGCGCCACCTCCCCTTCCCTATGAAATTTCAGGCTTTCAGGGTTGGGCTCTCGACCTCCCTGTGTAGGTCTTTCTCTTAATTTCTCTTCTCTTTCCCTCTCGCTCCTTTTTATTTTACAAAAATGGTGGGAAATAGGGATAGGTGTAACGTACGTTCAAGGATGAAGGTGCGAGATGAGAGAAGATGGTGATGCAGCAATGAGGTGAGAGTCAAAGATCAGGGAAAAGTATAACACATAGCCTTAAAACTCCTATATTAGTTTAACGATATGCCATATCGTCAGATATTATACTTGATGTAACTAGATATATTTCAAACTGTTGTACCACAAAGTTTTGGATTGTTGACATAACATGATCAAATGTCACACATACTTGCTCCAACTTAAAGTTAGGACTGGATTTTGGCAACCAGGGCGTAGCTTTGTAGGGGCCCGGGGGGCGTCCGACCCTCCGAACTTTTCGCTCATTAGTATCCGGTATGTAGTTTTCGTATAAATTTTTTTAGGTATATACGTTTTTGAACCCTCGGTCGAAAATCTCAAGCTTCGCCACTGCCGGCAACACACAAAACTCTAGGAACATGGAAGTGACATGGTTCACTTACGACCATGTTAAACCTCATACATCATATATTTGGTGCAATTTTATAAGTTTGTCCAATGTAAAATAAATAGTTTTTTAACGGCAAATTTCATTTTAACCTCTGTCGTGTCGTCTGTGGGACTTGAACTCAAGACACCTCCCTCTCAAACTCAGATGTTTAAAAGTTTTGCCTTTATCAATGGACCACCATCTCATTGGTTAACCACTTGGGGTGTCCCAGTGGCCAGCCTTACCCACCTCTTCCCAGAGGACCCGGGTTCGAATCCTGGCAGGTATATGTTGGAAATTTGTGAAAATAGCATTTTTCACAAATATAGGAAAATGATTTTTTCTTATTTTGGACTAGAAATAAATATAAGAAAATGAGCGGTTTTTATATATTTATTTGTGGGTTTGTGTTCTATGTTGGAAGAGCTTCGCAACGATCTAAACCACGTCCAAAACGGAGCTAAGATATATGAGATATCGATGCTCAAAGTTTGGTGTTTGAAACTTGAATGCTGAAAAAAGAGGGAAAGTGGCACCTTGTCCCACATCGGATGAGAGATGAAACTTAAAGGGATATTTAAGTGGGAACTCTCCATCCTTATTGTTTCATGGAAGCACTCACTAAGTGTACTCCCGAAGGGTGTCGCACTCGCACACGCGCGCGGCGTGGGCGATGAGGCGGAATGTGGCGCTTTGATGACGCACTTCGCACGCTCGCATCGCCGAGAGCCGCCTTTGTATTTTTGACCGCGTGCGCGTGGTGAAGCAAGGGCTGCAATGACCAGGTGGTTGGTGACGGGGCATGCAGGCGCATGACCCTGGTGGGTCCGCGCGCATGGCGTGGCAGTCATGCGCGTACGCGCGCAAGTACACATGGCGCGCACTGGCGCATGGAGCATGGGCACTGAGGTGACGTGCGCGGCGCACCAAAGTGAGCCAAAACGGCGCGACTGTGTGGCATGCTCGTAGAGGCTTACAGGTGACGTGGCGCACGCGCACAAGTGCGCATGGGACTAAGCCAGTAAGGCGCAAGCGCGCATGGCAGTGAGCCAAAAGGACGCAGCGCGCATGAGGGTGCAGACCTGTGCGCGCACCAGTGTGTCTTGCGCGCGTGCGCGCGCAGAAGCTTACAACAGCAGTTAATGCTGTGCAGTTACGTTTCAGCATTCGAAACTGACGAAGTTAATGCGTTTGACTGAGAATTAAGTGATGAATTAAAGTGCATTAAAGACGTTTATTGCAGTTTAATTCGCCCATTTAATTCATTTTTCAGTTTCTTCAAGACATGCAACTATAAATAGGAGTATCCTATTTCAGAACCATACACCGAATACACCAGCTATCTTCTTTCTCTCAACAGAATTTTCTCTCATCTTCAAGCATCGAGGTACACCTTCGGGTTGGAGTCAAGACTGGCAGTGCAACTGCTTGTGGCTGTTGTATCCTGGAAACAAACGTGTTTTTCTGGGAGACACGAAATTTGTTTTAAGGGACCCGTGTCTAACACGATCCTCAGCCAAGAACCTGTTTTCTTTTTGTAATTCAGTTCTTGTTTTCTATTTTTCAGTTGTAACAAAAGTATTTTTTTTTAGCTTTCTCTATTTCAGTTGTATTCAAGTTAATAATAAAAAAAATTTATTTATTTTACACGAACGGATTCCAACAGTATATACCTCCAAACTTTCGCTTCCGGTTGGGTATTAACCGCCAGACAGCTATGGGGCTAAGCTAGCTTGTGGAGTGGGATCACTCCAACAAGTGAGCCAACCATGGCTCGGGCTAAGTCGACGGCTCGTGTATAAACTACAAAGCAAGCCATTTACAAACCCACCTACAAGATATAATAAATAAGATGTCAGTATTTGGTATCAATTTCAAATTCACAACAATCTAGATAAAGAACCTTAACACAAATTTGTGCATGTGTTTCACGTGTGTGAACGACTCAACATGTGTGTGCACATGTCTATACATACATGTAGTAACCTTTTAGTTATATTTCATTTTCGGCAACGTCGATTTCATAGAACTACCTACCAAAAAAAATTAACTTAGATCGACATTAACGTAGTTGCTTCACTTGTTGACAACTTAATGGATAAGGTACCCCTGTAACGATCGTTTAGATCTGTCTTGTTTAAAACGAGTTTGTTATTTTTTCCTCAGCCCAAAGATCGTTAAACATTAAAATGCTTGGTGTGAAACGATATAAAGAAAGGGGCTCTATAAATGGAATGAGGTTAACATTATCTAGAGGGGGCAATCTTGATCCAAAGCCTTCCAAGTGGATCAGTTTGGGTTGCTTTTAAAATTATATGAGTTGGTTTGGATAAGATATTTTAACTAAATAGGTCACTTCAAATTTCATCTTTATTTTCGGGTCAAAGCGGGTTGACAACATTAAAGAAATGGGTCGATGTGGGTTACGGCACGGAACGGGTTTTGGATCGGAACGGGTTCAGTTCGAGTTGAGTTTCGGGCCGAGCCGGGTTTCGACGCGAGCCGTTTCGACCCGAGCCGTTTCGACACGTACCGTTTCGACGCGAGCTGTTTCAACCCGAGCCGTTTCGACCTGTACCGTTTCGACGCGTACCGTTTCGACGCGTACCGTTTCGACGCGTACCGTTTCGACTAGAACCGTTTCGACGTGAACTGTTTCGACCAGTACCGTTTCGAACCGATACTTTCTCTGAAAATTCATAGCTTGAGACCTTACTCTGTTCTCGAATTTGACCTGATCAACTGGTTATAACTGTAGCTCTTTTTTGTTCTGTTGTTCTTTATACTTGACAACAAGAACGGGATGCCTTGGTGTTATCCGCGTTTGCATCAGAGCAACAGCTACATACCAGGTACTTTTGATAACCAGTAGAGTGTGTATATTGTATTGTTAAGCAGTTGAGTTACAGTTAGTTATTTCCATTTCTATATTGGATTATGATCTTACAGTTTATCGATTACATTTGAGGTACCTCAGATCTTATATTCTGTTCAATTTTCAAATTTTGTGCAGTTTGCAAGCCTTCTTTTTTAGTTATTTCCAACCCGACCCGAACCTGTTTCGACCCGAACCAAAACAACCCCTTTTTTAATTGACCCGTTTTGACCCGAACCCGTTTTGACCTATGACCCGACCCAACCGGTTTGCCAGGTTGTCATTATCGCAAACGCAAAGTAAAAGAAGATGGGCTCTTTCTATTTTTGGATTTAGGACACATGTTGCAAAGAAAGTTCAGTTTATACTTTATTGTGTTCATTTATAATTCACATGTTTTTAAACTTTCACATTGGGACTCATAAAGTAAGCTTGGGTGAGCATAACTTTAGGTCATTTTTTGTATACCAGTTGTTTTTATTATTGCAAATGCCAATGGAGATTGTAGATTATTGGAGTTTATTATGTTTTTCTAGTGCTTGTTTTCTTGCTAAGGATAAATGGATCGACCATACCACATTAATTAATTGATTAATATTACATTACACCTCAGTCGTGTATATTTAAAAAAAATAGTTAATTACTGTTTTTATCCTTTTCGTTTGTCAAAAATCACTATTTCAGTCCATTAGTTTAAAAATTGCGATTTCAGTCCATGTGGTTTCACTTTCGTAACCATTTCAGTCAACCTTGTAACCATTTCAGTCCCTGTACTAACAGAATATATGGATTGAAATGGTTACGAAAGTGAAACCACATGGACTGAAATGGTTACGAAAGTGAAACCACAGGGACTGAAATCGCAAATTTTAAACTAATGGACTGAAATAGTGATTTTTGACAAACCACAGGGACGAAAACAGTAATTAACTCTAAAAAAAACTATACTCGATAATATGAAATATCCTCCCATGTTTATTTATGCCGTGAAGCTCTTGGATCCTATAAATATGAACCGAACAAAAATGAACATGGTATTTTTTCTCGTTTCTACTCTGATCTTATTATTAAAACTCAAAACAAAACTGATTAAATGACTTTTTATGTACCGTTGCAATGGTTCATGAAAAGGGTGTAACCGTAAACTGAAGATGGTTTAACTTTCATTAAAGGGTGTAATCGTAATGATGAAGTGGCTAACTTTTTATGTACCGTTGCAATGGTTCATGAAAAGGGTATAACCGTAAACTGAAGATGTTTTAACTTTCATTAAAGGGTGTAACCGTAATGATGAAGTGGCTAACTTTTTATGTACCGTTGCAATGGTTCATGAAAAGGTGCCTTAGTATATGTAGAAATGATGAATTTGGTGTTTAAAAGTCAAAAGATTTGCAACAAAATTCACATACACATGTAATTACAATGTCTTTATGAATTTGGTGTCTTAAAACTCTAGTGTATTTCTTGAATTATTCCAAATTGATTTCATGTAATCCACAGCAAGAGTTCAGTAGGATAGAAGGCTGTTTCTCTTTTCTTTTTTCTTTTCTTTTTGGTGGCTATGTTAATAAGAATATGCCCTTGAACTACTTTGTATAAAAAAGGACTATGACATTCAAGTCTTGTATAAACAACTTATGAAATACAACAACACAATAGTTACATATCAATGAAATACAAATACATTTTCTGTATTTGATAGATTTGTAAAATATGTTCTATTCGTTTAAGATCAACTTATACGTAACAAGAAGTTTTTGAAAAGAAAAAAAGAGTACAAAAAATATAACAGCGTAGCAACTTACACTCGGCACAATCCTTCCTCAACATCATACCTCCAAGCACCCGATAACTCATCCAGGTGATGTAAAAGTAAAACTCGAGGAAAGCTTGTATGATAATCTTGTCGACATACTCTTTATGAAATATTGAAATGTCATTTTAAAGATCCCAACCACAAATGCTAGAAGATTGAGGGTGATCAAAGAACAAAGGGGAGCAAGAAAGATACTTGAAGTTTGGAAATGGTATATGTATGCCCATTTGGTATAGTTTTACTTCATCATCATTAGGCTTTATTTGTTAGTATAAAATTTGCTTCTTTCACCCCCAAGTTTTCCCATAATTGCATAAGTGCTTCCATAAAGATTATTACATGTAGGACTGGCAATAGATATCTGTATAAAACATGATTAGACCTGTTTACTGAAAAAGTATACAATGTGATTTTTTACTTTTTAAAAAATAAATAAAATTATGAGGTTAGGATCCATCATTTCTTTTTCTTGGTACATAAAACATAAAACTGTGTTATAGACATTAGATATCAAGTAGTTAAACGAGTTGTATTCATATTTAATACTTGTGTTATACACGTGGTCAGAAACCTATTAAACCCGAAAAGACACGGTTTGCCAGCCCTAATTACATGTGATTTCCTTCATCATCCACAGCCTTTGCTCATGTTTCCATGCTTGGATGGAAGCTCCTGTAGAGTGGATCTCTCTCATGTGTTGTAAATTTGATGACACAAATAGATAGAGAAAGGCAAGCTCGGGAAAGGGGGTTAACATTTAACAACCTGCATAATGTACATATACATGTTGTGAAAATAGATCTTTCTTGTGAAACCAAATAAGGTTCTTAAATAATTCTTTTTGGATTACTAAGTGATGTGAAACTCAAACTCAACAACCTGAACCGTAATATTCGGTTTTCAGGAAGTACAAAACACAAAACAGAACTGTTGGTTTTTGTATGATTCGATGATTCCGGTTTGGTTATGTTGGTTAATTTGGTTTCGTCTCGATTTTCTTCACACTCCTAAGTACATTTACAACTCCACTCTATTCCATCTTCTTCTCCTCTAAACTATGTTATACAGTATACACACATATAACTCTAAGCTATGTTATACGGTATACACACATATATTTCTTATAATAGTTTTATGATATTAAGAGGATATGTTCATTTTAGAAGAGAGTTTTAGTGTGAGTTATGTTTCTGATAAATTATGTTTGCTGTCTTCTGATAGTTATGTTAAGTGCTTGTTAATTTTTTGGTGGATTCTTCGTAATCTTTATGATGAAAAAGACATATTTATACTTAAATGAATATTATTTGTGTGTATTCATTTGTGTTCATAAACGGTGTTTGTGTTCATTTATCTTCATTAACATTTTTTGAGTTCAGTGGCTTTTGGTAAGTGTTCGCGAACAGTTCATGAACACGTCATTTCCTTAACGAACGAACACGAACAAGAAATCTCATTTGGGAAGCGTTCGTGAACAGTTCATAAACAAGATCATTCCTTAGTGAATGAACACGTACAAAGCTTTGTTTGTGTTCTTTCGGTCCGTTTACAACCCTATCTCTATGTTCTCGCATTATTTTGTGTTGAGAATCGAATATTCCCCTGTAATAACATCTATTATGTAATCTATAAAAATAAAATTTATTATATGTATATAACTAATAAGTCCGTTTATACTCTCTGATCTAGTCACGCTTGGGATGTGAAACTCAAACTCAAGCTCGTGTTCGAGCTTCTTTAACCTTGACTTTTTTTTCGTGTTTGTAGTGAGTATGTCTTAAATCCAAAATCGACTCTACTCGTTTAAACTCTTAAAATTTTCTCAGTAAAAATTTTCACAGTTGCTCATCAACAGGGGGGCAGGGGTTTGTCTTTAATAGGCTAGGGTTTGCTATTCAGAAAGGGGTAGCGGCGCAGCTTGTTGCTCGCTTACCTGCGATATTGATGTAAAGTGCACTCTATCTTTGAACATAAATGATATAATTACAATTTAGTAAAAAATATACTATAAAATAGATATTTTCTGGGTGTTTCTGGTTGCTACAAATATATATGAATTAGAATTATAAAACACAAATAAATACATACAACTCATTGATAATTTTCAAGATGTCTCCTTAAAAAATTAAAATGGGCATTATGTCTGGGCTCCCGCAGGCCCAATTTACTTCTTGCTAAAGCCTAAACCTCAGCCATACGGCCCATACAACAAAAAGGTGTGGGTGAGACCGTGAGAATAGAAGTTGAGTAAATTGCCATTTTAATCCTGAGTTTTGACAAAATTGTCACTTTAGTTCAAATAGTTTTTTTTTGCCATTTTAGTCCAAATAGTTTTGTTTTCTTCCATTTTAGTTCCTGACTTTTGTCATTTTCTGCCATTTTCATCCAACCCACTAACTCCATTAAAAAAATTTAGTTAACTTACGTGAATTTTGGTCAAACCACAAATTTTTTTTTTTTTGCAAGTGCGATGGTATGGGGAAGGTGTTGTGCCGGTTTACAGTGAAGATAATGGCGGTGGTTGTTGGTTTTACGATGATGGCAGTGGTGTTGGTTGATGACGTGGGTAGCGGAAAAGTGGCCGGTGGTGGTGGAAATGGTGGGTGGTGTTGGTGGTGGGGTGGGTGGGTGAGTGGTGACGGTGCATGGAGGCGGTGACGATGATAGAAGGTTGTGATGGGGTGAGTGGTGGGAGGTAGTGGTGGTGGTCGATGAAAATGACAAAAAATGACAAAAGTCTGAGACTAAAATGACAGAAAACAAAACTATTTTGATTAAAATAGCAAAAAAAAAAATTATTTGGATTAAAGTGACAATTTTAGTCAAACATCGGGAATTAAAATGACAATTTATTCAAAGAAGTTTGTTGTAAAAAAAAAAAAGAAATTGTAATAACATTAGTAATAAAAGACACAATTGTCAAAGTAGATATGTCATAATCCATCACTTAGTCTCACATTTAATCGTGTGGTTTTCTATTTTATTACTGTTCCACTTATTCAATGCGAGATTGACACAATTTTAAAGTCTCTACTTCATTTCTCATATAGTAATAACAACATTTATTATTATTACGTAATAGTCTATCATCATTACTACACACCAAAGGTGTATTTTCTATAATGTCTACATATATATACTTATCTTTCCGACCGCCGGAGGCTCGACGATTCGGTGTTGTTTAGGGTTAGAGTGCAAGGTCACTGATTCTTCGGTTTGGACCTTTCATTCTAACTGTTTCTTCATCCTTTCCATTCGCCTTCGGGGTTGGTTTCTGGTCTTCGGTTCCTCTGTTTTTTCTGGTGGTCCTCTTGTCGGTGGCTCGACGATAGGAAGGTGGACGGAATAGCGCTACAGGTTTGACGTGATTCCCATATTGCTTGTGGAGTTAATTTAACCTGTCTCTCTATCTTGTCTATCCCTTCCTCTCCATTCGCCTTCCGGGTGAGGTTGTTCCGCCATTATGGATGGGCCCTGGTTGGATCCTCATCATCTGAGAAAGAAGGGTAAAGAAAAGTACGTCAGAAAGTCTAAGAGGGACAACATCACCAAATTCTACATTTCGAATTTGCCTTCGGGATGTAGACCCTGGGACGTTGCAGACTTTGTAAGGCACTGTGGGGACGTGGCAGGCATGTATATCGCGAGAAAAAGGGATAAGGAAGGTTAAAGATTCGGATTCCTTAGTCTTCGTAATGTCTCGGGTGCTAAAGCTGTTGAAAGAGATTTTAACGGATTGAAGATGGGGGGTTTCAGTTTACGGGTTAATGTTGCTAGATTCGCGGAAGAGAATGCGGAGCGGTGGGACGTAGATAATCAAGACAATGCCGATGCCAAAAATTATCCGGAACAAAGAAAGATGAATCTGGGTTATGAGGGAAATTGTTCCGGTATGGAGAGGAAGGAAGGGTGGTTGAGGGATGGAGTATCCTTTAAGGATATGCTGAAGCAAGGAAGTAGCGGTAGTGGGGAGGAGAAAATGGATAAGGAGGTCGAGGTGCATAGTGAGACGTCGGCGTTCTTCGATCTCCAAGGGAGAGCCGTGGTAGGTCGAGCTATTGATTTGGTATCCCTGAGGAAGATGTCCACTCTTATCAAGGAAGCAGGGTTCTCCGAATTTAAGATTCAATACCTCGGGGGTCTAAGTTTGTTGGTGTCGTTCGATGATGATATTGGAGCAGCTGATTTTCTGTTGGATGTTGAAAAGTGGAGTAGGTGGTTCTCGTCTCTTGACATGTGGGCTGGTCAGTCGATGCCTTATGAAAGAGTGGCGTGGTTAAAGTTTCATGGTATGCCTCTACACTTATCAGAAAATAAAGTTTTCGATGATGCGGCTGGGTTTTTCGGAAAGGTGATTCATCACTCTCAACTTTCTGCGTCGGACAAAGATTTATCGGTAAACTATGTTGGGATTCTGGTGGACCATGGTAAGAGAATTGAAGATTGTATTACTTTAAAATGGAAAAACAAGAAGTTTAAGGTCTGGGTAACTGAGGAGAGGGACGAATGGGTTCCTGATTGCTTATCGGAGGAGGGATGGTCGGAGCTCAAGGATGATAAAGAGTCGCCAGAGAATTCTAACGATCAGAGATCCGAAGAATTCGATCGGTCGCCGAATTTGTCGGCTGATAATGGGGATATCGAGGAGAACTCTAATAACTTTTCTGGAGAGAAATCTAATGGTAGCGCTAATCCCAATGTTTTCCCTGTCAACATTAATGTTTTCTCTTCGGTGGCTGGAGACAATAACACTTCTAGAAAAAAGCCTTTCGATGTGTCCAGGGATAAACATAAGCCCATTCCCAAAGGTATAAGCCCAGAGGTGTCTAGTAGGCCCAATAAAAGAACCCGGATTGAAATGGAGGAGTCATTTGACATATTTGGAGTATTGGGCGGGCCCAATGGTTCTAGTATTATGGGGCCTTCTGTATCGGAGAATGATAAGGATTTTAACAATTCATTAAGATTTGACCTGAACAAAAAAGGATATTCCCCTGGGGAAGGTGAGGGCTCGATCGGTGATGAGAGACCGGTCTCTCACCACAACATTTCTGGGACAACGGAAGAATTCGCAGATAAGGATGATGGAGGTGAGGATCTTTTGAAGGAGATTGATGCCACGATTCGTCTAGGCAACAGAATTGGTGTGGACCTGAGTAATCACTGTGTTCTTGTGGAGAAGTAGATCGGGATTGAAGGTAACAATGCGGTTTTATCATGAATTTTCTTTCTGTCAATGCTTGTGGGATAGGGGGGCTGGTAAGGACGACTGGATCAGGAGGCTTAGACAAGACCATGGTATTGATTTTTTGCTAATTCAGGAGTCTAAAAAAGAGGACCTGTCTCGTGTTAATTTTACTAATTTTTGGGGGAATAAAGAATTTGGTTTGGAATATGTCAGTTCGGTTGGTCTTTCAGGAGGCCTGCTTTGTATTCGGGACCCTGTTTTGTTCGAGGCCACATCGGTTGTCAAAAACAACAATTTTCTTGCAGTAATTGGTAAACTCAAAGGTAGCGGTTCTCTCTTGAATATTGGTAACGTCTATGCTCCTCAACTGGTCAGAGCTAAGAAAGACCTTTGGTTAGAGATTGCTTCTGTCATGGAGGACCACCCTGGTATGTGGGTATTGGGAGGTGATTTCAACGCGGTTAGGGATCCTCGTGAAAGGAGAAACTCCAGATTTAATAATGCTTGCGCTTCGAATTTCAATAATTTTATCTTCAACACGGGGCTTTTAGAATATGATATGAAAGGAAGCATGTTCACTTGTATTAGAGGAAACGACAAGAAGCTTAGTAAAATTGACAGGTTCTTGGTATGCTCGGACTTTTTTAATCGTTGGCCAGATGCTACTTTCAGGGCTATTCCGGTCAGTCACTCGGATCACGGTCCCATTTTGCTCATCCCTCAAATGAGGAATTTTGGTGCTAAACCATTTAGAGTTTTTAACTCGTGGCTGGAAAAAGACGGATATAAGGAAGCTGTGGAAAATTCTTTGGAGGGTTTCAACGTTTCGGGTCCACCGGACTACGTTCTGATTCAAAAATTTGCGGCTATTAGGAAAGGTATTAAAGTTTGGAGAGATGAGATGAAAAAGAAAGAAGGTGAAGAGACTAGTAGGGTGATGGAAGAATTGGAGGAATTGGAGAAGGTTTTGGAGTCGAGAGACTTTTCGGAGGAGGAAGAATGGTCTTATTTGGAAAATAAAAAATTACTAATGGAAACCGAGAGAAGTAAATCCTCGGATTTGAGACAAAGATCTAGAATAAAGTGGGCTTTAGACGGAGACGAAAACTCGAAGTTCTTTCATGCGCATGTCAACGCTAGAAAAGCGGTTAATGGAATTCTGGGGCTCAACATCGGTTCGACTTGGGTTAATAAACCTTCGGTGGTTAAGTTGGAAATTCTGAAGTTTTTTAGATCCAGATTTTCGGAAGAAGTGTCTAGTAGGTCGTATTTGGAGTGCTTTAGTATTAAGCAATTATCTGAAGCGGATAAGGTCAGGCTTACCGTGCCGTTTTCTTTATTGGAAGTTAAGAACGCTCTTAAGGAGTGTGGAGACGATAAAGCTCCTGGCCCGGACGGTCTTAACTTTAAATTCATAAAAGTTTTTTGGCATCTTTTTGAGGAGGATTTTATGAAAGTGTTCAACAATTTTTTTGAGTCTGGAAAATTTAGCAATGGTTGTAATTCGTCTTTTATCAGTCTCGCCCCCAAGATTAAAGACCCGGTAGATTTAAAAAGCTACATGCCCATCAATCTTATTGGGATTATTACTAAATTGATTTCCATGGTGTTAGCTTCTAGATTGAAGAAGGTTATCGGTTCGGTGATATCGGAATCCCAATCGGCCTTTTTGAAAGGAAATTATATATTGGATGGCCCTTTAATTATTAATGAGTTATTCAACTGGGGTAAGAAGGTGAAAAAAAAGCATTTTTTTTTTCCTCAAAATCGACTTTGAGAAGGCGTATGATAACGTGAATTGGAAGTTTTTGTTGTCAGTCATGGATCATATGGGTTTTCCTCCTAGATGGTGTAATTGGATTAAAGGTTGTGTGGAATCGGCAAGGTCTTCCGTCTTAGTGAATGGTTCTCCTACGTTTGAGTTTGGTTGCTCTAAAGGGATTAGACAAGGGGACCCGATCTCTCCTTTTTTATTCATTATTGTGATGGAGGCTTTATCGTTAATGATTGATAAGGCGAAGAATGAAAGTATTATGGTTGGTATTAAAACCCCTCTGAATGGTCCGTATGTTTCCCATTTGTTTTACGCGGATGACGCGTTAATAATGGGAGAATGGTCGAGAAGCAATATTGAATGTGTGGTCCGTATTCTCAGGATTTTTCATCTATGTTCAGGTCTGAAAATAAATTTATCCAAATCTAATTTATTTGGGGTTGGAATAAGTAATGGGGAGCTGGATATTATGGCAAACATTATTGGATGTCAAGCGGAGGTTTTTCCTTTTAGATATCTCGGATTGACTGTTGGGTCAAACATGAATAGGGTTGTTGGGTGTCGAATCCAGCAAATAAATATAAAATAAACCTACTTGACACACTAAAAATAGTATGAATGGAAGTCAGGTTCGTGTCCACAGGGATACAGATTAACGAATTATGCCAAAACGTTTTAAATCCAGATACGGTTGTTTTGAAAAGGGGATGGGTTTTAGTTTAACTAAAATGTAAAAAACAATTTATAATTTTTAGATTAAAAAGAAAAGCTAATGAAAGTGGTTGGAAAAATTCAAATGTTAAAAAACTAATTTCAACACCAGGGCAATTTCTTGATTCAGTTCGACTTACGATCATTAACGGTCACGGTGCAATGATCCTTTTTAAATAATAGTTTGTATCAATACTAGATGTCACGCAGTTCGGACATCCACTCCATCTAATGTCTAACCAAACGCAGTTCGTCGGTTAGAGCCAACCCGCTACTCTAAGCTCACGCCGTTCGGATTTTAGTGTGCGGGTTGCGGGATAGAAGTATCAATTACAATCAAACACTCACGCCGTTCGGAGTGTTTAATTATATTATATGATTCTATAATAATTTTGGGTTCATAGACAAACTCAAAATATTATTTGTTCCTAGTCTCAATAATTAAAACTTTATTAGGGTTCTAAAAATTGATTGAACTTTATTAGAAAAATTAATAAATTGATCAGGTTTACTAACAATCTAATATTTCCGGATCGAATCCGTATTAAAAACAAGAATCACACAAACAAACCACTAAAATAATCGGATCTAACATAACCGTTTCACATAAGGTTGTGAACCAAATCAAAGAAAATAAACCCTAATGTTGAAACTATACGGTTCTAGCCGGACATGATGGCTAGTTCAATAAAGTCTAATACTAAACAAAACATTCAAGAACTCAACTTACGAAAAACAAATCTGCCAAAATTTGTTTTGATGTTCTCGAAAATCCCACCAAAAGAAAACAAAAAAAAAAACACTTTTTTTTCTTCTCCTTGACTTCGAATCCCCCTCAAAAGATGGATTCCCTTCTTGTTTTCACTTCCAGCCGTCCCCAGACATTTCCTCCAAATCCTCAAGTTTGTTTATTATTTTTTTTTCTTTTTTTTTCCTTTCAATTGCCAAAAGCTCTCACTTTGTGTTTTCATTTTTTTTCTTTTCTTTGGCAGCCCAACCATGTCATCAATTGGCCCAAACTTAGGAACTTTATTTCAGCCCAATGCCATCTCCAATTATTTCATTCGATGAACAAATAAGCTTCTTTTTATTCTTGCAGTGATCAGGCCCTTGTAAATCATCCAACTAAAAATCCATGCTATCCACTTTTACTTGAACCCGTACTTTATTTATTTCTTGAGTCTTTACGAGCCTTTTCACTATCTCTTGTCATTCCTTACAACCGCTCCATGCCTACAAAATCATTAAAACGTCCAAAGTAGATTCAATTCCACAAAAACGCGTATTTTCCAAAATAATGCAATATCTATAGTATAAATGCCTAAAATGCAATTAAATATGCACACTAAAATGTGGTAAATTATGCCTAAAAATGCAACTAACAAATCTCCCCAAGCTTAAACCTTTCCTTGTCCTCAAGGAAGTCAAGAATAAGAATAAACCGAGAAATAAACACGAAAAATAAAACATAAATGCATGCTAAATTTTTTTTAACCCGCTTCTTTTATTCCGGAAAATAAACTTGTAATGAGATCACATCCAACATTGTCAACTCTTGTTACATTCATTCGAACCCGGGAAATACTTACACGTGTAACCGCGATTGTTGATATTTTGTGTCCCTTTAAACTCAAACCCGCTTAATCACAACCAAATGTTTTATGCTTAATAATATACAAATTTACCAACATGGTTCAACCGTCCCCACGCCCAACACCTATGGCAACATCTACCCAACCTCACGACCTTTTGAAGATATCCAAAACCACACTTGATGCGACCATGCATCCAAACCATGACATGATAGTTATTATTTTTTTTTTCCGTTTTTCAAGGGGTCGGGACTTTTCTCCCTAATTTGCTCAAATATTTTTTTTATTTCGATTTTCTTTTTTTTTTCAAATTTTTGGCATACATTGTGCTCTTTTACCCCTTCCTTTTTCTCTTTTTTTTCTTTTTAACTATAATAACCTATGAGGTCAATTTTTCACCTCTTTATTATTTTTTTTCAATGAAATTACGGAGGTGTCATGATATGGGAAACATGGTGTGTGATAGAGGATATGCAACTCAACCGATTTTTGGTCGGGATCAATTTTTTAACCACAAGCATCAAGATGGGAAACTAAACACATATATAATTAAGGTTATTGCATACAACATTGGCGTTCCTAAGTTAGGGCCGAGCCTATCAACACATCCCAAATTATCTATGTTTTCTTCCCTAAAGTTACCATTTCACGCATAAGCTTTGACATGCTAGAAGTCATATCATTTCTCATTTTTTCACAAATCATTTCAGCGGAACAGAAACGTTTTTTTTTATGCACGTATATACACCCTAAATGCAATGAACATGAAAAATGCAACTATTTACAAACTAAGTAATGCATAGATAAAATGAGAACATAACATTACCTCAAATCTCAACCTCCCCAAGCTTAAGATATAGCATCGTCCTCGAGGCTCGGAGACATATGTGGAAGGCATCTACATAGGCGGCGGAAGTGGCGTAGGTCCAAAGTCGACCTATGTGATCACGGAGGGATGCAAGATCATCAAAAGTCTGATTCAAATGTTCATTTTTTTAGTACGGCCTACATCTCTCATCCATTTGTACAACGAGAAGATGTTTATTGACTTAATGGCTTTTTGCTGCGCAGTTCGCATGTGGTGATGACGAGGTGGTTACGACTTGTCTTTTCATTCTACGCATATCTACGAACTGAATTCAAAGACAATAAACCAACAATGAGCAATATTAACACTATAAAAATAATTAGCGAACCTGATTTCCTAGTTGAATGAATGTAGATATTGCTCCTCGCAGATTTAATCCAAAACAAGTTTACTAAGTGACATACCTTATTTTCTCTAAAATAGAGTAAAATACCTGATGGATATCACCTCAAACCCGTGATACGCAGCTATAAGTCAATAAACTCAAGATAACACAATCATTTAAACAATAGCAATGATCAACCAATTCGGATGCAAAACTAATTCATTAAAATTCATTTCAGTGAACTAAACCAATTTTTGCAAACCAAATTCTAATTCTAACAACTCCTTCTCTGATAAAACATTAATTCATTTAAGTTCAATTCAAAGCAAAGTGGGATTATTCAATTCAAGTAACAGAGGTTAGGGCTTGAATCAGTAGCAAATCTCAATTGAGGATGTTAAGAACAGTGGTTCGGGTGCTGTCACAGGAGTAAGGCGACGGGTGCTCCGGGATGTCGCTAGGAAGAGAACGAAAGATAATCGAGACATACCTGAGTTTAGAAGTGGGGGAGAACCGGTTGTTGGATGATGACGGCTGAAGACGGTGGCGGTCGGAACCAGCGATGGGGTGGGCGACGGAGCGGGTGATGGTAGTTCAGGGGCGGAGATGACGGGTGGTGTCGGTGAACGTCGGAGATGAGTCCGATGGCTGAAGACGAAGACCGGCAGAGTGGAGGTGGGGTTGTGGCTGAAGGTTGCTGATGGACAGTACGGTGGGTGATGTTAGGGTTAAAGGGAGAAAGAAGGGTTTTAGGTTCTCAGAATGTGAAGAGGGGAATCGTGGAGATGTGGTCGATGGGGATTTGTTTTGTTTTATATGTTGTTTTTTTTTATAGCTTGAAACCTGCTTCCACTCTCTTAATTCACAGAAGGTTCACCCGGCCGGGTGAGAGTTTGACACGCCCGGGTCAAGGACCTGAATGTTTTTTTATAAAATTTAACATGGCCGGGTCACTTTTTATAGAATTTTTAACACGGCCGGGTTAACGTTCTGAAATAAAAACACACTTTCACATGGTCGGGCCTTTTTTTTTTAAATATCCAACGTGGCCGGGTTAAACTTTTGACTAAATTTTTTTTTTATACTTTTTTTTTGTAAGAAAAAAAATGCAAAATAATACAAAACCACGGGTTGCCTCCCGCGAAGCGCCTTTCTTTCTCGTCTTTGGCTAGACTTGGACCTTATTTCGTTAATCTGGTGCTTGCTCAATACACGGAAGAAGCTTTCGGATAATACTTGATGATTTCATTTTTGATGCTCTTTCCTTTGCTTTCTTCTGCGGGTCCATGAGGATCGTGACATCCATTAGATCCTCCCCAAGCTTAAGCTTTTCAGGAAGTTCCTTTAATGCAGCTTCGTCAATGTTTTTGTTTGACACTAATGCTTGAAAATCAAGGTTAGACAACTCAAAACATTCATTAGTTAGTGGTTCAATGACATCAATATAATTCAAAGACGAGACATCACTTGGGTAACGCATAGCATCATCTATATTAAAATTGATTACCTCCCCATCAAATTCCATAGAAAGGGTGCCGCTATAAACATCGATTTTTGTCCTTGCGGTTTTTAAAAATGGCCTCCCTAATAATATAGAACTTGAATTTGGGGCTTCATCACCCTCCATGTCTAGAACATAAAAATCAGCTGGAAAGACTAATTCATTCACTTGAACCAATACATCTTCTAATACACCTTTTGGGCGTACTATGGATCGATCGGCCAATTGAATGACTACCCCGGTCCTCTTTAACGGTCCTACGTTAAGTGTTTTAAAAATCGAGTATGGTAGGACGTTAATAGAGGCTCCAAGGTCCAACATAGCTCTAGGCACAGTGATATTCCCCAATTTACAAGGAACGGTGAAAACACCTGGATCCTTGCACTTTGGAGGTAGTCTCTTTTGTAACACGCCAGAAATATTTTCACTAACCTTGATCGTTTCATTACCTTTAAGCTTCTTCTTTGATGTACAAAGTTCTTTGAGGAACTTCGCATACCGTGGTACTTGTTTTATAGCGTCAAGAAGGGGAATGTTTACCTCTACCTTCCGAAAGGTCTCCATGATTTCTTGTTCCTCTCTTTGCTTTTGTGTGCTTCTCAGTCTTGAGGGGAATGGGGGAGGAGTGGTGAACTTTGCCTTGACTTCATCTGATTTTGGAGCCTTGGGTTTTTCCGTATCTTTCTTCTCAACAACAACCTCTTCTTCCTCTTCTTGCATTGTCAGACCGTCGTAGCTCTTTCCACTCCTCAAGGTAATGGCACTCACGTTGTGCTTTGGGTTATTCTCGGTCTGTGCGGGAAATTTACCTTGAGACTCTAATTTACTCACCGAGCTAGCAAGTTGAGCCATTTGTTGTTCCAAGTTCTTGATGCTAGCTTTAGTCTCCTGTTGGAACGTATGCGTGCTGGTTGCCAAACTTTTCACAATATCTTCCAAAGACATTCCCGAGCTACCCGCTTGTTGTTGGGCGGTTTGTTGTTGTCGAGGTTGAAAGTTTGGTGGTTGTTGATTACCTTGGGAGGTTGGGCGTTGTTGATATTGTTGAGGCCTTTGCTGGAAATTTATATTGGGAGGGTGTCCCCAATTTTGATTGCCTCGGGGTTGTTCATATTGTCTTGAATTTTGCCCCGGATAACCTCCAAGTGCTTGTGCTTGTTCAACATCATCCTGTAGTGTAGGACACATATCAGTGGGGTGTCCAAATTGTAGACAAATTCCACAAGCTCGTGCTTGTGGCTCAGCACACTTATCCTTGGTGAGTTGCATGACTGCTTTTGTCAGCTCAGCAAGTTGAGTTTCAATGTGAGGAGTCCTCACTTCGTTGACTGCTCGTGGCACATCGGTGTACCACTCATCTTCTTGTGCGGAGTGCTTGGTGTCTTCAGCTATTGATGTGATTAGGGCTCTAATTTGAGTGGGCGTTTTATCCAATAGAGCTCCTCCACTGGACGCATTTATCAAACGCCTCTCCATTGGTGCTAATCCTTCACAAAAGTATTGAAGGAGTTGATGCTCAGATATTCCATGTTGTGGACAACGAGCGCACAACTTTTTAAACCTGTCCCAATAAGTGTGCAAGGCTTCTCTTTTGAGTTGCTTGATTCCGATGATCTCCTTGCGTAGGATCGAAGCTTTGACTTCTGGGAAGTATTTGTCTAGAAACAGCTTTGCAAGTTCATTCCAAGTAGTTACCGACCCCGGTGGTAGGTAATATAACCATTCTTTTGCTGAATCTTGAAGAGCAAAGGGGAATGCCCTTAGCTTGATTTGGTCTTCAGTGACGTTATGTGGCTTCATACCGGAGCACACAACATGGAACTCTTTGAGGAACTTGTGTGTGTCTTCATTTTCAAGACCCCGAAAGTAAGGTAGTAGATGAATGAGACCAGATTTCAGTTCAAAGTTCTCCATGGCAGGGTAGTTGATGCAAAGGGGTTGTTGTGGGACATCACGAGTCGCCCACTGTCTAAGGGTTTGTTCAGCTGCCATTGTAACAGTAGAGATTGGAGATTCCTGGGAAGACTGGCGATGTACCTGTACTAAAAGAAATCTTGGCACAAAACAGTTAGATTTGCCGTATCCCCGGCAACGGCGCCAATTTGTTGGGTGTCGAATCCAGCAAATAAATATAAAATAAACCTACTTGACACACTAAAAATAGTATGAATGGAAGTCAGGTTCGTGTCCACAGGGATACAGATTAACGAATTATGCCAAAACGTTTTAAATCCAGATACGGTTGTTTTGAAAAGGGGATGGGTTTTAGTTTAACTAAAATGTAAAAAACAATTTATAATTTTTAGATTAAAAAGAAAAGCTAATGAAAGTGGTTGGAAAAATTCAAATGTTAAAAAACTAATTTCAACACCAGGGCAATTTCTTGATTCGGTTCGACTTACGATCATTAACGGTCACGGTGCAATGATCCTTTTTAAATAATAGTTTGTATCAATACTAGATGTCACGCAGTTCGGACATCCACTCCATCTAATGTCTAACCAAACGCAGTTCGTCGGTTAGAGCCAACCCGCTACTCTAAGCTCACGCCGTTCGGATTTTAGTGTGCGGGTTGCGGGATAGAAGTATCAATTACAATCAAACACTCACGCCGTTCGAAGTGTTTAATTATATTATATGATTCTATAATAATTTTGGGTTCATAGACAAACTCAAAATATTATTTGTTCCTAGTCTCAATAATTAAAACTTTATTAGGGTTCTAAAAATTGATTGAACTTTATTAGAAAAATTAATAAATTGATCAGGTTTACTAACAATCTAATATTTCCGGATCGAATCCGTATTAAAAACAAGAATCACATAAACAAACCACTAAAATAATCGGATCTAACATAACCGTTTCACATAAGGTTGTGAACCAAATCAAAGAAAATAAACCCTAATGTTGAAACTATACGGTTCTAGCCGGACATGATGGCTAGTTCAATAAAGTCTAATACTAAACAAAACATTCAAGAACTCAACTTACGAAAAACAAAGGGTCATGCTATTCACACACGCCCAAAATTATTTTCACACCCCAAAGCGCCGCGCTATGGCCAAAGCGCGGCGCTTCGATCGACAAAACGTGCATCGATTGACGTTTGAAACATTCGATACTGTTTGACAGACATAAAGCTAATCATGATGTTTTGTCGTTAACCCTAAGCGCCGCGCTTTGGCCATAGCGCGGCGCTTCGACCCCAAATTTCACCTTTTTTCCCCTTTTAAAAGCAACCTGAGACATTGTCTTCGATCACACACATTTCGATCACACACATTGTCTTCGATATACATTTTGCCTTCATTTCAGATCCGTTGTGTTTCTTCTCAAAATAACGTGCGGTTTTGCTGTATTAGTTACATCTCTTGAAAAAACGATGTCGTGGTTAAACAACTATATTTTCGGTCAATATTCTGACGAGACAGTTGTTCCTGATTCTTACGAGGGGACCGCTATTTCTGACTCGTATGAGAAACCGGTCTCGTCCAACTTGAGGGAGGCAGAGGTTGTATCTGGCATTCATTATCGTGATAACACGGTGACGCTGGATTTGAATACCCCTGCGGAGGACCCTTACGCACAACAAGGTTATTCGAATTTCGGTTACGGTGGCGAGTACAGCTTTGTACAGCAGGAGTGTGGTCCAAACGACAGTTACGGTTGTCAACAGAGCTTACAAGGTTATTCGAATTTCGGTTACGGTGGCGAGCACAACTTTGAACATCAAGTATATTCGGACCTCGGTGACGATGGTGAGCCGGGGGATGTGTCTGTTGACGAGGAAGGGTGTTACCCGGTTACGTTTTCGTTTGATACGACGCAGACCTTTTCGTCACGTAAAGAGTTGGTGCGTTGGGTACAAGACACGACAAAAGACAACGGTTACCTCATTGTGACTAAGAGGTCGAATAAAAGAGGAGAGAATTACAAGATTTGGTTTCAATGTACTTTTGGTGGGGAGCATAAGAGTATAGCTACACAGAGGAAAACGGGTAGCAAGAAAATAGGCTGCCCGTTCGAGATGATCGGGTTTTCGGAATCATCCGGAAGTGTTTGGAGGATCGAGGTGACGAAGGCGAAGCATAACCACACTCCTATTGAAAACTTAGAGGGTCACGCGTATGCGAGAAGGCTTTCTTCGGAGGATACAAAACTGGTTAAGGAGCTGGCAGAGCAAGACATTCCCAACCAAAGTATCTGGCGAACGCTGACAAAAAAAAATCCGGCTAGAAAGCTTATTCCGAAAGATATACACAACGCTGTTCAGAAGATCAACGCCGAAAAAAATGTCGGTAAGTCTCCGATGCAAAAACTTGAAAGCATTCTTCTCGAAAAAAATTACACTTATTACATGCGCACGAATGAGATATCGAACGAAGTTGAAGATGTCTTCTTTGTTCACGAACATTCATTCACTATGTGGTGTGCCTTCCCGCATGTGCTAATGATTGACGCCACCTACAAAACGAACATGTACAACCTGCCATTTGTTCAGGTCGTAGGCATGACGTCGACAAACAAATCGTTTACGGCTGCTTGTGCGGTAATTTCCGCTGAGAAGTCAGAGAACTACCTATGGGTGTTGCAGAGGATCAAGTCTATGCTGGTAGGATGTATGGAACCGCGCGTGATTTTAACAGACAGGGATTTTGCGCTAATGAACGCGTGTGAACAAGTTTTTCCAAAAGCGCATAAGTATCTTTGTCGGTTCCATATTCAACAAAATATTAATAAGAACAGCAAGAAGAAATTCTCTGACAAGGATTGGAAAGAATTCGTACGTAGTTTTTGGTTATTGTGCGACTCTACGACCGAGGAAATATACAGGTATAACTTGGAAAACCTTGAAGCACAGCTGAAAGAAGATGACCGTGAACGTAGGTATTTCTTACATAATTATGTTCAAATTTTATATAATAACAAAAACTGACTATTTACGTTTTTTTTAATTTTAGAGGTTTTTGATTATATGAAGAAATCCTGGTTGGATCCGTACCGTGAAAAGTTTGTATCATGCTGGATTAACAAAACTATCAACTTTCACCAAACTACGACCAACAGGGTTGAGGGCATGCATGCAACACTAAAAAGTCACTTTCCAAGTCATCGCAACACACTGGATAAACTTGTACTGTATGTTGATCATGTTGTTGATAGACAATACACCGAGATTAGTAGTAGCTTTGAAACAAGCCTCCGAAAAGTGATGACGCACCACAAGAAGCAGCCCATGCTTGCATATATTCTCAGAAAGGTTTCGATATATGCGATTGAGCTTTTGAGTAGGGAACTAAAACGTAAGGAAGACGGGTTGAGAGCCTACGGTGCAAGCTGTGGTTGCCAACTTTTTACCAGCTGTGGTTTGCCATGTGCCTGTCGTTTGGAAAAGTTGGAAAATCATGGTAATTAATATCTTTGACCTTTCTCGTTATGATTCTGCCACCTAATTTGTTTTCGTCCACAGGTCAGCAACTCCGGATCACACACATAGACGTGTTCTGGAAGAAGCTTAACTTCAAGCCTGCAAAGAAAAACATAGAGGATATCGATGTAGACGCGGAATTTGAAAAATTGAAACAAAAGATCGATCCAACACCCCCTCAGGTGAAAAGGAGCTTCTTTGAAAAGTTTCAGCAAATCCTCAATCCAGGGAACAATAACAAAAAACCTCCTGCTGTTCTGAAGAAAACTCGTGGTCGCCCAACATTGAAAACGCAGGAAGAAAGAAAGGTTGAAGCCGCTAGAAAAAGCTCGTACATTCCGTCGGAAGAAACTTGGGTCGAGGCCTCAGATGATCTTTCCCGTCACAGCTCGTACATATCACTCGAAGATTCTAGAAGACAAAAGAATACCAAACCGATCAACCTGCACCCTGATTTCCCGATGATCAAGCTCGGTCCTAAGACGGATATAGCGATCCGCCACTACGCATCTCAGATTCCCGAAGTGATCCATCCATACATCGTTAGAATAAAGGACGTGAAACCAGATGGTCATTGTGGGTTTCGATCGGTGGCTGTTGGGTTAGGAGTGAAACAGAATTCATATTTGATGATCCGGAAACAACTTATAAAGGAGTTACGTAGGAACGAATCGCTTTGGAGGCAGTTTTTCGATCCGGAAAACATAGGACATTATGATGCGCTGCTTAGACGGATCAATTTCAAGGGGGTGGGACGAGCAGATATCGAAAATTACATGACGATGCCTGAGACGGGGTTTCTTATTGCCCAACGATACGGTGTGATTGTTCACAGCTTCGACATGCGTGGGAGCTGTACAATTTTCCCTCTGCTGGGCGGGCCAAACGAAGCTGAGGAACCTCACCTGGTGGTTGCGGTTGTGTTCGTCGACCATGGGCATTTCATACATGTAGAGCTTAGAGGTTGTTATCCAATGCCTCCCCCAAACCCACTCTGGACAGCACACAGAACAGATCGGGCAGCAGCCTGGCATACATTGTACCGGGATCAGATCAACGCGTACGAAATGCTTATGTATCGTGCCCCTGACCTTAATGTAACCCCATATGTTCACGATGTAGGTTAAATGTGTTTAATAATAATCACGTTTGTGCTTGTTCAATATATGCGTTACATCACGTTAAAAATCGAATGTCACCTGCGCGACCCAATCAGATTCAATACGCACTTGTACGACCCAAAATGATAATATACATCATAATACTACAATTAATGAAAAAATACGTCATGTTCATGTACGGTAGGCGGCTGATACATCACACGTAACCGATTTGATCCGGAACTTGCAATATAGTTCATATATAATAAAAAATGATGTATAATGGAAAAAACGTAAAATTTAGACTATTATCGACGCGTTTGTGAATTAAAAACAATTTAAAAAAAAATAAAAAAAGGCCCGAAACGCCCCGCTTTGACCTAAGCGACCCGCTTTGACCTCAAAGCGCCGCGCTATGGCCAAAGCGGGGCGCTTCGACCCCTCGCTATAGCTGAAGCGGAGGGCCTTCTCCCCCATTTCAAACCAAACACCCAAACACACACAACCAGTGCGATTTACACACACTAGACCGGATCGAACATCATTTCACCCGTTTCACCCGCTAAAAGGTACGATCGAACTTCATTTCATGTTTTGGTTCAAGTTATGTGTGTATTATTGTTTGATTTTTGTTTGATTTGGGCTGGGGATCGATCCGGTCCGCTGTTCTTCATCACGAAGAACCAAAGCGCCGCGCCGAGGCCAAAGCGCGGCGCCTTGGTTCATGTTTTTTTTTTTTTTATTAATAATATTTGTTTATTATTTATAATTAATATTATTTGTTTATTATTTAAATTGTTTAAATAATATAATTTATTTATTATTTATAATTAATATTATTTGTTTATTATTTAAATTGTTTAAATAATATAATTTATTTATTATTTATATTTAATATTATTTGTTTATTATTTAAATTGTTTAAATAATATAATTTATTTATTATTTATATTTAATATTATTTGTTTATTATTTAAATTGTTTAAATAATATAATTTATTTATTATTTATATTTAATATTATTTTTTTATTTCAACGTGCAGAGATGGATTCCTCCGATGATGAGATTGAGCATATGGAGGCTGAGGGAGTGGTGGGAGATGAGGGAGAGCAGCCGGCATGTCCGTACCTGCAGTTTCCGGCGGGGTCACGGGCGAGGAGGAGATGCGCGAGGTTGCGCGGCATCCCCATTGGGGAGCATGTAGGGATAGACTGGGGCCTGCTGGACACCGTGGGAGAGGCCGCGCGGGCGCGTGAGATAGTTGGACTAGATACTCCTTGGTCGCGCCTATTTGAGTTAGCGATGGAGGACTCGTATCCTGAGGTTACGTGGGAGTTTCTTTCCACGTTTACATACGCGCCGCATCCGGCGGATTACGTCGAGGACCCGGATTTTCCAGTCCACGAGGTTACATTCCGTCTCGCCGGTCAGGAGTTTCAGATGAGTGTGCGGCAGTTTGTTGTGCATACAGGTTTGTTTAAATAATATTATTTATTATTTTATATTTAATATCATTTGTTTATTTAATGTTATTTGTTTATTTAATATTATTTGTTTATTATTATTATTTATTTATTTAATGTTATTTGTTTATTTAATATCATTTGTTTATTTAATATTATTTGTTTATACAGGTTTGTACACAGAGGCCGAGCTTGATACTGATTTATATACGCAGGCGGTTACGATGATGGACAGGCAGACGCTTATCAGTTTCTGGAGGTCCATTTCCACTAGACCCTTTGGGAAATCCTGGCAAAAGGCCACCTCCATTAGAGACCCCTTGTTCCGATACTTGCAGCATGTTATCGCGGCAACTATCGTGCCGCGGGGTGCCAGCAGGGAGAAGGTCAACCTCGGTGACCTTTTCTTTCTATACTGCCTACTGCGGGGCCAGCCCTGCAATCTAGCAGCCTGCCTGGCAGATTACTTTGCCACCGCATACCACCGGCAGCTCCGCGGGTGGGTGCACACTGGCTCATTCATCACCGCCATCGCTCGCTCGCTCGGGATCGTGCTCGAGGGAGATCCGCTGCTGTCCGATCCGGTCCCGTCTACCAGGTTGGGCCGCGCGTCAGTTTCTAGCATGCAGATCACCCGTCGCTTTGATGTTGGTCTGAGGTTTAGGGGCATGGACGGGCAGATTTGGCAGCCGGAGCCGGTGCCGGAGGTCATCCCGGTTGTTATTGAGTTGAGGCCTGGAGTGTTGGCTCCTCCTGCTGAGCAGGCGGCCGCTCGGCAGGCTCAGCTACAGGCTCTGGGACTCGATGAGTTCCCGGGCCAGCCTCAGGCTGAGGCTGAGGCTCAGGCTCAGGCTCAGGCTCAGCCTGAGCCTGTATTAGAGGATCCGGCTCAGGAGGAGCATATCGAGGAGATCCTGGTACCACCAGTTCAGCCAGCTCCGGAGCCGCCACAGTACCCGCAGCACGTTTACGATGACCTGCCTCCGGTAGCGCGTGAGGTGGCTCGGGACTTCGACCGGCGCCTGAGACGCCAGGCCGCACGCCAGGACTGGATCATCGAGACGCTTGTTTCTCTACGAGAGGCCGCTGGGTTGCCTCCACTTCCCCTCCCACCGTCCCCACCGCACGAGGATTAGTACCTTAGTTTGTTTGTATAGTGTTTTGTTATGTATTATGTAGTCAGTTGTACCTTTTTGTTTTGTATGTACAAACTGATATATATTTACATCCCGTTGGTTTTGGATTGTTTACGTTTAATTCTTATGGCTTTCTGTACAATTTATTTAACGTGTTCGTTTAATTTAACAAAATAAACTAGGTTAACAGTTTATAAAGACGCACTTATATTATATACGTTCTATAAAAATAATGACGTAAAAAACGTAATTATAAAACAACGTATTATAAAACTCAAATACAATTTTTTCCTCCAAAAAACACTACCAAACTAACCCACATCCCACCTATTTCAAAAAAAAAAACAACACAAATTACAGCCAACACTTTTTGTCTTTTTGCACACTCGAAGCGCCCCGCTTTGGCCATAGCGGGGCGCTTTGGCCAAAGTCAACAGACAAGGACTGACAAAGTCAGTCCTTGTCTGTTGACCTTGTCCAAAGCGCCCCGCTATGGCCAAAGCGGGGCGCTTCGAGTGTGCAAAAAGACTAATGCCGTGTGCGAATAGACCAGGCCAAAACAAATCTGCCAAAATTTGTTTTGATGTTCTCGAAAATCCCACCAAAAGAAAACAAAAAAAAAAAACACTTTTTTTTCTTCTCCTTGACTTCGAATCCCCCTCAAAAGATGGATTCCCTTCTTGTTTTCACTTCCAGCCGTCCCCAGACATTTCCTCCAAATCCTCAAGTTTGTTTATTATTTTTTTTCTTTTTTTTTTCCTTTCAATTGCCAAAAGCTCTCACTTTGTGTTTTCATTTTTTTTCTTTTCTTTGGCAGCCCAACCATGTCATCAATTGGCCCAAACTTAGGAACTTTATTTCAGCCCAATGCCATCTCCAATTATTTCATTCGATGAACAAATAAGCTTCTTTTTATTCTTGCAGTGATCAGGCCCTTGTAAATCATCCAACTAAAAATCCATGCTATCCACTTTTACTTGAACCCGTACTTTATTTATTTCTTGAGTCTTTACGAGCCTTTTCACTATCTCTTGTCATTCCTTACAACCGCTCCATGCCTACAAAATCATTAAAACGTCCAAAGTAGATTCCGTTCCACAAAAACGCGTATTTTCCAAAATAATGCAATATCTATAGTATAAATGCCTAAAATGCAATTAAATATGCACACTAAAATGTGGTAAATTATGCCTAAAAATGCAACTAACAAGGGTTGCCAATTGGAAACCGGTCTATGATATTTTCGATGCCAGGCTAGCTAAACGGAAAGCGGGTATGCTTTCAATGGGCGGGAGAATTACTTTGATTAAATCGGTTCTCGAAATTTTACCGAATTATTTTTTCTCTCTTTATAAAGCTCCAATCCAGGTTATTAAGGTCCTTGAATCCAAGATTAGAAATTTTTTGTGGGGTGGTGGTAGTGAGTCTAGTAAGATTCATTGGGCGGCTTGGGAACGGGTGGTTTGTCCCGTGGAAAAAGGTGGTTTGGGTCTGAGTAAACTCAATCACATAAATATCTCTTTATTGACTAAGTGGGGCTGGCGGTTTAAGGCGGAAAAAGACAAGCTTTGGGTAAAAGTGATTGATTCGCTGCACAGTTCGAATAACATCAAGGATAGTTTTCCGGTCAAATCTTATAGGGGAGGGGGGTTTGGTGTAGTATTGTCAAAGTGCTGAATAATACTATGATTGAAAACAAGCCGATCAAAGATTTCTTTAAAGGGAGAATAGGTAACGAGGAGTCTATTCAATTCTGGTTACATTCTTGGCTGATTGATGGTCCTTTGAGACTTCGCTTTCCTGCGTTATTTGATTTGGAAGTTAAAAAAGATTGCAAAATCGCTGAGAGACTGATCTGTAATGATGGAGGGTCTCGGTATAGCTGGCTGTGGAAAAGATCGTTGTTGGCTGGTCACGAGGTTGACGAACTGATCGGCCTCTGTTCTCTGCTGCTCGATGTGGTAATTAAGGAAGATGCGGATGAATGGTGTAACACCCCGAAAATGGGTTTGGTAATCAAACCCCGTTAATACAAAAAGACGGGTAAAGTACCGTTAGTGGTAAAAGTAACCCGGTAAATATTAGGATTTAAATAAATAATCCTAATATTAATTAAAAAGCGGATAAGAATTTTCAAAAAAAAAAAAATGGATAAAAGGCCCGAGTTAACGGAACTTAAAATAAACGGGTTAGAACTCCCGGAACTCACTAAGTTAACTAAGGGTAATTAACCTAGTTAATTAATTGTTTAAAAACAATAAAGAAGCATGGACTAGTAAGCCTTTTATAAACCATGAGTATTTGAGGGACCAAAGTTGGACAATTGCAAAGTGGTATTATTAAAACAAAAATTAAACACCAAACACACACTTGTGTGTGTCTGGTTCGATCAA
This sequence comes from Helianthus tuberosus, assembly GCA_030545235.1. Lineage (NCBI taxonomy): Eukaryota > Viridiplantae > Streptophyta > Magnoliopsida > Asterales > Asteraceae > Helianthus > Helianthus tuberosus. The sequence continues at coordinate 141,941,939 of CM060427.1, read as the reverse complement.
AAAAACACAGGGGCGACCAAGTTCTTCCACCAAACCCTAGTTCATGCTCCTAAATCAGTTCCAAAATGAAATCTGAGCATAGATTGGTGATCTCCTCTGAAAAGGGATCATAAGATATGTAAATTTTGTAGAAAATTTCCATCTAAATTTCTGGATGAACTTAGAGAAATCGAAAATTTATGTTGCATGAATGATATGTAGATGAAATAGGAACATTTAAATACCTAGGAGTAAACCCTAGACAAGTATATATTGAAATCATGCTTAGCTCAAGTAAATTCAGATTTTGTTGATGCTAAATTCATGTATGAGATGTTTTTAGGGTTTTGATTGCTAAAAATTAGTGTTATGATGTCAAGAACATGCTTAAATTGAAAGCTGAATTCAAACAGCTCCTGATCAGAATTTACAGCCGACTTGTATTGGCTGTAACCTGAACAAAACGTGACAAAAACATGTGTTTCTTAAGTCTAAAATGTAATTCCAGGAAATATCTTTAAAACCCCACTGGAATCGCATTTTTCGACGAAAATTGAGCGTTTTATGAATTTTCCGTATCAAAGGTTCAAGCTGCGTTTTCTGGCAGAATTTGCAGCCCATTACGAATGTCATAACTCAATTTAGGAATTGAGTTATGATCTCAAATTCTTACTGTAGAAAGTTTTAAGTGATTAAAAGAATTGCCAATTGGAATTTCGTCAATCGGATAAACGAGGAATTTTTAGTGAATTTTTCCGTAAGCTGCAGTCAGAAGTGACGAATCTGATTGCAGCTTAGTAAATGAATTTTTATGAATTTTTGGTAAAGAGTTAGATCTTGAAATTTTAACACAAGGTCTAACCCTCCGAGAGGTATGCCACAAAAAAAATCATAATTTTTGAAGAGTTGTAAACATGTTAAACGGGTCACCAAAAACATCAGATTTTCAGTGATACGAAACTTGATTGTTGATGTTATAAATTATGCCCACAATGTTCATATGTTGAAATTATGAATCAAACGCGTAATTTCCTAGTTCGACTAATTACGTGTGATGTGGGGTAATACAAATTTTAATTATGAAGTCGATTTAGCTTATATGCACATATCATATAATTAAGGGTAGTTAACTTTTGAAGAGTTAAACTAACCATGGACGGAGTCGAATAATAGTTTTGACATAGAAAATACGTAAGGTGGAATAGTCTTGGTTATAATGACTAATCTAACCACCTTGTGAATTATGATGATAGTTCGACTCTTGACAAACTAGATGGAGGCTTGGGAATGAAGCGGGTCAAACGGAGCAAGTACAAAAAGGAAAGCGTAATTTGGATGCGAGGTAAGTTAAGCTTACACCCCTTGGTATTATGATACATTTACTTGTGAGTATTGATTTTTGAATTATGACAAATATTTGAAAATACTATATTTCGGCATAATACAATGTACGCCGGAATAAGGAAATATGGTAAGAAACCATAAACTATGGTAAAAAGGGGTAAAAACGGTAGACTTGTCGGGTGAAGACTAACCAATATGGATATTTTGAACACCACGTTATAGGGTGAACCGTAATGGGTAAAAGTGATTGAATAAAAAAAATTTCGTACATGAATCGACGGATAGATAAAAGGTTTGAAAAGATAACCATTTGGTGTAAATCTTAACGGGTCAAATAATTCAAGTAATGCCATTTAAGTAATAAGAACTCACGGTGTGAACCGGAATAGGTTAAGGGGCTGGATGGTATTTAAAAATATCATCTTATGTTGATAAATGGTCACTTTCGGCTAAACGGGTCAAATGGTAAGTTAATACCATTTGACAATAATACTAATTGATGACCGCTTGTTAAGTGTTGTGATTTCAGGAAAGGACATACGGTTTGTAATGCTTTTATCTAGAAAATTTAAAAGCAAAAGATATTTAAACGGGTCAATATGTTGACCCGAGCCAGGTACGCATATTTTGAATTATAGCTAGAAGTAATAAGATGGTCAAATATTAGTGAAAACCCTTCGTCGTACAATGAGGGACTGAAGTTGACCAAAATATCCATGAACACTGAACCGGGTAAACGATTCTTATGAGCCGTTTAAGAACGTGTTTTACAATCATGTAAGTTATAGGTAAATATCAAGTGGACTGTGCATAACAAAAGGGAAAGATTTAAACTTAAAAGGTTTAAATCTTCGAAACGGGTCAAAAGTTTTAGTAAAATAATTTCAAGCCAAGGGCTTGAAATTCTATACTTTGAGAAGTTAGATATCAGGTTTTAACTCCATAATATGGATAATCCAAATACGGTCGCGTAGGAAAAAGAATCACCTAAAACGGACTTGTAGATAAAAAGTTATGGCCATTTGAAGTTTAGTTTTTGTTAAAAACTTGAGCTGGGCAGAAAATGCAGATCCAGAAACGGACCTGCTGGAAATTAGTTTCCCCCGCGCCATGCGACGGGATCCAGTAATTGGGGCGCGACACGCGACAGAACAATGGACTCCTCCCGCGTGTCGCAGGAGGCACGATTTGGAAAAATTTATTTTATTTTCATTTGTTTGATAAAAGGGACTTGATAAAACTAGTTATATTAGTATCAAAACTAACATTGGTGTTGGTTTTGATTACAGGTAAACTTAAGTAAGCTTACGGATGAAGATCAAGCTCGTTGTTGGACCGAACACAATCAAGATACAAGCTTCCGCACGGCGTTTCGTTGTCATTTTGAACGACGAACTTATTTTTTTTATGTTGTAAATTTTTAAGTTGCAAAAGATTAAAATTTCTCGTATTTTCTATGGATCCTTAATCGTAATTACATGTTTATTTTCGTTATATAAACGAAAAACTTTAAAATAATAACAAGGGTGTTACAAGTTGGTAATCAGAGCTCAAGGTTAAAAGAGTAATTGTGTTCGGTTCGAGGCTTGATCGCAAATCCGGTAAGTACATGTATGTTAATAGTTTAGTAGGATTAAAGTGTTGTGAACAACACATAGGGTATCGTGTAATACACGTTACACCAACGAAAATTATTAGTATAGTTAACGAAATCACGTGCAGTAAAAAGCCTTGTATTCAATACGTGCATTTATTAATGTTGAAATTACTAACTTTTGTAAATGTTTAGTTGATGGATACTCGCATCTGAAGATGACGAGAGTTGAACGAATTGTGGATATGACGGTGGAACGGTCCGAGGTATGACAAGCAGAGCATACCCATCAAGGACTTAAATCGCGTGACGATCGCGAACAAAGTCAAAGGCAAGGAAAGCCCATTAAGGGCAAGCATTATCAGGTACACACTTTTAAATTTAATTGCACAAGTAGTAATATGCAACAAACACGTAGGGACAGACGGTTGCATATATCTAATAAAACCTGAATAGGATATCTATTCAGGATGATGTTTCCAAGAGAAGTTTAATAGAACATGTGCTATTCACGATGAGGAATAACAAGAAATAATAGGAATAGTTCATATGAAAACTTGGACGGGGGGTAATTATCCAAGTGGAAAAACTCTCAATATAATGCTATTGAGAAGAGTAGCGATCACATTAATAAATGTGATTATATAATAGTTCGATAGAAAAGAAAAACATTTTATATGTTCAAATGTAAAACTAGTAAAACTAATGATTGTTGTTTTGCAATTAAATAAAGTTTTACTAAATGAAATCAGAGATATGAAATAAATAGAGGCATTACTTACATAGGGTGTGATGTGAAAGCTATAAAAAGGTCATGTGTATCATGTGCTGATCGCTTACTCTGGCCAAGTAAGTAGTGGCATATGATACCATGAGCTTCTTATAGCGGACACATTTATGTCCGATGTAGTAAGGACGGGGTGAGTGGGACAAATTAAAAAGTACCCAAATGAATCAAATGAGCAAAACATTTGATAATAATGTAAACGCACAGCCGGGTGACGGAAGCGTATTACATTAGGATAATGAGCCCGAGTGAAGGGACAAAGATTAATGTAAAATAATTAAGATATAAATTGGGAGGGGGTGTACTTACACTCGAACCCGGAGAATGCAAATGTGCCTCTTAACGGGCCGTTTTTGTAAAACGTCAAACTTGAGGACAAAGTCAGAATATAAAAGTGAAGCGAAGTCTTAATGCATACCGTGAGGGTTGCAATAATAACGACTTCGGTAAAATACCCGGTTGATGGGTAAGGATTAAACACATGCGTAGACCGAGAAACGGGAACTCGAATGGAAAGTTAAAAGACTCGGGTTTTGAGTCATGACTAAAAGACGACAAGATAATGTAAATAGAAATTTTGATAATTACGTTCAACTATTTTAAGATGAAAGGGGTCAAATAAAGAGTGAAGTTTGACATTCATAAGTGAGGAAGTTTCACATAAACAAGTCAAACGAGACTAATAAAGAATAACGCTTGAAAATGAAAGTAAGCGCAAGCTGAATAATGAAAGCGCGAAATATCAATGAACCTATGTGATAGGTCGTAAAAGAGTATAGAAAGGAAAATGCAAACCACTGAAACTGGAGTGTTAAAACATTAAGATAAAGAACACAGGTAACAGTTTGAAAGGAAATAGAGGCGTAAACTGAATAGCGATAAGAATGAGACAAACCGACGTGTAAATGACGGAAGAAGTCATAGAGTCGGAAGAATAATTTAAAAGAAAACAAATGTAGCCTTAGACTACGGTCAAGGTAAAACGAAATGCAAAAGCAAAAAATAAAAGATTTGAAAGATAATAAAAAAAGACCTTTAGGTCGCAAATAAAAAAAACGAATTGTCGGGGCCTCACCTTAAAAAGGTAAAAGGTGAAAACCTAAATAAATAGCCTACGATTTGGAAAAATTTATTTTATTTTCATTTGTTTGATAAAAGGGACTTGATAAAACTAGTTATATTAGTATCAAAACTAACATTGGTGTTGGTTTTGATTACAGGTAAACTTAAGTAAGCTTACGGATGAAGATCAAGCTCGTTGTTGGACCGAACACAATCAAGATACAAGCTTCCGCACGGCGTTTCGTTGTCATTTTGAACGACGAACTTATTTTTTTTATGTTGTAAATTTTTAAGTTGCAAAAGATTAAAATTTCTCGTATTTTCTATGGATCCTTAATCGTAATTACATGTTTATTTTCGTTATATAAACGAAAAACTTTAAAATAATAACAAGGGTGTTACAAATGGTCCTGGTTAGGCTCGGCCGATAACCTATTCAGTGTGGGTTCTGTCAAAGACCTGCTGTTTAGATGTTATATTCCGCAGGGTAACTATTTTCCAAGTATTTGCAGTTGGCTCCCTCGTAAATGTAACGTTTTCATTTGGAGACTTGGCCTTAACAAGTTGGCTTCTATGGACGCCCTCAAGAAGAGGAACATCGACATGGGGGATCAAGCTTGCGTGCTTTGTAGTGACGTTGACGAAACAGTTGAACATCTTTTCACCTCTTGTAGTTTTTCTTCCACTGTTTGGTCTATTGTTTCTTCATGGTGCAAGGTTCCTTTTATTTGGGCTTTCTCGGTGAAGGACTTACTCGAAACTCATGGTTTTATCGCTCTTAATGGGAAGAAGAAAGTTCTTATCCAAGGTATAATTAGAATCGGTTGTTGGTGTATCTGGAAGGCAAGGAACGAGGCCAGATTCAACAACAAAACCGTTAAGTTGGTGGAAATAATTCGGGAGATTAAATCGATCGGTTTTTTCTGGTTCAATTCAAGATCTAAGGATAGTGTAGTTAAGTGGGAAGAATGGTGTAGTTTTATTTTGATGTAATTTTTCTGTTTGTTTGTTTGTCTGCCGCCCTCCTTGGGTCTTGGCGTTTGGTTTAATGAAGTTCTCCTTTAAAAAAACATATATATACTTATATATGAAACTAATGTCTCCAATTTTGAGTTTGCTTCATACAAGGTATCTTTTTGGTTATCAAACCATAACATACATCAATTCTACTCAAAAGTTGATACAAATATTATATTTACCTAAACAAAGGTATAATATATCAAATATAATTATTTACAAATTAATAACATTTATATTATTTCCTTAACACTAGCGGTTATCACATAGAGACCACAAGGGCATCCCGATAGTGACGTCTGGCCAATGACGTTCTGTGGGTTCACACCCTCCTTTGCTACCACTAATGATTAGGAGAAAGAAGACCAAAAGGATATTTTGAAAGTGACGTCTCTTCCAATCCCTTCTCACCGTCCCAGCTTGAAATACTGAACTTCTCCCTTTCCGGTAATTCATTCCATACCATCTACTCTCACTCTCACCTTCCACTTATACTCAAGAGAAAACAATATTTATTCTCACGTTGGATGGTGGTTACTAGAAGAATCCACATCTTCCCTTTCCCGTAACAAGCCTAACAGTGGTTTTAGTTTTACAGATCAAAATATTCTCAAGAACCCACAGTGATTGGAAGAATCTCCAACTTATCGAACATAGTCAAAACACCACCCGTTTAACCTAGTGTTTCTTTACTACACAACATAGTATCAAAGGTGTGTAAGAACGTTATCAAAAGTACGTGAAAGACAACAAATTGTAATTCAAGCGCAAAAAACATGCAAGTGTAAAAACACAATATGTTGGGGTGTACCCATTTTTTTTCCTTGAAAATATACTAGCTCACTTCAATGTTGGATGATGATCATAGCCGATTCATACCGCATGATCCTCTCGAATTACGGAAAATCAAATAGAGATAAACACCAATAAACTTAACTACTTGTTTTAATTCAAACTCATGAGGCTCTCATAAGACCATAAACAAAATCCAAACCCAATTATCAAACCTTATCTATGTGTTTTGATATATATGTGTGTGTGGGAGTGTTCGTGCATTTTAGGTGTCAATCAACTGAAAGATCTTAATTAGATAATGCTTTGGTCTTCTTTGTGTTATGTGGTTCTTTAGATATTAGGGTTTGATTATTTGAGACAAACACGAGTTTGTCTTGTAATGTGAATGAGTCTAACGAGACTTTCAAGAAATTGTTTGTGGTAGTGAACATATAAGTTGCTGAAAAATGCACGAGGTGCGAAATTCGAGATACTCACCGGAGTAAAGAACTCGTGAAGATTATGGAATACTTCAACACCTCACAACAACTGACAATTTACAAACGTGAACATGTTTCTCAATTAACAAAAGATACTGAGTTAGGATCCTCCTCTTACAATCTTACGTCTTTTGAAGCAAACAAGTTTGAAAGATTGAAAAATAATTAATTTTTGGAAGCATTAGCCTATGGGGAGTCTGTTGATACATCTAGAGGCTAACGTTCCAAAATGACGAAGTAATCACAAATAAAGACCAAAGATAAAAGATATAGCTTTTGTCAAATGGGAGATTGTTAATGCATTTTAGGTGCCAATCGGCTAAGATATCTTAATTAGATAATGTTTTGGTCTTGTTTGTATTTCGTGGTTGTTTATATATTAGAGTTTGGTTATTTGAGACACATGAATGAGTCATTTGTTTGACTTTTCAAAAGTCAAACTAATGAGAAAATTCAAAGGATTGGCCATTCTCTTGAAAAGTCAAGAGATTATGCCATTCTTTTGAATTTTCAATAGAATGTGCCATATGTTTTGTCACGGCCCCCGACCCAGTTGCCTGGTCTTGAAGTCGCGGGACAGAAACCCAATTATTTAAACTGAAAAACTGAACTAGTTAAATAAAAGTCTACCTACTGATTAAGCCTGGTAACCTAGTTAAATAATGCAAACGAAACTAGGTTAGTAACTTAATACAACATTTACGATAATTTCACGAAATCAAAACCCTCACGACGAATGACAAAGTATAGCCCGAATTCAGGCAGCACTTAAACATCCATCGGATCGGTTTCAATCGATCGGACATTATATCGTAGCAGTGATCGAGTTATTACCCTGTTATCGCAGCAGCGTTTCGACACTTAAATTGAAATTTCGAACAGAAAGGAAGTTGTTTTAATGAAAGTTTTCGAGCAGACTGTAAAGGCCATGCAACGTCCAATTTATAGCTAAAATTTAGGTCTCTCGCGGCCCGCGTAAACTTGAAGGGGAATCCTTCGCGGGCCACCCTAGCTACGGCTAGGGCTGCCATGTCACCACCTAGCCTTGACACGTGGATGACACGTGTCGTTCATCATTATCCGGAGATCATAGAGTTGTCGCGCCCCGCGAAGACCTACCTTAATTCCTTCGCGGCCGGCGACCGAGTACAAAATTTGTTTTTCTTGATTTTTCACAAAAAATAGGGTTTTAGGAGTTCGGGTTGTTACTTACGGAGCGTTGTAGGACGTTTTCGTGCAGGTCCTTACATCCTCCCCACCTTATTTAAAATCTCGTCCTCGAGATTTACTGGAACAAGTAAGGGTACTTTCGCTTCATTTCCGATTCCAACTCCCATGTGTACTCAGGTCCTCTTTTCGAATCCCACTTTACTTTGACCAGCACCAATCTCTTGTGCTTGAGGAACTTGACCTTTCTGTCCTCTATTTGAAGAGGTTTCTCTTCAAATTTTAACTTTTCATTTACCTCTATATCTTGAAGAGGTACTACCAGTGATTCATCAGATAAACACTTTTTAAGATTAGATACATGAAACACATCATGTACCCCGGCTAGTTCTTCTGGTACTTGTAATCGATAGGCAACTGGTCCTATTCGTTGGGTAACTGTGAATGGTGCTATGTACCTTGGACTCAGCTTTCCTTTCTTACCGAATCGCACTACCCCTTTCCAAGGAGAAACTTTCAATAGTACTTTGTCTCCAACTTGAAATTCTAACGGCTTACATCGATTGTTTGCATAACCCTTTTGGCGGTCTAGATCCGTTTTTAGTCTTTCCTTTATTTGAGTTATCTTGTCGGTGGTTTCCTGTACAATTTCGGGACCTGATAATTTTACTTTCTCCTATTTCTGCCCAGCATACTGGAGTTCGACATTTTCGTCCATACAGTGCTTCAAACGGGGCAACATTGATGCTTGTATGATAACTGTTGTTATAGGAGAATTCTATTAATGGTAAGTGGTCATCCCAATTTCCACCGAAATCTATTACACATGCCCTGAGCATGTCTTCTAGGGTTTGGATCGTCCTTTCACTCTGTCCATCTGTTTGTGGATGGTATGCAGTACTTAAATTTAATCGCGTCCCCATTGCTTCTTGGAAACTTGTCCAGAAATGCGAAGTGAAACGACTATCTCTGTCTAACACAATGGAGAGTGGAACTCCATGTAGGTATACTACCTCGTCTACATATAATTTAGCTAATCTTTCTATACTAAAGGTTTCCTTCATTGGTAGGAAATGAGCTGATTTGGTTAATCGATCTACAATCACCCAGATTGCATCGTTACCTTTCCTGGTCTTGGGTAGTTTAGTAACAAAATCCATTGTTATTAACTCCCATTTCCATACAGGCATTTCAAACTATTGAAGTAAACCTGAGGGTTTCTGGTGTTCTGCCTTAACTTGGGAACAAGTTAGACACTTAGAAACGTATCTAGCTATGTCCTTTTTCATTCCTATCCACCATAAGTTATTCCTTAAATCTTGATACATCTTGTTATTACCAGGATGCATCGTATACCTAGATTTATGGGCTTCCTCTACTATCTTATCTTGTAAGTTTCCTTGTCTAGGTACCCAAATCCTTTTCTTATGGAATCTCCAAATTCCATTAGTCCCTTGCTCTAGTTCCTTTATCCGTCCTTTTATTCCTTCAGCATCATCCTGGATTGCTGTCTCTTGAACTTTTTTCAATTGTTCCATTAAATTCAGTTGTAGATTTAATCTAAGAGCACGAACTCGCCTTTGCTTCTCATGGTACTTACGACTTAGGGCATCTGCTACTACATTTGCCTTTCCTTCGTGATATAAGATATCACAGTCATAATCACTTAAAATTTCCATCCATCTTCTTTGCCTCATGTTTAATTCTTTTTGCCCAAATATGTATCTTAGACTCTTGTGATCTGTATAAACAGTAAATTTACTTTCGTACAGATAATGTCTCCAAATTTTAAGGGCAAAAATTATTGCTCCTAATTCTAAGTCGTGAGTCGTGTAATTCTCCTCGTGCTTTTTCAATTGTCTTGATGCATACGCAATTACCTTTTTGCGTTGCATTAGCACACATCCTAACCCTAGCTTAGAAGCATCACAGTAGACTTCAAAATCTTATGTCCCTTCTGGTAGGGCAAGAATTGGGGCATTTGTTAATCTTTGCTTTAAAATCCTAAAGGCCTCTTCTTGCTTAGATCCCCATTCAAACTTAACAGTTTTACAGGTTAGCTTAGTTAGCGGAACAACGATCTTAGAAAAGTCTTTGATGAAGCGCCTATAGTAGCCAACTAATCCTAGAAAACTTCTAACTTCAGTAGCTGATTGCGGGACCTTCCAACTTGTGATCGCTTCTATCTTGGAGGGATCCACGTGATTGCCTCCGTGATTCACCATGTGTCCTAAAAAATGTACCTCTTGTAGCCAAAATTCACACTTTGAGAATTTGGTGTAAAGCTTTTCCTTTCTTAACAGGGTTAAGAGTGCATGTAGGTGCTCACAATGTTCGTCCTGACTTTTGGAATAAATAAGTATATCGTCGATAAATACAATTACAAATTTATCTAGATACGGTTTACAAATTCTATTCATCATGTCCATAAATGCTGCAGGAGCATTCGTTAATCCAAAGGGCATGACTGTAAACTCGTAGTGACCATACCTAGTCCTGAAAGCATTTTTAGGTATGTCTTCTTCCTGTACCTTTAACTGATGATATCCGGAGCGCAAATCTATCTTAGAGAAATACCTAGCTCCTTGAAGTTGATCGAAAAGATCATCGATCCTAGGTAATGGGTATCGATTCTTAATAGTAACCTTATTCAATTCTCTATAATCGATACACATCCCCATCGAACCATCCTTTTTTTCACAAACAACACAGGTGCTCCCCAAGGGGACGAACTAGGTTGTATGAATCCTTTGCCTAACAATTCATCTAACTGCTTTTTCAATTCTAACATTTCTGTGGGTGCTAACCGATTAAGGTGCCTTAGCTATTGGTGCAGTTCCAGGGATTAGATGAATTCTAAACTCTACTTCTCTATCGGGTGGTAATCCAGGTAGCTCTTCTGGGAATACATCAGGGTATTCTGATACTTCTGGGATTTCCTTAAGCTCTTTGCTTTTAGTGTTAATGATTACCGAAACCATATACACTATTCCTTGCTTTCGTTTATAACTAGCAACTTTCATTACTGAAATGAACTTCATCGGTTTACGTGGCTTATCTCCTGCAACCAAAATTACTTCTCCTTTGGGTGTAAGTATTTCTATGGAATTTAGATCACATAGGATATGAGCATGGTTGGCTAATAACCAATCCATTCCTAATATGACATCGAATCCTGCTAAATTCATAGGTAGAAGGTTTGCAGAAAATTTATGGCCTGAGAGTTCTATTTTTCCTTCTTGTAGTTCTTTATCTATTTTAACAGAATTCCTTTCTGCCGTTTCTACCGTATAAATTTGCCTAAGCTTGGTTAAAGGTTGTTTAAGAGCTTGGCAGAATGAAGTATTTATAAAACTTTGGTTTGCACCAAAGTCAAATAATACTTTTGCGTAAACGTAATGAACTAGGAACGTACCAGCTATCACATCAGGAATCAGATCTGCTTCTTGCGTTGTCAGCTGAAAGGCTCTTGCATTCTTTTTATTAGTTCCTTTAGTCGCTTTTGCCTTGTTGTTAGCTGGCTTGACCAGTTTAGGGCATTCTGGTTTGAAATGCCCAGCTTCTCCGCAGTTGTAGCAGATCATGGTTTTCTTTCTGCATTCCTCCTCTCGGTGTCCCGATCTTTTACAGAAATTGCAATTTTCCTTGCACTTCCCAAGATGCTTCTTTTTACAGTTACTACAAAACGGAGCGGTGGAGGATTGCCCGGTTCCATTTTTCTTGAAGTTACTACTATTATTACCCCCACGAAAACCTTGGGAAATCTTTTGGGCCAATTCCTTTTTCCTGTTTTATTATCTTGTGCGCACCAGTCCGTCAGTCAGGGTGTTGGCCAATTCGACCGCATCATCAATCGTTCGGGGTCTCGCAGCCTTGACTATGTCACGAATCTCGCTAATTAATCCCCAAATATAGCGAGAAATAAGCACCGGTTCTGGCGAGGCCAGAGTTGGCACAATTCTAGCATACTAAAAAAATTTCGAAGTATACCCACGACAATCAACGTCCACCATCTGGTGGTTCAGGAACTTATTTGTCATCTGTTCCTTTTCGTAGGAGGGACAAAACTTTCTTTCCACCAATTCCTTAAATTCCTCCCAACTCATGTCATAAGCTACGTCACTTCCCTTAGCTTGCAGCACCGTGTTCCACCATTCTAACGCTTCTTCCTTGAAAAGGTGGGATGCATACATCACCCTGTCTTCTTCTGCGCACTTACTTATTTTAATCACAGCTGCGATCTTTTCCAACCATCGCAGTGCGACAGTCGCCCCTTCATTGCCTGCAAATTCGACTGGCTTACAGGCGGGAAATTCTTTGTAAGTGCAACCAGTCGTTGCTACTTTCATTTTCTTAAGTAATGGGGCTTGAACCACATTATTATTATCGCCGCCCCCATTCACACTGTTACTGAAATTATCATCGCTGGTGCGTTTGCTATGGTTGGCTTGGGAAGGTTCAACAGGATTCTTAACGGCAGCGACGATTGCTGGGATAGCATTGGCTATACCCTGAGCAACGATATTTTCTATATCTTGTCTATTAATAAAATGGTCTTCATTATTGGGTTCAGATTGGTTAACTTCGTTTGTCGGTTGGTTTACTGCGTTTTCCATCTGAATCATTAACAATATATATAAATTATTGTCACAAAATTGATAGCAACTAAACACAATAGGGCAATCACAACACAATTAAGTTAACACATATAGCCAAAATTTTTGACATTGCGACATTTATATTTATGTTATATTATGCGTCCATACGAGCCAAATATTTTATAGACGTTTTATTTTAGTATTATTATAGAATATTATATTATTATTATATATATAATTTTTTCACATATTATTATACAAAATATTTAACTATGGTTAACTGGCTTTTCAAAAACGACGCTCCCTCTCGTCGTACTTCCATGTGATGTTTTCCGCCACTTCTCGAATCCGATTTCCCGCATCCACCAGTTCCTCGCCATAGCGGCGTAATTCGGCAACGTTCTCCGGGTTTATGGGTGGAAAAGGAGCAGGTTCAGGATCAAACTGGGGAAAGTACACATTTGGGTTATGCATAAAATTCTGAAAATGCCAGTCGCTCGTTCCAACTGCCCTGTAACAGGTTGAGGGTTAACAATTGGGTCTGGAATAGCAGGTTCCAAATTGATAGGAAGTTCTGATTGGGCGGGAAAATTGAAAAGGGTTTCATCAGCAGGTCCGATGAGGTCACAATTTGCCAGTTTTCTATCAAGTTCTTCCCAAGTTGGCAACTCCTGAGCTTGACCAGAGCTATCTCCTATCTCTTTTCCCTTTCCTTTTGGATCCTCCGTTTTCTTTACCCGTTGGGCAGCGGGGTTCTTCTTTCTTCCTCATTTCCAATCCAGCAGCCTTCTTCTCTTTTTGGGTTTGGGTTTCTCCTGGGACTGGGCCTGAAACACTAGTGGCTCCTCGGTGTCGGCCTGATAACCGGACTGGGTTCCTGTTGTATCCATATCAGTAGTATGGATTGTGAAATTTTGGAGGGCTTCTGATAGTTCATTCATGCTGTTAGTCACACATAAGGAAACACACAAAATCCAAATTAAAATTGTATTTATTAAATTTTCACAGAATCACAAAATGGCAATTTGAAAAATTAAGTAATTTCAAAATACTTAATTGGCTTAAATCAGTGGCTCTGATACCACCTTTTTCGGTCACGGCCCCCGACCCAGTTGCCTGGTCCTGAAGCCGCGGGACAGAAACCCGTGGTATTGGTGGTTGATTTGGCAGCGGAAATTTTAATAGGATCGTTTAAACTGAAAACACCCAATTATTTTATTTCAAGTTTCGGGACAAACCCCGTGATTTACAATAAAGTAATTTCACTGGGAAATCCCCTAATTACAAAAACATGTTTATTTATTTACTGAGCCACTTCATTCAAGCTGGAGTGCTACGCGACACTTTTCCTTGTTCACAGTAAATCACCTAAAACATGTTTAAAAACAAATTTTATCAGCGGGGAAATACTGGCGAGTCATCCAATTTGTACAAAACGACACATTGTTATAAATTACAGTATTAAGAGTTTTTACATTTGCTCCTATCTTATAATTATCTGGTCCAGTTGTCACTCGACCGGATCTATGACTGTGGCCATGTCACTAATTAGGCTCGCTCCCCTAAGAGTGATAAAACAGTAGTAATGTGCACAATACCCCCACTTACTGCCAGTAATTAAAGATTTGCAAAGACTTAATCCCTGTACTTATAACTGGAAAATATTTAGGGTTCTATAAAGCAACTTTGATAAAAACAGAATGACTCACATTGCAAGTTTAAGGGGACAGAGTCTGCCTACTTATTAAGCTTGGTAACCTAGTTAAATAATGCAAACGAAACTAGGTTAGTAACTTAATACAACATTTACGATAATTTCACGAAATCAAAACCCTCACGACGAATGACAAAGTATAGCCCGAATTCAGGCAGCACTTAAACATCCATCGGTTCAGTTTCAATCCATCGGACATTATATCGTAGCAGTGATCGAGTTATTACCCTGTTATCGCAGCAGCGTTTCGACACTTAAATTGAAATTTCGAACAGAAAGGAAGCTGTTTTAATGAAAGTTTTTGAGCAGACTGTAAAGGCCATGCAACGTCCAATTTATAGCTGAAATTTAGGTCTCTCGCGGCCCGCGTAAACTTGAAGGGGAATCCTTCGCGGCCCGCGAGGGCCACCCTAGCTACGGCTAGGGCTGCCGTGTCACCACCTAGCCTTGACACGTGGACGGCACGTGTCGTTCATCATTATCCGGAGATCATAGAGCCGTCGCGCCCCGCGAAGACCTTCCTTAATTCCTTCGCGGCCCGCGACCGAGTACAGAATTTGTTTTTCTTGATTTTTCACAAAAATTAGGGTTTTAGGAGTTCGGTTGTTACTTACGGAGCGTTGTAGGACGTTTTCGTGCAGGTCCTTACATGTTTGACTTTTAATAGATTGTGCCAATCTCTTGAATAAATAGAGTTTCTCGTTCACTTGTCACAACTTTGCCAGACAAAACTCAAATCTTGTTATCATCAAATTGTAACCAAACTCTTGCGAAATCTAACAGAAATCAGTTCTTTACGTCGTTGTATTCAGTTGATTGATTATAGTTTCCGCATATAATCAATTGTTATTGGTTGAACATCTTATACATTATAAACAAGATCGGATCCTAGAATTTCAAAAAGAGAGTTTTTTCTAAGAGTGTTTAACAAATTTTAATAACCATGTTCACAAAAAAAAACTAAGTTTAAATTGAGGGAGTACACTTCATAATTTGTGAACATATATCGGGTTTTATATTTGACAAAGTATGGCAAATATTCCAATCCAGCTAATAGTTTTACCAAATCACTAGATGTGATATGGAACTTTAATAACATTTTATAACACCTTACTAAGGTATCTCAATACACCTAACATGGATTTATGACTCATTTCAACATAGTATATGAAAGTTTCATTCCCATTAGCCAATTGTTGATTCACATTACGTATGGGATTTGAAATTAGTAACACGTGTTAATTTGAGTTATCCTTGATTTTACACAGTTATTCAAAGATAAGACACATGGGCATGAAGGTACTCATGAAATGTACAAAAGGTTGTGTATGATCTATGTATAATCATGGTTGCATAAGTCGCTAGCCGCTCCCTAGTCGGATTTGAGAGTACCCAGGAGTACTCGGGAAGTACTCGGCCTAGGCGGAGATTACTCGGGGAGTTATCTACCTAGGCGATTAGTACTCAGGCCTCGACAGCCTACCTTGTAACGAGTACTCGGGAAGTACTTGAAGCCTAGACGGGACTTTTACAACCATGTGTATAATATACATGGACTATGATCATGTCTACACGACATATTTCCACGTATATGTTAGTCTTGCAACAGTTGTATGCTTCTCAAATATCACCACCAAAACATTTGTATTAGATTACAACACACTATAACCTAATATGAACTTTCCAAACATACTGGTTATATTTCTAGTAACCTTAAGAATTATAATTTGAAATCACATGATTCAAGCTTTATCTCAATTTTAACTAGGAACTTAATTTTTTTATCACATATACTTATGAATATAAATATAAAACTAATGCCTCCAATCTTGAGTTTGCTTCATACAAAGTTTTTTTTTTTTTTTATCTAACCATAATATACATCAATTTGGTCTTTAAGCTACATGTTTTTTCAATAACCCTTGCAAATGGGCCAGTTAGTCTTGGAATTACTCCATTACATTTTTTGTTTATTGTTTCCATTCCTTATTATGACTTCAAGCATTTTGATCTCTCACTACATGAAAATCTTTGTCATATGAATCTTGATTCAAGTTCGCCATCCTAATTACTCTCACTTTAAAACATGTATTTGCACCAAACAACATTCAGACTAGATTAGGTCTCATGCGTGATGCGCTTATTTTCAAATTTGAAATGAAGAAATAAATAGCAATATTGTCTCTTAATAACTCATACTCAATGAGTTTGTAGTTTTGACCCATCCTTAAAAGGGACAAATTTATATATTCTACTCAAAAGTTGGTACATAATTGTATGTACCTAAATTAAAGTATAATATCAAATATATATTTTCAAACTTTTTAACATATATATTATTTCCTTAACACTAACATTAGGATATTTATAGTTCATAGTGTAAAAACAAATGAAAGGGTATGGTTCTCATGTTATAAATTAAATGTTAGTAATCTTCAAAACAACGAACATTAGTTGTCACTTTGTGACATCTAATGATTAGTTATTAGAAGCAATTGCTCCCCCTGAGGGTGTCATAGGGGATTTCATTCATATATGGAGTTGTATCTTTTATAAAGAAATTAAGTGATAACGTTGTTGAGGGGGACGTAACGTATAATATTGAAATGGTTGTTAACTATCGTAATTTGAATCTTGATAATTTTTGTTTTGCTTTTGTTCTTATTAAACATGCTTAATCTAAGTCTTTAGAGGAAGTTGTTTGTGATGAAAAATAGATAAGGACAATGTATGAGGGAAAGAAACTTAATAGAAATAATACTTGGGTCTTAACTAATGTTCCCAAATGAACAAGAACTATTAGTCGTAAGTGTAATTTTGGAATAAATTATAAGTCATAAGGTGAAATAGATAGATATGAAACTAGATTAGTAATGAAGGCTATGATGACATGGGAGGTTTAGATTTTGATGAAGCGTTTTCTTTTGTTGTTAAAATGCTTAATCGGATTAACTATAAACAAGGGTTAATATATGTTTCAATTGAGTATGAGTAATGCTTTTTGTATGAATATTTGTCAAAAGATGTGTGTATTTCTTAAAAGAGACCCAAAGTGTGCAAATTGGTTATCTTTATAAGGTCTAAAATAGGTTCCTGAAAATGGAATGAAAAGTTACTTTGTTAGAAATTGCTTTTGTGCATTTTTGTTGGTGACTATTCTTTGTTTGTTAGACTAATTTAATGTATTTTTCTAAAGTTTTTATGGTTTATGCAGATGACATTGTTGTTACAAACAACACTGAGGTAGATTTGGAAAGGTTAGATTGTTTTCAATTTTAAAGTTTAAGATAAAAGACTTTCAATTTTAAAGGTAGATTTGATAAGAGGAAAAAAAAAAGAATTTCAATGATGGTAGAGTTGATTCTTTTTTCATTCAAAGTGAATGGGTTGAAATACACTTTGTGAAAAGTTGGAGATGTATCTTACTTTAGGTTTTTAAAGAACACTATTGAACATTACTAGAGGGAAGGCCCGTGCGATGCACGGCATGATCGTCATTTAAGTGTCATTCGTTGTGTTGTGTATTTAGGAAAAGTGTTTATGTAAGGGTAAAACATAATTAGCCAAAAGACAATGTAAGTGAAACCATACAAAATGTGATAAGAGTTTGCACCATAAACTGGCCTCACAAAATTCGAGACGTGCATAGCACAAGAAAATTGGCAAGTCTAAAAAAACACATTAAAGAGGAATACTCAAAGTAGTTCACAAAGCCTCCTTTTTTATTCAATGCTCAACTAAATCTTCTGTTGCTAATGCATGACCATGCAACCGTCGTTCCCATTAGCTACCCACCGAACCATCTGAATCAGAATCTTCATAATTAGGGCTGTGAAAAGAAGGGAAATGTTAGGCCGAACGTTAATGTTGACCATCTATGTATTTCCATTATTTTGCATTAAAAATTGAAAGAATGTAACTATGTTCAAGTAAATCTCCATGTATGAACTACAGTTCAAACTCATTGAAAATCAATTAATTCCATTTAGCTATCCAAACGGAATAAACATATCAAGTCGGAAAGCACATATCAAAAAACGATGGTGTCACTACAGCCATAAAGAAGTAAACATAATGTTTGTAGCATATATTATTGATATTTGAACAGTTTCTAAAACACAATACAAATGGACAGGTAGTTACGTGGTTCATGGAATTTCGTAATTCAAAAGTATGTATACAAACTTACATGTACTTGCTGACTGTTTCTTTGAGCTTAACCGGCGTTGGAATTGTCATCACCCCTTTACCCTTCGTAGTCATAGGAGTAGGAGTGGTAGATCCAACGGATTGATAGTTGGGTTCGTCTAGGAGCACACGTTTGCAGTTGAAACTCTCAAAGGCCCCATGATGGTAGTATGTGGATGTATCAACTTGGATGGTTCGGGTGGTGCCTATAAGTGAATGTAAGCAGTTTGGGAGCGTCGAGATGTTACCGTTACAGGTCCGTATCATGACTGGTGTGAAGCTGTCCTGGTTGATTGCAGAAGAAACGGTGTAGATGTGCGAGAGACCTGATTCCATATTCAGTATAGACTGGGCAGTGGTGTTTGTTAGAAGTTGTGCAGTGTCATCGAAGCACACGATGACCACGTTAGCCGTGGAATCGACCACATCAAGTTGAAGATGGAATCTGTTGGTAATTTTTTTTTATTCAGATGTGGAAATGTGTAAAGAGGTTTGCCAAAGTACATAACTATAGAATACCAAAGACGAACCTTGCTCGAGGAATCATAACTGGGTTTTCACAGCCTTCACACCACAACTCCCCGTGTTCATGCGATATACCTTTCATGCATTTCCCTCCTCCACACATAAGTCTGAACCACTCTTCGCTATTACGTACGCCTTTAATCACAACACGGCAGTTGAACTCAACATTCTGCATGGATTAGAAGAAACACGTTCAATGTATGGATAATAATAATAATGGGGGAAACATTCGAAATTTTAGAAAGTGTTTATACCGCGTGTTTCTTATTTTCTCGCCCATGGGTTAATATTTCTTCAACAGTTGCCAGACTTGCTGGACAGTTAGCAATAGTAGTTTTCTTCATGATTGCAGGGGTCTTTTGGATATTCAGCCACACGTTGTATAATGAAAGGTAGGATGCTTGAATATGGTTGTGAATTTATAGAAACATGATAAGCAGCCTCTTGGGATGACCTATGGCAGTTTTCATTTGAATGGAAGTTAAAAAGCAAAGATGTTACAATATCTGAAATGATAACCATTAATAATAATTTGATGTTATGGAAGTTGAATATGAGGAGTCTATACATATATAAAACTATATTATTAAATCTATATATAAATCTATAAATCTATATTAGTTTATATAAATATACCCTATATGCAGAAAATATATATAGATATATACATATATATACACGTATATAATTAGATATGCATACCATACTAACACCAAGCTCGTATGATATATAACCGGCTGGAGCGACCCAACAAACAGTAGATAATGGTCTGATGAATCCGAAATCATAAGGACCGAAACATTTCCAACCAATTAAATTCTGAACGGGAAAAGACAGGATGTATAAGATGATTCAAAACTGACCGTGTGAAAATACGCCAAAGCCTACTAAGACGAAGCACAATTCGAAGAGTTGAAGTAACAATAGCAGCAGCTCCTTGAGTCCCTGTCATATTCGTGTCAATTCTCTATATAATCTTCAGCATGTCGGAGTCAATTGGTGGTAATATTGAACTAAGCACTATAAGCTTTATAAAACGCTGATGTGGAAGTGTGTAACGACCTTTTGAGGTTCCACAGTGGCACTATGTTGACCAGCCAATCTGATTGAAACAATAGTAGGCATGAAAGCGTATGACCCCCCCTCCCCCCTACAAAACGACAGATTGCAAACGTGTCAAAATACGTGTTTGTGTCAATACTGATAAGTTGAGGTTATGGAAGTTGAGTATCAGGAGCGCATACATTTATAAATGAACATTATTAAATATATATAAAGTTATAAATTTATATCAATGTATATACATATCCCCTGTATGAAGAGAATATATATACATACATACACATATTTAGATATGCATACCAAGGTAAAACCAAGCTCTCATGATGTATAACCGTTTAGAGCTGCCAATGAAACTGTAGGTAGTGGTCGCATAAATCTGAATCTATAAAACAGAAACATTTCCAGCCAATTAAGTTCTTAATTGTAAAAGATAGAATATGTAAGATGATTCAAAACTAACCGTGTGTCATTACGCCAAAACCAAGTAAAACGAAGCACAATTTGTAGAGTTGAAGTAACAATATCAGTAGTTTCGTAAGCCCCTCTCATAGTCCTCTAAATTTTCTATATAAGCATCAACATGTGGGAGTCAGTTGGATGTAATATTGAGCGAAACACCATAAGTTTTATAAAAGGTTGATGTGCAAGGTTGTAACCACTTTTTGAGGTTCCACGGTGTCGCTATATTGACCTGTCATAATGATTTAAACAGTAGCAGGCACGAAAGACTATGACACCCCCCATCCACAAAACGACAGATGGGAACCGTCTCGAAATACGTGTTTGTGTCAATGTGTTCAAACCAGCTACAATCAACAGTTTTTGGAGCAGCGTTGTTTTTCCAGCCTAAAATAGACAAATAAACCAACCATCCCATGTCCCTGAATAAAATTAAGATAAGCTAAGAAATATCAAAGAGTATGAGATTTCAAAATGTAGTGGAAGGTGTAAACACTTACATTCCCACCACTTGTGCCACAAAAGTAGCTGGTGCGCTATCGTTATTGGCAGGCTATGTAGAATGTAGTTGTCAGGTCGCGTGTTTGGAGCGTAGCCAAAAAAAAGTGTTTAGGACATGCATTGCTTACTATGTTGGTTTAACGGCAATATAGATGATAAAAGCTGCTTGCCATAATCTGAGGCAAGCCAATGTCAACACACATAGTACCCTGCAAAATCTTAAGGAAGCATGTAAAACAAATCTTTTTACGCATAATTAGCAGCAATCTATATATATTCATGTTGATTGTTAAACATGTTCTTATTGCACATACAGATTTACATGCTTAAACGGATATACCTGTGGATCTATAATCCAACCGTGATATACGGGAATGTCTACCTTCAACCTAAATGAAACCAAATATAAAAACCCTCAAACTAACCCAACTAATTTACCAAATATAAAAACCGCAAATTAACCCAACTAATTTCTTCACTACATATTCAAAAGACCAAAACTAAAATTTGAAGTGAACATGTAAGATCAAACGAATTCCGAAAGTACCATTTTTTAAACGAAACGCACCATCGACAGTAGTTTAGGGTTCAGTGTCGCCACATTCAAGCGCCCATCACTACCGTCGAGTACCGCCTTCGCACACATCAGCGACTTCATTGCCGTCGGAGATTAAGGCAGTGAAACACTACCTTCAACCTAAATCAAACCCAATTTAAAACCCTCAAATTAACCCAACTAATTTCTTCCCTACACATTCAAAAGACCAAAACTAAAATTTGAAGCGAACATGTAAGATCAAACGAATTCAGAAAATACCATTTTAAAACGAAACGCACCATCGTCAGTGGTTTAGGGTTCAGTGTCGCCACATTCAAGCGCCCATCACTACCGTCGAGTACCGCCTCCGCACACATCAGCAACGTAATTGCCGACGGAGATTAAGGAATATCGCGGTAGTGACTGAGGCAAACGGAGAGTAGGGTTTCAAAAACTCGAACCGTGAGAAAGACAGATGATGCAAGATTGAGGATTTCCCTTAGAATTCGTCGAGCAGGGGTTTGGTTGCGGAAGATGGATTCTCCATCTTCAAAAGTCGAAGTGTGTGATGCCAGTTTGGGGATTTCCCTGAAAATTCGTCGAGGAGGGATTTGGTTGTGGAAGATGGATTCTCCATCTTCAGAGATTGAGATAACCCTAATTAAAGGGGATAACGGGGATGGAGGGTGATATTGTTTTTGTATTATATTATTGTAATGAATTGTATTTTAAAAATTGCATTTAAAACATTCATAAATTAGGTTTTAAAATAGAAGATGTAACTAAATTTTAGATTATATATAGATTTTGTTTCATTCAAATTAACTAACCAAGTCTCACTATCTTTATGATTTCTTTATTGGATTGGGTTTTCTGTTTTATTTTGTTTGTCTTTCTTTTTTTCTTTTTAGTTTTGTATTTTGTTTGGATAAAGATTTAAATACAAAGATACATTAAGATTTGATGACGGGGGTAGCCCAAGACTAAATAAAATGACTAAATACATGAACGCTCAAAGGGTTAAACGGTTCAATGGTTGAAAAGCTGAGGAGATGAAGTAAAGCAATACGGGAACAGTAAATAGTCACATCTCCGGATTGCTTCACCAACTCGCCAGCCGCAAAAGCAATGTAGGTCCTCAGAACACATTCTATTATCCAGGGGTTAAAAGGCTTCAACCCCTGAAAGGGTAAGCCCCTCACTGCAAGCAAGGTCACTAGTCAAATGCATTCCTCTTTGGGAGGTGTCTTCTCCTATATATTTGACACTTCATTTACTGAGTTGGGACATTCCTGGCCAGTCCAGATTCCTCAAATCTCTGGTCATACACTCTGAGTAATTGCTTCATGCGAGTTACTCCCTTTCACATCCAACACACACATTCTGTTTGCTCCTTCATCCGAATCTGAATACACTTCAGAAGAGGATCTTCAGCAAAACAATAAAAATAAACTAGTGAACCTCCTTCCACGTCTTGCAAACGTGGGGGGACCCCACGACCTGCGTTAGGCAAAGTTGAACCCTTCAACCCTTTTGCCTGACTAGCCCAGCTACCATCCTTGGTCTATTATTTGTTGCATCAACAAGTTGGCGCCCACCGTGGGGCTACGCCGCTATTTCTCCTCGAAAAGACCTAGTAGTGTAGCTCTTTTCTCTTGAAACCGCCATGTCCGAAAGTGGATCCCCGGGTGAAGTAAATCAGGTTCCAAACACCTCAACCCCGGGTAGTAGCCAAGCTCATGTGGCTATACCAACTTCTTTCTCAACTCCGGGGAGCACTCACGAGTTTCTCACCTTCAACACTCCAACTCCGTCCAGATCCGGAGTTCCCTCCCCCAATGTTGGTATCTCTGACACCCCAGCACGTGTTGAACTTACCCCTGAGGGGGTTGCCAACAATTTCCTTGAGTTGAGGTCTCTCCTCAACCAATATGTGAGTAGAGAAAGAGACAAGGGAGTGAGGATTCGTCTAGACTATGACGAGCCGGAACCAACGTTATCTCCCGGACCTCCTATCCCTCCTTTTACAACTAGGAATGAGGCTGGTCCCAGTAATCCTCCAAACCCTAATCCATATCTATCCACAATGGCGAATCCAACAGTACATCCTATCTTCTCTTCCCAACCAATTACAAGTGGTGCTCCTTTGGGGCATGAGCTAACCCTCGACCAGCTCCTACAGTCCCCAGTAACAAGCCTTCCAGCTTCTACCACAACTTCGTGGGAACAAGCTCTGTCCGTGCTCCCCTTGGCACGAAGTGCTGTTATGAGCACCCCCCTTGGAGTGAGCTGCTCGGTTGCACCTGGAAGCCTTCAAGGCTTCAACCTCATGCCCCCAATGATGGCCCAGATGATGGCCAGCTTCCCGTGGCAGCACTTTATTAATCAAGTGCTGGCCACTCAGGGAAACAACAGCAATGGCAACAACATAGGTGCAAGGGCTAAAGAAGACTTGGCCAAACCATATAAGCCAAGTAACCTTTCATGCTTTTCACAGCAAATAGCTGATTATGATTTTCAAACAAAGATCAAGATGCCTCCTCACATCAAAACATACGATGGGACTGAAGATTCTGAGGACCATCTTCAGATATTTACCGGTGCAGCAAGGATAGAGAAGTGGTCAAACGCTGAATGTTGCCTAATGTTCATGCAAATCCTTGTTGGATCAGCCAGAATCTGGTTCAACGACTTACCTGCTTTTTGTATGAATATTTGTCAAAAGATGTGTGTATTTCTTAAAAGAGACCCAAGGTGTGCAAATTGGTTATCTTTATAAGGTCTAAAATAGGTTCCTGAAAATGGAATTAAAAATTACTTTGTTAGAAATTGCTTTTGTGCATTTTTTTGTTGGTGACTATTCTTTGTTTGTTAGACTAATTTAATGTATTTTTCTAAAGTTTTTATGGTTTATGCAGATGACATTGTTGTTATAAACAACACTGAGGTAGATTTGGAAAGGTTAGATTGTTTTCAACTTTAAAGTTTAAGATAAAAGACCCATGACAATTAAAAGCTTTATTGGAATTCAAGTAACTAAATATGAATTATATATATGTTTATCACAAAGAAAATGTTGTTTTGAGTTGCTATTTGAATTTGGATTGCTTGTATGAAAAACAATGGATACTCTAGTTAAGCAAACTTAGTTGTTTATGCAAAACAATAATGTATAGATCTTAGTATTGGGCCATGGGTATAACCTATTATAAATTAATTTAGATTATATATATTCTCGAAGACCTAACTATGAATTGTAATTTATTAGTGAGAAATTGGATTTAAATAATCCGAACTTTCACATGTTGGCCAATAACACTCCGAACTTTCAGTTTGGCCAGCAGCACTCTAAACTTTCATCCTATTTTCCCAAAACACTCCACCTGTTGGCCAATAACACTGCATTAGTTGACCAGAATCTAGGCAAATCTTGATAGTACAGATACGCTTCTGCACACGGGGTCGTGCCCAGCGGACACGGGGGCGTGGTCAACTAATGCAGTGTTATTGGCCAACAGGTGGAGTGTTTTGGGAAAATAGGATGAAAGTTGAGAGTGCTGCTGGCCAAACTGAAAGTTCGGAGTGTTATTGGCCAACAGGTGAAAGTTCGGATTATTTAAATCCAATTTCCCTTTATTAGTTGAATTCTATTTTGAAAATAATGGTCATATGTATATAGCTACAAATCCATTTTTTTAAAGCATTTTGAAATGAGTTTACATTTGAGAAATGCGATAAGAGGAAAAAAAAAATCAATGATGGTGTTGTTAAAACATGATTCTCTTTTCATTCAAAGTAAATGGGCTGAAATACACTTTGTGAGAAGTTGAAGGTCTGTATCTTACTTTAAGTTTTTAAAGAACATTATAGAACATTATTTTGTTTTCATTCAAATTAACTATCCAAGTCTCTCTATCTTTATGATTTCTTTTTAGGATTGGGTTTTCTGTTTTATTTTGTTTGTCTTTCTTTTTTTCTTTTTAGTTTTGTATTTTGTTTGGATAAAGATTTAAATACAAAGAGATATTAAGATACAAAGTGTAAAAAGTTTTTTTAGAGTGTGTAATTTTGATTGTATTATGTATAATTTTCATTTGTTACTTCTTTCATGTGTAATTTTGATGCATAATTTTGATTTCCTTTATGCGTAATTTCCATTTGTTATTTCTTTCATGCATAGTTATTTTTTACACTATGCGTAATTTTGAGGTCCTTCATGTATACTTGTATAGTTATTTTTTACACTTAGTACTTTAAGTGTACTTTTTGCATTAACTTACCACTTTTTTGTTTTGAGTAATTTTGTGATTTAGATCTAGGTTCAAGTATGTTTATGTTCTTGTTCCTTGATCCTGAAGTGTATATCAAGTTTAAGTTCAGACATGATCATTTGAGGTATGTTGTTTCTGATTGGTGATAGAACTTCTTTATAAACTAGTATTAAGCACCCGCGCCTTGCAGCGAGAACTTAAGTAACGCAAAATTTCTCCTACATTCACTAAATGTCCTATCGAAAACACAATGACGATGTTAAAACCTACATAACATAGATCAAAGATTGCTACATTTTGCCTCTACATAATCTTTGTGGTGGAGTCGCCGCCAACAGACTCCACCACACTCTCCACCACCACCCCATCGTCAAACCGTTGTACGGGCATCAACCCCAATTTCATATGCTATCCACCACCACCTCTCGTATCAATCTTTTCATGTGAAAAATTAATTTCTTGCTCTGATTTGGGCCTAAATGTAGATATAGTATGAGTCACAATAGATTCCTCATTTTCCCTAACCGATAACAATGAAGTCAAACAATGTGTTCATTTGCAATTTTGAAGTTGATTCAAGCTTTATAAATTTTTCTAAATACCCATTTAGGGTTTTAGAATCTTTATTATTGGAGTCTTGATGATCAAAACTTGCAATCGTAAAACAGATCTAAGTGTGGTTAACAGATCTAGTGAAGGTGGTGGTGGTACGGAGGGGGTGGGGATTGAAGGTGGTGGTGGTGGCACGGAGAGGGTGGGACAGTGGAGGTTAGTAGAGAGTGTAGAAAAAGGAGAAAGAAAAGGTTTGTGTGTGTGTAAAGGTGGTGGTCCGTCATACCTCTTTTTCTTGACGATGGTGAGGTGTTTGTGAATTGTGATGATGGTAGTGGTTTTGCAGCGATGGGGGAGGTACGGTGGGGAGGGGGCGGTGATAGTGGTGGAGGTGCGATGGGGATGGGTGTGTGTGAAATGACTAAAGTGTCCTCGCAATTAACAAACTTGATGGATGGTGTTAGTAAATTGGACTCAAAAGGTTACAAAATGAGAATTTGAGGGTGTTTTTTAATTTTGTATTTAAATGGTTAAAACTACTAAAACACATGGACTCAAAAAGTGATTTACTCAATTAAGAAATATACTATAAACCCCAACATAGGTCAAAACCTTAACAACTTCAAAACCACCTCCCGTATCAATCTTTTCATGTGAAAAAACTAAATTCTTTCTCTGATTTAGGCCTAAATGTAGATATATTATGAGTCACAATAGATTCCTCGTTTTCCCTAACTGATAACAACGAAGTAAAACAACGTGTTCATTTGCAATTTTGAAGTTGATTCAAGCTTTTTACATTTTTCTAAATACCCATTTAGGGTTTTAGAATCTTTATTATTGGAGTCTTGGATGATCAAAACTTGCAATCATAAAACAGATCTAAGTGTGGTTAACAGATCTAGTGAAGGTGGTGGTGATACGGAGGGGTGGGGATTGAAGGTGGTGGTGGTGGTACAGAGGGGGTGGGACAGTGGAGGTTAGTAGAGAGTGTAGAAAGAGGAGAAAGAAAAGGTTTGTGTGTGTGTGTAAAGGTGGTGGTCTGTCATACCTCTTTTTTCTTGCCGATGGTGGGGTGTTTGTGATGATGGTAGTGGTTGTGCAACGATGGTGGAGGTACGGTGGGGAGGGTGGCGGTGGTGATAGTGGTAGATGTGCGATGGGGATGGGTGTGTGTGAAATGACTAAAGTGTCCTCGTAGTTAACAAACTTGATGGATGGTGTTAGTAAATTGGACTCAGAAGGTTACAAAATGAGAATTTGAGGGCGTTAGACTTTTAGTTTTGTATTTAAATGGTTAAAACCACTAAAACACATAGACTCATAAAGTGATTTACTCAATTAAGAAATATACTATAAACCCTAGCATAGGTCAAAACCTTAACAACTTCAAAATTAGGGGTGATAAATAGGTCGGGTTCGTGGGTTCAACCCGACCGAACCCGAAAATTTTAGACGAACCCGAACCCGAAAATCTTGTCATACATTAGCGGGTTGATCCGAACACGACCCGTCCAACTCGAATTTTCAAAAAAAAAAATTCGCAAATTAATATATTAAAATTAAAATTTTACTACAAAAAAACACAAATATATATAATACAATTAGATTTTAATTATAAAATTTTATGTCAATCTTAACGTTAAAAAAGTGCACTAATTTTAACGTTATTTTACTAATTTCGTGAAAATAACGTTAAAAAGCGAGGGACGGTTAATCATGCATCATGTGGTGGCGTTGATAGCCGAAAAACAAGGGGGTACATGCACTAATCGGCTTTTGTCCCAATTGTTGAGTGTTATGTGCCTTATGTCCAAGGCTTGATACAAAACTACTATCGAGTCGGGGGTTTCACTGGAAGCAGCGTCTCTATTCCTATGGGATAGAGGTAAGGTTGTCTACATCTTACCCTTCTCAGACCCTACCTTAGCTCTGTTATTGGTGGGATTTACCGAGTATGATGATGATGATGATGAATTTTATGTCAATCTCTCTTTTTAAGTTACAATTATTCATAAAATACACACCCAATCTAATTATGACATAAAACATATTATATAAAAATAAAATAAAATAAAATATACTATAAATGGGTTAAACATGTCAACCCATCAACCCGACCGGGTTGACCCAAACCTGACCCGTTTAGCTAAACGGTTTTGCGGGTTCAACCTGAAACTGACTCGAACCCGTTTAGACTAAACTTAAACCCGCAAATTACATGTTAGGTTCATGTCGTGTCAGAAATTCACACCCCTATTCAAAATCACCACTGCATTATCCGGTTGTTCTGTGGGCCACTACTCCCATGGCGACACGTGAAAAGTTGTCACCCACCGTTCGTATAAGGACGATAACCACCGAGTTGGTCTCCATAGCTAGGGGTGTTCAGAATTCGTTTCGAATTCAAAAAATTCAAAATTCAAATTCGATTCAACTCGAGTCAAGTAAATTGAATATGAATCGAATACAAATTTATAAATTCAATTCGATTCGATTCGAAATTCGAATAAAATTTATATATTTTATTTATTATTTATATATATTATTTTTATATATAATACATGTATAACTTTTATTGGGTTATACTATAAATTATTTACAAAATTTATTCCAAGTATTAAAATTACCCATTACTAAACCCACTACATGGCTCATAACCAAAACCTAAGTAACAAATCTATTAATAGATTTCTAACCCTAAATTATTAACTTGTAATGTGGAGTGTTTGTTCCCGACTTCTCGTTTTGAATTTTAGACTTCTGGTACTTTATTTGGAACTTTTTATTGTGATATCGTGCTTTATGGCTGCTTTAAAATTTATGTTTCATTTTAATAGTTTTTTACATGTTTTAAAAGAATCTGAATCAAATCGAATTTGATTCGAATTCGAATTTTGAATCAAATACGAATTGGGTTTTTTATTCGAATACGAATTCAAATCGAATTGGATAGGTTTTAATCGAATTCGAATTCAAGGGAAAATAAAAATTATTCGAATAATTCGATTCAAAAATTCGATATTCGATTCGATGAACTCCCCTGTCCATAGCCACAGGTCAATCCTTAACACACAAAATTTGATAACGTTTAGGGGTGTGCATGGTTCGGTTCGGTTTTTGGGCAAAACTAAAACCGAAACCGAATTGTCGGTTTTCGGTTTATGAAAACTGTGTTTAGGTTTTTTTTTTTTTGTTTCGGTTTTTACACCGGTTCGGTTCGGTTTTTCAATTATTTTGGTTTTTGAAACAAAATTATGTAAGATTAAAAAATAAAAGTTATAATTTAAAATTTAAGGATCTTTCTTATATATTTACATCTAAGTTATTATATTTAGCCTTTCTAATTAAAAATATTCACATAAACCTAGCCTTTTTAATTAATAATGTTCACATAAACCTAATCTTCTAATATATTTTTATGTTTCTCCAAAGTTTTTATCAAGACATTTAACACCTCGGAAATTCATGTCCAGTAAATTAAAGACACGTGTCATGTAATGCAAACGTGCTATGGAAACGGATCCAGATAAAGATGTGCGGTAGGATTTAAAAATGTCGACATGTTAATTTATACCTCTAAGCGACCTACTAATAAATCCCTAACCATGATATAATTTATCAACATCTCAATTTATGCAAATAAATCTGGTTATCCTAAATAATAAATTAATTATAACTCTAGACATGGATCCAATGCAAATTCTTGGTATTTCCGTCAATTTAAACCTCCCACAAAGTACCAAAATGTGTAAGTGCATGTCTAGACATGCCATGGCTGAAAACATGGTCCCCATTCTGATTAAAATGCATGAGATTCGGAGATGTAGACATTGCATGGTCACAGCCTGAATTAAAACGAATTTTTATCCTCTGCTGAAGCCTTACGGACCGTAAGGGTTGGAGCTTACGGTCCGTAAGCAGTGTATCTGGGCGAATTAATTGACAGCTGCCTGTCCAAACGGTTACACCGCCTTATTTCAGTGGCATTCGAAAATCAGGGACTCTCTAGGTGGTTTTTAGCATCTTAGGTACACCTGGGATGATCTTACAACACCTATAGACTAATTTGGCATGATCTAAAGCTTTTGAGTTCACTATATAAGAAGATCAAACTTGCAACATTTTGGTCTTTCATTTGCAACTTCTCTCAAGATAGTCTCCGGAGCTCTCCTGATCAGCAACAAGTTTCCTAGTGGTCCCTAATCATACTTAGGACTCTTGTAAGTATCCTTAACCCTTCCTAATTCAGTTTAGCCTAGTTAATTAGCTAAAAGTCAAACCGTCGTAATTAACATTTGACTTCAAGATTAAATAAAATTTGCTCAGTCAAATCTCGAATTGAAAGTTCCTATAAGTAGGTATTTATGTGGGTAATAAACCCTTAAAAGGGTACTCTATGATTCCCACTCTAACTAGGTCAATTGTCGGGTCAAACTTGTTATTAAAAAGTCAACAGAATGCTTATTTTCAAATTAATGCATAATTGGCAATGTAGGAGGCATACAACCTGTTTTATCATTAATATAACTTGGTAATTAATGTAAAAACATGTCTAAACATGTTCAACCCGACAATTTTCAATAGAGACCCGGTTTAGAACCGAAAGTCGCATAATTTGACTTTTGCTTTGACTTTCAGTTCTGACCCGTTTATGCATGTTTTAGAGTTACCTTAGAGTTTTATTTGGACCAGGTTTCATATAAGTATAACTCTCTGAGATTATACAACTTGGTTCATTAGTTATCCGATTCATATGCATGTTTCCGTTAAATGCTTAAATGTTGACTATTATGCCCTTTTGACTATAAAACGTGATTTTGAAAAAGTAAAAGAGTAGAAACCTTCGTTACTAATTTATAAACTTGCACCAAAAATGTGACATCAGTTTGAGGTCTAGATTAAGAGTTATGCTCATTAGCGTAATTTGAAGGCTTTTTATTAAATAAACGGCGTAATTAGCATATAGCCTATTTAAAGCCACTTTTTGATATCAAACTTTTTACCCACTGATGTAATATAATATTTTGGGATTTTTGAAGATTTTTATTTAATTTTTGGCTGAGCATAACATAGGTCTCTAAGTTTGATTCGGTTAATGCCGGTTTTGCCCTTTAAGCCATAAAAATGAGTTTTACAAATCCTTTTGACCCCAAACCTTTTTCTACTGATTTTATTTGA
Organism: Helianthus tuberosus; assembly: GCA_030545235.1. Classification (NCBI taxonomy): domain Eukaryota; kingdom Viridiplantae; phylum Streptophyta; class Magnoliopsida; order Asterales; family Asteraceae; genus Helianthus; species Helianthus tuberosus. Next base: position 141,910,126 of record CM060427.1, on the reverse strand, counting down.
TAAATAAAATATTTTGAGCCTTCTGGAATTATAAAAATATCAGCTTTCCTTTAAAAACCCGGAAATGGCTCCAAATCGACTTTTTAAGCGTTTTTAACGCATAGTATGTACTAAAACCATATTAAACATATAAGGTTGATACCTACTGATATTTTTAGTATATTTTTATATATTAACAGTAAGTAAAAGTTTTTAAACTCGGGTTTCCAGTTTTGACCTTTTAAGCCTAAGTGAAATTACCAAAATACCCCTAAGGTGCATAGTTTGGTTCTAAATGATAATTTTCACATATAGGTCATACCCTACTGTTATAACTTATTAAATTAAGTGTATTTACTGAATAAATCAGACCTGTAACTCAGATTACTAATTAAACTCTTTTATAACCTTTTAAATGACCAAAATGCCCTTACGAGGCATACTTTGAGTTTAAATCCATTTCGGGCATAATAGAAGATACCTTACTGATATCACAACATGTTTAAGGCATATTAACTCAGGGAACTTGCATATGACTCTTATGGTTACCCGTTACGCCCTTTTCGCGTTCGGTTCGGTTTATGTAACTAGTTTGCATAAATTGACTGAAACGGGTCAAACCTTATCATTTTTGTCTCAAAATCCAGAATGTATTTAGTTTACCCATATTATACAAGTCTTCAAACTTGTTGGGTCTAAATCACATTCCATTCCGGTCTTCGCTTAATCGTGCGTTTGAACCGCATCTTCCTTTAAAACTAACCAGTCTAAGCTTAAGCTTAAATAAAGACCCGTTAGAAATCTAATAGGTTATTATAAACCTTTGTTCCAGAATAGGAGAACCAGTAAAAGCTACCCGCACGTGCTAATTGAGAATTATACTTGCAATGGTAAATACTTTTAACTTATTTTCCCTATACGGGCTTGGGGTATGGTATATAAAATACCGCTTGGTCCGGCATTGAATCTTTAATCGAATAGAGGTTAAATCATTGATATGCTACGTTTTGAAATGTTGTGTGTGCTTAAAGCCTTTGGGGGGTTAATGACCATGTCCCGGATATCCTTGGCATCATCTTACGAGATGGCCACGACCTAAGCACGGGGTGTAGGCGTACACCTGTCAGTGCCTAACCAAATAATGTGGTGTGTCTATTGATCTTTAACCCGGTCTACGGATCGGGCTACTGAACGCATAAGTAACATGTAATTCACTTACAAGATTATATTCAAATAATTATCTCAAGTTATAAAAATGTTTTGTGCCACGTGCATTCAAATCAATTTTCAAACCTTTTCAAAATGAGTCAGTTAAATTGTATTTACCAGTGTAAACTGACGTATTTTCCAAAAGGTTAAGTGCAGGTACTACTCGTACTAGGCTGGCGGTCTTCTAGCGTCCACCATAAGTCTCGCAAGCTTGGATGTCAATAAAACTGTTAAACTGTTGAACAATATCTCCTTTTTATTTTGATCCGCCTGTGGATCCGTTTCAACTATTTCGTGATATTTAATATTAAAATTTATTAAAGTTGAAATGAATCTATCTTTGCTTCCGCTGTGCATTTAATTTGTGCATTTAGTTTGTGTTGTTTGACTATGATGATATCAACTACGTCACGATACTCCCCACCGGGACCACCGGTAATACGTGGAAATATCGGGGTGTGACAAGATGATGTGCGGTGAAGTGTTATATATATTAGGTGTATATTTTAAGCCCCTTTAACACTTATTTTAGCCAAGTTTTAAATTTATAAAACACGATATTTCACTAACACTAAACACACATATGGGCAAGTGCACCCATCGTGAGCGTAGTATAGTGTTGGTAAGATACCGAGGTCGTCCAAGGACACAAGAGCTTTTAGTACCGGTTTATCCTCAACGTCTAATCAAAATAAAAAGTTTAGAAAAAGATTTTTAAACTAAGAAAAATAAAAGCTAACTAAAATGCTGAAAATAAAATAAAAATAAAAACAGATAGACAAGATGAATCACTTGGTTCCGACTCGTATCTAGTATAACCTTTGATTATTTCCGCACTTTTGCACATAATTAAGAGATTATCTTAGTTATTGTAGTAGGCCCATCTTTTGAAGGTGACGTTACCCTCACCCCAGTAGTTTGAATCAGCAAGGATACAATCCTAAAAGGGTGGATTATTGGAAGATAATGAATTAAGTTCTTAATGCAATATTATGGTAGGCCCCGCTTTTGGCGGTGACGTTACCCTCGGCTAAGTAGTCTGAGTCAGCAGGGATACAGTCCTAAATAGCCGGGTTATAGTATTAATAGTAGTTAACTTATGAGGGGATCAAAGAGTTTGGACCCCCGCCATCCAATACCGTGAAGCATTGAAGGAGGTCCAACTAAATTTGACCCAGGTCCATTGCAGGACCTCTAAACGCTGAACAATGGCAAGACCTTTACCAAACCGTTCCCTTAACCCCCGACCAGGTAGCCAACATACCTCCATATAGACCGTGGAGATATGAATGGTGAAAATCTTTTATTTTATATAGACAGTAAAATAATGCCAAGACACCACGGACAAACGATAAGGAAAGATCACCTTCAACATAAGTAACTAGTTATTAAAGTCATTAATACAAAACCAAATAAAAAGTGCAAAAGATTAGAAATAAAAAGTTAAATACTTTTAACTTATTTTCCCTATACGGGCTTGGGGTACGGTATATAAAATACCGCTTGGTCGGGCATTGAATCTTTAATTGTATGATGGTTAAAGTATTGAGATGTTCCGTTTAATTTGTTTTGTTTGCTTAAAGCCTTTGGGGGTTAATGACCATTGTCCCGGATATCCCTGGCATCATTTTACGAAATGGCCACGACCTTAGCACCCAGGTGTAGGCGTACACCTGTCGGTGTCTCATTTAAAATAAGTGGTGAGTCCATTAATCTTTAACCCGGCTCGATCCGGGCTACTGAACGCATAAGGAACATGTAAATCCTGTACAAGTTTATATATTTAAATAATTATCCCAAGTTATAAAACATTATTTGTGCCTTGTGCATTCAAATCAATCATTCCTTTAAACCCTTTTCAAAATGAGTCAGTTGATTGTATTTACCAGTGTAAACTGACGTATTTTCCCAAAAAGGCTAAGTGCATGTACTAATCGGAATTGGCTGGCTACTCCTAGTATCAATAAAGAGTCTCGCAAGCTTAGATGCCTAAAGTCTGTTGAACAGTGTTATTTTTATTTTCGATCCACCTGTGGATCCCTTACTTCCGTTGTAATATTGTGATGTTACATTATTTCGGATTATAATATATTTATCCTTTTACTTCCGCTGTGCATCTATATATTGTGTTGTTTGACTATGATGTTGCCAACCACGTCACGCTACTCCCCTATCGGGCCCACCGGTAAAGTGTGGAAATATCGGGGTGTGACAGGTTGGTATCAGAGCCAACATTGAGTGAATTAAACACTAGCCCTTAGTGTTTAATCTCAATGACACAGTAGCACATTCCTTGACCTTCTGAGTCTAGACTTAACTTAGGAATATTCTCAATCCTAATCTAAAATTTTTGCTTCCAAATTTTATTGGATACGTCGCCAAGCGAAAAAAGCCGTAATAGGAATTCTCCACACCCGGAGCCCTGAATTGCTGAGCTTCGTACCGCGGCTAGAATGAAACGAGTATCCAAGGAGAAAGCATTCAAAAATAAAATGAAGAAGAAACTCATTTTACTGAAGATCGTTTCCTTATTAGTCCTCATAAGGACATATTTATCTTTCAGTCCCTCCGAGGACACATTATTCCTTTCAAGTCCCGCTTAGGGCAACTCTGTACTTTTATTTTTATATAGAGGATTGATTAAATTGAAGTTTTCATTCTAAATATGAAATAAATGAAAAATAACATTCCTTTTATAAGATCTACCATTATAATAAAATGGCAAAATCTAGAAAGGACAAGACCTAGCCACGTGTCATTTTAAGACCGGGCCAAGATGGTAGTTCCATAATTAGATTAAGATCCATATTTAACACCTCAATTTAGAATTGTTCTACGTTAAATATTAATAAGAATCTTACGAGTGAAACCTAGCCTTCGGGTCATTTTAAGGCCGGGCCATGATGGTAAGACCTGTTTAAAAGATTCGAATCCCTGTTAACATTTGTAAATTTGTTAACACTCCTGGCAGACGTGATTCATTAAAAATCACACACGACATTTTTATATATGGATTCTTTAAAAGATCCCTAACCCAACTTAATGATCTCTGAATCATGGGTTTAGATCATCAATTAAGATGATCATATTTTGACCATACATTGGTAAAATAATGCCTACGGGCCTTGCTCATTTTTACATGAGCCAAAAGACAGTGGTAGCAATGACTCCCTGTCCGAAAAAGGTAATGAACTATGTTCAAACCCAAATGCCTTGATTCTCTGAAATCATGGTTTATAAATTAAACTTGTCTACGCGACTAGGCCATTTGTGCTATTACTAACTGGTAAATCAGGATTTATGATAGAAATCCTGAATAAAATAGATATCATTCCTTTCCTGCCAGTATAAATATTAAAAGAGAATCTTAAAAGGTTTGACCTAGCTTGAATGTCATGAAGACCTAGCTAAGATGGTAAAACCTGTTTAGAAAGAGATTCAGATCATTATTAACATTTGAAAATATGTTAACACTCCCGACAACAGTGATGCGATAAAATCACAATTGTCATCCTAATAATAGGAATTTTCCAAATCCCTTATTTAGCATAAAGGATCAATAGGAATCATGGCTAGTAAACGTCGAGCATGATGTACGCATCAAAACATCCACTTGGGATGTATACCTACGGGAAAAGGTGTATACATTAAAAGATAGTTTATTTCATAAATTCTTGTCAAAACAATGAATTATGGAATTTTCCGATCCAAATGAATCATCGATTATGTTTTAAATTTTTCTCTAGTGACAAGGCCCCTGTGCCATCAAAAGTCCTTGGGAACAAGCTCTTGTGCTATATAAAATGTCAATACGACATTGACAGTCGTGATTTAGGTCCCCTGTCTAATAAATATGAAGGATTATATCCTGTTTACACGCCAAGGATGGTTTATCTAAAAACCTAGGCAGAACATAATCGAATGACTTAAATACTATCTTTTGGCCTATATGGTTTATTTACACCATAACTATCTAATTAACAAATTCGACAATTCGCCATATAAATAAGCCAATTATTACTACTTGGTTTGTAGCCTTCAAAGCTTCACCATGGCTGACTCCTCTGAAGCTCACAATCGTCCAGTTGATCAGAATGATGAAGTAAGACTGAACTTAACAAGCACCGAGTTACAGGCTATGTTAAATACAGCCATAAATAACATTGTGGATCGAGTACTGAGGGATCACAAACGAAAGGGCAATAATACCCCAATTCAAGGTTGTAAAAAGGGTAAGACCGGTTCAAACCATAAACCGTCCAAGCCAAAGGGGGCAAAGCCCAAATGCAATAACTGCAGGAAGCAACATTCTGGAAAATGCACCATCGACCCACGTGCTAATTTATGTGGAATTTGCAAAACCAAGGGTCACAAGACCTTGGATTGCAAGAAATTGGAAGATGCAACCTGTCATGGCTGCGGCGAAAAGGGCCACATCAGTACTAATTGCCCTAAGGCTGCCAAGGAAGGAGCAGTTAAGTATGGCAAGTATTTAAAGGACAAACAGCAGTCAGGAGAAAAACCCAGATGCAAAACCTGCAAGAAACAACACTTCAGGAAGTGCAGGTATGGATCGAACTCGCATACACAGTCGAGAACTTTTGCATGTGGGATCTGCAAGTCCAAGGAGCATAAGACCTTGGATTGTAAGAGATTGGGAGACGCAACCTGCTATGGATGCAATGAAATAGGGCACATCAAAACTAACTACCCAAATAAAACCAAGAAGTCTGTCGAGGCTAAGAAGACCAAAACCGGAAACTCCCAAATGGATACTCAAGAGGCTATCCAAGATGACAAGGTCACAACAGGTACTTTCTATATCAATAACGCTCATGTTAGAGTATTATTTAATTCAGGTTCAGATAAGTCTCTCATAGACAATAGATATTGTAAATCATTAAATCTGCCTGTTAAAAACTCTAAGCGTTAAGTATGAAGTAAAATTGACCGATAATACCTCAGAGACTGCTCCAGCAATATTAAATGGATGTTTTATATCCATTAGGAATTACCCTTCTCCACTATCCTTGTTTCGTTAATAAGAGGACTCGATATAGTAATAGCAATCGATAGTTTGTCTTGAAAAATCAAGCCCATATTGTGGGTGATAAAAAGCAATTAATTATCAAGACTCCTTATGAGACAACCCTCATAATTACATGTATCCGTACGATTAATTAATATAAAAAAAATGGTGGAACCGGCCGTCCCCGGAATCGAACCTGGGTCTAGGCCGTACCCTTTCGCGCGCCTAGCCAACCGAGCTAGGTGCCTAGTTTGTGAAATTTCCATTATGATTAAATATAAGCACATGTACAATAACTTCCTTACTTCTTACTATAAGTCACATACTTATCATTCTTATGTTGACTAAGTATTAGAATCCAAGATTTTACCTCTATGTTTTAGTTACTCTTTGATTGCTTATGTTGACTAAACACTAGAAAGGATGAAGTAGAAACCATTAAGTATATCAGTGGTTATACTAGAAAGGACATGGTAAGATATACATCACAGTCATTCGATGGCAATACTACTAATTAGTAAGGACATTAATGAAATCCTCAAGAAGGATCCTCTTATACATTGTGGAATGGTCCAAGTTTTAAGGACCTTATTAGAAAAACCTAGTATCCGTTTGGCAAAAAGGGAAAAGACGGAATAAAAATTTCTGACTCTCGCCATAAAAGTTCTAGACTGTCGACTGTATGTCGCAAATTTTAAATTCATTGGCTGAGATAGTACCCTATTAAAGCACATAACTATTAGTGGTTAGCATTAGCAATAAGAGGGCACACTAAGGTTTCAAAACCTACTCATTAAAAAAAAATCCATCATGGATCTACCTCAGCTACCCACGTTATAATGATTAAGAAGTAATCAGTCAAAGCTAAGACTGCCCTAAAGTTATCTAAGATTTTACAGCTAAGTTTAGATGGATTAAGAAAGGAGGCGTTTAACTCTCCTGTTGAATAATTAGAGGCAGCTCACATTAGAAATGTCACCAGATAATCCCTTATTGTGACTTTATTGCTAGGAGATACGATTAGGATCAGGTGTTGCTAAGTCTCTCATAAGAACCTAAGCTTAGCAAACTTTTAGAAAATTTCCCGTAAGAACTCCAGATATTAAGCGTAAGATAAAACTTACCTGCGAAGTTATAAGAACCATTTCTTCTGTTCTTGTCAGAAACCTCCAGTCATAGAAAAAATTTTCCTCTCTCAAGAGGAAGTGCGTCAGCACATGTAGATGATATCTCTTTAATCTCTATCGATTCCGAATACCAAACGGTATGATAAAAGCATCATATGAGGATTGGTGTATCTTAATAAATTCCATAGATTGCTTCCATGCCTGATCAGTATGGAGGTTTAATACATGGGACCACAAAGATATTCCGATGGTCATAGAGTACTAAAGTCAACTAATGGTATTCAAAGGAGATATCCTGAATGGAATTGTCCAATTAAATGTTCCATACCGAGGAATTCGTGGACTCGTATCGTAAATGTGTCACTTAATTGACACAAACAATGGTGGATGAATTGGAGCCTGAGATTTGTAAAAATATCTGTAATCTCCTGGTACCTCGATTATCTTCTCCTAATATTACCCTATTACCCCTGTGAGGCAGGTAGAGTTAAAGTTTATATCCCATTTAAGGTTGTATTATTGTGAAATCTCCAAGACGGTTAGTACCACCATTGGAAGAATCGAAACCATGATTAACTAAGTTTTAAAATAGAGAGTTCATATAGCCTAACTCAAATATCTTGAGAATTCGGTATAGTTAATGATAAAAGACGGTTCATTTTGCTTATGCATTATTTACCGCAACCCTAATTAGGCAACGATTAAGAACCGCCATCAGCTGCCCCGGATCGTCGATTTGTTCGACTAACTGTAAGGATTAGCTGTTCCTTAAGATTTGTATTGAATAGTGATTGGAATAACCATCTCACATTAAGATAAGCTTTTCTATAAAAATTGTTATGTAAGTATTAAGGCTACTCCTTTGGAGACCTTGTATAGATGGAATGTTAAACATCTATTGTTAGATAGAGAATTAGTAAGTCCAATTATCAAGATCTGAAAGTTGCATGGGAGACAACAAATAAGATCATACAAATTCATAATCGATTGTAGGTTGCCAGTATACGGCAAGAAATCAAGGAGTTATGAAAATAGCAAACTTCCTAAGTTCTTGTTAAGGAATATGGTTTAACAAAAGATATCACCCAAGAAGGGTGTACCAAATTTGTGAAGTTATCAGGCTAGTTAAGCTCTGAATATATGGAAATCATTCGAAGGAAATCGAATGTATCAAGATCAAATAGCTTGTAAGCTAAAACCTACTTAAGGAGTTTGACGGAGCTCGCAATACATTGCACACTAGTGACTGAAGGATATGTTCCGCCAATAAGTCAAGAAGCACTATCACATAATGATATGCAGAATTATGATATGATGAGCATCCTGTATCGATTGAGGATCGACAGGTCAAGAAGCTCCAAAAGGATATATACGCCTAATATAAGAGCCACTTTGGGAGCTTGGAAAGACTCCAGATATGCTATAAAAGTTAAGTCCCTTATGCGATAAAGAGTACTTCCAGCATTTTAACAAATCTCGAGGTCGAGATTTATTTTAAGGGGGTGAGGATGTAACACCTCGAAAATTTACGTCCTATAATGTCTTGACACGTGTCATAACCTTTGAACGTGAGAAAGAATGTTCTTGAAGGACTAAAGTTGACAAACAATGAAACTGTGTAAATATAAGGGTTCAAAGTGTCAACAATGAATAAATATACTTTACAATAACCCTACATGATGTTTATAACCTTAAACGAATGGATCATGGATCATACGAAGCGAATTGTGAAAGAAAGTGAGAGATTACAAACTACAGGGGTTAAATGTGTCAACATGTTAAAGATATACCTCTGAGTGACCTTATAGCAAACCCGAAGCCTTGTAACGATTAATTATGCTCACTAGAATGCACCATAAAAATTTCACCAAGTTTCGTTGCCGTATGAGAAAGTTGTGATAAAATTCGTGTGTGAGGGTTAGAATCGTCAACATTGAAAATTAGGGCTTTTCGGGTGATCACAAAGTTACCCGAGGACTTCACAAAGATGGTATAAGTCTTGAAGCCCTTATAAATCAAGTTAGAGGGCTTATAATGCAATAAACAAGGTGAAAGCGACGTTTAGGAGGACCGGGGACTGAAAATGTAATAATTGAAAAGTTTATAACCTGAAGCCAGGCTCCAGGCGGCCCGCGTGAGGATTGCTAACAGCTGAAGCGGGCCGCGTCCCACCTGCAGATGCAGAAAAAACAGACAGCAGCCTGTACAGCCGGTTTAACCGACTTAACTTGCATTTTTTCGATTATAGGGGCTTATTTTGATGCCTTGTACTAGCCTAGGGACACTTGGGGTGATACCATAACACTTGTAGACTTGGTGTGGCATGATCTTGATCAATCAAACCCACTAGATAAGAACCCACTTTGTGCAAACTTTTGATCATTAATTCTCAATCATCTTCTGGTCATTTCTGGAGCACAAGGACCATCCTCAAGCATTCCAAATCGTTCATAGGACTTGTGTAAGTGTCCTAAACCTTCCTTGTTTAAGTTTTGATTAGTTTATAGCCTAGAAGTCAAACCGTCGTAATTACGGTTTGACTTAGCGTTTAATCGCTAACGGTCCAGCGATTTGGCAAACTTAAGGTTGTTATAAGTTGGTCTTTATGTGGGCTTTAAACCCTTAAAAGGGCACCCACTGATACCCGTTCTAGCTAGGTCGTTTGTCGAGTCAAAGAAGATTAGAAAAAGTCAACAGAATTGTAAACTTGGATTTAACGCATAATTAGCGATGTAAAAGGCGTGTAACCTATTTTATTGTTCATATAACCTGATAATAAGTATAAAAACTTGTCTACGCTTGTTTGATTCGACAACTTTCTGTTTTGAACCGATTCGGAACCGAAAGACGCAAAAGTTTGACTTTTGCTTTGACCTCAGTTCTGACCCGGTTTAGATAGGTTTAGACATGCCTTAAAGTTCCATTAGGACCTAGTTACATGTTGGTACAACCCTCTGCGTTTATACCACTTGGAACCTCGATTGTCCGACGTTTCCGTTAATTGCTTAAATAGTGACCATAATGCCCTTATGACCATACAACGAGAATTTTGGAAATGTGAAAGTACAATAATCTTTGTTACTGATTATAAAACATGTCCCTAAATTTTCACATCAGTCGAAGGTCTAGATTAGGAGTTATGCTTAATGACGTAATTCTAACGCTTCTTAGTAATTAATCGACGTCATTAGCGTAAAGCCTATCTAAACCCCATTTTTTACACCAAACCTTTTACCCACTGATGTAATTTAATATTTTGGGATTTTTGAAGATTTTTAATTATTTTTAAACTGATCATAAGCTAGGATTAGTACCTTGATTCGGTAAATACCGATTATACCCTTTTCGGCCATAAAATGAGTTTTACAAGTCCTTTTGCTACCAATCCAATTGCTACTGATTTTAAATAATAAATGAAGTGTTTTAAACCTGTTTAAATGATCAGAAAACTCAGAATCCTATTTTAAACCGTACGTCGCTTAAAACGGCTTTATACGCGTATCATACGCATAACTTATGTTTAAAACCATTTTGTGATATAAAACTTTTCACCAACTGTTATAACCTGATAAATTAAATTATTTTACTGATGTATTCTGACCCGAATCTCAGAAACTTAAATAAACTCTTTTATAACCTTTAAAATGACCAAAATACCCCTACGGGGCGTAATTAAGGATTAAACTCGTTTTGGGCATAATGGAAGGTATCTTAATGATATCACAACATATTTAAAGCATATTAACTTAGGAAACCTGTTCATGACCTATTCGGTTACCCGTTTATACGTTATTCGCGTTCGGTTCGGTTTATGTAACTAGTTGCATAAACTAGCCGAAACGGGTCAAACGTTATCGTTTTTATCTCAAAATCCAGAGTGTGTTTAGTTTACCCATATTATACAAGTATTCAAACTTGTTGGGTCTAAATCACATTCTATTCCGGTCTTCGCTTTATCATGCGTTTGAACCGTATCTTCCTCTTGAAAACTAACCGGTCTAAGTCAAGGCTTAATTAAAGACCCGTTAGGATTCTAATAGGTTATTAAAAACCTTCGTTCCAGATTTAGGAGCCCAGTAAAAGCTATCTGTATTTGCTGATTTGATACGGCTGGGATTGAATTTATATTTAGCTCAGGTAAATACTTTTAACTTATTTTCCCTATACGGGCTTGGGGTACGGTATATAAAATACCGCTTGGTCGGGCATTGAATCTTTAATTGTATGATGGTTAAAGTATTGAGATGTTCCGTTTAATTTGTTTTGTTTTCTTAAAGCCTTTGGGGGTTAATGACCGTTGTCCCGGATATCCCTGGCATCATTTTACGAAATGGCCACGACCTTAGCACCCAGGTGTAGGCGTACACCTGTCGGTGTCTCATTTAAAATAAGTGGTGAGTCCATTAATCTTTAACCCGGCTCGATCCGGGCTACTGAACGCATAAGGAACATGTAAATTCTGTACAAGTTTATATATTTAAATAATTATCCCAAGTTATAAAACATTATTTGTGCCTTGTGCATTCAAATCAATCATTCTTTTAAACCCTTTCCAAAATGAGTCAGTTGATTGTATTTACCAGTGTAAACAGACGTATTTTCCCAAAAAGGCTAAGTGCAGGTACTAATCGGAATTGGCTGGCTACTCCTAGTATCAATAAAGAGTCTCGCAAGCTTAGATGCCTAAAGTCTGTTGAACAGTGTTATTTTTATTTTCGATCCGCCTGTGGATCCCTTACTTCCGTTGTAATATTGTGATGTTACATTATTTCGGATTATAATATATTTATCCTTTTACTTCCGCTGTGCATCTATATATTGTGTTGTTTGACTATGATGTTGCCAACCACGTCACGCTACTCCCCTATCGGGCCCACCGGTAAAGTGTGGAAATATTGGGGTGTGACAATTAGTTAGGGAAAACTTGTGTGAACAGAGAAAAATGATATCAAACGAATAGGATCATACCTCTACTACTGAAATCTCGAAATCGGACCCTTAGACTTCTAAGTCCCCACCATCAGTTGTCGATCCGTCGGAATCCTAACAAATCCGCTTTTGGTCATATCAACAACACCTCCTTTTTCTGGTCATATCGACAACACCACCGGATTCGTTATCCCATGATTAGTCTGAAATGGTGTTGCACATGCTGAACATAAACCCATCGCATCACCACCATAAACCTTAGTGTTTTCTAGATCCGTTGGTAGCGCTGGTGTACTCCGTCGTAGTGCCCGGCACCGACCGCCTTCCTTTTCTTTCTATTCTCTGATCTCTCCCTTTCTCTCTCTAAAGTTATATCTCCCTTTTCTCTACATGCTTACAAATGAAGTCAAAAGTGAAAAGCCAGTAAATGGATTGACAGAAACATGTGTATGAAACGTGTCTAAAGCCGGTGCAAGTTTAACTGTAAATTACGAAAATACACACGCTATTGTTCCTCATCATGTTTAAAATTAACAAATATAGATATAGATATAGATATACATAATTGTTTATTACCATACTTTCGACATCTTATACATTTAACATTAATAGATATACGTAATTGTTTATTACCATACTATCAAAATCTTATATAATATTTTTTGCGGGTTATTGGATTTTATCATCCACACCTATTGGCCGTTGTCACCCTCAACTATCACTTTGACGCCTGTCACCCCCAACTTAACACTTAGTGTGTTCTGTCACCACGCCGTTAACTGATCACTAACTTTTGATTCTGTTATTATACTTTTGGGGGTGTCATAGGGATCTTAGGAAGGTTTTAGGGATCTTTGGACACCCCAAAAGTATAGTAATAGGATCAAAAGTTAGTGATCAGTTAACGACGTGGTGACAAAACACACTAAGTGTTAGGTTATAGGTGACAAACGTCAAAGTGATAGTTGGGGGTCACAACTGCTAATATCCAATAGTTAGGGGTGATAAAATCCAGATATCAAACTTTGAATATCCACAATTACTTTTTTTATTAGACGGGGTTGCACTTTTTCAAATTATGATATTGCTAAATTTTTTTGTAAGTTAACGTTATAAATTTCTTTGGAATGTAATATATATTTTTATGGAGATTACATCTATTGCAAGTAGAGTTGACAGAATGTGTCCCGTTGTGTTATAAGGATCGTCTCGACACATTAATATGTTTATTGGGTTCAAACAAGACTCGTTTGCCATTTGCTTGAATATTAACATAGACATGTTTAATAAGCGATTTTTTTTTTCACAACTACTCGAATTAAATCTAACTTAATCCATTCAATAACATGAATATCATGACACGTAAATTTTACTCAGTTATGTACTTATGTATAAGAAGTTTAATAACGTGAGTAACAAACAAGTTTAACATGATTATTCACATGGTTTTTCAACACACTTTGAATAGAAGACTTTGACTACCTTGCAAAATAGGACTATAAACTTAGAAAGTTATAATAACTAGGGTTAAGATCCGCCCGCGTTGCGGCGCGGGTACATCGTAAATATTGAATAGATTAGTCCAAACGTTATATGATGCATTAACCATATGAAAACACACATTTCGACGTATCCAGTTGAACTCAATGTAACCTGTATAAGCATTGTGATTGGATCAAACGTAAAGTAAATGGAATTCATATCGAACAATCATAACGTATTATATGTGACCCAACTCATACATAGAAAACGTAACAGGTATGAAGGAAAATATGCACATGTAATCGAAAGGGATTAATTAGAGCTTTCAAAAAAAAGGGAGAAAAAGAAACCATAATTTGACTCCACTCGGTTCGAAACTAACTTTACGAAACATACATAAAATAAACACGAAAACATATTATATTTGAACTAAATCATTTCCCAAAAAAGTTTACGTCAAAACGTAGAACAACTTGAATTTATACCAAAACGTACGTAAAAATATGCACGTAAAAATGGTTTATTTAAACGAAAACGTATTATATTTGACCTGACTCGTCTATAAAAAAAGTTTACATCGGAATATATAACAAATCATATTTATACATACTCGTACATAAATATGCACATAAAAATAGTTTTTAAGTAAAGGAAGAATAGGGGTAAATCGAAAGAAAATATTAGTAAAAATTTAATAGGTTAAAAACGTTCGTAAAAGCGTGCCAAGTAGCACCAATGCTACAACGACATTGACTCTCAACATCGTAAAAATAAAATAGATAAAATGGTAAAAATTACACAGAACGAAAATGAGACTAAAATCGTTGAACCACGCACACCCGTTACAGTGTCTTAATGCGAAGAAATTAAGCAGAAACGTAAAACGTAGAAAATAATAACTTAGTTGATCTACGACCCGCCCGTTGCGGCGAACTTTTCAAAAGGGGAAAATGGATGCGTTGTAACGGGTCTGTCAAATATGAAAAAATAGAGCAAAAACGTTGAACCTCACATGCACGCTACGACATGTTAACTCGCAAAATTCAGATCGAAACGTAAAACGAAAAACTTGCGAAAGATAAAAAGTATGAGGGACCAAAGTTGTAAATAGCAAAGTGTTGTGTTAAATTATAAAAGATGGAAAACTTTGAGTTAAAAGTAAAAAAATTAAAAGGGGTTAAAATGTAAAAGATAAAACTTTTAGGTTGAAAGTGAAAAATTAAGTTTTTTTTAAAAACTCCCCAAGCACAAGTTACAAGTGCTAATGCACAAAAAAGTTACTAACTTATTTAGATCGAAACATAAAACGAAAAACTTGCGAAAGATAAAAAGTATGAGGGACCAAAGTTGTAAATAGCAAAGTGTTGTGTTAAATTATAAAAGATGGAAAACTTTGAGTTAAAAGTAAAAAAAATTAAAAGGGGTTAAAATGTAAAAGATAAAACTTTTAGATTGAAAGTGAAAAATTAAGTTTTTTTTTTGAAAAACTCCCCAAGCACAAGTTACAAGTGCTAATGCACAAAAAAGTTAGTAACTTATATATGTAACTAGTATTAAGGCCCCCGCGTTGCGGCGGGGACATAAAACCATGCAAAGTAGCACCAATGTCACACCACTACCAGCGATCAACGCCGAAAAACTCATGAAAACAAAATAAATAGAAAAGGAGAAAATAAAACTGGATGAAAAGTAGATTTAAAATCGTTGAACCACGCACACCCATTGCGGTGTGTTAATGCGAAAAATTTAGGTTGAAACGTAAAACATAGAAAAATACCTAAGTCGATCGAGGACCCGTACGTTGCGACGAACTTCTCAAATGGGAAAAATAGACGAAAACACTTTGAACCCCACACGCACGTTGCGGCGTGTTAACTTGCAAAATTTTGAACGAAACGTAAAACAAAAAACTTGCGAAAGATGAAAACTATGGGGGGCAAAGTTGAAAGTAAAAAAGTATTGGGGTTAAATTGCAAAAGATGAAATTCTTTGTGTTAAAAGTAAAAAAATCAAAGGGGTTAAATTGCAAAAATAAGATATTTTGGGTTAGAAGTGAAAAATATTACAAACTTTTTTGAAATACCCCCTAAACATGGGGTACAACAACATGAAGCACATACATGTTGTTAATTTATAATATGGAAATAATATTTTTAAAGGGTATGGTTCATGAAAGAATCACCTTTATTGCGAGAACCAATGTAAACACAACAAAATAAGCCATTACATCATCAAAAACCTAAAAAAAACTAACCCCCAAAAAAAAACCTAAACCCACACACACACACACACACAAAAAAAACCTAAACCCCTTCCCCAACACCCCCCCCCCCCCCACAAAAAAAAATAATAAATAATAATAATAATAATAATTCCTAAACCCCCTCCACCCCCACCCAAACTAAATGCTAAAAACTAAACCCCAAAAAAACTAAAAAAATCTTAAAAAATCTAAAAAACACATAATTTTTTTTTGTAATATTTTTATGGTAAAATCGCTACTTTTAGTAGCCAAATTTTTTTTAATAACGAAAAGTAGCGATTTTACCATAAAAATATTAAAAAAATTGTGTGTTTTTTTGATTTTTTAGGTATTTTTGGTTGTGTTCACATTGGTTCTCGCAATAAAGGGTGGTTCATAACGGATCATTCTCCTATTTTTAATTAAGTTTAAAGTTATAAAACTACATCATTTGGATAAACGCCGTCAACATGTTTACTCATTCAATATAATTACTAAACAGGTTATGCATATTATAAACGAGTTAGAGGGGTTGAACCCGTTTAGGCACTTTTTAATCATGTTGACCGGTGATGAAACACTGGTTAACACTATGGTTAATCAGTGGGGTTACTTCTTCTGTGGGTTCAATCTCTCTTCCTACTCGTAAGATGACCGTCTCCTGCAAAACAGCAAACCGTCAGTCTCGTTAAGAGGGGAATATGGGGGTTTCCGTCTTAACCAGGCTCCGGCGTGAGAATAAGTACTGTTCCGAGGAAGAATAATCAGTGTGTGTTAAGTGTGAGAATAGTGAGAGCCAGATCCTTTTACCTGAATGATGGAGGGTTCTATTTATAGCCGGATGGTGGAAGAGAGAGGAGCAACGACGCCAGCTGTAGACGCGCACCAGCTGTCCGACCAAGGGGAATATCCTCTTGGTCTCCTCTGCTGCGGTCAGTGTAGTGGTACACGTGGCGCGTCTTTATTTGTCGAATGTGGAAACATCGTACTGAAGTTGTCTGGCTGCTCCCTGACCTGTTGCAGGCCTACATGGCGCTTGATGGTTGGTGACACGTGCTGTCCTTTATGTCGCCTGGAGTATCTTTGGTGTCACCTGGATATTTTCCAGAAGCTTCTAGAAGCTTCTGGATGATGCGGCTGACGTCAACGCCATGTAGGATGGAGAAAGTGGTATGGTCCTTGCCATGTTGGCAAGGAATTGGGACCATACCTCTTCAAGTCCCCCCAGTCCAGTGTGCCTTCTAGGTGAGTTGATCGTCTAGGAGGGATTCTGGACTTATGAAGGTAGTGCTTGTTATGGTGTGCGGGTTTTTGACTCCTTGCGGGAGTGAGCCAAACGGACGCATGGCTCATGGCGCATGGGTTTTGACTCCTTGCAGAAATGAGCCAAATGGACGCATGACGCATGGCGCATGGGTTTCGACTCCCTGCGGAAGTGAGCCAAATGGACGCATGACGCATGGCGCATGGGTTTTGACTCCTTGCGGAAGTGAGCCAAATGGACGCATGACGCATGGGTTCTGACTCTTTGCGGAAGTGAGCCAAATGGACGCATGGTGCATGGTTTTTGACTCCTTGCGGAAGTGAGCCAAATGGACGCATGGCGCATGGCGCATGGGTTTTGACTCCTTGAGGAAGTGAGCCAAATGGACGCATGACGCACGGTGCATGGTTTTTGACTCCTTGCGGAAGTGAGCCAAACGGACGCATGGTGCATGGCTTCGGCACTTTTATGAGTGTTGTCTTCAGGAGGAAGCTTTGTTGTCTTCGGGGGGAGTGACTGACGTGACAGCCTGGTGTCAGTTGAACAGGCGCCTTTTCAGTCACGTCAGTTACTCTACGTCATGATGGCAGGCGGTTGTTGCACACTTTTCCGGAAAAGATGGTGGCGTCTTCTCTCTCCTCTGACGTGTCTCGCCTTGATTGGGTCTTTTCCTGTACCTCTGGCGGTTCGCTGCCCATCGCATTAAATGCGATGGGTATAAATTCCAAGGCGGTCTCCTCTATTCTTCACTTTTCAAAATTTGAATCCCGGAATTTCCTCATCTTCCCTGATCTTTCTTCTTTCAACCTTTGAGTTCATCTCCTTCCTTGTTCCATTTTCCATTATGTCTACTTCGAATCCTATTTCGAAGAAAAAGAGGAATAAGGGTAGAACTCCTCCTGGCCCGGATCAAGCGGTGATTGGTTGGAAAGAGGAGGAATTTCAGAATCTAGTGAGGGAGATGGGTTTTCTCCCTGATTGGGGTGCTCAATATCCTATTGCAGGTTCCACTGCCATGGATGCCCCTCCCGGGTACATGACCATGTACGCTGCTTTCTTCCGGGAAGGTAGCTTTAGACTCCCGATGACTCGGTTTACTGCTGACGTTTTGAGGGGCTATGGTCTCCACATTTCTCAAATAAATGCCATCGGGCTTCCCCGTATCACCCATTTTGAGTTCGTATGTATGGCCAACCGGTTAGATCCGACGTTCGAGATGTTCAACGTTTTCTACACTGTTACATATACAAATGGGTTTTACTCTTTCAGTGCTCGTACCGGTGTGACGCCAGTTTGTTCTGTGCCATTGAAGGGTATACATGACTGGAAGCAGAAGTTTTTCTTTATTCGCCGGGGGGTTGTTCCCGTGGATATGCATTACAGATCTGTGGGTGAGGGTATCCCGAAGATTGATGTGGTTGCAGACTTTGCTAATCAGGAGTGGTATAAGAGGTTGACCCGGAAGGCTACTCCGATAATTCAGCTTGAAGAGATGGCGTTGGTTGGTGCCGGGATGAGTGTGAAGTGGGTTCCTAAAAATCCGCTGGGTGTTCCGGTTTACGGTCATGGCGGCAAGTGTACGTTTGTTCTATCTTTCCCTTTTGTTTTTCCTTTGGTTGTATTATTTTTGTATTGCTTCATTTCTTCCTTTTTGCAGTAGGGTTCTCATTGATGAATGTTTTGGATCCCGATGCTCCGGGTGCGATGGTTGAAGCAATACCAAAGACTGATAAAGGACCTTGGTTGGATCAGATCCGCCACCGGTTTCTGCACCCAAGTGATGGGAGTTTCACTGCTTATGTGAACACTGTGTTAGGTGAGGATGTTGAAAATGAGGGTGATTCATTTGATTCCATTCGAGAAGAAGTTATCGTTCTCTCGAGTGATGGTTCTGGCAGGTCGTTGGAAGACCTAACGTCTCCTTCCGCGCGTGCAGGTCCGGTGCAAGGGGCTGTGCAAGAGCCGGTGAACGAGCTTGTTGAGGAAAATGTGGAGATTCCGGTCGAGACTGTTGACCCGTTGGAGACGAGGAGGAAGAAAACGGATAGGCCGGAAGGGAAAGGGAAAAAAGTTGAAGGAACCTCCTCTAAGTCTCCTCGTAAGCGACTTCCTACTTCTCGCACCTTTGATTATGTTGTCGTTTCTGATACATTGCCCGGTCTAGGGGTTGGAGAGAAACACCCTGAGTCGGACCCTGAGGATCGGGCGACTTTAACGTAGATTATGCAGAAGAAGATGTTTGATGATAGGAAACGAAAGCTTGACGAGCAGGCTGCTGCTGCGTTTGCCGCGAAGAAGATTAGACTTCAGAAAGAGAATCCTCCTGCCCCTTCTGAATCGGACATTGATATGGGTATTTTCGCTGAAAAGCCAAGTGATTTGTTGCAGAAAATCTTTGAGGCTTCTGGTATTCGCTTTATTCTTTTCCAGTGTCTCTTACGTTTTTATTTATTGGTCTTTTTTCTTTGAATATGCTCTGCTCGTTTTTGGGCAGGTACCAAAACAGCCAAGAGTGGGCATAAAGTTGACATATCCAAGATCACACCTCCTGCGTCTCCGCCGTCGAGGACATTCGGGTTGTCTCCCCCTCATGATACTCATGACGGGCAGAGAGAGACTGCGAATGTTGAACAAGTTGCGGAAGGTGGTGGTGAGGCAGGTGGTGCTGCGGGCGGTGGTGCTGGTGGTGATCGCGGTAAGAATGTTGAGGTTGAAGTAGAGGTGAGTGAAACGACTCCTGATCGAACTGTGTATACCAAACGTCCCCCAGGTGATGGTGGTGGTGCAACTTCGGGTGCCGTCCGCAGCCCTCAGTTTGGAAAATTTCATGCTGACTCCTTTGATACCACGAATCCGGCTTGTGACGAACTTCCGTACATCCCCCGTTGGAACTTGACCCAAGGTTCTAGGATGTACAACCCTGAAAATTGTCATGACTTCTACTCATTGTCTCTCCCCCCAGCTGAAAGGATGTTTCAGAGGAAACGTCGCCGGTTTGCACTGTTGGATGATCATGTTCAGGCCGGGGTTAATTTTTTCTCTACCACTCAAGAGATTGTCCGCGAGTGGAAACAGATGGGGGAGGATACAATGGAGTTTGAGAATGATAAGAGACTGTTTGCGGAAGAAAAGGAGAAGTTTAATGCTGAGAAGAAGGGGTTGGAGTGGAGGCTTGCTGACGCCGAGGAAAAACTTGCCCAGGAGAGGAAAGTCAATGCTGACAAACAGAAAAATTGGGAAGCGGCGTGCGAGCGTACCAATGTTGAGCTTAGAACGCAACGTGACACGATTACTCGTTTGTCTGGTGAAAAGAAGGATATTGCTGATGAGGCTAATCAAGCGCGCATGAGGTTTGAGAAGAAAGAGACAGAGTATGTTGAACGCATCGCTAAGCTGGAGGTTCTGGCGAGGCGATGTGAGACTTCTGAACGTCTTCTTCAGGAGAAGACTGCTGAGTGCCAAGCCGCTGAACTCCTTGCTGAGGAGATGTCTGCTGATTGTAAATGGTTACTTTCACGCACGGTGCCTCTGGTAATTTCTTGTACCTTCTTTATTTTGACTGTCGTAAATTGTCCCTTACTTTTGTGTTTGTTGTAGATTGCTGAACGCATCGTTAATTCGCACGAGCTTGCCCATTATATGTATGAGTTGGGGCAAGCTGGGTACAGCAGTGGTCGCAAGGATGGATACAACGAAGGCAGGGCTGCGGCCCTTAATAAGGAGAAAGAACACCATTTCGAGCTGTGGAAGGAGGATTGCACTGGTGCTTACGCCGCAAGGAGGCAAGAGTTTTCGTCCTTGGAGTTTGCAGTGATTAAAGCTGCGAAAAAGCTGGCTCGGAGGCCAGATGGTGTTGCTATGTTGAAAGGCGCGTTGGGTGATGAAGGTGGTGCGACTGGAGGTGCTGGGCCTAGTCAACCTGAATGAAGGCTTCCGGCCTGCACGCCGCGTATGACCTTAGGTGGTCTTGTATTTGCCAATTTCGACAAAACAATTTTAACTTCCTTGTTTATGCTTGTGGATATACGGCTGTGTGTGGACATATGTTATTCTGACAATTGTCTTGTTTTTATGCGAATTTGTTATCGTCATAATATGTGCATGTTGAATTGCTTTGATTCAGGTATCACGAATGAATAATGGCGCTGACAGGTTGTGTTGTGTTTATTACAACGTTTTATTCTGTCGTATTTGTGCGCAGGTGGCTCGTGAGTACGACGTGATCGAGTGACAGGTTATTGTGTGTACCCGGCTGTTCTCAGCCTTGGGGGTGTTTACAATGTTTGTTTGTCCTGTGTTCGACGTTTTCGTGTCTATGTGGGCACGAAGTATTTGATTGGCGTTTGTTAGGCTTTAGTTGTGTGTGTGACCCGGCTGTGCACTTGTTTGTGACAGGCCTTGGAGGTCTACAACGTTTCCTAATGGTCGAGCCGTGGATGGTTTCGTGTATGCCCAAAGTGATGCATGCAGTTGTGACAAAGAAATTTGCATAATTAAAAAGGTAGCCAAACACTTCTTGTATTATAAATGTGTTGGCAACTTGGCCATTGCAATTACAAGAACCTCATTCATAAGTAGCACCTTCTCAGTTGTTGAGCGTTCCATGTGCGGGGAACCTCTTTGTTGTCGATGGTGCGCAGTTTGTAGGCCCCCTTTCCGAGCACGGTGTCAATGACATACGGACCTTCCCATTTGGGAGCCAACTTCCCGGGTTTTTCTGCATTCGAAGCTTCATTGTCTCTGAGGACGTATTCTCCCGGGTTGAAGTTGCATATTCGCACTTTAGAGTTGTAATATTTTTCCAGCTTTGTTTTGTACTTTGCTTCGTTGATTGCTGCCATTTCTCTCCGTTCTTCTAGGAGGTCGAGGTCGAGCCTCCTTTCTTCTTCATTGTTGATCATATTCATGGAGAGCATTCTGGGTGACGGCAATCCTATCTCTGCCGGTATTACAGCCTCCGACCCATAAACCAAGCTAAAAGGTGTTTCTCCGTTGCTAGTTTTGGGCATCGTCCTGTGGGCCCATAAGATGCTTGGCAGTTCGTCTACCCAACCTCTTCTCTTTTCTCCCAGCCTTGCCTTAATTCCGTCGACTATACTCTTGTTGACGGCTTCAACTTGACCGTTCCCCTGCGGGTGCGCAACCGAGGAGAAGGTATGTTCGATGTGTAATTCTTTGAACCACTGTTGAAGGTTGTCTTCGGCAAATTGGTTCCATTATCGGTGATTATCTTGAGAGGTAACCCAAAACGACATATTATTTGTTCCCAAATGAACTTTTTGACAACGGCGGCTGTGGTCGACGCGAGGGCCTTCGCCTCTACCCATTTGGTGAAATAGTCAACTGCGACTATTATAAACTTGACAGCTCCTGGGGCTTCGGGAAAAGGTCCGACCATGTCTATTCCCCATTGCTGGAAAGGCCATGCCGTAGTAACTGGTACTAACTCGTTCTTGGGGCGCATCGTTTTGGGCGCATGTCTTTGACATCCAACGCATTTCCTCAACTCTTTGACTGCGTCCAGATGCATTCCGGGCCAATAGTATCCCGCATTCATGACTTTTGCTACCACCATCCTTGGGCCAGCATGTATACCACAGATTCCCTCGTGCACTTCCCTGATCAGATAGCGTGCGTCTTCGGGGTCAACACATCTTAACAAAGGCCCGAGGTAGGATTTTCTATACAAGATCCCATCAGCCATCTGGTAATGTTCGGATTTGTACTGGACTTTCCTTGCTTCTGCCTTGTTCTCCGGGAGTATTCCGGATTGGAGGTATGTGATTATCGGAGTCATCCAAGACGTCGTCCCTAGTTGAAC
Organism: Helianthus tuberosus; assembly: GCA_030545235.1. Lineage (NCBI taxonomy): Eukaryota > Viridiplantae > Streptophyta > Magnoliopsida > Asterales > Asteraceae > Helianthus > Helianthus tuberosus. The sequence goes on along the minus strand of CM060427.1, from coordinate 141,887,044 downwards.
GACGCTTACTTCTCGAAGTGGTACGGAGGGGTTGCTCAGAACTTCTATTCGTACATCCTTTGCTAAGTGTTGGAAGCTTGTAGAGGCGAGTTTACTCAGCGCGTCTGCTGGCTTGTTCTCGCTTCTATTTATGTGATGCACTTTGTAGGAATAGAAGGATTGTAGCAGTGTCTTTGCTTGGTTTAGGTAGAGTGCCATCGTATCTCCCCTGGCTTCGTATTCTCCGTTGATTTGGCCTGCCACCAACATGGAGTCTACGTGTGCCTCGATGTGTCGTACGCCCATTTTGATTGCCAATCTTAGCCCAGCGAGGAAGGCTTCGTATTCGGCTTCGTTGTTTGTGCTTTTAAAATCCAGGCGTATGGCATAGGTGAACTCGTGTTTGTCGGGGCTCACCAGCCGGAGGCCAGCACCTACGCCGTCCTCGTTGGACGCGCCATCTGTGTATAGTAGCCAGGGTTCTTCAACTTGTTGTTTCTCGGCCTTTTCCATTGCCTTGCATTCTCGATCTTTGTCGTCTGGTACCTCTGTCATGAAATCTGCGAGCACTTGACCCTTGATCGCCGGTCTCGGTCTGAACACTACGTTATGACCTCCGAGCTCTATCGCCCATTTTGCTAGTCTCCCTGAAATCTCCGGTCTTGCGAGTATGTTGCCAATGTTGTAGTTTGTTAACACGTGAATGACGTGATTGGCGAAGTACCTACGCAGCCGTCTTGATGCATGAATTAGTGCGAGCGCTAGTTTCTCCATGATTGCGTACCGGGTTTCCGGATCGGTTAAAGTTCGTGACACATAGTAGACCGGTGTCTGGACGCCTTGTCGATCGACAAGCAACACAGCTCCCACTGCCCTGTCAGAGGCGGACAAGTATAGCACCAGAGGTTCACCCTTGACTGGTGCAGTTAAGGTTGGTAGCTTGATGAGGCAGTCTTTCATCTCTCGGAAAGCGCTTTCAGATTCCGGAGTCCACTGAAATTGACTCTTCTTCATACAGTTTCGGAGAGTTTTTATAAACGGAAATGATTTTGCCGCGTGATTGGCTAGGAAGCGGTTGAGTGCTGCCAACCGTCCTGCCAATTTTTGCATCTCCTTGATCGTTGACGGTGACGGCATGCGTTCTATTGCTTGTATCTTGTCGGGGTTCACCTTGAAACCATCTTTCGTGACAATGAAACCCAAGAATTTCCCCTCCTCCATGCCAAAGGAGCATTTCGCCGGGTTTAGCTTGATGCTGACTCCGCGCAGGGTGTCGAACGTCTTTTGGATGTTCAGCAACATTGTACTCTCCTCCTTGCTCATGATAACTAAATCATCCATGTACACTTCTATGTACTTGCCGATGGCGTCGTGAAAGGTTTCGTTCATGAGCCGTTGGTAAGTTGCGCCCGCATTTTTAAGACCAAAAGGCATTTTGGTATAGCAGTATAACCCTGTTGGCGTGCGGAACGCGGTCTTGTCTTCATCTTGCACGACCATTTGTACCTGGTGGTACCCTTTGTAGCAATCAAGAAAACATTTCCATCGGAATGTGGCAAGTGAATCGATCTTTTCATCGATATCTGGTAAGGCGTAACAGTCCCGCGGACATGCCTTGTTCAGATCTTTGTAATCAACGCACATCCTCCAGCTGCCATTGTTCTTCTGGACCATCACTGGGCTTGCCACCCATGTTTGATACCTGACCTCTCTGATGATCCCCGCGTTTAACAGCTCTATCACTTGCTCTTTCATGGCATCATGCTTTACGTCTCCCAAGTGGCGCTTAGCATGTACCACCGGTTTGGCTTCTTCCGATACGTTTAAGCGGTGTTCAGCTATGTGCCGTGGAACGCCCACCATGTCTGCTGGCGTCCAGGCAAAGACATCCATATTTTGGAACAGTAGTTTTTTCAACGCCGCGCGCGTCAGGTCGGACATTGCGGGTCCCAAGGTTACCGTCTGTTCCGGATATGCGCTGTTGAGCACCCATTTTTCTGCTTCTTGGCGTGCTTCTGGTTTCCTTGTCTTTGCAGGTCTTAGCTCATCTGTCGCCAATACTTCTTTGCTTGCATAGATGATGGCTACTCCTGTTTCTGTTGGAAATCCCACTGCGGAGCGTGGACCAGAGCAAATCATGCTGAAATCGCCTTGGGATTCTCTTCCCAGCAGAATGTCGTGTCTTGAGTGTGCTGGCAGCACCATGAATGTGACTTCCTCTGTCCTCGAGTTTCTTCCGTCTGAGAGCAACACTGGGAACGATATTTGTCCTAGGGGGAAAACGGCTTCGTTGCAGAATCCAGTGAGCGGGTAATCAACTGGTTCTAAGCGCGCTTTGTCCTCCTGATCGAACTGATTAAAACACTGTTCATATATGATATCCGCAGTGCTCCCCGGATCGATGAAGATGTAATCTGTTTGATAATGCCCTATGACGCCCGAAATGACTATGGGCCTTCTTTCTCGTGGGCCTCCTCTTACAACTGGGAAAACGACTTGTTTCTCGCGCCATGAGTCATCCTGCGCGCGCTTGTTGTAATTTCTCCTTGGCCTTCGTGGACCCCCCTGAACCATGTGGGTTTCTAACTTTCGGAGTTTTTTGTTGTCCGGCCCCTCTTCTCTTCGTTGAATCTGACGGTAATCACGCCTGCCACCTTTGACCAGGTGAGTTAATTTTCCGTCTCTTAAAGCCCTTTCGATCTCTTGTTTGAGGCTGAAACAATCGTCGGTTAAGTGGCCGGTGTCCTTTTGGAAGTCACAGAAAAGATTCGGGTCTTGACCCCTCTTGTTGCGCATCTGCAGTGGTGGCTTGAACTGGTGGTTCTCGGTTGCCAAGACTTCTGAAGGGGTTTTCGTTAGGAGTGTCCACTGCTTCTCTCGGTTTTCCTTTTTCACCTCTTTTCGATGTGCGATTTGGTTGATCGTGTGACGCGCGTCGTCTCTTACCGGGCTCCTTTCCCTATGACCGGGTGCTCTCCAAGATTGGTTTCTGCCTTTCCTGCTGTGCCGGTCGGTATGATTGTAACTACGCTGACGGTGGTCGTCACCGGTCAACTGCCTATCTGATTGCGCGATGGTTTTGGCCGCCTCAATGAAGGTTTCCCAATCTTTGGGTCCTCCGTCTCTACCTTTTACACGCTTGATTAAATCATCGCACTTGACTGCCCGCATAAAGTGTGCGTGCATCATCTTCTCGCCGCAGTCGCCAATCTCTAAACATTCTTTGTTGTACCGAGTAATGAAATCTTCTACGCTTTCGTGGTCTCTGCGCCATATGTTCAAACAGTCGGCTGGATCCCTGGTGTGTCGTCGTTGTTGCGAGAAGTGTGCCAGGAACTTCTCTCTGAAATCGATCCAGGATTTGATTTTGCCTGCTGGTAGGCTGTCAAACCAGATGCGCGCTGCGCCTACGAAGGTTTGAGCAAAAAGGTGGCACCAGGTTGGCAAGTTCCATCCGCCCGTTGCTCCCGCACCGTTAAATACTTGGAGATGATCGTCTGGGTCTGTCAACCCGTTGTATTTGCCCACGTTGTGCGGCAATTTGGTTTTGTCTATGGCAGCCGTGGCGATCTCTCGGATGAACTTTGAATTCTCGGCCATGTTGTCTGGACGATAGCTTAGAGTGAAATCATGCTCCGCTTTTGGGTCATAACCTGCACGCTTGTGAGGTTTGTATGCTTCATGATCTGGTGGGAGCCTGCTGAACACTGTGTGCGTCTCTTCATCGTTTTCAAATTCGTCGTTTATGTTGCGCGGGCCTAAACGACTTTGTATTGGCTTCTTTGGTTGGTTAGAATACTGCACATAGTTGCTCTCTGTTTCACCGTAAGTATCGCGCGTGTCGTGCGCGCTTGGCCTTCTAACATGCTGTGGAGGTAGTGACTCAGGACGCAGGTTGTATGCATTGGTCTGTTGAGGCACAGGGGCGCTCAAAGGCCTTTGCGGTGGGGTGACGAATGCTGACTGGTGAGCTTGTGCTTGGAGTAAGGCTTGCTGCGCACTGAGTTGCTGGTAGACAAGGTTTATGGACGCCACTTGTTCGGCATACCAGGAAGCCAGAGTTTTTCCTTCGGGTAGCCCTAGTAGTGCAGAGAAGTTCATTTATGCTTGTTCCGATGGAGCTGATGGGCCAGCTCCATGGTTCTGAGGTTGCACTGGTGGTGTCTGTTGGACTACCTCTGACGGAGGCTGGAACGCTGCTCCGTTTGTGGTCTGAGTGATGATTCTGGATGGAGTTTGGAAAGCAGCACCAGGTGCGGTTTGAGCGGCAGCCCTGGATGTACTCCCGAAAATGCTGGGAAACTCCATGTTTGGTGGCCCTTCTTGGATAGCTTCGTTCCTTGGACCTCGTTGGACGTGTATGTTGTCTGAAACGAGTTCGAAGGAAGAAACGCCTCCGTCGACTTGGTGGGAAGGGTTGTTTTCGGCCATTTTGACGAGTTTTTCGAAAAGAAAAAGAGATGAGAGTGGTTTTGCTAAAAGCGGATGGCGCCAATGATGAAACACTGGTTAACACTATGGTTAATCAGTGTGGTTACTTCTTCTGTGGGTTCAATCTCTCTTCCTACTCGTAAGATGACCGTCTCCTGCAAAACAGCAAACCGTCAGTCTCGTTAAGAGGGGAATATGGGGGTTTCCCTCTTAACCAGGCTCCGGCGTGAGAATAAGTACTGTTCCGAGGAAGAATAATCAGTGTGTGTTAAGTGTGAGAATAGTGAGAGCCAGATCCTTTTACCTGAATGATGGAGGGTTCTATTTATAGCCGGATGGTGGAAGAGGGAGGAGCAACGACGCCAGCTGTAGACGCGCACCAGCTGTCCGACCAAGGGGAATATCCTTTTGGTCTCCTCTGCTGCGGTCAGTGTAGTGGTACACGTGGCGCGTCTTTATTTGTCGAATGTGGAAACATCGTACTGAAGTTGTCTGGCTGCTCCCTGACCTGTTGCAGGCCTACATGGCGCTTGATGGTTGATGACACGTGCTGTCCTTTATGTCGCCTGGAGTATCTTTGGTGTCACCTGGATATTTTCCAGAAGCTTCTGGATGATGCGGCTGACGTCAACGCCATGTAGGATGGAGAAAGTGGTATGGTCCTTGCCATGTTGGCAAGGAATTGGGACCATACCTCTTCAACCGGTTTATCATAAGCCATTTACCTTAAATCTAAACTCGTTTAACTTATGCCGCGTTATGTAATATTAAAGAACCATATCATATATTATCATGTTATCATATATTATGAGCCCTATAATATTTAAAACTCCAGACCTCCATTAAAATGAATACCCTCTATATGGAAATTAATGCAAAAGTTTAATTGGACATTCAATGTTAATTAAAATTTACAAGCATTCGTAGTTGAAAAAAATACTAAATTAAAAAAATTTCACAAAGTTGAATATCATAAATACCAAATAAATAAATAACTAGATATCTCAAATGGTCACAATTTTTTGTAAGCTATATAATATTTTTCTGCTTCTCTTATTTCACCCTTCGTATTTAATATTTTTATTCAAATTTTTTAAAAGTTAACTAAAAGCGGCAACACCAATAAAACATAATATATTAAATTATTAGTTATTAATTTATGTGTAATATTTTTTCTTTATTCAACCTATGTAACACGTCAGTGCATTAGCAAAACTTCACAAAAGAAACATTACCTTACATATTTTTCTTAAACAACCAAATTCTAAATATCACATTTAAGATAAATAACTATAAGTCTATAACAAAGCTGAATATCATAAAGAGTAAAATGCCAAAATCGTTCATAAGGTTTAGTCATTTTTGCTTGTTCCATCCAAAACGATTCTTTATGCATTTTAGTCCTTCATGTTTGCATTTTACTGCCATTTTCATCCTTGAATCTGACAATTTGGTGCAACTTCCGTCCTTCGAATTTGGCCCACAAGGATGAAAATGATAAGATTTCAAAGTTTTTTTTGATGAAAATGGCACTTGACGAAAGTCGCAAAAATGATCAAACTTCATGAACGAAAATAACATTTTACTATATCATATATATATATATATCATGTAATAACATCATGAAACAAACTTAACACAAATAATACCATAACAAAACCTCACAAAAAAACCATTACTTATTTATTACAAACTTATCTTAAACAACAAAATTTCAAACATTACATTCACACATGATACATTCATGTATTAATACTTACACAATAAATACCCAAAAAATTTAAAAATAAAAAATAAAATAAAATTAATTTAGCCCTTTACACTGTTGCTCCTTGTACCTCAAATCTCTAACTTTCTCTCTCTTCTTCTCTTCTCTGTTTTCTGTATCTATCTCCCCCTTCGCCTCTCTTTCTTAGACCTAAAATCAGCTTCCAACATCGCCATTCAACCCCTTTTTTTCCTCTGCTTTCAGGTTCTTTTATTATTAATCGCATCATTTGATCCATCAATCTTTTTTGTCCTTTTATTACAGATTCTTATCTGGATTTGCTCTTCTTGATTAGGGTTTGTGTTTTCTTTGATGGGTTGCATGTAAAGGATTGATCTTGATTGTTTTGATTTGGGTTTTAATTTGTTTTCTAAGTGAATTGGGAGTTTTCTTGGGATTTGATGAAAAGGGGTTTTGCTAATTTTGTGTAAAGATTATTAATTTGTTCAGTAGGTGTTTTTAGTTGTGGGTTTTGTTTACTTGTGTGTTTAATTTAGTTGTTGTTGTTTGTTTTGACTGTTGGGATTTTTTTTTAACAAAAGGGTATTAGGGTTTATTTGAGATTTTAATCATTTCAATCATTTTGATCATTTTTAATCATTTCATGAGGTTGGGTGTTTTGAAATTGAATTGGGTTGAATTGGTATATGGGGATTGATGTTTTTGATTAGTGAATTTGATGGTTGTTACTGTGCGTGTGTGTTTTTTTCACTTTTTTAGGTGGAATTGGAGAAGTGTTTAGGGAGTTGTGAAGTGGGAAAATGGCGGGGAGTTCGAGTGAGGAGTCTGGGGTTAGCAGATCATTTGAGGGATTGTCGAACGGGCAGCAGCGGTCTGGTGAAGCGTTGGCGGAATGGCGGTCGTCTGAGCAGGTGGAGAATGGGATTACGTCGACTTCACCGCCGTATTGGGATACTGACGACGATCGAGATTTTGGTATGCATTTTCTTAGTTTTGTTGTTTACCTTGAATTTAGAGATAAGGTAGAGTTTACACAAGTATAGAATGTTAAGAATCTTTCTCGACATAATATTCGTTACTGTGTTTGGGAATATAACTTTTACGAGTCACGTTATGTAAGCTACATCGAGAAAAAGTCAACTTTAGACGTGCTCTACTCGCCCACGTTTTGTCTTATATCGTGTCTAAAAGATATATATCTGTATGTCATTCGTTGCAGCAAGCTGAACTTTGAAATCCACTTATGTTCATGTTCGTTATAGCCGTATAGGTAACCTATAAAATTACCTCTATTGGAATGTGGCATAAAATAGTTAAATATAATGTTTAGAAAACAATGTATAAGCAATTGAAAGTTTGAAACACGTATAGTTCGTATTTTGTAATGAAGTTGGACGAATTATGTATATTCACTGGCGCACGATTTGCTCTTGCAGATTAGATGTATCTGGCGTTACAACAATTTTGTGTAATTGCGCTTTTTCATTCTGGTTTTTATTTTTTTTATCAACGCGCAGAAAAGAGACCGTCTGACCTATACGGAAAGTATACGTGGAAAATCGACAAATTCTCACAGATTAATAAGCGAGAACTTCGTAGCAATGCGTTTGAGGTTGGTGGCTACAAATGGTATGTTTTATTTGTTTTTTTTTAATCTGTTTTCATATTCATCATTTGTGTTGTCAGAACACTGACGGTATATTATTAGATTTTCAAGTCACGCGATATTTACACTTGTTTGTATCCCTCTAGGTACATCTTGATCTACCCACAGGGGTGTGATGTCTGCAACTTTTTGTCGTTATTTCTTTGTGTTGCAGAGCATGACAAGCTTCTTCCCGGTACGCTCGATAAACAAAACAGTGTGTTTTACCTTTTTTTTCATCGTGCACTTAAAATAGTTTGCATTGACTTTTTTTTTACGGATGCAGGATGGAGTCATTTTGCACAATTTACGATAGCTGTGGTGAATAAAGACCCCAAAAAGTCGAAATATTCTGGTTGGATTTTTTTGTTCTTGTGATTATTACTGTTTGTCATCGTTATATATATTAAATTATTGAATATATGTTTGTAGATACGTTACATCGCTTCTGGAAGAAAGAGCATGATTGGGGCTGGAAAAAGTTCATGGAATTATCCAAAGTGATGGACGGGTTTGTTGATGCCGACACACTTATAATAAAAGCTCAAGTCCAAGTTATCAGGTTTTTAACTCTTTGATTATCTTATGTAACCTATTTCGGAACGTATCTTATTTTATTGGCATTTATTATAATTGTTACGTGTTCGAGTGATTAATGTTTCTTTCCCTATGGAAATAGAACATTAGCTGGTCTAATGACTACTTAAATATCTTATGTAACTTCTTTCGGATTGTGTTTATATTATTCACATTTTTTAAATGGTTCCTTTTCGGGTATCATTCCTTATAGAAATACAATATCAGTTCTAAGGTATCATGTTGATTTGTTGTATCAATTGGTATTTTACTTCAAATGTACCTTTCTCGTATCTCAAAATCACCTTGTTGAACCGTTTCGTATTTTTTTTTCGCTAATTATTTTTTTTATCCTAAATGTGTATGATAGCAAATGCTAACATGTTCTAAATGGTTTTGAAGGGAGAGAGCAGATCGTCCTTTCCGATGCCTTGACCGTCAATATAGGAGAGAACTCGTAAGGGTATATTTGTCAAATGTAGAACAAATTTGCCGTCGCTTTGTTGAAGAAAAAAGAGGAAGGCTCGGGAAATTGATAGAAGATAAGGCTAGATGGTCCGGGTATGTAATTCTTATTCGAGGATAATACGGGTGGCAAAATGGGTAAAGTTATTTTATTTTTATAAAAATCTGGTTTTCTAAAATTTTGATTACAACAATTGTATTATTGCAATACTATTTATGTTCATTAAAAATGGATTTAGGAGGTAAAATACACTTTGGGTGACTTTGGACTTGTTCGACCCGTTTGAACCTAGTGCCTAGGGGTGCAAACGAGTCGAGCCGAGCTTGATTAACTTATGAGAGCTTGGCTCGGCTTGGTTCGAGCTATGTTTTCAAAGCTCAAGCTCGGGCTCGGCTTGTTTATTATTTATTAATTAATATATTAAATAAAAATAATATAAATAATAGACTCATTTAGGCTCGCGAGCTCGATAAGTGAAGCTCGGGCTCAGACTCGTTTACTAAACAAGCTTATTTTTAGGTTCGGGCTCAGCTTGTAAACAAGTTTAAATAAGCTCGGCTCGTTTACTAGACAACTTTAAATAAGGGGTAAATGTTATTAAATATTAATAAAAACTAATGAACCTAACGAGCTTCACATGCCAGGCTCGAGCTCGGGCGCGATAAATAAATGAGCTTTATTTTATGCTAGGCTCGGGCTTGATAAGACTTGGCTCATTTCGAGCTTTTTCTCGAGCCGATCTCGAGCAGCTCAGCTCGTTTGCACCCCTACTAGTGCCTTTTAAATTTAGTTTTTATATTTGACCCATTGGTATGCAAACAGGGCTATGTTGCCATCTCTAGAGTTCATGCTATTTCTTTTAGTAACATTATTTTTATATTTTCTTATTTCAGCTTCTGTAATTTCTGGTCGAGAATCGATAAAAACCTCAGGCAACAAATGTCAAGGGAGAAATCCGATTCGATATTGAAAGTTGTCGTGAAGCAATTCTTTATAGAAAAGGAAGTGACGTCAACTTTGGTGATGGACTCGTTATACAGTGGATTAAAGGCCCTTGAAGACCAGTCGAAAAATAAAGGAAAATGTGATGCGGAAGAAGTACCGATAATGCCTGTTGTTCATATGGAAAATGATATGTTTCTTCTGGTTGATGACGTTCTGCTGTTGCTTGAACGGGCCGCCATTGAACCGTTGCCCCCGAAAGATGAAAAAGGTCCTCAAAACCGTACTAAGGTTAGTATCATTGTATAGGAACAATTCAAAGTTTTATGACCCGTTTAACCCTCGTCATTTCTAGCTTGTATGTTTGTCTACGAGAAGTGATAGTAGAGAGAGGATAATTTCAGAACACTATTTTTTTTTTTTTTTTTTTTGCGAGAACACGCAAAACAAATTTAAACCATTTAGTTTTTTGATGAATGGCTCTTATTTTTAAAAATTTATGCTGCTTACATACACCGTAGGTTATGTACATAAAAACTATCAAACTAATTTGTTTATTTTTTTATTTTATATATATTTTGTAATTTTCACCTACACGTGTAGGTTATATTCTTATTACCTACACATTTGTAAGTTATATACATAAACGAACAATCAAACTGATTTGTCTACTTTTTTTTTTATTTCAGAAGAGTTAGAAGAATTATTATGGCATTTATACCCTTATCTTTTATATTTAAATTTTTGTAAGATTGAGAAAATGAATGGTTTATATGTGTTCCGTGTGTTCTTGCAATATATTTTATATAGCGTTATTAATTGACTCCTCACACACTACACATTAGAACTGCCATCAAACAGAATGAACACAAACAAGACCTTGTTTGTGTTCGTTTGTTAAGGAAGTATGTGTTCACGAACTGTTCATGAACACTTATTGAACCAAAATTTCTGTTCGTGTTCGTTCGTTAATTATAGGCAACGAACGCAAACAAGTGTTCTTGAACACAAACTAATGTTCATTAACACAAACGAACATAAACAAGCGTTCATGAACATAATATATAATACACTAATGCTTATTAAATACTTTATTTGTTGGAATTTTGAAGTATTTAAATAAAATATAGTAATTTAAAACACTAATGAACTATCTAACACAAACGAACATAAACGAACACGTTACCGAACGTTCACGAACATAAATGAACGAACGCAGCCTCTGTTCATGTTCGTTCGTTTAATTTTTTTATACGAACGAACACAAATGAACTTCATGCCGAACGGGTTCACGAACTGTTCGCTAAACGTTCGGTTCGTTTGCAGCCCTACTACACATATGTGTGTGTGTTGTGTGTGTGTGTATATGTATATATATCTTGTTATTATTAATGATCTGATGCTCTTTTATTAATTTGGCAGGATGGTGGCTCAGGGGAGGATTTCAGTAAGGATACTATTGAACGAGACGAAAGGCGTCTCACTGAATTGGGACGTAGAACTATTGAAATCTTTGTTCTAGCCCATATATTCAGGTAACAGTCTAATAGATTATTATAGATAATAATCATCTTATTGGTATAACTTAATCAGTTTATACGATGAAAGAAATGAGACTTCTTGTATCCTTTTTAAATTGTGATCTCAAGCAGATAAACTAGAATGCATTTTATTTTTAACCTTATTGCGCTGTAACTTTTTTTTTTCTCAGTAAAATAGAAGTAGCGTACCAGGAGGCTGTTGCATTAAAGAGACAAGAAGAGCTCATTCGTGAAGAAGAGGAAGCATGGATAGCCGAAAGCGAAAAACGCGCATCCGAAAAAGAAAAAAAATCAAAGAAGAAACAGGTTTCTGATTATAGTAAATCATATTCAACTCTTTAGCTGCATTTTACATTTTTACTCACTGTATGCAACTTTTGTGGTTTTTTATTTTAAAGGCAAAACAGAAAAGAAACAACCGCAAGTTAAAGGATAAAGCACGGGACGAAAAACCCAGTGTTGTAATAGACGAAAAACCTAAAAAACAAAGCCCAATTGTGGACGATGCAGATTTGTCAAAAAAGCCCGGTCTACTTGAACCACTTGAACCGCTTATCCCACTTGAGGATGTTTCAGACGTTTCGGATTCAGTAGACTGTGTGACAGAATCACCACATCAACCCGATTCAGATGATCGAGATTCGAGCCCGGTCCACTGGGATACCGACACTTCTGAACCACATCATCCACCCACGGAAGCATGTAGCAGCGGTGTTACGAGTGAACAAAACGGTGGGAGAAAGAGTCCCTCTGCAATGGATGACAGCTCGTCAACGTGTTCGTCAGATTCCGTCCCGTCAGTTGTGACCGGTGGGCCCCCTTATCGAGGGAGTTTGCATCAGAATCAGAAATCCCAAAGTTCACCTAGCAGGTTGTTTTTTGTATTTCATTTTTTAATTATTTTTATTAAAATGCCATTTTCGTCCCTGAGGTTTGACCATTTTTACGACTTTCGTCCAAAGGTTTGTTTTCTGCATCTGGATCCAAAAGGTTTAAAATCTTGTCATTTTCATCCGGCTCGTTAACACCATCCATTTTTCTTTGTTAAGTCAGGGTATTTCTGTCTTTTTTGTTAATTAAAGGGCAATTTGGTCTTTTCTCTTATGTACAAGCATTTAGCGTAATGTACAAGTATTCAAAAAAGACAAAAATACCTTTAAGTTAACAAAAAAGACAAAAATACCCCTGCTTTAACGGAGAAAAATGGATGGAGTTAACGAGCCGGATGAAAATGGCAAGATTTCAACCTTTTGGATCCAGATCCTTTGGACGAAAGTCGCAAAACTGGCCAAGCCTCAGGGACGAAAATGGCATTTTACTTTTTTTTTTTTGTAAGTAGCATATTCAGGTTATGTGTGACACTTTCTGTAATATCATGTAGAGGGAAAGTCAAACACGGAAAGGGTACTGGTCAACCACATGCAGAAGGTGATGGGGCTGCGGTCTCGTTGCAGGATAAGAAAGTGGAAGAAGTTGTTTCGTTGCAAAAAAAGCTAACCATTAAAGACGACACGGAACCTGAGAGACATTCGAAAGAAAAAATAACCGTCTCCATTGCACCGTCTTCACCGAAAAGCCCTTCAAAAGCTTCCCCGCGAGCCCTTCAAAAATCAGACCTAAGAAAAACTGCCCAAAACACAGATAAACCGGTGGTCTCGTCAAACTTAACCGATGGTTCGGTCGTATCCAAACCCTACGCACTAAAACCACCCGAAAGGCCTTCAGCGGTCCAACAACCACTGAACCCGGCTCAGAAACACGTGAATGGCCAAGGGGCGTTAACAGCCGAAAAGCCTGTGGTTCAGGTTCAACAAGTGTTGACTAAGCCGTTGAGCGTTTCATCGGCCAAGCCGGTGCCACCAATGTCGAGGCCTTTGAGCGCACCGTTAGTTGACGGGTCTAGAACTAATGCTAATACCTCGAGTACCGCTACCACCCCTGTTATCTCAATGGTTCAGACCGCACCGTTTCTGTCTCGTTCCGCAAGTGCGGCGGGGTATCTCGGTCCTGACCCGTCGTCCATGGGTCAAAGTTACGGCCCACCGTCATATCGTAATGCTATGATGGGGAGTCAGGTTTCCGCAACTTCGTCTGCTTTTAGTCAAACCCATTCGTATTCACAGCCCATGTTTCTACCGCAAACCCCGGAAAGAATCGACACGAACTCCATCAGACCAAGTTTTTCATTCGGGATGATGAATCACGATGTCGTACTTCAAAACGGGTCCCAGTGGATGGAATCCGTTCAACGTGATAACGGCATTAGCCGATCGCAACCTCAAGGAATGTTAGTGGATGAATTTCCGCATCTAGATATCATCAATGATTTACTCGATGACGAGTACGCTATGCCAATCGCATCAACTCCGGGCCCGTCATTTCTTAACGGGCCTCGCCATCTTTCTCATCAGTTCACTTTCCCAGGGGACGTCGGTGGTTCACTCGACCAGGGTCCGTCAACAAGCTCGTGTAGGTTTGACCGAACTCGGAGTTTTCCCGAAGAGTTTCAACACGGTTACGGTGGCGGGTTTGACTTTTCAAGAGACTTGATTTCACCACAACCGAACTTGCAGCCTTACGTAAACGGTCAGATTGACGGGTTAGTTCAGAACCAATGGCAGATTGGCGGGTCGGATCTTTCTTACGGGTTGAGAACAATGGACGGTGACGGGTATCCGTATCACATGCCGGCGGAGTATTCGAGTTTGACCATGGGGGTCAACGGTTACACCATGTACCGACCAAACGGGCAGTGAGTAGGCTGCGAAAGAAATTGTTATTCGGTTGTAATAATCTATATGAAGAAGAGGATGATGATTTGAAGTGAGGTTGTAACCCTTTGATAAGAAAACTTTTTTTATTTTACTTTTTATTCTGAAAGAGTGATTCTAGCAATATTTTTCTGTTTGTTTTTTTGATTAAGATTTGAAATCTTACTTTGCTCCCAATGTTTACTAGATTCAGGTTTTTATGTTTGCAACTTGATTGCCGAAACGTTTATTAAACCTGTTTGATCGGGCTCAATCTTGCTATAGGGTCGGGTCTGAAATTGAACTAATAATTTCGGCTACTCTTGTCAATAGTTTTTGCTATGGGTGAGATTTTACTAGGTACGGCGTTAGTTTTATTTTAACTGAAATGTTGATCGCATGTTTACATTATGAAGGTCCCTGGTGCATATGTCAAGCAAACGTTGTCAATGGGATTTTGGGTAAAGCACGAACAACATTGTCGGTGGGATTTCGGGTAAGCACGAAAAAAAATTGAGATACCCACGGCCGCCATTAATGACGGGGAGTAGATGTTTTCGAATGGCGGCCTTAGGGGTGCTGTTTCGTCCATTCATAATGACTCAAGGTCGTAATTGTTGACGACACTAAGTACCATTATTGGACGTTTTCAGAATAATGTGTTACAGATTGTCTAACAAGGCTTGGTATAGTGGGGCACCAGGGGCCCCAATGGGTCTCATACACTCCCTTTCGTACACGGGTATGGGCGTGGGGCCCAGATAACAATCTAACCAATCACACACTTCCTCGTTTTTTTTCTTTTATATATAATAATGAAAAATGAAAAACAAAATAATATGATTAATATTGTGTATTTAATTATTGATAAGCAAAATTTGTAAAACTAAAAAATATTTTCATTAATTTTTTGTCATTGGTCACAAAATGAATTTAAAGATGTCTGTGTCTATCTGCTATAGTGGGTGAAGTTATACAAATTGCATATTTGTGAGGGGTGATGATAAAATAGTAAGTTTATTTTGGCTAGGAAGGATAGGAAGCAATATGATTAGGACATGTGGTAAAATTTAAAATAAAAAGGAAGGATATTTTAGTCAATCTTATCCTTTTCTTCTTCCTTCTTCTTCCCAGTAACATCAAAACCCACCATCTTCAACCATTTCTTCACTTTCTATCTCAATAATCACTACATTATAGTGCGATTTTCGTCACCAATCAATGATTCAAACACCCGATCAACGTGTTCTTCAGCTTTTTTTGAAGAAAACCCAGTTTAATTTCATACAAAATCTCGTTTTTTTTGGTGATTTTGAAGAAAATCACTCGATCCGTTCGATTCTATCGCTGATAAGTGTTTCAATCATTCAAATTTCTTCAATCGTTGAAGAAATCGGCTTCGATCCATCTAAGAAATTCTTTAATTTCATTTTTACGATCTGTGTTTTTGATTTAGTCATTGCGTTTTACGATCTTGGCGGCGGTCCGGGGGCAGCGCCCCTGGTAGCAGGGTCCAAGGGGCGGCAGCCCCTGGCTGGGGTCGAGCTGCATCAGAAATTTAAGTTTCCAGAAATTGGCTCATTTCGAAGACAGTAATTCGTAGACAATTCAGACAATTTTTGATTTGCTACTCTCTGGTTCAGACAATTTACAGACAGTTCACAGACAGTTTTATGTGTCCATTGCGTTTTAGAAATAAGAGAGTTTTATGTGTTTTCTGGCCATTGCGTTTTAGAAAAAAACACATTTTTAACTGTTTTTAGTCATTGCGTTTTAGGTAAAACACATTTTTAAGTGTTTTTAGTCATTGCGTTTTAGGTAAAACACATTTTAGGTGTTTTCAGTCCATTGCGTTTTTGAGAGAACACTTTCTTTTGTTTTTTTAGGCCATTGCGTTTTAGAAATGAGACATTTTTAAGTGTTTTCTGGCCATTGCGTTTTATAAATAAGACATTTCTTTGTGTTTTTGGTGCATTGCGTTTTAGGTAAAACACATTTTTATGTGTTTTCAGTCCATTGCGTTTTAGAAAACAGACATTTTAAGTGTTTTCTGGCCATTGCGTTTTAGAAATAAGACATTTCTTTGTGTTTTTGGTGCATTGCATTTTAGGTAAAACACATTTTTATGTGTTTTTAGTCCATTGCGTTTTAGAAATAAGACATTTCTTTGTGTTGTCTGGCCATTGCGTTTTACAAATAAGACATTTCTTTGTGTTTTTTGGTGCATTGCGTTTAGAAAAATGTCATTTTTTAGGGTTTTTTTTCATTGCGTTTTACGCAACTAGGTTTTAGAATTTTTTTTTTCGAAAATATAGCAATAGTATACTCGTTTTAAAGATAAAAAAAACCCTTGTTTTTTGGTGCAATTTTATAAAAAATAATGTCGTATGAAAGAGTTATTAACGTTTAAAAAATAGAGGGGAATTGGAAGAGAGAGAGAAACTGTTGCCTTGAATTGACTAGAATGCCCCTAAACAAACTCATGCGCCTCTTTTCTTCCCTTCAATTTCCCTCATTTAATCTTAGCCATTGATTAACTAAATGGATGGTCAAGATTACTTCCTAGCCTTTTTAGGCAAATAAACTTTCTATTATATCATAACCCTATTTGTGAAAACAAAATTGTTTGAAGTAGTGCATTACAAAAATTTGCATTTCTATATTCTATTTAGATTTTGATAACTTATAAAAGTAATCGGGTCATATATCTTGTAAACCCAATACCATAAAAATGTTTTAGCGTTGATAGATTCTAATAACCTAGACGATTATAATTAATTATTGAATAGCAATTCGGGTCCATTACCCTTGGCCTTGCCATTGACACGCAAATAGAGGTGCACAAACCGGTTAATTTCCATAACCAGTTTGGTTAATCGGTTATGACGGCTAATTTCACTTTTTCTACTTCAACTGGATATTTTCGGTTAATTAACCGGTTTTTTTTTTTTTGCCTATTTTCTGAATTTTTTGGTTTTTTTCCCGGTTAATAACCAGTTCATATACTAAATATCTATAACTGGTTACTAACCAGCGGTTAAAATTAACCACGAAACGATTAATCTTCTACTGGTTAATAACCTGCCTCGGTTCTGGTTAATAAACTGGTTTTTTTGTCCACCTCTACTGCTCTACACGCAAACGCCCCTTCATAGCAACTTAAAAGTGTACCTAAAGTCCCAAATAGTAATTAGCAAGCATTTGCAGGCTTTAAAATGAACTTGGGCCGCTAATTTAAGCTGGTATATGTTAAAAGTAATACATATAATTTCACATTATGTATTAAACTTAGTCTTATATTGTGTTGTGTATGTTTTATATTCGCATATAAATGAGCTGGATTGGGCTAAGTTCAAAGAGTTGTTGATTGGGCTTGGGCTGTAGTAGATTCAAGAAAGCCTGAGCTGGATAACATAAGGTTGCTGCAGTCAGTTATGGAGCCATTTAGTTTCGGCGGCACCTAGTGATGATCGGAGACTAAGCGAGCAGGCGACGATCGCTAGTTCGATCCTTGAAACTTGAATTGAGCAGGTATTACCTCACTGCACTGACGTGCCTTCAGGCGAGTGTTCACGGGCTTCAGGCCCTAGGTGAGAGGGCAATGGCAGAACTAGCCCATTAAACCAAGGATATCCAAAAAAAAAAAAACCGTGCAATCATACAATATAAAAAACGGCAATAAAAAAATAAAGTAAAATAAATACCTAACTAACTGAGTCACAATTTCAATCATATTATTATAAATTTGGGCAATTGTGCCACTTTTTCAATCGGGTTCCCTTATTCTTCAAGTTTAGTTGCTTAGGAGTATCCTTGTATTATTTTAGGGACATCCTTGGTATAAAACCGGAAAAAAAATAAAAAAATACACTACGAATACGCACTTGAGCCGTAGCCCATGCTACGGCGCTACGGCTGCTAAAATATTGGGTACGCCCATGTGAGAGGGTTTTCCCTGGTTCAGATGCGAGTGTATTCTGATGCGGTGAATTTCGCCAGTAGCCCATTTAGAGGATTCGTTTGGCCCTTAAAAAAAGTTACGGACCGGTTCAAGTCTTTTATGTGGATCAGTATATAAATTCAGCATGTGGCTTTTTTTAAATGTTGTTTTTGTTATATTTTTATGAGTTAAATGTCATTTTAGTCCCTGTAGTTTGGGTCATTTTGCCAGTTTAGTCCAAAGGTTTCATTTTTCGCATGTGGGTCCAAAAAGGTTTCACAGTTGCCATTTTAGTCCACTGGGTTAACGTCATCCATTTTTTATGTTAACGAGAAGGACAATTCGGTCATTTTATATGGCCGAATTACCCTTCTACTTAACAGAATTACAAATAAAATGACCGAATTGCCCTCTCGTTAATAGAAAAAATGGATGAAATAAACTCAGTGGACTAAAATGACAACGATGAAACCTTTTTGGACCCAGAGGCAAAAAATAAAACCTTGGGACTAAATTGGCAAAATGACTCAAACCACATGGACCAAAATGTCATTTAACTTTTTTTTTATATTATTCCTATAATTTTAAATATTACACGAATGCATAATTCAGATAAAACAAAAAGAAAATGGAAGTCATATTCAAGGTCCACCATTTTGGATTTGTATGATATTATTATAATTAAGAAACCTTTTTCAACTACAGCCTTCTTTTTTGGAATTTTCTTATTAAAAGTGACACTAACAAAGGTTGTGCACTAAGTAATTTACAATTAATTGCACCATTGTTATCGAGTAGGCTACTGCTTTAATCACAGTGCGTTAACTCTTTTTATCCTGATTTTTTTAACAAATGTATTGAAGTGCGGTATATCAACTACTATTATTTAGTGGAGTTTTTAGGTATGAATACATTTGTTAAAAGTGGATATTTTGTCATAAAATTTGAATGAATTTGTTTTCATTTTAATTATATTTAGAGTAAACTGCCGAAATGGTCCACGAGGTTGGTTACTTTTGTCACTTTAGTCCAAAACTCAAACCTTTTGAATCTGGGTCCATGTGGTTTTAATTTTATTGCAATTTTCATCCAAAATCAAAATCTAATCAGATTTTTTAGTTAACATCCAGTTTTTTTTTTGTCTTTTTTCTCCCTTTTAATGAAGGGCAAAATGGTCTTTTAACGTTTTATTATAACAAATTAAGAAAATCTAACCATTTTGCCCTGAATTAAAAGAGAGGAAAAAGACAAAAAAAAACTGGATGTTAACTGAAAAATCTGACCAGATTTTATTTTTGGATGAAAATGGCAACAAAATTGAAACCACAGGGACCCATATTCAAAAGGTTTGAGTTTTGGACTAAAGTGACAAAACCTCATGGACCATTTTGGCAGTTTACTCTTATATTTATTGTTTGATCAAACATGTTACCTACTAGTTTTATGCTCCGAACGGCGCGTTACGGGCCCTAACCGAATATTTCTCACTCTCATAACATGTATGTATGAGTTTCGATTACTTGTACATACTACTCATAACACGATCTCGAAAAAGTTTCATCGAGTCAACCAATTAAAACAAAACACTACTATACTTTTGCTAAAAAAAGCTAAAACGATGGCAATACTATAATTTTAAGCTGGGGGCAAAATCGTAATTTGTCAGGACAAATGAGCGACTGAAAGGCTACGAATAAAAATTACAACGAGTAAACCAATTAAAACAAAACACTACCAAAGTTTTGCCGGAAAAAAAGAAAAACTAAAATGATGGCATGACAATAATTTTAAACTAGGGGCAAAACCGTAATTCGTCAGGGCAAAGAAAAAACAAAACCGATGGCAAAACTATAAATTTGAACGGGGGCAAAAGCATAATTTGTCAAGGACAAAAATACCAAAAGGAGAGCAAAACTGTAATTTGAACTGCGACAATATCCTTTATAGTTATAGATAATTTGTTTGTAGATTTAAATTTTATGATGTAAGCGTACCCAAAGTGACTAATCACACAGCTTCCATCATAATATGATAAAGTATATAACTTTTTTCATGGCCCATTCAGACAATCAATACTTTAGTCACAACTTTTTGAAATTTTTACTCCAAAGGCTACCCAATCTCCCTTCAAAATCTTTATATAAATGTATGCCCTCAAATCTTGATTTAAAGCATAGAGAAATGAAACCACTAACCATTACTTGTGTATTCTTGATGTTTCTGGTTTTGTTAAATGTAAGCCATAGCAATGGTAGCAAGGTCATGCACGAAAAAGAGTACAAGATCGGATCAAAGAAAGGGTACAAGATGATTTCTCAATCGCTTCCCAAGGGGCTTGTACCACCTATGGGACCATCACATGGAAAAGACAGGGTTACTAAACTCCGTAATACACCACGCCTTCGCAATAAGTAAATTATACTATTCCTTATCGACCAAAGGCTTGTAGCCTGGTGATATCAAGGAGTGTTGTAGTAAGGTGTTGCTCCCTCATATGGTGTGGGTTCTAATCCCGTACTGAACATTTGTGTGTTTAGGAGTAGATTTAGTGAGTGTGAGCTTGCACTTTAAAAAAATCGTATTCCTTACTGTGTAAAAAGCTATATATTAATAAAATGTAAGGTATCTTTACTATTTTGAGGTAATTACCATATTTTGCGGTATACGCATATAATGTGTATGTATATATGTGTGGGCCTCGAGGGGCAAAAGTAAAAGTGCACTAAATTTAATGTTATTTTATTAATTTCGTGAAAATAACATTAAAAAGCAAGGGACCGTTAATCATGCATCCTGTGGTGGCGTTGATAGCCGAAAGACAAGGGGGCACATGCAGTAATCGGCTTTTGTCCCAATTGCTGAGTGTTATGTGACTTATGTTCGAGACTTGATGCAAAACTACTATCGAGACGGGGGTTTCACTGGAAGCAGCCTCTCTATTCCTAGTTTCCTACAGGGTAAAGGTAAGGTTGTCTACGTCTTACCCTCCTAATACCCTACCTTAGCTTTACTATTGATGTGATTTACTGAGTATGATGACGATAATGATCTATATTATCTTTTGAAAAGGGTAATATAGAACTAATGTTTCCAAATACTCTATGTTACGGTCTATTTTGTTAAATATTGGTCGCTTGCTTTAGAGATGTACGGTGGTTTGAAACTAGTTTATTAACACCGATAGTGAAATTGTTCCCTATTGGGTTTGATCTATCACTTTGACGTGTAGGTAGTTATGGCACAAAAGTATATTTTAAATTTTAAAATTAACAATACATGATTTCGTTTAAAAATATTTAATCAATGTTTTTCGTATATTTTGTAAAATTCAAATTTCCAGCATTAATCCAGTCTTTGTTTTTGACGTTTATTTTTAATATTTACTGTCATTTCAGAGTTTAATGCATATATTGACATAACTAGTTTACAGTCCCGTGTGTTATACGGGTTGAATGATAAGACTGGTTACATTCGAAGAACATAATAATTACAAAACTTGAATTATTCTTGATATTGCACATGTTAAATATAAATTTTGATATTAACACATCACCCTAACATGAACTATTCATACCAAGTTGAAGAAAATATAACATTACTCACACTATAAATGACGCGTTTAAACAAATAATTTATATTTATTTGTTATGTTATGTTAGTAATAATAATTAGATATACATAAAATATATAGTTATATAATAATTAAATTTATATATTACGTTTTGATACGATAGGTAAAAAATGTGAAGTAAATTCTTAAATCTCATTCTTATCTTAGAGAACGAGACGAAGTAGAAAAAAAACCAATGAACACATAAAAGTTTCTTTAAAATTTTGAGATAATTGAGATGGAGTAGGTGACCGGAAATGGTGGTGATGGAGATAGCTTACGGTAGGTATATCAAATTTTAATAAAAGAATCAGTTAATGTCATATAGTACTCTCTCATTCAATTCATTAATAATATTATTAATTCATTAATAATATTATAAAGAGTTAAATGCTTGGTTGGCCCTGTGGTTTGCAAAAATTTCATACTTGGTCCTAATGGTTTACTAATTACACGCATGGTCCCAAAAGTTGTCAAAAATGATCTCGATTGGTCCCCTGACCTAACCTCTGTTAAATTTCTCAGTTAACTATGTGTGAAATGACTATATTACCCTTGAACAATTAAAAAAAAAGAATATACCCATCATCTTCTTCTCCACTCTTTCTTCTCAAATCAACCTGCAACACCCCCACCTAAGCATTTAACTCAGAGAAATATTTTGAAACTTCATGAGGAATGTGTATAAAATCAAAAACTTACCCTTGAAATTTCGATCGGAACTAGTTCGTCGTAGCTCATCATCCTTTTTTTCGATTATGAGAAAAATTGAGATCTCTTGGCCTCTTGTTTGTTCTATTATTGCCCCCAAACTACGGTTTCAGATCAGAACTCCATCAAATTTCAACTCAAATAAGATTTTTAGTTGCTGTTAGTTGGGTAATTATCTTGACTAAAGTAGCAACATACCTTCATTAATGTAAGATATGACACTAAACAAAGACGATTTTATACACATTCCTCATGAAGTTTCAAAATATTTCTCTGAGTTAAATGCTTGGGTGGGGGTGTTTCAGGTTGATTTGAGAAGAAAGGGTGGAGAAGAAGATGATGGATATATCTTTTTTTTTTAATTGTTCAAGGGTAATATAGTTATTTCACACATAGTTAACTGAGAAATTTAACAGAGGTTAGGTTAGGGGACCAACCGAGTTCATTTTTGACAACTTTTTGGACCACGCGTGTAATTAGTAAACCACTAGGACCAAATATGAATTTTTTGCAAACCACAGGGACCAACCAAGCATTTAACTCTATTATTAATAATTAATTAAATTTTGTTTGAATTAATAGATAAATTCATCACAAACTATCTATACTATTATAAAAAGGAGAAGTGATGTACACACATGTAATTTTACATGGCGTCCATCATTTTATGCAATATGTACAACTAAACAATGCTTATTTTATAAGGGTGAAATTGTAAAAAAGTAGCAAATTTTAAGACACTCAAAGGGTATAACAGTAATTTAGCCCACATTTTATACTCACGTACAAAAAAACTTTCCTCAATTGCCCCCTCAAGAAACCTAATAGTCACCCCAGAGATTGAAACGGAACCATCAAAGCTAAGAGCAGATTGAAGGATGGAAAGGTGGACCGTGAAATTGAAGACTCTTTGTGTTCTCTGATGTTGATAAATCACGGCAGTCCTTCAATCAAATCGCCCGTGTTGGAGGTAGCCAGCCGGTTGATCTTTAGAAGATCTGCACCTGAGACTTTTAAATCTGCGGGCCCCAAACACTAAAGGTAAGATTTGTTGTTGATTGTGGTCTAAAAGTTTGACCGTTTTAGGGTTTGTGGTTTATTTTGGCTGTGTATCACTTCAACTGATGTTCAGGGTGTCATTGTGTTGTATAGCGTACGATACTGGGTTTACTTGTGAGGATTTTGATTATGTCCATCTTTATTACCAGGTTTGATTTAGCATTTTGTTCATTGTGATGTTCAACCCATGAGGGGTTCTCTTATTCAACAAATCTTTAGGTTTTTTCTCTGTAACTCCCTCTTTCTCTCTCTAACTTTGTCCCAAAAGGGTTTTTTTTTTGTAATGGGTTTTGTTTGTTTGTTTGTTTAGGGTTGTGAATGAGATCCATAGCTCAGCAACAAGGAAGAACAAAGAATGGCAAGATAAGCTGCCAAATGTTGTTTTAAAAGCTGAAGAAATCATGTATTCTAAAGCAAATTCTGAGGTAATTTGATTCCTTATCTGGAAAATATGAAAAGGGATTTGGGATTTTAGGCTATGGGGTATGGGGCTTGGGTTGGGGCGTGGGTTGGCTGAAAACGCCCAAGCCACCATACCCCACGGCCTTAGGGCACTTTTGGTTTGAAATAGACTGTGAAGAGAATCTAATTTAACTTTTGTATTTTTTTTCTACTTTTGTTAAATGTTAATTGTAGGCAGAGTATATGGTGTTTATTTGCTCTTTTCTGGTATGCAGGATAACCTGGATGAACTTGTAGCAGTTACAGATTCCCGACTCAAGGTTACACTTAATATGCTTTTTTTACAAATCTTTTGATCATTGCATATTATGAGGTGGTGTCTGACAACTTGTATTTTGGGTGTCTTTGGGAAAATAGAGAGTGCAGAAGAATTTGACTATTCTGAACAAGCGAACCAAGGGCGGTTGCTCCTGTTTGTGCATGCTACTGTCGGTGATTGGGATCGTTGTCCTGGTTGTGGCTCTTTGGCTGATCATAAAGATCTACCTATGTTTTGTGTGAAAAATGGCTTCTTATGCTGGTAATTCGAGTGCTTTGCTTGTGTAGTGCATATATGCTGGTTTCTTGAATGTTTAATGCTATATCTACTGTGTTCGTGTTACCGAAAAACAAAATTTGAGTTGCTAAATCTTTGTTGTTTGGTCATTTATTGTGATAATTCAAGTTGCTGAATGTCTTGCTTGACATTCTACCCTCTTTTCATCCGCACCGCCAGCAAATAATTCATGGATCCGCCACTGTTTTTGACAAGCAAGTCTTTTAATTTTTTTTTTTAATTTTGATGTTAGTGCCCATCTTATTTGTGAATTGAGAAACAAGTTTTGAAGGTGTTACACTTTGTTTTTTTTGGTGCAAGTCAATTATTATTAACAATTTGTTTGTCAATATTGCAGGTCAATGCTTTGGAGGTCATTTTCTAGCTTGTACACTATCCTCGATAATACATGTGAGTTATTGATTCGAAGGGCAGATTGGTACTTAGTGTTATTTCTTTTTTACATGCACATACACCATACTTGATAATTATATTTTCTTGACCAACTTAACGGGTCAAAAGGGTATTTTGTACACTAATCGAAATGGGTTGGATTGCTTGTGTATATCGAGTATAGTGTACAAGCCAGAAAGCGACCTGGTTTGAAACCCTAAACTCTTTATAGCGGCACATTTTTCCATCCTCCCTCTGGTTTGAAAACCCATCATCGTCTTATTTATCATCTTTCGATTCATCTATTAACTGGCTGACACAAAAGGAAGGATGGAAAATCAGTTGGTTTTGATAGATATTGCTTTTGCAGAACTGAAGCGGGCCTCAAAGACGATGTCTTCATCATTTGTGGGTTCGCTAAAGAGATTTGGGGTAGGTTGTCTTGGTGGAGCACATCTGATGTCATTATCATCTTTTCTTTCATCGTTTCAGGCGCATCATGGTTTTTTAATCTAAATCAGATGGTCCATGATGAAACCCGTTCTGACCCGAACCCATTATCGCCATAGCCCATTCTGAGTCGAACCAAAATAACACGTTTTTTAAATGACTGGTCATGAAATGAACCCGTTCTGACCCGACCCGTCCAACCCATTTTGCCAGCAATGTCTGCGACGGTGGTGGTTGTTGGCGATACTTGTGTAGGCGGTGTATATTGTTCGACTTTGGTTGTTCGCGATGCTTTTGTATTAGTTCAGTCACATCTCACAAAATAATTCTTTGTACTCTTAGTTTTGGAATGATACTGCTTGTATTAATGTGAAAAATATCATAAAACCATAATAACTATATTGTTAACAATAGTATTCATATCACATAGATAATGAGATGACCCCTAACAATAGGATTCGTTTGTATTTAAATTGAGGTTGCGAAATGTTTTTGGAACCCTTGTAATGTTTGGTAAAGCCCTTATGTGATTGTATTTTTAATGGAATGTGCAAATGTTGGTGTTAATGGCTTTGTAATTGCAATATGTATATTCAATTTGCACCTAGCTTGTATTTTTTTGTGAAACTGCATTCTAATGTCATTTAATGGCTTTAGTTGACATGTAGATTTTATCTTTAAATTAAAATGTTTATGACTGATATTTCAATATAAACAAAAAATAAACAAGAAAAATCAGATCAAATATGTCATGTAGACAACTAACAAGCTGCGTCATAACCCATTTTTGAATAGCAAATCTAATTCTATCGAAAATAGAACTCTTGTTTCTCAGCGTTGAGAAATTGTTGTGCGCGACCTACTTGTTTCTCATAATATTTTTTAGTTAAGATTTGTAAGGCTTATGACATAGATAGACTACATCAATGCTAACAATAAAAACACTAACAAACGTAAACTAAAACATATCCCAGAGGATTGATAAAATAACGGAAAACGAGTATTGCGTTGTAAATTGTCACCGCCGCCGCATCGCGCGGGTCCCGTACTTGATAGACCACCCCAATGCTATAATTAAGAAAACTAACATATGTACGGTACACGAGTGAGATAATTGATAAACTAACTAGAAAACGAGTATCACGTCGTAAATTTTGGTATTGAAAATAAATTACGTGAAGCCTGCCATACCACGTGCGCCGAATAAAACATAATTATCTGCGGCAACGCGCGGGCATTCCCACTAGTTTAGTTAAAATAATCACTTCACTTCACCATTTCTAATATATAAACTCAAATTCAAGTGTTATTATTTTACATATTTTTTGTGGTGTTGATATGAAGTATTAATGCATATAAATAAAAAATAACATTTTTAATAACGTTACACCATGTTCTTAGATCATAGCAAATATTTTTTTCAAAAGTATTTTTAATAACGTAACACCATGTTTCTTAGATAATTGCAATTTTTTTTTAAATGTAAACATATCATTTGGTTATATTTATACTTGATTTACGCATAACAGATAAAGTAAATCAAATCATATGCTCATCCATTTTAAGAAGTAAAAAAAAAATCATAGGTTTCAAAATTATAGATAATTTATATATGAGTTAATTGCCCGGATGATCCCTGTGGTTTCACTTTAGTCCCCACCTTTCGGAAATAGCAGGTATGCTCCCTATGGTTTGTCATTTTGTTACTCAGATAGTCCCCTGACATTTACTCGGGACTAAACGTGAAACCACAGGGACTATCCGGGCAATTAACTCTTTATATATTTTCTAATCACAAAATAGGAATTCCATATAGTTAATTAATGATATCATTAATGGATTGAAGGAATCAAACCATATACTTATCGATTTTAAAAAGTAAAAAATTAATAAGTTTTAAAATTAAAAATAATTTATATAATTTTTATCATATTTAAAATTGGATATATAATTAATTAATAATATCATTAATCAATTGGAGAAGATAATGTCATGTGACATTACTAGGAGTCTTTTATTAAACTTAGATTTAAAGAAAACACCAATTTTCATACAAATGTATGTATTGTGATTTAAGACAGGATTTTTTGAGCTTGTTAAAATTATATTGTATATAATGTATCCATTTATTGATTTTTATATAAACAATTTTCTTCAATCATTAATCTTTAAGCATAATTTACATGATCTTTAACCCTAATTTTATATATAAAATTGTGAAATTATTGAAAGTCTTTTATTAGAATAATATTTAAAGAAAACACCAATTTTTATACGAACTAGTGTTTTTAAATGACGTGCGTTGCTCGAAAGGCATTGGTGTTTTCGACCGTGGGGTATGGTGGGGCAGGGGTTTGGGGCATGGGTTGACACGTGGACTTCGAGCCCCCCGCTGGTAAGTGACGTGTTGGGTCGGTATGGCGGGGCGTGGCTAGCCCGCGTGGGTTGGCCAGTTTTATAAAAAATTTTAAAAAACCGAAAATTAAAAAATACACACATAATTGAAAAAAAAAGCCTAAAACTATTATTAAAAGTTCCTAAAAATTACAAAGTTCTACAAAAAAAAAGGATTACAAAATTAAAAAAAAAAAACCTAAAGCGTTAGGTAGATTTCGAACAGGGCGAGTTTGTCAAACGGCTTTCGCTCCTTGCCCCGGAACTGGATGTTGGCCACCGCCACTCGGTCTTCGTGACTTATATCACCGCCCGGGACGCTATCGTAGTAGGTTTTAAAACGGTCGAGCTTCGGTCGTAGCTCGCGCCACTTGTGTTGGCACGCGTTTAAATTGTGCGGGGCGTTCCCCACGTTGTGCCGATAGCTAGCGAAAGCTTCCGGCCAGTAACGGGTCTCACCGGGTTGGCGGCCCTTCATCGCGTTGTGCCGGTATCAAGTGTGGGTAGCGGGTTCGGGTAAGTGGAGTGAAGGTTTGGGGTAGCGATGTGGACAGGCGGTGGGGTTGGGGGGTTTTATAGTGACTTGGGTGAACCGTTTGGCTTGGCCAAACGGTTAGTTTTTAAAATTTAAACCTAGCCGTTATAGCGTAGCCAACCCAGCCAATGAGAGCCGGCCACGGAGGACCGCTAGGAATGCCCAACGCCCGGGCTGAAACTCCCGCTCAAGAGGCCACACTGAAACCCAAGCCCACCCGGGGTGGTGACTTGGGCATTTGTACCCAACCCACGCCCCATACCCCATAGTCTAATAAATGAAAATAAGGTATTGTTTAATTTAGAAAAAAGCCAAACGGTTATTTTTTAAAGAGTAAACTGCCATTTTGGTCCCTGAGGTTTGGTCACTTTTGCCATTTTAGTCCAAATCTCAAACTTTTTAAATCTGGGACCTGTGGTTTCACTTTTATTGTCATTTTAGTCCAAAATTCAAAAACCCCTTTTTTTGTCTGTTACAACCTACCTGTTTTGTCTTTTTGTGCAGGGGCATTTTTGTCCAACTTATTTTCATTCAACATATTAATAATTAATAAAATAAATTAAATATATTTAATTCATTTATACCCCTTATTTTAACATACAGATCATCATCATCTTCCCCATTTACAGTTCATCTTTCCCCCAAATAAACCCTAACCCACAAAAATCAAAGCAGATCATCCTCTCCAAAAAAAACTCTCCCACAACGAAAGATACAAAAGGCAAGCAAGGGAGATGACAAAGATATTTATGGAGATCAATCCGATCCCTCTCTCACACGCACAAAACACGCCTAAACACACCCACGCTGACTAATTTTGACTGGAACTGAACCCGAATCTTGAACCGAAGCATGCTTGAGCCAAGAAAGAAGTCAGAGAACACAATCACCACCACCGTGTCTGTTATTGTTTCCGCGGCTCCGGCTGCCGTCGGCCACCACTAACATCAGCATCCCTGATTCGTCATCGACATCGTAAAAACAAAAAGAACCCATGTCTCCTGCCATTAACACTTGAAATTTAAAAAAAAATCAAAAGTAACGAGAGTGGTAGGAGGAGTTTACGGGAACCCTGTCGGAAAGAACGAACGCCGGTGATTGCGGCTGCCGCCGCTGTTGCCGTGACACCACCACAACTCCGCCGCCACTCTCTCTCTCTCTAACTCTGTTCTCTCTCTACATCGATACATGTGTTACGGGACCAAGAAGGAAGGGTTGGGTGTGAGAACTGCTAGCAAAAATGACGTCGGAGACAGCGACGCCACCCACCCTTGTCGTTGTGAACTGCCACCGGCAGTCGCTGGGGTTCTGCCGGCACCACCGTGCCTCACCGGTTCTTCACGAGCGAGAGGGAATTGAGGAGGTGAAGATAAACAGAGGGTTTTGTGATGGGCATTTTGGTGTAGAGAGAGAGAGTTGAGAGAGAAAGAGTTTATCTGTGTTTTAGTGAGAGAGAGAAAGTTATATATATATATATATATATATATATATATATATATATTATAATATATAATTAATTTTATTTTAATTTATTAGAAGAGTAAATCAGAATGACCAAAATGCCCCAGCACAAAAAGACAAAACAATCAGGTTTCAACAGTTAAAATAGGGGATTTTTGGATTTTGGACTAAAATGGCAATAAAAGTGAAACCACAGGGACCTAGATTTAAAAAGTTTGAGATTTGGACTAAAATGGCAAAAGTGCCCAAACCACAGGGACCAAAATGGCAATTTACTCTTTTTTAAAATTGAAACCTAGCCGCTATGGCCTAGCCAACCCAGCCAATGAGAGCCGGCCACGGAGGACCTCTAGGCATGCCCAACGCCCGGGCTGAAACTCCCGCCCAAGAGGCCACACCGAAACCCAAGCCCACCCGGGGTGGTGACTTGGGCATTTGTACCCAACTCACGCTCCAACCCTCGCCCCATACCCCATAGGCTAATAAATGAAAATAAGATATTGTTTAATATAAAAAAATCACGAATTATGTACACTGTTCATTCACTTTTATTTTTATCATATATAGATAGATGTATGTATTGTGATTCAAGACAAGATTTTTTGAGCTTGTTAAAATTATATTGTATATAATGTATCCCTTTATTGATTTTTATATAAACAATTTTCTTCAAGCATTAATTAATCTTTAAGCTCATTCACATGATCTTAACCCTAATTTTATATATAAAAGAGTAAATTACAAGTTTTGTCCTTTATGTATGTACCAAATTGCAGGCGGTGTCCTTTAACTTCAAAATTGACTGGTTTTGTTCTTAACGTTTCAAAATCATGCACGTTATGTCCTTTAAGCCAAACCCAGTTAAATTTTTTTGTTAAAGTTGGTCATGTGCCTTGCACTTGAGGGCACTTTTGTCATTTTGCCTACCTAAGGACTATTGAGTAAATAACTTTTAACAAGGTACTAATTGTGTAAAACTAAAAAAATAAAAATAAATATAAACTCTTTTTTTCTCACTTTTATATATCTCTCTCTAAACTACTGAACCCACCACCACCATCATCTCTCTTCTTCACAAATACATTCAAATTTATACCTGCACAAATACAGTTGGGTTCTTTAATGACATAAAAACACACACAGAGCTTCATCAATTTCCAAAACCCCCAATCCAATTTTGTGTAATTAGCAAATCAAGCAATATACAACACATCATCCTTTTAAGTTATTGTTCTCGGATTCAAAACGGACGACGGATGTATAAAGATCTTACCAGTTCCGAGTATCGATGAGAAAGGTTAACTCCGGCTAACACGCAGAGAATTCCGGAGAAGCTTGTATTTTATGGTGAGATTTGAAGATAACAATAAACAACAGTAACAAGTTAAATAGCGATGCTAAATCCATTTGAGAGCAAAAACCGATAGATATGTAATAAACAACGATAACTCACGATGACGTGATCGATGAGAGTAACTGTGATGATGACGGAGTGACTGGTGGCAGCGGTGAGCAATCTGACGGTGGTGGTTACGATTAACATTGCTAGTTGTTGCTGCTCTTCTTCTGTTGTTACGTTTGGTTGATGAGATTTCTCCACAATTTGTAGAGGGAGAGATAACAAAGAGCGTTTTGTAGAGAGAGAGAGAAGAGAGAGAAAGTGATTGTAGAGGAATTTTTGTATTTAATATCTTTATTTTTATCTCTTGTTTATAAGTTATTTACTCAATAGTCCCTAAGGAGGCAAAATGACAAAAGTATCCTCATGTGCAAGGCACATGACGAACTTTAACAAAAAAATCTAACTGGGTTTAGCTTAAAGAACATAACGTGCATGATTTTGAAAACGTTAAGGACAAAACCAGTCAATTTTGAAGTTAAAGGACACCGCCTGCAATTTGGTACATACATAAAGGACAAAACTTGTAATTTACTCTATATAAAAAACGAATAGAACATGCAATTTTCAATGTGTTATCCATATTAAAGTTACATACAATTTACCTTTCCCTACATATGCAAGAAAACTATAATATACCCTTAACCATGGTTGCAAAAATCGTTAGGTGGCAGGTACTCGACCTCCGAGACCTTGTTTTACAATCGTGCCTTTAACAAGAACACCCAGTATATAACCATGAACTCATGGAGATTGGAGACCGTAGAACTTTGTATCCACGTAAGTACACAATATGAAAAAAAAAGTCTTAGGCCCAATAGGAATTAAAGATAAAATCCACTAGAAAATGTGTATAGACTATGGATTGTTGGTTGATGAAGTTCGAATGGAATTTCTTCACTCATAGAAATTTCACGTGATTTATCTCACGTTCTTTTCATTCATTGAAAGTATTAGTTCCCTGGAATTCTACATATTATATATATATATATATATATATATATATATATATATATATATATATATATAGGATTAGGTTCAAGAGTGAACACTAGTGTAGCTTGCGAACTGAGTGAACTAATCATTGCCATACACGTGTGTAGATCAATGGTCAGAATTTGATGTTGAAATACACTAGTGTATTTTACGATTTGATGATGAGATCCTGGCCATACACGTGTGTAGATCAATGGCCATGATTTGTTCACTCAGTTCGCAAATACACTAGTGTTCACTCTAGAACCCCACCCTATATACCCTATATATATATATATATATATATATATATATATATATATATATATAGGGGAGGGTTTAAATGAGAACGCTAAATATCGCGAGAACCGTGAGAACAAATGAAAAAACCACGAGAACTTGGTCAAAAACAATTCAAATTCAAAATTTCTTTTTACACTTATCATTATTATTCGAATACAATGTTAGAAATTAAATTTACACGTTTAAATTTACGCGAATTCGTAAATAAAGAAAATTTACACATGTGTAAGTTTGCCATTTACACATGTGTAAATCTGTTATGTTTACACACGTGTAAAAAAACTAAAAAGAGTGATTTTGAAAGAAGAAATGAATTATTTGATGTTGTAAATTCTTTTCTTGATGTTGTATCTTAATTACAATGAGGTTTGTATTAAAAAAAAATGGTTTTGATTGGTTTTTTCATTTGTTCTCACGGTTCTCGCAATATTTAGCGTTCTCAAGATAACCCTCCCCTATATATATATATATATATATTTCATTTTAGGTTTTGTTTTTTGTGCTTATTTAAGTTTCAATCGCCACATTCACACTTTAAGTAAGTTGCGTTTGTTAATTATGTTGATTGCTGGCATTGTACATGTAACTAAACGAGCCGGACCGACATTGAGCGAACGCCAATATCGATATTGGTAATCATTTTTGTTGTTTTCAATCGACTGGATATCCTTTTGGTGATATCACAACTTTATATTTTAAGTTTTATTTTTTTGTTGCTATATCGAGCGTCGGTATCGTATCGATGTCGTAATGATGCTATTAACGTTATTTTTATCATTATATCTACATTTTCATTTAACATTTGTTAAAAATCAGGTCACCTTGCCAAGAAGCACGGGTGTAACCCACTAGTTGACTTAAAACATTAAATGCTCTTAAATCATTTTTTTGGAGTAAATTGCCAAAACCGTCCCTAAGGTTTGGGCATGTTTGTCATTTTCATCAAAAACAAATTTTTTTGTATAATATAATCCTTTACTTTTGGGATTTTTTGCCATTTTTATCCAAACAGTAATTTGTTTTATTTTTTCGATAAAAAATTTGGATGAAAATGGCAAAATCCCAAATCTCAGGGACGATTTTGGCAAAAAAAAAGTTGGACGTTTGGATGAAAGTGGCAAAAAATCTAAAAAATGAAGGACTATATGGTACAAAAAAATTGTTTTGAATGAAAATGACAAAAATGCCCAAACCTCCCTCAGAGACGATTTTGGCAATTTACTTTTTTTTTATAGCCTCTACTTTTCCATTCTTTTTTTCCTTTTTATTTTCACTAGTATACGCTTTTCTTCTTTTACTATTATTTAGCGGTTAACTCCACATCTTGTAACTCTACTCCTAAATTTATACATTTGTTCGATTTGATTTACACATTTGTTCGATTTGAAACTTTAACCTTCAACGAAGAGATGCTTTTTTACTTATATTTGTTTTCTTCTACAAATTAAAGAATTATTCGTTTACATTAAGTGGGGAGGTTCATTTGAGAAGAATTTTCTTAAAAGAAGAAAAAATTAATTAATCTAGACCCTATATTTTTTTGATCAATGATTGTGAATCTAGATATCATTTTTGTCCACTTTTAATAAATGTTTTAATTACTAAGGGTAGTATAGACATTTTAATGTAAAATATTAATAAATATTTTAAGGAGTTACTCAAGTCTTATTAATGCAACCATAAATTACTCCTTCACCATCATTAATGTATTGGATCCTACACAAATTTTATTAGAAGTGACAAAATTATTTAAAAATTTTGTGTCCTACACATATTTTATTATGAGTAGCAAAATTATTTAAAAGTGTTTGAGTCCTACACATTCTGTATCCTACACCAAAATATTGTTTTAATGGTGTAGGAAACGTTAAAAATGTAAGATCATGTGCAAGATTGTTTTTATTGTGTAAGGTGCACACCTATTTTAAAAGATAGGCTCATTAAATGATTAGAGTTCATTAATTTGAATAGCAAAAATAAATAATAGACTCATTTAATGATTTGTTTACATTGGAAAAATTACAAGTTTTGTCCTTTATCTTTATACCACTTTTTAGGCAGTGTCATTTTTAATGAATGTTGACAAGCGGTGTCCTTTACTAGTTATTTTGTTGCAAGTTTAGTCCTTTACACCCAACTCAGTTACAAAACCCTGTTAATTGTTGGGTGTACAGGACTAAACTTGCAACAAAATACCTAGGTAAAGGACTAAACTTGCAACAAAATACCTAGTAAAGGACACCGTCTGTTAACAGTTAACATGGTTTTTTAATTGGGTTGGGTGTAAAGGACTAAACTTGCAACAAAATACCTAGTAAAGGACACCGCCTGTCAACATTTGTTAAAAAGGACACCTCCAGAAAAGTGGTATAAAGATGAAGGACAAAACTTGTAATTTTTCCAATTACATTTATATCATTTATTCTTTTTATTCTTAATTTTTAATTCTTCTCATTTGAACTCTCCACTAGATTAAGTATAGAATTAATGATGCACAATATGTGATATTATATATAAAATGATTATCTTCCAATATATGTGTGGGGTATTATTATCTAGGGGAAGGATCCACTAAAAATTGGATTTTGCCTAAGTAGTCTAAGAAGGATTGTGATGTTGACATGTGACACTCCTAATAAGTAGGAATGAAGGGCATTTTGGTCCTTATAAATAGGAGTAAAAATAACATGTGTCACCCCTTTTGTTTTTTAAAAATACAACAAAAAAAATCTAGTACAAAAAAATCTAGCACAAAAAATCTAGTACAAAAAAATATAGCACAAAAAAATCTAGTATAAAAAATATAGCACGAAAAAATGCAGCAAAAATGTAGTACAAAAAATATAGCACGAAAAAATTCAGCAAAAAAATGTAGTACAAAAAAATCCAGCAAAAAAATTGAGAAAAAAAAATTTTAAGACAAAAAAATTCAACACAAAAATATAGTATAAAAATACAGCACAAAAAAATGTTATACAACATAAAAATACAACACATTTTATTGGGTTTTTTTAGTCTTCATATTTTATATAGCAATATGGTACTCAAATTAAAGATAAAAAGACGCTCGATTTTATGGTGAAATTTTTATGAAAAAATAATGTCGTATAAAAAAGTTATGAAAGTTTAAAAAATGGGGGTGGAATATGCATGTGCCTTGCATGTGAAGAGACAAAGTCCATAAATATGATTTGAAAAATGAATGGTTAAGATTCATTCTCATCCTACTTAGGCAAAATAAACTTTTTATTTGATCTTACCCCTATTTACTATATCTTAAAATGAAAGGTCGGTGCATCGACCAAATTACAATATTGCCCTTTCTTATGAAATTACTGTAATGTCATTCCTTTTGCTTCTTCCTTTTTTAATCACTCATTTCTTCTTTCCAAGAAACTTCCACACGCTTCCAATTACTCCATCTCCCTTTTCAAGAGTTTTGCTCTACTTTCAGATTCCAGATAGATCATGGTGGAGAACGAGCACCACCACCACCAGCTCCGGTGCCACCGCCGCCCGCCGTCCAGCAACCGCTGGGTGCTGCCAGAGGCCCTGCTTATGCACCTGCTGAACAACTTCTGCAACTTAACTACTGCATCCATTCCAACCCTTCATGGGGTTTGTTTTAAACTTTTTAAATAATATTCTTGAATCTTGAATTTTGAATCTTTAATTTTGGTTTGTGGGAAGTGTTTAAATGATGGGTATCTTTGCAAAAGGTTATTAAAGTTCTGATTTTTTTTCTTCCTTTTTTTGTAAATGAAAGACATGTTTCTTTTTCCCCTTTTAGATCTTCTTATAAAGCCTTTTTTTTCTTGAAAAAGAATGAATTTTTATTTTAGTTATAAACCCTCTTTTTTCTTGAAAAAGAATGAAGAGTTCTTGCCGGCCGCTGACCAACACAGATCAGAGGAATACGATATCTTGATGGTCCTGCCGACTCCATTGAAACTGCCAAAACACACTCGAAACCACTGTGCTAACAATACTACTCCATCGCCGCTAATAGCATAAGCCCCACGACAACGGGAATGTCAAACGCTGAAAACAACAAAAAATGTTGGTGGAAAAAAAAAGAGATCAGGAACCTTACCTTGGGTCTTCTAGAGAGAGAATTTTACGGTCAAGGTGATAGTGGTTCAGATCTGATCTTTAACAGAGTTCTCTACAAAGTGAATGTGGAGTCTTTGGTAGAGAAATGGTAGAAAAACTTTCTAGAATCTGGAAGAGAGATTAAAGACGGTGGCACGATGGCGGTGGTGTCAAGGAGGCGGATGTAACATCCTAAAAACGGGTTTGGTAATCAAACCACGTTAATAGTAAAGACGGGTAAAATACCGTTAGTGGTAAAAATTAACCCGGTAAATATTACGACTCAAATAAATAAACCTAATATTAATTTAAAAGAATGAAAAGAATACTTGAGAAAACAAAAGTATATAAAAAGGGCCCGAGTTAACAGGACTTAAAAGAAAAACGGATTTTTAAACAAGATAAAGTAACTGGGAATAAATGACCTAGTTAGTCATAAGTCTTATAGTGATAAGACAATTTGTTAAAAACACACTACATGTAACTTGGTAAAGTGTAGGGACCAAAGGTGACAAACTTGAAGCAAGTTTGTATTAAATAAAACATCTAACACCAAAACACACACTTTAAGTGTGTGTTCTGGTCGTGAATCGCAGGAGAGCCAGGGGGTTCCATGCCCAAACCCTAGCTAGCAAAAATCAAGCAATTGAGAAGCCAAATCGACTCCAAATTGAAATCTAAGCTTAGATTAGTGATCACTTCAGTGAAAGGATCATAAGGTATGTCAAAATTTCCACTTTGGTTCCATCTCAAATCTGGATGAACACATAAGAATTCAAAATTTATGTTGCATGTTTGCTATTTGGGTAGAATAGGGTTGATATGGTGTCTAGGAGTAAAACCTAGACAATAACATGTGAAATCATGGCTAAATTCTGAAAAATTTCATGAACACATTGAAGGTGATTCATGGGTTTTGTGAGAAAATGATAAACACTAGGATGTAGAATGCTAAATTAGTGTAAATTGATGGTTAGAAACTGATTTCTGAAAATATGATGTGTAGTTCATGAATACTAGACATAGAGATTTGATTGTGGTGTAAATCTTGGTAAAAATAACTAGTTATGAACTAGTTAGCAAATATGTAAAATTACGCCCACTAGGTGTTTGTTAAAATGCCCGAATGAATGTTGACATAATGAAATTATGAAAGAAACTCGTAATTGGCTAACTCGACTAACTACGTGTAATACGGAATAATATGGGTTCTAAACGTGATGTTGATTGAACTTATTGTGCGTGTAATATGATTGAAGTTAGTTGACTATCGAAAGTCAAATAAACCAATATTAAAGTCGGATAGTAGTTCCGACATAGAGTTTGTAAGATGGAATAGTCGTATGTGAAAATGACTAAACTAACCGTCTTACGAATTATGATGATAGTTTGACGCTTGACAAGCTAGGTGGAGGCTTGGAAAGGAAGCGGGTCAAACGAAGCAAATAAGAAGTAAAAGCATGTTTCGGATGCAAGGTAAGTAAAACTTACACCTACTTGTAGTATACGTGTTTATTTTATAGGCGATAAATACAACAAAGGATTTGGTTCGAATTATGGGTTCCAACACGAAACGAATTGGGTTGGAACGAATAGAAACATTTCAAACCATGATTAATGGTGAAAAAGGCAAAATGGTAAACTAGTCATGAATTGGTTAATAGTTTAAGAGTTTTCTTAAAGTTACCTTATAGCGTAACTAGTAATGGAAAATGGGTAAAAATGGAAATTTAGTCAAGTATTGACTAAAGTAAAATAAGTTTCAAAGGACACCCATAGCATAAGCCGAATGGGTTAAAAATATAGGAAATTGACTTTAGAGAGAAAGGGATCTAGTGAGAAAATCCGAAATGGTTCGGATGTGTGATTTGTAAATAAAAACCATGTCTTTGTTACATATGAAAATGTTGGGTTATATATAGATCGAACGGGTCAAATGGTGGGAATAACGTCATTTGACAAAATCAACTAATGTGGTGGTCAAGTCATGTGTTACAGGAGCGAATAGTAATTTGGATAATTGCGTCGCCATAGAATATCGGTAATAAAAGTAAGGTGTTGAAACGGGTCACTAGGTTGACTCGAGCCAGGTACGTATAAATACGATTGTGGTTAAACATACATATTTTTTTGGGTCAAATAAGTAGCAAATGCCCTTCGTCGTAAATGAGGGGCTAAAGTTGACTAAAATGCCCTTGTTGGGTAAACCGGGCAAACGACCTTTATAGGTTGTTGGAAATAAGTGTTTTGGTAGATTAAATCATTAAGATAAGTATAAAAAGGGATGTTATGGGACCTTAGCGCATAAATACCCTTAACGGGTCAAAATAAGCATACAAACGAAAACGGGTTTAATTTGTGTAATAAACCGGGGATTATAATCTAGTATGGTAAATAACATTAAGTTGAAGAAGTATATGAGATATAACGGTCAAATACACAAGTTTGATGATGAAATCACGAACGGGTCAAAAGTTGGCAAAAAGGGTAATAAGCCAAAGACTTAAAAGTCTGAAATTTTGTTAAACCGGATGTTAGATTTTAACTCCATATGATGGAGAATCAAATTACAAACACGTAGGAAGAAACGGTAGGTTAAACGGACGAGCGGATTGAAAGATACGAAAGTTTTCGTGTCAAAAACGGCAAAAAGGAAAGGAATGATGCAGGGGTCACCGTAACTTACGGTGGACATGATTTGGTTACGGTAAATGCCTACTGTTGTACGGTTGAATAATTGGAACACAGAGGCCACCGTAACTTACGGTGACACCGTAAGTTACGGTGGAGGTCAAAAATAAGTTTTTGTTTTGGGTTTAAGATGTCCATGTTGGATTTTCCTAATTTCCCCGTTGTATTAGTTTAATTAATTATCAAAATTGATATTTAAGTTGGTTTTGATCACAGGTGAATGTCGAGAGTCCCGGATAAAGATCGAGCATCGAGCAAGAACCGAACACACATTAAACAGAGCTTCCGCAATGTTGTTTTGTCGTTATTCTAAACGGCGAATTAAATCACATTATGTATATCACTTAAATTGTAAAAGTTTTTAACAAACCCGTATTTCCGATGTATATATAATCATTAATTACATGATTATTTTCGCAAAATATACGTTAAACCTTGATTTATAAGAACGGGTGTTACAGCGGAGGTAGGTGTTGTGACTGTTGATGTAATGAGAGGAGAGAGAGGTGAGGGCTTCAACTTTATTCATCTTTCCAGTTCATATATTCAACTTTATTCAACTTTACTAAATGACCAAGTCAAATGACTACTCTGTGATTTCTTTCATCTTTCCCAGTTCATATATTTTTATTCATTTATTGATCAAATATGTTTAGTAATTGGTTCAATACTTGAAGACAAATATAATATGTTTTCATTCGACGGAGAAATTCGAGTTACTGTACGTTTTGACGCCGCTATGTTTTGATGCAAAGGTAAGGTGGTGTGGTGGTTAGGTGGAACCCTCACTAAATAAACCAATACGGATTCGATTTTGTTTCTTTTGTAACTGCAATGCTTATATACGTTATATTGAGTTAAATCGGATACGTCTTAACGCATCACATCACATAACATGCCACAACGTATAAACGGCTATGACGTTGCCGCCGCAACGCGCGGCTATGGCAACAATCTAGTATATCCTAAAACTAAATGTCGGTCATATTTACTAAATTAGTCTTTCTCATTGCCTTTTAACTAACCTTTTCATTATTTCTTTTTTGCACATTTGGTCCTCCTAAAATAGATGAAAACATGATGTATTTTCTTTCTTTCTTTCTTTCTTTTTTTAAACGGCCACAAACTCAATTCCGAGCACTCTCAGGGCACCCACTGGACAAACGAAGTACTCCGAGAGTAACCCGAGTCCACCACCAATTCCGGGGAAAACCCGGTAACCCACCCGCCCGTAGGCACCACGGTGAAATTACCGGTAAAACCCGTTTGGCTCAAGGATCCAACCCAGATTTCCCTGGGTCTCCTATCATTGTCCACCAGTGCCTCACTCTGTACCAACTGGACCGATCTATTTTCTTTTTGGTCTCCAGAAATATCTTTCCAATTATTATTATTTTATTATTATCTATCCTAAAACTAAATGTCGGTCATATTTACTAACTTAGTCTTTCTCATTGCCTTTTAACTAACCTTTTCATTATTTCTTTTTTGCACATTTTCTTTTTGGTCTCCAGAAATATCTTTCCAATTATTCTTTTTTCATGTATTTTCTTTTTGATATCCACAACTGGACCGATCTATTTTCTTTTTGGTCTCCATAAATATCTTTCCAATATTTCAAAACTAATAATTTCTTTTAATTTTAAATTCTAAACATTAATACAATATTTATATTCTTTATTAACTATATAGAAAAAGATATGATACTTTAACCATAATCCTTTTTTTTTCAACTTTATTTTCAATGACAAAAAAATCATTTTCGTATAACTACTGTTAACTATAACACATTCTCTTAATATCTTTAAATACTCTCAATATCTTTAAATACGCGTGGACGTTACATAAAAGACAAGCGATAACCCATCCGTTTGATATTTAGAAGGATCCTGAACATTGAAGTTATGAGCTTTAATTAATTTGTTTGCCTTTTACTTAGAATCTCCATTTGAATTTTGTTAAGTAACTGCACCGCAACACGCGATGGCAAAATTACTAGTGTGATTCTATTTAATATGATGTGTGGGGTATGTGATTCTATTTAATATGAAATGATTATCTTCTAATGTATGTGTGGCTTATGTGATTATAGGGAGTTTACTTCGGATATAAAGGGTAGGAAATTATAATAAGAGGATACGTGGCAAATAACAAAAAAACATAAGGATGGACATTTTAGTTAATCTCCTTTCTTCTATTATATTTATCTTACTCTGCATATTCAAAACCCACCATTTTCAAAACCGACTATCTTCGATCTTTCCTTCACTTTCTCTCTCTAGAATTACTATATCATAGTTCGATTTTCTTTATCAATGAATGATTTAAACACTCAATCAACGTGTTATTCAATTTCTTTGAAGAAACCTAGTTTATTTTTATGCAATTTCTCATTTCTTTCAATTTAACATAATGCAATGGAATTTGAGAAATCGATTGAAACAGGTACTTCTCTTCTCAAATGTCTATGATTGTAACCTTCTCTTGATGTACTCTTGCTTTGAGCAACATTATTTGTTCCAATTTATTAAGAAATCAGTGGTAAAAAGTTGCACACCATGTGCTTGACAAAATGTCTGAAGAAAATTACAAAACAGTTTTCAGTTTAAACTTTCATTTAAAATTGTGTTTTACAAAATAATGAAAAAAAAAACATATTTTTTGTGTTTTTTTTTGTTCATTGCGTTTTACAAAAAAAAATGAAAAAACAACGCTTTTTTCTATTGCGTTTTCAAAAGAATGAAAAAACACATTTTTTGTGTTTTTTGTCCATTGCGTTTTACAAAATAATGAAAAAAACAGTTTTTTGTCTATTGCGTTTTACAAAAGAATGAAAAAAATACATTTTTGTGAGCTTTTTGTCCATTACGTTTTAGAAAAAAAAAACACTTTCTTTTGTGTTTTTAGTCAATTGCGTCTAAGAATAAACACTTTATTTTGTGTTTTTAGTCAATTGCGTTTTAGAAAGAACACTTTCTTTTATTGTTTTAGTTAATTGCGTTTTAGAAAAGACATTTTCTTTTGTATTTTTAGTCTATTGCGTTTTAGAAAGAACACTTTGTTTTGTGTTTTTGATCTATTGCATTTTAGAAAAGACACTTTTTTTTGTGTTTTTTGTTCATTGTGTTTTAGAAAAAAACATTTTCTTTTATGTTTTTAGTTCATTGCATTTTAGAATTTTTTTTGTGTTTTTTGTCCATTGCTTTTTACGCATCTGGGTTTTCGATTTTTTTTTTCAAAAGTATAGAATAGTGTGCTCGTTTTAAAGATAAAAAAACGCTCGTTTTTATAGTGCAATTTTTATAAAAAAAATAATGTTGTATGAAAAATTTATTAATATTTTAAAAACGAGTGGGAAATGGAGGAGATAGAAACTATAAACTTGGATCGACTAGAATATCCTTAGAATATAACGCGTCTCGTAGTTTTTGTTCAATTCTATCCATTTAATTCAAGCCCTTGATTACTCAATTGATGGTTAAGATTACTTTCTATCATTTCTATCCAAATAAATTTCTTAGTATATCCTAACCCTGTGATTCTATTTATTTTTGGGTCATGCTATTTACACACGGAGAAAATTATTTTCACACCCCAAAGCGCCGCGCTATGGCCAAAGCTGGGCGCTTTGGTGTAAAGTCAACCGACAAGGACTGACGCGGTCAGACCTTGTCTGTTGCTTTACATCAAAGCGCCCCGCTATGGCCAAAGAGGGGCGCTTTGAGGTTTTTTTTTTTTTTTTTTTTTTTTTTTTTTTACATTTTTAAATTTTCGGGCAAAGCACCCCTCTTTTAGGTCAAAGCGCAGCGCTTAGGGCATTTTTTAAATTTTTTAATATTGTTTTTAATTCACAAACGCGTCGATAATAGTATAAATTTTACGCTTTTTACATTATACATCATTTTTTAATATATATGGACTATACTGCAAGTTCCGGATCAAATCGGTTACGTGTGATGTCGTATTCCATTATATCGTATCATTTTGGTTTGAAAGCACAAGTACTCCTATGAGTAGTGTTATGTGTATCAGCCGCCTACCGTACATGTACATGACGTATTTTTTCATTAATT
Source organism: Helianthus tuberosus (assembly GCA_030545235.1). Classification (NCBI taxonomy): domain Eukaryota; kingdom Viridiplantae; phylum Streptophyta; class Magnoliopsida; order Asterales; family Asteraceae; genus Helianthus; species Helianthus tuberosus. The sequence goes on along the minus strand of CM060427.1, from coordinate 141,843,902 downwards.
GTAGTATTATGATGTATATTGTTTGGGAACCACACCAAGCAAGTTAAAACCATCATTTTGCAAGTCCTATCACTTGTCCTCTTTTTTGTCGAAGGGGCATGGTTCCAACAAAAGAAATGACAACACTTTTGACTTGGTGAACCACCTCCACACTCCATAGAACCACCTTTACACTCCATATGCAAAGACCTACTCTACATGTTTAGACTCCTAAGACTAGCAATAACATTTTTGCATACATTTTTACTCTTTCTTACTGTCAAAAGTAAGAGGATCAAAATAGTTCAAATATAAAAAATAAAAAAAAAATTATAAAAGTATTAATTTCAAACTCAATAAAAAAAAGTCAAAAGTAAAAGGATCAAAATAGTTCAAATAAAAAAAATAAAAAAAAATTACAAAAGTATTAATTTCAAACTCAATAAAAAAAATGTTTTTGAAACTTGTTACTTTATTATGTTGTAATACGATTTTGAAACTTTATTATGTAAAAATATATCCAGACGGTTCCTCTACACCAACACCTATACCATCGTATCTTTTTTCATGAAAGGTATAGAGAAAGTTTGAGTTGTCTGCATCACTTAATAATTTTATAATGGACTAACTAGATTAAGTAGAGATTCACTATTTCAAGTTACAATTCAACAATATGAAATGTCTAATCAATGATGAGGCGATGACTCTTCAGCCCAACCCAAGTACATTCATATCACTCTGTATAATCATTACCTATTATCTTAGCTAGCTAAGAAGCTAACATGCCTTTTCTCAAAAAAAAAAAAAAAAAAAAAAAAAAAATGAAGCTAACATAGTTTTTTTTTAACAACAAATAACTCGCTGCTTAATTTTATAACTGCTTTAACAATCATAAATGTAAAATTATAATACATAGCTATCTCAGAAGCTAACATAAAATACGTCATGTACATGTACGGTAGGCGGCTGATACACATAAAACTACTCATAGGAGTACTTGTGCTTTCAAACCAAAATGATACGATATAATGGAATACGACATCACACGTAACCGATTTGATCCGGAACTTGCAGTATAGTCCATATATATTAAAAAATGATGTATAATGGAAAAAGCGTAAAATTTAGACTATTATCGACGCATTTTTGAATTAAAAACAATTTTAAAAAATTTAAAAAAGGCCCTAAGCGCTGCGCTTTGACCTAAGAGGGGCGCTTTGCCCCAAAATGTAAAAAAAAAAAAAAAAAAACCAAAGCGCCGCTCTATGGCCAAAGCGGGGCGCTTTGATGTAAAGTAACAGACAAGGTCTGACCGGTTCAGACCTTGTCTGTTGACTTTACACCAAAGCGCCCCCCTTTGGCCATAGCGGGGCGCTTTGAGTGTGCAAATAGACAAATGCCGTGTGCGAATAGACCAGGCCTTATTTTTCACACTTGCCTTAATCTATCAAGTTGGGTTTGACATGAAAACATAAATTAGTGATATTATAAATATATTTGTGGTTTATTAGAAAGTTCTCTTTTGACATTGAATAGATTAAGATACACGATATATAAATTGCAACTTAATATATTAAGTCATGTGTGACATGAAAATGATATAAGAGTGTTGGAAATAAAACTTTGACAACTTGATATTTTATTAAATTGTAATGAAAAACATTTGTAACTGGATATGGATGTTTAAACTTCTATGTAAAAAAAATAAGCTACTTGAAGTAGGGGAAGGTTCATTGGGGAATACTAAAAAAGTGGGGAACAGCGGGGAACCGACTCAAACGAACTCCGATTGGACTCATTCCAGCGGTGTTGGAACCGGCTCGTCGAACCCTAACTAAGATCTCTTAACCCTAAACCCTAAATCCTAACTCCTAAACTCTTAACCATAAAGCTAAAAAATAAGGTTAAAACGTAAGCTCTAAAGCTAAACCCTAAAAACCAAACCCTAATATATTTAGGGTTTAGGGGTTATGATTTAGGGTTCAGGGTTAAAAGATCCTTGATGACGGGGGTAGCCCAAGATTGAATAAAATGGCTAATTACGTAAATGCTTAAATGGTTAAATGGTTCAAAGCTTAAAAAGCTGTGAGAAAGGAAAAAACAACACGGAAACAGTAGCCAGTCACATCTGGAGATCGCTTCACCAACCCACAGCCGCAAAGGCAATGCAGGTCTGCACAATGCACGCTATTATCCGGGGAACAAAAGCCTTCAACCCCCAAAAGGGGAAACCATCCACTGCGTTAGGCAAGTGCCATGTAAGGGGATGAGCTCCCAGGCCATATCGCTCAATAGGTTCAAGGGTTGAATGAGCCTATATAAGGGGTGAGTTCCTAAATCAATACAACTCCATGAGACTTGTCAAGAAAAAATAAAATTGTCTCATAGACGGGTATAAGCAGCCTACACCAAATGTTCACGAAGTTTTAGAAATATAGTCTACAAAGAGGCTAGAAAAACCAAAAGAAATAATGAAAAGGATATGTGTTATCTCTTCTTGTTAAAAATGCCAAGGCTAAGTGTCTGCAGCACTGAACCCTTTTAGGTATAAAAAACATAAGGGCAACACAAACCCGACAAAGACAAAGTTACAAAAGAGAGCAAAACAAGTCCAAAAAAGAACAAAGTCAATTGGAAAAAATCACAAAAGCACAAATCAAGCCTGGACGCAAAACCAAAAAGCCTTCAAGGCTTCAAGCCACCCGGGCAATATCTCGAAACCTTAAAGGCTTCAACCCATTAACAGACAGCCAAAGGCTTGAACGGTTAAAAACCAATCGAACTGCCCTGACTAAAGAGGCACAAACATAAAACCATAATAAAAGAAAAATAGTTAAAACATCACATCATAAAAAGTCCTAAAAAGACTTCCAAACATAAGTTAAGGCAAGTCCTAGTAACTTGCAAAGCTAATCATTGTCCAACGGCCATACAGGCCTTCAACATAACCAAAAGGAACCTTAGGGGTTCCTACCAAACCTAACATTGTTCAAGTTAACATTACAAACATAAGTTGTTTTCAGTGCTAAGAAAGCTACGAATCAAGCATCAACAGATTTGGAAACTCCAGAACCTTCGCCCTTGGCCTTCTTTGTTTTCTTCAACTTTTTAGTCTTCACACCTCCATCACCACCAACCGCCGAAGCCTCCAAGCTTGCATCCTTAGGAACATCCGGCTGACCTGAAAGGGTATCATCGCTATCCCCCGAATAGGACCTCTTCCTTGAAAGAGAGCCCAAAACGTCAGCACAAACCTTCTCATTCAGGCCCTCCGGTTTCAATTCCTGCAATACAGAAAGAGGTTTACCAAAACAAGTGGAAACCTGATGAATGTAGGGGTAGGTCAGCTTCTCCATTTGCTCAACGGAGACTTTAAAAACATCAGAAGCCTCGGGACGAAACAGAGGTGACTTCTCCAAAGGATGACCGGATTCATGAAGTTTATACCCAGCAATGAGGCCTTGGTGTTTCCCCAGGTTAAGAAGCTTAGTGTAAACGTCACCAAGAGCAGAATTAAACTCTTTGGAGTGCAATAGATAAGTAACCACTTGGTGAAAACCTTGCTCTATGAGCCATTGGTTATCCCCAGTAGCCTGAGCAACTGAAGCTTTCAACCCTTCTTTCTCCTTAACAAAAGCCTGCTGCTGAACAAACAAAGCTTCCCGGTCAGCCCTAAGTTTCAGCCTAGATGCCTCAAAGCTCTTTCTCAAATCACTTATCTCAATCTCATGCGTCTTTTTAAGATCACTAACCTTCTTGTCCCACGCCGACTCTTTCTCAGCAAGACTAGCAATCTCCTTCTTCATCACAGCCATGGAGGCTTTCATTTTATCTTTCTTCTTGGAGAACTCTTCATACTCCTGCATCCTCTGACGAAAACGGGCAATGCCTTGAGGAAGCATGGCAGCAAGATTGCAAGTACTTAAAATCATACGGGACAACATCAGATCATCATCCATCCCAGCAATGGTCTTGTGAACTGATGGAGGAGCAATGTGACTTAGAGCATCCTCACAAACAGCAGCATCTTTGAAGTTGTCATCATTCTTCACTGACCAAGTAGGCACATAAATCCCTTCCGGGTCCAACCCTTCAACGTCCCTGCTCGAAGACTCCTGAACAGGAGTGGCAACAACCTTCTTGCTTGAAACCTTTTTGCCATGAATAACCAATTCCTTATCCTTCTCAGCACCTGCTTCAACACCTTGATCTTCCGAAACTTCAATATCATCACTCAAGTCCACCTTTTCAGTAGAAGTGGATTGAGGACCAGCCTTCAACAACCGACGAGAAGATCGACGGGTTGAAGATTTAGGAGCATTAGACTTAGAAAAACCCTTAGCAGTAGCAGCACTAACATAGCCTGAGCCCTCAAACCTTTGGTCAGCAGTCCTAACCACAACATTCTCACCAGGAACAGACGAAACATCCTCCAAAACAACATCAGAAGTGTCGTCGCTCTTAATAAAATCCAAAGCAGACATGACTACAAAAAACAACAACACATAAGTCATAAATTAAGAAAACAATAAAAAGAACGAAAAAGGAAAATGCATACCCATGCCACTCCTCATAAGAACCGGATCCCGATCAACATTCCCCCAAATTTTACTAACCCCTAATAGAACAAGTAAGTGTTCAGGAAAGGGACGGACCCTAGAAGGGCAGTCCCGGATGGCATTGAGAAAAACAGCATTCAATTCAGACTCGGAAGGTTCCGGAGCATTGAGAACAGCGTCCGGATTCCTCCACACCATTTTGAAGGGGATGATAGTATCGGAAACCCAGAAAAAGCGGTCTTTCCAAGCCCCAAGTGTAGTAACCATCGATGCAATAAGGCAGGTATCAACTTTGGTTGTTTCAAAAGTAAACCAATCGCCATTCTTAGCCAAACGAAAAAACCGGCGAAAGAGTAAAAGGGAAGGATCATAGCCGAGAGCACGACATAAAACCTCAAAATGCAAAACCCTAGCCATCCCCTTTGGATGGACTTGCCCAAAAGAAACACGATAATACTCCAACAAGTTCAAAACAAAAAACGAAAAGGGATATCGAAGATTTGAGAACTCAAAATGACTACAATAAAGGGCAATCGAACCAGAAGGTGGTTTATCAACGGGAACATCACAAGCAGGGGCAGTGGGATCAAACTTCCTATCAATACCATATTCCATACAAAATAAATCTACTTCCGCTTGTGTTAACCGGGAAAAAGATTTTGCTAAGTCCTTACGAGCACCCATTTTTTGAAAGCGAAAAATGCAGAATGAAAGATGAATAAGAAACAGGGACTTACCTTAGAGAAGAAGAATGGAAGAAACTTGGAATAAATTATGAAACAAAGGGATAAGTATGGAAACATAAAATAAATATAAGTCTACAATAGGGGTAATAATGGCAACACAGTAACTTCTGCGAAAACCGCCACCCTATCAACTGCCATACATCAATCACATCAATTGTCAGTTATTTGAAATTCAAATTCAAAACATTAACTGCCTTCAACCTTTCAAGCCTTCAAGCATGGAACCCTTGAAACTTTTGGGCAGTAAAACACGCGTATAAAGTCAGAAGTCTTTGAGCTCATCTCCCAAAAACCTCTGACTTGGGGGGCTGATGACGGGGGTAGCCCAAGATTGAATAAAATGGCTAATTACGTAAATGCTTAAATGGTTAAATGGTTCAAAGCTTAAAAAGCTGTGAGAAAGGAAAAAGCAACACGGAAACAGTAGCCAGTCACATATGGAGATCGCTTCACCAACCCACAGCCGCAAAGGCAATGCAGGTCTGCACAATGCACGCTATTATCCGGGGAACAAAAGCCTTCAACCCCCAAAAGGGGAAACCCTCCACTGCAAGCGAGGTTGCTAGTCTAATCCATTCCACTTCGGGAGATGCCTTCCCTTATAAAATGACACTTCATTTACTTCAGGGGACATCGGGACCAGCTCTGATTCTTCAATCTCTGGTCATTCACATCGAATGCTTGTCTCGCACAAGTCATTCCCTTTCACATCCAACACACACATTCCCTTTGCTTCCACTTCCGAATCTGAGCACAATTCAGAGGAGGATCCATAGCAAAGAATAACAATAAACTAGTAAACCTCCTTCCACGTCTCGCAAACGTGGGGGGACCCCACGACCTGCGTTAGGCAAGGTTGAACCCTTCAACCATTCTGCCTAGCCAGTCCAGCTACCACCGTTGGTCTTGTATTTGTTGTATCAACAATCCTAGTTAGGGTTCGACGAGCCGGTTCCAACGCCGCTGGAATGAGTCCAATCGGAGTTCGTTTGAGTCGGTTCCCCACTTTTTTATTGTTCCCCAATAAACCTCACACACTTGAAATAATCTTAAAAATCTTCGTTCAAAAAAAAGTTATCTTTATAGTAAATTTGGTTCTTTTTATAACAAAATCAAATGTTTATGTAAATGTACTTTTTTGAGATAACCCGAAACTTCAACTTCAGGTCACAACTTCAATTCACAGCTGGAACTAATTTTTATAAAATAGTGTTGAGAAAACTGCTATTTAAACGTGACTTGTGTATCTATAAACGATTGCTAAAGTGCTCACACAACCAAGACAACACGAATATAAATTGCAAGAGAAAAATGGACATAAAAAAGATAACACGATTCGTGTTTAAATGCTAATACGTAATAACCAACCTTGTTAATACAAACTATTATTTTTAAGGAATATTGGATTTTAGTAATCCCAATTATTAGTTGTTGGTCGTAATAGTCTCAACTCAACTTCAAAAATAACTACTGGCAGTCCCAACTATTAACATATTGGCCTCCAATGGATCCTGAACTAACAGAACTCTAACGTCGTTAGTCTCCGGTCGCCGGAAAAACATTTTTGGCAGAAAACTCCTTTTTGGTCGGGAAACTCAACATTTTTTGTCTTAAAACTCTCTGTAACCTTATTATGGACCTTTAGGAACCTTTTTCTAGTTAAAAGCCCTAATTATTATTATTATTATTTTTTTAAGATAATTATTGAGGTCGCCGGATAACTCATTTTTGCCGGAAAACTTCTTTTTGCCCTGAAAATTCAACTTTTTGGCCGGAAACCTCAACATTTTTTCCCAGACCTCTTTGTAACCTTAGATCGGACCTTTAGAAACCTTTTTTCAGGTAAAAAACGCTTTTCTGATGACCGGAGACTAACGACATTAGGGTTTTATTAGTCAGAGTCCATTGGAGGCCAATATGTTAATAATTGGGACTGTCATTGGTTATCTTTGAAGTTGAGACTTTTGGCGGCTAACAACGAATAGTTAGAATCATTAAAATCCAATATTCCTGATTTTAACGATCACTATGATGATGATGATAAAGATTTATGTAGAGTAAATTACAAAACTCGTCCTTTATGTTAACACCAAATTGCAAAGTGCGTCATTTGTCTTAAAAAAGTACAAAAAACATACTCGATATTTGCAAACCCTTGCACGTCCTAACTCAGTTATTTTTCATGGTTAAATCTGACCAGTAGACCCCACATAAGGATATTTTAATCATTTTACCCTAAATACTAAAATAATTAATTATAAAAAGTAAAACAATTATAAGCACATAATCTCCCACTCTATCTCAACGCTCTCTCACTCTCTCTAACATCATGACCAGCACCACCTACCCTCACCGGCCATCACCACCACCCAATGACCACTACCACCAAATAATTTTGAGGTGCTTTAAGTTGTGATGGGGCACACTTACATTGCTTAATCGGTGAATTGATTGTAGGAATCCGTTCGTGAAAAATTAAATAAAATTCTTTATTAACTTGAATTACAAACAATAACAGAATGATACTGAAAAATAAATTACAATTACAACTGAAAAGAAGAAAATAAGAACAAAATTAAAACAAGAAAAACTGTTCTTGGCTGAGGATCGTGTTAGACACGGGTCCCTTAAAATAAATTCCGTGTCTCCCAGGAGAACACGTTTGTTTCCAGGATACAACAGCCCGAAGCAGTTGCACTACCGGTCTTGACTCCAACCCGAAAGTGTACCTCAAACACTTGAAGAAGAAGATGAAGATTCAGAGAAGATTGTATATTTGCTGTGTAATTCAGTGTGTTTAATTCTGCAGCTGGAACCTCCTATTTATACTGCAGGTCCAAGTCGAAACTGAAAACGAATTTAATAAGAGAATTAAACTGCATTAAACGTCTTCAACGCACTTTAATTCGCCATTTAATTCTCAGTCAAACGCATTGACTCGTCAGTTTCAACTGCTGAAATGTAATTGCACTGGCATTAACTGCTGCTGGAAGCTTCTGCGCGCGCGCGCGCGTCCTTGTGCGTGCAAGTCTGCACGCCCCTGCGCGCATGCGCCATTTTGGCTCACTGCCATGCGCGCGTGCGCCACGTCACCTGTAAGCCTCTACGAGCACACCACACAGTCGCGCCGTTTTGGCTCACTTTGGTGCGCCGCGCACGTCACCTCAGTGCCCATGCTCCATGCGCGCCATGTGTACTCGCGCGCGTACGCGCATGACTGCCACGTCATGCGCCACTGCGCGCGAAGTGCAAACTGCGCCATCAGAGCGCCACATTGCGCCTCATCGCCCACGCCACACGCGTGTGCGAGTGCGAGTTAGGGTGCTCCGCACCCTTCGCGAGTACACTTAGTGAGTGCTTCCCTGAAACAATAAGGATGGAGAGTTTCCACTTAAATACCCCTTTAAGTTTCATCTCTCCTCCTATGTGGGACAAGGTGCCACTTTCTCACTTTTTCCAGCATTCAAGTTTCAAACATCAAACTTTGAGCATCGATATCTCATTCATCTTAGCTCCGTTTTGGACGTGGTTTAGTTCGTTGCGAAGCTCTTCCAACATAGAACACAAACCCACAAATAAATATATAAAACCCGCTCATTTTATTATATTTATTTCTAATCCAAAATAGGAAAACATCATTTTCCTATATTTGTGAAAAGTGCTATTTCCACAAATTTCCAACAATCCCCCACATGAATAGAAATCGATCTATCAAGTTTCAACGATACACGTTCAACAGTTGAGTATTGCAAGATAGGTAGGTGTAACCTTTGAACCTACTTTTGTGAAGTATACTTAGCCTCCTAGGGTCTTGTAAACGCGGTGTCTTTGAACAATCCCTCATTTATGTAGGCGACAATATACATTCACACAATACTCTCCCTAGTCGAGTCAAGTCCTCATGGTTGTGTCCGTTTATGGTCATGGAACACGTTCCTGGTTCTGCGAGAGCTCTAGGATTTGCGCCTCCGCACAAATCCATTCGTAGCGACCCCACTTCTCTCTAACATAGGTGATTCATCTGAATCATTAAAAGCATCATGGTTAATTTGGATTTACTCAAAATCCTTAACCTCAACATGCTTAACCTTACTTCATGTCACTGATTGGAATGGACTAGGAAGTATACAACTCCCTTTATGAATTTTGGGGCACCCCCCATAGTGACTCCCTTTGGGTTTATGATTAAGTTTGCCTATTGAACCTAGATCTTGGGATCTCCAGTCAGCTAGGTTAGGTTTCCCTCATATTCCCTTCATCTATGGGCTTTAGTCCCATTCCTCTTGACAACCTATACACCTTATCTTTGCTTAAGCCTTTTGTTAACAGGTCTGCAATGTTCTCCTTTGACCTCACATAGTCAACTGAGATAACACCCGTTGAGATAAGTTGTCGTACCGTGTTGTGTCTACGTCGAATGTGCCTTGATCTGCCATTGTACATCGCGTTTTGTGCTCTAACAAGCGCAGATTGATTGTCACAATGTATGCAAATCGCCGTCAACGGCTTTGGCCATCTTGGAATATCTTCCACAAATTGACGTAGCCACTCCGCTTCTTCCCCGCTTTTATCTAAAGCGACGAATTCGGATTCCATCATGGATCTAGCTATAACCGTTTGCTTGGAAGACTTCCAAGCTATAGCTGCTCCCGCAAGTGTAAACACATATCCATTTGTCGATCTATGATCTTTTATATCCAATATCCAGTTCGCGTCAGTGTATCCTTCGATCACTGCTGGATCACGGGTATAATGTAATCCATAGTCTCTTGTGGATCTTATGTATCTAAGCACCCTCGTGATAGCTTTCCAATGATCCTCTCTCGGATTACTGGTGTATCTATTTAGCCTGCTCACAGCATATGCTAAGTCGGGTCTAGTACATGTCATTAGATACATGAGACTACCAATGATCCTTGAGTACTCTAACTGAGAAACACTCTCGCCTCTATTCTTCCTTCGGCGTTGGGTATTATCAATTGGAGTTTGAGCTATACTCGTATCATCCGAATTGAATTTCCCAAGGATCTTGTCCACGTAGTGAGATTGACTCAACACAATACCATTTTGGGTTCTAGTGATTTTTACTCCAAGAATCACATCCGCGAGACCCATGTCTTTCATGTCAAACGACGCTTTCAACATGTCTTTCGTTGAGTTGATCATGTTATCATCACTCCCAATGATAAGCATATCATCTACATAAAGACATAAAATCACATAACCTCTTGGTGTGTCTTTAAAATAAACACACTTGTCGCACTCATTTATTTTGAAACCATTATCAATCATGACATGATCAAACTTTTGGTGCCATTGTTTTGGAGCTTGCTTCAAGCCATACAAAGACTTGACCAATTTACATACTTTGCCCTCGTTTCCTGGGGCCTCAGGTTGTTCCATGTAAATTTCTTCTTCTAAATCGCCATTTAGAAATGCGGTCTTTACATCCATTTGGTGAACTTCCAAATTTCTAAGAGCCGCAATTGCAAGAACCAATCTTATAGAGGTTATTCACGTAACAGGCGAGTAAGTATCAAAGTAATCTAGACCCTCCTTTTGTCTAAATCCTTTGATCACTAACCTTGCCTTGTATTTATCAATACTTCCGTCAGCTTTCATCTTCCTTTTGAATATCCAACGATATCCAAGTGGTTTACAACCAGGTGGAAGATCTACTAACTCCCAAGTATGATTTTGCAATATAGAATCAATTTCATTCTTAATTGCTTCTTGCCATTGAAGTCCTTCCGCGGAGGTAACCGCTTCGCGGTAGGCATTGTGCTCACCCTCAACCATATAGCTCATGAAGTTTGGACCAAAGGATTTTTCAACCCTTTGTCGTTTGCTTCGTCTAAGCTCACCCTCCTCAACCTCAGGTCGTTCATGTCTTTCATCTAACCTCGTAGATGAACTAGGACCTGCTTCATCTAACCATGTAGATGAACTTGGACCTGCTTCATCAACCGCTCTTGATAACGTCGCATGTGTTTGTCCTAACATAGGAAACACATTTTCAAAATATGAGATGATATTAGGATTTGCCTCTATGATAGTGTGTTTGTGTACATCGGGATTCTTGGACTCATGTACAAGAAAACGATGTGCACTACTTTGATGTGCATATCCAATGAAAATGCAATCAACAGTTTTGGGTCCTATCCTAAGAGCCTTAGGAGGTGGTACAATCACCTTAGCTAGGCACCCCCACACTTTCAAGTATTTGTACGAAGGCTTCCTTTTTCTCCATAACTCATATGGTGTTTCGTCCCTATTTTTAAAAGGTATCTTGTTCAAAAGATAGTTTGCTGAGAGAATGGCGTCCCCCCATATTTCTCGGTTCACTCCCGAGCTTATTGATGCGTGTGTGGTGGTATATGGATTTAAGTATATTTTTAAGCCCTTTTTACACGTTAGTCAAGTTTTAAATTTATAAAACACGATATTTTACTAACACCAAACACACATATGGGCAAGTGCACCCATCGTGAGCGTAGTATAGTGTTGGTAAGATACCGAGGTCGTCCAAGGACACAAGAGCTTTTAGTACCGGTTTATCCTCAACGTCTAATCAAATCAAAAGTTTAGAAAAAGGTTTTAAACTAAAAAAAAAACTAACTAAAATGCTGAAAATAAAATAAAAATAAAAACAGATAGACAAGATGAATCACTTGGCCCCGACTCGTGTTTAGTGTAACCTTTGATTATTTCTGCACTTTTGCACTTTTTAAGAGATTATCTTAGTTAGTGTAGTAGGTCCCTCTTTTGAAGGCGACGTTACCCTCGGCTAAGTAGTCTGAGTCAGCAGGGATACAGTCCTAAGTAGCCGGGTTAAAGTATTAATAGTAGCTTACATATGAGGGGATCAAAGAGTTTGGACCCCCGCCATCCAATACCATTAAGTATTGAAGGAGGTCCTACTAAATTTGACCCAGGTCCTTGCAGGATCTATACACTGAACAAGGCAAGATTTTTACCAAACCGTTCCCTTAACCCCCGACCAGGTAGCCAACATACCTCCATATAGACCGTGGAGATATGAATGGTGAAAATCTTTTATTTTATATAGACAGTAAAATAATGCCAAGACACCACGGACAAACGATAAGGAAAAATCACCTTCAACATAAGAAACTAGTTATTAAAGTCATTAATACATAACCAAGTAAAAAGTGCGAAAAGATTAAAAATAAAAAGTATTACACTAGACACTTTGTCTTCACCAAGTGATGTAAGAGACTTAGGCAAACATGGCCTTGATTATCAAGAACTCTTACGATCAATCTTGGATCCCGAGACGACTCACACACTCTATGATGGACAATGGATGATGGTGTTATGGTGGTGGTGGGTGGTGGGTGAAGTGTGAGAGAGGTGGTGTGCCAAGGGATGGTTTGAGCTTGAGCCAAGCACTCCTATTTATAGGCTGAACAGAAGCTCAGGCACGGCCCCGTGTCCAGTGGGCACGGCCCCGTGTCCACATCCTTCTCTGTCTTCATTAATTGCTCTTGTCTGTATTAGTTGACCATGGCCCCGTGTCCGCTGGGCACGACCCCGTGTGCAGAAGCATATCTGTACTATCAAGATTTGTCTAGATTCTGCGAATATTATAGTTGACCACGGCCCCGTGTCTGCTGAGCACGGCCCCGTGGTGGGCGATGGAAGCTTCTACAACTTTGTCTTTTATGTTGGCACTTGGGCACGCCCCCGTGCTCATTGAGCACGGGGCGTGTTCAGCCTTCTGTTCTCTTGTTTTGCTTGGGAAGATGTTGTCGTGGGGTCGGGCATGTAACGTTTGTTCCTTTTCTTGTATTTATGTTAGATTTAGCTGCCTTTTTGCTTCTTTTGTTAATTTGAGCTCATTTAATCCTGAAAATACAAAAGGAAGACAAAGGCACACTTTTTCCAACATTAGTATTAAAAAAGGGTTAGTTTTATGCCACAATTGATGTAATTTATATGTTGCATTTTGCACACATCACTTATCAACATGGCGTTCATCATTTCTTTCAATGTGCAGTTCTTTTGTTCCGCAACGCCATTTGATTGTGGAGAATAAGGAGGTGTACACTCATGTACAATGCCACTTTTTGCGCATAAATCCGCAAAAGGTGCAACATATTCACCTCCTCGATTGCTTCTCAAAGCTTTTATCTTCTTTTTAAGTTGAATCTCAACTTCATTTTTGTACAAGATAAACTTCTCTATTGCTTCGTCTTTACTTTTAAGTAAATACACATAGCAATATTTAGTACAATCATCAATAAACGTGATGAAGTACTTATTTCCTCCACGCGTGGGAACCGCTTTTAAATCACACACATCGGTATGAATTAAATCAAGGGGTTCAGTTATTCATTCAACCGATTTAAATGATGATCTCGTAAGTTTGGATTCGACACATGTCTCGCATTTGTGATCGGAGTCGATATGGAATGTTGGTATCAAGTTTAATTTAATTAAATGTCGTAATGAATTAAAATTTACATGTCCTAGTCTACCATGCCAAACATTAGAAGACTCAATCATGTAAGTAGAAGAAACATTTTCATTCATTTTCTTGTCTTGGTTTACAACCATTACATTCATTTTAAACATTCCATTAAGGGCATAGCCCTTTCCAACAAACATTCCACGTCTAGACAAGACAAAATTGTCCGATTCAAACACTAGACGAAATCCAAACTTGTTGAGCATCCATCCTGATACGAGATTCTTCCGTATCTCTGGAACATAAAGCACATTTGTCAAGGTAAGCTCCTTGCCCGAAGTCATCTTCAAGACGACCGTGCCTTCCCCCTTGATGCTTGCGGTAGCTTTATTTCTGATGTATTGCAAAATACATACTTATATCATGTATAGTTTGTATATTTTATCGTTAATTCTAGTTTAGTTTTATTTAGAATTGCGTACTATTGATCAAAGTTCGGTTTTCCAGGTTTTGATATGATAATTGGCTGAAAATTGAGTGGAAACGAGCTTGACGATGAAAGGATGTACATTGGAATGAGCTAAAAAGAGTTAGAATTATTTTGAGGAGTTTTGGAGAATTGGAGCTGAGATTTTAAGTAAACATTCTGTGAAAAAAAGGTCACTCGCGTAGCGCTAGGGTGAAACTCATATCAGTCGCGCTACGCCAGACTTGAACATGAAATTGCCGCATTCGGAATCACTCGCGTAGCGCGAGAGTGAAGGTGAGACCAGTCGCGCTACGCGACTGGTAGGAAAGTTACGTCTGATTGATTGGCAGCTAGGGTTTGGTATAAAAAGCCAAGAAATCTAATCTAAACCCGAAGTTACGAATTAGAGAAGCTTTGGAGCATTCAGAGAGCATTTTTTGCAAGCAATCGGAGATCCTGAAGGCTAGGAATCATCGGTACGAGTAGAGAGTGAAGAATCGAAGATCAATCGGGTTTTCCAATCCTTTGTTTGTCGATTACTTGTTTGATACTTGTTATGATGAATTCTTTATCCGATTACTTTGATTTGTTTTCACAATTTAAGATGCTTGGCTAAACTTTTATAACTACCTAGACGAGATGAATGTTTGATTAAAGTTTGGATTTTTAATGGTTATTATTGTTCGTGTATGGATTGATTTCTGAAAGTAAAGTGTTTTAGGATTTCTGATTTGGTGTACATGCATGCTTGATGATTGTTTTACTACTGTTTATTTCTTCGCTTGAATCTTGGTGACGGTCTTTATCACGGAATAGAATCAGGCTAGGGTTTTAGGTTTTGGTGAGTGTCTATATCACATAATAAACCTTTGATCCTTTAGGGTGAAAATCATGTAAGTAACCTTAGAAGTAACATTCGGTAATTTAATAAAATCAAGTGTTCTGCTTAACTTGTCGCTGAGAGGCTCGAGTTAGTTATTAGGTCGCAGTGCAATATATATCTAAGATAGGTTTTGAGAGAAGTCGATCTTATTTCCCTAATTGCATTTGTGTCTAGTAAACCAAGTTAGAACCTAGAATTGCCTTAGATTATCGCGCTGAGAGGTAGATAGTCATATTAGGGCACTTTTAGAATCGTTAGAGGACTGAGAGGAAGTCTAACAGTCGGTAATCATAACAGCCTTGTAGGATTTCCTAGGTTTCTTCCTGAGAAGGGTCGGGAAGTCTTAGCATTGAAATACCTTAAGGTTTAGTATCTTACGATCCCGACTCCATACAACAATAATACCATTAGAAGTCCATTCCTAGTCAAACTGGATTCGAGTCTAGGTAGTCCTTAATCTCATCTGAATACAAACCTCAGTTTTCGTTCGTGTCTTAGTCTTAATTTAGTTAATTAATTAGGTTAATATAGATTTCCTAGTTTTTCAGTAACCCCCCCCCCCAAAACAATCAAACAAGTTTAAGTCGCGTCAGTCAGTGTCTGTTAGAGTCTAGCTTACGTAATACATAGAGTCTTTGGGTTCGATACTCGGACTTGCTAGGTTATACTACATTGATCGGTACACTTTCCGGTTGTGTGGTTTAGGTTAAAGAGTCTTAGTTATAAATTTAAAGCTTTTCGTGTCTAGTTTAGAGAGTCTAATTTAGTTAATATTTTATAGTTCGTTTTGCACACATCAAGTTTTTGGCGCCGTTGCCGGGGACTCTTGGCAATTGCGTTTATTAGCTTTGATAGACCTAATTGACAAATACGTGCTACGTGTTTTCTTTGTTTTGTTGAGTCTTTGTCTTTTCTTGTGTCTCGGTAACTAGTGTTTGCTTTTCTTGTGTTCAGGTTTTTGCTAGCAGTGGATGCCACATCTGCGCTCGCACGGACCGCCACCACCAGTCAAGCAATCATCATCCCAATTGGGCGAAGGCCCACAGGTTACTTCTACATCCTCTTTTCGTTTCCCACATTTCGATTCCACCCCATTACCCACCCCACCTCCTACACCTCCACCTTCACCAAACCATTCACCTAAGGTTTCTCCACCCAATAGCCCTACTTCTAGTACCTCTAGTAATCTAGAAACTTTAGAAAATATGGCTAACCCTAGGAAAACCGTTCATCAGCAGGCCACTCAGAATTTCACCGGCCTTGCTTCACCCATCACCGTTCCACCCATAGTGAATGAGAATTCATGGCAAATCCCGTCCTATGCCATGCAGGCCATAACCAATAGTATCCAATTCCATGGCCGAGACGTTGAGGACGCCCCGGCCCACATTAACCGTTTCTCTAGGATGCTAGCGACCTTTAGCCTTAGCGGTGCACCCAACGATGCCACATACCTACAGCTTTTCCCGTTCTCATTAGCCGGCCGTGCGGCTACTTGGTTGGACTCTCAACCAACCGGTACCTTTACTACTTGGGCGGGGCTTCGTCAAGCCTTTCTGAATAAGTATTTCCCGCCCGCTAAAGCCTCACGACTTAGAGATGAAATCCATTCCTTCCGCATGGGGCCCGACGAGCCCTACTACCTTGCTTGGGAGCGTTTCCAAACCCTTTGTGCTCGTTGCTCCCAGCATGGTCTTTCTGATTGGGCTTTATGTGAGAAATTTTATAACGGTCTTACTCAAGAGACTAGAGACAAGTTCGATACGAATGCGGGGGGGCATATGATGGGTATTCTTACGGTTCCTGAGTGTCTAGAGCGTTTTGAGGCGTTTGCTCAGTCTCAGTCCCAGTCACGATCTGATCAGAGGTATCAAAGTGGTAATTCAAATACCACTACTAGTGCACCCGCCCGAGGGGTGAACCATGTCACTATGGATCCTAGTTTGGCCTCTGTTTTGGAAAATATGGATAGGCAACTTAAGGAAATTCAGGCTAAGATAGATAAGTGTGAGTTGTGTCGGGGCGGTCACGGTACTACTGCGTGTCCTTTGTTAGTCGGTGAGGAGCAAGTTGATTTCGTAGGAGGAGGTGTTGGTAGAAGCCAGTCTAGTGGGTTTGGTAATAATGTTGGTTCGGGTTGGCGTAATAATAATAATTTTAATAATAATAGCAATTTTCGCTCAAGTGGACCTTCTAATTTTCAAATAGCTCAAAATCCAAATAGGGGTCTAGGTTCACTTTTTAATGGAAGTTCGAACGGGCAGGTTCAGAATGGGGGGTCGAGTAGCCAAGGTCAAACAGGTCAGGGTTCGAGTTTTGATTTAGGAGGTAGCATGGAAAGAATGGAGTCCATGATGAGTCAGCTAGTTGCTAGAGATCAAAGTACCCAAAAGAAACTTAATGAACATGATCTCATGCTTAGGAATCACCAAGCTGCGGTCCAGGACCTTTTTAGGGTTGTAGGTGATATGGCTAGAAAGTTAGAGGAGAGATTACCCGGGAAATTTGCGGGTAACACCCAACAAAACCCTAATGGTCAAGTAAATGCCATTACTACTCGTAGTGGTAGGACCGTAGGAGACCCGAGAGTTGTTGAGGAGAGAGAGGTTGACGAGGATGGTGATATAATAGATGAAGTGATTGAGGTGGAGGCTCCCGGCAAAGTGCAAAAGAGGCTAGGCCCAGCAAGTACCGCACAGCCCGGTGAGTCTTCGAGTGAGAAGAAAGTTGAGAAACCTCCCGTAGTTGTTAGGCCTTCACCTTATGTGAATCATGCATATGCTCCGTTTCCTTCACGTCTTAAGAATAAAAAATATTCAAAGGAATACGGACAGTTTTTAGATATCTTCAAGCAATTGAAGATTAATCTTCCGTTTATAGAGGCACTCCAGTCCATGCCTAAGTATGCAAAATTTTTGAAGGACCTTCTTAGGAATAAGGAGAAGTTAGGGGAGTTGTCGAACGTTCCATTGCATGGAGGGTGTTCGGCCATTGTTTCAAATAAGCTTCCCGAAAAGCTTACCGATCCGGGTGTGTTTACTATTCCTTGTCTATTCGGTAGTAATACCAACACTCGAGCGTTAGCCGACTTAGGAGCTAGTATAAATTTGATGCCCTTTTCTCTTTATGAGAAGCTAGACCTAGGAGAGCTTTCACCTACCCGGATGACGTTATCTTTAGCCGATCGGTCCGTTAAGTACCCGAGGGGAATAGTTGAGAATTTGCTTGTGAAGGTAGATAAGTTTGTTTTTCCGGCCGATTTCGTTATTCTAGACATGGAAGCCGATGAAAACATACCGCTAATTTTAGGTCGCCCATTTTTGAACACCGCCAAAGCTTTAATAGATGTCTCTTTAGGCACTATCACACTTAGAGCGGGCGAGGAAGCGGTAGTGTTTAACGTCATGAATTCGAGAGGTTCGAGTGGTAGAGTGGAAGCAATCTCGGTAGCGGGAGAGTGTGAGAATGAAGAGAAAGATGTGAGGGATGTGAGTGTAGAGAAGGTAATAGGACTCGAGTGTGGGGATCCTCCGGATAGGAAGTTGGTAGCATTAGAAGAGAGGGTGGTGAGTTTAGAGTCTAGGTTTGAGACATTGAGCAAGGCTCAGTGTAGGGATAAGTATGGAGATGATACTTTTAGATTCAAACCACCAGATGATGAGTTGAGAGAATATGAAAAAGTTGGGAGTGATTCGGGTAGTGGTAGGAAGGATAGTGCTATGGCCCGTAAAGTGAGGGCGATGTTGGAGGGTGAGTTGCACATCCATGATCCTCCATGAGTATGTGAATAGTTGGGACTAAGTTGTAGAGTTTGTATTTTTGAGTCTTTTATTTTGTACCATGAGTCTAAAGTAGTAGTTGTTGCGTCTTTATGTTTTTAGAGTCGGTATTGCGTTGGGTTTTGTTTTTCTTTGATTATGCAGGTTTGGATTGTACCACCCGTACTCAATTGCTATTCGGGTGATTTTGGACTTGCTATATTGAAAAACCCAAGCAGATTAGGCAACGATCGCGAATGGAATGCTATACGATCGTTCGGGGGATTCAAGATTCGCACGGCTGGCACTGACTTTTGTCCTAACCAGCTAAGTCGTTTCCCTTTTTGTTGTTGTTGTTTTATTTATTTTCGTTCGCAGTTTCTTTTCGTAGGTAGTTGTTGAGTCGTATTTTCGTTCTTGCATTAGGGACAATGCAATCTCTAAGTGTGGGGATGGGATGCTTGTAAATATTTGAGTCTTAAAAAAAAAAAAAAATTAGAAAATTTTGAAAAAATCCAAAAAAAAATTGAAAAATCAGAAAATGTCTTTCGATTTAAGAAGTTTGCAATTAAAGCGGAAAATGATAGAAAAGGTGATTTGTTGCTTGGTTTGAATAATAATAATATGAGAATATAATAAATCGAGCTTGCGTCTAGTTAGGGATATGTGGATAGGCCCGGGTTTGGTTTTAAGTTCCTTTGATCTAATATACCTTAATTGTCGGTCCGCTAGTGGGTTTTCGCCTGGGAAATATGGGAAATTAAAACTGCCGATAATAGTATAAGGGGCACCGTTATAAGTTAAAACTGTTAGAGTTTGTGATCATGCGAAAAATAGGAAAAAAAAATAGAATAAAAAGTGAGCTAGAAACTAAATGAAAGTAACACAGGCCTACGTATTCCGAGTTGGGGATAGCGACTCTACAGCCGGTTTGCCTCTGGGATGTGTGAAATCGATTTGCCGAATAAAAGTACCGAAACCTATGTAATCTGTGATTGGGGATAGCGACTCTACAGTCGGAATACCGCTGGGTTAAGGGAAAGCATCGTCTAGTCTCACGAATTCGAATGAAAAAAAAAAAAAAGAGAAAAAAGCATGCAAGAAAAAGAAGAAAAAGAAAAAAAAATGGAAAAAGAAAAAAAGTTGATTGTTTACTCTCTTGGTTTTGATATAAAACGGTTAGGAATTGATCCAGTGATCGTTCTTTTAGTCCTATAAGCTTGAGGTGGGAGTAGATGGATCGTAAATTCTAGTGTGAGACCCTAGGTGGATTGACCGCACTTAAATTAAATTCACATGATAAGGGCTTAGGATTAGATTCGGGTTTAAAAGGACCAGTATATTCGCAATCGCAGCTAACGCAAGTTTTGGTTTTAATAAGATATAAATAATTTTTGATCCAAGTGATGATTTATCTCTGATTCCGTTGCACAATTCTTTTTCGGGGACGAAAAAAGTGTAAGTGTGGGGATGTTTGATGTATTGCAAAATACATACTTATATCATGTATAGTTTGTATATTTTATCGTTAATTCTAGTTTAGTTTTATTTAGAATTGCGTACTATTGATCAAAGTTCGGTTTTCCAGGTTTTGATATGATAATTGGCTGAAAATTGAGTGGAAACGAGCTTGACGATGAAAGGATGTACATTGGAATGAGCTAAAAAGAGTTAGAATTATTTTGAGGAGTTTTGGAGAATTGGAGCTGAGATTTTAAGTAAACATTCTGTGAAAAAAAGGTCACTCGCGTAGCGCTAGGGTGAAACTCATATCAGTCGCGCTACGCCAGACTTGAACATGAAATTGCCGCATTCGGAATCACTCGCGTAGCGCGAGAGTGAAGGTGAGACCAGTCGCGCTACGCGACTGGTAGGAAAGTTACGTCTGATTGATTGGCAGCTAGGGTTTGGTATAAAAAGCCAAGAAATCTAATCTAAACCCGAAGTTACGAATTAGAGAAGCTTTGGAGCATTCAGAGAGCATTTTTTGCAAGCAATCGGAGATCCTGAAGGCTAGGAATCATCGGTACGAGTAGAGAGTGAAGAATCGAAGATCAATCGGGTTTTCCAATCCTTTGTTTGTCGATTACTTGTTTGATACTTGTTATGATGAATTCTTTATCCGATTACTTTGATTTGTTTTCACAATTTAAGATGCTTGGCTAAACTTTTATAACTACCTAGACGAGATGAATGTTTGATTAAAGTTTGGATTTTTAATGGTTATTATTGTTCGTGTATGGATTGATTTCTGAAAGTAAAGTGTTTTAGGATTTCTGATTTGGTGTACATGCATGCTTGATGATTGTTTTACTACTGTTTATTTCTTCGCTTGAATCTTGGTGACGGTCTTTATCACGGAATAGAATCAGGCTAGGGTTTTAGGTTTTGGTGAGTGTCTATATCACATAATAAACCTTTGATCCTTTAGGGTGAAAATCATGTAAGTAACCTTAGAAGTAACATTCGGTAATTTAATAAAATCAAGTGTTCTGCTTAACTTGTCGCTGAGAGGCTCGAGTTAGTTATTAGGTCGCAGTGCAATATATATCTAAGATAGGTTTTGAGAGAAGTCGATCTTATTTCCCTAATTGCATTTGTGTCTAGTAAACCAAGTTAGAACCTAGAATTGCCTTAGATTATCGCGCTGAGAGGTAGATAGTCATATTAGGGCACTTTTAGAATCGTTAGAGGACTGAGAGGAAGTCTAACAGTCGGTAATCATAACAGCCTTGTAGGATTTCCTAGGTTTCTTCCTGAGAAGGGTCGGGAAGTCTTAGCATTGAAATACCTTAAGGTTTAGTATCTTACGATCCCGACTCCATACAACAATAATACCATTAGAAGTCCATTCCTAGTCAAACTGGATTCGAGTCTAGGTAGTCCTTAATCTCATCTGAATACAAACCTCAGTTTTCGTTCGTGTCTTAGTCTTAATTTAGTTAATTAATTAGGTTAATATAGATTTCCTAGTTTTTCAGTAACCCCCCCCCCCCAAAACAATCAAACAAGTTTAAGTCGCGTCAGTCAGTGTCTGTTAGAGTCTAGCTTACGTAATACATAGAGTCTTTGGGTTCGATACTCGGACTTGCTAGGTTATACTACATTGATCGGTACACTTGCCGGTTGTGTGGTTTAGGTTAAAGAGTCTTAGTTATAAATTTAAAGCTTTTCGTGTCTAGTTTAGAGAGTCTAATTTAGTTAATATTTTATAGTTCGTTTTGCACACATCAATTTCCCATATAAAGCTTTTCTTCACCCGACGCTTCCTTGAATGTAGAGAAAAGAGCCTTGTCTCCACAAACATGGCGGGTTTCACCCGTGTCAACGAACCATCCTTTTGGGTTTTCACCCATCGCATTGACTTCTTTAATCATAGCCGCTTCCTCGGTTATCATTGCAATCAGAGGCATACCATCCTCATCAACCATATGCGCCCGCTCACGGTTAGGTTTCTTGCATTGGTTAGCACGGTGCCCCGTCTCGTTACAATTGTAACAAGTACCTTGGAAATGCCAAGCTTCTTTTTCACAACCCCCTTTTTCGGTCCAAGGTTGTTAACCTTTGCTTTCCCCTTATTGTTGTTTTTACCCTTGCCCTTATTACCCTTTGAGGATTCCCCAATTTCCACCATGTTTGCCTTAGCCGAAGCTTGCAAAATGGTGCCTTTTTGGGCCACCCTGTTGTCCTCTTCAATACGAAGACGGACGACAAGTTCCTCAATCGTCATTTCCTTTCGCTTGTGTTTAAGATAATTCTTAAAATCCAACCAAGCAGGAGGTGATTTTTTTTATCATGGCTGCCACTTGAAAAGTCTCGCTAAGTACCATTCCCTCAGCATGGATGTCATGTAGTATAATTTACAACTCTTGGACTTGGTTCATAACAGTCTTGTTATCAACCATCTTGTAGTCCAAGAAACGGGTGTCACACCCCAACCGATGGCGGAATCATCGGGGCGCGACACTAGGCGAATCAGATTGCTCAAGAGAATCCATAACAACTAAATTGCGACAGTATTTAATGCGTTCATTATCCCATATTAATAAACAAGTACAATCACATAAGCTGCCATGAATTTTCATGTCCTCTCAAACAATACAAATCCGATAACCTAGATTTTAGGTGTGTTTATAGACTTCCTAGCTTGATTTGATGTAGACTGCGACTAAACCTGCAACATATGTTAAAACAACGTCAATACAAAAGTATTGGTGAGTATACAAGTTTTGATAGAGTAGCGTAAATAGATAAAAGTGCTGCGAATTAATAAATACATAAACGAGATACCTCAACCTACATGCATTTAAGACCGATACTACCAGCTAAGTCACTCGAGCTGCGATTGCGATTGTTATTCATCCTAACTAGACCCCGTCGGATGCTATAGTACTATACTAGTTAAGGCGGGACCTCGCGAGTATAAGTCCTAACACATATGTAACTAGCATCACGTATAAATATGCATAACAGTTATTCGCATGTGATAAATAATTTGATTGAATAATTTGTTTTGATAAATTCGATCTAATAGGAACGTATGTTAAACCCAAAATGCGATAAAAAGGGATTCGAGTATACTCACAGTTGGTGTTCAGCTAGTAAACACAACTTGGGTGGATTGAAGGGAGCGCGTCTGAGATCAGTCTGGTTACAGATTGATAGCGTAAGCGTCGAATAGTGCGTTAAACGGTGGCGAGTGAACCAAGTGTCAAATGGTAATCCGATCGGATAGCAATCCGATCGGATGGCCAGTCGATCGGGTGGCAATCTGTTCGGATGGTCATCCGATCGGATGGCCAGTCGATCGGGTGGCAATCCGTTCGGATGGTCATCCGATCGGATGGCCATTCGATTGGATTGTCACCTCGTTTGGTGAAGATGTGTTTGTGTATGATGGTTTGACTTTTGAAGTTTTCGTTGTAGCATTTTGAAAAAATTGAAGTATCTCTACCTTTCAGGTCGATCGATCGAACGGTGGGTGACGATCCGATTAGTAGGACACTTAGTGAGAACAAGTTCACAGCAGTTTTTCACTCGATCAGATTGCAATCCGATCGGGTGGCAATCCGTTTGGAACTGACTATGTATTGAACATGCTGAAAATTGTTTAAGTGTCGAAGTACCAAACATCACATGGTTGGATGGTCGTTCGATCGGGTGGCAATCCGTTCGACGTTCAAGACTTTGAAAAGTTGAAATGATAGTTTCAGTGAGGAACCAAGTGCAAGTCGATCGGACGGCTTTCCGATCGGGTGGCTGTCCGATCGTGTGGTAATCCGATCGGACGACATTCCGTTCCAACTGCCTTGATCATCTTGACACTTTATTGTTTTGAAAGTTTGTGGTTTTGATCGAGACGATGTGATAACGTGCCAAACAACAGAACTCCATTACGAACCAAAGTCTTCCGATTGAACCGGAATCACCCTGGTCCGATCAGTTAACTGTCTGTAACGGTTGTTCATGCTTGACCCGAAATCGGTTGTCTCTTTAGACAGAATCAGATTTAGAACCAACACTTCACTTAGAATGAGTAGAAGATCGGAACGAGCTCTGATTCCATCGGTTTTGAGTGCATTGAGTGTAAAAGAGTTGAAAGAAAGTTGAAAAAGTTTCTTTCAATCCTTTTATCATTGAAGTGTCTAGATCTATGCGAAATCGTAGTGGAATTATGTGGAAATCCTTCAGATCTGAGTTATTCTTGGTGGAATGAGGCAAACATTTGAAGTTCATAAGAATTCCATGATGACCTCACCCTAGAACACCTCAAATCCATTGATTTCATGGTTAAAAGTTAAGATTCAAAGGTGAAAAAGACGAAGAAGTGTGTGTGGATCAAGAAGTACAAGATTTGAGTTGTAAACTTACAAGAATCGCGAGGAATCGAGAGGAAAAGCCCCAAAAGCGTGCTGGTTGAGTGAGAGCTGTCACATCACTGTTCAAGTGACGTAACAAGTGCTATTTATAGGTGAAGTGGAGTGAAGGGGAAGAAGTGCAACGGATCGAACGGCTGTCCGATCGGGTGGCTGTCCGATCGGGTGGTTGTCCGATCGGGGGGCCACCCGATCGAGTGGTCACTCGATCGGTGGTCTCCGGCGAATGGTGTTTTGATGTTTCGTTTTGTTCGTTAAGCGTCGCGATTGTTTGGTTACACATTTTCATACCCATATTCATATATTTATAATAATTAGTCACGTTGGGTCGTATATACATATCCATATTTCAAATCCTGCGATAATCGAGTTACGCGTGCCTGCGAGTGCTTTTTCTTGAGTATCGATTTGCACTGCGACACATCACGGCTATCAAGGAGCGTAGAACTGGTCCTCACTTGACATCTTCGTGGTTGTCAGCAAGTGCAATGTGATGTGATAGCGATAAAGTATGCGTAATATGCGAAAATACTGCGAAATAGCGA
The DNA here is from genome assembly GCA_030545235.1 of Helianthus tuberosus. Classification (NCBI taxonomy): domain Eukaryota; kingdom Viridiplantae; phylum Streptophyta; class Magnoliopsida; order Asterales; family Asteraceae; genus Helianthus; species Helianthus tuberosus. The sequence goes on along the minus strand of CM060427.1, from coordinate 141,818,656 downwards.
TGTATGCGATATAGCTACATTATGATCCGAATCTCTGGTGCTAGGCGTAACGAGTGTAACGAGTAGTAACAACGCACGGACGTGCGGGTTTTTACAGTCTCCCCTGCTTTAGGAAATTTCGTCCCGAAATTAATCCACAAGAAGGGTTACGAGGATTGATGCGAGTGGGAGTAGCGATTAAGAGCGTCAGAAATAAACGAGCGATCGATTGAAACTCGACGAGCGAGAGCATTGCGATGACCAATGATGGCAGTGAGAAAGGCGATTCGTATAACAAAATATGGCAACACACGAAAAGCGATCCAAAAAGTGTTTCGTATTCTTGAAAAGTTGATTGATTCGAACAGGTTTGAAGAAGCTTGTTTATGAAAAATCTTCCCACAGTGCGGCGTTAAACTGTTTCGACGTTCACACCAGTGCTATGAGTGGGGTTTTATTAGGTTACTAAAAGATTTTAGGGTGCTTAAAACTCGTTTTACGAAATTTTCTCGTCACACGACGGTAATTTGAGTCGATTGCCACGCCATCGTTACAAGATAATCCTGTTTTGATCCAATTTTTAGAAAAAGTTTTGTAAGAAAAGGTTGGTTTAAACTTTGGGTAAACAAAGCTTTTTAATAATAATACCAAAAATTTAATTTTTAAGGTCAACCCCGCATGGCACTTTTCTACGAAAGTTTGACAACATGACTAAAACGCTTATATATAGGAAGTACCAGCGGCGTATCCACCACATTTTAACCATATGGCTTCCATCTCGTGTGGTGGTGTCATACGTGTCAACATAGTACAGACAAATAGCGATGACTCGATCCAAACGAGAGAGGGTTGGATCAAGTCTTGAAAAGCGAACCGAGTGATGAAGTCGTTTTCGAACTCAGTTTAGTGACACGAGCGAGTGCGATAGGCGGTAAGCGGGATGCGAAAGTTCGATAGTACAATACAAACATAATAAGCGAAGACGGCGGCGATAAGCGTAAAGAAATAAGCGACAAGCGATAAGCGACAAGCGAAAAGCGATGAGCGACAGCGACAACCGTCGAGCGATAGGCGACGATCAAGGTGTTGCAAGCGATGGGAATATGCGATTTGATTAGATTAAACGACACCACAAGTTTTAACTGACATTAGGCCCCACATGGCCTTTTTTTCCATGAAAACCTGCTGATACGGCTAAAACACTTATATATAAGAAGTACCAGCTGTGTATCCACCATGTTTTAACCCTATCAGCTTTGTCTCGTGAAGCGAGGTCATGTGTGCTAACATAACACAGATAACATAAATAACAGTAAGCGATAGCGATGGCGATAAACGTTAAGCGATACACGATGAGCAGTAGAGCAATACACAAGCGATAGAGCGATACACAAGCGATAGAGCGATACCCACGATATGCGATAGCTCGATGCACATAGTAAGCGATTGAGCGAACACACTATAAGCGATTGAGATTGCGAGATAGATTCCAGCGATAATGCGATTGCGAGCGTGTTGACTTACAAAAAGTCTAGCGATTAAACGCTTAGTGTTGCGATTGAGATTGTTACGCCTTGCGATGTAGTGTAGTGTGTCGAAAATAGAATTAAATAGTATACTTGGTCTAATAACGTTCAACTTGTATGGCACTTTTCTTCACAAGACATTGGTTGGCATGGCGAAGCACTTATATATAGGAAGTACCAGCGGCGTATCCACCATGCTTCAACCACAGGCCTCTGCCCCGTGAATAGGTGTCACACTATGTCGACATGGTCAAGACGCTTATATATAGGAAGTACCAGCGGCGTATCCACCACGCTTAACCATGCTTTGAACGTTATGGCATCATTGAAACTTATCACGATCCCCGTGCACTGACCAACATAATCCCGTGTGCACCCGTGATTAAGTTGCCCCTTGCACGTTTATTGTAACTCGCTTCAAGAACGCATAGTAGGGGTAAAACACATTATATAGTATATAGTGCTAATACATAGTCCGTGCGCGAGTGCGAGAGCGAGAGATAAATAGAGTCCACATTGCGTCGAGAAATAGAACAAGTTCAACCATGCAAAAGAAATTTACGGAAAATCGTATCATTACAACAACATTGGAAGCATAATTAATGTTGCTGTGGAGGACTTCTTACGAGACTGCGATTGTTGCTGAAATTCCTCAAGTTTGTGGCCCCGTGCGGCAGTGCTGGGTAAGATGACCATACCAGTTGCAATTTGCGCAAAAGCGACAGTTAGCTTCTGGCGGGTGATGATACGTACACATGAGACATAGGGGATGAGCTCTGTTGTAGTCGCGCTTCGAGTGAACTGGGATTGCTTGGAGAGGTTCTGGTTGCGACAGTTCAGTTGTTGAAGAGTTTAGGCTCATGGTCTTTCATTTGTGGCTGGACTGAGCTTCCTAAAGCGGTGCGTTGTCGTCGGAGGATTCGTCCAAGAACTCACTTGAAGAATCGTTGGTAGAATCGTTAGAAGAATCGTCTGAAGAGTCGATGAGGATTGCTTGGTGAGCTTGTCTGACAGGATTCTTGGAGAAAAATCCGTCCAAGATGCGTTTGTCGTTGATTTCTGCGGCCAAGCGGTAGGTTTCTTCGATGGTAGCAGGTCTTGCAGCGTCGACAAAATCGCCCACACATTCAGGCAAGCCGCGAATGTACTTCGTGATGGCTTTTTCTGAAGTGTTTACTTGACTTGGGCAGATTATGCTAAGCTGTTTAAACCTTGCAGTGTAGCCAACATTGTCACCTTCGACTTGCTTGATTTCCCAAAATTCGTCTTCTAGCTTCTGGACTTCGTGGGGAGGGCAGTACTCTTTCTTCATGAGCTCTTTCAGCTCATCCCAAGAGAGAGCGTAAGCTGCGGAGATCCCACGTTTGTTACGTTCGGCTGTCCACCAGTCGAGTGCTCGCGAGTGAAATACTCTGGTAGCGCAAGTAGTACGGAAACTATCGGGACACCCACTTTGACGAAGGGTGACTTCGATAGAATCGAACCACTGGAGTTGCTGGGATACACCTCCTTCACTGCGAACTCCATCGGGCCACAGGCTTTGAAGTGTTTATAGAGGAAAGCGGATTGCGGCGCTTCCGTCTTAATGTCTTCCGGGGTTCGAGAGTTGCTGAGAGAGTGCACTTGAGTGACAATTTGAGGAATGACCTTGGCCACTTCCTTGGCCACAAACGAGTCAATCCTCTTTTCAGCGCTTCGTTTGGCTCTTCTCCTCATTGTTTGTCTCGAGGTAGAGTCGGTGGAAGGCATCTACACAGAGAGAGACTTGGAGTGAGATTCGATCATAATAATTTTTGAGTTTTGCGATGCGATTGAGCGCGATCAAACTTGTAGCCAGTAATATAATAGATTTCACATAGGAGCCACATAGGAGACACGAATTTCCTAGATTCCATACAATTGATTCGTTTTGTACATATAGTTAGTTGTAGTTTATACTTACACACACATGTCGGTGTTGAATGCGCAAGGACGCGATGAAGAGGGAGAGGGCGAGAGCGAAAGCGAGTAATTAGACATTAGTTTTGTTGCGAACATTCGGTTGTCGTTTTAGATTACGATGGATGTGCGAGTTGTGTGTTTTACAAAAGCAGGGAGCGAAAATCGATAAATCGAGAAATCGATAAAGCGTAAAGTTTAAATTGTAAAATCGGCGAGTCGTAAGCTAGAAAGGTAGATAGAGTGCCTCGGGTGTTTAGGCGTCGACTGCCCAAAGTAACCCAACTATACCCAACCAGCTCGCTCACGCGCGTTGCCATAGAAGGCTTATGCTTCCACTGGGATGCAGCTCATGACATTCGGCTTCCTGGTCATCGCGTGGCTCGAGTTATCGTTATAGCCGAGTCCTTGGTGAGAGCTATTGAAAACCATTTTATAGAGAGCGGAACGGTTTATTAAAATACGGGTTTCACCCCTGACTTAATTACTTCGCTCCTCATTGTGGTTGTGCTCTTCGAATAAATTCGGGAGTTCCACTGGATTTTGAAATGGAGGCTTTCGTTGAGATGTGGATGTCACTCCTAGCTCAACGGAAAGTTCTCGTGATAGAAAAATGCGCTGAGTGAGCGATCTTATCGAGAGTCTTGGTTTTCACGCCTGATCTCGACTGGACCACTCGATTGTGTTATGCGAATATTTTCGAAAACGTGTATTGTGTTTGTAACACCTCGAAAATTCATGTCCTATAATGTGTTGACACGTGTCATATGCTTGAACGTGTGAAAGAATGTGATGAAAGGACTAAAGTTGACAAACATGAAAAGTATATGAATATACGAGTTCTAAATGTCAACAGTGAATAAATATATTGTACATTAACCCTACATGATGTTTATAGCATCAAACGAATAAATCATGGATCATACGAAGCTAAAAGTGAGAGATTACAAACTACAGGGGTTAAATGTGTCAACATGTTTAAGTTATACCTCTGAGTGACCTTTTGACAAACCCGAAGCTTTGTAACGGTTAATTATGCTCACTAGAATACACGATATAAATTTCATAAAGTTTCGTTATCGTATGAGAAAGTTATGATCAAATTCGTATGCGAGGGGTTAAAGCGTTAACGTTGAAAGTTATGACCTTTCGGGTTAACCAGAAGTGTCCAGGGACTTGGCAAAGTGGGTACAAGTCTTAAAGCCCTTGTAGGTAAATAAGAAGGGGTCAAATTGCAAGAAATAAACAAGTTGACCTTTCGAAGAGCCAAGGGACGAATATGCAGAAACTTGAAAATGTAAAATCTGATCAGAAGGGCTAAGGCGGGCCGCGTAAAGGTTAACATAACCTTACGCGGGCCGCGTCAGACCTACAGTAACAGAAAATGCAGACAGCCTCCTGTATTCGTGCATAATCGCCAAAACGGATGTTTCACTTCATGTGCGACCCCTAGGCAACCCCTAGAACACTAGGGACACTTGTGGGATGTTATGGTCAGTAGTAGACTTATTTGTCAACACTTTGTGGTGTCTTGGTTACTATATAAAGCACCTAAGTGCAACACATTAATCATTCATTCCTCAAACATCTTTTGATCAATTGTGGAGCACAAGAGCACTTTCCAGGCCTTCCTCATCAATCATTAGACCTTTGTAAGTTTGCTTAACCTTCTTTAAATGAGTTTAGCTTAGTTATTTAGCTACAAGTCAAACCGTCGTAATTACGGTTTGACTTCGAGATTAATTAATAATGGCTCAGTCAAATCTCGAATTAAAAGTAGTTATAAGTTGGTAATTATGTGGGTAATAAACCCTCAAAAGGGTTCCCCCTGATTCCCACTCTAACTAGGTCAAATGTCGGGTCAAACTTACTAATAAAAAGTCAACAGAATGTTTAAATTACAATTCATGCATAATTAGCAATGTAGAACACTTATAACCTGTTTGATCATTGATATAACTTGGTAATGAATGTAAGAACATGTCTAAACATGTTCAACCCGACAATTTTCAGTAGAGACCCGGTTCGGGACCGAAAGTCGCATAGTTTGACTTTCGCTTTGACTTTCAGTTCTGACCCGTTATGGTATGTTTTAGAAATGCCTTAGAGCTTTATTTGGACCAGGTTACATGCTAGTATAACCCTCTGTGATTATACACCTCGGATCATTAGTTATCCAATTAATACGCATGATTCCGTTAATTGCCCATATGTTGACCATTATGCCCTTTTCACCTTAAAACGTGCTTTTTGAAAATGTAAAAGATTAGAAACCTTACTTACTGATATTTAAACTTGCATACAAAATTTGACATTAGTTTGAGGTGTAGGTTAAGAGCTATGCTCGTTAGCGTAAAATGAAAGCTTTATGTTAATAAAACGGCGTAATTAGCATATAGCCTAGTTAAGCCTACTTTTTGGTATCAAACTTAATACCCACTGATGTAATATATTATTTTGGGATTTTTGAAGATTTTTAATTAATTTTAGGCTGAGCATAACTCATAGTCGTAGGCTTAATCCGGTAATTGTCGGTTTTGCCCTAACGGGCCATAAAATGAGTTTTACATATCTAAACGACTCCAAACCTTTTGCTACTGATTACATATGATAAATAAATTATTTTAAGCCTTCTGGGATAATAAAAATATCAGCTTCATGTATCGAACCCGTAAATGGCTTTTAATCGCCTTTTTTAAGCGTTTTTAACGCATAGTATGTACTAGAACTATTTTAAACATACAAGGGTTGATACCTACTAATAGTAGAGGAAAATTATAATATTTTAACAGTAAGCAAAGGTTGACAAACTCAGACTTCAGTTTTGAGCTTTTCGGCTTATGTGAAATTACCAAAATGCCCCTACGGTGCATAGTTTGGTTACAATTGATAAATTTCACATATATACCATACCCTACTGATATAACTTAGAAAATTGATTATCTTTGCTGATTACATCATACCTGTAACTCAGGATATTACTTAAACTCTTTTATCACCTTATAAATGACCAAACTACCCCTACGGGGCATAGTTTGTGTTTAAAATCATTTCGGGCATAATAAATGATACCTTACTGATGTCACAACATATTTGGAGCATATTAACATAGGAAACCTGTAAATGGCTCTCATTACTACCCATTACGCTTGTTACGCGTTCGGTTCGGTTTATGTAACTAGTTTACATAAATTAGCCGAAACAGGTCAAACCTTATCGGTTTTATCTCAAAATACAGAGTGTATATAATATACCTGTATTAAACAAGTCTTCATACTTGTCGGGTCCAAAACACATTCTATCCGGTCTTCGCTTAATCGTGCGTACGAACCGTATCTTTGAAACTAACCGGTCTAAGCTTAAGCTTAACTAAAGACCCGTTAGGATTCTAATAGGTTATTATAAACCTTCGTTCCAGATTAGGAGTACCAGTAAAAGCTACTTGCGTTTGCTTATTGTGATTTATACTTTGCTCAGGTAAATACTTTTAACTTATTTTCCCTATACGGGCTTGGGTTACGGTATATAGAATACCGCTTGATCGGGCATCAAATCTTCCATCGTTGGGTGGTTAATTGAATAATTTGATCGGCTCGTTTAAACAGTCTTGTTTGCTTAAAGCCTTTGGGGGGTTAATGACCATGTCCCGGATATCCTTGGCATCATTTTACGAAATGGCCATGACTTAAGCGCGGGGTGTAGGCGTACACCCGTCAGTGCACAAAAGAATAATGTGGTGTGTCTATTGATCTTTAACCCGGACTCGATCCGGGCTACTGAACGCACAAGGAACATGTAATTCGTTCACAAGATTATATATTTAAATAATTCTCCCAAGTTAAATAAAATGTTTATGCCACGTGCATCCAAATCAATTTTCAATCATTTTCTAAAATGAGTCAGTTGATAGTATTTACCAGTGTAAACTGACGTATTTTCCCAAAAAGATTAAATGCAGGTACTAAGCGTAATTGGCTGGGATTTCTCCTTAGCATCAATAGAAGTCTCGCAAGCTTAAGATGCCTAAAGTCTGTTGAACTATTGTTTCTATTTAATTTTTGATCCTTTTGTGGACAAACCTTCAACTGTTGTGATACACGATATTACAATATTATTAAAGTTGAATTATATTTCTCATTTGCTTCCGCTGTGCATATTTATATATTGTGTTGTTTGACTATTATGTTGCCAACCACGTCACGATACTCCCCTACCGGGCCCACCGGTGACACGTGGAAATCGGGGTGTGACAGTGTTAGCCTTATGAAAGGCTAAGTAATATTCTAGCCTTAGGAAAGGCTCTTCGTGTGAAATTGTAGTATGCGGCGTTCACGCGAAGTAGTAATTTTTAGCAAATTCGAACGAGAGTATCAAGTAGGCCCGTGCAAATCCTACTGGGTTCGCACGAGTCGGCCCGTTGGTACCTAGACTATAGACTAGGTCGTTTCTAAGACATTGACTCGGACTAGGTCAAGTCTGGCCTAATTCCCTATAGTTATGGCTCTGATACCAATCTGTCACACAGGGTTCGCACGAGTCGGCCCGTTGGTAACAGGTTGGTATCAGAGCCAACACTGAGTGAATTAAACACTAGTCTTTTGTGTTTAATCTCAGTTACACAATTGCACATTTCTAAACTTTCGAGTCTAGACATATAACATAGGACAAATTCTACCTTGTTTGGTTTTTGTTTTGTCCTTTAAATTTTTATATATTGTTGTTGTTATCTCATGCTATATTGACAGGATTAACAAAATGCCGCCAAGATTCTTTAGAAGAAGAGGACGTGGAAAGGGGCCAATCACCGCCCCCAATGACAACGAGGCAGGACCTTCGAATGTGCGAGCTCCTTCGACCACAGAGAGTGACGATCCCCGACAAAACCGGAGGAACCTCTTCGAGCCGGCTAGACGGTCGGTTTCGCACAGTTCAACACCTCCTGTCCATAACCCTTACGGGCCATAGCCGGAGTATGAGCCCAACAACCCTCAACCGTCCTACATACCCCTACAGCGATCTTTATCGCACAACTCTTTTGGGGACCCCACACCTGTCTTCAGGGGCCAGTTTAACCCGGCCAACTTCATACCAGAACCAGCGGGTTTTAACCCATTGGGGCCGGAGGATCATTTCTCGGGAGATCACGCGGATGATATGGACGAGGATACGGACCCCGTCGAACCTGCCAGTGGTACACCAAACCACCCGATAGAGATCTCTGACGGATCTTCTTTCCACGGATCACCCTACGGTGGTCCAGACAGCTTTCAAGCTATGTTTACCCGACACGAATGGTATTATACACCTCCTCACCATTCACCGCCTCAGCAGCAGCAACAGGATCCCTCTGTGGATTCACGGTTTGTGGCAGTCACGCCACCGCCTCCACCGCCACCAGTTCAACCGGCACCTCCTCAACCACCGAGGCGTAGGAGAACCGGAGCGCGTATGTCTGCGCGAGCGGGAGACTTTCATTTTAGTTCTCCACGTCAATCAAGTGGCAGCCATTACCCGCCACTTCAGGAGGACCCATAAATGGGTGGACCTTCACACCCAGTTGCACCGCAACCACCACCAATGGGTTTTGATAACCCAATTCCGGCATACACGGGTTCCATGGCGTATAACCCGTTTGAGCAGCCGGTGCACACCAACTACAACTACGCCGAAGCCGACCCATACATAGTAGCGGCTAACTATAACCCCCAAGGACCGTATGGAGACCCATGGGGAGTAGGGTACCCAACTCATGGGTACCAGATACCGGCCAGACCTATCATTCGGACGCAATCGCAGCCGCCACGACTTTCTCCCCCGGAGCGGGAGGATATTCTTCAGAGACTGGATCAGGTTGAGCGGGAATTTCACCGCGACCGCAGGGAGAGACAAAGCTTCTTCCAAGGATTGACAAGCTTGATCAAAGGGAAGAGCAAGAAGGACCACTAAATCCTTCCAATTGTTGTTGAGCCCCTGCGTGGGCCAGTCTTGCTGTATAAACCCCTGCGTGGGTATGCTTGTTTGTTTTTGACCCCTGCGTGGGTCTATCTTTCTGTAAACCCCTACGAGGGTATGTTATTGTTAAGTCCCTGCGTGGACTATTATGTTATTTGTGTAAGTCCCTGCGTGGACTATTATGATGTTTATTGTTAAGCCCCTGCATGGGTAAATCTTTGTTTAAACCCCTGCGTTGGTAAATCTTTGTTTAAACCCCTGCGTGGGTAAGTTTGTTTATTAAAAAGTCCCGTTTAGGGCGACGTGTAATCTTTATATAAATTAATGGAATGTTATGTTTATAAATTTCATTTTTGCTATTATATGCATAAATATATTACATGAAATAAATAAATCAAAATCATTCCTTTTAATAAAAATCTGCCTATTTAAATATTGAATAAGAATCTTAAAGAGTGAAACCTATCCTTCGGGTCATTATAAGACCAGGCCAAGATGGTAAGACCTGTTTAAAAGATTCTAATCCCTGTTAACATCTGTAAACATGTTAACACTCATGGCAGATGTGATTCATTAAAATCACACACGTCATTCTTATTAATGGATTCTTCAAAAGATCCCTAACCCAATTTAATGATCTCTGAATCATGGGTTTAGATCATCAATTAAGATGATCATAAGTTGACCACACGTGGTAATATAGCGCCTACGGGCCCTGCTCATTTTCATATGAGCCAAAAAACAGTGGTAGCAATGACTCCCTGTCAGATAAAGGTAATGAACTAGGTTCAAACCTTCATGCTTTGATTCTCTGAAATCATAGCTTATAAATCATAAATGTCCTTGTGACTAGGCCTATAGTGCCAGTATACCTTCATATTTTGATTCTCTGAAATCATAGCTTATAAATTAAAGTGTCCATGTGACTAGGCCTTTTGTGCCACAAATAAAACTGTTATTGTTTTATAATTAGGATAAATTATGAATCCTAAATAAATATGATTAATAAATTAACCGAATATGGTCTCTGTTTACCATGGTTAATGAATTACCCTAAGGGGCAATTCCATAATAAACTCCCAAATAAACTATTGCCCTTGTTTTCTGTAACAGTTCAATTAAAATGGCTAACTCAGACGAACTTAATAGCCATCCAGTGGAGAACATTGATAACGCCCGAGTTACTTTAACGGGTGCTGAATTGAAAGCGTTGGTTGACGACGCAGTTACTAAGGCATTGGAACGACAATACGAAGAGTATAGTGGGACTCGGAGTAGGACCCTATCTACGCCGCATGCAAAGCCTCCTTCCAAGAAGGAAGAACTGAAGAAAGATGATGATCGACACTCCTCAAATCATCACAGTGATCCGTCTCAACAGATCATACTGAATAATGAACCCCGTGATAAGGGTTGCTCCTACAAGTACTTTGTGTCATGTAAACCCCGGGATTTCACTGGGGAGAAAGGAGCCATTGACTGTATGACGTGGTTAGACGAGATGGATACGGTTGTGGATATCAGCGGATGCGCTGAGAGGGATGTAGTTAAGTTTGTGTCGCAATCTTTTAAAGGCGAAGCTTTAGCCTGGCGGAGATCACTGATTCAAGCCACCGGGAAAATCCCATTGTACAACATGTCATGGGAACAATTTGTTGCCCTTATCAGGGAAAATTACTGCCCTCAGCATGAGGTGGAGAAGATAGAATCTGATTTTCTATCATTGGTGATGACAAACCTTGACTGTCAAGCTTACCTCACGAGCTTCAACACGATGTCCCGGTTAGTTCCGTATCTGGTAACCCCGGAACCAAAAAGAATAGCTCGTTTTATCGGTGGTTTAGCCCCGGAAATCAAGGCAAGCGTAAAGGCTTCTCGGCCAGCTACTTTTAGATCTGTAGCTGACATCTCCTTGTCACTCACTTTGGATGCGGTCAGGCAAAGATCGCTGAGGAATAAGGAGGCTGAGAAGAGAAAACGTGAAGATGATAGTTCACGGAGGTCGAACAAGAAGCACCGTGGGAATGGTGACAACAAGAAAGGATCTGAATCAAGGAAAGATGGGCATCATTCTGGTGAGAAGCCCAAGTGCAAAGTTTGCAAGAAACAGCACTTTGGAAAGTGCAGACTTGAGTCGAACTCACAGACTCAGTCAAAAACCTATGCTTGTGGTATATGCAAGTCCAAGGACCACAAAACCTTGGATTGCAAAAAGATGAAGGATGCAACTTGCTACAGTTGCAATGAGAAAGGTCACATTAAAACCAACTGCCCTAAATACGCCAAGAAGCCTGAAGAGGCCAAGAAGACAAATGCTAGAGTCTTCAGAATGGATGCGAAAGAAGCGGTTCTAGACGACAACGTTATTACAGGTACTTTCCTTGTAAATGATGTCTATGCAAGAGTACTTTTTGATTCAGGCGCTGATAAATCTTTCGTAGATAATAAGTTTTGTGAATTGTTGAAATTACCTGTCAAAGCCTTAAGTGTGAATTATGAAGTGGAGTTAGCAGATGGCACACTAGAAACCGTCTCAACTGTGTTAGATGGATGTGTTATATCCATTAAGAACCATTCTTTTCCTCTGTCTCTACTTCCCTTTAAGTTGGCTGGTTTTGACATAGTTTTGGGTATGGACTGGTTATCTAGTAACCAGGCCCAAATTGTCTGCAACAAGAAGCAGGTAGTGATAAAGACTCCGTCTGGTGAATCACTTACCATTCGGGGAGATACCCAATATAGAGTGCCTGAGCAAGTGACTATGCTCAAGGCTTCCAAGTGTTTAAAGAAGGGTTGTGTCATCTACATGGCACAAGTGATTATTGATGAGCCTAAACCGAAGATAGAAGACATCCTCGTCATTTCTGAATACCCCGAAGTGTTTCCTGAAGATCTACCTGGCTTACCACCAGATTGGCAAGTGGAATTCAGAATTGATATCATCCCTGGAGTAGCACCCGTTGCTAGAGCACCTTACAGGTTAGCACCCACATAGATGAGGGAATTAAGAACACAACTGGATGAATTGCTAGCTATAGGTTTCATTAAACCTAGTTCGTCTCCTTGGGGAGCACCAGTCCTATTTGTCAAAAAGAAGGATGGATCGATGCGTCTGTGCATCGATTATCGTGAGCTTAATAAGGTCACGATAAAGAATAGATATCCTTTGCCCAGGATCGACGATTTGTTCGATCAATTGAAAGGGGCAAGTTATTTCTCGAAGATTGACTTGAGGTCAGGCTACCACCAACTGAAGGTTAGAGATGAAGACGTGCACAAAACAGCATTTAGGACTCGTTATGGTCATTACGAGTTCCTAGTGATGCCTTTTGGGCTCACTAATGCACCTGCCGCGTTCATGGATCTCATGAATCACGTTTGCAAGCCATACTTAGACAAATTCATCATCGTTTTCATCGACGACATTCTGATCTACTCAAAGAACCAATCTGACCATGAGAAACACCTTCGATGTATTCTCAAACTTCTACATCATGAGAAACTCTACGCCAAATTTTCCAAGTGTGAGTTTTGGCTTCGAGAAGTCCAATTCCTTGGACATGTGGTGAGTGAGCGTGGTATCCAAGTGGATCCCGCTAAGGTTGAAGCAGTTATGAACTGGCAAGAGCCAAAGACGCCTACAGAGATTCGTAGCTTCCTGGGATTGGTAGGATATTACAGGCGTTTCATTGAAAATTTTTCAAGGATTGCTGCACCCCTAACTTCCTTGACTAAGAAGAAAGTAAAGTTTGTTTGGGGCCCTAAGCAGCAAGAGTCCTTTGATATCCTAAAGCAGAAGTTGAGCAACGCTCCTGTTTTGACGTTACCTGATGGAATCGAAGAATTCGTAGCTTACTGCGATGCATCTCACACTGGCATGGGGTGTGTGCTTATGCAGAAAGGCAAGGTTATTGCCAATGCATCACGACAGTTAAAAGTGCATGAAAAGAATTACACCACCCACGACTTGGAGTTGGGTGCCGTTGTATTTGCACTAAAACTGTGGAGGCATTATTTATATGGAATCAAGTGTGTGATCTATTCTGATCACAAGAGCCTCCAGCACCTGTTTAATCAGAAGGATTTAAACATGAGGCAACGCCGTTGGATGGAAACTCTAAACGATTATGATTGTGAAATCAGATACCATCCCGGCAAGGCGAATGTAGTCGCCGATGCCTTGAGTCGAAAGTAGAGGGTGAAACCCATCCGAATCAATGCCAAGCGCATGGAGATAAAGAACAGTTTGACTGAAAGGTTGTTAGCTGCACAGAAGGAAGCTGTGTTGGAAGCTAACTATCCTAATGAAAAGCTAGGGGTAACTGAGGAGCAGTTAACTCTTAGCTAGGACGGAATTCTAAGATTAAATGGACGAATATGGGTTCCAATTTATGGAGGACTTCGAGATGTCATCCTCCAGGAAGCCCATAGTTCCAAATACTCCGTTCATCCTGGAGCTGATAAGATGTACCAGGATCTAAGGGCGAATTATTGGTGGATAGGCTTGAAAAAGTCTGTAGCTGCCTATGTAGCTAAGTGCTTGACTTGTGCGCAAGTCAAAGCAGAACATCAAAAGCCGTCAGGCTTGCTACAACAGCCTGAACTTCCTACGTGGAAGTGGGAAATGGTAACCATGGATTTTATCACCAAGTTAAGTAAGACAAGGAAAGGAAATGATACAATATGGGTTATAGTTGATAGACTGACTAAGTCAGCACATTTCCTACCCATCAAGGAGACTTATAGCTCCGACATGTTAGCCCAGCTATACGTTGATAAGATTGTAGCCTTACATGGCATACCTGTGTCTATTATCTCTGACCGAGATACTAGATACACGTCACATTTTTGGAAGAGTTTCCAACAATCTTTGGGCACGCGTTTGAATTTCAGTACGGCTTACCACCCTCAGACTGACGGACAGAGTGAGCGTACTATTCAAACTTTGGAAGATATGCTACGTGCGTGTGTAATTGATTTAGGTGGTAGTTGGGATAACCACCTACCCTTGATTGAGTTCTCCTACAACAATAGCTACCGTACCAGCATTAAAGTTGCGCCTTTCGAGGCCTTATACGGTAGAAAGTGTAGAATGCCAGTTTGTTGGGCGGAAGTTGGAGATGTCCAATTATCAGGACCAGAGATAGTCTTTGAAACGACGGACAAGATTGTCCAGATTCGTGACCGTCTCAAAGCTGCCCAAGATAGGCAGAAGAGCTACGCAGATCCAAAGCGTAAATCCTTTCACTTCGAAGTAGGTGACAAGGTATTGCTTAAAGTATCACCCTGGAAGGGGGTGATGCGATTTGGTAAGAAAGGAAAGCTAAGCCCGAGATACATAGGACCTTTCGAGGTTATCGAACGTGTCGGGTCCATTGCCTATAAGTTAAACTTACCTGAAGAGCTCAGTGGTATTCATAATGTATTCCACATCTGCAATCTGAAGAAGTGTTTCGCTGACGAATCACTGGTTATACCACATACAGATGTGCATATAGATGAGAGCTTGAAATTTGTGGAAAAACCATTGTCGACTGAAGATCGACAGGTTAAGAAGCTTCGAAGGAAGAATGTGCCTATTGTAAAGGTCAAATGGGATGCCCGTAGAGGTCCCGAATATACGTGGGAGGTTGAATCCACAATGAAATAAAAGTACCCTTATTTATTTCAGTAAATCTCGGGCCGAGATTTATTTTATGGGGGTGAGGATGTAACAGCTCGAAAATTCACGTCCTATAATGTGTTGACAGGTGTCATATGCTTGAACGTGTGAAAGAATGTGATGAAAGGACTAAAGTTGACAAACATGAAAAGTATATGAATATACGAGTTCTAAATGTCAACAGTGAATAAATATATTGTACATTAACCCTACATGATGTTTATAGCATCAAACGAATAAACCATGGATCATACGAAGCTAAAAGTGAGAGATTACAAACTACAGGGGTTAAATGTGTCAACATGTTTAAGTTATACCTCTGAGTGACCTTTTGACAAACCCGAAGCTTTGTAAGGGTTAATTATGCTCACTAGAATACACGATATAAATTTCATAAAGTTTCGTTATCGTATGAGAAAGTTATGATCAAATTCGTATGCGAGGGGTTAAAGCGTTAACGTTGAAAGTTATGACCTTTCGGGTTAACCAGAAGTGTCCAGGGACTTGGCAAAGTGGGTACAAGTCTTAAAGCCCTTGTAGGTAAATAAGAAGGGGTCAAATTGCAAGAAATAAACAAGTTGACCTTTCGAAGAGCCAAGGGACGAATATGCAGAAACTTGAAAATGTAAAATCTGATCAGAAGGGCTAAGGCGGGCCGCGTAAAGGTTAACATAACCTTACGCGGGCCGCGTCAGACCTACAGTAACAGAAAATGCAGACAGCCTCCTGTATTCGTGCATAATCGCCAAAACGGATGTTTCATTTCATGTGCGACCCCTAGGCAACCCCTAGAACACTAGGGACACTTGTGGGGATGTTATGGTCAGTAGTAGACTTATTTGTCAACACTTTATGGTGTCTTGGTTACTATATAAAGCACCTAAGTGCAACACATTGATCATTCATTCCTCAAACATCTTCTGATCAATTGTGGAGCACAAGAGCACTTTCCAGGCCTTCCTCATCAATCATTAGACCTTTGTAAGTTTGCTTAACCTTCTTTAAATGAGTTTAGCTTAGTTATTTAGCTACAAGTCAAACCGTTGTAATTACGGTTTGACTTCGAGATTAATTAATAATGGCTCAGTCAAATCTCGAATTAAAAGTAGTTATAAGTTGGTAATTATGTGGGTAATAAACCCTCAAAAGGGTTCCCCCTGATTCCCACTCTAACTAGGTCAAATGTCGGGTCAAACTTACTAATAAAAAGTCAACAGAATGTTTAAATTACAATTCATGCATAATTAGCAATGTAGAACACTTATAACCTGTTTGATCATTGATATAACTTGGTAATGAATGTAAGAACATGTCTAAACATGTTCAACCCGACAATTTTCAGTAGAGACCCGGTTCGGGACCGAAAGTCGCATAGTTTGACTTTCGCTTTGACTTTCAGTTCTGACCCGTTATGGTATGTTTTAGAAATTCCTTAGAGCTTTATTTGGACCAGGTTACATGCTAGTATAACCCTCTATGATTATACACCTCGGATCATTAGTTATCCAATTAATACGCATGATTCCGTTAATTGCCCATATGTTGACCATTATGCCCTTTTCACCTTAAAACGTGATTTTTGAAAATGTAAAAGATTAGAAACCTTACTTACTGATATTTAAACTTGCATACAAAATTTTACATTAGTTTGAGGTGTAGGTTAAGAGTTATGCTCGTTAGCGTAAAATGAAAGCTTTATGTTAATAAAACGGCGTAATTAGCATATAGCCTAGTTAAGCCTACTTTTTGGTATCAAACTTAATACCCACTGATGTAATATATTATTTTGGGATTTTTGAAGATTTTTAATTATTTTAGGCTGAGCATAACTCATAGTCGTAGGCTTAATCCGGTAATTGTCGGTTTTGCCCTTACGGGCCATAAAATGAGTTTTACATATCTAAACGACTCCAAACCTTTTGCTACTGATTACATATGATAAATAAATTATTTTAAGCCTTCTGGAATAATAAAAATATCAGCTTCATGTATCGAACCCGTAAATGGCTTTTAATCGCCTTTTTTAAGCGTTTTTAACGCATAATATGTACTAGAACTATTTTAAACATACAAGGGTTGATACCTACTGATAGTAGAGGCAAATTATAATATTTTAACAGTAAGCAAAGGTTGACAAACTCAGACTTCAGTTTTGAGCTTTTCGGCTTATGTGAAATTACCAAAATGCCCCTACGGTGCATAGTTTGGTTACAATTGATAAAGTTCACATATATAACATACCCTACTGATATAACTTAGAAAATTGATTATCTTTGCTGATTACATCAGACCTGTAACTCAGGATATTACTTAAACTCTTTTATCACCTTATAAATGACCAAACTACCCCTACGGGGCATAGTTTGTGTTTAAAATCATTTCGGGCATAATAAATGATACCTTACTGATGTCACAACATATTTGGAGCATATTAACATAGGAAACCTGTAAATGGCTCTCATTACTACCCGTTACGCTTGTTACGCGTTCGGTTCGGTTTATGTAACTAGTTTACATAAATTAGCCGAAACGGGTCAAACCTTATCGGTTTTATCTCAAAATCCAGAGTGTATATAATATACCCATATTAAAAAAGTCTTCATACTTGTTGGGTCCAAAACACATTCTATCCGGTCTTCGCTTAATCGTGCGTACGAACCGTATCTTTGAAACTAACCGGTCTAAGCTTAAGCTTAACTAAAGACCCGTTAGGATTCTAATAGGTTATTATAAACCTTCGTTCCAGATTAGGAGTACCAGTAAAAGCTACTTGCGTTTGCTTATTGTGATTTATACTTTGCTCAGGTAAATACTTTTAACTTATTTTCCCTATACGGGCTTGGGTTACGGTATATAGAATACCGCTTGATCGGGCATCAAATCTTCCATCGTTGGGTGGTTAATTGAATAATTTGATCGGCTCGTTTAAACAGTCTTGTTTGCTTAAAGCCTTTGGGGGGTTAATGACCATGTCCCGGATATCCTTGGCATCATTTTACGAAATGGCCACGACTTAAGCGCGGGGTGTAGGCGTACACCCGTCAGTGCACAAAAGAATAATGTGGTGTGTCTATTGATCTTTAACCCGGACACGATCCGGGCTACTGAACGCACAAGGAACATGTAATTCGTTCACAAGATTATATATTTAAATAATTATCCCAAGTTAAATAAAATGTTTATGCCACGTGCATCCAAATCAATTTTCAATCATTTTCTAAAATGAGTCAGTTGATAGTATTTACCAGTGTAAACTGACGTATTTTCCAAAAAAGATTAAATGCAGGTACTAAGCGTAATTGGCTGGGATTTCTCCTTAGCATCAATAGAAGTCTCGCAAGCTTAAGATGCCTAAAGTCTGTTGAACTATTGTTTCTATTTAATTTTTGATCCTTTTGTGGACAAACCTTCAACTGTTGTGATACACGATATTACAATATTATTAAAGTTGAATTATATTTCTCATTTGCTTCCGCTGTGCATATTTATATATTGTGTTGTTTGACTATTATGTTGCCAACCACGTCACGATACTCCCCTACCGGGCCCACCGGTGACACGTGGAAATCGGGGTGTGACAGTGTTAGCCTTATGAAAGGCTAAGTAATATTCTAGCCTTAGGAAAGGCTCTTCGTGTGAAATTGTAGTATGCGGCGTTCACGCGAAGTAGTAATTTTTAGCAAATTCGAACGAGAGTATCAAGTAGGCCCGTGCAAATCCTACTGGGTTCGCACGAGTCGGCCCGTTGGTACCTAGACTATAGACTAGGTCGTTTCTAAGACATTGACTCGGACTAGGTCAAGTCTGGCCTAATTCCCTATAGTTATGGCTCTGATACCAATCTGTCACACCCCAAACGATGGCGGAATCATCGGGGCGCGGCACTAGGCGAATCAGATTGCTCAAGAGAATCCATAACAACTAAATTGCGACAATATTTAATGCGTTCATTATCCCATATTAATAAACAAGTACAATCACATAAGTTGCCATGAATTTTCATGTTCTCTCAAACAATACAAATCCGACAACCTAGATTTTAGGTGTGTTTCTAGACTTCCTAGCTTGATTTGATGTAGACTGCGACTAAACCTGCAACATACGTTAAAACAACGTCAATACAAAAGTATTGGTGAGTATACAAGTTTTGATAGAGTAGCGTAAATAGATAAAAAGTGCTGCGAATTACTAAATACATAAACGAGATACCTCAACATACATGCATTTAAGACCGATACTACCAGCTAAGTCACTCGAGCTGCGATTGCGATTGCTATTCATCCTAACTATACCCCGCCGGGTGCTATAGTACTATACTAGTTAAGGCGGGACCTCGCGACTATAAGTCCTAACACATATGTAACTAGCATCACGTATAAATATGCATAACAGTTATTCGCATGTGATAAATAGTTTGATTGAATAATTTGTTTTGATAAATTCGATCTAATTGGAACGTATGTTAGACCCAAAATGCGATAAAAAGGGATTCGAGTATACTCACAGTTGGTGTTCAGCTAGTAAACACAACTTGGGTGGATTGAAGGGAGCGCGTCTGAGATCAGCCTAGTTACAGATTGATAGCGAAAGTGTTGAACAGTGCGTTAAACGGTGGCGAGTGAACCAAGCGTCAAATGGTAATCCGATCGGATGGCAATCCGATCGGATGGCCAGTCGATCGGGTGGCAATCCGTTCGGATGGTCATCCGATCGGATGGCCATTCGATTGGATTGTCAACTCGTTTGGTGAAGATGTGTTTCTGTATGATGGTTTGACTTTTGAAGTTTTTGTTGTAGCATTTTGAAAACATTGAAGTATCTCTACCTTTCAAGTCGATCGATCGAACAGCGGCTCGATCGGGTTACGATCCGATTAGTAGGACACTTAGTGAGAACAAGTTCACAGCAGTTTGTCACTCGATCGAATTGCAATCCGATCGGGTGGCAATCCGTTTGGAACTGACTATGTATTGAACATGCTGAAAATTGTTTAAGTGTCGAAGTCCCGAACATCACATGGTCGGATGGTCGTTCGATCGGGTGGCAATCCGATCGGGCGGCAATCCATTCGACGTTCAAGACTTTGAAAAGTTGAAATGATAGTTTCAGTGAGGAACCAAGTGCAAGCCGATCTGACGGCTGTTCGATCGGGTGGCTGTTCGATCATGTGGTAATCCGATGGGACGGCATTCTGTTCCAACTGCCTTGATCATCTTGACACTTGATTGTTTTGAAAGTTTGTGGTTTTGATCGAGACGATGTGATAACGTGCCAAACAACAGAACTTCATTACGAACCAAAGTCTTCCGATTGAACCGGAATCACCCTGGTCCGATCAGTTAACTGTCCGTAACAGTTGTTCATGCTTGACCCGAAATCGGTTGTCTCTTTAGATAGAATCGGATTTAGAACCAACACTTCACTTAGAATGAGTAGAAGATCGGAAGGAGCTCTGATTCCATCGGTTTTGAGTGCATTGAGTTCAAAAGAGTTGAAAGAAAGTTGAAAAAGTTTCTTTCAATCCTTTTATCATTGAAGTGTCTAGATCTATGCGAAATCGTAGTGGAATTATGTGGAAATCCTTCAGATCTGAGTTATTCTTGGTGGAATGAGGCAAACATTTGAAGTTCATAAGAATTCCATGATGACCTCACCCTAGAACACCTCAAATCCATTGATTTCATGGTTAAAAGTTAAGATTCAAAGGTGAAAAGACGAAGAAGTGTGTGTGGATCAAGAAGTACAAGATTTGAGTTGTAAACTTAAAAGAATCGCGAGAAATCGAGAGGAAAAGCCCCAAAAGCGTGCTGGTCGAGTGAGAGCTGTCACATCACTGTTCAAGTGATGTGACAAGTGCTATTTATAGGTGAAGTGGAGTGAAGGGGAAGAAGTGCAACGGATCGGACGTCTGTCCGATTGGGTGGCTGTTCGATCGGGTGGCCACCCGCTCGAGTGGTCACTCGATCGGTGGTCTCTGGAGAATGACGTTTCGATGTTTCGTTTTGTTCGTTAAGCGTCGCGATTGTTTGGTTACACATTTTCATACCCATATTCATATATTTATAATAATTAGTCACGTTGGGTCGTATATACATATCCATATTTCAAATCCTGCGATAATCGAGTTACGCGTGCCTGCGAGTGCGTTTTCTTGAGTATCGAGTTGCACTGCGACACATCACGGCTATCAAGGAGGGTAGAATTGGTCCTCACTTGACATCTTCGTGGTTGTCAGCAAGTGCAATGTGATGTGATAGCGATAAAGTATCCGTAATATGCGAAAATACTGCGAAATAGCGATGTATGCGATATAGCTACATTATGATCCGAATCTCTGGTGCTAGGAGTAACGAGTGTAACGAGTAGTAACAATGCACGGACGTGCGGGTTGTTACAACGGGCGTCAACAAATTTCTTTGTTCCCGCATCCTCTGTTTTGTACTTTTTATCCAAAGACTCCCATAATTCTTTGGAAGTCTTGATATTATAGTACACATTATACAAGGCATCCGAGAGACCGTTGAGTACATAGCCTCGACATATGAAATCCGAGTGCTTCCAAGCCTCTACCGCGCTCAGAGCCTGAGCGTTGGTCTCCCCTTCCGCAGGTTGGGGAGTGGTTTCAGTCAAGAACCTCGCAAGGTTCATGGTGGTCAAGTAGAAGAACATCTTCTGTTGCCACCTTTTGAAGTGGAGACCCGAGAACTTCTCGGGTCGTTCAACATGATTTGCCACTGTGGACGCTCCCACAGTGTTGGCAGGGGTTCCAACGACAACATTAGTGTTGCTGGTGTTCACATTTTCAGTCGACATTCTGAAAAGGTTCCAAAGAAACAAATTAATAATTATGTTTAGAAATAATAAATGTGCTGATTTATTATTGTCCCAAACTAAACAGAAGCAAGAGTTTTTTGAAACCACTGCGCATCTTCTAAGTCCAACTTTGAAGACTACAACAGTAGGTTTTTAGAACTCAGCTAAAGAAAGAAGTAGAAGCAGAGTCTGTTTTGATAAAGTACTTTGAATCAAAACAGGAAGAAAAATCTGTTTTTTTTAAAACACAACTGTATGAATTCAAAACTGGTTCAAATTCACAGCAGAATATGTTTGTGATTCTACACGAACGGTGTTTTAAAAAAATTGTTTTAAGATTGTAGGAATCCGTTCGTGCAAAATTAAATAAAATTCTTTATTAACTTGAATTACAAACAATAACAGAATGATACTGAAAAATAAATTACAATTACAACTGAAAAGAAGAAAATAAGAACAAAATTAAAACAAGAAAAACTGTTCTTGGCTGAGGATCGTGTTAGACACGAGTCCCTTAAAATAAATTCCGTGTCTCCCAGGAAAACACGTTTGTTTCAGGATACAACAGCCCGAAGCAGTTGCACTGCCGGTCTTGACTCCAACCCGAAAGTGTACCTCAAACACTTGAAGAAGAAGATGAAGATTTAGAGAAGATTGTATATTTGCTGTGTAATTCGGTGTGTTTAATTCTGCAGCTGGAACCTCCTATTTATACTGCAGGTCCAAGTCGAAACTGAAAACAAATTTAATAAGAGAATTAAACTGCATTAAACGTCTTCAATGCACTTTAATTCGCCATTTAATTCTTAGTCAAACGCATTGACTCGTCAGTTTCAACTGCTGAAATGTAACTGCACTGGCATTAACTGCTGCTGGAAGCTTCTGCGCGCACGCAAGCGCCCTTGTGCGTGCAAGTATGCACGCCCCTGCGCACATGCGCCATTTTGGCTCACTGCCATGTGCTCGTGCGCCACGTCACGTGTAAGCCTCTACGAGCACGCCACACAGTCGTGCCGTTTTGGCTCACTTTGGTGCGCCGCACACGTCACCTCAGTGCCCATGCTCCATGCGCACCATGTGTACTCGCGTGCGTACGCGCATGATTACCACGTCATGCGCCACTGCGCGCGAAGTGCAAAGTGCGCCATCAAAGCGCCACACTGCGCCTCATCGCCCACGTCATGCGTCACTGCGTGCGTGTGCGAGTGCGAGCTAGGGTGCTCCGCACCCTTCGAGAGTACACTTAGTGAGTGCTTCCATGAAACAATAAGGATGGAGAGTTTCCACTTAAATACCTCTTTAAGTTTCATCTCTCCTCCTATGTGGGACAAGGTGCCACTTTCCCACTTTTTTCAGCATTCAAGTTTCAAACACCAAACTTTGAGCATCGACATCTCATTCATCTTAGCTCCGTTTTGGACGTGGTTTGGTTCGTTGCGAAGCTCTTCCAACATAGAACACAAAGCCATAAATAAATATATAAAACCCGCTCATTTTATTATATTTATTTCTAGTCCAAAATAGGAAAACATCATTTTCCTATATTTGTGAAAAGTGCTATTTCCACAAATTTCCAACATTGATCTCTTAACAAGCAAAGAAACAACAACAAAGATGGTTTTACTGGGTGATCTCTCTGAGACATTTAATCGAACAAGATGTGTGCGCACAGTAAAGACCCACTTTTCCTGGAGTTGAGTAGTAAAAAAAAACTACTGGTGAAGTAATACAAGATTTGCATCGCTTTTGTATTTGTATTAAGGGCATGTTTGGCTAAGCTTTTTAAAACAACTTATTGACTAATTGGTTTTTTGAAAAGTTATAAGCTCCAAAATAATGTTTGGCAATGAGGGTGTATGTGAGGGGAAAAAAACCAATAAGTCAATAAGTCACTCCATACTAACTTTTTCAAAAAGCCAATAAGTCAATAAGTTGTTTCAAAAAACTTAGCCAAACATGCCCCAAGATTGTTCGTTAAGTTTCAAATGAATCTTTACTGGTTTCCATCCAACTCTCTGTTTTCACTCATAAATAATGAAAAAAAAAAAATACACTCTGTAATAAAGAACTATGCAAAGTACACTTCGGGATGAACAATTAATAAATGCAAATTGGAACATTTCTTTCTGAATCCTCGAACAGATCTTTGTGAAGGTGTGGTGGCCTAGGGGCGGTGGAGACGGTGGTTTAGGGTGTAGGGAGTGGTTAGACACTTGAAAGTGGTAAACTTCCAAATCAACCAATGAGGGTGTGTCATGTCATTCAACCTTAAGAGTTTAAACTATGCTGAAAAGTGTTGGCAGTGGTTAGACACTTCATGAATTGGTAAACTATTTTTTATATTTTATATTTTTTTTAATTTAAGATAAAATGAATAAAACATCAAACTTTTATAAACAAAAAAAAAAAAAAACATTACATTAAAATCTAAGTTTAAAAAAACTAAAAATTACAAGGCCAACCATATTTTTTTGCGATCTCACATTTTCTAGCGAGTGTGATTTCCAATATCGAAGGGTGAACATTGTCGTGAGGCCGGTTAAACGTCTCCAAGTCCTTGTCGAACATAGTTTGTCGCAACGCCTCTCATTGCCCATCTGCCAACGTCATGTATTTTTCTTCTCGTAAACATTTAATATTCATCAACTCTTTCTTGCCTTCGAACCGGACCCTGCATTTTTTTTCTTGCCTTCACCTTGTTTGAGCCTTCAATTTGTTTGAAAAGATTTCAAAAAGGGAAAATGTCACAGAATAGTAACGCAGTTTTAAAAGTGTTCTAATTAGATCACTCGTATCGTTTTTGTCCCAATTAGATAACTTAACATTCAAATCATGTCATGTTTTTTTTTCTACGTGTCAAGAAAAAATGAAGCATAAAATGTTGGGGTTGGATTATTTTAGAAGATAAAATTATATTTATTAAAAATAAAAACACTTTAATTACATTAAAAATTTAAAAAACAAGTTACAATCCACGTAATCACCCGAAGTTAGCATCAAATAAAAGGGAAAAATGAAACAAAAATCCATATCATCATGGTTACTTATGAAATGGATGAAAAAACCATTAATTTTAATGAAAAATGAATGTTGAATGACCTGATTGAAACACTTTTGAAACTTGATTGACCTAATTAGAACACTTTTAAAACTTGGTTACTATTCTACAAAGTTACCTCTTTGAAAAATCGAGTGAAAATTGCAGTGAATATGGAGGTTGGGTTTGTTTGGTGAAAATGAAAGTGAATTTGTTTTTATTTATAAAGTTGATTTTTTTTTTGCTATAAAGTCGTTGAAGATGCACAAACATCGAGCGCAAAGCTTCACCGTTCATCAAACTTCACCGCGCGGCAAAGGGGGTTGGCGGCGATGTTCCCAAGCGGCAAACCAAGTTTACCTCACCCCGTTGCCGCCCACACCGTACACCCTTAATTAGCTGAGATGGTTTTTTTATTCTTCAGAAATTTATGCATTCGAGTGGTCGACGAAAAGAACAGAAATTAGGTTAAGATTAGCGACTCAACGAAATGGAAGAACTAGTGTGACTCTGATTGAAGGATCCGTTGAGATATTTCAAGAAATTGGATTGGGGGTTTTCTTTCACTTTTTTGTCCATTGTATATGAAGATTTGAATTGCGTTTGTGGTTTTGGTTTTCTACCATTTGCAAACCTATGGCCAAACTAAGGTCAAGAACATAACCTTGAAAAGTTGTCTTCGTTGTTTCACTCGTGACGAACCCAAGTGATGGAATCAAGTTTGGGGTTTGTTTGAATCCGGATTCGGGTTTGTTTGGCAGCGTGGAATCAAGTGGGTGGTAGGGGCAGGTGGTGGTGATGGGCGATGAGGGTAGTGGTGTTGGTCATGATGTTATAGAGAGAGAGAAAGTTGAGATGGATAGGGGGATTATTTAAGAGAAAATTACCAATCTAGCAAAGAAAAAAGTCAAATTACCAATCTAGCATGCTCATGCGTCTTTGGAAGGCCACTCATGTATGGGATGAGTCTTTCAAGCATGGGATGAGTCCTTGGGGAGAAACCCAATAAAAAAAAGACAAGTGGCGGGGATGAGTCTGCGGACGCATGGGATGAGTCGGCAGGACGCATGGCTTGTGGGTCCGCGGACGCATGGGATGAGTCCGCGGACGCATGGGATGAGTCTTTCATGTGTGTGATGTGATTTGTGGGTCCGCGGACGCATGGGATGAGTCCGCGGACGCATGGGATGAGTCCGCGGACGCATGGGATGAGTCCGCGGACGCATGGGATGAGTCCGCGGACGCATGGGATGAGTCTTTTCATGTGTGTGATGTGATGTGATGTGATGTGATTTGTGGGTCCGCGGACGCATGGGATGAGTCCGCGGACGCATGGGATGAGTCTTTCATGTGTTTGATGTGATGAGTCTTTCCACGTGTCAATTGGGGATTGGCGGACGCAACACTTGGCCTGGCAGACGCATTAGAAGACTTGGGATCTGTGAGTGGCCTTCCAAAGACGCATGAGCATGCTAGATTGGTAATTTGACTTTTTTCTTTGCTAGATTGGTAATTTTCTCATTATTTAATTTACTCTATCATTAATAACTATTTATTTTAGTATTTATGATAAAATGACCAAAATACCCTTATGTAGTGTCTATTGGGTCAGATTTAACCATGAAAAATAACTGAGTTAGGGTTAAATGACATAATGTGCAAGAGTTTGCAAACATTGAGTACCCTTTTTGAAGACAAATGACACATTTTGCAATCTGGTATTAACATAAATGACGAGTTTTGTAATTTACTCATTTATGTATACTAGTGGGGAACCCGCGCGTTGCTGCGGGAGCGACAATTTACATCAAAATAGACAAAACATAGGCCAAACCAACTGGTATCCATTCTAACCCGTTAGTTAGTCAGTTAACCGTCTGCTCATTTGTCACTCCGAAAAGAAATTTAAATAATAAAAGCCTTAAAAGTCTTTAAATGAAATCTCACAATTTCTTGACAGATATTGTTGCTTTGTTGAATAGCAGCATTCTTTCCATCAATCAACTTTGAAATGAGAGATCTTACTTGCAATTTAATCTAAAACTTTACTGTTACATAATTACCAAAAGTAAAATGACAATGAACATGAGATTTTTGTATTCTTCTTAGTGCTGTCAACTGATGGCAAAAGAAAATATGTCAAAAATTTAAGAAATCTACACATTCTCTATTCAAATGTACACTCGTCATTGCTCACGAGTCATGATAGAGCAACTTGATGTAATAGTTTATGTAAAATTAAAAACATCACATCAAGTCAGCACAGCCAATGTACAGCAAACCATGGAGTTGACCATCTTTGAGTGTCAAATTTATTAATCTTTATAAAACTGGAGATGTGATAACTGATAAGAACTGTTTCTTCTTAGAGGTGGCCATTTCATACTTTGAACCCATTTACAAATGGGTAGATTTAGGTTATGTAATATCTTTAACACAGAATTAAAATAAACGCTAAAAAAGAACATAAACAAACACAAAAATGAAAAAAAAAAACGCTAAAAAATAACATGAACAGACAGGTTTAAAGTCATCCGAAGAATAAGTAGATTGCTATTGAATCTAAAAGAGTCACCAAATGAGCAACAACATGTAAAGAGAGGAAATAGAAAATGTAGTACGTGAACGCACCTTACACTCCATTAAACAAGTAACACATCGTCGATTACATATACTATGCATTTGATTTGATGATTCATATATTATAGTAGGGGTGAGCATATATCGGGTCAGACCAAAAAAACCCAAGGACCGAACCGATAATTAACCTTAACCGACCCAGTATGTAGCATGAAGGTATTATTTCAGTTCTATTGTTGGACCTATTTTTGGGTTCGGTTAAAGTTCCGGTCCAGGAACAATAGTATCCTAGTAAGAAACCTGTTGGACTGATGTTGTACAAGTCCGGCATTGTCAACAGGAGGTGGTTTTATAGTATTTTGAGCATAAAGGCTTGACTCACTGTATGCTTATCACAAGTCCGAATTTTCTATTTTTCATAGAGGTCAAGGCATGTTTTCTCTCTAGACATGGAGGGTTGATGAGGCTTCTAGTTTGCTGCGTGATCTCAATTTTTCGAGGAAACATAGGAAATCGCCCGCGTCCCTCCTTCACGCTAGTATCCCTTCCTTTTGCCGGCATTGATCAATTAAGATAATCAATTACTGAGCACCTACATTATTTAAACAAAGCATGGTTTTCACGTCGAGAACATGAGCCGCAAGTGTGAGTACAGTCTGGTAGCCTTGATCCAGGCAGTTGAACCATGCCGGCCACTCTTTGATTCCCTGGTGGCACCCTTGTGGCTCCATGTTGATCTGGTGTCACTTGATTTAAATAGTGGTGCCGAATAAAATATTATAGGCATACCAAAGAGAGTGTCTTTGATTCCCTGGTGGCACCCTTATGAAAAAAAACCGAACCCAAGTTTGTATCGCAATTCATGTTTGGATATATGGGATTCTCGAGCCGGGTCGGGTAATCTTCGGTTAGGGTCAGTTTCTAGAATTTGCTTGCCCATGTCATCTACGACACAAATATCAACCGTGAATGTTACCTGCAAATATCAAAATAAAAAAAATAAATGAATAATATATTATCTGCACACACTAAAACAAAAAATAAATGAATATTAAAATATTATAGGCATACCAAAGAGAGTTGGGTACTTGCCAGGCCACAGATGACATTACTTGCATTTTTAGGGAAAATGCAGTGGTCAACAGAACTGTCGTTTTCGTTTGTTATAAAATCTTAAGGATTTTTACATAATCTTCCTAGAGATACAACTAATTCAGCTGCAGCAACCATTGGGTCTTAGCGCTTTGACATAGAAACCGTTCTGGCATGTCCCTTATGATCCTCTCACTATTACCTTCAATATAGATACCAGGCTTTCAAATGTATGACAACGTCGCCTGATCCCAGAGGCACATTCCTGATCTCGTTCTCGTTGTTCAGATAAGCGATTCGTGTGACGTTTCTGAGACACAACGAATGTAACAAACGGACGGTAGTGTTCGATGTAAATGGCTTCCTTCATATCAACCATTTCTTTATTCAGAACCATCTCAAACTGGTCGTCACTAACACCAGCACGGGTACAATCTTGTTCGGTTTCACTTTGTTGACTGTAGCGTAAGTGCTGATCAGGTCCAAACACACGCTCCCAAAATTAACAATCTTTTATTTACGATGCCCTTGTGGCCACACACAAGCTACATAACGAGTCGCACCACGGTCCACGAGCCAACAACTGCTGCAATAGATGGAGACTCGGAGTTCATCGCAGCCGGGTGATTGACATCTGCTCTAATAAACATATATTCATTCACAAGCAAGTTAGCACAAAAGATGGTAAACCTAATCCACAAGAAAATGATCAATAAAAAGGGAGTTAAGACATCAACAAACCTTAATCTCTGAGTCTCGAGGCTATTACGTCCTTTTACCATAGCTGGAGTTGTTTCGATTCTCCTTTTCCCCGAATGTAACCGACAGACAACCGCCATCGGATTCGTCTGCCATCGTTTACCTCCTTTCTTCTCGGATTTGGATCACTGCCGCACAATTGTTGTTCTATCGGCTCAAAGCTTTCGGTTTCATATATGTTTCATTTGTCATTCAGGTATCACAAGAACAATATTACAGAAATATTAATATTATAGAAATAACTTAAAATCTAACCCGACTGGCCAACCCAATTTGCCACCTCTATAAATAATAATTTTTTTATATATTACACAACTGATAAGTGTAATTGAGTAAAGAGTTCCAATCCTCGATCATAAAAATGCTAATGCTGTAATTTTTAGCCTAAAATGATTTGAAGTTTTGATTTGAGCAAATAAAAATATCACCTTCAAACTTCAAAACAATATTTGACCAAAAAGGTATCAAGTTTAGGCATTTTGAACCAGTGGCGGATCTTGCCCGTTGAACGTGCCGGGGCCGAAAGACACGGGCACTAAAAAAAGCCCGGGTAAGCCCGGGCCAAACATAGTATATACTACGTATAAAAAAGATCTATCGAAATGCGGAAAATTAGCACTACGCCCGAAAAACTTACCCGGGCCGTGGCCCTGCCATAGGCCTTATAAGAACCGCCCATGTTTTGAACAAAACCAAAATGTAAAAAAGTTGTTAGACACCACCTTTTGGAAACAAAAACTTGATTAAAAAACAAATTCGTCGTAAATACATGTTTAACACGTTGATCATTGTATTGGTGCTGATAGCGTGAGTACAAATAGTAAAAGCATGATAATCTTACTTAACAACACCATATCCAACTGCTTCAGCAGTTTGTTAAAGCTCCTCAACAGTCCATTCAACAGCCTTTACCTATTGATTTTAGAATTAACACATTTTATAAATTCACTTCACATGAAGGATATATTTGTTCTAATATAAACCAAATTTTTTGGTTATACCTCGTTCCACAAGAGCTGCTTTACAAGACTTTTAACTTCATCAAGTAAACCAACCAGTTTAACCACTTTAGTGTTCCAATCAATACAAAAACAATCAAGCAAACTAACTGCAAATTAAAAGACACTGATTAACATATTATTTACCGTGTTTCATTGCTGGAATCCATTTGTTTACCAATTCCCTGCATCACAATTACTAAAGGCATGCGACTAATTTCAGTTTCAACTGAAAGTGAACAAAAAAACCGAAACAATACATACTCCTGAGGTAAGAACATCTCGATTTCAAATGGATATGTACACAAGATCGAAATCAAATAGCTAACTGATAACTGATTAGAATTCAATTTGCAAGGATGACAATCATTTATGTTTCAAAACTAAATATCTGGTGATATATTAGACAGTTTTAAAGAAATTTTTGGAACACTGGACAATATATTCACTTAGAAACCATAAAAACCCTAATTCACAAATTTGAACACAAACACATACCTTCTCGTATAGATTCTCACGTGAACGTTCTTCAATTCGAGTGTGTGATCTTGATTGCAGGTTCATATAAAAAATGATGGACCGATCAACTGCTTGTTTAGGTAGATAGAAGGACGAACGGTGGTGAAATTCATTAATAACTTAATTAAATGTGAAGATCAAGACATAAATGTAGGGTTCTTCTAGAATTTCATGTATGAAATCTCTGTGTTGCCCCTCAGACGTCTTAAAAACTTGGAGATTGTCTCAATTTGTGGCTTGATCTTTCTTGTACATGTTGCTTTAAAATTGATACCTATGGCAAAATTACCATCTTGTACATCACTTTTCCTTTTTAATATATTATAGATAATATATTATAGATACAACCGATTTAAATTATTTAATTATACAATTTACAAAACAATAAAATCATCGATGACAATGAAGCTTCCTTGCATGAGAACAACTCCTAACTAATGTTTAATACCAATTAATATTCTACATTAAGCGAAAGAAGACTATAAACCGTACCAAACATGTGATGTGCAATATGTTTTACATTATATAATATATAATATTTACGTGTGGTTCAAATAACCTTGGCTAAAACAAGTTGATCCAAATTAAACAATTAAAAAGTCATATAAAAATTGTCTTCTTATAGTCAAATACTATATACTATACACACATATGTTTAAAAACAATTCTTTAAGTCAAAAGTCAAATCCTTGAAACGGTTTACACTAAGCAACCACCTAACACCACTTTGGAAATCATTATATAAACCCTCAAGCTCACACATATGTTGATTACTTGATTTACATGCTAAAGAGATGAAGCCATTAAGCATTCTATGTGTGTTCTTAGCAGTGTTTATTCTGGTGTACGCTAACTCCATTGAAGCTAGTCGAGTTTTGCATGTAAAGTATGGACGTCTGGTCGACCTAAAGAGTGTAAACAAGCTTGTTTTACAGGCACTTCCTAAGGGACAAGTTTCGCCATCAGGACCATCCGGATGCACTTATATACCCGGAAGTGGTGGACCGCCTTGTCCGTAATGAAGGTGATGTCTAGGTTACTATTTGAACTTATATACCGGAAGTGGTGGACCGCCTTGTCCGTAATGAAGGTGATGCCTAGGTTACTATTTTTGTGTCATGGGAAAAGATTTGATGATACCTCAAATTATGTTATTCATTATTCTAGTTGTTTATTCTTTTATTGAACCAACTATATTTTGTTGGTATTTGATGGAGAAGTTACATATGTACAAATATTTTTATGTCTTTTGTCATGGATCCAATCCCCATCCATGACATATATATACTTGTAATAAGACTTTGTTTATTAATTATATGATTTATGTTTTTTTAATTATTTGTTGGTATTTGGTGGAAGCAAATGTATGCATGTGTATATTCCATTCCATTCAAAAGTCAAAACTAGATTGAAGTGTGAGATTGTTAAAATGCGATATTTTACAAGTTAAATCCTAAAAAAAACATAATATTATTCGTTTTCTTGTTGATTATTTTAAAAAGTTAAAATAATCACGAATGGTCATATATTGTCAAACATAGTAATACTTGGTTAGACACAAATCGTTAAGAAATAATGCGATATATTAAAGATCATCATGGCCCATTAAGAGACAAAACTCTCAAAACCAAATATGTATATTTAGGCCATTCATGCTCCATTAAAGATCTATAATCACTCTTAAAGCTAACTTGATTCATTAAGACATGTATTATCCTTTATGGCTCGTAAAACCCTAACATGACCTATTATACCTCAACATAATCCATTAAGACATAATATGTCCTACCAAAGGCTATCATGGCCCATTATAGAGCTATCATGACATGACTATTGAAACTAAGTATCACTCAATAAGACATGCATGACCTATTGTTACTCATCAAATAAGTATAACCCATAATATGAGTAATTACAGTCCAATCTAACCACTTAAGGTCTAATATTGCTCACTATAACCTTATATGATGTGTGATGATCCACTATGACCTATTAAGGCTCTCGTACCCCATTAAAAGTCCCAATATACGCCACCATATTAGCTTTGGTTAAATCTTAGACCCATTATGGTTTGTTAAGAAATATGTGTATTATTAAGGCTTATTACACATCGTAAAAACACGGAACTAATCTGAAGATTAATTTGGGATTGTGCGGCGACAAATAAGGTTAATCTTCTTTATCTCGTCCAAGTTGTGATGGTGGTTTTCCTTCAAAACACTAAACACCTCATTAAGCTCGTTAAGAGGAGGGGAATAGGGGGGTTCTCTTCTTAACCACTCTCCTATGTGAGAATAAGTATGTGTATTGAGGATTAAGTATGTAATTAGGAGTAAGAGAGTAAGGAAGTGGATCCTTAAACTTGTAGATGAAGGTTCCTATTTATAGACGGAGTGGTGTGGAAGGAGATGGGCTGATGGGTCTTGGGCCTTGTCGTCGGCAACAAGGAATATCCGTTTTGTCCCCTCTGCCACGACCGTTGGTGCTTCTGGGCGAGAGGAGAGCAGATGCGCGTTGGTTGGATCCACGTGGCCTGACCGTTGTCCTTGTTGTCTGCTCTGTCATCAGCGGTCAAGTGGAGATCATGGTGCAGTTGTCGGCGTACGCTGATTGGTGGCACGTAAGCGTCCTTGTGTACCTTCATGTCTCCTGTACGATTGTAAATCGTGGAGCATGGTCGGATATAACTTGTTAGACGCTCATTGGTCCGTTGTTCTGCCACTTGTACCTTTAATAATTGTCCTTGGATCACATGCGGTTCTGTTTCTTGCGCGGCCATCTAGAGTGTCCGATGTGACCAGCGCAAGGTCCAGGAAGTGAGGGTTTCTATCCAAGGAGCTAAGTGTGAAATTTGGGTTTGTGTTCGCCTTGACCCCGCGCACGACCTAGGTTGCCACTGTTCGGCCGGCGCGAGGTTGAGACAGCTACCAAATTAGTATGTTAAGGGTATGCTCTCACGCGCGACCCGGTTGGTCGGCGCAGATTTGAGACCATACCCCTTCAGAGATACTAAGGCCCACCATTCCCCATTAGCTAATCAAAGCCACTTTCGGTCAATAGTGTTCAATTTGTTTGTAATCCATTGCTAATAAATTCATCGTTGATCGGTTACTGAAAGATCTGTTAGTTAAACTTTTAGACACGCCATGGAAAAAGTGTAACGTACAATTAGGCTTATCGTACACTCGTACGATATTGTGAAATCGCATGTTATAAAAAAAACATGTTGGAAATCGCATGTTGGTTTTTTTTTTTAGCAATTTCGCATGTTGGTAAATATGATGAAATCGCATGTTGGTATATAAATCAATTTCGCTTGTTGGTTTTTCAGCACAAATCGCATGTTCAAGAGTGAATTCGCACCAGATCGTACAACTGAGATGATCACGTACATATTGTACGATAAGAGTCATTGTACGTTAACCTAACCCTATATATATATAGGTTAGGATCGTGTGAGAAACACTAGACTAATTGAGAAACTTTCTGGACCACACATTTTCCCTAAGCTTTTCGTAATATATACATATGTACTGTTTAAAATTGACTATATACATATGTGTATATTACGAAAAGCTTAGAGAAATGTATGATCCAGAATGCTTCTCAAGTTTCTTATATATATTAAAAAGAGACATAATCATTTGCGCTCTCATCAGTTTATTCTTACTTCAGTATTTTTTTAGCTTATAGAATATAGTAAGCTAACCTTTTAAACAAGTTGATGTCACATTTGAGTAAATGCAATTCCGTCCATTCATACACATATATTACTGACTCGTTGATATCATACAATCGGCTTGCAAACCTAAGTTAAATCTCTTGCAAAACTAAACTTATCCTTAAGCTATGACATTTAAAAGGAGGTTGCTTAAGGTCCACGGAACCATCATCCATGTACATGCCTTGAAGCTTCATTATCATGAATTCCTACCAATTTTCTTCATGTATAGTAAAGTTTGGCAATTAAATAATCCAAGTAAGACCAAAACTCCTCAAAGAAGTCAAGAGCCCAAATCCATTGCTGACATTGCACTTGTTTTTACTTGTGTAACGGAACAAAATACCAAAACAATGATTCAAAAAACCACCCCATATAGAAAATTCATATCCCATTATGCATTTTTATGTGAGTCGGTTATACATATTATAAAAAGTGGGTTCGGGTGAAGGAGAGAGAAAATATTATCTGTATATTTGGGGGAGACAATGTTCACCCCTATTAATTTTTAATATTTTTTTTGAAAGTGGTTGTGAGTGGATGAGATAGAAAAGATAACCATAAAGGTATAAAAAATATTATTTAATTAATAAAAAAAGAGAACATATAATGATTTTTAGCGTAATTATAAAAATGAAGATGGGGAAATGGTTGTGAATGCTCACACACATGGTTGCAGAAATCGGCCTAGGCGGCCGATTAATCGGCGCCTAGGCGCTAGGCGGTCATCTACTGCCTAATTTTGAGCTAGGCGGTCAATTAATCGGTCATGGTAAAAAATCGGTCAAAATCGGTCCTAGGCGGTCAAAAATCGGATTAATCGGACAATATTAGTCGGTCAAAATCGATCAAAATCGGTCCTAGGCGGTCAAAATTGGTCAAAATCGGTCAAAATCGAACCATACTATCTGAAACTTTAAGTATTTATGTGAATTTTGAAGTATTATTTTTATATTATTGGGTATATATATATAATTTTGAAAAAATACATATAAAAATCCCATTCCGATTAATCCCTAGGCTGTACCTCACCGCCCGACTAGCGCCTAGCGCCTTCTACAGCATTGCTCACACATGTAAAAGTAGTTCTCTATGAGGTATTGTTATTTCTTTTAACCATGAGATCGCGTTATAAAAAAACTCAGCCTTCCATTTCCATTATGTCTGCTTGCGATTCGCCCTAGGTTCTTCGATCAAGTTTTTAATGACTTTCTAGTCAGACCGTTCCTGCGTTTCGGATATGAAGTTTCATTTGAAGCTTTAGAAAAAGGTGCGCCTGTCAATTCCCTGCAAACAAAACGATATCATATATTGTGAGGACATATATACTTTCTTATGATAGAAAACTACTGAAAACAAAATTTAAAGCTGACATGTGATGTTTGTACCTTGGATGATATATTATAAAGTGAGTAAATCTATGAAGACGATCAAACTAATTTTTTGTATTATTTTATTTTTTATCATTTTGAAACATAGAACGTGATTATAAGACGAGAAAAGTATGTTATGCTATTATATTCATCAAATAACATTAGAATAAGTTTAGTGATCAACTAGCATCATATTATATTAATTTGCATGGCATGATACGTGTGAGTTTTCTTATCTCAATCCTTCGTAGTTTCTTTATTTACCTTATGCAAGTTACTTACCTATTTTGACCTTTCTTTGGTCAAAGTAGATAATGTTTGACATTCTAATGACGCAACTGGGTAATAATATAAATATTATATGACACGTGTAAATACTCAAGCTTTAAATAAGATTTAGTGTAACACCCCAACCCGGAAGGGCTGACGTGTCACAATAACAGTAGTATCATAAACAAAAGTCATAATTCCATTTATTTATTTGACAAGGATACATCCACATGACAATTAAACTTAAGGTTTATATACAAGCGACACATTCGACTTGATTTACTAACATCTTCAGATTTATTCCTAAACTTTATTTTTCTCTCTTTTCCCCGCCCAAAATAACCTGCAGACCTGTATATACAAAAATTTACGGAATGAGCTGAATGCTCAGTACGGAATATTAGGCTCAAATAACAAATAACGCTTTATTTGGATGAAACTTGATGCAAATAACGAATTTTCATAATCATATCTTACGGATGTACCCATGAGCAAACTTAAAACGTGACAATACACAGGTAGCTACTCCTGCATAATTATCACATGAGATGGCGAATTGGCATACCCGTTATCCACCTCCTTAACTTAAATCCTAGGATCGATCCATACGCCTCCTAATAGCCTTATGTACCACACTTGTACTTAAGAGACGCCGTGAACTAATCTCTCCGTCACGGATGGAGCACATGATGTCGATGCCGCAACAACATGCTCGTGGGACACTCCACGAGAAGCGATACTCAGGGTATCAGAGTACAAATGGTCTTATTCACATAACTTATAAAACTTATTTTCATAACAAAACGGAACATATATTGGAACATGCGATAATGAGTATAACTAACATAATACTATCGTATGACATGAAAGCTAAATCAAATGATTAGAATAGAATTTGAACGGACTGTCAAATGAATCGATAATCAAAGACGTGAGGAGTTTTAAAAGATATATTAATTTAGTGGGTTATAACAATTTGAATATGAAGCAATAAGGAGTGGGGTAAGGATCCGTACCTTAATAATTCCAAAGTGATGCTACCTTGTGATAATATTTCAGATTTATACGGACAGAGTTTAGACTACTGATTAGTCTTTTAACCTAATTTAAATAACATGCACACAAACTAGGTTAGTAACTTAATACAGCCTTTACGATAACTCACGAGATCAAATTCTCACAACGAACGACAAAGTGCGATACTTAAACATCCATCGATTTAACGACGAACGACAAAGTATGATACTTAAACATCCATCGAATTAACGACGAACGACAAAGTATAACCCTAATGTGGGCGGCACTTAAACATCCATTGGATATATTGATCGATCGGACAATGAATCGTAATAGCGATCGAGTTATTACCCTGTTTTGCAGCACCCCGCTATATTAATTAGTGTTTTTGTGTGTGTTTTGAGAGTATTCAGACGAAATCTCAGCGTGTATTTTGAGTTTCTTCGTCGATTTTGTGCCCAGATTCAAGTGCCAATGTCCTCTATTTATAGTCAAATTTTGCCCCCCCCCCCTTACGGACCGTAACAAATAACCCTTACGGTCCGTAAGGGTCTTGAACTCCGTATATGATGGCCACGTGTGGGACTAGCTCAGCTGAATCGATAGTTTTTAAAATTTTAACTTCGTCCGCAAGTTATTAAGATAATTATCAAGTAGGGAATACCCCCCCCCCCCCTGAGTTTTAGGGGTCCTAATCCTGATTCTGAAAATTCTGAAAATTTTAGGGTTTGTACAGAATTACTTGGGTGTCTTAATTAGGGTTTCCTATTAACTAAAATAAATAATAATAAATGGTTTTAAATTTATGGTTATTACAACTATTACCCCCTTAAAAGAAATTTCGTCCTCGAAATTTTTCAAATAAGAATATATTACATAAGTAATGGAAACAGAATTTTCATAGCAGAGTTACTAACTTATATAATAATCTCCTAAACACACATGTGTATCTGAAATTCATAACTAAGGTCATGACTATACTTGTTAATTACCTTATACATGTGCCCTAATGGTCCTCCTATAACGCATCTTAATAAAATATCTTACCGTACGATAAGTCAATAGAGACTTACAGATACTAGAGTGACTATTGATACTGATATTTCCTACATAGATATGCTTAATCATAGCTAAGATATATTCACATAAGGTAAAGCATAAATGACCGTAAACAGAAACAAATGAACATATATCAAAGAGCAAGATTTACCGTTACTTGACTAAAATTCTATTACTAGAATAGATTAGGGTATAGAGAGTGAATTGATTCTTCAGATTCCCATGTTGCTTCGTGTTCAGAGTGATTTTTCCAGAGGATTTTAACAAATGGAATTACTTTCCTACGCAAAACCCTTTCTTGTCGATCTAAAATGGCTTCTGGCTCCTCTTCGTAGGACAAATCCTCGTGAATTGTAAGTAACGGATAACTAATGACATGAAGTGGATGATAATTATATCCTCTTAACGAGGAGACATGAAAAACGTTATGAACGTGAGAGAGCTGAGGCGGTAAAGCTAGTCTATATGACACTTCTCCAATTCTTTCAAGGATTTCAAACGGACCGATGAAACGGGGACTAAGCTTCCCTTTAATTCCAAATCTACGAACGCCACGCCAAGGTGATACCTTTAAGAAAACGTGGTCGCCAATTTTAAATTCGAGTGGTCGTCTATCTTGATCTGCATAGCTCTTTTGTCTGCTCTGAGCTTCTTTCAGTTTTTCTCGTGCCATAGTGACTTTTTCATTTGTAATCAGAACTAGTTCTGGCCCTTCAATAATCTTTTCTCCAACTTCATCCCAGCAGATCGGTGCACGACATTTCCGACCGTATAAAAGCTCAAAAGGTGCCATGCTAATACTTGCTTGCCAACTATTGTTGTAAGTGAACTCAACAAGGCATAGGTATTCATCCCAGTTTCCAGACTATTCAAGTGCACATGCTCGGAGCATGTCTTCCAAGGTCTGAATCGTGCGTTCTGACTGCCCATCTGTTTGTGGATGGAAAGCAGTACTAAACTTCAATCGTGTCCCCCAAGCTGCCTGAAAACCTTTCCAAAATCGTGAGGTGAAACGTGGATCTCTATCGGACACAATGGAAGATGGTGTGCCATGGAGTCGAATAATTTCTTGAAGAAATATTTCGGATAATTTATTAACCGAAAATCCTTGCTGAATCGGTAGAAAATGTGCAGACTTTGACAATCTATCGACAACAACCCATACAACATCATTCTTCTTGAATGTCTTAGGCAAACCAGTAACAAAATCCATTGTGATCTCATCCCACTTCCATATGGGAATATCCAATGGCTGCAACAGACCGCTTGCTCGTTTGTGTTCAATTTTCACTTGTTGGCAAGTGAGGCATTTACTTACGTATCAAGCAACGTCTTCCTTCATACCATTCCACCAGAAGTTCTGTCTTAAGTCTCTATACATCTTTGTAGATCCTGGGTGAATTGAAAATGGTGAGCTGTGAGCTTCGGCTAACAATGACTCACGAAGGCTGGAGTCATCGGGTACACAAAGTCTTTTGCCGCACCAAATCACCCCATGATGGTCTATACGAAATTCAGATTGCTTACCCACCTCAAGATTTTGCACAATTTCCCAAAGTTCTCCATCTTGCTTTTGTGCATCTTTGATCCGAGATATGAGGTCGGTTTCAATCTGCATTCTAGCTAGATATCCATCAGATTTACTAACCTGAAGCCAAATGTTCATCCTTTCGAGATCCCTCATAATATGAGGCTGAATTTGTAAGCAAGATATAGTCCCGGAATTCTTTCGGCTCAACGCGTCAGCTACAACATTGGCTTTGCCTGGATGGTATTGAATATTTACGTCGTAATCTTTTAAAAGTTCTAACCACCTTCTTTGCCTCATATTTAGCTCCTTCTGCGTAAATATGTACTTGAGGCTCTTGTGGTCAGTAAAGATGTCACAACTCTCACCATACAGATAGTGTCGCCAAATCTTAAGTGCAAAGACTACTACGGCCAATTCTAAATCATGTGTAGGGTAGTTAACTTCATAAGGCTTCAACTGACGGGAGGCATAAGCGATAACCTTCCCATGTTGCATTAGCACACAACCTAATCCTTTCTTTGAGGCATCACTATAGACTTGGTAACCTCCTGATCCAGAAGGGAGAACGAGTATCGGAGAGGATACGAGTCGTTTCTTCAATTCTTCAAAACTTTTCTCTTGTTCCTCATTCCATGAGTACTTTACCCCTTTCCTTAGGAGTTTTGTGAGTGGTAAAGCAATTACCGAGAATCTTTCAACAAATCTTCGGTAATAGCCAGCAAGACCCAAGAAACTTCGTATTTCGGTAACAGAAGTGGGTCTTGGCCATTTTGTAATAGCTTCAACCTTTGTTGGGTCTACCATAATTCCCTCTGCTGATATGATATGACCTAGAAATGCCACTTGGCTAAGCCAAAAGTCACATTTGGAAAAATTAGCGTACAACTTCTCATGCCGCAAGGTTCCAAGAACTGCATGTAGATGTGCTTCATGCTCTTCGTGACTCTTAGAATACACTAGAATGTCATCGATAAAGACAATAACAAATTTGTCTAGGAATTGGTGAAATACGCGATTCATCAAATCCATAAAGACTGCAGGTGCATTAGTTAGCCCAAAGGGCATAACTAAAAATTCGTAATGACCAGATCGAGTACGAAAGGCGGTCTTGGGAACATCATCATTCTTGACCTTTAACTGATGGTACCCTGACCTTAGGTCGATTTTTGAGAAGAACTGAGCCCCTTGAAGTTGATCAAAGAGATCATCAATGCGAGGCAGAGGATACTGATTACGAATAGTAATCTTATTCAGTTCTCGGTAGTCAATACATAAACGCATACTACCGTCTTTCTTCTTCACAAATAAGACCGGAGCACCCCAAGGTGAAACACTGGGTCTTATGAATCCTAAATCTAACAATTCTTGCAATTGTTCCTTCAACTCCTTCAGTTCCATTGGGGCCATACGGTATGGAGTTTTAGAAATAGGTTCGGCACCAGGGATCAAATCGATGGTGAATTCGACTTGACGGTCGGGTGGTAATCCCGGGAGTTCATCCGGAAATACATCAGGATATTCACGAACAACGGAGTGGTTATCGATACTCTTAACACTAGCAGAAGTATCCTTAATCGATGCTAGGAATCCAGCACAGCCGTTTGATAAGAATTTTCGAGCCTTAAGCGCAGAGATAATTTTAAGAGATTTATGAGCTTGAGCTCCCTGATATATAATATCAGGATGATGAAGATCACCAAAAATAACACGGTGGAAATGACAATCTATAGTTACGCGATGTCGAGACAACCAATCTATTCCTAAAATAACATCAAAGTCACACATATGTATTGGAAATAGGTTTGCCTTACACACAATAGAGTCAATACGGATCGGACAATTTTTATATACGTAAGTGATTACGGATGAATTTTCCATGGGAGTGGAAATGGTTAAGGTATGGTTTAAGAGAGTTTGTCTTATCGGAAGGTACTTAGTAAACGATAGGGATACTAAAGAATGAGTCGCTCCTGTATCGAATAGCACATAGATACTACGTTCACCAAGCTGAAGAGTTCCAGATACAGTACCTGAAGCATTAGTGTAACACCTGTTCCTCCATGGCCATCAAGCAAATACCGAACCAATGAAATATTATATTTCATACTTGGGATTTGTAAAAATATGTGTATCATTTGCACATATCAATTTTTGTTCAATTCCAAACTCTAAATCGCTTTCTGGAAGGTTATACGCGCACCGATGCGTAAATATAACCAGTTTAATGCAACAAACACTCCGGAATAGTGACATAGGATTAACATACCTTAAGTAACCTTTACATAACTTAGAAATAAGTTTTGAAGGCTCTGGTGTGGCAAAATCTAGTTTATTCGCTTACAGGGACTAAACTTGACAAACTGCGAAAGTATGCCAATTTGAACTGTAACGAACATTCCGGAACATGACCATAAGTTAAACACACCTTAAATATCCTTTACATAGCTTAGAAATAGGCTTTGAGAGGTTCGGTGTGCTAAAATAAACTTTTGGGTCATTCAGGGACTAAAAGTGTCAAAAAGTGCACAAGTTTGTATTTTCGCGCATAACTTACGTTCTGAATACATCCGGACATCCAAAAATTTATGTAAGCACTAAAATATTTTATTTTAGTGTTTGGCGTAAGAAAAATCCATTCGTCGCGTCATTTGGATCGTTTTTCGCGCTTATGCGCATTCCGTCGTAATTAACCGAACATCGCGATCGTACGGCTAAACGAACCGACATCCGTGATGTTTCCAATCATATTTCATGTTCCCTATGCCTTAACATCATTGTGAAGCTTGAAGTTGGGTTTGACGGGTGTTAGAAGTGCCGTTACGCAACGAAACAAGGTGCAGGGGCCTGTTCTGCCACTTTTGAAAACTTCAGACCTGCAAGGCCCTTGCGCACCGTAACAAATAATTTGTTACGGTGCGCAAGAAGTGTCCAGATGCAGCAAATCATTTTTGGCTGCTGTTATCTGCCCCTAAACATTCTCCAAAGGTCAAGTGCCACTTGTTAAACTCTTGTGGTGGCCAAAATCAGTTACCATAACATCTTGACAAGTGTACGGGCTAGATCATTCCCTCTTCTCCAAGAAACGATCCTAACGGTGGACCGAAAACTATAAATACCCAACCCATTTCACTTCTTTTCTCACTAGAATCTGATCAATTGTGCTCTAAGTTGAAACCTTTGTTTCATACCTGAGCTATTTTGATCTAGATTAGCATTCGGGGACCCTTTGTAAGTGTTCCTTCGTTCTTTTAATTGCTTTCGAGTCCGAAAGTCAAACTTTGTTTGACTTTCTGCATTGACCAGTTTATGGTCGATGCGAAGTTCGTTTGAACTTCATAACGTGAGCGTGATCACGATGGTTATAGTCCCTAGTGACTATACCTACTGATTACCACGTTATCTAGGCTCAGTGACGAGCCGTAGTTTCGGCCAGAATACGTATTCTTGCGTATTTTGTAACCAAACTACTTATGGGTATCAAAACCGTTTGTTTTGATACCAAACCTGTTTTCTAAACTTAGTTAAGCATGTTTTAACATGCTTAGCTCGTCACTTTTAGTTTAGTGCTTATATAGGGTCGTAAGGTAAGCGATCTAAACAATCGCTTATACTTTCGAACCCGACCCGTTTGGTCGATCATTAGGATCCGACCAAGCACATTAGGTGACCATAGCATATAGGGAATAACCTTCCAAGGTTATACCTTATGGTCGCTTCGTTTAAGTAGTTGTATGATAGGTAGTTTATATGCCTTAGGTAAATTACCAAAATGCCCCTTTGACGCCAAAATTCATTTTAAACCTATGTAACATAACTTTTGACATCTAAACTGATTTGACAACAATATTAGACATGTTAAGGCATATATTACTTGTCACAGGACTAGTTAGGTGTTCTGAACGCGTGTTACGCGAACGATGCGTTAAAGTAGCATAAGCTACCTAAACGGGTCGTAATGGGTCGTAAGCACTTAGGTTAGGTTTCATTTAGTATGTAGGCTTTGTTAAACCATACTACATGAGTTTCCATACTCGTTTGGTTTACGAACCCTCGTTCTATCCGATCCCCCGATTTAGGTCCGGATTATTAATGTAGTTACCTATATTAGGTGCCGTTTGATATCCGTGATCTCTAGCATTGTTTGGTTGTCACTCAAGGACTACTGAGCATTCTCAAGTGAGTACATAGACCCCTC
This sequence comes from Helianthus tuberosus, assembly GCA_030545235.1. Lineage (NCBI taxonomy): Eukaryota > Viridiplantae > Streptophyta > Magnoliopsida > Asterales > Asteraceae > Helianthus > Helianthus tuberosus. The sequence goes on along the minus strand of CM060427.1, from coordinate 141,774,635 downwards.
TTTTACTGTTTTCCAAACTGTTTTGGGGTGAAACACATGTGCCTACTTGTTACTTTCATGCTTTCCTGTTTTTACATCATATACTTCCTATGTTCATTAGTACATGATTTCATTACATTTTATACTATGTATGTCCATTATGTGCATACTTAGTACATGGTTCTACATTACATTTCTGCTATGTATGTTAACTGATAGCGTGCTAGCACATTGATTTACATGACTTTTCTGCTTTGTATGTTAACTTAGCATACTTAGTACATTTCTTATTCATCATATGCTTACATTTTGGTATGACATTTGGTTTGTTTAAACTATACTATACATTCATTAACACCGATCATGCCGCTCGGTAGTAGGTAGTGGTACCATAGGACTTGACAAATCCCATTCCTGAAATCTCGGGTTTGTTTGGACGTAAGGAATGACCGAATCCGAATACATATTATTTTGATAACTCATTTTTACATAGTTATCCGACTGTCGCAAGGCTTGGATGTATGAATTTTCACAATACCGCATAAATGTTTATATCAGTATAGCATGCATTTACTACACAAAACATAACTTTGATTTAAACCAAGTTTTACTTCAATACTTTGTTTTGTACATTTTTTTACTTATGGTTTAAGTAGTCTTATTTTACTTACCATACATAACATTTGTTACACATTACTTGACTACTTTTGGACTATTAACATTTGATATGATTTATACAAGGACTTTTGAAAATTGGTTTAAACATAGACTTATTACATTGGTGGTTTGTTTAAGTGACTTAAGTAACGAGGCGTGTGTAATATGATACAAGCATGGTGGATACGCCGCTGGTACTTCCTATATATAAGTGTTTGTATGGTATTACATATCGTAGCGTTATTTGAATCATTTCAATTTAAGACATATAACATTTTATACAAATAACATACTTTTCACAAGACATGGTTTTACAAAACAACTTATCTTATACAAACTCATTTTACTTGGTTATTCATTTAACCATACATTATTCTCTTATTTATACATATCATCTGATCTTATTGCTTTTCAAATGATTTACAAGACAAAGCAAATTACAAGGTTCATGACTAAACATTTTCTTAATAAGTCATGAATTCTATTTTCACAAAACCTATGTATCTCACAGGCATTTTTATGCTGACGTACCTATTTTCACATGTGTTTCAGGATATGACGCATAGGATTTATCAAGATACACTTAGGCGGACTTGGGCCTTAGTGACAATAAAAGATGCAAGACTAGTTATTTATGTTATATTTCTTCGATTGTCAAGACATTGTAACTCTTTTAATCAATAAAACAATATTTCAATTTCCATGTGTTATGAAACAATGATTCTGTTACAACACTCCCCGACGTTTCCGCCACGTTTGGTTGTCCTACGTGGTCGGGGTGTGACAGAAAAGTTGGTATCAGAGCCCATGGTTATAGGGAATTAGGTTATTAGTAATGCTTTGACCTAGTCTATAACCTTTCTAGGACCCCAACGCGAGTTTACTTGCGTTTAGTCATAAAACAATACCGTCACCTATCCTTAGGCGACGACCACAACAAGAACATAAAATTCAAAACCGCTTTGAAAACTAATCATCTGTTCTAGGATGATTGATTACTAGGTTTTGAACCCTCTATTGTAAGGTTTTGAACTCTCTATTATATGGTTTTGAACCCCTTTGAGTTTTCAAAACCTCGTCAAGGTTTTGGGTTTTAAATAATGTGAACACATGCAAACTGGAAGGGTGAATGCCTGTATTCTGGGTTTTCTGTCTAGGCAAGCACTTCGTATACATCTCATCAGACGCGAGACCAGTTGTGCTTACCTGGGAATTCTTGGGATGAGTATTCACTTATAGGCGAGCAATGTCTTCGCGATACATTATTTTTGACCCATTTACTTTGATTTGTCACCATCTCATTTGTTTGCCTTAGGTAACAAACAAATGATCACAATTTTCATTCGTTGCCATTCTATATTGATTATCCAATAACCTTTCACTTGTTTCTTCCTATGTCTTTCATTTTCTTCTAGAATGTCTATTCCTCTCAGCACTGGTCAAATGTCCGAGCGAACAGCCAAATTTGTCCAGCAAATAGGCGAAGTGATTCAGAAGACTGTGGATTTAGGCATTGCCATGGCTCGTCTCGAAAATGAAGCCTTTCGTCTCGACAATGAAGCCACTCAAGAGCCACCAAAGGAAGCAGAAGTCAAGCCAGCACCAAAATCAAGGAAGCGTAAGGCTTCAAGGAAACCCGCAGCGGTTACACCTAATCAAGCGGGACCTAGCCATGTGGCAAGGCCACCAGCTAGGAAGCCATACATAGGAACTGCCCCTTTGTGCAACCAAGGTAGCCTTCATCATCAGGCTAGTGTGAAGTGCCGCAAATGCCATATTTGTGGACTTATAGGTCATACGGCAAGGGTTTGCCCAACTACAGCAGTACCAAATCAAGCAGGACCCATCCGGGTGGTAGCACAACCTGCTAAGAAGCAATACAAGGGAACGGCGCCATTTTGCGACAAATGTAATGGGCATCACCAAGCTCACTTACAGTGTCATCTGTGTGCATCGTGCGGGCGACTCGGTCACTTGGCAAATGTTTGTCGTTGTAACCCGAACCAAGGTGGTCCAAACCAACCACAAGCCAACTCTGCTCAAGCTCGTTTCTCACCAGGGTCTTGCTACAACTGTGGCGAGATGGGCCATTTCCTAAGGGATTGCCCAAAGCTTGCTAATGCAAATCCAACCCACAGATGAGCAGTTGGCTGACTTGAAGATGTTGCTGTCTTATGCTTTTGTTCTTTTATTTCCTTGTAATGTGAAACAATCTGTTTTGTTTATAAATAAATTGTTGTTCACAATTCTGCTATGCGAGGGTAGTTACATGTGTGTATGACTTTTCCTATGATACCTACATCAAGGAACTATGTTCCTTACAAACTACTCTTGTGATTTCTCTCTTTCAAATGATCGCTCATGATTCTCTCGAAAATTTTAAGTACTCGTTTCGCTCTAAGAAACAAAGCACAGAAAATAAAGTGACATTATGAGTAATCATGCTTCTGCACATCTGTGCCTTTGAATCCTTGGTTAGATAACTAAGGATATTTTCAAATCCCATACCCATTACGTTTTGATTTTTCATACACAGTACAAGTATTTCAAAAACAATCTTCATGATCTCAAAACATTTCATATAGTTTGAAAACCATTTTTAAATGCATTGTCTATGTTATTTCAAAAACATTGGCTATGTTTTCAAAAACAACCTTCATAATTTCAAAATGTCTCACATAGCCTGAGAACAATATTAATACAATATATTTTCTTATTAAGTGCATGATTTCAAAAGCATCATTCATGTTTCCCAAAGACCTTATACATAATTTCAGAATTCATCTCGCATAATTTTAAAACACTTTTATAAATATACTTACCTAGTACACCTACTTTATGATTTCAAATGTATTATATATAAGGTTTCAAAAACATTGAACACATTTTTTTTAAGAACCCCATGCATAGTTTTCAAAAATATTTTCCTCATACATTGACTTAGCCTTCAAATTCCGCTTCATATGTCGCCTTGACATAGCTAGCATCTCAACTTCATAAGCATTTTACTTCATGTTTTGACATAAGCACATCCAGTGCAAGGTTTCAAAACATCTCCAACTTCTAAAATCCATATGGGATCTTTTTATCTTCACAATTAGATCCTTGTGGATAATTATCATTCAAATCAGAGTCCTTGATTGGATTCCTTATGTACCTAAATTCGAACATTTCGGTTCCTTATAATCGAAATCGAATTTTTCTTTTAAAAATCTTTATATCTTTATAGTTAGATTCTTGATAATGTTTAAAGTACCAAATGAAATCCACGAGATGGATTCCTAGTGTGCTTTAAATACATGCACTCTGTTAGCAAAACTAATTAACAAATTAAAGATCTAGATAAACAATCTTTGTGGTTATATGACTATGTGTTTATGCATCTTGTGTTTTCTCTTATGCATTTTGTGTTTTTGTATACTCTGGATATTCGTTATCCAAATCCTCGTAAAATTTTTCATATCTTCATATGAGGGATTCGTAGTAGGATATTCAAAAAGGTACTACCTTAATTCCTTAATGGGCTTCTATGTAATAGTTAAGACCCTTGGATTATATAGTACCACTCCATGATTCATAAGAGACCCTTTTAGTGGTCTAGTAAAAAAGATTGATTAAATCGCAGGCGCGTTCGTTAGCCCGAATGGCATGACCAAAAACTCGTAATGACCGTAGCGAGTTCTGAATGCTGTTTTGGAGACGTCCTCATCCCGGACTCTCAGTTGATGGTAACCTGACCTCAGGTCAATCTTTGAGTAATAGCTCAACCCTTGTAACTGGTCGAATAAGTCGTCGATGCGTGGAAGTGGATAACGATTCTTCACGGTCACCTTGTTTAGTTCGCGGTAATCTATGCACATACGAAAGGTACCGTCTTTCTTCTTCACAAATAATACTGGAGCTCCCCAGGGCGAAGAGCTAGGACGTATAAAACCCTTCTCCAAGAGTTCTTGTAATTGCTTAGACAGTTCTTCCAGTTCAGTTGGAGCTAAGCGATAAGGTGCTCGAGCTATAGGTGCTGCTCCTGGAGCTAGCTCGATCTGAAATTCGACCTGGCGATGAGGCGGTAACCCTGGTAACTCTTCAGGAAATACCTGAGGAAAGTCGCGTACTACAGGAATATCCCCAATCTTTTTCTCTGTCGTCGATGTATCAGTAACGAGTGCTAAAATAGCTATGTGGCCCTTTCGCAGACACTTCTGAGCCTTCAAAAAGGAGATGATGCCACTCACGACACCACTCTTGTCGCCTTGAACTTCGAGAGGTTCTTTGCCAGAACGAGGAATACGAATGATCTTCTCCTTGCATAGGATCTCTGCTTGCTGTTGGGATAACCAATCCATGCCGATGACAATATCGAAACTACTCAGAGTTATAGGGATGAGATCGATAGAGAAAGTCTGACCAGCGAGGATAAGATTACAACCCTGAACTACGTGTGTGGCCTCTAGACTTTTACCGTTAGCTAACTCTACGACATGTTTGGTGTTCAAAAGTGTTGGTGCGCGTTTAAGCATTTGACTAACGTTCAGAGACATATAACTGGTATCAGCACCCGAATCAAATAATACGGTAACATAAAAGTCGTCGAGAAGAAACTTACCCGTAACCACATTAGGATCGTTCCTTGCGTCACTCTGACCAATCACAAACATACGACCCTTTGCACCATTGTTGTTGTTGTTTCCCCCATTGTTGTTCCCACTGCCCTGATTATTGTTGTTGTTGTTCTGATTCTGGTTTAACTGGGGGCAGTTCCGCTTGAAGTGACCTTCAGCCCCACACTGAAAGCATACCTTATTTCCTTGCTGTTGTTGCTGTGACTGGTTTCGTGGAACTGGTGACTGTTGTTGCTGGTTCTGATTCGCAGGCCTTGAGCTCCTGCAATCTTTAGCGTCATGACCTACCCTTAGACATCTTTGACAGCGGCCTTTACGACACTGACCACTGTGGTGTTTGTTGCACCTGTTACATAGTGGATGATTTCCCCGATATCCACTCTGCCCCTGACTACCAGACGATTGCTGACTCGGACTCTGGTAATCACTAGTCTTGCGCTGCTGTTGTGCTTGAGACTGTACAATAGCTGAACCCCTGCTGGAATCCCCTTCCCATTTCCGCTTGTTGTCGCTGGGAGTAGCAGGAGTGGTAACGGTAGTAGCGCTGATACGTTTAGGCAGCCTGTTTTGTTCAACCGCCTGATCGGTGAGGCGATGAGCTAGCTTGACGATCTGTTGAATAGTGCCAAGATTCGCTGAGGTTACGTGACTTTGAATCTCTGGCACCAGACCATTGAGATACAGTTCGATACGCTTAATGGGAGGGTCCACCATAGTAGGACACAGAATAGCCAACTCATTCGATCTCCTGGTGTACGCTTCAATTTCTGACCCCGTCATTTTCAAGTGGTAAAACTCTACCTCCAGCTTATGAATGTCATCACGGCTACAGTATTCCTCTTTAATCAAATCCTTGAAATCATTCCAGGGTGTGGCGTTAGCAACAGCCAACCCTAACATCTGCACTTGCGCATTCCACCAAGTCAGCGCAATGCCTTCTAGTGTACCAGTGGCGTACTTCACCCTGCGAGCCTCAGGGCATTCGCACATTTCAAATACTGACTCGAGCTTTTCAAACCAATGGAGGAGTCCAACCGCTCCTTCCGTGCCACTAAAGGTAGTAGGACGACAGTCCATGAAAGTTTTGAAGGTACAAACAGGTGGCTGAGCGTGCTGACCTCCTGCTTGTGCGGCTGTAAGTGCCTCAGCAATTCGTTCGTTAATGAGAGCCGTCAGTTGGGCTTGTGTCATGTTGATACGTCCAGACATGATCTTCATAGTAAATATGACATAAGTGAGAGAGGTTCGCGAGTAGTGCGATAACAAAAGGGAATAATCACACAAGTGTTTTCATGCAATAGTGTTAAGTTATCCTAAGCATACCCGGAGCAAAGTTCTATGCAATTCTAGCAAGTAGGCAATAAGACATGTACCATATTACCTAGAGTGATGAGTCTTGCACGTGGAGCGAGGCGTCGTTGTGGATCGTTGAGCACTGTTCTGGTTATAGTATGGTTTTAATAAAAACGTTTTCCCCTTATTAAAAACCGATTTCTCTATAACCAATGGCTCTGATACCAATCTGTCACACCCCCAAAATCCACACACGGAGTACTACCGCTTGGAGGCGTGACATGACCAGGATCAAGCCACCAATCATATTGAACATAAGTATAAACATATCAAAAGTCATTCATCAATACGATAGGTGTTTACAAAACCAAATATAAACAAGTGTGTAGCGGAAGCATTTAAAGTAAAACCCAACATAAGTTTAAGTACAAAATGTTATAATGTTTAACATCACATTCACGATCCATGTCCACAACGACTGTGCCTCCCGTGCAAGCTCCAAAAGTACCTAAGGTCCTGCAAGGCATGTAACAGGGAGTCAACAACTAGTTGAGCGAGTTCACAGTTGGTTATTTAGTTATAATGTTCATTTCGTAAATCGTATGTTCGATTAGTAATCATGTATCGTATGTAATAGCATCGCGGCCCTCAAGGCATGTTTGCAAAGTTTAGTGGGGGTTTCCCATGTTTTCTAGACTAGTTATAATTGTATCGCGGCCCTCCAGGCATGTTTGCGAAGATTAAAGTATAGTTCGCGGCCATTCCAGGCATGTTTGCGAAGATCGTTCTAGTATAGTTCGCGGCCATTCCAGGCATGTTTGCGAAGATCGTTCTAGTATAGTTCGCGGCCATTCCAGGCATGTTTGCGAAGATCGTTCTAGTATAGTTCGCGGCCATTCCAGGCATGTTTGCGAAGAGAAGTATGTGTATCACTAGTCTAGTAGTATATACCAGTGACCTTCCACTCCCGAGGCCTATGGTATGTAATTCCGATAACTATTCAACATAAAAATCAATCAACCCATTCCCAACCCCGGGAATCCCATGCCTTGGTAGAAGTGTGAACTCACCTTGTTTCGCTCGGTATGCTAAGTATGTGCTCACGGTTAATCAATCACGTCCTAAGGTATGCACGAATATATAATCAGTTTGCATTCAAGTTGTTTGCACGTAAATATCATCATCATGAACATCGCTTTAATAACACAGAGTATCACATTGCACGTATTTGTAATCATACAAGTATTGCTTTTAATCATAACAGCAGTTATCTAACCCAGTTAAGTTTAACAGAAACAAATTACCAAACAATAAATCCCAGTCGACGAAACACCCACCATTTCGCCATGAGCCCCTCCGACGAATCACTCATGTTTCGTCAAACTAGTCTCGGCGAAACACACTGTGTTTCGCCATGTCGGTTTCATCAATATAATGTGTTTCGCCGGTACCTCTGATTCGTCGAAGTACATAACAGTTCAGCAATAATAACAATGTCTCAAAAACTAAAGACCTAATGGCCGACAACTAGCAATCACCTCCAATCCTCATTGGACCTCCAATAACATAAACCGATTGGACCTTAAACATCAACCACCGTTTGGACTTTTAAGGAATTATCAATACTAACAAACATCATTATTATAAAGTGGGCGGTTCACATAACCCCACCCCTTTGACCACCGATTTGATTTTAATAAACAACCCATGTTACCCTCCAATATCTTATCCATTCTCAACTAACAAGCCATGTGATGTTCTTTATTTTACAAAACAACAACTTATATACAAACAAGTAGCACATGATTCATGAATAACATAACCTGCCAAAACACATGGGTCGCAATTAAGAGCATTCATCAAACAGACTTTATGGTCAACAACAAGTAATCGGTTTTGTATATCACACTAACCGAGATAAAAGAACGATGAATAGGCTAAGGGGGCTTCGAAAGTTCCAAACAGCCGTCACACAGAAGAGGGGCGCTCTAGGGTTTCTATTTTGTTAACGTATGACGAATGAGACGGTTCCGTGTAATTTATATGCGTACAAGTGAACTGGGCCCTGATGGGCTTTGGTGAAACTGGGCTTCGGCGAAACACCTGTTTCGTCGAGATAGGAATGACGAAACAAACTTGTTTCATCGTGATGTCAGTTGTTCAAGTCTTAATAATTTAAGTTTACAGATTCACAATTCAAACATCTAATATAAAACACATAGCATATCAATTGATAATCTCTTAATTAGTAATACAGATACAAGTCGAACAATCAAGCAACTAAACAGTCACAGTCAACGTGAAATAAATACGAAAGTGAAAGTCGGAAACTCGAGTTGTCACATTATCCCCAACTTGAAAGAAATTTCGTCCCGAAATTTAGCATACGGTTACTGAGGAAGCTAATTAAGTTATCGTTTACTGGTTTTCCTGGGGTATCACATCATCCCCCTGTTGAGTTGGGATTTCATCCCGAACTTCTGTAGTAGCTTCAGCCTCAGTAGTGGTTGAATTGTTTTCGAACAACTGGGGATATTTGAGTTCCATTTGGTCTTCGCGTTCCCAGGTGAACTCTGGGCCACGACGGGAGTTCCAACGAACTCGTACAAGAGGTATTCTAGTGTTCTTGAGGACCTTAACATCCCGGTCCGTGATTTCAACTGGTTCCTCGACGAAATGCAACCGTTCGTCGATAGTGAGCTCCTTCAAAGGAACTATGAAGGTCTCATCTGACTGCCACTTCTTCAGATTCGACACATGAAAGACGTTGTGAACTGCACTGAGTTCAGCTGGTAAGTTCAGTCTGTAGGCCACCTTGCCTATCTTCTCAATGACTTCAAATGGTCCAACGTATCGTGGATTGAGTTTGCCTCGTTTGCCAAAACGAACAACACCCTTCCAGGGTGAAACTTTGAGTAGTGCTCGATCCCCAACTTGGAATTCGAGTATTTTCCTGTCTTTATCAGCGTATACTTTCTGACGGTCACGTGCTGCCGCCATGCGTTGTCGTATTTGAGCAATCTTTTCAGTAGTATCAACTACCATTTCCGGACCTGTGATCTGACTGTCACCCACCTCTGCCCAACAAAGAGGTGATCGGCATTTACGCCCGTACAATGCCTCAAATGGAGCAGCTTTAATGCTGGTGTGGTAACTGTTGTTGTATGAAAATTCCACAAGTGGCAAATGTTTTTCCCAGCCCTTGCCAAAGTCAATTACGCATGCACGAAGCATGTCTTCTAGAGTTTGAATAGTGCGCTCAGACTGCCCATCAGTCTGAGGATGATAAGCTGTGCTCATGTCTAATCGAGAGCCAAAAGATTTGTGCATTGCTTGCCACAGTTCTGAAGTAAAACGTGCATCACGATCAGAGATAATAGATGTGGGCACCCCGTGCCTCGAGACAACTTCCTTAAGGTATACGTCTGCTAAAGTGGAGAACTTATCCGTTTCCTTGATAGCCAAGAAGTGAGCAGACTTGGTGAGTCGATCAACGATCACCCAAATAGTATCATTCCCACGTTGAGATCTAGGCAGGCCAGTAACAAAATCCATGGAAATTTGCTCCCATTTCCATTGTGGTATCTCAGGTTGTTGGAGTGGGCCTGATGGTTTTTGATATTCCGCTTTGACTCTCGCACAAGTCAAACACTTGCTAACGTAAGTTGCTATGTGGGCCTTCATGCTAGGCCACCAATATGTAGTTCTGAGGTCGTGGTACATCTTATCTGAACCAGGATGTACTGAGTAGCGAGACTTATGAGCTTCATCCATTACAAGCTCGCGTAAATTACCATAGAGTGGGACCCAGATGCGTCCTGTTACATAGTAGGCGCCGTCTGCCCTTAGTTCTAACCGTTGCCTTGAACCGCGTAGAGCTTCAGCCCTGACGTTTTCCGGTTTCAATGCTTCTACCTGAGCATCTCGTATCTGTGAAGGAAGACTAGACTGAATAGTGAGTTGCAACGCTCGTACACGCCTAGGTATAGTATCCTTTCGACTGAGGGCGTCGGCCACCACATTGGCCTTGCCTGGATGGTACTTTATAGCACATTCGTAATCGTTCAGTAACTCGACCCATCGACGTTGTCTCATGTTCAAGTCTTTCTGCTTGAAGATATGCTCAAGACTCCTGTGATCGGTGTAGATGGTGCACTTGGTGCCATACAGATAATGTCGCCATATCTTGAGCGCAAAAACAACAGCTCCCAGCTCTAAATCGTGTGTAGTGTAATTCCGTTCGTGAATCTTAAGTTGACGTGAAGCATAAGCAATAACTTTATCTCGTTGCATCAATACACATCCAAGACCTTGGATAGATGCGTCGCAGTAGACTACAAAATCGTCCGTGCCTTCAGGCAATGAGAGGATAGGTGCGCTACAAAGTCTATCCTTTAAGTGCTGAAACGCTGTTTCCTGTATATTACTCCAATGATAAGCAACACCTTTCTGTGTCAGCAATGTAAGCGGCTGTGCAATCTTTGAGAAGTCTTTGATGAATCGTCTATAATAACCCGCCAAACCCAAGAATTGACGTATTTCGGTTGGTGTGCTAGGTGCAGGCTAGTTCTTGATCGAATCTACCTTGGATGGATCAACATGTATCCCATCCTTGTTTACCACGTGGCCTAGAAAGTGGACTTCACGAAGCCAGAAGTCGCATTTTGAAAACTTAGCGTACAGTTGTTCTGTTCGAAGGAGTTCCAAAATAAGTCGTAAATGCTGTTCGTGTTCCTCCCGATTCTTCGAATAAATTAGGATGTCATCAATAAAAATAATAACAAACTTGTCAAGATAAGGTTTGCACACCCTGTTCATAAGATCCATGAAAACCGCAGGCGCGTTCGTTAGCCCGAATGGCATGACCAAAAACTCGTAATGACCGTAGCGAGTTCTGAATGCTGTTTTGGAGACGTCCTCATCCCGGACTCTCAGTTGATGGTAACCTGACCTCAGGTCAATCTTTGAGTAATAGCTCGACCCTTGTAACTGGTCGAATAAGTCGTCGATGCGTGGAAGTGGATAACGATTCTTCACGGTCACCTTGTTTAGTTCGCGGTAATCTATGCACATACGAAAGGTACCGTCTTTCTTCTTCACAAATAATACTGGAGCTCCCCAGGGCGAAGAGCTAGGACGTATAAAACCCTTCTCCAAGAGTTCTTGTAATTGCTTAGACAGTTCTTCCAGTTCAGTTGGAGCTAAGCGATAAGGTGCTCGAGCTATAGGTGCTGCTCCTGGAGCTAGCTCGATCTGAAATTCGACCTGGCGATGAGGCGGTAACCCTGGTAACTCTTCAGGAAATACCTGAGGAAAGTCGCGTACTACAGGAATATCCCCAATCTTTTTCTCTGTCGTCGATGTATCAGTAACGAGTGCTAAAATAGCTATGTGGCCCTTTCACAGACACTTCTGAGCCTTCAAAAAGGAGATGATGCCACTCACGACACCACTCTTGTCGCCTTGAACTTCGAGAGGTTCTTTGCCAGAACGAGGAATACGAATGATCTTCTCCTTGCATAGGATCTCTGCTTGCTGTTGGGATAACCAATCCATGCCGATGACAATATCGAAACTACTCAGAGTTATAGGGATGAGATCGATAGAGAAAGTCTGACCAGCGAGGATAAGATTACAACCCTGAACTACGTGTGTGGCCTCTAGACTTTTACCGTTAGCTAACTCTACGACATGTTTGGTGTTCAAAAGTGTTGGTGCGCGTTTAAGCATTTGACTAACGTTCAGAGACATATAACTGGTATCAGCACCCGAATCAAATAATACGGTAACATAAAAGTCGTCGAGAAGAAACTTACCCGTAACCACATTAGGATCGTTCCTTGCGTCACTCTGACCAATCACAAACATACGACCCTTTGCACCATTGTTGTTGTTGTTTCCCCCATTGTTGTTCCCACTGCCCTGATTATTGTTGTTGTTGTTCTGATTCTGGTTTAACTGGGGGCAGTTCCGCTTGAAGTGACCTTCAGCCCCACACTGAAAGCATACCTTATTTCCTTGCTGTTGTTGCTGTGACTGGTTTCGTGGAACTGGTGACTGTTGTTGCTGGTTCTGATTCGCAGGCCTTGAGCTCCTGCAATCTTTAGCGTCATGACCTACCCTTAGACATCTTTGACAGCGGCCTTTACGACACTGACCACTGTGGTGTTTGTTGCACCTGTTACATAGTGGATGATTTCCCCGATATCCACTCTGCCCCTGACTACCAGACGATTGCTGACTCGGACTCTGGTAATCACTAGTCTTGCGCTGCTGTTGTGCTTGAGACTGTACAATAGCTGAACCCCTGCTGGAATCCCCTTCCCATTTCCGCTTGTTGTCGCTGGGAGTAGCAGGAGTGGTAACGGTAGTAGCGCTGATACGTTTAGGCAGCCTGTTTTGTTCAACCGCCTGATCGGTGAGGCGATGAGCTAGCTTGACGATCTGTTGAATAGTGCCAAGATTCGCTGAGGTTACGTGACTTTGAATCTCTGGCACCAGACCATTGAGATACAGTTCGATACGCTTAATGGGAGGGTCCACCATAGTAGGACACAGAATAGCCAACTCATTCGATCTCCTGGTGTACGCTTCAATTTCTGACCCCGTCATTTTCAAGTGGTAAAACTCTACCTCCAGCTTATGAATGTCATCACGGCTACAGTATTCCTCTTTAATCAAATCCTTGAAATCATTCCAGGGTGTGGCGTTAGCAACAGCCAACCCTAACATCTGCACTTGCGCATTCCACCAAGTCAGCGCAATGCCTTCTAGTGTACCAGTGGCGTACTTCACCCTGCGAGCCTCAGGGCATTCGCACATTTCAAATACTGACTCGAGCTTTTCAAACCAATGGAGGAGTCCAACCGCTCCTTCCGTGCCACTAAAGGTAGTAGGACGACAGTCCATGAAAGTTTTGAAGGTACAAACAGGTGGCTGAGCGTGCTGACCTCCTGCTTGTGCGGCTGTAAGTGCCTCAGCAATTCGTTCGTTAATGAGAGCCGTCAGTTGGGCTTGTGTCATGTTGATACGTCCAGACATGATCTTCATAGTAAATATGACATAAGTGAGAGAGGTTCGCGAGTAGTGCGATAACAAAAGGGAATAATCACACAAGTGTTCTCATGCAATAGTGTTAAGTTATCCTAAGCATACCCGGAGCAAAGTTCTATGCAATTCTAGCAAGTAGGCAATAAGACATGTACCATATTACCTAGAGTGATGAGTCTTGCACGTGGAGCGAGGCGTCGTTGTGGATCGTTGAGCACTGTTCTGGTTATAGTCTGGTTTTAATAAAAACGTTTTCCCCTTATTAAAAACCGAGTTCTCTATAACCAATGGCTCTGATACCAATCTGTCACACCCCCAAAATCCACACACGGAGTACTACCGCTTGGAGGCGTGACATGACCAGGATCAAGCCACCAATCATATTGAACATAAGTATAAACATATCAAAAGTCATTCATCAATACGATAGGTGTTTACAAAACCAAATATAAACAAGTGTGTAGCGGAAGCATTTAAAGTAAAACCCAACATAAGTTTAAGTACAAAATGTTATAATGTTTAACATCACATTCACGATCCATGTCCACAACGACTGTGCCTCCCGTGCAAGCTCCAAAAGTACCTAAGGTCCTGCAAGGCATGTAACAGAGAGTCAACAACTAGTTGAGCGAGTTCACAGTTGGTTATTTAGTTATAATGTTCATTTCGTAAATCGTATGTTCGATTAGTAATCATGTATCGTATGTAATAGCATCGCGGCCCTCAAGGCATGTTTGCAAAGTTTAGTGGGGGTTTCCCATGTTTTCTAGACTAGTTATATTTGTATCGCGGCCCTCCAGGCATGTTTGCGAAGATTAAAGTATAGTTCGCGGCCATTCCAGGCATGTTTGCGAAGATCGTTCTAGTATAGTTCGCGGCCATTCCAGGCATGTTTGCGAAGATCGTTCTAGTATAGTTCGCGGCCATTCCAGGCATGTTTGCGAAGATCGTTCTAGTATAGTTCGCGGCCATTCCAGGCATGTTTCCAAGCATATTTCATGTTCCCTATGCCTTAACATCATTGTGAAGCTTGAAATTGGGTTTGACGGGTGTTAGAAGTGCCGTTACGCAACGAAACAAGGTGCAGGGGCCTGTTCTGCCACTTTTGAAAACTTCAGACCTGCAAGGCCCTTGCGCACCGTAACAAATAATTTGTTACGGTGCGCAAGCAGTGTCCAGATGCAGCAAATCGTTTTTGGCTGCTGTTATCTGCCCCTAAACATTCTCCAAAGGTCAAGTGCCACTTGTTAAACTCTTGTGGTGGCCAAAATCAGTTACCATAACATCTTGACAAGTGTACGGGCTAGATCATTCCCTCTTCTCCAAGAAACGATCCTAACGGTGGACCGAAAACTATAAATACCCAACCCATTTCACTTCTTTTCTCACTAGAATCTGATCAATTGTGCTCTAAGTTGAAACCTTGGTTTCATACCTGAGCTATTTTGATCTAGATTAGCATTCGGGGACCCTTTGTAAGTGTTCCTTCGTTCTTTTAATTGCTTTCGAGTCCGAAAGTCAAACTTTGTTTGACTTTCTGCATTGACCAGTTTATGGTCGATGCGAAGTTCGTTTGAACTTCATAACGTGAGCGTGATCACGATGGTTATAGTCCCTAGTGACTATACCTACTGATTACCACGTTATCTAGGCTCAGTGACGAGCCGTAGTTTCGGCCAGAATATGTATTCTTGCGTATTTTGTAACCAAACCTGTTTTCTAAACTTAGTTAAGCATGTTTTAACATGCTTAGCTCATCACTTTTAGTTTAGTGCTTATATAGGGTCGTAAGGTAAGCGATCTAAACAATCGCTTATACTTTCGAACCCGACCCGTTTGGTCGATCATTAGGATCCGACCAAGCACATTAGGTGACCATAGCATATAGGGAATAACCTTCCAAGGTTATACCTTATGGTCGCTTCGTTTAAGTAGTTGTATGATAGGTAGTTTATATGCCTTAGGTAAATTACCAAAATGCCCCTTGACGCCAAAATTCATTTTAAACCTATGTAACATAACTTTTGACATCTAAACTGATTTGACAACAATATTAGACATGTTAAGGCATATATTACTTGTCATAGGACTAGTTAGGCGTTCTGAACGCGTGTTACGCGAACGATGCGTTAAAGTAGCATAAGCTACCTAAACGGGTCGTAATGGGTCGTAAGCACTTAGGTTAGGTTTCATTTAGTATGTAGGCTTTGTTAAACCATACTACATGAGTTTCCATACTCGTTTGGTTTACGAACCCTCGTTCTATCCGATCCCCCGATTTAGGTCCGGATTATTAATGTAGTTACCTATATTAGGTGTCGTTTGATATCCGTGATCTCTAGCATTGTTTGGTTGTCACTCAAGGACTACTGAGCATTCTCAAGTGAGTACATAGACCCCTCTTTTACTGTTTTCCAAACTGTTTTGGGGTGAAACACATGTGCCTACTTGTTACTTTCATGCTTTCCTGTTTTCACATCATATACTTCCTATGTTCATTAGTACATGATTTCATTACATTTTATACTATGTATGTCCATTATGTGCATACTTAGTACATGGTTCTACATTACATTTCTGCTATGTATGTTAACTGATAGCATGCTAGCACATTGATTTACATGACTTTTCTGCTTTGTATGTTAACTTAGCATACTTAGTACATTTCTTATTCATCATATGCTTACATTTTGGTATGACATTTGGTTTGTTTAAACTATACTATACATTCATTAACACCGATCATGCCGCTCGGTAGTAGGTAGTGGTACCATAGGACTTGACAAATCCCATTCCTGAAATCTCGGGTTTGTTTGGACGTAAGGAATGACCGAATCCGAATACATATTATTTTGATAACTCATTTTTACATAGTTATCCGACTGTCGCAAGGCTTGGATGTATGAATTTTCACAATACCGCATAAATGTTTATATCAGTATAGCATGCATTTACTACACAAAACATAACTTTGATTTAAACCAAGTTTTACTTCAATACTTTGTTTTGTACATTTTTTTACTTATGGTTTAAGTAGTCTTATTTTACTTACCATACATAACATTTGTTACACATTACTTGACTACTTTTGGACTATTAACATTTGATATGATTTATACAAGGACTTTTGAAAATTGGTTTAAACATAGACTTATTACATTGGTGGTTTGTTTAAGTGACTTAAGTAACGAGGCGTGTGTAATATGATACAAGCATGGTGGATACGCCGCTGGTACTTCCTATATATAAGTGTTTGTATGGTATTACATATCGTAGCGTTATTTGAATCATTTCAATTTAAGACATATAACATTTTATACAAATAACATACTTTTCACAAGACATGGTTTTACAAAACAACTTATCTTATACAAACTCATTTTACTTGGTTATTCATTTAACCATACATTATTCTCTTATTTATACATATCATCTGATCTTATTGCTTTTCAAATGATTTACAAGACAAAGCAAATTACAAGGTTCATGACTAAACATTTTCTTAAACATAAGTCATGAATTCTATTTTCACAAAACCTATGTATCTCACAGGCATTTTTATGCTGACGTGCCTATTTTCACATGTGTTTCAGGATATGACGCATAGGATTTATCAAGATACACTTAGGCGGACTTGGGCCTTAGTGACAATAAAAGATGCAAGACTAGTTATTTATGTTATATTTCTTCGATTGTCAAGACATTGTAACTCTTTTAATCAATAAAACAATATTTCAATTTCCATGTGTTATGAAACAATGATTCTGTTACAACACTCCCCGACGTTTCCGCCACGTTTGGTTGTCCTACGTGGTCGGGGTGTGACAGAAAAGTTGGTATCAGAGCCCATGGTTATAGGGAATTAGGTTATTAGTAATGCTTTGACCTAGTCTATAACCTTTCTAGGACCCCAACGCGAGTTTACTTGCGTTTAGTCATAAAACAATACCGTCACCTATCCTTAGGCGACGACCACAACAAGAACATAAAATTCAAAACCGCTTTGAAAACTAATCATCTGTTCTAGGATGATTGATTACTAGGTTTTGAACCCTCTATTGTAAGGTTTTGAACTCTCTATTATATGGTTTTGAACCCCTTTGAGTTTTCAAAACCTCGTCAAGGTTTTGGGTTTTAAATAATGTGAACACATGCAAACTGGAAGGGTGAATGCCTGTATTCTGGGTTTTCTGTCTAGGCAAGCACTTCGTATACATCTCATCAGACGCGAGACCAGTTGTGCTTACCTGGGAATTCTTGGGATGAGTATTCACTTATAGGCGAGCAATGTCTTCGCGATACATTATTTTTGACCCATTTACTTTGATTTGTCACCATCTCATTTGTTTGCCTTAGGTAACAAACAAATGATCACAATTTTCATTCGTTGCCATTCTATATTGATTATCCAATAACCTTTCACTTGTTTCTTCCTATGTCTTTCATTTTCTTCTAGAATGTCTATTCCTCTCAGCACTGGTCAAATGTCCGAGCGAACAGCCAAATTTGTCCAGCAAATAGGCGAAGTGATTCAGAAGACTGTGGATTTAGGCATTGCCATGGCTCGTCTCGAAAATGAAGCCTCTCGTCTCGACAATGAAGCCACTCAAGAGCCACCAAAGGAAGCAGAAGTCAAGCCAGCACCAAAATCAAGGAAGCGTAAGGCTTCAAGGAAACCCGCAGCGGTTACACCTAATCAAGCGGGACCTAGCCATGTGGCAAGGCCACCAGCTAGGAAGCCATACATAGGAACTGCCCCTTTGTGCAACCAAGGTAGCCTTCATCATCAGGCTAGTGTGAAGTGCCGCAAATGCCATATTTGTGGACTTATAGGTCATACGGCAAGGGTTTGCCCAACTACAGCAGTACCAAATCAAGCAGGACCCATCCGGGTGGTAGCACAACCTGCTAAGAAGCAATACAAGGGAACGGCGCCATTTTGCGACAAATGTAATGGGCATCACCAAGCTCACTTACAGTGTCATCTGTGTGCATCGTGCGGGCGACTCGGTCACTTGGCAAATGTTTGTCGTTGTAACCCGAACCAAGGTGGTCCAAACCAACCACAAGCCAACTCTGCTCAAGCTCGTTTCTCACCAGGGTCTTGCTACAACTGTGGCGAGATGGGCCATTTCCTAAGGGATTGCCCAAAGCTTGCTAATGCAAATCCAACCCACAGATGAGCAGTTGGCTGACTTGAAGATGTTGCTGTCTTATGCTTTTGTTCTTTTATTTCCTTGTAATGTGAAACAATCTGTTTTGTTTATAAATAAATTGTTGTTCACAATTCTGCTATGCGAGGGTAGTTACATGTGTGTATGACTTTTCCTATGATACCTACATCAAGGAACTATGTTCCTTACAAACTACTCTTGTGATTTCTCTCTTTCAAATGATCGCTCATGATTCTCTCGAAAATTTTAAGTACTCGTTTCGCTCTAAGAAACAAAGCACAGAAAATAAAGTGACATTATGAGTAATCATGCTTCTGCACATCTGTGCCTTTGAATCCTTGGTTAGATAACTAAGGATATTTTCAAATCCCATACCCATTACGTTTTGATTTTTCATACACAGTACAAGTATTTCAAAAACAATCTTCATGATCTCAAAACATTTCATATAGTTTGAAAACCATTTTTAAATGCATTGTCTATGTTATTTCAAAAACATTGGCTATGTTTTCAAAAACAACCTTCATAATTTCAAAATGTCTCACATAGCCTGAGAACAATATTAATACAATATATTTTCTTATTAAGTGCATGATTTCAAAAGCATCATTCATGTTTCCCAAAGACCTTATACATAATTTCAGAATTCATCTCGCATAATTTTAAAACACTTTTATAAATATACTTACCTAGTACACCTACTTTATGATTTCAAATGTATTATATATAAGGTTTCAAAAACATTGAACACATTTTTTTTAAGAACCCCATGCATAGTTTTCAAAAATATTTTCCTCATACATTGACTTAGCCTTCAAATTCCGCTTCATATGTCGCCTTGACATAGCTAGCATCTCAACTTCATAAGCATTTTACTTCATGTTTTGACATAAGCACATCCAGTGCAAGGTTTCAAAACATCTCCAACTTCTAAAATCCATATGGGATCTTTTTATCTTCACAATTAGATCCTTGTGGATAATTATCATTCAAATCAGAGTCCTTGATTGGATTCCTTATGTACCTAAATTCGAACATTTCGGTTCCTTATAATCGAAATCGAATTTTTCTTTTAAAAATCTTTATATCTTTATAGTTAGATTCTTGATAATGTTTAAAGTACCAAATGAAATCCACGAGATGGATTCCTAGTGTGCTTTAAATACATGCACTCTGTTAGCAAAACTAATTAACAAATTAAAGATCTAGATAAACAATCTTTGTGGTTATATGACTATGTGTTTATGCATCTTGTGTTTTCTCTTATGCATTTTGTGTTTTTGTATACTCTGGATATTCGTTATCCAAATCCTCGTAAAATTTTTCATATCTTCATATGAGGGATTCGTAGTAGGATATTCAAAAAGGTACTACCTTAATTCCTTAATGGGCTTCTATGTAATAGTTAAGACCCTTGGATTATATAGTACCACTCCATGATTCATAAGAGACCCTTTTAGTGGTCTAGTAAAAAAGATTGATTAAAAAATCTGGTTAAGAATGACATGTGATGATATAAGCTGAAAAGACTCCTTGGTTGTCTATTAAAATCATTTATTGATTTAATAAAAGGGACCCTATGGTGGTCTAGTCACACTCATCACAGGTTTGTTCATTTGGTTTTCCCCTACACATTATAAAATAGACTGTGTGAACTATGCAAGGAATTGTCTAATTATGGACGCGTACATAATTACGAGATTCAGTGCACGGTAACCACAGTAAGATTTATTATGTGTAAGAACCGATAGTGACAACAATAACAAAATGAGAACGATGTAATGGAGGTACGGTGGACGCACCAATGGCGCTTCATATACTTGTATATAAGTGTCCCTCTTACATTGCAAGCATAATGTTATTAAAGTTACTAGAAGTTCAGAATCCTAACCAATGTTGTTCGATCTTTTCAACTTCATGTTTTCAAGCTCTCACAAGTTTCCTCTAAATAAATTTCGGGACGAAATTTCCTAAAGTAGGGGAGACTGTAACACCTGTGCCTCCATGGCCATCAAGCAAATACCGAACCAATGAAATATTATATTTCATACTTGGGATTTGTAAAAATATGTGTATCATTTGCACATATCAATTTTTGTTCAATTCCAAACTCTAAATCGCTTTCTGGAAGGTTATACGCGCACCGATGCGTAAATATAACCAGTTTAATGCAACAAACACTCCGGAATAGTGACATAGGCTTAACATACCTTAAGTAACCTTTACATAACTTAGAAATAAGTTTTGAAGGCTCTGGTGTGGCAAAATCTAGTTTATTCGCTTACAGGGACTAAACTTGACAAACTGCGAACGTATGCCAATTTGAACTGTAACGAACATTCCGGAACATGACCATAAGTTAAACACACCTTAAATATCCTTTACATAGCTTAGAAATAGGCTTTGAGAGGTTCGGTGTGCTAAAATAAACTTTTGGGTCATTCAGGGACTAAAAGTGTCAAAAAGTGCACAAGTTTGCATTTTCGCGCATAACTTACGTTCTGAATACATCCGGACATCCAAAAATTTATGTAAGCACTAAAATATTTTATTTTAGTGTTTGGCATAAGAAAAATCCATTCGTCGCGTCATTTGGATCGTTTTTCGCGCTTATGCGCATTCCGTCGTAATTAACCGAACATCGCGATTGTACGGCTAAACGAACCGACATCCGTGATGTTTCCAAGCATATTTCATGTTCCCTATGCCTTAACATCATTGTGAAGCTTGAAATTGGGTTTGACGGGTGTTAGAAGTGCCGTTACGCAACGAAACAAGGTGCAGGGGCCTGTTCTGCCACTTTTGAAAACTTCAGACCTGCAAGGCCCTTGCGCACCGTAACAAATAATTTGTTACGGTGCGCAAGCAGTGTCCAGATGCAGCAAATCATTTTTGGCTGCTGTTATCTGCCCCTAAACATTCTCCAAAGGTCAAGTGCCACTTGTTAAACTCTTGTGGTGGCCAAAATCAGTTACCATAACATCTTGACAAGTGTACGGGCTAGATCATTCCCTCTTCTCCAAGAAACGATCCTAACGGTGGACCGAAAACTATAAATACCCAACCCATTTCACTTCTTTTCTCACTAGAATCTGATCAATTGTGCTCTAAGTTGAAACCTTTGTTTCATACCTGAGCTATTTTGATCTAGATTAGCATTCAGGGACCCTTTGTAAGTGTTCCTTCGTTCTTTTAATTGCTTTCGAGTCCGAAATTCAAACTTTGTTTGACTTTCTGCATTGACCAGTTTATGGTCGATGCGAAGTTCGTTTGAACTTCATAACGTGAGCGTGATCACGATGGTTATAGTCCCTAGTGACTATACCTACTGATTACCACGTTATCTAGGCTCAGTGACGAGCCGTAGTTTCGGCCAGAATACGTATTCTTGCGTATTTTGTAACCAAACTACTTATGGGTATCAAAACCGTTTGTTTTGATACCAAACCTGTTTTCTAAACTTAGTTAAGCATGTTTTAACATGCTTAGCTCGTCACTTTTAGTTTAGTGCTTATATAGGGTCGTAAGGTAAGCGATCTAAACAATCGCTTATACTTTCGAACCCGACCCGTTTGGTCGATCATTAGGATCCGACCAAGCACATTAGGTGACCATAGCATATAGGGAATAACCTTCCAAGGTTATACCTTATGGTCGCTTCGTTTAAGTAGTTGTATGATAGGTAGTTTATATGCCTTAGGTAAATTACCAAAATGCCCCTTTGATGCCAAAATTCATTTTAAACCTATGTAACATAACTTTTGACATCTAAACTGATTTGACAACAATATTAGACATGTTAAGGCATATATTACTTGTCATAGGACTAGTTAGGCGTTCCGAACGCGTGTTACGCGAACGATGCGTTAAAGTAGCATAAGCTACCTAAACGGGTCGTAATGGGTCGTAAGCACTTAGGTTAGGTTTCATTTAGTATGTAGGCTTTGTTAAACCATACTACATGAGTTTCCATACTCGTTTGGTTTACGAACCCTCGTTCTATTCGATCCCCCGATTTAGGTCCGGATTATTAATGTAGTTACCTATATTAGGTGCCGTTTGATATCCGTGATCTCTAGCATTGTTTGGGTGTCACTCAAGGACTACTGAGCATTCTCAAGTGAGTACATAGACCCCTCTTTTACTGTTTTCCAAACTGTTTTGGGGTGAAACACATGTGCCTACTTGTTACTTTCATGCTTTCCTGTTTTCACATCATATACTTCCTATGTTCATTAGTACATTATAGTACATGATTTCATTACATTTTATAATGTGTATGTCCATTATGTGCATACTTAGTACATGGTTCTACATTACATTTCTGCTATGTATGTTAACTGATAGCATGCTAGCACATTGATTTACATGACTTTTCTGCTTTGTATGTTAACTTAGCATACTTAGTACATTTCTTATTCATCATATGCTTACATTTTGGTATGACATTTGGTTTGTTTAAACTATACTATACATTCATTAACACCGATCATTCCGCTCGGTAGTAGGTAGTGGTACCATAGGACTTGACAAATCCCATTCCTGAAATCTCGGGTTTGTTTGGACGTAAGGAATGACCGAATCCGAATACATATTATTTTGATAACTCATTTTTACATAGTTATCCGACTGTCGCAAGGCTTGGATGTATGAATTTTCACAATACCGCATAAATGTTTATATCAGTATAACATGCATTTACTACACAAAACATAACTTTGATTTAAACCAAGTTTTACTTCAATACTTTGTTTTGTACATTTTTTTACTTATGGTTTAAGTAGTCTTATTTTACTTACCATACATAACATTTGTTACACATTACTTGACTACTTTTGGACTATTAACATTTGATATGATTTATACAAGGACTTTTGACAATTGGTTTAAACATAGACTTATTACATTGGTGGTTTGTTTAAGTGACTTAAGTAACGAGGCGTGTGTAATATGATACAAGCATGGTGGATACGCCGCTGGTACTTCCTATATATAAGTGTTTGTATGGTATTACATATCGTAGCGTTATTTGAATCATTTCAATTTAAGACATATAACATTTTATACAAATAACATACTTTTCACAAGACATGGTTTTACAAAACAACTTATCTTATACAAACTCATTTTACTTGGTTATTCATTTAACCATACATTATTCTCTTATTTATACATATCATCTGATCTTATTGCTTTTCAAATGATTTACAAGACAAAGCAAATTACAAGGTTCATGACTAAACATTTTCTTAAACATAAGTCATAAATTCTATTTTCACAAAACCTATGTATCTCACAGGCATTTTTATGCTGACGTACCTATTTTCACATGTGTTTCAGGATATGACGCATAGGATTTATCAAGATACACTTAGGCGGACTTGGGCCTTAGTGACAATAAAAGATGCAAGACTAGTTATTTATGTTATATTTCTTCGATTGTCAAGACATTGTAACTCTTTTAATCAATAAAAAAATATTTCAATTTCCATGTGTTATGAAACAATGATTCTGTTACAACACTCCCCGACGTTTCCGCCACGTTTGGTTGTCCTACGTGGTCGGGGTGTGACAATTAGCAGCGTCACTAGCAGTAAGTGCGAAAACTCTTCCTCCAACATTGGTTTGGTTATTCTTCTTAGTGTCTTTCTTTGTACACTCCTTGATCATGTGTCCAGTTTGGCCACATCTAAAGCATGCTCCTGTACTTCGGTGACATACGCCTTGATGTCTCTTACCACAAATATTACATAGAGGATATGTAATTTGATTTGGGTTTACATGTTGATTCAGTGGTTGAGCTCTAATAGGTTCTGCATACAATTGAATTTGGTTTTGAGCAGGCCTCGGGTTTTGCAGTCTAGGTTGCCATGGACGTGCCTGATTTCCAGAGTTTTGATTTCCTTGCACTTTGCGGTCTTGATGCTGTGGCGTAGTGGATGATTGGCCGATTGTCTGCTTAATTTGTCCTTCTCTATTTCTCTTCTTATTATCCTCAGTTCGAGATAAAAATTCTTTCCTTTCGAATTCAAAGGTTTTGATTGCATCAGCAACTTCGGTGATATCCTTAAATTTCATGTACATGATCGACTTCCAAATTCGATCATTGACTGCCCACTTGCATTTTTCTGCCTGGACTTCTGCTGATCCTGCAACGTCTCCTACAATACTAGCCAACCTTGCAAATCGAGTAATGAACTCAGAGGCTGGTTCATCACTCTCCTGTCGAATCACTGCATACTCCCTGATATAAGCTTCTTTATCAGCGGTCAAAAAATACTTGTCGTAAAAGATGTTACGAAAGTCGACCCATGAAAGATTAGCGTCAAAATCATCCCCTCCTTTGACTTGCTTATATCCTTCCCACCAAGTTTGTGTGTCATCTTCAAATTTGTAGGTAGCCAATCTAACTTTGTATTGCTCCGGAACTCCAAGAACTCCAAAGATCTTTTCAACATGAGCTATCCAGTTTCTGGCATCGATTGGATTAGTAGCGTGACTAAAGGATTTCGGCTTTTGTTTTTGGAATTTAGCGATCCATATGTCTATACTATATGTAGTATGGTTCGTGGTATTCTCACGAATTTCTTCACCAGAGGTTGGATTCGTGTTATTACGTTCTGGATGACGAGTTTGTTGAATAACGGCCTCAGCTGTTTGAGCAACAAGGTTTGGAAGCAACCCGGCAACAGCCTGGTTGATAGCATTAATTACGCTTGGATCAACTGGAGTCTCATTCGAAGAAGTGTTGTTACGTGCATGGTTAGTACGAGTACTCCTACGTAGCGGACGACGAGGAGGCATATCTATACGAATAAACATAGGAATTAAACCAAATAAGAGACCAAGTTGAATCCTATCATAGATATCTACCCATTCCTCACAGGTTTTAATTACTATCTTCAAGTTTTCTACAGGAAAGAGCCTTTGCTCTGATACCATAGCTGTAACACCCCAACCCGGAAGGGCTGACGTGTCACAATAACAGTAGTATCATAAACAAAAGTCATAATTCCATTTATTTATTTGACAAGGATACATCCACATGACAATTAAACTTAAGGTTTATATACAAGCGACACATTCGACTTGATTTACTAACATCTTCAAATAACAAATAACGCTTTATTTGGATGAAACTTGATGCAAATAACGAATTTTCATAATCATATCTTACGGATGTACCCATGAGCAAACTTAAAACGTGACAATACACAGGTAGCTACTCCTGCATAATTATCACATGAGATGGCGAATTGGCATACCCGTTATCCACCTCCTTAACTTAAATCCTAGGATCGATCCATACGCCTCCTAATAGCCTTATGTACCACACTTGTACTTAAGAGACGTCGTGAACTAATCTCTCCGTCACGGATGGAGCACATGATGTCGATGCCGCAACAACATGCTCGTGGGACACTCCACGAGAAGCGATACTCAGGGTATCAGAGTACAAATGGTCTTATTCACATAACTTATAAAACTTATTTTCATAACAAAACGGAACATATATTGGAACATGCGATAATGAGTATAACTAACATAATACTATCGTATGACATGAAAGCTAAATCAAATGATTAGAATAGAATTTGAACGGACTGTCAAATGAATCGATAATCAAAGACGTGAGGAGTTTTAAAAGATATATTAATTAAGTGGGTTATAACAATTTGAATATGAAGCAATAAGGAGTGGGGTAAGGATCCGTACCTTAATAATTCCAAAGTGATGCTACCTTGTGATAATATTTCAGATTTATACGGACAGAGTTTAGACTACTGATTAGTCTTTTAACCTAATTTAAATAACATGCACACAAACTAGGTTAGTAACTTAATACATCCTTTACGATAACTCACGAGATCAAATTCTCACAACGAACGACAAAGTGCGATACTTAAACATCCATCGATTTAACGACGAACGACAAAGTATGATACTTAAACATCCATCGAATTAACGACGAACGACAAAGTATAACCCTAATGTGGGCGGCACTTAAACATCCATTGGATATATTGATCGATCGGACAATGAATCGTAATAGCGATCGAGTTATTACCCTGTTTTGCAGCACCCCGCTATATTAATTAGTGTTTTTGTGTGTGTTTTGAGAGTATTCAGACGAAATCTCAGCGTGTATTTTGAGTTTCTTCGTCGATTTTGTGCCCAGATTCAAGTGCCAATGTCCTCTATTTATAGTCAAATTTTGCCCCCCCTTACGGACCGTAACAAATAACCCTTACGGTCCGTAAGGGTCTTGAACTCCGTATATGATGGCCACGTGTGGGACTAGCTCAGCTGAATCGATAGTTTTTAAAATTTTAACTTCGTCCGCAAGTTATTAAGATAATTATCAAGTAGGGAATACCCCCCCCCCCCCCCGAGTTTTAGGGGTCCTAATCCTGATTCTGAAAATTCTGAAAATTTTAGGGTTTGTACAGAATTACTTGGGTGTCTTAATTAGGGTTTCCTATTAACTAAAATAAATAATAATAAATGGTTTTAAATTTATGGTTATTACATTTAGTGTGTATTACGCAAACGAGCCAAGCTAAGCTCGAGCTTTACTAGGTTTGAGCTCGAACTCGTTCAACTTATGAAAGCTCGAGCTCGGCTTGATTCGAGCTTTGTTCCTAAAGCTCGAGCTTGACTCATAGGTAGTTTTTCAAGCTTAAGCTTGGCTCAGGTTCAGCTCGTTTAATATTGATTAATAAATTTATATTAATTATAATAATTATTTTATATATAACTTAGTTATTTTTTCATAACTAGTGGTATTAGGACTGGCGCGTTGCGCCGGGGATTTCCCGCGTTACTTGGCGTGAATATGATCGGTATCATTTTGATTGGTTACGGTACCAACACTCTTCATAGCAACTGAAAGAGGAAACAATAAATAAATAAATAAAACTGTGATCATATGACAAAAAAAAATATATTAACACGTGATTTACATCGATTTAAAACAACCATCTACCAGAAATCGATTGGGTTTGTTAGGGTACCGCCACGACACCCATATAGACAACGATACAAAAGAAACACTCTATTTTAAATGCAACTAATGTAAACGTCCAAAAGTGTATTTAGATTTCTTTTTTAAACGATACAAAAGAAACACTCTATTTTAAATGCAACTAATGTAAACGTCCAAAAGTGTATTTAGATTTCTTTTTTAAACAACTTACTATCCATTTAGTTTGTTCTTTAATATAGCTAGTAGTTTTACTATCCATGCACGTTGTGGCGTCAATTGTTTTTGTTGTTCTTGTTATCTAAAATGGAAACTATTGTGTACAAAGTGCAAGTATTTCTAGTTGCATTAGTCTTGTTAACTGTAAAGGTAGATACTATATTACAAAATGTAATTATTTCTTGTAGGTAAATGAAGTTGCCATGCCATATTACAGAAGACTAAGCATGGTTGTTTGTGATGTTGAACAATTTGTCCGCCTGATTCAACAGACAACAATGCAATTCTCCCCATCGCCAAATACCAGTGCAGCGGTATTAGGAGATTATCACGGTACATATCCTCATCAAAATCATCTTCTCTACCATCTGCCTTACGATTGTTTTCTCTCAACTCCTCCTTTAGTATCATAGACAAGTCAGGAACACCGACCAGTAGCAAGAACACTGTCTGTCTTCCTTCTCTCTGATTTTCTGTTAACAGTCTTGATTTCTTTGAGATCCGAGAACCTGCTACAATGTATGAAACTCCAATGACAATGCGACGTTCCATAGGTCGAATTCGTCTATTTTCCTACATGTAAAATATACATGTTACTAAATTGCAAACCCATTTGATTATCTAAAATTTGGACTGTAGTTGGAAAATGCATTGTTAGTGTCTACCTTCATAGTTCGTAATGCAAATTTCGGCTATGAAATGACAATTTCAAAAGTTAACCAAGAAGATGGTAGTGCCATCAATTAAATAAAACAATATGTAGTGTACCTCATGAAATAAAAACAAACACCACCAATTGTTGTATTGTTTGGCTGATCTTTTACACATGTACAGAACATATATTTCATAACCTTGTATTCCCTACAATGAACTCTTAAGGTGGCTCATGGCGCTAATTGCTTGATAGTATTTTAACATGGTTAAGTTACTAAACTGCAATCTATCTTAATAATCATCCTCAACTTCCACAGCCAAATATAGGCTACCTATATTTTTTTCTAGACATCCAATATTTTTTAAATAGAAGGGCCCAAATTTGAAATAAATGATTACAATAGAAACACCAACTTAACCACTACGCATCCAAGTAAAAGTAACAAAACTAATTATTTGAATCCTTTTATGATTACCCCTTCTGAAGAACCCTAATCAAAATAAAGGATGATTTTTTTTTAATGTGTCCATGTATCAATCCAAAAACCCATAGACGAACTTAAGTGTGGTTACGATTATAAGTTCATAAGAACGTACCTATGAGGTGTGTGGAAAGTTTCGAGATCCTTCAATTACCGGTCGAGATACTGAAAAAAATCACCACGGCTACACCACACAACCAGCAGCAGCAATAGGTATATGAGATCTGCCTTCAAGACCAACGAAAGCGAGCTCGCCACCAACTGGAACCTTGTTCCTAGATGACCCAAAGCCAGTTCTCCACCAACGGTAGCAGCACCATACGCTAGAATGTGTCCCTTTTTTTATTTCTAAAGCCACAGGACGCGACGGACTAATCTTTGTTGTTAACTATTTGAATTCTTGGCTATCAAACCTATCGGAAAAGACAAGACATCAGTTAGCCACATTTGTCAAGTGTGTGTGTGTGTTTTTGGTACAAACAATGAAGACAACAGCTAGTTGCATATGTAAATCCTGTGGCAAAAAAAAAGACATCGAAAGTTGATGAGGCTCTAAGTTATAATTTAGTATGTATAATAACTTGTGCACAAAAGGTGTTTGGCATAAGACTTCGCGTTATGCTAGTGGCTTGATAGCCTTGCTGCAAAAGCTTTACAAAAGATTTTGTCTTGTCTTTTGGTTGCCTTGTTAGTCCGGGTACCTAGCCAACCAAAAGAAACAATCAAAAACTTTATGGAAACTAAATCGACTTGCTTGTTTACGAAAATTATCTCTGAAGATTAAACAAACTTTTGCCCTAACCGAACTACTCCCAATTTTTCATACCAATACGCGTCGATTAGGTTATACAGGCCAAACTCAAAACTTTACCTGCAATCATAGCAGGGCAGATGAATCAAGTGACTTAAGAATGATGCAATTTTTTACTCATTTAGACAGTTCATACACCAAAAAAGGCCGAATGGTCCATCCGGGTGAGAACAAAGGGTTGAACCTAAAAGCTCCATCAGCGTCGAACACTAAAACAGAAGCAACTCCACCAGCGACGAACACTGCAGAACAGAATGAATGTCTGATCTGACTCAAAAGTAAAGCATATCCCATTTAATTACCTAAGATTGTTCATTAATTTCTATAAGGAAATAAGGTCTTATAGGTAATTAGCATAAGAAAGTAAAGCAGATCTCACAAAAGCAACAATCTGCACACAGGAATGAGAATTCTTTTAAGTATTAGATAATGATACTTGCATTGAGATGTAAAAAACACAAATAAATCAAGAAAATAAAACATCTTTTTCACCAACCACAATTCTCTGTTTATCTGTAGCTTTCAAAATGAGCTCTTCTTGACCCATTAAAAGTACTTATGATATACATGCTATCTAGAAGATCTGATTATGCTTACTTTTGTGTAATTACAACTAAGGTGTGTTATTATTACTAACTAAACACAAGATTGAGAAAATTACTAAACCAAAAATATTAAAAGAATGACGAAGCACTGTAACTGTTAATAAAAATTAGATCAAACTGAAAGAGTGTCATGCAGCCTTAACTTATACCTGAGGTCGCCATCCACCATCACCGGAACCCTGGTTTGCTTGCGGCCAGAATACTCGTCGGACCCCTTTTATTCATCTTTTGGAACTGTCGCCGTCACCATTCTTAGGGTTCCCAGAAAAACCCTAAACTCGCCGCTGGAGTGCCTCCTGTCGTCTTCTTCAGCCTCAGGAATCGACTCAACCGTTTCCTTTCCTCTTCGTATACACCACAGATACACCGTCTCTCCATCACTTGATTCCGCCACCACGGCAGCCCGGCGGTGGATGGCTTTGTTGAAGCTGGTTCTTGTTTTGATTATAGAGAAACAGAGGAGATAAATGGGGTTTAGGTTTTTATCAGTTGGCACCAAAGGTGACGCGTGGTTGGCCGCCCAAATCACCCAATAAGAGACAAACACTGAGTACACAGATCCGCCGCCGTCATGGCCGGAACATCACCGGTAACAGCAGGTGAACACCCCTTTCTCTAAAAACAACCCTCATCTGGATTCTAAAAAGTGAGTGTGTCAAATTCTACCGTTGTTTGCTGCGTCAAAACCACCGGTCGGTGGCCGGACGGAAACCACCGCCCGTTCCTCCGTCACCGTCGCTCCGCTCTCTCTACCTGGCTAATTTTGTCTCTCTATAACTAATCTGTCTTCTGTGTCTTCATACCGGAAGAGGAAATGAGATAGGAAGTTGTGGAGGCTGAGGAGACTCCCACGTGTCTTGTGTTTACTAATCACTGTTCATTCAGTTTGCCTACTATCATATATTAATAATTTTATAAGGGTCTACATATTTACACACCTTATTGCCTATTTGGACACCTTTCAAGACGCCTCGTATAGACCTATACGAGGCGTATAGCCTTTTTCAATTTCCAAGAGAATCTCTGATTATGTCATATTTTGTCTTATTTGCCTCGTATACGCCTCGTATAGGCCTATACTGGGCGTCTAGGAGAAAAAAGACCATTTAGCCCCTGATTTAGGCCTATACTGGGGGTAAATTGGTCTTTTTTGCCTCTCTTATATGCCTAGTATAGGCCTATACTAGGCGTATATAAGGGGTTTTTTTTTTTTAACAAACATTTTAACAATATTAATCGTTTTAGCAAATCTTTTATACAAAAACAAGTTTTTTTATTTTAAATAATTAATATTAGGACCCCTCGTTGGTTTTTTTTTTAGTTGAAAAATGGATGTTTTGGTAGGGTAATTTGATTGTTTTTGGAGGGTGATGTTTTTTGAGTAAAAAAATGGGTGTTTTGGTAGGGTAATTTGAGTTGTTTTTTTAAAAAAATTTTATTGTTTTTGTATAAAAGTTTGCTAAAACGATTAATATTGTATAAAATGTTTGTTAAAATAAAAAAAAAAAAACCTTTCAAGACGCCCAGTATAGGGCTATACTGAGGCTATACGAAGGGTCCAAAAGACCATTAAACCCCTGAATTGCCCCCAGTATAGGCCTAATTCAGGGCTATAATGGTCTTTTGGACCCCTCGTATACGCCCAGTATAGCCCTATACTGGGCGTCTATTATTATTTTTTTTTGTTTTCTTTTTTAATATTTAAAAAGAAAAAACAAAAAAAAATAAAAATAGACGCCCAGTATAGGGCTATACTGGGGCTATACGAAGGGTCCAAAAGACCATTAAACCCCTGAATTGCCCCCAGTATAGGCCTAATTCAGGGGTATAATGGTCTTTTGGTCCACATAGACGCCCAGTATAGCCCTATACTGGGCGTCTTGAAGGGTTTTTTTTTGTTTTCTCTTTTTAAATATCAATAACACTAATATTAACTATAAAAAACTCATATTAATTATAATAACACTAATATTAATTATAAAAAAACTCATATTAATTATAAAAAACTCATATTAATTATAATAACACTCATATTAATTATAATAACACTAATATTAATTATAAAAAAACTCATATTAATTATAAAAAACTCATATTAATTATAATAACACTCATATTAATTATAATAACACTAATATTAATTATAAAAAACTCATATTAATTATAATAACACTAATATTAATTATAAAAAAACTCATATTAATATCAATAACACTAATATTAATTATAAAAAAACTCATATTAATTATAATAACACTAATATTAATTATACGATGCCTATACGAGACTTATACTATATTATACGATACGATACAACACGATAGGCTTATACAAGACCTATACGAGACTTATACTACACTATACTATACGATACGATGCGATACAACACGATACTATAGGATACGATACCACATCCATAGGCCCATACAATGCCTATACGAGATTTATACTACACTATACGATACTATACGATATGATACGATACAATACAATACGATACTAGACTATTGGATAAGATACAACACTCGTATAGGACTATAGGTGTGGTTTAGGTCCCGTTTAGGCCTATAGGCTTATACAAGACCTATAGGGGCCATATACTAGACTTATACTATACACTATACGATACGATACAACGCCCGTATACGTCGATAGGCCTATACAAGACCTATAAGGGACCTATACTACACTATATGATACGATAGTATCGTATTGTATCGTATAGTATGGAATCGTATTGTATCGTATAGTGTATAGTATAAGTCTCGTATAGGTCCCATATAGGTCTATACGAGAGCTATACGAGACTTATACTATACTATACGATACGATACAACACGATAGGCTTATACAAGACCTATACGAGACTTATACTACACTATACTATACTATACTATACTATACTATACTATACTATACTATACGATACGATATGATACGATACAATACAATACGATACTAGACTATTGGATAAGATACAACACTCGTATAGGACTATAGGTGTGGTTTAGGTCCCGTTTAGGCCTATAGGCTTATACAAGACCTATAGGGGCCATATACTAGACTTATACTATACACTATACGATACGATACAACGCCCGTATACGTCGATAGGCCTATACAAGACCTATAAGGGACCTATACTACACTATATGATACGATAGTATCGTATTGTATCGTATAGTATGGTATCGTATTGTATCGTATAGTGTATAGTATAAGTCTCGTATAGGTCCCATATAGGTCTATACGAGAGCTATACGAGACTTATACTATACTATACGATACGATACAACACGATAGGCTTATACAAGACCTATACGAGACTTATACTACACTATACTATACTATACTATACTATACGATACGATATGATACGATACAATACAATACGATATTAGACTATTGGATAAGATACAACACTCGTATAGGACTATAGGTGTGGTTTAGGTCCCGTTTAGGCCTATAGGCTTATACAAGACCTATATGGGACCTATACTAGACTTATACTATACACCATTTTTTTACTCAAAAAACATCACCCTCAAAAAACAATCAAATTACCCTACCAAAACATCTATTTTTCAACTAAAAAAAACCAACGAGGGGTCCTAATATTAATTATTTAAAATAAAAAAACTTGTTTTTGTATAAAAGTTTGCTAAAACGATTAATATTGTATAAAATGTTTGTTAAAAAAAAAAAAAAAAACCTTCAAGACGCCCAGTATAGGCCTATACGAGGCATATAAGGGGCAAAGGGTCACATATGAGGCCTATACGAAGGGTCCTATACGCCCAGTATAGGCCTATACGAGGCGTCTTGAAGGGGTCAAACCAGAAGTGACATGAGTCAGGCACTGATTTTGATGTAACCCTATACGCCTCGTATAGGCCTATACGAGGCCTATACGAGGCAAAGGGTGTCTAAATAGGCAGATAAGGTGTCCAAATAGATTGACCCTTTTATAAATGGTAATTATTATTAATTAAATATATGTTTAGTATAATAGTAAAAATTTATATAAACAGTGGGCTCATTTAGGCTCGTGAGTTGCCTCGAGCTGGATAAGCACAGCTCGGGCTCATTTACTAAGTGGGCTTGTTTTTAGGCTCGAGCTCGAGCTTTTTCCTGAGACGAGCTAGAGTAGCTCGGCTCGTTTGCACTCTGATCAAACAACTTGTTTGTTTACGTAATCAGTTGTTGGGTTAAACTGTTAAGTTCAAGTTGAGGTATCTGATCCCAATAGGGGTGTAAACGAGCCGAGCCGAGCCAGCCTAGGCTCGAGCTCGGGCAAAAGGGTCAGTTTGAACTAATATAAAATTTAACTGGGGGCCGGGGGGTCTTCATTTATAGATGGTCTCCCCTCTATGATTTTTTTAAGCAGTAATGTGGGACAAGCTTATATCTCAATACTTTCTTTTCTTTTAGGTTATTGGGTGTGGAGGAGGGTAGTCCTTAAATGATGACCCGTCACTTAGGCATCCACGTCAGCGGGTGTGAGGATGAGCCTCAAATACACACACACACACAAACACACACACACACACACACACATATATATATATATATATATATATATATGGTGGGGTTCTAGAGTGAACACTAGTGTATATGTGAACTGAGTGAACAAATCCTGACAATTGATTTGCATCATCAAATCGTAAAATTGTTACGCTTCGCATTTATGTACTTCTCTTATTTAGACAGTATTGTTGTAATTTTATTTTTGGAAACTTGTAATTGTATTGTACCATATTTCTTTTCAACTTTGTAATCTAAGACTATTGATTGTAATGAAATTCGAATATTTTATTCACATTTATGTTACACATTTTATACTTGTTTACATGTTCATACTCAAAATCAATGATTTAAACACCATTATACATGTTTTATCATTGTACATTACATGATTATGCTCATTACACCTAAAACTGCCTAAAATGCGCAAAATAACCAAACTTGAACCTTCATGAGAAGGAAGAAGTCCTTTCGCACGAAGAGACCTTTCTCTTCGTACGAAGAGCCCAATCGCTCCAAAACCCAGTCGTCTGAAGCCCCTTCGCACGAAAGGCTCAGTCGTCCCAAGCACTCCTTAACCCTATAAATACGTGCCTAACCCCATTCATTTCACTTTCCCAGTCACTCAGGCACTCTCAGACGCTCTGAAACTTTCATTTTCGAGCAGAAGCATCGTAGTAACTATTTCTTTCATTTTCTTTACTTTACTTGCATTTCATTTCATTTCTTTAACTTTTCTTCAAATTTGCTCGTTTGACACACTTCTTGGATGGTTTTCACGAGTTTGCATTGGCAAACTGATGGTGAAACCTCACCACTTTGGAGGTACAAACAAAGATTTAAAAACTCTAATTTTAATCTTGTTCTTGCATTTTAAATTCTGTTTTTATTTCGAAATTTGGTGGAATTTGGTACCCACCAGGCTCACAACTCAGTTCATAGTTGTGGGTTTGAGTTAGGGTTAATTTCCATCAAGAAATTGACTGTTTTGGATGAATCAAAACAGTCATTTTGAACAAATCACACCCACTAACACGAAGGAAGACACCCACTCGCATGAGTGGGCAGTCCCGTTCGCACGAAAGGACTGTGTCAAGTGTTTACGTTTTTTATTTCTTTCCTATTCGATGCAAGTTCATTAGTACTTCAAATGTTGAAGTTACCTCAGATTCACCATCTTCAATATTCACCATCTTCAATATGGATGAATCTGAGTTGTGATAGAAGTGTGAACTGTGAAAGCCTCGACTTTCCAACCTAGTTCCACCACCTCATTTGCGTACCATACGAATGAACACCAAACAGATTGCTAGAAACAAAGTAAGCTAACCCCGCCTCGCCTCCAACCTAGTTCCACCACCTCATTTGCGTACCATCGACAGGTAAGGAAGCTTCGAAGGAAGCATATACCTTTTGTAAAGGTCAAATAGGATGCCCGAAGAGGTCCCGAATTCACGTGGGAAGTTGAATCCACG
Organism: Helianthus tuberosus; assembly: GCA_030545235.1. NCBI lineage: Eukaryota > Viridiplantae > Streptophyta > Magnoliopsida > Asterales > Asteraceae > Helianthus > Helianthus tuberosus. The sequence goes on along the minus strand of CM060427.1, from coordinate 141,738,110 downwards.
ATGAAAGAAAAGTACCCTTACTTGTTCCAGTAAATCTCGGGTCGAGATTTATTTTAAGGGGGTGAGGATGTAACACCTCGCAAATTTCGGGTTAATATTAAAACGACACGTGTCATGTCAGACAAAAACGCGTTGAAAACCCGGATTTAATAAAGATGTTTTCGGTAGGATTTAAAGTGGCGTCATGTTAAATTATTACCTCTGAACACCTCAATAATAAATCCCAAGACCCGATTAAATGTTGTATACATCTAATATGCCTCAATTTAGAAAAGGGTTCACAATAATGGAACTTCAAAAGTATGATTTGATCCCAAGAAGAAAATGAATGGTAAACCGTTATTTTCGGGTCTTGTAAGTGCAATCAATTGAAACAAGGGATAATGGGTAGGGTATGTTCAGTGTTAGACACTTATTGGAGGCCCCCTACTGATAATATAAGTCCCACATTCGATTTATACAAGTTGCCCTTTCAAACCATCAACAATCAACAAAATTTGGATCAGACGAAGGCGTCGCGTAGCGCGACAGCCCCTCGCGCTACGCGAGGGTGCGCCCAGCGACAGCAGAACCCACAGTTGGCTGTTGTGTGCGATTGTTACTCCCTTGGCCGGTTTTTCTTGCTCATGCATGAACCTTAGACACCCCCTACATGCTAGGGACATGTGTTTATCACTTGTGGTTGATCTTAGACCCTTGTGTCAATGAATTGTGGTGTTAAACCCACTATATAAGGACCCTTTCATTCACCAACTTATTCACAAATCATTTTTCAAGCATTCTGATTATTGGGGAGCTTGCAAACTGATCAAGAGCCTTCCTAGTCATCCTCTAATCATCTAGTAAGTCTCTAATCCCTTCTAAATTAATTCTAGTTTAGTTTTTAGCTTAAAAGTCAACATATCGTATTAAACGGTTGACTTCGGGTTTAGTTATCGATAGCTCAGTCGTAACCCGAATTAAAAGTACCATTAGATAGGTAATTATATGGGTATTAAACCCTTATAAGGGCAAGTACCAATTCCAGACCTAACTAGGTCGTTTGTCGGGTCAAACGTTGACCGAAAAAGTCAACAGATTTACAAAATGCGATTTAATGCACGACTAGCAATCCGCGAGGCGTGCAACCTGTTTTAAACTTAATATAACTTGGTAATAAGTATAAAAACTTGTTTGCGCTTGCCCGACTCGACAAATTTCTATTTAAACCCGGTTCGGAACCGAAAGGCGCAAAACCTTGACTTTTGCGTTGACTTCGGTTCTGACCCGTTTTAGTTGATATTAGACATACCTTAAAGTCTCATTAGGATTGGGTTGCATGTTAGTATAAGTCTCTATACTTGTTTCGTTGATTATCCGTTGCATGCACACGTTTCCGTTAATCGCTTAAAGTGGACCATAACGCCCTTATGACCTTAAAACGAGTATTTTGAAAATGTGGAAATGCAATAATCTTAGTTACTGAATATTTAACATGTACGTAAATTTTCACGTCAAGCGGAGGTCTAGATTAGGAGATATGCGCATTTGCGTAAATAATAAGCTTTTTATTAATTAAACGGCGCGATTAGCGCATAGCCTATCTAAACCCGATTTTCGGTACCAAAACTATTACCCGCTGATGTTAAATAATATTTTAGGATTTTTGAAGATTTTTAATTATTTTTAAGCTGGTCTTAAGCTAGACTTATCGCATTGATTCGGTTAACACCGAATATGCCCTTTTAGGCCATAAAACGAGTTTTACGAATCCGATTGATACCAATCCAATTGCCACTGATTTAAAATAATAAATATAGCATTTTGAACCTGTTTTACTGATTAGAAAACCCAGATTGGTATTTTAACCCGTACGTCGCTTAAAACGGCTTTATACGCGTATTAAACGCGTAGTTTAGTATTAAAACCATTTTTGCCACGTAAGACTTAATACCATTAGACATAACCTGTTAAGTTAAGATGTTTTTCTGATTTAACCAGACTCGTATCTCAGAAGTACTATAAATCTCTTTTATAACCCTTAAAATGACCAAAATACCCCTACGGGGCGTATTTAGGGATTAAACTCGTTATGGGCATTATGGAAGATATCATAATGATATCGCAACATATTTAAAGCGTATTAACTTAGGAAACCTGTTCGCGACCCTTTCGGTTACCCGTTATGCATTATGCGCGTTTGGTTCGGTTTATGTAACTAGTTTACATAAATTAGCCGAAACGGGTCAAACCTTATCAGTTTTATCTCAAAATCCAGAATGTGAATAATAAACCCATATTAAACAAGTCTTCAAACTTGTCGGGTCTAAATCACATTCTATCCGGTCTTCGCTTAATCATGCGTCTGAACCGTATCTTCCTGTAAGACTAACCGGTCTAAGCTTAGACTTAATTAAAGACCCGTTAGCATTCTAATTAATTATTTATACCATCATTCCAGACTAGAGCTTTCCGGTAAATGGTACCTACGCTTACTTAAGTGAATACGACTGAGTTATTAATTTCTGATATTTAAGACAGGAGCTAGCTCAGGTAAATACTCTTAACTTATTTTCCCTATACGGGCTTGGGATACGGTACTATAAAAGTACCGCTTGGTCGGGTGTATGTAGTCATTTAAATCGGATTGTGATTGATGTACTTACATAACCTGTTTAATATGTATTATTTTATCATTATTTGATGTATGGCCCTTGGGGGTTAATGACCATGTCCCGGATATCCTTGGCATCATCTTACGAGATGGCCACGACCTAAGCACGGGGTGTAGGCATACACCTGACAGATGCATTATGTAAAAACTGGTAATCCACTCGAAGGTATCATCCCTGTGGGCATTATACCGGAACTGGTAATCCACTTAGGGGATGATAGCCTGTGGGCATTATACCTGTGGCGTGTCGGTTAATCTAGTCCGGCCCTACAAACCGGCCCTAACGGACGACAAATAAGTAAAACTGTATACAAGATTATATACAAATAATTTTCCCAAGTTAAAAAGGTTAATTTTACCTCTGTGTATTTTAACCAAGTATAAAAGATTAATTTTGCCTCTGTGCATTTTAATCAAAGTGTCAAAAGGTTTTGTGCCTGGTGCATCTAAATCAATTTTCTTAAACTCTTTTCAAATGAGTCGGTTGAGTGTATTTACCAGTGAAAACTGACGTATTTTCCAAAAAGGTTAAGTGACAGGTACTAAACGAAATTGGCTGGAAGCTCAGGGCGCTAATAAGGAATCTTGCAAGTTCTAGGCGTCTAAAGTCTGTTGAACAAATGATATGTTTTAAAGATCCGCCTGTGGATCCTTTACTTCCGTTGTAATACTGAATATTACTTCATATTCGGAATGTAATAATAAATATCTTTTGCTTCCGCTGTGCATTCATATATATTGTGTTGTTTGACTATTATGTTGCCAACCACGTCACGATACTCCCCCACCGGGCCCACCGGTGACACGTGGAAATCGGGGTGTGACAGGTTGGTATCAGAGCCAACTCTGAGTGAATTAAACACTAGCCTTTTGTGTTTAATCTCAGTTACACAATTGCACATATTTAAACATTCTTGAGTCTAGACAAGAACATAGGAAAAATCCAAATTTGTTTCATTTTACCTTATTTGGTTCCTTTGTTATTTTTCTGATTAGCCCTTGCATGGGCAAGTCAATTGCTATAGAAGTCCCGTTTAGGGCAACCATATACTTGTTAAATTTTAAAGGAACGATTATATTTAAAGTATCATTCCTATATTATAAGATCTACCATTATAATAAAATGGCAAAATTTAAAAAGGACAAAACCTAGCCATGTGTCACATTAAGACAGGGCCAAGATGGTAGTTCCATAATTAAATTCAGATCCTTGTTAACAGTTCAATTTAGGATTGCTCTGCGTTAATTATTAAAAAGAATCTTAAAGGTAAACCTAGCCTAAATGTCACGGCATACAAGGCCAAGATGGTAGAACCTATTCAAGAGATTCAAATCCTTATTAAACATATGAAAGCATAATAACATGCTCGACAAAATGTGATATGATAAAATCACATAAGTCATATTGGGATATACTAAATTCCCTTAATTATATAATCATCCCGTATGGATGAAGTGCCCACGGGCTATAACTAACGTCCTCTGGGACTAAAGTCAGTGGTAGCCTACAACTCCCTGTCAAGAAAAGGTAATGAACTTTGATTCAAACCTTGAAGCCTCGATTCTATAAAATCAAGGCCTATAAATTAAACTTGTCTAAGTGACTAGGCCAATTGTGCTATTATTAACTTATAATTTAGGAATATAATAAATATCCTGAATAATTATATATTTATCAAATTAACCAATATGTGTATTAAAAACATGGTTAATAAATCGTTCAAAAAGATAAAAACTGTTTAAACTTCCGTAAAAACCTTGTCCTTGTTTAATTTTTATGTAGAAATTAAAACTACATGGCTGGGTCGGAGGAAGGGAACAGTCACCCTCTGGAAAATCGCGATGATGAAAGGATTAATATAACCAGAGGAGAACTTCGTACATTGATTGACTCAGCTGTATCTAAAGCTGTGAAGGAGAAATTCCAGGAGTATAGTGAGACATATAGTGAAGCCTCATCTGTACCCCACCCTAAATCCATCCCTAAAATTCCTCCAGAGCCTGATAACAAGCCGCCCTCCAAGAAAGATGAGTTAAAGAAAGATGACGATCGACATCCATCTAATGAACACAGTTTTCCATCCAAGAGGACAGTGTTCGATAATGAACCGCATACCAAATCCTGTAACTATAAGTACTTTGTTTCCTGCAAGCCCCGAGATTTTACTGGGGAAAAAGGGGCAGTCGATTGTATGATTTGGTTGGATGAAATGGACACCGTTGTCGATATCAGCGGTTGCGCTGAAAGGGATGTCGTGAAGTACGTATCCCAATCATTTAAAGGAGAGGCACTGGCATGGTGGAAGTCTCTCATTCAAGCTGCTGGGAAGATTCCGCTCTACAACATGTCATGGGAACAGTTTGTTAATCTCATTAAGGAGAATTACTGCCCTCAACATGAGGTTGAGGGGATTGAGTCAGATTTCTTATCCTTGGTAATGACAAACTTAGATTGTCAAGCTTACCTCACCAGTTTTAATACCCTGTCCAGACTGGTCCCTTACCTTGTAACACCAGAGCCCAAGCGAATTGCACGCTTCATTGGGGGTTTACCCCCAGAAATCAAAGCCAGTGTTAAGGCTTCAAGACCTACTACATTTAGGTCAGTAGCTGATCTCTCTCTGTCCCTTACTTTAGATGCGGTCAGACTAAGGTCGCTAAAGAAATCTGAAGAAAGTAAGAAGAAGCGTGAGGATGATAACTCACGGGGATCTGAGAAGAAACACAAGGGAAACACTGACTCTGAGAGGTCTGGGTCTGGAAAGAATGGTCAGCGGACAGAGGAAAAGCCAAGGTGCTCGACTTGCCAAAAACGCCACTTTGGAAAATGCAGAATGGAGTCCAATTCTAAATCAGGACCACCTGCATGTGGGATATGCAAGTCTATGGAGCACAAGACTGTTGATTGCGGGAAGATTAAAGATGCTACATGCTACAACTGCAACGAGAAAGGGCACATAAAGACCAACTGCCCTAAGTACGCAAGGAAGCCCGAGTAGGCCAAGAGAACAAACGCACGAGTTATCAGGAGGAACGCCCAAGAGATGATGCAGAATAATAATAGTATAATATGTACCTTTCCTTATCAAACAGTTTATGTAGAAACTTATTTGATATTGGCACATATAAATATATTATGAATGATAAAAGTTGAGAACTGTTGTCTCCACCTGATTAAGACTCCGGTCATTTAATGCCCGGTAGAAAGTGACGATGTTACGTCGAAGATGCTCCAATAAATCCTATATTGATATTAATATCTATTAGAAATCACTCTTTTCTAATATCCTTGTAGCAAACTTTTGGTTGCATACTTAAGGACTCAATATAGTGATAAAAATCGATTGGTTGCCTTAAAAATCAAGCCCATATTGTGAGTGACAAGAAGCAATTAATTATCAAGACTCCTTATGAGACAACCCTCGTAATTACGCGTATCCGTGCGATTAATTAATATTAAACATAAAAAAAAAAATGGTGGAACTGACCGTCCCCGGAATCGAACCTGGGTCTAGGTCGGCCGCACCCTTTCGCGCGCCTAGCCAACTGGGCTAGGTGCCTAGTTTGTGAAAATCTCCATTCTAATTAATTATAAGCACTTGTACAATAAACTTCCTTATCATTTATCAATGATAATTTCTACTAAGTGTCCTGTTTTTAATACAGGCAATAATAAATCTTCATGAACCATAAACTTAGCAAAAAAATTTTTTATCATCCACAAGGTATAGCTACCAAGGAAACCATAGTAACCGATTCTTCTAGCATCGGCAAGGAATCCTTCCGAAAAATCTAAGAGTACTCTCTCTTCGCATAGAGTACGACAACATGTGTTATTTTAATTATTTTCTCATTGTTGTCTATCGCCTGCGAATGCCAAACTATGTTGGATAAAAGTGGCATATGAGGATTGGCGTATCCTAGTGTGTCCCATAGATTATTTCCATGTCTGATCAACATGGAGGTTTAATACATGGAACCCCTGAGATATCCCAATGGTCATATTGTACTAAAGTCGACTAGTAGTATTCAAAGAAGATATCCAAAAATGGAAAAAAAAAAAATTTCAAGTAAATGTCCCCGATTAAGGAATTCGCGGACTTATAACATAAAGGTGTCACCTATTCGACACGAGTAACGGTGGATGAACTGGAGCCTGAGATATGGAAAATCTCTGTAGCCTTCTTGCAATCTTGATTATCTTCTCATAAGTTTTCTCTGCTTACCTTCGGGAAGGCAGGTAGAATTAAGATTGTATCCCGCTGTGGGCTGGAGTATTGTGAAAACTCCATATTGATTATGGAATAATCAAAACCTTGATTAAATAGGTTTTAAAAGATAGGCACATAGAGCCTGACTCAATATTCTGAGGGTCTTATATTATTAAATAAGAAAGACGGTTCATATTGCTTATGCATACACGCCGCAACCCTAATTAGGCAACGATTAAGAATTGCCATCAGCTACCCAGGATCTAAGGGCAAACTATTGGTGGATAGGCTTGAAGAAGTCTGTGGCCACCTATGTGGCTAAATGCTTGACAAGTGCGCAAGTCAAAGCCGAGCATAAGAAACCATCAGGTTTGCTACAACAGCCTGAACTTCCTACGTGGAAGTGGGAAATGGTAACTATGGATTTTATTACCAAGTTACCCAAGACAAGAAAAGGAAATGATACAATATGGGTTATAGTTGATGGACTTACTAAATCAGCACATCTCTTACCCATTAAGGAGACTTATAACTCCGACATGTTAGCCCAGTTATACTTTGATAAGATTGTAGCCTTACATGGCATACCTGTGTCTATTATCTCTGACCGAGATACTAGATACACGTCACATTTTTGGAGAGCTTCCAACAATCTTTGGGTACACGTTTGAACTTTAGTACGGCTTATCATCCTCAGACTGACGGTCAGAGTGAGCGTACTATTCAAACGTTGGAAGACATGCTACGTGCATGTGCGATCGAATTGGGAGGTAGCTGGGATAAGAACCTACCCTTGATCGAATTCTCCTACAACAATAGCTACCATACCAGCATAAAGGCTGCGCCTTTTGAGGCATTATACGGTAGAAAATGTAGATCGCCAGTTTGTTGGGCGGAAGTGGGAGAAGTCCAGTTATCAGGACCGGAAATCGTGTTCGAAACGACGGACAAGATTGTCCAGATTCGTAACAACCTCCAAGCTGCCCGGAATAGGCAGAAGAGTTACGCGGATCCAAGTCGTAAGGATTTTCACTTTGAAGTAGGTGACAAAGTCCTACTTAAAGTGTCACCATGGAAAGGGGTGATGCGATTTGGTAAGAAAGGCAAACTAAGCCCAAGATACATAGGACCTTTCGAGGTCATCGAACGTGTCGGGTCAGTTGCCTACAAGTTGAACTTACCTGAAGAGCTCAGTAGTATACACAATGTGTTCCACATCTGCAATCTGAAAAAGTGTTTCGCTGACTCCGCTGACGAATCAGTGATTATACCCTATACAGATGTGCATATCGACGAGAGCTTGAAATTTGTTGAAAAACCTATGTCGATTGAAGATCGACAGGTAAGGAAGCTTCGAAGGAAGCATATACCTTTTGTAAAGGTCAAATAGGATGCCCGAAGAGGTCCCGAATTCACGTGGGAAGTTGAATCCACGATGAAAGAAAAGTACCCTTACTTGTTCCAGTAAATCTCGGGTCGAGATTTATTTTAAGGGGGTGAGGATGTAACACCTCGCAAATTTCGGGTTAATATTAAAACGACACGTGTCATGTCAGACAAAAACGCGTTGAAAACCCGGATTTAAAAAAGATGTTTTCGGTAGGATTTAAAGTGGCGTCATGTTAAATTATTACCTCTGAACACCTCAATAATAAATCCCAAGACCCGATTAAATGTTATATACATCTAATATGCCTCAATTTAGAAAAGGGTTCACAATAATGGAACTTCAAAAGTATGATTTGATCCCAAGAAGAAAATGAATGGTAAACCGTTATTTTCGGGTCTTGTAAGTGCAATCAATTGAAACAAGGGATAATGGGTAGGGTATGTTCAGTGTTAGACACTTATTGGAGGCCCCCTACTGATAATATAAGTCCCACATTCGATTTATACAAGTTGCCCTTTCAAACCATCAACAATCAACAAAATTTGGATCAGACGAAGGCGTCGCGTAGCGCGACAGCCCCTCGCGCTACGCGAGGGTGCGCCCAGCGACAGCAGAACCCACAGTTGGCTGTTGTGTGCGATTGTTACTCCCTTGGCCGGTTTTTCTTGCTCATGCATGAACCTTAGACACCCCCTACATGCTAGGGACATGTGTTTATCACTTGTGGTTGATCTTAGACCCTTGTGTCAATGAATTGTGGTGTTAAACCCACTATATAAGGACCCTTTCATTCACCAACTTATTCACAAATCATTTTTCAAGCATTCTGATTATTGGGGAGCTTGCAAACTGATCAAGAGCCTTCCTAGTCATCCTCTAATCATCTAGTAAGTCTCTAATCCCTTCTAAATTAATTCTAGTTTAGTTTTTAGCTTAAAAGTCAACATATCGTATTAAACGGTTGACTTCGGGTTTAGTTATCGATAGCTCAGTCGTAACCCGAATTAAAAGTACCATTAGATAGGTAATTATATGGGTATTAAACCCTTATAAGGGCAAGTACCAATTCCAGACCTAACTAGGTCGTTTGTCGGGTCAAACGTTGACCGAAAAAGTCAACAGATTTACAAAATGCGATTTAATGCACGACTAGCAATCCGCGAGGCGTGCAACCTGTTTTAAACTTAATATAACTTGGTAATAAGTATAAAAACTTGTTTGCGCTTGCCCGACTCGACAAATTTCTATTTAAACCCGGTTCGGAACCGAAAGGCGCAAAACCTTGACTTTTGCGTTGACTTCGGTTCTGACCCGTTTTAGTTGATATTAGACATACCTTAAAGTCTCATTAGGATTGGGTTGCATGTTAGTATAAGTCTCTATACTTGTTTCGTTGATTATCCGTTGCATGCACACGTTTCCGTTAATCGCTTAAAGTGGACCATAACGCCCTTATGACCTTAAAACGAGTATTTTGAAAATGTGGAAATGCAATAATCTTAGTTACTGAATATTTAACATGTACGTAAATTTTCACGTCAAGCGGAGGTCTAGATTAGGAGATATGCGCATTTGCGTAAATAATAAGCTTTTTATTAATTAAACGGCGCGATTAGCGCATAGCCTATCTAAACCCGATTTTCGGTACCAAAACTATTACCCGCTGATGTTAAATAATATTTTAGGATTTTTGAAGATTTTTAATTATTTTTAAGCTGGTCTTAAGCTAGACTTATCGCATTGATTCGGTTAACACCGAATATGCCCTTTTAGGCCATAAAACGAGTTTTACGAATCCGATTGATACCAATCCAATTGCCACTGATTTAAAATAATAAATATAGCATTTTGAACCTGTTTTACTGATTAGAAAACCCAGATTGGTATTTTAACCCGTACGTCGCTTAAAACGGCTTTATACGCGTATTAAACGCGTAGTTTAGTATTAAAACCATTTTTGCCACGTAAGACTTAATACCATTAGACATAACCTGTTAAGTTAAGATGTTTTTCTGATTTAACCAGACTCGTATCTCAGAAGTACTATAAATCTCTTTTATAACCCTTAAAATGACCAAAATACCCCTACGGGGCGTATTTAGGGATTAAACTCGTTATGGGCATTATGGAAGATATCATAATGATATCGCAACATATTTAAAGCGTATTAACTTAGGAAACCTGTTCGCGACCCTTTCGGTTACCCGTTATGCATTATGCGCGTTTGGTTCGGTTTATGTAACTAGTTTACATAAATTAGCCGAAACGGGTCAAACCTTATCAGTTTTATCTCAAAATCCAGAATGTGAATAATAAACCCATATTAAACAAGTCTTCAAACTTGTCGGGTCTAAATCACATTCTATCCGGTCTTCGCTTAATCATGCGTCTGAACCGTATCTTCCTGTAAGACTAACCGGTCTAAGCTTAGACTTAATTAAAGACCCGTTAGCATTCTAATTAATTATTTATACCATCATTCCAGACTAGAGCTTTCCGGTAAATGGTACCTACGCTTACTTAAGTGAATACGACTGAGTTATTAATTTCTGATATTTAAGACAGGAGCTAGCTCAGGTAAATACTCTTAACTTATTTTCCCTATACGGGCTTGGGATACGGTACTATAAAAGTACCGCTTGGTCGGGTGTATGTAGTCATTTAAATCGGATTGTGATTGATGTACTTACATAACCTGTTTAATATGTATTATTTTATCATTATTTGATGTATGGCCCTTGGGGGTTAATGACCATGTCCCGGATATCCTTGGCATCATCTTACGAGATGGCCACGACCTAAGCACGGGGTGTAGGCATACACCTGACAGATGCATTATGTAAAAACTGGTAATCCACTCGAAGGTATCATCCCTGTGGGCATTATACCGGAACTGGTAATCCACTTAGGGGATGATAGCCTGTGGGCATTATACCTGTGGCGTGTCGGTTAATCTAGTCCGGCCCTACAAACCGGCCCTAACGGACGACAAATAAGTAAAACTGTATACAAGATTATATACAAATAATTTTCCCAAGTTAAAAAGGTTAATTTTACCTCTGTGTATTTTAACCAAGTATAAAAGATTAATTTTGCCTCTGTGCATTTTAATCAAAGTGTCAAAAGGTTTTGTGCCTGGTGCATCTAAATCAATTTTCTTAAACTCTTTTCAAATGAGTCGGTTGAGTGTATTTACCAGTGAAAACTGACGTATTTTCCAAAAAGGTTAAGTGACAGGTACTAAACGAAATTGGCTGGAAGCTCAGGGCGCTAATAAGGAATCTTGCAAGTTCTAGGCGTCTAAAGTCTGTTGAACAAATGATATGTTTTAAAGATCCGCCTGTGGATCCTTTACTTCCGTTGTAATATTGAATATTACTTCATATTCGGAATGTAATAATAAATATCTTTTGCTTCCGCTGTGCATTCATATATATTGTGTTGTTTGACTATTATGTTGCCAACCACGTCACGATACTCCCCCACCGGGCCCACCGGTGACACGTGGAAATCGGGGTGTGACAATTATGCTATGTTACAGGGCCGTTCCTAGGTTTTCGGAGGCCCTAAGCGAACAACAAACTGGAGGCCCTTTTACAAAATTAGTCTTTCCAGCATATTTAGTGAAAAAAACCTCCTCCTTTACCCGGGCTTGGGACCGGCAATTATAAACTAAAAAGTTTATAATTGGCGTAGTTGAATTTTTTTTTAAAGTAATATGTTTTCTATAGATATAGAATATGTTAAAATAAAATTTATTTTTCTAGCTTTAATTGAAGCAAATTGTTTAATCAAACTATCGTAATCAAGTTCTTCTAAAAAATCTTTTTTCCATTGACATAATAGCTAAACCGTTTAAGCTTTCTTGTGACATAGTAGGTCTTAAGTAATTTTTTATTAGTTTTAATTTGCTAAACTATTAATCTTTTTTTCGAAAAGGTCAACAAATATATTATTTCATCTAGAACCAACCAACTGGTTGGCTCATCACCGCAGAACTAATACAGCAACAAACAAGACAGAAGGCTACAAGTTCAGACCATACATTTCAAAATTACACCATTGCGCACACTCCAAATTTTGGGCTTTTGCTCGATGTTTGATCCAGAGGTATCCGAGATGTTTTATCTCCTCCTTAATGTCTTCTACTTCCCTCACCTTCTGGTTAAAAATTAAATCGTTTCGCCATTTCCATATACACCATACACCAATTTGAACAATGACATTAACCAGTTTTTTCCATTTTTTTAGAGCCTCTCATGTGCATCCCAATGTCCAGGACATCCTTTACCCTAAACAGAAAAGGATTAGGGATCCTGCACCACATTGCGACAAACTCCCCAACCCCTAAATGCTAAACTATTAATCTATTTTAGAGATTAACGATGAGCCTTTAATAAGAAATTAAAATAAGCAAATAAGCCCCTAAATGCCTAACAACAAACTGAGATTAGCAAGTATAAGCCCTAATTCCCTAAACAACAACTTAAAATCAACAAATGAAGATGCCTAACCTGAGTGAGAGCGACGATATTAAATCACCAGCCAAAAAATTAAACCGCAAAAAGGAGTCGGAGTGCCAACGTGTTCCAACTTCCAAGTTCAAGCCAGCCGGCAACCACAAAACCAAGTTCAAGCCAGTCGGAGTTTATGTTTGGGGGTTCGACCTCTATCAATATATAAGAATATTAAAACGATTTCAGTTTTGAGGGGGTTTGATTTCAGCTTCTGAGGGGGTTTGAATTTGATTTCAGTTTATGTAAAAAGAGTTTAAAAGACTGTTGTTACCTGCCAGCAATTGCTCGATTTCAATTGACATTGGGATGCCATGATTATCATTGTGTTGATTGCTTGATTCCATATAGGAAATCCAAACGACTTCTCTGATACCGATCTCTTTCTTCACGCCTGCTAACATCGAGGATTCATCAATACCTTCCACGCGCTTCTGTCTTCTGAGGTTTCACGTTCATGGACGGCCGTTGGGTAAAATTTGTAACATTTGGGCCTAACATCTTTAGTAATGGGCCTAGTATAAAGAATACCTAATAGAAAAATGGTGGCCCTTCAATTTTGGTTGCCCTAGGCCTGGGCCTAGGGTCTTAACCCTATTGGGCCGGCCCTGCTATGTTATCAAACTTGTATACTCGCCAACTTTTTGTTGATCATTATTTTAATACATGTTGCAGGTCGCTAGTTGATGATACGAAGAAACTTACTTAGGGTGGATTTAGATACACACCTTAAAGCTGAACTTATATTTATGTTTCATGTATTTGATTTTAGTTTGCAACTTGATGTATTTCCTTTTGAACAATGCATTTCAATCTAGTATTTATGCAATTTGAATTATTTAAATATTGTCACATTTAGTGTTATGATGTCTTGAGCAATCTTGTTTTCGTCTCACTCCGATGTTTCCGCCATCGGTTGGGGTGTGACAAAAATACACTAGTGTATTTTCATCATCAAATCCTGGCCATTGATTTACACTTGTGTATTGATAATCAAGGGCTAGGATTAGTTCACTAGTGTTCACAATCAAGGGGTTTGTTCACTAATGAACGTAACCCTATATATATACACACACACATATACATATATATGTATAACACAACAATGTATGTGTTGGGGGGGGGGGGGGTCGAGAGCGTCTGTAGGTGGACGATGAGGATGACGACAGGCCTGATGGGGTGGGTAGGTGGTCCGGCGCCAGAGGTCGACAGGTAGGGGACGTCCCCCATACCCGGTAGTTTTATAGCTAATCCAACATTTTCATATATTAATTCAAGGCCGATGTGGGACTTCTTTTTAAGCCAATCCTTAACAAAACCTGCATATTAATTTGTGGGACATCCATGGATATGCAATGTTGAACTTTCTTATGTTTGGCTAAATGGAAGCTAAGATTTGTTGGTACCAATTTTTTCATTTAACTTAGTCTTAAACCCAGTGGCGGATTCAGGATTTTTTTCACCGGGTTCCTTTTGCTACATTTTCACTAATTCTCACTATTTTTTCTAAATCATATAAACTTTCCACTATTTTTTTTCATTTTTTTCCAAACCGAGGGGGTTCCCGGGAACCCCCAAAACACCCCTGGATCCGCCACTGCTTAAACCTTGTAAAATTTTTGGCCACAGATTAGCTGTATCCATAGCCATACAACTTAGTCTTAAACTTTGCTATTAAATAAAGGCCAATAGCATATCAACCACGCAACCAATGCTAGAAAAAGCTATAAATGTGAAAAAAATATCGTCGATGAGTGGGTGAAGCCGTGAAGGTTACTACAAAATAAACGGTAATTAAATAAAGAAATCACAACTTCAAATTTGATTCTACTTTCTAATGTTACATACTAGTATTTGTTCAGTGATCAGTTTGGTTTTCACTACAAAGATAACTTGAATTATAACGAGCCGAATGAGCGACCCAACGAGCCACCTAGCGAGCGAGCCACGAATCGAACTTACCTTGGCTCGGGCTCAGCTCGTTTACAAAACTAGTCGAGCCGAGCCGGCTCATTTACAATCGAGCCAATTTCAAACCAAACTTTTTTCGAGCGAGCTGCGAGCTTTTTAAACACCCCTAGATCCCAATAATTATGTTACTAGAAGACGCAAAAGAACCACATGAAATATAGTTTCAAGTTGAATTATTAACTACACTAATTGCTTATGATCATCAAACCCTAATTTGAATAAAAGGAACAATTAAAACGTGTTATATTATATCATAAAAGTTACACTCATTTCCTTCAAGAAACCACTATGGTATTTTAGTCAATACAAGAGCACTAAACTTGCGTAATCTTAAACGTATTAAAGACCTAATCTTTGTCTCTTGTCCTTACTCTAGCTATTTTGATATCTAAATTATAAATCGTTTTATTTCACTACTACATGTTACGAGATATATCATATATGCATATAATATAACTTGTAAAAGAAAACGAGTTCTATTATTGAACATGATACACAACAAACAATTTTTTTGGGGGGGTCAAATTTTCATTCAATCAACAGGGCAAGTTACACAAGAATAGCAGGTAGACGGGCAACAAACAAATAGAATCCAGTTTTTAGGTAAAACAAAATGATGTTCGTGTGACTTGTTTGCTCTCCGATAATAATAAAAGATAATCTAAACACTATGAATTAAAAACTCTCTGAACACTAACCTTGCGGTCTTAACAGGACATGATGCTTGATACTTAGGATTAGGGTTGCCAAATCGTGTCTTAGCGGGTTTAACAACTCTGTGACGACGCAAACAACACAAGTTCTAAACATGAATACGACTCGTTTAACTACTTTATATCTAATATTTATAAAACAGTTGTATGTTTTATATACCAAAAGAAGAAATTGATGGATCATTCTAATTTTAATTATTTAAAAAAAAAGTGAAATATCACATGATGTACTTTTTAGTAAATAGATCTAATCGTGTGTTATACAGGTTACCTATTGCCTGCCTTAGCTTGAATAAATCTTATATTTGTAAATTGTATTCAAACACCGTAATTCTTTCTAACGACTGATTAAAAAGGGGGTATAACTAAAATTCGTATAATCAATAGTCAAAATACATGCATTAGTACATGTTCATGTTATTTCAGTGTTGATTTAGGTATTACTTGTGTGTTATTTCGGCGCTTGAGATAGTTAGCTGTTAGATGAAAAAAGTTAAAGAACAAAATTATCGGCACTTGAGATAGTTCGTTGTAAGATGAAAAAAGTTAAAGAACAAAATTATGATAGGGTTAATTAATTTTTGAATTTCTGATAATTAATATTTTTCTGTATATATATATATAAACACACCATATAATGATGGATCGTATCCTACCGAGGCATGATTCGATCCGGAGGGCAACCCGGTTTTACCCAGCTGTTACTCCAGCGAGGTTCTCGTGTGGGGGCAGTATGGTTTCCGGGCGAAGATCAGTCTGCGCGGCGGCCGGGGCCCGATAAAACATCGCGTCCGAGAGACGGGGCTGACGGGGGATTGTCTTTGACAAGATCCCGGTGACCTAGGTCCTGTACGTAGAAAGTCATCCTTCAAAAAAAAATATAATGATAATGATTTATCAAAGCTACTGTAAATTAAAGGGGTTGGTTCCGGTACAAACCATATTTATCCTACAAACTGTAAGAACAGATCCTAGCACTTAAAAAAAGTTAAATTAGCACATACTAAAACAATACATATATAAAAGTAACACTTTTAAATTATATTAGCACATGAAAATTAATCAAGATAATTGATTTTAGCACATATGTGAAATAATATCAGCACTTTTTCTTTATCAGCACATTGAAAACAAAAGAAAGATCCAAATAAAGAATTAATTGTTTGCTAGCATAATTATAAAGAATTCAAGATAATCGATATTATTTAGGTTATCATTTTACCGTTTCTCTATAATTGGTTGGATGCTACATGTCACTTTTTAAATAGTTCTTACAGTTTGTATACGGAATGCGGTTTGTATTTGATCCTACTCCGTAAATTAAATGAGGAACACTAGCAGTCCGGTCGGACAGCATTCCGTTTCGATTATTCCGTTCGTCTTACACTTGGTCGTTTTGGTCGTTTGTCGTTTTATCGAGACGTTTTGACAACGTGTTAACCAACAGAATCCCATCTTGAACCAAGTAACCTGATCGACCAGGAATCACCCCAGTTCGGCCAGTTAACCGGTTCAAGACGGTTATTCTCGTTTTACCCGAAATCGATGGTCTCGTGGGTAGAATCCAGATCTTGAGCTAGCACAACACTAAGAATGAGTAGAAGACTAGATCAGGGTCGGATCCTATCGGTTTTGAGTGTATTGAGTGTAAAAGAGTTGAAAGGAAGTTAGAAACCATCTTTCAATCCTTTTTCACTATATTTAAGCTTAGATCTACGCGAGATCTTTGTGTATTTGTGTGGAAATCTATCAGATCTAAGTTGTTCTTGGCGGATTGAGGCAAAAACAAGAAGTTCTTCAAGAACTCATGATGACATCATCCTAGAACACCTCAAATCTAGTGATTTCACGGTTAAAAGTTAAGATTCAAAAGATAGAAAGGTGTAGGAGTGCGTGTGGATCAAGAAAGTACAAGATTTAGGGTGAGATCTTACCTGGATTTAGAGAAATCGAAGAAAAGGTGGGGAGCACGAACTGTTCGGACAGAGGATTTCCAAAAGTGGAAATGATGACAATGACAGGGGTATTTATAGGATTCCAAAAGGGGAAAGTGTGGGTCGGTCGGATGGCATCCCGCCCGGATGACTGTCCGGTCGGATGTCATCTCGGTCGGATGACGACCTGACACCATCAAATGGCAGCCCGGTCGGATGGCAATCCGGCCGGATGGCACTTGGTTCGGGTGTTTGGCGCGACGATTTTTGCTGTTTCGATCTCGGTTGCGAGCGATTCGATGCGATAGATTTTCCTAGTCAAATTACTTTTAATCGTAACTACTATTTCCATCATAGTTCGATTTCGATTGCGTTTCGAGTTCGATTGCGATTCCACACATAACATAAATGAACATGCACAAGTAACACATAAGGCACACACACACGTATAACAATAATTAAAATACGTAGTTCGAGTTGCGATTTTGAAGTCGATTCGATTAGCATAGTTTGATTATCGTGTAGCTTTATCGCATTGTTACTTCCTATAGTTCACAGTCGTAAGTTGAATAGTTTGCGAGTAACATAGGTCGATTATTGTAATTATCGACACTTACTCCACATAATACAGCTAAAATAAACATCCAAAAGAAATCTACTACAAGTCAAGTTGCGCGAAATTGGTCGTTGACTTTGACCTTGACTTTGACTTTCGAAAACACGGGGTGTTACTAAAAGCAACAAGGAAACAAATCAATTAATGTGTAGCTAATACATTAATATACGTGACATGGTGCAGGAAGACTCAAACCTAGCAAATTTGTCAATAAGACATAGTCACCACATGGTCCACTCGACGGACTCATGGGTGGAGCTCGCTACACCCACATAGATCTATCACTCATGTCCCTCGGTCCTACTACGAGGATTAATGGTCTTAAGAGTGCGCCTACCCATTCACATGATCTAACAGTATTTTTCCTTAGCTAACCATACCATTTGTAATTGTTTGTAAACAGTTTGTAACATGTACTTCACCCCCGAAGTTATAAAACTGAAAATAGTTAAAAGAAAAAAGGGGACATGAACTCACAGTTTTGCGTTCCTTGTATCCAATGTAACTCAAAGCTTCTTCTAGAACGCACGACTACCTACATGCGTACTACGGTCCATTAGACGATCGGGTCGTGCCTTGATTTAGTATTAGTTAGTGTTTTTGAGTTACGTTCTTTGTATCTTCAACATTATCCCATGTTATATAATTATTTGTTAAAATAATAAATATTTTAACTTGAATTATATTTATTAAATTTTGGGATAATAGTTAAAACAATATATTAACTTGACACTTTCCACGTAATTGTACATGTATTTCCTTCCCAAGGATGGGTGTATTCGTATTCTTGTATTTGTATATTTTTCCATGTATTGGGGTCGTATTCCGGTGTATATTTATACGTATGAGAATACGTAATTTTATTGTATTCATTAAGTATTCTTATACTTAATTTCGTATTAATTTTTCCGGAATATTATCTTTAATAAAAGTCCACCAATATATATTTCCAAAATATATATTGTAATAAATATTATTTAGAAAAATTATTTATAATATTTCTTTTGGCAAAAATATTTGTATTTTCTTATAAGTTTCAAAAATAATATATTTTCATATCTAACTTGGAAAATATATATAAACTCATTTTTCTCCAGAAATGATATACTTCGTATTTATTCGGGAAAATATATCTTTCACCTCAAAAATATTGTATTTCGTGTTTGTGTAAGAAAATATATATTTCTTAAAAATAATATATCTTCTAAAAATTTCAAGAAAAAATATATATTTTTCTTGCCCAAAGATAATATATTTCCTTCTTGTCAAAAGTTATGAAATATTTTGTAGTAATCATGAAATCCCATTTTCATTCCCTTGATGTCCAAAATATTATTTACCGAAATATACACATGAATAATATTTCCGGAATATTTTTGTGAGTTATATTCCTTCGTTCGGTTTCACCAACATTTTGTGTATTCTTTGTATATTTATTCCTTGGGATTTTGATAATATTTTGGATTGTAATTTCTTGGTATTATGATGAGTTATATTATTTTAAGTCCTAAAATAATATAACTAATACACATAATATACAAACAATCACACACATGGTGTCTTCTAAATATATATTTCCCTAAATACATACTTAGTCACTTTTATTTATGAAAACCAACCTCCAATATTTATATTTTTGTAACAAAATTTATGGCAAACTTTATGTGAAAGATACCTGGTTTAAAATACACTTGTAAATATTTGTTTAGAAATATTTTTCTAAATGTTTATATTTTTAGAAAATTTTGCCATAGTTTCCCATAAAAATGGAGGTTTCCATGCTTTCAAGCATATCATTTTCTTTTGTAAATATCAACACAATCAATCCACACTCAACAACAAACAACTTTTACTTATCAACTTTGCCAAAAACAAGTAATAATCTACTACTTCATGAACTTGAATCTTTGTAAAAATTTGTAGGAACTTACTAGTGTTCTTAGTAAGCCTTGTTACCTTCTAAAGTGTGATTAGTTCTTTAAAAACTTCATTTTTAGAGAATTTAGATCTTTACAACTTACAATTTCATTTTCTAAAAATGTTTCTTTATGAAATCTTCTTGTTACACAAGTGTTTATACACTTGATTAACCATCAAAAACAAGGTTTGTTTATGTAAGAACCAAGATCTAGTAAAACTTGTATTTTTAACTTGGTTTCTTGAGAAATCACCCATGACATTTTAGATCCACATGATTAACAACTTATTTTGATCATTATTTTACAAGAAATCAATGTATTCTTTCAAGTTCATGCTTCTCATGAGGATGATCCATTAACTTTCATCAAGTTCATCCTCTCACCTTGCTAGATTATGTTTTTAATCATGATCTAGCAAGATCATATGATGATCTACATTATTTTCATAAGCAAACATCAATCAACAAGTAAATCAACACATAAACACATGATTCCTTCATGATTTCTTATAACTTTAAGCTTATGTTCATGTTTCATCTTCTTGCTTCTTAGTGTTCTTTATGATAATCATCTTGTATCATCTTTTAACCACTTAAAATAGATGTAAAATGGAAAGATCATGGTTCTTACCACTAGCACAAGGCTAGGGATGATCAAGAGGAGAAAACAAGTGGATAAAAGCAAACGGTGAAGGTCCTTGAACTTCCGAAAGCTCCTAGCTTCTTTATGCACCTTCTAACACCTTTGAGTGTATGTGGAATTGTATGAAGATGAAAGAATGAAGGTGATGTATGGTGTGGTGATCTCGGTCGTGGGTGAAGGGAGGAGAAGAAGAAGATGTCAAGTGTTGGTTTGTTGTGAATGGAATGGTTATGGCCTCATGGTTATCTTATAAGCACTAACACCACAAAAATATAGTGAATAATGTGTCCAAAAAGTGGAGACATGATCTAATTGATTAATCAAATAAAATCAAAGTGGGACCCACATCATGGGCCGTGAACTAGGTGGGGGGGGGGGGGAGGTAGTAGGCTAGGTTCCAACCATTAGTTAGTTATTTTGGTTAAAATCCAAGTATTAGTTAGGGATTTAGTTACTAGATATTTTTATGATGTGCTATGATGTTCGGGGACCATAACTAGCTTGGTAATGCTAAAACAGTGCTTCTAGTGTAAATTTGGTGTTTCGAGTAGTGTCCGGTTGTTCGGTTGGTTACCGGTTCGTTAAGGTGCTAAACTATGCGGTTTAGTGTGCTTTGTGTACCCTTTTGTGACAGTTTTGATTCCCGACACTTAGGAAAGCATTCAGGACCATTTAATCACATTTCTGCATGATATTAGTTTGTTTAAAAGCTGAATTTGCTGATTTTCTGCATAATTCTGCAGTTTATGTAAGTTTTAGGCACTTTCCGGCACTTAAGCTATCACTAGGAAGGCAGTTTTGTGATCCTTACTTTCCTACACACTATACTAGTGTAATACTTGGTTTTTGGCTCATTCTGTGTCTCCATACATTGTCTGTCTATTTACTGAATTCTGTCAGTATTTTTCTGATTTGTCTGATAACTGTGCTAACTGTGTTTTGTGCATCATTTCAATCAACAAGGTTTGCATGCAATAATGTTATGTCATTTACAATATATGATGCACATGTATGTATGGTAACAATATTCAAAAGGCAATTCAAATCATAAATTGTAAATCAGCACAGTCATTAATCATTAATTATTGTCTAATTAATTGTACGGATGCATGCAAATTTGACAGTTGTCACATTACCTAGATGATAATTTTCCTACATAATGCCCGTCTTTAGAAGAAGATTATTTTTATTGCCATCATGTATTTTGGTTTGATATATTCTTGTTTGATGACATGTTGAAGATCAACGCCTGCTCGAATGCTATTATAATAATGGAATCCAAAATAGCATTTTTTTACACTGGTATTGATCCCTTCATGCCATCAATATATCCATCAAGAACAAGTGACATAATGACATATCAGTGTCATCAGTATCTTTTTCTTGAATATTTATCCATCTCATTCAGCAAAAGCTTATAGAGACACCCACCTCAGAGAAGAATCCATTCAGTGAAACTTCATTCAGAACAAAACTCAATATAAAAGAAACGAGGCTTCCCATCTGTGGTTTTTTAACTATTTTTTGGCATTTTTAAAGTGAGTGGTTTCTAGGAAACATGGCATATGTTTTTTTGGGTGTGATCAATTGATTGTGCAGAGACGTCTCTCTTATAGGATGTTTTTGACGCGTAGTTTAGGCAGGATTTTATTATAGTAAATGATATTAATAAAGTAACCGTCTTTTCAGTTAGTGTGTGTATTTTTACTGTTTTTGTTCAGGGTTTTTATGAGTTTAGGGTGATAGACGTCCCATCTTCCAAGTTTGGCGTTTTTTATTTAAGTTTTTAATAATACTTGTCCAAAGTAATTTTATTATAGTTTGTGAGTTTTTGGCATTTTATGGCATGATGGCGTTTCACAAGCATTTTGTCTGTGTGGCGTTTTTGTTAAAATAATGTATTTTGTTCTTAGCTGAAAAATACATAACAAACAACTGAAAAAGAAAATTAAAAAAAAATAGAAACAGTTGATCATCCAAATCTTCACTATCAGCAGTCTCTTTCTTCTTTTAAACATGTTCACTGGCGGTTTGACTTTGGTATGCTTCATATTGTTTTCTTGTTGTTGAAGTAGCTTTTTTGTGGCCGTTTGGAAGGACAAAATGACGTGAGTTTTTTGTTTGAAGTTCATCTTTATCTCCATCTTTATATTCAAACCACTCATCAGTGTCATTCCTCTCTTCATGCCATTCAAAAATTCATCAACAACAAAGCACAAAAAATGACATAAGTCTGACACCAACATTTTTTTCTTGAAGATTTGTCCATCTCATGCAGCAAAATGTTATTGAGTTACACCCCTCAGCTAATAATGCATTCTGCGAAACTTCGCGTAGAACAATACTGAATATACAGGAAACGATGTTTGCCATTTTTGGCGTTTTACTGAGAAAATAGTGTATCTAAAAGAAACGTCGATTGGAATATTTGATGTTTGAGTTTTTTGGCGTTTTCTAAGATGATTGGTATATAGTAAAATATGGCGTTTTTTGAGTTTGGTGTTTTTGATGTTTTGGGTTTTTTGGCGTTTCTAAGATGAATGGTATATAGCAGTAAATATGGCGTTTGCGGTTCGGGGTGTGTTTAATGAATGTCTGAGATGTTTTGTTTATATAGGATGTGTTTTGGCCCGTAATGGCGTTTTATTCATGAGTTTGGCGTTTTTGGTAGAGAAGTTTAAAGATCCTTTTACCCTTAATAAAACACGTCCACTTAATAGAATTTGTGTTATTTACGAAAACGCCAACGCGTCAATCTAGTCCATAGATTGTTTTGATCGGACGATCCATAACCGTTCTCACTGTTCTCACATTTTTCATCGTTTTCTCTAAATCCTGACCCTATATATATATGTGTGTGTGTGTGTGTATGTATATACAGAGAGAGATAAAGGGGAGGGATGCGTGAATATTAACACTTTTTTTTTAATTTAACAAACTATTCATTTAATATTTTAAAATGCAATGAAAACAATAATTATGTTTATTGTAATAACAAATTTATCCTAAAATTACAACCATCCCTTTACAATTCAACTCACATCCAGAAATTTAAATTTTAAAGTTATCTAATTTGATAATTATCAAAAAATTATACATGTCTGTTTAATTTAAATATTATTTTGTAGCTATAACTTTATCTAATTGCTACATACGTAATATTGATAGTTCAACAATATTTTATTAGAACTAATAAAATAGGACCATTATTATTTAAATAAAATTTGAGTTATTACACATATGTTTCTAAAGCTATTGAAACGTATGAGAAATTGACACAGTTTCTCTGATGGATGATTCAAATGCTTTTATTTAAAAGTTTGGCAAACATCACATGTTTTGATCATACATGACATAAATTGTTCAGACGTCTGAAAAACGTCTCAAAAATATCGTTTTATAATTGTTAAATCTTCCTTATTAAAGATTTGGTTTTTTTATTTATTCAACCCGTGTAATACACGAGGTTATAACCTAGTATGTTATTATCAAAAAATAAACTGTAACGTTCAAAGTGGGAGTATATATAGCGTGTACAAAATTTATCATCAATAAATTATATTAATATACTTTTAGATTCTAATTTCAAAATTTAATATCCCGACTCAATCTCTTGATACCTCATAGTCTTATACCATGCAAACTCGAGTCGAGCCAAAACAAAGCCCATCTGTAGGGGGAAAGGTTTAAGACTGTAAAAATAGGTTCTTTCTTTATATTGGGTTCGGTTGGATAAAGTCTAAAGAAACAAAGACTTGAATGGGTCCACAAGCGGGTACTTGGCGTTAAGTGATTCTCCTTGGAGTATCCTTGGCTCTAAGTACTTTACGAATTCTAGATCCCTTACGTTTGCAAAATAGACATCGTCAATCTCGTAACAGGTCACTTGTATTTGCAAAATAGACACAACCAGTCTCATCATTGGAATTGATGTTTTCTATGACCAACATCCAGCATGGGAATATGTATCAACCGAGTGAATAAAGATGTAAGAGAAATAGAGAATAAGTATAGGGGTTGTGACAGCGAATAGGAATGCCTTTACCTTTACCAAGGATTATTCATAGATAAGGAAAATTAGGGTTTTCATCTTTCTCGTAATAACTAACTTTATTAATAAATGTAACCCGAGTAAAAGAGTCGAGCCAAATCTAATCCGGGTCATACATCTTCAAAGTACAAGTGATTTTTTGAATATTTCTATTGAATTCATACGGGTAAAAAGAATCGTGCTAAATCTGAACCAGTATACACTCAAGGTTGACATGTTTAAAAAGACGACATGAGACTTAAGCAGTAAGATCCCTGGCCCAAAAAATAATTAAAAAAAAAGTTAGGCCCGTCAGATTTTTTGATTTAAAGTAACACTTTTCGCTCACATGATAGGTATGATTTTCTTTCTCTTTAACACCTGATGAATTTCAATTGGTAGCGGAGGTTGAACGAAAACTCAGTGGGAGCAGGGCTCTTAAAAATCCAATATTTTACACTAAAAACTATATTATTCGAAAATTTTCCATAAAATTTAACACTACGAGCAAAAACCGGCGAGGACAGGGGCACCCCCGGCCCCAAAGAAGCTCTTCCAATGATTTCAATAACACAAGCTGTCAAGCTGCAATCTTGCAAGACACTAGAGTGCGGCAAATAACACGCATATGTGAGTAGAAGGACAAAAGTAGTGATCCATTCACGTTAAAACTTGAAATGAGTTGAGATTACACGAGTTTAAGAACAAACTCAAGGCCTAACTGGAGGCTATTTCATTAACATGTTCGAATCTTAGCTTCACATAACCAATACGATATTTAGTTTATGTTATTACTCATTTCAGTTTCGGTATTTACCAATTTCGATCTTGTCCTTATCTTAAACGACTTTTACACTTGGTTTAATAGGGAACTTCAACGTATTATAATCTTCAACTACTCGAAGACAATGAAGAGTAGTTATTTAATTTGAGTATAGCTTTGCTATAGTTTTATATTTAAAAAAATTAACATAATACGTTATTACCAGTATTTGTGTTTTTCAACACTTAAATTACACAAAAACCGTCTTTGTCGGGGCTCGAATCCTTGACTTCAAGGGAAACTACACCTTAACTCCAATGACTTTGCCAATTAGACCCAACCCCTTGCCACCTAATCACACATTAGGCGTGAGCATAAAACCAAATTAACCAAAACCGAAACTAAACTAACTGAACTGAAGCAATAACTGATGGTTCGGTTATTGTTTTTTGAATAACCGAACTTTCGGTTAATCATATATCTAAAACCGAAAATAATCAAACCGAACCGATTAGCCAAACATATATATATACGAAACTCTCTTAAAGTAATATTATTTATAAGTTCACAACCCACTATCTTTTTTAATCTTTTAGTCCAATTGAGGGTCTATTAGTGTTTCTTTTATTATATTCATAGGGCCAATTACCAAGATGCATGTGGTATCTATATAATTTTGCTAGTTTTATAATCATGAGTTTATATTTTACAAGTTCTGTATACATTAGATAATTAAACAAAACCGATCCATAACCTGTTGGAAATTTGGTGAATGGATATTTAATATATTTATAACTTAATAAAATTATAAATATTAATTAGAATATTCATGTGGTGAATAAAAGAGAAACTCTTGAGTAGAGTTTGTTGATGACATTTAATTAGTTTTATTAGAGTTTTTAAGTCTCTAATTAAGTGACTAATTAAGTGAAACCTTTCATTAATCCATAACTCTTGTACAATTAGTAGGCTATGTGCTTCTTATTGTTATAAAAAAAGTATTGTATTGCTTGATACATGTATAATACTAGGAGGATAAACATTGAAGACTAATTAGAGAGAGGAGTACTCTCTACTTGTTTTCCACCACCATCACATCCTTATTTGTTCAATAAGTTCAAACACTACAATTACCCGGTGTAACCTCGGGCGCGTGAGCCATCTTCGGCAGTACATACTGCTTCGGCAGTTGTACCCTGGGAAATAGTCACGTCGTCTTTAGTAGAGGCGCGAAATCTGTTTTAAGGGAAGCGTGTTGAACACGTGGCTCAACCAAAATCGTCAACGTTTTAGTGTGCTCTTTGTTGTAGTCAATGAGTAATTTTCAAGACTCGAGATGATGAATACTCGTCTAGGATGCTATCAAATGCTCGTGAAGGACCCACCAGGGATGCGACTTGAATCAAGATTGGTATATAAAATTATATTTTATATTCTTTTTATTTAGTTATTGCAACCGGTATTGTACTATGATATATCCTACGAAGACGAGAGTCTCGTTATCATATATTTTGTAATTATATTTTTATAAAAAGTGAACCTAGTTCCTACATAACCAATGGTTAACTGAACCCTCAACCGACTTTGCACAACCCTATCATACATACAGAATGATTATAAATAGATCACATACCTTCTCATTTAGAAAATAAGATCCTCCAACACACTCCACTCTTTCCTAGGGATAAGCAATTAGTATCGGATACTTACTGACATCAAATTTCTCATACCACTACCTAGGGATGACAATCGGACCCGAACCCGATGGGTAAACCCGAAACCCAAATCATTTAGGTCGGGTTTGGGTCTAGTAGTCGGGTATGGGACTAGTTTTATTTTTTTCGCGGGTTTGGGACGGGTTTGGAATTTGTTGATATACCCGTTAACCCGACCCGATTACCCGATAAAGTATACCCGTTTACCCGACCCATTTACCCGATAAATATACCCATTTACCCCATATTCTTTCTATATTTTTTATATATAAATATACTAGTCTAAGTTCCCGTGTGTTACACGGGTGGTTTCACAATAAAATATATCATTTAACAGTGTTGACATAAACTTTTAAAAGTTATATGTTATATTTGGAAATGAAACAAATATTGCATTTCTATCATGCTTCTCTAGCATGGGAAAGAGCTGTTTGTTCTTTGTTATACCACCTGTTGAAAGATTACCCACGCATTACGATGGGCATTCGATCAATGTTGATGTTATTCGTTATAGTACCAGTAACATAAATCTTTCTTTAACTTATTTGGTTCATTTTTATAATCCAACACGTCTAAAAGTTTGATCCACAAACCAAACATTCGTTAATCATTAAG
Source organism: Helianthus tuberosus (assembly GCA_030545235.1). NCBI lineage: Eukaryota > Viridiplantae > Streptophyta > Magnoliopsida > Asterales > Asteraceae > Helianthus > Helianthus tuberosus. The sequence continues at coordinate 141,710,424 of CM060427.1, read as the reverse complement.
AAAATAAGAGCAAAATGGTAAATTTGTATGTTATATTTCATGATTAGTAAATATAATTACCTTTGGTGCACCAAAAGAATAACCATACATTTCACTAATCCAACCAGATTCATTCATCAAACATATCTTAAGTTAGTGTTCCACGATAACTATATCAAAAATTAAATAAATAGAATAATTGAGCAAAATTCAACGATTCAAGAAGAAAACAAACAATAATAGATATAAAGAAGTAAATCATTCAACTAACCACAAACCGATTCGTTAAGAGTATGATGAACTCACTTTTGACAAACTATTGGGAATTCTTTGTTCCTTCCAGACATAAAAACATCACATTTTTCACGGCTTGCAACAATTATGCATTGTTCTAATATTTTCAGAGGAAACGCTCAAATGCAGACGGTTCTGTGGTAATAACAAATGCCAAGTGATATCAATCTTCTATGGATAAATCTATATTGATGTTGTGTCAAATTTATAATAAAGATAAAAAATTTATACCCAAATCGTTTACACAAACATCTTGTGATATTCCATTCTTTGATATCTTCTCCAGCAAGGCTAAAGGGTCAACGATACCTGATACATCTAACCGGAACTGCTGGTAAGTAACACTTCAACATCATTGTCGTAAGTAGAGGTGGCAATTTACATCCATTTAATAATCAATAAGTTAAATTTGGCCGTGTTCTATCTCAAAAAAGTCAAATGAAAAACATAGAACATGTCAAACGGGTTAAAGGTTACACTAAATCATTTGACTCAACCTCTCTGGTTATTAGAAAAATATGGTTTTTGTAATCAAAATTAGCCATTTATTGTTTATCGCTTTATATAAGTTAAAAAGAAGTGAATTTTTTTTTAATGTTAACCCCAGTTGGTCTATTATGACCAGTTTCAGTCCAAACCTGGTTTTTGACTTATTACCCAACTCGCATGACCTACCCATTTGGTGGCCTTTAGTCATAAGAGACAAATTACCTTGTAAACTTCAAGTGTGGAGCATGCCTCTGGAGGCTTAATTAAAACCATTGGCAAGTCGAAAGATATAGGCGAGGGTATTTATTGAACAATCTGATATAAAAAATGTGAACAAATCAAATTAAAAGCAATGCATTTACTTGAAAATAGTACAATATTATAAAAAATAGCAAATTACTCATCGGGTAATATAAACAATTAAGTGCATACTCTGAGTCACTTTGTTTGTGGCAAAACATACCTCGTCGTTACCGGTACGATAGGCACATACCTAACCTCTATTGGTTCATCACATTGATCATTCCATGAAAGACATGTGGTCCATTGCATTGACATTCTACCAACTTGTTGTGGAGAATCCATGACCTACACACAATTAGATTTCATGGCATTATTATGATATTCATTTTTTATACATGCACAAAACAAAACCGGTTTTAGGATCGAAATCGAAAAAAAAAACGAAACCGTTTTTTAACCGATTATTAAAAAAACCGGTTCGGGCTTAACCCCACCCGGCGGTTATAGACCGGTTCTTCTTCGCCAAACATCTTGTGATATTCCATTCTTTGATATCTTCTCCAGCAAGGCTAAAGGGTCCATGGTACCTGATACATCTAACCGGAACTGCTGATAAGTAACATTTCAACATCATTGTCGTAAGTAGAGGTGGCAATTTACATCCATTTAAGAGTCAATAGGTTAAATTTGGCCGTGTTCTATCTCGAAAGGGTTAAATGAAAAACATAGAACATGTCAAATGGGTTAAAGGTTACACTAATCATTTAATCAGACTCGTTATTAGAAAAATATGGTTTTTGTAATCAAAATTAGCCATTTATTGTTTATAACTATATATAAGTTAAAAAGAAGCGGAAAATAAAGACTTTAAATGTTAACCTCACTTGGTCTATTATGACCCGTTTCAGTCCAAACCTATTTTGACCCGTTACCCAACTCACATGACCTACCCATTTGGTGGCCTCTAGTCATAAGAGACAAATTACCTTGTAAACTTCAAGTGTCGAGCATGCCTTTGGAGGCTTACTTAGAACCATTGGCAAGTCAAAAGATATAGGCGAGTGTATTTGTTGAACAATCTAACATCAGAAATGTGAACAAATCAAATTAAAAGCAATGCATTTACTTGAAAATAGTACAATATTATAAAAAAATAGCAAATTAATCATCAAGTAATATAAACAGTTAAGTGCATACTCTGAGTCAGTTTGTTTGTGGCAAAACATACCTCGTCGTTACCGGTTTAAAAACCGAACCGAACTGGTTAGTACCAGGTCGAATTCTTCTCGTATCAATTCGGTTTAAAAAAACCGAATTGGTTTTAAAAAATGGTCTTTTGTGCCATAAAAAAACCGAAACCAGTTAAAGAAACAGACCGGTTTTAAAAAAAAAAACTGATTTCTTCACCTCTAGTTAACAAATAATCACTGACAAAATCTAATTAAGAGGAATCAAACTATCATATAGAGCGTGACATTTTTACATGATCTTTCATATACTTCTCCCATCCTTTAAAAACATTCCCTTTGTAACCTTTAGAATGTTCCACCCAAGTATGCATATTCCTCACAAATCCATCATCATTATTGACCTTCAACTCCATTACTTGAAAATAGTACGATATTATAAAAATAGCAAATTACTTATCGGGTAAGATAAACAATTAAGTGCATACTCCGAGTCACTTTGTTTGTGTCAAACCGATGAAATCAACTATATTGGCTTAAAAAAAACATAACTCTGATGCATGTCGTCATCAAAGCAACAACGGTTAACTGGAACTGGACAAACTTTAGATGTTTATGTATACTACACATCCCCATTTGGCTACTTTAATGATTATTACATCATCCAACAATTACATCAGCTTGTTCTTTAGCAACCTATGGCATGTACCAGGATCAAACATGTGAAAAAAAACATCCTCACTATTACTGCAACTTGTAAGAAAGTAAGAGATACTAACCTATATTGCTGCTATTCCAATAAAAATTTCAATGTCAGATTCATGCAAAGTCGGAGCATCGTTAGTACCATCACCCATGAATGCAACAACTTCACACTGGGACATACAAATTGTATGTTGGACACGATGTCACCATCACCTGTACTCACGGAAAAGCACTAAAAATTTCAATACAGGCAGTTAAATGAGCGGGCCCAGGCAACACTTTATTCGTCAAAATAGATTCTATATGAAATGAGCTTCTTTCAAGTAGAGTTGTAAACTGTTTGGTTAAGTCATGTTGACCCACTAACAGTGTCATATGATTGTGTTGCTTATTTTAACAAAAAAACATATTATGGAAACAGTAAAACGATGACTCTTGGCTGATATCGACCCATTTGACCCATTTAACATGTTAATTGCACGATAATCCAGTCTACATTACTTGAATGAATGTGTGTATAACTGAATTTTTGGTGCTAATATAATATGTTCTACCAAAGTGGAAGGGAGAATGCCACATTCCTTTGTAATGGCTCGATCTGTGTTGATATTAACACTCGTAACCATACACACACTAAAAGTAAAAGCTAACTCCTGCAAGACAAAAGACAAAAGAAGTGACAAACATATCACAATCTTGACTTTAAACTTTGGTATACAATTGGTAAAGAACATCTCCCCCTAAAAACCAAACACAGAAAAACATCAGATCAGACTTCTATCTTCGATTAAAAAAAACAATCCTGCAAATCAAGACTTATTTAAAAGCCAAAGGTTCTAAAGAAGATTAAATCTTAAAGTAACTTTCCAAAAACTAAATCATCTTCTTTTAAACCTTTTTTACCAAATCAAAACAAATATAAGAAATCAGGCGAAACTAACAGCAAAGTTACCTCATCTGTACTTATAAAATGAATAAAAAAGAACCCTAAAATACCTTCTTTTTATTTGAAATCCTCCTTAGTTGCATGTAATCAATCATATTTTTGTGGTCATAGTTTTCCTATACCAAGTCTGCATAAACATGGTATGTTAAACTTGATAAACGATAAGCATGAATTACCTATAGTCAATGATGAATAAGAACTCTCATCAGCCATAATTGCAAATTTCTACACAATAGATTCCATATCAATTCATGGATAAATGAGAAGTAGCTAAAAATGAAACTCATTAATACACTATCATAGTCATTCTTTTACTCCAATAAGCATTGCATAACTAAAGAAAACAATTAATACACACACATACACATTAGGCACATTTTTTTTCCAGCAATAGTTTCCAGATTCACTGCAAATAACCACCAAACTATCAGCCAACAATAGTTATGATTCACTGCAAATCATAAAAAAATAAAATAAACAAAACCTCAATTAATCATCAGATTAAAAATCTAATATGACATAACACTTCAATTTATATGATCCATAAGTACAAAAATAATATAAAATACAAAAGAATGTTCCATTGGATAATCTAAAATATAGTATGGAACTTAAAGGGGATTATGGAGCTTTTTTTTCTATATAGTATGTTGATTTAAAAAAAAATCTTATTTCTCTGTTATTTTCCTCTTGCGTTATGAACTGAATGGCCTACCTGATTAATAGCATAGGTCTTATAAGTAAAAACAAAAGTGAACAACGTTTAATAAATATCGATTTCCTTGAAACTTTAGAATCAAAACAAAGATATACCCAAACAAAAACAATTGCGACCCAATTTGTAAGAGCAGACGCAAGGATTTGAAAATCAAAGACAACAATCGTAACATGAGACATAAGAAGAAAAGAAAGCATTACAATTACAAATAGAAATTAAAGAAGGCAAACCTGAGCGACATTTGTGTGTCGGAGCAGCAAACAGATCCAATACGAAGAAACCCTAGCAAAAAACGTTTGAAAATCAAAATCAAATGATAATGAGAAAATATATCAACACCTTCCCTTGCGTCCTCAATAAACCCATGCTTCCCAAGCACCGAAATCATAACATTACAAGCAACCACATCTCTTTCAGACATTTCATCGAACACCTTCCGTGCACAACTCAAATCCCCAATCTTCGCATAAAAATCAAGCAACCCAGTTTCCAAAACCACGTCAGAATCAAAACCCATCTTAACCTTCCGTGCACAACTCAAATCCCCAATCTTCGCATAAAAAAAGCGATTTAGGGTTTATGATGGAATGAATGAACTGGAAAACTAACAAAAGAGGATTAACCAGACACAAATAGAAATCCATTAAGGTGTATAAGAACATCAATAAACAGACAAATTACAACAATGAACTGGTTAAAATCTCATATCACAAAGAATTAGCGGATCCGTTAACATCAACAACAACATACAAATCATACAACAAAATTGGGGTTTTCTAATAAAAACTAAAAAATCACATACAGAGGTGGAATCCAACTTACCGATCCTTGTATTTTGGAAGTCTGATGATGAACATAAAACAGAGCACGATTCTTCAGTGATCGATTGAAACATCCGATTAAAAGCAATAATTTGTATATAGGCGATAGAATTGGAAACGGTTCCATAATTTCCTAAACAAACTTCCAATTATTGAATCAGTATTCAACCTTCCATATATAATCTAAAGGAAGCGTATTAGAGAATTGAAGGAAATTGAAAGAAAATAGAGAGAAGAGATAGATGGCGCCTAAAATTCTCATTCTCTGGCCAAAGAAAGCAGCCACCTCAAAGTCAAAAAGTCAACCTTTATTTTGCTTTAGTATAATAGATAGATATAAATATACATATTCTTTTTTATAATTATGGAAACTCAATATTACCCCAAAATCTCAATTTCCCAATCCCCAATGTAAATCTTTTTATTTTTTTATTTCTAATAAGACTTTTAAGTTTACAAAAACTTGGTGTCATGCCTTAGCCTTTAGAGTAACAACAAAAAAATTAGACTGAACCGCCATTGGTATATCAACACATTCACATTCACACTCACCTCATACGTCACACACGTCATTTGTCATCTATGAATTTGAATTTTTTTGTGTACATTGAGGTATTTTATTTTATATACTTTGCCATCAATTGATATATTTTCATAATGATAATGCTTTAGTAGTTACCCGATGGATTTGGGTCGTGTATACCCAACGGGTAATTTTTTAGATTAATGGGTTTACCCAAAACCCGTGGGTATACCCGATACCCGATGAATATTTATCCGATAGAAACTCGACGGATTTGGGATATGTTTATCTAATCGGGTTTGGGTTTGGGATTACCTAAACCCGTCCCAAACCCGACCTATTGCCATCTCTACACTTCTTGGAAAGTATTGTTACTAGTTTAATACCAACTTTTACCTACGGGTACCATACCATTGTCAATACCGTACCGAGTATTTTCGGTATCAATATCAATACCCAGCTTTGACGATTTTCGATACTGGTATTTTCGACACCTGACCACGCTGATCCCATAGTCTTTCCTAGAGATTTACATCCACCGTGTTATACTGCTTACACGCGTATGCTACGTGTTCACCAACAAATTTAACACCTACACATATCACACTAACGAAATCTTCGCAGAAATCCAACGCTACAATCTATCAAACCCTTCAACTTCAACTTCTGCAACATCGTCTTCGTTGAAATCAATGGCAACTCTCGGAGGTTTACATAACTCATCGTCTTCAAACAGCGTCAATATCGACAGTCTCGCTCGTTTTGCCGTCGAAGAACACAACAAAAAGGAGGTCGTAATCGGTTTCTATTACTTTGTTATGAATTCCTGCTTTTTTATTAAATTGTTGAATTACTTTGCTTTAAATTGTGATTTAGGGCTAACTGGATAGTCTGGATCGGAAACCTAGGGTTTTCACGGAAGTATGATCATGAAATATTTTTTTTCAGAATTTATTTGGGCCAAAATTGAAATAAATTGATAAAAAAAAAAGTGTGTGTGTGTGTGTGTTGATGGTTGCTTTAATTTTGTTGATTAAATATTTTTAGTGTGGAAATGATGGTGACTTATGAGTTGGGACTAACACTGTGTTCTCGAATCTCATTTAACATGGCCGGTGGTGTTTGGCAGAGTAGCTGGATCTTTTAATAAAATGTATAAAATGACCAAAATGGACATAACTAAAAATTTAAAAAGTTTGTGCATCAAAAAGTTCATTAGCTCTAGAGGTTAAAATAGTCATTTTTTCGCTAAAAGCTTATACCTCCCTCTAAACGCTACTAGTAGGAGCGTTCAACCAAAAGTTTCAAGCTCCTAACATAAAAGCTTCAAGCTCCTTCAACCAAACAAAGCTTTTTATTGAGCAGGAGCTTTTTCTGGGAAGCTTAAAGCTAGAAACTCCTATAGGGAAAAACTAGGGTTTTAGGAAGGGTCTATGGTGATGAAGGTATTTGTTTTGAGTGTTTTAGGAGATAACTGGATTGCTTGCAATGTTACCTGTGAATTTGTTTCGAGTATTTAGGCTGTGCGGTAAAATATCGGATATCAGTCAAGGACCGATATTTGAGATATAGGTTATCTCGGTGAGATATCGATAATTTTAATATAGAATTTATATGTATAGCACTTTAACACTAATAATTCAGTGATATATAGGTTATATCGCTCAAATATCAGTTATATATCGGTCAATATCGCGATAATATCGGTACCGATATTCTGACCAATATTTGATACCGATATTTTACTAGGGGATCGGTATAACCGATATATCACCGATATTAACTGCATAGTATTTAGGTGATGGATGCACATAGTTGTCGAAGGCGCAAAGGGTGAGCCTTGGGCCTTGATGCAAGGCGCTTAAAACCGAGGGATATCAGATGTTTTAGGCTTCTTTAGGGCTGTTTTAGAATTTAGAATTTAGGTTGATTCCAGGCTTGTTTAGGGTCGGTATTAAAGTTGACAGACCTGTTCAGACAATTTTTGGCCGGAATGTCGTCGGAACTTGGCCTGAAAAAGGCGTCTGAGGGCCTGAAAGTGGGGCTTTTGAAGCGAAAGAGAGATGGCTGCGCTTGGGCCTGAAAAGTGGGCCTAGTAGGGAGTCTCTTCTAAGCATGTTTTTTACCCATGTCAACTTGCATAGGTTAACTGCCATAGCCCTGTACTCGACTTAAGCTGTAAACCAACCACCAATCCTTTCTAAATGACTCAACGCTATCAATCAAATGTATATGTTCTCTGACTCGCGAGTATTTGAGTTGGTGTTTTCTTGAGGAAGGTTGTAAGATATTTAGAATTAGGACAAAAAACAATTGCAAAACTAAGGTTTGAGAAAGACTGTTAGGTAGGGTAATTCTAGATGAAAACTGTAAAATTTAACCAAAAGTTATTGTTATTTTTATTGTTTACTTAATAAAATATATATATATATATATTTTTTTTTCAGAATGCACTTCTGAAGTTAGCGAGGGTGATAAAAGCGCAAGAACAATTGGTTGCTGGCACTTTGCATCATCTTACATTGGAGATCGATGATGCCGGTAACAAGAAAATATACCAAGCCAAAGTGTGGGTAAAGCCATGGATGAACTTCAAGGAATTACAAGAATTCACACATATTAGTGAACCAGTGACCTACACGCCTTCTGCTGATCATGTTCAAAAAGGTTGCTATTAATTTTTAAATTATAATTCTGAAAGATTCCGACAAAAAAAATAAAATTTTCTGATTATTATCTTTCCTTTGAAACTAGATGGTGATGGCTCAGGATATCAATCAGTGGCTGTTCATGATCCTGCGGTCCAGGATGCTGCAAATCATATCCTCAAGACAATGCAAATGAGATCCAACTCATTATATCCTTATGAATTGCAAGAAGTTGTTCATGCTAAAGCAGAGGTATGCAAGTCTTTTGTAGTTTTGTATGTTTTCATATTCTGATTTACCCAAGTATATGTTCAAAATACTGCTCGAAACGGGTTGGGTTGACCCGAAACACTCTTGTTAAGAAATGTTGATGTTAAAAATTATGTCACAGAATGTGGAAGGCGTTGCGAAATATGATATTTTAGTGAAGCTCAAAAGGAATGACAAAGAAGAGAAGTTCAAGGCTAATGTGCATAAGGATGACAAAGGGGTTTTTCATCTTAACAACATTGTTCAGGACCATTCCTAATTAAACTGTGTTTTATGTGTGATAATAATATACCTAAATGCTACACCTTTGCTTGTAAAATGTGAGCCCAGACGATGCGTGTTTGATTTGTGTTTTATGTATGATTAAACGTGTCAACTTTGACCCATTATGTTTGGGTTATGTTTGTTCGCATAATGGGTCAAACAGGAAAAATGCTCGGATCAACTAAACAGACCTGACTCGTTTCAACTTATAATGAAATTACCCTTTTTGACCTTCAAATTTTGCAGCTATTGTGTTAATCCAGGACTCCAGGTAAATGCTGTTGACAAAATATTCATAAAACCGATGCATGTAAGTACTTATTTCGACTATATATGCCTGGGAATTTTGGGGTGGTCCGGTTTTGTCACTTCTGATGTGAACTTTTAGACGAACTATTAATAACTACCCTCGAATTAAGATGAGTTTATGCTTGGCTCGGCTCGGCTCATTTTCATTCCGATATGTTTTGTAAGCGAGAACATAAAATATAACTTTTGGTACTTACCGATCAGAATACAATACGATACATAACATGCTTCAAGTCCAACTTTAGAAACTAGAAACTATGCTTTGGGTTCGGTAGGATCCGAGTCCAGTTTCAGAGTCTGAGAGTCAGGAAGGGAAGTTCATAGCTAAGTTTAATGAAGGGTTTAGCTTTAGAAACCAAGTTCGAATTCGGCCAAGAAGCTTCGGCTTTAAAAGCGTTGCAGCGAGGTCTCAACACCAAGAGGCTTCGGCTTTAATAGCGTTGCAGAGAGGGTTCAGTTTGTAAGCAAAGTTTATAAAAGCCATTCACAGATTTCAGCTTTCAAAGCGTTTTAGAGGTTTCCACTTAGAAGCTATGGTTCTATTGAACAATGACGAGCTGTTATTTGTCATAAATGAAATGGTTGGGTTTCGTTTTGTTGCTACCTGATATTAAAAACCGTTAGCAGTTTCTTTTCGAATGACGTTTTTTAATTGTCTATTTCGTATATCCTTTTCGAATGACGTTTTTTAATTGTCTATTTCGTATATCATATATCGCGTGTAATATATACGAAATAGATGATAAAAAATGATATGAACTTAACGAATGAGAAGCAGGAGCTACTTAGAAAAAAAACTATATATAAAAGAGGAGAATTCGTACAAAATTGCTTCATTCTACTTGCATCTCTTTTTCACAAACGATCAAACACCGAAAAGTCCAAAGCAACCTCATACTCGCAAGTTTATCTCAGATAGCCGGGGCGTCCTCGAGAGCTCGAGGGCCTTTGAAGGCCCTGTGCGAATAAAAAAAATAGGCCCATGCATTTCTTAAGTAATTACATGTTAACCTCACTAACAAACAATAAGAATTAACATTAACAAACGATTAAACAATTTAATATAAACAAACAAATAACTTAAGTAAGTATTTTAATAAAAATAAAACAATTAAAAGTAATAAAATCGAATCAAATCAAATAAAAAAGAAACTTACAAATGCATATGAATATCTGTATATTGAGCTACAAACTCAATATTTTTACATACCTTTTCTTCTTCTTTATGTCAGGCTTAAGGCCTAAGCTTGAATAAATGAAAACAAAAAACAATTGGTGAAAAACGAATGTTATCATGTCTCAAACCATAGACCTCTGTATTAATATACCGAGATGAAAATTTTTTTGGGCCTCAAAATTTTTGGGCCCTACTCGGTGGCACATCCTACACACCCTGTAAGACGCCCATGCAGATAGCACAACTCCTCCTGGGCAGGGGCGCAGCTTAGGCTACGTCCGAGGGGGCGCCCGACCCCTCGAACTTTTCGACGCGTAGTGTTATGAATAGTACTTTCCTATAGAAAATTTTTAGGAATATACGTTTCGTTTCCACCCCCCCGGTTTCGGAAAAATGGGGGGGGGGGGGGGGACGAAGCTTCGCCACTGCTCCTGGGGTTCTACATTGAGAGACAAATACGTTTGTTAGAGGAGAAGAAATTTGTTTTAAGAGACCCGTGTCGACACTCCTGAGTCAACGCTAACATTTTAGTTTGTTCAATTCTTGTAGTCAAAGATACTGCTGAGATGTTATTAAGGAATGTTGCCCGGACCGGTGAGGACTCCGGTAATGAGCTCGCTCAGCGGGTTTCATACCACTATAAATTTATTGCGTCGCTCTTATAAACATGTAGCGTGTGAAATTAATATTCGAATTCTCGAACTATATAAATAAGATACAAAATGTGAACTGTGGAACTAATTAAGTTTCTTTGAATTATCTTACTGTCATTAGAATCTTTTGAGACGAAGTAGCGCCTAACAAAAGTCAATTATTTGGTTTTTATGTGTTTAAGAACTAAATTCTAGTATAAAGATTCTAGTATAAAAAGTGCTCTTTAACAACTGTTGTAAAAAAACACAAATTAGAGTTCATAATGCTAGTTTATAACTCGCACATACACATATATACATTGATACACATATAGCTATATAGCTTTTTTTTTTACCATCAAATATACTTATTCCACTTTCTTAATTATTATATATATCAAAAGATATCGTTGGTTTGCACCAGTAGCATTTGTTACTTTTAGGTTTTAAAGACTTTTGTTTGTTTTCTTATGTTTTTGCCACCCAGCGCATATGCTCAATTCTCAATTATCATTAACCAAATCTTATATGATATATTTTTCAATTTAATTCTCTCCAACATTATATATACACTTAAAAGGCTATGTCGGTGGGCTAATCCGACATAGCCAAGTGTCGACTTCTGGTTGGTAAAAAGAATTTTTTGCTTTTAACCATTAACTTTTCTAATTTACGTGTTTAGTCCTTCTAATATAACTATTATAATATATATGTTTAGTACCTCTACTTAATAAACTTTATTCCTCATTAGTTGACTTTGCTAATATACATTTTAGTTCCTCTACTTTAACTTTGTTGTCCTTCTACTCTAGCTTTCCTAATATACATATTTAGTCCCTCACCTTAATAAATTTGATTCTCCATTAGTTTACTTTGCTTATATTATATACATGTTTACGTCATCTACTTTAACTTTGTTGATATACATATTTAATTACTCTACTTTACTTTTATTTAGTTAAGTATTTCGCCTTTTAGAATTTTTTTTCTCCTTAATGTGATGAACCAAAGCCAATCCAACTGAATAATATTATTTCCGCTATTGGTATTATCAGAACCAATATTTTTTCTTTTAGTATTTCGTTTGTTAGTGTTTTTTATACATATGTGGACATTTCAATAATCCTTTTCCAATGATTTTATGTTATCTCTTTCGGTTGCTATACCGAGTGTCGGGACTATATTGATAATCAAACTCCCGCCGCAACGCGCGGGGTAAAATTTCTAGTTAAAATGAATAGACAAAAGAAAAGCAAAGAAAAAAAGAAAACAAAAAGACAGCTATAATTTTTTTTGAACGTCCAACTAAACTTTTATTAAAATAAAAACATCCGGTCAACAACAGTTAACCCGCAACATAACAACGACCACCAAACATCAATATTACATCAAATTCCCATACAAGATAACTCGAAATTACACCAAGCTTCCCACGTCAAGGTCTGACATTTCGCTCTATTCTTAACCCATAGAAAAGCATACGTCTTTATCTCCTCTTTTATTCTCGCCACATTTGATTGCTTGTTATTAAAAATAACGTCATTTCTATTCTTCCATAAAACCCACATCGCAACCTGCATTAAGGACAACACAACCTTCTTCCACTTCAAGGAGCCGCGATATCGATTTTGTATACCAATCAAATCCTTCAGCTCAAGCGCATAAACAGAGCCAATCCTGCACCAGCTTGCAATAAAGTCCCATATCTGCTGTGAAAGGCCGCATGATATGAAAAGATGGTGTGCCGTTTCGTCCCCTTCACTACATATTCTACACACGACTGATGGAATTTGGACATTTCGCCGCCGCAAGTCAATTGCCGTAGGCAATCGGTCCAAAACAACCCGCCATGTGAGGAAATTTACCTTCAAGGGGACCCACCCATTCCATACGAAATCGATCCCCGTATCAGAAAACGCCGCCTTTTCAATAAGCCTTTTGACGCTACGGACAGTAAAAATGCCGGATGAATCTGGCTTCCATTTCCACCCGTCGTCACCCGCTCCAAAAGAAAATGACCACACAGCTGATACTAGGCTGCCCAGCTCTGTTATTTCAGCCTGTTCCATCGGATTTCTGGACCATTCAAAGTTTAACACAACTTCCCCACTCTCATTCGTGACCCGGTCAGCGATGCAAACGCTTTTATTTCTTTCCAGCAAGTAAATGTTGGGGAATTTAATACATAAAGGAGATTCACCAAGCCATACCTCCTTCCAGAATGCTATTTTCCTATCGCGACCCGGAACCCCTTGAAAAAGTTCCAATAAATTCACTCCTAATTGCGCCAGATCTAAAGAGATATTCACAATTTGCTTCCATGGTCCCGGTGCGGCCAACTTAACCGGAATAAAATTCCAGTTCCTTGAATTATGATGTAGGCTCCATATTACTTTTCTCCATAAACTCTCGCGATCCACTTTAAACCGCCACCACCACTTGGCTAACATTGCGACATTTGCGTCACGTAGCGACCCAAACCCCAATCCCCCGTAATTCTTTGGCGCCATAACGGTTTTCCAAGCCACCCAATTCATCTTTGCTTGCTCCGGAGTGGCTCCCCACAAGAACTCTCTCCGAAGCCTTTCCAAACTTTTTATCACTTGGAGCGGGGCCTTGTAGAGAGAGAAATAATAAGTGGGAAGAGCATTTAAAACCGATCTAACCAATGTAATTCTGCCTCCAAACGAAAGAGTGGAAGCCTTCCAAAGCGCAAGCCTCTTCTTGAAAATATCGACCACCGATTCCCAATGCTTTACTAAGTTCATATTGGCCCCAACTTGCAACCCCAAATGTTTAAATGGAAACGATCCGGTTATAATAAAGTACACATGTCAAAATATAGTTGGCTACAACATTTTCTAATAACCAATCATAAGGGTTACTGTACAACCTTGTGAATTGTAAGGCTGGAGGGTGTGAGGCGCCATCCCATGGCCACATAAGCATCTATAGCGCCCTCCCCCTACTTTGACCACACCGCCGGCGCCATAGCCGGGGCGCCATTGAAGCCCCGCCACCGCTATGGCGAGCGGCAACGAGCTAGAAGGTGGTACCCACTTGTTTTCAACCAATGAAATTTTTATTTTTATTTTTAATTTTGTTTAATAGGGGCTCCATCCACACCCTCCAAATTAAAGGGAGGCTCCATGGTACACGTGGATCCTACGTGGCACCTATAAAGCCCCATAGAGCCCCATCCACACCCCATAGCCTAAGTTATAGAATATAGAATAGAATATATATATCAATGCAACAAAATACTAAAAAAGTGTGATAAAATATGATTTACATATAAATTTGGATATTAGGTTCATTGATTAGGTCCAAATACAAACAAAGCATTATTTTTGATAACTTTGGACTATAAAACTGGGGCCCATATTATTTAAACTATTGTATTGGGTTTGTTCCTGTGCTAATGAAATTGATCAACTGATGATGATGAACGTTAACGTAACAAAAAAAAAAAAAAAAAAATTAAAAATCTACAACCTCTCATTCTCAATAGAACTTTGAAATCCCCACTTGTAGTGGAGTGGTGGAAAGAACCTTGGGTTTCCTTGGAGACCCGGGTTCGATCCCCACCTGTTACATTTGGGGGTAAATGGCCCCAACCTTGGTTGAGGGGTCATGGCAATGATGGATAAGAGCCTTGAGTGCGTAATAGCCCGGGTTCGAGTCTTGAGCCGCACACGAGTTTTCTATTACAGTGCGGTTACTCCGGCTCTTGAGTGCGGAGGCTGCAACGGCAGTCAAGTGGCTGTCGGCTGGAAATTTTCTCGTGGAGCGCCTATGGTCAACCTCGGATGCCTCGCCCGAGGGGGACTAGGGACCCATGCAATGTGGGTGTGATCCTCTCGACTGTTGGAGTCAATCGCCGTTCAAAAAAAAAATAGAACTTTGACGAATTTGCTAGAACAACAGTAGTAGGTCCTACCTTTTTTTTTCTTCTGGTTCAAGTAAATAACAGTTTTGTCATTACCATGCAATTTCAGGAAGACTAAACACAGGACTTTTCTAAATTCCACAATAATCTTGCAATATAAATTGAAGCTTAAAAAAATTCAGATTCAACATCATAATGATCATAAAGTTACTCTTCATTTTATTTACACTTTTCTCTTCATCCGTTCCTGCTTTTGCTTCAAAACCAGAAGCAGCTGATGCTCTACTCAAATGGAAAGCCAGCCTCATAAACCAAAACAATCCGTTGCTATCTTCATGGTCCCTTGATCCAACTACTAATCTGAACCAGGTAAACCGAACCACAAGTACCACACCATGCGCCTGGTACGGTGTTCATTGCGATGATCATGGGGACATAGTAAAACTCAACCTTTCCACTTCAAGATTGAACGGTACACTTCAAAACTTCACCTTTTCGTCTTTAGCTAGTCTAACACATCTAGACCTTAGACTAAACGGCGTTTTCGGATCCATCCCGGTTGAGATCAGGTATCTTTCTAAACTTGTGTTTCTTGATCTTTCTAGTAATCGTTTTTCTGGAACAATTCCTCAAGAGATCGGAAGGTTAACGAATCTTGAGACCCTTTCATTGCATAGTAATATTCTTGAAGGTCATGTTCCAGTTTCTCTAGGAAATTTGAGCAAGTTGGGTTATCTTCGCGTCGATGATAATAAGTTCTCAGGTTATATACCTCAAGAACTAGAAAATTTGCACAATCTCATGAAGCTCAATATGTCCCTCAACTTCCTAACAGGACACATCCCGTCTGGTCTAGGAAATCTGACTAAGTTGTCTGAACTATACCTTTTTCAAAACAATCTTACCGGTTCGATCCCACCCTCTTTAGGAAACTTGAGCTCTTTAAGGGTATTATATTTATATATGAACCAACTTTCGGGTCGCATTCCTTATGAATTAGGAAATATGAAGAATCTGATTCTGTTACTTTTGGGCCACAATCGGTTCACGGGTTCCGTCCCGGTTTCACTTGGAAACCTGAGCAAGTTAGAGATACTAGATGTTCATGAAAACTTACTTTCTGGCGTTATCCCACAAGAACTTGGAAAATTAGAGTCTTTGATTCAATTGGCCTTCAGTCACAACGAGCTTAGTGGCCAAATCCCAGTTTCAATAGGAAATCTAAGCAGATTAGAGCAGTTGTTCCTAAATGACAACCAGTTTAATGGTTATATTCCTAAAGAGTTGGGAAATTTGAACTCTCTTGTTGAGTTGATCTTGCTCATTAATCAGCTAAGTGGTCTGATCCCAGATTCACTGGGTAACCTAAAAAAGTTAGAGCAATTTACTGTTCATGACAATAAATTATCTGGCCATTTCCCTGAAACAATAGGCAAATGTATAAAACTAAAATATTTGATCTTAAGTGATAACTTGCTTGTGGGTTCCGTCCCAACATCCATTTGCAACTTGAGATCCTTGGAGATTCTTCACCTCGGGAATAACCAGCTTAATGGCAGGATTCCGCAATGCCTGAGTAACCTCAGCCACGAGCTCCAAGTTTTGGATCTACGAATGAACCGTTTTCATGGAAACATTCCTGCAACATTTTTGAAGCAGGATAACAATTTAAAGTCTCTCAACTTGAACGGAAATCGACTTCAAGGGTCGATTCCCAAGACTTTGGTGAGTTGTAGGAATCTTGAAGTTTTGGATTTAGGAAACAATATGCTAACAGGTCGATTCCCACACTGGATTGATACCCTTCCCGAGATTCAAGTTCTTGTCTTGAGAGGTAATAAACTCAATGGAACATTACTCACATCCAATACCAAAACCCCGTTTCAGAAGCTGCGAATTCTTGATCTATCTAACAACAAGTTTACTGGGCAATTACCGTCAAATTACTTCAATAACTTTAAAGCAATGGTGGCTGTAGATATAGCCGCGTCAGGAGATCTGTACATGGGTGAAAATTACATGTATGATGACACAGTGGTGCTGGTCGTGAAAGGATTGAGTTTGGAACTGCAGAGAATACTTGTCGCCTACACAACTATAGATCTTTCGGTTAACAAATTTGAAGGGGGGATACCTGACACGATTGGACAGCTCAGATCGCTTCGGTTCCTTAACCTATCGCACAACAGTCTCACAGGTAGAATCCCGACAAACTTGAGAAACCTCGTCCAACTTGAACATTTAGATCTTTCTTCCAATAAGTTGGTAGGTAAAATTCCTGTACAACTTGCAAGCCTGACATTTCTTGTGGTTGTAAACTTTTCCCAAAATGAGCTTCAAGGAGCCATACCTCAAGGTAGACAATTCAATACGTTTGGAAGTAGTTCATTTCAAGGGAACAGAGGATTATGTGGATTCCCCTTGACAAAGAAGTGTGGAGACGATGACGCGTCATCCTCTCCGACACCTGAAGAAGATGAAAACGAAGATGATACTTTCTTTAATGGTTTTTCTTGGAGGTCTGTTGTTATGGGATATGGATTTGGGATGTTAATAGGATTGGGTATTGGATGGCTTGTTTTTCGTTTTGGAAAGCCAAAATGGGTTATCATGATCACTGAAAGAAAACAATTTAGACGGGAAAAATAAACAAGAAAGATTCATCGATTAGAAGATGGACGGCCGTTAGAGCTAGAAAGCGCAGATTCCTCAGGTTTTTTTATTGTAGTATTTGATTCCGTGTTGAAGATATGTTTTAGTGTTTGATTATAAATTTTACCTACTTTAGCATTTGTTCTTATAATCCAATGCCTCATAATTGATGAAATGTTTTAGTGTTTGATTAAAGATTTTACCTACTTGAGCATTTGTTTCATATCATTGTGCTAAAAAATGATCCTTTAGTTTCAAACTATTTAACGATTTAATTCAAATTTGAGGAGTGAAATCAGAATGCCATGCTGTTATGTTACCTATCGAAATAATCATTTGTGCAATGCTTTCATCAAACACTTGCTCAATTTGTTCAAAAGGAAATTCTATCTAATCCAATTAGGGAATTCAAATTTGTGTAAAACTAGAATGCCCTACTGTTACCTACTTAAACAATCATTTGTGCAATGCATAGTAATAATGCTCTCATTTTGATGATTTATATGTAATTATTTATTTACACTGTGCAGTGGCAGATTTACAGTGTTAGTAGGGTAGTTCGAAAGAGAACCCCCGTAGGGCCTATAAATGTCAAAAAACATACCTTGTGTTTAAAAAACTTACGCGTTACATTTAACGAACTAGATTTTTGGGTTAAATCCAGTCGTGTACACTACAAGTGAGGGTATTTTGATCATTTCACCCTAGTAAACCCCCCCCCCCCCCCTCACCCCAACCAGAATATTTTTTAAGTCAAAACGAAAAAGAAAGAAAGAAAAGAAAACACAAAAAAATAGCTTCAAAAGGGAAGCAACATGCATAAGTCGCGGCTATCCAGACTCGAACCTGGGTTGAGGTTAGGGAAGGGAGACGCATTACCAACTCACCAACCCACTATCTGGCTGAGGAGTTCACACTAAATCCTAGTTGCGCTCTAAAAAAACAAACACAAAAACCTGCTATGATACGAACTGAATCGTAATAAAATGATCCAAAGAAAATAGATAGAAACTTGAAAGAATTTAAAGATTTTTGGAAGAGCCTTAGAGCATTCACATCCTGCTCCCTAAAAATATACATACGTTCCCCTAAAAAAACAACTCCTATATTAATATATTTCCACTAAAAACAAATACTTTTTCTCTCTCCTTTTCAATTAAATAATATTTTGTACCTTTATCATTACATTTTTCTCTCTCCTTCACTCACAATCACTTTCAATATATATTAAAAAATTATAGTGGGTGAACACTGTTCCCCCAAATATAAAGAAGAACAGTAACATTTTCTCTCTCCTCCACTCACAACTACTTTTTATACTTTTTATATTTTAAAAACCTCACACACAGATTTTGATTCCCAAGATGTGAATGCTCTAAATATCCTTATAGAAACAATACGAAATGTACAAAATGGCTAACTTGCAATTAAGAAAACCTGTAATAGCCCAGCGTAACCGCACCATGATATTGTCCGCTTTGGCAGCCAGCACGCCCTCAGCGTCCACCCCTCACGGTTTTCAAAACGCGTCATGATGGTGAAGGTATCCAGCCCCTTATAAGGAAGCCTTAGTTCCCCTTCACAACCGATGTGGGATATCACAGTCCACCCCCCCTTAAGGGGTCCAGCGTCCTCGCGGGACCTGGCACCACCGGTCCGGCCCTGGCTCTGATACCATCTGTAACACCCCAGCGTAACCGCACCATGATATTGTCCGCTTTGGTAGCCAGCACGCCCTCAGCGTCCGCCCCTCACGGTTTTCAAAACGCGTCATGATGGTGAAGGTATCCAGCCCCTTATAAGGAAGCCTTAGTTCCCCTTCACAACTGATGTGGGATATCACAAAACCATCACCACTAAGAGCATTCACATCCAATCCACCATCCTCATCTCTATAATTACACTAAAAATCAATATATTTCTTTGTTCTTTTCAATTAAATAATATTTTTTATATCTTTATCATTATCTTTTTTCTCTCCTCTACTCACAACTACTTTCAAAAAATATTAAAAAATTTATAAGGGGTGAACAGTGTTTTTTTCATATTTATAATTGAACAGTAACATTTTCTCTCCTGTTCACTCACAACCTCATAACCAGTATCTATAATCTCTCACAAAATTTGGTGGATAGGATGTGAATGCTCTAACCCACTATCTAATCATGCAAAAGAATAATGATAATTGTTAGCAAATGGGAACGTGATGTGCATGGTTTGTAGGATGTGGCACATATCATTCCCCATGCTCATGTTGGTGGTAATTCCCGACTCATCACAAGTCGGTGATGGAAAAAAGGTAACAAAGGAGTTCAAGTCACAAGTCGGTGAACTTGAGGGATCAATGTTGATAAGTTGGTCATAATTGGTTAAGCTTCCTAATTACATTATAATTTTATTTGGTAATGTCTTGGTCACCAAGTTAAGGTTATTTGGTAATGTCTTGGTCACCAAGTTAAGGGTGTTAGGGTAAGCCTATATAAATCAAGGTAGGGTTAAACATTATTAAGAGTCAAGAGAAAAAAGTCAAGACTAGAGAGAAACCGAGTTATGGTTTGAGAGTCTGTAATCAGTTTTGAGTTATTCTAATTAATATGATTGAGAGTTGTTCGATCTAAATTCTCTTCTTCATCTTTTCTATTCGGTTTGATTATCGACTGGGACTTGAATTGGTATCAGAGCCAAGTTCAATCGTCGATATCAAACGGTACTCGGGTTCTTAATCGGCGGCTAAGAAGTCTAACGGGCCAGCGATCAAGAAGGTCGAGGCCGGCGGTACTGGTTCGTCGGGGGAGCGGCGTGGTACTGTTACGGTAGCCGACGACGAGTAGGTTGTTCGTGCGACGGCAACTCGGAAATAGCAGGTTTCCAATAGAAGTTGTTTCGAAGGTTTTTCGAAATCAACAGACGAGCTCAGGCCTGTGATCCAAGTTCAATACAATTGAGCGACGAACTCAACACCGGAGGAGACAAGATCGTAGACATTGATGATCAGGAGGATCAACGGCGGTGAAACTTGTATAGCGGTTGCGGCAGGCAAGACGTGACCGGAATCCACGGCGGTGGTTTCTGTAGTCCGACTGCGACAATCGAGGAAACAAGCAGGTTCCTTCGATTTAGTTTTTGTGCAAGAGTAGTCCTAGATTGTGCATTGCGAGAGACAACGTTTCCGTTTTTAGGTTATCTGTGTTTTGTGGACTTCTTGTTTTGTTTTGCGTGCACATAAAGGATTACTGAAAGCAGAGTCGAAGAAGGTGGAAAAGCACGCGAAAGCTTGTGAGGATAATCAGCATGCCTTTGTCCCCCTAGCGTTTGACACGTTTGGCTCTTTGGCGCCAGAGGCAGTTCGTTTCTTGTCCAGAGTTCAGCGTGTAGTCCACAGCAACTTTTCGACCCCTCAGGGACGAGGCTTTGTTTTTAGTAGATTAGGGTTTTCTATTCAGAAAGGGATGGCGGCGCAGTTTGTTGCTCGTCTACCTGCTATTCTTATGTAATTTGCCCTGATGATTGGAATGAAAACAGTATTGAATTAAAAAAAAGGATTTGCGAGGGAAACATAGAGGACGTTTTTGGTTTCTTCTTTAAATAAAAGAGCATGTGAGAAATCTTGTTTGAATTCTTTGTTGGTGTCTCGAAATTCAAGGAGATATATACCCAGTGTGAGTAGAATTCTAGAAGAATCATAAAGGTGGTTTTATTTTATTTTGTTGGTGACGAGGAACTCAAAAAGAAAAAAAAGATTTCAAAGGAAAGAATACAGTTTTTGCAAGCAAGCGGGTTCGGTTTTGAAAAGTTGTTCGAGACTCAACGGATTGCATTTGTTTTACATCGACAAGAAGGTTGATTTATGGTGCCGAACAGAACGAGTAAAGTTTAAAGTCTTTGAGTTAAACGAGTTGGTTTAATCAAGGAATATTGTTCAGGTTTTACAAGTTTCGGTTTGACCGCGGATTAAACAAAGGTTTGAGTTGGCAAGGGAGAACCGACCGGGAGGATCAAGACCAACATGAGGATTGGTAAGAAGATCAAAGGGCCGATCTAGTTTCTTCAAGAAGTCGCTACCCATGTTTTAGTCGCGAGGTTTGAATCAAGATGAGCCTAAATTCTAAGGGAACGCATTATGATCCAAGAAAGCTAGTGTTTGCTCAAGATCGCAATCGAGTCAATGGTGGTGCGAGTTCTTATGACCAAAGGACGAGTCGTGGAAGGACTAGTCGAGTAGATGGTCACAAGAATGTTCGAGCTAGGAAGGAGCCGAAAAACACAACTAGAGATCAAGATGACTTCTATGAGAATCAAGACAACGAAGACATGTTAGAGCCTACCTATTTCGAGTCAGAAATTAAGGGGGTGATTGTTGGCGGTAATTCCCGACTCATCACAAGTCGGTGATGGAAAAAGGTAACAAAGGAGTTCAAGTCACAAGTCGGTGAACTTGAGGGATCAATGTTGACAAGTTGGTCATAATTGGTTAAGCTTCCTAATTACATTATAATTATATTTGGTAATGTCTTGGTCACCAAGTTAAGGTTATTTGGTAATGTCTTTGTCACCAAGTTAGGGTAAGCCTATATAAACCAAGGTAGAGTTAGACATTATTAAAAGTCAAGAGAAAAGAGTCAAGACTAGAGAGAAACCGAGTTATGGTTTGAGAGTCTATAATCAGTTTTGAGTTATTATGATTAATAAGATTGAGAGTTATTCGATCTAAATTCTCTTCTTCATCTTTTTATTCGGTTTGATTATCGACTGTGACTTGAGCTCAAAACAATCATTGTCCTCAAGGATGAAGTTGGATCATTAGCGGTGCACCACCGCCACTCGGTTCTCCCAAGGGCATTCGGAGCAGATTTAGTAAGGCCCCACGGTGGACGCCAGTCTTGATTTGGGGTTTCTCCATTAATTTGTGTCACTTGCTTCTCTGATGTTCTTGTACGTATGGCCTTCATTAACCCGGAAGTAACCTTTGATGTCGGAATCCGAGATGACGCAAGGTTTGGTTTGGATGACGGCTTTGTCGTGGTGGCTTTTTGCGGTGATTTTGATATGGGTTTTGCTGCTAACAGGGGTGTTAGTTGTTTTGAGGTTGGTTTTTTAGAATATCGATCATTCGAGCAATACTTGACTCGATTCAATCAAATAACTTGTTTTCATTAAAACAGAGACGATTACAGACTAATGGCAGGTAGACGGGTAACAAGCTGCGCCGCTACCCCCTTCTGAATAGCAAATCCTACCCTCCTAAACACAAAATTCTGCCCCTTAACATGCGCGGTGTTACTTTTTACCACCTGCTGAACCCGCTTGAGGAACCGCACCGCGTCAGGGGGCGAGAGGGCCAAAGGTATCGAAAGCGAACAGGACAAACACGTGTTGATTCTCAAGCTTTTAGGATTGGCTATGAGATCTTTCCTAAAAATATAAAAAGTTAATCAACATATGATGTCTTAGATGTAGGATATGGGTCACAATTTTATTAATGAAACTAATAAAAAAATAAAGATACTCTCTTTAAACATTTGGGAAATTGTAGTACATGAACCGTGTACAAATTCAAACGAAATTAAATATGAACTACAACATATTTAATAAAACAATCGATTCAAACCAATATCTTCAAAAGATAAAGTCTTCAACTTGATCTTTAATCGCGTCTACTTGTATGGTTCGTTGTGTTTTCAGTCTGTTGTGTAGGCTTCAACGAGGTCTTGAACCACGTCTTCTTGTACAATAATTTCCTACAAAAAGAACAAAAAAATGTTGACGGTTGTGGCTGAGGCACGTGTTCAACACGCTTCCCTTAAAACAGATTTCGCGCCTCTACTAAAGACGACGCGTCTGTCTCCCAGGGTACAACAGCCGAAGCAGTTTGTACTGCCGGAGAAGGCCACGCGCCCGAGGTTACACTGGATAAAAACATAGTGTTAGACCTTTTGGAAATTAAGAATAGAATTGTAGATGAATCATGTAGAGAAACTTATCTCTATATGTTCCTAACATATGGGTCATCAAGTACTTCTTCTTCAAGGACTCTTCATGCATAATTTTATGTCATCTACTTGTATTCTTACTCTTGTAGTTTTATATATGAAAACCTATCAAGTTAGGCACATAGCCTACTTTTAATACAAAAGACATGGGGTAGAGAAAAGTCTCACTTAATTAGAGATTTATTAGAGACATAAACTCAAATAAAAAATTAATAAATTGACATAAAAACTCTACTTAAGAGTTTATGTTCCATATAAAGAGTCTAGTACTTAATTAGAGATTTATTAGAGACATAAACTCTAATAAAAACTAATAAATTGACATAAAAACTCTACTTAAGAGTTTATGTTTCATATGAATAGTCTAGTAAACAATTATAATTTCATTAAATTATAATCTCACTAAATTAACATCCATTCATAATATCTAAATTTCCAACAATCCCCCACATGAATGGAGATTGATCAAAACACACAAAGTTTCCAATGGAACCTTGACAGTTGAGTATTGTCGGATAAGTAGGTGTCCCTTTGAACTTTCCGTTGTGAAGCATACTTAGCCTCCTAGCGGTTTGTAGACACGATGTCCTTGAACAAACCCCCATTTGTGTAGACGACAATAAACTTCACACAAAACTCTCCTTAGTCGGGTCATCCCCTCATAGTCGTGTCCAATAATGGTCGTGGAACACTTTCCTGGTTCTGCGAGAGCTCTAGGAATTGTGCCCCCAATTCCATTCGAAGCGACCCCACTTCTCTCTAACATATGTGATTCTCATTAAATCATTAAAAGCATCGTGGTTATCATGATTACGCAAAATCATTTACCACATAATATGCTTAGCCTCATAATTTATCATTAAATTTCATAGGAATGAACTAGGACGTATTTAAACACCATTTTATCGTTTAGGGAGTATATATAACCATATATACTAGCTTATACATATCAGCTATGCCCCCATAGTGACCACCCTTAGGCATATGAATTCGTTGTCCTATTGAACTTAGATCTTGAGATCTCCAGTCAACTAAGGTAGGTTTCCTTCACACACCCTTTTTCCATGGGCTTTAGTCTCATTCCACAACTTGATCTCTAATAAACCCTTAAGTTGTTGGATCCATAACATTATCTTTGTCTTTGACAAGTCACTAAAGATAACTTTGCAGTTGAGATCAATTGTCATGACGTGTTCGTAACTCGAAAGTTAACATTGCCTATTGTCAACTTCTAAGACTATAACCTCAGTGGCCACCTGAATCTGGTTATAATATTTGTCTTAGAATGATACATTTATCATTTAAGGCAAGCACATCTCCATGATGCACTACGACATTTGTGTCCTCCACTTAGTCGTCTATTTGCAATGTTAGATTGGATTACAAAATCCTTATTGCCTAAAACAAATGCAAGACACCCCCACATTGCATGTTATTAGATAACATCTAGATGGGTTAATGAGAACCATTTCTACATACCCTTATAGGGTTGTTTCTTAAATGGATCCTCCCTCACATTTCTTGCCATTTGATCAACATTTCTGTAACACCACTTATGGCGACATTTATACACATATGATTGAACAAGATCAACCTCATTGTATCAGTGAATTCAACTCATATTGCATTAGCTTACATAAGCTTCCGAGCTGACCAAAGCAACACATGCCATTGTCATAAGTTTGTCACCAACTTAGAATAATTCTAATTTAACATCTAGAATAAGCTTAGACAATGAGTTCTCCTCATTAGCTTTTCAAACAAACTCTTAAAAAGTTACATGTCTTTTCCTTATAATGAATGAAAATTCTCCCTCAACTTTGTCTATACACAAATTCTTTTTTGTGTTCATACACATTTGAATGTTTAGAGTTAATTAGTCTTCGTCAAGACCTATAATTAACCAAGTACTAGTCTAGCATGCTTTAGACTACAATACTTTAGCATGCGAACAGAAGATGCATCATTCTGATTCTTCACAGCCCCAAGGATATCATAATATCACTTTGCAACATTCATCCCTTGTTAAGACAAAATAATGAGACTTATTCATAATTCTAAAACATCAATATTTAGGAAGGTCTCACAAATTATTGATTATAGCACATAGCTAAATTTTATCTTTCATTTAAGGAACATAACTTGTTTACCTTTGATCTCCAACACTTTACCATTGACTCATAAGGACTTAAACATAAGTCTTAATCCAAGTCACTAGGTGAACAGATTCATCACCAACAAGATGAATGTTCCTCGTCTACAATCACTATTACGTGTGACATAGAGTCAACTAGATTGACACTCAACACCATGGCATTCATAATTTTGCCATAAGTGATTTGCATACAATTATTGTTATTCATTAGGAGATATGTATATTTAGGATGCTCTCCCAAACGAAGGTAAAATCTCCATATAGTTCTAACAATAATCAAGTGGTAGACGCATCTACGTGTAGATCACTTGGAACAAATCTCGCAAGATTTAGTATTCACACTTGTGAATTTTCCAAAGACTTCTAACGAAGTATGTCGACATGAATCTCGTTTATGTATTTCATCTTAATACACTCAGTACGTTCTTTCATTATTCTCTCATGATGTGGTTACACATTTGATGTCTCGTCTTTGACATTTAGTCAATGCAACAACTCTTAAGTTGTTTATGTCCAAGAATTTTCATGTACTATTCGTTTAAAACCATATTCTGTTAAACAATGTATAATTGGCGTTATAATTATTTTCACAAAAATAATTTATACGTCACAAATATTAGTGATTTATTTCTTTGTAAAAAAATTGCATGTGTTATCCGAAGATATTGAACACAAAACAATAAAATACATTGGAAATTAAATCACAAGTGCCGAACACTTTTGAAATTTAAACGGAAGTATAGACGATATGTAGACATCAAATATCAAAGTTATTTAATCCTCAACACTTTATAATCTGACCAAAAACTTCTCAACGATATCGTCCTATGGCATATCTTGAGGTACTCCCTCAATAAGACTACATGCACTTGTAAGTACAAGTTCCCCATTTCATCTTGAAACTTTAAACTTGGACAATTATGCTCAAAACAACACCAAGTTGTTACAAACACTACATTTATGTAGTAAACTTGAACAATTAAATTTGTTCACAACAACACCAAGTTGTTTTTTTTTTCACCAAATAAATGACTAATTAAGTGTCATCAAGAAGCTCTACTCAAGAGTTTCTCTTTTATTCACCACATGCTACTTCTAGTAAGAGTAGCGAACCATTTGAATTATCAATGTTATGCAAAACTTTGTTTTAAAAATTATTCAAAATAATTTTGCAATATACAATATTAATAATATCAATTAGGGTTATGAAAACATAGATCAAAACCCCAAATATCAAATGATTTTATATTGTTCAGTCTTACTACACATGTACTAAACATTTTCTAACACACATGTTAGAAAAAAAAATGTTATAATGAGCACATTATAGAATCGAACGTTTACATAAAACGTTTTTCAAAGATATAGTTTATAAAATAAACAATTTCTCATCATTTTTAATGCACACATAGGCAATTAAATGTTTACATAAACATTTCTGTTCATTATGAACAATCTCTAACCTTGTATTCGTGATACACATTTTCTAGCACACGTGTTAGAAAATTTAAGTCATTTTATGTATACAAAACATGACCAAATTAAAGAATTAAATGTCATCACTAAAACTCATCAAATGTCATAAATAAAACTCTACTCAAGAGTTTCACCATATGAAAAGTTAAGAGTCTCAATAATTATAGACTTAAACTCTAATAAAACTCATCAAATGTCATTAATAAAACTTTACTCAAGAGTTTTACCATATGAAGAGTTAAGAGTCTCAATATTTATAGACTTAAACTCTAATAAAAACTCATCAAATGCCATCAATAAAACTCTACTCAAGAGTTTCACCATATGAATAGTTAAGAGTCTCAATAATTATAGACTTAAACTCTAATAAATCTCATCAAATGTCATCAATAAAACTCTACTCAAGAGTTTCACCATATGAAGAGTTAAGAGTCTTAATAATTATAGACTTAAACTCTAATAAAACTCATCAAATGTCATCATTAAAACTCTACTCAAGAGTTTCACCATATGAAGAGTTTAATTAGTAATTATAATTTCATTCAAATGGATTTAGAAATCACAAATTAAAGTTGGTGATAAATCCCACACAACTACACCATCATTTTATGGTGATTTAATTTCTTGAAGCCAATCAAACATCAACTTCAATATATGACCTTTTATTTCTAAATCATACAAAGCATTAAAAACAATGCTACAACAAATTACTTATATAAAATGTTTACATAAAACATTTCAAAGC
The DNA here is from genome assembly GCA_030545235.1 of Helianthus tuberosus. Taxonomy (NCBI): domain Eukaryota; kingdom Viridiplantae; phylum Streptophyta; class Magnoliopsida; order Asterales; family Asteraceae; genus Helianthus; species Helianthus tuberosus. The sequence continues at coordinate 141,682,312 of CM060427.1, read as the reverse complement.
ATTTGTATTTTAACCATTTTTAACAATCATGTTAAAATGAAAGAACTTCTAACCCGCACGTTAGAAATATTAACATTTCCACAAAATGTTAATTCGACTTGCTAAAAACACATATATGGTTCAAATAAATAAGTCATTTCTAATACACACGTTAGAAACTAAACAATTAAAAAATTGCTTCCAAACTAACACTTTTTATGAACGTTTCTAACACACATGTTAGAAGACAAATGATTACAAAAATCAGTATAAGACTTATTTGTTCATATCAATCCATGGGTGGATGAAAATTCTACTTTAAATAGAGACTTAATTAGAGACATAAAACTCTAATCAAGTAACATAAAACTCTTATTTAAAGACATAAAAAACTCTACTTAAGATAATTTAACGTTTACAAAAAACGTATGGTTTACACCAATAATTCCGGTCCAACACACATGTTAGAGAATTTAACGTTTACAAAAAAAACGTATGGTTTACACTAATAAACCCGATCTAACACAAAAGTTAGAAAAATTAACGATTGCCAAAATCGTTTTAAAACCAAACGTTTGAACCAAAACTATTCGTTTTGTACCACGGTATAGGATTTAAGATTGTATCTCAATCTCAAGAAATCCAAACACAACAAGTTGTACTACATACATATTTCCCAAAAAAAATTATTTATAAGATCATAATCTCTAAAAATATTTTGTTTTATTATAAATCTTTTCGTGAACCCAAAATCTTTATAAATAAGGTTTTAAGATTGTACCAACAATCTCATGAAATCTGTTTAGTCCCTGTGGTTTGTGTCATTTTGCCAGTTTAGTCCAAAGGTTTCATTTTTAACCTGTGGGTCCAAAAAGGTTTCACAGTTGCCATTTTAGTCCACTGGGTTAACTTCATCCAGTTTTTCTGTTAACGAGAAGGCCAATTCGGTCATTTTGTATGTAATTCTGTTAACTAAATGGGCAATTTAGCCATATAAAATGACCGAATTGGCCTTCTCGTTAACAGAAAAAATGGATGAAGTTAACACAGTGGACTAAAATGGCAACTGTGAAACCTTTTTGGACCCACAGGTTAAAAATGAAACCTTTGGACTAAACTGGCAAAATGGCCCAAACCACAGGGACTAAAATGACATTTAACTCATTTTATTAATGAAACTAATAAAAAAATAAAGATACTCTCTTTAAACATTTGGGAAATTGTAGTACATGAACCGTGTACAAATTCAAACGAAATTAAATATGAACTACAACATATTTAATAAAACAATCGATTCAAACCAATATCTTCAAAAGATAAAGTCTTCAACTTGATCTTTAATCGCGTCTACTTGTATGGTTCGTTGTGTTTTCAGTATGTTGTGTAGGCTTCAACGAGGTCTTGAACCACGTCTTCTTGTACAATAATTTCCTACAAAAAGAACAAACAAATGTTGACGGTTGTGGCTGAGGCACATGTTCAACACGCTTCCCTTAAAACAGATTTCGCGCCTTTACTAAAGACGACGCGTCTGTCTCCCAGGGTACAACAGCCGAAGCAGTTTGTACTGCCGGAGAAGGCCACGCGCCCGAGGTTACACCGGATAAAAACATAGTGTTAAACCTTTTAGAAATTAAGAATAGAATTGTAGATGAATCATGTAGAGAAACTTATCTCTATATGTTCCCAACATATGGGTCATCAAGTCCTTCTTCTTCAAGGACTCTTCATGCATAATTTTATGTCATCTACTTGTATTCTTACTCTTGTAGTTTTATATATGAAAACCCATCAAGTTAGGCACATAGCCTACTTTTAATACAAAAGACATGGGGTAGAGAAAAGTCTCACTTAATTAGAGATTTATTAGAGATATAAACTCTAATAAAAAACTAATAAATTGACATAAAAACTCTACTTAAGAGTTTATGTTCCATATGAAGAGTCTAGTACTTAATTAGAGATTTATTAGAGAATAGTCTAGTAAATAATTATAATTTCAATAAATTATAATCTTACTAAATTAACATCCATTCATAATATCTAAATTTCCAACATTAGATTAACAATATGGTTTCTTAAATTTTTAGGTATGGTGTTAGTGTTACACACTCGCACCGTGTGAAAAAAAGGACCTGACATCATGTTAAAAAAAGCACCAAGCCTATAAAATTAAGACATCATATGTTAGTTTATTTTTTACACTTTTTTAGATAAAATCATTTTATTAGCATAACTCAATCCTACGCGTATAATTATAACTAGTAGGACTACCTCACGCTATGCGGTGGAAATTTGGTCACTATCGGCTTGATTCGTAATGCTACTGACACTTGTTATAGCGATTAAAGGAAGAAATCAACAAAATAAAGTTGTGATATGCTCAAAAGGACACCGTCACGTGTTTCACATTGATACCAAAGAAACATTCTATTTTGAATGCAACTCCGTTGTTAACAAAATATACATCAGAACGTTGAAAAAAATGCACACCCATACAAAACAAGAGGTGTATACTTAGATTAAAGAATTGAGCCAAATTTAATTGACAAGTTTGGTTTGGTTTGGTTTTACATATTACCATTCAATTTTGGAATGCAAAATTTCTAAACCTTCTTGTTTGGTACGGTTTGGTTTGTGAATTTTGCGTATTCTTTACTTTATTTATTTATTCATTTATTGATTTTATAATTTCTGCTCTTCAAATCCTCAAACTTGGGTACTTTTTAAAAATTGGTATAAGTGTATATATTTCTTATGTTTTCTAAAAGTGTTAGAAGTTTACAACTATTTACTTTCTTGCAAATATGAGAACAATTGTAAACAAATGATCAATAAGAAGATTTAGAGACTAAAAAGAAAATTATATATGTATTGTTTAAATACATGTTATACAATAACTTTATTATATAAAAGTATGACACAATCTTCAAACACAAATACTCCAACAACATTCATTTTTATTTAGTTTTATATTAGCAAACATAATAAACATGCAAACTTCAGCAATTTGCAATATATTACCCAATCGTAGGGGTTTGTATGGTAATTCCCTTATCATTGACCCATATAAGAACCCTATCGCAGATATAAATGAGAGGGATATCGGTTCCTTCTAAGATGATTTGTGTGTTAACCAGCGGGTTTTCATTCTTTATAGTCGTCGCTGCACTTTCTCCGGTCTCCCCAACGAGCTCTGGCCATGATGTTTTGCCTACAAAGACACATGAATTATGATACAACTATATCTAATCTATACATACACAAATGTTATAAATATGATAACTGACTCAACCATACTAAAAGATTAATACATGGAAAAACACAAGAATTGTCATGTAACCAAATCAAATTAACATCATGACCATTAGCTTTTATTTATTTTTACATTTTTCTTCACTCTGAAACTTGTAGTCGTGTCAGCGCAGGACCTTGAGAATTTAAGAAAAAATTATTGATTTTTATTTTATTATTACTTTTAAAAACCAATATGTTTTAAAAAAAAAATATATATAAAAGCTTTAAATCATTTAAAAATATTAAATAATCAAAATATATAATATCAAAACCTCAACTTAAAAAAAACATGGCTTGCGCTAAGTAAGCGGCTTAGCGCAAGAGACCAATCTTGCATAAGCGCAAAGTTATATGGTGAATTACAAATATAGTAAAGATAAAGTCAAAACTCATTCTTTTAGTTAAAAGAGGAGTTTTTATGACACATATGAACGATGCATATATAATGTCCACTGGCGCAGGTTAGAAGGGGCCGGGGGAGGAGGGGCGCCCGACCCCCCCCGAACTTTTCACTCAGTAGTGTAATATATGTGGTTTTCGTATAAATTTTTTTTGGCTGTATACGTTTTCGACCCTCTTCGGAAATCTCAAGCTTCGCCACTGATAATGTCTATTCAATGATGCATTATGGATCAAAGTTCCATGCATTTTCTAGATATGCATGTAGCACACGAGCCAAGTTAGAATGATCAATCCCCTTGTTTCTATGTTGGTGTGTGTATATAATATACATATATACACATATATAGAGAGAAATATGAAAATATTGTGAAGTGAATAATACCTTGCTCAACTTGTTCACATATTGATGCCATGCTACAACGTTATAGACGCCTTTAAATCTTTAAGGGTGATGTATTTGGTGTTAAAGTTTGTAGGAATCGATATCTCTATTTATACACAAATAGCTTGGTTGATTTTTGACATTTTAAATATTAATCTAATCTAATGCTTTGGTTATCAACTTGTTCACAAATAGGTCTATTATTTGGCTCAGGATGATGACACGACAAGATTGACCTATTCTTTTTTGTTATTCACTTTAGAAAGCAATGAAGCAATCAAATCTTTCAATAAAAGGGAAAATTTTTAGGTTTATATTTTACATTAAAAAACTCTTTAAATCTAATCTAATCTAATCTAATAAAAAAACAAAGGGTCTAAATTGCAAAATTGAAGTTATTTATTAATTTTAGATAAAGATAAGGATAAAATTAAGTGATATCTATATATTGGTTATTAATTAATTAATTAATATTAATATTAAAATAAATTTATTAAAAAAAATATAAATAAAATTTATGAGGTTGCAAAAGAGAATGACATGTGGCATTATTTGGAGTCTTTTATTATAAGTTAGATTAGATGTACAATATTTTCTTGTGTATATTTGAATAGCAACTGGCATGAGATTGAAAAATAAAAAAAATAAAAAAACCTAACATTTTTGACTTTAGGTACGTGTTTTTATTTGCGTTTGTTTATTATTTTTTTTTTTTATCAATTCCTTATTTTCTTAGTGTTTATATTTATATAGAGATGGTGTTTTAATGTTTTTCAAGATGGGGCAGGGTTTATACAATATATTTTTATGAAAAAACTTAAAAATAAATAGAAGTTAAGGTCAAAACATACATACTTGAAATAAAACAAGAAAAAAAACAGTATACGGATTAATAAAAATTAGACAAGATGAAATTATCTTTAATTTAGGTCTGTTTTACGGGAAAATTGCAAAAATAATCTTGTTATCTATTAAAATAGGTATTCTTCTAATTCAAAGGCAAAAATAGGTATTCTTCTAATTCAAAGGCAATGGCCATATAATTTGATTTGGTCAAATCGCTATTCTTTTAGTTTTCTTCAAAATTTATTTCTCTTGTTTATTTTCTTTCAAAATTAGGTATCGTAATGCCAACTCTTTGAAGTATGCAAATGTGTTTTGATTTGTTTCAACCCAAAGATGTGTTACATCTTTTCGTGTGATTGGATTGACCTGTTAAACAAAATGAATTGTAACACACGTTTAATAAGTTAGGATATGCGAAAGTACATGTTTGTTTGAGTTCATTACAATTCTAAGTATATAGGAAACATCATTGATTCTTAGGAACAAAACCCTTAAGCAATGAGGGTTTCAAAGGGGCAACGCCCCCTGGTGGCGGTCCGGGTCGAGGCAGCGTTCCAGGGAGTAGGGTCCTAGGCAGTGGCAGAGCTAGCCCAAAAATCCAGGAGCATTCAAATTTATTTTTTGAGGGGATCAGGGGTATCCTTTGTATAAAACTGATTCTTTTACACTACGAAAAACGGTACGAAGACATGGTTGAGGGGTAACCCGTTCTACCCTTTCTAATACACTACCTCCGCCCCTAGTCCTAGGGGTTGAGATGAAAAATGAGTCAAATTTTGAAGCATTTTAAATCAAAGTAAGAGTAAAATGCCAAAATCGTCCCTTAAATTTGGGCATTTTTGCATGTTCCATCCAAAATAATTTTTTTTGTGTGTCTAAACCTTTGACATTTCATTTTTATTGTCATTTTCATCCAAATCACTAACTCGGTAAATATGTATCATAACGCATGGACGATTTTGACAATATCCAAACTTCAGGGATGATTTTGGCAATTAATCTATTTATTCTTTTGTTTTTCATGTTTTTAAATTCTTATTTTTATCTTTTAATAAAAAATAATAAAAATACTTATAAATATAATATATATATACATTCATGTGTCCGTAAAAAAAAATAATTAAAGTCTAAAACCTGCAGTTTTATAGTTGTTTGATGTAAATTTCACTTTGAATAAATTAAATGTTCATTTCTTAGTGATTTGCAGGTTCCTAGGTGAAATGACGGATTTTCAGGTCAGACTGAGAGCTTTACTAAAGATATATGAAAACCAGACGATTTGAAGACCGTACAGGTCATATGGTGTGAAGTGGTTACGAGTCGTGGGCCAAGAGTTGGGCTACACCGCCTTGTTGGATTAAACCCTAGTATTCTTATTTATGACATGGCGAGATTACGGGCAGTGCCCGAGTGGAAGCGTATGGGTCGTACCCGACCCGCATTGAACCTGGACCCTATATAAAGAAAAAGATGTTGAACTAAACCCAAAGTTACGGACTCAGCAGCAAGAAATGCCAAAAAAGAGCTATAACAAGGAGGAAGATTCAAGAGAAGATTAATGGGAAAAGGATTCAAGGAAGAATAACATACATGAGGTGGAGACATTGATCCTTACTGAGTTAGACCCATCGCATTATCGTTTTCTTTTAGATTTGATTATGTATTCAATGAATTCTTGTGATTTAGTTATTTTTATGAGTAGCTAACCGGGCTCTATAGCCAGTTAGGATAGGATGAATCTTAATATTATGTGAAGCTTGGATAATTTTGTTACGAAAGTGTCTTTTTAGTATGATTTTCTAATGAACTAGTGATTTTGTAGTTTATATGATGTGTATTGATCATTGAATAAGTTTGTGTGGATGATATAGATCTTTCTACGATGTTATGCTTGCTAGATCTGTTTTGTCTATCTTTAATCTATATATCGATCGTTAGTCTAGGGCTGGAAACTTAGTAGGTCAAGGACAAACTTATTTAAGGGTTGGTACGTCATACAAGTCACCTATAGGAAGAATCTGATTAAAAGGGGTTTACCAGTTAATTAGGGGTTGCTTTAAATTGAGTAGCATAAATAGTAACTCGCTTGGTTCGGTAATTTATGTTGCTAACTAATCCTCACCTCACATCTATTGGACTAGGCAGAACACTTAAAACCTCTAAATCCTTAATCACGGTTCCTATGGAAAACGTATACACTTAGCCGTAAACTAATCGCAAACACACAGTAGGCGACCTAACTAGCATTCATACCTGATAAACCATCACAAAAACGCAAGTAGAATAAGTGAATAAGAATAAAGTAGTATTAAGCATGCAAACACATCTAAATCAATGAACAAGGCAAGTTACTAAAGCATTAATCCATTAAATCGTTAATAAAAACTGTTTAAAAACAATTATACACAAATATTCATCTTAAACCTAGTTTAGTAACAAAGTGTTTAGCCAATAATCATCGTAAAAATAGAAACAAAAGCAATCCAGATTTAGCAAACATGGTGTAAACAACATAAACGAAGAAACGCGGAAACCCGAATGGCAAAACTCAAGCAAACTCGATCCCGTAGCTCCAAACCTTCAACCCGATGCTTCTCTTGCTTCAAAATTGTCTCCAAGTTGTTCTAGTTCGTCTTCACAGCAGGTTATAATGTTGTGAATTCGTTTTTAGGTTAAAACATGTCCAACATGGGCCGTAACAGAATTTTCCCGTTCTGAAGCCCCGTTGCGCGACGTGACGTGTATTTGGTGTACATGTCGTATGACGCGACACCGACAAAACACGTCGGGCTATTAAGCGACTTCATGTCGCGCGAGAACATTAATCCAACCTAGGGATGGGATTGGTACAGTACCTGTACCCATACCCATACCCGTACCAGTACCGAAAATACCGGTACCGAATTTGAACAAAACTGGGTACCAAATATATTGATACGGTACGAGTACGGGTATTGGTACGTGTATTTCGGTACAGTACCCGCTTTGGAATCATTTTGTTTTTATTTAGTTTTTGAGCACTCGTGCGGGTACTAAATAGGTAAAAATTAACATGAGTACCAATATAGTACGAGTACCAAATAAGAAAAATTGGTACGAGTACCAATACGATACAGGCACCTTATATGTAAAATCAAAACGATTACTATAAATACCATAATACAAAATAAAACATAATATAAAAAAAACTTTTAAAGATCTATATAAAATTCGGTACCGGTACCCGTTTTTACCCGTACCTGTACCAATACCGAAAGTACTGAATACAAAAATCAATAAAACTGGATACCGATACATGTATCAAATACCTAAAATAGGTATGGGTACGGTACAAGTATTTTGGGAAAAAAAGCCCATCCCTAATCCAACCCTGTCGTGCGACGGGACATGGTATTATTTTAACATTTTCCTTTTCTTTAATCACCTGTTTATCTGTGATACATCAGGAGGCTCAGTATTCTTCATTTAAGCTCGTTTTCGCTTCCTTTTTCCTCAGGAGACCTGCTTAACACAAACTATTATGTACAAAGCTAAAACACTAACAAAATGACTCAAAAAATGTACAACTATACATTGGAAACATATGTATTTTGCAATACATCATGTGTCCAATCACGGCTCGCGGCGTACTCTCACCTTTGCGGACACTAACTGTCACAGCAGAGGGGACACAACAGATATTTCTCAATAGCAACAACTCGTCCAATTCTTCTCCAACCCTTCGGCTATAAATACTACACTTCTCCAAAGGTGAAATGGGTTCGAAATCTTGCATTCTCTACTCTCACTCTAAACTTGTATTTTCTCTCTAGAAATGACAGATACCTATTATCACGTGAGTAAATTACAAAACTCGTCCTTTATGTATGTCACTTATTGCAAAGTGAGTCCTTTGTCTTCAAAAAGTACAAAAAATGTACTCGGTGTTTGCAAACCCTTACATGTTATGTCCTTTAGCCCTAACTCAGTTAGTTTTTATGGTTAAATCTAACCAAGTGGACCCCACATAATGGGTATTTTGGTCATTTTACCTAAATGCTAAAATAAATAATCATAAAAAACAATAAATAAAATAATTTTACAATTATATATGTACATATACTTATAAATATATATATACAGATCTGTCATCTCTCTCTTCTCTCTTCATACACACTTTCTCCCTCTAGAACCACCCGCCACCACCCACCCCACTACCATTCATCTCTGATCAAACCAACACCATCACGACCTCCACCGTCGCGGTGGTGGTTCTGAACCACTTGCAACATCCGACGAACAGATCTAAAATCGAGCCCCAACCAAGAGACGAACAGATCTAGGAATCTGAGGTGTTCATGTGGTGGGAACTCATAAACAAATTGGTTTCTGATCGTGGCTAAACAAGACTGAATTTGTTGTTATTGCGAACGAAAATTCAAAATTCCCAATCACATACGGCTTCAACATTCAAACTGTTTGGAACTATTATTATTATTATTATTATTATTATTATTATTATTATTATTATTATTATTATTATTGTTTGGGATTAATGACTCAAAAAGTTTGATTTTTCTAGTGGATTTTTTCAAGGGGGGTTTACCGGTCCAGGGTCTGGGCATGGTAGGAGGTGTGAAGGGGAGGAAAGCCGACTCGCGAATGGCAATCGGCTTGACTCGGGGGGTCTCAGAATAACTGAACTGGAATTCAAACGGGGCACCGGGGAGTTGGTAGGAGACGCCGAAGTCGCCGATGACGACGGAACGGTCGCCGATGACGACGGAACGGTCGCCGTCAGAGGAGATGATGGAGCCGAGTTCGATGGGTTTGTAGAATTTGGAGTGGCGGTGGAAGGTTTTGAAGGCGGGGTTGTTAGGGTTAGGGGTGGAAGGGGGTTTAGGGGGAGGGTATTTTGGGATGGGGATTAGGGGTTTGATGGTGGTGGAGGGTGGGGGTGGAGGTGGGTTGGGGAGGGAGGAGAAGAGGTTGGGGTTTGGGAGGGAGGCTAGAATCGCCATTGATGAATGGTGGTTGTGAATTGCAGTTGCAGAGGAGTTAAAACAGAGTGTTCTTCAATATCTGAATTTTTTATAATTTTATTTTTTTAGTATTTAGGATAAAATGAACAATATACCCTCATGTGGGGTTTATTTGTTCAGATTTAACCACAAAAATTAACTGAGTTAGGGCTAAAGGACATAACTTGCAAGGGTTTGCAAACATCGAGTACGTTTTCTGTAATTATTGAAAACAAAGGACACAGTTTGCAATAAGTGACATACATAAAGGATGATTTTTGTAATTTACTCTTCTCACGTTAGAGGATGGTTTCGAGAAGGACCCCCTCCCCCTCCTTCTCATTATGAGCTCACGACATTGTTAGTTTTGCATATTACCAAAGGATTAGAGCCTTTGAAGATTGGACCAGTCTTCACCTGGTTGAGCATTGGGATCTAAACTCGTGTTTCTTCAATTAAATAGTTTTAATCTAAAAGTGTCAAATACGACTCTTATATTATCCAAGTTAACCAAAGATGGAGAATGTTAAATAGACATTTAATTAGGTTGTGTTATATAATAGTTTTATTATTTCTGTAATTTTGTTGATTGTGACATTTTCCCTGATGGTTAATTAGTCATATGTATATCGATATCTATTCGAGGTGAGTTGATCATGTGACGTATGAATAATAAGAAGTGAAAGAGGTAAACTTTGAAGATCTATACTATGATTAACATTGAAGTTTTATTACAACAAAATAAGAACCTTAAATAACATTACAAGTATTACTTTATTTTTTTCAGACGCAAACGTCTTATATTAGAATCACAAAGCATGATTCTATAGTAACTTGTTTTTTACTAGCCAACGGTAGGGGTGCTCACGACAACCCCCTCTTTGTTCACCCACACAAGAACTCTATCGCAAATGTATATCTCGGGGATGATAGTTCCTTCTGCGATAATTTGCGCATTAACCTTTGTGTTTTCCTTTTCAATTATGTTTACAGCACAGTCTCCTTCTTCCCCAACTAACTCTGGCCACGAAGTTTTACCTGCCAAATACAATTATAAATCCGATCTTGTTTCTTAACAAATAAATTTTAACCAATTACGCACGTCAAATTACATTGAGAGTCATAATAAATGTACATATATACTTAGGGATGTCTAGTACAAAATCAAGTAGGGGAGTGTGAGAATAATGTGAATACTTATTGTTTTAAATGTGATATCTAATAAAGACTTTTTAACCGTCCATCTTAATCTCTTTCACTATATATATGATTATCTTCCATGTAACATACAGGTACTTTTTCACGTAATTGTCTACTTAAAATTGATGATATATTGAACACTTATAAATTTTAATAGTTGAAGAAACTTTATATACCATATACAAGTACTTATTCCTGTAGTTGTCTACTTAAAATCTATACATATAATAAAGTAAATCATATGGGGGACACATGGCACTCTATAAGGTGATCTCAATAATTTTTTCCCGCTTAAATAAATAGATATAGATAACATTTGTTAATAAGAGTTAAATAAAAAATATATTATTTTAATCCCTAAATTTTATCTTTTTATCATTTACCCTAAATAAATAGATTGGTTGCATAAAACAAACTTATAATAATAAAACGGTTTAATATACTTTTTGTAGTTTTTATTATTTTAATCAATTTATTCTATTAATCGCATAAAACAAACTATAATAATAAAACAGTTTAATATACTTTTTGTAATTTTTATTATTTTAATCAATTTATTCTATTAAGAACGCAAAATGAATTGGGTATTTTTCATAAGATTCAAATAAAGAATAATTTTTTATTATTTAATATATAAAATTAAATTTATTCAACCCGTGTAATACACGAGGCTTTTTAAAGATACAGTTTTTATTATTATTTGTTATACAAAATTACATTTATTCAATCCCTGTAATACACGTTGTTTTTAAAGATATAACATTTTTATTATTTGGTATATAAAATTAGATTTATTCAACATGTACACAGGGTAATAAAAGAAATAAAATGGGAACATTTTCCATTGGGTTGAGATGCATGTATTGATACCAAGACTTTTCTTTTCAATAAGTAACACACACAAAATAGTAAAAGTGAGTAAAAAAATCAAAATAGTTGCATGTTTCTTTAGGGAATATTGGATTTCAATAATAACAACTATTCGTCGTTGGCCGCCAATAGTCCCAACTTAAAAAAAGTAACCACTGACAGTCCCAACTATTAACATATTGGCCTCCAATGGACCCTGACTAAGAGAACCCGAACGTCGTTAGTCTCCGGTCGCCGAAAAAACATTTTTGGCCGGAAAACTCGATTTTTTTGTCTCAAGCCTCTTTGTAACCTTATTACTTATTTTAGGAATCTTTTTCTACTAAAAGCCCCAATTATTGAGGTCGCCGTAAATTCTTTCATCGCTAGAAAACTGCTTTTTGTCCGGAAAACTCGATTTTTTTGTCTCAAACCTCTTTGTAACGTTATTACTTATTTTAAGAACCTTTTTCTACTAAAAGCCCCAATTATTAAGGTCGCCGTAAATTCTTTCATCGCTAGAAAACTGCTTTTTGTCCGGAAAACTTAAGTTTTTGGCCAAAAAACTCAACAGTTTCGTCTCAAACCTTTTTGTAACCTTATATCGGACCTTTAAGAACCTTTTTCTAGCTAAAAGCGTTTTTCCGGCGATCGAATACTAACAACGTTACGGTTCTGTTAGTCAGGTTCTATTGGAAGCCAATATGTTAATAGTTGGGACGACCAATGGTTATTTTTGAAATTGGATTGATAGCGGCCAACGGCGAATAGTTGAGATTATTAAAATCTAATGTTCCTTTCTTTAATTAACTCTTCCCAAGTTTTGTTGGTGTGAATTTTGATGACTTTGTTTTTTATTTTTTATTTTAGGATGTTTGTCTCATGAAATTCATTGTTATTAGAAGTTTGTCCCATGAAATTCAATGTTATTAATAACAACTTATGAATTTATCATGTATGTTCAATTAAAACTATCAAGAGTAGATTAAAAATAATACGTATTTACAAATAATAAATTATATCGTTTTCATTAATCAACCCGTGTAACACACGGGGCCATAACCTAGTTGATTATATATTGAACACTTATAAATTTTATAAGTTGAAGAAACTTTACGTATAATTGGTAACTATAAGTTTATCGAATATTTATAACTTTTCAAAATGAATATATAATTGATAAATAATGAATATTTATAACTTTTCAAAATGAATATATAATTGATAAATAATGGAAGAATCTATACCTTGTTGGACTTGTTCACATACTGAGGCCATCTCCTTTGTGATTTAGATGTGTGTAGCTATTATGGGTTTTATGATTTAATTATTTGGTTCCGAAGTGAACGTAGAAGAGTTATTTATAGGGAAAGTTTTCTTTTGACTCTTTATTTAATTAATTAGTTGTTATTTATTTTGATGATAGATAGATAGCTAGATAGGAGTGATGACTTGGAACTAGTTCAGATTGCCTAACTTTTTCTTTAACTTTTAAAATTCAAAATAACTAGTTTACAAGCAAGAAATTCAGTGGGTTTACAAGCAAGAAATTCTTTGTAAGTGCAACCAGGCGTTGCAACTTTCCTTTTCTTAGGGAGCGGAGCTTGCCGTGGTTCATTATCATGATTAACATGATTATTACCTCCATTTACGCTATTACTGAAATTATCTTCAGAAATGCGTTTACTAGGAACAACTTGTTGCGGTTCGATTGGATTTTTAACAGCAGCAATGATTGCTGGAATAGCATTGGCTATCCCTTGAGCAACTATTCCTGGAATAGTGTTGACTATCTCTTGTGCAATGATATTTTCTATATCTTGCCTAGTCACATATTGGTTCCCCGATTGTTGCTCGGATTGATTACCCTCATTAACTGGTTCATTATTAGCGTTTTCCATCTGATATCTATTTTATAGATACATAATTAGTATAAAGGAAATAATCCAATGTCATAATTTAGTTGCACATAATCACATAAACGAATATACAAACAAAATTGTAACTTTAATATTTCCTTATATCATGTTTCTATATACACCCGTTTTATTATTTATTTTACACATACTGATTTTACTATTACTTTTACACAACCACAGTTTCATAATCCCCTATCCTTTGTCAGATGATGTTCTAGTAACGGCGTTTCTTCTCATCGTATTTCCAGGAAATCTGTCCCAAAGTCTCTTGGATCCTATTCCCAGCATCCATGTTGTCAAAATGATGGAATTCAGTCCTATTACTTATTGGTAAATTTGGTAAAGGTTCTGGATTGTACTTAGGAAAAAGCCTATAGGGATGGTTTTGTAACAGTATTTCATTATCCAACCATTCGTCTATATTCCAGTGATTAGAAGAATTTGGAATAGATGGTTCTAAGTTTATAAAATTATTTTCATTAATAGGCTCAATAGTATCATCAGTTGCCATTATAAAATCTAGTTCTTCTTGAGATGGTAATTCCTCCATTTGCCTAGAACTTTCCCCAATTTCCATTTTCTTAGGCTTAGGTTTCTCGAAAGGTAAAGCATTGAATTCTATAGGTTCTTCTATATCTGGTATATACCTATTAAAATCTCTGGAAACTTCTATTCTTACTGGATAGAGATTTAAATTCTGAAGGGCTTCTGACAGATCACTCATACTGTTTAACAACATCCACATAATTACTAAGTCATAATAAAATTTTATAGAACAAAAATAGTATTTTATACTACCAAAACAAATACAAATTAAAACATACTAGGTTTTATTTGTAATTTATTTATAAATTTTCTTGACTGTAGATAATAAAAATACTAAATTTTAAATCAGAATATTTAAAGATTTATATTTACTATTACAGTGATTAACATATCAAAATCTATATACTAAATAAGTATGATGACTTAATTTATATATATTATTTAGTCATTATCATGGTGAATATTGGTTAGTGCTGCCTTGTTTAAGCATAGGTGATCAGTCCATGCCTAACTAAGGCTAGGTTATCCAATATCTGCCTTTGATAATAACCTTAGTATTTAAAAATAATCTTAATACCACTATTATTAATATATTATTATTAATAATAAAATTATTAATAATAATTAACTAAACAATAATTTTAAATAAAAATATACTTCAAATATAAAAATATAATTTCTTTACCACAATATAGTAATACTATATTAGGTAATTCCATATATTAATCAAATATATAATGTTTTTCAATTAACAATAATAGAGCAACAAAATAAAAATCTGCCTATATTAACATTAACAAATAGCCAGTTAATAAAACACATAATTACCTAATAGTAATCAGGAAAAAAATTAAGTATTTCTAAATACTTAATTAGCTTAACCCAGTGGCTCTGATACCACCTTTTTCTGTCACGGCCCACGACCCGGTTTGACCCGTTTCAGGAGCCGTGGCAGAAAATACTGCGGTATTGATTTAATTGAGTTTAACAGCGGAAACAGGATCGCTTAAAGCTAAAATTTTTCCCCGATTATTTATTTCACAATTCGGGATAAAACCCCGATAATTTACAATATTATATTTTTACTATAAAAGTGTGATATTACAAAATCATTTATTTATTTTATATTGAGCCACTATCTTAAGCTTGAAATGCTCCACAGCACTTTTCCTGATTTACAACAGATCACCTGAAACATGTTTGAAAAAGGTTTTGTCAGCGGGAAATACTGAGTGAATCATTCTATTTTGCATAATGATGCATAGTTATCAATTACAGCATAAGAGCGATTACAATGGCTTCTATCTTATTTTTATCTGGCATTCTGTCACAATGGTGACATGTCACAATGGTGACATGTCACAATGGTGACGATGGTCATACCACTATTTAGATCAATGAACCTAAATAGTGACGATTATCACTGTAGGTCAATGAACCCAACAGTGATTATCCCGAGTAGGTCAATGAACCTAACTGGGAGAAATTAGTAATGTGCACAATACCCCACTAACCAGTAATTCAAGATATCCACGACTTAGTCCCTGTAATTATAACCTTGAAAATAATTTGAGGTATTGTAAAATAGTTAATAAAAATAACTCACAAACGGTGAGAATAGTTGTATAAAGCAATTTGATAAAAAGAGAATAGCTCACAAACTGTGAGAAAAGAAGAATGACTCACTTTGCAGATTTATACGGGCAGAGCCTAGCCTATTGATTAGCCTTTTATCCCTGATTGCAGCTTCAATTTAGTGCCTCTGTGTTTAATTGAAGTATATAGCAGAAAACTCGGTGTATAATCGAGAATTCTTTCGACGTTCAATGTCCAGAAAGCAAGTGCCAATGTTCTGAATTTATACACGAAAATGGCCAAGCTTACGGACCGTAAGCTTGATGACCTTACGGTCCGTAAGGTACTCAAACAGCTTATATGGTTGCCACGTGTGTTTCTAGCCTTGCTGAGTCGACGATGTTTTAAAATTCAACTTCTTCAACACGCAAATATAGATAATTATCAACTAGGGTTTACCCCCCTTGAGTTTTAGGGGCCCTAATCCTGATTCTGAAAATTTTGAAAATTTTAGGGTTTGCGCAGAATCACTTGGGTGTCTCAATTAGGGTTTCCTATTGGTCAAATTACTTTAATAATTATGACTTTTGATGAGAGTCGTTACAGCTGGTCTCTGAAGTTTTTGTCCAGTTTTCGCCGTTTAGCTCTGTTTTTCGCTCCCGTTCTGTCACACCCCAACCGATGGCGGAAACATCGGGATGAGACGAACAAATCGCTCAAAAGCATCATAACACTATTGTGACAATATAGTTTAATTCAAATTTCATGAAATGCTAAAATTCGTACATTGTTCCCAAATAAGACAAATTGCAACAAAATAATTCAAAACATTGCTTATTCTAAGATGGGTTTCTAAGTTCATCCTAGCTTGTTTTCTTGATCACTTCGTCTATCAACCTGCAACATGTATTAAAATAAAATCAACAAAAATTGTTGGCGAGTATACAAGTTTGATACATAGCATAGTAGAATAAAATGTTTAAATTTGCTCATATCCAACATGAATAAGATGATACAAGTTACTAATATGCTGAAACGGTGTCACTATATGTCAAACCCAAGTTTCCAACGCAGACACCCCAAGACTCACTCAAGGGAGGTGCGTACTCCTATAGCATAGGAGTTTAATAAGTATAAGAAGTCTAACAAGTCTCACAAGTCTTAGAAGTTTAATAAGTTTAGCCAGGTAAATGAGCATATAGACACGAAAAGTTTACATAGCATACGAGATTAACAAGCATCAAATTGTTTCATGTTTAAAAATGGATAGAGTGTGCATATAACAAGTTTCAAGCGTTGCGTGTTTTTGTATAGAATACATGTTGCACCCAAAAGTGATAAAATAAAAATGGGATCAAGTATACTCACATTGGTTGCGTTGCGATTTCTTGTAATAACGCACGAGTAAAGATTTGAGAAATCCAAGAGAACAAACGAACAGTTTATCCTAGAATGTTTAAAATAACACATAACGAACTCATTAATATAAGTTAAATGATATTCCTAATATTTAAAGTTCATAAATCGATTTATTGGATACTATAATTTATCTCATTAATAACTTTGGCAGTTATTTAATTTTAGAGTTTAATATGAAAAAGGAAAATATAAAAAGGATTTATTTTATAAGTCGTTTAATTAATAATGGGTTTGAGGATTTATAGAGGTTTTTAAAAGATTTAAATGAAAAGAAATTTATAAAGTTTTTATGAGCTTTCTTCTTTAATCTTATTTGATTTTGGAAAAGATAGTGTGTATCATCACAATTCACAAACACTACGGTTCAAGCATTACCTTAATGAGGTAGCATCCACATATAATTTATGAGCTTTCTTCTTTAACTTGAAAGGTTTAATTAATTAGTTAGGTTAACTTCGTTAACTTATACTAACTTTAAAGCCTAACGAACTAACTAGATAAAAATAAAAGAGTAAAACTTTTAAATTGTAAAATTAGTTAATTAAACAATAAATAATTAACCATTATATATAACGAATTAAATTAGGATAAAATCTTTTGATAGATATTTAATTCGCGAAAAATTTCTGAGTTTCAAAGTTCAAAACGGGTCGGATTTTGGATATCCGTTTTTGACGGATGTTACACGTTCTTCCTAACTTCATTCCCAAGCTCCGTTAAGCTTTCAAAATACACCTTAAACATGTCAAGGCATGCAAAATACAAACCATCTCAAAGTAGTGTATTCTAAAACTCAATTTCACACAAATTGGTAAGATTAAACACGTTAAGCTTTGCAAATTTACCAACCCATCACCCGTTAGTTTTCTATTAAATGAAATTATAAAAAAAATAAAATTCAGATTGAGATTTAATGGTTTTTCTTCGTAGGTCTTTCACAGTACCACAAATTCACATATATCAATTGAGGGTTAGATCAGTACCCTTATCTTATAGCCTAGTGGCATATTGGGGGTGGGATAAGGCTTTGTGACCAATAGGTCCTGGGTTCGATTCCCACAAGGGAGGTTTTCCCATATTTATTGGGTTTCCTCCTGAATTGGTGTGTATAGGCGATATGCCTAGTGAAGTTGGATATGATCGGGTGGTTCCGCTGGTGACACGATAATACTCCAGTGGTCCGTCAGTGATCCAAATTTGCCGTTCAAAAAAAAAGATTAATGGTCTGTTTGGTTTGGCGTAATGGAATATATGAGGGAATGGAATGGACGAGGTAATAGAATGGACAAAGAAATGAAATGGATCATTACATTCCATAGTCTTGTTTGGTTACGATGCAGGAAAGAAATAAATCATTACCTTGTGTTGTTTGGTAGGTAAGAAAAGAGGAATGAACTAAATCGGCGATGGGTGGTGGCGGTGATAGGTGGTGGCTAATGGCGGTGGCAGCGATGGGTGGCGGTGGTCGGTGGTAGAGGCGGTGGGTGGCGATGGTCGGTGGGTGATGGTTGTTAGTGGTGGCGGCGACGATTGTCGGGGTTGGCGGTGCTCTGCGGTGGCGGGTGGTGGCGACGGGTGGTGGTCGTGGCGACGACGGTAGGTGGTGGTGGTCGACGGTAGTGGGTGGTGGCCGCGGAAGATGGTGGTGGTGGTCGACAGAGGGTGCCGATAGTGGTCGGGGTGGCGGTGGTCAGCGGTGGCAGGTGGCGACGATGGTGGTCAATGGTAGTGGTGACGGGTGGTGGTGGCGACGGGTGGTGGCAGCGGCGGCGACGACTGTGGGTGGTGGTCGACGGTAGCAGGTGGTGGCAGCGGAAGGTGGTGGTGGTGGTGGTCGGTGGAGGGTGGCGGTGGTCTGCGATGGCGGGTGGCAGCAATGGTAATCGACGACAGTGGCGACGAGCGGTGGCGGCGGAGGACGGTGGTGGTGGTCGGCGGAGGTTGGTGGCGGGTGGTGACTATGGCAAGTGATGATGGTGGCAGATGGTGGTGGTGATGGGCGGTATTTGTGACGTAGGGTGAGAGAGAGAATATAATGGAAAAAAACAGGGCGAGTGGATGAAATGAATTTGAGGGAATTGAATGAGTTATAGGTGTTAGCGACAGTAGATGTTAACCAAACATGGAGAATGTTAAATAGACATTTAATTAGGTTGTGTTATATAATAGTTTTATTATTTCTGTAACTTTGTTGATTGTCCCTGATGGTTAATTAGTCATATGTATATCGACATCTATTCGAGGTGAGTTGATCATGTGACTTATGAATAATAAGAAGTCAAAGAGGTAAACTTTGAAGATCTATACTATGATTAACGTTTAAGTTTTATTACAACAAAATAAGAACCTAAAATAACATTACAAGTAATACTTTATTTTTTTAGGCACAAACGTCTTATATTAGAATCACAAAGCATGATTCTATAGTAACTTGTTTTTTTCTAGCCAACGGTAGGGGTACTCACGACAATCCCTTCTTTGTTCACCCACACAAGAACTCTATCGCAAATGTATATCTGAAGGATGATAGTTCCTTCAGCAATAATTTGCGCATTAACCTTTGTGTTTTCCTTTTCAATTATGTTTACAGCACAGTCGCCTTCTTCCCCGACTAACTCTGGCCACGAAGTTTTACCTGCCAAATACAATTATAAATCCGACCTTGTTTCTTAATAAATAAATTTTAACCAATTACATGATACGATCTAATATATGCACGTCAATTTACATTGAGAGTCATAATAAATGTACATATATACTTAGGGATGTCTAGTACAAAATCAAGTAGGGGAGTGTGAGAATAATGTGAATACTTATTGTTTTAAATGTGATATTTAACAAAGACTTTTTAACCGCCTATCTTAGGGGCTGTTTGGCTAAGCTTTTCAAAACTATTTATTTGCTTATTTGCTTTTCAAAAAAGCAAATAAGCAAATAAGTAGTTTTGAAAAGCTTAGCCAAACAAGCCCTTAATCTCTTTCATGAATACAAGTACTTATTCACGCAATTGTCTACTTAAAATTGATTATATATTTGTTTAAAAAGATAAATTTTTATTCTTAGATAAATAATTGTTTCATTCAAATCACCAGGGCAAATTACATAAGGATAGCAGGTAGACGAGCAACAAACTGCGCTGTCATCCCCTTTTGAATAGAAAACCCTAATTTACTAAAAACAAATATGGGCGGTTAAAAATTTATAAGTTGAAGAAACTTTATATACCATATACAAGTACTTATTCATGCAGTTGTCTACTTAAAATTGTTTATATATTGAAAACTTATAAATTTTATAAGTTGAAGAAACTTTACATATAATTGGTAACTATAAGTTTATTGAATATTTATAACTTTTCAAAATGAATATATAATTGATAAATAATGGAAGAATCTATACCTTGTTGGACTTGTTCACATACTGAGGCCATCTCCTTTGTGATTTAGATGTGTGTAGCTATTATGGGTTTTATGATTTAATTATTTGGTTCCGAAGTGAACGTAGAAGAGTTATTTATAGGGAAAGTTTTCTTTTGACTCTTTATTTAATTAATTAGTTGTTATTTATTTTGATGATAGATAGATAGCTAGATAGGAGTGATGACTTGGAACTAGTTCAGATTGCCTAACTTTTTCTTTAACTTTTAAAATTCAAAATAACTAGTTGCCATGCATGCATGCGGCTGCTCAACACGGCTTATATATTTGACTATCAATATCAATTATATCGTGTACTTCTTGTTAATGTCATAGTCAAAGATGTCAAGTGGCCGAATCGGTTAAGCATGTATGGCTTTTTTTTAACGTATAACGGAAGCAAAAAATACCACACTATTTGAAAGAAACTAGTTCATATATGTTATTAAATTAATTTTTGAAGTTATAGATAGTTGTTTTGGGCTACCATATAATGTTAGTTTGGATTTGGGCATGGTTGCAAAGTCGCTAGGCGCTCCCTAGTCGGATTCGGGAGTACTCGGGAAGTACTCGGCTTAGGCGGAGATTACTCGGGGAGGAATTGTCCTGGGAGAAGAGTACTCGTGCCTCGGCAGCCTACCTTGTAGAGAGTACTCGGGGAGAACTCGAAGCCTAGGCGAGACTTTTACAACCATGGATTTGGGGTAGAGTAGAGAAGAAGCAAACCTGAATACTATTTTTTCTATGGTGTTTTATTGTAAAATTCACTTGATTGTTATTCGGTTGGTTGGTTTCGTGATTATCTTTGATTACTGATCTTTACGAATCTGTCTATTATCTTTGATTCTTTAGTTCAAGCATAGACTAACTGAATAATTTAGATTAAAAAACTTCTTAAAAGGGCCCGACGTTTTTGTTTGCCTGGGGCCTTCTAAAACGTTGGATCGGCTCCGATAAATTGGCTTATTGGCTTATTTATCTCTTAATCACTTTATACTTATTTTTCAATTATATATTTTAAGTTAAGACTCAAAGGATACTATTTTTCTTTTTAGCAAGAAGATTGTATTTTTTTTAATAATCTCAATTTTATCTATTGGCCGTGATTAATCCCAAAGCAAGTTAAACTGGTCATTTTTGTGCCAATCTGTGTATATAGGAGTCAATTTTTTGTGTGTTAGGGTTCGTGCTAGGTTCGATGTATCAATACACTAACATGGCTTAGTTTAATAGCGTTCAGGCTGGAGGGTATGGGGCGCTATGACCCATCCACCTCAGCAACTTTATTTTCCCTCAATAGTGCCCAACACCATACCATGCTAGCTATTGGGTGGGGGGCTATAGCCAGCCAAAGCAATAACGAGTTTGTGTGTGGGTGTAAGGCATAGTCATGGGGGTGCTATTGTAGAGAATGGGAAAGAGGGGGCTCCATCCCATACCAAGAACCCACCTAGTTGACGTGACACATACGTGGCGCATATATGACACAATGGAGCCCCTCTCCATTCCCTACTGCCTCATAGTCTATTATTAATTTTTAAAGTATTTATTATATCAAACCCAAGTATGCAAACACCTATTTGATTTCGTCAAACTTCCACACCAAATTACATGTTCTTTTCTTATAAAGTAACACCAAAAACAGATCAAATTTCATATATTCCTTTTAATTAACATGTGTCTTATCTTTTAATCATGATTACACATGACTGATCCACAATAAACGATAACTGATATCGTGAAGTAAGCAACAACATTTCAATTGCATAAAAAAGTGGAAAACGCAACAACATTTCAATCGCATAAAAAAGAAAAAAAAAGCACAACAACAATAAAAATAACTAAGTTTCGTAACACACACGAAACAATACAACGAGGAGAACAAATGAAAGAAGATTAACCGATTTTAGGAACCTCTTTAACAATGTGGTTATCATCAACAAAAACCCTAACCCTGTCACACCGGATGTCGGTTGTCACAAAACTCCCTTCCTCCACCACGATTGCATCCACATTATGATTTTCGCTCTCGATTATAGCGGCTGCTGCTTGACCACGTGCCCCAACTAGCTCGGGCCATGATTTCTTGCCATTAACTATAGTTCAAAAAAATCACAAAAAATTGCTCAACATAAAGTGTCTAGCAACCTCAAAATAAAATGTAAATCTTACCATTTTTGCATCTGCTAGCCATTTTTATCCCCTTTTAATCGCTTTCGAATTGCTCTAAATTTTGATGTGAAGTAGAAAATTGTGGTTCACTATTTATAGGCAAAGATGGTCAAGTGATTCTTCTTGATATGATTTTTTTTGTTTGTTTTTGTTTTTATGTTAGTTGTCATCTTTACTAGCTTTTTTTTATTTGTCAAGACTTAACACTTGTCGTTCTTTTTACTCATCAAGACATTATTATATATAAAAATATAAAATCTTATTGGTTTGATAAGAGGGACAATAATATATAGCTTTTGGTATGTAACTGGTCAAATACCATACTCGGCACTTAAAGTTGGAATAATAATCTCTATCACATTTTTTTGTTACAAAATGTATAAAATAATGTCTTACATGATGATACGAGCTGATCCGAGAGTTAGCAAACCGATATTCGGACCAAACAAAGTGCTAGAAAATTATCCATCTTAAATATATAACCTTCGGTACATTCATAGTTATTGAGCTCATTAGCGAAGGACTGAAATGTCTAATCAACGACTAGGTCATTCACAAGCAGACAACCATTGGGCTAGAATTTCATCGTTTGAAGCCTCGATTTCGAACGGTCGGGGTTTTTGCCTAAAATATACATTAATTTTTTTTCAATGGTTGTGCCCGTCCACCCACCAAAACACTTGGGTCTGCCCCTGGTAGCATGTCTGGATTATTTTCTTTTAATTGTAAAAACTAATTAATATTCATCATTTAATGTGAGTAATTTGCGTATTTATTTATATATTTATTATATCTAACCAATTTCAGTTTTCTAAACTTCAAATTCGACATATCAAGTATAGATTTACCCTATAAAATGATATATTTTTCTATTAGAAAGTTTAGCATTGTGTGCATTTTGTTAAAAAAATTGGAAAAGGAAAGTTCGGTTAATGGATTTTTGTAATTATCTTAGAGTTTATTAAGGTAACACACCCGAGTAGACAGCCAAATAATGCCGACTATTTGAATGTTATGGCCGGCCAGGCTAGTCACTAGCTGATGGATATTGGCACCCTTGGTTTTTATTTTGTTGTTGCTAATTTAGTGATAATCGACTCGGTCAATACTAATTAAATTGTTTGACTCAGCAATTATAGGTTTTATTTTTATTCACTATCCATCTGACTATTTCTATTAGGATCGGCGAGCTTCCTATAAGACTAAAGGGTATGGGGTCGGCTAGCCCCGGCCCGGTCCGGCGCCGAGCCCCCACACCGCCCCCCTTAGCCCCGGCCCGGCTCAATCGGTTCACCTCAGCCGACTTGGACGAGGCCCCACCTTCAGAAAATAGCCGTTTACAAACGGCATTATTTAAACAAAAAAAAAAAAAAATCATTTTTCAATTTAAATACCCTATATCTCAACCATTTTTATACAATTCAACCCCATTCTACTCCCATTCTTCTCCAATTCTCTTCCTTTTTTATAAAAACACTCTATATTTTTTATACCTTATTCTCTAAATCATGTATCCTTTCAACCCGAACAACCCCAACCCGAACAACCCCAACCCGAACGACCCCAACCCAAACAACCCCAACCCGAACCAACCTAACTTTTTTTCGACCCCCGCATACACTCCGAGTATGGATCAATCGTGGGGGGCTCCGCAATTTCCTTTTTCGGGTTTCCAACAAACACCCAACGCATTCTCACAAGTGTCTCAAGTTCAACAACTCCAACAATGCCAAGCGCTACAACAAATGATGCAACGCAACTCGTTTGAACAACTCCAATCGCAACCGCCAACTTCCCAACCGGTTCACCTTGACGATG
Organism: Helianthus tuberosus; assembly: GCA_030545235.1. Taxonomy (NCBI): domain Eukaryota; kingdom Viridiplantae; phylum Streptophyta; class Magnoliopsida; order Asterales; family Asteraceae; genus Helianthus; species Helianthus tuberosus. Next base: position 141,657,492 of record CM060427.1, on the reverse strand, counting down.
ATGATGATGAAGTCGTCCCCGAATTGCCACCGCAAGAGCTCAAGCGAAAAAAAAACAAGGGGAAGGGGAAGAAGGTTGAAAACGTAACCGAAACCGCGTCAAAGTTTAAATTTTTAATTTAAATTTTAAAAGTTTTAATTTTTTTTTTTACTAATGCATTATTTTTTAAAATTTAGGAAACAATCAAACGGGTGATAGTTTTTGGAAGAAGGCAACGGCTAAATTTTATGAGATTATGGAGCATAGCTCGGATCGTGATTTAGAAGCCGTCTCGGGCAAGTGGCGTAAAATGAGCAAGGTCATCAATAACTTTAACGCAATTTATAACCAAATTAGAATGACGCCTCCTGGCGGGAGTAACGAGACGGACATTCTTAACCTTGCTATCGCTAAGTGGGACTCTTACAATGCAAAGCCTTTCCCGCACTTCCGAGCATGGAACGTAGTAAAGAATCAACAAAAATGGGCGCCGATTCCAAATGAGGTAGCAACCGCCAAACGGACTAAAGCTTCGGAGTCCGGAAGTTATAGTGCGGGAGGCTCCACCGGTCGTTGTCAAATCAACATAAACGACGACCCGGAAGATGACGAGAACGTGTTGCCCATTCACGAGGCGGAACGTCCCACCGGGAGGGACAAAGCAAAAAAAGAGGCGGCCAGAAAGCGCAAAGGGGCCGGTTCGAGTGGAGGGGGCGGCTCGAAGGCATCGGAGAAAATGGACGACTTGATAAACGAATTCCGTGAGTTCAAACAGTTCGCGGCCGAAAAATACACTCACAAGAAAACCGTGTCGGCCGACCAAGCTCGAGCGGAAGATTTTAGGATTATGAGGTTGGATCTCGACTCGGTTCCGGAGGCGGAACGAGCGGTTTACCAGAAGATGAAGGAAGAAGTGATGAAAAAATGGTCGTCGTAGGTTGTTTTTTTATTTTTAGGAAATGTAATTTTTTATTTTTATTTTTCGGTAATTTTTTTTTTAGGAAATGTAATTTTTTTTTTAGGAAATGTAATTTTTTTTTTTTAGGAAATGTAATTTTTTTTATAAAGTTTTAATTAACTTAATAAATTAAAACTTAGGAAATTATAAAATAATGAGGTGGGGCCGCATCCCACACGAGCCTCCATCCCCCTCAAATTTCATGGAGGCCCATCCCCCACGAGCCGCCCACGTGGCGCCTACGTGGAGGCTCTTCCCATTTGGGATGGGCCAAACCATACCCTTTAGTCTAATTCCTTTCCTTTTTTTGAACTTCATAATAATAATTAAACCGAAAAGAAAACCGTTAGCAGCCTAACTCACTAACTTTTTTCAAATCATACAAGGTTTTTACTATTTTTTCCAAACCGAGTGGGTTCATGTGAACCCACAAAACAGGGCTGGATCCGCCACTGGAAATAACTTTTTTGTTAATTATGATTTTGGTCCATGTGGTTCATCAAAAATCTTAGTTTCAGTCTCTATTTTTTAATATTGTTGTAAGCTTGAATTTATGACAATAAATAAAATGATTTACTTAACACCAATGGTAACGAATAACAAATCAATTTCATATATCAAATAACATCTCACTTTCAATAAAAAGAAAGATGCATACATAGTACACACACCCAACAAAAAATATTAATAAAACCATAATATCCTTAGGATTTTGTAACACTAGTGAGGATTGGAATAACGATCACGAGGATGATGATCAACAAAAGTATGATCCCAAAACACATACACTTTCTACTTTGTTTTTGGTACCCTTTCGCGGTCTTGAGGTTCTTCGTGCCATCGTTCACGTAATGGGCCGCGTTCATCACATGATGCTCGATATCATCCATTTTTTCGCCCTGAGCCTCTACCATCACCGCCATATCTAAGAACACTTGGTGGAGCTCCAACAGGCTTGTTTCGATCTCCTTTGCTGCGTCGTGGCGGTCTTGTATCTCCACTACCGTCTCCAACACCTTTCCTCTACCGTGTTCCTATAAATCCGGTAAAACCATTCATAAATCCATGGAAAATCGGTTTCTAAAATATCTAAACCGATTGAACCGTCCAAACAGAAGAAAGTCGGCCCGTTTAACATTTGTTAAAAAAGTATTAAAAATGTATTAAAAAATTGTGTTTGTAATACATACAAGATAATTATATTTTTTAATATCCAATATAAAAAATGTGTTAGTAATATATATTTTTTTTTATTTGTTTTAAAATCGCAAAACTGGCAAAACTGAACCGTTAAATAGTAAAACCATAACAACAGTTTGGTAACCAACCTGGTCGATTCGGTTTGTATTTTCCCAAAACCATGGTTACCAGTTCGACCCAGAGTTTGCACCAAAACCGGCCAAACTCGACTAGGGTTATTTTTTTATTCGGAATAAAAAGTTACTTATTATATATTATATTCCTGAAAATTACTTATATTTTTTAGTATTTTTTTACTACAAAATTGTGTTTGGTTTTTTTAATATCATTTTTTTGGTTTAAAACCGTAAAACTGACAAAACGACCAAAACCGAACAGTCAAACCATAAAATGTGGCCGGTTATAACCCATATCCGTCCGGTTCGGTTTCTATTTTCTCAAAACCGTAAGTTACTTTCTACCCAAAATTTACTTAAAAACCGACAAAACCAGACCGTAAACACCCCGACCCCACACAAACAATTTTGATACCTGAATTGCTCTTGACATAAACTCTTCACCCCCTTGGCCATCACTCCCACTATTAATAATCTTCTCAATCACTTCCTCATTCGCCTCTTCTCCGGTGACCGTAAAATACCTCCGGCCGACCGTCTCCTTATACTCGCTCATCATCCGCTGCCGGAGCTCCTGAAAATCCATCATCAACTCCTTCAACTTCTTCTTCAACCCATTAGCCACCGCGGTTCTAGTCCTATCAACCGGGGTCCCCATTTTACACCCCGACAACCGCCTACTCTCCGCATTCGCCCTATCCATCTCCTCAAGCCGCGATTTAATCCCCTTCGCCTTTTTCAAAACCGAAACTATGTCCCCGTTTATTCTACGCCTATTCGACTTTAGGGACTCGGGGTTGTGGAGTGATTTGGAGTCCTGGTTGGCTAACTCGAGTTGGGTAAGGGTTTCGCGTATCGAATTCATCTCTTGTTTGACTAGTTCGGCTTCGTTAAGGAACGCGGTGAGGTTGTGATCGGGTTGTTGGATGGGTTGCATTTGGAGGTCGGGTTCACGGCCCGATTCAAGATCGAGATCGGGGTCTTTCATTGAGGCTTTTTTGAGATCTACATAGCTCATGAAGGATTTTGTGAGGAGATCGTTCATGTTGGTTGAATTTTTGGTAAGAATCAGGGGTTTGATGGGTGTGAAAATGGAAAGTGGGTGTTTGAATTGAGATGAAAGGGGGTTTTTGAAAGGGAAGTAGCCGTTGGAGTTTGAAAGTAACGGCTCTATTCAGATTTGGAAAAGTAATTATTATCTTTTTTATGAAATTATTTTGCATAAATAATATACTGGCGTTTTTTTTTTTTTTAAGTGATATATTTTTTTTTGGTTACGTTAGCTTAGCTTTAAATTCTTTAAATTTAAATTCACTTTTTTTTTTCATTTTCTTTCTCAGTGAAAAGTTTTAAGTAGAAATGAAAAGTGGTATTTATCATAATAAAAATGAGTGTAATTATGTTGGAATCAAATATAAAGTTTTATTTTATTATACACAAATTTAAATTTACTTTTTTTTTTTCATTTTCTTTCTCACGAAAGTATGTTAATATACATTTAAGTGCAAACCTGTATATATATATATTTTTAAGGGAAATTTACGAAAATATGCGTTGACCAACCATGTTTTAGAATTTGTCACGCTCATGCGTCCTTGGATGGACCTCTGAGTATGGGATGCGTCGGTGTATCATGTTGAAGAGTCCATGTATCAAGCATCTGACACGTGTCCGAAAGACCACTCCCGTGCGTCGGCGGACCACTCTCGTGCGTCCGCGGACCACTCCCGTTTTGGCTGACTCTTCGGACAGACCGACAGACCACTCCCGTGCGTCGCGAACCACTCCCGTGCTAAGAGATCCTTCCAAGGACGCATGAGAGTGACAAAATTGAAAACCGTGTTGGTCAAAAGACAATTTCGTAATTTTCCTTATTTTTAATCATGTTTTACTTTTAAAACAAAATTATATGACTAGTTTTCGAGATCTAGCTTATTTTGAGTTTTGGTCATGACTATGAGAACTTGTAGAATTAGTGTAGTTCTGGTGTTTTGTCTTTATGACGAGATTGGAACTTAATTTAATTGGATGTTGAAAATGAGTTTAAACATAAGTTAAATAATCATTTTTATTTTTATTTTAAAAGTTATCAAATTTAAAAATTTAACTTCATTTTTTTTTTTCTCTTAGGCTGGATGATAAGGTCGGGACCAAGGTGCGGGACACATACGTGGCTATCAGGCTATGTGGCCTTTTGGTAGCGGGAATTCGAGAAATACCATGTCGACACCCTCGGTCCCGCATGTATATGGGGAGCTCATCACCACCATTCGACTCGTCTGCTATATTTTTTAACTCAACTTTTTAACTGTTGTCTTTTATTTTACCGCTAAACCCACAACTCATATAATAAAAATAGATAAATTTGTTTATTTATTCTATATGAATATATTTAACCACATTTTTTTACCCTAAATCATATTTTCTCTCTTACGTTTTCTTCAAATAGATGGATCCAAACAACCAAATAGCCTTAACAATCTATTTCAACCGCCCAGGTTTATCTCTAAACTGGATCCATCGTTATACCCCCCACAATTATCATTCGCCAATTGTACCCAAACGCTTTGAACAATTCTAACAATCACACCAAGTTGAACCCGAGATTGTTCTGCATACCCAACAAGATGAACCTTAGGCCATTCCCGAAACCTAGCCAAAACCGTCAAAGAATAACAAGACAAGATAGCGGGTACAAAGCAAATATGAACAATCGTCCGGTAAGGAGGCTAGGGTATCACAAAGCTCAACCGAGAAGAGGCATTAGCACGCGCTTAGGTTAATATTTCGGAGGATCCCAAAAAAGTTATACTTTCTATATAAATATTTTCTAAATGGAATTTTTTTATAAAAACATTTATTATTTATTAACATTTTTTCTATAATTGTAGGTAATTCACAAACCGGTCTGAGTTTTTGGAAACATGTTCCGGTTAGATTTCATGTGTTATTACAACGTGAGCCATGGTGGGACATGCATAAGAAAATATTAATGTTTAGCGTTATTTACAACACTCCATTTATCAACCTGAAGTTGGATAAACACCCACGAAGAATACAAGGTGACTAATGGCCAATACACTACAAGGAGCCGTTTCCCCATATCGCGGTTTGAGACATTGTGAGGCGTTCTCTGAAGTGGGCGCTTGTGCCGAATGAGGTTGAATCAACGAAAAGGACTAAAACGTCCTAGTAAGACGAATTTAGTACCGGTGGTTTAGATGTGTTTTGCAACATTGACCTTAATATTAAGGAGTGTGAGAATGAGGTGGTACTCGAAGAACCGCAACGCCCCATTAGGAAGGACAAAAGAAGACAAACATCGTCATTGAAAGCTAGCTAAGCGTCCAAAGTGAATAGCTTAAGGGGTAAATTCAACCAATTTCACGAGTTATAAGTGTAGAGACTTCGGTTGAAGCATAAATTTAGTCAAGAAGCCCCCGAGATATATGGTTTTTATTTAAATAGTATGTAGTTTGTGTTGGTTCAATTCTGTTTGTACATGAAGGAAAACATTAAAACATACCTGTCACAGCAGAAAGTGCAGTGGAGAATCCAGTAATGGAGTTCGACATGCTTGTCATCGTGATCTGGTTCCTCCTTAGGGTGCTGACTGATGATGGGGACTTAGAAATCGAATAGGGGATTCGACTAGGAGAGGAGGTCGAAATTTGATGTTATGCTTATGGGTTGTTTCTAATGTGTAACTGAGTAACCCCTTAACCTCCACATAATTCTCCTTATATAAGCACCCAGGAAGAAACCTAATTAGTTAATAAGAGTAATATGGTCCATCAACAATTACCAACTAATTATTTAATAGGTTATAATATATTTTGATCTATATTATGTAAATGATTATAATGGCTATAGATTAAATATTAAATACATAATATATTTAATCTTACATTCTCCCACTTAGCCGAGTAATCATTTACTATGAGTATTAGATAAGCCTGATCAGGAGTTAACACTCATTTTAGCCTTAAACAAGTACTATAGCAGAGAAATACAGCCGTTGAATCATTATGCGACTCAGGACCCCCATTAATCATACTATAGCCTTAATTTAAAACCTAATCGTTATGATCAAAATACGCGTAAGCCCTTTGTTTGATTTGTAACTTTATTTGTCTATATGCCATTATACCGGTTGAACATATTCTAAGAGACATACAAAATCAAACTGAGGAAATTTCATTAACATAAAACATAAGCTAGTACAATATGCTCAAATAAGGTCTTTACTAAATCCCATATTCCGAACATGTTCTTCATAAACCTTAGGAGGGAGACCTTTAGTCATCGGATCCGCAAGCATATCCTTAGTACTAATATACTCGATACAAAGATTATTTTCCTCAACTCGTTCATGTACGAACAGATATTTTGTATCGAGATATAAACCAGCTCCAGTCGAACTGTTACTGTTCGAGAAACTAACGGCAGCTGAATTATCACAGTAAAGCTTCAATGGTCTAGAAATGGAATTTACGATTTTGAGTCCAGTGATCAGATTTCTAAGCAACATTCCATGACAGGTTGCGTTATAAACAGCAATGTACTCTGCCATCATTGTGGAAGTTGTGGTCAACTGTTGTTTATGACTCTTCCATGAGATAGGGCCGCCTGCTAACATAAAGATATAGCCCGAAGTGGATTTCTTGTCATCTTTGCACTTTGCAAAGTCAGAATCAGAATAGCCCACCACTTCTAAATGATCACTTCTTCTATAAGTCAGTTTATAGTCTTTCGTCCCTTGCAGATATCGAAGTACCTTCTTAGCTGCTTTCCAGTGATCTAGGCCAGGATTAGTCTGATAACGGCCTAGCATTCCAGCAATATAAGCAATATCTGGGCGAGTACAGACTTGAGCATACATCAGGCTCCCGACTACTGACGCGTAAGGTATCTGGCTCATTTGCTCCTTCTCAACCTCTGTTGTCGGACACTGGAATGAACCGAAAACATCTCCCTTAACTACTGGAGCGACGGAGGGTTTGCACTGTTGCATGTTGTAACGTGTAAGGACACGATCTATGTAAGCCTTCTGGGACAATCCTAAGATCCCTTTGTGTCTATCTCGGTGAATTTCGATGCCAATGACGTAAAAAGCATCTCCAAGATCCTTCATGTCGAAGTTATGCGAAAGTAACCGCTTCGACTCATGCAACATGTCTAAACTATTACTTGCCAATAGAATATCATCTACGTAAAGGACAAGAATAGTAAAGTTGCTCCCACTCATCTTGAGATAGGTGCATTGATCCACTTGATTCTTCATAAAACCTTGTTTCTTCATGACTTCATCAAACTTGAGGTACCACTGACGTGATGCTTGTTTTAACCCGTAAATGGATTTCTTCAGCTTACAGACTAGATGTTCCTGACCTTCAGGTTTAAAGCCTTCAGGTTGTTTCATGTAAACATCTTCGTCCAAATCTCCGTTAAGGAAAGCGGTTTTAACGTCCATCTGATGCAGCTCTAAATCGAAACGAGCTACTAGGGCCATGACGATCCTTAATGAATCTTTACGAGAGACAGGTGAAAACGTCTCTTGATAATCAATTCCTTCTTTCTGAGTGTAGCCCTTTGCAACCAATCTCGCTTTGTAGCGTTCAACGTTCCCATTCGGATCCAATTTTGTTTTGAATACCCATTTACATCCTACGGGTTTGGCTCCGTTGGGTAATTCTACCAAATCCCAAACGTCATTTTTCTTCATGGATTCAAGCTCATCAATCATTGCTTTATTCCATTCAGAAGACTGATCACTGCTAATGGCTTCATGGTAAGAGATAGGATCATTGAGCTTTCCAGGATCCATTTCAGTCAGGTAGGTAACATAATCATCCATATTAGTAGGCCTTCTTTCTCAGTGAAAAGTTTTAAGTACAAATGAAAAGTGGTATTTATCATAATAAAAATGAGTATAATTATGTTGGAATCAAATATCAAGTTTTATTTTATTAAACACAAATTTAAATTTACTTTTTTTTTCATTTTCTTTCTCACGAAAGTATGTTAATATACATTTAAGTGCAAACCTGTATATATATATTTTTAAGGGAAATTTACGAAAATGTGCGTTGACCAACCATGTTTTCGAATTTGTCACGCTCATGCGTCCTTGGATGGACCTCTGAGTATGGGATGCGTCGGTGTATCATGTTGAAGAGTCCATGTATCAAGCATCTGACACGTGTCCGAAAGACCACTCCCGTGCGTCGGCGGACCACTCTCGTGCGTCCGTGGACCACTACCGTGCGTTGGCAGACCATTCCCGTTTTGGCTGACTCTTCGGATAGACCGACAGATCACTCCCGTGCGTCGCGAACCACTCCCGTGCTAAGAGATCCTTCCAAGGACGCATGAGAGTGACAAAATTGAAAACCATGTTGGTCAAAAGACAATTTCGTAATTTTCCCTATTTTTAATCATGTTTTACTTTTAAAACAAAATTATATGACTAGTTTTCGAGATCTAGCTTATTTTGAGTTTTGGTCATGACTATGAGAACTTGTAGAATTAGTGTAGTTCTGGTGTTTTGTCTTTATTACGAGTTTGGAACTTAATTTAATTGGATGTTGAAAATGAGTTTAAACATAAGTTAAATAATCATTTTTATTTTTATTTTAAAAGTAATCAAATTTAAAAATTTAACTTCATATTTTTTTTCTCTTAGGCTGGATTATAAGATTAAATATATTATGTATTAATATTTAGTCTATAGTCATTATAATAATTTACATAATATAGATCAAAATATATTATAACCTATTAAATAATTAGTTGGTAATTGTTGATGAACCATATTACCCTTATTAACTAATTAGGTTTCCTCCTGGGTGCTTATATAAGGAGAATTATGTGGAGGTTAAAGGGTTACTCAGCTACACAATTAGACACACCCCATTAGTCATAACATCATAATCGAAACCTCCATCTCCATAGCCGATACCCTTTTCGGTTTTCTAAGTCCCCATCATCAGTCAGCACCCTAAGGAGGAACCAGATCACGATGACAAGCATGTCGAACTCCATTACTGGATTCTCCAATGCACTGTCTGTTGTAACAGGTATGTTTTAATGTTTTCCTTCATGAATAAACAGAACTGATCCAACATGTGGTATCAGAGCATATGTTGATTAGTCGGTTCTGTTTTGTATCCGTAAATCTGGATTAAAAACAGGAAAACAGGTTTTTAAAACCATAATAAAATTCGTTTTCATCATCCGAAATCATTACTGTTCGATTTCTGTCATCCGGAATGGCATCTCGGATGACATGGGCTCATTCTTATGTTACTGTTCCGAAATCTGCATGTTCAAAATATGTTTAAATGTGTAAAATAATTCCAGATTTCGGATGAAGTTTGAATAATTTTGTTTAGGGTTCATAATGTTCTTAGTCAAAATTCGAAATTTCCTTTAAGTTTTGGAATGTGATTTGAATTGTTAAATGTTTCCCTAATTTTGATCTAACTTTGTCTATTAAGTTTTTTTCGAAATCTGTTAAAAGGATAAACAGATTATGATTTCGAAATTTTATGATAAAAATAGATCAATGTTATAATTGGAAACTCTATCACAATTCTTAATTTTCGAATTTTTAGTTGTTATAACAATAAACAGCAACTGGATCGCACAAGATCAGATCACATAAGAGATGATCTGATCGCATAAGATAATCGCACAAGATCAGATCACATAAGAGATGATCTGATCGCACAAGACTGCATAATCGCACAAGATTTGTGGATCGCACAAGACTTGTGGATCGCACAAGGCATTACTGATCGCACAAGTTTTGGGCATTACTGATCGCACAAGTTTTTGGGCCTTACTGATCGCACAAGTTTTGGGCCTTACTGATCGCACAAGTTTTTGGGCTTTACTGATCGCACAAAACTTGGGCATTACTGATCGCACAAGACTCGAAACCTCATTAGTTTAAGCTGTTTAATGTCCCCCGCACCCCCCAGCGAACTCACTGCGGAGTTCGATCCGCGCTAACGGGTAGTTTGCTATTAAATAATTGGTTTTGTAATTACTTAGTTAATTAATCAGAATCAAATAATGTTTTACAAAACCAAAATATCTTAACTTGAATGAGCTTTTGATGTATCATTTCTGGCCAAAGCTGACTTGATACATCTACTTATCGTTCAAGTATTACGAAAGCTATGTTAAGTGTGCATCATAAACATGAATGTCTTAATATCTGGCCAAAGCTGATTTAATTCCTTCATAGATGGCATACTTAACGAGTGCATAACTAAAGTGATTGTCTCAATTTCTGGCCAAAGCTGATTTGTTACAACCACTTTGCACATATACTTAAATGATTACACTTCTGGCCAAAGCTGATTTGTCTTCGTTTAAGTAGAATTTTAACTAAGTCTATTATTTTGATGTTAGTAATAGACAATATCACAGCTTCATAATATAAAATGGTCGTTATTTATGCCTGCCTTAGTTTAACGTGCCCTTATATCACATTAGGACTTCTTCCTTAGTATCATAACTTGCTCATCTTATTTCCACTATCAGCGCCCAATTGCGGGATTCCACCTTTGACTGGTGATAACTTTGCTGCATGGAAGGATGCTCTCATGCTTACACTTGGATTGCTGGATTTTGATTATGCTCTAAGAGAGAAAAAGCCAGCGGACCTTACCACTCAAAGTACTGCTGCTGAGCAGTTAACTCATGATAAGTGGACTAGGTGTAACCGCATGTCTCTCATGTTCATGAAGCAGTCCATAAGCAATGCAATCAGGGGAGCTATTCCTGATTCTGAAGATGCTAAAACCTACTTGGAACATGTAGAGGCGCAGTTCAAAGGGACGTCTAAAGCACACGCTAGTACCCTTATTCTCAAGCTGGTGACAACTAAGTATGATGGGAGGAGCAGCATTCGCGAGCACATCATGATGATGAATGACATGGCCAATAAGCTGAAGGGGCTGGAAATGGAAATCAGTGATGGTTTCCTTGTTCATTTCATCATTACTTCGCTTCCTTCGTCCTTTGAAGCATTCAAGATCAATTACCACACTCAGAAGGACAAATGGACGATGAGTGAGCTGGTCGCCATGTGCGTACAGGAGGAAGAGCGTATGAGGATGGATCGCCATACTGATGTTGCAAACTTCACTACCTCCAATTCTAAGAAAATGAAGAACAATTATCAGAGGAAGGATGCTTCAAAAGTCCAAAGGCCTAATCCTAATCCTAATACAAGTGCACATTCCAGCTCTAAGAACTCCTTAGGCAGTATCCGCTGCAAATTCTGTAAAAAGACAGGACACATGCAGAAGGAATGCCCTGACTTTAAGGAGTGGCTGGCTAAGAAAGGTAACGATTATTTTATGATACTTGAGTCCTATAATTTAAGTGTTCATGCTAATTCTTGGTGGTTTGATTCTGGTTCTATGGTTCATGTTACCAATTCAACTCAGGGATTCCTTACAATCCGGAAGCTGGAAAGAAACCAAAGAACGCTTAAGGTTGGGGATGATCGAGAATTAGAAGTGAAGGCCATTGGAACATTACAATTAGTTATGAAAACTGGTTTATGTATTAAACTTTATGATACCTTATATGTTCCTGAGGTAACTCGGAACCTTGTATCAGGACCAAAGTTAGACATGGACGGTTTTATTGTTTCCCATGGTCATCACAAACTCTCTATCCTTTATGATTCTGTTCTTTATGGTACTGGTATTCTGGATGGTGGTCTCTATAGATTAGAACTAGAAGATAACTTTTCCAAATCTTTGTTGTCATATAACATTAATGAATCACTCACAAAGATGGAAGAGAAACGAGACTTAGAAACTTCGTCCATGTTGTGGCATCAACGTTTAGGCCACATCTCAATAGAACGATTAAATCGTCTCGTAAAGGATGAAGTCTTACCTCCTCTCGATTTCTCTGATTTTGGAACATGTGTCAAATGTCTTAAAGGTAAAATGACATTAGCGAATAAGAAAGGTGCCACTAGGAGCTCTAATTTATTAGAACTCATTCACACTGACATTAGTGGTCCCTACCAAATCGCTGGCATAACAGGACATACTTCATTTATCACTTTCATTGATGATTATTCTCGTTATATGTACTTGTATCTAATTAAGGAAAAGTCTGAATCTCTTACAACTTTTAAAGATTATAAGGCTAAAGTTGAAAAGCAATAAGAACGTCAGATTAAAGTTGTGAGATCAGATAGAGGCGGTGAATATTATGGAAGACATACTGATGCGGGTCAAGCTCCTGGTCCATTTTATGAGTTTTGTAAGGGCCAGGGGATTGTGAACCAATACACCATGCCTGGTACACCTCAGCAGAACGGTGTCGCTGAAAGAAGAAACCGTACCCTTATGAACATGGTGCGCAGTATGTTAGCCAACACTAATTTACCATTATTCCTCTGGACTGAAGCGTTAAAAGCAGCTGTTCATATACTCAATAGAGTTTCTTCTAAGTCTGTCCCTAAAGCTCCTTATGAACTTTGGACAGGAAGGAAACCTAGTCTTAAATATATGAAAGTATGGGGCTGCATTGCTGAAGCAAAACTTTACAATCCTTTCCTAAGGAAACTTGACCCTAAAACAGTTACCTGTTTCTTTATCGGGTATCCTGAGAATTCAAAGGGTTATCGTTTCTATTGTCCTTCCCATGTCACCCGTATTGTTGAAACCAAGCGTGCTGCGTTCCTGGAGGATTTCAAGGTCAGTGGGAGCAGTACCAACCCTTACGAAGAATTGCAAGAAGTACAAGACGCCGGGGGGAGAGACTCGTCGCTTACCATTACTCCGATTACTCCTCTTGTACCTAATGCAACTACTGTACCTGAAGCTACTGCACCAACTGCAAATTCACCTCTACAATCAGAACCCATTATACCTCATGACGAAGGCACATCAAACGCTCAAAACCAAGACAACGCTGAACCCGATAATCCACTCAGGAGGTCATCTAGGCAAAGAAGGCCTACTAATTGGGATGATTATGTTACCTACCTGACTGAAATGGATCCCGGAAAGCTCAATGATCCTATCTCTTACAGTGAAGCCATTAGCAGTGATCAGTCTTCTGAATGGAATAAAGCAATGATTGAAGAGCTTGAATCCATGAAGAAAAATGACGTTTGGGATTTGGTAGAATTACCCAACGGAGCCAAACCCGTAGGATGTAAATGGGTATTCAAAACAAAACCGGATCCGAATGGTAACGTTGAACGCTACAAAGCGAGATTGGTTGCAAAGGGCTACACTCAGAAAGAGGGAATTGATTATCAAGAGACGTTTTCACCTGTCTCTCGTAAAGATTCATTAAGGATCGTCATGGCCCTAGTAGCTCATTTTGACTTAGAGTTGCATCAGATGGACGTTAAAACTGCTTTCCTTAACGGAGATTTGGACGAAGATGTTTACATGAAACAACCTGAAGGCTTTAAACCTGAAGGTCAGGAGCATCTAGTCTGTAAGTTGAAGAAATCCATTTACGGGTTAAAACAAGAATCACGTCAATGGTACCTCAAGTTTGATGAAGTCATGAAGAAGCAAGGTTTTATGAAGAATCAAGTGGATCAATGCACCTACCTTAAGATGAGTGGGAGCAACTTTACTATACTTGTCCTTTACGTAGATGATATTCTATTGGCAAGTAATAGTTTAGACATGTTGCATGAGTCGAAGCGGTTACTCTCGCATAACTTCGACATGAAGGATCTCGGAGATGCTTCTTACGTCATTGGCATCGAAATTCACCGAGATAGACACAAAGGGATCTTAGGATTGTCCCAAAAGGCTTACATAGATCGTGTCCTTACACGTTACAACATGCAACAGTGCAAACCCTTCGTCGCTCCAGTAGTTAAAGGAGATGTTTTCGGTTCATTTCAGTGTCCGACATCAGAGGTTGAGAAGGAGCAAATGAGCCAGATACCTTACGCGTCAGTAGTAGGGAGCTTGATGTATGCTCAAGTCTGTACTCGCCCAGATATCGCTTATATTGCTGGAATGCTAGGCCGTTATCAGACTAATCGTGACCTAGATTACTGGAAAGCAGCTAAGAAGGTACTTCGATATCTGCAAGGGATGAAAGACTATAAACTGACTTATAGAAGAAGTGATCATTTAGAAGTGGTGGGTTATTCTGATTCTGACTTTGCCAAATGCAAAGATGATAAGAAATCCACTTCGGGCTATATCTTTATGTTAGCAGGCGGCCCTATCTCATGGAAGAGTCATAAACAACAGTTGACCACAACTTCCACAATGATGGCAGAGTACATTGCTGTTTATAACGCAACCTGTCATGGAATGTTGCTTAGAAATCTGATCACTGGACTCAAAATCGTTAATTCCATTTCCAGACCATTGAAGCTTTACTGTGATAATTCAGCTGCCGTTAGTTTCTCGAACAGTAACTGTTCGACTGGAGCTGGTTTATATCTCGATACAAAATATATGTTCGTACGTGAACGAGTTGAGGAAAATAATCTTTGTATTGAGTATATTAGTACTAAGGATATGCTTGCGGATCCGATGACTAAAGGTCTCCCTCCTAAGGTTTATGAAGAACATGTTCGGAATATGGGATTTAGTAAAGACCTTATTTGAGCATATTGTACTAGCTTATGTTTTATGTTAATGACATTTCCTCAGTTTGATTTTGTATGTCTCTTAGAATATGTTCAACCGGTATAATGGCATATAGACAAATAAAGTTACTAGTCAAACAAAGGGCTTACGCGTATTTTGATCATGACGATTAGGTTTTAAATTAAGGCTATAGTATGATTAATGGGGGTCCTGAGTCGCATAATGATTCAACGGCTGTATTTCTCTGCTATAGTACTTGTTTAAGGCTAAAATGAGTGTTAACTCCTGATCAGGCTTATCTAATACTCATAGTAAATGATTACTCGGCTAAGTGGGAGAATGTAAGATTAAATATATTATGTATTAATATTTAATCTATAGCCATTATAATCATTTACATAATATAGATCAAAATATATTATAACCTATTAAATAATTAGTTGGTAATTGTTGATGGACCATATTACCCTTATTAACTAATTAGGTTTCCTCCTGGGTGCTTATATAAGGAGAATTATGTGGAGGTTAAAGGGTTACTCAGTTACACAATTAGACACACCCCATTAGTCATAACATCATAATCGAAACCTCCATCTCCATAGCCGATACCCTTTTCGGTTTTCTAAGTCCCCATCATCAGTCAGCACCCTAAGGAGGAACCAAATCACGATGACAAGCATGTCGAACTCCATTACTGGATTCTCCAACGCACTGTCTGCTGTAACAGGTATGTTTTAATGTTTTCCTTCATGAATAAACAGAACTGATCCAACATGGATGAAAAGGTCGGGACCAAGGTGCGGGACACATATGTGGCTGTGGCCTTTGGGTAGCGGGAATTCGAGAAATACCGCGTCGACCCCCTCAGTCTCGCATATAGAATATATCTATTTTTATAGAATATTTATTTTTTCTTTGTACTTATCCTCTCCTTAATTAGAGGATCTTCTCTTGTTTAGGGGTGTGCAGAATTCGTTTCGAGTTCGAAAAATTCGAAATTCGTTTAAATTCGATTCGATTATCAAGAATTCATTTCGATTATAAGTATTCGAATTCGAATTCGATTCAATTCGAGTCAAGTAAATCGAATACGAATTTATAATTTCAAATTCGATTCGATTCGAAATTCGAATAAAAATTATACATTTTTATTTATCATTTTTATATATAATACATATATAACTTTTATTAGGCTATATTTTTTCCAAGTATTAAAATTACCCATTACCAAACCCACTACATGGTCCATAACTAAAACCTAAGTAACAAATCTATCAATAGATTTCTAAGCGTAAAAATATTAACTTGTAACGTGGAATGGTTATTCCCGACTTCTCGTTTTGAATTTTAGACTTGTGGTATTTTACTTGGAACTTTTTAATGTGATATCGTGCTTTATGACTGCTTTAAAATTTATGTTTCATTTTGAAAGTTTTTTACATGTTTTTAAAGAATCTAAATTAAATCGAATTTGATTCGAATTCGAATGTTTAATCGAATACGAATAGAATACGAATTGGGTTTTTTATTCGAATACGAATTCGAATCGAATTCGGTAGGTTTTAATCGAATTCGAATCGAATACGAATTCAAGGAAAAATAAAAATTATTCGAACAATTCGATTCGAATAATTCGAAAATTCGATATTTGATTCGATGAACACCCCTACTCTTGTTTTATCTTTTCCTCATTTCCCTTATATGTAATCGGCCTAGAGGCCATGTTTGTTGATCAGAACAATAAAAAAAAAGTATTCTCCTTCTATTGTTTTCTTTATGGTATCAGAGCAGGTTATACCTTGCTCTTGATCAACTAAGCAATGGCAGGAGAAGATACGAAAAAAGCAAAGGATTGGGAAGGGTATGGTGGAGCCATTCCCCATGAATCACCATATTACTTACACCCATCGGACCTACCAAAACAACTGCACGTTAATGAGGTGCTGACCGATTACAACTATGCCGATTGGAAGCAAGAGATGATGAATTTCTTGTTTGCCAAGAATAAAATTGAGTTCGTTGATGGCTCAATCAAGAAACCCTAGAAAACATCCAAGGATTACATGCCTTGGATGCGCGCAGATGCAATGATTAAAGGATGGTTAACAACAGCAATGGAGATGAACATTCGTAACAGCGTAAAGTACGCAAGCACAGCTGCAGAGATATGGTCAGATCTTGATGAATGGTTTGGAAAAGAGAGTGCCCCGAGGGCCTATGAAATTAAACAGAAGATTGCTGGGACTCATCAAGCGGGAAACTTCACGCATCTCTGATCACTATGGGATGAAGCCCAATCGGTCCAACCGTTTCCGCAATGCTCATGTGACAATTGTGAATGTGAAGTTGGAAAGAAAAATTCGAGCATCAGGAGAAGGAACACTTGTACGAATTCCTCATGGGGTTAGACGCTGAGTTCACGGTTATTAGGACTCAGATTCTAGCTACTAAGCCAATCCCGTCCCTCACGGCCGCTTACCGTATGGTTCATGATGATGAGAAGCAGAGGGCCGTGTCAAATGAGAACAAGAACAACATCGAATCCGCTGCGTTTAAGGCCTTCCAGAAATGTGAAGGCAACCACAACAAAGAAAAGGGAGGAGCAAAGGGACCGAGAGATGGGAATGATCACTGCAGTTTTTGCAACAGAGACGGGCACAAGAGGGAAGGTTGTTTTAAATTGGTCGGGTATCCCGATTGGTGGCCCGGGAAGAAGGGAGAAAAGACGAAAGGGAAGGCAGCCTGCGTGGAGACCGAGTCCAACCCTATACCCGGTCTAACACAGGAACATTATCAAACTCTTGTTAAGCACTTCTCCAGCTCGGGTAATAACGAAACCACTAAAACCCTTGCTAATATGGCTTGTAAAATCAATGATGAAGGTGAGTGGATTATTGATTCGGGTTGTACAGAATATATAACTTATTTACTTAATATTCTCATTAACGAGAAAGCGACACCTTTGGAAGGACCCGTTCTTATTCCAAATGGCGAATCCATCCCTGTAAAGGGAAAAGGGGAATACATCCTCCCCGGAGGAGCCAAAGTGAATAATGTTCTATACATTCCCGATTTTAAATGCAACCTTCTTTCAGTTAGCCGCCTTAGCCGCGACCTACAATGTGTAGTTTCATTCTTCCCTGATTTTTGTGTCATGCAGGGATTGCAGAGGAGGAACTTGATTGGAGCGGGTAGGTGCGAAGGGGGGCTATATCGAATGAAGATGGTGCAAGAGAAGAAAGTATTAGCAACTACCATTGAAACATGACATAAGAGACTTGGGCACGCCTCAAAAGGGAAATTAGCTAAAGTTGATTTTCTTAGTACTTTTGCTGCCGAATTTGGTAATTTTTGTGATTCTTGTGCTATGGCCAAGTTTGCCAGAACACCTTTTCCGTCTAGTTTCATTAAAACTGTTGAGCCCCTTCAATTAATTCATTGTGATATTTGGGGGGGGGGGGTTATCGGGTACCTTCGTACACTAAAGCCAACTATTTTTTGACGATAGTTGATGACTTCAGTAGAGCCGTGTGGGTATTTCTGATTAAACATAAAAGTGATGCTAGTAAATGTCTTGTAAATTTTTGCAAGATGGTTGAGGTCCAGTTTGAAAAGTATGTTAAAAGGGTTAGATGCGATAACGGTGGTGAGTTCACATCCAACGAAATGATTAATTTTTATAATGAAAAGGGAATGTTGCTTGAAACTACGTGTCCTCACACCCCCCAACAAAACGGTGTCGTCGAAAGGAAACATCGACATCTCTTGGAAACGGCTCGGGCCTTGAGATTCGGTGCTAAGCTCCCAAAGAGGTTTTGGGGAGAATGCGTGTTAACTGCAGCATACGTTATTAATCGCTTACCATCCAACGTCCTTAAAAATAAAACTCCTTTCGAAATAATTCTTGGAGTGAAACCCGATTATAATCATCTTAGGGTATTTGGGTGTCTTGTCTACTTTAAAAACTTTAATACCAAAGGAGATAAGTTTGAACAAAGGGGGAAACCGGGGGTGTTCCTTGGATACCCTCCAGGAACGAAAGGGTATAAAATCCTTGATCTTGAAACCAGAAAAATTATTGTCAGCAGAGATGTCCTCTTCCATGAGGAAAACTTTCCATTCACGAATATTGGAAAGGAAGGGCCTAATAATAATGAAAAACCAATAAAGTTGCATGATTGTTGTTGTGAAAAGGAGGCCGAGCAAGTCCCTGACCATCCTAATGATCGAGACACAGAGAGTGGTTCCAATGTTGAGGCCATTCCAATTGGGCCTGAGCCCAATGACTTAATTGATGGTGAAGATGGGTCTGATTTCAATGAGGTAAATGATGATGGAATTGGGCCTGACTTAAATGTGGAGTTGGGCCAAGAAAATGAAGGTGATGTTAACAGTGGTCAGAATATAGAAGAACAAATTGAAGTTGAGAGGCAAGATCCGATTGAACCAAGACCCACACGCACAAAGTCCCAACCTTCAAAGTTCAAAGATTTTGTTGTCAAAGTCCCCCCTTCGGTCCAACACCCAACGTCCAGTCAAGCCTCCTCAGTGGTACGTTACCCTATCTCAAATTTCATTTCTTATAATAATTTCTCAACTAAACAAAAGGTTTTTTTAGCGGCCATCTCTAAAGTTGGTGAGCCGAGTTGTTTTCAAGAAGCTTCACAGGATGCCCGATGGTGCGATGCCATGAAAAATGAAATTCAAGCTTTAGAAAAGAATGGAACATGGACGCTAAAAGCCTTACCCAAAGGAAAGCGAGCTATTGACTCAAAGTGGGTTTACAAGATAAAGTTCAAGCCGAATGGTGAAATAGAAAGATACAAGGCTCGTCTAGTTGCAAAGGGGTTTACTCAGCAAGAAGGGATAGATTACCACGACACCCTTTGCACCGGTTGCAAAGTTGGTAACCATGCAAACCCTTTTGACAGTGGCCGTTAAGAGGAACTGGATTATCCACCAGCTCGACGTGAATAATGCCTTCCTACATGGAGAACTCGATGAGGAGGTATACATGAAAATTCCACAAGGTTTCTCTAAAGAAAAAGAGACTCGTGTTGTAAGCCGAGTGTAACTCCTATCGAACAGGGCTTAAAAATAGACAAAGGGGAAAGAAATGATCGCGTTGATGCCAGTCAATATCATCGCCTCGTGGGACGTCTATTGTATTTGCAAGCCACTCGACCGGATATCACGTATTCTGTCACACCCTGGCTTTGCGGAAGCGTGGGTTTATTTGGTGTGACTTCTTAATACCATAGCTTAATCACAACAAAGCTATATGAAAATAAAACCATGCAGATCATCCATTGATTTAAGTTTGAAAAGTAAAATACCACAACATTGTCTTAAGGCGTTGACACATGCAACGGAAATTACAACCTAATAACATAAAAACATTGTTTGAAAGACACCACCACAATCTTAAAATAGCCGTAGTTTAAGAACTGTAACTCGTCCAGGTAAAAGTCACAACCCCTAAACTTGGATGATCCCCTAACTCTAACGCAGCGTGAAAACGTAGCATACCGTGCCAGATCCTTAGTTCCCTGAAATACATGTAAGTTGGAAAAATCAACAAAAATGTTGAGCGAGTTCATGTGTAAGTGGGTATGTATAAATCGTTAAAAAAATGTACCCGTATAAATGTATGTTCTTGGTATGTAGCAGTAAGGAAAAAGAGATCAATTAATGTGTAGCTAATACATTAATATGTGACATGGCCTAGGAAGCACTCAAACCTGTAACGCGGATTTCATACCGGTCCTTCCGGCGGAACGACATAGTCACCACATGCAGCCATACGCTGGCCCATGTGTGGGGCTCGCAACACCCGATAGATCTATCACTCATGCCTCTCGGTCCTTATACAAGGATTAATGGTCTTACGATAATAGCCTATCCATTCACGTGATCTAGTAGTAAGTTCCTTAGCTAATCATACCGTGTATAAAAAGTACTCGTAATCATAGTAACATGTATTTCACCCCCGCAGTTTAGAAAACTGAAAGCAGTTAAGAGAAAAGGGGGACATGAACTCACCGAAGTGCGTCTCTAAAAAGTATCTCCCAGAAAATCTGCTATGCGACGACCTACACGTACTAACTTCTATTAGACGGACGGCCGTGCCTTAGTTTAAGGTTTAATGTCTTTGGGAAATAGTTAGGCAACTATTTCGTGTTTGCACTTCGTAATTATTTTGTAAATATATTCCTTCCCAAGGATGGGGGATTTAATACATGTGCGTTCGTATAACTTCGAAATATATTATTAAGTCTCACTTAATCAAATATATTTTATTTCATTTCTCCAAAAATACTTTACTTCCAAAATATAAATATTCTTCCCAAAAATATTATATTTTATTCCATAATTATCCAAAATAATACTTTGTCAAAATACACACTTATGTGTATTATCTGTAAATACGTAAGTTACGTTGTAAGGTTCGGGTGGTATTAATAATACCGGTGTAACTTAAATATTTATTGTGAGGGCGTTCGAATTATTTTGGAGTCGTTAATATTTGGTAATATTATTTTTACCCTAAAAATAATGTTTACGTAGTTCACAAAATACTCACAAAATTTACACAAGTGTTGTTATGAAAATATATATTCTAAATATATATTTTAGCAAGTTTTATTTTGTGAAAATCCCACCTCCGACACTTGCTTTATTTGTAATAAAAATCGTGACGAAATGTATTTGGAAAAATAAGTTAAAAATATATCCATAACACTTGTGATAAAAAAATATTTACAAGTGTTAGATTTTTTTTTTTTTGGAAAAATTTCGCCAGAGTTTCCTCTGTAACTGGAGGTGGCCACGCTTTCAAGCGTATCATTTTCTTTTATAATTCAAATCAACAACGTTCCCGACATTAACAAACAATATTTCAACATCAACTAGTCCAAAATAGATATAAATCGCACAACACATGAACTTGTGGTTTGTGCAAAATATATAGTAGCTTTCCTCATATTTTTAGTAGATCTTTCTACTTTTATAAATGGAATCGGTTTCTCGAAATTCTTATTTTTACAGGAAATGCATTTGTACATCTTCTAATCAAAATTTCAAGAATAATTCTTTTGTTAAAACTTTTTGTCACACAAGTGTCTACACACTTGTGTGTTTACAAAAATCACCTTTGTTTAGGAAAGATCCAGCTTTAAAAATGTGATTTCTTTTGACACTTGGTCCTTTGAAAATACCACTTGTAGATCCGTAGAACATGACTTAGTCGGGTAAGAAAAATTGTTTTTACACAAGTTCATGGTTATAAGTAGTAGTGTTCTTCATCTAACCACTTTTCACACTATAACATACACTAGGTCATGTTCCATGAACATGACTTAGTCGGGTTAGATGACGATTCGAACTAACACTAGCATAAAACAACACTAAATAATCATAACAAAACAAGTCTTATAAGTTTTACACCAATATTCATCTATTAACCACTTTGTTTATATTATTTTAGTAGACTTTAAATTTTGTTCTTACATGTTCATAAATTTCAACCGTCAAAATTCTTATTAACCACTTTAGAATAGATCAAAAAGGCATTTAGAGTCACTTACTACTAGCTCGAGGCTAGGGAAGAAACTAGTCGAAAAACGGGTGGTTAATAGCGTTGAGGTGAGGTCCTTGACGATCCGTAGGCACCAAACTTCCTTGTACGCGATCCCTCACACTTGAATGTATATAATGTGGCTAGAAATGGAATTTAATGTGGGTGGATGTGGGAGGTTGAGTTCGGCCGAACACCAAACAGGAGGGAAAAGGGAGTTGCAATTGTTTAGTGGGTTATGATTGTGAGGCTTATCCATCATGCCACTTTATAAACTAATATTCACTAATAACCATTGGGCATTGTGTCCTAGAGATATTATGCATGACAAAATAAAATAATCAAAAGTTTAGTTGGGTGTTCCCACATGGGAAATGTGACAACTCGAAATTTAGAACTTTTCGTTGTACGTTTGAACACTAAGTGACTAACTAACTTGATGATTTAATGAATGATAAGTGAACCCTTATATGATTATGTGCTATGTTACATGTATGCTTGTGTGTATGTATGCGAGTATGTATATGAACCGAGACGACACGAACCCGACTCGAGACCATGTGGTCTCGAGTGAACAATGACTTAAGGGCCGGTTGGGCCACACACACACACTTAGCCTAATTCGAAAGCCCATTAGGGTGCACAAGTGAAACAAGTATATAATCCTCATGATACCCACACTTGTCATTTTTGGACAACACTCATACTCTCCTCTACACACACACTCTTCATCCTCTCACTAAAACCCTAAGCCACAACATTGTCTCTCCTTCATTCTCGGATCCAATCGACAACCGTAAGAAGCTCTCGGATCGTCTCTCACACACACCGGTTGGAAGCTTCACTCACACCTTTGAACCCACACTTGAACCGGTTAGTGATCTCTTGGTAAATACATGTCTATACATGATTAAAGTTGTTAATGTGTGGTATTCGGTTTGATAATGATGTGTGATGTAAGTTATGTGATGATATGTCTACTTGTTAAGTGTTATACATGAGGAATACACCCTTCTTGAGTAATCGGTTCATAAATGTTCCATGTAGTGTGTTTATATTCGGTTAAAGATGATTATAAGTTAATGTATCGATGATGTTGGGATGAACAATGTATGCTTGACTAGGATTGAATGCTATCGGTTCCACATAGGCTTAAATCCGAGTGGCTTGATTATGTTAGAAGGTTTATTACTCATGAAATCGGATGTGTATATGTGGGTTAGATGAATATGTTCAAGAGTTTGATTGTTGTTCATGATTTTTGTTAGACCTAGGTTCATATGAATGATGATGAACTACTTGAATATTTGAAGAACATGATGAACATGATATGAACATGATTTGGATATTTGAAATTGCCATGTTTGATCTATTTTGGTTATGTGTTAGACAATTAAACATGTTAGTGTAGTGTTATTGGATAGTACACAAAATCACAACAGTGAAATCTGATTGGCCAAGTACAATATGGAATTCAGCAAATGTTCCCAGCCGAAACCTCTGATTACGACTCGAAACCAGCGCATAATGAGTCGAAATCCCCGGTTGCGACATCGGTTGCGAGTCGCAAACACCTGGTTGCGACTCGAAACCACACATGATCAGCACACCAACCTTGTGACTCGAAACCACAGTTGCGAGTCTAGTTGCGACTCGTAACCAAAACAACACGAACCGAAACCATGATTGCGACTCAGGTTGCGAGTCGCAAACGCCTAGTTGCGACTCGAGACTATACACAGATACACGCTGTTTGGGCTTGCACCTCATTTCGGACTTAATTGATTGGGCCGGACTCTTGGGCCTAATGTACAGACCTTATATGTTACCGTTGAATGTGAATGTTGATGAACTGCCATGATTAAACGTGTAACCCATACGTGCACTACTTGAATACGAACCTGATTGTATGATACAACTATGATAGGACGCGAGTAGCCACAATATTGCTTGATTGACTTTTCTGTGTATCTACCGAGCAAACCAAGGTGAGTTCACACCCTCTACAAAGCATGGGATTCCCAGGGGTCGGGAATTGGGGTTAAGGAACATGGGTTCCTCGTCCTCCTTGGGTAGGACAGCAAAGGTTCAGGAATGTAATTCCTCGTCCTCACGGACAGATAACTCGTACTAGACCAAAACTCTATCACGAAGTCCCTCATTTTTATATCGACTTAATCGCCGGGCCAATGGCGAGCGGGTCATTAGTTAGATAGCGCTATTTAGGTCTGACAAACCTCACACCGTGCCGCAGAGGACGGGCGTGAACTAATGGATCTGGGGCACGTCAATGATGATAGACATTGACAGTTTCAGGGCACATAAACATGACTACAGTCAGCAGTCGATATGGTAACGAGTCTAGTGTATACATGGGGTAGCCCCCACGGCCGAAATGCCAGATAACTAACACGGGGTAGCCCCCACGGCTGGATAGCCAGAGTAACCGGGAATAAACAAGTCACGTTTTTAACTATGGGGTAACCCCCACGGCAGGATGCCAGCTAAAGGAACCGTTTTCGAAACTACTTAAAATGAACACCCAACCGTGAACTCACTCAACTTGTTGTTGACTCGTTACTACATGCTTTGCAGGTCCTTAGGTTTCTAACTGGAGCTTGCATGGAGGAGGATCGTTGTGGGACATGGACGGTTGTGTGCCATGTTAAACTTTGAAACTATTAAACTTATGTTTTGGCTTTAAGACTTATGCTTCCGCTTGCAACTTAACTATGTTTTGTTTGAACACCAATTGTATTGGGTGGATTTTTATAACTACTTATATGCTTGTTCAATATGATTGGTGGCTGGATCCTGGTCAGTCACGCCTCCAAGCGGTAGTACTCCGCAGGTGGATTTTGGGGGTGTGACAGATTGGTATCAGAGCCATTGGTTATAGAGAACTTGGTTTTAATAAAGGGAAAAACGTTTTTGTTAAAACCAGACTATAACCTGTACAGTGCTCAACGGTCCACAACGATGCTTCACTCCACATGCAAGGCTCGACATTCTAGGTGATATGATCTGTGTATATATTGCCTACTTGTTAGTTACACAGTACATTGCTTATGGTATGCTTGGTTAGTATAACTACTGTTGCTTGAACACGTGCGTGCTTGCTCAATTTTATCGTCGTACTTTCGCGAACTCCTCTCACTCACGTTCTTCTTGATATGAAGATCATGTCTGGACGCGTTAACCTAACACAAGCCCAGTTGACGGCTCTGATCAACGAACGAGTTGCCGCAGCACTTGCAGCTGCACACGCAGGAGGTATATCCTGCAGTCCGAACTCACTCTAGGATCTTTAGGATCCTACTCTCGTGAACCAACCTTTGTGTTAAACTCTGTCTTTTCTTTCACCTACGATAGGTCAGCATGTTCAGCCACCCGTGTGCACTTTTAAGACTTTCATGGACTGCCGACCGACTACTTTTAGCGGCACTGAAGGAGCGGTAGGTCTCCTACACTGGTTTGAGAAGCTAGAATCTGTGTTTGAAATGTGCGAATGCCCTGAGGCGCGCAGGCTGAAGTACGCTACTGGTACTCTCGAGGGTTTAGCCCTCACATGGTGGAACGCTCAAGTTCAGATGCTAGGGTTGGTTGCTGCCAACGCCACCCCATGGGAAACTTTTAAGGAGATGATCAAAGAAGAGTACTGCAGTCGTGATGAGATTCACAAACTAGAGGTGGAGTTCTTTAACCTCAAGATGACGGGGTCCGAAATTGAAGCTTATGTGAAAAGGTCGAACGAACTGGCAATTCTGTGTCCTACTATGGTGGATCCTCCCATCAAACGCATCGAACTATTTCTTCAGGGCTTAGTGCCAGAAATCCAAAGTCATGTGACTTCAGCGAATCTCGCCACCTACCAGCAAACCGTTCAGTTGGCTCACCGTCTCACGGATCAAGCGGTGGAGCAGAACAAGTTACCAAAACGCATAGGTGCTGCAACTACTTCTGGTACCTCTAGTGACAACAAACGAAAATGGGATGGAACTTCAAGTAAGGGTTCGACTTCTGTTCAGTCCCAGTCTCAGCAGAGAAAGACTGAGGACTACAAGAGCCCTAATCAGCAATCGTCTGGTGGTGGATACAAAGGAAATCACCCCAAATGCAATCGCTGCAGCCTGCACCACAGCGGGCCATGCACCAGGGGCAACTGTCATCGGTGCAACAAGCCTGGTCACGCTGCAAAGGATTGCAGGAGCTTATACCCCGCCAATCAGAATCGTCAGCAAGCTCAACAGAACCAGCGCCAGCAACAGCAACAGGGTGATAACAAAGGGTGCTTTCAGTGTGGAGCTGAGGGCCACTTCAAGAGAGATTGTCCCCAACTGAACAGGAACCAGAACAACAACAACAACAATAACAACAATCAGGGGAATGGTAACAATGGGAACAACAACAACAATGGCGCCAGGGGGCGGATGTTTGTGATTGGCCAAGGTGAAGCAAGGAATGACCCCAATGTTGTGGCGGGTAAGTTCCTTCTCGACGACTTTTATGTTTCAGTTTTATTTGATTCGGGTGCCGATACTAGCTACATGTCACTAGAAGTTAGTCGAATGCTTAAGCGTATTCCAACCCCTTTGAACAACAAGCACACCGTAGAGCTAGCAAATGGTAAGAGTTTAGAAGCCACACACATAGTCAAGGGTTGTAAGGTTATTCTCGCTGACCAGACCTTCTCTATCGACCTCATTCCTATTGTCTTGGGTAGTTTCGACGTTGTCATTGGGATGGATTGGTTATCCCAACATCGAGCAGAGATTCTTTGCAACGAGAAGGTTGTCCGTATTCCAGGTCCCGATGGTGAACCTCTCATGATTCATGGCGACAAGAGGAGTGCTGTTGAGAACGTCATTTCTATCCTTAAGGCCCAAAAGTGCTTGCGAAAGGGCCACACTGCTATTTTGGCTCTCGTTACTGACACCTCAGAAAAAGAGAAGAAGATAGAGGATTTTCCAGTTGTACGCGACTATCCAGAGGTATTTCCTGAGGAATTACCTGGTCTTCCGCCTCATCGCCAAGTCGAGTTTCAGATCGAACTAGCTCCTGGAGCTGCGCCTATAGCTCGTGCACCTTATCGATTGGCTCCATCAGAGTTGAAAGAACTCTCCACGCAACTACAAGAACTCTTGGATAAGGGTTTTATCCGTCCTAGCTCATCGCCCTGGGGAGCTCCAGTGCTATTTGTAAAGAAGAAAGACGGTACCTTCAGAATGTGCATCGACTACCGGGAACTCAACAAGGTGACGGTGAAGAATCGTTATCCTCTACCGCGTATCGACGACTTATTCGACCAGCTGCAAGGGTCAAGCTACTATTCGAAGATCGATTTGAGATCGGGTTATCACCAACTGAGAGTCCGGGAAGAGGACGTCTCCAAAACAGCTTTCAGAACTCGATACGGGCACTATGAGTTTTTGGTCATGCCTTTTGGGATGACAAACGCACCTGCGGTTTTCATGGACTTGATGAACCGAGTGTGCAAGCCTTACTTGGACAAGTTCGTCATAGTCTTCATCGACGACATCCTGATCTATTCCAAGAGTCGGGAGGAACATGAGCAGCATCTGCGACTTATTCTGGAACTCCTTCGAACAGAACAGCTTTATGCAAAGTTCTCGAAATGCGGCTTCTGGCTTCGAGAAGTCCATTTCCTAGGCCACGTGGTAAACAAGGATGGGATTCATGTTGATCCATCCAAGGTAGACTCGATTAAGAACTGGCCTGCACCTCGTACACCAAAGGAAATTCGCCAATTTTTGGGTTTGGCGGGATACTACCGGAGATTCATAAAGGATTTTTCTAAGATTGCGCAGCCTCTCACCTCGCTAACGCAGAAGGGCGTTGTTTATCGCTGGGGAAACGCACAGGAGTTGGCATTTCAGCACCTAAAGGATAGACTTTGTAGCGCACCTATCCTTTCCTTGCCGGAAGGCACAGACGACTTTGTGGTCTACTGCGACGCATCAATTCAGGGTCTTGGTTGCGTGCTGATGCAACGAGACAAAGTTATAGCTTACGCCTCACGCCAACTTAAGGTTCATGAAAAGAACTACACTACACACGATTTAGAGCTGGGAGATGTTGTTTTTGCACTTAAGTTGTGGCGGCATTACCTGTATGGTACCAAGTGCGCGATCTACATCGACCACAGGAGCCTCGAGCATATCTTCAAGCAGAAGGAACTGAATGTGCGGCAACGACGATGGGTCGAACTACTAAATGATTACGAGTGCTCAATCAGGTATCACCCGGGCAAGGCCAATGTTGTGGCTGATGCCCTCAGTCGGAAGGACACTGCACCTAAGCGCGTGCGAGCTTTACAACTCACGATCCATTCTAGTCTCCCTTCCCAGATACGAGCAGCTCAGATAGAAGCACTGAAACCAGAAAACGTCAGGGCTGAGGCCCTACGCGGATCAAGGCAACGATTAGAACAGAAGGAAGACGGTGCTTACTACGTAACGGGACGCGTTTGGGTCCCACTCTATGGCAACCTACGAGAGCTTGTGATGGACGAAGCACACAAGTCTCGCTATTCGGTACATCCTGGATCGGATAAAATGTACCACGATATCAAAACTACGTACTGGTGGCCTAGCATGAAGGCCCACATAGCAACTTACGTCAGCAAGTGTTTGACTTGTGCGAGAGTCAAGTCCGAATACCAGAAACCCTCAGGCCTGCTCCAACAACCAGAGATACCTCAATGGAAATGGGAGCAAATTTCCATGGATTTTGTTACTGGCCTACCTAGATCCCAGCGCGGGAACGATACTATTTGGGTGATCGTGGATAGACTCACAAAATCTGCACACTTCTTGGCTATCAAGGAGACGGATAAGTTCTCCACTCTCGCAGAAATATACGTCAAAGAAGTTGTTTCGAGGCACGGGGTGCCCACCTCCATTATCTCAGATCGAGATGCACGTTTTACTTCAGAGCTGTGGCAAGCAATGCACAAATCCTTCGGCTCACGATTAGACATGAGCACAGCGTACCATCCTCAGACGGACGGGCAGTCCGAGCGTACTATTCAAACCTTAGAGGACATGCTTCGTGCATGTGTAATCGACTTTGGCAACCGCTGGGAAAAGCATCTGCCACTTGTGGAATTCTCGTACAATAACAGCTACCACACCAGCATTAAAGCTGCTCTGTTTGAGGCATTGTACGGACGTAAATGCCGGTCTCCTCTTTGCTGGGCAGAGGTGGGAGATAGTCAGATCACTGGTCCAGAATATGTGGTAGATACAACCGAGCAAATCGCTCAGATACGAAAACGCATGACGGCCGCTCGTGAACGTCAGAAAGTTTACGCCGACATGGGCAGGAAACCACTTGAGCTCCAGGTTGGGGAGCGGGTACTACTCAAAGTTTCACCCTGGAAGGGTGTGGTTCGTTTTGGTAAACGCGGTAAACTTAACCCACGATACGTTGGACCTTTCGAGGTCATTGAGAAAATAGGCAGGGTGGCCTACAGATTAAACTTACCAGCGGAACTCGGTGCAGTTCACAACGTTTTTCACGTGTCGAATCTGAAGAAGTGTCCGTCAGATGAGACCCACGTAGTTCCTTTGAAAGAACTCACTATCGACGAGCAGTTACGATTCGTCGAGGAACCAGTTGAAATCACGGACCGGGATGTTAAGGTCCTCAAGAGCACTAGAATACCTCTCGTTCGAGTTCGTTGGAACTCACGTCGCGGCCCAGAGTTCACCTGGGAGCGCGAAGATCAGATGAAACAAAAGTATCCCCAACTGTTCGCAAACAGTACACCCACTACTGAGGCCGAAGCTACGGAATTTCGGGACGAAATTCCAGATCAACGGGGGGTGGATGTGACACCCCGGGAAAACCAGGAAAACCATACAACTTAACTAGCTTCCTCAGTGAGTGCCTACCAAATTTCGGGACGAAATTTCTTTCAACTTGGGGATGATGTGACAACTCGAAATTTAGAACTTTTCATTGTACGTTTGAACACTAAGTGACTAACTAACTTGATGATTTAATGAATGATAAGTGAACCCTTATATGATTATGTGCTATGTTACATGTATGCTTGTGTGTATGTATGCGAGTATGTATATGAACCGAGACGACACGAACCCGACTCGAGACCATGTGGTCTCGAGTGAACAATGACTTAAGGGCCGGTTGGGCCACACACACACACTTAGCCTAATTCGAAAGCCCATTAGGGTGCACAAGTGAAACAAGTATATAATCCTCATGATACCCACACTTGTCATTTTTGGACAACACTCATACTCTCCTCTACACACACACTCTTCATCCTCTCACTAAAACCCTAAGCCACAACATTGTCTCTCCTTCATTCTCGGATCCAATCGACAACCGTAAGAAGCTCTCGGATCGTCTCTCACACACACCGGTTGGAAGCTTCACTCACACCTTTGAACCCACACTTGAACCGGTTAGTGATCTCTTGGTAAATACATGTCTATACATGATTAAAGTTGTTAATGTGTGGTATTCGGTTTGATAATGATGTGTGATGTAAGTTATGTGATGATATGTCTACTTGTTAAGTGTTATACATGAGGAATACACCCTTCTTGAGTAATCGGTTCATAAATGTTCCATGTAGTGTGTTTATATTCGGTTAAAGATGATTATAAGTTAATGTATCGATGATGTTGGGATGAACAATGTATGCTTGACTAGGATTGAATGCTATCGGTTCCACATAGGCTTAAATCCGAGTGGCTTGATTATGTTAGAAGGTTTATTACTCATGAAATCGGATGTGTATATGTGGGTTAGATGAATATGTTCAAGAGTTTGATTGTTGTTCATGATTTTTGTTAGACCTAGGTTCATATGAATGATGATGAACTACTTGAATATTTGAAGAACATGATGAACATGATATGAACATGATTTGGATATTTGAAATTGCCATGTTTGATCTATTTTGGTTATGTGTTAGACAATTAAACATGTTAGTGTAGTGTTATTGGATAGTACACAAAATCACAACAGTGAAATCTGATTGGCCAAGTACAATATGGAATTCAGCAAATGTTCCCAGCCGAAACCTCTGATTACGACTCGAAACCAGCGCATAATGAGTCGAAATCCCCGGTTGCGACATCGGTTGCGAGTCGCAAACACCTGGTTGCGACTCGAAACCACACATGATCAGCACACCAACCTTGTGACTCGAAACCACAGTTGCGAGTCTAGTTGCGACTCGTAACCAAAACAACACGAACCGAAACCATGATTGCGACTCAGGTTGCGAGTCGCAAACGCCTAGTTGCGACTCGAGACTATACACAGATACACGCTGTTTGGGCTTGCACCTCATTTCGGACTTAATTGATTGGGCCGGACTCTTGGGCCTAATGTACAGACCTTATATGTTACCGTTGAATGTGAATGTTGATGAACTGCCATGATTAAACGTGTAACCCATACGTGCACTACTTGAATACGAACCTGATTGTATGATACAACTATGATAGGACGCGAGTAGCCACAATATTGCTTGATTGACTTTTCTGTGTATCTACCGAGCAAACCAAGGTGAGTTCACACCCTCTACAAAGCATGGGATTCCCAGGGGTCGGGAATTGGGGTTAAGGAACATGGGTTCCTCGTCCTCCTTGGGTAGGACAGCAAAGGTTCAGGAATGTAATTCCTCGTCCTCACGGACAGATAACTCGTACTAGACCAAAACTCTATCACGAAGTCCCTCATTTTTATATCGACTTAATCGCCGGGCCAATGGCGAGCGGGTCATTAGTTAGATAGCGCTATTTAGGTCTGACAAACCTCACACCGTGCCGCAGAGGACGGGCGTGAACTAATGGATCTGGGGCACGTCAATGATGATAGACATTGACAGTTTCAGGGCACATAAACATGACTACAGTCAGCAGTCGATATGGTAACGAGTCTAGTGTATACATGGGGTAGCCCCCACGGCCGAAATGCCAGATAACTAACACGGGGTAGCCCCCACGGCTGGATAGCCAGAGTAACCGGGAATAAACAAGTCACGTTTTTAACTATGGGGTAACCCCCACGGCAGGATGCCAGCTAAAGGAACAGTTTTCGAAACTACTTAAAACGAACACCCAACCGTGAACTCACTCAACTTGTTGTTGACTCGTTACTACATGCTTTGCAGGTCCTTAGGTTTCTAACTGGAGCTTGCATGGAGGAGGATCGTTGTGGGACATGGACGGTTGTGTGCCATGTTAAACTTTGAAACTATTAAACTTATGTTTTGGCTTTAAGACTTATGCTTCCGCTTGCAACTTAACTATGTTATGTTTGAACACCAATTGTATTGGGTGGATTTTTATAACTACTTATATGCTTGTTCAATATGATTGGTGGCTGGATCCTGGTCAGTCACGCCTCCAAGCGGTAGTACTCCGCAGGTGGATTTTGGGGGTGTGACAGGAAACGAACTCGTTGCAAGGGGGGGTTGGGTAAATGGTTAGGTTTCAACTATATGATTAAGTATAGTTAGTTAGTTGGAAGTTTAAATTAGTTGTTATGTGTGTAGTGAAATATAACGGGTGTTAGGTATTCGGGGACCCTAACTGGCTCAGAAAAAGAAAAATAATGTTAATGCCAATATTTTAAGGTTTCGGGTAAAGTCCGGTTGTACGGTTGGATATCACTCCGTTAAAGTGCTAAATAAGTATTTAAAGTGTCGTTAATATTATTTTTAGTGACACAATTTATTCCTGACACTTTGGAAAGTGTCTAGTAATATTTTTCTCAGGTTTTGGCACTTTACTAGTTAGCTAATGCTGAATTTTTGTGATAAAGTGCAGGATTTTGTACTTTAAAGTACGTTTTAGGCACATCCGGTCACTATAAATATCACCTAGTGACGCAGTTCTACAATCCTTACTTCCCTACACTCTCTACTAGTGTAGTAAACTATTCCCGGCTCATGCTGGCCTTAGAGGCAGTGTCTGCCTGATGCTGGTTATATCAGCATGTTTAATGGGTATCCCGTATAGTGTGCTCACTGTGCTTTTTGTGTATCAAGGTTGTCACTGATGTTCGTCTAAAAATAATAGAGTGACAGTATAAAATGTGATGCATGAGTATGTATGCATCGGAAATCAATAAGCAGTTTAATCACAGTTGTAAGCAAGCACAGTAATTAAGCAGTAATTAAATATCAATTAATTCGTACGGATACCTGGTTTGGTGAGGGTTGTCACATTCTCCCCCCGTTAAATAAATTTCGTCCCGAAATTTAAGTTCTGCTACTAGATGCAGGGTTCTTAGGAAATAAATGGGGGTATTTCTCTTTCATCCGATCCTCACGTTCCCACGTGAAATCAGGTCCATGCCTTGCATTCCAACGAACTTTGACGAGTTTGACACTGCTCCTGCGAGTTTTGTTAACTTTCCAATCCGTGACCTCAACCGGTTCTACAGTGAAGTGGAGCGTGTCGTCGATATGAACTTCGTCAGTAGGAATGATCACTGTATCTTGTGTTGGACTTTTTCTCAAATTGGATACATGGAATGTATCGTGAACACCATGGAGTTCAGCAGGTAGGTCCAACTTGTAGGCTACAAGCCCAATCCTTTGCAGGATTGTGAAAGGGCCAATGTAACGCGGATTCAACTTCCCACGCTTTCTGAAGCGTGTCACACCCTTCTAGGGTGAAACTTTCAATAAAACCATATCTCCAACTTGGAATTCCAAATGTTTCCGGTTTGGATCTGCATAGGCTTTCTGTCTTTCGCGAGCCGCTTCGATGCGTTTTCGAATCTGCGCAATCTTGTCTGTCGTCTCTTGGACGATTTCGGGACCAACAAGCTGCCTATCACCTGCGTCAGCCCAGCATAGGGGTGATCGACACTTGCGTCCGTAAAGAGCTTCAAATGGCGCGGCTCCAATACTGGTGTGGTAGCTGTTGTTGTATGAGAATTCGGCCAATGGTAAATGCTTATCCCAGCTACCACCAAGATCCATTACACATGCTCTCAGCATATCCTCCAATGTCTGAATAGTTCTTTCACTTTGGCCATCAATTTGCGGATGAAATGCAATACTTAGGTTCAATTGCGAGCCAAAAGCTTCTTGGAAGGATTGCCAAATCCTTGATACAAATCTCCCATCCCTATCAGAGATGATCGAGAGAGGCACTCCATGACGTGCAACGATCTCTCGCATGTAAATTTCCGCAAGTTTACTAGTGTTGTCTTTCTCCTTGATTGGCAAGCAGTGCGCGGACTTGGTCAGACGGTCAACTATTACCCAAATAGTGTCATGACCTCTGGGCGTCCTTGGCAACTTTGTTATAAAATTCATTGAAATCTGTTCCCATTTCCACTTGGGAATTTTAGGTTGTTGCAGAAGTCCTGAAGGCTTCTGGTATTCAGCTTTCACCTTGGCACACGTCAAACATTTGCTAACATAAACAGCAACGTCGCCCTTCATCCTGGGCCACCAATAATAATCCTTAAGATCCTGGTACATCTTATCCACACCTGGATGGATAGAGTACCGTGATTTGTGTGCCTCATCAAAAATAACTTTTCTCAAACCACCAAACAGAGGAACCCAAATCCTTTTCATAAAACATAAAGTTCCTTCCTCGTTTGGCACCAACTGCTTCTCCATCCCACGGAGATACGCATCTCCAATATTCCTTCCTTTCAAAGCTTCTCTCTGTGCAGCACGAATGCGTAGAGAGAGATCTGTCTGGATAATCATTTCTAAAGCCCTAACCCTTATGGGCTTGATCCTTTCTTTATGACTTAGGGCATCGGCGACCACATTCGCCTTCCCTGGATGGTACTTTATCTCGCAGTCGTAATCGTTCAACAATTCGACCCAACGTCTTTGTCTCATATTCAGCTCTTTCTGGTTGAATATGTGCTGTAAACTCTTGTGGTCCGTGAAAATTGTACACTTTGTACCATACAAATAATGTCTCCAGATTTTCAACGCAAATACCACTGCGCCTAGTTCTAAATCATGCGTGGTATAATTCCTTTCATGAACTTTCAACTGGCGTGACGCGTAAGCTATAACTTTCTGGCGTTGCATCAACACGCAACCCAATCCTTGACGTGAGGCGTCACAGTATACCACGAAATCATCTGTACCTTCGGGTAGCGATAAAATCGGTGCATTGCAGAGCTTGTCTTTTAACAACTGAAATGCTTCCTCCTGTTTGATTCCCCAATCAAACTTCTTATCCTTCTGTGTGAGCGCGATAAGGGGTTGAGCGATTTTAGAAAAATCCTCAATGAATCTTCGATAATAGCCAGCCAAACCTAAGAACTGGCGAATCTCGGTCGGCGTCTTTGGAGTCTCCCAGCTCTTTATCGCCTCGATCTTTGTGGGATCAACATGGATTCCATTTCCATTAACCACGTGTCCAAGAAACTGGACTTCACGTAGCCAAAACTCGCACTTGGAGAACTTGGCGTACAACTGTTCCTTTTTCAGCAACTCCAAAATAGCTCTTAAGTGCTGTTCGTGTTCAGCCTTTGTTTTTTAATAAATCAAAATATCGTCGATGAATACAATCACGAACTTATCGAGATACGGCTTGCAGAATCGGTTCATTAGGTCCATAAAAACAGCAGGCGCGTTGGTTAGCCCAAACGGCATAACTAGGAACTCGTATCGGAAATCAATAAGCAGTTTAATCACAATTGTAAGCAAGCACAGTAATTAAGCAGTAATTAAATATCAATTAATTCGTACGGATACCTGGTTTGGTGAGGGTTGTCACATATTCGGTTAATGTTTTGAGCCAATTCGTGGCCGACCCAAGAAGTAATCACTTGGAGGCAGTAAACCGGATTCTCGGCTACTTAAAGGCTACCCCGGGGCAGGGCATCCTCCTTTCACGTGAAGGGGATCCGGTCCTATCCGCATACTGTGATTCTGATTGGTTGGGGTGTCCATATACGAGGAGGTCACGAACCGGATACATCCTTTTACTTGGAGGTACCCCTATTTCTTGGAGAACCAAAAAGCAATCTGTAGTCTCACGTTCCTCAGCCGAAGTAGAATACCGAGCCATGGCCACCACGGTGAGTGAAGTTATTTGGGTCCGTTGGCTACTTAGTGAGCTATGGGTTCACACTGACTCTGCTACTCCTTTATTTTGTAACAATAAGGCAGCTCGTCATATTTCCAATAACCCCGTTTATCATGAGAGAACAAAGCACGTTGAAATGGATTGTTTCTTTGTGCGTGAACGAGTGGAGTCGAAGGAGATCGTTCCTATGAACATCAACAGCAAGATGCAGATTGCAGACCTTCTGACGAAGGGCCTTTCCAGACAACAACTTGGATTCTTACTTGGCAAGATTTGCATGGTCAACTTACACGCTTCATCTTGAGGGGGAATATAGAATATATCTATTTTTATAGAATATTTATTTTGTCTTTGTACTTATCCTCTCCTTAATTAGAGGATCTTCTCTTGATTTATCTTTTCCTCCTTTCCCTTATATGTAATCGGCCTAGAGGCCATGTTTGTTGATCAAAACAATAAAAAAAGTATTCTCCTTCTATTGTTTTCTTTACCGCATGTATTTGGGGAGATCATCACCACAATCCGACTGGCCCTCTATCTTTTTTAACTCAACTTTTTAACTATTGTCCATTATTTTAGCGCTAAACCCACAACTCATATAATAAAAATAGATAATTTTGTTTATTTATTCTATGGGAAAAGATCAAATAGGAAGATTAATTTCGCTAGGAAGGATAGGAAGCAATAAGAGGATGACATGTGGCAACATTTAAAATAAAGAAAAAGGGTATTTTAGTCAATCCAACCCTTTCTTCTTCCTTTTCAAAACCCAGTAACTTCAAAACCCACCATTTTCAAAACCCACCATCTTCAACCATTTCTTCACTTTCTATCTCAATAATCACTACATTATAGTGCGATTTTCATCACCAATCAATGATTCAAACACCCGATCAACGTGTTTTTCAGCTTTTTTGAAGAAAACCCAGTTTAATTTCATACAAAATCTTGTTTTTTCCGGTGATTTTGAAGATAATCACTCGATCCGTTCGATTCGAGCGCTGATAAGTGTTTCAATCATTCAAAATTCGTCAATTGTTGAAGAAATCACTTCGATCCAGGTAAGAAATTCTTTAATTTCATTTTTACGATATGGGTTTTTGATTTAGTAATTGCGTTTTACGATCTTGGCGGGGGTCCGGGGGCAGCGCCCCCGGTAGCGGGGTCCCAGGGGCGGCAGCCCCTGGCTGGGGTTAGCTCGGAAATTTTTTTTCCGATTAAATTGCTGTAATAAAAATGCATCAGAAAAATTAATTTTCTGTAAATTGCCTCTGGAAACTGCATTGGTCCAGACAGTTCACAGCACAGACAATTCACTTTCTTTGGTGTTTTCTGGTCATTGCGTTTTAGAAAAACACATTCTTGAAGTGTTTTTGGTGCATTGCGTTTTAGGTAAAACATTTTTTTAGGTGTTTTCAGTCCATTGCGTTTTACAGAGAACACTTTCTTTTGTTTTTTAGGCAATTGCGTTTTAGAATGAGTCATTTTTAAGTGTTTTCTGGCCCTTGCGTTTTACAAATAAGACATTTCTTTGTGTTTTTTGTGCATTGCGTTTTAGGTAAAACACTTTTTTATGTGTTTTCAGTCCATTGCGTTTTAGAAAACAGATATTTTAAGTGTTTTCTAGCCATTGCATTTTACAAATAAGACTTTTTTTTGTGTTTTTTGTGCATTGCGTTTTAGAAAGTACATTTTCTTTTGAGTTTTTAGGCTATTGAGTTTTAGAAATAAGATATTTCTTTGTGTTTTCTGGCCATTGCTTTTTACAAATAAGTCATTTATTTGTGTTTTTGGTGCATTGCGTTTTAGAAAAATGCCATTTTTTAGGTTTTTTTTTCATTGCGTTTTACGTAACTGGGGGTTTTTCTATTGCGTTTTACGCAACTGGGTTTTAATTTTTTTTAAATATAGCAATAGTATACTCGTTTTAAAGATAAAAAACGCTCGTTTTTTTGGTGCAATTTTTATAAAAAAATAATGTCGTATGAAAGAGTTATTAACGTTTAAAAAATGGGGGGGGGGGGGGAATTGGAGGTGAGAGAAACTATTGGCTTGGATTGACTAGAATGCCCCTAAACAAACTCACGCGCCTCTTTTCTTCTTTTCAATTTCCATGATTTAATCTTAGCCCTTGATTAACTAAATGGATGGTCAAGATCACTTCCTAGCCTTCCTAGCCAAATTAACTTGCTATTGTATCTCCACCCTTTATTCTATATGAACATATTTAACCACAATTTTTTTACCCCAAATCATTTTTTCTCTCCTACGTTTTCTTCAAAGAGCTCCAAACAACCAAATAGCCTCAACAATCCATTTCAACCGCCCAGGTTTATCTCTAAACTGGATCCATCGTTATACCCCCCACAATTATCATTCGCCAATTGTACCCAAACGCTTTGAACAATTCTAACAATCACACCAAGTTGAACTCGAGATTGTTCCGCATACCCAACAAGATGAACCTTAGGTCATTCCCGAAACCTAGCCAAAACCGTCAAAGAATAACAAGACAAGATAGCGGGTACAAAGCAAATATGAACAATCGTCCGGTAAGGAGGCTAGGGTATCACAAAGCTCAACTGTGAAGAGGCATTAGCACACGCTTAGGTTAATATTTCGGAGGATCCCAAGAAAGTTATACCTTTTATATAAACTAGTAATAAGACCCGCGCGCGTTGCGGCGCGGGTACTTCGCAAATAGCGAATGGATTAGTCCAAGCGTTACGTGATGTGTTAATCATATGAAAACGCACGTTTTGACATATCCGATTGAACTCAATGTATCCTATTGTTGCATTGAGATTCGATCAAAACGTAACGTAAATCAAATTTATATTGTACAATCATAAAGTATTATACGTGACCCGACTAACTCGAATTTATATTGTAAGGCCAAAAACTCTTGAGGGTGTCAAAGTGGCATTTACAAAGTTCGTAAGAAGTTAACTTAGTTAAAAATTGCATTTCCTAAACTTGAGAGCTAAGAAAGGGTAAAGATAAGATTTGATAAAGTTTTGGGGTAAGAAGGAAACTATAACAAAGTTGGGGCTGAAAAGGAAACTACGACAAAGTTAGGGTGTCAAAAGCAAACTATTTGTAAAATGGAGTAGTAGTTTAGGGACTAAATTTGCCATTTTATGAAACTTTGAAGCTACCAAAGTCAAGCGGCAAAAATTGCAATATCGTAAAAGTATAGGGGAGGTACTCAAGCGTTATGTGATGTGTTAACCATAAGAAAAACACGTTTTGACGTATCCGATTGAACTCAATGTATCATATAGTTGTATTGCGATTGGATTAAAAGGTAAAGTAAATCGAATTTATATCGTACAATCATAACGTATTATACGCGACCTGACTAACTCGAATTTATATCGTCAAGCCAAAAATTCTCGAGGGGGTTAAAGTGGCATTTACAAAGTTCATAAAAAATTAAGTAGTTAAAATTTCATTTCCTAAACTTAAGGGCTAGGAAAAGGTAAAGATAAAATTTGATAAAGTTTTGGGGCAAAAAGGAAACTATAACAAAGTTGGGGCTGAAAAGGAAACTACGACAAAGTTGAGGTGCCAAATGCAAACTATTTATAAAATAGAGTAGTAGTTTAGGGACTAAATTTATCATTTTATGAAACTTTAAAAGTACCAAAGTCAATGGGTTAAAATTGCAATACCGCAAAATTACGGAGGAAAATAATACCTTTTTAATCGTATATTATTTTATTGTTTAATTGTTTATAGTAAATGACATGTATTAAATTGCAATAGTAAATAAAGTATTATTTTGTATTTGATAGAATATTGTTGTGCATGGATAGAATAAATTTTTGAGAGTTGTCGGTGGGTATACCACCGACTTTCTCTTTTAAGAGTAAGTAGAATATTTTCTAAATGAATTTTTTTATAAAAACGTTTATTATTCATTAACATTTTTTTCTATAATTGTAGGTAATTCACAAACCGGTCTGAGTTTTTGGAAACGTTATTTACAACACTCCATTAATCAACCTGAAGTTTGATAAACACCCACGATGAATACAAGGTGACTAATGGCCAGGAGCGGAGCTACCTTATGCCGGGGGGCAACGCCCGCTACGGCTTGGCGCGGAAAAATTTGGAAAAATTAGTGTAAATTTTGGAAAAATTTGAGGTTTTTTCGATTTCGTTACGGCTTATTTATAAAACGTTACGGCTTGGCGGATTTTCTAGATCCGCCACTGCTAATGGCCAATACACTACAAGGAGCCGTTTCCCCATATCGCGGTTTGAGACATTGTGCGGCGTTCTCTGAAGTGGGCGCTTGTGCCGAATGAGGT
Source organism: Helianthus tuberosus (assembly GCA_030545235.1). NCBI lineage: Eukaryota > Viridiplantae > Streptophyta > Magnoliopsida > Asterales > Asteraceae > Helianthus > Helianthus tuberosus. The sequence continues at coordinate 141,616,652 of CM060427.1, read as the reverse complement.
TGAATCAACGAAAAGGACTAAAACGTCCTAGTAAGACGAATTTAGTACCGGTGGTTTAGATGTGTTTTGCAACATTGACCTTAATATTAAGGAGTGTGAGAATGAGGTGGTACTGGAAGAACCGCAACGCCCCATTAGGAAGGACAAAAGAAGACAAACATCGTCATTGAAAGCTAGCTAAGCGTCCAAAGTGAATAGCTTAAGGGGTAAATTCAACCAATTTCACGAGTTATAAGTGTAGAGACTTCGGTTGAAGCATAAATTTAGTCAAGAAGCCACCGAGATATATGGTTTTTATTTAAATAGTATGTAGTTTGTTTATTATAAATGAATTAAATTTTATATGTTTACTATACAAAACTATACACGGAAAGTGGATGTATTTTGCAATACATCAGTCGACGTGCATGCGACCAAGCAAGACCATGCGATTAATTCAGTGTATATATGCATATGAATAACCGTAACACCCAAACCCGGTTAGAGCTGACATGTCATGTATAGAGTATCACAAAATAAATCCTAAAAATGCTTACATTGCTAGATAATTTATAAGAACCCCAATATCATGATGAAAAAGTTGTTTCAATTCCTAATCATCCTAAAGAAACAATAAGGATATTATTTCTACAACCCTAGTAATAAAATAAGATTATTTATAAATTGTAAAAAACCTTATTAGAGAATGAATTCCTCACGAGAGGGGTCAACTAGAAATAAGGAACTTCTTTAGAACCACAAAATCCTTCATCCAAGTAGAACTTGCTGATCAACATAGAGTTGTTATACTTGAACTAAAGATAGTTTAGGCAACGGATGTAAGGGTGAACGGTGTCGAGTCGGTAAACATGTTCGGCACCAATCGGTGACCATCGCCAACTTTGTTTACCAATCAAGATTACCGATTTGGGGGGTGTTTTCGGTGAAGGTTCACCGAGTCGGTGAAGGGAGGGAAAGGGGGAGAAAGAGGGTGGGTGGTGGGGTCCATTTTCTCAATCAATCACACATTTTTCTCTTTTTTTAAATAGTTTACCTAAACCCCATTAGGTAAACAACCACCAACGTTTTTTAGCATTAAGTAAACAATTGACATGGCGCTATGTGATTGGGTGACTTGGGAGTTTACCTATTCCATTAGGTAACCACTCCCTTCACCCTAACACAAAGCTTTCGCATATCTAATAGCTTTGTAAATATGAGAAACTGTGATATTTCGTGACTAAAGACAGAGGGTTTAGTGAATCAGTCTCGAAACCACTAACTACAAGACCATAGTTTCATATTCAACATCTAATAATGACTAGCCAAAAAAAGCTAATATGCAATCCATATAGAAACAACAATGTTCGAGACTTGATTGATTTTCATCATAATAACTAGGCTATGGGGAACAAGTAAACTTTAATGTAAAAGTAATATGATATTATACAAATTCTCAATATATATATATGAAATTTGAAAACCATCATTAGTGTATCAATTTTAAACCATGCAATGTGGTAGACATGGAGCTCAGGTGGCGAAAACCTAATGTGGAACATCCCGTCGTCCATGTGTGGTCCATGATAGCGTGAAATTAGCGTGCCGAACTCCACGAGAAGGCCTGCAATTCTAAAAGACAATGTAACAGTAATATGGTTTTGCTAAAAAATAATAGATACTTTTCTTATGTAAGAATCAAAAGAAGATAATGCTTGATCTTAGGGGGGTCTATATGTAGGGGGAGAAGTTGAATGGAATACATGAAATTGATAAAGATAGCTTAAGGGGTTGAATAAGTGAAATAATTAAAAACTTATCAATAAAGCCAGTTGTAGTGAAGGGAACATCATGATCTCCTGGTTCCATTACACTTCATTATGTTTTTGTGTATGTTGTTTTCATTTTACCAAGTAGGGGAAGATTGTTGGGTTTTGGGTTTCGACCAAAATCCAACTATATTTGGTTAATGAAAAAAGGTGAAAAACAACACATAGATGTGCATATTGCCACTGTTATCAAGACCATGAAGTAGTCAAGACTCAAAGACTCGGATCAAACTGCAATTCATGGAGAGCATGTAGCAAAATATGTGTATTTTCCATTTATTGTATTTTTCTATTATCGTTAGGGTTTAGGTCTTGTAATATGAATAAATAGTGACCATCATAAGGAGCGTGTTGTGTGTACTATCTTCATGGGTTCACCATGGTGGTAAGGCCACAGGGGGCACCCACGTTATTTTTATCACGGAACAAATGGTCACGCGTTGAACTTCCATATATATTCCCACCCCCACCTAATAGTATAACGCGTTATATTTTCCACGAAATCCATTTTCGTTATTTTTACAACGCGTGATGGATTTTTTTTTTTTTTTTGTGAGTGTAATTGTTGGTTGGGGGGAAATTGTTGGGTGTGGTGGTGAGTGATGACCACCCCCACTAAAAAAGGTTGCGAGTGATGAAAAAATGGTTGCTGACATGACGGAACATGATTGGATATTGTGAGTGATGGAAAAATGGTCACTAGTGACCACCCCCTCCCCCTAATGCAGATTTAAAATCATTTGGCAGATGGTGGTGCTCATGGCATAGGCAATCAGTTTGTTTGACATATTATAATAAAAGCATGTTTGGGTAGTGCAGGTTTAGAATCATCTTGCAGGTGGACATAGGTTTGTTCATGTTGCAATTAAAGTCCAGGGTTTCTTAAGGTTTAGATTTTAGAATCATAGGTTCGTTGACTAATTAAAGTCAAACTAGGTGTTTTTTTGGAGAGGTTGCATATTGTGATAGTGTAGAAAACACTGGGTGACATATTGCAATAGTAAATAGGTAAGATTGTCTTTTCACATGGGTTTTTGACAACTAATAAGAGTGTTTGAGAGAGCAAAAAATGAAAGATATCGAGTTATTGGGCAATCTGAACCAAACCATAAGGAGGCAAATTACACTTTACTATTATTAATAATGGATTTTAATAATCCCAACTATTCGTTATTGGCCGGCAACGGTCCTAACTTTAAAAATTCCCACTGGCGGTCCTATCTTTTCACATATTAGTCTTCAATGAACCCTGACTAACAGAATCCTAACGTCATTAGTCTCTTGTCGTCGGAAAAACGTTTTTGGTCGGAAAAAGGTTCCTAAAGGTCCGATCTATGGTTACAAACAAGTTTGGGATGAAAACTTTGAGTTTTCCGGCAAAAGAGAAGTTTTCCGGCTAAAAAGGAGTTTTTCCGGCGATCTTAATAATTGGGGCTTTTTACAAGAAAAGTTTCCTAAAGGTACGTAATAAGGTTACAAAGAGGTTTGAGACGAAAATGTTGAGTTTTCCGGCCAAAAAGCAGTTTCCGGCCAAAAACGTTTTCCCGGCGACTGAAGACTATCGGCGTTAGGGTTCTGTTAGTCCGGATCCATTGAAGGCCAATATATGAAAAGATGAGACCGTCAGTGGTAATTTTTGAAGTTAAAACCGTTGCCGGCCAACTAACAATAGTTAGAACTATTAAAATTCATTATTTCTTATTATTATTATTATTATTATTATTTCCATTTAGACTTATTAAAACTTAACAATAAAAATTTTTAATTATTATTTTGTACTTCCTATGTTAAGCAAAATTTATAGATTGATAAACAAATATTTTAAGCAAATTTCATACGTTATATATACTTACAATAGTTACATATACAACAACTTCAAGTGGTCCACTTTTTTTTTCTTTCTTTTTAACCTTTATCTTTCAACATTTAGCATTTACGCTTACATTTTTTAAAACTTTATAATCATTGTTTACGTATTTATTTTTATGTACGTGTTGTTATAAATCAAAGTTGATTACGTTTCTTTGAAAATAGGTAGGCTCAAATATAATATAATTTTGTGCTTTTTTATATACGTTTTTAATTGGTCTACATTTTGGCATATATTTTGTTTTAAAACAAGACAGGTCAAATATAATATGTTTTCATTAGACTGTATAAATTCGACTTACTTTACGTTTCGGCGCCACCGCAACACGTGGTACCAATCTTAACTTTTAAAAAAAATATAATTTTGTACTTATTTTTATGTACGTGTCGGTATAAGTTCAAGTTAGTATTCGACGTAAATTTCTTTCGCAAATAAGTCGGGTCATATATATACGTTTTCGTGCTATTTTTTATGTACCTCTTCAGTTAACTACGTTTTGACGTAACTTTTGTTTATAAACGATTCGGGTACTGACGGTACAAATCCGAGTTAATTTACATTTGCACTCGTCGCAAACGCGTGGAGAAATTTAGTAGTTGATAAACAAATATGATAATATAAGGGGAGTTAGACTATGAGGCGTGGAGGAACCCCATCTTCAAAGGATGGTCCTCCACGTCACCCGCCACGTCACCACGCAAGGAGGATGCCCTTCTAAGATAGACCAAGGGTGTGCAGGCTGGATGGACATCCTCCTTTTTTATTTTATTTTTTAATTTTTGCTAGTAAAATATGCAATATATATAAAACTAAACTTAATTTAAACTCTAAAATTAATATTAATGCTTTTGGTTTCCGCAAATATTTCTTGCTATACAACTTCACCACCCATTCGCAAAACTTTGTACAAACATTCTCGTGCAGTTCTTTCGGACATCTTTAAATACCCGTCCAACGAATCGGGTGTCGTCTCGTATGCCAGTTGGCGAATGGCCGCTGTGCATTTCTGTAAAGTGGTGAATCCACTTTTGCCTCTAGCGTCGTATCGTAATGTAAAAAACAGATCAGACTGAGACAAGACATCTGCTATACGTAAGAACAGTCGACGACTCATTCAGAACCGATGTCTAAACATCGTGGCCGTGTACACGGGTTCATCGGCAAAATAATTGGCCACTAATATATCTGGGGCACCTACACGTGAACGTAAAAATAAGTTAACCTTCTCGGTCTCGGTTTATGGCGGCTTCGTTAGTTCGCGGTTGTGACGTCCTCAATGATCATTTATGCTGCACTGCTTCCTGCATTACAACGTTTGCAAAAGACAAATCGCCTTCACCCGAAGATGATGAACACCACGATGAAGAGGACATGATTATAACTTTATTAAACTTCAAGAAGTGTATGAAAAATGAGAGAGATTGGGATGATTTAGTTTGAAAATGGGGATAAATGGTATATATTTATAAAGAAATTATTTTTTTAATGGAACTAGCCGTTGTAACGGCTTTAAATTTGAAAAAGGAGGCCCGACACCGATGTCTAAGGGGAGACGGAGAGAACAGGGACGATCGGGGGGGGGGGTTGCAGTTCCGTCGCCGCATTAGGCCGGCCCGTGCACGTCCCCACGCCGAGCAATCTTAGTTTAGAGTGATAAAAAAAACTTTGAAGTAAGAGGTTGTTTGTTTACCTCTTAATGGTTCAGACTGTTTGTTTCATAAGCAAATGTCTGAATGGTTCAGACATTTGCCTCTGAATGATTAAGCATTATACTGAGTCTGAATGGTTAAGACTTCTAATCTGAATGGTTAAACATTATACTGGCTCTTAATGGTTCAGACATCTTATTGATTCAGCACTTAATGGTTCAAAACTTTTACTGGTTTAACACTTAATCATTCAGAAGTTGCTAAACGCCAAGTAAAGTTGTTCTAACATTCTTTTACCATTAATTATCGTTGACGGCTACTATTTTATATTTAATGTTTATATTTATAGGTAAATGATCAAATAAAAACAAAATTAACGTACGAAACGTACGAATTGAGGGAAAAAGCAAAAAGTGGCGATATCATTTTGGTAATTATCAGCAACTTCAAAATTAATAGGGAAAAAACAAAAAGTGGCGGTGGCAATCTGGTAATTATCAGCATCTGTAGGGTAATTATCAAATTACTCTAGTAGAGTAATTTCGACTTCTGTAGAGTAATTTTGGAAAATGTCTTGTAGAGTAATTTTGTTAGCATTTAGTTATGGGGTTTAGATTTATGGTTTAGTTTTTAGCTTTTAGTTGGGGGGGGGGGGGGTTAGGTTTTGTATTTTAGGGTTGGGGGGGGGTGGTTTAGGTTTTTTTTTGGGGGGGGGGGGGGGGTTTAGTGTAATTTTGATAATTACCCTACAATTTTGATAATTACCCTACACGACCAATATTGAACTTTTACAAAATTACTATCTACAGAAGCTCAAAATCTATCTACTATAATAAAATAAACCAAGTTTTGAACACGTGTCATTCATAGAATGTATCCTTAAATTTATATTTATCTTATATTAACTAAATAATAAATAATAAATTAATCTTAATCTTATCATACTTTAATAAAATATTATCCTCAAATCTAAATTGTTAATTTAATATATTTTAAAACAAATATCTCTCTTCCCTACTTATCTTATATTAAATATATAAATAATAAATTAATATTAAATGTTATCCTAATTTATTAAAAATATAACTTTTTTATTAATTGGTATACAAAATTATATTTATTCAGCTCGTGTAAAACGCGGGGTTTTAAAAATATAATTTTTTAATATATAAAATTACATTTATTCAACCCGTGTAATATACGGGGTTCTAACCTAGTTACTCTACTAGTGTAATTTTGAAGTTGCTGATAATTACCAAAATGCCACGCCACTTTTTTTTACTTTTCTTTTAATTCGTACGTTTCGTACGTTTATTTTATTTTCACGGGAAGTTAACTCTGTATTTATACGATATGAATTTCTAAGGGGGTGTTTGGCTTAGCTTTTATTTTTTGGCTTATGCTTATATTTTAAAGTAGCTTATAGCTTATTTTCTATCATTTGATAAGCTCTTTTTAAGTGTTTGGATTAGCTTATAACTTATTTTCTATCATTCTTCAAATAAGCTTAAAAACCATGTTCAAATAAGCTTATTCAAATTAGCTTATATAAGCTAATAAGCATAAGTTTAAAAAGCTAAAACAAACACCAAATGAAGCTTATTTTGTAAAAAAAGCTAAAAAAGCTATAAGCTTTGTTAAAAAAGCTAGGCCAAACACCCCCTAAGCCTTTGGATTAGGGTTTTGCAGCAGCCATACACACGCACCTCTCAAACCTCCACTCTCAACCACCATGGGGAAGAAACGAAATCTGAATCCGGAACCCTTCTTATCCGATGACACCAACAAATCCGTCTCAAAAAAGCGAACTAAACCCGCCAAACAACACCAGCGCGAAGAAAATGTGCGTTTTCATTCAATTTTTCCTATATTAATCCAAATCTGTTGATGAATTTCTCCCAAACGATCTGTGTTTTGCAGGTTTTATCGGCGGGAATGAGCTCGAAGATATTGAAGGAGGCGTTAATTCAGCAGAAGGAGATTCAGGAAGAAACCGATGCGGAAAACCCTAATAACATTGTTTTTACTGAAGAGCGTGTTAATCAGGGGAAATTATTAGATTATAATGATGATGATGATGATGATGTTGATAATTTTGCTGGATTTTCTGATAATTATAGTCAGTTTGGTGGTTATGAGGTTTGTTTAATGTTATCCTCTTTGAATTTGTTTCTAACATGTTTTTTAATTGATAGATTTAGAGTTGTTGTGTAAATGAGCCGGACCGAGCCCGAACTTGACTAGGCTCGAGCTTGGCTCGTTATGTTTTTATGAAGCTCGGCTCGGTTCGAGCCTACTGGCTACTTCTTTGAGCTCGAGCTCGGCTTGCGAGTAAAACCCAAAGCTCGAGCTTGGCTCGAACTATTTGGAGAACAACCTTAAACGAGCTAAAAGTTTGGTTAGAGGTCGCTTAAACGAGCCAAAGCTCGGCTCGAGCTTGGCTCATTACCGTTATCATCATTATTATTATATTATGTATAAGAAAACTAAAATTTTGTATGGGCTCGTTGTTGTATTTCAGGCTCGAGCTTGATAACAAAACAAGCTCTATTTCAAGCTCGAGCTCGGGCTAGTTAAAGCTCGGCTTGTTCGAGCTTTTAACCAAGCCGATCACGAGTAGCTCTCGAGCTTCTGGGCTTGTTTACACCCCTAGTTATATACCATCCTGGATGGTTAGTTTTATAGGAAAATACAAATCGAATTGGCGGTTTGATGGTTCGGTTTCGCGGTTCTTAGACTGATTAATTTTTTTTAAAGTATACTATACATACGTATTTAAAACCGGCCGACTTTTATTGGTTTGGATGGTTTATGAACACCCTTTATTACCACTAATGTTTTTCTTGAAATATTTTTTTGTTTTTGACAACATAGGATGAAATTAATGAAGATGAAGAGAAGTTGTTGGAAGCGTTTTTCTCTAAGGATGCACGGCCTCAACGCACTTTGGCTGACATCATTGTGGAGAAAATTAAAGAAAAAGATCAAATGCCTGCAGGTATTGATCCGTTTCATGTTATGGTTCGGTTTTACTCATGTTTGTGAACTGAAATTTGTTGATGGGTTTGTCTGCAGGAGTTCAACCCTTACCCAAATTGGATGATTCAGTCATAGAGATATATAAGAGGTGCTTTACATCTCTGTTTTTTGATTTCTGGATAGATTTTTTAACTCAGAATGTTCATGGTCGGGGTCGACCAGTTTTTCGGAGAAACTAAATTGAAGCGGTTGGGTAAGCTGGGTTTGCTAAAACGGTTTATTTTGGTGGTTCGAGCCGGTAAAAACACGTATTAGACCAATGGTACAATTAGATAAAGATTATTAAAAGTTCGGTAAAATTGTATTCATATAAAAGACATTTTACTTTATAAGTACTAAATTGTTTACGGAAAAAGTGAAGAAAAATTTAAAGAGTATTAAATGGGTTAAATTATAATCTGCAGTTGTTATAATTGTTAGATTTGTCTTCATGAAAAAATATTGTTTTTTGTTAAAATTATATAGCTTAAAAAAGTACTTATTTTCTTCTAACAATAGAATACATACGGCATACCAGTTTACCCAACTTTTCAAACCGTCAACCTAATCACGAAACTCGGTTTTATAAATCGTTAACAAAATCATATAAGTGATTTAGCTCGGTTATTTTTAACATGAATTATAAAAATATTAAATTATTTTCTAACTTGGATATACAGTGTTGGAGAGATTTTCAAGAAGTATACTTCAGGAAAGTTACCATTGGCTTTTAAAAGCATACCGGCAAAACAACATTGGGAGGAACTTTTGTATTTGACGGAACCAGAAAAATGGTCACCGAATGCAGTGTATCAAGCCACCAGAATTCTTGCTTCTAATATGAGTTCGAAGAAAGTGGAACGGTTTTATAAATTTGTTCTACTTCCTCGTATTAGACTGGATATAAGGAAGAACAAAAAACTTCACTTTGCGTTATATCAAGCGTTGAAAAAGGCTGTGTATAAACCGGCTGCCTTTAATAAAGGAATTTTGTTTCCGCTATGCGAGGTATGAACTGTTATTTTGTAAAACGAGCAAGGTGTTATGTTTACACATTATTCAACAGTTGTGATATCTTACTTGTATATATAGATGACGGAAAGTCCTGTTAGCCATGATTATATTAGGAGAATTCATGTATTAATATGTAAAAAACATGTTTTCATGAAGGCCATTTGTTATTATTTTTTTAGAACATGTTGCTGACCAAAATGTGGTTTTATTTAAAACATTAACTGTCGTTTTACTTTCTTCGAAAGTTCAATCATAAAGGATTTTGTGTCTTGTTTGCAGTCAAGAACATGCAATTTGAGAGAAGCTGTTATTATTGGAAGCGTTCTTCAAAAAGTCTCTATTCCACCACTTCATTCCAGGTATCACCGTCAAATTTAGTAAATTAAAAAAAAAGAAATCTTACCATAAGTAAATTTTGTTTGGACTTCTTTTTGATAGGATTAAAAAATGGCATCTTATATTCATATAATTGTATGTTTTTATTTTTTAACGTAGTAGACCAAAGATACGCGCTACTCGGTATAAACAATTTTTTAATACCTACCGACATCTTTTACATAATTGTTTTTTTTAAAGAGAAAAATGCAATTTGCGTCCCTGTGGTATGTCCCAAACATCAACCTGAGCCCCTAAATTCATTTTTTGGTTTTTTGAGCCCCTGAGCTTATGAATTCATAACACTTTGAGTCCCTGCCGTCAGTTTGACTGTTTGAGGCAGGGGTAAGACCGTCTTTTGGCATATACTAATAACACTTTGCGTCCCTATGGTATGAGTGAAATATCAACCTGAGCCCCTAAATTCATTTTTTGCTTTTTTCTTAAGAAATCTAATAATTCAAATTAACTCTTTTATTTTTAAATAAATGCAATCTAATAATTAAATGTATACTATATATAACAAATTATTAAAGCCTAAATTGTTGTATATTAAATGTAAACTTTTAATACATACAATACAGAGACAAAACGTCATACCAACTTCGTAGACTTGACGGAACTTACAGACTCGATAACAAAAGACCGTAACATACAATATAGAGACAAAACGTCATACGACCACAAGCAATTGTGGATCTTTACTGACGGGTGCACTTCGGAATGTAGCAGATATGAACGAATATAACCCCAGTGTAGGTAATTACATATCTGCCACTGGGGTTATATTCATTCATATGAATGAATATAACCCAAGTGGTAGATATGTAATTAGCGAGCTCTGAAATTTCAAGGAAAATCGAAGAGCTCCACTGGGGTTATATTCATTCATATCAATCACTTCCTTATGTGCACCGCATCTTCTAGGAGGTTGTCAAGTGTTCTCGCTTTCGTAGTTGGTGTTTTGCGTATCTTTACATCCGCAGCCATTCTGTGCAACAAAACACATTCAAATGAGGAACACATTCGAATCAAACCAAAAATCAATATGAGGAACACATCAATCCGAAACTGATCCGATCAGTTCTTAATACGAGGAACCCAAATCATCGAATCAAACCAAAAATCAATATGATGAAACACACAAGAATCAAAACCAAAACACATTGAAAACCTCTGTTTTGATGCATTTTGAACAATATACTCAGTTGATACCCTAAACCCTAAACCCACAAGAATCAAAACCAAAACACATTGCAAACCTCTGTTTTGATGCATTTTGAACAATATACTCAGTTGATACCCTAAACCCACAAGAATCAAAACCAAAACACATTCAAAACCTCTATTTTGATGCATTTTGAACAATATACTCAGTTGATACCCTAAACCCACAAGAATCAAAACCAAAACACATTCAAAACCTCTGTTTTGATACCCTAAACCCTAAACCCACAAGAATCAAAACCAAAACACATTCAAAACCTCTGTTTTGATACCCTAAACCCTAAACCCACAAGAATCAAACCGTATAATGAATTTAGTACCGTATTCATTCCGTATATGAGTTATCTAACCCGTATGAAGATAACCCTCTGTTTTGATATCCGAGACAAAAACCCATAAGATAACACTCTGTTTTGATATCCGAGACAGACAAAAACCCACAAGAATCAAACAAAACCAATACAAACAATATTTTCACACAAAACATAGTGTCGATTTTACCTTGGATTGTTATCGATGAAGATGAAGATGATGGAACTGATGATGGAAGATGAAGGTGTGAGGAAGATGATGGATTGTTATCGATGAAGATGATGGAAGATGAAGGTGTTGGGAGTTGGGAGATGATGGATTGTTATCGATGAAGATGAAGGTGTTGGGAGTTGGGAGATCTTGTTGAGAAGTGTGAGGAAGATGATGGAACTGATCTGCCACTGCTATTAAGTGTAGATGTTAAGGGTCAAGGGCAAAAAGGACTTTTCACACTTGTCAAACGGCCAAACTGACGGAACACTGCCGGCAGGGACTCAAACTGTTATAAATTCATAAGCTCAGGGGCTCAAAAAACCAAAAAATGAATTTTAGGGGCTCAGGTTGATGTTTGGGACATACCACAGGGACGCAAATTGCATTTTTCTCTTTGTTAAATTAAAACAAGCCCTATTTACATTTATTTGGATAGAATTGTAACTAAAGTGCTATTTTTATTGTGCAGTCTTGCTTTAATGAAACTTGCAGAAATGGAGTATGCTGGCACAACAAGGTATTCGATGGAGCTTCATGCATATTGACACTTCTTATTTATCTATATCTATATATATATTCTGTTCTAATTAATTGCACATGGTATATAAAGCAGAGGTATCTGATTATTAAAACATTTATTCGTCAACGTACAGTTATTTCATTAAGCTGTTGGTTGAGAAGAAATACGCTTTACCATATCGAGTTATCGATGCGATGGTTGCACATTTCATGAGATTTTGTGAGGACTCAAGGGAAATGCCTGTGATCTGGCATCAGTCACTGCTTGCATTTATGCAAAGGTTCGTTTCGTTTTTTTCTGTTTGATTATATAGCTCTTCTCGAATTATTAATAGTGTAATATTATGCAGGTACAAACACGAACTGACAAAGGAGCAAAAAGACGACGTTAATTATCTTGTGAAGAAGCAGAGACATAAAATGGTACGTGAAGAAACAGAGGTTATAAAAATGTCAAAAACAGAATATTATTTTTCAACAGTATTAAGAGTAACGTGTTATTTTTTGATGCAGGTTACACCTGAAATTTTAAGAGAGCTGAATCATAGCCGTAACCGTGGGGAGAAAGAGGATGATCTCATGTCAATATATATCCTTTTTATTTTTTAAAAAGCTGCTTACTTTATAATGCATGTCAAAACGGGCCGGGCCTAATTGGGTGACGGGTTAGAATGGGTAATTTAAGTACATATCAAAACGGGTTGGTGGCTTGCATAGTTGTCAATACGCGCTATAGGTCTAATGTCGCTATTAGGGTTGTACGATGGATAGCGAGAATAGTGACACTTTATTTATTTATTATTATTTTCAAAAATAAATAGCAATTAAATATGGGTAACAAATAGCTGGATTGTAGGTTTTTGTTAAATATACATGTAAAATAGCATATATATCAGGGTATTTTAATATAATATACACATATTTAAAAAAAAAAAACTTTTAGTGTAACGCTATTTATAAAATAGCCGCCCGCTATTTATCGCTATTCGCTATGTAGCATAATGGTACCTTGTCGCTATTCGCCATTAACAATTATGGTGGCTTGACCCGTCAACTTCTACCCTCCTATGTTTGAGGCTTAAGCATTTGAAAACAATTTACTTGACTTTCTATAAAGTTATATCTTTTTGACCCGTTAACGATAAGATGGAAGCCAAAATGACCCATGTTTAAGTAAATGTGTCAAGTTTGCACTTTTCGTTGGAACCTGGTATGACCCCGTTTTTGTTTTGTGATTGTTAACTATTTTTACAACTTTTATTTCCTTAACTCTGTATCACCTTCCCCTATATCTGTGATCAACAAAACTATAGATGAAGACCGATTTGATATTCCAGATGTTCCAATGGAAGAGGATTAATGTTGAGAAACGCATTTTTCTATTTTGGTAAGCATGCAACCCCCCCTTCTACGCGTACCTGTACCTGCACCCGCACCCACAACAAAAATTGCAACTCTAGGCAAGGGTCCATTCATAACTAACAGGTACAATGTTTTTATTTTCAGGTTAATACTGGTCTTCCTGTTCTGAGGAGAGGTCAGTTCTATGTTTTGGAAGGTTGCGAATATGTGCTGATTAACAACACTTTGGGAGTGATCGGCGTTAGCGGTTTTGTAGAATATGTCTTGAGTTATTTACATCTTTTTACAGGGATTGAAACTAAAACTGAATGTACTTTGAATTTGTTTCATTTATTTTTTTGAAGTTTTTATTTAATTTAAGCTGAATTTATGAGAAAAATTGTCTGTTAGGCTTAAAAGTGACCATATTTGATATGACCCTTACTCTTATAAAACAAACATCAATAAACCTCTTTTTTTTTAAAACTTACTTTAGCCGTCTCAAGTATGAAACCGGGCTACGGCCTACGAGCATTATGTTCCTTTGTCTGTGTGGCCGTTGATAATCGCTGTCAGCGTTGTGCATTTCTGCTTCGCCTGTCCTATTGAGTTGTTGAACCATACAAATACTGTAATTAACCAAAACAATATTGAAAAACGCAAACCAAAACAATAATGAAAAAGGGAAAGGATCAAATAGGAAGTTTATTTTGGCTAGGAAGTGTAAGAAGCAATAGGATTAGGACAAGTGGCAACATTTAAAATAAAGAAAAAGGGTATTTTAGTCAATCCAACCATTTCTTCTTCTTTTCAAAACCCAGTAACTTCAAAACCTACCATTTTCAAAACCCACCATCTTCAACCATTTCTTCACTTTCTATCTCAATAATCACTACATTATAGTGCGATTTTCATCACCAATCAATGATTCAAACACCCGATCAACGTGTTCTTCAGCTTTTTTGAAGAAAACCCAATTTAATTTCATACAAAATCTCGTTTTTTCCGGTGTTTTTGAAGATAATCACTCGATCCGTTCGATTCTAGCGCTGATAAGTGTTTCAATCATTCAAAATTCGTCAATTGTTGAAGAAATCACTTCGATCCATGTAAGAAATTCTTTAATTTCATTTTTACGATCTGGGTTTTTGATTTAGTTATTGCGTTTTACGATCTTGGCGGGGGTCCGGGGGCAGCGCCCCTGGCGGGGTCAGCTCGGAATTTTTTTTTTTTCGAAAAAATAATTTTCTGTAAATTGCCTCTGGAAACTGCATTCGTAAACTGCATTGGTTCAGACAGTTCACAGCACAGAACAAAACTATTGTCATGGTTCAATGCGTTTTAGAGAGAACACTTTCTTTGGTGTTTTTAGGCAATTACGTTTTAGAACTATAACATTTTTATGTGTTTTCTGGCCATTGCGTTTTAGAAAAACACATTCTTGAAGTGTTTTTGGTGCATTGCGTTTTAGGTAAAACACCTTTTTAGGTGTTTTCTGTCCATTGCGTTTTACAGAGAACACTTTCTTTTGTTTTTTAGGCAATTGCGTTTTAGAATGAGTCATTTTTAAGTGTTTTCTCGCCATTGCGTTTTACAAATAAGACATTTCTTTGTGTTTTTTGGTGCATTGCGTTTTAGGTAAAACACTTTTTATGTGTTTTCAGTCCATTGCGTTTTAGAAAACAGACATTTTAAGTGTTTTCTGGTCATTGCGTTTTAGAAATAAGACATTTGTTTGTGTTTTTTGTGCATTGCGTTTTAGGTAAAACACATTTTTATGTGTTTTTAGTCCATTGCGTTTTAGAAAGTACATTTTCTTTTGAGTTTTTAGGCTATTGCGTTTTAGAAACAAGACATTTCTTTGTGTTTTCTGGCCATTGCGTTTTACAAATAAGACACTTTTTTGTGTTTTTGGTGCATTGCGTTTTAGAAAAATGTCATTTTTTAGGTTTTTTTTTTCATTGCGTTTTACGTAACTGGGGGTTTTTCTATTGCGTTTTACGCAACTGGGTTTTTAATTTTTTTTTTTTGAAAATATAGCAATAGTATACTCGTTTTAAAGATAAAAAAAAAACGCTCGTTTTTTGGTGCATTTTTTATAAAAAAAATAATGTCGTATGAAAGAGTTATTAATGTTTAAAAAATGGGGGGAATTGGAGGAGAGAGAAACTATTGCCTTTGATTGACTAGAATGCCCCTAAACAAACTCACGTGCCTCTTTTCTTCCCTTCAATTTCTATCATTTAATCTTAGCCCTTGATTAACTAAAATGGATGGTCAAGATCACTTCCTAGCCTTCTTAGCCAAATAAACTTCCTATTGTATTTCAACCCTAATGAAAAATGTAAAAAACGACGTTGTAGCGCGTGTCAGAGGCGAGTCTTGCTTAACATTATTAAAAGCAGTCATGAAAGCCATTCCATCTTGTTTTTCGCTTTTAAAGCTCCTAAAAAGATTACCGATCAGCTTGAGGCGATGTAACGCCCCAAAATACGAACGTTAATATTTGTCGTGTGTTCCTATATGACACGTCATGAAATTAATAACTAGGCTATTTAACCTAGTCAAGGGTATGGTCAAAAGTATTAAATGATGAAGGAAGTGTCGGTTATGTTTTAAAGGCAAACCCGAGGGGTCAAAGTGGAACAAGATGGAAGTTGAGTTATTAAAATGAAAGATCAACTCACACAAACACACACTTCGTGTGTGTTCACGAATGTTCAGGAGCTCCAAGAGCCCCAAAACCCTAACTCAACTAAATCACCAAATTAAAGGGTGAATCGAGGCTCAAATTCAAGAAGGAACACGGATTAATGATCACCTTTACGAGGGGATCATAAGGTATGTCTTAAATCTAAGATTTGTGATCATGTGTAAAGTGGGTTATGTTCTAATCCATGAGTTTAAGTGGAATTGAGCATGAGTATGTGTTATAATCATCATATAGAACATGAATTATGAATGGTTTGTGCTAATTTGATGTTTAGATGATAAACCCATTAGTTATGGTGATGAAGATGACTAGACTCATCACCTATGTCCAATTCTTGTTGAAAGAATGATGTATTATGTGGGTATGATGAATTCTTGTTAGATGAATTAGGAGAAAAATTATGATGATATGATTGATGTTTATTTGGGAAAGATCCATGATGGTTAGTAGTAGGTTTTGATGGGTTATGTAAGAGTTTAGAAGATTTATGCATGAATAAGTTGTACGTTATGCTTAAAAGGTAGTACTTACATCAAGTGAATGATAAAATGTATATAGTGTTGTCCGTATAGTCGATTATGATGTTACGGGTATATGTTGATAAGTCGATAGTTACATATGGTTAATAGTTGACTTTTGAAAGTCAACTAAGTATACGAAACATGAGTTGACTCGTTGTCGTAAATGTAGGTTTATGGGAAGTCGTATGGTACATGTTATAGCAATCCGTGTTAAATGTAATGACATGATGAGTTACGTGAGTTTAAACGCATATGGATATGATTATATGAGTTATGTTTGTTAGAAATGATTAATGAAAGTTAAGTGTGAAATATGCGATTGATATGATTGTTAACATGTACGAATGCATATGCTAATAAGAGTGTGATTTTGATGAAAAGAGAGTATAGGAATCATGTCAAGACGGACTCAAGCAGGAAAGGCTAACGAGTCAAGAGGAGGCAAGGAATCGGATACGAGCACGGACGCATAAGGTAAGTGATTTCCATAATCACTTCTTAGTTCGATTAAGTAATAAAGTGTTTTAATTAATTAAACATGATGTTTGAGGTCAAATATGTGTTAAAGTCCTTCGTCGTAAATGATGGGATTAAAGTTGACCAAAATGCCCTTGATGGGTATTTTGGGGCAATCGATCTTAAAAGTAGCTTAGAAACAAGTTATTCGATTAGTGTAATGTTTTGGACAAGTATGGAAGTGGGGATTATGGTTTGGTTAGTCGTAGACCAATTAATGCGCGAATACCCTTAACGGGTCAAAAATAAGCATATGAACGATAAGGTGTTAAGAGGATGCAAGACATCCAAGAATTTAGTAATTTATGATAGACGTCACTGATATTATTATGTTTATAAGAGGTTATGGTAAAACGAACAAGTTATGTTGATGTACGCATGAACGGGTCGAAATAATGGTAAAAGGGTAATAAGCCGAAGAGTTAAAAGTCTGAAATTTTATTAAGTCGGATGTTGGATTTTAGTTCCATTAGATGGAGAATTAAATTACGGACGTGTTGGAAAAAGAATCGGGTAAAACGGATCACAAACGAGAAAGTTATGCTTGTTTTCGTAAAATCCGGATGTGCTGGAAATATGCAGCAATCCAGCTGCAACTTTCTGTCTTTTTAGGGGGGTCGCGTCGCGCGACGGGTGCTGTTTCTCCGAAAATTATTTTCTTGTCTTGTTTGGTACCGGGAACTCGTTTAAAGGCGTTTTAAGTCACGTACGCCTAATTTAACTTATGTTTATGTGATCTTAAGGGTATGCACGTATGTAAATAGATACGTATGTATGTTTATAAGGATGTAAACAAGTATGTGGATGTATGTAGGTATGTGTCTGAGAATAGGCATGTATGAGTTTGGTATACTGCAAGCAGGGGTGTATGTATGTATGTATATAGGTGTGATGTCATGACCGTGCGTAACGATGTGGGTATGTGTATACGAAGATACGTATAGAATGATTGAGATGTATATATATGTAAGTATGCATGTAGGTTGGTATTTATGTGTGTACATATATGGAGATAATGTGTATGAAGTTTAAGTATGTATGTAAGTCTTTCGGTACGATTAAGTGTTTATGTTGTTTATTCGTGTACATGGAGTTATAAGTGAAATGCAGGAATAGCAAAGATGTCTCACCACGGATGGTATGACAGGATGGGAAAGCTGGGATGTAAAGAGTTAAGGAAACGAGAAGTAAACGTGAACAAATCTTGTATGTTTATAATGCGTACTAGTGTTGTGAATTCTATGTGGTGAGCGCAGGTAGTACCAGTCATGAGGATATCCAAGGATTGGAGATCGAGGATCGAGTCACAAGATAGATTGTACGGGAGTGTTGACTACGTAATTGAGTGAAGCTAGGTTATGGTTTCTTAATGAAAATGAGTATAATAAATGTATTTATTGTGAAAGAATTAACGATGAAAATGAATTTAAGTACGTCAAGAGGTGTTGTAACGAAAGAAATTTTATGTTACGTTTTTCCGCTACGACTTTTGTCTAATACGAATCAGGGTGTAACAGGCGAAGAGGGTTTTTTTTTTCTAGGGTGGCATTGAAGAAAAAAAGATGAGTTGGGCTAGTTGGGAGAAGATACCTTCTCCTATCAAGGTTGGTGGTCTGGGTTTGGTTCTTCCTTGTGATGCTAATACGGCCTTCCTTACGTAGTGGTGGTGGCGTTTTAAAGTAGGGCTGTAAATGAACTGAACGTTCAACGAACAGTTCGTGAACCGTTCGGCGGAGAGTTCGTTTACGTTCGTTCGTTTAATTAATGAACGAACATGAACAAAAAATTTCGTTCTGTTAGTTAACTGAACAAACACGAATAGATGTCTCGTTCGTTCAATTACGTTCGTGAACGTTCGGTAATGTGTTGGTAAACATTCATTCATGTTCGTTTGTTTATATTGGTCACTAAAGATTTTTTTTAGCATTTCTTTATTTTATTTAAACTTTTTATATTCTTAAATTCTTATTTATCTCATTACTAAACAAATAAAACATAAAACTTTATCCCCACCTTGTTTATGCGCTGCTCCACTTTCCTTCTCCTTAGTCACATCGAAAAATACCATCCATCTTCGTTCAACAGTTAGGACTTTCATAGTCTAGCGCCGCTCCCTCTCACCATCCACCGTTGTCTTCACCGACTTTAATTATGTTCGTGAACCGTTCATAAACACGCTTAACAAACTAATACAAACAAGTTATTTCCTTACTTCTTCTTCTTCTTCCCAATTCTCCTCAATTCTTCAATTAGGGTTCCACAATCCAATGACCACCACTCAATTACTCCCAAAATCAACACCTACAAGATCTAATCAAATCATCAAGCGTTTCAACAACCTCGAAGATGCAGTCTATCTCTTCAACCGAATGATCCGTAAGAAACCTCTTCCATTACTACTCAATTTCAACAATCTCTTAACCGAAATCGTTAAAATGAAACGTTACACCACCGCTATTTCACTAATCAACAAACTATTATCATCACAAATCACCGTTGACGCTTGCATGATGAACATTGCCATTAATTGTTACTCTCATTTAGGTCAAATTGATCTAGGGTTTGCCGTGTACGGATCCATACTCAAATTAGGTCATAAACCGTTAACATCCACTTACAATACATTGTTAAAAGGTTTAGTGTTGGAAGATAGAGTTTTAGAGGCTGAAATTCTGTTTAAGAAGTTGATTAAGCGTAAGATATGCGAACCGAATGAGGTTACGTATGGTACGGTTATGAATGGATTATGTAAAGGCGGAAATACGAAGATGTCGGTTAGGTTATTGCGATTTATGGAGGAGAGAGGATGTAAACCTAGTGAGCAAGTGTATAGTATGATTATAGATAGTTTGTGTAAGGATCGGAGAGTTGACGATGCGTTAAAGCTGTTAACGGAAATGGTGGAGAAACGAGTGTTGCCAAATGTTGTTACGTATAATTCGTTGATTGACGGTTTGTGTGGGTTAGGTAGATGGGACGAGGCTAAACATATGGTTTTGGAAATGGATAGGGGAAAGATTAGTCCGGATGCGCGTACGTTTAATATTATCGTGGATGCGTTTTGTAAAGAGGGGATGGTGGAGGATGCGAGAAGCGTGGTTAGTGTTATGGTTGAACGAGGGGAGAAACCGGATGTTGTGACGTATAGCGCGTTGATTGACGGGTATTGTTTGCGCGGTCAGATGAAGGAAGCCGTGAAAGTTTTTGATGCTATGGTTGAGGACAGAATCGAGCCGAACATTGTTACTTTTAACAGCTTGATCAACGGGTATTGTAAAAGATCGAACGTAGACGAGGCGATGAAAGTGTTTGCAGAGATAACGCGTAGGAAGTTGGAACCGACGGTTTCGACGTATAGTAGTATGTTGTATGGTTTGTTTAAGGCTGGGAGATCGATAGATGCGTTAAAACTTTTCGAACATATGCAGTCTGTAGGTGTGACTCCAAATTTTATTACGTATTCTGTGTTATTGGACGGGCTATGCAAAAACCGTAGGGTCAACGAGGCGTTATCGTTGTTTCGTATAATAATAAACAACGGTATACATCCTAACGTTGCGTTGTACACTGTTCTTATCGACGGTTGCTGCAAAAACGGGAATCTTGGTGTTGGTTTGGATCTTTTTAGCGAACTTTGTTCGAGAGGTTTGCGGCCGAATGTTGTAACGTACAATGCAATGATTAATGGGTTGTGTAATCAGGGTTTGATTGAGGAAGCGAAGGAGCTTGTTGTTAAAATGGATAAGAATGGTGTTTTCCCGAATGGTGTAACGTATAACATTGTTCTTCAAGGAGTTTTGAAGTTTAAGACGTTTGAAGATGTGTTATTACATCTGAAAGAAATGGATGCAAGGGGTTTTTCGGTTGATGCGTCATCTTTTTACTTGTTACTTCGTTCTATCCCGGAAAAAGAACAAGATTCCAACTTTACTGATCTCATGATAAAACTTGTGCCGCAAGATTTATTGAAATCGAAATCCCAGCCAGTGAAATAGGCACCTTCACTTTTGAAAAGGTATATATTGTTCTTGTTAAGAACATGGAGGATTACCAGGAGCAACTAGTAGCGAGATATTTGATCGTACTGCCGTACTGGCACGTGGTTTCTCGGAAAGTAAGGACCTTGAAGCTTGGTTAAAAAAAGTACAACGCGTTGCTCAATGTACAGCCAAATAAGTTTTATTTACAACAAGAAGCTGCTTCTCTCTCATCTGTTATTACACATCAACCTTTTTATCAAGTAAGCCTTCCAAAATTTCTTTACCCCTTTAGTTGTTTTAACATACAAGTCTCCTACATACCCTATTTTTGACCAATTTTGACCCATAAGCGCATGAGGCGTTGACTCGACTCCTACATACTCTAATTTTGACCCATAAGTACATGAGACGCCACCTCTAGCCCTGATGCGTTTTCCTGAGTGCCTTGCGCGCCTGTTAAAGCCAAGCCTTGAGGTAAGGACATTCTTCAACAATTAATAGATGCTTCATGTTACAGCACCACCGAAATCAATTTATTCCAGAAGATTACTGTTTTGATAGTATGACTTTGTAATTGTATATATTATACTTGGATTATTCATAAAACTCAAAATATAAAGGACAAAAGAACATGTTAATGGATCCATCAATCCGACCAATTTTGACAAGTAAATTCGTAAATGCTTTTTCAGTTTTAGACCATTTTGGATCCACTTAGAGGTGTTGTTTTATGGCCTGGAGTACCTTTTTGTGTGATCTAGATTTTTTTCATTTGCTTTGGTATGGCTAGCATCTGCTCTTGTGGTAGATTTAGTTGGTTTATTTTTTTCTATTTTCATAAACATGTTTATAGTGTGGGAATATGCATGTATGTATGTAGTAGCATCGTATGCAACTATGCATGCATGGGGGGGGGGGGGGGGGGGGTTGTGACTATCTTACACCATGCACATATTTGGGACCAAATTGCTTTTGCAAAGTCACAGGATAGAGTAAATGATTTGTGGTCACACACACCTCCCCACAACTTGGTCCAAGAACTGACTCATCGACAGTGCTTCCAGCGTAGGGATCCTATCTGTCGTTGCCTCCAACCAAAGAAATTAACTTTCTCTGAAATCCAGTTTATCCGCTGATGAGTATACTGATTCTTAGGACCAAAAAATCCCCATATTTGTCCCCCAACCAAATCCATTTATCATTGTCATTGTTGCTTGTATGATGTATTTATTTAGCTAAATTGAAATAATTCAAGTTTTCTTGAATTAGAGCTAAGAACGTTAGTTAATACCTGTAATATTTTGAGTCTTGGTTTAAAAAGCGATAGGTCTAAAATTGAGGCGCGAAGTGGGCTTTTCGTACCCGAGGCGCAAGGTGATTGTATAATTTTTTTATGTATCCCATAGGTTTTTAACTTCCTTTACCCAAAATATAGCTATAAATAAGGTTTTTATACCATTTTACCTACATGCACAAGCCAAAAACCTTAATGTACAACATTTTTCTGCATAAAAACGCCTCAGATACATGAGGCGCGCGCCTCAAGCCAAAAAGCCCCCCAAAAAACCCTAAAATTTGCGCCTTTTGGGCGCTTTTTGTATTTATTCCAGGCGCCGAGCAAAAAAACCCCCAACAATTGTGCCTGAGGCGTGCTTTTTAAAACCAAAATTTAGTATGAATCGTTTAAACCTAACCCAATAAGTTGTGCTCCTTGAATTGTGACAAATCTCAAGTCTCAAGTATTTGAGTGTTGACATTCATTTGTGTAATTGATATAGTAGCAATGAGGACATAAACAACTTGCACAAAAACTGTGAATTACAACCATTGGCCCTTCACATCACAAGCCAATTCTAAAGAATTTTCGATTTCACAACGTCCGAAAAGAAAATATAACACACATTCCTCACATTTATGATAGACGAAGTTAATGTTTTCGACCATGAACTACACACCGAGTGTTTTCCTCTCTGCTAGCTTCGATTTTAAATCTTTCACGACCGGAATCCCACCATTTTTTAATGTCTTTTCCCACCATGCTATGAGTTCATCCTATCAAAACCATTATCACATCAATTGGACACCATACATGACTTAAAAAATGAACAAATAAGAGGCTAAAGTGTGAATTTGCAATGTTAACAAAATATACTAATACAGTCTAGGAGGCTAAAGTAGTAAATTCATCAACAAATAAGATTTTGAAAGGAAAAAAAATTCAAAATTCGGTCCAACCACCCGGTTTGGTTTACCGGTTCAACCGGTCCTATCATTAACTGGCCGGTTTCAATGGGCTAAACCCGACAAATTATGTAAGCCGGTTTCAATGGGCTAAACCCGACAAATTATGTAAGCCGATTCCCAGTTCGGACCGTCTGTCCAATTCTATTAACAATGCTTGAAAATGCATCAAAAACGAGTTTTTTAATTAAAAGAAAGTAAAACATGAAAAACCCTAACACAGATAAACAGAGTTTACCTCTTGAAAATCATTGTTAGAGACATGTTGACTTTGAACAAGACATTCAACATCTCCAACTTTGACTCTAATAGATTGCTTCAAATCTTTACATGGTGTTTCCCCTTGTGATCCTGTCACATCACATAGATATAGATGACTTTTTTTTTCCTTTTTTTTTCTGCATTTTGGTATTCAATTATTTATTAAAAATGCTTCAAAAATAATATGAAGTCATACCTGTTATGCAAGCAACATAATACTTTGATCCCCCTGCTCCCTCTTCCCATTTCGCAACCCGTAATCGCAGAAAGAACCCGTCTAAGTTACATGAAACCGACGATCGGGAATTCATCCATCTAGCATAACATAACATGACATTAATTAAACGATATCACGCGAACAAATGATGTGAACAAAGTGAAAGTAGAAGATTTTCTTACTTGATGATATCAGTACGTGATAGTCGAAGCTTCCTTATGGTGTCAAACATGTCTTTCGCCGCTTCTATCGTTACTCGTTCATAAAACCGTAAATGTTTCACATTCTCTTTATCTTTTATTTGCAAATAAGCAAGTGATCCATGGCTGCATTTTTCGGCAAAAACTGTTTCTTTCGAGATGCAACTGCCTATGGATTTATTCTCAAACTGTTTGATAGTTTCCGTTGAGAAAAGAGACTGAAAAACATTATGAAAGCCACTGGTTTCATCACAAACACCAACACGCGGATCATAAACGTTATGGTTGTTCCTTAATCCTTTCAATGTGTTTGAAATCCAGTTCATAAACGAGCTACCATCGACTTGATTCTTGATTCGTTTACTTCCAAGAATCAGTTGTTGATCGAACCCACATTTCCTCTTTCTTTCGGTCAAGAAATTAGCACTTTTGCAACTTCCCATGTTTCTAAGGCTCTCAACTTGGTGTTTCTCAGCAGTTTTGTTATCAAAGATTGCAACTTGGGCATTTTCAAGAAAAGGGTCACTTAAGTAACCATCTTTTTCCTTTTTAACGTTATCCGTTTCGGCATGTTTTTCGGGCCTATATAGCATCATAGGTTCAATTTTCAAGGGTGACCTACTTTCGGAACCCGACCCGTCACAACCACCCATCATTCCATCTTCAAATAAATGTTCATATAACCTATCAACTGCCCCTTGGTTTTGTGAACCTGCAGGAACCAATTTTGCTCCATTTAGCTAAAAACGGGTCGATTTGGTTTATCATCTACAAAACTACTATCGAGCCAAGGGTCTCACTGGAAGCAGCCTCTCTATTCCTACGGGGTAGAGGTAAGGCTGTCTACATCTTACCCTACCTTAGCTTTGCTATTGGTGGGATTTACTGAGTATAATGATGATCTACAACGCGTATAGATGGGATAATTTCAAAAACTTGGACGATTACGAAATGGGTCCAAAGTTGCCAAAAGGGTTGACGGATCAATCTGACCCATCCTGACCCGGCCCGGCCCATACTGTCATCTCTAATCCGAAATCACTTTCTTACAAAGTGCAATGTTCTTTTTGCATGAAACTTTTGAGTGTTTTAACTAGGGGTGCAAACGAGCTGAGCCGAGCCCGAGCTTGAGCTCGTTTAACTTATGAAAGCTCGAGCTCGGCTCTATATTATTTATTAGTTAATTGATATTCGTTATAATTTTTATTCTATATATAATTAATATATTAATTAAAAATTATATAAAAAGCTCAATAAGCGAAGCTCGGGCTCGTTTACTAAATGAGCTTATTTTAAGGCTCGGGCTCGTTTAAGCTTGGGTCGTTTCGAACTTTTTTTTGAGACGAGCTCGAGTAGCTCGCGAGTAGCTAAGCTCGTTTGTACCCCTAGCTAAGCTCGCGAGTACGTACCTGTGCAACTGACATGGCATGTTGCTAGTGATGCAATGTGTTGTTCATTTTGAGTGTTTTCAGAGCTCATATCAGTTGGACCAACTTCCCACATAAAACAAGGTTTTTCTTCAACAAACTTGATGTTTAAACCTGTTCTTGGAGACCAAACTAGCTCTGCTAATGTATCAGACCCCACAAATTGCATCATATCTGCCTTTGAACTTGCATTTGCACCTACACCTGAATATAGGTTATATAGGAGTGTCAATTGTGTCGAGTTAACGGATTTCGGGTTTGCGGGTTGAATTGTTTGACCGCAACACGACCCATGTTTCTATTCATGTCAAAACATCAACGCCAGCCCACACACATTTATTATTGTGTAGCCTGAACACGACTTGTTTAATAAATTCATGAAAACATGGCAAGTGGGTTGGCGGGTAGTAATCAAGTTGTAAACGTGTTAACTGGGTTCAATGGCGGATCTAGCCCAAAAATTCAGGGGTATTCCAATTTTTTTTTTTTTTTTGATCAGGGATATCCTTTGTATAAAACCGAAAAAAAAATTTACACTACGTAGACGGAGTTGAGGGGTATTTTTACACTACGGAGACGGAGTTGAGGGGTAGCCAGTACTATCCCTGCTTGTACACTACCTCTGCGGTCTGCCCATGATTGGGTTGATGGGTTAAACGGGTAGCAGGTTGGCCCTTATAATTAAATGGGTTTAACAGGTCAGCCCAAACATGACCTTTTATTAAGCGGGTTAGATACACAACCCAAAACCTAATTATTTTCGTGTTGGTGTTGTGTACAAAGTTGTCACACCTACCTGTATTAGTGTTCTTCATCAATTGGTTAGCAATACTCACAGCAAACTCCAATTCAGTATCAATCGTTAATCAAATACTACATCCACAAGAAATCTGAAAATTGGGAAATGAATCCAAGTTTAGATCATATGAAATATAGACCTAGACTCTAGACGTGTACAGAAACATTGGGTATATCCGGGGCTGACCTTAGGATTAGCCCCGAAGAGCCTAGTCCTGTTATGGATAAATCCTGGCTCGTGACATTTATTTGTAGAGATGAAATTACAAAATTGATAATATTTTTAACTTTTGAGGAGAAACTTTTTTAATTTATGACTTCTATAAAAAATGAGTTAAATGCCATTTTAGTCCCTGTGTTTTGAGCTATTTTGCCAGTTTAGTCCAAAGGTTTCATTTTTCGCCTGTGAGTCTAAAAAGGTTTTACCGTTGCCATTTTAGTCCACTGGGTTAACATCATCCATTTTTTTTTGTTAACGAGAATGGCAATTCGGTCATTTTATATGGCCGAATTGCCCTTTTAGTTAACATAATTATATATAAAATGACCGAATTGTCCTTCTCGTTAACAGAAAAAATGGATGAAGCATACCCAATGGACTAAAATAACAACGGTGAAACTTTTTTGGACCCACAAGCGAAAAATAAAATGTTTGGACTAAACTGGCAAAATAGCCTAAACCACAGAGATAAAATGGTATTTAACTCAAAAAAAAAAAATTGTCCTGTATGACACACCAGTAAATAATGTTTTATACGGGTTCCGGACCGGTTTCAAAAACTGAATAATATAATAAAGAATTAAAAATAGAAAATATAGATCTATTTTGTTATGGATTTATAATACTGATAAAACATGAAGTATGGAATAAATAAAATTGGATTAGTAGTAATTAATAAGTGAATTTTGAAAGGAAAAAAAAGGTAAAGAAATGAGAAATTAAAAAGAAAACTATCTGGTCTAACACCTAACTTGGGGAGGCATGGGTTCAAGTTTTACAAGAAGTAAAAATGAAATTTGTTGTTCAAAAAAACGAGTCTGGTCTAACCACCTATTCTATTCGTCAATTAATCGTCTAGCTCTAACTCATAAGTGGCCGGTCCAATTTAAGACCGTTTAAAAATATGTCCGGTTATGTAGACGGTTCATGATCCGACCTGTCCGAATCAATCTTTTAAAAACCAAACTGACCGTCGGGTGAACCATAAACAAGTCTAGTACGTGTCAAGTGTTGACCAGACCTATGAAGGGGCTAATAGGGTCTAGATTTAAAAAGGCTTTCACTATTCTCACATCCTTAAATTCTTATTTTCAGTTTTTCACATCATTTTTCACTCTATCTCTCTCTATATATCTAGGTATGTATAGACTATAGAGAGAGATAAAAGGAGAAATGTGTGTTAGTATTAATTCCCTTTAAAAGTCATTCTAACTAATAATTATATGGTGTCAGTAGTGTCTAGATTTAAAAATCATTCTAACTAATAATTATATGGGAATGATTTGAACATTATGATAAATTTCCTTTATTGAATTTCTGGACCCCATTGTTTCTCAAATACTCAAATAGATCCACAATCACTTATCCGTTTATCACAAAAGTAGTATACAAAATCTAAGAATACAATATTTTATTCTCATCACTTATCCGTTTGTCACAAAAGTAGTATACAAAATCTAAGAATACAATATTTTATTCTTATTTCATTAATAATAATTATATTGTCAACTAGTAGAACTAGTGGTTCAAGGGGTAGAAGGACAGACAATCAGTATTAACTGAAAGTGACGTTTAAAAAATTTAAAGACAAAAAACCATCAAGGGTATACGGGGTGCATGCGGCAAAGCTAGCGGGGAACTCATTTGCCGCACGGGGATTGTGCCGCCTAAGGCCTTTGCCGCGCGGTGAAGGGGGAGGGAGAGGTTGAAAGCGGTGAATGATTGCTGCATGCGGGGAAGGGGGAGGGTGTAAAGGTGGGGCCCACTAGTATTCAACCAATCATGTCTTTTCTTGTTTTAGAAAAAAATGGTTTGGGGGGAAGCTACCCTTGTGTTTTTGACAATAAGGGAGAATGAAAGGAGAAATGACATGGCACAATATGACTTGGTGGGTGGAAATTTCCCCCCATCTCACGAGGGGTGCACCCCTTACACCCTAAGGGTCGGGGGCGTTTACCGCCGAAACACCGTAACCCGATGTCACATCTGTAGTTTTGCAGGCACCCGTCAAAACCCACAGACACCAGCGGCGGTGTTCCTAACTACCCACACGATATCTCTCTCCTCTCCACATCCGTGACTATCACCTGATTTGACTACCCGCAAAAAAAGGCACCGGCGACGGTGTGACCGCACGATGACTTCTACCTCAAAAGGAGTACCAAGGGTGCCACGTCCAACCTTTAGGTTAAATTTGAGCCCTTGCTAAAGGTACTTAAACAATTACCATTATGTCACCCTTTGGAATAATGATAATAATAACAGTAACAAGGTAAGGGACAATTTATGTGATTAAATAAGAAATAAAAAAACCTTAATTTTTATAAACTCAAGCAAGTTTACTTCCATGGAAACAAAAATAGGGATAAAAAGAAACAAACTCAAAATCAGATTCAAAGAAATGAATACCCACTAAAGCTTTTAACAAAATGAATCATTTTTCAAACCTCACAAGTTTCACATTTTTTTCTTTAGTTTTACGATATAAAAAATCATTCTTTATCTAAAATCTTCATAGCTGTACTGAATTTGACGCGGGTATATCACTGATTTAAAATATGTGAATTCTAACACAATAAACGGATAGATTTTAAATCGGTGATATACCCATTTTAATCTACAAGAAAGGTAGAGAATTCACATACCTTAATTCCCCATAGACTCATTAAATCTATTCAAAAGTTTTCTTTGAGTGACTGCTGAATTTTGGTCACTAAAGTGTTGGAGGATTTCTAAAAATAGAATGAATGAAAAAGAATGGGATGTATAGAACCGCCAGACGTCTTTATACAAATATATATAACATCATGCATCTATGCCAGACTGTATGAAGATGTGCCACCTCTATGAATGGTGAGTGGTGACTAAAATTATTGTAGAGAATAACTAGACCATATGCCCCTACACTTTATAGTGTTTTATGTTTATGTTTATGTTTATGGTACGTCAAGATGACTTTTAACACATACAGTGTCAACCGTGTCAAGTTGACGGGTTGTGAGTTGATGGGCTTAAATGTGATACCAGAATCCGACCCATAATATTATACGTGTCAAAGATTGCAACCTTAACCCGCATACATATAATTTCAGGTTAACTCGAACATAACCTTTCTAACCCATTTTTTTTCTAAAAGAGTCATAAATGTTGACGAGTTATAAACGGGCTGTTGGGTTGTAATCGGGTTATCGGTAATGTTTATAATGGTGAGTATTGAGTATGAGTGTGACAGACCATGTAAAATGAAAAACGAAAAAAAAAACAAATATTAAATTATAAAAATGTTTAAATTTTTATATACTTAGATGGGTTAATGGGTCAACCCGTTTTTTATATGGGTCAACCCGAACCCAACCTGTTTACTAAACATGTCAACAAGAACACAACACGTTTATAACTCGGGCGCAAAACCTGTTTTCTTTTGTCATGTTTTAGGTTGTGTCAAGAATTATCACCCCTAAATATTTTAAATCTCTCACACTTATTTGATGGAATATCATGAAATAGGGTGGGGTTAGTGTAAAAAGATGGTGGTTTTGTGAGAAGTGTAAGAAATGTTTTAAGCCCTTGGATCTTGTAGTTAATGGTTGAGATCAAGAAGGGCTTAAAACGTAAATTAAGTTTTATTTTTTTCTTGACTAATTTGACTAGATTAGGGGTAATAATGTCTTTTTATATTGTATTTTTAAATAAAGAAACTGTCATCAACTTTAATGCACATACAAGTTTCTCCCATCTTTTTTGAACGTCAATAACTTTTTATATGTAACATTTTTTTTAATAAATTACACCATAATAACGAGCTTTTTTTATCTTTAATATGTGTACCATATTGTTATATTTATATAGATAAAAAAATATACGTATAGCATGAAATGAAGCCTACTGGAATGCAGGTTTAAAAGACCATACGAAGAACATATACTGGAATACAGGTGTAAAACACCATGAATGCGGGTGTAATTGTAGGTTTAAAACACCATGCGAAGAACATACGAAGAACACATACTGGACTGCAGGTTTAAAACACCATATGAAGAACACATACTGGACTGTAAGTTTAAAACACCATGAATGCAGGTTTAAAACACCATACGAAGAACATACGAAAAAACATATGTCGGACTGCAGGTTTAAAACACCATGAATGCGGGTTTAAAACACCATTCGAAGAACACATACTGGACTGCAAGTTTAAAACACCATAAATGCAGGTTTAAACACCACACAATAGATTTTCACACAGAACGGAAAAGAAACCGTATTACAATGATGATGATAACTTCTTGCGATCTTGAAGATTTATACGAGATGGCAAATAAATCACAGATTCTTAAAGAATCTTTAAAAAAACAAATCGGAATCCTATTTTGAACGTCAATAATTTTTTATACGTAACGTTTTTTTTTAAATAAATTACGTATAACATGATATGAAACCTACTAGAATGCAGGTTTAAAATACCATACGAAAAAACATATACTGGAATGCAGGCGTAAAACACCATGAATGCAGGTGTAAAACACCATGCGAAGAACATACGAAGAACGCATACTGGACTGCAGGTTTAAAACACCATAAATGCACGTTTAAAACACCATACGAAGAACACATACTGGACTGCAGGTTTAAAACATCATACGAAGAACACATACCGGACTGCTAAACACCTTGAAAGCAGGTTTAAAACACCACACAATATATTTTCGCATAGAACAGAAAAGAAACGTATTACACTGATGATGATAACTTCTTGCGATCTTAAAGATTTATACGAGATGACAAATAAATCACAGATTCTTAAAATTATAAAGGTGTTAGATAAGACTTTGTCTTTTCAAATGGTTAGGGTTTAATCATCGTTATGATTAAAAATGTGTAGTTTAGTACTTAGTAGTATTAGATAAAAATGTATCTAAGATTAAATGAATTAGACATAACTTTAAATATATGTATTATGATGGATGTTTGATACATAACAAGTTTTACATGGAGAACTAAAGAGTTAGGCATACCTTTAAATACATGTATTATGAGGGATGCGTGATACAAAACAAGATGTTTTTTTAACGGCCAACTAAATCACCGTATAAGCATTCTGGGATGCCCTCAATCGAGCAGATGCATATCCGAGTCACCAAGCCACCAGTTCCAGGGAAAACCCGCCCGCCCGAAGGCCCACTGCGGTAAAACCCGGTTCGGCTCGGTTTCGAACTGACGACCTCCAGAGAGGCCTAGCTCTAAATTTCATTGCCACCACCAATGCCTTTCAAAATAATTCTAGTGAAAGTTCAACTTAGGACCTCAAAGAGTAAAACCAAGTGACTAACTATTAGACCAGCTTGTGAGTACGATACAAAACAAGTTTTACACAGAAAAACTACGAGAATCGGATGTATGTATCTAAATGAATATATATTAAAAATGTAAAAGATTTAGGGTGGCTTTCAAAGGGCAACATCAAAGTGGTGTCCATCATTTATATCCTTTGTTTTATGTAAACACAAAAGAAGTCAAAAGCAATGAAAGATACTTAACACCAACCACTCATTACGTCCCACTTGCTAACTTATCTTTCAGTTTGGTTTGTCTCACTTCACTTCTCTTCAAGGATTTACAATGTGCACAATGATTAATTAGGATGAAAAAAAAAAAGAATTCCAAAAATAAACTTTCATTAGCAAAACAAAAATATTGAATCATATAAACTTTGGTGGATAAAGGTTTGAATGTTCCTTCTTTGTTGCGCCCATCTTGTGTCAAAGATGTAGATTTGGTGGATCATGTTTTTGGTTTGTGCGAGTTAGCTTTAAAGACTAGCGTGCAATTGAAAGATGGTTTGATCAAAGCCGTCGTATTCTAAACTTCCTTCGGATCTAATGGAGTGGATAGGTTCGTTGTTGACTACCAAAAGAGGAGATCGTTGATTGAGTCTATTGTCATGTCAGCTTGGTGGGTTATTTGGAGGTTTCGGAATGTTATTACATTAGAGAATGTGAAAAACCTGCTGAAATCCATCTTCAATTCCATTGTTAATTATTCGCATTTGTAGTTTGTTAATAGAAATAGAAAAGCAAACATTATGTGGGTAAACTGGTTACAGAACCCTTTGTTATTATGTTATTGCTAGTAGTAAGACCCGTGTGAACACACGGATAGGTTTAATAACGATTGAAATGAATACTTTATAACAGATTATAATATATCATTTAAATTGTTTGCGTTTAGAACGGAGCTGCATTATATCCCGTGTACTTGCTTTCTTGAAACTTTTTCCAAATGTAATTTTGTAAATCTTATTTTTTTAAAGAATTCATATATCTGTAGTTTCATGTATGTACTCGTTAACAGTTGTTCAGACTTCAAATCTGTACTTTGATAGATTCACCTAAACACGGGTAGTTTTAGTAACGTTGATTGATGCATTTACTATAAATAAACTATAAGTCGATTGTAATTAATTTGTGTATTATTTTTATTTAATTTTTGTTTTCTTTAATAAATAAACTTTAATAGATCTAACTATTTTTTTGGTAAAGCATATGCCACATTCAAAATACCTTAAATGCACTTTTTTCTATGTTGTGAAAAAATTAGATAAATAGTTGATGCATTCATTATGATTGCAGAACCAATAATATACAAAATAATCTAAACTTAAAATAAAATAAAATGATATATGATGTTCTATATATTAAAAAAAGGGAGTTGGGTGACTGACTTTCAACCCTTCAGCCCATTTGACCCATGACATCCTTCATTCAGTCCCATCGATGCAGGGCCGGCCCGGAGGGTGTGCCGGGTGGGCGACGGCACAAGGCCCAAACTCTCCCGGGGCCCGAAAGGTTTTTTCTTAAAATATATATATTAAAGTTTATATATAAATATTTAGTTTCTAATTTGTTTAACAAAAAGAAGCTTGGCATGCTGGCCCTTAATACACATGGAAAATGTTTTGATGGTATTGTCTCAAGTTCGATTCCCTAGCCAGCTTTAATTCCCTTCAGTGTTTTTTTTCCCAGTTTTCTTATTTTTTTGTTTTTCTTTTCCTATTTCAATTTTATGTTTTCTTTTCCGGTTTAAAACTTAATTAACTTTTTTATTTTGTTTAAAACTTAAATTCAACAAACAATATTTGAAATGTTTTATTTTTTTCTCTTTTTATACAAAAAGTGATGAAACGGACATGTTTGTTTGCGCATGTTACAACTGTATTTTTTGGGTTTTAACTTTCGTTTGCTATAACGAGTGCATCGAAACAATGTTCCCGCTCGATGCAACGTGTAGGTGATCCCACTAGTGTATAAATATATATATTTTTAGTTTGTATATGTACTTTTCAAAAAGTTAGCGGCCCCTTTTTTTCGTTTATTATTATGTTTTCTAGTATGTAAATATGTACTAATTCAAATATGCTTATTTTTTTCTTTACAAAATTGAGTTATTGACTTTATATTATAGGGGCCCGTTTTTTATACTCGCTCCGGGCCCAAAAATTTTGGAGCATTTTCGGAGACGGCCCTGCATCGATGCCATCCAACACCACTCTCCGTCGTCTCATACACCGACCCATACCTACATATGTAACACAATAATCAACGAACTTCATTAATATATAATATAAATAATGCCTTGGCTTCTTTTTATGTTAGAGAAAATAAAATAAAATGAAAAGGAAGTCAGCTAATCTTTGACAGAATGACTCTTTTGAATAACTTCGTCCATCAGTATTGTTCCGCAGTTGGATTAGGCTTGCAATTCACATAGCTCTTTTCCGAGCGGATTGATTAGGCTGAAAACTGACACAAAAATAAAGCCAATTAATTACCAATAACGATAATAAGTAAATTTTTCATATTAGTGGCTTAGCAAACAATATCAGTATATGATTAACAATTTTTTTCATTCAGCATTGCAAAAAAAAAAAAAAAAAATAGATGCTTAAACTGTTATATAGCTCTATTATCAACCAAAGAGAGGTTATTTTCGTTATAAAGATTATCCACGGAGCAAGCTCATCACCATCTAATCCAATCAAATCCTGATATATTTAAAATTAACGCAATGACACTTACATAACTATAAAATAAAATATATGTTCATAGAGTCAACTTACAGCATAAAAAAGCGAGACTTTAAATTCTTCATTTGGCCTACTTAAAGGAAACAATTCAATGGCGATTCCAAGGTCTTGTGCATCCTGCAACAGTTGAAAATAAGAATCTTCATTTAGTAAATTAAGTTTCTTGTTCATATGAAAATTTTAAAATATTATAAAAAGTGGAGAATTGTGACCTTAAGTGGCTCATTATCAGTTCTAAAACAGTGTTTTAGTATTCCAAAAACCAATAACCTTAAATGGTACAGAAGTTGCTTACCTTTCCCCTTATTCAGGAAACAGTCAAGAAAAATAAATTAGAAACAGAAAGATGAAGTACCTCCAAAGCATCAGTCTTCTCCGATTCATTTATCTGAGAATATTCATCTTCAACGTCTTCAAAACCATTATCATAATCAGTCACTAATGCCTCTATGGCCTTTGTTAACTATGTCAATGAGCTTGTCTACACCATCAAATTTAAGGAACAAATCAAGGAATGAATTTTATATACTCGTTAACCATATCAAATTTAAGGAACAAATCAAGGAAGCATATAACTGGATTGTACATTAAAACATTGGATTCGAAACCAATAGTGGTTTCAAACCACCATTTTAACCCAACAATGGTTTCAATCCACCGTTTTAACCCAACAGTGGTTTCAAACATCTGTTTTATTTTCTAACATCTGTTCACAACAAACACTGTTTTAGGATAAACAGAAGTTATGAGAACAGAGGATACCTTTCAGCAGTGGATAGTAGAGGTTTTAAAAACAGTGGTTTAAAAACAGAGGTTTCCTAACATAAATGAGGTTTCCTACCAGTATCCGGTTTCTTATCGTGTTCACCAACCTCTTGTGAAGAAGAACCGTTGGTCGCTACTGATTCTAATGAAGGGATCATCTCATTTGCGGTTCTTGATTGTTCGCCACCAGAGCACAGGCACTGCAAGATATTTCCAAATCATCAACGCTCTTAGTTTGCTGGTCATCCGTTATGGCGTTAAGATTAGGTAGCAATGCTCTTGCTTCCTGCATAACAACAATCACATTTGATTTAAAAAGAAAAAAAAAAGAGATAAAAGAAAAAGAAATAAAAAAGCTACTAACAGTGTTTGACTATATAAATGTCAAACCTCCCTCCTATCACAAATATATGGAACGATAAAGATAAAACATGTCTTTATTTACCCGATTGCGGTAGCACCCCAAGAGGCAACATTATAAATAACTTTGCTTCCATCCCACGCCTTTCGAAGCTTACCCTTTTGTTTTTTCATGGAGAATGTCTTGCTAAGGGCTGCAAACAATTATAGAACATAGAAAAGACGGTACGATTAATTCAGTTTCTCAACTTATTGTAATTAAATTTGGCTATACTCACCATCCTGGAGTTGTTTTGGACTCAAATCATGTGGAAAAAAAACCGCGATTAATTAAACAAAGGATTATCCTTTTTTTCTAGTAAAGGGTCGTTTTTTACTTGAATAGTTATAAATGTTTATGTTTTTTTTTTTACTTGAATCATATAAACTTTGGTTGATAAAGGTTTGAATGTTCCTTCTTTGTTGCGCCCATCTTGTGTCAAAGATGTAGATTTGGTGGATCATGTTTTTGGTTTGTGCGAGTTAGCTTTAAAGACAAGCGTGCAATTGAAAGATGGTTTGATCAAAGCCGTCGTATTCTAAACTTCCTTCGGATCTAATGGAGTGGATAGGTTCGTTGTTGACTACCAAAAGAGGAGATCGTTGATTGAGTCTATTGTCATGTCAGCTTGGTGGGTTATTTGGAGGTTTCGGAATGTTATTACATTAGAGAATGTGAAAAACCTGCTGAAATCCATCTTCAATTCCATTGTTAATTATTCGCATTTGTAGTTTGTTAATAGAAATAGAAAAGCAAACATTATGTGGGTAAACTGGTTACAGAACCCTTTGTTATTTATGTTATTATTATTTTTTTTCTTTTCCATCTCGTTTCTTGCTAGTTATGAAATTCGACCATTTGAAATTATTGCTTTTTTTATAAACTTTATAATTAAAAAAGATGATAAGGATTATTCTATTTGATAGGTAGGGTGGAGATACAATAGGAAGTTTATTTGGCTAAGAAGGCTAGGAAGTGATCTTGACCATTAAGATTAAATGATGAAAATTGAAGGGAAGAAAAGATGCGCGTGAGTTTGTTTAGGGGCATTCTAGTCAATCCAAGGCAATAGTTTCTCTCTCCTCCAATTCCCCCCCATTTTTTAAACGTTAATAACTCTTTCATACGACATTATTTTTTTATAAAAATTGCACAAAAAAATGACCGTTTTTTATCTTTAAAACGAGTATACTATTGCTATATTTTCGAAAAAAAAATTTAAAAACCCAGTTGCGTAAAACGCAATAGAAAAACCCTCAGTTACGTAAAACGCAATGAAAAAAAAACCTAAAAAATGACATTTTTCTAAAACGTAATGCACAAAAAACACAAATAAATGCCTTATTTGTAAAACGCAATAGCCAGAAAACACAAAGAAATGTCTTATTTCTAAAACGCAATAGCCTAAAAACTCAAAAGAAAATGTACTTTCTAAAACGCAATGGACTAAAAACACATAAAAATGTGTTTTACCTAAAACGCAATGCACAAAAAACACAAACAAATGTCTTATTTCTAAAACAAAATGGCCAGAAAACACTTAAAAATGTCTGTTTCCTAAAACGCAATGGACTGAAAACACATAAAAAAGTGTTTACCTAAAACGCAATGCACAAAAAACACAAAGAAATGTCTTATTTGTAAAACGCAATGGCTAGAAAACACTTAAAAATGACTCATTCTAAAACGCAATTGCCTAAAAAACAAAAGAAAGTGTTCTCTGTAAAACGCAGTGGACTGAAAACACCTAAAAAAGTGTTTTACCTAAAACGCAATGCCCCAAAAACACTTCAAGAATGTGTTTTTCTAAAACGCAATGGCCAATGCAGAACTGTGCTGTGAATTGTCTGTGCTGTGAACTGTCTGAACCAATGCAGTTTCCAGAGGCAATTTACAGAAAATTAATTTTTCTGATGCGTTTTTATTACAGCAATTTAATCGGAAAAAAAAATTTCCCCCAGCCAGGGGCTCTGCCCCTTGGACCCCGCTACCAGGGGCGCTGCCCTCGGACCCCCGCCAAGATCGTAAAACGCAATGACTAAATCAAAAACCCAGATCGTAAAAATGAAATTAAAGAATTTCTTACATGGATCGAAGTGATTTCTTCAACAATTGACGAATTTTGAATGACTGAAACACTTATCAGCGCTCGAATCGAACGGATCGAGTGATTATCTTCAAAATCACCGGAAAAAACGAGATTTTGTATGAAAATTAAACTGGGTTTTCTTCAAAAAAGCTGAAGAACACGTTGATCGGGTGTTTGAATCATTGATTGGTGACGAAAGTCGCACTATAATGTAGTGATTATTGAGATAGTGAATAAACACAGAACTAATTATAGGATTAATCAGTTTGGTTTATGTTTCTATCATAATGGTTAATCTTCTTTTGGCTTCTGAGCTTCCTAATGATCTACTAATCCTGCAAAACAGAACACCGTTACTCGTTAAGAGGGGAATATGGGGGTTTCCCTCTTAACCGGGCTCCGGCGTGAGAATAAGCGACCGTTTTGAGGAGATAAGTGTATATTACGAGTGAGAGTAGAAGGAGTAGAATGTTTAACCTGTGAAGGGAAGTCTCTATTTATAGCCGGAGAGGTGTAAGAGGGTATGGGCTGATGGGCCTTGGGCCGGAAGGCGACAACACAGCGGATATGGTCTCACTGGTGTCGACCGTTAGTGGCTTCTAGGAGTTCTCTGGTGCTGGCGCACCGTGAATGGAGCCACGTGTCACTGTTGTCGGCCTTGTTGTCCCTCTGTCATCAGCAGGTAAGTGGAGATCGTGGGGCAGGTGTCTCTGCCCTATGATTGGTGCCACGTAGGTGTCCTTAGGTACTTTTTGTCTCCCGCACGTCAGACGATCGTGGAGCACGATCGAGCAGAGCCTGGAGGATGCGGATTGGCTCTTTTCGTCTGCCACTTGTACCTTTTGTACCTTGTGTCATTTCCGAAGTGGCCCTGCGCCGTAGACCTGCGCGACTCTTGCTGAGCACGTAACAAGCATGCGCAGGGTACGGGT
Organism: Helianthus tuberosus; assembly: GCA_030545235.1. Lineage (NCBI taxonomy): Eukaryota > Viridiplantae > Streptophyta > Magnoliopsida > Asterales > Asteraceae > Helianthus > Helianthus tuberosus. Next base: position 141,577,943 of record CM060427.1, on the reverse strand, counting down.
GTTTGAAGACTCCTATTCAGAATGCTAAGCGTTGAATGTGGTGCTTTCTCTTGTTGAGACCTCGCGCCCGATCAATACAAGATGATGTAACACGCGCGAGGTTAGCAGCAAACAAGTTGATGAATAAGGAGTATGGTCCTGTGCGCGACCTGAATGAGGTTTGCGCGGCATTTTTGGGACCATACCCCTTCAAGTCCCCCCAGTCCAGTGCTGCACCACGAGCGAGGCAAGTGGTTGGAGCTCTGGACTTAGAAAAAGAAAAGTGTTATAAATGCTTGCATTGTGTTCTGTAGTCGCGCGTGTGTAAATGTTTGTCAGTTGCTACGGCGCGACTACTATGACTGGCTGTTGGTGATTCCTTGCTTCTCATTGTAAGCGCGCAGGTTCGTTGGATAACCAATAATACTGCGCGGCTTGAGATACTTCTGTCTGAAGCTTCTGCAATTTTTGGCGGCAAAGTCCTCGAACTTCTAAATCTGACAGGTTGGTAAGAAACGTCGTTGATGGCGACGTTTGAGTTGTCCGCTTACACGGCTGTCATCAAGTTGTCTCTGACGGTTGTGCTTTCCGTCAGGAGAGTGAGCTCCACGAGCGCGTGGTAACCGTCACTCCGGGATTCTCGCCTTACGTGTCATCTTCTGATTGGTCACGTGCGCGGCGATCTCGGCACGTTTACCCATCGCATTAAATGCGGTGGGTATATATATCTGATGAAGTGGAGGAGGACCTTACTTCTTTTACTGTTGCTACTCTTCCTCTCCACTTTTCTTCTTTGTTTCTTCAAATCTTCAAGTGATCGATAACAGATCTTCAAGATTGTGTTCATCACATCTTCAAAAATCTTCCCAGAATTTTTATAGTCGGTGTTCATGGCTGAAGAACATCAACAAGAAACAAATCCCGGTGAAGGCCCTGTTCCTGTCCTCAAGTGGGACTTAGGGTTGTTTGAGCAGATCACTCGAGGGTTTCGATTCCCACCGGAATGGGATGCCCGGTACCCCGGCCAGAACCAGACGGCCGCCGATGCACCGCCGGGATATATTACCCTTTATGAAGACTTTTTTCTTCAGGGCAACTTCCGGTTTCCGGTGACGAGGTTCATGTCCAACATCCTTCATTACTATGGTTTCCATATCTCGCAACTGAGTCCACCCGGGATGGTTAGGGTGCGACATTTCGAGTTCTTGTGTCGATCCCATGGCATAGAGCCGACGGTGGATAAGTTCAGGGTCTTCTATCAACTGATCAGGAACATAGGGTTTTATTCTTTCGGCAATCGTGGGTCTGCCAAGAAGATTTTGCTGAACCCTCCCAAGAGTTTCCATGATTGGAAACAAAAATTTTTTTTCATTAGAGAGGATGTTATCCCCTTTGTAATGATCTTTCGTGCGCCTGATGCGATAGAGAAGGAGGAGCTGGCGATTCCGAAGAACGCCGATTGGTACTCAACGCTGACCGCTACGCCAAATCGTATATTTGGTGAGAACGTCCTGGTTGCTGCGCAGATGAGCGATCAGTGTCCTGAGGATAGTACTGAGGTGCCAGTTTTGAAGTTCGAAGATAGAGGTTAGTTATTTCCTTGATTTTTATCTCTATGAAGCTTGCGTTTAGATGTACGTTTTTTGCTTTTGCAGAGGCGCACCTTTACCAGGCTGCCTTCCCCACTTTTGGCGGATCCATGGGTGTTCGCCCGCTGGAACCTGGGGAAACTTACTGGTACGAGCACATCAGGGGCAACTTTCTTTATCCTCCTGCCGGGATTTTCGCCGATCCTCCGACTGCAACCGAAGGTGCGCATGTACCCAAACCCAGGCCTTTGCGAGCTATTACCTCCGCTGGGAAAGAGATTCTTTATCTTTCCAGCGAGGAGTCTGTAGGGTCTTCGAATGGGGAGCTAAGTTCGTGGTCTAACATCTTTGCAGGAGTGTTGCGCGACCTGGGGATTGACCCAGAAGAGAAGAAGAAGAAAGCCCCTAAACGAAATAAGGTGATCAATCTTGAAGCTGAGGTGACCAGCAATAAAGGTGGGAGTAGCCGCGCCACTACTGATGCTGCTGACAAAGGTACACTACGCTTTCGCCAGAGTAACTTGGAAGATTATGTTATTATCAGTGATTCACTGGAAGGTTTGTCGCGTATAGGCGAGAAGAAGTCAGGAGGAGCTGGTTCGAAAAGCTCAGGGAGCGCGGGTTCTCGCAACCCAGATGCTGGGGCGACTCCGTCCTCTGTTGCGCATGATGAAGAGGAAGAGGAGGAAGAGGAGGAGGAGCCTGCTGCAAAGTTAATCAGCAGGAAAAGAAGTAGAAGTGAGACCACAGCTGGTGTGTCTACTGCGCCGAAGGCTGGAGGCATTCCCTTGATTGGGAAGCAGAGCAACTTGCGCTCCCTTTACAGATTTTCTCTTGGTTAGTTTTCCTTAGCTTCTTTGCTCCTTGTTGTTTCCTCTTTTTTAACACTTAGCTTCTGCAGAGGCCAAGAAGAAGACCCCTGAGAAGAAGGGTGTCGCGTTTACGGAGCCCTCAGAGCCGGCGCAGAAAAGGCCCAAGGTTACTATCAAAGCTTTCAAGACTGCTGGAGTAGAGTCTGAGAAGGATAAATAGGCTGCTGAGGGGGAAAAGGCAAAAGCTGTTGAGGAAGAGAAGAGGAAGAAGGCTGCGGAAGAGAAGAAAAAGAAAGCTAAGGATGAGAAGAGGAAGAGAGCTGTTGAAAGAGAGAAGGAGAGAAAGAGAAATAAGGAAAAGGAGAAGGAGAAAACGGCTGCCGATAAGCCTGTCGGAGGTGAGCTGAAGGATACCGGGGGCGCCGCTCCAATTACTCGTGATAAGGCGCAGGGTCCGGAGGTTGTTCAAACTACGGGGCTTGACCAACCCCATTCTGAGAAAAGGAAAGAGCCTGAGGCTGTGAAAACTACCCAGACTGCTGCTGGTGGCACGAGTTCTGGTGGTGCTGGAGGGTTTGTGCCTCAATCTCCCATCGGTCCTAAGGATACTTTGGGAGATCTTTATTACAAGACGTATACTGAGGAGGCGCGAGGTAATCCTCCACATCAAGCTCCCTGGGGTTTGAAGCAGAAGGATACATTTATGGACTTCGCGTCCTGTCGTGATTGGTTCTTAAATTCTTTCACTCATGGTGAAGTTAATCGACAAAGGGCGCGAACCCATGATGGGTTGTACCAGGCGTACGTTGTTGGAGAGGCCAACGCTCGCTCCGCCAACCACCAGATCGTGCGAGAATGGCGCACAATGGTCAAGGAGCGGGCGGAATGGGAAAAATATCGTGAGCGCCTGTTGAAGCAGGTTAAAGATTATGAGAAAGCTAAGGATGCCTTTGTTGAAGAGAAGGCCCAGTTTGAATCCGATAAGAAATCAGAAGAGTGGGGCCGCGAAGGCCTTAAGACTAAGCTTCGCGCTGCAGAAGAGCAATTGGCGAAGGAGAAAGCTGAGTTTAAAAGGATATGCGAAAAAGACAATCAGCGTGCGTTCGCAGCTCGTAACAATATTACCGACCTTGAGGCTCAAAATACGACGCTATCAAAGAAGGTCGAGGATCTTGCAGCTGAGAAGGAGCGTGCTGAAGTTTAACAATTTAACTCCTCTTTTCCGTTTTGCCCTTTTGTTTTTTGTTAGAATTCTAAGTCTCTTTTTTATCCTGTGTAGGCTGAATTTAAAGCACAAATGTCTAGTAAGGATAAGGACCTGGCTGTTAAGGACGTCGAAATTGCGGAGTTGAGGCGTCGCCTGCAAGAGCAGGTTGACCAAAGTGAGTCCTTGGAAATCGATCTTGAGGCTGAGAAGGGCAAGGTTGCGACTGCTGAGGAGGCCAGACAAAAGGCTGAGGAGGCGCGAGACATTAGCACATCTGCTCTCAATGTGGCGCAAAACAACTATTCCGAGGCTCAAGGCATCGTTGATACTTTGGTCTCCGAGGCTGAGTGGCTGCGCGGCAGAGGATTAGTTCTGGTATGATTTTCCTCTTAACCTTGGCTTTATTCATCAAAACCTGGTGTCTTATGTATTGCCTTTTCTGTAGATGGCCAAGTCTATCTTAAATGTTGGAGAACTAGATAAAGTTGTTGTTGCTCTTATAGACGCTTCTCGCGCGGTTGGTCACCGTGGAGGTTATCTGGAATGTGCGCAGCATGTGGAAGAAGTGTTTGGGCAAGAGTTTGACAATAGTCATTGTTCGGTGACTAATGAAGCTGATGCCGAGTTGGCTCGTGCTGAAAATGCTTATGATCACCTATCATTGCCCGTCATGGACTTGGTCGCAAAGGCTCTAGAGCATGATGACTGGTGCCACCGCCTAAAGACCATTCTCGACCCACCCGAAACTGTTGAATTATCTGATGAGGAGGAAGCGGCGGGCAATGATGGTGATGGTGATAAGCGCGACGATGATGATGCTGGTGATGGCTTTGAATAGACAGTGTTGACGGGTTTGTGCCTTGTAAAAAATTTTAATCTTATAGGTTTTGAATATAACCAGTTGCGCGGTTGCGCTTGTTTTGGATCAAATGAATGAAAGTTGATTTTTATGCAATTGTTGCGCGGTTGAGCCAATTAAATATGATGTTTATGCTTATTCTGTCTCGTTACAATTATTGCACTGTTGTTAGAAACTTTGGTTAAGTTAGCGCGAATAAATGTAAGTGTGGCTCTTGTGCGAGTGTAAATGCCCGGTCTCGCGCTATGTTCGCGGAGGACCTTGGAGGCATAACTCAAGAGCTCGTAATTCACTGAAGTGTTTTCGTGCTAATCAAAAGTTTAACATGCATTTGTAACGTTAAGAGTCTTCACGATAAAGGAAAACATGTCGTGTGCTTTCATTAATTGAGAAACAGGCGCTTAGGCCAACATATATCGCATATAAGTAACATAAGGGGCGTTTAGCCAACATAGGAAATTAAAAAGGCGTGTGGCCAACATGAGTGAGGAAGGGCGCATGGCCTATAATAGTTACATATAGCACTTGCGCAGTTGTTGCGCATTCCATGTGCACGGGATGATGTGTCCATCCATGGTGCGCAATTTGTATGCCCCTTTTCCTAGCACTTCGTGAACCAAGTATGGGCCTTCCCATTTGGGTGCTAGTTTTCCGGGGCGTTCAGCGTTTGAAGCTTCATTGTCTCTGAAGACATACTCTCCTGTAATGAAGGTGCAAATGTGTACTCTAGCATTGTAATACCTTTCCAATTGTGTCTTGTACTTGGCTTCTTTAATTCGTGCAATTTCGCGCCTTTCTTCAAGAAAATCCAAGTCAAGATGACGCTCTGCCTCGTTATCGGTTGTGTTGACTGCTGTCAAGCGCGGAGAGGGCAGGCCAACTTCTGCCGGGATAACCGCCTCTGAGCCATAGACTAGGCTAAAAGGGGTTTCGCCGGTACTTGTTTTCGGCATGGTTCGGTGAGCCCACAGGATACTCGGGAGCTCATCTACCCAGCCTCTTTGTTTTGTGCCCAGTCGGGCCTTTATCCCATCGACGATACTCTTGTTCACACTTTCAACTTGGCCGTTGGCTTGAGGGTGCGCAACGGAAGAGAAAGTGTGTTCGATTTTCATCTCTTTCATCCACTTTTGGAGGTCGTCTGACGCGAAGTTGGTGCCATTGTCATTTACAATCTTGAGTGACAGGCCGAACCTGCAAATGATGTGTTCCCAAATAAACTTGCGCACCATCATTGCAGTAGTTGAAGCGAGGGCTTTGGCCTCCACCCATTTCGTAAAATAGTCGACGGCCATGATTATGAACTTGACGGCGCCAGGAGCTTCTGGGAAAGGCCCCACCATATCAATCCCCCATTGCTGAAAAGGCCAAGCAGTGGATACAGGGATAAGATCGTTCTTTGGGCGCAGGGTTTTTGGAGAATGTCGCTGACAGGAATCGCATTTGCGCAGCTCCTTTAGGGCGTCGACATGCAGCCCTGGCCAGTAATATCCAGCGTTCATAATCTTCGCGACAATCATGCGTGGTCCTGCGTGGATGCCACAGATCCCTTCGTGAATTTCCCTGATCAAGTAGTTCGCGTCTTGGGGGTCCACGCAGCGCAGAAGTGGCCCCAAGAAGGATTTCCGGTATAAGATACCTCCATTCATCTCATAATGCAAGGCTTTGTTCTGAATCTTCCTTGCCTCTGATTTGCTCTCAGGGAGTATTCCTTCTTGCAAATACTGAACTATAGGGGTCATCCAAGATGGCTGCCCTATTTCGATCACGTTCACTTGTCGCAGCAGAATTGACGGGTTTTTGAGTACTTCGATTCGTACATCTTTGGCAAGATGTTGGAAAGAGGTTGAAGCAAGTTTACTCAGGGCGTCTGCTGGTTTGTTTTCTGAGCGATTGATGTGAACTACCTTGTATGATTCGAATTGTTGGAGTAGTTCTTTCGCCTGGTCCAAATACAAGGCCATAACTTCGCCTTTTGCATCATAAATTCCGTTGATTTGGCTGGCGATCAAAAGTGAATCGACATGCGCTTGTAGATTTCGAGCTCCCATTTTTATGGTGAGGCACAAGCCTGCCAAGAATGCCTCATGTTCCGCCTCATTGTTGGTGTTCTTGAAATCCAACTTGATGGCGTATGTAAATTCATGGTTCTCCGGGCTAACGAGGCCCAATCCGGCTCCCGCGCCATCCTCGTTTGAGGCCCCATCAGTGTACAGCATCCATAACTCGTTTAACGTGTCCTTTATGGGAGTCTCGACAATCTCCCAATCCTTGATTTTATCCGCTGGGACTTCTGTGACGAAATCCGCCAGAACTTGACCCTTGATGGCTGGGCGCGGCCTGTACAAGATGTTGTGCCCCCCAGCTCGATCGCCCACTTTGCTAACCGCCTAGACGTCTCTGGTTTTTGCAATATTGTGCCGATGTGAAAGTTGGTGAGCACCGTGGTCACGTGCCCTGTAAAGTATCTGCGCATCCTTCTAGAGGCGTGTAGTAATGCAAGTACCAACTTTTCCATTGTTGAATATGTCGTTTCTGGGTCGGTAAGCACTCTACTGACGTAGTAAATTGGAGTCTGAACTCCATTTCTCTCTACAAGCAATACCGACCCTACTGCCTTATCCGAAGAAGATAAGTACAGGATGAGTGGTTCCTTCTCTAGCGGCGCGGTCAGGGTAGGAAGCTCAATTAAACATTCTTTCGTTTGCTGAAAAGCGACTTCTGCTTCGGGCGTCCATTTGAATTCTTGCTTCTTCACGCAATTGCGTAAAGTGCTGATAAACAGATATGACTTCGCGGCATGATTTGACAGAAAACGGTTGAGCGCGGCTAAACGGCCGGCCAATCGTTGCATTTCTTTGATTGTTCGAGGCGACGACATCTGCTCTATGGCCTGAACTTTTTCTGGATTAACCTTAAAGCCTCCATTTGTGACTATGAAGCCCAAGAATTTCCCTTCTTCCATACCAAAAGAACATTTGGCTGGATTCAATTTCATATTCACGCTTCGCAACGAGTTGAATGTTTTTTCGATATCTTTCAACATTTGGTCCTCTTCTGGACTTTTGATCACCAGATCATCGATGTAAACCTCGATATGCTTCCCAATATCTCCAGCGAAGGTCTTATCCATCAGACGTTGATATGCCGCGCCAACGTTTTTGAGGCCGAAAGGCATCTTTGTGTAGCAGAAGATCCCGAGGTCGGTTCGAAAAGTTGTCTTGTCTTCGTCCTCAAGCTTCATTTGAACCTGATGGTACCCCTTGTAACAATCTAAGAAACATTTCCATCTGTATGGTGCGAGAGAGTCTATCTTTTTCTCGATCTTAGGCAAAGAGTAGCAATCTTTAGGGCACGCCTTGTTGAGATCGGTATAATCGACGCACATTCTCCATCCTTCATTAGACTTCTCCACCATTACTGGGTTCGCCACCCAACTTTGATAGCGCACCTCCCTTAAGATTCCTGCTTTTAGTAGCTCACATACTTGCTCGTTCATTGCTTTAGTTTTATCCGCCCCTAAGCTGCGCCTTCTTTGAACTTTTGGTTCAATGGTGGGATAAGTGTTCAGACAATGTTCAGTAATGTCGCTCGGGACACCGGTCATGTCTGCCGGAGTCCAGGCGAAAATGTCCATGTTCCTGAACAGGAGTTGTTTGAGGTGCGTTCTAATGTTTGGTGAGATTGCGTGGCCTATCGTCACCGTTTGCTCTGGGTACTTTCGGTTTAAACCCCACTTTTCTGGTTCGGTCGTTGAAACCTTCGCCGCTTTTGTTGGGCGCAACTCCTCCGTCGACATTACTTCTTTCTTGGCATAAATAATTGCCACCCCCGTCTCAGTTGGAAACCGTATCGCTGAGTGGGGCGTGGAAGTCACCATGTTCAGTTCGCCTTGGGTTTCTCTCCCAATCAACACATCATGTCTCGATTTGACAGGCATCACCATGAAGTTTACCTTCGTTGTTCTTGAATGCTTCCCGTCAGAGAGCGTGACGGGGAAGCTGATTTGGCCTAACGGGAAAACCATTTCGTTGCAAAATCCTGACAGTGGATAATCAACCGGCTCAAGTCTCGCTTTATCTTCGTCATCAAACTGATTAAAGCATTGCTCATAGATGATATCAGCCGTACTTCCTGGGTCAATGAAGACATACTCCGTTTCGTAATGGCTGATAATACCGGTAATGACGACAGGTCGGGTGGCACGAGGACCGCCGTGCACTACCGGGAAAATGACCTGTTGCTCTTGCCATGAAGGTTCGTAAGGGCGCTTGCCTTTTTCTCTTGCGCTGTATTTTGGTCCATTGACCATATGGGTTTCTAGGCATTGGACTTTCTTGTGATTCCCCTCATCATGGCGTTGGATCTGTCGAGTTTCTTTGCGCACGTTTTTCACCAGGTGGCTCAGCTTTCCGCTTTTTAGCGCTCTCTCGATCTCTTGACGTAAACTGGTACAGTCATCCGTCAGGTGCCCTGTATCCTTATGGAAGTCGCAGTACACGTTGGGGTCTTGCCCCTTCTTGTTTGTCATAGGCCTTGGAGCCTTGAAATCGTGATTCTCCGTCATCAGCACCTCTTTTGGTGTTTTTATGAGCGGAGTCCAGTGCTTCTCGCGGTTATCGTCCTTGACTGCTTTCCGGTATCCGATTCTATCAATCGTCTCCCGCGCATCCTCTCTGTAGTGTAGCGTGATCTTTCTTCATAACCCCTTGATTTTCCGGACTTCCTATCATGACTTTTGCCTTTGTTGCGCTTGTCGCAGTTGCGCGAGTTTTTCTTGGAAAAACGATCATCGGTGTATGTGGACTTGGCTCCAGCTAGCGATTCCTCTGTTTGCGCTACTATTTTTGCTGCTTCCATCAGCTTACTCCACTCTTTGGGCATACCTTCCTTCCCAGTGATGGTTCTGATGAGACTATCACATCGGATAGCTTTCTTAAAATGAGCGCCCATTAGTTGTTCGCTTACACCACCGATCTCTAAGCACTCCTTGTTAAAACGAGTGATAAAGTCTTCTAGGCCTTCGTTTTCTCTGCGCCAGATATCTGTTACTTCTGACGTATCTCGTTGATAGCGCCTTTGCTGGCTGAAGTGGTCTAGAAACTTAGTTCTGAAATCAACCCATGAACTGATTTTTCCAGGCAGTAGGTTGTCGAACCACGCGCGAGCAGCCCCGGTAAACGTCTTGATAAAAAAATGACACCACATTAGCATATTCCATCCTCCCATGCAACCAACACTTGTGAATACTCTGACATGATCATCAGGATCAGTCAGCCCATTGAACTTTCCTATTGTGGGAGGCAACTTTTCTCTTGATAGCGGCGCAAGAGCGATCTTCGGGATGAATTTCGAATGTTATGCAGCTTCAGCTGGTCGATAGGCGAGGCGAAAATCTCGCTCTGCTTCTTCTCTGTATCCGACATGTTGCCTTGGTTTGTAATACTCGTGATTCTTCTGTAAGCGATTGAAGACTGATGACCCTTCGTCATCTTGCCAAGTCGGGTCGTCTGGATCTGTGTCATTCCATTCATTATTCATATTGCGCGGCGTGAGCCGGCTATGAACTGGACCTCTTTGGATATTTGACGGGTGGTCATAATAGCTTTCTGTCTCTCCCCATGTGCCGCGCATGTCATGCACGCTTGGTCGTCTCTGGGGAGGAGGCCTGTGGATTCTTCCTTGGAGGTTTTGCTGTGGGGGTATCTGGCGCGCCCCCTGGCTCGGACCCAAGGGTGTGATTAAAGATGGTTTTTCTTGCAAAAACCGTTTGTTGTGCGCTCAAAGACTGGTACGCAGCATTGATGGTAGCGATTTGTTTGGCGTACCAAGATGCTGGAGTTTCGCCATCTGGTAGCCCTAATAGCGCCGAAATGTGCTGAGGTGGAGGTGGATTTGAGGGTCCAGCCCCATTGTTTCCCGGGGTTACCGTCTGGGTGATGCGAGTGATGTTGCCGCGTGGTCCCCCGGTGTTGGTTACTTCGATTTCACCGATTTCTTCGATAGGTTGGGCTTGGACGTTTTGATTGTCATCCCCTAACACTGCGTTAGAGTTTGCTCCAAAACCAAACTCAGGGATGATTCCTTGACCAGCCATGATCAAAGGACAAAACAATGAAAACTCAGAAAAAAGAAGATGAAAGTGATTTGTAGAAAACCGGTGGGCGCCAATGAAGAAACACAGAACTAATTATAGGATTAATCAGTTTGGTTTATGTTTCTATCATAATGGTTAATCTTCTTTTGGCTTCTGAGCTTCCTAATGATCTACTAATCCTGCAAAACAGAACACCGTTACTCGTTAAGAGGGGAATATGGGGGTTTCCCTCTTAACCGGGCTCCGGCGTGAGAATAAGTGACCGTTTTGAGGAGATAAGTGTGTATTACGAGTGAGAGTAGAAGGAGTAGAATGTTTAACCTGTGAAGGGAATTCTCTATTTATAGCCGGAGAGGTGTAAGAGGGTATGAGCTGATGGGCCTTGGGCCGGAAGGCGACAACACAGCGGATATGGTCTCACTGGTGTCGACCGTTAGTGGCTTCTAGGAGTTCTCTAGTGCTGGCGCACCGTGAATGGAGCCACGTGTCACTGTTGTCGGCCTTGTTGTCCCTCTGCCATCAGCAGGTAAGTGGAGATCGTGGGGCAGGTGTCTCTGCCCTGTGATTGGTGCCACGTAGGGATGAGCATATGCCACCGAATACCGATCCCATACCGATCCCGTACCAATCCCGTACCGATCCCGATCGGTATCCACTTTTTGGCGTTTTCGGTATCGGTACGGTACGGTATCGGTATTATACCGATACCGACCCTCAAAATACGGTATAATACCGATACCGTACCGATACCTAACCGACATGTTTCGGTATCGGTATCGGTACCTAGTTTGGGTGAAATTCGGGATCGGTATTAGGCGGTATCGGTATCGGTTCGGTATCGGATACCGATATGCTCATCCCTAGTGCCACGTAGGTGTCCTTAGGTACTTTTTGTCTCCTGCACGTCAGACGATCGTGGAGCACGATCGAGCAGAGCCTGGAGGATGCGGATTGGCTCTTTTCGTCTACCACTTGTACCTTTTGTACCTTGTGTCATTTCCGAAGTGGCCCTGCGCCGTAGACCTGTTCGACTCTTGCTGAGCACGTAACAAGCACGCGTAGGGTACGGGTGTTTGAAGACTCCTATTTAGAATGCTAAGTGTTGAATGTGGTGCTTTCTCTTGTTGAGACCTCGCACCCGATCAATACAAGATGATGCAACACGCGCGAGGTTAGCAGCAAACAAGTTGATGAATAAGGAGTATGGTCCTGTGCGCGACGTGAATGAGGTTTGCGCGGCATTTTTGGGACCATACTCCTTCAGATAGAAAGTGAAGAAATGGTTGAAGATTGTGGGTTTTGAAAATGGTGGGTTTTGAAGTTACTGGGTTTTGAAAAGGAAGAAGAAAGGGTTGGATTGACTAAAATACCCTTTTTCTTTATTTTAGGTGTTGTCACATGTCCTAATCCTATTGCTTCCTACACTTCCTAGCCAAAATAAACTTCCTATTTGATCTTTTCCCTTGATAGGCATCCTGATTAAGGGGTTGTTTGTTTATTTCTATGATTATTTAGATTGTTTATTGAATGTCCAAACCCAAGCCTTGTTGTGGCTATATTTTAATTATTTGAACTATAATTCGTTAACTTGTCTTTAGTCTATGCAACTCACTTTGTTTGATAATCACATCTTCGTGTTTACTCGTACCAATCAAACTAAACGTGTAATACTAACCATATGCTCCTCGTGGATACAATACCCTACTTATCCTCTATGCAGTTAATGCGGTAAAATAGCGGATAGCGGTCAAGGTCCGCTATATGATATATAGTTTATAGCGGTGGTATATCGGTGATATAGCGGTAATTTTTATACCATGCATAATTTATGTATATATATATATATATATAAATATATCCCTGAAAATATATATAAATTCACAAGTATGAGGACTAAATATAAACTAATGAAGATGGAGAGGGTTATATGTTAAAATACCCAAACTTAAATAACCCTAAACATTCTCAGTTTCATCATACGCCGTTTTCCCACTCCCCATCTCTTCTTTACTGCTGCAAGAGGAACGGTCGCATCCACATTCACACTGTTCCCAGATACACATTCTTTAGACGATGATGATGATGGATGCTTTGTTCCGGTTACAGCAGGGAAGGTAAGGTTCGATCAGCATGTAAGGTTCGATTCAGCAACTTCGATTAGCCACCATTTCTTCTCTATTATTACCTAGCAACTAAGGACCAAGCAGTACACTCAAATTTTAAATGAGTTGAAGCTATAACCGCTATATAGGTTTCCAAATAGCGGTATTTAGCGCCGCTAATAGCGGAACCGCTATAGGCCACCGCAATTTGGACCGCTACACACACTGAGGTCCGCTAACCGCTATAGCACCACTATTGACTGCTTAGCTTATCCTAACTGTCTAGGTTTATTAGGTTTTTGAATGACTTGACGACGGTCATCACTCGCCAACCCGTTGCTCCATCAAATGGCCAAACCCGGTTCCCTAATTATAACACTAGTCATTACATACGTCATTGGGTTTGTCGGTTTTGGTTCTTTTCTAAAAATGCTCCTTAGCAATATTCTTTAATCCTCTTATGAACATCTACGCTTATTGTTTGGAAGAAAATGGAAGGACCATCAATCATATCAAGTTGGTAGGTTGATGGCTTAAATTGTTCAACCCGAAACATGAGTCATGACCCGTTTAACCCATTTAAGTAGGCGGATCAACCTAATCACAACCTATTTAATTAAGATGCCGAAGACAGTTTTTTTTTCCAACTTCTTGGTGATAATTAAACCCGTTTTTGATTATTCGAACCGGGTTCTTGAGCATGAATTCTTCAAGAGTTTGAACATTCAAGTTCAAGTTAATTCGAGTCACTCCAGATTATGAGAATATATAAAATCCCTAACGATATATAAACCGTTTTAACTATATTATATGTATATACAAAAAATTCAAACCATAACCCAGCAATGGTGCCGGTAAATAACAATATCGATTTATTATACTCCTCTTTTTACTAACGTCTCATCTTCTTCGACCGAATCTTTGCCCTACGCCACCAACCACCAACATTTTTCCTAAGGTTCCCGTACGAAGTCCAAAAACAACCGCCACTGCCCCGCCAACCGCCACCCATCTCCAGTCCACTCCACCACCAACTACTTTGCCGACCGGTATGTTACTAACATCTTCAGTATTTTGATCCTCGGGCACGGTCTCAAAAGAGATCTTTGTAGTGATCGTTGCCATGAGTGCGCATCTTGACAGTGTCGCATCTTGTTTTCGTGCGGTTTGATAAGCTCTGAAACCGCCATGAAGTTTCTTCACGGTTCCCCACATGCCGTGACGGACACCTAACTTAGCTAAGTCTCTTGGGATCCCCATGTCTTCGTTATGCAACAGTATTACTTCACATGCTGAAAGTAGCCCGTCACCGTTTCGGGATTGCACTGCATTCGGTTTCAACAAGTTATATCAAAACGGGTCAACTTTGGTTGTATTTGTTTGATAACAAGTCCGGTAGTACGGTCAAACTGGTTAAAAGTCATCATGAATCGTCTTATTCAAAGAAATTCACATTTTATTATTTTGATAAAAGGAAAATGCCATTTTGTCCCTGAGGTTTGGCTAGTTTTGCGACATTCGTCCAAATGTTTGTTTTTTCGCATCTAGATTCCAAAGGTTTGAAATCTTGCCATTTTCATCCGGCTCGTTAACTCCATCCATTTTTCTCTGTTAAGTTAGGGTATTTCCGTCTTTTTTGTTAACTTAAAGGGCAATTCGGTCTTTTTCGGGGATATTCGGTCTTTTTACATAAGATGAAAAAGACCGAATCGCCCTTTAAGTTAGCAAAAAAGACGAAAAATACCCTGACTTAACGGAAAAAAATGGATGGAATTAACGAGCTACAAACCGGATGAAAATGGCAAGATTTCAAACATTTTGGATCCAGATGCGAAATAAAACAAGCCTTTGGACGAAAGTCGTAAAACTGGCCAAACCTTGACGAAAATGGCAATTTACTCTTTTGATAATATAACTTCTTTTTATTCAAAACACCTTAAACTACATGCTCATTCAAACAGACTTTCTAGGGGACGGGCTTCTTAATTTTTGCAACGTAAGGAGAATTTATTGCAAAGATAACAGGTAATCACAAAAAAGCATATAACCATTTATAAATTATAAGCCTTATCTACCTATATGTAATAATTAAGTTTTCCTCAAACTAATAAATATATTCATGCCAGTTTCAAAACTAAAAATAGATTCGTTAACATACCGGGCCTGATCACCCAGCTTGAGAAGTAATGGTCCACACGCCTCGGCTTGTCACGCCGCCGCACACCTGGATATTGAACTCCCTGCACCAATTTAGCTTCATAAATTTTATATTTAATATATACCACCACATTATGTCAATATCTATATAGTAATCATATAAGTGAAAACTAGCAACTATTTTATTACCATATTAGTAATTTACTATCAAGGAGTTCAGAATAATAAAGAAACCATGCTTGATTTGACACATTCTAGGGCTCAATTAAAGATCTAGAATACGCATTATCTGGTTTAATATGAATTTTCGGTCTAACAAAGAGGCCCGTATTGAAAAGTTTAAAACAGTTTGATTAACCATTTGGATTACGAATTTCTTCCTTCAGGCATTCTGTCATTCAACATAGAGTAAAATGCCATTTTCGTCCCTGAGGTTTGGCCAGTTTTGCGACTTTCGCCTAAAGATTTGTTTTCCGCATCTGGATCCAGAAGGTTGGAAATCTTGCCATTTTCATCTGGCTCGTTAACTCCATCCATTTTTCTCAGTTAAGTCAGGGGTATTTTCAGTTTTTTTGTCAACTTAAAGGGCAATTCGGTCTTTTGAATACTTGTACATTATGCTAAATGCTTGTACATAAAGTGAAAAAGACTGAATTGCCCTTAAGTTAACAAAAAAGACGGAAATACCCCTGACTTAACGGAGAAAAATGGATGGAGTTAACGAACCTTTTGGATCCAGATGCGGAAAAACAAACCTTTGGACGAATGTCGCAAAACTGGCCAAACCTCAGACGAAAATGGCATCAAAACAACAATTGCTTCAAAATTTGATCTTGCAACAATTATAATACTTGAAAGTTCAAACACGGGTACGTAATCTAGTTTAATCACCATAATCATGCAGATCTAACACTATGACGTTAAGCAGAAAAATTGCCAATTTACACTTACCTTTGTAACACAGTAGAAAGTCTTCCCATCTTCCCATATCCTACGACCGATGACGTATTCTCTATCGCTGCAGAAAAACGGGAACTGCATGAACACCCATAAAAGTTAGTTATCAGAATATGCAGGAAATAGTGAATTACTACTTGATTGTTAAGATGTAAATGTGAAACCTTTTTGATCCAGTTGACGATCATCGTCCCGGTACGAGGGCACTCTTCCAATATTTTTACATAAGTCAGCATTGGGTCCCACTTAGGTCGAAATTCATCATCCCAGAAAAAATCTCTAACCAGCTCGGGTGTTGCATCTTCAAACACAGTTCTGCTACGGTAGACAATAGGGCCAGTCTAATGTACAAATAAAAGAATTAAACAAGCCTTCAGTCACCAAACGTTAGAGGTGGGGGTGGGTTAGAAGCATTATGTATAGTCGCCAAACAATAGGAAGTTATTTTATTCTTAACTGTGGGCAAGTTGGGAAGTTTTAGCTTTTGTTATTAAACAGATTTTAGGCGTTATAATATCCTTTAGCTATTGTTACATTAATTACCTTCAATAAAATAAACTTAAATGCCAAAAGTTAATACCAGTATAAGCAACAGAACTTAGTGTAGGGAACACCTAACGAGTCGAACGGCTAAACTAAATAATTAGCTTGAAGGGAAACAAACTGAAAGTCATCTAAAGTTTAATTTGAATGCATAAAACCACCGAAATCATTCTACTTAAACAAGCATACTTGAGGTAATACAACTTTCGCTATCATATTGGCATGCTAACAAGTGTTACGGGGAAAACTAACGCATATTAAAAAGGAAAGCTGGATTTTAATAATCTAAACTATGACCCATTGGCCGATAATAATCCATACCTACAATTTAACCAATAGTTCTCTTGACTTGCACTTTCGTTACCAAGAGCAATCCCAATAGCATAATGATCATGCATTTAAACTTGATTTCCACCAGATTTCTCTCACAATGATTATTATGAACGAATGGAGAAACGTACAGACGAAATCAAGTATAAAACAAGTGAAAATCGAGTGTGAATCTTTGATGATTATGGTACTAGGATTGCCATTAGCAACATTAGTGAAAGCTGGGAATGCCATTGATCAAACTGTAAGTATGGATTATTATCGGCCGATATATCATAGTTTGGAATACTAAAGTCCAATTTTCCTATTACTCGTTTTTTACCATAAATTAGTGTCAACATTTACCTGAGGCTCATAACGCCAAGCTTGACAAGCCATATTGGTGGTAGAGCGCTCAATCATATTTTCCCAAACAGCATCCTTACCATCAAGAAGATGCAATAAATATTCTAGATCCTTCCCTGTGACAACATCAGGGTCTCCCTCTGAATTTACAATGCTGCACCTGTGAATAAAGACAATTAAGTGATTGCTGGAATTGAGTAATTAACATGTGCTAGTCCATTGTGTGACACAAGAGCATTAGCAAAATATAAAGCAAATTAAGTTTCATGTGTTGAAAAAAACACCACTTAATTAACCATTCACAGCTGTCATAGTTAGCCAGTTAGGATAATAACACTATAACAAACGAAAGGAAACTAAAAATAACATTTAATTAAGCAGCAGGCAATGCAAAAGTATGAATAAAATAGAACCAGTAACCTCATCATAAAGTAGTTACATAAGTATGCCAGTTGTTGAGGTAAGATAGAAAAGTAACCGCAGTAAATCATTATTCTTCTTTCAAGCATAATTTAAAAAAAAACAATATTGCTGAAAATGAAAAATCTAAAGTTCATGCAAGAAAATTTGACCAGATACCTTTTGTAGCAGAGCCAATGGCGTATATCACAACGCAGACAACGGGAAATCAAGAAAACACGATGTCATGAGATAAATAATAATCTATCTAGAAGCCTAAGTCATAACAGACGACTTCAACTTCAGCAGTATATAATTATCTTTCTTGACCATATAAAAAATCGATTTTCATTAAGATAAGAATTCTATAATTGTGAAATCAAATATTCAATTGTATATAACTGACAAAAGATTAGCATAATAAAAGAACAAACAAAGACTGCACAACTAATACCATAATAAACCTTGCATTTTCGGCAACTGACTAAGCAAAAGCAGTTGAATAATATAAAAAAAAAGCCTTTTTGACATTAAGTAAACGAGATATTTTCCTGATAATATTACATATCTCAATGAAATATAGATTAGGTATATCCGCGTTAACGTTAAGGTAACAAATACAACATTCATATAGTTTTCTGGTATTCAATATTCAAGTTATCTACTAACCTAAAATATTTCAAATCCTATATCTCCTACTATTCTCATTTCTCATCAATGATAGAATATACATCTACAACTACAATAGATTTGTGACATCAAATGTATGTTACAGGCGAAAGTCTAGCAGAGGAAAAAAAAACAAACAAAGACTGCACAGCTAGTACCATAATAAACCTTGCATTTTTTGGCAACTGAGTAAGCAAAAGGTCAGCCAAGTTCTTGGTTGCGAAAACTAAATACTCTTCCGTCAGATTTTGCTTACATAGAAGCCACGAATTCTAGTGATCAAGCTAAAACACCTCTTATATCTGTTATGCGCTTATAAAACAGTAAAACACTTTTAACTGGCATCACACACAATTAAGCCAACTAATACTTCTCCATCTCTCCAAGCATATTTTAAAGCATACGGATGAAAAAAGAATATAAAAAAAAGGTTAAACCACACAAAATTGAATGTAAATAGTGTTCTTGTTAGATATATCAAATACTTTATGTTATTAAAAACTTAAAGCCCAACTACTAAACATTTACAAATCGCAGTCTTACAATAGTCAAGAACATGTAGAGTTAAGATCAAAGACTCCATAGATAAGACATAAGCACACGTAAATAAGTTACAGAAATACAAAGTCGCCATGTAAAAGCATCCATGATTTTACTAAGACAATCTAATCATGGCATGATTACCATTAATAACTTTCACACTATAAAGAAGTCACCTAAATAGAACTAGAATAATAATACTAATTTTATAGAGCTAGTATTGTAAAACTGTATACGACCAAAATGTAAGCTAGTGGATCATGCTATTGCCAGTTATAATATTGTCAGGAAATGCATGTAAAAACCACTCTAATTCTGGAGAACTGAGAAGTTTTCATTTCAAAGGTGACATGTAACTGCAAAATTGCAAGTCCGATGCTCATTAATATCACCTAACCGGCACTACACATTCAAATAATACCTCAAATCTCCTCCTACAGCTGTATGATTCAAGTACACTAGCCGACAAAGTACAACCATATAATGATTAATAAGCAATTCAAAACCCTAACTGGAGCAACTAAGAGTTCAAACTTATCATCAACAAATCATTCAGTGTCCCACTCAGATTTGATTATATACCTAGAGAACAAAACGTATCACAATTGCTCCCCAATGGTCGACCTAAAACTAAATTAGGAAATCAGTAAGTGAAGATAAATTGTGGTAGGTGTTGTTCCGGTGCGTAGTTGCCTAACGGTGTGTTGATTCAGTCTGGTGGAAACAATGGCGGTGAACGCGTTGTTCGTACGTTTAATCCAAACAAATGTCAGAACGCCGCGTTGTTCGGACATTTAATCCGAACAAACGTCGGAACAACGTGTTCACCGTCATTATTTCCACCGGACTGAATCAACACACCGTTAGGCAACAACACACCGGAAGAACACCTACCACAATTTATCTTCAATTCCAAAACTCAACCTACATATAACAAATAAGCTAACAAAACTCCAAAACTAAACCCTGACAAACTTCACATACCTATATCACACATATATCACAATCAACAAATAAAAATCAACAGCAGAAATAACAAACTAACAGAATTACTGACTTAACATCAACGCAACTTCCATCACCGCACTGATCCACCGGCACCTCCCCAGCCACCACCGCACGCGGCGGAGCTAGTTCATCCTCATCCTTCCGCTCCTTCTCGCGTAACTTCGACCACATCCGACGACCAACAGAAAACGCCGATAGAGCCGTAAACGCTAGCCACAACCGTCGAGCACCGAATCCCGGTGGAGCGGTCCAAACAAACCCTCGCAACTTCGACCGGAACCCTAGGAACATGATTCCGGTCCACCGCGGCGTCCAGGCCCATCCGATCACCACTCCGAGCATTACCGCGAACCAAATCGGTACCGCACATAAGAAAATGTCGACAAATGTTTCGATTAAAGCCGGTTTGGTGATGAAATCGATCATATTAGTTAAATTGTTGAAGTAATTTTGATTCTCCATAATCTGATCGGTTGACATGTGACGGATCTGGTAGAATAACCGTCGCCGGAGTTTAATTCCGATCGGTGCCGGAGGAGATATAGACGGAAAGAGATGTGGATAAATAAAGTGAGATGTAAGGATAAGACGGAAAAGTGACGTGGCAAACGGTCGTTTTGAGTTGAATTAAATATCTGAGTGTGTTAGGTGATGTTTAATGGGCTTGACCCGACCCGATGTGTTGACGGGTTTAGCCCGAAATTGAAGGGCTAATCAAACCCGAATTAGTTAGGTTAATTAATGGATTGTTATATATTGATCATCAATATCTAATCCAAGCATCACATAAAGAGGTAACAACTCAAGATACGACGAAATTATGTAACGAAGAATCAGGATGTGTACGTTGTCGGACACTTAGACCAGTAAAAATGGTGTACCAACATGATAGCTTACGAACCATGTCAACCCCCTTGAAACGGATTTTATCGATCAATTGGGATCACGTTAATGACTAACTAAGAAAGCGACTGCTCCGGAAGGAACAAAGGATATAATTACATCATTTAATGCTAGAAAAAAAATGATATAATTACATCATTTTTAATGGTAAATTTCTTTTATTCCATATCGTTTATAAGACTTGAACTCAAGACCTCATTTTTCCAAAGTGTTTAAAGGTTGTCTTTGCCAATGGACCACCACCCCATTAGTTATAATTACATCATTTAATGCTAGAAAAAAGTACTATGCATTCCTCATCTAAAATTCTAAATCATACTTTATACTTTGTACTTCATTCTCCCATTATACAAATATTTATTCTGACGTTGGTGTCACGGCCCCCGACACAGGTTCCTGGTTCGATTGCCGCGTGACAGAAAACTCGTGGTATTTAATTTTGGCAGCGGAAATTTTAACAGGATCTTTTAAAACTGAAAACACCCCTTTATTTTATTTCAAATTTTGAGACAAACCCCGTAATTTACAATAAAGTAATTTCACTGGGAAATTCCCTGGTTACAAAAACATGTTTATTTATTTACTGAGTCACTATCTTCAAGCTATAGTGCTACGCGGCACTTTTCCTGGTTCACAGTAAATCACCTGAAACATGTTTAAAAAGATCTTATCAGCGGGGAAATACTGGCGAGTCATTCAATTTACATAAAACGACACATTGTTATAGATTACAGTATTAAGAGCGATTATAATTGCCCATATCTTATAATTAGTTGGTTCAGTTGTCACTCGACCGGATCTATGACTGTGGTCATACCACTATTGGGTCCTTTCACCCAGTAGTGACGAGTATCACTATTTAGGTCATTTCACCTAAAAGGGATAAAACAGTAGTAATTGTGCACAATACCCCACTTACTGCCAGTAATTTAAGATAACAAAGACTTAATCCCTATAATATATAACTGGAAAACATTTAGGTATTGTAAAGTACTTTTGATAAAAAGAGAATGACTCACATTGCAAGTTTAACTGGACAGAGTTTTGCCTACTGATTTAGCCTTGTTACCTAGTTAAACAATAATGCACACGAAACTAGGTTAGTAACTTAATACAACATTTACGATAAGCTCACGAAATCAAAACCCTCACGACGAATGACAAAGTATAGCCCGAATTTGGGCAGCACTTAAACATCCATCGGATCGGTTTCAATCGATCGGACATTGTATCGTAGCAGTGATCGAGTTATTACCCTGTAATCGTAGCAGCGTTTCGACCCTTAAACACTTGAATATAAGCAGAAATTTGCTGTTTTGAAAGGATTTTTCGAACACAGAAACCAGGTCATGCAACGTCCAATTTATAGCAAAATTTTGAGTTTTACGCGGCCCGCGTAAACTTGAAGAGACTCCTACGCGGCTGCGAGGGCCACCCTAGCTACGGCTAGGGCTGCCGTGTCACCCCGTAGGTTTGCCACATGTCTGACACGTGGCCTAAAGCTTATCCGGAGAGTTTTCAAGCTGTCGCGCCCCGCGTAAGCTTCGGTTATCTCTTACGTGGCCCGCGACAGACCATCAAATTCAGATTTCTTGATTTTTCATAAGGATTAGGGTTTTAGGGGTCCGGGTTTCTACTTACGAAGTGTTGTGGGCATTTTAGCAGGTCCTTACAGTTGGAGGGTAATAAAAAACTCTTCCCTTTGTGGAGAGGCTATAACCAATGTTGTTTCATGGGTGACTTTTCATTTGAGGTTCAAACTCCACTCCACCACTCCCTGTAGGTATTTTCCTATACTCGGACCTTCAGTATTTTTTCGAGTCTTCAACATATGAACTTGAAAATCTTAACTGAAAAGTTTTAACATCTTAAAATAATTTGTACAAGGTATTTCGTTCTTTTTTGAATAATCATATAATATTCTTATAAAGATATTTTTGCTTTTAAAATAGTTTGAGATGTTTATTTCAAATAGATTTTGAAACCTAGATATATCCACATCAAACTTTGAAAATAACCATATAGTTTTAGTAATTATGACATAAAATTAAGTTTGGATTATAAGATTCAAATGCACTTTGTTTACCATCCTTATCCTCATTAGGGATGAGCATTTAGGATTTGACACCGGTATCAATTTTTTCCGTACCGAAAATTTTTCGGTATCGATTCGGTACATACTTTTTGGCGTTTTCTATAACAACCCTTCTGAATTTTTCTGACACCCTAATATATTTTAAAATACCCCTATATGTCTTAAAATACACCCCGTATGTGAAAACCGAGCCCAAAATATAAAATATCATTAAAACTAAAATAAAAACAAGAAAATTGAGGCTGTCGCGGGGCGCGTAGCCTTTGGCTACTGCTTACGCGGGCCGCGAGCGATAAAAAACGAGGCATCACCTGGTGTTGACACGTGGCAGCACGTGTTGGATCTACACTCGTGACCGGACAAGACTACGGCCTAGATACCCTACTACGCGGGCCGCGTAAGAAGACCCTTAGGTCTACGCGGGCCGCGAGAAACCCGATTTCAGGCCCTATAAAGTGGGAGCTCGGGCCTTCAGTTTTCGTCGCTCAATTCTTCGATCTCTCTCTCAATTTCTGAATAGTAGGCATAATTTTCAAGTATAAAACCCTCCTAATTAACGAAGTTCTGCTCCGTTGTAAGTATTATTACCCCGATTACGTATTAGATACGCTGCCTGATTGATCCAGGGTTCCGTAACGACTGTCGTGGTTCTGCCCGGCGTAGTCGTTGGAATGTCGTCTCGGGGAGGGTATCGTTAATATAAATAAAGGGTTATTATACTAACATATGTACAACTGTGTAAATTATAGATAATCACCAGGAAACCCTTAAACGAAGTCTAAGACAGCAATGTGAGTAATCTCCTTTTTGTAAACTGTTTTTACAAAACCTTAAATATTTTACAATGTGATTAAGCAGTGATTGAGTCTTTGTAGTTCTTCAATTACTGCCGGTATGTTGGGGTTTTGTATACAAAATGTGGAACACGTTACCATTGGACAAAGAGTTAGCCAATGGGTAATATGACCCACCAGTCAGGATTGACAATAATGAATGAGTAATTGTGTAGAAATAAACAATGTGATAGCTCTCAATACTGTGTTAAAAGATAAAATTCTTCTTGATTAAACTGGGATTCACTCACCAGTATTTCCCACTGACAAATGTTTTTCAAACGCGTTTCAGGTAACAAAATGTGAAAGCCAAATTAGAAGAAAGCCAGCTGGAGAGCATTGACGGCTTGGAAAAATGTGGCTATAAAAGTTACCTAAAAAAAGATGTTTTAAATTCAATAAAATAGGGCTTATCCCTATAAACATGTTGTAATAAGAAACTTGGGTTTTACCAATGTGATTATTAATATAAAATATGGTGGTTTTACTTTGATAAACATTTCCTAACTACGGTCCTAATAAAATTTCCGCTACCAAAATGATAAACAGATGATACCACCGACACTGATGTTCGCAGCCGCCCGTTCCCGAGACAGATAAGGGGGCGGGGGTTGCGACAAAAGGTGGTATCAGAGCTAAGCCACAGAAGTGTTCTGCTGACATCAAGATATTATTTAAAGTGTTAGGAAATAAATTATGAAAATACGTGCATATCTATATTTTATTGTTATGTGTTATTTGACTATTTGTTAGTTTACAGTATGAGTGATCAAGGACCCTCAGACGTATATCGTCAGTTGTCCGATTCACCTAGGAGTGAATGTACTTCTTCTCAGCCTGCCCTCTCTGGGTATTCAGTTGATCAGGAAGAAGGGGTGTTTGTCTTTAAGGCTCAGTCTGAAGAGTCATTCCCTCAGAAAAAGAGAGGATGGTTCAGTAAGGGGGCATTTGAGCGTAGGAAAAGAATGTGAAAGTTGCAACAGTAAAGAGTCCTAGCAGCCGCTAAGCGAGAGTCAGATGCCCATACACAGGATATGCTTAATAGGAGCTTAGCCAATTTTCATATCCTAGCAACAACTGCTGCCGACCCAAATCTGGAACAACTAGTAGCCCCACAACCCTTACGTTTGTTCCCCACTCAGCCGATGGAGATAGAAAACAACCTCGAAAATCAAGTAGAAATGCATGATTTCAACCCTGAAGAGATACCTAGGATACCAGCCCCTAATCCCTTAGACCCAGATTATGATCCATGGTTCGATGATCATAGGGATTATGTGCCACGCTATCACCTAAACGACGAAACTAGATCCCTACTATGACAACGATGAATACATTAGGGAGATCTTATAGAATCTGTACCCTTAGGAGAATCTCATGCCCCAGTACCCAGACCCAGTACCAGCACCTGCACCCCCAATGAGTGCAGAAAATGTACATAAGCTCCGAACTTTCGGAGAAGAAATCTTAGAGAGTGGTGAGAGGATGAGGCAGGTAGGAGAGCGACTCGTCTGGAAATATGACGAGCGCATTATGGATTACTGGATGAATCCAGAGCAGTGAAGGTGATGGTGGAGTTGGTAATAATAATAATATAATAATATATAATATGTTTGTATGAAAAAAAAAATAAATAAATAAAATATATATAATAATAATATGTGTAATAATAATATATGTTTTAGTATAGACCACTTTGTGGTTAGCAATGCATAGTAGTATTGTAATTTGAAATTTTCAGTATTAGTTTGTAGTTGATGTATAATAGATAAGAAAGAGTAAGTCGCAATGCTCGACGTTTTTTTATCAAAATGCGTGTCATGTGATTGATTGTATTAAGATATTATCTTGTGATATTAATATGTGGTAAATGTTTAAAATTCAGATGGACGACGAAGTAAATCAGGAAAACCAGAATAATGATAACCAGAGTAATATTAACCTGGTTAATGAAAACCCGAACAACAACAATAATGGAAACCAAGTGGACAACAGTGCCATCCAACACGTAGTGGCACAAGTAATAATAGAGGCGATGCCATATATTATTCAAACGGTTAGGGAAGCAGAAAATAAAAGTAAACATGATAGCAAGCGACCCTCTGAACCTGAAAACAGCGTAAACAATAGACCCGTACTTCAAGCGCCCATTCCTAAAAGAAGAAGAACCGTGTCTTACGGTTGTTCTTACAAAGAATTCTGGTCTTGTAAACCGATGAAATTCTCGGGCAATGAAGGGGCCGTTGCATCTCTACGCTGGATAGAAAAGACTGAGGCAGTCTTAAGAATAAGTAAATGTGCGGAAGGGGATAAGATAATGTTTGCTTCCAATCTGTTTAAGAATTCAGCACTAGAATGGTGGAACACTATCCTTCAGTCTAGAGGAAGTGATAGAGTTTACAATATGGAATGGGAAAAATTTAAGAACATGGTAGATGTCACACCCCGATTTTCCACGTGTCACCGGTGGGCCCGGTGGGGGAGTATCGTGACGTGGTTGGCAACATCATGGTCAAACAACACAATATAATAATGCACAGCGGAAGCAAAAGATAAATATATTACATTCCGAATATAAGTAATGTCAAAGTATTACAACGGAAGGTAAAGGATCCACAGGCGGATCAATAAAAGAAAACTGTTCAACAGACTTTAGGCATCTAGAACTTGCAAGATTCCCTAGTGACGCCCTGAGCTCCCAGCCAATTACGCATAGTACCTGTCACTTAACATTTTTGGAAAATACGTCAGTTTACACTGGTAAATACAATTAACTGACTCATTTTGGAAAAAGAGTTTGAAAAGTGATTCGAGTGCAAACGGCACAAAATATCTTGACACATTGATTAAAATGCACAGAGGCAAAATTAATCTTTTATACTTGGGACAATTTTATTAATAAAAATCTTGTATACGATTTACATGGTTGTCCAACATTTAGGGCCGGTGATTATACAATACAAGCCGGACAAGATTAATCGACACACCACAAATATAATCTCACAAGAAGATATCCTTACGAGTGAGTATACGTTATACATATGCAACAGGAGGTGTTTTGCCTACACCTTGTGCTTACGTCGTGGCCATTCACTTTTTAAAATGAGCCAAGGATATCCAGGACACGGTCATTAACCCCCAATGTTATTTGTTATCAATCAATACAGATTAAAACGGGATTATGCAATTTAATCATCTCCGATTAAAAGGTTTCTACACCCGACCAAGCGGTATTTTTATAATACCGTATCCCAAGCCCGTATAAGGGAAAATAAGTTAAAAGTATTTACCTGAGCTAGCAATGCAACTTACACTCAGCCGTATATCTTAATCAGCAAGCACAAGTACTTCTACTGGGGCTCTTAATCTGGAACGAAGGTTTTATTAACCTATTAAATTCCTAACGGGTCTTATTTAAGTCGTAACTTAGACCGGTTAGTTTTAAGGAAAGGTTTACGGTTCAAAACGCATGATTAAGCGAAGACCGGAATATGATGTGATTTAGACCCGAAAAGTCTGGAGACTTGTATAATATGGGTAAACTAAACACATTCTGGATTTTGAGATAAAACCGATAAGGTTTGACCCGTATCGGCTAATTTATGTAAACTTGTTACATAAACCCGAACCGAACGCGAAATAAGCGTAACGGGTATCCGTAAGAGCCATATACAGGTTTCCTAAGTTAATATGATTCAAATATATTGTGACATCAGTAGGATGTCTTTTATTATGCCCGAAATGAAATTAAACACAAACTATGCCCCGTAGGGGTAGTTTGGTCATTTCACATAAGCCGAAAAGCTCAAAACCGAAGTCTGAGTTAATCAACCTTTTCTTACTGTTGAAATATGATAATTTTCCTCTTATATCAGTAGGTATCAACCCGGGTATGTCCAATATGATTTTAAAACGTACTATGCGCTAAAAACGCTAAATAAGGCGATTAAAGGCCATTACCGGGTTCGATACTTAAATCTGATATTTTTATATTTCCAGAAGGCTTAAAATAATTTATTTATCATAACTAATCAGTAGCAAAAGGTTTGGAGTCGTTTAGATATGTAAAACTCATTTTATGGCCCGTAAGGGCAAAACCGACAATTACCGGATTAAGCCTACGACTATGAGTTATGCTCAGCCTAAAATTAATTAAAAATCTTTAAAAATCCCAAAATAATATATTACATCAGTGGGTATTAAGTTTGATACCAAAAAGTAGGCTTAAATAGGCTATACGCCAATTACGCCGTTTTATTAACATAAAGCATTAAATTTGCAATATTGAGCATAACTCTTAATCTACAAGTCAAACTGATGTCAAACTTTGCATACAATTTTATATATCAGTAACTAAGGTTTCTACACTTTTACATTTTCATAAATCATGTTTTAAGGTAATAAGGGCATAATGGTCAACATATGAGCAATTAACGGAAACGCGTAAACGAATGGGTCAATCAATGAACCAACCACAGAGGGTTATGCTAACATGTAGCCTGGTCCTAAGGAAACTCTAAGGCATTTCCAAATCATACTAAAGCGGGTCAGAACTGAAGTCAAAGCAAAAGTCAAAGCTTTGCGACTTTCGGTTCCGAATCGGTTCACAATGGAAAGTTGTCGAATCAAACAAGCTTAGACAAGTTCTTATGCTTATTATCAAGTTATATGAATGATAAAATAGGTTACACGCCTTTTACCTTGTTAATTATGCGTTAAACGAAAGATTACATTTCTGTTGACTTTTTCTAATCATCTTTGACTCGACAAATGACCCAGTTAGGATGGGAATCAGTGGATGCCCTTTTAAGGGTTTAAAGCCCACATAATTACCAACTTATAACTACCTTTAATTCGAGATATTACTGAGCCATTGTTGACTAGACTCGAAGTCAAACGTTAACTACGATATATTGACTTTTAAGCTAAATACTAAGCTAAACATGATTAGAGAAGGTTTAGCATACTTACAAGTGCTTAATGGATGATTAGGAAGGCTTGGGGGGTGCTTGGAAGTTCCACAAATGCTCCAAATGGCCAGATGAAGATGTGAGGAGTGTTGTGACTTGAAGGTGGCCTTTTATAGTGAATCAAGCACCACAATTGATTGACAAATAAGTCTAGCACACACCACAACAATCCCACAAGTGTCCTACATGTTCTAGGGGGTGTTTTAGGGGCCAAATGAAGGGGCAAGATCGATCAAAGTTGCATCCAAGTGAATTGGCAGACAAAGAATCAAACAAAATCAAAGTTCTGTCCAGATGTAGCAGTGGCGTAGCGCCACTGCATGTGGCTAGGTGCTCGCGCTACGCGAGCCTTCAGCATCCTCCAACAAATTTTTGTAATTTGCAGTATAGGTCCCTGGCTCTTCAAATCTTGTACAGACACTTGTTTATTGCGATATGGACCCTCAATATTGATCTATAAGGGCCTCAAGATATATACCCACTTCGTTAAGTCCCCGGGTAACTTTATTGTTACCCGAAAAGGCCTAATTTTCTACGTTGACGCTTTAACCCCTCGCACACGAATTCGATCATAACTTTCTCATACGTTAACGAAACTTTACGAAATTTAAATCGTGCATTCTAGTGAGCATAATTAACATTTACAAAGCTTCGGGTTTGTCAAAAGGTCACCCAGAGGTATACCTTTAAACATGTTGACACATTTAACCCCCGTAGTTTGTAATCTCTCACTTTTAGCTTCGTATGATCCATGATTTATTCGTTTGAAGGTATGAGCATCGTGTAGAGTTAATGTACATTATATTTATTCACTGTTGACATTCAGAACCCGTAAAAATCACATACTTTCCATGTTTGTCAACTTTAGTCCTTTTATAACATTCTTTCACACGTTCAGACTTTATGACACGTGTCAACACATTATAGGACGTGAATTTTCGAGGTGTTACATCCTCACCCCCTTAAAATAAATCTCGACCCGAGATTTACTCAAATAAGTAAGGGTACTTTTCTTTCATCGTGGATTCAACCTCCCACGTGAATTCGGGACCTCTATGGGCATCCCATTTGACCTTTACAATAGGTACATGCTTCTTCCGTAGCTTCTTTACCTATTGATCTTCAATCGACAAAGGTTCTTCCTCAAATTTTAAGCTCTCATCTTTATGCACATCCGTATGTGGTATAACCAGTGATTCATCAGCGAAACACTTCTTCAGATTGCAGATGTGGAACACATTGTGAATTCCACTGAGCTCTTCAGGTAAGTTTAGCTTATAGGCAACTGAACCGACACGTTCGATAACCTCGAAAGGCCCTATGTATCTCGGGCTTAGCTTGCCTTTCTTACCAAACCGCATCACTCCTTTCCAGGGTGATATCTATTGTTGAATCTTATTCCTTAATAAGAATTTAGGAGGTTTGCTATTTTCATAATCCTTAATTTTCTGCCGAATACTGGCATCTTACTGATGATTATGAATTTGCGTGATCTTATTGATTGTCTATAATGAAATTTTCAGATCTTAATGTTTGGACTTACCAAACTATTGTCCTATCAATGGACGTTTATCATTCCATCTATACAAGGTCTTCAAGGGAGTAGCCTTGATACTTATATATCAAATATTATAGAGAAGCTTATCTTAAGGTGAGATGGTTATTCCAACCAGTACTTAACTAATATTAAGGAATAGCTAATCCTTGTCGTTAGTCGAACAATTCGACGATCCTGGTTAGCTGATGGCAAATTCTTAATCGTTGCCTAATTAGGATTGCGGTAATGTATGCATAAGCAAAATGAACCGTCTTTCTTATCTAACAATATCAAACTCTCGGAATATCGAGTTAGGCTATATGAACCTATGTCTTAACACCTACTTAATCAAGGTTTCGTTTATTCTATAAACAATATGGAGTTTTCACAATACTCCAGCCCACGGCGGGCTAATTCGTAATTCTACCTGCCTTCCAGGAGGTAAGCAGGGACAACCCTTGAGAAGATAATTAAGATACAAGGAGGCTACAGAGATTTTCCATATCTCAGGCTCCAGTTCATCCATCATTGTCCGTGCCAAATGAGTGACACCTTTATGCTATAAGTCCTCGAATTCATTAATCGGGAACATTTACTTGGAAAAAAAAAATTTCCAGTTTTGGATATCTTCCTTGAATACTACTAGTCGACTTTAGTACAATATGATCATTGGGATATCTTAGGGGTTCCATGTATTAAACCTCCATGCTGATCAGACATGGAAATAATCTATGGGACACACTAGGATACGCCAATCCTCATATGACACTTTTATCAACATAGTTTGGCATTCTCAGGCGATAGAAAACAATGAGAAAAGAAAAATAATCAAAATAACATATGTTGTCGTACTCTATGCAAAGAAAGAGTGCTCTTAGATTTTCGGAAGGATTCCTTGCCGATACGAGAAGAATCGGTTACTAAGGTTTCCTTGGTAATTTATACCTTGTGGATGATAAAAAAATTTTGGTAAGTTTATGGTTCATGAAGATTTATTATTGCCTGTATTAAAAACAGGGCACTTAGCAGAAATTATCATTGATAAATGATGAGGAAGTTTATTGTACAAGTGCTTATATTAAATCAATAATGTAAGTTTCACAAACTAGGCACCTAGCTCAGTTGGCTAGGCGCGCGAAAGGGTGCGGCCTAGACCCAGGTTCGATTCCGGGGACGGCCAATTCCACCATTTTTTTTTACTTGTTAAACTTATAGTTTATGAAGGATTTACTGGTATCCGAACCAAAATAAAACTCTTAGCATTTAAATTACTGATAAAATGCCAAGGAATGTACCTGATGTCATTATTTATGGGCTAGCTTAGGGATTTTAGGCGCTTTCAATTTTAGGCTTTACTTCCTCCGTTGCATTTCCTTTGACATATTTAGGGCACGTAGTCTTGATGTGGCCTTTCTCCTTACAGCCGAAACAGACTGCATTCTTCATGTCCTTACAGTCCAACGTTTTATGTCCCTTAGACTTGCAGATCCCACAAGCCCTGGGCTGCGATTTGGATTTTGGTTCGAACCTGCATTTCCCATAATGGCGCTTCTTGCAGGTCTCACATACTGGTTTCTGGTCGGACTTTTGTTTGTTCTTTTTCTTAGAACTCTGGGAGTTATCTACCTCCCTTTTCCTTTTTAGTTCATCCTTTGCATCAGAGGCATGAACGAGATCCTTCTTACGAGTGAGGAAATGTGGCCCTAGATAAAATTTGGACCGAGCAGCATGGGGCTCCTTTAAATTTTTCACAGCTCTCTTCACAGCTTTTCCAACGGCTGCGTCTATCATAGTTTGAAGAACATCTTTGGAAATTCTAAGGTTTACAATTTCAGCATCATTAGCATGCGTCGCGTCATCAATGGCGCGATTGACTGTTGTCTTATCCGAGTTTGCCATACTCGATATTGGTTCCTAATACCAATAAAACAATTTCTTAGTTGAAATCCAACAACTGCTATTTTTCGTTCTGATGGCCTTAATATATACTGACCATGGTGTCAATAACCTATACCGGCTATTATAGCACTAACATCCTTAATGAACGTTATTTAAAATATATTAATATTACTTAGCCTAGGTCGCAAAAGACCATCAATGGCATTAAAGATTTGGACCTTGTCCATCACTTTTCTGACAGAGGATCAAAACGTCACATCTGTCTTTATTATATTAAATAATTTAGATAGCTTGAAAGCTTGCCATAGGAATATCAGAAAAGAGTGATTCCTATTAGATATAAA
Organism: Helianthus tuberosus; assembly: GCA_030545235.1. Taxonomy (NCBI): domain Eukaryota; kingdom Viridiplantae; phylum Streptophyta; class Magnoliopsida; order Asterales; family Asteraceae; genus Helianthus; species Helianthus tuberosus. Next base: position 141,545,769 of record CM060427.1, on the reverse strand, counting down.
ATATCCATCTAAGGTTTGTTGGAGCATATTCTAAAGTATCATCGGCCAATTTCTACTTCGTATAAAATTACCGAAGTCCTATTTAGACGGAGACAACAGTTCTCAACAGTGATCGTTCATTATTGAATCACATGTATCAGCATCAAATAAATTTCTGTATAAACTGCTTGATAAGGAAAAGTACCTGCTATATAGTTATCCTTCTGCACCATCTCCTGGCGTTCACCCGGAAGACTCATGCGCTTATTTCCCTGGCCTTTCCCGGCTTCTTTATAAGCTTTGGGCAGTTGGTTTTGATGTGCCCTTCCTCGTTACAATTGTAACATGTGGCGTTCTTTAACCCCTTGCAATCTAAGGTTTTGTGACCCTTGGTCTTGCAAATTCCACACAATTTAGCGTGTGGGTCTATTGTACATTTTCCAAAATGTTGCTTTTTGCAGTTACTGCATTTGGGTCTGTTATCAGATTGACTCGAGTTCTTCCTAAACTCGGAATCCTTCCCGCGCTCCGAGCTTCCCTTCTTCTTCTTGTTAGTTTGATGAGAGTTTTCCTCCTCTCTTTCGCTTCTTCTCTCGCCAGAAGCCTTAACAGACTTAATTCTGATTGCGTCTAAGGTGAGAGATAAGGATAAGTCCACCGCGGACCTATATGTGGTTGGCCTAGATGCTTTAACATTCCCTTTTATCTCTGGTGCTAGGCCTCCAATGAAACGCGCTATGCGTTTAGGTTCAGGGGTGACTAAATAAGGAACCAGGCGGGACATAGTGTTGAAACTTGTCACATATGCCTGACAATCCAAATTCTCCATGACCAGAGTCAAGAAGTCTGATTCTATCTTTTCTACTTCATGCTGGGGGCAATAGTTTTCCTTGACTAATGCAACAAATTGCTCCCAAGATAAGTTGTAGAGTAGAACCTTTCCCGTGGCTTGGAGCAATGATCTCCACCATGCCAACGCTTCCCCTTTGAATGATTGTGAAACAAATTTCACAACATCTTGCTCCGCACAACCGCTGATGTCGACAACAGCGTCCATCTCATCGAGCCATGTCATGCAATCGATGGCTCCTTCTTCTCCTGTTAAGTCTCTGGGCTTGCAGGAGACGAAATATTTATATGAACAGGTCTTAACTGGTGCCTCTTGATGAAACACAACTTGTCTAGACGGAATACTCCTTTGATTTGACAAGTCATGAACATCGTCCTCCTTTGACTCATGCGTTTTAAGAGGGGGCTTACAACTAGCCGCAGATAGAGTCTTAGAGTGGGTATCATTTGACTCATCATACTGCCGATCAAGTGCTCGAGCAACAGCATAATCTATTATTGCCTGTAGTTCTGCTCCAGTTACATTAATTCTGGTAGTATCATTGCTCTCCTTCAAGTGACTGTTAACTTCATCTAATCCAGCCATGTAGCTTGATTGCTACATAAATATTAACAATGATTTATTCAGAGATTATTATGGAATCATCATCTTTGACGATTTATCAACCATGGTAATATAAACCATATTGGTTAACTTGTTAGTTATATTTAATTAGTATTTTCCATTATAATTTATCCTAGTTATGAAACATTAAGGATATTAAAGTGGCGCAAAAAGGCCTAGTCACAAGGACAGTTCTAAATTTTATAAGCCGTGATTTCAGAGAATCGAGGCATTAAGGTTTGAATCACGTTCATTACCTTGACAGGGAGTTGTAGACTTCAATTGTCTTTTGTCTTTTAGGACAATAGATATAGCCCGTGGGCATTTCCCTTCTGAGGGATGGTTATAATATGATCATCTTCTCAGATGCTATTAGTCGAGATCGTATGGATCCTACCGACTATTATGCTTGGACCTGGTCCAACATTTTTGGACAGGGGGTCAAAGACCACCACTGTCGTTGCCTTTTCGGACAACAAGTTTAGCCCGTAGGCACTTCATCACTACTGGATGTTTATAATGTGATCATCTTATAGGATGACACAAGCCATGATTTCTAAATCAATAGACTAGATAAGGAAATTGGAAGAATCTAATATAACGATGACTGTTGTGATTTTATCGAATCACATTTGTCAGGAGTGCTAACACGTTCTTAGGTGTTAACAAGGATCTGAATCCCTTGGGTAGGTTTCACCATCTTGGCCGCATAGGCTAGATTTCACCTTTAAGATTCTTTTTAAAATGCCTACTGGCAGGGAAGGAAGGATATTTATTTTATTCAGGATTTTTATCATAAATCCTAATTTATAATTTAATAATAGCACAAATGGCCTAGTCGCGTAGACAAGTTTAATTTATAAGCCAAGATTTCAGAGGATCAGGGCAATTTATGAATTTGTAATGGCACAAAAGGCCTAGTCACGTGGACAAGTTTAATTTATAAGCCATGATCATCTGGGATCGAGGCATTTAGTAATAGCACAAAAGGCTTAGTCACGTGGACAAGTTTAATTTATAAGCCATGATCGTCTGGGATCGAGGCATTTAGGTGTGAATCAAAGTTCATTACCTTTTCTTGACAGGGAGCTGTAGGCTACCACCGTCTTTAGTCTCAGAGGACGTTAATTATAACCCGTAGGCACTTCCCTTCTAAGGGATGTTATTTTCCATTCATTTCATATTTCATGTTTAGAATGAAAACTTAATTTAATCAATCCATTATATGAAAATAGAAGTACAGAGTTGCCCTAAGCGGGTCTTTGAAGGGATAATGTGTCCTTAAAGGGACTGAAAGATAAATATGTCCTTATAAGGACTATCAAAGAAACGATCTGTAGCAAAAGGAGTTTCCTCTTCATTTTATGTCTGAATGCTTTCTCCTTGGTTGTACGTTTCATCCTGGCCGCGGTACGAAGCTCAGCATTTCAAGGCTCCGGATGTGGAGAATTCCTAATACAGTTTCTTCGCTTGGCGACGTATTCAATATATATAAAAATTGGAAGCAAAAATTTCCAGATTAGGATTGAGAATATTCCTATGTTAAGTCTAGACTCAGGAGTTTAGATTGTGCAATTGTGTAACTGAGATTAAACACAAAAGGCTAGTGTTTAATTCACTCAGTGTTGGCTCTGATACCAACCTGTCACACCCCGATTTTCCACGTGTCACCGGTGGGCCCGGTGGGGGAGTATCGTGACGTGGTTGGCAACATCATGGTCAAACAACACAATATAATAATGCACAGCGGAAGCAAAAGATAAATATATTACATTCCGAATATAAGTAATGTCAAAGTATTACAACGGAAGGTAAAGGATCCACAGGCGGATCAATAAAAGAAAACTGTTCAACAGACTTTAGGCATCTAGAACTTGCAAGATTCCCTAGTGACGCCCTGAGCTCCCAGCCAATTACGCATAGTACCTGTCACTTAACATTTTTGGAAAATACGTCAGTTTACACTGGTAAATACAATTAACTGACTCATTTTGGAAAAAGAGTTTGAAAAGTGATTCGAGTGCAAACGGCACAAAATATCTTGACACATTGATTAAAATGCACAGAGGCAAAATTAATCTTTTATACTTGGGACAATTTTATTAATAAAAATCTTGTATCCGATTTACATGGTTGTCCAACATTTAGGGCCGGTGATTATACAATACAAGCCGGACAAGATTAATCGACACACCACAAATATAATCTCACAAGAAGATATCCTTACGAGTGAGTATACGTTATACATATGCAACAGGAGGTGTTTTGCCTACACCTTGTGCTTACGTCGTGGCCATTCACTTTTTAAAATGAGCCAAGGATATCCAGGACACGGTCATTAACCCCCAATGTTATTTGTTATCAATCAATACAGATTAAAACGGGATTATGCAATTTAATCATCTCCGATTAAAAGGTTTCTACACCCGACCAAGCGGTATTTTTATAATACCGTATCCTAAGCCCGTATAAGGGAAAATAAGTTAAAAGTATTTACCTGAGCTAGCAATGCAAGTTACACTCAGCCGTATATCTTAATCAGCAAGCACAAGTACTTCTACTGGGGCTCTTAATCTGGAACGAAGGTTTTATTAACCTATTAAATTCCTAACGGGTCTTATTTAAGTCGTAACTTAGACCGGTTAGTTTTAAGGAAAGGTTTACGGTTCAAAACGCATGATTAAGCGAAGACCGGAATAGGATGTGATTTAGACCCGAAAAGTCTGGAGACTTGTATAATATGGGTAAACTAAACACATTCTGGATTTTGAGATAAAACCGATAAGGTTTGACCCGTATCGGCTAATTTATGTAAACTTGTTACATAAACCCGAACCGAACGCGAAATAAGCGTAACGGGTATCCGTAAGAGCCATATACAGGTTTCCTAAGTTAATATGATTCAAATATATTGTGACATCAGTAGGATGTCTTTTATTATGCCCGAAATGAAATTAAACACAAACTATGCCCCGTAGGGGTAGTTTGGTCATTTCACATAAGCCGAAAAGCTCAAAACCGAAGTCTGAGTTAATCAACCTTTTCTTACTGTTGAAATATGATAATTTTCCTCTTATATCAGTAGGTATCAACCCGGGTATGTCCAATATGATTTTAAAACGTACTATGCGCTAAAAACGCTAAATAAGGCGATTAAAGGCCATTACCGGGTTCGATACTTAAATCTGATATTTTTATATTTCCAGAAGGCTTAAAATAATTTATTTATCATAACTAATCAGTAGCAAAAGGTTTGGAGTCGTTTAGATATGTAAAACTCATTTTATGGCCCGTAAGGGCAAAACCGACAATTACCGGATTAAGCCTACGACTATGAGTTATGCTCAGCCTAAAATTAATTAAAAATCTTTAAAAATCCCAAAATAATATATTACATCAGTGGGTATTAAGTTTGATACCAAAAAGTATGCTTAAATAGGCTATACGCCAATTACGCCGTTTTATTAACATAAAGCATTAAATTTGCAATATTGAGCATAACTCTTAATCTACAAGTCAAACTGATGTCAAACTTTGCATACAAGTTTATATATCAGTAACTAAGGTTTCTACACTTTTACATTTTCATAAATCATGTTTTAAGGTAATAAGGGCATAATGGTCAACATATGAGCAATTAACGGAAACGCGTAAACGAATGGGTCAATCAATGAACCAACCACAGAGGGTTATGCTAACATGTAGCCTGGTCCTAAGGAAACTCTAAGGCATTTCCAAATCATACTAAAGCGGGTCAGAACTGAAGTCAAAGCAAAAGTCAAAGCTTTGCGACTTTCGGTTCCGAATCGGTTCACAATGGAAAGTTGTCGAATCAAACAAGCTTAGACAAGTTCTTATGCTTATTATCAAGTTATATGAATGATAAAATAGGTTACACGCCTTTTACCTTGTTAATTATGCGTTAAACGAAAGATTACATTTCTGTTGACTTTTTCTAATCATCTTTGACTCGACAAATGACCCAGTTAGGATGGGAATCAGTGGATGCCCTTTTAAGGGTTTAAAGCCCACATAATTACCAACTTATAACTACCTTTAATTCGAGATATTACTGAGCCATTGTTGACTAGACTCGAAGTCAAACGTTAACTACGATATATTGACTTTTAAGCTAAATACTAAGCTAAACATGATTAGAGAAGGTTTAGCATACTTACAAGTGCTTAATGGATGATTAGGAAGGCTTGGGGGGTGCTTGGAAGTTCCACAAATGCTCCAAATGGCCAGATGAAGATGTGAGGAGTGTTGTGACTTGAAGGTGGCCTTTTATAGTGAATCAAGCACCACAATTGATTGACAAATAAGTCTAGCACACACCACAACAATCCCACAAGTGTCCTACATGTTCTAGGGGGTGTTTTAGGGGCCAAATGAAGGGGCAAGATCGATCAAAGTTGCATCCAAGTGAATTGGCAGACAAAGAATCAAACAAAATCAAAGTTCTGTCCAGATGTAGCAGTGGCGTAGCGCCACTGCATGTGGCTAGGTGCTCGCGCTACGCGAGCCTTCAGCATCCTCCAACAAATTTTTGTAATTTGCAGTATAGGTCCCTGGCTCTTCAAATCTTGTACAGACACTTGTTTATTGCGATATGGACCCTCAATATTGATCTATAAGGGCCTCAAGATATATACCCACTTCGTTAAGTCCCCGGGTAACTTTATTGTTACCCGAAAAGGCCTAATTTTCTACGTTGACGCTTTAACCCCTCGCACACGAATTCGATCATAACTTTCTCATACGTTAACGAAACTTTACGAAATTTAAATCGTGCATTCTAGTGAGCATAATTAACATTTACAAAGCTTCGGGTTTGTCAAAAGGTCACCCAGAGGTATACCTTTAAACATGTTGACACATTTAACCCCCGTAGTTTGTAATCTCTCACTTTTAGCTTCGTATGATCCATGATTTATTCGTTTGAAGGTATGAGCATCGTGTAGAGTTAATGTACATTATATTTATTCACTGTTGACATTCAGAACCCGTAAAAATCACATACTTTCCATGTTTGTCAACTCTAGTCCTTTTATAACATTCTTTCACACGTTCAGACTTTATGACACGTGTCAACACATTATAGGACGTGAATTTTCGAGGTGTTACAGTAGAAAGGAAATTTTGCCCTCCTAATGAGAAAGAACATATAGCAAACAAGTTCCTAAACCTTAGAATGACTGGTGTGGATAGTAAGTGGGTACACTAAGTTATTCTTTGAATATGCCCGAATAGTACCAACCTTTGCTTCACCTGAACCAGTATTAATCTCCCGTTACATCTGGGGATTAATTGGGGAGATAAGGCATGTAGTCAAGGCAGCTAGACCCCAAACCATAGAAGAAGCTGTAGAACTAGCCAATACCTTGACAGACGAATTAGTCCGTACACGGGAAGAGGATCAAAGAAAGAACCTAGCTCAAAAGCTTACCCAATAATTTCACTCTGGAAATTCTAATCGTGGGAAAAATATAGGTTCTACCTCTGCACCCTATTGCAAGTATTGCAAAAGGAAGCATTCAGGAAAATGCTCCATATACTGTAACTTCTGCAAAATATTGGGACACAAGTAGGAAGATTGCAGGAAAAAGATTAGCAACAGGATATGCTACAACTGCGGAGAACAAGGCCATATCAAGCTTAACTGTCCAAAGCTAGCTCCAGCTACGAACACCAAGAATACTAAAAATGATAGAGCATTTGTTCTGACTGCAGAAGAAGCAAGGATGATCCCGGATGTGATCACCGGTACGTTTTTAGTTAATGATGTTTTTGCTAAAGTATTATTTGACTCTGGTGCGAACCAAAGTTTTATTAATACTTCATTTTGCAAATTACTCAATCAACCATTAACTAAACTTCCACAAGAATGTCTGGTAGAGACAGCAAATGGAGAAACCATTAAGATTTCTAAAATCTTGCAGGGAGCAAGAATAGAAATTTTAAATCAGAAATTTATTGCAAACCCTTACCCCATGAATCAGGCAGGATTTGATATTGTATTAGCAATGGATTGGTTAATAGCCAATAAAGCCAGTATTTTGTGTGATCAAAAGTCAATCCAAGTAAATTCACCAAGGGGTGAAAAGATCACAATTAAAGGAAATAAAACCCTTAAATCCGCAAAGTTCATCTCTGTGATGAAAACAGCAAGTTACATAAGAAAAGGGTCATTAGTGTATTTGATTTCCATAATCACTAACACTAAAGGAAAAGAATCAAAGGATATTCCAGTAGTATCCCAGTTTTCAGATGTATTTCCAGAAGAGCTACCAGGGCAACCTCCAGACAGAAAAGTTGAATTCAGAATACATTTGATACCATGGACAGCACCAATTGCCAAAGCACCTTACCGATTGGCACCCGCAGAAATGCAGGAACTAAAGAAACAATTAGATGAATTGTTAGAGAAAGGATTCATACAGCCAAGTTCATCAGCCTGGGGAGCGCCAATCTTATTCGTTAAAAAGAAGGACGGATCAATGCGTATGTGCATTGACTACCGTGAATTGAACAAAGTCACGATTAAGAATCGGTATCCATTACCAAGAATAGATGATCTGCTTGATCAATTGCAAGGAGCCCGATTTTTCTCAAAAATCGATTTAAGGTCAGGATATCATCAATTAAAGGTACAGGAAGAGGATATTCCTAAGACCACTTTCAGAACGAGGTATAGCCATTATGAATTTACTGTCATGCCATTTGGTTTAACCAATGCCCCAGCTGCATTTATGGACACGATGAACCGAATATGTAAGCCATATTTGGATAAATTCATAATTGTCTTTATAGATGATATTCTCATTTACTCTAAGAGTAAAGAGGAACATGCAAAGCATTTGCACGCACTTCTAAGTTTATTGAGAAAAGAAAAGCTTTATGCTAAATTTTCGAAGTGTGAGTTTTGGTTAGAACAGGTACAATTTCTTGGACACCTAGTTGATCATGAAGGAATTCATGTAGATCCCACCAAGATCGAGGCGTAACCAAGTGGAAAACCCCTAAGTCACCAACCGAGGTTAGAAGTTTCTTAGGGCTGGCCGGTTATTATAGAAGATTTATTCGAGATTTTTCTAGAATAACCATTCCCTTAACTAAGTTAACCTGTAAATCCGTTAAGTTTGAATGGGGACCAAAACAAGAAGAAGCCTTTAGAATCCTTAAGCAAAAATTAACCCATGCACCCATACTAGCGTTACCAGAAGGAACTGAAGATTTTGTAATCTATTGTGACGCTTATAAGTAAGGTTATGGATGTGTGTTGATGCAACGTCAAAAGGTTATAGCGTATGCATCCAGACAACTTAAGAATCATGAAGAGAATTATTCAACCCATGATTTAGAACTAGGAGCCATAATTTTTGCCCTTAAGATTTGGAGACATTACCTATACGGTAGTAAGTTTACCATTTTCACAGACCATAAGAGTTTAAGGTATGTATTCGGGCAAAAGGAATTAAATATGAGACAAAGACGCTGGATGGAAATGCTTAGTGATTATGATTGTGATATCCAGTATCATGCAGGAAAGGCAAATGTAGTTGCTGATGCTTTAAGCCGAAAGTATCATGAAAAGCCAAAAAAGAGTATGTTCACTTAAATTAAATCTACAAGTAGATTTAAATGAACATATTAAAAAGGCACAAGAATCAGTAATCAAGGATGATACTGAAAAATTAAAAGGAATGATTAAGGAATTAGAACAAGGAATAGATGAAATTTGGAGATTCCATAAGAAAAGGATGTGGATACCTAAATTAGGAAATCTACGTTACCGTATATTAGAAGAAGCCCATAAGTCTAAGTATACGATGCATCCTGGAAGTGATAAGATGTATCAGGACTTAAGAAAGAATTTTTGGTGGATAGGAATGAAAAATGATATAGCAGCATATGTTGCAAAGTGTTTAACCTGTTCACAAGTCAAAGCTGGACATCAGAAACCTTCAGGTTTGTTGCAACAACTAGAAATGCCAGTGTGCAAATGAGAATTAATAACAATGGATTTTGTTACCAAATTACCCAAAACAAGGAAAGGTAATGATACAATCTGGGTGATTGTAGACAGGCTAACCAAGTCAGCTCATTTCCTACCAATGAATGAAGCTTTCAGTATGGAACAATTAGCTAAATTATATGTAAATGAAATAGTTTCTTTACATGGAATTCTTCTATCAATTGTTTCTGACAGAGATAGTCGTTTTACCTCTCATTTTTGGACAAGTTTCCAAAAAGCAATGGGAACCAAGTTGAATCTAAGCACCGCTTATCATCCTCAAACGGACGGACAAAGCGAAAGGACAATTCAGACCATGGAAGACATGCTTAGAGCTTGTGTAATTGACTTCGGTGGTAATTGGGACGATCATTTACCATTGATAGAATTTTCTTATAATAATAGTTATCACACAAGTATCAATGCTGCACCATTCGAAGCACTTTATGGACAAAAATGCCAAACTCCAGTCTGTTGGGCAGAAGTTGGAGAAAAGAAACTATCTGGACCTGAAATAGTACAAGAAACAACAGACAAAATCATTCAAGTCAAGGAACGACTGAAAGCAGCACGTGATCGACAAAAGAGTTATGCTGATAACATACGGCCGTTGGAATTTCAAGTAGGAGATAAAGTGTTATTATAAAGTCTCTCCTTGGAAAGGAGTGGTAAGATTCATCAAAAGGGGAAAGCTAAGCCCCAGGTATGTTGGACCTTTTGAGATTATTAGAAGAATAGGACCTGTAGCCTATCAGCTACAACTGCCAGAGGAAATGGCAGGAATACATGATGTATTTCATGTATCTAATCTCAAGAAATGCTTAGCTGATGAATCACTCGTAGTACCTCTTAAGGATATAGAGGTAAATGAACAGTTAAAATTTGTAGAAAGGCCTCTACAAATTGAAGATAGGAAAGTCAAGAACCTTAAGCACAAGAGATTAGTTCTGGTCAAAGTGAAATGGGACTCCAAAAGAGGACCAGAATACACATGGGAGCTTGAATCAGAAATACAAAGGAAATATCCATACTTGTTCCAGTAGATCTCGAGGACGAGCTCCAAAACAAGGTGGGGAGGATATAACAACCCTCCTGAATTTTTCTGACACCCTAATATATTTTAAAATACCCCTATATGTCTTAAAATACACCCCGTATGTGAAAACTGAGCCCAAAATATAAAATATCATTAAAAATAAAATAAAAACAAGAAAATTGATGCTGTTGCGGGGCGCGTAGCCTTTAGCTACTGCTTACGCGGGCCGCGAGCGATCAAAAACGAGGCATCACCTGGTGTTGACACGTGGCAGCACGTGTTGGATCTACACTCGTGACCGGACAAGGCTACGACCTAGATACCCTACTACGCGGGCCGCGTAAGACGACCCTTAGGTCTACGCGGGCCGCGAGAAACCCGATTTCAGGCCCTATAAAGTGGGAGCTCGGGCCTTCAGTTTTCGTCGCTCAATTCTTCGATCTCTCTCTCAATTTCTGAATAGTAGGCATAATTTTCAAGTATAAAATCCCCCTAATTAACGAAGTTCTACTCCGTTGTAAGTATTATAACCCCGGTTACGTATTAGATACGCTGCCCGATTGATCCAGGGTTCCGTAACGACTGTCGTGGTTCTGCCCGACGTAGTCGTTGGAATGTCGTATCGGGGAGGGTATCGTTAATATAAATAAAGGGTTATTATACTAACATATGTACAACTGTGTAAATTATAGATAATCACCAGGAAACCCTTAAACGAAGTCTAAGACAGCAATGTGAGTAATCTTCTTTTTGTAAACTGTTTTTACAAAACCTTAAATATTTTACAATGTGATTAAGCAGTGATTGAGTCTTTGTAGTTCTTCAATTACTGCCGGTATGTTGGGGTTTTGTATACAAAATGTGGAACACGTTACCATTGGACAAAGAGTTAGCCAATGGGTAATATGACCCACCAGTCAGGATTGACAATAATGAATGAGTAATTGTGTAGAAATAAACAATGTGATAGCTCTCAATACTGTGTTAAAAGATAAAATTCTTCTTGATTAAACTGGGATTCACTCACCAGTATTTCCCACTGACAAATGTTTTTAAAACGCGTTTCAGGTAACAAAATGTGAAAGCCAAATTAGAAGAAAGCCAGCTGGAGAGCACTGACGGCTTGGAAAAATGTGGCTATAAAAGTTACCTAAAAGACGATGTTTTAAATTCAATAAAATAGGGTTTATCCCTATAAACATGTTAATAGGGACAGATAAGGGGGCGGGGGTTGCGACATTTTCGGTACGTTACCGGTTCGATACGGTACCGGTATTTTACCGAAATTTACACACAAATACCGGTACCGTACCGTACCGAACGTTTTCGGTACCGGTATCCATATTTGGTGAATTTCGATACCAACATTTTCAGTATTAATATTTTGGTACCGGTACTGAGCTCATCCCTAATCCTCGTAACTCAAAATGTAAACAAAAGTGATTCTAATTTGATATTTTTAAAAATTATTTACATGTTCTATAATAATCGATGGTGGGTGGATACTCACACGCAAAGGAGGATATAGTGGATAAAACTCAAAAAATTGTTAAGTTTGAGGAAAGATACCTTTAAACCTGGAAAATGTTCCCCATGTGAGTAGGTGTTTTAATTTATGATCACAACATTATACAACCTTTAATCCACAATCTACAACTTCACTTTTAAAAATGGAAATCGTGTGTTAGGAAGTGTTAATACTACGGGTTTGATTAACTTCAAAAAGTTTAGATTTAACACAAATTTATTAACTTTGAAGTAGGGGCAGATACATGCTTGGATTAATAAAGCGAGAAGCACACTGCACACCCGAGACGAAATGGTCTAAAACTGTAACACAAAGCATATACCTTTTTTCGTATGCAAGGCACTAGTAATTTATTTAGATATTTTTATATATCACATAAGTTTTTAGCATCTGCTACCTAAAATTTACTAAATTGGCAAAAATAAGTTTTGTATATGATTTAATATATAAATTAACTAAATGTACAACATTAGTGCACAAAAACTTGTCATGCACAACTGTACAAGAGCCTTGGGTAGATTTTCTGTGAAAATATCACGCCTCAGTCGTGCCTTATATACAACTCGCGCATTTCGCAGTAATAAGCGTAGACTCGTCTCAAAGTGTGCCTAACGGCTAGGCGCACCTTTTAAAACCAAAATACATCATGCCAGCACAAGTCTGGGGAAAATGGACCCCACTGGCGATTGAGTTAAGCCTAACAGAAGGTAGTGGTGCACAAAAAACCCGAACCCGGACCCGAAAAAAAAACCCGAAACCGGGTATTATAAAACCCGGGTTTTTAATACCCGAACCCGAACCCGACCCTACCCGTAGGGTAGGGACCGGGTATGCATATTTGATCTAAAACCCGAACCCGGAACCGGTTTTTTTTATACCCGGTTTATACCCGAAACCCGGTTTTATAAATACCCGAACCCGGAACCGGTTTATACCCGAAACCCGGTTTAAAAAAAACCCGATTTTGATGTAATCTTGTTTAATTATGTATGCATTAAGACTTCTAGTTCTTATGATTTTACAAAATTATGTATGCACTTTGATGTAATGAATCTTGTTTAAGTTAGGTTTCTAGTTCTTATGATAAACAAAATTATGTAATCCACATATTTCTTTTCAAAGCCCAAAAGAACTAAACCAAAACCCCACTAAATCTCGTGACAATGCATGGCTGGTCCTGGTTGTTCTCAATTCTCATTTGATTTTTTTCGGCCCAACATGCAATTGCTTGAGCCACCTGCATCACTCGTCTAGCCTTCTCCAGCCACCTGCATCACTCGTCTAGCCTTCTCCAGCCACAACCGCAACCGCTCTACCCGATGCGGTTTTTTCCCAACCCGATGCGGGTTTTTTAATACCCGGTGCGGGTTTTTTCCCAACCCGGTGCATACCCGAACCCTACCCGATGAATACCCGAACCGGACCCGAACCCGGAAATAGGGTATTATAATACCCGGGTTTTATAAAACCCGACCCGAACCCTACCCGGACCCGGGTATATAGGGTATACATTTTTGGTAGAAAACCCGGACCCGGACCCGACCCGGTTTTAAAAAAAACTCGATTTTTTAAAACCCGATCCTACCCGAACCCGATCCTACCCGAAACCCGGTCCTACCCGAAAACCCGATTTGTGCACCACTAACAGAAGGTATCCATTAAAACAAAAGGTTATTAACGAGGCCCATTTGAGTTTGTAGCCCCGGCCCCAAGAGATGGACTTTTCTAGGATACAAAATGAACTTATTTTTTTCTAATGAGTAAAATGCCCAAATTGTTACGAGTTTAGCCCATTTTTGTCACTTCAGTCTAAAAATAAAATATTTTGTATTTGGGTATCTGAGGTTTCATTTTTGTTGTCTTTTTCATCTAATTGGCAAAGCAGGTTAGAATTATCTGTGAACTTCTTTTTTTTGTCGTTTTTCTCATTTAATTAAAAAATATGACGGCATAAAATGACGATTATACCCTTAATTTTAATGAGGAAAACAACAAAACGAGGAGAAGTTAACAGAAAATTCTAACTCAATTTGTCAATTGGATGAAAATGGTAAACAAAATGAAACCTCAGGGATCCAGATACATTAAAATTTTACTTTTAGACTAAAGTGACAAAAGGGGCCTAAACTCATTAATCATTTTGGCATTTTACTCCTTTTTATTATATTTCTGTGATAAATAAATCATTTTGGCATTTTACTCCTTTTTAGTGTCTTCGAAGAGAACGAAAGATATGTTAGGTCAGAATACGATTCACACAAACACTAGAACAATATGCAGCAAGCTTACGCACTCACACACACTAAATCACAGAACAAGAACACAAGATTTATAGTGGTTCGATCATGTTTGATCTACATCCACTCTCCACAACTAGTTCTTTCTTTGTATTAGGTGCTTAAAAAATTACAGTACATGAATGAGAAGTATTTATAAGAGGTACAATTAGGGTTGTTAACAAATAAAACCTCTGCTCTAGTAAAAAAACTTCACAACCCAACATCTGGGTTCTCAATTGCTTTTGAGGCATAAACTAGACGAGTTACCTGGTCATCTGGGTTATCAGTTGCTTTGACGCTCTCTAGTCAAATCTTCCACAACCCAACAAGATAGGCCACACAAACTCAATATTTGTAACGAGAATCTAAATTCATAATTTCGATCAAATGAAATAGACCAATGGTGCACTTAAAAAGTTATATAATCAAAATAACAAAACATTTAAATACATATTGGCCTAAATTACATTTGAAACATGAGTTAAGAGTTCTAGACTACTCAAACTCGACAATATTAAATAACCCACTCTAGTAAAGGTGCAAAAACTCGAATTTTGAGCCAAACCGGTTTGGGTTCAATCAGGCTGGAGGGTATGGAGAGCCTCATCCCCAAGGGGATGAGCCGCCACGTCACCGCCACGTAGGAGGGGCTTGAAGGGGATGGACCTAGGGGGTGGGGGATGAGCCCCTTTATGTATATATATGTATGTATGTATAGGTATATGTGAGAGAAGGGAGGCACGGCGAGACCGGCGAGTGGGAGCCGTTTGGGACGGGCCGGACCGAGGGGGGCTGTGTGGGGGACCGGCGCCGGGCCTAAGCCGGCCCCCATACCGTCTGGTCTCAAAACCGGATCAGCCCAAACCAGTTTAGATAAAAATCCGGTTTATAGATTGGAAAAAACATATAGGTTTGAAACCGGCCAGTTTCAAGGATATATTCTCAAACCGATTTCAAACTTGCAGATCGGATCGGCCTTGGCTTGGTTTCACCCAAACGGGTTGTAGTAGGTGCACATCTATTGGCTAGAACCAAAAAAAAACATAAATCAAGCAAGGGAACCAGCCCACTAAACTTCTTTGTTTGCTTTTGCGACCATGGTTTGTATGGAGTCACAAGATTATATCAATTTTAGTCAAATCTAAGTCACTATCAATTGGGTGCAATTGTCCAACTTTTTGTGAACATGTTTGCATGCAAAGTCAATAATAAATACTTTCAATTATACATATACGTATTATATTATACATTATACATGAACAGTAATATAAAATATATTTTATTCAACATATACAAAGAACATGGCAGAGAATAGTATCACCCTGTCATTGGTTCAAATGGGCGGCCACCCCTCCCCTATTGGACCAACCAGTTTATTATTTTATACACACTTTAAAATTACGTTATTGCCCAGGAATAGTATTTCTCTGGCATTGGTTCAAATGGGCGGCGAGCAATACCCATTGGACCAACCAGTTTATTATCTTATATCCACTTTAAAATTACGTTTTTCCTCATAGTTAAAAAATACGGTTTTGCCTCAACTTCAAAATACATTTACCCTTTTGCCCCGAGCTAAAGATTACGATTTCGCCCTCGGTAAAAAAATTACGCTTTTACCCTCAGCCAAAGTTACGTTCTCGCCTCAGTTCAAAATAAAATTTTGTTTTCCCCCCGGCTCAAAATTACGATTTTACACCAGTTTATTAGTTTATACCTACTTTAAAATTACGGTTTTGCCCACAATTTAAAATTACGTATTCGCCCCCAGTTCAAAATAAATTTATGCTTTTGCCCACAGCTAAAATTTACGAATTTCCACTCGGTTTAAAATTAGGATATCACCCTCAATTCAAAATTACGTTTTTTCCCCCAGTGCAAAATAAAAATATGGTTTTCCCCTAGCTAAAAATTAAGATTTTACCCTCGGAAAAAAAATTTGATTTTTCCCCCAAGTAAAAAAAAATATGACTTGGCCCCCAGCTAAAATTCGTGTCAAAGAGCTGCCTAACACTCTTTTTACTTTTTATTTCTAGCAAAACTATAGTACTGTTTTTTTAGTTGGTTGATAATTATTCGGCCATCGCCCCGCAACGCGGGCTGGACATCACCTAGTTATCTTCATAATTTATTTTAAATAAAAAAAGGCAACCTAAGAACTTTTGTATATGGGTTTGATTCAACAATAGTTATCGATCAACTCTTGTGTAACACCTTAGACAAATCTTACATCATAAATATAAGAGATCCCGGGTTCATATGTATGAACTTAATATCACCAATGCCTTTTGAGTGCATACGTTGTGAATAAGGGGATAACTGGATGTGAGTAATTTCATAATGAGGGGTCTCTTGGAATTCTTCACTCGATCAACAAAAAATCCATAAATTTCTTGTAGGCAAACCCAACTCTATCGGTTGATATGACATGTCATATGTTACACATTGTCTCACGAAGAAGGAATTTTGTGTTTAATTATGTTAAATATTGTCCATAGCATTATACCCTAGTGACGTTTCCGGGGTAGGATAAGACTTAAGGACTATTACGTCTTGGGTTCGATTCTCATAAAGGAGTTTTTCCCAGGTTTATTAGGTTTTCTCTTGAATTGATGTATATACATTATAGCCTACTGGAGATTGATATGATCGGACGGTTTCGTTGGTGACACGATGATACTCCAGTGGTCCGACAGTGATTTAAATTTGTTGTTAAAATATTATGTTAATTGTGAAAATATGTTGTCTATAAGAGATTATGTTACCCCATTTTAATATGTACAACAAATATGTACATTCAAGTTAAAAATGTTATTTGAAGGTTACTAGAAAAAAAGAAGAAGAAGAAGACAATGATGTTTTGGTCTCACATAAAGGAGCACCTTAGTTTACAAATCACATAAAGTTTCTAAAATGGTCCCAAAGCAAGGGGACGTTATGATGGCAGTCAAAAGTGATAAAAATCTCAAGTTTTTTTTAACGAGAATGAACGACGTGTCAATCACCGTGACATCAGGTGCTGTGACCAAGGTCGACAAGCCCCTTGGCTCTCCCAGATGCGCGGAAACCCGACCTCCACTCGCCCAAAGGCACGACAGTGGAATAATCGGTAAAACCTCGCCTCCCATCCAAGACGAAGAGGCGCCACCCGTATTCAGGGGCGGATTTAGCATGGTTCCATAGGTTTCTAGGAACCCATTCGATTCGAAGAAAATGGAAAAATTAGTGTAAACCTTGTATGATTTGGGAAAAATTATTGAAAATTAGTGAAAAACTACCAAAAGGAACCCAGTGGAATCCGACCCTGGATCCACCACTGCCCGTATTCGCCCTTCACCTGGATGCCGCAGAAAATAATGGGGAAAGTGAGAGTCGAACCTGAATCACAAGAAACACCAAGTCCTTCTACAACCACTCCATCACTACCTTAAGTTTTGATTTGGTGTTTTTAATGGTTTTAGGTTGTTAATTTTGAAAACAATCTTTTTTTGAAGATTATAAGTCAAAAAATGGCTACACCTAAACTCACTCATATTCCTTTTCTTTGAAAAAAAAAATCACTCGACTTGACCAAGTAAATTTTGGCGTCGATGGGTTACCAAACCCTGCTGATCATGTGATTATGTCATTGAGTCAATATTATTAAATTTTTAGTTGTTTGTTAAGTTATTTGTATGATGGGAAGGGGTATAATACAAAAATAATGCACTTGGACCATATAACCATCCTGTATATTGCATTCAAAGCTATAGATACACTCATCTATATGGGTTTCGTAATTCTTTATTTAAAATTGAGATATCGGATTCAAAAAAGGGGTATTGGATTTTAATAATCCCAAGTTTCACTAATTGGCCGGTAATAATCCTAACTTCAAAAATTGCCTACAACAGTCCCAACTTGTAAGATTTTGGCCACCAATGATCCTTGTCTAACTGGGTTATAACCTTGTTGGGCTGGTGACCTGCAACTTATTCCGGCAACCCGTTTTACCCCTGAAACCACCAAACGAGACCACCACCAATCATCTCTGACCTCCTGTAATCTTCTCCGCTTCTCAAAAGTTTAAAATTTCCACCATCTACGCAACTCCGGTGACCTGCAACTTATTCCGACGACCTTCTTTACCCCTGAAACCACCAAAGGAGACCACCACTTGTCATCTCCAACCTCTAGTGACCTTCTCCGCTGCTCAAAACTTCAAAAAACTAACTGGGTTATAACCCAGTTAGACAAGGATCATTGGTGACCAAAATCTTACAAGTTAGGACTGTTGTAGGCAATTTTTGAAGTTGGGATTGTTACCGGCCAATTAGTGAAACTTGGGATTATTAAAATCCAATACCCCTTCAAAAAAACCGTAACTTTTGCAAATTGGCTGATATCACTCATAACTTTCAACTTATTTTTCTCTAACTCTCTCAAACTAACTGAACTCTAACTCAGTTAGATAATGTCAGATGCCATGTCATCGAAAAATGTCATGTCAACAACCACATCACCTGTCATGTCATCAAAAAATGTAATGTCAGCTGCCATTTCAACCGCCACGTCATAAAAATTGCTATGACGGCTGCCACGTCATCAAAATTGCCATACCAAACAAAGTGACACATTAGCAAAAAACTTACTGGGTTAGGGTTCAGTTAGTTTAGGAGTGCAAGAGTAAAACAAGTTAAAAGTTGGGAGTGATGTGGTATAAATTGAAAGTTAAGAGTGTTACAGTGCCGACCCAAGCCCAAGTATTTTGAGGCTTGGGCTTTAGGCGCCCAAATCATTAGGGCCTCCAACTTTAAAAAAAATTATATATGATATTTGGGCTGGGTTGAACTTATTTTTACACATACAAAAAATGTATAAAAATAAAAAAAAAAAATTAAGTTCGCCAACAATAAACCTTTTAGTTTATTTTGACGGCCCCAAGCCCGAGTAAAGGAGGATTTTCTCAAATAGTGTTTTTTTTTTGTGTGTGGAAAAAGGCCTTAAGTTTTTAATTCGCTTTAGGCTATTAAAATTGTTGAGCCGGGCCTGGAGTGATATTAACCAATTGGTGAAAGTTAATGTTATTTAAATCCATTATCCCAAAATTGTGTATGTATTGAAGGACCATCATGACAAGATATTGGATATAATTATTAATATAATCACCATCTTACGCTTTGAAGATAAAGTGAAAGGTTGTTGCTTCATATTCTTTGCAACTATCTACAAGCAAGGTCCATTGGGATGACTAATCCAACTACTAAAAGTAGAAAAGGTAAAGCAATTTATTTGTTTGGTAGTCATATTTCCACACTTCGACTTTCAAATTTGGATGGAACAAAGAATTTTGAGCCATTAAAGGTAGCAAGGTATTATTGCATCTCAAATTTCAAAGGCAATTCAATCTATTATTCTCAAGTACATTACAATAGCAAACTATTTTTGTTATTCTTAATGGAGTATAATCATAATAAAACTATTTTATCATTATTATTACACACACATATGTATACACATATAAACATATAAATGGTCCTTAATAGTGTTTTGACAAGAAATCTAATGAATGTTGGGTATGAGAAGTTTAAATCTTCTAAAACATAATGTGTGTGTGAGCGTTTATTCCATTCGTTAATTGAGCGACATGCATTTTCTACTTCGACAACTTCTATGTGTATACGCATGTAATCTTGAATTTGATTCATCTAGTTGTTACAGTTTTTATGAAACATCATGAAAAAAAAAACAAACTACTAGTAATTTCATAGTATATGTATATGGTCAAGACAAGAAATCTAATTGATCAAATCCGATAAAATTTATGACCGGTTGTTATAGTTAAAAGAGTCGCGTGTTGGATTCGAGAAGCTAAATTCTTATCAAACATAATGTGCGTGATAGCATACTTAACTTAGCGATGAACATTTTCAACTTTAACTACTTCTATGTGTGTACACATGTAATCTTGATTTTGATTAATCTAATTGTTACATGTTTATGAAACTTTGTAAAAAAACTACTAGTAATTTCATAGTATGAAAATAAAAAATTCATCTCCTTGTGATACACTCATATTTGATAGTGGTAAACATCACATATGGCAAAATATCTAGAGAAGTTATGTTATGTGTCCTACGAAATCACATAACTACAATAGTTTTTGTAATATTAACATCACACATGACAATATATGTAGAATCGCTAACCAACGAGTAAATACTTTTGTGAAATCATTAGAAGTTTAGAACTATAGTGTATATATATATCCATCGTGAACACAATAAATTTTAATATGTGTGTACCTGTATAAATGTCATCTTGTTTTGATCTCTTGTTCAAGAAAAGACATGAGAGATAATGTGCTTTCAATGTTGACTTCTAGAACGTTGGTGGGAATGAAGCCTGGTCCGAGACCACTTCTAATTCAATCAAAATGGTTTCGAACCAGGGATCATTCTCATAAACCATTCATGAAAGAGAGTGTGTGCTCAATGTTTTGATAGGAATGCCCCCTTAAATAAGTTGTTGAAAGGCAAGAACAGAATTGGACCACTTTAATGACATGTAAGATTCAACTCCCTTTCCTAAGCATGTTTTTCACACACACATTTGGGATATTATAAGTTTTTAAGAGCTGAAAATACATGTTTAGTGAAAATAAAAAATGGTGTTAATAATTATCTATGTACATTTTTGGCCAATCTTTTTAAACACGAAATAAATATCAAAATGACTATCCTTTTAACAATATGCAGTGATATTTTAAATGTGTGTGTGTGTGTGTGTGGGGGGGGGGGGGGGGGGGGGGGGGGGGGCACATAAAGCTAAATTATCACACTCTAAAGTCAAAAGAAGGATAACTAACATGTTGGAAAATATATTTCTGGGTCGGTGATGATCTAATCAATTGAATAAAATCTTCAATTGTATTAACACACTTTTCAAAAGTAGTATTAAATTTATCCCTTTATTTGTGTGGGGTTAAACAAAATCTACTAAAGAATGATTCAACTATTATAAGTGAAATAAAATTGATTGGGTTTTTATGGATTAGTAGTAGATATAAAGGGAGGTTCTTATCTTGGACTGAGTGGTATAATTTTGTAATTATGTAATTTGTTGTTTTGATTAGGGCCGCCCCGTTTTGTGGGTTGGTTTGGTTCTATTGAAGTTTACGTTTGTATTTTACATTTTCACTATGTATGTATATACATATACATATATTTATGTGTATGTGGATTAATAAAATAAAACAATTTAGAGAGGATTGAAAGTTTATTGAAACCACTATCAGTGGTGGGCAAAAGATATAAGACAACCAACAAACTTACTGTAATTCCAAGACATAATATAACTTAAAGCAATAACATGAAAATAACAATACTTTCCCTTTAAAAATGGAAAATCATACAAATGATCATTTAAAATTTTTAATGTGTTCGAAGATATTTTTTTCTACTAAAAGCTATGGTGTGTAACTTCATGTAATATTAGCTTTTAGCAAATAAGAAAACAACATATCATACACTGAAAAAATGTAAAAAGATTAAAAAGTGAAAACAGCTTAACAGGTCGATTTAACATGTGTAACGCGTTTATAAGACGCGTAACATGTCTACATGACCACGTTAAATGGCTCAAGAGGTCACAAGATCCTTTTTTTCATCTTTAACACCTCCTCCTCACCACCTTCAAAGAATCAAAGGGTAAACAACCGATTCTGATTAAATTGTATCTCCATCTATCACATGACCATTTCGACCACCTACTGATCATCTATATCTGCATGATCATCATCTAATTTGACATTTTAGACCATGATCACATGTTGCAATGTCACTAAAAGCATTCACAATTTGGATTGGTATTTCGGATATCTGGGTATTTTTTTCTATCGAAATCTTATTTTTCTATTTGATTTTTGGGTTTTCTAGTTGTACGCCTTTTTTTCTCGATTTTTTCGTGTAGATGTTGGGCATCAATGTTCTTTAGTTTATGAGGTTGGGAATAGCTAACCAGATGAAAGCTCGAGTGTGACAATGAACAAACATAATTCAGTTATTATATTACATGGCATGTTTATATATTAGGGTGAGAGGGGCACTCCCCTAAGAGGGGAGTCCCCTCTCTTACGCATAACAAATCCTCGTGTGCCACGTCAACTCCCCTCTTAAACTCCCCTAACACCCTAAATTGATGGCACCACTCCCCTCTTAACTCCCCTTGTTTTTTTATTCAAAAAAAAAAAAAGAAATCTTTTGATTGGTTGGAAAGGGGCTGGCCCACCATCTCCCTCCCTCTCTCTCCTCCCTCTCTTTCGGTGAACACACACCGATTTGGTAACTCCCCTCGCGGTAAATGAAGGATGGCGGCGGTGTTCCCTCTAGGGGACTTGGGTCACCGCATGGAGTCCCCGAGTACGCCCCGGACACCCTTAGCTTACCAGTAGCAATCAAAGAAAAGAGAATCTTTAAAAGAATGTTTGTATTGATTGTTGTGGATGATTAGGTTTACAAGGAGGGTATTAATATAGAAGGCATAAGATACAAAATATACCCTCAAGAATCACTATTTACATATAGGCTTAATATTCCCCCGCTTGCTAAGGGTTGGGAGTGACATGTAGCTTGGAAGGTAAGACTATCCCCATTCATAACCCAAACCAACCCAACTTTAATTAAAAAAATAATTTCTCTCTCTTCTACCTACACAACCCAACCCAACCTTTCATACTCATTAACAACCCAACCTAACCATTATTTTATTAAATAAATATGACTTAGGTTATAATTTATTCTATAAAATTTATCATAAATGATAAAAATGTTTATTTTTTTTAACTTTAATATTTTAAATATAAAAAAGTAATTAAAAATAAAAAAATAAACCAATAGAATGTTCACATGTGGCAAATAAGATAATGTTAGATAAAAAAAACAATTAAAAAATATATATCATTTTTTTATAAAATTTATATCGGCATGTTCACAAAAAAACAATAAACAAGACTGTGATTTTAGATTTTTAAAAACAGCTAACTTTTATAAGTTATTAGATATAATCTAATTATACTTATAAGTAATTATGTTAAAAGAAAAAAGAAAAATTAAATAAATATATTATCCATTCCTATGTGGACATGTGGCAAGAAAGCATTTAATGTGAATGTCACAACCTGGGTTGCTCCATCGACCAGGTTGGTGATTTTAATTCAATTTTTATTTTTATTTTAATTAATTTGCTAACCTAGGTTGAGACAATGTCATTGATGGGGATAGTCTAAAAGATGTGAGATTAAATATATTATTAATGTAATATTTAATCTTTTAGCCTTTATAATCATTTATATTATATTAGATCAAAATATATTAATAACCTATTAATAATTAGTTGGTAATTGTTGATGGACCATATTACCCTTATTAACTAATTGGGTTTCCTCTTGGGTGTATAAATAATGAGCTTATTAGAGAGTTAAAGGGTTACACAATTTAGTGAATCAACCAACCCTCATAACATCAAATTCGTCTCTCTCTCCCTAACCGAAATCAACCCTACTTTCGGTTTCATCACCATCATAACTTTACACCCTAAGGAGGAACCGGATCATCCTGACAAAGATGTCGAACTCAATGGCTGAATCTCTGACTGGATTCTCCACTGCTTTGAATGCTGTAACAGGTATGTTATTCATGTTTTCCATTAAGTTTAAACAGAACTGATCAACATGTGGTATCAGAGCATATGTTGATAAATCAGTTCTGTTTTCGTATCCATTATTCTGGGATTAAAAATCTGGAAAACAGAAAGTTTTAAAGCCTTAAAAGTCACGGCTGTTTTCGAGTTAAATGGCACCGAAATCACTGTTTTCGGAAAACTATGTTTAATATTTGACTCAAAATCATAAAGGACAAGCCTAATTTCCGAAATCTGTTAACTAAAGTCTAAAATATAAGGTTTCGGAACCCAGAATTATGTTTTTTTTTTAATTTTTTAGGGTTCATCATAATGTTCTAAGAAAACTCGAAAAATTCCCTATATTTTGGAATATAATTTGGATTAGTGGGTGTTTTTCATGATTTTGATCTTAATTTTATCTATTAAAATTTCGAAAACTGTTAATAAATTTTCAGTTATTATTTTCGAAATCTTTTGATAAGTTTAGATCAGAAATAAAATAGGAAATACTATCCCAAAATCCCTTAAATTTCGAGTTTTAGTTATTATCACAAGAAACAACTATTAACAGTGGGTTTCGAAATCATAAATGTACTAATCGCACAAGTCCCTTAACAGTCGCACAAGATCAGATCACATAAGATGTGATCTGATCGCACAAGCGAAATTGCACAAGAACTTATGCATCGCACAAGATAGTGCTGATCACACAAGACTTGGGCCTTACTGATCGCACAAGCTATTGGGCCTTACTGATCGCACAAGTTATTGGGCCTTACTGATCGCACAAGTTATTGGGCCTTAATGATCGCACAAGACTTGGGCCTTATTGATCGCACAAGACTTGGGCATTACTGATCGCACAAGTTCGATCCGCGCTAACAGGTGGTTTGCTATTAAATACTTGGTTTTGTTTATACTTAATTAATTAATCAGAATCAGATAATTTTTACAAAACCAAAATAGCTTAACTTGAATGAGCTTCTGATGTATTAATTCTGGCCAAAGCTGATTTAATACATCTATTTATTGTTCAAGTATTATAAAAAGCTATGTTAAGTATGCATTACAAACGTGAAATGTCTTAATTCTGGCCAAAGCTGATTTAATTCATTTATGTTTAGCATGCTTGACAAGTGCATAACTAAAGTGATTGTCTCATTTCTGGCCAAAGCTGATTTGTCACGATTACTTTGCACACATATTTAAATGATTACACTTCTGGCCAAAGCTGATTTGTCTTCGTTTAAATAGAATTGTACTAAGTCTATTATTTTGATGTTAGTAATAGACATTATCACAGCTTCATAATTAAAAATGGTCATTACTTATGCCTGCCTTAGTATAACATGCCCTTAGATCACATTAGGACTTCTTTCTTAGTATCATAACTTGCTCATCTTATTTCCACTATCAGCACCCAATCAGGGGATTCCACCTTTGACTGGTGATAACTTTGCTGCATGGAAGGATGCCCTCATGCTTACACTTGGACTGCTGGACTTTGATTATGCTCTAAGAGAGAATAAGCCAGCGGACCTTACTGCTACAAGTACTGCTGCTGAGCAGTTACTTCATGATAAATGGACTAGGTGTAACCGCATGTCTCTCATGTTCATGAAGCAGTCCATTCATAACTCAATCAGAGGGGCCATTCCTGATTCTGAAGATGCTAAAACCTATTTGGCTTCTGTGGAGGATCAATTCAAGGGAACATCAAAAGCACACGCTAGTACTCTTATCCTCAAGCTGGTGACAACTAAGTATGATGGGAGGAGCGGCATACGCGAACACATCATGATGATGCATGACATGGCCAATAAGCTGAAGGGCCTAGAGATGGAAATCAGTGATGGTTTTCTGGTTCACTTTATCATCACTTCGCTTCCTTCGTCCTATGAAGCATTCAAGATCAATTACAACACTCAGAAGGACAAATGGACGATGAGTGAGCTGATCGCTATGTGCGTGCAGGAGGAAGAGCGTATGAAGATGGATCGCACTACTGATGTTGCAAACTTCACCACCTCCAGCTCTAAGAAGAGGAAGAACAATTATCAAAGAAAGGATGCTTCTAAGGTCCAAAAGCCAAATCCAAATCCTAATACAAGTGCACCTTCCAGCTCTAAGAACTCCTTAGGCAAACCCTACTGCAAGTTCTGTAAGAAAACAGGACATAAGCAAAAGGAATGCCCTGACTTCAAGGAGTGGCTGGCTAAGAAAGGTAACGATTTTTTCATGATACTTGAGTCCTTTAATTTAAATGTTCCTGCTAATTCTTGGTGGTTTGATTCTGGTTCTATGGTTCATGTTACCAATTCACTTCAGGGATTCCTTACAATCCGGAAGCTGGGAAGAAACCAAAGAACACTTAAAGTTGGAGATGATCGAGAATTAGAAGTGAAGGCCATAGGAACATTACAATTATTTTTGAAAACTGGTTTATGTATTAAACTTTATGATACCTTATATGTTCCTGAGGTAACTCGGAACCTTGTATCAGGACCAAAGTTAGACATGGACGGTTTTATCGTTTCTCATGGTCATCGCAAACTCTCTATTCTCTATGATTCCGTTGTTTATGGTACTGACATTCTGGATGGTGGTCTTTATAGATTAGAACTAGATGATAATTTTTCCAAATCTTTGTTGTCATATAATATTAATGAATCACTCACAAAGATGAAACAGGTTCGAGACTTAGAGACTTCATCTATGTTGTGGCATCAACGTTTAGGCCACATCTCAAGAGAACGATTAAATCATCTCGTAAATGATGAAGTCTTACCTCCTCTCGGTTTTACTGATTTTGGAATATGTGTCAAATGTCTTAAAGGCAAAATGACATTAGCGAATAAGAAAGGTGCCACTAGGAGCTCTAATTTATTAGAACTCATTCACACTGACATTAGTGGTCCTTATCAAATCGCTGGTATAACAGGACATACTTCATTTATCACTTTCATTGATGATTATTCTCGTTACATGTACTTGTATCTCATTAAGGAAAAATCTGAATCTCTTACAACTTTTAAAGATTATAAAGCTGAAGTTGAAAAGCAATTAGATCGTCAGATTAAAGTTGTGAGATCAGATAGAGGCGGTGAATATTATGGAAGACATACTGATGTGGGTCAAGCTCCTGGTCCATTTTATGAGTTTTGTAAGGGCCAGGGGATTGTGAACCAATACACCATGCCTGGTACACCTCAGCAGAATGGTGTCGCTGAACGAAGAAATCGTACCCTTTTGAACATGGTGCGCAGTATGTTAGCCAACACTAATTTACCATTATTCCTCTGGACTGAAGCGTTAAAAGCAGCTGTTCATATACTCAATAGAGTTCCTTCTAAGTCTGTCCCTAAAACTCCTTATGAACTTTGGACAGGAAGGAAACCGAGTCTTAAATATATGAAAGTATGGGGCTACATTGCTGAAGCAAAACTCTATAATCCTTTCCTAAGGAAACTTGACCCTAAAACAGTTACCTGCTTCTTTATCGTGTATCCTGATCATTCGAAGGGTTATCGTTTCTATTGTCCTTCCCATGTCACCCGTATTGTTGAAACCAAGCGTGCTGCGTTCCTGGAGGATTTCAAGGTCAGTGGGAGCAGTACTAACCCTTACGAAGAATTGCAAGAAGTACAAGACGCGGGGGGAGAGACTCGTCGCTTACCATTACTCCGTTTACTCCTCTTGTACCCCATGCAACTGTACCTGAAGCCACTGCACAAACTCCATCTCCACAATCAGAACCCATTATACCTCATAACGAAGGCACATCAAACGCTCAAAACCAAGACAACGCTGAACCCGATAATCAACTCAGGAGGTCATCTAGGCAAAGAAGGCCTACTAATTGGGATGATTATGTTACCTACCTGACTGAAATGGATGCTGGAAAGCTCAATGATCCTATCTCTTATAATGAAGCCATTAGCAGTGATCAGTCTTCTGAATGGAATAAAGCGATGATTGATGAGCTTGAATCCATGAAGAAAAATGACGTTTGGGATTTAGTCAAATTACCCAATGGTGCCAAACCTGTAGGTTGTAAATGGGTGTTCAAAACAAAACTGGATCCGAATGGGAACGTTGAACGCTACAAAGCGAGATTGGTTGCAAAGGGCTACACTCAGAAAGAGGGAATTGATTATCAAGAGATGTTTTCACCTGTCTCTCGTAAAGATTCATTAAGGATCGTTATGGCCCTAGTAGCTCATTTTGATTTAGAGCTGCATCAGATGGACGTCAAAACTGCTTTCCTTAATGGAGACTTAGACGAAGATGTTTACATGAAACAACCTGAAGGCTTTAAACCTGAAGGTCAGGAGCATCTAGTCTGTAAGTTGAAGAAATCCATTTATGGGTTAAAACAAGCATCACGTCAATGGTACCTCAAGTTTGATGAAGTCATGAAGAGGCAAGGTTTTATGAAGAATCAAGTGGATCAATGCACCTACCTCAAGATGAGTGGGAGTAACTTTACTATACTTGTCCTTTACGTAGATGATATTCTATTGGCAAGTAATAGTTTAGACATGTTGCATGAGTCGAAGCGGTTACTCTCGCATAACTTCGACATGAAGGATCTTGGAGATGCTTCTTACGTCATTGGCATCGGAATTCACCGAGATAGACACAAAGGGATCTTAGGATTGTCTCAAAAGACTTACATAGATCGTGTCCTTACACGTTACAACATGCAACAGTGCAAACCCTCCGTCGCTCCAGTAGTTAAGGGAGATGTTTTCGGTTCATTCCAGTGTCCGACAACAGAGGTTGAAAAGGAGCAAATGAGCCAGATACCTTACGCGTCAGTAGTCGGGAGCCTGATGTATGCTCAAGTCTGTACTCGCCCAGATATTGCTTACATTGCTGGAATGCTAGGTCGTTATCAGACTAATCCTGGCCTAGATCACTGCAAAGCAGCTAAGAAGGTCCTCAGATATCTGCAAGGGACGAAAGACTATAAACTGACTTATAGAAGAAGTGATCACTTAGAAGTGGTAGGTTATTCTGATTCTGACTTTGCTAAATGCAAAGATGACAAGAAATCCACTTCGGGCTACATCTTTATGTTAGCAGGCGGACCTATCTCATGGAAGAGTCATAAACAACAGTTAACTACAACTTCCACAATGATGGCAGAGTACATTGCTGTTTACAACGCAACCTGTCATGGAATGTTGCTTAGAAATCTGATCACTGGACTCAAAATCGTTAATTCCATTTCTAGACCATTGAAGCTTTACTGTGATAATTCAGCTGCCGTTAGTTTCTCGAACAGTAACAGTTCGACTGGAGCTGGTTTATATCTCGATACAAAATATTTGTTCGTACGTGAACGAGTTGAGGAAAATAATATTTGTATTGAGTATATTAGTACTAAAGATATGCTTGCGGATCCGATGACTAAAGGTCTCCTACCTAAAGTTTTCGAAGAACATGTATCGAATATGGGACTTACTAAAGACCTTGTTTAATGGCATATTGTACTAGCTTATGTTTTAATTAATAAAATTTCCTCAGTTTGATTTTGTATGTCTCTAACATATGTTCTGCCGGTGTAATGACATATAGACAAATATAAATACAAATCAGACGCTAAAGGGCTTATACATATTTTGATCGTAACTGTTAGGTTTTAAATTGAGGCTATAGTATGACTAATGAGGGTCCTGAGTCGAATGATGATTCAACGGCTGTATTTCTCTGCTATAGTTCTTGGTTTAAGGCTAAAATGAGTGTTAACTCCTGGCCAGGCTTACCTAATACTCATGATAAATGATTACTCGGCTAAGTGGGAGAATGCGAGATTAAATATATTATTAATGTAATATTTAATCTTGTAGCCTTTATAATCATTTATATTATATTAGATCAAAATATATTAATAACCTATTAATAATTAGTTGGTAATTGTTGATGGACCATATTACCCTTATTAACTAATTGGGTTTCCTCTTGGGTGTATAAATAAGGAGCTTATTAGAGAGTTAAAGGGTTACACAATTTAGTGAATCAACCAACCCTCATAACATCAAATTCGTCTCTCTCTCTCCCTAACCGAAATCAACCCTACTTTCGGTTTCATCACCATCATAACTTTACACCCTAAGGAGGAACCGGATCATCCTGACAAAGATGTCGAACTCAATGGCTGGATCTCTGACTGGATTCTCCACTGCTTTGAATGCTGTAACAGGTATGTTATTCATGTTTTCCATTAAGTTTAAACAGAACTGATCAACACGACCATTTTCGACCACCTACTAATCATCTATATCTGCACGACCATCATCTAATTTGACATTTTAGACCATGATCACATGTCGCAATGTCACTAAAAGCATTCACAATTTGGATTGGAATTTCGGATATCTGGGTATTTTTTTCTATCGAAATCTTATTTTTCTATTTGATTTTTGGGTTTTCTAGTTGTACGCCTTTTTTTCTCGATTTTTCGTGTAGATGTTGGACATCAATGTTCTTTAGTTTATGAGGTTGGGAATAGCTAACCAGATGAAAACTCGAGTGTGACAATGAACAAACATAATTCAGTTATTATATTACATGGCATGTTTATATATTAGCTTACCAGTAGCAATCAAAGAAAAGAGAATTTTTAAAAGAATGTTTGTATTGATTGTTGTGGATGATTAGGTTTACAAGGAGGGTATTAATATAGAAGGCATAAGATACAAAATATACCCTCAAGAATCACTATTTACATATAGGCTTAATATTCCCCCGCTTGCTAAGGGTTGGGAGTGACATGTAGCTTGGAAGGTAAAAGACACAAATCTATGAGTTGGCATCAGTTTTGTAAAGATGTTTGCAATTTGATACCTTGTAGGTATAAGCTACACACGTAGCTTTCCTTGAGTGACTCTTTCTCTTACAAAATAAACATCAAGTTCAACATACTTTGTTCTAGCATGAAACACATATATACGTATATACTTACATAAGTAGCGCGAGGACGCGTTTAGGAGAGAGAGAGAGAGAGTGTCGTTAGAGTTTAGTTTTTGTTGCGAGTATTAGCTCTTGTTTTAGATTGCGATGGTTGTGCGAGTTGTGCATATGTAAAGCGGGGAGGTGAAAATCAAGAAATCGAATAAGCGTACAATCTCCAAATGAATAAAACACGTAAGCATAATAAAATTTTGATAACGCGTATAATCGGCGATTGCAGGCTTAGTATAAATAGAGTGCCTTGGGTTTTAGATATCGACTACCCAAAGTGGTTCAACTATTCTTAACAAGTTCGAGCACACGTTTTGGCCTAATAGACTGTAACAACCCGCACTTTTTTGCGTTGTTACTACTCGTTATACTCGTTACGCCTAGCACCAGAGATTCGGATTATAATGTAACTATATCGTATATACATCGACAATCGAAGGATAATCGCATATTTTCGAAATACAATATCACTATACTACATTATTAACACTCACGGAGGCAATGAGTGAGGACCTATTCTACTCTCCTCAGTGGCCGTGAGGTGTCGAACGTAAACAATTAACGCTAACAAGGACCCTCGGGTGAGTGATGTAGCTCCAGTCGTCATGACGATGATGACAATACGAGTAAACGGTACCCCGTCAGTCTTTGTGGCACTACACGAAATAACGTTCACAATGACATCAAGAAAGGACCTATACTACCCTCATTGATGGCCGTGAAACGTCGCTAATAATCGCATACTCGAATCGGAAACCGATTGTTAATTATCGAAACTTTGGATTATGGATACGTAAATACGACCCCTAGTGATATATATATAATAATAACAATATAATGATAATATAAATTAATTACGGAAGGTACGCACTTCGAAAATTATCAAAACGATCAAAAACGAAGAAGTCCAACACGTCAGGATAGCTATCCGGATGGATGGACCATCCGGACGGATGGGCATGCGCACGGATGGCCATCCGCACGGATGGGCCATCCGCACGGATGGGCTATCCGGGCCAGAACCCTTTCCTTCTCCTCTGTGGGCTATAAATACCATGTCACATCACTTGAACAGTGATGTGACAGCTCCTACGCGACCAAACACGCTCCGAGACCCTTTTCTCTCGATTTCCTCGCGATTCCGGTAAGATTTCAACCTAAAACTTGTACTTCTACAATCTACACTCGATTCTACATCATTCTATCTTTCAAAACTCAAATTCTAACCGTGAAATCTGCGGATTTGAGGCGTTTTGAGGTGATGTCACCAAGAGTTCTTATGAACTTCAAGTTGGGATCTCATTTCACTATAAACGACTCAGATCCGGGTGATTTCCACATGTTTTGATGACAAATCCCACCTAAATCTGTGCGATTTCGAGTTAACCATGAAGAACCATCACGAACGACTAGATCTGATGGAACGGGGTGATTCCCGGCCGTTAGAATGAGTCAGGATTGACGGAACTTCAAGTGTTAGTTCGAAATTACACTACCCTAGTAAAAACGAACGCTTTCCTTCCGTTAAACCCTCGGAAACAGTGTTCAGAGTGTGAAACAGACATGGCAATCCGCACGGATGACATGTCAGCCCGCACGGATGACATGTCAGCCCGCACGGATGACATGTCAGCCCGCACGGATGACATGTCAGTCCGCACGGATGGCACATGTCCGCACGGATGACTTGTCACCCGCACGCACAGCAAGTCACCCGCACGCACCACTCATCCGCACGCACAGCAAGTCAGTCCGCACGCACCACTCATCCGCACGCACAGCAAGTCAGTCCGCACGTACCACCTTCATCCGCACGGATCATCTGTATCCGGACGGATAACATGCCATCCGGACGGATGACTTGTCATCCGGACGGATAACGTGTCTAACCGCACGGATGAGGACCATTCAACCAAACGAGTAACTTTTCAGGGTAATCTCGCTTAACCGTACATCGTTTACTCTATTTCTTCAAGGATCATTACAGACATACTCGCAACCGACTCAATCAAGTTGTAATCCCGCTAAATACGCACTGTGAGTATACTTGACCCTTTTTAATCGAATTTTGGGTGTAACATACGTTTCTAACAAATCGAACTTATCAAGCGAAATATTCAAACAATCGAATTATCACTTGCGAATAACTGTTATGCATAGATATACGTGATGCTAGTTGCATATGTGCTAGGGCTTATACTCGCAACGTCCCACCACGACTAGTATAGTACTATTGCGCCCGACGGGGTCTAGTTATGCCATCGTACATTCGAGCATCGAGGACTTAGTTGGTAGTATCAGTTTTGTGAGTATATATGTCGTGTATTACGTTTATGCATGTGGACATTCGCAGTACTTTTAATCTATTATGCTATACTTATCAAACCTGTATACTCGCCAATACTTTTGTATTGACAAATATTTTAACGTATGTTGCAGGTTAGATCGCAGACTATATCAAATCAAGCTAGGGAGTCTAGAAACTCAACTAAAATCTAGGTTGTCGGATTTGTATTGTTCGAGAGGACAGGAAATCTGTGATAACTTATGTGATTGTATTATTTGTTAGTATGGAATAACGAATGTATTAAACATTATCGCAATATAGTTGTTATGGATTCTCTTGAGCAATCTGATTCGCCTAGTGCCGCGCCCCGATGATTCCGCCATCGGTTGGGGTGTGACATAGACTATTCTCTCACCGGG
Organism: Helianthus tuberosus; assembly: GCA_030545235.1. Lineage (NCBI taxonomy): Eukaryota > Viridiplantae > Streptophyta > Magnoliopsida > Asterales > Asteraceae > Helianthus > Helianthus tuberosus. Next base: position 141,512,142 of record CM060427.1, on the reverse strand, counting down.
ATGCGGCTACGACATTCGTCCTTCCAGTTACTGCGCGGCTCGAGTCGTTGATACAGTCGAGACTTTGGTGAGATCTTTTGAAAACCATTTTAGAGAGTGGAACGAGTTATTAAGATGCGGGTTTCACCCCTAACTTAACAACTTCGCTCCTAGTTGTGGTTGTGCTCACCGAATCAATTCGGGAGTTCCACTAGATAGGGATGGAGAATTCCGTTGAGATATGGATATCACTCTTGACTCAACGAAAGATTATCGTGCTAAGAGTCATACGCTGAGTGAGTGATCTCATCGAGAGTTCTTGGTTTTCACACCTAATCTCGACGAAATCGCTCATTTGTGTTATGCGAGTTCTTCAAACGTGTATATTGTGTTAGCCTTTGGAAAGGCAAAAGTAAGTTTTCAGCCTTAGGAAAGGCTCCTTCGTACTAAGCTGTAGTATGCGGGTTCATACAAAGGTGTAGTATAACATCGTAAATTCGAGCAAGAGTATAACAGCATGTGGGTTCGTACGATACCCCAAGTGGGTTCGTACGAGGGGTCTGTTTAGTACTTAGACTATAGACTAGGTCAGATCATGCAATCCTACCTAATTCCCTATAGTTATGGCTCTGATACCAATCTGTCACACCCCAACCGATGGCGGAATCATGTAATTACGATTACATATGCATCGGAATCATTTAAGGTTTAATGAATCTTTTACGAAAACAATCATGTAATTACGATTACATATGCATCGGAAATACGAGTTTACTAAAAGATTTACAAATAATAAGTTATTCTACATAACGTGATCGAATTCGTTGTTTAAAATTTACAACGTGGCAAAGTGCGGAAGCGTGTATCTTTATCGTGTTCGGTTCTTCGCTGAGCTTGATCGTCTTCCGACATCCAAAAGTACCTATATTCCATAAACATGAAATACTTTAGTCATACGAGGTTTAAAACGTGTCTAAACGAATCCGGGAATTTAAACTAAATAAAATATACTTTGTTTCTGGGTCCACCGTAACTTACGGTGACACCGTAAGTTACGGTAGCCCCTGAAAGTCTATCCTTCCACCGTAACTCAGTATGTAACCATCGTAATCATATCAACTCCACCGTAACTTACGGTGGCATGACTAAATCAAGTATACGCAATCATATGTCTTTTTCTGGATTAATAACGACATAATTAATGTGCAGCGATTTTCTATACAGCTGCTGTAATTGACCATTATGACCCATTCAAAGTCCGAACTAGATTAACATGTTCAAAGATGGATCGTAGAAAACTTCAATACCTTCGCAAGCATATAAGGTACACCTTCTAACGAATTTTCTATGATTTTATATGATTTTTATAAAATCAGCACAGCAACTATATTTTCATTTTTCAAACAGCTTTCAAGGTTTTGAACAGCTGTTTAATTCATTCTTTTGGCCTATTTAACAACCACATTTGTTTCTTATGATTGAAAACAGTAAAAATTTACTTCATAAGCTTTCCGAAAAGGTATAGAACACCCAAATCGGATAAACGGTTGATTTTATATGATTTTTTTAAGATTAGTCGAAATCCGTATAAAAAGCTGCGGAAATTATGTTTAGGGTCATTTTAAATTCGAACCAAACCATCAAATGCAACCCATTTCCATGGCTAAAACCCTTATTAAACTCTTGGTAATGGTTAGGAACCTATAACAAATATAATGACCATCGTTCGTAACATTTGGTTTACCTATTAAGGTAACCAAAAACTTATTTTAGACTTCGTTTAACTCTCATTAGCCTTACATTTAAATGAGAGTTATCTTATTATGTGTACCTGGCTCGGATCATTACATTGACCCATTTAAGTACCTTGCCTCAATATCTACTAAGTAATAGCGATGTAAATATCCACTCGATATTTATTTCTGAAATCAAATAACTCATCAAACCATTAGTCGATATTGTCAAAAAGTGATATTTTCACCTTTTGACCCGTTGGTCTAAATGACCGATAATATTGGCGAGATAAAGCTTATTGCCATCTCGTCTACACGACTCGTTCCGATTTACACCGCACGGTCGTTTTAACTATAATTCACTTCTTAACGCTTTTTGGCCTAATAAGGCTTACGAAATATGTATCTTTCAAAACCAATAATTATTATCAACAAGTGTCCAAATTTCAATTTTACCCTTATTGGTTATCTTGTTCCGTACGACTACACGCCGGAAACACCATATCTCAACTTTCCATTTGTCTTGTTCGAAATCAAAACAACAAAATGACATTCTAAACTATATGACTAGTGTAAGCTATACTTACCTCGCATCCGAATATGCTTTTCTTCTCGTGCTTGATTCGTTTGACCGCTTCTTTCCCAAGCCTCCACCTAGCTCGTTAGGCGACAAACTATCATCATTCACAAGGTGGTTAGATTAGTCATTTCAATTCACGACTATTCCACCTCACGTATTTTCTATGTCGAAACTACTATTTGACTTTATCATTGGTTAGTTTGACTTTTAAAAGTCAATTGACTTACCAACATATTCATATGCACATTTGGTTCATTGAACTCACTTAGGCATATTTCATCCGAACTCTTAACAAAAATCAATTTTTACATACTAACTAGTAAGCCGCGATTTCATTTAGGCATTTCATATCAATGAAAATTGGCTGTTTTTGGTGACTTGTTTAACCTGTTTACAAGTCTTCAAAAATTATGATTTTTTTATGTGGCGTACCTCTCGGAGGGTTAGCCCTTGAGTTAAAATTTCAAGATCTAACTCTTTACCAAAAATTCGTGAAAATTCATTTACTAAGCTGCAATCAGATTCGTCACTTCTGACTGCAGCTTACGGAAAAATTCATTAAAAATTCCTCGTTTATCCGATTGACGAAATTCCAATTGGCGGTTCTTTTAATCGCTTAAAACTTTCTACTGTAAGAATTTGAGATCATAACTCAATTCCTAAATTGAGTTATGACATTCGTGATGGGCTGCAATTTCTGCCAGAAAACGCAGCTTGAACCTTTGATACAGAAAAATTCATAAAACGCTCGATTTTCGTCGAAAAAATGCGATTCCAGTGGGGTTTTAAAGATATATTTAAAAAATTGTATAATTACCCATTTTTTTCTAGTTTTTGTGTTTTGCTCATATTTTTTTTCTTTTTATTTTGCTTGTTAGTTCTTTTTTTCGATTTTGCATCGTTACTAAGTATATGTGAGCTATAGATTGAAACATTAGGAGATTATATTTTGAAAGGAAAGCTTTTGATAATCATTTATACTGGAACTGTATTTATTTATAAAAGTTTTGATCATATACAATATTTATTTTTAATGTGATTTACAATCTTCTGCTATATGATGATAGAACGTAAAAAACTTTTGAATATTAGAACTGATTATTTTGTCTTCATATGATGAGTTTTATATGGAAATGGCATTCCAATCTGATGAGAAAAGAAAACAAATTGATACTCGATAGTTCAAGTATAAATGATTATCAAAAGCTTTCCTTTCAAAATATAATCTTTTAACGTTTCAATCTATAGCTCACATACACTTAGTAACGATGCAAAATCAAAAAAAAAAAAAAAAAACTAAGTAGCAAATAAATACAAAAAAATTATGAGGGTAAAAAAGTAACGAGGCAAAATGGGTAATTATACAATTTTTTTTTTAAATTTTAGTGAAATTTAGGGTAAAAAAGTCATTATATAATTTCTTTTTAATAAAACAAATCAAAATGGGTAAATATGCAATTTTATTAGTTAAGGAAGGGGATATATGCAATAATAATTTTGGGCTGGGTAAATATGCAATTAAGGAGTTTTATAAGAGGAAATATGCAATTGACCCTATTGTTATACCACTTATCTACATTTAAAACTAAAGCTATTAATTTGTAACATTTTCATTGCTTCACGCAAGAGGATATCTTAGAAATTGATTGCAAATTTCATCATATCATCATACTCAGTAAATCATACCAATAGCAAAGCTAAGGTTGGGTTTGAGGAGGGTAAGATGTAGATAGCCTTACCTCTACCTCGTAGGAATAGAGAGGCTGCTTCCAATGTGTGACAACCGTCAATTTTCCGTGTGTCCGTACAATATTTAAATAGTAATTTGTGCTTTAATAACTGTGCTTGATTTGAATTAATGGCATGAATGATTTCTGATTATTGTCATATACATACAAGTTCATTACTTGTTGCATGGTTTCATATCATTATTGTATGCAACACCATATGATCCAATTAGTGCACGAAACAAAGTTAGCACAATTATCAGACAAACTAGAAGTACTGATGGGAGTTCAATACTCAGACAGACATGATGTTAAGACACAGCATGAGCCCGAAACCAAGAGTTATACTAGTATAGTGTGTAGGAAAGTAGCGATCATAAAACTGCCTTCCTAGAGATAGTTTAAGTGCCGGAAAATGCCTAAAACTCACAAAAACTATAGAATTCTGCATATTTCAGCAAAAATCAGCATTTTAACAACACAATATAATGCAGAATTATGGTTTAATGGTCCAGAATACCTTCCTAAGTGTCGGGAATCAAAACCGTCATAAAAGGGAACGTAAAGCACACTAAACTGCGTAATTTAGCACCTTAACGAACCAGTAACCAACCGAACAACCGGGCACTACCCGAAACACCAAATTTTTACTAGAAGCACTGTTTTAACATTTCCGAGCTAGTTATGGTCACTGAACATCATAATATATCTTATAAACACATAACACATATAACATTAAACATTTTACTTAGACACTAACTAACCTATCTAACTTACCATTACATCTTAACCAATACCCCCTTGTTTTGACGGTTACCATGGTGGTCCCACCACCATGATTTTCTTGATTTATTTATTTGATATGCTAATTGCTTTAGGAACATAATATCCAAGGGTTATGCAAATGTTGGAGAACTTGATTTAAAGGTCCACTAGATCACCATAACTTCCATTTCACAACACCAAACAACTTCAACTTTCCTCTCCCTTCTCCCTTGCTCACAGCCGTAACCCACCACCCACATCCCCACCATCTTCACTTCAAACTCATGCAATCCAATGTGATTCTAAGGTGCTAGGAGCTAAGTTAAGGAGCTTGGAGGCATTGGAGCTTGAAGGACCACTCTCTAGAGCTTTTATCCACCTTGTTCATCATCTTCTTCATCTTTGATTCTTCCCTAGCCCTTGTGCTAGTAGTAAGCCTCTTGTAACTTTATTTTACTTCTCATTATGATGGTTAAAATATTATGTAAGTGATTAATCATAAGAATCATAAAGAACTGTAGATCCCAAAACGAATCCGGATCACAGTGGTTGGTTGTTTTAACCCATAACACCTATTGATTAGGTGTTTGAGATATGAAAAGTTAAGAAATATCAAAGATGAAGGGAAGCTAATGGATTAATGAATACAACAAGTGTTGTATTGAATCCAAACAATGAGATATAGCAATAAACAACCTTGGATATCAGATTTGAGCACTAAATCAGCAAGAGAAAGTAACAGCACCAATATTCATTCAAGAGCCAAAAGCTTGCCAAGGTTACAATGTGAAGGCTATTTATAGTGTTCCTGACTTGCCAGCAAATTTATAAATTTGCTGGAATCTTATCTACACTAGGTCAGGAAACTATCTTCTAGAGAATTACAAAATAAGCCCTTGTACATTCAAATTTGCTACAAACCACTATAAAACTAATCCAGCACAAGTATGAACGATCTCAAAAGTTCCAACAATATCCCCCCTAGATCGTTGCATACTTGTCTTCTCATTCTTCATTGATTTCCGCTGGATTCTCAGTAGCTTGCTTTTCAGGCTCTTTGGGATTGTCTTCGTTTGTTGACGTTTCGGGTGGTGCTTGAGTTTCGACTTGTGCGTCCGGAGTTGCTTGAGTAGTAACAGCTTCACAAATAGGTTGATCCTCCATAGTGGCCTCATATGTGGATGAGGCCGGAGGTGATGATGTCGTGGTGGGTTCAGTTGAAGAAACAGGGGTGTTTTCTTTCTTATGTTCATGCTTCTTTTTCTTCCTTGCCTCCTTTTTCTTTTCTCCTTTTTCTTTTCTCTTTTCAATCCTGTCTACCAGATCCAGCATTTCCCTCTTTAACTTCCAGGCTCTTTCTACCGCTCTCTGAAATAGCATAGCTTCTTCAAGATTTGCATTTCCAGCTCCCACGTTTATGGAGCTTGCATTCAACATAGTTAGATCCGAGAGCCCAAACATAAACACATCCATAGGATCCAAGATCCGAATATCCACATTTTCGTTGGATCTTATCACAGCTTCGCCAGTCTTGCTATCATAGAACCATTTCTTGAAGTCTTTGAGTGCAACAGGAATTTCTTCAGGTAGCTTAATTCTGGTGACAACTTTAGCAGGATTGATCACCCACGTCACCTTTCCTTTCCCTGTTACTGGATCTATGGTAGTTTTTGAAACTCTTCGCCTTGGACGCTGAGGCCTGTGATTAGGGAAGTCTTTGTTGCATTCTTTAGCGACCAAACGCTCAAAGTCTCCTCCAACGCTTCTTTCTTCATGATTTAGAATGTCCAGACGGCCCAGCTCACGTAGATCCCACCTGGGAAGAGTAAAGAGATCAAAACCGGTCTGAAAGTACTGGATCACGCCACCTCGTCTCTTAACAACAAACATTCCTCTCAGGTTGTCGTACTTCCAGCTTATGATCCTGTCAGTAGCTTCACTCTTTTCAACGGTTATCACCTGGTAAAAATCAGGGAGTCTTTCTCTCTCTTTCTTGAACCATTCTGGATGCTGGGGAGAGAAAGTTTTTCCATCTTCTTGCACATATTGTACCTCTTCTTCTAGACCCCATTCAATAAATCTGGATGGCATGTCATTTCTATCAACTTCTTCTTCGTCACTTTCATTTCCTTCAGTCACTTTTTCCACCGATTCTAAACGCCTTTTCTTTGCTTCAGCCTCTTTTTCTTTTCGAGCATTTTCTTCTTCCACGAATCCCTCAAAGTCAAAGATTTCTTCAAAGGAAAACATGGGTTTTACTTTCATCTGCTCACACATGCTTCTCATCATTCTATACATTTTCTCCAACCCAGCTTGCTGGAACCTGATGTACTTGGATTGCTTGGCCATGTAGGCACTCATCTCTTTATTTTTCTTCCGCTGATCTTTAATCTTCTCTCTTAAAATGTTTGTGTCGTTCACTTGATTTTTGAGAAGACAAATCTCCTTTGCCACAGATGGACTTGCGTTCTCCACAAGTTTATCGTAAAGCTCTTGGAAGGGACGAATCCTTTGAGGTGGGACTGGAGGCTTTGAAAACCTTGTTGGCTTTACAGGAGATACTTTGGAAGGGCCCTTGCTAGCTGAAGCTTCATCCGGATCTATTATCAAAGTATCAACGAAGTCATTCAACGATTGGACTTCTTCAGTTACAATCGTTGGTCTTTCTGAGGATAATATCTCCTTCCGCTTCAACTTCTTTTCTCTTTTCTCTTTTTCTTGTGAGGCGTGAATCGCTTTCAAATCTTCAATGTGTTGGCGGTGTTCTTCTGACTCGGCCGCCCTTATGCCTGCCTCCATGAATCGTTCGGTGCTTCTCGAATCCCTTTTCTTTTTGGGTGGTTCGTCTTCAGCCGCTTGTTTTTCTTTCCTTTTTCCTTTAGCGCGTTCTTCTCTTGCGGCTGCTTTGGCTTGAGCGAGAGCATCTCGTTGTTGTTTTTCTTTAACAGCTTCCCTGTACTTCTTATAAGCTTCCTTTACTATTGGGAGTCTCTCTGCTCGGTACATCCAATCATGCAACATCACCCATTCCTGAGTCTTTATCTCGGTGTACTGACGGCTTGTGAAGACGTGGAACTTGTAGAGATCTCCATCAGTTGGAAGATCTTTGTGTTGGTTGTTTATCATCATCTGAACGAATCTTGGATACATCGCCCACGTTGCTCCACTCACATTTTCAAGCATGTATTTGAATATCAAGCCCGAGAGATTAAATTTCTGTTTGGTACACAGATTTAGCATGGCTGCCGACCATTCCAAGTTCAAACCATCAAAGCCACCCTTTCTGTGTGCTAGACTCGTAGAAATCACATGAACAATGAATCTCCAGTCTCTGGTGAGTCCTCCTCTTTTGATCTCTTTCTTCTGTCGGAAATCTCCAGGATAGCCCATCCCTCGAAAGCCATCCAGGATGTCATCTTGGCTTAGGCTTAACGGATCTTGGTCATTGTCTTGAAGCTTCAGAACCTGGCGTATCCGGTCTTCAGTCACCTCTACTCTTTTGTTGCAGACCGTTGACACTATCCCTCTTTTGCTGTTGATGGTTTCTGGTTTAGCGTTTTCCCAGAATTGTTGTATGTGAATCTTGTAAACTTTAACAGCAGTCTCCACAGCATAACCGATTCTGCTGGAGCGCACCCATCTGGTTACATCGTCAAAATCTTGAGGCACTTCATCCAGATTGATGCTTTGATTGTGCTTCATCGTTTTATCCCACTCGAGAATCTTCACCATCTTGTTTCTGAAACGTCAAACGAGCCAAGTGAGAGAAAGTTACGATAGAAACAGATATTTACAAGAGAATTTTCAAATAGAAACAATATTTACAAGAATATTTACAAAAACAAATAAAATAAGATAAGATCGCTGCCAGGTCAGTCATTGACATCGCTGACACTGGATATCGGGATCAGAGACTAGATCAATCAGCTAGGATAGAACATCGCTGACTTCGCTGGTTGATCAGACTCTGATTAACTTCGCTACGTTCGCTAGTGGTCCGGTTGCAGTTTGTCGGTAACAAAATCGGAACAAGTGCAAGATGTCCGGGTTAATTTCGCTAGCGAACATAGCGATGACAACGTTTCTTTTCCGGAAATGATTCACCAGCAAATACAATAGACTAAATCGCTACACGAGTGAATTAGACTATTTTGCTGGGTGCTCGAACTCGCGTTCGAGACTTTTGAACTTCCGTGATTAGGGGTTAAAATCGCTATCATCGCTGTCATCATGATGAAATCGCTGTATTCAAAAATTTCTTCTAAAACCCTTTAAAAGCCCTAACTGTTCATCACTGATTTAGTTAAGTTCAAGCAACGATCACGGATGAGTTCGTTCTGAAACTATGTTTGATCGGTTCTTAAAAACGAACATTTAGAACAAACTACAAGGATTTCGGGCAAAGATTACGGATTCAGAATATCTAGGGCTTATGAACACATCAAACAGTGAAAGAGATTCAAACAATGTACAGTTTACCGAAATGTGAACCGATGACTAAGAATGTTGTAAATGATGGTTAATCGAAGAATTACATGATGATCCTTGAACGAAAATAAATCTTGTGTCGATTTTGAGAGTGTGTCCGAAGATGAGGGAAAGAGAAGATGAAGAGGTTTTGTTTTAGAAAGATTTTGAAAAATGACGGTTACAAGATATTTATACCTTGATATCCGTACCGGGCGAAATAGCAATTTCGCTGGCCTCTTAAAATCGCCAACCCCTAATCAAATTCAAAACAGTTTTAATTTCGCTCGTAAGTTTCAAACTTTCTCGAAAAACGTGCCCATTTTTGTTTAAAACGTTAAAATATACTAAAAATTTACACAACAGAGAAAATTGGGCCATTTAGACTCCGATCTTTGGATTTTCAGCTCTGGGAGGTTCCATTTGATGCGGAACTTCTTGAAACATTCGACGCTCGGTGACTTACCTGCAGAGGATCATATCGCCAACACTTGCCAAGTCCTTATTTATTATTATTAATAAAATTTACTAACCCGGGCACAAGAAAAACTGCCAGTATGTTTGTCCGCTTAAATCCATGCATCCTTCTTTCAACATGCCTTCGGAGAGCGCTTTTATCATGTTTTCGGTAATATTGACAAGACTTCTATGGCCCCCACACAAGCTATAGAGAATAGACACATTACGCCCGTGAGTCCCACATCAGGACATACCCCCGCGATCAAGGTATGCACAAAGGTTCTTCATAACGGGTGAGTATATTGGATCCATTCATTTTCAACGATAGAACGGAGATCAGGTCTGTACTTTTGTACAACAGAGATTCCAAGATCTATCGAGGGCGAGACAGATAGTTCGGTGAACAGGTCAGTACTTTCGTACAGCAGAGAGACCGAAACTAATCCATCAAGAGGTTTCTGGCCACAAAAGGCAGTTATTATGAAAGGATTTGGCCTTTTTTTTTTTTTTTTTTTTAGGCGCTTATTATTGAAGGGATATCATGGAGGTTCTAGGTCAGCATGTATCTGGATGCAGCAGAAGAACAACTATGATACCCCCCCGAATGGAAACCAATATAAAGACCCGAGATCTCAGACTTTGGCAATCTATCAACACAAGATTTAAGACCATTAAGCCATATGCCGCAACGTGTTACCCACAAGATGCGTAATGCCTGAGAGAAGCCAGAATCCTTGTGTAGATGTTATGTTTTGCTCCCTAACAGCAGTTTACTCGTCGGTGTTGCTGAATCTACCGACACGTCATTCCTTGGTACCCCGATTTCTTTTTGTTTTGTTTTCTGTTTTGCAGGAAATAGCAAAGCGTTAGCAATTTTCTATCATTTCCTCTAACAGGAGTCAGAAACAAGCATCTCGTTTTGATTTTCTGGAATATCCCCCATAAATCTTTATTTTCGAAAGTCCATTTGCCCGAAAATGAAATTTTAAGAATCAGAAAATCTTTTTGGTGGGCAACGCTGTACGATACTTGTTTTACTTTCAACAAACGGTTTTTTTTTTTTTTTTTTTTAAACTATGAACAGGGATAGTGTATTTACGAAAGCTTTTGGACACAAGATTCATTTCCATTCAAGGAAATTTACCATCTCCAACCAGGTTACCAGCTGGTTGAATCGCGTTTTGTCGAAAGCTTTAGTGAAAATGTCTGCCCGTTGCTGGGTTGTATCCACTGGTACCACTTGAATGTAGCCTTTCTCGTACGCATCTCGAATTGCATGAATGCGAATTTCGATATGCTTCGTTCTGGAGTGGTGGATGGGATTCTTCACAATTCCCAGACATGCCTTATTGTCGATGAATATTGGAGTCTTCATGATGTTGATTCCATAATCCAACAACTGATTTTGTATCCAGAGAACTTGTGAACAGCAACTGTAGGCCGCGGTGTATTCTGCTTGAGCGGTTGAGGTGGACACAGCTGTCTGTTTCTTGCTTTGCCATGAAATCAGACGATTTCCCAAGAATTGACATCCTCCTGATACAAACCTGCGATCTACTTTACAACCTGCATGATCACTGTCAGAATAAGCAATAAGATCAAAATTACTATCTTTAGGATACCAAAGACCTAGTTTCGGAGTTCCTTTGAGATAGCGGAAGATGCGCTTCACAGCGATTTCATGAGATTCCTTGGGATTAGTCTGAAAGCGAGCACAGAGACAGACAGCCCACATGATGTCAGGCCTGCTAGCCGTTAAGTACATCAGAGATCCGATCATCGAGCGATAGAATGACTTGTTTACAGGTTTTCCTTGAGGATCCAGAGTAAGCTCTGTCTGAGATGCAAATGGAGTACTTGCAACTTTGCAGTCGTTCAGGTTGTATTTAGCGAGAATATCCCGAATGTACTTGGCCTGATGAATAAGAATTCCGTCTTCCTTTTGCTTCACTTCTAGCCCCAAGAAGAACGTCAGCTCTCCCATCATGCTCATTTCAAATTGTGCCTTCATGACGGACTCGAATTCTCTACACAGTTTTTCGTTGGTCGACCCGAAGATGATATCATCCACATAAATCTGAACCAGCATTACATCTTCCCCGACTCTTTTGGTGAAAAGAGTCATGTCGATCGTTCCTCTGGTGTATCCACACTTCAAAAGATAAGTTGACAAAGTCTCGTACCAAGCACGTGGAGCTTGGTGAAGACCGTAGAGGGCTTTGTCCAACTTGTAGTAGCGTCCTGGAAAATGAGGATCTTCGAAACCTGGGGGCTGGCACACGTAGACTTCTTCCTTTACCTTCCCATATAGAAAAGCGCTCTTTACGTCCATCTGAAAAACTTTGAAATTTCTGTATGACGCGTAAGCTAGGAATATCCTAATGGCTTCCAATCTTGCAACTGGAGCGAATACCTCTTCGTAATCGATTCCTTCCTCCTGACGAAAACCCTGCACCACTAATCTGGCCTTGTTCTTGATTACTACTCCACGATCATCCATCTTGTTTCGAAAGACCCATTTGGTACCAATCAGAAACTTTCCTTCTGGTAGATCAACTAACTCCCAGACTTTGAGTTTGCGAAACTGAGATAATTCTTCCTGCATTGCTTGAACCCAACTGGAGTCTAGAATAGCGTCTTCGATGTCCCGTGGAACTGATTGTGACAGAAAAGCTGCAAATAGCCCTTTGTTGATGCTTGACGACTGCCCTCGTGTACGCACTCCTTCTTCGACTGCTCCGATAACATTTTCAAGAGGATGATTTCGATTCGTCTTGTATCCAGTATTTGTTAGAGCTTCAATTTGCTGCGGAAGGTTGGTGAAGTGTTCGTCCACGTAAATCACCGGTGGATCATCTTCTTGAGTTGGTTCATCCACGTTCACCTGTGAAGAAGAAGCACCATTTTCTGGGGTGTTCTCAGGCGAAGTGTCACCAGTCGTTTCATCCATGGAGAGAAGTGGATTAGCAGAGAATGGAGTGAAACGGGTAGTGAACGGAGTAAGACCAATATCCGAAGTATCAAACAGAGATTCAACTTGAGCGACTTCTGCAGGTTCTGCTTCTGGAACATCTTCTGGAATTTCAAAGGTGTTGAAAACCACGCCCACGTCATAGAACCAATCAGGAGTACTTCCGGTGTTGGTGTAGTTTCCTTCTTGAAAATCAACATAGTATGATTCAATCACCATCTTTGTTCTCTTGTTGTAGACTCTGTAAGCTTTCTGAGTGGATGAATATCCCATAAAGTAGCAGACATCACCCACTGCTTCGAACTTGATGAGATTCTCTTGAGTGTTTAGAAGAGTGCAGGAGCATCCAAATGGTCTGAAGAAATCAATAAGCGGCTTTCTTTTGAAGAGAAGTTCATACGCCGTTTTTCCGTGTGGTTTTACAATGAGAACCCTGTTCAGAATGTAACAAGCCGTGTTAACTGCTTCTGCCCAGAAGATGATTGGAAGCTTTGAATCCACTAGCATGGTCCTTGCGGCTTCAATCAAAGTTCTGTTCTTGCGTTCAGCAACCCCATTTTGTTGAGGAGTTCGGGCTGCACTGTATTGAAGATGAATTCCCTTTTCTGCACAGAAGGATATGAAAATTTGATTTTTGAATTCCGAGCCATTATCACTTCTGATTGACTTCACTTTTAATTTGGTCACGTTCTCAATCAAGGGAATGAATGCCTTCAGAATTTCCGCTGCTTCACTTTTAGCCTCAAGAAAATAAACCCAAGAAAACCGAGAGAAATCATCTGTAATCACAAAACAATAAGAACTTTTAGCAAGACTTTTAACACTGATTGGACCAAAAAGATCCATATGCAACAACTGAAGAGGTGCCGTAATCGTGTTCACTGCTTTGGACTTGTGCGGTTTCTTATGCTGTTTTCCCTGGGCGCATGCAATGCATTTTTCAGAAAATGGAAATTCCTTAATTGGAAGACCTCTAACTAAGTTTAACTTAGAAAGTTTGTTCATATTTCTGAAATTAACATGCCCCAGTCGCCTATGCCAAAGCAGTGATTCTGATTCTGAAGCCTTAGAGATCAGGCAGGTTAAGTTGTCATTTGTCTTGGCGTTTTTCATGTTTAGCACGTAAGTGTTGTTTTGTCTTGGAGCTGTGAGCATGATCATTTCAGCAGGAACAACATATCCGGGCTTCAGGAACAAGCATTCCATGTCATTGAAAAGCACCGATATTCCTTTATCACAGACTTGAGAAACACTCATGAGATTGTAGCACAGCTCCGGCACATAGTTGACATTCTCCAGAGTGAGGGCTTCAGACACCACATCTCCTACTCCAACAATCTTTCCTCCCTTCTCGTCTCCAGCGAAAGATACGAAATCACCATCGATGAAGCGAAAATTCTTCAGGAGTTCCTTCAGTCCTGTCATGTGTCTTGAACATCCGCTGTCTACGTGCCAGATGTATTCCATGAGCATGCGGAGCCATTTCTGGAGTTTATTCTGATATACACAAGGACACAAATATACAAATTAGTAAGTTTTGGGAACCCAGATTTGTTTCATTTCGAATCTATCGTGATTTTGACCCACTTTGGCCTCTTTTTGTTTCCAAAAATAGGCCCTTGACTCAACCAGATTTTTAACAGACTTCTTAAGATAATTTAACTGATATGTGACGTTTGTAAGAAAATCATGCTCTGGTTTAGAAAGCTTCTTGGTTTTACAATGTTTCGCTGTATGTCCTAAATGACCACAGCGAAAACATCTTTTATGTCTGGGTCTTTTGGTGTTAGAAGATGATGTATGTGATGAGTGTCTTGAGCTTTCTGCTTTCTTCATTTTCTTATCAACTCTGCTTTCATCTTCTGAACATTCTTCATCATTGTCATAATCGGACGAGCTTTCGGACGTTTGGTATTCACTTGAGTCATGTTCTTCACTTGCTTCGTAAATTGAATCATTGCAGCTTTGATCTTCGCTTGAGGTCTTCAAGGTTTCTTCACTTGAGAATTCTGTGCTCTCACTGTTTGTTGTTTCTGACATTTGCTCATCCTCAAGGCTTGAAGCAGTGCTTAAGTCTTCGTTGCCTTGATTTTCAGAATCTGTCATACCTGTTCGAGATGGAATAAATTCTGGAATTTCCTCGGTGAGGAATTTTCCAAAGCTATTCTTTTTCAATTCTGGCACAAACACAGGAGATTCACATACAACTTTATCATCACAAAATGCAGAATTTAAATCATGACATTCAAACATAGCATGTTCACGATCACGGGTCTCAAATGTAGGCACATGGCCCTTACAGTCATCCGAAGATTTAAATTTAGGCACTTGGCCATTACAGTCATCCATCCTACTTAAATTATTACATTCATCCTTAACATTGTTTTTCTTAGAACAATTCCAGACGAACCAGTTAACGGTGGAATAACTGTCGCCTGAATATCCGATTCCTATTTTTGAACCGCCGCAGTCTCCATCCTCATCGCACACATCTTCTTTACACACAATTGGATCTGCATTACTTTTAGAAAAGTTAGCGGTTGTTTCGTTTTTACAAGAATCGTTTTGTTCTATAGAGGCCTTTTCATCAATGAGATCATTTTCGGGATGAGGAGTAGGTATAGGCACATAGTTTTTGCTATGTGGTGGAAGGAAGAGTTTTCTTTCGTTTCCTTGCCTATCCTTATACCCGATTCCGTCTTTCACATACGTTGGTCGTTGGCAGTTTTTGATATCAGTAAAGGCCTTTTGACTGACATTCCATTTATCAATGATAATTTGCAATTTGTTAGTTTCATTTAAGGCCTTTTCTAATCTATCTGTGAGATCGTTAATGATGAAATCTTTTCTAATCACAAATTCTTTTAGAGTTTGCATCTCAGCTAAAGTTGAATTCAACTTTCTCTGGTATGCGGCCTCGTTCAGTTTAAGTTCGTTGTTCATTTTTTGGGCCTTGTCTTTTTGTCTCTCAAATTCAAGATTAAGAGACTTGTAATGTGCCACGACATCAACGCATGCTGGTGTGCATAACTTTTCCTTGAAACTAAGTGGAATACTGTTTACCAAGTCCTTGTCTGCTTTCTCCTTAGATGAATCTGCTTTCATTGCGGCTGCTGTGACCTTTTCCTTGTCCTTTTCAGATGTCTCTTTCAAAACATGCTCCTCTGTTTGACCACACTTCTCTTCTTTTTCAGGCTCCACTGAAGTCAGAATGCTCTTCAAACCTTTGTCAGCAGTATTGTCTCCTTTTGGGATTCCAGCTGTCTGTTTCTCAAACTGCTTTGATGAGGATTCACCCGAGATTTTGGCCATTAGGGCTTTGTTAACTTGCTCCTTTGCTTCAGAAATTTCTTCACTCCAATCATAGTCTTCGACGACTAAAGCTTTTGGTGTGCTAGGGGACGCGTTGTTCTTGTTCTCTTCGACTGTGATCTGCTTTACAGCAGGAGTGGTTTCATTGTTTCCTTCTTTCAACAGAGGACAATCACGCTTGAAGTGTCCTAGATTCTTGCAGTTGTAGCACCTGAGTTTAGATTTGTCAAAACCAGCTTTTCTAAGACCCAAACGCTTTCCTGTCTTGTCTTGAAATTTCTTTAGCCTCAAAGTGATCATGGCCATTTGCCATTTCAGATCCATTTCCTCCATATCATCTGGATCAACCTGATACATGTCTTCAGCAGTGAACATCTCCCTTTTCAGCTCCCCCGACATCAGAGCTTCATAGCTGCTCAGAAAAGTGTTGAAAAGTGCCACGTTTTCGGTGGACACTTTCAAAGCTTGAGTGTCAACAGTGATAGTCTTCTCAACAAGTTGTGGAGCTTTCGATGCGCTAGCAGAAGCGTTGGCATAGATTAGGTCAGAAGCTTGTGGAGTGATGCCGCCTGAAGCAAGAAATGCTACATTTTTCAGTCCAGCAGATGTTTGAGTAGACTTTGGTGGGTAACTGGCAGTGGGACTAGCAGTGTTCATCTCTCTTTTGTTGACATCCATTTCAAAGGCTCTTAAGGTGTTGATCAGGTCGGACAGAGTGACAGGATTTGGATTGTTGAGGAAATCCTTCTTAATCATCATGCATTGTAGGCTCCATTCCTTGGGGAGTGAATCTAGCAGCTTCTTTATTGCAGCACGGTTTGTGACAGGATTTCCCGCTTTCTTCATTTTGGTCATCATATTCAGAAAGCGACTGATGTGATCAGAAAGACTTTCTCCACGAACTCCACAAAACATGTCATATTGTTTCTGCACCATATCTCTCTTGCTTTCAATCAACTCTTCATTTCCCTCGTAGTACTCGATCAATGCATTCCAGAGTGCATTTGCAGTTCGGTGTTCTTCAAACATGTTGCAGTCATCAGTTGATAGTGCCATTGTTAAAGCAGCATGAGCACGACGATCACGTTGGATTAGAGCCTTGTCTTCATCAGTGAAGGTGGTGGCATCATTGTTGGCCACTACCGCATCTCCTCGGACCACCGTTGGAATGTGGGGTCCAGCGGTGACTGAAACCCACAAATTGTAGTCCGTGTATTCGAAGAACGACTGGATGCGAGTCTTCCAAGTGCTGAAGTCTTCAGCACCTTTCAACTTTGGTGGACGAGTGGTAGTTCCAGTCTCGAGTTCAGCTTGTGCAATTGGACTTAGTTGATTTAGCGACATCTTGGCTTGTGTTGATACATGATGTCTAAAGCCTACGTCATAAGTCTAGGGTCTAAATATGTCAAGTATGTTAAGTGTAGGGGTCTGAATGTAAAGTTTAAGTTAGTTTATTAGGGTTTCGCTTCAGGGGTCATGATGTAAGCCTCAAGCGAAATCAAGTGATGAGATTTCGCTTGAGACAGGCTGAAGCGAAATCTTAATGCCTATATATAGGCTAGTGTAGTTCTCATTTGGTAGGCATTCCGAGAAGTTGTAACGAAGTGCTGCCATTTTGTCAAGTCAATATATAACAGAGAACAAGTGTTAAAAGTGAATCAATTCTGTTTTCTACTCTTTTCTGTCTGATTCTAAGCTGTTTAGATGTTTCCGCCATCTAAATAGTGTAAACACATTCAAATTGACTCATTCGGTCGTCAAAAACGATCCTACAATTGGTATCAGAGCCAGTTATGAGTGTGTTCACCTGAATCAGTTGGTTTTTACTCACAAAATTGATTTCTGGACGAAAACACGGACAAAATGGACTAAGACTTTCACAGTGTGTGTAAAAGTGTGTTTTAACAAAGCCTTGAGAAATTCAGATTAAAACTCGGACTAAAATTGACAAAAATGACTTGAAAACTAGATTTCGCTTGAGCGAGCAGATTGATTGTTGGTGTTTTGAAGCGAAACTGTTGATTTCGCTTGTAATTTTCTGATTGCTTGAAGCGAAATCGTATATTTCGCTTGAGGAGTCTGTTGTTAGCTAAAAATTTTGGTTTGAAGCGAAACCATAGATTTCGCTTGAGATCTTGCTGTTTGAAGCGAAATCATACTGTGTTTGTTTTGTGGGTTTCGCTTGAAATCTTCTGTGATTTCGCTTGAAGTTTGAGTGATTTCGCTTGAGATTACTGATAGTCCATAGTGTTCGTGAACTTGTTCGATAATCTGATTTTGTGAAAAGTGTGTGTGTGAAAAATTTTAAAATTACTCGGTAAATTTCTAAAAATGGAAAACCAAGAGTTTTATAACTTCTTCTCGGGCAGTGGTATGGTAGCAGGACAAACCTCGGGTAGTGTTATACAAAACGTCAACATGGAGAACGAATTGGGAACAATGCAAAAGCCTCCCAAACTGATGAACATCGATGAATATGCTGGATGGTCAGGCAGATTTAAGAACTGGGTTCAGGCTAATCATTTTGAATGTTGGATGAAAATAGAGAAACAGTATGTTCCACCAGTTGATGCTTTAAACAACAAGAAGAATATTCAGAGCCTGACAGAATCAGAACAGAATGATTTCAAAGCCGAGAAAAAGATGATTAGTATTCTCCAGCAGGCTATCAAAGAAGACATTCTAGTATTGTTGCAATATGAAGATAATGCTCAATCTATGTGGTTTGCATTGAAAGCAAAGTTTGAAGGTAGTGCTTCCATGATCAAGAGTAAGAAGGCATTGTTCAAGAAAGAGTTTGACATTTTTACCAGTATGAAGGGTGAAACTACAAGGCAACTAATTGAAAGATATTGTCATTTGGTGCTTGAAATGAATAGATTAAAGATTGAAAAGACAGATGAAGAATGGATTGACAAACTAGCTGATGCGTTACCTTATGATGAGTGGGGTACATACCTGATGATGCTAAAGAACAGTTCAGACTTTGCAAATTACAATCTTAGCCTATTCATAGAAAAGATTGAAGCTCATGAGTTAGAGCTGCTGAAAATCAAAAAGATGAAATCAGCCAATGTTCAACAAGATGTATCGTTGTATTACAAAAACAACTCTACAACTTCAACAAATCAAAGTCCAAAAATACAGACAGGGTTCATTGCTGATAACACCTCAAGTGTTTCTTCAAACACTCCTCAATCTGGAAATTTTTCACCATTCGCGAATTGTGATCCAAACTTCAAAGCTCAAGAATAGTTTTCACCTCAAAGCTCTACAAGTTCAAGTAATCAGGCTTATGTTTCTGGGGTGCAGTGCAATATCGCGGTGAATATTAAGAATGGAAATGAAATTACTGAAACTGCCGCGAGACAACACATTGCAGTACTTGCTTCCGTTCTAGAGGCTTATGAAGGTTTAGTGGCTGGTAGGATTGGTAATCCTGATATGACCAAAGAGGATTACGACCAGATTGACCCGGAGGAACTTGAACTGATTGATATAAAATGGGGCATGGCAAGTTTAGTTAGAAGAGCACAACGGTTTATGGAGATCACAGGCAGAAACAGTCTCTCAGGTCCTAATCAGAAGTTAGGGTTCGACAAATCGAAAGTTACGTGCTTCAAGTGTAAAGAACGTGGTCATTTTAAGAGAGAATGTCCAAATCGTGAAGTAAACAATCATCAAAACCCGTTCACCAACGACTACTACAAGCAAGCAATCTATCATCGATCAAATCAACAGCCTACTGTTCAAAGACCACAAATTGAGAATAAACCAGAAAAGGCGATGATCGTGAATCAAGAAGATGAGAAGGTAGCTGCAGGGTTTAACTGGGATAAATATATTCCCGGT
Source organism: Helianthus tuberosus (assembly GCA_030545235.1). Classification (NCBI taxonomy): domain Eukaryota; kingdom Viridiplantae; phylum Streptophyta; class Magnoliopsida; order Asterales; family Asteraceae; genus Helianthus; species Helianthus tuberosus. Next base: position 141,492,297 of record CM060427.1, on the reverse strand, counting down.
AGTGATGGACAGGCAATGATGGCTGAAGTTGCGGAAATTTCTGAGATAGTGTCTGAACCAGAAACAGTTACTGAAGATGTTTCTGTAGTTGTTGAAGAGGTTTCTATTGAAAAAGCAGATAATTTTGAAGAAATAGCTGCTGAAATTCATCAATCTCAATCTGAGCAGGAGGTATTAACTAGTTCTTTGAGATCTATCATGCCTCCTAAAATTTTTGAATCTTTTGCAGGTTTCTTTGAAGAACCAAGGACCGGATTGTGTCCAAGATATGAGGAAAAGAAAGAATTTGTTGAAGAAATGATCGATGTGACAAAGGAAATGACCGAAGACACATTGAAAGAAATTGCTGACAAGGCTCTCATGGCGAAACTGAGAGAGGTAGACTCAGAATCTGAGGAGTCTAAGTCTGTCAGTAATGAGTCTGTCAAACGAGAGGAATCTGGAGTTCAGGGAAACGAATCAGTCAAACGGTCTGAGTCAGAGTCGAAAAATGTCGGTAAACTAGAAGTAGAAACTGTTTATGAAGCAGAATGTGATGAGAAAGTAAATTCAATATCTGAAACACCATGCCAAAAGTGTTTACAACAGTGCATGGAGTGTCTTGAAAAAGACACTAAGTTTCAGGAATTGAAAAAACATGCTGACATGTTAAAATTTGATCTAGGACAAGTCAAAGAAGCATATGATACTCTAGCTAGAACAGTTAAAATGATTAAAGAGGAAAGTGTCGAAAATGATAAAGCCACAAAATTTGCAAAAGCAACACTTTTTGATAAACAAGTGGAAGTAAATTTTCATTTAGACACCATTGCTTCATTAAAAAGAGAATTGGAATTAACAAAAATTGAAAATGAAAGAATTGATAGGAAGTTGATGAGTTACATAGCATCTTCATATGTGATTGAACAGATTGTCCCAAAACAACCTGATGAAACACCGGTTTTTAACAGTGTTCCACCCCCAATGTGGAATCATTACACACAGAAATATCCAGATGGGGTGGAAGCTGCTTTGAATCTCAAATTGAGATCAATTGAGGATGATTTTGCCTGAAAGCATCGATGTTACATTCTCTGCATCCGACACCGACAACGAATCACAGGTTATCAAAACTGTTGTCGATCAGGTGTTAGATGAAGAGATTGATAACTCTGAGAAGTCACAATCTGAGAAAGGTGTTACAGATTCTGAAGATGAGAGTAATTTCTTGGAACGGTTTATACCGAAATCGGACAAGAGTGCGAATGATGATTCGATTATGGTAGTATATACTATGATTGGAACAGACAAACTTTATTCCGATTTCGAGTATCCTCTTCAGAATGTGAAAATTGAGAATGTTGAGAAAGTTTTTAGGTTGGTTGAAATGAACATTGATGAGGTTAATAACAAAGAATTCTTTTCAAAATCTAAAAAGTCATTTTTTACAACACGTGTGAACAACTTTGGGAAAAAGGAATGGGAAGGTAATGGTAACAAGAAAAATGGTAACAATTTTAAAAACAAAGGAATTGGTTTTGAGAAAAAGTTGGCTAAGAAGATTGTCAAGCCAAAAGATAAAATGAATAATATTTTTGTTGCTGGTCCAAGTGTTGATGAAGAAAAGGAATACATTTTTAGTCAAAAAGCAGTTGACGATTTCAATGCAGCAAAGAAACTGAAAGAAGAGTCCTTCAAATCAACTTTTGTCGAATATGATAAAAGAGTTTGCTATCGCTGCAATGAAATCGGACACATGGCAAAACAATGCAAGAAAGTTTTTGAAAAATCTGTCATTAAACCATTTGTTAAAAAATTTCAACCTAAGTCACCAGTTAACACAAAGGGCAATGTCACGGCCCACGACCCGGTTTGACCCGTTTCAGGAGCCGCGGCAGAAAATACTGCGGTATATTTTTAATTGAGTTTTACAGCGGAAACAGGATCGTTTAAAGCTAAAATTTTTCCCTGATTATTTTATTTCACAATTCGGGATAAAACCCCGATAATTTACAATAGTATGTTTTTACTATAAAAGCGTGATATTATAAAATTTATTTCTTTATTTTATACTGAGCCACTATCTTAAGCTTGAAATGCTCCACAACACTTTTCCTGATTTACCACAGATCACCTGAAACATGTTTGAAAAAGGTTTTGTCAGCGGGAAATACTGAGTGAATCATTCTATTTTGCATAATGATGCATAGTTATCAATTACAGCATAAGAGCGATTACAATGGCTTCTATCTTATTTTTATCTGGCATTCTGTCACAATGGTGACAAGTCACAATGGTGACGATGGTCATACCACTATTTAGATCAATGAACCTAAATAGTGACGATTATCCCTGTAGGTCAATGAACCCAACAGTGATTATCCCGAGTAGGTCAATGAACCTAACTGGGAGAAATTAGTAATGTGCACAATACCCCACTAACCAGTAATTCAAGATATCCACGACTTAGTCCCTGTAATTATAATCTTGAAATAATTTGGAGTATTGTAAAATATTTAATAAAAATAACTCACAAACGGTGAGAATAGTTGTATAAAGCAATTTGATAAAAAGAGAGAATAACTCACAAACTGTGAGAAAAGAAGAATGACTCACATTTGCAGATTTATACGGGCAGAGTCTAGCCTACTGATTAGCCTTTTATCCTAATTTCAATAACAATCACACAATTTGGAATTAGTAATCAATCCAGCATTTACGATAATTCACGAGATCAAATTCTCACAATGAATGTCAAAATGAAATACTTTGTCCATCGAATTAACGATGATCCATTGAATTAACAATGAATGACAAGGTATAATACTTTACCCATCGAATTAACGATAATCCGTTGAATTAACAACGAACGATAAAGTATAATACTTTACCTATCGAATTAACGACAATCCGTCAAATTAATGACGAATGATAAAGTATAACCCTAATGTGGGCGGCACTTAAACATTCATTGGATATATTGATCGTCGGACAATGAATCGTAGCAGCGATTGAGCTAATACCCTGATTGCAGCATTAATTAGTGATCCGTGTGTGTTAATTGAAGTATACAGAGCATAACTCCGTGTAGAATTAGAATTTTTCCGTCGTTCCTGCGCCCAATTTCAAGTCCCAACCTCCTCTATTTATACTGGAAATTTTACTCAGTAGCGTAGCGCGACTGCCTACCCCTTAGTCGTCGCGCTACGCGACTGCCAACCTATTTTTCATAGGGTAGCCACGTGTAGGAGTAGGCTTGCTGAGTTGACGGATTTCTTAAATTCGATTTCTACAGCTCACAATTTGGATAATCGTCAATAGGGTTTAACCCCCCTTGAGTTTTAGGGGCCCTAATCCTGATTCTGAAAATTCTGAAAATTTTAGGGTTTGTTCAGAATCACTTGGGTGTCTCAATTAGGGTTTCCTATTGGTCAAATTAATTTAATAATTATGACTTTTGATGAGAGTCGTTACATTCTCCCCACCTTAAGAAAAATCTCGTCCTCGAGATTTACTTGGAATAATTGAGGATACTTTTTCTTCCTTTTTGGATTCCAGTTCCTAAGTATATTAGGATCCTGTCTTTGAATCTTACATTACTTAACATTATTTGTTTACCTTTATATCTTGGAAATGTATTACCAAAGATTCGTCTGATAGACATTTCTTGAGATTGGATATATAAAATATATCATGTGTTTCAACTAACCTTCCTGGTAGTTGTAAGTAACTGGTCAAATATGTTGAATTACTGGAAATGATCCTATATACTTTGGTTTTAGCTTTCCTTTCTTACCGAACCTAACAACTCCTTTCCAAGGAGATACTTTTAATAGTATTTTGTCTCCAACTCGAACTCCAACGGCTTTTATCTATTATTTGTATAATTCTTATGACTATCTCTTGTTGTTTCCATCCTTTCCTTCGTGATACTGAATATCATAGTTGTAGTCATTTAGGATTTTCATCCATCTTCTTTGCCTCAAATTCTTTTTGCCCAATTATATATATCTTAACTTCTTATAATCTGTATAGATAGTATCCTTACTTCCATACAGATAATATCTCCAAATCTTAAGGCAAAAATTATGGTTCTAAATTTCTAAATTATGCGTGATAAAATTTTCTTCATACTTTTTCCAATTGCCTTGAGGCATACGCAATTACCTTTTTGCGTTGTATTATCATATATCCAAATCATAGCTTTGAAGTATTACCTTATACTTCAAAAATCTTCAATTCCTTAATGTCTATAATACTAAACCTACAAAATTCCTAATTCCCATTGCGGTTTACAGAATCTTCCATTTGGTAATCACTGCTATCTTAGTAAGATCTAAGTGAATATCTTCACGGTTCACCATATGACCTAAAATTGCACTTTATCCAAAATTTATTCTTCAAAAATTTTGGAGTAAAGCTTTTCTTTTTCTTAACAACCAATATTGTGCTAACCGATAAGGTTCCTTGGCTTATCGGTAAAATTCCTGGAATTAGATAAATTTTAAATTCTATCTTTATGTAATCTAGGTAAATCTTCTGGAAATACATCTGGGTATTCGGATTTTACAGAAATTTCCTGAAATTCTGTATCTTTAGTATTAATGATTACTAAATCATATATACTATTCCTTTGCCTTCGTTCATAATTAGCAATTTCCATTACTGATATGAACTTCATAAACTTACCTGGTTTATCTCTGGTAATTCTAATTACTTCTCTGATGGTTAATTGAATTTCTAAGAAATTCTGATCACAGATAATGATCACAACATCGAACTCAACTAATTTCATAGACAATAGGTTTGCAGAAAACTTATAACTTATTTCTAGGTTCTGCATAACCTTATCTATTTTAACTGAATTTCCATCTGCCATTTCTAAATATAGAAATTTATCTAATGCTGGTTAATGGTAATTTAAGAGTTTGGCAGGGTAAAGTATTTATAAAACTTTGGTTTGTACCAGAGTCAAATAATACTTTTATGGAAATGTTGTAAGCTAAGAACATACCGGCTATCACATCTGGAATCATCTCGGCTTCATGAGTAGTCAGCTGAAAGGTTCTCGCATTCCTTTTTGCTCCTTCTGCTGGTTTGGCTTGATTGTCAAATGGTTTATTCAGTTTTGGACAATCTGGCCTAAGATGTCCAGTTTCTCTACAGTTGTAGCAAACTGAAAATTTCTTCCTCCTACAATCTTCTTCTTGATGCCCTGGAATCTTGCAAAAATTGCAATATCCTTTGCATCTTCCAAAATGCTTCCTTTTGCAAAAATTGCAAAATGGACTAGTAGAAGATTGCCCATTCCCTCCTTTCTTGAAATGGTTATGGTTACCCGAACTGAATTCTTGGGTAATCTTTTGGGCTACTTCCTTCCTTCTATTTTCTTCTCTTGTCCGTACTAGCTCGTCAGTCATAGTATTGGCTAATTCTACTGCATCATCAATCGTACGAGGTTTCGCAGCTTTGACGATATTACGGATTTCACCAATTAATCCCCAAATGTAACGAGAAATAAGTACCGGTTCTGGCGAAGCCAGGGTTGGTACTACTCTAGCATACTCGAAGAATATCGTAGTATACCCTCGACAATCTACATCTACCATCCTATGGGTTAGAAACTTATTTGCCATTTGATCTTTTTCATACTCAGGACAGAATTTTCTTTCTACAAGACTCTTAAATTCTTCCCAGTTCATAGCATACACCATTCTTCTTCCTTTTGCTTGCAACATCGTATTCCACCACTCTAGCGCTACTTCTTTGAAAAGGTTTGAAGCGTACATAACCTGATCATCCTGAGCACATTTACTTATGGCAATTACTGCCTCGGTTTTCTCTAACCAACGCAGTGCCGCAGTCGCTCCTTCATTGCCTGCAAACTCAGTGGGTTTACAAGCAAGAAATTCTTTGTAAGTGCAACCAGGCGTTGCAACTTTCCTTTTCTTAGGGAGCGGAGCTTGCCGTGGTTCATTATCATGATTAACATGATTACTACCTCCATTTATGCTATTACTGAAATTATCTTCAGAAATGCGTTTACTAGGAACAACTTGTTGAGGTTCGATTGGATTTTTAACAGCAGCAATGATTGCTGGTATAGCATTGGCTATTCCTTGAGCAACTATTCCTGGAATAGTGTTGGCTATCCCTTGAGCAATGATATTTTCTATATCTTGCCTAGTCACATATTGGTTCCCCGATTGTTGCTCAGATTGATTATCCTCATTAACTGGTTCATTATTAGCGTTTTCCATCTGATATCTATTTTATAGATACATAATTAGTATAAAGGAAATAATCCAATGTTACAATTTAATTGCACATAATCACATAAACTAATATACAAACAAAATTGTAACTTTTCTAATATTTCCTTATATCATGTTTCTATATACACCCGTTTTATTATTTATTTTACACATACTGATTTTACTATTACTATTACACAAACACAGTTTCATAATCCCCTATCCTTTGTCAAATGATGTTCTAGTAACGGCGTTTCTTCTCGTCGTATTTCCAGGAGATTTGTCCCAAAGTCTCTTGGATTCTATTCCCAGCATCCATTTTGTCAAAATGATGAAGTTCAGTCCTATTCTTGTTACTTATTGGTAAATTTGGTAGAGGTTCTGGATTGTACTTAGGAAAAAGCCTATAGGGATGGTTTTGTAACAGTATTTCATTATCCAACCATTCGTCTATATTCCAGTGATTAGAAGAGTTTGGAATAGATGGTTCTAAATTCATAAAATTATTTTCATTAACAGGCTCAATAGTATCATCGGTTGTCATTATAAAATCTAGTTCTTCTTGAGATGGTAACTCTTCAATTTGCCTAGAGCTTTCCCCAATTTCCATTTTCTTAGACTTAGGTTTCTCGAGAGGTAAAGCGTTAAATTCTATAGGTTCTTCTATGTCTGGTATATACCTATTGAAATCTCTGGAAACTTCGATTCTTACTGGATAGAGATTTAAATTCTGAAGGGCTTCTGACAAATCACTCATGCTGTTTAGCAACATACACACAATTACTAAGTCATAACAAAATTTTATAGAACAACTTTTTAAATAGTATTTCATACTACCAAATCAAATACAAATTAAAACATACTAGGTTTTATTTGTAATTTATTTATAAATTTTCTTGACTGTAGATAATAAAAATACTAACTTTAAATCAGGATATTTAAAGATTTATATTTACTATTACAGTAGTTAACATATAAAAATCTATATACTAAATAAGTATGATGACTTAATTTATATATATTAACTAGTCATTATCATTGTGGATATTGGTTAGTGCTGCCTTGCTTAAGCATAGGTGATCAGTCCATGCCTAACTAAGGCTAGGTTATCCAATATCTGTCTTTGATAATAACCTTAGTATTTAAAAATAATCTTAATACTACTATTATTAATATATTATTATTAATAATAAAATTATTAATAATAAATAACTAAACAAAATTTTAAATAAGAGTATATTTCAAACATAAAAATATAATTTCTTTACCACAATATAGTAATACTATATTAGATAATTCCATATATTAAACAAATAAATTTATATATAATATTTTTCGATTAACAATGATAGAGCAACAAATATTACAATATATATAAAAATCTGCTCATATTAAAATTAACAAATAGCCAGTTAATAAAACACATAATCACATAATAGTAATCAGGAAAAATTAAGTATTTCTAAATACTTAATTAGCTTAACCCAGTGGCTCTGATACCACCTTTTTCTGTCACGGCCCACGACCCGGTTTGACCCGTTTCAGGAGCCGCGGCAGAAAATACTGCGGTATATTTTTAATTGAGTTTTACAGCGGAAACAGGATCGTTTAAAGCTAAAATTTTTCCCTGATTATTTTATTTCACAATTCGGGATAAAACCCCGATAATTTACAATAGTATGTTTTTACTATAAAAGCGTGATATTATAAAATTTATTTCTTTATTTTATACTGAGCCACTATCTTAAGCTTGAAATGCTCCACAGCACTTTTCCTGATTTACCACAGATCACCTGAAACATGTTTGAAAAAGGTTTTGTCAGCGGGAAATACTGAGTGAATCATTCTATTTTGCATAATGATGCATAGTTATCAATTACAGCATAAGAGCGATTACAATGGCTTCTATCTTATTTTTATCTGGCATTCTGTCACAATGGTGACAAGTCACAATGGTGACGATGGTCATACCACTATTTAGATCAATGAACCTAAATAGTGACGATTATCCCTGTAGGTCAATGAACCCAACAGTGATTATCCCGAGTAGGTCAATGAACCTAACTGGGAGAAATTAGTAATGTGCACAATACCCCACTAACCAGTAATTCAAGATATCCACGACTTAGTCCCTGTAATTATAATCTTGAAATAATTTGGAGTATTGTAAAATATTTAATAAAAATAACTCACAAACGGTGAGAATAGTTGTATAAAGCAATTTGATAAAAAGAGAGAATAACTCACAAACTGTGAGAAAAGAAGAATGACTCACATTTGCAGATTTATACGGGCAGAGTCTAGCCTACTGATTAGCCTTTTATCCTAATTTCAATAACAATCACACAATTTGGAATTAGTAATCAATCCAGCATTTACGATAATTCACGAGATCAAATTCTCACAATGAATGTCAAAATGAAATACTTTGTCCATCGAATTAACGATGATCCATTGAATTAACAATGAATGACAAGGTATAATACTTTACCCATCGAATTAACGATAATCCGTTGAATTAACAACGAACGATAAAGTATAATACTTTACCTATCGAATTAACGACAATCCGTCAAATTAATGACGAATGATAAAGTATAACCCTAATGTGGGCGGCACTTAAACATTCATTGGATATATTGATCGTCGGACAATGAATCGTAGCAGCGATTGAGCTAATACCCTGATTGCAGCATTAATTAGTGATCCGTGTGTGTTAATTGAAGTATACAGAGCATAACTCCGTGTAGAATTAGAATTTTTCCGTCGTTCCTGCGCCCAATTTCAAGTCCCAACCTCCTCTATTTATACTGGAAATTTTACTCAGTAGCGTAGCGCGACTGCCTACCCCTTAGTCGTCGCGCTACGCGACTGCCAACCTATTTTTCATAGGGTAGCCACGTGTAGGAGTAGGCTTGCTGAGTTGACGGATTTCTTAAATTCGATTTCTACAGCTCACAATTTGGATAATCGTCAATAGGGTTTAACCCCCCTTGAGTTTTAGGGGCCCTAATCCTGATTCTGAAAATTCTGAAAATTTTAGGGTTTGTTCAGAATCACTTGGGTGTCTCAATTAGGGTTTCCTATTGGTCAAATTAATTTAATAATTATGACTTTTGATGAGAGTCGTTACAGGCAAAAAGCCGATGGTTTCACCAATTCGAATCTTGAAAAGGGGTGAATCATTGAAGTCGGAAGATAAGCTGAAATCAACATTTGAGATTGGCGAATCTTCAAAATCCCAAATGACTTCAAAAATTTATCCAAAAACGAAAATTTTTGAAAATCAATTTTGGGTTGTAAAATCAAAACCATCGGTTGAGGAGAAAAAGATGGAAAACATTTTGAAAAATGAAACAAAAGTTGTTGAAACCAAATCACAATCAGTTGAGGTAAAGAAAATGGAGACCGAGTTAAAGTTTGATTCAAAAGCTTTTAATCCTACTGTTCAAAATATTTTTGGAAAAATGGTTGACAGAAAAGTGAAAGGGGTAAAGGAATTTTATGCATCAAAAGTGGGTGCTAATGATAAACAAGAATTTGAATCTGAGCTTGATAAGTTTCTTGCAGAGTTTCCTCCTATCAAAGAAAATATGTTAAAATCAAAAGTGGAATCTGTTGTTCCAAACGTCACATTTGACTTTCCTAAGATTGATGAAAAGTGTGATGTAGTGTTTGGAAGTGTTTCAGAAGTCAAAAAGTCTTGGAGTTCATTGTTTGAATGAATTTGTTATGATATTTGCAGGGGCTGCCCAAGTCAATTCTATCAAAATGGATTATGGATAGTGGTGCATCAAGGCACATGACTGGGACGCTTGCTTTACTTTATGATGTAAAATCTATCAATGGAGGTCATGTAGGGTTTGCTGGGAGTCAAGGTGGAAGAATTGTTGGTCAAGGAATTTTGACAAATGGTGTGATATCCTTTGACAAAGTAAACTACATAGTGGAATTGACAAACAATCTACTCAGTATTTCACAGATTTGTGATAAAGATTTCAGCGTACATTTTACAAAAACTGAATGTGTGGTTTTGAAACCAGGGTTTAAAATCCCTGATGAGATGGTGTTGTTGCGTGCTCCACGGGAGTATGATCTTTATTATCTTGATATGAGTACAGCAACGCCAACGTCTCATCAGAAACAGTGTTTTGTGTCTAAAAACAAAGCAACAGAAAAGGATTCAATCATGTGGCATCGTAAGATGGGCCACATTCATGTTCGCAAAATGAATTTTTTGGTTCATAATGATTTAGTTGAAGGTGTGAACTTTAAAAATTTTCATTTAAATGATGATTGTAATGCATGTAAGAAAGGTAAACAGGTTCGGAAATCACATCCTTTGAAGGTCATGAATTCAGTCAGGTTACCTCTTGAGAGATTGCACATGGATCTCTTCGGGCCTGTAAATGTTAAGAGCATTAGCCGGGATTTGTATTGCTTGGTGGTTACAGATGATTTTTCAAGATTTTCCTGGGTTGTGTGCTTAGAACGGAAAGATCAAACATTTGAGTCTTTGATGATACTTTTCAAGAAGATGGAAACAGTATACAAATTGCCTATCCGGAGAATTAGAAGCGACAATGGAACTGAATTTAAAAACAACAAAATGTACGAGTTTTGCAATGAAAAGGGAATTCTTCATGAATTCAGTGCGCCGTATACTCCACAGCAAAACGGCGTAGCTGAAAGAAAGAATAGAACCCTAATCGAGACAGCGCGTACAATGTTAGCAGATTCCAAGTTACCTATTTTCTTTTGGAGTGAAGCCGTATCTGCAGCGTGTTATACACTGAACAGAGTTCTTACTGTCAAGAAGTATGGAAAGACATGTTTTGAGTTGCTGCATCGTTACAAGCCGAATCTTGAGTTCTTGGAACCTTTCGGATCACCGTGTACGTTCATTGATGAAGACGGAAAATTTGGGGCAAAATCAAATGAAGGTTTCTTTGTAGGATACGCCAGCCCACTAAAAAGGGTGTTCGTACCATGTCTGAGCAAGGTGATTCAGGTCCTGCATGTGGATTGTCAGAAGCATACTCCGTCACCTCAACTTCCCGGACAAAGATTCCTATTTGACTACGATAAACTCTGGGAATCGTTTCATCTGCCGTCCGAGCCGAGTGAGGAGGAACTTGCTCTCATGTACTTGTATCAACAAAGTCATTTGCCAGAGCCGGAATCTAGTCCGCTAGATGTTCCTACGCCCAACGTGGGTACTCATGATGATGAAGCCGGACCAAGTGGAACCGTTCATATACCACCAGAGGAACCAGAGGAACCAGCTCCGTCATTTGACGTTTCTGACGACTTAGAGGAGGAACCCGCTCCTACCTTTGACGAGGAACCAAATGAGACAACAGAAGAGATTGTTGATCAAATCGTGGATCTTGACATTTCAAATCTGGAATCGGAAGTTGTAGTGCCTGATACTGTGATGCCACGGACCCTATCTTACCATCCTTCAGAACAAATTATTGGCGACCTGCAAAGTGGTGTCAAAACTCGACATCAAATAGATCAAGCTCTTACATGTTTCTATTCATCTATTGCTGATATGCAAAAAGAAGTCTCATTGAAATGTTTTATTTCGCAGATAGAGCCCAAGACGTACAGAGAAGCATTGACCGAGGAGAGCTGGGTTAATGCAATGCAGGAGGAGTTACAACAATTCGAGAAGCTGGGCGTCTGGAGACTTGTAGATTTGCCTGAGAATCAAAAGTTGATTAAAACAAAGTGGGTTTTCAAATGTAAAAGAGATGATAGAGGAGTCGTGGTGAGAAACAAAGCAAGACTGGTCGTTCAAGGATTCAGTCAACAAGAAGGAATTGATTATGATGAAGTCTACGCACCAGTTGCAAGGCTAGAGGCAATTCGGATTTTTCTGGCCTTTGCATCATGGAAGAACTTTAAAGTATATCAACTTGACGTGAAATCTGCTTTTCTCTATGGAACTATCAAAGAGGAAGTGTATGTGGGGCAACCGCCAGGTTTCACAGACCCACAGCACAAAAACAAGGTGTTTCTACTGGACAAGGCGTTATACGGACTTCACCAGGCCCCGAGAGCCTGGTATGAAACGCTCTCGACATACTTGCTGGACAACGGGTTCACAAGAGGTACAGTAGATAGCACTTTGTTTATTAAAGAAAAAGACAACCATTTGTTGATTGTGCAGATTTACGTGGACGATATCATTTTTGGATCCACTAACGACGATATGTGCAAAGAGTTTGAGCTAGTGATGAAGAAAAAGTTTGAGATGAGCTCAATGGGCGAAATGAAGTTTTTCCTAGGGTTGCAGGTAGAACAAATGCCCGACGGAATCTTCATTCATCAGTCAAAGTATGTGAAGGATGTGCTAGACAAGTTTGATATGGCAGATTGCAGTCCAGCATCTACTCCCCTTGCACAAAATCATGGGATTTGTCCAGATGAGAATGGAGTGAAGATGGATGAAACATTGTACCGATCAATCATTGGTTCCTTGATGTATCTCACAGCCTCCCGTCCGGACATCATGTATCCGACATGCTTATGTGCCAGATATCAGTCGAATCCGAAGCAGTCACACCTGACAATCATGAAACGTATACTCCGGTATTTGAAAGGCTGCCCAAACGTCGGTTTGTGGTATCCTAGATTAGGTGACTTTACTTTATCCGGTTTCGCTGATTCAGATTTCGGAAGCTGCAAACAGAACGCAAAGTCGACCACTGCCGGGTGTCAGTTCTTAGGAACTCGACTCGTTACCTGGCAGTGTAAGAAACAAACCACTGTAGCGCTTTCTACTTGTGAAGCTGAATACGTTTCAGCTTCCAGCTGTTGTTCGCAGATCCTTTGGATCCAACAGCAAATGCGTGACTTTGGTTTGCAATTCTTAGATACTCCAATTTTCGTGGACAATGAAGCAGCCATTAATATTACTAAAAATCCGGTTCACCATTCAAAAACAAAACACATTGAAATCCGTCACCATTTTATTCGTGATTGTAACGAGAAAAAATTAATACGGATTGAATATGTGCACACCAATGAACAGAAAGCGGATTTCTATACCAAACCATTTGACAAAAAGAGGTTTTATTATCTTTTAAAATTGAATGGAATGAAAAATCTGCAATCTGGGAGGGTTGTTGAATGTGATGCCGAATTGGACGGCGATCTGACGTGAACCTTTGTCAAGTTGTTAATTTTGTTTGTACAGTTTATTTTCTGCTTTTCGATAAAAACAAAAACACAAAAATATGTTTTTCTTTTTAGGGGGAGAAAGTTTGCAGAAAAATACAAAAACATGATAAAATCTATAAAAACCAAAAACATTTGAAAAAGTAAAAATGAGTTTGTGTATAAAAGGGAAATGATAGTACATCAGCTAGACAGGTGCAGTACGCTAAAGAATTGGAATGTATAAAATGTAATTAAGCAGTCTCACTAAAGATGTGCCGATAGGTTTTCACAAAATCAGTAGATTAGTTTGGGATATAAACATAAAATTTACTTGCATCTACGTGGGGAACACCTCCAGGATATATAGGTAACCCCTGAAATCCTGTTTGAAGGGTCCCATATTCTGAGATACTAGGTCTTTATGCTTAGTGATATCTGGGGTATTATCCCGGGACTTCTGCTGAAAGAAATTTCTGACCTAGTCCCCGGAGAATACTTTACGCTGCTTTGAAATATAAGCCTCCCCTCAGCATAAAAAATGATAACACATTGCAAAATTGTTAATCATGTGCTGTTGTAAAGAAGATCCCCAAAGAGGACCCACCAAAAGTCGAAGCCGTCATCTCTCTGCGTATCGAAAGATCGACCTGAGCTCTCACGGCCCTCGTACTATAATTTATTCCCTGACAGATATCATCTAGGTATACTCACCTGTAAGATTGAATACTGGGGTCTGGATACGGGAGTATATACTGAGGTGGGACACATGTAGATGTTTAAGTCTTAAAACATTAATTCTGTATCCTGAGCAGATTGAAAGTTTTGTGAGAATTTAAGAGGATCAGTATATCGGCAATCTACGTGAATTGTTTAATGCTTAAAATGAAATAACAGCTTAACGGTACTTGTATTTTGTCGGCAGCTGATATGATCCCTTAACACGCTCACAAAAAGATTGTGTGTACATAGTTTCAGCTTTTTCAGTTTAAAATCCAAAAAGATTTTAATTTCTCATTTTATTTTCGACAATTGACATCGGGAATCGAAAGTTCAAAGTCTTGTGCAGATCATGTCTAAGATTGATGAGGATTGGGTAAGCTTGTGATGCAGTACAATGTTTGGTACAAGTGTTTGTTGATTAAAAAGAGATTGAAAGATCAAAATGATTCAAAAGTTCATTAATTTGAACTTAATTTTTTTAAGAAATCCGGTATCTTTATAGTTTGGTTAGCCAAGGTCATTGAGTTGGACTTGGTAAGACTAGTCAGTTGACCAAGGTCATTAACTTGGACTTGGTTAACTGGGTGTGACATTAAAATCTGAAAAATTCAAAAAGGTAAAACAAGTTTTTTTAAGGTTTTCGCTTCAAAAAAAATTGCGCTTAAATCTGTTTCAAGCGACACCTTCAGGTTATGTTTTCGCTTCAAGATTTTTAAGTAAACTTCAAGCGAAACCTTCATGTTAAAGAATTCGCTTCAAGATGTTGTAAGTATGCCTGAAGCGAAATCGTCAGAAGTATAAAAGGATAACATTGCTTCGCTTCAGTCATTATTTTTCAACCATTTCGCTTCAAGGTCTGACAGAGAGACTTCAAGCGAATTCATCTAAATCTTCGTTTTTCTGCCGTTACTCTGCCCAAATTCACTCAAATCTTGTGTTTTTAGTTGGCATACACAACTACTAACATGGTGAATGTAAGTGATGGTGTTGATTTGTATCATTTTTCGTTGATTTTTGATGTGTCGGCGACGGTTAGGGTTAGAACACATAGTTTTAGGGTTTTTAACTGAATAAAATCAAATCAAATCATACATGTGTAGTCGGAATCATGTGTAGATTGTTGTGTGATGTTTGATTGATTCAGATCTGTGTGTTTAACAGATTGACGTTTGACCAGATCTTTAATCTTAGATCTAGAACAGATGTGTGGGTTAAAATGAATGAAATTATTCGTGATGAAGAGAAAGCTAAGAAACAGGCTGAAATTGATAAGCAAATGAAGGATAAGGGAAAGGGTCCTGAAATTGAAGAAAAAGCTATTATTACAGTTGATGTTTCTGAAGATATCATTCTGAATGTTCGTCCTCTTTCATCAGTTTCTGGTATTTTTGATGCTGATGTTGAAATTGATGATCTTCTTATTGGAGAGAATGAAGAGGATGATGAAGAGGATGATGATGAAGATGAAGAAGAAGATGCAGAAGATGATGTGATCTCTGCAAGTAGTAGTGATGATGATGATGGAGATGATGATCAAGATCAAGGTGCTTCTGGTCTGAAAATTTCTGAGAAAACAACTGAAGAAGAAATTGATGATTTATTACTAGATGATGCAAATGTTGAACATGATAGTGCAACAAGTGAGGGGGAGCGTGGTAATAATCAAAATGTTGATCAAGCTGAAAAATTGATTCTTAGACTGGATACATATCGGGAAGAAGGAGAGCATTTTCATAATTATTCGCTGGAAATCATAAAAGAAATGACTCGAAGAGATCATCCAGAGTTCAAGTTTGATTTTGAGGAAGAAATGAATTCTGATTTAGAAAGAGAGCTGAATGAGTTTGATGCTGATCATTATGATGATTATGAATATCGATATGTTGAAGATGCTGATCTGTATGATCGAGTAGAAGTTGAAGACTGGGAAGATGATGAAAGTGTACATGAAGATACTTCTCAGTTGCCTACACTGATGGAATTTTTCTCTGAAGAAAATCGTGATGAGTTGAGGAGAAAAGTTGCTGAAGTTATTAAAAACTTTAATCCTGATGGTACAAAGAAAGATCTGGATAAAGAAGAGAAAAAGAAATGGTTCAAGGTTGATCATGACAGAAAGTTCAAAAGACCATTGAAGTTTTATCAACGGGATCGAAGTATTTCTTTGGGAGATATTATTAGTTGGGGTTTTCTACCACACGTGAATGCTTATGCAGTCAGAAGAGAATGTGGTGTTCAGTATTTTGAAAAGTTGTTTGATCTTATGTCACTCCCATGGTGGGATGTTGAGGAGTTATCACAGGTTAAAGCTTTGGAATATCCTGTAAGGAAGAATGACATTAAAATGTGGGGGTTTATCAGATTTCAATCATTTAAGGGATTCAGATTCTGGAAGCCTCATCGTCCAAAGATTATTCCAAGAGTTAATCCTGAAACTGGTGCTGTAGAAAGGATTCTTAATATCAAGAAGCCAAAGACAATGAAGATTATACCAGTACCTCCAATGGAACAAGAATTCTATAAAGGATTTATACATTGGGTATATAGTTGTCTGTCTACTGAAGCAGTGATTACGTATCGAGCAGGAGGTGAACTTAGAGAAATTCGTGTTTTTGATCCGATGTGGCTGGTTAATTGCTCGGCAAAAGATATAGAATGCTTGTTCATCAACAAGATTCATCATTCGCCAAAGGATAGAGATCAGGCAATGCAGTTTCAGAGAGTTGTGAATGTGTGTTTTCAGAAGAATATAAATTCTGGAACTAAATGGAAGTCATCTTGGTGGGCTTTGGAGGAGAAAGTCAAAAGGAAAGCTGAAAAAGAACGTAAAGCTCAAGAAGAAAAAGATAGATATCTTCGGGAGACATTTGCTCAAAGGCAAGCTGCTGAAGAAAAGAAAAGAGCTGATGATAATGAAAAGCTTAGGAAGATGTTGTTGAGAAAACCTAAGCCTAGAGAAGAAAAGTTCAAGTCCATGTGAAGATCTAAACTGAAGACTCCGGCTTTATCCAAGGGGGAGTTTGTTGATACATGATGTCTAAAGCCTACGTCATAAGTCTAGGGTCTAAATATGTCAAGTATGTTAAGTGTAGGGGTCTGAATGTAAAGTTTAAGTTAGTTTATTAGGGTTTCGCTTCAGGGGTCATGATGTAAGCCTCAAGCGAAATCAAGTGATGAGATTTCGCTTGAGACAGGCTGAAGCGAAATCTTAATGCCTATATATAGGCTAGTGTAGTTCTCATTTGGTAGGCATTCCGAGAAGTTGTAACGAAGTGCTGCCATTTTGTCAAGTCAATATATAACAGAGAACAAGTGTTAAAAGTGAATCAATTCTGTTTTCTACTCTTTTCTGTCTGATTCTAAGCTGTTTAGATGTTTCCGCCATCTAAATAGTGTAAACACATTCAAATTGACTCATTCGGTCGTCAAAAACGATCCTACAGCTTGTTTAGACAAATTTTAGCTGATCAGAACTTAAATTCGCTGACAGGTCGCAGGTTAACCGGCTAGAGGCTTAACTTCACTGGTAAACGAAGACACCTGTTCACCTTCGCTGACTGATCCTCGACCTTCGCTAGAGCGAGCGATCAAGATAACTTCGCTGACAAATCAAAACACAGACAGATGTTAGGTTAATTTCACTGATAACCGTGATAAGAACGCTGTGGTTCGCTATCACGGCTCTCGAAGTCGCCTTCGATAATTTCGCTCAAGGGACAACTGACACTATCTCGCAAATGATCAACAATTTCGCTCGAACGATGGTTGCCGAAATTAATGATTATGCGATAAGGACATCAACGACTAAATATATTTCGCTATATTCAACGCTGAGTGCGCTGTCTTCAAGAATAATTTCGCTGTATTCAAATATTGTTCGCTGTCTTCAAGTTATTTTCGCTGGACAGAGGGTTTAACACGAACAAAAACCCTCTAATCACTCAAAAACAGCTCAAAAACCATGTTTTGATGCATCAAAATGTCCAAAATGACTCTCTAATCAAGTATTAACAACAACCTATTGATTAAACACACCAAATCAATCCATTTTAAGCTCAAAAATTTGAAAAACCTTGAAACTTTGAAAAACCTTCAAAACAATGAAAAATCTCAACAAGAACACAACAACCAAGAGCACAAAGGCTCTGATACCAAATTGTAGATCCCAAAACGAATCCGGATCACAGTGGTTGGTTGTTTTAACCCATAACACCTATTGATTAGGTGTTTGAGATATGAAAAGTTAAGAAATATCAAAGATGAAGGGAAGCTAATGGATTAATGAATACAACAAGTGTTGTATTGAATCCAAACAATGAGATATAGCAATAAACAACCTTGGATATCAGATTTGAGCACTAAATCAGCAAGAGAAAGTAACAACACCAATATTCATTCAAGAGCCAAAAGCTTGCCAAGGTTACAATGTGAAGGCTATTTATAGTGTTCCTGACTTGCCAGCAAATTTATAAATTTGCTGGAATCTTATCTACACTAGGTCAGGAAACTATCTTCTAGAGAATTACAAAATAAGCCCTTGTACATTCAAATTTGCTACAAACCACTATAAAACTAATCCAGCACAAGTATGAACGATCTCAAAAGTTCCAACAAGAACCAAGAAGATGATCTTTAACATAAAGCTAAATAACATAAGAATCTAAGTGTTTTAGTGTATGTGTGATACTTGATTGTTGATTTCTTGTGTTTATGATGTTAATCATCATAAGAAGCTTGCTAGATTGTGATTAAACACATGATCTAGCAACTAAGAGGACGAATCTTGTGAAAATCAAAATGATCATCCTTTATGTTCAACACGAACTTGAATGTAAGATTGTTTTTGTGTATAATGATGATGAATACATGTTATAAGTCTTGTAGACGGATGATTTCAAAAATAGTTTTCTCAAGAAACCAAAGTTATTTACATGATTTTTAAAGAAACTAATCATATTTTTAGTATTAAATCAAAGCTAGAAACATGTTGTTAACAAGAAGAATACAAGAAAAATCATTTTTAGAAAATCATCTTGTAAGTTGTAAAAGACTAAATTTTACAAGAAAGGGATTTGTGAACAAAGAACCATGTTTTAAAGGGTAACTAAACCTACTAAATAACATATTAAGTTACTACAAGTTTTTACAAAACTTCAAGTTCATGATGTAGTGTAAATTGCATGATTTTGGCTCATGGTAAGTATTGATTGAATTGTTGATGATTGATGATGATTTTAAAAGAAAATGATATGCTTTTAAAGCATGGAAACCTCCATTTTTAAGGGGAAACTATGGCAAAATTTTTGTAGAATTTAAACACTTAGAAAAATATATTTAAACAAGTGTTTATATGTAAATTTTAATCAAGAATTTCATATAAAACTTGCCATAATTTTTATTACAAAAATTACAAATATTGGAGGTTAATTTTTGATAAATAAAAGTGACTAAGTATATATTTAGGGAAATATATATTTAGATGTCACACTTGTGTGCTACTTGTATATTATGTGTATTAGTTATATTATTTTAGGAACTTGAAAATAATATAACTTACCACAATACCCAAATTTGTAATACAAAATATTACCAAAATTCCAAGGAAACAAATATATAACTTATACCCGAGTGTTGGACAAACCGAACAAGGACTATGGACTACATATATATATATATATATATATATATATATATATATATATATATATATATATATTCCGGAATTAAATTCATATATATTTCGACAAATGAGTTAACCGGTAATTTGGAAATCAAAGAAACGAAAAATATGATTTTCACAAGTATTACAAGATACATCATATTTTATCAAGTAGAAAATATATTATTTTGAGTGGAGAAAAATATATATATTTTCTTGAACAATTAGGAGATATATTATTTTTGAAGAAAATATATATTTTCTTAAACAAATTAAGAATATATATTATTTTGGGTGAAAATGGAATATATTTTTAAATATTTTCTAAGTTAATCTTGAAAATATATTATTTTTGTGATTTATATGAAAGTATAATTATTTTTCCAAGAGAGATTTATAGATAATTTTCTACAAAAGTTTTTCTTAAAATACATATATTTTAAGAATATAAATTGGGGATTTTTATTGATTAAAAAT
The DNA here is from genome assembly GCA_030545235.1 of Helianthus tuberosus. Taxonomy (NCBI): domain Eukaryota; kingdom Viridiplantae; phylum Streptophyta; class Magnoliopsida; order Asterales; family Asteraceae; genus Helianthus; species Helianthus tuberosus. The sequence continues at coordinate 141,472,038 of CM060427.1, read as the reverse complement.
AATATTCCAGGAAATTGAATACAAAATTAAGTATAAGAATACTTAATAAACACAATGAAAATACGTGACCTCGTACGTACAAATACACACCGGAATACACCACCAATACTTTGCAAAATACACAAGTGTAGAAATACACAAGTACAAGTGCACCCTGTCACACCCCGAAATTATCAGAGCTTGGCGTGACTGGACTGGTATCGTCATTGCACAGCGGAAGCAAAATACGCTAAGTATTTTAGAGAATGAACGCCACTAAGTACTCGTATCTCCAATGGTTCTCCTATTCCAACCGTGCCTTATCTTAGAAATGCAACCTGAGAAAGAACATGCGAGAAAAATCAACATAATGTTGAGCGAGTTCATAGTTTGTTTGTAAAAGATTTGAAATAAATCTTTTGAGTTGTGAAAGGGTTGAACTAACTCTTTGGAAAACCAGTTTTTGAAATAGTATTGAGAAAATGAATTTAAAAATCATTTTCTTGCCAAGTTATATGGAAACGTTGTGTTTGTAACACGTTATGTTCATAAAACCATGTATTTGTAAAGCCTTGTATTTGTAATGTTCATATAACCGTCAATGCCCACCCTGACTTTGACTCCTTACCCGCATAATCATGTGCTTTGAATTTTGTATAAAACATGGTATTTTAATTTGTATGAACAAGTAGTTTCGAAAATATATATGTCCCTGGTATGTAGCAAATAAGGAAAAAGAGATCACCAATGGTTTGCAAGGCCATTGATATGTGTGAAGTGCAAGTAGGGAGACTCAAACCTAGCAGATTTATGCGTCGGGCACGAAGTCACCCCGAGGTCCGTTTCTAGTTTGGCCTGGGGCTGGGCTCGCTACACCCAGATAGATCTACCGCTCCTGTCCCTCGGTCCTACCATGAGGACTAATGGCCTCATGTTGCTCCTACCCACTCACATGATCTAAGTAGTAAACCTCCTTACGCTAACCATACCATGTATAAAATAAATCCCTGGTCACCCTGACCAAATCCCTGGTCACCCTGACCAGCTTCCTGGTCACCCTGACCAGATCCCTGGTCACCCTGGCCGAATATCATTCACATTTCGAAAATAAGCATTTGTTTTGTAAAAACCGGTATATTTAGTATAAACCTTTCGTAATTCATTTGTGTTCCCCGAAATCCCTTCGTAATATGATTTAGAAATACGAGTTTTGCGTTAGTTCAAAACTTTGTATGTTTTAGCAAAATGTGCATGACTTTCCACCCCGAAAACATTTATAAAAATGTAAAATAATAAAAGTGGGGGTTATGAACTCGCCTGAATATTCCCTGTGCAAAGCTAGCTAATTACGACTTCGATGATGTCGTTTCCAAGGCTTGAGTTGCTAGCGTGCATTCTACAATATTCCTAACACGGAATATCTAATAAGTTTCTAATAAACGCAGTAACTAACTACGTGTCATCGAGCCCTACCGAATCGTTGACCGAACGATTTGACGGTAAATTGTCAACTTAAAAGAAGCGGAGAAGTTATACTTGTTAGCTTGTTTTAAGAAGTCGTATGTTGATATAAAGGAATATTCGTATGAAAGTAATATATAATAAATTTGTATTATATATTACGTCTTGTATATACTTTCCATAATATACGTATACGCCGTTTCGGCGTTTGTAATAACTATAAAAAGTTATATTTATTTTGCGAAAGTATTATCGAGTTTGTTTGAAGTTTGAAATAAATAGATAAACTATATCTATTTTATAAAAGAATTCGTGTCGTTTATTACTTCAAATAAATATATAAACCATATTTATTTTTAGCAAAATAATTGTCGTGTCATTAATATTTGAAATAAATATAAACTATATTTATTTTGATGAAACGAATTCGTGTTACGCGATGCTTGAAATAAATATATATACTATATTTATTTATAAAAAGATTCGAGTTCGTTTGAAATAAATATAATAATAACTATATTTATTTTGTTGTCGAAATATTTTTCGTATCGTTGTTCTCGTAAGTTGTAAGTTGTGGTCGAAAGAAACTTTATATTCGTATCTTGTTTTTCAAAAGTCGCTTTATATCAAAAGCACGTTTTGTTTCATAATAAAACTCGCTTTATTTTACGGATTTCTCGAAAAACGGGCAGAGTTTCCTCTGTTTTTGGACGACCCCGACAACTAAAGTGTCGTTATTTAGTCAAGATTCAATCGTTATATATATCAAATTCGCCAAGTATTTCGTAAACTATAACCACATTGGTTCGAGCTCGTTATCACGCGAAAAATAAATAAAACTATAAAATAACGAAATAATTCACGCCGTAAAATCTTTACCGATCTTCGCGTGTCGATATGCCGAACATGCTGACCGAGTTGACCGAGTCAACTGAGTTGACTCGGGTTGACTGAGTTTGACCGAGTCAACCGGGTTTGACCCGAGTTGACCGAGCCAAAACTGAAGCTGACCGTCTGCCCGAACCGCGAGACCTGAATCGACCCGTTTAACCTGTTGACTGAGCCGGACCACGACCCGATCACTGAGTTGACTGAGTTGACTCGGTGAGTTGACCGAGTCAACCGGATTGACCGATTAACCACTGTTCATCACCATCAAGCATCATTATCTTCATCAGAAAGAAAGGAAATGAATCAGGCGAGACGACTTACTGGTAGACCCGTCGGATAACGGCAAGGACCGCCGGACAAACAATCGGACCGGTGGTCCGAGTCTCCATCTTGTTCTCTGTTGCTTGAATCCCCAAAACTGACTCGAACCTGAACCAAGTTGAGCCCGAAACCGGATATCTTGCCGGATAAGGACATGGACCGTCGGTTAAACTAACCGACCGCCGGTCCGGGACATCGACCCGCGGTCCCTTCTCTTCTCAGCCTCTCTCTCTCGTCTTCCTCTGTATAAAGCCGCCGTACGCTACCACCATCTGGTGGTGGCCGTTGATAATCAGAAGTGCGAGGGGGGTGAGGGTGTGTGTGAGTTGTCTGAAATCAGAAAGATCGGAGGAAGGAGGAAGGTGTCTGGCCGGAAAAGGTGACCCCAGAAACTCGCCAGACCACCGCCACCTACGGCGGCTCCGCCGCCGGACCTGTTCGCAGAAGAGTGAGAGAGACATCGGGTGTGTTGTTTGGTCTGTGTAGTTGTTTGAATGTCTGTGGGAATGAGAAACTAAGACCATGAGGTCTATTATATACACAGGTTTATTATGTCTTGTGGGTTTTCATGTGTGTATATGTTCTTGGTCTGCACAAAAGAGAGTCAAGGGGCATTGGTTTTATACTCACTTAGGTGGGTAATGACTAATGTGACACGGTTTCGTTCCATGGTTAGAGATCTAAAGAGATCTGGTGAATCTTACAAAATATTTTGTAAAGATTTATCATAGATTTTATAAGATTTTAGCATAGATCTCTAAAGAATTTTTTTTTTTTTTAGAGATTCATAAAATCTAATTTATTAAGCAGGTTTAGGCTTGTGGATTTTGGGCTTGGGCCCAGGGCCTACAAGCTCAATCCCCGTAATTCCTACGAGACACGTTGTCAAAACCCGAACTCTGTTTAACGTCAAAAATTAAAATACACAAAAATACGGTCGGTAGTCGTTGTTTGTACGCCCGTTCGTCGATCACGGTAATAATCGCGAAAAATGGTATCGTTGCCGTCTTTAATCCGTTTTTCGATCCGGTTTCGACTGTAGTCACTAAAATTAATTACGGAGCTAAACATAGCGTAAAAAAATTTAATATTTGTCGGCGTTGTCAGTAATCTGTTCGGTTTCAATCCGTTGCCGTGTAACGTTTCACAGGTTTCTCTGTAGACCACCGTTTGCGCACTGTAAGTCGGATAAACGTTTCCAGGCACTCCAAAGGCCTAACTAAGTTAATCCGTGCTTTAAACACTATTTATTGTCGCGTTAATCGTCTGTTAATTACGTAATTAAGAGCCGTAAATTACGGGTTGTCACACACCCTTACTTGGGAGAATATACATGTATGAATACATAATATACCAAGTTAAAATATATTATTTTAACAAATATTCCAATAACTGATAAATATAATTTAAGTTAAAATATTATTATTTTAACCAATAATTGTATACTTTGGAATAATATAATCTACATCAAGACATAACTCAAAGTATGATTAAGTCATAACACATAAGACTAAGAGTCGTTACACGACCTAGCCGTCTAATAAACCATAGCACGTGTGTAGGTAGTTGCACGACTTCAGGACTGGACCTTTGAGTTACACCGGACAGTAGGACGCAAGATTGTGAGTTCATGTCCCCCTTTTCTTTTAACTGTTTTCAGTTTTATAACTTCGGGGGTGAAATACATGCTACAAATATTTCAATGATTTCAAATGGTATGGTTAGCTAAGAAATGAACTGTTAGATCATGTGAATGGGTAGGCGCACACTTAAGACCGTTAATCCTCATATAAGGACCGAGGGACACGAGTGATAGATCTATTTGGGTGTTGCGAGCCCCACCCCTGGGCCGGAAGTGGCCGAAGGTGGTGACTATGTCTTCCAACCGGAAGCCCGGTACAAAATCTGCTAGGTTTGAGCCTTCCTACGCCGTTGCACACATATTAATGACCTTGCAAATCATTAATTGATCTGTTCATAGACGCTTTCATACCGGTTTACAAATACATACTTACAAATGTTTACAAGGTTATTTGTGCACAAATACAAAACACATGAACTCGCTCAGGAAATTGACATGGATCTGGCGGGCGTTACAATGTAACAAGAAACGTTTACAAGATATGATGTCATCTCGTTTTGAAGGGTTTGAGTTGTGTATCTTATCCTCGATGAGATACATGAATCAAAGCCTTGTTTTATTTATGTCTTTTGTCAAAGTCCGTTACGGAACTTAAAACATTTGGTTGGTTTGTATTTTAAACTCGAAGTCTTTGTTTGGTATTAAACAATGTGGGTTGTAATATTTTGAATCGTATTAATGGATGAACATCATGGTTTTAATCACATAGTTGTTTGTTATAATTGAATGCAACGATATTAAGCAAGTCATACATCATACGCTTCCGCAAAAGTCAGGGTGTGACACAGTGAGACCCCCGGCTCGATGGTAGTTTTGCATCAAGCCTTGGACATAGGGCACATAACACTCGATAATTAAGACAAATGCCAATTAGTCCATGTACGCTTTCGGCTATCAATGCCACCACATGATGAATGATTAACCATCTCCCTCTTTTAACATTATATTCATGAAATTAGTACAATAACGTTAAAATTAGTGAACTTTTACTTTGGTCCCACGAGCGCCCACACATGTATACATTATATGCGAATCTGAGAACAAACATTTCTATTATACATGAAAAAAATGATGTAACTTTATATATATGTTGTAACGTTTTTTATATTTTGCGCTTAACATGGAACTCTTGTAATGGAAGTCTGATACGAACCTACGGTCGACCCACTTCTCATGGGCAGGTCCACATGGGTATTTGACCCATTTAATTATTAGCAGGAATTAGGTTGGGGGGGAACAGTTATGGGAGCAAGTAGTGGGAGGTTTTTTAGCACTTAATTACCTTCTTTTATTTTATGTTGAATAGGGCAACATAGGTGTAGTTTTAGGAAGTCGATGTTTTATATAAAATTAGGGTTCTAAACCTTTGTTTCTAGAGATTAACCCATCTCGAATTGGGTCTTTTATCTTGTAATATTTCAGTTTTCAGCAATTAAATCTATCAATTACTTTTGTTTGAGTTCTGGGTTCTATCAATGGTTCCATTGCCAGGAAATTCGAAGCTGGTGCAGACCCGGTACAGTTCCTGCGATCAGGTTGTGCTTGCTTCTCAATTAGCATCAATTGCAGCCAACATAGACTCTATGCGGAAGGATATCGCAGAGATCTGGATGGCTTGGATGGATGAAAATAACACCGAGGATGAACCTCAAGTTCCATTGGCAGATCTGGTCAAGGACGAGGAAACTGAGGATGTCCCCACGGAATCGAAACACGGGACTACCGTCATCACGGCCGCCATAACTACAAACTCTACCACCGCCTCCACCTCCAAAGCAACCACCTTCCATCACCCGTTTTCATCGGTGGATTATTATGGGTACAACCCGAGAAACACCGTATATGATGATGCTGTTAATGGGTTACAACAAGTTAGAGAAGAAAGGATTCCAGAGCTTGAAGAAGAAATAGAACAGTTTAACCATAGACAAAAGAGGGGACAAAACAGAGGATCCAATGTTCATCAAGATGAGGTTTTAGCTGTTGATGTTGCTGATGATGTATTGGTGAGGTCTGAAACTAAGATGTGGATGCATCAATGTGAGAAGGAATCAACAGAGCATCATAAAGAGATTATGTATGTTGATGTAAATGAGAAGGATGGTTTGCCACTACATGAGAAGGGACATATGGATGTATCATCGTCATCAAAAGCTACGAATCTTGGAAAACATAAAACAATGGATAATTGGAAGGAATTTCATGTTAGTAATAAAGATGTACAAGCCGACTTAGAATGCAGGGACTTAGCAGGCCAATTCCCTTTCTCTCGACTTGAGGTCAAGTCGTTTGTCCGGGCGGGATGTATTGATACGAACCTACGGTCGACCCACTTCTCATGGGCAGGTCCAGATGGGTATTTGACCCATTTAATTATTAGCAGGAATTAATTTGGGGGGAACAGTTCTGGGAGCAAGTAGTGGAGGGTTTTTTAGCAGTTAATTACCTTCTTTTATTTTATGTTAAATAGGGCAGAATAGGTGTAGTTTTGGGAAGTCGATGTTTTATATAAAATTAGGGTTCTAAACCTTTGTTTCTGGAGATTAACCCATCTTGAATTGGGTCTTTTATTGTGTAATATTTCAGTTTTCAACAATTAAATCTATCAATTATTTTTGTTTGAGTTCTGGGTTCTATCAATGGTATCAATTACCTTTGTTTGAGTTATGGGTTCTATCAAAATCACAAAACATGGATTGATTCATACCTTGTAAACCGTTCCAAACCCACCTCGTCCAAGCTTATTATCATCAAAGAAGTTATTTGTTGCTGCTTTTATTACACCAAATTTGTACTGTAAAGATTCCACTATGCCAACTTTTACAAAGAAAGAGTCGTTAAAGGTGGCTCTGTCGACATTTTCCATAGCATGGTTTAAAAAAACTTAAACAAGTGGTATAATGTTTGTTAAGAAATTCAAGTTGAGTTTTAATAAACAATACCATTTCCGACAATGTAAACATGTAACCTTACGTTTCAACTACAAATTCTTAGGTGCAAAAGTAGAACTTACTTTGATTACATTCAGAAGACGTTGGAGGTGTGATTTGCTTTCTTTTCTTTCTGAATCTCGTAATGATACAAAGTGAAGTGATTATTATAATGACAATGACTATCTCAACACTAGTTATGATTATTATAGTTCTTGTGGTGTTATTTTTTTTCCTGCAAAAGGACAGAATATGCCGTGATGAATAATTAGGTTTAGAAACATTTAAGAATACAAAAACCAACTTTATAAATATATATGATAAAAAGGCAATTAATCACCCCCTTAATCTTGATGTCGTTTCTTTCTACTTGCTCGATTCTTACTTGCATTCATTCTTGCTTTCCATGCTAAAACCGGAATCGATTTTCTTGCTCTTGCTCATCAGATCACTTGCCCTTAATCTTGCTTTTCATGTAGAAAATATTCTCTACATGACCCACTGTCTTGCTAAAACAACTTGCTGCCATCGACAAAACATTGCCTGGTATTTTTCCTTTGAACTTGCTGCTTCGAATTTAATTCAGCTCCTATATGTCTTACGATCATACTCTTGAACACAAACTCTCCTCTTGGTCTCGCTCTTCTCTGATGTAAGCTGCTTCTGGTCTCTGGCTCACACCTACGGTCTTCCTTGTGAGTCCTTCGGTATGAATTTCAAGCCACATGTCGATTATGGCTTTGGTCTTCTCGCCGGTTTTCTTTCTTTATGCCGGCGTCAGTCTTTCTTTCTTTCTCAGGCAACCCGCCGGTCTCGGTTACCTACTTCGGTCATTCTTTCAGGTGAAGAGAACAGATCTGGTCTTCATTCACGCCATTCGGTTTGTCACGACTTCCATTTTTCTTCTTAGGCACCGGTCTTTCTTAAGCCGGTATCTCCTTTCCGGCGACAGTCTCTCTCGGTCTTACTTTCTTTCGGTCTGGTCGGCAGCAGCCACTGTCTTCTTTCTCTTTATCGCGGAACTGCTACGGTCTTCTTTCGCATTCTTTCTGGCGACGACTCTTCTTTCTCACGCCGTTCGCGACTTCTTTCTTCTTACTTTGGTGATTTCAATCAGCCGTTTTTCTTTCTTTCGTTCTGTTTCGCTGACCTAGATCAGCCCTTTCTTTCTGGCGATTGAATCGCCTCTTTCTTCTTTCTTTTCGTTCTTCAGCCCTACAACCTAAGGCTGTTTGCATTTCTCGTTGTCGACTCTCAAAACGGCGTCTCCGGTCTTCACCCTATGTTTTTCTTTCTCCTTTTCTTTCTCTGCAGTTTAGATGGCTGCACCCCCCCCCCTCTACGAACACGACTCTCAAACCAGCACTCATATCTCAACCTCCGCTCTGATACCAAATGTTGGTTCAGGCCCTCAAGATCACTAACTACACACTTCCAAAAATGAAATATATGTATACGTAAATGTGCAGCAAAGAAAAAAAGGATGAAAAGCTCTCTATATTAACTAATGGGGTACATCAAAAACAAAGTAATTCTAACCTATTTATAATAAACATAAACATGACTAATATAAGCACATGTTAAATAAACCAAAACAACCCACGTAAAAGTTGCATGCTCCTCCACTTCCACTTTAGCTTACTCGGTCAACATATGACCAATTCTAAACACGTGACCCGTTTGCTATTTGGTGACCTGTTTAGATAAAACCGGTAACCGACTTGACCCGTATACAACCCGTAAACATCAAGATTAATTCCAACAATTAATGACGAAATTTATTACGATCTCTTTTATTTTTTGAACAGATTTATTACGATCTCTTCTAAGATCAGTTCTAAACATACAATCCCCCACTTATGGCCTAGTGGTAGCAGACTTGAGTTTTCCAATGGAGACTCAAGTTCAATTCTCACTTGTGTCATATTGGGATGGATATTGGGCAATGATGGTGACAAGCCCACCGAGGGGGGTTCGATCCTGAGCCGCACCCCGGTTTTCATCCGACTATTACTTCAGCGAGTCATATCGTGTGGAGGCAGTACGGTTTCCGAGGAAACGTCGTAACCAAGTCTGACCAACCCAGGACGTTCCCGGTTAAGACAACGGGTCACTCAAAAAAAGAAAATCACAGTTCAAAAAAAAAAAAAATTCTAAACCACGTTGAACTATATTGCTAAAGTAAATCAATAGTAACAGTGTATTGGTAGTGAAGTTGTTGATGGCATGATAGTAATGATTGTTGGTGCTTGTGGGAAGTTGGAGACGATAGAAGACAAGTTAAGCCTAAGTGTAAAGTGATTCGAAGTGACATGCTAACGTCCATGAAATATTCTCTCTGTCTCTCTCTCTATCTCTCTCTATATATATTTATACATGGAAAGGATACATTAAAAAGTAGTTTTGCCTAAATAGCCTTAGGGCAGTGGGGGTGGGAACAATTATTCCCATGATAAACTTTTACAATGCGTGATGGATAGCAACATACCACCGCCATCATCTATAACCAAGTGATGGAGATGTTTCCGTGATTGTTTTCACGCGTGATGAGCTGTGAGTGATAAATGGATGTGAGGGGTTGTGAGGGTTTATTGTTGGGTGTTGTGAGTGATGACCATTGCCACTAAAAAAGGTTGTGAGTGATGACATAATGGTTGATGACATAGCGGAATTTGATTGGATGTTGTGAGTGATGAAATTTTTGCAAGTGATGACCACCCCTCCCCCCCTAGAACTAATGTGCAAAAGTTGGTGACTATAGTTGCAATTTTAGATGTGTAGGGACTATATTGAAAACGGAGCGAACCATAGGCAATGGCGAAGTTTGAGATTTCCGACCGGAGGGTCGAAAACGTATATACCTAATAAAATTATAAAATCGGGGGGTCGAAAACATATATACCAAAAAATTCTATACGAAAACTACATATCAGACACTACTGAGCGAAAAGTTCAGGGTCGGGCACCCCCTACAAAGTTGCGCCCCTGACCATAGTGATTATACGGGCATTTTTCTCTTACCTTAATTTCTAGCATACAATAATATATGCAGGTATATGTTCACATTTTTCATTTTGACCTTTTTTTCAAAGTCAATTTGTCAACTTGCATGTAGATCGAGTCACGGATACGCATGAGACGTTCATTATAGCCACATCTTTTGAATACAAACATTGTTTTTAAATTAATTTATGTTAATATAAGTTATATTATTCTTTAAGATTAAGATGATACAAGCAAATATAAGTCATACCTGGTGGTTGAATTGGCGAAGATGGTGGTGGGATTGGCTGTGAGACTGGTGGTTGTGGGCTGACCCGAGCACTCTGGTTAACAAACCGATATATCTCATACCTAAAATTACACCCAGGTAGAAGAATTCTTCCTCCTTGTTTCCCATCAAGATATTCTACAATTCTATTAATTATACTTTCCAAACAATTACTACATTGTTGCTCCGATAGGTCTGGAGTACACTGCACAAGCCCATAGATCATTGAAAAACCGGGACCACTGGTGTTGTCGGATGCAAATTTCTTTAGTGGACCGCCTGCGGCCACCTCAGCTTTCTCAATAGTGGTGCCAAAGCACCATTGAACCCATCAATATCCGTTGTGTTTCGCGGGTTACCCCGAGTATAGAACCTTGTTCCAGTGGTTCCCAGAATTATCTGGTTGGAGTATTTCAGCATACAGTAGTCGTAGTATGCAAATGCTTCCTTTTGGTTTGGGCAGACCTGGAGCAGTTTAACAATGGAGTCATTAAGACAACTCTGACACACGTCGAGGTTGATATCGCTTCGACAAAGGGAGACCGAGTAGACCGTATCATTGCCTTGGCCGGTGGAGAAGTTGTAGAAACCAAAGCCATTGTTGGTGGTGGGGAGGGTGGAGAGAGTGGTGTTGAGATTTTTCTGATACGTGCTGTTGGCGGTATAGTTTTCTGCATTTTGGCAAAAGCTGTAAAGGAAATCTGGTTGAGCAAAGGTAGTGGTTGTATTGATTAAAGATATGAAAATAAAAGATGTCAACAATAACAGCAACTTTCCTTCAAAGATGAACATTTTTTTTGTGAAGATGAAAAAGGATATGCATGTGAACTTGAAGGAGTTGCATGATAAATATATAGCCTTCTCTGTTGACCAGGTCAAAATATAGGTATGAATCTAAATTGAAAAAAAAAAGGAAAATTAGAAAGTAAGGTACAATACTATTCTTCCTTTGGTATAACCGTTGAATCGTGTTGGGTGGTGTCTGTTGTTTGGTATAGAGAATGAACTGATTTGGGGTTTGAATTGTATTAAAATTGTATTGAAAGACTGTTTTTTTGTACAGGAAATAAGGGGTACAAGAGAGGTGTTTATATAGGACACCGTTTTACACACTAGTCCCTATACTATCTATTTTCTCCTTTCCGACACTCCCCCTCAAGTTGAGTGGTGGGGTCACCAATACTCAACTTGCTCAAACAACTATTAAACGCGTTTCCGTTGACTGCCTTTGTGAGAATATCTGCGAGTTGATCTTTTGATGCTATATACGGGAGCTCTATGATACTTTCCTCCAATTTCTCCTTGATGAAGTGTCGGTCTACCTCCACATGTTTTGTTCGATCATGTTGGACTGGATTTTCTGAGATCTGTATAGCAGCTTTATTGTCGCACATGATTTTGGTTGCTGTAGTAGGAAGAAAGCCAATCTCAGTTAGGAGCTTGCGAATCCACAGAATCTCTGCTAGGCAACGTGCAACCCCTCGGAATTCGGCTTCTGCAGTAGATAGGGCGACTACCTTTTGTTTTTTACTTCTCCAGGTAACTAGATTTCCTCCGACCATGGTGAAGTATCCTGAGGTTGACCTTCTCGTTCCTTTATCTCCTGCCCAGTCGGCGTCTGTATAAGCTTGGATTTCTAAGTGCCCATTTGATTTAAACAATATACCATGACCTGTTGTTCCCTTGAGATACCTGATGATTCTTATTACTGCTTCCATGTGACTTGTTTGGGGCTGGTGCATAAACTGACTTACCACTCCTACTGCATAAGCTATATCTGGACGAGTGTGGGAGAGGTATATCAGTTTTCCCACCATTCGTTGATATCTCTCCTTGTCTGCTAGTTCTGCTCCATCTTCCATGTGTAGGCCGTGATTCACCACCATTGGGGTGTCCGCCGGTCTACACTCAATCATTCCGATTTCGGCCAGCAGATCAAGGATATATTTCTTTTGACAGATAAAAATCCCTTGTTTAGATCTCAGAACTTCAATTCCAAGAAAGTACTTCAATCTTCCCAGATCTTTCATCTCAAATTCCGAAAAAAGCTTATCTCTTAACATTGACATTTCCTCTTCATCGTTTCCTGTCAGTATCATGTCATCAACGTAGATAATTAAGCAGGTCACAAGACTGCCCCTATGTTTCAGAAATAGGGTATGATCAGAGTTGCTTTGTTTGAATCCATATTTCTTCATAGCAAGGGTAAATCTTCCAAACCAAGCTCTAGGAGATTGCTTAAGCCCATACAGAGATTTCTTCAACCGACACGTTTCTCCAGCCTTGAAATTCTCATTGAATCCTGGTGGAGCATCCATATAGACTTCCTCGTTCAGTTCTCCGTGAAGGAAGACATTTTTTACATCAAATTGATGAAGAGGCCAACCTTTATTGGCAGCTATTGAAAAAAGAACTCGGATTGTATCGATTTTGGCTACTGGGGAGAAAGTTTCAGAGTAATCAATTCCATAAGTCTGAGTATAACCCTTTGCAACCAGCCGTGCTTTGTATCTTTCAATCATGCCATCAGGTCTGTGTTTGACTGAAAACACCCACCGACATCCCACTGGTTTCTTTCCTGGTGGAAGGGTGCATTTCTCCCACGTGTTATTCTTCTTGAGTGCTTCCATTTCGGTTTCCATAGCCTTTTTCCATTCTTCAGATTTCAAGGCTTCCTGTGTTGTAGATGGCATTTGTTCAGAACACAAGGCAGCGGTAAATGCTTTAGCTTCCTTAGACAAATTTCCAGTGGCAATGTATGCCACATGATACCTAGACCTTGGAGCCACCTTTTCTGGAGAGTATCTCTTAGGAGGAACTCCCCTATTTTCTCTTGGAGGGAGAGAATATCTCCCGGTTGTCTCTGCCGCACCTAGTTCAACATGTTCAGTAATTGGTTCTACATGTTTAGTAACTGGTTCAACATGTTCAGTAACTGGTTCATCCTCTTCAACAACTGGTTCAACCTGTTCATTGGCTGGTTCAACAAGTTCAACATTTGGTTCAACATACGTAGTACATTCAGAGTTATCATTACTTCTTACCTCAGGTATCATGTTGGATGGACTATCTTCAGTAGTACTGCGCTCCGCAGATTGTGTAGCTGTGTTTGAAGGTGACTGACTCGGAGTACTGTGACGTTTTTCTGGTTCAACTTCTTCAGATGATGTAAGTTGGGTTAGCCAACTCAGAGTGTCTGTATGCTCATTCTCCCCCTGACCACTGAGTTGGGTGTTATAAAAGTATTTCGTTTCGAGGAAGTCAACATTCATTGTGGTGAACATTTGATGAGTTTGTGGATTATAACACCGGTAACCTATTTGATCGATCCCATAGCCGACAAAGACACATTTCTCAGCACACGGGCCAAGCTTGTTTCGGTTGGTCTTGGGTATGTGGACAAATGCCGTACACCCAAAGATTCGAGGTTCAAGTGTAAGAGGGTGGGGGATACTGGAAGACTTAGATAGACAATCTAAGGGAGTCTTAAACTTAAGAGCTTTGGTGGGGAGCCGATTTAGGAGATACACTGAGGTTGCAACTGCCTCCGGCCAGAAGGATTTGGGTACTTGAGATTCAATTAAAAGGGCTCGAGTCATTTCAAGAATAATACGGTTTTTCCGTTCGGAAACACCGTTTTGTTCGGGGGTATGAGCACAAGAGGTTTGATGAATTAATCCTTTGGTTTTAAAGAATTGTTTCATAGATGTATTGATAAATTCCCCCCCATTGTCGGATCGAAGGATTTGAATTTGAGTTTGGAATTGAGTTTGAATCATAGCATGAAACGTGATAAATTTCTCGTAAACTTCGGCTTTGTTTTTTAAAAAATATACCCATGTCATGCGAGTGCAATCATCCACGAATAGTATAAAGTACCGAAGACCCTGCCCCCCCCCATCACAGGAGCAGGACCCCACACATCAGAGTGGATTAGTGAAAAAGGTGAAGCAACTTTCGTATTGCTAGGTTTGAATGGTTGTCGATGGCTTTTAGCACGAAAGCAGGTTTCACAGTCTATTTTCCCATTCGAAGGGAAGAGTTTTGGAAACAAAAGGTGTGAATAGCCAACGGATGGGTGTCCCAAACGTCTATGCCATAGCCAGGCTTCCCGGTTTTCGGTTCCATGTGCCAACATCACAGTACCCTGTTGAGCCACCTCATCCACATAGTATAATCCTTGGCGCTCAGTACCACGTCCAATAATCACACCTGTCCTGATATCCTGTAGAAGGCAAAAATTAGGGTGCATTAGTACAGTGCAATTCAACTCTTTGGTAATGTGGCTAATGGAGAGCAGTTTGTGTGATAATGAAGGAACATATAGACAATTTGATAATTTCATAGTTGGTGAAATTTCAATAGTCCCTCCTCCTTTTACTTGCATCATTCCATTGTTTGCGGTATCGATTTGAGTTTTTTGAGGATTGGACATTGACTGTATGTCCAACGGTTCAAATGTCATGGTGTCAGTGGCACCAGAATCGAATATCCAAGAACTGTTTTTTTCATGATTGATTGCCATATTCACTTTCCTGATACGGAATCAAATACAAAGACAAGTTTTTTTTTTGACCAACTGACCAAGAGATACGGTGTCAAGGTACCGCTATTAAGCAAGCAACTGACCCGGCGTATTTATCAAATACGCTGGATACTTGAACTCGCGTTCAAGGTTTTCGTTTGGAATACCGTTGCTGGGTAGCGAAGTTGTCTTACCGGCGTATTTATTAAATACCCCGGCAACTTGAACTCGCGTTCAAGATTTGAGTATGCAGCGGACTTATTGGCTGGGCGTATTTATCCAAAAAAAAATATCTTAACCAAGAGAGTATTTATCAAGGAAACCAGAGTATTTATAAAAAAAAATGGAAAGGATACGCTAGGGTTTTAGCGTATTTATCAAAGAACAATCAATAGCCGCTTGTTCAACCACCGTATCCAGATTCCTTCTATGGAAGAATTTCTTACAATCCCAGATGATGAAATCGAGAAAAGAAATCCTTCAACAGGATCGAACAGAGTAGAGGTTTGAAGATCGATTGAAACAGATTTGAAGGGCGATTGAAAAAAAAATCGAAACAAGGTATTGAACAACTGGATTTCTGACCGAAAGAGAGTTTAGATTTGATTAATTTTGAAGAAATTTGCTGGTGTATTGCAACTGATTGTGATTCAGATATGGATTTCTGACCGATTGCGGCTGTACGACGGAATGATTTAAGATTTGATTTTTTGCTGAACGGTTTCAAGACGGAAACGGCTGTGCAGAAGGTTTTAGGGTTGGGTTTCTGGTTTGTTTAATTTCTGAGTTTGATTGTTGATGATGAGCAATGTGGTTTCAAGAATCAGAACACTGCTCTGATACCATGTTGTTTGGTATAGAGAATGAACTGATTTGGGGTTTGAATTGTATTAAAATTGTATTGAAAGACTGTTTTTTTGTAAAGGAAATAAGGGGTACAAGAGAGGTGTTTATATAGGACACCGTTTTACATACTAGTCCCTATACTATCTATTTTCTCCTTTCTGACAGTGTCATGGATTCATCGGCTCACATTGGTTGACTGGTTAATAACCTGACCACCACTCAGATTACCTGTACAAGATGACTAAATTATAAAGTTGCTGATATTACATTAGCTTTAGTTTTTACATGTTCTAGAGACCCTCAAATGTTTTACTATTGTTGAATTTCTATAACATTAGCTTTTGTTTCTACATGTTTTAGAGACCCTCCAATGTTTAACCTTTATTGAATCTCCATACAGTTAATCTATATCTATACTACTTTATTAAGCAAACTAGGTTTTCTACCCTTACGATAATTTTACATTATGTACACATCTTCAAGCAACATGTACAAGAGATTGAACACTACAAGAATTATATACCATTAGCGGCGACAGGCAATAGCGGCGACACCTATACAACGGGATTTTTTCCCTCCTTCCTCATTTTCCCCCTAAACTCCTTCATCATAAGAGCCCTAAGCTCAGCCCAAGTCTGTGCTAATGCAACCTCAGCACCGCGGTCTCTCATCACCCCGTTCCACCACGTAAGAGCCCTCTTCTGAAACACACTCGAAGAAAACTCGACCTTGCGATTTTCAGGACACTGAACATGACGGAAAGTATTCTCAATGCTCTCGAACCATTGAAGAAGCCCAGTTGCTCCCTCAGAACCACTAAACTTGAGCGGTTTAGCCGAGTTAAAATTCTTGAAATTGCATGGAGCATTGTTGTTGTTGATTGCTTGCATCATTTGAGCATAAAGATTTGGGAAGGCAGCAGCCATTTGCTGCGCGATGATTTCCGCCAGTTCGGCATTCGCCATCTGATTGTCGCGTCGAGGAGGCATTCTAAAAGAGGAAACATGAAAGGAAACGAGTGAGAGAATTAGACGAAAAGAATGAGATGAAACAAATCTGATGAAAGCAAGGATAGTGGTCATTTGTTTGTTACTACAAAGCAACAAACGACCCCGATGATTTATCAAAGTAAATATGTCAAAAATAATGTATCGCGAAGACATGCTCGCCTATAAGTGTACACTCACCCCAAGAGTTCCCAGGTAAGAGTGACTGGTCCGATTATGTGGATTTGTACGAACACTCTAGCCTTAGACAGAAAACTCAGGGTACAGGCACCCACCCTTCCAGTTTGCACGTGTTCACATTATTTAGACCAACTTTGACGGGATTTTGAAAACTCAAAGGGGTTCAAAACCTTATAACAGAGGGTTCAAAACCTTACAATAGAGGGTTCAAAACCTAGTAATCAATCATCCAAAAACAGATGATTAATTTTCAAAGCGGATTCGAACTTTGTGTTCTCATTGTGGTTATCACCTAAGGATAGGTGAAGGTATCGTTGTATGACTAAACGCAAGTAAACTCGCGTTAGGGTCCTAGGAAGGTTATAGTCTAGGTCAAAGCATTACTAATAACCTAATTCCCTATAACCATTGGCTCTGATACCAACTTTTCTGTCACACCCCGACCACGTAGAACAACCAGACGTGGCGGAAACGTCGGGGAGTGTTGTAACAGAATCATTGTTTCATAACCATGGAATAAATAAATTCTGTATTATTGAATAAATGAACTCATTGTTTTAATACAATCAAATAAGTACAACTATCATTGCGAAGGCACGAGTCCATCCTAAGTGTAGCATGTATCAACAATCATTGCGAAGCAGTACCTGAAACATGTGTAAAAATAGGTACGTCAGCATAAAAATGCCTGTGAGATACATAGGTTTTGTGAAAACAGAATTCATGACTTATAAGTTTAGAAAATGTTGTTTAACAAAAGTCAGTCATGATCCTTGTAAATTGATTTGTTTTGTAAATCGCTTGAAAAACAATAAGTTCAGATGATACGTATAAATAAGAGAATAATGTATGGTTAAATGTATAACCAAGTAAAATGAGTTGTATAAAGTAAATCGTTTGTAAACCAAAGTCTTGTAAGAGAATCGTGTTACTTGTGTAAAATGTATAAGTCCAAATTGAATGATTCAAATAACGCTATGATATGTAATACCATACAAACACTTATATATAGGAAGTACCAGCGGCGTATCCACCATGCTTGTATCATATTACATACGCCTCGTTACTCAAGTCACTTACTCAAACCAAACCACCAATATAGAATGTTCATGTTTAAACCAATAGTCCAATATTATTGTATAACCCAAGCTAAATGTAAACCATGTAATGTGTAAACAAAAGTTATGCTCTGTAAAATAATGTAAGGTTAAACAAATAACCTTATAGTAGCATATCAAAAGTATACTTTGGATTAGTAAGTAACATATTAAGCTATGTTTTGGTTTCATAAATAATATATCAAAGTATGCTTTGGATGTGATAAATAACATATTAAACTATGTTTTGGTTTTGTAAATAACATATCAAAATATGCTTTGGATGATTAACAAAATATATGTTGGTTTTGTACAATACCACACATGAGAGTATATCAAACTATACTTTAAAAGTGTGATTTAAGAATTCATTCAGACCTAGTGCATCAAAATACACCTTTGAGACTATAAGGATACCACAAAGGCAATCCCTATTTGGATGGAGAAACAAATTGGTTTCAGACATTCCATGACAACAGGAATGGGGTGTCAAATCCTATAGCGCTATATCATACTAACAACCGGTCTGGTGAACATAAAATAAGTACAATACAACATTTTATTTTATGTTCTTTGAGAAATCAATGTTTAACCATAGATAGTCATTTAGTTTGTCAAATGATAAGTAATAACATGTATAATCAATTATACTTTGAAATCATGAAAATAACAGATAGGTACACATGCTTCACCCCAAAACAGTTTGAAAACGGTAAAAGAGGGGAACTATGTACTCACTTGAGATTGCTCAGAAGTCCTAGGATAACCACCAAGCAATGCTAGAGATCACGGATATCAAACGGCACCTAATATAGGTAACTATGTTAATAAACCGGACTTAGATCGGAGGATCGGATAGAATGAGGGTTCGTAAACCAAACGAGTATGGAGACTCGTATCATATGGTTTAACAAAGCCTACATACTAAATGAAACCTAACCTAAGTGCTTTCGACCCATCGCGACCCATTAAGGTAGCTTATGCTACTTTAACGCGTCGTGCGCGTGAAACGCGTTCGGACCGCCTAACTAGCCCTATGACAAGTGTTATATGCCTAAACATGTTACATAATCAGTTATGTGACAAAAGTTTAGGTTACATATGCTTAATTACCAATTATACATGAAAAGGGCATTCTGGTAATTTACCTAAGGCATATAAACTACCTATCATACAACTACTCAAACGATATGACCATAGGGTATAACCTCGGAAGGTTATTCCCTATACTATGGTCACCTAATGTATTTGGTCGGATCCTAACGATCGACCAAATGGGTCGGGTTCGAAGGTATAAGCGATTTATTAGATCGCTTACCCTTACGACCCTAGACAACGTGGTAATCAGTAGGCATAGTCCCAAGGGACTATAACCATCGTGATTACAATCACGTTGCGAAGTTCAAACGAACTTCGCATTGACCATAAACTGGTCAACGCAGAAAGTCAAACAAAGTTTGACTTTCAGACTCGAAAAGCAATAAAAGAATGAAGGAATACTTACGAAGGGTCCCCGAATGCTAATCGTGATTCAAGTAGCTCAGGTATGAAACAAAGGTTTCAACTTAGAGCTCCTCAAATCAGATTCTAGTGGGTTTTAGTTATGGAATGGGTTGGGTATTTATAGTGTTCGGACTACCGTTAAGATCATTTCTTGGAAAAGGGGGCACGATCTAAGCCGTACACATGTTGGAATGTTGTGGTGACTAAAAATGGCCACTTGTGAGCTGAAAGGGCAAGTGTGAGTGTGTGGTTGTGAGTTAACCAGCTGTAATACATCGAATCTGGTTTTTCTGTTCAGGTTAGGCAGTCGCGTAGCGCCACTGCCTAGGCATGAGGTGCTCGCGCTACGCCACTGCCTACCAGTTTCAGCAAAGTTTCAAAAATGGCAGAAATGGTCCCTGCAGCCCGTTTAAGCTATTTTCGATGCGTTTGAACCCCGTTAACCTCATTTCAAGGCTCTAAAATGAAGTTAAAGTATAGGGAACTCAAAACATGCTCAAAAATATCTCGGATGTCGGTTCGTTTGGCCGTACGATCGCGATGTTCGGTTAATTACGACGGAATGCGCACAAGCGCGAAAAATGATCCAAAATGCGTGACAAATGGATTTTTCTTATGCCAAACACTAAAATAAAATATTTTAGTGCTTACATAAATTTTTTGATGTCCGGATGTATTCAGAACGTGAGTTATGCGCGAAAATGCAAACTTGTGCACTTTTTGACGCTTTTAGTCCCTGAATGACCCAAAAGTTTATTTTAGCACACCGAACCCCTCAAAGCCTATTTCTAAGTTATATAAAGGATATTTAAGGTGTGTTTAACTTATGGTCATGTTCCAGAATGTCTGTTACAGTTCAAATTGGCATACTTTCGCAGTTTGTCAAGTTTAGTCCCTGTAAGCGAATTAACTTGTTTTTGCCATACCAAAGCCTTTAAAACTTATTTCTAAGTTATGTAAAGGTTATTTAAGGTATGTTAAGCCTATTTCACTATTCCGGAGTGTTCTTTGGATTAAACTGGTTATATTTACGCATCAGAGCGCGTATAACCCTCCAGAAAGCGATTTAAAGCTTAAAATCGAACAAGAGTTGATATGTGCAAACGATACACATATTTTTACAAATCCCAAGTATGAAATACAATATTTCATTGGTTTGGAATTTGTTTGATGGTTGAAGTGACACAGGTGTCACACTTTATCTCATTTAGGATGTGAATGTGTATTACATGATTGTTTGTTTAAGAAAGATTCGGTTGTCATTTTCTCTTTGCTCCTCGGGTATATTTATCATTACATATATACTTGGGAGATAAGAGGAAATGCTGCCGAATTTTTCTTAAATAAACAATCATGTAATACACATTCACATATGAGATAAAGTGTTCAAAAAGTGAGTTTAGCAGCCTACCCTTGTCTTGTTAATCCTAAATTAGATTTTCTGTCAGTTGCATAATGTCTATCGATAAAAGTTGGATTGATTCCCCACGTAGTTCACCTCACTACAAGTAAGGACTCGAGTCTTTCATCGAGATGTGTGAAAGAGTGATCAAAAACCACGATGAAGTTAGATGTCCGTGTAATCTATGTAAAAATTCCAGCTTAATAAACATGGCACAAATGAAACACCATTGGCGTATTAGCAGTTTTTGGAAGGAATACATGAAGTGGACCTATCACGGGGAAACGACTCCAGTTACGGAAGTAAACGATGTTGCGCCACAAGATGGTATGGGAAACGTTATTGAAGACGTTAGGGGTGAGCGTATGGAAGAAGATACATACCTTAACCAACATAACTCGAATGGAGATAGTAGCGGTGTTGGTGATGATTTTGAAGACCTGGTAAAGGAAGTTGAAACATAATTATATCCTGGTTATACTAAGTATTCTTCTCTTGACTTTTTAGCAAAGCTTATGAATATAAAGGATATGCACCATTTGACTAATGAAGCATTTGATCATATCCTCTCATTGTTGCGAGATTTAATGCAAGAAGGCAACTAGATTCCCCCTCCGTATTATGTAGCTAAGAAGACATTTAAGAAGATTGGTTTGGCATATGAGATGATAGACGTGTGCACAAATGATTGTGCTCTCTTTTGGAAAGTAAACGAGTCCTTGCAAAATTGTCCCGTTTGTAATGAGAGTCGATGGGTCGATAAAGACACAAAAGGCATGAAGGTGGCTCGTAAGGTGTTACGATACTTTCCTTTGACGCCTAGACTACGACATTTGTATTGTTCAAGGCACATAGCAAAAGATATGATATGACATAGTACTGGACGATCGGAAGATGGGACTATGCGTCATCCAGTTGATGGATCTTCATGGAAAGACTTTGATAAAAAGTACCCAAACTTCGCGATGGAGCCACGAAATGTTCGTCTAGGGCTTGCAGCTGACGGTTTTATTCCCTTTAACAATGGCAGTGGATCCTCATCTCATAGCACGTGACCGGTTATACTCACCACATACAATCTGCCTCCATGGCTATGCATGCGAGAGTCCACAATCATGTTGACCTTGTTGATTCCTGGCCCTAAATCACCTGGGAAAGACATGGACGTTTTCCTTAGACCGTTAGTGGATGAGCTTAAGCAATTGTGGCAGTCAGGTATACATACTAAAGAAGCAGCAACAAGCACGTACTTCATAATGAAGGCGGCGTTGTTATGGACCATGAATGACTTTCCAGCCCGTAGTAGTCTATCAGGTTGGAGCGGACAAGGCTACATGGCATGCCTAACTTGTAACCAAGACACTCCTTCAATACGTGTAACTGGTAAATGTGCTTATGTTGGTTATCGCCGGTTCTTAGATGCCAACCATCCTTGAAGAACAAGTCTCGACTTTAACGACAGACCCGAGACACGAGACCCTCCGAGACAGTTTAGTCCAGCTGACATAGAAGCTCAACACGGTCGTTTAATTAATCGTCTTCCAGGAAAGCATCCAGCTTTTGGAGGTGGGAGGATAACCCGGTCATATTTCGAGCTGAACTGGTCCAAACGAAGCATATTTTGTGAGCTTAAGTATTGGTCTTCTCTGCAGCTGAAACATAACTTAGATGTAATGCATATAGAGAAAAATGTGTGCAACAGCTTGCTCGGTACTCTTCTAATGAACGATAAGAGCAAAGACACACCAAATGCGTGGTCCGACTTAGAAAAACTAAACATTCGGCCGACACAATGGCCGAAACAATCGGGTGGCAAATTCTTAAGTCTCCACCTAAAGTACTCATTCAATTTCTATGAACTAATACGCCCTCGGCAACCGTCGATGATGATAGACATTGATAAACGGGGCACCAACAAAACAAGTGTGATAGTTTCAGTATATCATGGCGTTTAGTAGCTTACATATGGGGTACCTCCCCATGGCATGGTATAAATGAGTTAATTAACAAACATAAGCTTTTGAAACTAAAACCAGATAACTTGTGAACTCACCAACTTTATGTTGACACTCTCCTGCATGCTTTGCAGGTAATCAGTGACGGCAGGAGCTTGCGACAAGAGGAGTGTAGTGGTTGCGTTAACCCGTGTAGGGTTTTGAATAAATTTAAACTTGGACTTTGAATTGAACTGTTGAACTATGCTTCCGCTATTCCCTTTTGAACGTTATCTTAAACTTAAGACTTAAATGTGGACTTTGGTAGTCACTAATTGTATTTTGATAGATTGCATTATTTTTATAATTGTTCAATATGATTAGTGGCTGGATCCTGGTTAGTCACACACCTCGCGGTAGTATTTCGCAAGTGGAATTTGAGGGTGTGACAACAACTGTGGTGCTTAAATTTATTGATTAAAGGGATAGGGTTTCCGGTTTGGGTTTGTTTGAGGAAGATGAATATTTGGGTTAATAAGAAAAAGAAAATTAAGTGGTGGAGGATGGTGGTGATGGCAGGTGGTGGCGGCAGGATGGTGATGGTGGTCGATTAGTAGCAGCCGGAGGTGGGAGTGGTGACGGTGGTGGTTGGGCGGTATAATGGAGGCAGATGGTTGGTGAGGCGGTGGCTGTTGATGGTAACGGGGTGGGTGGCTACAAGGTCTAGTGACCAGCTGGTGGCGGTTGTCAGGAGGCAGGTGGTGGTGTCTGGTAGCAATATGTAGATAGAGAGAGTGTGTAAAGAAAGAGAAGAGAGAGGGTAGAGAAAGGAGAGATGATCAGATGTGTTTTGTTATATTTATTATTATATATTATATATATAATATAATATTTATCTGTAGTTTTACTAAACTACCATTAGTTTTATATTTGAAGTGTAAGACCCTTAGTCCATTTTATACGATTATTATATAAATTCCGACTATAATAGGGTAGTTACGGTTAAACATACACTTAAATATGAGTTTGTTAAAACATTTTACTAAATAAAACATTTCAACATTTTTTAATTTCATTCGCCGTTTAAAACATGACGACGAAACTTTTCGCGGAAGCTTGAATCTTGATCGTGTTCGGTTCTTCGTTGAGCTTGATCGTCATCCAGTATCATACAGTACACCTACATTTCATAACACATGAAATGAGTTAGTCGTTCGATGCTTAAAACATGTCCGAAAAAGTTCATGAGTCCAAACCCTCAAAAATTATCCGTTATGAGCGTTTAAAACTTGTTTATACAAGTTCCGAAGATCAAACTGATCAACAGCTACAATTTGCAGCAATTATGACCCGTCGCGTGCCGCGACGGGATCTGGTGTCACTGTTGCATGACGCGAAAACCGTCGCGGGCCGCGACACCGTTTGGTGTTATCCGTCGTGTAGCGCGAGGGTGTCATTTCGACAGAATGTTTGGTTCCAGATGCTGCATATTTTCAGCAATCCAAGTTTTTACGAAAACGAGCATAACTTGCTCATTTTTAATCCGATTTTCATCATGTTTCTTCCTACGTGATCGTAATTTAATTCTCCATCATATGGAGTTAAAATCCGACATCCGGATTAACAGAATTTAAGACTTTTAAGCCTTCGGCTTATTACCTTTTTATAAGGTTTTGACCCATTCAAGTATTTATCAAACAAACAAGTTTGTTTGATCTCAATTACTCCTGAACCTTATATTTTCGATATTGTCTATCATATTAGGTTCAAATCACGGGTTTATATACCTTCTTAAACCCATTTTGACTTAAATGCTTATTTTGACCCGTTAAGGGTATTTAAGCACTTTTCCACATAATTCATGCTCATTAACTTCTAGCATCTTATTTCCACATTATTTATCAATTGATCTTCCACCACAACCGTATTTGTGGCGGATTTAATGTGGTGATTTATATATTCCGAGTTATACCCCTCGGATTATCATTTTACAGCAAAGACTCATATAGAGTCATTTGACCATAAATTTACATCTTTCGCTTTTTGTACTTATTCGAAGTATTTGTTTTATCATAAAACTCATTTCCAAACAACCTTTAAGGGTCGTTCGCTCGATTTACCTTACAAGGGCGTTTGGTCCATTTTAGCCTTTCATTTACGATTACGGACTTTTGAAAGCATGTTTGACCCAAAATCCCTCTTTTTTAGCTATGATTTTGTTTGAAAAGTCATTATGTTTTCTAATCACAATGACATCACTTGAATCATTCGGTTTACCTATTAAGGTAACCAAATGTCCATTTTTGACTTGTCTAGCTCTCATAGAACCTTAAGTTCTAAATGATGAGTTGACCTATTATACATACCTGGATCGGATCACTATATTGACCCGTTTTAATGCCTTGCTTAATAACCACTAAATAATAGCGGTGCAATTATCCTTTCGATATTTACTCCTGTAATCATACAACTCGACAAAATCATTAGTAAAATCGTAAAAATGTGATATTTTCACCTTTTGACCCGTTTGGTCTAAGTGACCGTGTATCTTTGCGAGATGGTATTTGTTATCATCTCGACTACATGACTCGCTCCGGTTTACACCGTACGGTCATTTTATTTATAAACCATTTCTTAACTCTTTCGACCCATTATGGCTTACGCCATAAAGTTTCTTTTAAAAACTAACGGTTATCGTCAACGTGTGATCGAATTACCGTTTTACCCTTATTATTTATGTTGGTTACCCTATAAGGTAACCACTCGAAACTCATTATCTATTAGTCATTGCATGACCAAATAATCGTAGTAGTCATTTTTAACCATTAAACATGGTTTATCATTATTGACTTTTATTCCGAACAGCACATGTCGTGTCAGAACATCATAATTCAAACATGACATTCTATTATTCATAACCTATAACCAATAGGTATTCAATAAATAGAGTGTTAGCTTTACTTACCTAGCATCCAGATTATGCTTTTCCATCATTCTTGATCTGTTTGACCCGCTTCCTTCCCAAGCTTTCACCTAGCTTGTCAAGCGTCAAACTATCATTGTAAGTTGTAAGATGGTTAGACTAGTCATAATCATTCACAACTATTCCATCCTATGATTTTTATGTCGAAATTATCATTCGATCATATAAAAGGTCATTTTGACTTTTAAAAAGTCAAACTGCCTATTGACAAAAGTAATTACACGATGTAGCTTAACTACTCGATTTATTACTTTGCCACTATACGATAAGCATCCATATTATGCTACCGTCTTAATCACTTATTTACAAATTCTTGTAACCATAAGTTACCGAATTAATAATTGATGATCTTAAACATCATTTAATATGAACATATCATCAATTTTTATCATATCATACTAAACTCACTCCATAGTAAGCATGCTTATATACTCAAACATAAAATTTGTTCAAGTATTTCCTGATTACAATCTTGTATGATGATTCTAATCATAATTATATCATCAAATTCATCATATGATTAATACCCACTTATCCTAGTGTGGTAAATCATCAAATCATTCAAATTATAGCATCATATGTATAATTTTCACTTAGGGTTTGGTTCCTAAGCAAGTATACATCACTAATTCAATCATAGCTTCAATAATTCATTCATAATTCGAGATTATAATGATTATCCAAATTTCACAACTTCACAAATCATCGAAATTTGACATACCTTATGATCCCCTAGCTAGGGTGATCATTAATTCACGTTCAATTGTGAATTTGGGAGTCATTTGGCCCTTCAATTTGATGATTTAGCAAGAACTTGGGTTTTGAAGCTCTTGGGAGCTTCCTGGGTTCGATCACAGAACACACACTAAGTGTGTGTGTTTTGTTTTAAGTTTCTTTTATAATTAAACTTTCCATTTATCCGAATCTGACCCCTCTTGTTTGGTTAGTTATTAAGTAGGGCACAACCTACTTATTTCTAACAATATTCCCACTTATTAACTAGGTTATACATTCCTAGTTAAATTAGTGGGTTTGGGGAATCTATAACTCAGTTTATTTTAAGTCCCGTTAACTCGGGCTTCTATAAACTTTATTTTCTCAAAAGCTTTCTTTCAGCTTTTAATTTAATAATAGGCTTATTTATTTTAAAATCCTAATATTCACCGAGTTATTTTTACCACTAATGGTAAATTACCCGTCTTTTAGTATTAACGTGGTTTAATTACCAAACCCGTTTTCGGGGTGTTACAAGTCTATCCCCCTTAAAGAGTTTTCGTCCTCGAAACCTTTCTTACTTGATTCATTGAGTTTAAAACTCAATGCATTTGTCCTGAGTAATCTTTTAAGCATTACTCATACTTTAACCAATTGTTAGTATTACCAGAAAAGTAAGGTAATATCTTTCTGGTTACTAAGCATCTACGTATCTCATATGACATAATGCAACTTGAAATAACGTAATCTCGTTATTTCCACTAGTTTAGTAAACTTAGCGAAAACCATCGCTTTCATACTATCGAATTCTTTATGAATCCGTTATTTTGACCCGTTTAAAGGTCTTTAGTGAAATCTTTCACTTTTACCAAACAAACTGTCACACCCTGATATTTCCACGTATTACCGGTGGGCCCGGTGGGGAGTATCGTGACGTAGTTGATATCATCATAGTCAAACAACACAATTTTAAATGCACAGCGGAAACAAAAGATAGATTTATTTCAACCAAATAAATTGTAATATTAAGTATCACAAAATAGTTGAAACAGATTCACAGGCGGATCAAATAAAAAGGAAACATAGTTCATCAGATTTAAAATGCATCCAAGCTTGCGAGACTCTTATTGATGCTAAGGAGAGGCCATCCTATTTCGAGTAGTACCTGCACTTAGTCTTTTTGGGAAAATACGTCAGTTTACACTGGTAAATACAATTAACTGACTCATTTTGAAAAGGTTTAGAAAATTGATTTGAATGCACAAGGCACAAAATATTTTATAACTTGGGATAATTATTTATATATAAACTTGTAAAAGAATTACATGTTTCTTATACGTTCAGTAGCCCGGATTGACACCGGGTTAAAGATTAATAGACACACCACATGATATAGTCCCGTGGCGAGTTATTCCCGAAACCGGCGGTTATACCTTATTATTTATATATCCACTGTCAGCTGTACGCCTACACCCCGTGCTGAGGTTGTGGCCATTTCTTAAAATGATGCCAAGGATATCCGGGACATGGTCATTAACCCCCCAAAGGCTTTAAGCAAACAAAACAATTTAAACGGGACATTTCAATAAATTAACCTTCATACAATTAAAAATTCAATGTCCGACCAAGCGGTATTTTATATACCGTACCCCAAGCCCGTATAAGGGAAAATAAGTTAAAAGTATTTACCTTTGCAAGTAATAATCACAAACAGCAAGTGCACGTAGCTTTTACCGGGTCTCCTATTCTGGAACGAAGGTTTATAATAACCTATTAGATTCCTAACGGGTCTTTAATTAAGCCTAAACTTAGACCAGTTAGTTTTAAAGGAAGATACGGTTCAAACGCACGATTAAGCGAAGACCGGAATAGAATGTGATTTAGACTCGACAAGTTTGAAGACTTGTATAATATGGGTAAACTAAACACATTCTGGATTTTGAGACAAAAACGATAAGGTTTGACCCGTTTCGGTCAATTTATGCAAACTAGTTACATAAACCGAACCGAACGCGAAAGAGGCGTAACGGGTAACCATAAGAGTCATATACAGGTTTCCTAAGTTAATATGCCTTAAATATGTTGTGACATCAGTAAGATATCTTCTATTATGCCCAAAACGGATTTAAACTCAATTTACGCCCCGTAGGGGTATTTTAGTCATTTTAAAGGTTATAAAAGAGTTTAGATATTAATCTGAGTTACAAGTCTGATATAATCAGTAAAAATACTTATTTTTATAAGTCATAACAATAGGGTATTGTAAATATATGAAATTTATCTTTTATAACTAAACTATGCACCGTAGGGGCATTTTGGTAATTTCACTTAAGCCTAAAAGGTCAAAACTGGAATCTGAGTTTAAAAACTTTTGCTTACTGTTAAAATATAAAAATTTACTGAAAATATCAGTAGGCATCAAACCTTATATGTTTAAAATAGTTTTATTACATACTATGCGTTAAAAACGCTTAAAAAGCGATTTTTAAGCTATTACCGGGTTTTATAAGAAAAGCTGATATTTTTATTATTCCAGAAGGCTTAAAATAATTTATTTATCATATAAAATCAGTAGAAAAATGTTTGGTATTAAAATAATTTGTAAAACTCATTTTATAGCCCAAAAGGGCAAAACCGACAATAACCGAATCAAGCTTAGAGCCCTATGTTATGCTCAGCCTAAAATTAAATAAAAATCTTCAAAAATCCCAAAATATTATTATATATTAGTGGGTAAAAATTTTGGTATTAAAAATCGGGTTTAGATAGGCTATACGCTAATTACGCCGTTTAATTAATAAAAAAAGCTTCTCATTTACGCTAATGTGCATAACTCCTAATCTAGACCTCAAACTGATGTCAAATTTTAGGGACAAGTTTATAATTCAGTAACTAAGGTTTCTATTCTTTTACATTTTCAAAAAATCACGTTTTAAGGTCATATGGGCATAATAGTCAACATTTAAGCATTTAACGGAAACATGCATATGAATCGGATAACTATTGAACCAAGTTGTATAATCACAGAGGGTTATACTAACATGTAACCTGGTCCAAATAAATCTCTAAGGCATTTCTAAAACATGCTACATTGGGTCAGAACTGAAAGTTAAAGCAAAAGTCAAATTATGCGACTTTCGGTTCCGAACCAAGCCTAAACTGAAAATTGTCGGGTTGAACATGTTTAGACATGTTCTTACATTAATTACCAAGTTATATTAATGATAAAACAGGTTGCATGGCTCCTACATTGCTAATTATGCATTAATTTGAAAATAAGCTTTCTTTTGACTTTTTAAGATTAGCTTTGACCCGACAATTGACCTAGTTAGAGTGGGAATCGGAGGGTGCCCTTTTAAGGGTTTATTGCCCACATAATTACCAACTCATAGGTACTTTCAATTTGAAATTTGACTGGACAAATTATGATTAATTACGAAGTCAAACTCTAATTATGACGGTTTGACTTTAAGCTAATTAACTAGGCAAAACTAAATTAAAGAAAGTAAAGGACACTTACAAGGGTCCTAAGCACGACTAGTGACTCCTAGGAAGGGTGCTTGAGCTCCAAAATTCTCCAGAAGTGAAGTTGTGAAGTTTGCAAGTGTGTGTGCTCAATGTTGCAACATTGGAGCTCCTTATATACCCATTTTGATGCAACAAGATCATGACAAGGAAGTCTACTGATGTTATGGGATCATTACAGGTGCCCCTATTACATGTTAAACCATTGGAGGAGTCCCTGGTATAAGAAAACAAGCTTTTGGGTCGGTTACAGCCCTGAACTAGCAGCTGCCAGGGGTTTTCTGTCACTGGGGTGCTCAGGCGGCCCGCGTAAGGGTCCCCTGATACCTTACGCGGCCCGTGTGAGTTGTCAGAACAGGCCAAACAAGTTTCGTTAATTGCAATTCAGCCCCTGGTCCTTTTAAACGTGGTTTTGAGTTTATTTCTTGCACTTTTGGCCCTCTAGCTTGACTTTTAAGGGCTCCAAGACATATACAAACTTTGTTAAGTCCTTGGTTAACTTTATGATCACCCGAAAAGTCATAAATTTCAACGTTGACGCTTTTAACCCCTCGTATACGAATGTTATCATAACTTTCTCATACTTTATCGAAACCTCGTGAAATTTTTATCACTTATTCTGGTGAGCATAATTTATCGTTACAAATCTTCGGGTTCGCTAAAAGGTCACCCAGAGGTATACTTTCAACATGTTGACACATTTAACCCTTGTAGTTTGTAATTTCTCACTTTCTTCCACAATTAGCTTTGTATGATCCATAATTCATTCGTTTAAGGGTATAAACATCGTGTACGGTTATTGTAAGGTATATTTATCCATTGTTGACACTTTGAACCCTTATATTCACATACTTTCTTTGTTTGTCAACTTTAGTCCCTCTGAAGCAATTCTTTACACGTTTAAAGCTCACGACACGTGTCGATACATTATTTGACATGAATTTACGAGGTGTTACACAAACTCTTTTGTTTTCAAATTTATTCATTCGGTTCAGTTATACGGAATCCACCGCTTACGAGCAAACCGAATTTCTTGATTTCTATCTTAATATTTTAGATAGTTCAATAAATGATATTAGCGTAATTCTATAAAGTATATAACCACATACTTATAGCTTTATCTTTCAATCGTGCTTTTGCTCGATTTGACTTCCCAACCCTTCACTTGGGTTGTCTCATAACCCCTCAAAATAGGTGATTAGTATTTTTTGTTAATGAGGTCTCATGGGCCGTCACTTTCATCTTGTATCTCTATATACCTTTGTTGTTTACTTGACCGAGTCGCCAATTTGGCCACTTGATCATATAAATCTATTGGTTTTGTTTATTCCACGCTATTTTCAAAATAAATAGCGTATTAACAAATTTCTTAATTTGAATCTTGACCTTAACCGTTCTCACTAACTATACTTATTAATCCAGTTACCTTATACCCATCACTCGGGTTACAATGTGATTACAGTTCACATTACTTTTCTTGACCGTGATCGGGTCACGTCATGTTTAGATTTATTTCAACATTTCATTATCGAAAGATTTCTTTTCGAATGTATCATCTTGCACTCATTGGTGTCAAGACTCGTATCTTTTAATATTTACAATTCCTATTCTTATCAGAATAGTCATATTTGTGAAAACGTTGTTTCTTACTAAAACTGGATTTTAGTTTAGCATCTTCTCTTTAACTTTTGTCTATTATCCATACCAAGATATTGATAGTTAAGAATTTATTCTTTTGTAGTCTTGGTTTTCACGCAGGGATTCTCAACTGGTTCCCTCGCTTGTCGAAGTAACCCGTAGTTTCTTTCACTTTGTCTTGTGGGCTATTTCTTTAGGCTTTCACCTTATTAAGGAAAGGCCCTTATAGTTCATTTCTTTTTCTTTATGACCCTAAAGGTCATTTTGGTCCCGTAGACCTTTTCATTATTTATAACCCGAAGGTTATGATGATCCCGTAGATCATTCCTTACTCATGTAATTCTTAAAATACATATTTGGTGTCAGTGCACCTTGTTCATGTTTGAAAATCATTTGGTTTCAAATTTAAGATCCGTTTACCTTGACTGTAGTTCGTGACTACAATCGTTTTATTTCGGACCTTTCTCCCGACTCTATGACTTCTCATGTCATTTATGCGTCGTTTCGTATTATGCTCACTTTTATCCGGTTTACATATATTCGTATTTAATCATGTCCCATTACCGGGCTCATTATTCTTTTGCGTTTAACGCTACCATTATCCAGTTTGCGCTTACTTATGCCATCCGGCATTATATTGTATTTAACCCGTTTGACTTGTTAATGTGAAATCCATCACTTATAAACAATCATACTTTATTCTTCATTCAACCTCAAAATAGTCGAACATATTTATTCAAAATTTCTATTTACGAAATTTTATAGTCTTTTAGTCACAACTCGTAATCCGAGTCCTTTGACTTTCAATCCGCGTTCCCGTCTCTTGGTTTACGCATGTGTTTAAATTCCTACCCATTAACCGGGTGATTTACCGAAGTCATTATTAATGAAACCCTTTAGGTATGCATTAAGACTTCGTTTTGACTTGTTTGGTTGTCTTAGCGAAATCCATCGCTTTATTTAACCAAACCTTTATTCTTTATGTGACCATGCTTGATGGTCTTATAAATTCTGAATGATGATTATCATCATCATCCTTTCTTTACTACGACCAAAGTCAATGACTTCGATCGTCTTTTGTATGGGCAATACCTTCGTTTCTATGACCTCGCGGGCCATTTATAATTTGGTTTTACATGCCCTTTTTGTCAACCATGGCTCTTTCGTCCAAAATGACTTATTTCACGAATTTCTTTGGGTCATTTTTTCTATGCGCGCCATGCATTATCTTTATGGTTCCCTCGAAAACCATTTATACGAGTATGCCCATAAGATTTCTTGACCCCAAGGTTCATTTACTTTTTTTTTTCATTCGTCTCGACCTTACCACATCGGACATAACTGTGCTCATTATAAGAAGCTCATGGTATCATGTGTTCACTACTTATTTGGCTAGAGTAAGCGATCAACACATGGTACACATGACCTTATTATAATTACCACCTCACGTCCCATCTAAGTAATCTCTCGATTTATTTCAATTGGTAAAACTTTATTTAATTGCCAATTAACAATTACCAGTTTTACCTGTTTTATCCTTGAACACTTACAATGTTCCTTTTTATAACCATTTATACAATCACATTCGTCGATGTGATCATTACTTTTCTCAATTGAATCTTTATTGAGAATAGTTACTTGGATGATTAATTTTGTCCAAGTTTATATTTAACTAAATTCAGTTATTGTCTTATTATTCACGACTGTGAATAATATATATCTCTACTGAATTTCTCTTGGAAACGTCATCCTGGATAGGTAACCTATCTAGGTTTTCCAAGTTTCATATTCTATATGCAACTGTCATTCACTATGTGTTTTTTGCATATTTCTGTTTGCACTATAAGTTTAAGACGTATACCTTATAGATACTTGCCCTGATAAACTTTCCCTGTTGTTCGATCTCTCATTCGAGATCATTTCTTGATTCATGTCTTTGACATATATGACTTACTTGTCATACTTCAGATCATATCTTCATCGTATCGATAGATCCTTAGGCTCTCGTCATCTTCAGATGCGAGGATCCTTTAATTTAAAATGCCTAAAATTGTTAGTAACGTTGACATTAACAAGCACCCGTATTATAATACAAGGCTTTCTACAACACGAGTTAACACACGTAATTCGTTTAACTATATCGGTCTTTTATCGCTTTATTTGGGGTAACATATTTTACACGTTATCCCTATGTGTTGTTTTTAACACTTTACATGCTAGATCGTTAATGTATTGAATATTTACCGGATTTTGTGATCAAGTCTCGAACCGAACACTTTACTCCTTAACCTGGAGCTCTGATTACCAACTTGTAAGACCCTTAGTCCATTTTATACGATTATCATATAAATTCCTACTATAATAGGGTAGTTACGGTTAAACATACATTTAAATATGAGTTTGTTAAAATATTTTACTAAATAAAACATTTCAACATTTTTTTAATTTCATTCGCCGTTTAAAACGTGACAACGAAACTTTTCGCGGAAGCTTGAATCTTGATTGTGTTCGGTTCTTCGTTGAGCTTGATTGTCATCCAGTATCATACACTACACCTACATTTCATAACACATGAAATGAGTTAGTCGTTCGATGTTTAAAACATGTCCGAACAAGTTCATGAGTCCAAACCCTCAAATATTATCCATTATGAGCGTTTAAAACTTGTTTATACAAGTTCCGAAGATCAAACTGATCAACAGCTAAGATTTGCAGCAATTATGACCCGTCGCGTGCCGCGATGGGATCTGGTGTCACTGTCGCGTGACGTGACAACCGTCGCGGGCTGCGACACCGTTTGGTGTTATCCGTCGTGTAGCGCGAGGGTGCCATTTCGACAGAATGTTTGGTTCCAGATGCTGCATATTTTCAGCAATCCAAGTTTTTACGAAAACGAGCATAACTTGCTCATTTTTAATCCGATTTCCGTCATGTTTCTTCCTATGTGATCGTAATTTAATTCTCCATCATATGGAGTTAAAATCTGACATCCGGATTAACAAAATTTAAGACTTTTAAGCCTTCGGCTTATTACCTTTTTATAAGGTTTTGACCCATTCATGTATTTATCAAACAAACAGGTTTGTTTGATCTCAATTATTCCTGAGCCTTATATTTTCGATATTGTCTATCATATTGTGACAACCCTCACTAAACCAGGTATCCGTACGACTTAATTAATAATTAATTACTGCTTAATTACTGTGCTTACTTGAACTTGTGGATAAACTGCTACTTGAATGCTGATA
Organism: Helianthus tuberosus; assembly: GCA_030545235.1. NCBI lineage: Eukaryota > Viridiplantae > Streptophyta > Magnoliopsida > Asterales > Asteraceae > Helianthus > Helianthus tuberosus. The sequence continues at coordinate 141,436,941 of CM060427.1, read as the reverse complement.
CATGTACTTACTTGCATCATACTTTACTTGCTGTCACTCCATGTTTTGCTTACAGCACCTTTGTGACAACCTTGATGCACCAAAAGCACAGTAGCACAATGAACGGATAACCTATTAAACGTGCTGTCATAACTAGCACCAGGCAGGTACTGCCTCTAAGGCCTGTAAGAGCCGGAGATAGTTTGCTACACTAGTGGTGAGTGTAGGGATATAAAGGTTGTAGAACTGCGTCACTAGGAATGAGATTACAGTGACCGGATGTGCCTAAAACGTACTTTAAGTACAAAATTCAGCACTTTAATTAAAATTCAGCATCTAGCTAACTAATAAAGTGCCAAAACATGAGAAAAACATTACTAGACACTTTCCAAAGTGTCGGGAATAAGTTGTGTCACTAAAAATAATAATAATGACACTTTAAAGCTGTGTTAAGCACTTTAACGGATCCCTATCCAACCGAACAACCAGACTTTACCCGGAACATAAAAGTATTGCCAACAACATTGTTTCTCTTTTTCTGAACCAGTTAGGGTCCCTGAATACCCTAACACCCGCTATAACGCATAACACATCAGTAACCGAGTTAACCTTCACTTAACTTAACTAATACATAACGTTTAGTTGAAAACCAACCGGGTAACCCCCCCCCCCCAACCGAACTCGTCCCCTTGGGGGACACCCTTGTACTTTTTGTGATTAAATTAATCACACATGCCTAATATCTATTAGACACATAAACCATTGGATAATGATTATAACATTTGCCTATAAGATCAAGTCTTGACACACTAACACTTTCACTCAACACTCACCAACACACACTCTCTCCCTCTCTCCCCAAAGCTCTCGGCCGAACATCCCCTTCCCCATCCATCCATCTTTCGATCTTGATCATCTCATTCCAAGAGCATACAAGTGTTAAGGATCACATACGAGGAGGCTTGGTGCATTCGGAACGTGAAGGACCTCTTCTCATTGCTTTTATCCACTCATTCTTCGACTAGATTCTTCCCTAGCCTCGAGCTAGTAGTAAGTTGCTTGAAACACACTCTCAATCTATTTTAAAGTGGTTAAAATAAGATATGACGGTTAAAACTCGTGAACTTGCAAGATGAAGTGTTAAAAGTCTACTAAAGTGTTAAAAATGATGGTTAAAAGCTATGATGTTGTGTAAATCTAGCAAGACTTGTTTTGTGTAACTATTTAGTGCCGATCTATGATGTGGTAGCTCGGATCATCGTCTAACCCGGATTGGTCATGATCATGGATCATGACATAGAGTTGTTTAAGTATAAAAAGGGTTAAATGATGAAGCTCTACCACACACTAAACATGAACTTGTGTAAAATCGACTTTACTTACGAAATAGTGTTTAAAACTAGTAGATCTACGGATCTACAAGCGGTATTTTCAAAGGACCAAGTGTCAAAGAAATCATATTTTCTTAAGCCGGATCTTACATGAACAAGAATGATTTTAGCAAACACACAAGTGTGTAAACACTTGTGTAACACAAAGTTTCGGCAAAATAACTATTTTTGTAAAAGTTGACAAGAAGTTGTAAAGATGAAATTCCTTTAAAAACGAGACTTTCAAGAAACGAAGTTGATTCATATAAAGATCCACTAAAAGTAATGGGATTTACCACACATTTTTGGGTAAACCACAAGTTCATGCTTTGGATATTGTTTTGGTTGAATGAGAAAATTGTTGATTTGAATCTTAAAAGAAAATGATACGCTTGAAAGCGTGGCCACCTCCAGTTACAGGGGAAACTCTGGCGAAATTTTTCCAAAAACCTAACACTTAGAAATATTTTCACTACAAGTGTTAGAAATACATTTTAGACTTATTTTCGAATTATAGATTTCGCCACGACTTTATTTACAAAATATCGGAGGTGGGATTTCACAAAATAAAACTTGATAAATATATACTTAGTATATATTTTCATAACAACACCTGTGTGAATTTTGATGATTATTTTGTGAACTATACAAATGTTATTTTTTTTTAGTAAAAATAATATTACCGAATGTTAACGATTCCAAAATAATACAAACAGATTCATAATAAATAATAAGTTACAACGGTATAATTATTACCACCAGATCTTTAAAACGTAACTTACGCATTTTAAGAAAATATTTATGAACGCGTATTTTTGTCAAGGTATTATTTTGGGAAAATCATATGTATTAAAATATAATATTTTTGGGAAAATATTTATATTTTGGAGTTAGAATTAAAATATATTTTAAGTGAGACTTAATAATATATTTCGAATTTTACGAACACGCATGTATTAAATCCCCCATCCTTGGGAAGGAGAATAATTACCAAGTATTTACAAAAATATAAACACGAAATAGTTGTCTAACTATTTCCCAAAAGCTTAAACCTTAAGCTAAGGCACGGCCGTCCGTCTAATAGATTTAGTACGTGTAGGTCGTCGCACAGCTGCTTGATCAGGAGATATACTTGGTAGAGACGCACCACTGTGAGTTCATGTCCCCTTTTTTCTCTAACTGTTTTCAGTTTTCTAAACTGCGGGTGTGAAATACATGTTACTATGATTACGAATATTTCTTACATGGTATGGTTAGCGTAAGGAGGGTTATTATTCAGATCATGTGAGTGGGTAAGCGGAAACTTGAGGCCATTAATCCTCAGGGTAGGACCGAGGGGCAGGAGCGGTAGATCTATCTGGGTGTAGCGAGCCCAGCCCCAGGCCCAAACAGAACGGACCTCGGGGTGACTTTGTACCCAACGCATAAATCTGCTAGGTTTGAGTCTTCCTACTTGCACTTCACACATATCAATGGCCTTGCAAACCATTGGTGATCTCTTTTTTCCTTATTTGCTACATACCAGGGTTTTTATACATACAACGGTTTATTTACTCACTTACACATGAACTCGCTCAACATTATTGTTGATTTTTCAACTTACATGTATTTCAGGGAATTAAAGGATCTGGCGCGGTATGACACGTTTTCCCGCTGCACTAGTTTCGTGGTCATCCGAGTTTAAGGGATGTGACTTTTTCCTGGACGAGTCACAGTTCTTAAACTGTGTTTATTTCTTGTTGGTGTTGTGTCTTTTGAACACTGTTTATGTATGTTAGGATGTGATATCCGTTAAGACAATGTTGTGGTTCTTTACTCTTCAAACTTATTTTAATGGATGATCTTGCATGGTTTTTATTTCATATAGCTTGTTATGATTAAGCTATGGTATTAAGAAGTCACACCAAAATAACCACGCTTCCGCAAAGCCAGGGTGTGACAGCTTGGTATCAGAGCTCTGATCATAGCGAACTAGGATTCCTTCTCGAGTCTAGACTATGATCACTAGGGCTCTCACGAAAACATTTTTACTGCATACCACTTAAGTCCAGATCCAAAACTTTTTACAAACAAATGTTGAGCACATTTATTTATTATAGGCTCAGTCTGAGAGGCTGAGGCTCGGTCTGTAGGGCTGTAAACGAACCGAACGTTCAGCGAACATTTCGTGAACCGTTCGGCGGGAAGTTCGTTTATGTTCGTTCGTTTACTAAACGAACGAACATGAACAAGAAATTTCGTTCGATTAGTTAAATGAACGAACATGAACAGAGGTCTCGTTCGTTCGATTGTGTTCGTGAACGTTCGGTAAGGTGTTCGTGAACTTCGTTGATTTGCATTCGTTTATATTCGTATGTATGTGTTTTAATTGAAGATCTTTGTACTTTCTTATATTTTATTTGTACTTTTTATATTATTAAACTTTTATTTATTTTATTACCCTAACAATTAAACTAGGAAACTCACTTTCACCTTGTTTATGCATCATTTTCCTTTCATTTCTCAGTATTTACATCGGCGAATACGATTGACCTCCGTGCCACAATAAGGGATTCAAGTTCGAGTGCTACTCTCTGGGCCATCTATCTTTATCCTTCGTCGCGTTTGCCAAATTTATTTGTGTTCGTGAATCTTTCGCGAACACGCTCATTTCCTTAATGAACAAACACGAACATAAAATTTCGTTCGGTAAGTGTTCATGAACCGTTCGTGAACACATTTATTTCCTTAACGAACGAACACGAACAAGGCCTTGTTCGTGTTCGTTCGGTTCGTTTACAGCCCTATCGGTCTGGAAGACCGAGGCTCGGTCTAGGAGACCGAGGTAGTTGGCTAGTGGGACTAGGAAGAGCAGTCTGAGAGGCTGGGAGAATAGGCTAGTGGGACTAGGAAGAGCAGTCTGAGAGGCTGGGAGAATAGGCTAGTGGGACTAGGAAGAGCAGTCTGAGAGGCTGGGAGAATTTGGCTAGTGGGACTAGGAAGAGCAGTCTGAGAGGCTGGGAGGCTAGTGGGACTAGGAGAATTATTTGATTGCTTACTTGGTGACTAATGTGCTTATCTGAATTTATGATTGATTATCTGTACACATTTGTGTTTGTGTTACAGACACCATGACTCGTCCGGCACAGGTGATTCGGACACCACGGGCCCTAGACCCATAGTATCAGACAACTTAGAGTCTTCAGAGCACGAGGTCCACACATCAGATGTTACCAGCACAGACGAGGATGACTTTCAGCCCTTTGCGCTGCCGACGCTGTCGATGAGCCCGCTGATGGCCCTTTTGCTGGGTACCTACCACTCGTAGAGATCCCTGCTCCCATACCTTTGGTCGTTTATCCTGCTTACGATATGCTCCTCGACGCCGAGGTTGACGACGACGTCGATCTATTTGATGATGAGCCCCTGGAGGACGATGTTGAGGGCGAGGCCCTTCTAGCTGACGGTGGTCTTTTGTTACTCGCAGATGCTCCAGCTAGGGGTGAGCATACAACCGAATTAACCGAACCGTAACCGAAATAACCGAAAAAACCGAACCGAAATAACCGATAACCGAAATAACCGAAGGGATGGTTATTTATATTTTTAATAACCGATTTTTGCGGTTCGGTTATGGTTATTCTCATTTTTATAACCGCAAATAACCGAACCGAACCGAATATTTTAAACATAGCCAAATCCGTAGCACCGTAAGTCTTTAAGTTTGAATTTAAATGCTTAGCCATGGCCTAATCTATATGTATCTTTGGTGAAGTATTTGAATGTTTTAACTTTTAACCATGACCCAACCTTATTGGCCCATTATAGTTTACACTAATAAAAAAAGAATGGGTCCGACCCTAGTTTATTGTTTGCGCATTAATTTTGCACGACCCACACATTTAAAGTCCAACATTAGAAACAATGAAAATAACCGACCTATAACCGAACCGAAACCGCATTAACCGCAATAACCGATTAACCGAAACCGCATTAACCGAAACCGAACGGTTATGACTTTTTGATAACCGCAGTGTGCGGTTATGGTTTCGGTTATAGGTAATAACCGAACCGAACCGCACCATGCTCACCCCTAGCTCCAGCTGAGGAGTCACCTGCACACTCACCCGCTCCAGACTCCTTCGAGTATGTGGCCTCCGCACCGTCACACACACGGAGCGTACAGCACTATTCACACGTTTCAGATCCTGACAGGGCATCATCTGCTGTCTCTGCTCCTAGATTTGTTTTCGATCACGACCTCGATGAGGATTCAGACCCTGTTTTTCCCCCTGGATTTGACCCGGACCAGGAGATAGAGTTCATCCACTTGGATCAGCCTATGGTTGACCCAGTAGACCCAGTTGACCCTGCATTCGCTGATCATTCAGATTTTGATATGGAGTTCGTTGATCCCGAGCCTGCCATGCCCTTGAGCCAGTAGCTGCTCCTGACCCAGTGTTTGAGCATGACCCTGTTCATGCTGGCATGCCCATTGATCCTGTGATTGCTGACCTACCCATTGATGATCACCCTGCTGATGCACCGCTACTGGAGGGTGACCATGTTATTGCTGCTGATCATGTTGATCCCCCACTTATCGCTGATATACCTGCTGACCCTCTTGTTGCACCCCACCTTGACCGTATGCCTGTACAGTTTGATCGAGCACTTTTTGAGGCACAGATTGACCCACGAGATGAGCACGCCCAGCATGGGTGGATTCCTGCGGATGATGAGCTTCCACCTATTCCTCCTCATACCACCGATGCACGTCACGTTGATTTCTCTTTTTCATTTGCACAGTACACACCTCCAGCTCGACCTGGAGAGGGTTCCTCGGCTCATCCCTTTGGACATGTGCCGACATCTATTCCAGTTATGCCACAGTCTTCATCTGCTATTCCCCCTGCACCACCATTCTTTGTGCCACCTTTTGATCCAGCCAGCGAACCGTTTCTCTGGACGTCACCGCCTGTTATGCCATCGACCGACCCCTACCATCCTTTCCATATGGGGTATTCTATTGAGGACGTTCTGATGTCGTTTGTTGTCCAGCAGGAGGCACTCACACGGCGCATTTAGGAGCTTGAGAGAGCTCAGCCACCGCCGTGCCAGTGTCAGGGTCAGACCCACCCTGCTTCTTCGCAGCACCCTCGACCATTGTTACCTGACTATGCTGCACGCCTTTTGGCACTTGAGCAGCAGGTTGCTTCTTGGTTGCGTACCCTGAGAGCCATGGAGGAGGACTGGCTCCATTTGCGACGTTTGTTCTACACCCATTTTCCCCCTCCTCCACCGCCATCAGTTTAGGGCATCTTTAGTACAGCATGGGTGGACGTTGGTGAGAAGACGGCGAATGCTCTGACCACACAGCATTTTTGGAGACTGCATTCTGATTCTGACTTTTGTTGATCATGTATATGGGATGTATTGACACTGATTTGATATTCTTTTGGACTGGGGTGATGTAGCCCTTAGTCGATGATGATGTATGACACTATTATGTACTTGTACACTCTACCATGTGGTCCCGATTTTGGCAATGCAATCGCAGTATTCTCATCATATGTGATGTTTTGATTGATTAATTATGTTTTTATAACACGGGATGTTGTGTGATTGATATGATTATAACATGAGATGTTATGTACTATTAGTATCATTATATACGTACGCTTTATTATGGCCTGACCGACGTGAACCCATCTTTTAGAAGATGTCGCCGAGACGTCAAACGCAGATGCCTACCAATGAGGCAGAACTCCAACAAGTCATCGCTGCTGCCATCACGCAATATGCCACCTCGCAAGAAGGACCCAGCGGAAGCAGCTCAAACAACAATGGCAACAACAATCCACCTCATGGTAATACTAGGTCGTTAAGACATACCATGATCTAATTGGATATCTCTAGCAAGAATGCTAATGTCATTCATATGTTGTAATGTATGTGCAGGGTGCACCTACAAGCAGTTTCTAGACTGCAAGCCTGTCAACTTTGATGGCACCAGAGGTGCTGTTGCTTTTGTTCGTTGGGCCGAGAAGACTGAATCTGTTCTCCGCATGAGCAAATGTGCACCAGACCAGCAAGTCACCTACATTTCTGGGCTATTTTTGGATGGGGCCCTATCTTGGTGGAATTTGCAAGTGCAGACACTTGGTGAAGCTGCTGCCTACGCACTAACATGGACCGAACTGAAGGAACTAATGCGCAAAAAGTATTGTTCTCGCGCTGAAATCCAAAGATTGGAAACTGAGTTCTGGCATTTGAAGATGGAAGGTCCGAAGATCGCGGAATATGTTCAGAGGTTTCACGACCTGTCGCATGTGGTACCCTATATGGTCACTCCAGAATTCAAGCGGATTGAATGCTTCATTTGGGGATTAGCTCCTCAAATCATAAGCATGGTGACCTCCTCCAAGCCTGCAATAATTACTGAGGCAATCGATTTGAGCGTGGCTCTCACTGAGGAGGCTATCCGCCTGAACAAGTTCGATGAGATCGAGACCAGGAAGAAAGAGACTCACGTCGAGTCATCCGGAGGTAACAAACGAAAGTTCTCGAACTTCAAACAAGGCACTAGTGGTGTTGTTAAGAAAGGAGAGCCAAACGCGCCAGCTCAGGTTACAGCTGGTGGTGCGAAGTAAGGAAAGGGATATATGGGCACCCAGCCCAAGTGCAACACCTGCCAGCGTCACCATTCTGGCCGATGGGGTTTGAAGGTGTGTGAAGCGTGTGGGAAACCTGGCCACTTGAAGGATTCTTGTTGGGCCACTGTTGGCCAGGGAGGCCAAGGAGGATTTGGAAACAGAAACAATAACCGGGGTGGAATTGGAAATCGCCCACAAGGAAACAATGGAGGTAATGGGAATCGAGGCAACAATGTGAACCAAGCGGGCGCTGTGAATCATAACCAAAGGAATAACCAAGCTGGAAATGGAGGTGGAAACGGGCAAAGACCTGGATGCTTTAACTGTGGTGATATCGGGCACTTTAAGAGGAACTGCCCAGAGTTGAACCAAGCCCGTGGAAGAGTGTTCAATATCGAAGCGAGGGAAGCGCGCCAGGATCCCAATGTCGTTACTGGTACGTTCCCTGTAAACCAACGCTATGCATCCGTTTTAATTGATACTGGTGCCGACTATAGCTTCGTATCGTTAGAATTTAAGAATATGCTTGGTTTAGCCGCTAGTAAGTTAGATATTCCCTACTCAATCGAATTGGCTAATGGGAAGTTAGTAGAAGCCAATGAAGTGATCAGAGGTTGTGCAATCGAGTTGGGAGAACGTGAGTTTGCTTTGGATCTACTACCAGTCCAGCTGGGGAGCTTTGACGTGGTAGTAGGGATGGATTGGTTATCAAGCAACAAGGCAGAAATTGTTTGTCACGAAAAGGTCGTTCGTATCCCGACCGAAGATGGCGAAACAATTGTGGTACATGGCGAAAAGCGCGATACGCCTTTAAGAATTATCAGTTGCCTGAAAGCTCGTAAGTGTTTACAAAAGGGATGTGCTGCCTTCCTGGCACACATTGTAGATAAGAAAGCTGCTGAGCCAAAAATCGAAGACATCCCTATCGTGAGGGAATATCCTGAAGTCTTTCCAGAGGACTTGCCTGGATTGCCACCCCAAAGGCAAGTGGAATTTCACATAGACTTAGTTCCAGGCGCCGCGCCTTTAGCTAGGGCACCTTATAGACTTGCACCGTCAGAGATGCAGGAGTTGTCGACACAACTCCAGGAGTTACTTGACAAAGGATTCATCCGACCAAGCTTCTCACCTTGGGGAGCTCCAGTCTTATTTGTCAAAAAGAAAGACGGTAGTTTTCGTATGTGCATTGACTACCGGGAGCTGAACAAGCTGACGATCAAGAATAGATATCCTCTGCCAAGAATTGATGATCTGTTTGATCAACTGCAAGGTTCAAGCTTTTATTCAAAGATCGATTTGCGATCTGGATACCATCAGTTAAGGATACAAGAGGAGAGTATCCCGAAGACAGCCTTCAGAACTCGTTATGGACACTACGAGTTCCTTGTTATCCCGTTTGGGTTGACAAACGCACCTGCAGTCTTTATGGACTTGATGAATAGAGTTTGCAAGCCGTACTTGGACAAGTTCGTGATTGTGTTTATCGACGACATTTTGATTTATTCAAGGACAAAGGCTGCGCACGAACAGCATCTAAGAGCTATTTTGGAGCTGCTGAAGAAAGAACAGATGTATGCCAAATTCTCTAAGTGCGAATTTTGGCTACGGGAAGTCCAATTTCTTGGTCATGTGGTAAATGGAGATGGAATCCATGTGGATCCCACCAAGATCGAAGCGATCAAGAGTTGGGAAACGTCAAAGACGCCAACCGAGATTCGACAATTCTTGGGTTTGGCTGGCTACTATCGAAGGTTCATTGAGGATTTTTCGAAGATCGCTCAACCATTGACGCTCCTCACCCAGAAAGATAAGAAGTTTGATTGGGGAATCAAACAGGAAGAAGCGTTTCAGCTGTTGAAGGATAAGCTCTGCAATGCGCCAATCCTAGCACTACCGGAAGGTACTGACGATTTCGTGGTATACTGTGACGCCTCGCGTCAAGGATTGGGTTGCGTGTTGATGCAACGCCAGAAGGTTATTGCTTACGCATCACGTCAGTTGAAGGTACATGAGAAGAACTATACCACGCACGATTTGGAGCTAGGCGCAGTGATATTTGCTTTAAAGATCTGGAGACACTACCTATATGGTACGAAATCTATAATTTTTACAGATCATAAGAGCCTACAACACATATTCAACCAGAAGGAGTTGAATATGAGACAAAGACGATGGGTTGAGTTGTTGAATGATTACGATTGCGAGATAAAGTATCATCCAGGGAAGGCGAATGTGGTTGCCGACGCCCTAAGTCGAAAAGAGAGGATCAAGCCCATAAGGGTTAGGGCTTTAGAAATGATTATCCAAACCGATCTTTCCTTGCGCATTCGTGCAGCGCAGAAAGAAGCTCTTAAGAAAAGAAATCTTGAAGAAGAATATCTCCGTGGGATGGAGAAGCTATTGGTGCCAAACGAGGAAGGAACGTTATGTTTTGAGAAAAGGATTTGGGTTCCTCTGTTTGGTGGTTTAAGGGAAGTTGTTTTTGATGAAGCTCACAAATCGCGGTACTCTATCCATCCAGGAGCGGATAAGATGTACCAAAATCTCAAGGATTACTATTGGTGGCCTAGGATGAAGGGTGATGTTGCTGTTTATGTGAGCAAGTGTCTAACGTGCGCTAAGGTGAAAGCGGAATACCAGAAGCCTTCAGGACTTCTGCAACAACCTAAGATTCCCAAGTGGAAATGGGAACAAATCTCCATGGATTTTATTACAAAGTTGCCAAGAGGCCATGACACTATTTGGGTAATAGTGGACCAATTAACAAAGTCAGCGCACTTCTTACCTATCAGGGAGAAGGATAATACGAGCAAGTTGGCTGAAATTTACATGAGAGAAATCGTCACGCACCATGGAGTACCTCTCTCGATCATCTCTGATAGAGATGGACGTTTCATATCAAGGATTTGGCAATCCTTCCAAGAAGCTTTTGGCTCACAATTAAATCTGAGCACTGCATTTCACCCTCAGACCGACGGTCAAAGCGAGCGGACTATTCAGACCTTGGAAGATATGCTGAGAGCATGTGTTATGGATTTGGGCGGTAGCTGGGATAAGCATTTGCCACTGGTCGAATTTTCATACAACAACAGCTACCACACCAGTATTGGAGCCGCGCCATTTGAAGCTCTTTACGGACGCAAGTGTCGATCACCCCTATGCTGGGCTGACGCAGGTGATAGGCAGCTTGTTGGTCCCGAAATCGTCCAAGAGACGACATACAAGATTGCGCAGATTCGAAAACGCATCGAAGCAGCTCGCGACAGACAGAAAGCCTATGCAGATCCAAACCGAAAACATTTGGAATTCCAAGTTGGAGATATGGCTTTATTGAAAGTTTCACCCTGGAAGGGTGTGGCACGCTTCGGAAAGCGTGGGAAGTTGAATCCGCGTTACATTGGCCCTTTCAGAATTTTGGAAAGAATAGGGCTAGTAGCATACAAGCTGGACTTACCTGCTGAACAGAATGGAGTTCACGATACATTTCATGTATCCAACCTGAAGAAAAGTCCAACTCAAGATACCGTTGTCATTCCCACCGACGAGATTCATGTTGACGACACGCTCCATTTCGTTGAAGAACCTGTTGAGGTTACGGATTGGAAAGTAAACAAGACCTGCCGGAGCAGTGTCAAGCTCGTCAAGGTTCGTTGGAATGCCAGACATGGTCCTGAATACACCTGGGAGCGTGAGGACCGGATGAAAGAGAAATACCCCCACCTATTTCCCAAGAACCCTGCTTCTAGAAGCAGAACTTAAAATTTCGGGACGAAATTTTTCTAACGGGGGGAGAATGTGACAACCCTCACTAAACCAGGTATCCGTACGACTTAATTAATAATTAATTACTGCTTAATTACTGTGCTTACTTGAACTTGTGGATAAACTGCTACTTGAATGCTGATACATGTACTTACTTGCATCATACTTTACTTGCTGTCACTCCATGTTTTGCTTACAGCACCTTTGTGACAACCTTGATGCACCAAAAGCACAGTAGCACAATGAACGGATAACCTATTAAACGTGCTGTCATAACTAGCACCAGGCAGGTACTGCCTCTAAGGCCTGTAAGAGCTGGAGATAGTTTGCTACACTAGTGGTGAGTGTAGGGATATAAGGGTTGTAGAACTGCGTCACTAGGAATGAGATTACAGTGACCGGATGTGCCTAAAACGTACTTTAAGTACAAAATTCAGCACTTTAATTAAAATTCAGCATCTAGCTAACTAATAAAGTGCCAAAACATGAGAAAAACATTACTAGACACTTTCCAAAGTGTCGGGAATAAGTTGTGTCACTAAAAATAATAATAATGACACTTTAAAGCTTTGTTAAGCACTATAACGGATCACTATCCAACCGAACAACCGGACTTTACCCGGAACATAAAAGTATTGCCAACAACATTGTTTCTCTTTTTCTGAACCAGTTGGGTCCCTGAATACCCTAACACCCGCTATAATGCATAACACATCAGTAACCGAGTTAACCTTCACTTAACTTAACTAATACATAACGTTTAGTTGAAAACCAACCGGGTAACCCCCCCCCCCCCCCCAACCGAACTCGTCCCCTTGGGGGACACCCTTGTACTTTTTGTGATTAAATTAATCACACATGCCTAATATCTATTAGACACATAAACCATTGGATAATGATTATAACATTTGCCTATAAGATCAAGTCTTGACACACTAACACTTTCACTCAACACTCACCAACACACACTCTCTCCCTCTCTCCCCAAAGCTCTCGGCCGAACATCCCCTTCCCCATCCATCCATCTTTCGATCTTGATCATCTCATTCCAAGAGCATACAAGTGTTAAGGATCACATACGAGGAGGCTTGGTGCATTCGGAACGTGAAGGACCTCTTCTCATTGCTTTTATCCACTCATTCTTCGACTAGATTCTTCCCTAGCCTCGAGCTAGTAGTAAGTTGCTTGAAACACACTCTCGATCTATTTTAAAGTGGTTAAAATAAGATATGACGGTTAAAACTCGTGAACTTGCAAGATGAAGTGTTAAAAGTCTACTAAAATGTTAAAAATGATGGTTAAAAGCTATGATGTTGTGTAAATCTAGCAAGACTTGTTTTGTGTAACTATTTAGTGCCGATCTATGATGTGGTAGCTCGGATCATCGTCTAACCCGGATTGGTCATGATCATGGATCATGACATAGAGTTGTTTAAGTATAAAAAAGGGTTAAATGATGAAGCTCTACCACACACTAAACATGAACTTGTGTAAAATCGACTTTACTTACGAAATAGTGTTTAAAACTAGTAGATCTACGGATCTACAAGCGGTATTTTCAAAGGACCAAGTGTCAAAGAAATCATATTTTCAAAAGCCGGATCTTACATGAACAAGAATGATTTTAGCAAACACACAAGTGTGTAAACACTTGTGTAACACAAAGTTTCGGCAAAATAACTATTTTTGTAAAAGTTGACAAGAAGTTGTAAAGATGAAATTCCTTTAAAAACGAGACTTTCAAGAAACGAAGTTGATTCATATAAAGATCCACTAAAAGTAATGGGATTTACCACACATTTTTGGGTAAACCACAAGTTCATGTAATTTTTGCGACTTTTATATATTTTGACTAGTTGATGCTTTGGATATTGTTTTGGTTGAATGAGAAAATTGTTGATTTGAATCTTAAAAGAAAATGATACGCTTGAAAGCGTGGCCACCTCCAGTTACAGGGGAAACTCTGGCGAAATTTTTCCAAAAACCTAACACTTAGAAATATTTTCACTACAAGTGTTAGAAATACATTTTAGACTTATTTTCGAATTATAGATTTCGCCACAACTTTATTTACAAAATATCGGAGGTGGGATTTCACAAAATAAAACTTGATAAATATATACTTAGTATATATTTTCATAACAACACCTGTGTGAATTTTGATGATTATTTTGTGAACTATACAAATGTTATTTTTTTTAGTAAAAATAATATTACCGAATGTTAACGATTCCAAAATAATACAAACAGCTTCATAATAAATAATAAGTTACAACGGTATAATTATTACCACCCGATCTTTAAAACGTAACTTACGCATTTTAAGAAAATATTTATGAACGCGTATTTTTGTCAAGGTATTATTTTGGGAAAATCATATGTATTAAAATATAATATTTTTGGGAAAATATTTATATTTTGGAGTTAGAATTAAAATATATTTTAAGTGAGACTTAATAATATATTTCGAATTTTACGAACACGCATGTATTAAATCCCCCATCCTTGGGAAGGAGAATAATTACCAAGTATTTACAAAAATATAAACACGAAATAGTTGTCTAACTATTTCCCAAAAACTTAAACCTTATGCTAAGGCACGGCCGTCCGTCTAATAGATTTAGTACGTGTAGGTCGTCGCACAGCTGCTTGATCAGGAGATATACTTGGTAGAGACGCACCACTGTGAGTTCATGTCCCCCTTTTCTCTAACTGTTTTCAGTTTTCTAAACTGCAGGGGTGAAATACATGTTACTATGATTACGAATATTTCTTACATGGTATGGTTAGCGTAAGGAGGGTTATTATTCAGATCATGTGAGTGGGTAGGCGGAAACTTGAGGCCATTAATCCTCAGGGTAGGACCGAGGGGCAGGAGCGGTAGATCTATCAGGGTGTAGCGAGCCCAGCCCCAGGCCCAAACAGAACGGACCTCGGGGTGACTTTGTACCCAACGCATAAATCTGCTAGGTTTGAGTCTTCCTACTTGCACTTCACACATATCAATGGCCTTGCAAACCATTGGTGATCTCTTTTTTCCTTATTTGCTACATACCAGGGTTTTTATACATACAACGGTTTATTTACTCACTTACACATGAACTCGCTCAACATTATTGTTGATTTTTCAACTTACATGTATTTCAGGGAATTAAAGGATCTGGTGCGGTATGACACGTTTTCCCGCTGCACTAGTTTCGAGGTCATCCGAGTTTAAAGGATGTGACTTTTTCCTGGACGAGTCACAGTTCTTAAACTGTGTTTATTTCTTGTTGGTGTTGTGTCTTTTGAACACTGTTTATGTATGTTAGGATGTGATATCCGTTAAGACAATGTTGTGGTTCTTTACTCTTCAAACTTATTTTAATGGATGATCTTGCTTGGTTTTTATTTCATATAGCTTGTTATGATTAAGCTATGGTATTAAGAAGTCACACCAAAATAACCACGCTTCCGCAAAGCCAGGGTGTGACACATATTAGGTTCAAATCAATGGTTTATATACCTTCTTAAACCCATTTTGACTTAAATGCTTATTTTGACCTGTTAAGGGAATTTAAGCACTTTTCCGCATAATTCATGCTCATTTATTTCTAGCATCTTATTTCCACATTATTTATCAATTGATCTTCCCCCACAACTATATTTGTGGTGGATTTAATGTGGTGATTTATATATTCCAAGTTATACCCCTCGGATTATCATTTTACGGCAAAGACTCATATAGATTCATTTGACCATAAATTTACATCTTTCGCTTTTTATACTAATTCGAAGTATTTGTTTTATCATAAAACTCATTTTCAAACAACCTTTAAGGGTCGTTCGCTCGATTTATCTTACAAGGGAGTTTTGGTCCATTTTAGCCTTTCATTTACGATGAAGGACTTTTGAAAGCATGTTTGACCCAAAATCCCTCTTTTTTTAGCTATGATTTTGTTTGAAAAGTCATTATGTTTTCTAATCACAATGACATCACTTGAATCATTCGGTTTACCTATTAAGGTAACCAAATGTCCATTTTTTACTTGTCTAGCTCTCATAGAACATTAAGTTCAAAATGATGAGTTGACCTATTATGCATACCTGGCTTGGATCACTATATTGACACGTTTTAACCCCTTGCTTAATAACCACTAAATAATAGCGGTGCAATTATCCTTTCGATATTTACTCCTGTAATCATACAACTCAACAAAATCATTAGTCGATATCGTAAAAAGGTGATATTTTCACCTTTTGACCCGTTTGGTCTAAGTGACCGTGTATCTTTGCGAGATGGTATTTATTATCATCTCGTCTACATGACTCGCTCCGGTTTACACCGTACGGTCATTTTATTTATAAACCATTTCTTAACTCTTTCGATCCATTATGGCTTACGCCATAAAGTGTCTTTCAAAAACTAACGGTTATCGTCAACGTGTGATCGAATTACCGTTTTACCCTTAGTATTTATGTTGGTTACCCTATAAGGTAACCACTCGAAACTCATTATCTATTAGTCATTGCATGACCAAATAATCGTATTAGTCCTTTTTAACTATTAACCATGGTTTATCATTATTGTCTTTTGTTCCGAACCGCACATGTCGTGTCGGAACATCATAATTCAAACATGACTTTCTATTATTCATAACCTATAACCAATAGGTATTTAATAAATAGAGTGTAAGCTTTACTTACCTAGCATCCAGATTATGCTTTTCCAACATTCTTGATCCATTTGACCTGCTTCCTTCCCAAGCTTTCACCTAGCTTGTCAAGCGTCAAACTATCATTGTAAGTTGTAAGATGGTTAGACTAGTCATAAACATTCACGACTATTCCATCCTACGATCTTTATGTCGAAATTATCATTCGATCATATAAAAGGTCATTTTAACTTTTAAAAAGTCAAACTGCCTATTGACAAAGTAATTACACGATGTAGCTTAACCACTCGATTTATTACTTTGCCACTATACGATAAGCATCCATATTATGCTACCGTCTTAATCACTTATTTTCAAATTCTTGTAACCATAAGTTACCGAATTAATAATTGATGATCTTAAACATCATTTAATATGAACATATTATTAATTTTTATCATATCATACTAAACTCATTCCATAGTAAGTATGATTATATACTCAGAAATAAAATTTGTTCAATTATTTCCTGATTACTATCTTGTATGATGATTCTAATCATAATTATACCATCAAATTCATCATATGATTAATACCCACTTATCCTAGTGTGGTAAATCATCAAATCATTCAAATTATAGCATCATATGTATAATTTTCACTTAGGGTTTAGTTCCTAAGGAAGTATACATCACTAATTCAATCATAGCTTCAATAATTCATTCATAATTCGCGAATATGATGATTATCCAAATTTCACAACTTTACAAATCATCAAAATTTGACATACCTTATGATCCCCTAGCTTGGGTGATCATTAATTCACGTTCAATTATGAATTTGGGAGTCATTTGCCCCTTTAATTTGATGATTTAGCAAGAACTAGGGTTTTGAAGCTCCTGGGACCTTCCTGGGTTCGATCACAGAACACACACTAACTGTGTGTGTTTTGTTTTAAGTTTCTTTTATAATTAAACTTTCCATTTATCCGAATCTGGCCCCTCTTGTTTGGTTAGTTATTAAGTAGGGCACAACCTACTTATTTCTAACAATATTCCCACTTATTAACTAGGTTAAACATTCCTAGTTAAATTAGTGGGTTTGGGGAATCTATAACTCAGTTTATTTTAAGTCTTGTTAACTCGGGCTTCTATTAACTTTATTTTCTCAAAAGCTTTCTTTCAGCTTTTAATTTAATAATAGGTTTATTTATTTAAAAATCATAATATTCACCGGGTTATTTTTACCACTAAGGGTAAATTACCCGTCTTTTAGTATTAACGTGGTTTGATTACCAAACCCATTTTCGGGGTGTTACATGAAGTTACCAGAATACCCTTTTAGTTAATAAACAATTTGGATGGAGTTAAAGGCGGGGAGCAGAATGGAAAAAACATAGTAAACTATTAGAGGAAAATGGCTATTTGTAAAGGATTAGGGGAAAACCATTAAAACTCTTAACTCAGTTAAATCATTCAATTAAATTTAGGGGTATTTTGGTAATTTTATATATAAGGATTTATTTATTTATTATAAATTCTTTAAATTGATTTTTGAAATAATATACATTATTAATATATATATATATATAATAAATTTAATTATTTATTATTAATATACATTATATATAATAATGTATACATATCATTGCATATCTTCACCCTCACTGGAACGGCTACCACCACCAGAATCTCCATCGCCATCCTCCAACCGTTACCACCACCTCAAACTCCGACCAACTACCACCACCATCTTCTCCAACCCTTAGACCGCTTGCAACCGCTAAACCACTACCACTCGATTTGCCCTAACTCATCACTGATTTGCCCTCTTGTTTCTTGGCTTCTATAGTTCGGTGGCTAGAGAGTTACGGGTGAATCATCCAACGTCGGTGACAAATCAGATTTGCAGCTAAGGTGGTGAGCCAGATCTGCTTAGGGTTCAAGTCAGATCTGCATTATCATTGGCTAGGGTTAAGACATATTTGGCAACAATGCTAACAAGTCATGGTCTGATCGAAGGTTCAAAGGTCAGACCTGTAACGAAGGGGGTGAGCTAAAGTAATGGTGGTTATGGGTGGTTACAATTTTGCAGGTGGCAATGGAAGATGACGATTTTAGTTGGTGTTGGTCATCGTAGGAGGTGGCCAGCAGTTCAAATTTGGGGTTGTGGAATTTAGGGTTGTGAAGGTGTTCTTTTTTCAAGCGAAGTGGCTGGATTAGGGTTGTAGTGGCGGTGGTTGGCTTGTGGTTGTGGTGGCAGGAGGTAGCAGGGTTGTGGTGGTGGCGGATGAGGTGAGAAAGAAAGAGGGGAAGGCGATGGTTGGGTGGAGTTGGTGCAAGGTGGTGATGGTGGTCTGGTGGGGATGGTGCAGCATGGTGGTGGTGATCTGGTGGAGCTGTAGCAAGGTGGTTGTAGGGTGACACTGGTGTACGGTGGTTGTGAGAAGGAAAAAGTGAATTGAGTTTTCTTTCTGTATTTTTATATATATATGTATACATCTTGAATTTAATGAAATAATAACAAATATATAAACCTTATATATAAAATTACCAAAATACCTCTAATTTTAACTGAGTTATAGAAGGGGAGCAAATTGGAAAAAAAACATGGTAAACTATTGGAGTAAAATGGCTATTTTTAAAGGATTGAGGCAAAACTATTAAAACAACCAAATCACAAGGAGCAAAACAGAAGTTTACTCTATTTTATTTACTTACCATCAGTGGCGGACCCAAAATTTTTTCCAATGGGGTCTATTTTTTTGTGTTCAAAATTTTCATAAAATAATGTTAAAATTTTCGGATCGGTCTTCATTCGGGTAGAGTCAGAACAAGTTTGAATTAGATTAAAAAAAAAACTAGATATACAAGGATTGAAATCGTGACCTCTTGTTGGGAAAGAGGAAAGTTTACCACTACATCAACTTTCCTTTTCTTTCTATAGGGTCCACCTAATTGTATTTATTAGGTCCTTATAAAATTTAATATACCGGATCTACTAACTTTTTAAAAAAACATTGGGGGTCCGGGGATCCCGACCCGCTCTATGTGGGTCCGCCCCTGCTTACCATGACTTAGGGGGTGTTTGTTTTTCAGAAAAACCTCTTCTGACCTCTTATGTCTGCGCGGCGCAGACCACGCGCCGACGTTTAGCTCTGCATACCGTTTGTTTTTTTAGAAAACATTTCATTAAAAAAATGTCTTCAAACCTCTGCGCGTCCTCTTCCCCACACAGACATGGTCCAATGTTTTCCCAACTCTTCCAACCTCTTCCAACCCTCTCTCCATACTTTTTTTCCCTTTCTCTTCCAACCCTTTCAAACCTCACGACCTACAACCCCAAATCCTCAAACGTCTACCTCTTAATTCCCTTCTCAAATTCCGTACAGTCTCCAAATCTTGGAACTCCCTCATCACAAGCAACCATTTCATCTCTTCACACCTCTAATCAATCACCCACAAGAATCCTCAATCCCTATTCATCAAGTACTTTGAAATTTTCGCTCAGTAGTGTTATACATGTAGTTTTCGTATAGAAATTTTTGGGTATATACGTTTTCGACGCCCCGGTTCTATAGAATTTTTTGGGTATATACGTTTTCGACCCCCTGTCTTCATTGTCAAGCTTCGCCACTGTTCCGGATTATCTACAGAATTGTGTCTGGTCGCAAATTACTGTGTTAGGGTTTGGTGTTTGTCCGGTGACTCATGATCCTAAGGTTGTAGGTTGTGAGGTTTGAGGATTTGGAGTTGCTTGTGACGTTTAAGGATCTGAAATGTTCAAGAAAAAGGGGTTTAGGAGAAGAGAAAGGGAAAAAAAGTTTGCAGGTGTGGGGTAAAGAGGTGAGATAATCAAACACTCTTTTTATTACACTATGCAGACATTTAGTCCACCTTTTCTCGTGCAAACGTTTACAGATGTGGTTTGCAGACTGCAGACCTTTTCCATTTGAAAAAACAAACACCACCTTAGTAATATATAAATCATGGGATGCATGTGTCAAAGACATGCACCATAAATATACCTGGGACATGATTGTGAATATCATCTCAGTTATGGTATAAAACAAAATCCAAAATTTTAAATTTCTGCTCTGCCCATATTGTTAAATGGAGAATGAAGTAGTGTTTCTTAACTGAAACCATGAAATCTATGTGTAGAATATATGGGTGGAATATAAGAAGATTCTTGATACCTATCTGTGAGTAAATAAGAAAATATTGAGATTATAGTGATTTGATTTAAATCTTCTAGGGTTTCTCAACCCATTGCTCCCTGTCGATACTCCCGTAGGAGTGGCATTTCAGCATCAATGATACTATGCATGAAAAACGCAGGTTCTGTTGGTATGGGAAGCGTAATAGAGAAACTATTAAGCATAAGAACAACTAAAGCCATGGTTGGTCTATCGATGGCATTTTCTTGAACACGTAATAATCCAATGTGGATATGTCTTATAATATCATGCATTGAACCAGATTTTGCCTTCAATGTAGGATCAATTATATCTTATATTGTCCCATTCATCCAGCTTTTCCATGCCTAAAAGATATTAACAACTTTGCTTAGAATTCATATGATAAGTTTGAAAAATTATGTTAAGATATGGTAGAAAGGTGGACACTTACAAAGCTAAGAAGATCTTCTATCCTCTCTTCGTTTTTAAAACATTAGTTCTTTTGACCGGTTACCATCTCTAGTACCACCACACCATAGCTAAAGACATCAGACTTTACTGAGAATTGGCCATGCATCATATATTCAGGAGCCATATAACCGCTATGAGAGTGAATAGTAAAACGGTTAGCACTTGAACGCAGAGTTAAGACCACATACCAACACACACTCATAAGCGTTGAACATTTTGAAATTGGTTATTAGTACAAGAACCATAAAAATCATGAACAAAAACAACATAATGAGATAAATAAGCATGTTATTTGGCAACCGTTGGTGTTCAAATGCATATTGTTAAAATAAACATGAGTTTTGAAATTGATCCGGCCAAATCCTACTTTTACACATCAAAGTAACATTTACTGGATTCTAAAAATGGTTTTCCACGTTTGTGATGTAAAGGCAAATCAATAGCCATGTTAACATAAGTTTTTAAAAAACTCACATTAGAATTTTGCAATGTAGACTAGGTCACTAAATGGGGATTGATTGAACGTGTAGCAACATTCCGACCACATTAAATGCAACTTCAGAAACATGGTGTGGTGAGTAGTCTATGAGTTATAATTATAACAATTCTATGTAATTCTGTAACACCCCGAAAACGGGTTTGGTAATCAAACCCTGTTAATACTAAGAGACGGGTAAAATACCGTTAGTGGTAAAATTTAACCCGGTGTGTATTAGGACTTAAACAATAATCCTAATATTAATTAAAAAAGGAAAATAAATGCTTTGAGAAAACAAACTATAACAAGCCCGAGTTGACGGGACTTAAAATAAAACGAGTTATAATCTACTCGAACGCACTAAGTTAACTAGGAGTGTTTAACCCAGTTAACAAGATGAAATATTATTAGAAATAAGTAGGTTGTAGCCTACTAAATAAATTAACCAAACAAGAGGGGCCAATGTGGGATAACTTGAAAAGTTAATTAATAAAACAAAAAAAAATAATACACACAAAGTCTGTGCGTAGAGATCGACCAGGGGAAGCTCCCATGGAGCTCTAACCCTAATTTCAACAAATGCTCCAAATTGAAGCTCAAATCAAGGCCCAAATCAATGCATGAACACAAATTCGTGATCACCTAGTCATGGGGATCACAAGGTATGTTGAATTTTGTCATTTTGTGATACTTTAAAATTATGATGAACAATCATAATCGAAATTCTGGAATGAATGATGAATCTATGAACATAGTTGTGATGAAATTCATGTTTAGAAACAAACACTAGTTGAAAACTTGATGAATTAGTGTTAAAAACTAGGGATTTGATGATTACCCATATGTGTGCTAAGTGGGTTTTATGACAAGAAGATGAATACTTGAATTAGAGTGTTAAATTGATGTTATGATACCAGTACTAGGTGTAGTTCATGAACACTAGACATAGAGGTTTGAATTTTGATGTTAACCTTGGTAAAAATAACTAGTTATGAACTAGTTTGTAAATGTGTAAAAGTATGCCCATTACGTGTTTGATAAAATGCCTAAATGAATGCTAAAATGTGGAAATTTCGGGTGAAACACATATTTGAATAATATGACAAATTATGAGAAGTATGAACCGATAAGGATTCAAAGCATAAAGTTAATCTAGACTTAATTGTGTAAATGATCAAAAGTAGTTAACTTTTGATAAGTTAAGTTAACTAATGAAGAAGTCGAATAGAAGTTTCGACATAGAAAACAAGTGAGGTGGAATAGTCGTGATTTTTAATGACTAATTTAACCACCTCGTAAATCTTGACAATAGTTTGACGCCTAACGAGCTAGGTGGAGGCTTGGGAAAGAAGCGGTCAAACGAATCAAGCATGAGAAGAAAGGCGTATTCGGGATGCGAGGTAAGTTAAAGCTTACACCTTTTATTTAAATTCTATTGGTTTTATAGATTATGAATAATCAAAAGTCACATTTGACTTATGATGTTTCGACCCGACATGCGCGGTTCGGAACAAAAGACAATAATGATAAACCATGTTGAATGGTTAAAAAGAGCTAATAAGGTCATTTAGTCATGCAATGACTAATAAATAATGAGTTTTGAATGATTTACCGTATAAGGTAAATCAATACAATTAATAAGGGTAAAATGGTAATGTGGTCACTCGTTGACGATAACCGTTAGTTTTGAAGGACACTTTATGGCGTAAGATATAAAGGGGTCAAAATAATCAAGAAATAGATTTATAAGTAAATTGACCGTACGGTGTAAACCGGTACAAGTTATGTAGACGAGATGATAATAAATCCATCTCGCAAAAGTAAACGGTCATTTAGACCAAATGGGTCAAAAGGTGAAAATATCACCCTTTGACAATATCGGCTAATGTTTTGTCGAGTTGTATGATTACAGGAATAAATATCGATTGAATGTTGACATCGCTATTACTTAGCGGCTACTAAGGCAAGGTATCAAAACGGGTCAATATATTGATTCGGGCCAGGTATGTATAATTGGTCAATTCATCATTAGAACTTGAAGTTCGATGAGGGCTAAACAGGTTAAAATGGACATTGGGTTATCTTTTAAGTAAACCGAATTTTTTAAGTTATAGTCATTGTATTTTGAAAACGTAATGGCTATTTAAACAAGATCCTAGTGTAAAAGTGGAATTTTGGTCAATTACGACACTAAAAGTCTTTTGTTGTAAAGAAAGGATTTAAGATGACCAAAACGCCCTCGTAAGCTAAATCGAGCAAAGAATCTTAAGAGTTGTTTAAAAACAAGTTATATGATCAAGCAAATACCTTGAATAAGTATAAAAAGTGAAAGGGGTAAATCTTGGGTCAAATGACTCTATATGGGTCTTTGCCGTAAAATGATAGTCCGAGGGATAAAACTCGGAATATATATATCTCCACATTAAATCCACCACAAATATAGTTGTGGTGGAGGATTACTTGGTAAGAAATGTGGAAATATAAAGCTAGATACAAATGAAAGCGAATCATGTTTAAAATATACTTAAATACCCTTAACGAGTCAAAATAAGCATACGACCGAAAACGGGTTTAAATTGTGTAAGAAACCTGTGATTAGAACCTAACATGGTAGATAATACTAAATTGAAGAGGTGCATGTGAAATAAGGATCAAACAAACATGTTTGTTTGATAAAATCACAAACGGGTCAAAATTTTGGTAAAAAGGGTAATAAGCCGAAGACTTAAAAGTCTTAAATTTTGTTAATCCGGTTGTTGGATTTTAACTCCATATGATGGAGAATTTAATTACGAACGCGTAGGAAAAAGAATCGCGTAAAACGGACATGGATAGTGAAAGTTATGCAAGTTCTAAGTTAATATTTGGTGAATTTTCGTAGCTGGTCAAAGTGCAGCAACAATAAAGGAACTTGCTGTCAAAAAAGAGGCTAGGTGGGGCGTCTAGCCCCCCCCCCCTGAATCCCAAAATTGTTTAATTTTGTTTGTTTGACCCACATAACTTGTTTAAACTTGCTATTTAACTATCAAAACTAACTTTTAAGTTGGTTTTGATCATAGGTGAATGTCAAGAGTGCCCGGATGAAGATCAAGCTCGATGAGGAACCGAACACGATAAAATACAATCTTTCGCGCGGCGTTTCGTCGTATCTTTTAAACGAAGAATTCAATTACATTAAGTTGTATATTCTTTTTAATTGTAAAAGTTTTAACTAACCTTATTTATCAAAATTACATGTTTGTTTTCGTAAACTATACGAAAACCGTAAAATAATAACAAGGATGTTACAAGTTGGTAATCAGAGCCCAAGGTTAAAAGAATAAAGTGTTCGGTTCAAGGCTTGATCGCAAATCCGGTAAGTACATGTATGTTAATGATTTAGCATGCTAAAGTGTTGTAAACAACACATATGGTTATCGTGTATTACACGTTACACCAATAAAAACGATATAGAGTAGATATAGTCAACGAAATTACACGCGTTGATGCGTATAGTAGAAAAGCCTTGTATTATAATACGGGCATCCATTAATGTCGAAATTACTAACTGTTGTAAATGTTTTAGTTGAAGGACACTCGCGTATGAAGATAGCGAGAGTCTAACAAATCGCGGATTTGACAGAGGAACGATCCAAAGAGTATGCTCATGAAGGACCTAAATCACGTAGCGACCGCGAACAAGGCTAATGGCAAGAGAAGCCCGTTAGGGCAAGCATTACCAGGTGCACACTTTAAATTCAATTGCACAAATAGTAATATGCAACAAATACGTAGAGATTGAAAGTTGCATATGTAGATTAAAAACTTGGAAAAACCCGAATAGAAAATCTATCCGGGATATTGTTTCCAAGAGAAACAAATAGAGGCATTACTTACATGGGGTGTAATGTGAAAATTATAAAAATGTCATGTATACCAGGTATTGATCGCTTACTCTGGCCAAGTAAGTGGTGAGCACGTGGTACCATGAACTTTTTATGATGGACACGCTTACACCCGATGTAGTAAGGACGGGGTGAGTGGGACAAATTAAAAGTACCCAAATGAATCAGATAAGCAAAATATTTGATAATAATGTAAACGCACAGCCGAGTGACGGAAGCGTATTACATTAGGATAATGAGCCCGAGTGAAGGGACAAAGAAACATGTAAAATGATTAAAGTACGCACTGGGAGGGGGTGTACTTAGTACTTACACTCGAACCCGGAGAATGCAAACATGTAAAATGATTAAAGTACGCACTGGGAGGGGGTGTACTTACAGTCGAACCCGGGGAATGCAAACATGTAAAATGATTAGGATATGCATTGGGAGGGAGTGTACTTACACTCGAACCCGGAAAATGCAAATACGCCTCTTAACGGGCCGTTTTTTTTTTTTTTTGTAAAACGCCAAACTTGAGGACAAAGTCGGAATATAAAAGTGAAGCGAAGTCTTAATGCATACCGGGAGGGTTGCAATAATAATGACTTCGGTAAAACACCCGGTTGATGGGTAGGAATTTAAACACATGTGTAAACCAAGAGACGTGAACGCGGGTTGAAAATTCAAAAGACTTGGATTATGAATTATGACTATAAAATTTCGTAAAAGAAATTTTGAATAAATATGTTCAACTATTTTAAAGTTGAACGGTTCGAATATAATATCATGCCAGACGACATGAGTAAACGCAAGCAGGATAATGGTAACGTTAAAAGCAAAAGAATAATGAGCCCGGTAATGGGACATAATCAAATATGAATGTATGTAAATTGGATAATGGTGAGCATAAGATAAGCCGACGCATAAATGACGTGAGAAGTCATAAAGTCGGAAAATGTGTTCGAAAGGAAACGAATGTAGCCTTAGACTACGATCAAGGTCAAAGAAAATACCAAGGCGAAAATAAATGATTTTAAACAAAAACAGGATGCCTTGACACCAAACATGTATTTTAAGAATGACATGAGTAAGGAATGATCTACGGGATCAACCTAACCTTTGGGGTTATAAACAATGGAAAGGTCTACGAGACTAAAACGACCCACGGGTCATGACTAGAAAGAAATAGATTATAAGGACCTCGCCTTAAAGAGGTGAAAGTCTAATAAAATAGCCTATAAGGCAAAGTGATAAAACCTACGGGTTAATTAGACAAAGCGAGGGAATAAATTGAGAATTCCCGCATAAAACAAAGACTGTAAAAGAATAAATTTTGGACTGTCAATATCCCGGTATGGATAATTGACAAAAGTTAAAGAGAAGATGCTAAACTAAAACTTCAGTTTTGATAAGAAATAACGTTTTTACAAATATAAATTCTAATAGGAATTTAAATAGTAAGCATAAAAGATACAAGTCTTGACACTGATAGTCGCAAGACGATATATTCGAAAAGAGATATTTTCGAAAAATGAAAGGTTGATATAAATTAAACATGATGTAACACGATCACGGTCAAGAAATGCAATGTGAAGTAGAATCACATTATAACCAAGCGAGCGGTAAAAAGTAACTGGACTAATAAGTCTAGTTAGTGAGACCGGTTAAGGTCATTTAAATAAATTTGGTTGCTTGTAAGCGGTGGATTCGGTATAACTGAACCGAATAAATGAAATTGAAAACAAAAGAAATTGTTGCTAAAAGTGAAAGATTTCACTAAAGACCTTTAAACGGGTCAAAGTAACGGATTCATAAAGAGTTCGATAATATATAAAAGCGATGGATATCGCTAAGTTAACTAAACTAGTAGAAATAACGAAATTACGTTATTTCAAGTTGCATTATGCAGTATGAGATACGTAGATGATTAGTAACCAAAAGGATATTATCATACTTTTCGGGTAATACCAACAATTGGTTAAAATATGAGCAATGCTCAATTGATTATCGAGATCAAATGCATGGAGTTAAACTCGATAAATCATGTAAGAAAAAGGTTTCGAGGACGAAACCTCTTTAAGGGGGGTACACTTGTAACACCCCGAAAACGGGTTTGGTAATCAAACCTCGTTAATACTAAGAGACGGGTAAAATACCGTTAGTGGTAAAATTTAACCCGGTGTATATTAGGACTTAAACAATAATCCTAATATTAATTAAAAGAGGAAAATAAATGCTTTGAGAAAACAAACTATAACAAGCCCGAGTTGACGGGACTTAAAATAAAACGAGTTATAATCTACTCGAACCCACTAAGTTAACTAGGAGTATTTAACCCAGTTAACAAGATGAAATATTATTAGAAATAAGTAGGTTGTAGCCTACTAAATAAATTAACCAAACAAGAGGGGCCAATGTGGGATAACTTGAAAAGTTAATTAATAAAAAAAAATTAAATAATACACACACAGTCTGTGCGTAGAGATCGACCAGGGGAAGCTCCCATGGAGCTCTAACCCTAATTTCAACAAATGCTCCAAATTGAAGCTCAAATCAAGGCCCAAATCAATGCATGAACACAAATTCGTGATCACCTAGTCATGGGAATCACAAGGTATGTTGAATTTTGTCATTTTGTGATACTTTAAAATTATGATGAACAATCATAATCGAAATTCTGGAATGAATGATGAATCTATGAACATAGTTGTGATGAAATTCATGTTTAGAAACAAACCCTAGTTGAAAACTTGATGAATTAGTGTTAAAAACTAGGGATTTGATGATTACCCATATGTGTGCTAAGTGGGTTTTATGACAAGAAGATGAATACTTGAATTAGAGTGTTAAATTGATGTTATGATACCAGTACTAGGTGTAGTTCATGAACACTAGACATAGAGGTTTGAATTTTGATGTTAACCTTGGTAAAAATAACTAGTTATGAACTAGTTTGTAAATGTGTAAAAGTATGCCCATTAGGTGTTTGATAAAATGCCTAAATGAATGCTAAAATGTGGAAATTTCGGGTGAAACACATATTTGAATAATATGACAAATTATGCGAAGTATGAACCGATAAGGATTCAAAGCATAAAGTTAATCTAGACTTAATTGTGTAAATGATCAAAAGTAGTTAACTTTTGATAAGTTAAGTTAACTAATGAAGAAGTCGAATAGAAGTTTCGACATAGAAAACAAGTGAGGTGGAATAGTCGTGATTTTTAATGACTAATTTAACCACCTCGTAAATGTTGACAATAGTTTGACGCCTAACGAGCTAGGTGGAGGCTTGGGAAAGAAGCGGTCAAACGAATCAAGCATGAGAAGAAAGGCGTATTCGGGATGCGAGGTAAGTTAAAGCTTACACCTTTTATTTAAATTCTATTGGTTTTATAGATTATGAATAATCAAAAGTCACATTTGACTTATGATGTTTCGACCCGACATGCGCGGTTCGGAACAAAAGACAATAATGATAAACCATGTTGAATGGTTAAAAAGAGCTAATAAGGTCATTTAGTCATGCAATGACTAATAAATAATGAGTTTTGAATGGTTTACCTTATAAGGTAAATCAATACAATTAATAAGGGTAAAATGGTAATGTGGTCACTCGTTGACGATAACTGTTAGTTTTGAAGGACACTTTATGGCGTAAGATATAAAGGGGTCAAAATAATCAAGAAATAGATTTATAAGTAAATTGACCGTACGGTGTAAACCGGTACAAGTCATGTAGACGAGATGATAATAAATCCATCTCGCAAAAGTAAACGGTCATTTAGACCAAATGGGTCAAAAGGTGAAAATATCACCCTTTGACAATATCGGCTAATGTTTTGTCGAGTTGTATGATTACAGGAATAAATATCGATTGAATGTTGACATCGCTATTACTTAGCGGCTACTAAGGTAAGGTATCAAAACGGGTCAATATATTGATTCGGGCCAGGTATGTATAATTGGTCAATTCATCATTAGAACTTGAAGTTCAATGAGGGCTAAACAAGTTAAAATGGACATTGGGTTATCTTTTAAGTAAACCGAATGATTTAAGTTATAGCCATTGTGTTTTGAAAACGTAATGGCTATTTAAACAAGATCCTAGTGTAAAAGTGGAGTTTTGATCAATTACGACACTAAAAGTCTTTTGTTGTAAAGAAAGTATTTAAGATGACCAAAACGCCCTCGTAAGCTAAATCGAGCAAAGAATGTTAAGAGTTGTTTAAAAACAAGTTATATGATCAAGCAAATACCTTGAATTAGTATAAAAAGTGAAAGGGGTAAATCTTGGGTCAAATGACTCTATATGGGTCTTTGCCGTAAAATGATAGTCCGAGGGATAAAACTCGGAATATATATATCTCCACATTAAATCCACCACAAATATAGTTGTGGTGGAGGATTACTTGGTAAGAAATGTGGAAATATAAAGCTAGATACAAATGAAAGCGAATCATGTTTAAAATATACTTAAATACCCTTAACGGGTCAAAATAAGCATACGAGCGAAAACGAGTTTAAATTGTGTAAGAAACCTGTGATTAGAACCTAACATGGTAGATAATAGTAAATTGAAGAGGTGCATGTGAAATAAGGATCAAACAAACATGTTTGTTTGATAAAATCACAAACGGGTCAAAATTTTGGTAAAAAGGGTAATAAGCCGAAGACTTAAAAGTCTTAAATTTTGTTAATCCGGATGTTGGATTTTAACTCCATATGATGGAGAATTTAATTACGAACGCGTAGGAAAAAGAATCGCGTAAAAGGGACTTGGATAGTGAAAGTTATGCAAGTTCTAAGTTAATATTTGGTGAATTTTCGTAGCTGGGCAAAGTGCAGCAACAATAAAGGAACTTGCTGTCAAAAAAGGGGCTAGGTGGGGCGTCTAGCCCCTAGGTGGGGCGTCTAGCCCCCCCTGAATCCCAAAATTGTTTAATTTTGTTTGTTTGACCCACATAACTTGTTTAAAATTGTTATTTAACTATCAAAACTAATTTTTAAGTTGGTTTTGATCATAGGTGAATGTCAAGAGTGCCCGGATGAAGATCAAGCTCGATGAGGAACCGAACATGATAAAATACAAGCTTCCGCGCGGCGTTTCGTCGTATCTTTTAAACGACGAATTCAATTACATTAAGTTGTATATTCTTTTAAATTGTAAAAGTTTTAACTAACCTGATTTATCAAAATTACATGTTTGTTTTCGTAAACTATACGAAAACCGTAAAATAATAACAAGGATGTTACAAATTCCCCTAATGAATTTCATCAAAAGTAATTGTACTTACAATGTTCCAACAACTTGACTTGTTTCTCCTTGAGATTCCTCATCTTTAAAATATCTTGCCATGCCAAAATCAGCAATTTTGTGATTCATTTGTGCATCTAACAAAACATTACTTGCCTTCATATCACGATGAATTATCCTTATACGAGAATCTTCATGCAAGTATAGTAGTCCTTTTGCGATGCCGTTGATGATAGTATATCGTTGTTCCCAATCAAGAAGTTTTGCGTTTACTATGATCTACAAAGCACATCATTTATTTGGTGTTAACAAATTCACTTATTAAAACTTCATTTGAACACATAAAATTGTCAAACATGATTTTTTTCTTTCTTTTATAATATTACTTATGGCAGAGGGTTTTTGCTATCAACTTTCCCAATGTAAACTAATCAATACTGGATGAAAACTTTCAAATTTGGTTACTATTGTTTAGTTAGTATACTGTTTGTTTTTCTTGGATGCAAGTTGTGGCACATAAGGGTTGTGTGCTCTCGAAAACTTACCAAATATAAATTGATCAAGACTCCCATTTGGTAAAAGCTCGTAAACAAGAATTCGTTCGCTTCCTTATACACTGAAACCTAGAAGCCGAACCAAATTACGATGGTGAAGTTTTGCCAGTAGCAAAACCTCATTCTTGAATTCCATGTCACCTTGTCCAGAATCCCATGCTAGCCTCTTTACAACTATATTATGCCCATCTCTAAGCGTACCCTAAATATCATTCAAAAAGCACATAGCAATGCTTCAATATCAATATTATATCTTGTTCCAACGTGCTTTTAATAAAACAAATAACTTTAGTTAACGTTTTAGTAGTGATATGTGTATAATGTAGTTCTATTTAGAAGTCATGTAGGGATTAATTAAACACACTTTCTTTAGTGTACACACTGATTTCAATTGAAACATATAACTTTAATTAACGTTTTAGCAGTGATATGTGTATAATGTAGTTCTATTTAAAAGTCATGTAGGGATTAACTAGATACACTTTCTGAAGAAACACTGGTTAGAAAGATCGGGATCAGTCGGACCAGGGGTTTAGTTCTGCATAAAAAGGTAAGTCCTCTCGTTTGATTCGGGGTTTGGTTGAGCTCCTTCTTCTAACGATAACTGCAAAACAAACAGCCATTAGACTTGCCACGGGGAGAATGGGGGTTCTCTCCGTGACCACCCTCCGCCGTGAGAATAAGTACAGATCTCAATGAAGAAAAAGAAGTAGTAGTGAAAGTGTAGTGAATGTAACTTGAAGAATGATACCTGAGTTGTCTTATTTATAACCGAATTTGGGCGGGAAAGTTTGTTGACGGAGGAAGTGATGGAAAGTAATTTCCGTAAGCGGTTATTTTCTTCATCGTTACTCACTAACGTGATGTATACGCACACGGATCGTGGACATGATCAATGGCTCGGAAGATGCCACGTGGAAAGTGGGGGAGTGTGGATCCTTCTCCATTTTGGTGCCATCATCGTGACCTTGAGGGGTGCTTAGGATGGTGCCACGTGGCCATTCGGTTATGACCGAATGGTTGTGCACGATAGGGCCATCTAGAAGTTTTACAGCTGTAATCCTATGTGGCTCTGCCTCATGCAAATTTTGTTGTAACAGAAAGGTTACTTTCTGTTCAAGTCTGGGTGATATTTGCGCGGAGGTATTTTGCTTCCAACCTAATTGTTTAGTTGCATGGGTCCGCGCAAGGACATGTTATTGGCTTCTCAGCGCGCGCATTGTTGAAGATTGTTCTCTTACAAGTTCCTTCTTTAGAACCAGTGCGCTGCCACGCAAAGTTCCCTCAAATAGGTTTATTGGTGATGTTGTATGGTTCAACGTGTCTGCGCGAGGTTTTTGGGACCATACTCCTTCAAGTCCTCCCAGTCCAGTGTTGCTCTTATGCAAATAAGTGGAGTACTGGAAAATATAAGAGAAGTGGGATTTGTGGTTTGTGAAGTTTTGGCGCGAAATATGGAGAATCTTCTTGGAGAATATACTTCTTTTTGCTCATGATTTTAAATTTGAAAAACTTGACCCTTGGCAGGTGAAAGGTATAGTGACGACTGTTGTCGTGTGACAGTTTGAGTTGACAGGCTGTCATTTGTCAGTTGCACGTCGTCAATGGTGGCTTACACGCCCGCTTTAACTCGCGTTTTGGTTTTTCCCACTCGCTCCTGACGTTTAGATAACCGTGTTTTTCCGAAAAAGGTGCTATTACGGTTTTCTAGGTTATTAATGGCGGTGGGTATATAAACCTCCTTTAGCGCTTCTTTTCTGATAATATTACTCTTTGATTCCACTCTTCTTCTCCGATATTCCTTTGGAGAAAACTGCAATTTTCTTGCCCTATGTCTACCGGAGAACGCCACGAAGATTCTTCCAAAGAAATGTCAGCCGGTCTTCCACCATTGAAGTGGCCTAGGGAAACATTCGATAGCATGGTTTGAAATTTTAAGTTCCCTGATAGTTGGGATGCTCGATATCCTGATGAGGGTCAGACGGCGGCAATTGCTCCGACCGGGTACATTAATTTTTTTTGGGATTTCTTTGCTGCAGGCAATATATGATTGCCTGTAACAAAATTTTTCCTTGAAATCCTTTCTGAAGGGGTAAGGTCCCAAAAACCTCATAAAAAGGACTTGAGACCATACCATAAACTAACCTTTCTAGCCTTTTGACCTTGCGCGGCCGCGCACTGGTCCTTCTAAAGGAACAAAGGAATCAGTAACTTACAGTCGCGCGCCCAAAGGATAACATAAATCCTTGCGCCTTCTCCCCTTCAACAGAGGATCAAAAAGCCTTTGTCTAATACTTCCGCCACAACATCCAGACTTGGATATTATTTTACCCAGGCTTGGGGTTTATTTGTCTGTGTCCACACAGTAAGATATTACACTGGATTGCAGCAGTAATC
The DNA here is from genome assembly GCA_030545235.1 of Helianthus tuberosus. Taxonomy (NCBI): domain Eukaryota; kingdom Viridiplantae; phylum Streptophyta; class Magnoliopsida; order Asterales; family Asteraceae; genus Helianthus; species Helianthus tuberosus. The sequence goes on along the minus strand of CM060427.1, from coordinate 141,403,361 downwards.
TTCTAGAAAGAATACAATCATGCACCACCCAGACGGTTATAACCGTCTGGACACGTGTCATCATCAGAAGCAATTCTGAAATCACAACAAAGGCATGCAATTGGAGATTAATCTCCACTTGATCTCTTTCCACGTGGCGATCCCCCAGCCACGGATCAAACCACGATCCGTGTGCATTCACATCGGATCGAGGCTAATTGACGTCAGATTAAAGAAATCAAACGGAATAAAAATAACCGCTACGGCGTTAAGCATCTTCCGTTATCTTTTCAATAACAGGTTTTCCCTTCCAAACTCCCGGTTATAAATAAGAGAACTGTTCAGGTATAAACTCAGACTACTCTCACTCTTCAAATACTTATCTTCTCCGATACCAATACTTATTCTCACGCCGGAGTCGGGTCAAGGAGAGAACCCTCTTCTCCCCTTGGCGAGGCTAACGGTGTTCTTTTTTGCAGAGCTACCGGAGAAGTAAATCCATTGCGACTGAATCAACCGAGAGAGAGCTAACCTTTTATGCGGATTCAAACCCCCTAACTATTTCGGTTCCGACCATTTAGTTAGTGTTTCTTCATTGGCGCCCACCGTTTTCTCAGTTTTTCTAGTTTCTACCTCGTTTCGATTCAGTTCATTCCACTTTCTGTTTTTGCACATGGCAGAAAATTCGTCATCTCACCGACAACCTGGTCCTCGACCAAACGTCGGAAACAATTTACCGATAGAAGGGATCGTAGAGGAAGCCTCGGACGATAATGAGGTCCAATCCAATCGAGCAAATGATCCTGTAACCCCAGGAATGTTACCAGCAAATCCTGCACAATCAATTTTACCACCAGGGGAAACCCCGATATCATGGTATGTCCGGTCCCAAGGAGCATTAAACGCAGTATACTCACAGTTATGTGCTCAAACTGCTCCTGTAACCCAACCCCGGAGGCCGGGATCAAGAGCTCATGCCTCTCAGCGGGAAGAATCCACTTATGATGATACAAGCAGTTACCGAAGACAACATCATGATGAATTTCCTCCTCGTCAAAGACAATCGGTGCATGATAGGTTGGGTTCCCAACGGGATGCTCACACCGATGAATCCGATCGAACATACCGTTTGAGTGAAAACACCAGCGTATTCAACAGACTACAGCCAAACTATAACAAATGCAGGCCTCGAGCGGTTTATAACCCCGAGGTCGAGCATAACTATGATTTAGTTTATCGCCCGGACGAAGCGGCAGAAAACTCGAAGTTCATATTAGAGATAGCTCTGGCTCCGTTGGAACGGGCCAAGTTACCATCTAACGTTGGGAAATTCAATGGGTTAACCGACCCTGATGATCATCTAAGAGTATTCACCAGTGCAGGGTTGGTCGGCGGTTGGACCCTTCCGCTGTGGTGTCATTTGTTTGTACAAACACTAACTGGCCCAGCGCGAATCTGGTTTGACAACCTACCAATGGGGCAGATCGAAGCGTGGAAGGATCTCCGAAGAAAATTTTTAACACACTTCAGCCAACAAAGGCGGTCAAAACGTGATACATCCGACGTTATGAATATCTGGCGTCGCGATGATGAGAATCTGGAAGATTTTATTACCAGATATAATAAAGAAGTGTTAGAAATTGGAGGTGTTAGCGAACAACTAATCCGTGCTCAGTTTAAGTACGCGGTTAGGTGTGACGACATGGTCAAGGTGTTATCGGGAACGGAAGGTCTCCCCACGAGTTGGGAAAAGATAATGGCGGCGGCCAAGGTATATGCGCAGACCGAGAAAAACCTTACTACAAACAGACCGCCACCACCACACAGCAGGCCGGCAGACTTAAGCGCAAACGGAAAGTACAAAAAGTCATGGCGCGAAGCATCTGGAAGTCGATCTGCGGAAGACAACCGCACAACAACTAACAAGTTCTCGGCGCAAAGAGAAAACAGACACGAAAATAGGGAGAGACAGTGGACTCCCCTAACGAAAACCCCAGCAGAGGTACTAAGTACCGAGGATCACCAATTCAAACCCCCGATTCCAATGAAGAGTAAACGTGGTCAAGACCCGACGCAGTTCTGCGAATATCATAAGGATAACGGGCACACCACGAACGACTGTATATCTCTGCGCATGGAAATCGAAAAGGCTCTCAAGAATGGAGAACTCACGCATCTGCTCCAGAATATGCGCAAGGAGATTAAACAGATTACTCGGGGAGAAGAAAGCTCAAACAAACGGGCTAAGACTTAAGGAACTCCGTATGTTTTCCGCGGAAAAGACACGACTCATTAAAAGCGGCGGAACTATCAGGGAGTAAGTTAAGTTCCATTTAATTATCCAAAAAACTTTGTAACGCCTCTGAGCATTATCCATGAATAAAATTACAAAGTTTCTATTATTTTTGTGTTTACAAAATGCATGCAATTCCTTTTTAGTAAGAGCAAAAACATTATGGTAGTATAACACAAAGCTCCATGCGCGGTCAGTGATCACGTCACAAACGACCATAAACTCATACATGAGCTTCATACCAACTTTATTCGCCTTACTCAAAACAAAAGTAATTGTACTCATGCAAAATATTGTAAAGACATATTAACAAAATAAATAGAAACATACTATGTTTGGCGTACAAATACGTCCTGAAAGGTTCAAGGCACAGCAGTGTTTAAAACCCATGCGCAACAGCGCACCATCAAAACAAGGATCAACATCCTACATAGGAAAAGTTGTTCAAATACAATTTCACCCCTACTCTAAATCTTCTCCCCCATCCGGAAAGATTTCCTTAAGTTGCGCAATGTGATCATCTGATTGCAGCGCCACATTTATCAACTCCATCACTGGCAGTTGCAAGTTATTTAACTCTGTCTTCATAGCAGCAAGCGCACTGGAAGTATTAACACCAAAGGTAGCAGACTTGCTATCATCCCAGTTAACCTTTAAAGCGCTTTTCACATGTTGGGAGCATTCCGCATACCCTTGCGCATAACCATCTCGTCGCGCAGCAACCATTAAATTAGCAACAGTTTTATCCAGTTCTTCAGAGTTTAATACAGATTCAGCAACCTATAACATCAAATAAAGATAAGATCAAAGCAAGAAAAGCGCATACATGAACAAAAAGAAAGAGGGTACTTACACAAGCAATCCCGCGATCTTTTAACCAGGCCATATCATTCTTCAAAGGTTCGAGCTCGCTTTCCGCTGAAACCCGCGCCATTTCTGAATTTTCCAGTTTCTCTTCAGCCTCAGTTAAACGGCGGGAGGTTTCAGTAATCTCGGAACGCGCAAGCTCCAGATCCTTCTTCAATTGTTCCTGGTCAGAAACCAAAGCGGTAAGTTCCTCTAATTCTTTATCTCTAACGGCAAGAGTGGCTAAAGCTTGTACCTCCCGTTGCTCACTTCGTTCCTTATGAGAACGTGCCTCCATCAACATAGCTTCCATATCAGCTTTTTCTTTCTTCAATTTTTCTACCTCCGCATCTTGATTTTTCAGATTTGCAACCTCAGCCTTGAGGTTATTTATGATATTGCGAAGGTTTGCCTTCTCGGCATTATCTTTCTCACAAATGTTTCTCCAATTTTTGCGCTCCTCAGATAAAAGCGCAGCTTCAGCTTCAGCTTTTCTTTTCCACCCAGAAACTGACCATTCTTCAGTCTTGCGCTCCGCTTCAAATTTAGCTTGCTCAGACTCTAATTTATCCTTCAACTGAGCCACATGTTTTTCATCTTTTGCAAACTTCCTTTGTAATGCTACAAAAGATGCTCGCTCTTTATGCATGCTATACCACTCACGCACTATGCGATGAATAGTAGAAACATGAGATGCAGTTTCTGCAAGATAAGATTGATAGGTCTGTTCATAAGGCTGATTTTCCTGAAATTTAATCTCGCCAGGCGGAAGTATCCCCTGCAACCAATCTTGGCATACACGCCAATCCGAGAAAGTATCTCCTTTCTTCACATTCCAAACAGGAATATGAGGATCAGCAGCATCTTTCTCCGCATACATTCGGTAATAATACTCTCCTAAAGTTTCTTCTGGACGAATTGGAGATTGTTTCTCAACACCAGCAGAGGAACCTGCTTCCTCAGTAGCAGCCTTTTCAGTATGCTCAGGAACAGTTTCAGAAGGTCTGGGAGGAGAAGATTGAATTGTCTCAACAGTCTCCTTTTCCGGTGTCGGTTGATTATCATCATTTACCACACTTGGCTCAACAATCTGTTCAGTTTCTATGGTAATACCAACAGGCTCCTCAGCCTCAACAGTTTTCTTAACACCTTCCCCAGCTATCTCTGAAGACTCTAACGGATGTGTAGCAGTAGCGCGCGGTGGGGAAGGGGGAAGTTCTTTATCAACCACAGTTGGTAAGTCCACAGGAACAGAAGAAACAGGAATTTCTGAAAAAGCAAAAATCTATAAAAACCCTATCTGCTCAAAAGAAACAAAGAAAAACAATACTTACCAGGAATGGATTCTGAAACAAAAGCATCAAGGTTTCCTTTTCTGGTAATTTTCTTCCTCTGCACTTTCTTGGGAGGCTGACCCTCCGCTTCAGCATCAGTTTGTTTTCTCTTACCGGGTTTCCTATGAATCAAACGCTCGGGACTGGAATCCAGATCGATAGGCTCGTCTGGGTTAGAAGGAGGAATATCGGCAGAATCCTTCGGTTCTGGTTTCGGTTCCCGCATAGTCACTACAGGAGTAAGACCCTCCAACGAGTCAGAAACCACCACATAGTCACACCTGGAAACAGAAGAACGGCGCGTACCTTTCTTCTCTCCAGCATTTTTCGCCTTCAAAGGTTGAGTCTTAACAGTTTCACTCCTCTTCGGCGCAGAAGTGGACGTAGTTGCGCGTTTTTTCTTCTCAGGGCCTATGCCCAAATTCAGCAACTCACCTTCAAAAAAGCGCAAGATAGAGAAATTTACTCAAAGCAAGAAAGAAAAGAAAAACAGATATAAACTCACCAGCACCAGCTGCCGGTTGAACAGATAAGTCCGCGTCCTGCGGAAGCACAAAATTCTTCACAATACGGTGATACCAGAGCTCCTCTTCAGGTTTCTTCTTGATGGTCCCCATTATTCCGCCTTCCCTCTTAAAAGCAACAACATATAGAGAAACAACTACATTGAAGGGAAAGCAGGTCAAAAAAAAAAAAAAAAAAAAAAAAAAAAAACAAACAAGAAGAAGAACAGTGACAAAACCCCAATACTTACTATGACCATCCTCAGTGTACACGGGTTTATCATCTCGTTCCATTTTCCAGTTCAAACTCATGCCAGCTCCGACTAGGGCTTTCTCCGGCAAAGCAATATTGGGAACATCCTTCAGATCTTGGTACCAGTTCTCATCAACAGGGGTCTGAATGGATTCAATCGGGACATCGTCCTTCCCTCTTAGCTTCATCTTCATCGGAATCACTCCAGCTTTAATGAAGAAAAATTTCTGTTTCCAATCATGAAATGATTTTGGGGGCTGATGAAGAATTTTCTTTGCGGAAGCCCTCTGAACAAATGAGTAAAACCCTTGGGTACAGTGCATCTGATGAAAAACCCTAAATCGGGGAACGGTTGGCTCCACATGCATCGTTCGACATACAAATTCGAAATGACGAACCCTAACCATACCAATAGGGTGAAGTTGGGAGATATGCAGATTGTAGAATTCAAGAATTTCAAGGAAAAATCTCGTAACAGGCAATCGAAAGTTACCATCGCAGAAAAAATCCCAAAAAAGGGTAATATACCCTGCCAGAGCATTCGCTACCGTTTGCCCTTCTTCAGGATACAAGGCACCCCAGTTCTCCGGGAATTTAAGATTCTGGATTAAACCCTCAAAGGACGCCCTGGGCCACTTCAATGGTGGAAGCTCAGTCGACATCTCTTCAACAAGATCCTCTAGACGTTCTCCGGTTGACATAAGCAGGGGAATGACGGAAAGTTGTTCTTAGGAACAAGGAAAGGGGAAAAGTTTTCAAACAAAACAATGATTACACAGAAGGGGTCACCCAAACGATTATATACCCATCGCAATAAATAGCATCGGTAACCGTCGCAGTACTGTTCCAGGTATCACGATTACCCAGGCAACAGAAAAAGCAGATATCAGGACATACACGCGTTTACACACGCGCGTGTAAGACACGAATAATAAAAAACAACTGACAATGACAGGTTGTCAAAATCAATTTACTGATATAATATCAAATCAAAGATTTTTTACAAAAAATCTTTACAAACTCAGTAAATTCAAATCTTTTCAGAAAAGATTTCTTTTTTTGTTCGCGCCCAAAAAACATTTCCCTCTCCTAAGTCCAGTGCTCCACTTACTTGCATAAGTACAACACTAGACTGGGGGGACTTGAAGGGGTAAGGTCCCAAAAACCTCATAAAAAGGACTTGAGACCATACCATAAACTAACCTTTCTAGCCTTTTGACCTTGCGCGGCCGCGCACTGGTCCTTCTAAAGGAACAAAGGAATCAGTAACTTACAGTCGCGCGCCCAAAGGATAACATAAATCCTTGCGCCTTCTCCCCTTCAACAGAGGATCAAAAAGCCTTTGTCTAATACTTCCGCCACAACATCCAGACTTGGATATTATTTTACCCAGGCTTGGGGTTTATTTGTCTGTGTCCACACAGTAAGATATTACACTGGATTGCAGCAGTAATCTTCTAGAAAGAATACAATCATGCACCACCCAGACGGTTATAACCGTCTGGACACGTGTCATCATCAGAAGCAATTCTGAAATCACAACAAAGGCATGCAATTGGAGATTAATCTCCACTTGATCTCTTTCCACGTGGCGATCCCCCAGCCACGGATCAAACCACGATCCGTGTGCATTCACATCGGATCGAGGCTAATTGACGTCAGATTAAAGAAATCAAACGGAATAAAAATAACCGCTACGGCGTTAAGCATCTTCCGTTATCTTTTCAATAACAGGTTTTCCCTCCCAAACTCCCGGTTATAAATAAGAGAACTGTTCAGGTATAAACTCAGACTACTCTCACTCTTCAAATACTTATCTTCTCCGATACCAATACTTATTCTCACGCCGGAGTCGGGTCAAGGAGAGAACCCTCTTCTCCCCTTGGCGAGGCTAACGGTGTTCTTTTTTGCAGAGCTACCGGAGAAGTAAATCCATTGCGACTGAATCAACCGAGAGAGAGCTAACCTTTTATGCGGATTCAAACCCCCTAACTATTTCGGTTCCGACCATTTAGTTAGTGTTTCTTCACTTTCGGATTATAAATTTCATATTTCTCAAATGCATCCTATTGGAATGGTTCGGGTTCGTCATTTCGAATTCGTTTGCCGGTCGATGCATATCGAGCCGACGGTTAACCGCTTCCGAGTGTTGCACCAAATGCATTGTTCCCAGGGTTTTTACTCCTTTGTCCAACGTTCTTCGACAAAAAAAAAATTTGTTGCACCCCCGAAATCTTTTTATGACTGGAAACCGAAATTCTTCTTTATTAAAGCCGGTGTGATTCCGATGAAGATGACCTTCAGGGGTAAAGAAGACGTTGCAACAGAGACCATACAAACTCCTTTTTTGGAGGCTTGGTACCAGGATTTGAAGGACGTTCCGTCGATTGATCTTCCGGAGAAAGCCCTAGTTGGTGCTGGTATGAGTCTCTTCTGGCGGATGGATCGAGAAGATAAGCCAGTATACATAGAAGATGGTATAAGTAAGATTTGCGGTTTTCTTACCCGATTCTCTCTATTTTTTTTTTAATTTGCTCCTGTTTTCCTTTTTGCAGTTGTCTCTTTATACGTTGTTGTGTTCGAGAGAGAAGGTGGAAAGATGGCCACCGTTCCGAAAAGGGCTGATGAGGAACTTTGGTATCTACAAATAGTTAAGAATTTTGTGCTTTCGCGGGATGAGGACTTGGCCGCGCAACCCCCAACTGGTGCTGGTAAGTTTACTTTGAGTTTTGGTTGATATTGCAATGTTAATCTTTGCTGTCTTTGCGCATGGGGTAATATTGCAATATTTTGTTCTTTAAGTAGGTGATCTGACTATTCTGGGCATAGGCCCTGAGAAGAAAAAGCACGCGCCTGCTGCTTATGTTGCACCAAAAAGGGCCGACTTGGCGAAACCCCAATCGTCAAAAGTCAGAAATATCAAAGGAGAGAAGAAAGGTACGCGCCATTCCTCTGACTCCTAGTGTGACTATGTAGTGGTGTCTGACTCGTTGGAAGGTCTTGCGCCTGTAGTTGTGAAGAAGCCAAAGGCGGAGCCCCGTGATAGTGTTGACATTCCTGCCTCAAATCCTGATGACCCAATTGACTTAGAGTCAAGTCCAGAGCCTTTGTTGAAGACGAAGGCGGGGAAAAGGAAACAAGCTGAAGTTGAGGCTGAGGCGCAGCCTGCTAAGAAGGTTCAGAGAAGAAAGATTAGCCGAAGAGGCAATCTTGATGCCTTTATTGCGAAACCTCCTCTGGGTGAGTATCTTCTTTGTTTGCTTTTTACGCGTACCATATGTTTGTAATATGGATTTTGTTTTTTGCAGAAAACTAGTTTCTCCTGTTCATGCGGAGCCATCATCCGCAGTTAATGTTGACCTTCCGCCTTCACCCCCACATGCGCCGATCAATAAACAATTGGAAAGTACCAAAACTGTTGAGAACGAGGCGGAGAAAATTGCTGAGGGGGATTCCTGAAGTGGAGAAGTCTGTTGAGGTGGAATCAGAGAAAATCTTGGATCCGGAGACTGCGGATGTTGACGTTGCTCATCCTAAGTCTCCTGAAGTTGTGGCGCGTGACTCGGAGAAAGGAAAATCTGCTCAAGAAGACCCTGTGGCAACTTTTCCTACTGCGGGTTTTGCCTCTGCGTCAGTGAATATTGAGAGGAGCCCTGCTGGAGACCAAGGCTCTTTTGCTCAACTTGATGAAAATTCTCCTATCCGCCCTTGATGAAACTCTGGGGTATTATTATTACAGATGTTATTCGGAGAAAAAGGCGGATGAGATTCATGCGCCGGTGTGGAAATTAAAAAAAGGTGATACTTTTTTCCGACTAGCGTGTGTGCCGGGACTGGTTGCAAGGAGCTTTTCCTCTTGGAGAGATTAAGTTTCAAGAGGGACGTCCTCATGAGCAGACTTACCATGTGTACCTTGAAGAAGCTGCTACCTATACGTCCACTACGCATCGTATAGTGCGTGAGTTGCGTTGTATGCACAAGGAATGGGCTGCTTTTGACGCATCCAAGAAGAAAGCGGCCGAGGATGAGGCCCGAGCTGCCCTGTTGAGGGCCAAATTAGAGGCTGATCGGGCCAAGTTTGAGAGCGATAAAAAAACTGAAGAGTGGTCTGTTGCTAGTTGGAAGAGAAAGGCAGAGGCTGAAGCTGCTCTCCTTGCAGAAGAGCGTAAGCGTTGGAGAGATATTTGTGAGAAAGATAACCATGAAAAAATGGGTCTCCGCAACGTTATTAATAATCTCAAGGCAGAGGTTGAGAAACTGAAGAAACAAGATGCGGAGATTGAAAAGTTGAAGCAAGAAAAGGCTTATGCTAAAGCAGCGCGTGATGAAGCACACTCTCATAGGGAGAGAAGTGAACAGAGAGAGGTATGAACTTGTGCCACCCTTGCTCTTAAGGAAAAGGAAATAGACGAACTTACCTCTTTATTATCTGAGCATGAACAACTTAAGGCGGAGGTTAAATCCGTTAAAAAGGATTTGGAGCTTGAACGGGTTGAATACACTGAGACTTCCTGCCGTCTTGCTGAAACTGAAGAAAAGTTGGAAAGTTCCGAGACTGCCCGGGCTACGATGGAGAGTGAGATTGAACCATTAAAGAATGACATGCTATGGTTGAAAGAGTGCGGAATCATAAGTGTAAGTGCGTCTACTTTTGATAAAGTCTGAAATGATTATGCGCCTTCTTACTTGTTTTATTATGCAGGTTGCCAACTCTGTTCTTAATGCTGATGAACTAGATAAGACGGTTGCGCATCTGCTGGTTGCTGTGCGCAATGATGGGTATGCCCAAGGTTACTCAGAATGTTCCCAGCATGTTGTTAATGCTTTAAAATTTGACTGGGATACCAGTAGGTCTGCTACGCAAGGTGCTGATACTGAAGCTGCTCTTGCTGCTACGAAAACTCAATTCAACACTTTGCACCTTCCTGTCATGGACCTTGTCACTGTTGCGCTGCAGTCCGAAGATTTTGTGATGCAGCTGAGGGAAGTATTCCCGGGTAGATATGATGATGATGATGATGAAGACCTAGCTTAGGTTTTCTTTGTTTTGTGGTTGTGTGAACAATTGGTTGTTGACATAGGTTTGGGATGTAGATCCCTGTTTGTTAATGCGTTGTGGCGCAAGTAACTTTGTTGATACACTGCCGTGTATGTAAACGGTTTTTTTTTTGTTAAGGCGCATGGTGTGCGAGTAACTGTTATAATATATGTTTGAATTACAATATTTTGCATGAGTACAATATCTTTGATTAGGTAAGGCGAATAAAGGTGGTATAAAGCTCATGTGTGAACGTAAAGCTGGGCCTTGTGCGATATGTGTGATCGCAGACCGTTCATGAGACTTGTGTTAAGGTTACCATAGTGTTTTTGCGCTTACCAAAAGGAATTGCATGCACTATCTAATAAACACAGAAATAATAAAACAAACTTTGCATTGATTTTTGATAGGGCTCAGAGGCCATGGTTACAAAGTTGTGTCTTAGGATAATTAATTGAGGCTTAATTTACTCATACTAATAGTCCTGTGTCATGGATTGGTAAGTTGAAGAACCTAGCCAATATGAAAGGAAGCTATTGTATGCTTGTTGCTCTTGCACGGCATAAGTTTTAGCTTTTTTACTCGGACCCTCATCCCCGTGAGTAATCTGTTTGATGTCCTTCCGCACGTTTTGAAGTAAGTGGGTGAGTTCGCCACTTTATAGTGCCTTCTCAATTTCGGTGCGGAGGCTTATGCAATTATTTGTAGTATGACCGTTATCCTTATGGTACTCACAATACTAATTTGGATCCTGGCCTCTCTTGTTTTTCATTGGCGGATGAGTTTTAAATTGATAATCATCTGTGCTGAGTACCTCCGCCGGTGTTTTTGTGAGAGGAGTCCATTGCTGCTCACGATTTTCGTGTTTTGCTTCTTTCTACGCTGTTAGTTTGTTTATTGTTGCACGAGCGTCGTCGAACGAGTATGTTCCAGAGGCTGAGTCCCGCCAGTTCTTCTTAAATTTCTTTCCGCTGCTCCCACTCATGTCCTGCGGACGGTTGTGTGGTGGCGGTGGTCTATTGGAGCTGAGATTTCGCTCTGCCTGGCGTAAACTTTGGCAGCAACCATTAGTTTATCCCAACTCTTGGGTAGACCCTCTATTCCTGACAGAACTTTAATCATGTCGTCACGGCGCACATCGTATTTGAATTGTGCTCGTATCCGATGTTCGTGTACATCACCTATTTCTAGCACCTCCTTGTTGTATCTTGTCATGAAGTCCTCCAGACTTTCATCATCCCGCTTCCAGATATTCATTACATAGGCGGTGTCTCTGATAGATCTTCGTTGTTGGCTAAAGTGGACCAGGAACTTCTCTTTTAAATCCACCCATAACGTTAGCTTCCCTACCGGTAAATTATCGAACCACAACCGTGTTGCACCTGTCAGGGTTTGGACGAATAGGTGACACCACATAGGTAATGTCCAACGCCCTACCAGGCCTGCGCTGGTAAATACACGGAGATGATCATCTGGATCTGACATCCCATTGAATTTTCCTACGTTTGATGGTAGTTTCGCCCTTTCGAGGGGAGCTAGGGCAATTTCACTGACAAATTTTGAGTTCTCCGCTGCTTCTACCGGGCGGTAGATTAGGTTGTAATCGTGCTCTGCATCCGGGTTATAAATCGCGCGAGGTTTATAATTTTTATGGTCCCGCTGCAGTCGGCTGAACGCACTTGTGTTATCGCCTTCCTAATATTTTTTGTTGTATTCGTCGGTTTGGGTGTTCCGCTTTTGGTAAGAATGCGGGCCCAACCGCCAATGGACTGACTGCCGTCTATGAGAATATGGCTCATCACGGTAATCCCTTCGTCGAGTATTAGAGTGAGTAGATTCATACCTAGTAGGAGATCTGGAGTAGACTTCTGTGTCGTCTACATGTATTTGCGATGGTGCGTCATAGTGTGATGTACGTTGTACAGACGGTGCCCGTACATGAGATGCAGGTCTCCGAGATTGAGTCATAGGAGGAGCAGCCTGTGCACAAAGCTGTGCGTATGCTGCGTTTAATGCACCCTGAGATCTGACGTACCACGAGATGGGGGTTTCACCGGGAGGTAAAATTGTACTTATCGGGATCTCGGATTATACACCTGGTGTAACAGGGTCGTCCGGATGATTAACGTTATATTGGTCCTCGTTATCATCGGAAGCTTCTTCCACAATCCCTTCGACCTGGGGATTATGTGTGAAATTCGTTGGCCGAGGGCCCGATGGGCGATTTGACGGAGTCTCTGCCATGAAAACAGATATCGAAGAGAAATGAATCAAAACGAGAAGATGAGAATGGAAATTAAAGAATCGGTGGGCGCCAATGAAGAAACACTGGTTTGAAAGACCGGGATCAGTGGACCAGGGGTTTAGTTCTGCATAAAAAGGTAAGTCCCCTCGTTTGATTCGGGGTTTGGTTGAGCTCATTCTTCTAACGATAACTGCAAAACAAACAGCCATTAGACTCGCCACGGGGAGAATGAGGGTTCTCTCCGTGACCACCCTCCGGCTTGAGAATAAGTACAGATCTCAATGAAGAAGAAGAAGTAGTAGTAGTAGTAGTAGTAGTGAAAGTGAAGGGAATGTAACTTGAAGAATGATACCTGAGTTGTCTTATTTATAACAGAATTTGGGTGGGAAAGTTTGTTGATGGAGAAAGTGATGGAAAGTAATTTCCGTAAGAGGTTATTTCCTGCACCATTAATCACTAACGTGATGTATACGCACACGGATCATGGGCATGATCAACAGCTGGGGAGATACCACGTGGAAAGCGGGCGAGTGCGGATCCTTCTCCATTTTGGTGCCATCATTGTGACCTTGTGGGGTGCTTAGGATGATGCCACGTCTCCATTCGGTTATAACCGAATGGTTGTGCACGATAGGGCCTTCTAGACGTTTTACAGCTGTAATCCTATGTGGCTCTGCCTCATGCAAATTCTACTGTAACAGAAAGGTTACTTTCTGTTCAAGTCTGGGTCATATTTGCGCGGAGGTATTTCTCTTCCAACCTAATTGTTTAGTTGCATGGGTCTGCGCAAGGACATGTTATTGGCTTCTCGGCGTGCGATTGTTGAATATTATTCTCTTCCAAGTTCCTTCTTTAGAACCAGTGCGTTGCCACGCAAGGTTCCCTTAAAGAGGTTTATTGGTGATGTGGTATGGTCCAATGTGCTTGCGCGAGGTTTTTGGGACCATACCCCTTCACTTTTATTTTCTTTATTGAGGAGATAGCCGATAGTATACACATTGATTTCAATTTTATCTTTATAAGTGCAAACATTCTTTTCTACAAATACAAGTACAGAAAAACTGTTGTCAGTTTGTCTATATTATTCATGTTAATACATGTAATCATTTGTTTATGAGTGTGAAAAGGTTTAATTATATATACATACAACTATAATTTATAAGAGGGTGGAAAAAATGTGCCCAAATAATGTATTTTTTGTAATGATCATTGACAAATACAGGTTGGTTCGTACCTTGTAAACCGTTCCAAAACCACCTCGTCCAAGCTTATTTTCTTCAGAAAAATCATTTGTTGCTGCTTTCAGAATACTAAAGTAATATTGCAAAGATTCGGCTGTGCCAATACCCATAGTCGTTTCAGCTATTAAAATGAAGATGATTTTTCTTTAGCAAACACTCAAACAAGTGGTATGTTGTTTAATAGGAAAATGTCAGCCAGGGCTATCTAAAGCCACAACATAAAACTATTGTTCACAATACATACCATGGATCATTACATTCTTGTTGTAAACTATGAATTATAAGCTGAATACTTAGAACTTACTTTGAATACTTTGCGGGGTTGGTGGAATCGTCATTTGCGATTTCTTCTGCCATAATCTCGTAATGATACAAAATGCAGCATTTATTAAGACGATGGTGACTATCACAAAAATAGTTATGATTATTACAGTCTGTATAGTGTAATTGTTTTTGCCTGCAAAATATGGAAAGTGTTAGCAACAAAGTGAATGATTTATGGTTTGGACATTACTGAAACCAATTTTCTACAAATGTGATTGAAATAAGTAGAAAGTTAATGAAGACTACCCTCCTCCCATACCGAGTAGCCTAATCGATGATGAAACGACCATGGAATTTGGGGGGATCAGGAGTGGGGTTGGAAGTTGGACTTTAAGCATTACTATAGTCTTTAAAGTGTTTTTTAATCGCAAATGCATTCACAAATTTACAAACCAAACAAGTTACATGATTCAGTTACAGTAAATTCTAATTCACTCATAAACATATCCTTAACCAAATGCCCCATCAGCAGTACTTATTATTATATTTCCTTACATGATGAAATATAATCTAGATCAGATGGCATATATGTGGTGCATAAGTGGCGTGTATATGGCAATTGACCATTTTTTTAGGACGTGGCTTTAAAATTGAAAATATAAAAAAAAAATTGATGAAAATGGAAATCAAACGTCATTAATTTATTTCGCATTCCTAAACATGCCAAAAAGCTTTAATTGGACTGATGATGTCATTCTTGAAGAAGATATCCGACTACTATCCAATTCTCATTAATCATAATGTTCAATACAATCGACTATATATAGAGAAGAGAGTTTATGATTTAACTAACTAACCAATCTCAACCACCTAACTAACTCTCAACAAACTCTATATAACAGAAAATACATACAACACTATAACTACTCTAATACGCCCCCTCAAGCTAAATGGGAGCATCCACGTGAAGCTTGGACCTCAGACTGTCAAATCAAACACCAGACAACCCTTTGGTTAAAATATCCGCAATCTGCAAAATAGTAGAAACATATCGAACATGTAGAGTACCCGTCAAAACCATATCACGAATGAAATTGAAGTCAATCTCTAGGTGTTTAGTGCGCCGATGAAACACCGGGTTGACTGCAAGATATGTAGCTCCAATGAAACGGTACGAGTCAAAATCGTTTGTGTCGAAACGGTACGAGTCAAAATGGTACGAGTCAAAACCGTTTGTGTCAAAACGTTACGGGTCAAAACCATTCTCGTCGAAACGGTACGCGTCGAATCAGTGTGGATCGAAACGGTTCGGATCGAAACCAGTATGGGCCGAAACGGTACGGGTTGAAACGGTGCGGGTCGTAATAGTCGAAGATTCCAATGAATTTACTTTAATTCCTTCACATATAGGAAGGATTTTGAATTCCGAGTAAATTACAAGTTTTGTCCTTTATGTTTACATCAAATTACAGACGTTGTCCTTTTGGCCAAAAGTTACAGGCGGTGTCCTTAATCTTTCAAAATCTTTTACGTTTTGTCCTTTAGACCAAACCTCGTTAGAAATCCCAGTTAATTCTTGTCATGTGCAATGCCCACGAGGGTACAATGGTCTTTTTCCCTCTCAACCCTTTCTAATTCCCTATTTATAACCCTTAGTCTCGTTTCTCCAGCCCTAGTCTGCAACACATAGATCAAATCAATCAAGCTAATCGAATTCTTCTTACCACAGTTTGAAGATAAGTGGCCTGAGCATAAGCACCCTAGCTAGTTCACTTCGTGGTGATTCGACGAAACCCTCTGTTAACAATCAACCCCCTCCTAAGAAACCCTCTGCTCCAAATAAACACTCTGCTCCAAATGACACCTCTCATTTCCTGTTCCAGTTGGTTTTTTGAAACACCCAATTTTATAAAACTGAACTTGAGTTGCGAAGCGGAATATGGTCCCAATTTTTTTTAGAGATGTAACGGGTAAAATTAACCCATATGTTGATTACTATTTTAAAACGTCCTTGACAAAACCTTACATAAGGTTTGGTACAACAAAAGTCTTAACAAAACATATGAGTTTATTTACTTTTATTTTAGGATGTATAAAATGTTCTTCTTTAATCCGATCCAAGACTTCCAACCCGAGCTTCACTATTATGGAGCCATACATATTCATGAGTATACATTGTAAGAATTAGTATAATCATATAAAAATAGACTAAAGTTTAAATTACAAAACCATCCATCGAGAAAACCCACCCAACGTGGCCTACGCCTAGCCTACACCAGGCCCGGCGTAGCCTATATGCTGGCCTCTTCAGCATGGGCTGGCGTACTCAAAAAGGTTTCCAGTGTAACAACATCCTCTAGTATTGGCTAAGCTACTTCAAGCGTAGTCTACGCCGCCACCTATGAGATTCTAAAAAGCTACTTGTTCAACATATACTATGACCCGTTACCTCATTTTGCTTTGTTTGAGCTGGAATAAACCTGTATAAAGACACTTTTAAAACATAATAATCTCATGGAGACTAATTGTAATCCTTTATATACATAATGCCTTTAACATATAAATTTACATCTCCTCATAAGCATTATTTTAAAACTCCAGCAATCTCCTTACTACAAGTTATAACAACTAGCACTTCTTTTATATCAAACACAATATATTAATAAGATCAAAGGTTGGATGCTTATGTGAATAAGTTTCAATTCCACCTATATAGATTAGCCAAAAACATGTTTAAAAACACTTATACAAGGTTATACACATATTTTAAGGCAAGCTTCTTAGATCAACAACATACTTTTTATTGATATTTAAGCTCACGTCTCTCTTACTAATCTTAACTTTCTAACAAACCCCAGCTTGAACATAAACCCAATATACTTATATAAATATTTTATACCATACATAATCTTAATCATAAAGTTATAGCAAGGGATACTTACCTTTAGTTAAGGAGGAACCTGCTCGATGATTTGCTAACTTGATCACCTGGTTCCTAAACATCCACTCTTGTGGTTATTATTCAGTTTAGTCATTCAACATAAATTCATTAACATTCATTTTGAGTTTTGGTTCAGGTATCTAATTTAACCTGTACTCAAGTATAACAGTTTATTTAACTACAAGATGTTTCAACAGCATAGATTCTACATAACTATCACTTATAGCTCTTTAGGGAAAACATCTTTTATACTAAACCTCAAATTATATACATGCAAGATCTTTTCAACTTGTTCTATATCCTTTATATGATTTAATCATGGAATTAATGGTGTTTTGAATCAGTTATAACCTCAAAAACATATTAATATATCATGCATCAAGAACCCCCAATTTCACCATGAACCCTAGAATTCTCAAATCACATATGAATCAAGCAAATAACCAATGTAGTGGATTCTCTTCACATGCCAAACTAAAAGATGAAGTTTCTATACTAGATTACACCATGATATCCGAAATTGACAAAGATCTTTCAAAACCCATACATGGTTTCAAGGTTTAACAATGGAAGTAAAGGCAGGAAGAAGATGATACTTACCAGCTAGTTTCAAGAACACTAAATCAGAATTTTCCAACTCTTTATCTTGTTCTTGATATATAAATTTGGCTCACATATATCTCTTCCCTTCTTTCTCTCGTCAAACTCACACCCACACATGAAGCTTCTACATTTTTTTCTTCATTTAAAGCTTGCAACAATCGACTAAGTCAACATATTTCAATTTTTCCCATTCAGCCTTCTATTTAGGCTGATAAACATTTTGCTCCTAAAATTATTATTATGTAGTCATATTTTTTTATAAACTTCATATATATATATATATATATGAAGATTTGAGGCTTCCATTTATTTAATAATAATAATTCTTTTTAAGGGATGTTACATTTTTAATGGGATCAAGAAAGATGAAGCGAAGCTTGTTGAGGACGAAAACAAAAACTTAGTAATCCGCTTGAAGGGGAAGGTGGAGAATACAAATACGAATGACAAATGGCTTCACTTGGTTACTAGCAACTATGAATTCAAATTCACTTTGCCCAACAATTTTCGGTCTGTCCCAATAATATTCTCTCTCTCTCTACACCCTCACCGGAATCACAACCACTCGCCGACAATTCTCACCGGAATCTCAACAGATCGTAACTTCAACTTCTTCATTTAGACCGTTACAGTTCATCCTTTTGTCAAACCTACTGTATAACTACTACATGTATTTTGTTCATTTCGAGTTTACTTTCAATTCTGCAGGTCGAGTTGAATTTCATATGCTCAAATTCGTCGATCGAATCGCTGAAGTTTAGATTCGTCAAATCGAAATCGTGAATTTGATTTGTTGAAGTGATCTTTGACCGATTGAGTCTGAATTTATGAAGTGTTAGGGTTTAGGTTTGTGGATTTGATTTCTAGAAGTGAATTTATGAAGGATTGATAGATTGAGTTTGAATACTTAAAGTTTTAGGGTTTAGGTTTATGAATTTGATTTGTGGAAGTGAATTTATGAAGGATTGAGTGTTAATTTATGAAGTGTTAGGGTTTAGGTTTGTGGTTTTTGATAGATTTTTGGGAGGGTTTTGGGGTAATGAGTGGTTAGATTTTTGTGAATTGGTGTGGAGAAAAAGGACTGGGTTATAAATGGGGAATTAGAAAGGGTTGGGAGGGGAAAAGACTATTGTACCCTCATGTGCATTGCACATGACAAGAATTAACTGGGATTTCTAACCAGATTTGGCCTAAAGGAGAAAACTTGCAAGATTTTGAAAGGTTAAGGACACCGCCTGTAAACTTTTGGCCAAAAGGACAACGCTTGCAATTTGAGGTAAACATAAATGACAAAACTTGTAATTTACTCTTGAATTCCTTTAGTTAAACGAATTTGAAGGAATTATGCTTAATTCCAATTCCATTGTCAACCAATCACATGAAGACTGTTGAGATTCCAATTCCATCAAATTATGTGAACCAAACATCTTAAAAGATGGAATGCAAATTCCAGTTCCCTTAAATTCCATTGAATTCATGCGAACCAAACGTCCCTCAATGGATCTACATATGATTTCAGATCTGATTTTTCGGGGTTGATGGCGGAGCAAGCTGACGGTGACTTCAAGATTAGTCGGAGTAGGATGTGAGTTAGGGCACCGTACGTCGCCGACGACCATTGTACGTCGTTGGCAGTGTACGTTGACGAATTGGCCGCGCAATGACCTCCTATTCTCTTCATTGGTTAAGATGGGTGGCCGGTGGCGTCAGTGGCGGAGCTTGACCAAAAGTTGGGGGGGGGGGGGGGGGGCGGAAAGTCATGGGACCAAATTTTTTTTCCTATCGCTATGTTTCTGGTTATATGTTCCGGTCGGATATTCGATTCGGGTCGGGTCAAACAATAATAACTCCAAATAAAAGTACATAATCTTTATTCATTCAAATGTGACACTCTTACTCATAAAAAAATTTGCTATATATTGTTTAACAAAAATAAAGACCAAATATTTATAATGATGTGAGATAAACGTTAAATACCTGGATGAAGAATTATAACTCAGCCCAACGATCTTTAAGATAAATGGTAAGTACATTTAAAATATAAAAATGAACCTTTTACTTTGATTTATATATAAAGTAGTAACAAACTTTACTTAAAGTTTAGGTTGTTCACATTTTTTTTTAACTCAAGACGAAAATATGAATAAATATTTTTGAAAATAAACTTGGTAGGGGCAGGGGAATTTTACGCAAACTAATTGGCGGGGGCATACTTATATAATTTTAAAAATTTCAGATGAAAAAACAAAAATATTACACTTTTAACCGAAACATTGGGGTGGGGAGAGGGGGGGTTGCACCCCCGATCCCTTAAAAGCTGTGTATTTGAAATAGAGAGGATGAAAAGTAAGGGAGGAAGATGATGTATAAAATCATAGTTTTTTTTTTCAAAAGGGTAGTTTTGTCATTTGGTAAGCAAAGGGAAAATATGTAATTTAAATTTTGTATTGGGTAAATATGTAATTAAGGTTTTAAATAGAGGATATATGTAATAATCCTTTCTTTTTGAAATGTGTGAATTATTCGCGAATGTCGCAAGATTTAGAATACGTTGTTTTAACCGGGTCCGTGCTAGAGAGCAACCTCGCACAATAGATCCCCAATTTAAACGCTCAATGAGAAACCTCTATCACCTAGACTCGAACTTGAAATCTAACTTAAGTACTCGTGGCCACCACTAAAGCACTAGCGATGGTTCTTCGTTTGTACATAATGACAAAGAGTTGTTCAGTAGTAACAATACACATAAATCCAAATAGTTAATATTGATAAACAAAATTATATATTTATAATAATCAAAATTTTGTATAATCACGTTGCACTATAAGGATTGAGACGGGTATAAAAGTAGTTAGACTTAATTGTTGACTCATGTACGAGACATTAATCAGACCGGAGGGAATGGGGCTCGTCCTCTGGCCCGTCCCCATGTCGCCACCCCATCTTCCCACCCTCATGCCCGTCGCCGCCTCTACTCCCGTGAACTTCGTCCTCCCCTAGCCGATGATGACGGGCCTCCTTCCTCTCTCCTCACACACACACATCTATACACACATACATATATATATATATATATATATATGAGTGAATTTTAAGGATTGTCCTTTATCTTTATATCAATTTTCAGGCGTTATCCTTTATGTTCAAAATTGACTTGTTTTATACTTTATGTTTTCAAATCATACACGTTTTGTCCTTTAGGCCTAACCCAGTTAGTTTTTTCAGTTAAATTTGGTCATGTGCAAAATTTTTGTCAATTCATGTTTGCAGGGACTAATTGTGTAGATATTATAAACCCCAAACACTCTCTCTCTCAAACCCTTTCTCTCACTAAACTCTCTCCCTCTTCTCTCTCTCACTAAACATATACTAAACGATCTATAAGAAATTGAACAAGATTAAGTGCAGATTGAACCTCACCGGCGGCATTCACGAAGAGCGAAACCTTCGTCGCGTTTCATTTCAGTAGGAGGCGGAAGCAGTGGACCGTCGGAGGTGAAGATTACGTCAGTATCGTCTCTGATATTGTAGGCGTGAGTGCCATTACCGTTGGAGATCGGAAGAGAGTAAGTATTGGGATCGGGATTAGCGAAATTACAAAGAACCTTCCTGAGTTCCTGGCGAAATTACGAGCTCCTTCCCTTCATCTAGCAAGCTTCTGAGCGTTGTCCGCTCTTCAACAGGACGATTGTTCAACTCCGTGATCTTAAGAAACACTGGTTGGATGCCTTTCAGGGTTGTTTCAAGGCGTGCTAATAGTGTATCGAATTCCGCGATTTGTTCAGTCCGGTCTACAACTAGTTTCAGCAATTCACTAAACATAACACCAAGAGCTGCTCCTCCAATAAGCTCCAGTAGCGGCATTTCTAGTCGCACTAACCACCTTGTTAAACGTTTTCTTGGCAGAAGTTGCAGCTTTTTTGTAATTGAAAAGAGGGATTTGAATAAAGGCAATTTCCACTGATCAGATTCAATTGACTTTTAAGTCAAGGGTGAGACGACCATGAACTCAAGAAGGTTCTTTGTAATTTCAGGTGGGGCGGTGGTGTGTTCTGAGTGAGAGAAAAGGGAGAGACTTTAGTGAGAGAAAGGGTTTGAGAGAGAGAGAGGGAGGGGGTTATATTATCTATACAATTAGGGCATGTTTGGCTTTCCTTATTTTCAAAAGTTGAAAAGTCCTTTTGGAGAAAAAAAGTCAGGAATTCCTGACTTTTGAACTTCTGCCCTCACATAAGAAGAAACCCCAAACACTTTCAAAAGTCCTTTTCACTCAAAATAAGTCATAAGTCATAAAAATAAGGAACCCCAAACACCCCCTTAGTCTCTGCAAATATGAATTGACAAAAATTTTGCACATGATCAAACTTAACTAGAAAAAACTAACTGGTTAAGGCCTAAAGGACAAAACGTTTATGATTTAGAAACATAAAGGACAAAACTCGTCAATCTTGAACATAAAGGACATCGCCTGAAAATGAGTATAAAGATAAAGGACAGTTCTTGAAATTCACTCTATATATATAAAGGGGTTCATCTCCCACCCCTAGGTCCATCATCTCCAAGCCCCTCCTACGTGGCGCTGACGTGGCGGCCCATCTTCATGGGGATGAGCCTCCCCATACCCACCGGTCTCATTGAACATAGAAACGGGAAATTAATTATATAAATGGACCCTGTGGTTTATAGCTAGATTTACCGTTGGTTACTAACTTTTCTTTTTAACAGGTATAGGTTTCATGGTTTTAATTTTGTAACACATTTGGATACTAACACCGAACTTAGTTAATTATTAAGCTAAATTTCAGTAAAATGACTAAAATACTCTTCCATTTTAAAAAGACCATTTATGTCATTACTCTATTATTAATTCTAAGTACCATTTGTGAAAGATATAGTACTCAAATACGAAACTAATTATAAAACACATGGTCCATCTATGTAATTAACTTTTTTTACATTTTTATGTTTATTTTCACTTTCAAAATGAAGTTTCAAAATTATTATTTAGCTAAATACAAACAGACCTGAATATAGTTTCAAAATTATATTTTCACATTTTTTACATATTTCCCCAATTCTTCTAGCGACCAAACTACTAGTCGCAATTTTTGCGGCCGACTTTGCGATAATTGTGTTGCCTATTTTGTGACAGACTCGACTGCTCGTTTTGCAACAGTATTTAGGTCGCAATTCAATCGCAAATTTTACAATAATTTTTTTAGAAAAACTTGTCATGTTTTTAAAATCTCTATTAGAAATAAAATGCAAATTTTATAAATTAACTATGGAGTTCTCTTTTGGTTTTGCATCATGAATCAGCCTACTGTGAATATACCAAACCAAAGCTAAGTTCACAGAAACAAACAGTTTAAGTTTTATCTGGACATAATGCTAAAATCATTTTTTCACATAAATTAAAAGATAATTCATTTAATTACTTTTTTAAATTTCGATGACTAATGTTTCCAAGAAATTATGATTTTAACACATACCAAAGTAGTGGCTCAATGACGATTATTGAGAAAAAAAATGAAAAGACACTTCTGAGGAGAACTGGAGTTTTTTCCCAAACTAGTGTTGGTGGATAAAGTATTTACCAAACTAGTGTTGCTAGAAAACTATTTACCAAAATGGTGTTTTCTTGAATATTTAATTGTTTCTCACTCCTTATCTTATTGGATGACTCTCAATTGATTAAAATTTATTAAATAATTATTAATTATTATTTAGTGATTATCTAATTATGGTAGTTGTTCTTTAAACCTATATTTTTATTAGTTTTAAAATAAGCTTATTTTTTTATATAATCTACCGTGAAAAAAATGTTTATTCTAAAAATCAGCATGTTATTTGTGATTCTAATTACTTAAGTAATACCCTATGAAATTTATATTAAAAAATAAAATTTTACTCAAATATACATACAGTTTATTTTATATTTCTCTTTTTTACATTAATAACAAAATAAAGACTAATTGCATTAGTTAAGATTAACTGAAATCGAACAAACTAACCGATCGAAATGTTATTCGGGTACTACGGATTTAGTATACTGGATATCGGGTTTCACATAATTAGATATCGGGTAATCCGAAGTTCATTGCTTCGGAAATAGAGTAGGCAAATACAAGTCATAACGAAAATACTTTATATATGAAATATTAATTGCAGCAACTTGATGAACATTCACTATTACATACTTCAAATGCTAATTCTTTTTTCTTATTTTGCTAAATGTTTTTTTTTTAATTTTAATGATTTATATAGATTTATTTGAGTTTGCACATATATATATAATCATGAGTTGTTTGGGGGTCTATCCATTAAGTAAAAGAAATATAAATTGACTATATGTATATCTGGTTAAATTGTAATTTATTAAATATAGATTACATATGGTATTACTTAAATTATTAAATTCACACATTGAATGCAACTTTTATATTAAGTCTTTTTTTCCGATAGTTTTTTTTATAAAAGAATAGATTAAATTTAAGATTCCATAAAAATATACGTTAGAGAACCACTAATATGAATAAATCACTAATTAATAATTATTTAATAAATTGGGAGTCATCCAATGAAATAAAAGTGAGAAACAAGTAAATGTTCAAAAACACCACTTTGGTAAATAGTTTTCTAGCAACACCATTTTGGTAAATATTTTTTTCAACAACACTAGTTTGGGAAAAAACTCAGGAGAACTGTTTGGTGATTGAGAAAAAAAAATGAAAAAACACTTCTGAGGGCAGGGCGGACCACATAGAGTGGGTCGGGGTCCCCGGACCCCAATGTTTTTTAAAAAATTAGTAGATTCGGTATACGAAATTTTATAAGGACCCTATTAATACTATTAGGTGGGCATCATAAAGAGAAAAAGATAGCTTGTATGGTGCTAAATCCATCTCTTTAGAAACAAGAGGTCATGTGTTCAATTCTTGCATAGTTTTTTTTGTTTTTTTTTAAGTTTAATTCAAACATTGCTTTGACCCGACCCGAACGAGAACCGACCCGAAAATTTTAACGTTTTGTTATGAAAATTTTGAACACCGAAAAAAATGGGCTCATTGGAAAAAATTTTTGGGTCCGCCACTGTCTGGGGTTGTGGTGGTGGTGATGTAGCGGTCGTAGTTGCTCACATGTCGGTGGTTGGCAGAAGCTGTGTTTTGGTTTAATAATCCTCAAGAAAGTTGATGGCTTATATAATTAGAAAAAGGTAATTGGGTAATTCTTGGTAAGAAGAGGAAATATGTAATTAACAAAATGGGTTCGGTAAATATGTAATACACCTACTTAGGAATGGGATATATGTAAAAATCCCTTATTATTTAGCTAAAAATGTAAAGAAAGAGTTAATTACACAGATGGACCCTATGGTTTATAGCTAGTTTTGCATTTGGGAACTAATTTTTTTCACAAATGGTCCTTGGAATTTTAATACTAGAATAATGACATAAATGGTCCTTTTAAAATGGAATGTTATTTTAGTCATTTTAAATTTAACATAAAAATTAACTAAGTTTGATGTTAGTTACAAAAAAGTGTTACAAAATTGAAACAATAAAACCTGAATCTGTTAAAAAAAAGTTAGTACTTAAAGACTAAATAATTATAAACAACAGAGTCAATCTGTGTAATTAACTCTAGAAATGGGTAATTCCAAGGCCCACCTTTATAAAAAAATAAAAAAAAATAAAATAAAATAAAAAACATTTTTACATAACTTTTTTCCTTACACCAAATTCTATCAAAAACAAATATATGATGAATTACCTGTTATTAGCACCAATTTCATATTTAATATATTAGTTTAAACACAGATTCATACCTGGCGGTGATGGTGGGACGATCTTATCAGTCTCGTTAAAAAACTGATATGTCTCATATCTAAAATTACACATAGGGAGAAAAATTCTTCCTCCTACTTTCCCATTAAACATATTTGAAATCTGATTGATTGCATCCTGCAAGCAACTACTACACTGCAGGTCCGATAAGTCTGGAGTACACTGTACAAGCCCAAAGATCCTTAAGAATTCTGGACCACTGGTGTTCCCACTAGCAAATTTCTGTAGCGGACCACCAGCAGCCGCATCACCTCTCAGCTGATTCAATAATGGCCACAGAGCACCGTTGAACCGATTAATATCCTTCGCATCTTGGGTGTTATACAAAGCCGCATAAAATTTTATATGTACGCTTCTCAATATATTTTCGTTGGAGTATTTCAACAAACAGTAGTCGTAATACCCTATTGCTTCCTTTTGGTTAGGACAGAGTTGTGGCAATTTAACAAGGGAGTCATTTAGACAATTACGACACACATCAAGGTTGACGTCCCCTCGACAAAGGGCAATCGAGTGGACTGTATTATTATGTTGGGTTAATCTTGATGTTTCGGGTCGGTTCGGGTCGAGTACGGGTCAAACGGATACGGTTCATGGAGGTGAACGGGTCAGCAGAAGAAGAATTGGTCAGGAGTTGACCAGGTTTTAAGGAATGCACGTGTGGAATTTGTTTCTTTGTGAAAGTTTAATAATAAAGAAAGAGTTTCGTGAGTGTGTGTTTTTCTTGTGTGTGTTTACTGTGTGTTATTTGGGGCCTGAACCAACATTTGGTATCAGAGCGAGGGTCGAGAAACGGTGTTCGTCGTTTTAAGAGGCGTGTTCGGAGAAGGGGTTGCAGCCCTCTAAACTGCGGGGCTGAGAAAATTGAGAGACGAGAAAGTTGCAGGTTTTGTGTGAACTGAGAAGACGAAGAAGTAGCAGTGTATGATCTTGATAAGAAGCAATTGCAGCAGCGGTTTATCACCACATATGTGTTCAACAGAAAGAAAGAAAGTGAAAGTGAAAGTGAAAGCAAGCAAGGTTGATCAAAGTCGTGATTGAAAGAATGAAGCACGAAGCAATGATCAAATTTCAGGTTGAGAAAGAATTGAAGCAGAAGTATTACCGATTGAAGCAGTAAGAAAATTGAATAGAAGGAAGAAGAGAAACGAACATTCCTGTTTGTTTGTGATAATAAGTATGAATAAAAAAATCAAAATTGAAGATGGTGGTTCCGAGTGGATAAGTCTTGGTGTTTTAAATTCAAATCCAAGTTTGAATTTTGAACTCACATATTTTAAAAAATATAAAGCAAATTACGAAAGTAATTATGGTGGAATTAGTGAAGCAATCAAGCACCTGGGAATAAATTTTAAAAGGTGAAACAAGCATACACCTGATTTAATTCTACATCCAATCTCATGTGTGGAAGAGTTTGATGAAGCAAGAAAGCAGCAACAGAGAAAGTGAAAGAAGTTGCTAGAAAGAGAAAGAAGAAGGAAGGTCGCCGGGAAGAGAAAGAAGAAAGGTCACCGGTCGAATAAGAAAGAAGAAAGGAGAGCTGATTGAAATCAGCAAAGCAAGAACGAAAGAAAAAGAAAATAAGCAAGAAAGAATGAGAAAGTAATGGCGGTGCAAGAAAGAAGAAAGAAAGAGCCATCACAAGAAAGAAAGAACGGGAGTCGATAAGAAAGAAGAAAGATAATTGATAACCAAAAGAAAGAAAGAAAGAAGCGGACTTGTGTGGTTCGTTTGCAAGATTAGAGTTGGATTATTAACCGATAGCAAGCATGAATAGCAAGATGTAAGAAAAGAGCAAGTGAGCAAGATGATTCGATGTACGCGAGCAAGAAAGGTTCGAATCAAGAAAGACAATGGCAAGTTTAGCAAGAAAACCGGGTTAGGTTTTAGCAAGGAAAGCAAGAACGAACACAAGAAAGAAAGAAAGAAGCAAGAACCCACATCAAGATTACGGGGGTGAATGTTGGGTTAATCTTGATGTTTCGGGTCGGTTCGGGTCGAGTACGGGTCAAACTGTAAGCGCAGAATCCAGTGACTAAAGATATCACTGTCAGACAGAACTGATAGTAACAGTTAAGGGGGAGTCTGTAAGTGCAGTATTCGGTGACTGAAGATATCAATGTCAAATAGAACTGATAGCAACAGTTAAGGGGGGAGTCTGTAAGTGCAGTTCCTGCTGGGTAACTGTGCTTTATCAGTTCTGGTCTATGGTCAACAAAGTCAAAGCCGAGTCAAGAATTCGGAAGCTTTATCAGTTCTGAGTTTATGATGTTAAACTCGGAATATGTTGATTATTATTGTTGTCCGAATTATTTTGTTTGAATTCCGGACAGTATGTTTCGTCCGGGTTTAGTCCCTACTCTATATATATGTGTTGTATAGGGTAGATTAGGGCAACCCTAGAGATAGCTTTGTGCACCTCTCACAAATCCCAGCTACCTTTCATCAGGGTGGGCATTCTAGAGAGAGAGGGATATATGTGTTAGTGAGAGAAAGCTAGGTTTAGATATTTGTGATTTAAACCAGCTTGTAGATGATGTATACTCTTTTGGTTTGTGTAATCTGTGATGACTAATTCAATAATAAAGGGTTCATCTTCTACATCTTTCGATCTTGTTCATATTTTGATGATTCGCGTCTTGAATCAAGTGCAATGTTTGATGTTCGTCATCGATCCAGTGCTTTACAAGTGGTATAAGAGCATGGTTACCGATTCGGAATGGTCTAACCGCCTTCCAAATCACCACTGCTCTTGATTTGATGTTTGTTTCCGCCAAACATCTTGAAGACGTGAAGAATCTGCTGAAAACTTGAAGAAAATGAAGCTGTCCGTCGGCTGTAATGGTTCTCTTGTTGCAGATCTAGGGTTTTGATCTGAAAAAGGCTATGTCCGGATTTATCTAAGTGTTATACCTGTCCGAGTTAATCTATCAACATCCGGTCCGAGTTTCTTTATTCATGTGTTCAGTGTTTGTGCTTTAGGATTATTGTTGAACTTGTGTAAAGTCACACTTGTGAGATATCCTGAAGCACCTCCTGTCCGGATTAACTTAAAGGTCAGGGTTTGCAAGTCAGAGTTTACAACTTCAGGGTTTTTCAATTTCAAGTGTTGTCCGTATTTTCCTTAAATATTTAATCCATCAGGTTTTGTTTTTGTTCACAAAAGTGTATCCGAGTTTAGTTGTTTTAGGGTTTATAAAGTTTAAACAACCTGTTGGATATGTTCCGGGTTTATAAAGTTTAAAAAAAATCTGTTGGATATGTTTCGGGTTTTGAAGTTACTTCAAGCTTTTCTGAAGTTTAATTCAGAATTTTTAGTTCAGGCTTCCTAAGTTTATTCAGAGTTTCGAAACATCTGCAGTCTGCAGTCAGGGTTTTCATGATTCCTTCTTGTTTTATAGTCAGGGTTTTTATTAGTTTCCTAAATCAATTGTTCAAGACTTATACTCTGGTCCGAGTAATGGTCCGAGTGAGTAAACTGTCAGGGCTTTAATCCGTTCAGAGTTTTCAAAATCATGTTGTTCCTGGTTTTATGATTCTGTTCCGAATTTACACTTGTTGTTCCGAGTTTATGAATTGGTTCAGGGTTTATTAAAACAGATTCAGCTGCAGGTTTTTCCAAACAACTAGTTTCCAGGTTTGGGTGTTCAGGATTTCTTTTTTTTTTTAATTCGTTTGTATGTTTGTTCAGGGTTTTTGTTTGGTGTCCGGGCTTTTAAGTAAGTTCAGGGTTTGAACTTTAAAGTCAGGAGTTTCTCAAGTTTTCCAAGTTTCCGAGTTTCATAAGATTCTGGGTTTTTAAATCTATTCCAGGTTTTTGAAATAAGTTCTGGGTTATTTACCAGTCATGCGTCTGTCCGAGTTTTGAAGTAATCTTTAGTAACAGTTCCGAGTCTATGGTCAAAACACAATGTTTCTGTGTTTCATCTTTTATTTTTGTTCCGAGTTTGCTGACCTTTTTTTGAAGAATAAGCCAATTGTCTGGACTTAAGCTTCACGTCCGAGTTTCAGCAATTCATGTCCGGGTTTCAAAAATATATGTTTTGGAGTTTCAAAATCATATCCGAGGTTCCGAGTTTATTTGTTTTGTTCTAAGTTTCTGAGTTTCATCCTTTTTCATTGTTTTTGTAGTCCAGGTTTCCGAGTTTATCTCTTTATTCTTAAAGAGTCCGAGGTTTGAATTTTTCTTGTATAAAAGTTCTGTTCCGAGTTAAGTTTATCAGAAACTTCCGAGTTACTTTTTAAGCCTTAAAAGGATCAGAGTTTGTTCCTTTAAATGAATTTCCGAGTTTAATGTCAAGATTCCATTTTTTGCAAATGATGGATTTTGATAAGTTTGATAAGTAGAGTGTTTGGGAACATTTTGGTGATAAAAAAAAAGAATTTTCCATGAATTTTTGTTCGGTAATGGATGTCCATGGTTATTTACAAGATTCTCGGTGTTGGAATGTGGTTCTTACTAGAGATTCGTGTGACAAGTTAGGTCTAATATCGTGCATTGGAGGTGAAGATAATAATAACTTGGTTGGACTTTGATAGTTTACGAAGAAATAGGGGGAGTAAAAGATCCTATTTTCTTCATAAATCTAAAGCTTGTGCGTAAAAATGCCCGTGTGTGATGGAGTTTTGTCACGTATGTTTGAGTTGTTAATCAAGTATTGACATGATGAAGTTGGATTCTCGTTTGACGACTAGTTAAAGATTCAGCCTTGTTAGTTGCTGTTTAGAGTAGAGAAGACTGGTTTCTTGGTCCCTCTTCCAAGAGGTTTGCTAGTCGGTTCTCGAAATAATGTGGTGCTTCTTGATTTGAGGGAAAGATCGGAGATGAATGCCATCGGGGATTCATGAGGATACGTGACGAGATGAGATCATAGATGAAGAGTTGAAGACTTTTGATCAAGATGGCGGATGTACTTTTACAAAGTTTAGTTTGCTATTAACTTATCGAACTGAACTTCATGTCTTTGTGAAGATTGAAGTGTTCAAGATTTGGGATTAGAAATCCAATGTCTCTTTCTGCTGCCAGTTAGGTTTGAAGATTATGGTTTCGAGCGATATTCTTACATTTGGTTGTAGGCTGGTTCGCGTTAACTTGATTCGGGAGTAGTTTGAGGGGGGATCTACAGTGTTTGATGTCGGGTGCTTTAGGTTTCACAAAGCGGCCATTCAAGTGATCGTCAACAATTCTTTAATTAGAAGGGTTGAAGATCACTGTGCTTTGCCGGAACGATCAAGTCTCAGCCAAAATAGAAAGCAGACATAATATCATCAGTCAAGGGGGAGTCTGTAAGCGCAGTATCCAGTGACTGAAAATATCACTGTTAGACAGAACTGATAGCAACAGTTAAGGGGGAGTCTGTAAGTGCAGTATTCGCTGACTGAAGATATCAATGTCAAATAGAACTGATAGCAACAGTTAAGGGGGAGTCTATAAGTGCAATTCCTGCTGGGTAACTGTGCTTTATCAGTTCTGGTCTATGGTCAGCAAAATCAAAGCCGAGTCAAGAATTCGGAAGCTTTATCAGTTCTGAGTTTATGATGTTAAACTCGGAATATGTTGATTATTATTGTTGTCCGAATTATTTTGTTTGAATTCCGGACAGTGTGTTTCGTCCGGATTTAGTCCCTACTCTATATATATGTGTTGTATAGGGTAGATTAGGGCAACCCTAGAGATAGCTTTGTGCACCTCTCACAAATCCCAGCTACCCTTCATCAGGGTGGGCATTCTAGAGAGAGAGGGATATATGTGTTAGTGAGAGAAAGCTAGGTTTAGATATTTGTGATTTAAACCAGCTTGTAGATGATGTATACTCTTTTGGTTTGTGTAATATGTGATGACTAATTCAATAATAAAGGGTTCATCTTCTACATCTTTCGATCTTGTTCATATTTTGATGATTCGCGTCTTGAATCAAGTGCAATGTTTGATGTTCGTCATCGATCCAGTGCTTTACACAAACGGATACGGTTCATGGAGGTGAACGGGTCAGCAGAAGAAGAATTGGTCAGGAGTTGACCAGGTTTTAAGGAATGCACGTGTGGAAGTTAGAAAGTTGTGAACGTTGAAGTGTATCTGAATAAAAGGAGTTAGTGGACTTGGTATTTTAAGCAAGTGGCTTTTGTTTTATCACTATATATAGGTGTAGTTTGCCGTAGCTTTTTGTAAGTCAGTTTTGTTTCTTTGTGAAAGTTTAATAATAAAGAAAGAGTTTCGTGAGTGTGTGTTTTTCTTGTGTGTGTTTACTGTGTGTTATTTGGGGCCTGAACCAACATATTATTCCCTTGACCGATGGTGAGATTGTAAAAACCGAAGCCGTTGTTGGTGGTGGGGAGCGTGGAGAGGGTGGTGTTTAGATTTCTTTGGTACGCGTTGTTTACAATATAGTTATCCGCGTTTTCGCAGTAGTAGGAAATGAAATCAGGTTGAGCTAAGGTAGTGGTATGGATTAAATGTATGAAAACAAAAGATAATAGCAATAAGAGCAGTTTTCCATGAATAATGAACATACTTTCTTGTGATGGAGGAGAGATGAGATGGTTGATATTGACGAATATGATTATATGGATACAAATAAAAAGAACAACCCATAAACTTAGGGGAGTGGGGGCGGTCCGTTATGGCCGTCCCCTCACGCGTTATATAACCACGAACACAGCCGCCGCCTATAGTTTCACGCGTTATATTTGTAACGCGTTGAAACAATCACGCGTAGAAACTTTACAAAATTCGAACGTTGGCTTGTATTTGACCGTTGAATAACGGTAAGTTTATTAAAAAAAACCTTTAAACCTTTTATATATATCTCCATTTTACACACACCAAAACATAAACCCATTTCACACAATCTACACCATTCTCAAATGGAGTTCCCTACGGATTCGATGTTTTCGATGTCTAGCGATAGCGATACCGAGTCGTCTTCCGACAATGAGACGCTAAAATATTTTGTGTCGGTGTATAACGAACTTGATATCGAGTCGTCCCGCCCAAAGAAGAAGATGGTAGACCGTGATCGTATACGTGCCAACGAAGTGTTAATGAACGATTATTTTGTGGAGAATCCGCTCTACAATGCCGAAACGTTTAGAGATCGATTTCGTTTACCCAAAGAATTATTTAAATATTGTTGGAGACATCGAAGCAAGCGAGGACTGGTTTCAAGAACGTTAGGATGCGAGGGGCAAAGCAAGTTTCACGCCGATACAAAAAATGCACGTCCGCCATTCGCCAACTAGCGACAGGTAACCCTCCCGATCAATATGATGAATACCTAGCTATGGCGGCCAGAACTTCAAGTGAATGTTTGCATTTTTTTTGCAACGCGGTCATTAAGTTGTATGATAAAGAGTTTTTACGTAAACCGACGAGCCACGTCATCTCACGTATTTCCGCCGCACATAAGGCTAGATGGCATTTTCCCGGGATGCTCGGTAGCATCGATTGTACACATATCGAGTGGAAAAATTGTCCAAGAGAGTTGCGAGGGGCGTATGTTAGGGGTGACATCAAAAGACCAACCATCATACTAGAAGCGGTGGCGTAGAATGATTTATGGATTTGGCATTCGTATTTCGGTGTTCCTGGTTCAAACAACGACATCAATGTGTTGCACATGTCGCCGTTGTTTCAAACCGTAACGGATGGTACCGCACCTTCCTCTCCTTTCTATGTTAACGGACGACATTACAAACGAGGCATTTTTCTTGTGGATGGTATCTACCCGTCATGGTCTGTTTTTGTGAAAGCTCCCTCATTTCCTGTCGAGGCTAAAGAAATCGTGTTCAAAAAATTGCAAGAATCGGCACGAAAAGATGTTGAGAGGGCATTTGGTGTTTTAAAGGGTAGACGGGGTATACTACACCGACCGATTCGTGCGATGAACAAGAAAGCAATACATAGCATAGTGTATGCATGTATCATATTGCACAATATGATGATCAAAGAAGACGGACGTGCAATATCCCCGGATTGGGTGCCGGATCCTCCTACACAAGTTCAAGTTCAACAAAATATCCAACAAGAATTGCGTAATGAAGAAACACACTTTCGGTTGAGATACGATTTAATCGAACTAGTAGGTTCTCTAGGTTGGAGTTTCATGAGTCGGACGAGGAGTAGGTTTTTTTTTTAAATTGTAGCCTAAAATATATCTAGTATGTTAAATTGAAGTAGTATGTTTTAAATTTAATGAAATTTATAATTTTAGTGTTTTATTGTTAATTTCTAATTTAAAATAAAAAATTAAAAAAATTTGTGAGTGATGGAATTCGATCACTAGTGATGACCGCCGCCACTACAATTCTATCACTAGTGATAGAATAGTGGGTGATGACATGGCAGGAGTTGATTGGATATTGTGAGTGATAGAATTCTATCACTAGTGACTACCCCACTCCCCTTAGTGTATTGTCTAAGGAGGAGAAAGTAAATGCAAAGTCTTCTATATTGACCAGGTCAAAATGAACATATGAATATGGATTAGAAAGGGAAAACCATCAAAATGTCCATTGACTAAGAAATGTTACTAAATTCAACATTGGAGACTTCTAGGTTTAGAGAAATCATGCAAGAAGTGTTGGAGAAGCATCGGAGATCCACTCTGCTACAAAGACTTGATCAGAAATTTGGTTTTACGATTCTAAAACTCATCAGAAATCTGTTCTGAAGCACTAATGATTAATGAAGATTATTGTTACGTTTCTGCCAATTGTTCTTTTTCGGATTTGCATCTATTGACTCACACACATCCCTCTCTACATGATTATGATATCCGAGCATGATTTGTTCGGTCGAACCTCATTAGGACAATAAGTTAAACTTTTCATTTATTAGGGTGGAGGGGATTCTTGCCCAAGTTGCTATACTTGTCAGTTGTCACAACACCATTCTCCTCCACGTCAACACCACATCGCCTTTGACCACTACATGCCTGCTACTTGCCATAACTTGTCAAATCACAAGAAATGCATATGCCTCTCATGCCACAACAAATTTCAAAATTACAAACTGAAAACAAAAACTAACTAAAAATTTGATTGGTTAGTAGGAGAAGGTGGCACACTCCAATACCTTGTGCTTCTCGGCAAGAGTGGCAAAACTGCAACCCACCTTGTCGCATGCCTGATTGTTGCCTAGGGCCATGGTGTGGCATGCTTCTCATGCCTAATGGTTACCGACATGCCGTATGATTCTTGCCGAAAGCACTCCTTGCCGCCATGAAATTTAAATCCATGCCAACTTTATCAAGTAATAATATAAATGTTAATTAATTTGAACGGTTTAGATTAGGTGATCAGTGTTTCTTTTTGTATCCACAAAATTATTTGTTTACTTACTATTACTTAGAACATATAAAGAATGTTATGATGTCTCAAATGAAGAACGAAAACATGCCTTTCTACTAAATAGGAAAATCCAAACTTACATATTTATGCTGAACATGTATTCCTAAATGGTAACTTTGTAAGTTCAGAAAATAGCTTTTCTTAATGGAAACCATAAATGTATCTATAACATATCAAGTTTGTTATAAATACCTATCTTGGAACGAAATCAGATATTGAAACCTCATTTACAGAATATTGGGATGATCCTAAACCACCGCTCTTTGTCAAAGAGTTGTTCTCCTGTAAGAGTGGCACTTCAGGATCATAGTTACTTCGCATGAAAAAAGCAGGTTCTGCTGGTAAGGGAAGTGCCATAGAGAAGCTATTAAGCATAAGAACAACCGAAGCCATGGTTGGCCTATCAATAACTTTTTCTTGAACACATAATAACCCAATATGGACACTTCTAAAGATGTCGTGCAGTGGACCCGATCCTGTCTTCAATGTGGGATCTATTATGTCTGTTGTTGTCCCATTATTCCAGCTTTTCCATGCCTAAAAGATATTAACATATTTGTATTCAAGATTCATATACTACAAGGAACATTAAGATCTTTAGTTGAAATATTTCCTCAAAATAATATCTTCCCTTTGGTATATATATTAGCCAGATTTTGTATAAACTGTGGATACTTACAAAGCTAAGAAAATCTTCCCTTTTGTCTCCGATCTTAAAACTTTGGTTCTTTTGACCTGTTATCATTTCCAATAATAACATTCCATAGCTAAAGACATCTGACTTTATTGAGAATTGCCCATGCATGGCATATTCAGGCGCCATATAACCACTGTAAGAATACATGAGAATAAAGTTAGCACTTGCTCACATACTAACATGGCTTGAATATGTTGAAGTT
This sequence comes from Helianthus tuberosus, assembly GCA_030545235.1. NCBI lineage: Eukaryota > Viridiplantae > Streptophyta > Magnoliopsida > Asterales > Asteraceae > Helianthus > Helianthus tuberosus. The sequence goes on along the minus strand of CM060427.1, from coordinate 141,367,727 downwards.
AATTTTTAGTACAAGAAACTTATAGTCGCGATGAAAACCTCTTAAGTGACATAAATGGCCATGCTATTTAGCACTCTTTGGTGCGTGTATGCATGAAGGTAAAATCACTAATTCATGTTTGTAATGGTTATAGGCTTCTATAATATGTTTCCTGGTGTAATGGAGAATCATTGCTTCATTGTAAAATATACAGTTTAAAAAAAATATAATTGAAAATTAATATTGCAGGGTACACGTATTCCTGAAAGGCGAATGACTAAATTTTTAACAAAAAACCAACTACATTCGATTGAGATGTGAAAGAGAAAATGAACAAGGTTTAGATGTCCATGGGTTAAAATTTAAACTACTCTCGTAACATTTCATTAATGAATATCTTCTAAAGAAAGTGTACTTACTAGGTTCCAACGATACGAGTTGTATCTCCTTCAGTTTCCTCGGTTTTAAACAATCTTGCCATTCCAAAATCAGCAATTTTGGGATTCATTTGTGCATCTAACAACACATTACTAGCTTTCATATCACGATGAATTATCCTTAGACGGGAATCTTCATGAAGGTATAATAGTCCCTTTGCAATGCCTTTAATGATATTATAACGCTTTTCCCAATCAAGAATCATACGTTTAGTTGGATCTACAAACACATCATTTATTTCTTATTAGATTATACTTAACTACTTGAAAACTAACTTTTTATACCCACGTTAAATCGGTAACCGTATTATTTGTGACATTATAAAAGAGCCTTTCAATTTAAAGCTTCCAATATGTAAACCAATCAGATTTTGCATTTAGTTTTAACTTTGTTTATGTTTATTCTATGCAATTTATGATATTCAAAACACGGTGTGCTCCTAGTAACTTACCAAATATAAATTGATCAAGACTTGCATTTGGCAAGAACTCATAAATGAGAAGTCGTTCACTTCCTTGTACACTAAAGCCTAGGAGACGAACCAAATTACGATGCTGAAGTTTTGCAACTAGCAAAACCTCATTCTTAAATTCTGAGTCACCTTGTCCAGAATCCCATGCTAACCTCTTCACTGCTATTTGGTTCCCTTCTCCAAGTGTACCCTAAATATCATATGATAGTATGTAAACCAATTCTCAAATATTACTAATATTCTTAAAGTGTACAACAGATACATATTACTTCCACACTCTTGTTTGTACATGCTTTTAACTAACAATCGTATGAAATGTACAATAAACATTTTATTTGTTTTAGGTGTTGAGATTTCCTTACATTTTAGGGGCTTTTGCATGTAATTGTATTCCTACATTTATGTCTAGGAGTTGTCTCATGTGGTTTTATTTGTATCTATTATTCTTTGTTACTCTTTCACCTTTTTTTTACTTGCAAGTATAGTCTTTTTGTTTACTGATAATTACCAGATATTGATCGTTCATACCTTGTAAACGGTTCCAAAACCACCTCGTCCAAGCTTATTTTCTTCGGAAAAGTCATTGGTTGCTGCTTTCACGATATTAAAGTCATACTGCAGTGATTCTACGGTGCTAATATCCCCAGTTCCGACTATTACAAATAATGATGAGTTAGATGTTGCTTTTGGGACATTGTGTGACTCAAATAGATTTAACGTTGTTTAGCTAAAATATGCAACTAGGACTTTTAGCTATAACAAACGAATTTTGTTCACAATATAAACAATAACCCTTACCACTAGTAGTGCTATTACTCCGAACAAATATGGGAGTTAATGGAGGCATCGTTTGCTTCTTCTTCCTCAATCTCATTACCATAAAAAGTAAAGCGATAATGACAATAACAATTACAATAATTATTATCACAAGTAGTGTCGCGCTATTTTTTTTGCCTGCAAAATAATAAAGTTTTGGCTTGAACCATGTTTAGTTTCAATTTTAAATAAAACTAAAACCTACTTCTAATAAAAAGAGAATAAATAAAAAGAAAATGTTTTACAAATGTTTTTTTTTTGTTTGAGTGTGTTGATGCATGAAAAGTATTCTAAGCACCAAATGAGTAATACTAATACAAAGGAAAATTGTATCAAAGGCTATGTGTTCTGAGTTAATTAAAAAGTGTGTCACGTCACTATTACACAAATAAAGGTGTGTTAACTAACATACCCTTCATAAGGTTTTTGGTTTAACTAAAAACCTATATGAAAGAAAAAAAAAATAAAGATTCTTAGTGATTAATTGAAAGGATTATGGACCCCATTCCTCTCCATGGACTTGGCATAAGTGCCTGTGGAACCTCCTTTTGGAGCCACGTTTAGGTGTTTAACTTTTTTCATGGAACCCTGTTTGCCATTACGGTACCCCCATATAACCCAGCCTAATAATAAGCATTCTTTTACTTAAATCAATCAGTTCCGTTTTAAACTCCTAAGACTACTTAAATTTCAGTATTTTTTAATTTCTAGTACAAATTTTCATAGATTAATAACACTGAGTAACCTAGAAAGAATGAAACAGCTTGTAAGTTGATTACCATTTAGTCGTTATTCTTTTCAATCTTTTCAATTTATCTTGTTGTTACTAAACATGATGACTAAGTTACACAACTGATGCACTTAGGTCATGTAGTTTCGAGTTATGAAATGTTTCTTCGAATATGAACGTATTTACTTACTGGGTACGGATGTTGTTGTTATCAGTTAGTTGTCTCATGTGGTTTTATTCGTGACCCAAGAAAACAATAATAAATTAGATTGTAACTCAGATTTGTTTTCGAAAATGAAGAACGCTTTCCAAATCTCTATTGCAGGCAACCTCTTGTATCATCATGAGCAGACCTAGACCTAGGTGCGTTACACAACTGAAGAGGTATGGTCCCAATTCCTTGCCAACATGGCAAGGACCACACCACTTTTTCCATCAGACGTGGCGCTGACATCGACGAAGTTATCCAGAAGCTTCTAGAAGCTTCTGGAAAATATCTGGGTGAATCCAAAGATGCTCCACCCGACATAAAGGACACAACGTGTCACCAGTCACCAGGCGCCACGTAGGCAAGTAACAAATCCAGGGGCAGCCCGACAATGCCAGTACGACGTCTCCAAGATGAGCGAATACAGGCGCGCCACGTGTACCACTACACTGACCACAGCAGAGGAGACCAAGGGGATATTCCCCTTGGTCGGACAGCTGGCGCGCGTCTACAGCTGGCACTGCTGCTCCTTCCCTTCTTCACCCTCCGGCTATAAATAGGACCCTTCATCATCCAGGTTGATCACCTTGCTCTCACTATTCTCACACTTAACACACACTCTTATTTCTTCCTCGGAACAGTACTTATTCTCACGCCGGAGACTGTTTAAGAGGGAAACCCCCATATTCCCCTCTTAACGAGACTAACGGTGTTGCTATTTTGCAGGAACCAAGCCATCTCACGAGTAGAAAGAGAGATTGAACCCACAGAAGAAATAACCCCGCTGACTAACCATAGTGTTAACCAGTGTTTCATCAACAACGATTGACCGCATCCCATGAATTTTATTATCGTATTAGTATAAACAAGGTTTTAACATTAGATCTTCACTTGATTCCGGAGATGTCAAATCTGGACATGTCCAAGAAAAAGGATGAAGAAACGGTTTAAAGCATTTACATCTTATTTTTTTATCCGTATCCATATAATTTGCGTAATTTCATCGTTCCATAAATTTATCTCTTATATTTTAAAACTTTCTCACATTCCATTCTGTTCATAAAAATATATTGATTTAGCAAAACCACTCTCATCTCTCTTTCTTTTCAGAAAACACTCGTCAACATGGCCGAACAAAACCCTTCCCACCAAGTCGATGGAGATGTTTCTTCCTTCGAACTCGTTTCAGACAACATACACGTCCAACGAGGTCCAAGGAACGAAACTATCCAAGAAGGGCCGATGAACATGGAGTTTCCCAGCATCTTCGGGAATACATCCAGGGTTGCCGCTCAAAACGCACCTGGTGCTACTTTCCAAACTCCACCCAGAATCATCACTCAGACCACAAACGGAGCTACGTTCCAGCCTCCGTCAGAGGTAGTCCAACAGACACCACCAGTGCAACCTCAGAGCCATGGAGCTGGCCCATCAGCTCCATCGGACCAAGCACAGCTAAACTTCTCTGCACTACTTGGGCTACCCGAAGGAAAAACTTTGGCTTCCTGGTATGCCGAACAAGTGGCGTCTATAAACCTTGTTTACACACAACTCAGCGCGCAGCAAGCCCTGCTACAGGCACACGCAAACCAGTCCGCATTCGTCACTCCATTACCGAGGCCTTTGAGCGCTCCCATGCCTCAACAGACCAACGCTTTCAATCTACGTCCTGAGTCAGTACCTCCACCACATGTCAGAAGACCAAGCGCGCACGACACGCGCGACACGTACGGAGAAACGGAGAGCAACTATGTGCAGTATTCTAACCAACCGAAGAAGCCAATACAAAGTCGTTTAGGTCCGCGCAACATAAACGACGAATTTGAAAACGATGAAGAGACGCGCACAGTGTTCAGCAGGCTCCCACCAGAGCATGAAGCATGCAAACCTCGCAAGCGTGCAGGTTATGATCCAAAAGCAGAGCATGATTTCACTCTAAGCTATCGTCCAGACGACATGGCCGAGAATTCAAAGTTCATCCGAGAGATCGCCACGGCTGCCATAGACAAAACGAAATTGCCACACAACGTGGGCAAATACAACGGGTTGACAGACCCAGACGATCATCTCCAAGTTTTTAACGGTGCGGGAGCAACGGGCGGATGGAACTTACCAACCTGGTGTCACCTTTTCGCTCAAACTTTTATAGGCGCGGCGCGCATCTGGTTCGACAGCCTACCAGCAGGAAAAATCAAATCATGGGTTGATTTCCGAGAGAAGTTCCTAGCACACTTCTCACAACAACGACGACACACCAGGGACCCAGCCGATTGTCTGAACATATGGCGCAGAGAACACGAAAGCGTAGAAGATTTCATTACAAGATACAACAAAGAATGTTTGGAGATAGGCGATGTAGGCGAAAAGATGATGCGCGCACATTTCATGAGGGCTGTCAAGTGTGATGATCTCATCAAGCGTGTCAAAGGAAGAGATGGAGGACCCAAAGACTGGGAGACCTTCATTGAAGCTGCCAAAACCATCGCACAATCAGATAGACAGTTGACCGGTGACGACCACCGTCAGCGTAGTTACAACCAAACCGACCGGCACAACAAGAGAGGTAGAAACCAACCTTGGAAAGCATCCGGTCACAGAGAAAGAAGCCCGGCAAGAGAGGATGCGCGCCACACGATCAACCAAATAGCACACCGAAAAGAGGTAAAGAAAGAAAACAGAGAGAAGCAGTGGACACTCCTAACGAAAACCCCTTCAGAAGTCTTGGCAACCGAGAACCACCAGTTCAAGCCACCACTACAAATGCGCAACAAAAGGGGCCAAGACCCGAATCTTTTCTGTGAATTCCACAAGGACACTGGCCACTTAACCGAAGATTGTTTCAGCCTCAAACAAGAAATCGAAAGGGCCTTAAGAGACGCAAAGTTAACTCACCTGGTCAAAGGTGGAAAGCGTGATTACCGTCAGATTCAAAGAAGAGAAGAAGGGCCAGATAACAAAAAGCTCCGAAAGTTAGAAACCCACATGGTTCAAGGGGGTCCACGAAGACAAAGAAGAAACTACAACAAGCGCGCACAAGATGACTCATGGCGCGAGAAACAGGTTGTTTTTCCTGTCGTAAGAGGAGGCCCTCGAGAAAGAAGACCAATTGTCATCTCAGGTGTCATAGGGCATTACCAAACAGATTACATCTTCATCAATCCGGGGAGCACTGCGGATATCATATATGAACAGTGTTTTAATCAATTCGATCAGGAGGACAAAGCGCGCTTAGAACCAGTTGATTACCCGCTCACTGGTTTCTGCAACGAAGCCATTTTTCTTCTAGGGCAAATATCGTTCCCAGTGTTGCTCTCGGACGGAAGAAACTCAAGAACAGAAGAAGTCACGTTCATGGTGCTACCAGCACACTCAAGACACGATATTCTGCTGGGAAGAGAATCCCAAGGTGATTTCAGCATGATTTGCTCTGGCCCACACTCAGCAGTGGGATTCCCACCAGAGACAGGAGTAGCCATCATCTATGCAAGCAAATAAGTATTAGTGACAGATGAGCTAAGACCTGCAAAGACAAGGAAACCAGAAGCACGCCAAGAGGCAGAAAAATGGGTGCTAAACAGCGCATACCCGGAACAGACAGTAACATTGGGACCCGCAATGTCCGATCTGACGCGCGCAGCGCTAAAAAAACTGCTGTTCCAAAATATGGATGTCTTTGCCTGGACGCCAGCAGACATGGTGGGTGTTCCACGGCACATAGCCGAACACCGCTTAAATGTCTCGGAAGAAGCCAAACCGGTGGTACACGCTAGGCGTCATTTGGGAGACATAAAGCACGACGCCATGAAAGAGCAAGTGATAGAGCTGTTAAACGCAGGAATCATCAGGGAGGTCAGATACCAAACATGGGTAGCAAGCCCAGTGATGGTCCAAAAGAACAACGGTAGCTGGAGAATGTGCGTCGATTACAAAGATCTGAATAAGGCATGTCCGCGCGACTGTTACGCCTTACCAGACATCGATGAGAAGATCGATTCACTTGCCACATTCCGATGGAAATGTTTCCTTGATTGCTACAAAGGGTACCACCAGGTACAAATGGCCGTGCAGGATGAAGACAAGACCGCGTTCCGCACGCCAACAGGGCTATACTGCTATACCAAAATGCCTTTTGGTTTGAAAAATGCGGGCGCGACCTATCAAAGGCTCATGAACGAAACCTTCCACGACGCCATCGGCAAGTACATAGAAGTGTACATGGACGATCTGGTTATTATGAGCAAAGAGGAGAGTACAATGTTGCTGAACATCCAAAAGACATTCGACACTCTGCGTGGAGTCAGCATCAAGCTAAACCCAGCGAAATGCTCCTTCGGCATGGAGGAGGGGAAATTCCTGGGTTTCATCGTCACGAAAGATGGTTTCAAGGTGAACCCCGACAAGATACAAGCAATAGAACGCATGCCGTCACCATCAACGATTAAGGAAATGCAAAAATTGGCAGGTCGGTTGGCAGCACTCAACCGCTTCCTAGCCAATCACGCAGCTAAATCATTTCCATTTATAAAAACTCTACGTAACTGCATGAAGAAGAGCCAATTTCAGTGGACTCCGGAAGCTGAAAGCGCGTTCCGCGAGATGAAAGACTGCCTCATCAAACTGCCAACACTAACCGCGCCAGTCAAGGGCGAACCTCTGGTACTGTACTTATCAGCCTCCGACAGGGCAGTAGGGGCAGTGTTGCTTGTAGATCGACAGGGTGTCCAGACGCCAGTCTACTATGTGTCACGAACTCTAACCGACCCAGAAACCCGGTACGCAATCATGGAGAAACTAGTACTCGCGCTGATCCATGCATCAAGAAGGCTGCGCAGGTACTTTGCAAACCACGTCATTCACGTGCTAACAAACCACAACATTGGCAACATACTTGCAAGGCCGGAGATTTCAGGGAGACTAGCGAAATGGGCAATAGAGCTCGGAGGTCATAATGTAGTGTTCAGGCCAAGACCGGCGATCAAAGGCCAAGTACTTGCGGATTTCATGACAGAGGTACCGGACGACAAAGATCGAGAATGCAAAGCGATGGAAAAAGCCGAGAAACAGCAGGTGGAAGAACCATGGCTACTATACACAGATGGTGCATCTAACGAAGACGGCGCAGGTGCTGGCCTCCGGCTGGTGAGCCCTGACAAACACGAGTTCACCTACGCCATACGCCTGGATTTTAAAAGCACCAACAACGAAGCTGAATACGAAGCCTTCCTCGCTGGTTTAAGGTTGGCAATCAAAATGGGAGTACGACACATCGAAGCGCATGTAGATTCCATGTTGGTGGCAGGGCAAATCAACGGGGAGTACGAAGCCAGGGGAGATACAATGGCACTATACCTGAGCCAAGCAAAGGCACTGCTACAAACCTTCTACTCCTATAAAGTGCACCACATTAATAGAAGCGAGAACAAGCCAGCAGACGCGCTGAGTAAACTCGCCTCTACAAGCTTCCAACACCTAGCCAAGGATGTGCGCATAGAAGTTTTGAGCAACCCGTCAGTGCCCCTGCGAGAAGTAAGCGTCGTTCAACTAGGGACAACGTCTTGGATGACTCCGATAATCACATACCTCCAATCTGGAATACTCCCGGAGAACAAGGCAGAAGCAAGGAAAATTCAGTACAAATCCGAACACTACCAGATGGCGGACGGGATATTGTACAGAAAATCATACCTCGGGCCTTTGCTAAGATGTGTTGATCCTGAAGACGCAAGGTATTTGATCAGAGAAGTGCACGAGGGAATCTGTGGTATACATGCCGGACCAAGAATGGTGGTGGCAAAGGTCATGAATGCAGGGTATTACTGGCCCGGAATGCATTTGGATGCGGTCAAAGAGTTGAGGAAGTGCAGCGGATGCCAAAGACATGCACCCAAAACGATGCGCCCCAAGAATGAGTTGGTACCGGTCACCACCGCGTGGCCCTTTCAACAATGGGGAATAGACATGGTCGGACCTTTTCCCGAAGCCCCAGGAGCTGTCAAGTTTATAATAGTCGCAGTTGACTATTTCACCAAATGGGTAGAGGCAAAGGCCCTCGCGTCGACCACTGCCGCCGTTGTCAAAATCATTTGGGAACAAATCATATGTCGTTTTGGTTTACCTCTCAAGATAATCACCGATAATGGAACCAACTTTGCCGAAGATAACCTCCAACAGTGGTTTAAAGAACTACACATCGAGTATACCTTCTCCTCGGTTGCACACCCGCAGGGAAATGGTCAAGTTGAGGCCGTCAACAAGAGTATCGTCGATGGAATCAAGGCAAGGTTAGGAGAGAAAAGAAGAGGTTGGGTGGACGAATTGCCCAGCATTTTGTGGGCACACAGGACGATGCCCAAAACAAGCAACGGAGAAACACCGTTTAGCCTGGTTTACGGGTCAGAGGCAGTAATACCAGCGGAGATAGGACTGCCGTCACCTCGAATGCTCTCAATGAACATGATCAACAATGAAGAAGAAAGGAGAATTGACCTCGACCTCCTAGAAGAGAGAAGAGAAATGGCAGCAATCAATGAAGCCAAATATAAATCGAAGCTGGAAAAATATTACAACTCCAAAGTCCGAGTCTGCACCTTCAACCCGGGAGACTATGTCCTCAGAGACAACGAGGCCTCAAATGCAGAAAAGCCCGGGAAGTTGGCTCCCAAGTGGGAGGGCCCATATGTCATCGACACCGTGCTCGGAAAAGGAGCCTATAAGCTGCGCACCATCGACAACAAGGACGTTCCCCGCACATGGAACGCCCAACAGCTGAGAAAATGCTACCTGTGAAGGAAATTCTTGTAATAGCAATGGCCAAGTCGCCAACACATTTATGATAATACAAGAAGTGTTTGGCTATCTTTCTATCATGCAAATTTCTTTGTCACAACTGCATATATTACTTTGGGCATACACGAAAACATCGGTGGCTCGACCATTAGGAAACATTGTAGACCTCCAAGGCCTGTCACAAACAAGTGCACAGCCGGGTCAAACACACAACTACAGCCTAACAAACGCCAAACAAACACTTCGTGCCCACATAAACACGAAAACATCGAACACAGGATAAACAAACATTGTAAGCACCCCCAAGGCTGAGCACAGCTGGGTCCACACAATAACCTGTAAATTCGATCACTTCGTAGCCACGAACCAACCTGCGCACATAAACGACAGAATAAAACGTTGTAGTACACACAACAAAACCTGTCAGCGCCATCATTCATTCGTGACACCTATATCAAAGTAATTTTACATGCACATATTATGACGATAACAAAATTCGCATAAAAACAGACAACTATTAGTATAACATATGTCAACACACAACCACATATCCACAAGCATAACAAGGAAGTTAAAATCGTGTATCAAATTGTCAAATACAAGACCACCCAAGGTCATACGCGGCGCGCAGGCCGGAGTTCTTCATTCAGGATGACTGGGTCCAACACCCCCAGTCACACCACCTTCATCGCCTAACGCTCTCTTTAACATAGCAACACCATCCGGCCTTCGAGCCAGCTTTTTCGCAGCTTTAACCACCGCAAACTCCAAGGAAGAAAACTCCTGCCTCTTTGCGGCGTAAGCGGCGGAGCAATTTTCCTTCCACAGCTCGAAATGGTGTTCTTTCTCCTTATTAAGGGCCGCAGCCCTGCCTTCGTTGTATCCATCCTTACGACCACTGCTGTAACCAGCTTGCCCCAACTCATACATGTAATGGGCAAGCTCGTGTGAGTTAACGATGCGTTCAGCAATCTACAATAAACACACAAGTAAGGGACAATTCATGAAAGTCACAAAAGACACAGTACCAGAAATTACCAGAGGCACCGCGCGCGAGAGCAACCATTTGCAGTCAGCGGACGTCTCCTCAGCAAGGAGTTCAGAGGCTTGGCATTCAGCAGTCTTCTCCTGAAGAAGACGCTCAGAAGTCTCATATTGCCTCGCAAGAACTTCCAGCTTAGCGATGCGTTCAACATACTCTTTCTCCTTCTTCTCAAACACCATGCGCGCTTGATTAGCCTCCTTAGCAATATCCTTCTTTTCACCAGACAAACGAGTAATCGTGCCACGCTGCGATCTAAGCTCCACATTGGTGCGCTCGCACGCAGCCTCCCAGTTCTTCTGCTTCTCAGCATTTGCTTGTTTTTCCTGAGCAAGTTTCCCCTCAGCATCAGCAAGCCTCCACTCCAACCCTTTTTTCTCAGCGTTGAATTTCTCCCTCTCTTCCGCAAATAGTCTCTTATCATTCTCAAACTCCATTGTATCCTCCACCATCTGCTTCCACTCACGGACAATCTCCTGAGTAGTAGAGAAAAAATTAACCCCGGCTTGAACATGATCATCTAACAGTTCAAACCGACGGCGCTTTTTCTGAAACATCCTTTCAGCTGGGGGGGAAGGACAACGAGTAGAAGTCATGACAATTTTCAAGATTATCCATCCTAGAACCTTGGGTCAAATTCCAACGGGGGACGTGCGGGAGATCGTCACAAGCAGGGTTCGTTGTATCAAAGGAATCAGCATGAATTTTTCCAAACTGGGGGCTGCGGACAGCACCTGAGGTTGCACCACCACCATCACCCGGGGGGCGCTTGGTATACACCGTTTGGTGAGGCGTAGTTTGACTCACCTCTACCTCAACCTCAACATTTTTACCACGATCAACACCAGCAACACCGCCCGCAGCACCACTGTCACGACCCCCGACCCGGTTTGACCCGTTTCAGGAGCCGCGGCAGAAAATACTGCGGTATTGATTTAATTGAGTTTTACAGCGGAAACAGGATCGTTTAAAGCTAAAAAAAATTTCCCCGATTATTTTATTTCACAATTCGGGATAAACCCCGATAATTTACAATAGTATGATTTTTCTAGGAAATCTTTATGTTACAAAATTTATTGCTTTATTTTATAATGAGCCACTATCTTAAGCTTGAAATGCTCCCCAGCACTTTTCCTGATTTACAACAGATCACCTGAAACATGTTTGAAAAAGGTTTTGTCAGCGGGAAATACTGAGTGAATCATTCTATTTTGCATAATGATGCATAGTTATTAATTACAGCATAAGAGCGATTACAATGGCTTCTATCTTATTTTTATCTGGCATTCTGTCACAATGGTGACATGTCACAATGGTGACGATGGTCATACCACTATTTAGATCAATGAACCTAAATAGTGATGATTATCCCTGTAGGTCAATGAACCCAACAGTGATTATCCCGAGTAGGTCAATGAACCTAACTGGGAGAAATTAGTAATGTGCACAATACCCCACTAACCAGTAATTCAAGATATCCACGACTTAGTCCCTGTAATTATAATCTTGAAAATAATTTGGAGTATTGTAACATATTTGATAAAAAGAGAAGGACTCACAAACTGTGAGAAAAAGAGAATGACTCACATTGCAGATTTATACGGGCAGAGCCTAGCCTACTGATTAGCCTTTTATCCTAATTTCAATAACAAGCACACAATTTGGAATTAGTAATCAATCCAGCATTTACGATAACTCACGAGATCAAATTCTCACAATGAATGTCAAAATGCAATACTTTGTCCATCGAATTAACGATGATCCATTGAATTAACAATGAACGACAAGGTATAATACTTTACCCATCGAATTAACGATAATCCGTTGAATTAACAACGAACGATAAAGTATAATACTTTACCTATCGAATTAACGACAATCCGTCAAATTAATGACGAACGATAAAGTATAACCCTAATGTGGGCGGCACTTAAACATTCATTGGATATTTAGATCAATCGGACAATGAATCGTAGCAGCGATTGTGCTAATACCCTGATTGCAGCTTCAATTTAGTGCATGTGTGTGTTAATTGAAGTATACAGCAGAAATCTCGGTGTATAATTGAGAATTCTTTCGTCGTAAATTGTCCAGATTTCGAATGCCACAGCCTGCTATTTATACACAAAAATTGACTAGCTTACGGACCGTAAGCTTGCTGATGTTGCGGTCCGTATGACAGCTTACGGACCGTAAGACTCACAGCTTTACGGTCCGTATGGGACACAAAGCTGCTATAGTGTAGCCACGTGTGGGACTAGCTCGGCTGAGTCAACATTTTCTGAAAATTCAACTTGGAGAGCACGTAATTCGGATAATCGTCAAGTAGGGAATGCCCCCCCTGAGTTTTAGGGGCCCTAATCCTGATTCTGAAAATTATGAAAATTTTAGGGTTTGCACAGAATCACTTGGGTGTCTCAATTAGGGTTTCCTATTGGTTAAATTACTTTAGTAATTATGACTTTTGATGAGAGTCGTTACATTCTCCCCAACTTAATAAAAATCTCGTCCTCGAGATTTACTGGAATAATTGAGGATACTTTTTCTTCCTTTTTGATTCCAGTTCCTAAGTATATTAGGATCCTGTCTTTGAATCCTACATTACTTAACACTATTTGTTTACCTTTATATCTTGGAAAGGTATTACCAAAGATTCGTCTGATAGACATTTCTTGAGATTGGATATATAAAATATATCAGGTATTTCAACTAACCTTCCTGGTAGTTGTAAGTAACTGGTCCAATATGTTGAATTACTGGAAATGATCCTACATACTTTGGTTTTAGCTTTCCTTTCTTACCGAATCTAACAACTCCTTTCCAAGGAGATACTTTCAATTATATTTTGTCTCCAACTCGAACTCCAACGGCTTTTATCTATTATCTGCATAATTCTTGTGACTATCTCTTGCCGTTTTCAGCTTTTCCTTTCGTGATACCGAATATCACAGTCGTAGTCACTTAGGATTTTCATTCATCTTCTTTGCCTCAAATTCTTTTCGCCTAAATATATATATCTTAACTTCTTATAATCCATATAGATAGTATCCTTACTTCCAGACAGATAATATCTCCAAATCTTAAGGCAAAAATTTATGGCTCCTAATTTCTAAGTTATGAGTATCGATTCTTAGTTATAACCTTATTCAATTTCCTATAATCAATATTCATTCTCATCGAATGTCTTTCTTTTTCTTAACAACCAATATTGTGCTAACCGATAAGGTTCCTTGGCTTATCGGTAAAATTCCTGGAATTTAGATGAATTTTAAATTCTATCTTTATATCTGGTGGTAATCCAGGTAAATCTTCTGGAAATATATCTGGGTATTCTGAAACTACAGAAATTTCCTTAAATTCTGTATCTTTAGTATTTAATGATTACTAAAATCATATATACTATTCCTTGCTTTCGTTCATAATTAGCAATTTCCATTACTGATATGAACTTCATAGGCTTACATGGTTTATTTCCTGTAATCATAATTATTTCTCCGATGGTTGATTGAATTTCTAAGAAATTCTGATCACAGATAATGATCACATCATTGAACTCAACTAATTTCATAGACAATAGGATTGCAGAAAACTTATAACTTATTTCTAGGTTCTGCATAACCTTATCTATTTTAACTGAATTCCCATCTGCCGTTTCTAATATATAGAAATTTATCTAATGCTGGTTAACGGTAAGTTAAGAGTTTGGCAGAGTAAAGTATTTATAAAACTTTGGTTTGCACCAGAGTCGAATAATACTTTCATGTAAACATTGTAAGCTAAGAACATACCGGCTATCATATCTGGAATCATCTCGGCTTCATGAGTAGTCAGCTGAAAGGCTCTCGCATTCCTTTTTGCTCCTTCTGCTGGTTTGACTTGATTGTCAAATGGTTTATTCAGTTTTGGACAATCTGGCCTAAGATGTCCAGTTTCTCTACAGTTGTAGCAAACTGAAAATTTCTTCCTCCTACAGTCTTCTTCTTGATGCCCTGGAATCTTGCAAAAATTGCAATATCCTTTGCATCTTCCAAAATGCTTCCTTTTGCAAAAATTGCAAAATGGACTAATAGAAGATTGCCCATTCCCTCCTTTCTTGAAATTGTTATGGTTACCCGAACAAAATTCTTGGGTAATCTTTTGGGCTACTTCCTTCCTTCTATTTTCTTCTCTTGTCCGTACTAGCTCGTCAGTCATAGTATTGGCTAATTCTACTGCTTCATCAATCGTGCGAGGTTTCGCAGCCTTGACGATATTACGAATTTCGGAAATTAATCCCCAAATATAACGAGAAATAAGTACTGGTTCTGGCGAAGCCAGGGTTGGTACTACTCTAGCATACTCGAAGAATATCGTAGTATACCCTCGACAATCTACATCCACCATCCGGTGGGTTAGAAACTTATTTGCCATTTGATCTTTTTCATACTCAGGACAAAATTTTCTTTCTACAACGCTCTTAAATTCTTCCCAGTCCATAGCATACGCCATCCTTCTTCCTTTTGCTTGTAACATCGTATTCCACCATTCTAGCGCCACTTCTTTGAAAAGATTTGATGCATACATGACCTGATCATCCTGAGCACATTTACTTATGGCAATTACTGCCTCGGTTTTCTCTAACCAACGCAGTGCTGCAGTCGCTCCTTCATTGCCTGCAAACTCAGTGGGTTTACAAGCAAGAAATTCTTTGTAAGTGCAACCAGGCGTTGCAACTTTCCTTTTCTTAGGGAGCGGAGCTTGCCGTGGTTCATTATCATGATTAACATGATTACCGCCTCCATTTACGCTATTACTGAAATTATCTTCAGAAATGCGTTTACTAGGAACAACTTGTTGAGGTTCGATTGGATTTTTAACAGCAGCAATGATTGCTGGTATAGCATTGGCTATCCCTTGAGCAACTATTCCTGGAATAGTGTTGGCTATTTCTTGAGCAATAATATTTTCTATATCTTGCCTAGTCACATATTGATTCCCTGATTGTTGCTCAGATTGATTACCCTCATTAACTGGTTCATTATTAGCGTTTTCCATCTGATATCTATTTTATAGATACATAATTAGTATAAAGGAAATAATTCAATGTCACAATTTAGTTGCACATAATCACATAAATGAATATACAAACAAAATTGTAACTTTTCTAATATTTCCTTATATCATGTTTCTATATACACCCGTTTTATTATTTATTTTACACATACTGATTTTACTATTACTATTACACAAACACAGTTTCATAATCCCCTATCCTTTGTCAGATGATGTTCTAGTAGCGGCGTTTCTTCTCGTCGTATTTCCAGGAGATTTGTCCCAAAGTCTCTTGGATCCTATTCCCAGCATCCATGTTGTCAAAATGATGGAGTTCAGTCCTATTCTTGTTACTTATTGGTGAATTTGATAGAGGTTCTGGATTGTACTTAGGAAAAAGCCTATAGGGATGGTTTTGTAACAGTACTTCATTATCCAACCATTCTTCTATATTCCAATGATTCGAAGAGTTTCGAATAGATGGTTCTAAGTTCATAAAATTATTTTCATTAACAGGCTCAATAGTATCATCTGTTGCCATTATAAAATCTAATTCTTCTTGAGATGGTAATCCCTCCAATTGCCTAGAACTTTCCCCAATTTCCATTTTCTTAGGCTTAAGTTTCTCGAAAGGTAAAGCGTTAAATTCTATAGGTTCTTCTATGTCTGGTATATACCTATTAAAATCTCTGGAAACTTTGATTCTTACTGGATAGAGATTTAAATTCTGAAGGGCTTCCGACAAATCACTCATGCTGTTTAGTAACATACATACAATTACTAAGTCATAACAAAATTTTATAGAATAGTATTTCATACTACCAAAACAAATACAAATTAAAACATACTAGGTTTTATTTGTAATTTATTTATAAATTTTCTTGACTGTAGATAATAAAAATACTAAACTTTAAATCAGAATATTTAAAGATTTATATTTACTATTACAGTGATTAATATATCAAAATCTGTATACTAAATAAGTATGATGACTTAATTTATATATATTATTTAGTCATTATCATGGTAAATATTGGTTAGTGCTGCCTTGTTTAAGCATAGGTGATCAGTCCATGCCTAACTAAGGCTAGGTTATCCAATATCTGCCTTTGATAATAACCTTAGTATTTAAAAATAATCTTAATACCATTATTATTAATATATTATTATTAATAATAAAATTATTAATAATAATTAACTAAACAATAATTTTAAATAAAAATATACTTCAAATATAAAAATATAATTTCTTTACCACAATATAGTAATACTATATTAGGTAATTCCATATATTAATCAAATAAATTTATATATAATGTTTTTCGATTAACGATAATAGAGCAATAAATATTACAATATTATATAAAAATTTGCCCATATTATTAAAATTTAGTTAGATAATAAACATATAATCACATAATAGTAATCAGGAAAAATTAAGTATTTCTAAATACTTAATTAACTTAACCCAGTGGCTCTGATACCACCTTTTTCTGTCACGACCCCCGACCCGGTTTGACCCGTTTCAGGAGCCGCGGCAGAAAATACTGCGGTATTGATTTAATTGAGTTTTACAGCGGAAACAGGATCGTTTAAAGCTAAAAAAAATTTCCCCGATTATTTTATTTCACAATTCGGGATAAACCCCGATAATTTACAATAGTATGATTTTTCTAGGAAATCTTTATGTTACAAAATTATTGCTTTATTTTATAATGAGCCACTATCTTAAGCTTGAAATGCTCCCCAGCACTTTTCCTGATTTACAACAGATCACCTGAAACATGTTTGAAAAAGGTTTTGTCAGCGGGAAATACTGAGTGAATCATTCTATTTTGCATAATGATGCATAGTTATTAATTACAGCATAAGAGCGATTACAATGGCTTCTATCTTATTTTTATCTGGCATTCTGTCACAATGGTGACATGTCACAATGGTGACGATGGTCATACCACTATTTAGATCAATGAACCTAAATAGTGATGATTATCCCTGTAGGTCAATGAACCCAACAGTGATTATCCCGAGTAGGTCAATGAACCTAACTGGGAGAAATTAGTAATGTGCACAATACCCCACTAACCAGTAATTCAAGATATCCACGACTTAGTCCCTGTAATTATAATCTTGAAAATAATTTGGAGTATTGTAACATATTTGATAAAAAGAGAAGGACTCACAAACTGTGAGAAAAAGAGAATGACTCACATTGCAGATTTATACGGGCAGAGCCTAGCCTACTGATTAGCCTTTTATCCTAATTTCAATAACAAGCACACAATTTGGAATTAGTAATCAATCCAGCATTTACGATAACTCACGAGATCAAATTCTCACAATGAATGTCAAAATGCAATACTTTGTCCATCGAATTAACGATGATCCATTGAATTAACAATGAACGACAAGGTATAATACTTTACCCATCGAATTAACGATAATCCGTTGAATTAACAACGAACGATAAAGTATAATACTTTACCTATCGAATTAACGACAATCCGTCAAATTAATGACGAACGATAAAGTATAACCCTAATGTGGGCGGCACTTAAACATTCATTGGATATTTAGATCAATCGGACAATGAATCGTAGCAGCGATTGTGCTAATACCCTGATTGCAGCTTCAATTTAGTGCATGTGTGTGTTAATTGAAGTATACAGCAGAAATCTCGGTGTATAATTGAGAATTCTTTCGTCGTAAATTGTCCAGATTTCGAATGCCACAGCCTGCTATTTATACACAAAAATTGACTAGCTTACGGACCGTAAGCTTGCTGATGTTGCGGTCCGTATGACAGCTTACGGACTGTAAGACTCACAGCTTTACGGTCCGTATGGGACACAAAGCTGCTATAGTGTAGCCACGTGTGGGACTAGCTCGGCTGAGTCAACATTTTCTGAAAATTCAACTTGGAGAGCACGTAATTCGGATAATCGTCAAGTAGGGAATGCCCCCCCTGAGTTTTAGGGGTCCTAATCCTGATTCTGAAAATTATGAAAATTTTAGGGTTTGCACAGAATCACTTGGGTGTCTCAATTAGGGTTTCCTATTGGTCAAATTACTTTAGTAATTATGACTTTTGATGAGAGTCGTTACAACCACCTACATCACCGCCACCTTCCGCAACCTGCTCAACCCTCACATCTCCTTTTTTCGCACCATCAGGAGTGTCATGAGGAGGAGACAACCCAAACACCCTCGACGGCGGGGATTCTGGAGGAGTAATCTTGGATATGTCAACCTTGTGCCCACTCTTGGCTGTTTTGGTACCTGCTCCAAAACGAGCAGAGCATATTCAAAGAAAAGGACTAACAAATGAAAACATAAGAGACGCTGGAAAAAATAATGCGAATACCAGAAGCTTCATAGATTTTCTGCAGCAAATCACTTGGCTTTTCAGCAAAAATACCCATATCAATATCCGATTCAGAAGGGGCGGGAGGATTCTCTTTCTGAAGTTTAATCTTCTTTGATGCAAGCGCAGCAGCAGCCTGCTCATCAAGTTTTCGCTTCCTATCATCAAACATCTTCTTCTGCATAATCTCAGTTAGAGTTGCACGGTCCTCAGGGTCCGACTCAGGGTGCTTCTCCCCAACCCCTAAACCAGGTAACGTGTCAGAAACGACAACATAATCAAGGATACGAGCAGTGTGAAGTCGCTTACGAGGAGACTTAGAGGAGGTTCCTTCAGTCTTTTGCCCTTTCCCCTCAGCCTTGCCAGCTTTCGCCTTCCTTTTCGTCTCCAACGGATTAACAGTCTCGACCGGAATCTCCACAACTTCCTCCACAGGCTCGTTCACCGGCTCTTGCACAGCCCCCTGCACCGGACCTGCACGCGTGGAAGGAGACGTTAGGTCTTCCAACGATCTGCCAGAACCATCACTCGAGAGAACGATAACTTGCTCTCGAACGGAATCAAAGGAATCACCCTCATTTTCAATCCCCTCACCTAAGACAGTGTTCACGTAAGCAGCGAAACTCCCATCACTCGGATCCAGAAACCGATGGCGGATCTGATCCAGCCAAGGTCCTTTATCAGTCCTTGGTATTGCTTCAACCATTGCACCCGGTGCCTTAAGATCCAAAACATTCAGCAACGTGAAACCTACTGCACACAAAGACAAGAATAAAGGACAATACACACACAAAAAAAAGAGGAAGAATAGGGTTTCAGAACGAGGCGTACACTTGTCCTCATGACCATAAACCGGGACCCCCAACGGATTTTTAGGGATCCACTTCATACTCATCCCAGCGCCAACCAACGCCATTTCCTCAAGCTGGACTATCGGAGTGGCCTTACGGGTCAACCTCTTGTACCAGTCTTGATCAGCAAAATCTGCAACCACATCAACTTTTGGGATACCCTCACCCACAGATCTATAATGCATGTCTACAGGTACAACACCCCAGCGAATATAGAAAAACTTCTGCTTCCAGTCATGGAGACTCTTCAGTGGCACAGAGCAAACTGGAGAAACGTTGGTGCGAGCACTGAAGGAGTAAAACCCATTTGTATACGTAACAGTGTAGAAGACGTTGAACATCTCAAACGTCGGATCTAAACGGTTTGCCATACAAATGAACTCGAAATGAGTAATCAGAGGGAGTCCGATGGCATTTATTTGAGAAATGTGGAGATCATAGCCCCTCAAAACGTCAGCAGTAAACCGAGTCATCGGAAGTCTAAAGTTACCCTCCCGGAAGAAAGCAGCGTACAAAGTCATGTACCCGGGAGGAGCATCCATGGCGGTGGAACCAGCAATAGGGTACTGAGCACCCCAGCCGGGAAGAAAACCCATCTCCCTCACCAAATTTTGGAATTCCTCCTCTTTCCAACCTATCACCGCTTGATCTGGGCCAGGAGGAGTCTTCCCTTTGTTCCTCCTTCTCCTCGAAGACGGATTTGCAGAAGACATTTTGTGAAAACTAACTATGATGCAAATAAACTCACACGAAAGAAGAGAGAAAATGAAGGAAGAAGAGAGTTTTCAGGAATTCAAAATTTGAATAAGAGGAGAAGAAAGAGAAACCATCGTGTATTTATACCCATCGTATTTAATGCGATGGGTAGTGGAGGGGTCAGACCCCGGACAAACAACCAACAGGGAGAAGACACGTCAGAAGAGAGAGAAGACGGCACCTCTTTTTCCGGAAAGTAGGTGAACAGTTACCTGACACTTCGCCGAAAAGCTTCTGACGATAACTGAAAAAGCAACTGTTCATCTGACACCCGTCAATCACATCAGTCACCTTTTCCCAAGACAGACAAAGCGTCCTCTTGACGACAACTTTTTAAAGGGGCCAAAACCCATGCGCGGTGCGCCATGCGTCCATTTGGCTCAACCTTCTAAAGGGCCAAAACCCATGCGCGGCACGCCATGCGTCCATTTGGATCAACTTTTTAAAGGGCCAAAACCCATGCGCGGTGCGCCATGCGTCCATTTGGCTCAACCTTCTAAAGGGCCAAAACCCATGCACACACGCCATGCGTCCATTTGGCTCAACTTTTTAAAGGGCCAAAACCCATGCGCGGTGCGCCATGCGTCCATTTGGCTCAACCTTCTAAAGGGCCAAAACCCATGTGCGGCAGGCCATGCGTCCATTCGGCTCAACTTTTAAAAGGGCCAAACACCCATGCGCGGTGCGCCATGCGTCCATTTGGCTCAACCTTCTACAGGGCCAAACACCCATGCGCGGTGCGCCATGCGTCCATTTGGCTCAACCTTCTACAGGGCCAAAACCCATGCGCGGCACGCCATGCGTCCATTTGGCTCAACTTTTTAAAGGGCCAAAACCCATGCGCGGCACGGCATGCGTCCATTTGGCTCAACTTTTTGAAGGGCCAAAACCCATGCGCGGTGCGCCATGCGTCCATTTGGCTCAATCTTTGTAAAGGCCCAAAACCTCACGCCATAACAAAATACAACACTCATAAGTCCAGAATCCCTCCTAGACGATCAACTCAACTAGAAGGCACACTGGACTGGGGGGACTTGAAGAGGTATGGTCCCAATTCCTTGCCAACATGGCAAGGACCACACCACTTTTTCCATCAGACGTGGCGCTGACATCGACGAAGTTATCCAGAAGCTTCTAGAAGCTTCTGGAAAATATCTGGGTGAATCCAAAGATGCTCCACCCGACATAAAGGACACAACGTGTCACCAGTCACCAGGCGCCACGTAGGCAAGTAACAAATCCAGGGGCAGCCCGACAATGCCAGTACGACGTCTCCAAGATGAGCGAATACAGGCGCGCCACGTGTACCACTACACTGACCACAGCAGAGGAGACCAAGGGGATATTCCCCTTGGTCGGACAGCTGGCGCGCGTCTACAGCTGGCACTGCTGCTCCTTCCCTTCTTCACCCTCCGGCTATAAATAGGACCCTTCATCATCCAGGTTGATCATCTTGCTCTCATTATTCTCACACTTAACACACACTCTTATTTCTTCCTCGGAATAGTACTTATTCTCACGCCGGAGCCTGTTTAAGAGGGAAACCCCCATATTCCCCTCTTAACGAGACTAACGGTGTTGCTGTTTTGCAGGAACCAAGCCATCTCACGAGTAGAAAGAGAGATTGAACCCACAGAAGAAATAACCCCGCTGACTAACCATAGTGTTAACCAGTGTTTCATCAACAACGATTGACCGCATCCCATGAATTTTATTATCTTATTAGTATAAACAAGGTTTTAACATTAGATCTTCACTTGATTCCGGAGATGTCAAATCTGGACATGTCCAAGAAAAAGGATGAAGAAACGGTTTAAAGCATTTACATCTTATTTTTTTATCCGTATCCATATAATTTGCGTAATTTCATCGTTCCATAAATTTATCTCTTATATTTTAAAACTTTCTCACATTCCATTCTGTTCATAAAAATATATTGATTTACTTTACTTTTCCTTAAACATAAGAATTCACTTTAGCATAAAAAAACACTTTCAAGGCCTAAGAGTCCTTACAAATATGACATTTTTAAAAGTTTAAAAGGGAATTAGGTTTCATATTTTTTTAATTTTATGTTTCTTACATTCATATGTGTATTATATATACATAAAAAACCATATTTTTTTACCTACACATAGCCTACATACATGTAGGTAATTTAACCTACACATAACCTACCTATGTGTATATATATATATATATATATATATATATATAGAATTAGGTTCAAGAGTGAACACTAGTGTAGCTTGCGAACTGAGTAAACTAATTATGGCCATACACGTGTGTAGATCAATAGCCTGGATTTGATGTTGAAATACATTAGTGTATTTTACGATTTAATGATAAGATCCTGGCCATACACGTGTGTAGATCAATGGCCAGGATTTGTTCACTCAGTTCGCAAATACACTATTGTTCACTCTAGAACCCCACCCTATATATATATATATATATATATATATATATATATATATATATATATATATATATAGGGTAGGGTTATATAGAAACCCTAAAAATTTGAGAAAACTCTGGAAACTCAAAGCTCCCGACATTTTTTTTTTTTGAAAAAAATAACACATGTAATATACATGTTTTTAAGAGTTTTGGGCCAAAAAAACAAAAAAGCGCCGAGTACTTTTTTTAAAAAAAAATAAACAAATTCCAGTATTTTTTGTCTAACACATGTTAGTCACCAAAGTCGCTGAAATTTGTTTATTTAAAAAAAAAAAATCCTTCGGCGCTTTTTTGATTTTTTTGGCCCAAAACTCTTAAAAACATGTATATTACATGTGTTATTTTTTTCAAAAAAAAATGTCGGAAGGTTGGGTTTTCTAGAGTTTTCTCAAAATGGAGGGTTTTCTACCTAGCTTTAGCCTATATATATATATATATAGGGGAAGGTTCATTGGGGAACATTAAAAAAGTGTGGAACAGCGGGGAACTGACTCTAACGAACTCCGATTGGACTCATTCTAGAGGCGTTGGAACCGGCTCGTTGAACCCTAACTAGGATCTCTTAACCCTAAACCCTAAATCCTAACTCAAAAACTCTAAACCCTAAAGCTAAAAAATAAGGCTAAAACCTAAGCTAAACTGTAAAATCTAAACTATAAACCCTAAAAGCTAAGCCCTAAAGGCTAAACCTAAATCCTAAACCCTAAAGCTAAACCCTAAACCTGAAAGCTAAACTCTAAGGCTATACCCTAAAGCTAAACCCTAAAAGCCAAACCCTAATATATTTACGGTTTAGGGGTTATGATTTAGGGTTTAGGGTTAAGAGATCGTAGTTAGGGTTCGACGAGACGGTTCCAACGACGCTGGAATGAGTCCAATCGGAGTTCGTTTGAGTCGGTTCCCCACTGTTCCCCACTTTTTTAGTGTTCACCAATGAATCTCACACTATATATATATATATATATATATATGGGAAGGTTCATTGGGGAACACTAAAAAAGTGGGGAACAGCGGAGAACAGACTCAAACGAACTCCGATTGGACTTATTCCAACGGTGTTGGAACTGGCTCGTCGAACCCTAACTAGGATCTCTTAACCCTAAACCCTAAATCCTAACTCCTAAACTCTAAAGCTAAAAAATAAGGCTAAAACCTAAGCTAAACCGTAAAATCTAAACTATAAACCCTAAAGGCTAAACCTAAAGCTAAACCCTAAAAGCCAAACCCTAATACATTTAGGGTTTAGGGGTTATGATGTAGGGTTTAGGTTTAAGAGATCCTACTTAGGGTTCGACTAGCCAGTTCCAACGCCGCTAGAATGAGTCCAATCGGAGTTCGTTTGAGTCGGTTCCCCACTATTCCCCACTTTTTTAGTGTTTCCCAATGAACCTCACAATATATATATATATGGAACCGCTAAAATGAGAACCAACTCGAGTTGTAAGAACCGTGAGAACTACACCGTACGGGGCGAGGTGGACCAATTTTTTTTTTTCATAAACGTAGATGCGTGTATTATAAACACATTTGTAAAAAAAAATTAAAAAAAAATGTCGTGTGTGTAGTTTTGTGCACCACAAGTTCGTGTTTACGGGTACCGTAAATCCTACCGAAAAATTTAAGGTACCCGTAAACACACACTTGTGGTGCTCAAAAACTTTTTTTTTTGAAATTTTTTTTACAAATGTGTTTATAATACACGCATCTACGTTTGTGAAAAAAAAAATTTGGTCCACCTCGCCCCGTACGGTGTAGTTCTCACGGTTCTTACAACTCGAGGTGGTTCTCATTTTAGCGTGATTATATATATATATATATATATATATAATAGACATTGTTATTTTTGATTTTTTATGAAAAGCGCAACTAAATATTTTTATGGTTCACCCGATTACCAATTTAGGAATGACAATATACCGGGTATGATTCATTTTTATATATATATAAGATTAAGTTCAAGAATGACAATATTTTTTATTGTTTTTTTTTTTGGGGGGGAAATATCCTGTTTACAACTTATTTAATTTTCAAATATTCGTAGTACCATTCTTTATCCATAGATTTTGTTTTAATTTTTACTTGAATATTGTTTTTCTTTTATTATCCGCATATATAGATATCATAATATATTGTTTTTAACTTTTTATAATTTTCAATAAATATCGCAAAGTTTCTCTGAAATTAAAATTGTAATTATTTTTGGACATTAACTTATTTTTGAATATGTAATGAAGTTATTTATTTTTGATATTACCAACATAATCAAACATTGAGTAAAAAAACTAACTGAGCATGAGTGCAAGGATTATATGTATATTGTATACATAATCGATGCGCGAAATAATTAATTAAAAAAACTAGGTATTACTTTGATACATAAATGTATCTCACTCTACACACATATGTATCTCGAGTATCACGCAAAGATACAGATATATTTCATTCGATACACATATGTACATTGTTGTTTTAATTACATGATTATGTATATATGTATGCGTATATTACGTTTATACATACATGTAACTTGTTTGGTTCTTGTTGCTTTTATAATTTCATACAAATCTACGTATATGTGCATACGTATTATATTCTTTGTTATGGATATACACATGCATATTACGAATTTACAAACATGTGACTTGTTTCGTTTTCATTAATTTTATAATTTTTATATGAATATATTGTGTGCATGCATATATACTATATGTTGTTAATATACACATATATAACCATTTCTGAATATAATACACAGATGAATAAAAGTATGTACACATGTGTATAAACTAACAGCTGCGTATCTTGTATAAACTGATAGTTAGCGACATGTACACATGTGTATAAACTAACAGTTGTGTATCTTGTATAAACTGATAGTTAGCGAAACCGTACACATGTGTATAAACTAACATCTGTGTATCTTGTATAAACTGATACTAGTGAGATTGTACAGATGTGTATACACTAACTTTGAATCTTGTATATACGAAAACTAGCAAGATTTTAGGGATTTTGATTATATTGTTTTATAAATGCAATTTAAAAAAGATGAAAATACCCTTCTATCAATTATTTTAAAGGGAAGTTATAACATTACAATTACAATTTTGTCATTGTTTTAAAATCTCTAGATGATGTAATGGAATGACCCATATTAGTTCACACATTTCATTCTCAACCGAGTGATCACTATAAAACCCTTCCATATATATAGGGGATGGTTCAAATGAAAACCACTTTTATCGCCAAAACTCGAAAACTAACTAAAAAAGCCTAAAAAACACAATTTTTTTTCAAATTTTTTATTAAAATCACTAGTTTTTTTTATATAAAAAAACTTTTTTTCAAAAAAAACAAAATTTTTGTAGTGCACATGTGTAATAATTCACATGTGCACTACAATTTTTTTTTTGAAATTTTTTTTATATAATTTAAATAGCGAAAATTGGTATGCAAAAAAAAAAAAAAACATTGGTATGTTTTTTAGGCTTTTTTAGTTAGTTTTCGAGTTTTCGCAATAACTATTGGTTTTTATTTGAACATTCCCCTATATATATATATATATATATATAGGGGATCGCTAGAATAAGAACCACCACGAGTTATGAGAACCACGAGAACCGCGCCCCGCGGGTGGCCGTCGGCGACGAAATTTTTTTTACACCTAGATCCGTATATTTTAGCGGGGGGTTTAAATTTTCGGTTCAAACGGCGCGCCCGAGGGGGTAGTTTTTTACGCCCAAAGTTTGGGTTTTTTTAATTTTTCTTTTTTTTTTTTTACCAAACTTTGGGCGTAAAAAACTACCCCCTCGGGCGCGCCGTTTGAACCGAAAATTTAAACCCCCCGCTAAAATATACGGATCTAGGTGTAAAAAAAATTTCGTCGCCGACGGCCACCCGCGGGGCGCGGTTCTCGTGGTTCTCATAACTCGTGGTGGTTCTCATTCTAGCGGCTCCCTATATATATATATATATATATATATATATATTTAAATGAGATAATCATGATAAAAAAATATATATAATAACAATAACTAAGCTCATACATATTTGTTAGATATTATTAACGTAGCAAAAAGTTATGACCTTTTAAAAATCGTGTGGGGGATAAGGTGTAACTACTAACTAATTATCTATAATTTTGTTACAGATGAGAGCTTAATCACTTGACATGTTTTAGTTATTAAAAATTCTGGGTTTAATCACTTGTACACTAAGGCATCATGTACTTGTGCCTTTTAATGCACAAGTTAATACTAACCAAGACAACTATTAAAAGGCCGACAAAAAATGAGTAGGTCGTCACAGTACTTTTTGATTTTTTTTTTTAAACATTATAGTTTATAAGATACGGCAAGAATTTGTTAAAGAATTATAAGATTGTTGTGGAGGGAATAAAGTGTAACTAATTAGCCATAATTATGTTAAAACTTAGGGATTTAAGTGTAATAAGATGGGGGGCTAAAATATAATTATTGTTTAAAAGACCATTTTACCCTAATTCTAGGAGTGTATTTATAAATTAATAGGGAAAAAATTCTTATTTTTTGGAATTTTAAAATACTGTTCACTCATGCATTATAATATAGTATAGATATCTCTAGCTTTTATACCTACAATTCATATATTTCATATTTTATGTCTCCATTTCATGTAATTATACTTTCATTTCATGTATTTATACCTCAATTTCATTATTATAAGCAAAAGTTTTAGCCTAGTTTTGGTTTTTGCTATTAACTGAAACTAAATGAACCAAACAAAAAACTGTTAATTTAACCGAATAAACCGAAGTGATTAACCAAAATTGATTAGTTAATGAAATAGACTAACAATGACTTTGGTTTCGGATTCGGTTGAGGATAATAACCGAATTGACCGAACCATGCACAACACAATTAAATGGATTAACCAATTACTTCGCTTTTGATGTATACATAGTAACCAATTACTTCGCTTTTGCTGTGTATCTATCATAATGATCCTATAATAAATATTATATGAATAAAAAACAACAAAAATTGAGTATCGCAATGCAATGTGTCGCTCCTATCGCACCGCACGGTCATCCTACTAGTAATAAATTATATATAATACACTTATCAACTTTTGTGAACAGTGACTTTTTTCCCTTTGCCTTTTTTTGTCTTTTGAACAGGGATGTGTCGCTTCAACATTTACAATTATAACCTCTTAAGTTTCTAAAGATTCTGTTATATAGTTTTACGTCTTTATTTTTATGTACGTGGGAGTATTAATTTAAGTTGATTTATGTTTCCACATAATTTTTTTCGAAAATGAGTTGGATCAAATAACACGTTTCTAGCTTATTTTTATGGATGTTTTTTTTAATATACGTTTTGACGTAAAATTTTTATGGAAAGCGTCAACAACGTGCGAGACAATTTACTAGTTTAATTAATCAAACATTTAATGAAGTCGGACTTTAAAAAACAAATAGCATAAAAAAAACTACTGTTTAATTATTGAACATGGTTGCAACTAGAAGATGGGTAGGCGGTAGGCGCTACCGGCCCTACCCCAAACATATATTTGACTTCCTGATTAGTTTGTAGATTTTATAATTAGATCATGCGTATTGGGCAAAATCCACCCTTGTGCGTTTTGCGTCATGTGGCAGCCTAGTCTGTAAGCGGCATTATTGGTCGTTTTTTCTAAAATGGGTGTAGTGGGGATGTGGGCATTATGTTAAAAGGGTGTAGAGAATTAAATATAAATAAAAAACCAACCAAAAAACCTATTGGCTAAAAAAAGAAAGCTCAATCATGATTGGCCAAACAATTGCCCTATGAGCGTGTTTCAAACAACGCCAAGAACCATTTTTTCGCGAAAAACGCTAGATCACGCCCATGGGGCGGCTCCGGGGCGTTATTGGGCGTGTTTGGGCAATTTAAAAAAATATTGGGCGGTCTTAGACTTATTCATACCTGGTGGTGGTGGTGATGGTCGTGCGATTGGTGGTAAATTTGGTGGGGCTGATGGTTGGATGACCGGAGTGCTCAGATTAAAAAACGGATATATCTCATATCTAAAAGTACACATAGGCAAAAGCATTCTTCCTCCAATTTTCCCATTAAACCATAGTGCAATTCGATTGATTGCATCCTCCAAGCAAGAGTCGCAGTCTAGCTCCGACAGGTCAGGAGTACACTGCACAAGCCCATAGATCGTTGAGTTATCTGGACCAGTCGTGCTCCCGCTGGCAAACTTCCGTAGAGGACCGCCAGCGGATGCATTACCTATCAGATCCGTCATTAGTGGCCTCAAAGCACCATTGAAGCGATCAATATCCGTTGCATTTTGCGGGTTAGCCTGATACACATAGAACTTTAGTCGTGTGCTTCCCAATATAACATCGTTAGAGTATCTCAACATACAAAAGTCATAGTATCCTATTGCTTCCTTTTGGGTGGGGCAGAGTTGTCGCAACTTTCCAAGGGAGTCAATAAGACATCTCAAGCACACATTAGGGTTGATGTCGCCCCGACAAAGGGCGACCGAATTGACTGTATTATTCCCTTCCCCGGTGGAGAGATTGTAGAAACCATAGGGGTTGGTGGGGGTGAAGAGGGCCGAGAGACTATTGAGATTTTGTTGGTAGGGGCTGTCTACAGAATAGTTAGCCGCGTTTTCGCAGAAGTATGAAAGGAAATCTGGTTGGGCTAAGACAGGGTTGGTGTTATGAATTAAATATATGAACATAAAAGATAACAACCATAGGAGCAAGTTTCCTGCAAGGATGAACATAGTTTTGTGGTTGCAGAGAGAGGAGATGTAGATTAATTCAGTAGTTGGGTCATAAATACTAAAAACTATTGACCGGGTCAGATGGAAGTTATGGATAGAAATTTCAAGGAAATCGAAAACACAAGGTCGACCACGTATGGTGTTTTAGTCGCTTTTGAATTACTTGATTAGCAAGATAGGGAATTGTATACCACACATGTTAGGGTCTAGGTATCTTGTATCCTTATAATTAATATGATTATTCAAAAAGTCATAGGTAGTTGTGAAACGACTAGAGTTTTTTTTTTTTTTTTTTTTTTTTTATAAAAATAGTTTCATTCCAATCATCAGGGCAAATTACATAAGGATAGCAGGTAGACGAGCAACAAACTGCGCCGCCATCCCTTTTTGAATAGAAAACCCTAATCTACTAAAAACAAAGCCCCGCCCCTGAGGGGTCGAAAAGTTGCTATGGACCACACGCTGAACTCTAGACACGAACCGAACTGCCTCCGGCGCCAAGGAGCCGAACGTGTCAAACGCCAGGGGGACAAAGGCATGTTGATTATCCTCACAAGCTTTCGCGTGCTTTTCCACCTTCTAGAGTTCGGATTATGGTTTGGTTTGGTTTGGGTCTCGGGGTCTAGAGTTCGGATTATGGTTTGGTTTGGGTCTCGGGGTCTCTAAATCAACATATCACATTGAATTGGGTTTATAGCTGATGCAAACTAGGTATTTACATGCTATGTAGTAGAAAATCCTTCTTTCGGATAAGTTTTAAACTGATTTCGATTTGTTTTTGAACTGTTTATAACAAATCTGAATATTACAGTCAATCCGATATTACAAAGTTGACTGAGATATTATTGATGTCGTAAAGATTTGAATTGATATTACGAAGATGAAATCAAAGAGTTTAACTGAAGAATCAATTGTTGCCTGAAAAGATCTGATCTTGTTGTTAATAATACATCAGCAAAATGGAATAAATGTGCAGTATGATTCAGATTATAATGGCATAAACGACATAATCTGAGTTCGAAAGTTCTTAGAACAGTATACTGAATTGGTGATTTCTGGTCAAAAGTTTATTAGTTTCGGACAATTTACAATCTATTTGGATTTGATTCAGTGATGTTGTGAAATGTTCGAACATATTTCAGTTTGTAGATAAATGTGACTGCTGGTGTTGTTACTTAGATCTGAAATTTCAATTAGAAAACTTCTTTTATGTCGAAAACTAAAACTGAACGACGAATTAGTTGCAAATCTAAATCAAACGTCATTAATACAATTAAGGATCATAGATGCAGACCTGAATCTGAATTGCATAAAAAATGAATGAAAATGAACTGTGAATCATGTTTACAAATCTGAATCAGACTAAATTGGTTGTTTTTCGGTAAATTTCGGACTGTTTTCGAGTTGTTTTGGTGAATCGTTGAACTGATTTGATTAAATTTTGACCTGTTCGGATCATGTTTTTGGGCTAATTTTGATTCATTCCAATTTGTTTCGATAAGATTTCGATGAGTTTCAGTTGGATGAATTTGAGTTAAAACAGTATTTTTAGATCTGAATGTTGGTGTGATAGTGTGTTGTTGTAGAAATACTGTAGTGGCTGATGTTATGAGTTCTAGTGTTGTAGTTGTTTAGGTATTTGGCTGAGATAATAAATGAAGGTGATTTTAATGTTCGAAAAAGCTGCTCTCAGATCGAAGGTCCTTTGTGTAACAACTTTGAGCTGAGGTTTATTTGTCACAACTTTGAGCAAAAGTTTTAAATTGGGACGAGTGTTAGATATTGGGTTACAAGTTTAGGCCACTAAAGGTGTTTGAATGTTTGATTAGTACATTTGGGCCGGGTCATTTTAGTAAAATTGGGTCGCAAGTTGTGTTAAAAAATTTGGGCTGGTATAAAGTGTTTGGGCCACAACTTAATCAAATTGTTATTGGGCCAAAATCTAGTAAAGTGAGTTGTGATTTCAAGGTTGTTTTTGGGCTAATTTTTGAGTTTCAAGATTGAACTGGGTTTTGGCTAAGTGGACCGAGATTGTTAGATTTTAGGTTTTTAGTTTTAGTGGGCTACGTGGAAGTTGAAATTTTGTTGACTTTGAGCTAAAAATAAATTTTGAACCAAGTCAGTTAACAAAGAAATTGTGTTTAAAATGTTTGACGAAAGGGAAAACGATAAGGTTGAACTACTAAATAATTGGTTTGAAGATCAGTGGCATTTGGAGTATGAAGAAAAGAAAAATGTTTACGTTAAGAGATTTGAACATTTTCTGTGTAAAAAAAATGAATCATTGAATCAGTTGAAAAAAAGGTATGATGAATTACTTGACAATTTAAAAAGGTTCAAGATAAGGATGTCAAATGCTGAAGAGATATCATAATTTGCAGATGCGTTACCTTCACAGTGGGTGAATTTTTGATTGAATTGAAAAAGGATTCTAGATTTTTAAGTTTTTCTCTATCTGAATTCTTCAATGAGCTTCAAAAACACGATTACGAAATTAATAAGAAAAAGAAAGATTTGACAAAAGAAATAGAAGAGAAGCTAGATAAAATAAGTTTGGATGTGGTTCTTGAAATAAGCAGAAGAATCAATATATGTTTTGGAGCAAAATATGTTATGAAATATGATATTAAGAGGGTTGTTATATAGATGAAAATATGAATCCTCTTGTTGACTTTACTAAAATTTTTCTGCAGGTAAATTCAAGACGGATTCAACTCCAAAGAATTAAGAATCTGAGAAAAAAACATGTTGAAGAAACCGATCAATAAAAATGAAGAAACTGGGGAGGACGAATATGAATTTTGTAACTGTGGTATTGGGTATAAACTGTCATGAAAGGGCAAATAAAAAACGGGTGTACCTGATAACACAAAAAAACAAAAAACTCACTCAGTGAAAACTCCAATAAGTGACGATGTCACAAATTATGACGAAGTCAAAATTAAAGATTGTGATAATGAATCTGATGATGAAAATGATAAAAAAGAATATATTTTTGAAATTAAAGGAAAAACTTAAAGAAACTGTTCTACAATTTGCTGAAAAGGGGGAATGTTCAACTAGGGATGAGCAAGTGGTATCAAATACTGATCCCATCCCGATCCCGATAATACCATACCGAAGCGGTTTCGGTATCCACTATTAGGTTTTTTCGGTATCGGTACGGTATGGTATCGGTATAATACCGAATTTTACCCTCAAAATACCGACACCGTACCGATACCATACCGAACCGACGTATTTCGGTATCGGTATCTAGTTTTCACAAAATTCGGGATCGGGATTTGTCGGTATCAGGACGGTATGGTATCGGGATTTGCCCATCCCTATGTTCAACTTCTAAGCAAAATGGAGAACAAAAACAAAATGTTAAAAATTTTAAAAATTCAAAAAATGTTCAAAATCAAAGTTCATCAGTTCAATCATCAAATTACTATAAAAACAAAAATTCACAAAATTTGAAAAACAAAACTTACAAAAAGTTCATAATAAGTGGTGTAGGTTTGGCCATAATGCTCAAAAGTCAAATCAAGCTTACATGAGAAGATGGAATGAAGATTCTTCAGAGAAAAATCATTATGATGATAGACAACAGAGAAATGATGAATTCTACAAGTTAAATCAATGTTACGATCTAAGTGTATGGTTTGAAAGAAAAGATTGGTGTGATAACAGAATATGCTACAACTGTGGATTAATCGGGCATGTTGCTGTGTATTGCATGAGAGCAAGGAAGGAACAGAGATAGAGAAATGATATGCGAAGATGCTTTAAATGTCAAATAAAAGGTCATATCATCAGAGATTCTCCGATAAGTTTGAGAAGAGAATCGTCGGATAAATCTCAAGGGAGAAAAAGAAAGTTGTGAGAAAAACAAAAAATGTGAAGCAGAAAATGGATGGCGAGATAAAGTTATCTGTATCGGTTTGTCAAATTTTCTTTAAAATGTTTTGGATTTTAGGGGGAGTAAAACTTTTAAAAATACAAAAACATTTGAAAATTTGAAAATGTCAAAAACATAAAAATTTCCAAAAGAGTTTTGTGTATAAAGAGGAAATGATAGTACATCAGTAAGACAATCACAACATGCTAAAGAAATAGAATGTTAAACAGTGATAAACGGTCTCAGTGATGATATGCTAGTAGGTTTTTACACATTTAGTAGATTTATTTTGAGATATAAACATTAAAATAAATAATTTTCTTATCTCGTGGGGAACATCTCTCAGATATATGGACTTGGTACTCTGAAATCTCGTTTGAGAGGTTGGCTAATTCTGAGATACCAGGTCTTTATACTGTTTGATATTTGGGGTATTATACATGGTCTTCTGATTTTGCGTCAGCAATGGCCTTAACCTCGTATAATACTTTGTGTGCTTTAAAAAGCTTTCCCTCTTCATAAAAATTGAGAAAATATCGAAAGATATAAATCAAGTGCAGTTGTAAAGAAAATCCCTAAGTGGGACACACCTTAAAGTCAAGCCCTCATCTCTTTGACTGAACGGAAGTTCTAACCTGAGCTCTCAAGGCCTCGGGAATAAGTATATTCACCTGTAAGACTGAATTTAGGGAATCTTGATACGGGAGTATATTCTGAGGTGGGACACGTGTAACAACCCTCGGTAAAACCAACACTTTCATAATATTTTCCGACACCCTATTATATTGTAGAATGTCTCAATATGTCTTATAATATACCCCGTATGTGAAAACCGAGCCCGAAATATGTTATAACATATAAAATAAATCAAAAACATGAAATATAGGGCTGAGGCGGGCCGCGTAGACCCACCTTAACCCCTTACGCGGACGGTATAAGGGCTAGAACCTGACTTCGTTGACTTCTTAAGTTCAACCGGGCCGCGTAAGACCCTGTTTAAGTTAACGCGGGCCGCGTGAGACCTAAAATGTGGCGCAGCCCAGTGATGACACGTGTCATCATCGTGTCGAAGCTAGGTGGTGATCCGGATCAGCTATACGTTGACCATATGTTAACGCGGGCCGCGTAAGAGGCCCTTATCCTTTACGCGGGCCGCGAGAGGACGAGATTTCAAAACTATAAATAGCAGGCATCGAATTTCATTTTCGTTCGTCCCAAATTTCATTCTCAATCACAATTTCTGTAGGAAAGTTATAGTACACGGGTATTATACCCCTAATTAGCGAGGTTCTGCTCCGCTGTAAGTATTATAACCCCAGTTTCGTAATAGTTACGCTGCCCGATTGATTTAGGGTTCCGTAACAACTGTCGTGGTTCTGCCCTACGTAGTTGTTGGAATACTGTCTCGGTGAGGGTATTATTAATATTTTCAAAGAGTTATGGTACTAACCAATGTACATTTGTATAAATTATAGATTATATCCAGGAAACCCTTACGAGAAGCCTAAGATAGCAATGCGAGTTTATCCTCTTTTTGTTAATGTTTTTGGAATATTTTACAAAACCTTAATTGTTTTACAATGTGATTAAGCGGTGATTGAGTCTTTGTAGTTCTTTAATTACTGCCGGTATTTGGGGTTTTGTATACAAAATTTATTACTTGCGAGTAGTAAGTCGGAATGACAGTATGTTACCATTGGACAACGAGTTAGCCAATGTGTAATATGACCCACAAGTCAAGGATTGACAGTACTGAATGAGTAATTGTGTAGAAATAAACAATGTGATCGCTCTCAATACTGTGTTAATCAATAAAATGTTTCTTGATTAAACTGGGATTCACTCACCAGTATTTCCCGCTGACAAAATATTTTTAAAATATGTTTCAGGTAACACAATGTGAAAGCCAACTGGGAAAAAGCCAGCTCGAGAGCACTAACGGCTTGGAAAATAAGTGGCTATAAAAGTTATCTAAGAAACGATGTTTTAAATTAAATAAAATAGGGTTTGTCCCTATAAATGTATTGTAATAAGAAACTTGGGTTTTGCCCATGTGTTTATTAATACCAATTATGGTGGTTTTACTCTGATAAACATTTCCTAACTACGGTCCTGATGTAAATTCCGCTGCGAGATTTAAAAAATTGATACCACCACACTCTAAGCTCGCGTCCGCCCGTTCCCGGGACAGATAAGGGATCGGGGGTTGCGACAGAAGGTGGTATCAGAGCCTAGCCACTGGTCTGAGCCAAAGAAGTGTTCTGCTGACACTTAAGTTTTAAAATTTGTGTTAGGAAATAAATTACAGAAATACGTGCATAACTGTAATTAATTGTTATGTGTTATTTGACTATTTGTTAGTTTTCAGTATGAGTGATCAAGGACCATCATATGTGAATCGTCAGTTGTCTGAATCACCTAGGAGTGAAGGTACATCATCACAGCCTGCCCTTTCAGGGTATTCTGCTAATCAGGAGGAAGGAATATTTTCCTTTAGAGCCCAATCTGAAGAGCCATTTCCTAATAAGAAACGAGGATGGTTCAGTAAAGAAGCTTTTGCTCGTAGGAAAAGAATGCGAAAGTTGCAACAGCAAAGAGCCTTAGCAGCTATTAAGCGAGAGACAGATGCCCATACACAGGATATGTTTAATAGAAGCCTAGCTAATTTTCATATCCTAGCTACAACTGCTGCTTACCCAAGTCTAGAACAACTAGTAGCCCCACAACCACAAAACCCAGAATAACCCATGGAGATAGAAAACCAGGAAAACCAGGTGGAGATGCATGATTTTACCCAGAAGAAATTCCTAGGATACCTGCACCAAACCCCCTAGACCCGAATTACGACCCCTGGTGGGACGACAATAGGGACTTTGTGCAACGTTACCCTATCCAGGAATATCCACCCATACAGAACATAGAAGCTTATCCAGGTATGGACCCTTTAGATCCCTATTACCAAGATGAACATATTAGGGAAATTTTAGAGGATCCTAACCAATTTCAGGAATTGTCACCCCCATATCAGGAACCCGCACCCCAGATTCCAAACCCAGTCCGAGAACCTGCACCCCCAATGAGTGCAGAAAACGTTCAAGAACTTAGGACTTTTGGGGAGGAAATTTTAGAAAGCAGTGAGAGAATGCGTCAGGTGGGAGAGCGTCTCGTATGGAAATACGATGAGCGTAATATGGATTTTTGGATAAATCCATATCCGTGAATAAAATGGTGAAACGATGGTAGTAATAGTAATAAAATAAAATAAAATAAAATATGTGTGTACGGATGCATATTACTATTAGTGTAATTTTCTTTCTGTTGGTATTGTAATTTATTTCAGAACTTGTGTGTAATAGACGCATAATATATGAAAAGAGTATAGTCGCAATGATCGAATCTTGAACCACATCAAAACTGACATACGAACCGAATAACCAAAACTCGTACCTGAACCGAAACCACCACGTTGACCTGATGTCGACTGAACCCGAACTGAACCGCCACCCTTACTATCGTCGGCCGGAACTCGAACCAAATCAAAACCTGCTGGACACAATCACCACCTCCGCCGTTATAGTCGCATCGCCACACCCACTTCGGCTGATCTCGCCGGAGATATTGATGCAGTCGTGGCTGTCGTCGATGTCTACTGCCGCCGCCGTGAGCGGCGGCGCCACTGTCATCTCTCTCTCTTCTCTCACTCCATCTCTTCTGATCTTGACGTTGCGCCACCGCCGGAGAAGGAACAAGAGACGGGTGTGGTGCGGGTCTGTCGGAGAAGCTCGTCGGAGCTCCGATCAGGCGAGAGGAAGATGGGGTACGGGTGTGCGACAGAGACAGAGGAGGCGAGGTGTAGGTGCTCGTCACCGGCGGTGGGAGTCGCCGGCACCGACGCAGGTGTGTGGCTCCGGTCATCTTGACCAGCAGATCGAGAGGGAGAGGGGTAAGTCTGAGTTGTGTGAGAGTGTCTGTGCTTGTGTGTGTGGATCGAATGATAAGGCTTCAATTTCAAATCTTCTTTTTATTTCACTGTGTTATAATTCGGGGTGAGCAAATTAACCACCATAACCGATAACCGAACCATAACCGACATAACCGAACCACTAATAACCGATAACCAATATAACCAATGGTTATGGTTATGAAACTTTGTATAACCACTCAATCGGTTATGGTTATGGTTATGAAGCTTTGGTTAACCGAAAACCGAAACCGAACAGAAGTTGTGATGTTAACTTTATATAATAGATTTGTGTTTAATAAAACCATATAGAGGGTTTTTACTAAGATAAAAGTATGTTAGTAACAAAATGATCTTGATGTAGATGTCATTTATTTTGATAAAGAACTAAGGTGTTATGGCCATAATTGTTTTTGTTTGAGAATTAACTTATTAAAAAGAACTCTAAATCGGCAGTTTAACCAAAAAGTTTAGTATTCGTTATCTTATAAAATAGGCTCAAGCTAAGTTCAAATCATGCACAACCCTATTTATTTCAAACCTTGCTTGGTTACTTAACCGAAATTAACCAAAACCGAACCATAACCGACTTCATAACCGATTAACCATAACCGAAGTTTGGTTATGGTTATGGTTACCAAAACTCCATAACCGAACTAGCGGTTATGGTTATGGTTAATAGTAAAAAACCGACCCAAACCGACCCATGCACACCCCTAGTTATAATGGTGTGAAGATAGGGTTTTCTCAAAGTGATGAAGGTGGAGGAAATTTTGGGAGGGAAATGTCTGATGAAAAATGGGTGTCATTAGACTAAAGGGTATGGTGAGGCCCATCCCCACGAGGGTGGGCCGCCACGTAGGCGCCACATCACCGGCTCGTGGAGGATGGGCTCCTTCACTTTTGAGGGGGTGGTGTGACACCTGGGTCACTGCGACCATCAAACAAATACCAAACCAATGAAATATTGTATTTCATACTTGGGATTTGTACAAACATGTGTATCATTCGCACGTATCAATTCTTGTTCGATTTCGGGCTTTAAAGCGCTTTCTGGAAGGTTATACGTGATCTGATGCGTAAATATAACCAGTTTAATGCAACGAACACTCCGGAATAGTGAAATAGGCTTAACATACCGTAAATAACCTTTACATAACTTAGAAATAAGTTTTGGATGGTTTGGTATGCCGAAATCAAGTTAATTCGCTTACAGGGAGTAAATTTGACAAACTGCGAAAGTATGCCAATTTGAACTGTAACAGACATTCCGGAACATGACCATAAGTTAAAAATACCCTAAATATCCTTTAAATAGCTTAGAAATAGGCTTTGAGGGGTTCGGTGTGCTAAAATAAACTTTTGGTCATTCAGGGACTAAAAGCGTCAAAAAGTGCATAAGTTTGCATTTTCACGCATAACTCACGTTCTGAGTACATCCGTACATCAAAAAATTTATGTAAGCATTATAATATTATGATTTAGTGTTTGGCTTGTCAAAAATCCATTCGTCGCTTAATTTGGATCGTTTTTGCGTTCGTTACGACTTCCGTCGTAATTAACCGAACAACGCAATCGTACGGCCAAACGAACCAACATCCGACATATTTTTGAGCACATTTTAAGTTCCCTATACTTTAACTTCATTTTAGAGCTTTGAAATGGGGTTAACGGGCCTTAAACGTGTCGAAAATGGCTTTATTGCATAACAGGGACCAAAACTGACAATTCTGCATAGTTGCTGGCTTACGGACCGTAAGCCATCACCCTTACGGTCTGTAAGGGGTCCCCAGATCAGCAGATTCTGATTAAACAGCTGTTAACAGCTGTTACCCCCTCCTAACCCCCTTTGCACTTGCCTCTTCAGTATAATGAAGGGCCAATTTGGTGTTCCATGGGTATTTCAACAAGTGTATGGACAAGATCAAAGCACGTTATTCGATAAACGATCCTAACGGTTGTCCATTTACTATAAATACCCATCAAGTTCACTTGCAAAACCCACTTGAATTCTGAGTTTGTTCTCTAAGTTGGGGTGTTTTATCACTTCATACCTGAGAATACTTGGAAGTTCAATCTTGCGGGGACCCTTTGTAAGTGTTCCTTCGTTCTTTTATCGCTTTTCGAGTCCGAAAGTCAAACTATTTTTGACTTTCTGCATTGACCAGTTTATGGTCAACACGAAGTTCGGTTGAACTTCATAACGTGAGCGTAATCACGAGGGTTATAGTCTCTTGTGACTATACCTACTGATTACCACATTATCTAGGCTCAGTGACGAGTCGTAGTTTCGGCCAAAATGCGCATTTACGCGTATTTTGTAACCAAACTACTCTTGGGGTATCAAAACCGTTTGTTTTGATACCAAACCTGTTTTCTAAACTTAGTTAAGCGTGTTTTAACATGCTTAGCTCGTCACTTTTAGTTTAGTGCTTATATAGGGTCGTAAGGTAAGCGATCTAAACAATCGCTTATACTTTCGAACCCGACCCGTTTGCTCGATCATTAGGATCCAACCAAACACATTAGGTGACCATAGTATATAGGGAATAACCTTCCGAGGTTATACCTTATGGTCGCTTCGTTTAAGTAGTTGTATGATAGGTAGTTTATATGCCTTAGGTAAATTACCAAAATGCCCTTTTTACGCCAAAATTCATTTTAAGCATATGTAACATAACTTTTGGTATCTAAACTGATTTGGTAACAATATTAGACATGTTAAGGCATATTTTACTTATCATAGGACTAGATAGGCGTTCCGAACGCGTTTTACGCGAACGACGCGTTAAAGTAGCATAAGCTACCTAAACGGGTCGTAATGGGTCGTAAGCACTTAGGTTAGGTTTCATTTTAGTATGTGGGTTTTGTTAAAACCATATTAGATGAGTTCCCATATTCATTTGGTTTACGAACCCTCATTCTAT
The DNA here is from genome assembly GCA_030545235.1 of Helianthus tuberosus. Lineage (NCBI taxonomy): Eukaryota > Viridiplantae > Streptophyta > Magnoliopsida > Asterales > Asteraceae > Helianthus > Helianthus tuberosus. The sequence continues at coordinate 141,327,255 of CM060427.1, read as the reverse complement.
CCAATCCTCCGATTATAGGTCCGGTATATTAACATAGTTACCTATATTAGGTGCCGTTTGATATCCGTGATCTCTAGCATTGTTTGGTTGTTACTGAAGGACTACTAAGCAATCTCAAGTGAGTACATAGACCCCTCTTTTACCGTTTTCAAACTGTTTTGGGGTGAAACACATGTGCCTACTTGTTACTTTCGTGCTTTCCATGTTTTCATGTCATATGCTTGTTATGTTCAATAGTACACTTATAGTACATGATTTCATTGTGTTTTTGCTATGTATGTCCTTTGTTGCATACTTAGTACATCGTTTTACATTACATTTCATGCTATGTATGTCCATTGTGTGCATACTTAGTACATTGTTTTACATTACATTTCATGCTATGTATGTCCATTGTGTGCATACTTAGTACATTGTTTTACATTACATTTCACGCTATGTATGTTCATTTGATTACATACTTAGTGCATTGTTTTCACATGCTTACATTTTGGTATGACAATGACATTTGGTTTGTTTAAATGGGATAATATACATTCATTAACATTGATCACGCCGCTCGTTAGTAGGTAATGGTACCATAGGACTTGACAACTCCCATTCCTGAACCCTAGGTTTGTTTGGGTGGAAGGAATGACAGAATTCGATAAACATAACACAGATAGACCTTTAAATTCGTTTAGGGGTCTATCACCACAGTCACAAGGCTTGGATTTATGCATTTTCACAATACCGCATAGATGTTTATATCAGTACATCATGCATTAGTTCCACAAAACATAACTTTGATTTAAACCATGTTTTACTTCAATACCTTGTTTTTGTGCATTTTACATATGGTTTAGTTGATATATTTCACTTACCATACATGATATTTTGGATACACAAAATTCATGATTTACATTAGACATAAACATTTTGACATTGATATACACAATTCATGATTTACATTAGACATAAACATTTTGACATTGACATACACAATTCATGATTTACATTAGACATAAACATTTTGACATTGATATACACAATTCATGATTTACATTAGACATAAACATTTTGACATTGATATACACAATTCATGATTTACATTAGACATAAACATTTTGACATTGATATACACAATTCATGATTTACATTAGACATAAACATTCTGACATTGATATACACAATTCATGATTTACATTAGACATAGACATTAGACATGGTTTTCACATAAACATTTTGACATTTGATTATACATAAACATTTTACTTTGGTGGTTTGGTTTGAGTAAGTGATTTAAGTAACAAGGCGTGTGTAATATGATACAAGCATGGTGGATACGCCGCTGGTACTTCCTATATATAAGTGCTTGTATGGTATTACATATCGTAGCGTTATTTGAATCATTTCAATTTAGACATATAACATTTTATACAAATAACATACTTTTCACAATACATTGTTTTACAAACAACTTATCTGATATAAACTCATTTTACTTGGTTATTTACTTAACCATTTATTTTTCTTCTATACATATCATTTGGTTTATTTATCACTTTTCAAATGATTTACAAGACAAAGCAAATTACAAGGTTCATGACTAAACATTTTCTTAAACATAAGTCATGAATTCTATTTTCACAAAACCTATGTATCTCACAGGCATTTTTATGCTGACGTACCTATTTTCACATGTGTTTCAGGATATGATGCTTAGGTGTTGGATCTGAGTTTGTTTCTGATTGTATTTTCGTTTGAACTTAAGATGGAAATGAAAGAGTTGTGCAGCGGAATTAATATGGAAACAAACTTTGCATACAATCAAACGAGAGAATTGCTTTAATCAAGACATTTTTAACAAGGAACCGAATGATTGAATTATCTTTCAACAACGATTACAAGTAATGCTTGAATACAAACTCCCCCTCAGCCAGAGCTCAGTGTTTGTTCGTGCAAAGAAGACGGTATTGCAAGAGCTAATAGAACAGTACAAAGTACTGAACTATTTATAGGCACTAGCAAACCACTGAGCATCTTTAGCTGACATCACCATGAAAGTGACATCTAACCTCCTAACAAACTCTAACCTTTGATCAATACAAACACTGATGTACTAACTACTGCTATTACATTTCATTACATAAAAAGACTTAAACAGCTGCTGTATCCTTCCACTGCTGTGAACCCAGCAGTGCTTGTCCGGATCAGCAGTACTAGACTTCAAGGCAGTAGATTGAATCAGCAGGGCTTTGGTCTTCCATCAGTCTTTGACATTTGGCAATAGATGCAAGACAGCAGTTGTAGGTCAGCACTTAGTAAGATCAGCAGATATGAAACCACTTTCAAGGGGAGAGATTTGTATGTAAACATCTGCTTATTCTGGATCCACTGCTCTGATCCAGTTTTGGCTTTAATTATCTGTTCCTCTGATAGGGTTCAATCCCAACAATCTCCCCCTGGAACAGATAATGCCAAAACTCTTCATTATTGTGGATATCTTTATTGCCTCATCAACAGTTCCCTTATCTGGCCTTTAAATTGTAATTCAAAGTCTAGGGCATCTGTATCTTCATCATCCCTGCTACGTGGAAGATCAAGGAGATCCTGCAAATCTTCAAGTCTCAGGCCAAGAGCTTGTTCCCTTGATATTTTCTCCACTTCTCCACCAGACCTGAGCAAAGTCAATACGCAGGTCTGTTTGTCAGTTTCCCACTTTTGTATTTTTGAGCCTGGTGGGTATCTTGGGAGATGTTTATTTGCGGAAGTATTTGGTGAGGCTGGCCTATTCATAGCTGGCTGAGCAGCACTTGCAGATTGTTCCAATTCAAGATCTTCTTTTATCATTACTTTCGTGCCTGCTTTTACAATAACATCTCCAGCTAATAGATCTTGAATTGTTTCCATACTCAACTGGTTTTTGCTCCTTCTTTTGTAGATGGCAGCACCAGCTGGAGCAGTGGTTCTTTTAGCTTGCAGCTTTGGTGGTCTTTTTGAGACTTCTGCTTTGGAGTAGTCAGGCTTTTGTGGAACTCTTGGATCTTTCTTTCGAAGTTCCTCTAATCTTTTATAGGTTGCCCTGACTCTATCTTCTCCCCAGTTTGTCACAGAGTTCTTTGACCCATAATCAGCTGCAATCAGCTCCTCTTTCATTCTCCTCAACTCTAACATCTTCTCAGCTTCAAATTGTTTGAATTTTTCAGGAGGAGTCTGCTTGACCTTATTTTTTATCATGTCTTGAATCCTGGCTGCTTCTTTTTCAAGCTCAGGAATGGTCCAGTTCTTGTACATGTGTTTCTCCCCCTTGTATTTCTTGTAGGTCATGATACTCTCAATGTAGTCTTTTCTCAAGGACTCATCTGCCCTTACTGAAATTTGCTGACATACATTTTTAGCAAATCGCTCCATAGCATTGACCTGTGAGAGTAGAAACTGATAGTTTTGTTGAAATTCTCTATCAGATTTCCCTCTTCTGTTTTTTAGTGCAATATCCTCTGCTTGCTTGGCCTTGAGTTTCAAGTATTCTTCAATATTGTTAGGCCTGGGATATTCTGCAACTGATGGCAAGCTCCTTTTAGCTGGGTCGTCCTCATAGTAGAAGGATTTGATTTCTTCCCTGACTGCAATGAGTTCTAGAGGAAATGAGACACCAGCAGGAGGTAATGGTTTTAAAGTTTGAGCTGAAGAGAGAGGTATGGGTTTGGGAATTGTGACAAGTGATAGGGATTTTGAAGATGTTGGTGGTGGTGAAGGTGAATCATCATCTGATATATAAATCCTTCTCCTTTTTGTTTTAGAAGAAGCAGATGATGTTTTGGGTGGATCAGTGGTGGTAGATTATATGGCAGTGGTTTGTGATTGACTAACAGCTGTTGAAACAACTGGTGTTTCAACCACTGTTGTCATTACATCAGATGTTATAACATCTGTTGTCTTCTGCTTTTTGTCAGCAGGTGGAGATGATGGTGAAGCAGTGGATTTGGTGTATTTTGAAGTGGTGTGTGTTGAAGTGGGAGCAGATGTTGAAACCACTGAAGTACCAGCAGTAGTTGATACAACAGGAGTTACAACAGCTGTTTGGATGGAGGTATGATGCAGATGGCTTTTGGATGGTGGTTTTGGAGGCTTTGGAAATCTGGATGGGATGGACTTAGGTTTCCTTTTTATCTTTGGATTTTTGGAATCCTTTGATCCAGAACAACCTTGCTCATACAGTTCCATGAAAGCTCTTTTCTCCTCATTCCATCTTGAGATATCCTTTGCCATTCTATCTCTTTTAACACTTGCTACTCCTTCATCAAGTGCTTCTTGAGTTGCATCAACCTTTTTACTACCATCTGGCACAGGAATTTTTCTGGTCATAGCATCCTTTTCAGGTTCAATGTAGAGACCATCATCTATTCCTTTCTTCTTCCACTCCTGAATTTTCTCCCCCTTTTTGGCATTATCGTCTGGGAGTTGATCAATGAAAAGTACTGTTGGAGGAGCAGTGCCAGTGGTGTGCAGGATCTGAGATTTGAGAACCTTTAGATCAGCCTGAGTGTTCTTGAACCCTGACTCCATTGCATTTCTCAGTTGTTGGACATGTTTTTCATGTTGCTGATTTGCTAAGTGTGCTTGTTGATGGAGAAAAGGTTGAAACAAATTCCAGAGCTCATTTGTAGCAGGTGCCCTTTGTGGAGCAGGTGCTTGAGATGGAACATCAGTTGATCGTACTTTTTGAACTTGTAACACCTGTTGTAGCATATTTTTGAGTTCTGCAACAGAGTTATTAAGCTTTTCAATACGATCCGTCAATTTCTGGTACTTTAAACCATCACCCAAGTTAATGGGATCATCTGATTTCCCACTAACAGTGGTTTTAGCAGTGGTAGATGTAGGGAGTATACTCCAAACATTAACCACTGATGCCCTTTTTTCTTGGTACTAGGGTCTTCTTCCTTCAACACTTGACAACCTTTTGATGTTGCCAGTAGGATAAATAAATCCACTGGTGGTTGGCAGAGGTGCTATGTAAGGAATTGCCTCCAAGGAAGTCTTATTAATGTAACCACTGTCCAACTGTAAACCAGTGGGTTCAACAGTTGTAGTGGCTGCTTCACTTGGACTACCACCAAGAGTTACTTGTAACTCAAGGGGTGTAACCTCCTCAGGTTGTGTTGGTGGGTTAACAAAGATTGATACATCAGGCCCAGTCAGTTGTTGAGGTATATTCTCATTGATAGGTGATTGAGAAGGACTGGTTAATGCCTGGTTCAAATCAATTGCATCCAACAGCAGTTTAGTTGGTAAGGGAATTGTGGATGTGATGGGTGGTGTAGAAAATGGATTTGCCCCGGGTATTGAGCTGTGGATGATAGAAACAAGTGTTTCCAGAGCATCATGATGTGGAGACCCTATTTGTACAACCTGTTCTTTTTGTGAAGAAGCAGGAGGAGTTTCGGTTATGGGTTGAGATATTTGTACCAACTGCTGTGAGGAAGAAGCAGTAGTGGTTTCTTGTGACTTTTGTGTTGTCACAGGCATTTGCTCTGGTATCTCATCCTCCAGAGTTGTCTTTTTGATTGGTTTGGGGGGTTTTTGATTTTTCTTTTTGTGTGGCTTTTTGTGGATTGTAGGTGTGGGTTTCAAAACAGTTGGTCTGCTGCTTTGATCTCCTTGAGCAGTGGGCTCAGCAGCAGATACCTGAGGAGCAGTTGTAACTGCTAAAATCTGCTCAGGCACCTCTGCTTGTGTTTTGCAAGGTGCTAACATTCTTGAAAAGGTTTCAGTTGTTAAACTGTTTATTTGAATGGAATCACCTTGGTTTATTACAGCTAAATCATCTTTACTGAATTTCTTTTCAAAATAGTAACTTAAAAATCTTGGAAACAGTAAGAATGATTTTGTTTCAACATTATTAACCAAATCTTTAAAAATTTCCCGAGAATAGTTAAGATTTTCTCCTTGAAGAATTGCATATCCCAGATTTTGAATCTTTAAAGGGATTTCATTGAAAGAAGTGCTTTTGTTTGAAACACATAGTAGGAGGGTATGAAATAAAAACCTGGTTGCAGAAGGAAAATAACCTTTTTCTAAGGTAATTTTCTTCATCATTGTGGCTTCATACCCTCTTTCAATGAAGTCAGTTTGCAACTCGTTTTTAGTGAAAGAAATTTTACCTTCTTGATCATCGAGTTGAAAGACCTCTGAAATGGATTGTGGCGTGATTTGGACAGCTTTACCCTTTATAGAAGAGGTTATGGTGGTTGTAGTGTCTCCTTGTTTTTCAAGGGTTGCATTCTTCCAAAACTCTCTTTGGGTTGCCAAGTAGATTGGTGCATCGGTAGTGAACAAAGTTTTGTACTTTGATTTTGCCATGGTGTCAATGATGGAATCGAAAACATTTGTGGTTCCTGGTTTTGTGAGAAGACCCAGGAGATTGTGAGATGGTTTATGTGGGATTTCTGTGGAAATTGCCTTTTGAGAGGCTGTTTTCGATGAAGATTTGGATGAGGGTTTTGAAGATGAATTCGATTTTGTCATTTTGAAGATGAAGATCGAAGAAATTTGTGGAGAAATGAGATGAAAAACTGCTTTGAGAAGAGAATTTTTAAGAATTCAATTCGACAGTATCTAAAAGAATGCCCATTTTAGTCATTTTACATCAATAAGCTAATCCAAACACTTTTTTTAAAAACTCCTTTTCAAAATGTCTTTTTCCCAAAAGTCCTTTTCCAAAAGTCTTTTTTAACTATAATAAGCTTAGCCAAACATGCCCAGAGTCAGAGAGAGGGGTGGTGGTGGTGATGATGAAGAAGAAAGAGAAAGAATGAAGTGGGTTTTTAAAATTAGGTTTTATTTTTTTCTTTAATTAAGTTGGTAGAAAGACTAAATTGCCAAAGTTTTAATCAGGTTAGAGCTAAAGGACGTAGAGTGTAATAAGTTTTTCAAATAAAGGATTGTGTTTGTAATTATTGAAGTTAAAAGCTATTCACTGTAATTCGATACAAACCTAAAGGACGAAAACTGTAATTTACCCTAATTGTTATCAATTTCGGATTTAGCATTTTCAAATTATCTTTCGGATTTAGCTTTTTCAAATTATCTTGCATAATCTTTAGTAATTGGACGCATGGACACCATTTGTCCATTTGAACACAAAATTTCGGTTATAATTCCTTGAATTTTGCTTGGAGCTGGTAAAACGTATCATGTTATGAAAGACGGGTCGTGTGAACATAATACAATGTAAAAACGTGTCATGACACAACAAATATAACATGACTGTTGACACAATATGACTTGTATGGTTGTATAACACGGCTAACACAATAAATAATCCATAAAATCCACGTTCCTTGAACTTTGTGTTGCCTATTTCCATCTTTTGACTTATGGTTAAGAACCAAACACAAAAAAATTCCACACCCCAAAGTAACTTGAATATCATTCGAACCCATGTCACTACTCGAAAACTAGGTATCTATGCTCACGATTTCGGTCACAAATTGACTGCAAATGACCTTTTACAACCAATTTGCGACTAAAATTGTGGTGGTAAAAACCTCCATGGGTAATCCTATTTTGTGGTGGTTGTGATTTCTGTCGGAATAAACCAATCATTTTTTTTGTCGCAAAATTCGGTTGCAAATGCCTATTCATGAGTGTTTATATGATTACTAAATATGCTCTAGGCAAAGGTATTTAAGTCACTCAAAAACATTTTGATACTGTTAAGCCTATTGTTTATATTATTACTATACTAGTCTTAAGCACCCGGGGGACGTAAACCGTACTACCAATGTTTGGGGGGGGGGGGGGGGGGTTTGTGTAGGGAGTAAATCGAACGATAACCAAAACCGGGAAAAAGTGTAAAACAAAGACGAATTTTTAACACAAAGTGATTCACGTGACCTAAAACGTAGACGACGTTGAATTTATACCAACAACTTTATTCTAGTTTAGGAGTTATCTGCTAACTTTATGTTTAGGGGTAGAAAAGTAAAATTGTTAAATAAAGTAATAAAAAACATAGAATGATTAAACTATGAGTGCTACAAATGAAAATTTACAATTAAAAACTAAAACAAAACTGTTACTATTCACTACTATGTCATGAACATATATATACATATACATATATATACACACACACACACATATATATATATATATATAGGGAGGAGTTCATGCGAGAACCACCCTTATTGCGAGAACCAATGTGAACACAACCTAAAATAGCTAAAAAAACCTAAAAAAACCTAACCCCCACCCCCCCCCCCCCCAAAAAAAAAAAACCTAACCCCGCCCCCAAGCTAACCCCCCCCCCCCCCCCCAAGCTAATGGTCTGTTTGGTATGGGGTAATGGAATGAACGAAAGAATGGAATAGACAAGGTAATGGAATCGACGAGGGAATGCAATAGATCATTACCATTCCATGTCTTGTTTGGTTACCATGTGTGAATGGAATGAATTATTATTGTGTATTGTTCGGTAGGCAAGAAAAATGGAGTAACAAAATCAGCGGTGAGTGGTGGTGGTCGGTGGTAGTGATTGTGGGTGGTTGTAGGTGGTGGTGGTGGGTGTCGGCGGCGGCGATGGGTGGTGGTGGTGGAGGCGAGTGGCGGTGCGGTGGTGACGACGAGTGGTGGTGGCGGCAAGGTGGTCGTTGGTGGTGGGTGACAGCAGAGGTGGTGGTGCGTGGTGGCGGCGGTTGGTGGTGGCGATGGTGGTGGCGTCGACGATGGTGGTGGGCGGTGGCGGGGAGTGGCGTTGGCGGTTGGTCGCGACTGTGGGTGATAACGGTGGCGAGTGGGTGGCGGCGGCGACGGTGGCTGTCGGGGTGAGGTGGTGGCGGGGTGGCGGCGATGGCGCCGGTGGTGGGTGGTGGTGGTGGGTTGTGGCGAAGGTGGGGGGTTGTGGTGTTGATGAATGGTGGAAGAGTGGATGGAATGGAAAAAAAACATGGGGTGTGGAAGGAATGATTTTGAGGGAATGGAATGCCTTTTGGAATGGGTGATTCCATTCCATTGACCAACCAAACACCCTTTTCTTCATTCCCTCGTAATCATCCATTCCACCTCTCATTCCTGCATACCAAACACTACCTAAATGCTAAAAACTAAAACCCCCCAAAAAACCTAACCCCCCCCCCCCTCTCCCCCACCCCCCAAAAACCTAACCCCCCCCCCCAAGCTAAAATGCTAAAAACTAAACCCCAAAAAAACCTAAAAAAATCAAAAAAAAATCTAAATTTTTTTTTAATATTTTTTATGCTCAAATCGCTACTTTTAGTGGCCAAAAATTTTTTTTTTTTTTTAAATTTAATTTTTTTTTGCTTCGAAAAGTAGCGATTTTTATATAAAAAATATTTAAAAAAAAAAATTTTGTGTGATTTTTAGCTATTTTTAGGCATTTTTGGTTGTGTTCACATTGGTTCTCGCAATAAGAGGTGGTTCTCGCATGATCTTCTCGATCATGCGAGAACCACCTCTTATTGCGAGAACCGCGAGAACCAATGTGAACACAACCAAAAATGCCTAAATATATATATATATATAGGGAGAAGATTATGCGAGAACCACCTCTTATTGCGAGAACCGCGAGAACCAATGTAAACACAACAAAAAATGCCTAAAAATAGCTAAAAATCACACAATTTTTTTTTAAATATTTTTTATATAAAAATCGCTACTTTTCGAAGCCAAAAAAAAAAATTAAAAAAAAAATTTAATTTTTTTTTGCCACTAAAAGTTGCGATTTGAGCATAAAAAATATTAAAAAAAAAATTTTAGATTTTTTTTTGATTTTTTTTAATTTTTGTTAGATTTTTTGGGGGTTTAGTTTTTAGCATTTTAGCTTGGGGGGGTTAGGTTTTTGGGGGGTGGGGGAGGGGGGTTTAGGTTTTTTTTTTTTGGGGGGGGGGGGGTGGGGGTTAGGTTTTTTTAGGTTTTTTTTTAGCTATTTTAGGTTGTGTTCACATTGGTTCTCGCGGTTCTCGCAATACGGGTGGTTCTCGCATGAGGTCCTCCCTATATATATATATATATATAGCCTTGGGATCCTGTAAAAATGACACTTTTCATGAGAAGTGTGAGAAGACATGAAAATTCATATGTAAACATCATGTTTTGAACTTAGGCATAATATTTTGGGTTGTTTTGGCAAGAAAAACACCAAATATAACAATTTAAGACACAATGCAATGAATTCTAGGCTTAAAACTTAAAACACCATGCCAAGAACATTAAGTAGTGTGTTTTAAATTTCACGCCCATAATACGTTGCACTGTATCCGAGCTCATTCAGACTCTCTACTAGTTCCTTAGTCGAGAGCCGGCTTGGAAACGTATTTCCACCAAAGAGATGGGCCGATTAACGGGTTAAGCATGAATCTTCATTAAGGACAGTGAGCTTGCTCGAATGGGCTGAGACCATCCGACCGAATGAACTGGACTCGTTGTTGTTCCGTTGTTTGACACGTCGTCACGCCGTCTCCGTTAACTCAAACTTTTTACTAGAAAATTTACGAAATCTCAAACTACATATCATCTCGCTCGAATGGCCATCCGCTCGAATGACCATCCGACCGGATGACCTAACCTTTACAATATTCGCTGTTTAATCGATTTAACTGAACTTCGAATTTTTAACGATTTACAAACACCCACACACTCATTCAAATGGCCATCCGCTCGAATGGGTTACACCCATTCGTTCGGATCACCATTCGAACACTTGTTCGACACTCTGGATCTCAATCGGACAGCACTTATGCTTCTGTTTACATGCACAGGCTAACTCATCGCGCTCCCTTCAATCCAATCCAGCTTGTGTTTACTTGATAAACACACATAGTGAGTATACTTGACCCTTTTTAAAGCTTTAAACACACTTTTGGGGTGTAACATACGTTCATATCTAAAACGCACTTATCAAAACGCAGTACACACTTTAAACTACTATCACATGCGAATAACTGACGCACATATTTACATGTGATGCTTGATACATATGTGCTAGGACACTTACTCGTGACATTCCACCTTAACTAGTATGGTAGTATAGTTAGACTCACACCCGACGGGGTCTAGTTAAGACGAACACGCCTGAGGGCTCTCCATCGCAGTCATCTCAGAACTTAGCTGGTAGTTTTTGTCTTGTAGTGTATATGTGTGGTATCATGTTTATGTATGTGGAAATTCGCAACGCTTATACCTACTTTATTACTATAGCAAACCTGTATACTCGCCAATACATTTTGTATTGACAATACTTTAACGTATGTTGCAGGTTAAACGCAGGTTATCTCAATCAAGATAGGACTACCTAAGAAACTCACCTAAAATCTAGGTTGTCGGATTTGTATTGTTCGAGAGACATGAAATCTGTACGACTTTATGTGACTATTTGTTTATTAGTATGGTATAATGAACTTGTTAAATATCGTCGCTAAATTAGTTTTTATGGATTCTCTTGAGTGTAACACCCCGAAAACGGGTTTGGTAATTAAACCCCGTTAATACTAAAGACGGGGAAAGTACCGTTAGTGGTAAAAGTAAACTGGCAAATATTAGGAATTTATTTAATAATCCTAATATTTATTTGAAGTGAATAAAAAGCTTTTAAGAAATAAAGTGATAGAAGGCCCGAGTTAACGGGACCCGAAATAAACTTAGTCATAAATATTCTCGAACCCGCAAAGTTAACTAGGAATATTAAACCTAGTTATTAAGTGGGGAATATTGTTAGAAATAAGTAGGTTGTGCCCTACTTAATTAACTAACCAAATTAGAGGGGCCAATATTGTTAAAATTGAAACTTAACTTTAATTAATTAAATAAAACACACCAAACACCCCCACAAGGAGGTGTCTGGTCGTACAAGAAGAACAGGGGGGCGATCCCCACACATCAAAACCCTAAATCTTCACCAAACTTGCAAATTGAAGGCTCAATCCAAGTCAAAATCGAAAATCAAGCATAGATTATTGATCCCCATTGCAAGAGGGTTGTAAGGTATGTAAAATTTGATGTTAATTCTCTGTTTGAAATTCTCATGAAATTGGGAAATCTGAAATTTGATGATGCATGTATGATATGTAGATGAAATAGGAACATTTAAATGCTTAGGAGTAAACCCTAGACAAGTATAGATTGAAATCATGCTTAGCTCAAGTAAATTCAGATTTTGTTGATGCTAAATTGATGTATGAGATGTTTTTAGGGTTTTGATCACTAAAAAAAATGTTATGATGTCAAGAACATGCTTAATTTGAAAGCTGAATTCAAACGGTTCTTGATCAGAATTTACAGCCAACTTGTATTGGCTGTAACCTGGACAAAACGTGATAAAAACATGTGTTTCTTGAGCCTAAAGAAGGGGTATATTGGTAATTTGTAGTTTGAAAAGTTAAAAGTTGGCCAAGAAGTCACAATATTGTGACTTCTTGAAACCTCATTTTTCTTCTTTGCAAAAAGCCATTTCTAAAAGGACTTTTGGCTTAACCAAACACAAAAACAACTTATTGGCTTTTTGATAAGTCAATAAGCCAATAAGTTGTTTTGATTTTGAAAAGCTTAGCCAAACATGCCCTCTATCTCTCTCTCCAACCACCACCTCTCTCTCTAACCAACCCGCACTCCTATCACCACCATCACTACCACCACCAAATCCCACTACCACCAAATCCGCCACCACCACAACCTCCATCTAGCTCGTGACCTAACTACTACATCATCGTTAACCGTCACTATCACCGCCGTTGTTCCATTTCTCCGGCACCGATCACCTCAATAGTTCTAACCATCACCGCGCTGCTCCATTTGTTCTTCATACCCACCGCACTGCTCATCCTCACTGTCCATCTCAATCCGTCATCATTTTTTTCAAAACCCAGATGGGGTTTCGTCTAAAGTGAAGAATTTGCAGACCCCAATTAAAGTTAAACGCAATCAAGTCTTGATTTTGACTCGTTGCAGACCCCA